>OU974035.1:0-2827500 GCA_918843925.1 Eulithis prunata
CACATGCCCGCATGGGCACGCAGTAGTTGTATGTATGTATGTATGTATGTATATATGTACAGTTCTATAGGAAGTGCGCTCCGAGTCCGAACTGCAGTCCGTGGTTGGTGCGGTCGGCTGCACATGCCCGCATGGGCACGCAGTAGTTGTATGTATGTATGTATATATGTACAGTTCTATAGGAAGTGCGCTCCGAGTCCGAACTGCAGTCCGTGGTTGGTGCGGTCGGCTGCACATGCCCGCATGGGCACGCAGTAGTTGTATGTATGTATGTATATATGTACAGTTCTATAGGAAGTGCGCTCCGAGTCCGAACTGCAGTCCGTGGTTGGTGCGGTCGGCTGCACATGCCCGCATGGGCACGCAGTAGTTGTATGTATGTATGTATATATGTACAGTTCTATAGGAAGTGCGCTCCGAGTCCGAACTGCAGTCCGTGGTTGGTGCGGTCGGCTGCACATGCCCGCATGGGCACGCAGTAGTTGTATGTATGTATGTATATATGTACAGTTCTATAGGAAGTGCGCTCCGAGTCCGAACTGCAGTCCGTGGTTGGTGCGGTCGGCTGCACATGCCCGCATGGGCACGCAGTAGTTGTATGTATGTATGTATATATGTACAGTTCTATAGGAAGTGCGCTCCGAGTCCGAACTGCAGTCCGTGGTTGGTGCGGTCGGCTGCACATGCCCGCATGGGCACGCAGTAGTTGTATGTATGTATGTATATATGTACAGTTCTATAGGAAGTGCGCTCCGAGTCCGAACTGCAGTCCGTGGTTGGTGCGGTCGGCTGCACATGCCCGCATGGGCACGCAGTAGTTGTATGTATGTATGTATATATGTACAGTTCTATAGGAAGTGCGCTCCGAGTCCGAACTGCAGTCCGTGGTTGGTGCGGTCGGCTGCACATGCCCGCATGGGCACGCAGTAGTTGTATGTATGTATGTATATATGTACAGTTCTATAGGAAGTGCGCTCCGAGTCCGAACTGCAGTCCGTGGTTGGTGCGGTCGGCTGCACATGCCCGCATGGGCACGCAGTAGTTGTATGTATGTATGTATATATGTACAGTTCTATAGGAAGTGCGCTCCGAGTCCGAACTGCAGTCCGTGGTTGGTGCGGTCGGCTGCACATGCCCGCATGGGCACGCAGTAGTTGTATGTATGTATGTATATATGTACAGTTCTATAGGAAGTGCGCTCCGAGTCCGAACTGCAGTCCGTGGTTGGTGCGGTCGGCTGCACATGCCCGCATGGGCACGCAGTAGTTGTATGTATGTATGTATATATGTACAGTTCTATAGGAAGTGCGCTCCGAGTCCGAACTGCAGTCCGTGGTTGGTGCGGTCGGCTGCACATGCCCGCATGGGCACGCAGTAGTTGTATGTATGTATGTATATATGTACAGTTCTATAGGAAGTGCGCTCCGAGTCCGAACTGCAGTCCGTGGTTGGTGCGGTCGGCTGCACATGCCCGCATGGGCACGCAGTAGTTGTATGTATGTATGTATATATGTACAGTTCTATAGGAAGTGCGCTCCGAGTCCGAACTGCAGTCCGTGGTTGGTGCGGTCGGCTGCACATGCCCGCATGGGCACGCAGTAGTTGTATGTATGTATGTATATATGTACAGTTCTATAGGAAGTGCGCTCCGAGTCCGAACTGCAGTCCGTGGTTGGTGCGGTCGGCTGCACATGCCCGCATGGGCACGCAGTAGTTGTATGTATGTATGTATATATGTACAGTTCTATAGGAAGTGCGCTCCGAGTCCGAACTGCAGTCCGTGGTTGGTGCGGTCGGCTGCACATGCCCGCATGGGCACGCAGTAGTTGTATGTATGTATGTATATATGTACAGTTCTATAGGAAGTGCGCTCCGAGTCCGAACTGCAGTCCGTGGTTGGTGCGGTCGGCTGCACATGCCCG
Organism: Eulithis prunata; assembly: GCA_918843925.1. NCBI lineage: Eukaryota > Metazoa > Arthropoda > Insecta > Lepidoptera > Geometridae > Eulithis > Eulithis prunata. Next base: position 1,923 of record OU974035.1, read on the forward strand.
CATGGGCACGCAGTAGTTGTATGTATGTATGTATATATGTACAGTTCTATAGGAAGTGCGCTCCGAGTCCGAACTGCAGTCCGTGGTTGGTGCGGTCGGCTGCACATGCCCGCATGGGCACGCAGTAGTTGTATGTATGTATGTATATATGTACAGTTCTATAGGAAGTGCGCTCCGAGTCCGAACTGCAGTCCGTGGTTGGTGCGGTCGGCTGCACATGCCCGCATGGGCACGCAGTAGTTGTATGTATGTATGTATATATGTACAGTTCTATAGGAAGTGCGCTCCGAGTCCGAACTGCAGTCCGTGGTTGGTGCGGTCGGCTGCACATGCCCGCATGGGCACGCAGTAGTTGTATGTATGTATGTATATATGTACAGTTCTATAGGAAGTGCGCTCCGAGTCCGAACTGCAGTCCGTGGTTGGTGCGGTCGGCTGCACATGCCCGCATGGGCACGCAGTAGTTGTATGTATGTATGTATGTATATATGTACAGTTCTATAGGAAGTGCGCTCCGAGTCCGAACTGCAGTCCGTGGTTGGTGCGGTCGGCTGCACATGCCCGCATGGGCACGCAGTAGTTGTATGTATGTATGTATATATGTACAGTTCTATAGGAAGTGCGCTCCGAGTCCGAACTGCAGTCCGTGGTTGGTGCGGTCGGCTGCACATGCCCGCATGGGCACGCAGTAGTTGTATGTATGTATGTATATATGTACAGTTCTATAGGAAGTGCGCTCCGAGTCCGAACTGCAGTCCGTGGTTGGTGCGGTCGGCTGCACATGCCCGCATGGGCACGCAGTAGTTGTATGTATGTATGTATATATGTACAGTTCTATAGGAAGTGCGCTCCGAGTCCGAACTGCAGTCCGTGGTTGGTGCGGTCGGCTGCACATGCCCGCATGGGCACGCAGTAGTTGTATGTATGTATGTATATATGTACAGTTCTATAGGAAGTGCGCTCCGAGTCCGAACTGCAGTCCGTGGTTGGTGCGGTCGGCTGCACATGCCCGCATGGGCACGCAGTAGTTGTATGTATGTATGTATATATGTACAGTTCTATAGGAAGTGCGCTCCGAGTCCGAACTGCAGTCCGTGGTTGGTGCGGTCGGCTGCACATGCCCGCATGGGCACGCAGTAGTTGTATGTATGTATGTATATATGTACAGTTCTATAGGAAGTGCGCTCCGAGTCCGAACTGCAGTCCGTGGTTGGTGCGGTCGGCTGCACATGCCCGCATGGGCACGCAGTAGTTGTATGTATGTATGTATATATGTACAGTTCTATAGGAAGTGCGCTCCGAGTCCGAACTGCAGTCCGTGGTTGGTGCGGTCGGCTGCACATGCCCGCATGGGCACGCAGTAGTTGTATGTATGTATGTATATATGTACAGTTCTATAGGAAGTGCGCTCCGAGTCCGAACTGCAGTCCGTGGTTGGTGCGGTCGGCTGCACATGCCCGCATGGGCACGCAGTAGTTGTATGTATGTATGTATATATGTACAGTTCTATAGGAAGTGCGCTCCGAGTCCGAACTGCAGTCCGTGGTTGGTGCGGTCGGCTGCACATGCCCGCATGGGCACGCAGTAGTTGTATGTATGTATGTATATATGTACAGTTCTATAGGAAGTGCGCTCCGAGTCCGAACTGCAGTCCGTGGTTGGTGCGGTCGGCTGCACATGCCCGCATGGGCACGCAGTAGTTGTATGTATGTATGTATATATGTACAGTTCTATAGGAAGTGCGCTCCGAGTCCGAACTGCAGTCCGTGGTTGGTGCGGTCGGCTGCACATGCCCGCATGGGCACGCAGTAGTTGTATGTATGTATGTATATATGTACAGTTCTATAGGAAGTGCGCTCCGAGTCCGAACTGCAGTCCGTGGTTGGTGCGGTCGGCTGCACATGCCCGCATGGGCACGCAGTAGTTGTATGTATGTATGTATATATGTACAGTTCTATAGGAAGTGCGCTCCGAGTCCGAACTGCAGTCCGTGGTTGGTGCGGTCGGCTGCACATGCCCGCATGGGCACGCAGTAGTTGTATGTATGTATGTATATATGTACAGTTCTATAGGAAGTGCGCTCCGAGTCCGAACTGCAGTCCGTGGTTGGTGCGGTCGGCTGCACATGCCCGCATGGGCACGCAGTAGTTGTATGTATGTATGTATATATGTACAGTTCTATAGGAAGTGCGCTCCGAGTCCGAACTGCAGTCCGTGGTTGGTGCGGTCGGCTGCACATGCCCGCATGGGCACGCAGTAGTTGTATGTATGTATGTATATATGTACAGTTCTATAGGAAGTGCGCTCCGAGTCCGAACTGCAGTCCGTGGTTGGTGCGGTCGGCTGCACATGCCCGCATGGGCACGCAGTAGTTGTATGTATGTATGTATATATGTACAGTTCTATAGGAAGTGCGCTCCGAGTCCGAACTGCAGTCCGTGGTTGGTGCGGTCGGCTGCACATGCCCGCATGGGCACGCAGTAGTTGTATGTATGTATGTATATATGTACAGTTCTATAGGAAGTGCGCTCCGAGTCCGAACTGCAGTCCGTGGTTGGTGCGGTCGGCTGCACATGCCCGCATGGGCACGCAGTAGTTGTATGTATGTATGTATATATGTACAGTTCTATAGGAAGTGCGCTCCGAGTCCGAACTGCAGTCCGTGGTTGGTGCGGTCGGCTGCACATGCCCGCATGGGCACGCAGTAGTTGTATGTATGTATGTATATATGTACAGTTCTATAGGAAGTGCGCTCCGAGTCCGAACTGCAGTCCGTGGTTGGTGCGGTCGGCTGCACATGCCCGCATGGGCACGCAGTAGTTGTATGTATGTATGTATATATGTACAGTTCTATAGGAAGTGCGCTCCGAGTCCGAACTGCAGTCCGTGGTTGGTGCGGTCGGCTGCACATGCCCGCATGGGCACGCAGTAGTTGTATGTATGTATGTATATATGTACAGTTCTATAGGAAGTGCGCTCCGAGTCCGAACTGCAGTCCGTGGTTGGTGCGGTCGGCTGCACATGCCCGCATGGGCACGCAGTAGTTGTATGTATGTATGTATATATGTACAGTTCTATAGGAAGTGCGCTCCGAGTCCGAACTGCAGTCCGTGGTTGGTGCGGTCGGCTGCACATGCCCGCATGGGCACGCAGTAGTTGTATGTATGTATGTATATATGTACAGTTCTATAGGAAGTGCGCTCCGAGTCCGAACTGCAGTCCGTGGTTGGTGCGGTCGGCTGCACATGCCCGCATGGGCACGCAGTAGTTGTATGTATGTATGTATATATGTACAGTTCTATAGGAAGTGCGCTCCGAGTCCGAACTGCAGTCCGTGGTTGGTGCGGTCGGCTGCACATGCCCGCATGGGCACGCAGTAGTTGTATGTATGTATGTATGTATGTATATATGTACAGTTCTATAGGAAGTGCGCTCCGAGTCCGAACTGCAGTCCGTGGTTGGTGCGGTCGGCTGCACATGCCCGCATGGGCACGCAGTAGTTGTATGTATGTATGTATGTATGTATATATGTACAGTTCTATAGGAAGTGCGCTCCGAGTCCGAACTGCAGTCCGTGGTTGGTGCGGTCGGCTGCACATGCCCGCATGGGCACGCAGTAGTTGTATGTATGTATGTATATATGTACAGTTCTATAGGAAGTGCGCTCCGAGTCCGAACTGCAGTCCGTGGTTGGTGCGGTCGGCTGCACATGCCCGCATGGGCACGCAGTAGTTGTATGTATGTATGTATATATGTACAGTTCTATAGGAAGTGCGCTCCGAGTCCGAACTGCAGTCCGTGGTTGGTGCGGTCGGCTGCACATGCCCGCATGGGCACGCAGTAGTTGTATGTATGTATGTATATATGTACAGTTCTATAGGAAGTGCGCTCCGAGTCCGAACTGCAGTCCGTGGTTGGTGCGGTCGGCTGCACATGCCCGCATGGGCACGCAGTAGTTGTATGTATGTATGTATATATGTACAGTTCTATAGGAAGTGCGCTCCGAGTCCGAACTGCAGTCCGTGGTTGGTGCGGTCGGCTGCACATGCCCGCATGGGCACGCAGTAGTTGTATGTATGTATGTATATATGTACAGTTCTATAGGAAGTGCGCTCCGAGTCCGAACTGCAGTCCGTGGTTGGTGCGGTCGGCTGCACATGCCCGCATGGGCACGCAGTAGTTGTATGTATGTATGTATATATGTACAGTTCTATAGGAAGTGCGCTCCGAGTCCGAACTGCAGTCCGTGGTTGGTGCGGTCGGCTGCACATGCCCGCATGGGCACGCAGTAGTTGTATGTATGTATGTATATATGTACAGTTCTATAGGAAGTGCGCTCCGAGTCCGAACTGCAGTCCGTGGTTGGTGCGGTCGGCTGCACATGCCCGCATGGGCACGCAGTAGTTGTATGTATGTATGTATATATGTACAGTTCTATAGGAAGTGCGCTCCGAGTCCGAACTGCAGTCCGTGGTTGGTGCGGTCGGCTGCACATGCCCGCATGGGCACGCAGTAGTTGTATGTATGTATGTATATATGTACAGTTCTATAGGAAGTGCGCTCCGAGTCCGAACTGCAGTCCGTGGTTGGTGCGGTCGGCTGCACATGCCCGCATGGGCACGCAGTAGTTGTATGTATGTATGTATATATGTACAGTTCTATAGGAAGTGCGCTCCGAGTCCGAACTGCAGTCCGTGGTTGGTGCGGTCGGCTGCACATGCCCGCATGGGCACGCAGTAGTTGTATGTATGTATGTATATATGTACAGTTCTATAGGAAGTGCGCTCCGAGTCCGAACTGCAGTCCGTGGTTGGTGCGGTCGGCTGCACATGCCCGCATGGGCACGCAGTAGTTGTATGTATGTATGTATATATGTACAGTTCTATAGGAAGTGCGCTCCGAGTCCGAACTGCAGTCCGTGGTTGGTGCGGTCGGCTGCACATGCCCGCATGGGCACGCAGTAGTTGTATGTATGTATGTATATATGTACAGTTCTATAGGAAGTGCGCTCCGAGTCCGAACTGCAGTCCGTGGTTGGTGCGGTCGGCTGCACATGCCCGCATGGGCACGCAGTAGTTGTATGTATGTATGTATATATGTACAGTTCTATAGGAAGTGCGCTCCGAGTCCGAACTGCAGTCCGTGGTTGGTGCGGTCGGCTGCACATGCCCGCATGGGCACGCAGTAGTTGTATGTATGTATGTATATATGTACAGTTCTATAGGAAGTGCGCTCCGAGTCCGAACTGCAGTCCGTGGTTGGTGCGGTCGGCTGCACATGCCCGCATGGGCACGCAGTAGTTGTATGTATGTATGTATATATGTACAGTTCTATAGGAAGTGCGCTCCGAGTCCGAACTGCAGTCCGTGGTTGGTGCGGTCGGCTGCACATGCCCGCATGGGCACGCAGTAGTTGTATGTATGTATGTATATATGTACAGTTCTATAGGAAGTGCGCTCCGAGTCCGAACTGCAGTCCGTGGTTGGTGCGGTCGGCTGCACATGCCCGCATGGGCACGCAGTAGTTGTATGTATGTATGTATATATGTACAGTTCTATAGGAAGTGCGCTCCGAGTCCGAACTGCAGTCCGTGGTTGGTGCGGTCGGCTGCACATGCCCGCATGGGCACGCAGTAGTTGTATGTATGTATGTATATATGTACAGTTCTATAGGAAGTGCGCTCCGAGTCCGAACTGCAGTCCGTGGTTGGTGCGGTCGGCTGCACATGCCCGCATGGGCACGCAGTAGTTGTATGTATGTATGTATATATGTACAGTTCTATAGGAAGTGCGCTCCGAGTCCGAACTGCAGTCCGTGGTTGGTGCGGTCGGCTGCACATGCCCGCATGGGCACGCAGTAGTTGTATGTATGTATGTATATATGTACAGTTCTATAGGAAGTGCGCTCCGAGTCCGAACTGCAGTCCGTGGTTGGTGCGGTCGGCTGCACATGCCCGCATGGGCACGCAGTAGTTGTATGTATGTATGTATATATGTACAGTTCTATAGGAAGTGCGCTCCGAGTCCGAACTGCAGTCCGTGGTTGGTGCGGTCGGCTGCACATGCCCGCATGGGCACGCAGTAGTTGTATGTATGTATGTATATATGTACAGTTCTATAGGAAGTGCGCTCCGAGTCCGAACTGCAGTCCGTGGTTGGTGCGGTCGGCTGCACATGCCCGCATGGGCACGCAGTAGTTGTATGTATGTATGTATATATGTACAGTTCTATAGGAAGTGCGCTCCGAGTCCGAACTGCAGTCCGTGGTTGGTGCGGTCGGCTGCACATGCCCGCATGGGCACGCAGTAGTTGTATGTATGTATGTATATATGTACAGTTCTATAGGAAGTGCGCTCCGAGTCCGAACTGCAGTCCGTGGTTGGTGCGGTCGGCTGCACATGCCCGCATGGGCACGCAGTAGTTGTATGTATGTATGTATATATGTACAGTTCTATAGGAAGTGCGCTCCGAGTCCGAACTACAGGCCGTGGTTGGTGCGGTCGGTCGCACATGCCCGCATGGGCACGCAGTAGTTGTATGTATGTATGTATATATGTACAGTTCTATAGGAAGTGCGCTCCGAGTCCGAACTGCAGGCCGTGGTTGGTGCGGTCGGCTGCACATGCCCGCATGGGCACGCAGTAGTTGTATGTATGTATGTATGTATGTATATATGTACAGTTCTATAGGAAGTGCGCTCCGAGTCCGAACTGCAGTCCGTGGTTGGTGCGGTCGGCTGCACATGCCCGCATGGGCACGCAGTAGTTGTATGTATGTATGTATGTATGTATATATGTACAGTTCTATAGGAAGTGCGCTCCGAGTCCGAACTGCAGGCCGTGGTTGGTGCGGTCGGCTGCACATGCCCGCATGGGCACGCAGTAGTTGTATGTATGTATGTATATATGTACAGTTCTATAGGAAGTGCGCTCCGAGTCCGAACTGCAGGCCGTGGTTGGTGCGGTCGGCTGCACATGCCCGCATGGGCACGCAGTAGTTGTATGTATGTATGTATATATGTACAGTTCTATAGGAAGTGCGCTCCGAGTCCGAACTGCAGTCCGTGGTTGGTGCGGTCGGCTGCACATGCCCGCATGGGCACGCAGTAGTTGAGCTCGAGTCGCGCCGCGCGCCCGAGCCGCAGCGCCACGCCCAGCCCGCCCGCCGCGCGCACGCAGCTCAGCCGCTCCCACGCGGCCGACGCACGACCATCTGTAACAATACTACATATACATATACACATACCTAATGAATATATTGTTCAGCTACGTGTGCGTGGGACAGTACAAGATATCACGCCAGGTCCATCCTTGTGCTACGAGTATGTAATTGATTGTGTAAGGAAGTATATATGTGCATGTGCATGTGCATGTGTACCGGTGTCGGCGAGGCAGCCGGCGTTGAGGAACAGATGCGTGCGGAAGAGGTCCCCCAGGCCGCCGCGGCCGGCGCCGAACGGCAGCCCCGAGTACACGTGCACCCCGCCCGCCCAGTACATCTGCAATACACGTGTACACATACTATAACATTAACCTGCTTACATATAATCCTTGTGTAAAGGGTCGCGTTCTCAAGAGGAGTTTCAAATGAATGCAAATCCAGTATTAGTTCAAAGTTGCTTTATTGAACATAACATAGAAGAGATTTTTATAATGTATTAGACGCAACACCAAATTTCACCAAAACGCTTCGATAGCGCGATTCAGCCTACGGACATTTTTACTAGCGACATCTAGTTTGGTTTACGGTACTATCATAAGCTTTAACTAAATAACTACTTAAATGACCTAACTTAGACATACCGCCCACCAAGAACAACTGTTTTGTTCTTAACTAGAGAACTAACTGCCACTTAAACATAATACAATTCGGCTAATTTACATTGACTGCTTCAATAGCGATAACAAAACTACACAAAAAAAAACTACGTGGACTGTATTTCAAAAATAAACTTTAACTAAACATTACTCAAAAGAACTTAATAAAAACAATAATTAAATCTCTCAAAGAGCTCCCAGTTGTGAGTGAAAAGAAAACTTAAACAAAGCTTAACAACTAATCAGTCACAGGCAAAACACATAACCTGGACACAGGACGCTTACATAATGTGCCATTGCACTTCAAAGTCACAACTCGTGTGACCTTGTCCAAACCAGAGTGTTTCTCAACTACTTTACCCAACAACCATCGAGCAGGAGGCACATTGTCCTCTTTGACTAAAACTACATCTCCGATATTTGGTTCTGGAACAAGTTTGTTCCATTTGTATCTTTGCTGCAAATGAACCAAATACTCTTCAGACCATCGCCGCCAAAATTCTTGCAGTAAGCGTTGAGAAAACTGCCAACGCTTCAAAGAACTCGGATTACTATTTTCGTAATTGCGATCAGGCACCGTTATCAGAGGCTCGCCTATAAGAAAATGACCTGGTGTTAAAGGAGTAGGGTCATTGGGACCGTCAGGCATCATAGACAACGGACGTGAATTGAGGCATGCCTCAACTTGGATCAAAACGGTGGACATCTCTTCAAAAGTGAGAGTTGAGTTGCCTATCACGCGTTTCAGGTGATACTTAGTGGACTTCACGCCCGCCTCCCACAGCCCGCCGAAGTTGGGCGCGTGAGGTGGGATGAAGTGCCACTTCGTTCCGTTATTACTTAACCATTCTCTTATGTCTGCAGCCACAGATGACTTTTCTGCAGCAACCAGATGACATAGCTCTTTGGAGGCGCCAACAAAGTTAGTGCCGTTGTCGCTCCAAATGTCGCTAACTAAACCTCGGCGTCCCACAAATCTCCTAAACCCTGCGATGAAACCTTGAGCCGACAAATCACTGACGGCTTCTAGGTGGATGGCTTTAGAAACCATACACACAAACAGGCATATATAGCCTTTATAGGACTGATGGCCTCGACCTTTCGAAGTTCGTATGTTAATTGGGCCTGCAAAGTCGACTCCACTGTGCCTAAATGGTCTAGCTGGTGTCACTCGACTTGACGGTAACTGACCCATTAACTGGGTTTGAGCAGCTATAGAGTACCGCCGACATGTGACACATTTGCGTACGAAAGCCTTAACCACTGGTTTGGCTGAAATAACCCAATACTTGGTACGCAAATGATTTAAGACCAGGGTGGGCCCCCGTGCAGAGTCTTCTTATGTGAATCACTAATCACTAGATTAGTGAAGTGATTGGTCTGTGGTAGTATGATGGGATGCTTTATATCTTCATCCAAGCTTGAATTTTGAATCCGACCACTAACGCGCAAAATCCCATCACTATCTATCAGTGGGCAAAGTGATTTCAATTTGCTTCTCGCCTTGACTGTTCCCGTCTTTCTCACGTCTTCCAATTCTTCTTTGAACTCTTGCCCTTGAACCTGTCTAATACAAACTTTTGTTGCTTCTTCTATCTCATCCTTTGTTAAATAAGTTTCATACCTTTTACTATCATCTCTCTGCTTCTTCCATCTCAAAACCCTCCGGCAATATGCGACTACTCTCACTAACTTCTGTAATGTGGAATACTTTGTCCACAAAGGATCGTCCGGCGTGTTCTCAGTCACAACATGAGCCTTGATCGATCTCTGCTCCATGTTAGTAGAGATTGCTTTCGGTCTAGTGTACTCTACGACCTCATTTCGTAGCCACGGTGGCCCCTGAGACCACAGAACATTGCACGAAAGTTCTTGTGGCGTCAACCCTCTCGAAGCAATATCTGCTGGGTTATGAGATGACTGGACATGAGCCCAGTGTGAATTTTCAAATTGCGAGAGTATGGCAGAAACCCTGTTCGCAACAAAAGTTGTCCAGCGGCTTGGGTGGCTACTAAGCCATGCTAAAACCACGGATGAATCAGTCCAAGCGTGTACATGAGTCCTTGGGATCTTCATTACTTCTGACACTTCGGACAACAAGTCTGCCAGCAACGCCGCTCCCATCAATTCAAGCCTTGGTATCGACTGCTGCTTAACTGGAGATACTTTGGTACGTGCAGTGATCAAACCGGTGGTAATGAATTTTTCTGCTTTGATTACCCTAACATACACGACCGCAGCATAAGCAGCAACTGAAGCATCTGAAAAACCATGCAATTCCACGCACAGGTCATCAGTTGATGTGTCGACCCATCTCGGAATGCTGAACTTACGCGTCTCTACAAGATTTTCTCGGTAAGTTTGCCACTCTGCCAATAACTCCGACGGCAGCTCCTCATCCCAACCTATTCCCGAAAGCCAAAGCTTTTGAATAAACATCTTCGATGTAACAACACACGGTGCTGCCCATCCCAACGGGTCGAATAGGCGGGCGATGTCCGAAATGACTCGTCGCTTTGTGATAGGAGTCGACTGTGAAGAAAGCTTTACTGAGTATTTGAACTCATCACAATCCCGATCCCATGATATTCCTAAAATTTTCATAACCTCATCCATCTTAATATCCTTTTCCTTTATCCCTTGATCCTGATTAATTTCCTCTTTGCCATCCTTTCCTTCTAACATTAATTGATTTAATTCCTTACAGCTACTCACCCATTTTTGCAACTCGAAGCCTCCTTTGGTAAGTACTTCTGTTATTTGCTTTTTCAACATTAATCCTTCATCTGCTGTTTGACAACCTGTCATCAAATCATCTACATAAAATTCCTTTTTTATTTTTTCAGCTATTTCGGGACAATGTGAGCACTCATCGACTGCTGCCTGCTGCAGTGTCTTCACTGCGAGGTAAGGAGCTGCCGACGTTCCAAAGGTAACTCTTAGCATACGGAACTCTTCAATTTCGTCCATGGGATCATCGCGCCACACTACTCTCTGGAAATCTGCGTGTTCAGGTAAGACCTTTACTTGTCTGTACATTTTAATAATGTCAGCACAAATACTTATGGGGTACATTCTCCATTTCATGATTATGTGGCGCAGTGGCGGTTGCAGTGTGGGACCAACCATAAGGTCGTCGTTCAGAGAGACCTTGTTCAACCCCTTCATTGAAGCGTCGAACACAATTCGAACCTTGGTGGTCGACTTGTCCTCGCGTACAACAGCGTGATGTGGTAAGTAAACCGCTGTAGATCTCCTGGCATCATCAACTGGTACGCGTTCGACATGACCAAGGTCCACGTATTCGTGAAACACTTCGGAGTATCTTTTCTTCACTTCTGGCTGCTTCTTAAACTTGTTTTCAAGAAGCTGAAATCTCTTTATTGCCAGGTCTCTGGAACTGCCATACTGACACTGTGGGTCATCGCTGCGAAATGGAAGGTGAACGACGTATCTACCACTTTCATCCTTTGAAGTGGTTTGAGAGTAGATGTCTTCGCATCGCTGCTCATCTTCGGAAAGGATCTTTGGAGATCCGGGAATGATGGACTCGATCTCCCAAAACTGCTTCAGCAGTTTATTGTCATCGACTTGATCTGGCGCACTGATTATGGTATGATGACAATGAATATTCGAGTCTGACTTTGATGGAACTTGACCAGACAAAATCCATCCTAAGGCTGTATTTTGAGCTACGGGAAAGCCTAGGGGACCTTGGGTCACTCCGTCTCTAAGTACCTGGCCATACACTTCAGCGCCAAACAAGATATCGATCTTGTTTGGTGTGTGATATTCTGGGTCAGCTAAAGTGAGCTGCAACTCAGGCCAGTTGAATTCAGTAAGTTTCTCAGAAGGTAAGAGCGACGTTATGGTACCTAACACGAATGCTTCTACTTGGACACTAAAAGTGGGGTCAAAGCGTGAGTGAATAGTCACTGAGACTGTAAACCTAGAGGCAAAACTGCTCTCCTCGCCGCCTATCCCTGATATGACCGTTCTGGCCGCTGTCTTCTTTAGTCCAAGCAGCTGTACTGTTGATTCGGTTATGAATGATGCCTGGGATCCCTGATCCAATAACACCCTCAACAGTTGTGTAGACCCATATCTTGTCTGTGCTTCGACAAGAGCTGTGGCCAACAAAACTTGTGTAGGTACTGACCTTTGAGAAAAATGTGACGCTACATTTGACGAAGATGATTCGCCCTCTGATAACGCTGTCTTAATAGCAGACACCGCTGATTTAACTTCAGCCGCCGTTGAATTAGAGTTTACTTGAGAAACGGCTGAGTTTGAAACTGATTTGGGATGCAACAACGAATGATGTCTTCGCTTGCATACGCGACAACAAGAACTTTGACGGCAAAACTTGATGGAGTGGCCTGAACCTAAACAGTTAAAACATAACGCGTTGGTTTGAACAAAGTCATGACGAGACTCGTAACTTTGTTTGGCAAATTGCTTACAATTTGCAATCTTGTGGCTTTCCTTACAAAAAGGACATGTTACATTTGCATTGGCATTGTTGTCGGTGCTAACTACGTGATGAACCTTCGGCTTATTCAAGGACGATCTAGGTCTACTATCTTTGGAATCTAAGAACTCAAGTGCCCGAGATCTGGCTTCTAAAAACTCTCTAAATTCCGCGAGTGTGGGCAGTTTATCGTGTGAGCTTATTTTGGTTTCCCACTGTTTCCGGGACTCAACATCTAACTTTAAGCTCACAATGTGTATCACAATGATATCCCACGACTGAACCTCTACGCCTATATTTTTTAGACCATTCAAACACTCCATTGTAGTGTCTAAAAGACCTTTGATCGCGCTTGAATTTTCCGTTACAGTAGGTTGGCTCATCAACCTCTTCAATAAACAATTTGAAATAAATCGCTTGTTATCAAACCTACTACTGAGAATTGACCAACATTCATCATAGTTAGCTGACGTGATAGGAATATTCCGGACTAGCTGTTCAGCTTCGCCCGACAACAAGCCTTTCAGGTAGTGCATTTTTTGTACATTATCCAAACTATCATTTTGGTGAATTAATGACACAAACAAATCTTTGAAAGTAGGCCATTGGGTATAGTTGCCCGTAAATGTGGGAATTGATATTTTCGGTAACTTAATACTATCATTTTTACTTTTAACAGATTTATCGGAACACTCTGGAGCTGTAATAGCTCTTTTCTCAAACACTGACATAACTTCTCTTAACTCACATTTATAATTAATGTACAATTCCTCGGATGTTTCATATACTTCGTCTTTAAAATACTTATCATCCTTATTCAATTCTGATACTCCTTGCACAATGTCTTCATGTACCTTTACAAAACTTTCCCAGGCTTGTTCTAGTGACTCTAATCTAACTTCAGCATATGAACGAGTAAGGCGTTCCTTGGGTGATTTTTTAAAGTTAATTCTGGCTCTCTCTATACGTAATTTAGTATTATTTTGCAATTTGTAAAAGACCTCCATTGTGAAATTTAAATAAAGCTAAAATTTTCTAAGTCCAAAAAATTGTTGATAATTTTACAAGTGTTTGAGAAATGAAATAAAAAATTTAAAAATCGGGCATAGGTTCCCCGTCTCAACAGAGTTTGGGTTTCTTACAACTAGCATGCACACAAAATTACAAAATTTTCTAAGTCCAATAATCAGTAAAAAGTTAAAGTCCAAAATTCTCTATCTTCTTGCTCTATGATTCACCACACAGCTCTACACTTCAAAGTAGGTAAACAAAAAATGTACTCACGATTGCACTGCACAAACCACAATTTGCTCCATCCAGTATTGTCTCCAATAAAGCCAGTATTGTCTTCAACGAGCCAACTGCGGTAGCGCCCTCTGGCGGCTCCACAGTTCACCTCGGCTGAGGGTGCGATGCACCGACCGGGCTGATCCTTCAACCCGCGTGTGCACCAACACGCGCTTCCCACCTCGGCGTGGGGTAAGGGCACAGTGGCAATCCACCACTTGGTCCAGTGCCCGTTGTAGACAAAAAAGTTTGAAACTCGCTCCAAAAGGGGCTAGTCAAAATCCGCTCGTAAGGACCATGTAAAGGGTCGCGTTCTCAAGAGGAGTTTCAAATGAATGCAAATCCAGTATTAGTTCAAAGTTGCTTTATTGAACATAACATAGAAGAGATTTTTATAATGTATTAGACGCAACACCAAATTTCACCAAAACGCTTCGATAGCGCGATTCAGCCTACGGACATTTTTACTAGCGACATCTAGTTTGGTTTACGGTACTATCATAAGCTTTAACTAAATAACTACTTAAATGACCTAACTTAGACACCTTGTTTTGTTCAGCTGTTTAATGATTGCTGTCTCCTTCTAATACATAATGTCAAACAGTGAACGAGCTTTTAATTAATTGTTTAACTATTCCACTTAAACGGAAGTAAATTAACCAACGTCCATTGTGCATGCTTCAAACGACTTGTAAATACAAAGACATGTGTTTAGTTCCCGACTTCATGTAGCTGGAATGATACACCAGCGGTCCAGGAGACCTCACAAATAACAAATACGAATTGAGTTCGATCAAGGGTTAGATTGGCGCACGATATTCACAAAAAAAATTATTTTTGTAGTCGTGTGAGAAGTCTCCTATGAACCATCGATCGAGCGGTCCCTCAGACCATTATAAGTATATAAATGTCATGTGAGTGAGGTCCGTGAGACCGGTGTATATATATATATATTACCTTGCCGCCGGTGGCGAGTCCGTCGCTGTGAGGCCCCACGCCGCGCTGCTGGAACCCCCTGAGCGTAGTGGGGCCCCCGAGGAACAGGTGCTCCGGGATCTCAGTACCGAACACGTCGTGCAGCACCCCGCATGCACCCGACAGCTGCAACACCTGCAATAGTATATTAATAACATTATCTATTACTCAGCACAAATGTACGTTGCTAACAAACTAGTTAATATTACAAATGTATATAATATGTATATATTGAACACTAACGATATGTTCAGTGAGCGAGAGGTTGTGTTGTGCTTTGAGTTCGTTCTTGAGGTGAGCCACTCCGCCTCCCAGGCCGCACACCTGCAACACACGCATATATATACTCACTCACTCACTAACACACTCACTTGTACATAAGTGACGCAGAGAGTCTGTTACAAAGTGAGTCCATTAGAAAGTGAGTTAGTGAGTCAATTAGAAGGTGAGTGAGACAGTTAAAAAGTTATATAGTAAGTTAGCGAGTCTGTTAGAAAGTGAGTGAGTAGTGAGTGAGTCAGTCAGTGAGATACAAAACTTTAAATCGATCAAATTGTAACACTTATTTATCCAAATAAAAGTTAAATTTTAATCTTAAGTTAAAATAGGAGGCACTTTAAAACTTATTAACTCTTTTCGGGTATCGCGAAATGTTGGTTTTGAGTCAGCTAGTGAGTTAGTGAGTCAATTAGTAAGTCAGCTAGTGAATGACATATTGACCTCTATTCTGTTGTTATATTATTCTAAACTTAAACTAATTTGTCAGCACATTGAATGTAGGACCAGACTTCATATGAATGAGTGAGTTAGTGAGTGAGTGAGTATTACCTCACTAGAGAAGTGTACATATGCGCCTCTGGTCGGGAAGATGGGTTCGTCTCGTAGATCCACAGCGACACTATGACGTACTACCGACTTCATCTGAGGACCTATATACAAACAACTCATACTTGTACAATATATATATATCCACTTCACAATGTTACAAGTTAAAGTACAAACATTAGTTTATATACATAATCGTGCAGTTTCCATGGTTACCTTCCGGCTCCATCATCAGATCAGCTGACACCATATTATTGTATTATTACTAAAGACATTGAAAAATGAGTCAAAATCTTGCAAGATTTGTTAACTTTGATTTGGTTAAGATTTGTTTTCAAGTTAACTTTGCAATGTTTGTGATCAAATTGTCCTTTTTATCGATGTTTCTTGTAAAAATTTAAGAACAATTAAGATTAGATATTTCTTTTGGATGAGATACGAAGAAACAGATGAACATCCCACATGCATATTGCATAGTTTGTTTATTTTTGATTACTCAAAATTTATCCAAAAAACTTAATACCATAACACTGTAAAATGTTATTACATTCATCTCAGTCCTTGTTACATTAAAATTAACATTAGGAAGAGTTAAACTAATAACTGTTCCTTGAGTGAGTGAGTGAATGATTCCTTCTCTGTATGTGTATGTATGTGTAGTGTATGTATGTACTGACCGCTGCTCTCTCGTACTTTGAAGCTGGTGTTCTTGGACAAGACCGTGGTGTCTCGCACCATGCCTTCCCATTGCACGCTGTGACTCGTCTGCAAACATAACCAAACCACCTATATATATATACAACGACATCTACATCACAACTAAGCAACTCACTTGTACCAACATAACTAGATTATTAAATACATACTTATCAGCACACTAATATTATAAATTACAAAATCTAGATGTTTGTGTTTCAATCACGCTTCAACTACTGGTCCGATTTGGATGAAACTAGCAATATATTAAGTTTGTAACCTGGATTAACACATTGACTACTATTTATCCTAGAAAATTAAAGGGATTAAACGGGACGCGAACAAGGTCACGGGCGGAAGCTAGTAACACATAATAACACCCAGACATAGAATATAAATATTCATGTACACGAGTTCAACGCCCTCTAGTCTCTAACTAAGCAAAGCTTGTACAATAGGAACTAGATTGCTAATATAATACTTATGTACTCACTTATATGAACAAGAAGAAAGAACAAACATGTATGTTTGTCACACACAAATGTTCTCAGTGGGAATCGAACCCACGACTCACAGTACGGCAGACAGAGATATCATCGACTGAGTTATAGTTATGAATTGGAGCAGTAAGCGAGGTAGTATAGTATAATAGTGTGTACTCACTCGGGGCGAGGTCCTGAAGGCGAGCTCCAGTAGCAAGCCGCGGTCCAACAGGCGGTAGCCGGACCACGGGAACTCTTGGTTCTGTTGATACACTGACGCTGATAACCTATAAATACAAATTACTGACTCACTCACTATCATAGTGAGTTTGTGAGTGAGTGCTGTTCAGTGAGCCAGTGAGTATATAAGAGAGAATATGAATTGTTTGAGCGAATGAATAGTAATAGTGAGTGGTAATACATGAATTTGTGATAGTGAGTGAACAAGTTAGAATGAGTGATAGTGAGTATGTGATTAATAAGTGAGTGAGTGCTAGTTAGTGAGTGAGTGAGTGAGTGTGTGTGTAACATACACGGGCACGGTGTGCTTGTGCGGGAATGGCTTGGTCGCGTGTATGCTGAAGTTGGAGGAGCTGCGATGTCCGAGGCTGTAGTCCGCCTGCACCTTCTCGCCGCGACCCAACACGTTCGGTAACTTCACACCTGCGTTGTATTCAACAATATATTCATTCATATATCACACCACACAACGCACTCTAGCACCAAACTAAGCAAAGCTTGTACTATGACAGACAACTAGATCAATGCTGATCAAATACTTATATATACATAGGTATCTGTTAATACATAGTTATACAGAGTAACACTCAGAGACATAAAATATAGCTGGCATTCAAGTCAATCTATGTATACATATTTGTGCACATTTCACATAAAATATTGATATATTCTAGAAATCTCCACTAAGAAATCCCTACCAGTGGGGATTTCAGTTGTTTTTCAGAAATCCCCACCGCTACGACGTACCATTATCTACAACGTAGCAGTGGGGATTTCTGGATTTTTTTCCAGAAATCCCCACTAAGTATATGGTCCCTATTACAAGCCTTTATCCATTGAAATTGGCTGAAATTTTTTTGTTTTGAAAAAACTATGATTATACGTTACGTCGTAGCAGTGGGGATTTCTGGAGAAAAAACCTGAAATCCCCACTGGTAGGAGTTTCTCAGTGGGGATTTCAGGAATATAGCAGTAATTAAAATCAGATAATGTTCATTCCGTATGAGATGAGTGACCGGCCGCACCACCCCGTGTACATGAATGTATTAACAGTGTGTAGTGTGCAGCTCACCGAGCACGAGATTCCCTTCGTTCTCACTGACGGTGGTGTTCACGCCGCCAACTATACGAGATAACTCGACCACTTGAAACGTCACCTGTAATACAATATATATAGCTCAGTAAATAACATGTGCGGGTTCCAATCCAATCCTGTAACCTATTGTCCAACGGAAATATATTCGTTTTGAGAAATTAATGAAATAAATAAATATTTGTGGACATTTCACACAAACCCTCTGAGGGCATGTTAAACTGTTTCGAACCTAGCAGTCGTGAAGCCACACAGGAGGCCTTAAGGCGGCCTAAAACTGAACTGATCGGAAGTTAGTACTTGCCTCGAGTCCCTCGGGCGTGGAGCCAGGTCCTGAGGATACATCGATGGAGACGCCGATGTCACGGAAACAACCCATCGAGTCCAACGCACGACGCACCTGTTGTATGTATAAACATGTGTAGAGGGGTCATCAGTGCAAAAGTCACTAGTATTGGGGTCAGCAGTGTAAAGGTCACTAGTGTAGGGGTCACTAGAGTTAGGTCACTAGTGTAATGCCCCTTAGGTTACCAGCGTAGGGTCGCTTATGTAGAGGCTATAAGTGTAGGGGTCACCAGAGTAAAGGTCACCCGAGTTGGGGTCATCAATGTAGGGGTCACCAGTGTAAGGTCATAAGATGTTATTTGAAATGTTTTTACCTTATGTGCGCGTAATATAACATCTTCAAAGTCAGTGGCGTGGAAGAGGTCATCGACCGTGTTCCGGATGACGTCATCTTTAGTGCGGTTCAGTCCGTCCACGTGGACTCGGTCCACACGTGCCTGCACATACACTAAGCTTACAAATGTTTAAGGGCTATCAATATTAGAACTAACAATCATGCCCTAGCATCTAATGTAGATTATTTATACAGCGTCAGGGGCCAGCTTTGCCCCATGTATTAGTACTGCACGCTGCAGTGACTGGTACATGTGTATATGGAGTATGCTTGTAGTACTAATACCATCCTCTCAGTCTAGTCGACTGCATCCACAGGAAAGACAACATTTATCACTCTAAAAGGCATCTCATCATCATTGAACTAATGGGATATGATTCCCAAGAAAAAGCAGATACATATACAAATAGAATAAAAAATAATGCATCTTAATGAATAAGACAGTAGTAGATACCCGCACTCCATTAAGTCGTATAGTCGGCTTGGAGATGGGCTCATCCTCCAACTCAATGGGGTCATCGAACTCAAACAGTCGGTCACCTCCTTCCGTCACACTGTCACTTAGAGACTGGACAAAACAACATTCTAATTAAACCAAGAATTAAATGAGTTATCTTAAGAATAACATACCTAGTATTGACAGTGGTTGGATACCCTACTTATAACAATTGCAGTGAGTAGATCACAGAATATATCCAAAGCAAAGATGTGCACTGTGTGGCATTGTACTGCCTTCACAACTGTGACACTATGTAGGTAGGTACCTACTAACAGAATCTGTGCAAGAGAATTTCGGTCCCTCGAAACTAGTGTGTATTTGTCTACGTTATGAATGTCACGCTTCACAAGAGATAATGATCGACCAAGTGATTCAAGTGATCAACAGAACCACCGGCAAAAGCTAGTTCTATTCATGTCAATAAAATAATAACTCTAACCTCGAAACACCAAGTTATCTTAATTATTTGATATATTTACGTACCTTGGCGTGCACGGTGCCCATTTCAGAAACTGTATTCTACAAAAATAACACGTAATTATTTAGTTTTCGTCAATAATTTTGAATTTTTATTTTGATTTATTACATAAAAATACGATTGACATTATTTTTTTATGCGACTGACAGTGACATGACATGACATGACAAACAGAACCGCTGGTTGATCAGCTGAGCTGACAGAGGCCGTTATTGAAGAGAAGCTGAGCTGACACACGACATATTTTTTTTTTTATTGGCGTCGCACTACACACGACATTAAGGCATGGATCGCGAGTTTGTGATTAAATCAAAAGTGTGTGCACTTTTTAGATTCAAAGTAATAATAAAAATATGGCCAGTATGTAAATTGTAATATTTATTTATTATTTATTACATAATATTCAAACTAAACACATTTCACAATCGATTGATTTAAATATTATAGGTCGTAGGTACCTATAGCCATATTTTTATTTTTCCTTACCTTCATCTCGTTTACGACACTAGTATATTAAACAGACACTTAATTGTGACAGGTTGCAAAAGCCATAAACCAAGAAGTTGAAGTTGTATGGAGGACACGAGTTTTGACATTTTTTGAAACGACACATAGCACTTTTATTTTAATAGTTTTTCTTGTGTTATTGTGAGTATTGTTGTTTAATTTTGGTGGAATTTTAACCAATAATACTTAGGTCGTAACATAAAGTGTGAGCCATTGGAATAAATGTGTGTAAAGTGGTTTTTCTGAATGTGAAAATTCGTGTTAGGTTTTGAAGAGAAAATCCACCATTTTCTTTTCAAAACCAACGACAGCCGACTTGACAAATGACTTGACTTGACTTATTTATTACAATTTTAACACTTGACATTGGCAAAATTGTCTGTCGAAATGACGGACACAGGCCATTATTGAAGAGAAGAAGAAGAAGAAGTTGTATGGATCTTCACTTCAACAAGAAAATAACGTAAACAAAACAAATATATCCAGTAAATATGGATCACAAGGCAATAATTAAGATTTGCAGGGAAATGGGATGCTGCGACGCTTGTTGCGTTCGCTACTGTGCACTAAGGAAGCCGACAATCTTTGGAGACATCCGGCAATTCATCAAAGAAGTAAGGTGACACTCACTATTTCTTCGTATTACTCTGTTTATTCATGTCTTTCCAAGTAAAAGTTTAGAAAGTTTTAGTTTTCCGGTCCCTATCTATCCATTCCTTTTCATAAAACCTCCTAACTATCCATATTTATCGATGTAAACAATAACATAACCTACAAATCTCACCATACCCTTGCTACTATAAAATATTCTGTGGCCTACCTTTTTAATATTCCAGAACACAGACTCAGTCACCAAAGACCCTGAGAAGTGTGAAGATCCAGATGAGAGGGAGGAGGAGGGTACCCCGGCCAAGCGGAGCAAGACTACAGATGTGTGCGTGAGCTGCCTCGGGATACTGCAAGAGGATGGCTGGCCCGAGTGCCTCGCTATGACCAAGGAGGTTATGGACAATAAAAAGTAAGTTTTTTATCATTTGTTTTATCATTTATCTCGACACTTGATTCACGAATGTTGGTTTGTCAATAGATACAATATATTGTTATTTTGCTTTAGATATGACACAAACACATTTGCATGTGCCCTGTCAGCCCCGCTCGCTACCATCATCAGAGAGAAGGCTGTCGTGCTCAAACTAACAGAGCTGTGTCCCTGGTTTGACAGTGGTGAGTTTCTTGCACACTCATCTAGAGAGGCAGTGATTACCACTTAACATCAGGTAGGCATGTTCCATCATTAAGTTGTATAAAAAACCGAGTATAGAAACCATAAGCCCCATTAAACTTCAAATCACGCGACCGTCCTTGAGACCGTCGTAACTAGAATCTCCTACTTCACAGACGCAGTGACCCCACTGAAGGAAGCGTGGAAGTGGTCTCTGGGACCGCGGCTCGCGACTCACTTGGGCATCGCGCTCGACTCGGGTGCGTACGCGCCGCTCATGATCACACTTAACATGGAGTACGCTGATGATAATGTAGTAAGCACTGTTTATTAACAAAACATGTAGGTAGTAAGTAAACGTAAAACAAAATGTTATATTTCGATTTTAATCTGTATTATATCTTGTATGTGTCAGGTATTGGTCCACCTTGTTCATCTAATAACTAGCTACCTGTATGAATACAGGAAGCGGATGTGTTCTCGCCGTCAGCCGAGCAGCTGAGCCGCCGTCAGCGCCGTCAGCGCGCCGCCGCGCCCGTCACGCGGTGTCTGTTAGACCGCGCACTCGACGGTCAGTCTGTAGCACCATCTCATCTACTACTTATTGCCACTCTCTAATCATTGTAAATGCTACCTTACTTCTATAGATCAAGGATCATTTTGAACCTGGTCAATAAGTGACCGCCTAAACGCGTTTCATCTCCTTTCAAACCCCTAACTTCAACTCTCTTCACAGATATATCGTTAAGTTGTCTCCTGTCAATGTGCTCGTGGTCTGTGGGACCCCCCCGCGCTGGGAGTCGGGCGCGGTGCGTCGCCGTGGAGGCCTCCCATGCACCTCTCTACCTCGGGGGCAGGTGAGATATACCTAGATATGGGAGGGCGAGTAACATCCCAGCGAAATTAAATAACGATAATAACGAGACGGAAGGCATCCCGATCTCGTGTCGTGTCGAGATAACTGAATTTGACCGCAGGTACATAAAGCTGAGTCGCGAGCTATCGCAGAGTCCATGGGTACTTAAGGGAGAAAGAATGATGGAGTCTTCAGTGCAGGAGATCATATTCCAACCCATAGCAGACTTGTACAAGTAAGTGGGGTACCGGGGGTAACATCGCAGACGAGTCTAGTGGGGGGAAACGGGGTAGAAGTTAAAAAAGGATGGGCCACCAGAGTTAGCCCAGTGTGAGCTGACATAAACAACAAACAATACTCTTTATGTTTGTGTCAAGGCAAGAGAAAGAGATGTATGGCGATAGTTAGGACAGGTGTACACCGCACAGGCAAGGAGCTGAACTAAATACTACAAGAACTTCATTTAATCACATATAAAGTAAATATAAAGTGCTAATAAGTGTTTTATTGATTAAACCCTATACGTACTACGTAGTCTATCGGTTGAAGAAGCGGAGCACCGGCTGAAGTTCCTGTCGGCGGGTCGCGAGGACGTCGACGTCAGGTGTCTGGGAGACGGACGGCCATTCGCCGTGGAGGTCAGTTACATACTTACCTACTATGTTCTATATTACATTATAACACAACCTGGTCTATAAGTAGGTACTTACTTACCTACCTACTCAGCTGCCACATCAGCTTTAGGTAAGTTTTCTTATTGAAAACAAAACCTAAAACCTAGGTAAATAATTAAAAAACACATAGGTACCTACCTACCTACTTAAACCGGTCTATCTAAGTAGGTAGGTACGTATAACTACCTACATAAAAACTAATAACATTTTGCAGAGGTGCAATGGCATACATACAGAGAAAGGGACAAACATTTATATTTTCTAGGATATGAGGTCAATTTGTATGAGGTATGTAGTATGTATTTCTATTATAGACTGCCTTGTCTATGTGAATAGCGAATGGCGGGAAAACAAAATTGACGTACGTAATGATATGTCACTGTCAATGTAGTATCACAGATAATTATTATGAAACAGGGAAGCAAAACATTTGGTTCTTTGGCTCGTATGCTGACTTACTGCTCAAGCATACGGACCACTAAAACATGAGTGTGAGGTGAGAGCAGAATATCTTTCTGCAATATATATATATATCTATACGCAATAGTATTGCTTCCTATTTATGTTGTAAACTTTGATGTGTGTGTTTTAGTGACAAATAAACGTATTATCTATCTATCCATCTATGTAGGTCGCTTGCTACCCTTTGTACGGTTGATCTGAGCGGGGAGTTTGACATTTCAATTCTATCTACCTATACCTAAATTCTGCTGAAAATTTTTTACAAAACCGTTACGAGAATCAAACAAAATAAAACTCAGATTCGCCTTACTTTACTATGCGTTGTATTTAAGTACAGATAGCGGACCCCCGTCGTGCGCTGACCGAGCCAGAGCTAGCTCGAGCCTGTGAACTCATCTCTAAAAGCGGGAAGGTCATCGTGCATAGCCTCGTCCCCGTTGCCAAGTAAGTACTCGCTTCATCAACACAACACCTTATTAGGAAAACCTTGTAATCTTTCTTAACTTTTGACTATTTTACCAAAAGTTTTTAACATGTTTGTTTAGAGAAAAACTAACCGAATTGAAGAAAGGAGAAGAAACTAAACTGAAGACTTACGAAGCGCTCTGCATCAAACTTTCACATACAAAGGAGGATATCGTAAGTATTTGCATCCGTTTTTCTTTTGTTTTACAGCATTACTGACTTTGCATAATCAGTGTGAAATCAGTTTATACAACCCACCCAGCATAATCGTCTTGTTTTGTGTGTTAGTTGTCAGGTGCGACGGACGCGAGCCCGGTGCGCGTGACGTCACGTGACCTGTCTCAGTGCGCGTGGAGCAGCGCGCGCTCGCTAGTGCAGCGCACGCCGCTGCGCGTGCTGCATCGCCGCGCGCTGCTGCCGCGAGCACGCCGCGTGCGAGCCGGCCCCGCGCACGCCGTGCCCGGTACGTATACACACACACACACACACACACTATCCCTTACTGTCTCAGTGCGCGTGGAGCAGCGCGCGCTCGCTAGTGCAGCGCACGCCGCTGCGCGTGCTGCATCGCCGCGCGCTGCTGCCGCGAGCACGCCGCGTGCGAGCCGGCCCCGCGCACGCCGTGCCCGGTACGTATACACACACACACACACACACACTATCCCTTACTGTCTCAGTGCGCGTGGAGCAGCGCGCGCTCGCTAGTGCAGCGCACGCCGCTGCGCGTGCTGCATCGCCGCGCGCTGCTGCCGCGAGCACGCCGCGTGCGAGCCGGCCCCGCGCACGCCGTGCCCGGTACGTATACACACACACACACACACACACTATCCCTTACTGTCTCAGTGCGCGTGGAGCAGCGCGCGCTCGCTAGTGCAGCGCACGCCGCTGCGCGTGCTGCATCGCCGCGCGCTGCTGCCGCGAGCACGCCGCGTGCGAGCCGGCCCCGCGCACGCCGTGCCCGGTACGTATACACACACACACACACACACACTATCCCTTACTGTCTCAGTGCGCGTGGAGCAGCGCGCGCTCGCTAGTGCAGCGCACGCCGCTGCGCGTGCTGCATCGCCGCGCGCTGCTGCCGCGAGCACGCCGCGTGCGAGCCGGCCCCGCGCACGCCGTGCCCGGTACGTATACACACACACACACACACACACTATCCCTTACTGTCTCAGTGCGCGTGGAGCAGCGCGCGCTCGCTAGTGCAGCGCACGCCGCTGCGCGTGCTGCATCGCCGCGCGCTGCTGCCGCGAGCACGCCGCGTGCGAGCCGGCCCCGCGCACGCCGTGCCCGGTACGTATACACACACACACACACACACACTATCCCTTACTGTCTCAGTGCGCGTGGAGCAGCGCGCGCTCGCTAGTGCAGCGCACGCCGCTGCGCGTGCTGCATCGCCGCGCGCTGCTGCCGCGAGCACGCCGCGTGCGAGCCGGCCCCGCGCACGCCGTGCCCGGTACGTATACACACACACACACACACACACTATCCCTTACTGTCTCAGTGCGCGTGGAGCAGCGCGCGCTCGCTAGTGCAGCGCACGCCGCTGCGCGTGCTGCATCGCCGCGCGCTGCTGCCGCGAGCACGCCGCGTGCGAGCCGGCCCCGCGCACGCCGTGCCCGGTACGTATACACACACACACACACACACACTATCCCTTACTGTCTCAGTGCGCGTGGAGCAGCGCGCGCTCGCTAGTGCAGCGCACGCCGCTGCGCGTGCTGCATCGCCGCGCGCTGCTGCCGCGAGCACGCCGCGTGCGAGCCGGCCCCGCGCACGCCGTGCCCGGTACGTATACACACACACACACACACACACTATCCCTTACTGTCTCAGTGCGCGTGGAGCAGCGCGCGCTCGCTAGTGCAGCGCACGCCGCTGCGCGTGCTGCATCGCCGCGCGCTGCTGCCGCGAGCACGCCGCGTGCGAGCCGGCCCCGCGCACGCCGTGCCCGGTACGTATACACACACACACACACACACACTATCCCTTACTGTCTCAGTGCGCGTGGAGCAGCGCGCGCTCGCTAGTGCAGCGCACGCCGCTGCGCGTGCTGCATCGCCGCGCGCTGCTGCCGCGAGCACGCCGCGTGCGAGCCGGCCCCGCGCACGCCGTGCCCGGTACGTATACACACACACACACACACACACTATCCCTTACTGTCTCAGTGCGCGTGGAGCAGCGCGCGCTCGCTAGTGCAGCGCACGCCGCTGCGCGTGCTGCATCGCCGCGCGCTGCTGCCGCGAGCACGCCGCGTGCGAGCCGGCCCCGCGCACGCCGTGCCCGGTACGTATACACACACACACACACACACACTATCCCTTACTGTCTCAGTGCGCGTGGAGCAGCGCGCGCTCGCTAGTGCAGCGCACGCCGCTGCGCGTGCTGCATCGCCGCGCGCTGCTGCCGCGAGCACGCCGCGTGCGAGCCGGCCCCGCGCACGCCGTGCCCGGTACGTATACACACACACACACACACACACTATCCCTTACTGTCTCAGTGCGCGTGGAGCAGCGCGCGCTCGCTAGTGCAGCGCACGCCGCTGCGCGTGCTGCATCGCCGCGCGCTGCTGCCGCGAGCACGCCGCGTGCGAGCCGGCCCCGCGCACGCCGTGCCCGGTACGTATACACACACACACACACACACACTATCCCTTACTGTCTCAGTGCGCGTGGAGCAGCGCGCGCTCGCTAGTGCAGCGCACGCCGCTGCGCGTGCTGCATCGCCGCGCGCTGCTGCCGCGAGCACGCCGCGTGCGAGCCGGCCCCGCGCACGCCGTGCCCGGTACGTATACACACACACACACACACACACTATCCCTTACTGTCTCAGTGCGCGTGGAGCAGCGCGCGCTCGCTAGTGCAGCGCACGCCGCTGCGCGTGCTGCATCGCCGCGCGCTGCTGCCGCGAGCACGCCGCGTGCGAGCCGGCCCCGCGCACGCCGTGCCCGGTACGTATACACACACACACACACACACACTATCCCTTACTGTCTCAGTGCGCGTGGAGCAGCGCGCGCTCGCTAGTGCAGCGCACGCCGCTGCGCGTGCTGCATCGCCGCGCGCTGCTGCCGCGAGCACGCCGCGTGCGAGCCGGCCCCGCGCACGCCGTGCCCGGTACGTATACACACACACACACACACACACTATCCCTTACTGTCTCAGTGCGCGTGGAGCAGCGCGCGCTCGCTAGTGCAGCGCACGCCGCTGCGCGTGCTGCATCGCCGCGCGCTGCTGCCGCGAGCACGCCGCGTGCGAGCCGGCCCCGCGCACGCCGTGCCCGGTACGTATACACACACACACACACACACACTATCCCTTACTGTCTCAGTGCGCGTGGAGCAGCGCGCGCTCGCTAGTGCAGCGCACGCCGCTGCGCGTGCTGCATCGCCGCGCGCTGCTGCCGCGAGCACGCCGCGTGCGAGCCGGCCCCGCGCACGCCGTGCCCGGTACGTATACACACACACACACACACACACTATCCCTTACTGTCTCAGTGCGCGTGGAGCAGCGCGCGCTCGCTAGTGCAGCGCACGCCGCTGCGCGTGCTGCATCGCCGCGCGCTGCTGCCGCGAGCACGCCGCGTGCGAGCCGGCCCCGCGCACGCCGTGCCCGGTACGTATACACACACACACACACACACACTATCCCTTACTGTCTCAGTGCGCGTGGAGCAGCGCGCGCTCGCTAGTGCAGCGCACGCCGCTGCGCGTGCTGCATCGCCGCGCGCTGCTGCCGCGAGCACGCCGCGTGCGAGCCGGCCCCGCGCACGCCGTGCCCGGTACGTATACACACACACACACACACACACTATCCCTTACTGTCTCAGTGCGCGTGGAGCAGCGCGCGCTCGCTAGTGCAGCGCACGCCGCTGCGCGTGCTGCATCGCCGCGCGCTGCTGCCGCGAGCACGCCGCGTGCGAGCCGGCCCCGCGCACGCCGTGCCCGGTACGTATACACACACACACACACACACACTATCCCTTACTGTCTCAGTGCGCGTGGAGCAGCGCGCGCTCGCTAGTGCAGCGCACGCCGCTGCGCGTGCTGCATCGCCGCGCGCTGCTGCCGCGAGCACGCCGCGTGCGAGCCGGCCCCGCGCACGCCGTGCCCGGTACGTATACACACACACACACACACACACTATCCCTTACTGTCTCAGTGCGCGTGGAGCAGCGCGCGCTCGCTAGTGCAGCGCACGCCGCTGCGCGTGCTGCATCGCCGCGCGCTGCTGCCGCGAGCACGCCGCGTGCGAGCCGGCCCCGCGCACGCCGTGCCCGGTACGTATACACACACACACACACACACACTATCCCTTACTGTCTCAGTGCGCGTGGAGCAGCGCGCGCTCGCTAGTGCAGCGCACGCCGCTGCGCGTGCTGCATCGCCGCGCGCTGCTGCCGCGAGCACGCCGCGTGCGAGCCGGCCCCGCGCACGCCGTGCCCGGTACGTATACACACACACACACACACACACACACCCTTACTGTCACAGTGTGCGTGTAGCGGCTACAGGATGGTGATTGTGTTGCAGGTCACGAGGCGCTGTTCACGGTGTCCGTGGAGACTGAAGCCGGCACGTACGTGAAGGAGTGGGTGCACGGGGAGCTGGGGCGCACGCGACCCGCCTTGCGTGACGTCATCGGCGCTAGAATAGACATCCTGGCGCTTGACGTCACTCAAGTGCAGCTCGATTGGCCTTGATACAATACAGGGTTATGGAATAAACTGGATTGCTATTTGCTACATCAATGTTTATTAATTTCAAGTTATTCATCTAATTATAAGAATCTTAAGTCCCGATTGCACTTGACGTGTTAAAAAGTTACCTAGGTAAGTTTCATTTCTTGTGCTCAGCCATCGACGCCATTGTGAAAAATACGCGTATTGGCGTTTTAGTTTGCTTTCTGCGAATATCGCGAGATCTTAGTTCGGGGCAAACTAGTTTAAAATGGATTAAAAATCACTTCCTTATAACTGAGCCGTGAATCACTTAGTTTTTAGCCTGGATAGTATACTGTTGTACTGCGACTCTGTGCTGTAGGTACTACTGCAACACCTTCCTTCAGTTCAGAGTACTTCAGAGACAACAGTTAGTTTTTTGAAAATATCATGAACCCACTGATGTTCCGTTGGTAAATGTTTAGTTTTTTATATCTACAACGTTGGTTCAGTGTCATTTGTACCAGATGCCGCTGGTTCAGTGGCGTTTGTACCAGGTGCCGCTGGTTCAGTGGCGTTTGTACCAGATGCCGCTGGTTCAGTGGCGTTTGTACCAGGTGCCGCTGGTTCAGTGGCGTTTGTACCAGGTGCTGCTGGTTCAGTGGCGTTTGTACCAGGTGCTGCTGGTTCAGTGGCGTTTGTACCAGGTGTCGTTGGTTCAGAAGCATTTGTAGCAGGTGCAGTGACGTTTGTACCAGGTTCCGTTGGTTCAGTGGCGTTTGGTCCAGCTGTCGTTGGTCCAGTGACGGGTGATTCAGTGGTTTCAATTGGAACCGTTACACCTAATAAAAGTCATTATTCAATAAAAGAATTAGCTCAACTACTAAAAACCACGTTCTAAAAAGTATGAAACAAGAAAGTAACTTCTGAAATTGTTATTGATCGAGAAAGCGAATCGAACGAAGTCCTGCGTAGTCTTACGTGGTAGGTACTACCAAGCGTGCATCGCGACGACAAGAAGTTTGTAGGTAATCCTAGTCTGCGAGTTCGTAGCAGATATGTTGGTCCTAGTTACCTTCTTACCTACACAGACTTGGTTGGTACTTACTTTTCGTTGTCCAAGTCCACCCTCTGAAAATGGTACAAATCTCATTTTAGGATGAAGTAGGTAGGTACACTAGGTACCTACTACATATATCTGTTCTGTGGTTTAGGTCAAATGTCCACACCACACTGTCACTGGGCTTTGGTTGCTGAAGATATTTTACTGACAGCTCGCTAAAGATGCACTGACTGCGTGTTATCTGAGCCCGTAGTCTAAGCTTTGTTATGTTGATTTGCTACAAGCGAAAATCGAGAAACTCGCAGTTTTTGTATCGAGAAAGTTTGCAAATCTCCCGCTAGAGGTGCTTATCAGATTTTCATATCTAGCAAGTCGCTTCCCGATATGCGTTTCCATCATCAAAACAAAACTCAGACTACGGGCTCTGGGATGTTACATGTTACGAATATTCGTATTCGCCTATTACTAAATACCGATAGATCCAAATGTTTTGCTTTCCTGGAATTTTATGTTAGGTAATGACAGTGACATTGACGTTTGTTTGTTTTACCATAATGGTACGTCAATGGTGTCAAATAAATTGCATTTTCTAAACTAACCTAATTTTACAGCACTAAACTTGTAGCCTGCTTCGTTTTTAAAGAGAGAGGGACGGTTACTTACGAAGTGGTCGTAGTGGTCGGCATCTTCCTCGCAGCAACCGCTCTAGCCTCCAAAATATCTCTGTAAATAACACAAAACTTGTAGCGCCATCTAGCACTCTACATAAGAACTACTAGAACTACGCCCGATAGATGTCGCTGATAAATAAGAAAAATCCTAGATTGCGCAAACGAAGTTATAACGGAGTTTGAACGTTCGGAGGGTTTGAACTCATAAACCAAGGTACCGATTACCGAACACCATCCCTTGATCCTCGAACCCTTTTTTTTTTTTTTTTTTTTTACGATGGGAAAATGCTTTACGCATCCCCTGCAACCCGAGGAGAGTCGGAGGGGTATGTCGGACTCCTCACTCACTAACTAATGCTAATGAGACATTAGTTAGTGGCGTCCTACCGACTAAAAACCCATCGATCTTCCCTCAATCACCTCAGCGCTAGTGCGTCGTCAAACCACTCGTCATCAGACGACACGTTTAACTCCGCACCAGTACTTGACAAGGTCACGGGGTCCCGGTTGGATTCGACCGCGGTGATACTCGAACCCTGAGCCAAAGCACCCAGCGCCAAAGCCAAAAGCCAAACTGCCAGGCGCGGATATCTTCTCTTTGAGAAAGGTGACGATAGGTAGGTTATTGGGTGCCTTCTTGCGAAGGATTATTCCCATTCTCCCTACCACGTTTGTCCCATTAAAGGGTAAACGGGAAAAACCAAATACCGTTCTTACCGCCATTTGTACTACTAACTTGAGTAGGTTAACACTGATGCGTGCGCTGGGCAGACGCGCCTCCACCGGGTTCCGAACCAGCACCACCGCGGTCGCCGACAATATGCCGCCGGATGGTTCCTCGTCCGGCGCGTAGTCTGCATCCGTGTCCACATCGTAGTACATATTGCTTAGCTGCATCTGTCCAACCGTGCCTTAATAACTAGTAGCTCTTTGGGAAAGTCAAGAATGTTTACCAACTACCTACCTAGGTAAGTCCCAAGGGCGATTTAGTAGTAGCTATTAGTAGGATCACGGTGTGATAGTTCGTCCGGGCATCGTAAGTTACGCTATTTTATCGCCAAGAAGACGACGCTTTGCCGATTTCAGACAGCAGCACTGCCACGTAAAATATTTTTTTTTTCCACGGATAGTGTATTAGGTAGGTACTGTAGGTATGTTTTTCCCAGCGCTAGTGACGGGACACGTTCGTAGGGTTGGGAAAAACGAAGGAGGACGATGCAATCGCCACAGTAGGTACCTACCTGTGCTAAACTCGGGAAGAACTTGTAGCTCTTCTGACGACTCATGAACCGACGCGAGGCTTGTAGCGTCAGGTTCCCGCCGGCGCCGGCGCCGCTGAGCGCGCGACGCAATGCTGACCGCACGGGACCTGTTCCCTCACTCGTACCGATCAGCGCCAGCAGCCGCGTCACCGACGCGTAGTCCCACGCTGGCGAGTCCACGTAGCCGACTGGTGCCTTCTCTATCGATGCTGCGGGTTCAAGTGGTTAACTAATTTGCACTGAGGCCTGTATTCCCATATATTGCTCAAGCATAGGTTTTTTGAACGAGTGAGCGAAGCGAACGAGATCTTAGTGACAACTTGGACGAAAATGCTTTGTATGTTTGTATGTTTGTTCGACGAGATCTTTTGAACCGCTTATCCGATCTTCACAGAATTTGGTAGGTATACGGATAGTACTCCTAAGTTTTACTGGTTTGTTAAATGAAGTAAATCGGTCAAGGAGTCGTGAAGTTATGAGGGTCCAAAAGGAGTAAAAAAAAAAAGTCGTACAATAATATCAAGTGGGGTGTCATAAGATAGGGTTTGGTTAGACATTCCAAAACCGTTTTTATTTTGATTCTAGGTCTAATAGTTTTTGAGTTGTTGTAAAAATTATAAAATTGGCAAACCCAGTATAATGTGAGCTACCATTTCTTGGAGTTTCAATGATTTTGTAGTTCAAGTAAGACTGGTCCATAGCTAGACGGCGATTTCGAAGCGATTTGCAAAGTTAATTACAACCATTGGTCAATAAAAATTGTTTAGGTTTTATTAACCTCCGACCATCACGAGATCTCAGTTCGGGGCGAACTACTAGTGTATGAGAATCTGTACCTACTCAAATGTATGCATGAGTACCTGACGATTCTTTATCAAGATTATGAGCCGTGTCTGATTGAGTGCGATCGACGTCGACTGATCCTGTGCTTTTCCCGAAACACCCCACTATTGGAGCGAACGGGTTGAACCCAACAACCAGGGTTCGCTTTAGAATAACCCTACGCTGATCGCTGGAGTTGGGTAGTTTTTCGTGATTTTCTTTTTACACGAACACTGGCGTAAGGCATACGTCGAAGTCGAGACTGTATGTCTGTGTGAGGCGAGGCCCTCTTGACTCTGTCCCTATGACACCTGACACACTATGCTTACCTACTGCTAGTACCTACGTAGGTAGTGAGCAGTTACGTCACATGGTTCAAGATGATTGTCTGCCTCACCTTGTATATTAATCGGCGCGAGTTGTTTAACCTCGTCAACGAAGTGGTTCTTGTGATATAGCACGAGTCGGTCGAGCCAGCCGGCGCGTCGTATCTCGCCCGTCGACGTGTAAGCCACGGCCAGCGCCAACCACGCTGAGGCCCATCCCTGCACAATCACACACTAACATTTCCTGCAGAGGTCTACAAAAACCCTACGTACCTAGGTAGTCACGTCAAAAAAACAATGTTTACTTTCCTTCGGGAAAATAAGTACGCATAAGACCTGAGTATGTATATGTACCCTTCCAAACCTCTTAGCTACCTAGGTACTTCTATTCTGATTGTGTCCGGCTAACCAAATTGAAATAGCACGCCCCTAAGTAAGAAGGTACTTAGGGGCGTGTTTAATTATTAAAACATAGATCTGTATTCAAGGAATCTAAACTTCTCCCCTTTTCAAAAGTACCTACATAGGTAAATGAGCAAACTTACATGCATGTCCATTGGAAACGTATGGTACACCTAGTGTAATTTCATCTATAAAACCTACATCATCAGCTTCTAATAACATAAAAAAACTAATTTCACACCACATAAACATCTAATTATTAGTAGGTTTAATTACCTAAGTACTTAACTTACCTGCCTTACACGTTCACGTTTTAGGTATATAGGTAGGTTAGTTAATCAAGTTTTTACAATTTCACGCGACATTAAATATTTTAAAATGTAGTACCTAGGTAGATAGGTAGGAATGTAGGTACGTGGTAGGTACACTTCACTAAAGTGTAGCGCAGGTAGAGCTTACCCTCACCTGCAGAAGTTAAGCATTCATGTAAATATGACATTGACATTTTTATTTGTCTTGACATTCACTTTGGGTGTATGTGTGTTCCGTCACGGTTTCCAATCATTTTCACGTCTCTGTTTATTTCTCTAGTTTCGAATAGAAACGACAGAGATAGACTATATTTTATGTTCCAAATCATCAAAACTTCGACAAGGCAAAAAAAGTGTAACGTAGCGTAGCAAAATTCGAAGACGTGTCGTTGATTTGCGCGATTTATTTTTCATTTTTATCGAATTTATCGTTTACAGTCGACAAATCTAGACGAAACTCATAAAGAAAATAACCCATACATCGCTACATACGATTCAAACATTACTTTCTCAGCTATTTTGCGTAAATTACTGTCATTTCGGTAACGTGAGCAAATTCTTCCAAACAATTTGTAAACAAAGAATTTTTACTAGTGCTATGCGTGTGGTCTCCGTGGTCAGTGCGGAGTAGACGGGGCGTGCATGTGGAACGTGGTTGTGAACATTGCGAAGACTTTTAGAAGGAGACGAGCGAAGATGAGTGGAGTCAGCCGAGACGCCCCTCTGGGAGTCCAACTCCTGCAGAAGATCAGTGCCAAGTGTTGTCCACGTCTGCGAGTTAACCGGCTACGTCTGTAAGTGCCCTGTCCTATCTAGTGGACCCGCAGGACTGAGAGTGAGTGCTGTGAGTGGGTAGGCTCCTAGGTACCCAACTACGCCGCCTGCACCTAGAGAGAATGCTGAAAAACATAACTAAGTTTCTTCTGTTACTAAAACCAAACTGGACCAAGTTGTCTGAATATAATCTAAATCTTAAGAGGCCATCACACTCAGAGATTCAACTTTCAGACAAACGCTATTATAGTTCTACAAATCTCATGATTATTCAAAATACCTGTTGAATGATCATATCATTTCATTTACTTATTACTTACATGTACATATAATTGCTTATGTGTAATATAACTAGGGTAAGTAAGTACATGCATGGTGGAAGGGCACTGCAATATGTTTAGCTTGAGTCATACATTCTTAACAAATAGGGTTATAATTGAGTTCACCACTTCGACACATTCATGAGCTGGACGAACTGAAACCTAAGCTAATATAGTTTAGCTTAGGTTTCATAGTTGACAGTGTTTCTAGGTCACATAGCTTGCAGTCTGCATACAACTACCTATACCAACAAACACAATACCTATTCATCAATATATATGTATATAAAACTCTTTTGAAGCTGACTTAGAATCAACGCACAGCCTAAACTATAAGTCCTAGAGGTATGACATTTGGAGGGTAGTATCCTTATATAGTGTAGGGGTGCACTAAGGAAGGAATTTTCAAAAGTCACACTCTAAAGGGTCTAGAACGCGAGCAACGCCGCGGGCGACGGCTAGTAGATTCATATGCCTGTAAAGACAGATTTTAGTGAAATTTAAACTATTTTAATATCTTTACTAACCTGAAATTTATGATTTAACTGAATTACTGTGTCAGCTTATCGAGCTAAGTTAAATTACATTGCTTAGCTTTTAAAACTATAGACAAGTAGGTACCTGTGTCCTTATCCTCAGTTCATTAAAGATTTTAATCTAATAGGAATGACAAAACCACCAAACTAAGCTTAAAGCCTCAAGTTGCATATAAACTAAGTCTAAAAACTTGTTGCATTAATTAGTCATTGTTATCAAGTAACATAACCATTTAAGTAACATCTGGTCGTGACTCATATGTACTCGGTAACTTATCAAATATGTCTGTTATAATGTATACCTACTGCAGTCCACGGCAGAGTACTTCATTGTTATTGGCATGAGATCGGCAGCCTAATATAACAGCATTTACAAAATTAAAAATACACTCGAGAGCACATATACCGGGTCATCTGGAAAAACTATAATACCATGAAAACTGTGAATGCTAGCTTAGTGGAATATATTGTGGCTGATAGACAGTTTAAACCCTTGTTGGTGTACTTAAGGTGTAGTTTAGCTTGAGGGATAAGATGTTTAGAAAAACCTCGACACGTGCGCACTGTTGGAGTTTTTATTTGTGACTGACTACCGTCACTACCGACCATCATTTTAAGAAATTACACAATGACGCAACAACCCTATTCCTATAATTATTTTAAACGCGAAAGTTTATGAGGATGTCGGATGTTGGCGTGAAAGAGTAACAAACATCCACACATAATGTATGTATGTTTGTTACTCTTTCACGCCAAAACTACTGATCAGATTTGAATGAGACTTGGAGTATATATTGTCCGTGACCTGGATTAACACATGGGCTTCTTTTTATCCCGGAAAAGTAGATCCAACGAGACGCGAACGAAGTCGTGGGTGGAAGCTAGTAGTTCATAAAATGACAGTTTTAAATAATTACTAGGTAATTACTAGGTAAACGCCGCGGGCGACGGCTAGTTTAACATATAAACTGATAATGATTATTTTGTTATCACAATCAGTGATAGTGTAAAAAATAGATAAATTAAAAACCAATTACCGAGGTCGATAATGAATCATTACTAATGCCTATCATTACTAATGAACACAATTCAATAATTTATAAGTTATAACTAGAAAAACTGTCTTCAGTTTTATTACGTTACGGCTTCATCATCATCATCATTGCATGATGGCAGTTCAGGAATGGTTAAGGATACAAAATAAAAAAAATCATGAACATCGCACACTGGCTTCTAGTTTTAAACTAAGCTTGTACTATAGGAACTAGATTCCTGATAGAATACTTAATATACATTTTTTTGAAAGTTCATACTTATAATGCATATTAACACCCAGACATAGAACAAACATCTCTATGCATGTAACATACAAATGTTTGTTCTCAGTGGGGATCGAACCCACGACCCACAGCACGCAAGGCAGAGCTACTACCGACTGAGTTGTACCACCTGTCAATTTACGAGGTTATTTAATCCTGTACGTAATGTAATGTAATGTAATGTAATGTAATGTAATGTAATGTAATGTAATGTAATGTAATGTAATGTAATGTAATGTAATGTAATGTAATGTAATGTAATGTAATGTAATGTAATGTAATGTAATGTAATGTAATGTAATGTAATGTAATGTAATGTAATGTAATGTAATGTAATGTAATGTAATGTAATGTAATGTAATGTAATGTGATTGTAATGTGGTTGGTAGGTACCAGGTGAGCGTGTTAGTGCTGACATACTTCACATACATGACGTACCACCTGACTCGGAAGCCCATCTCCGTGGTGAAGAGTGTGCTGCATCAGAACTGCTCGCTGTTGCCGCCGCCGCCGGGGCCTCACACGGACCAGTGGTGCAACTGGCCACCCTTCAGTATGTTACACTAGCACTTGTATATCTACTTTAGCCTATCTACTTCCTGTCCTATCCCAATTCTTTTTTTTCTTTCTTCCTACCTTATCCTACTTCCTATCTTATACAACTTCTTATCCTATTTTACTTCCTATCTTATCCTACTTCCTATCATATCCTATTTTCTTCCTATCTTATCTTACTAATATTATAAATGTCAAAGTTTAGATGTTTGTGTGTGTGGGTAGATGTTTCTATGTGTGTGTTATAATCACACTGCAACTACTGATCCGATTTTGATGAAACTTGGAATATATAGTTCGTAAACTGGATTATCACATAGGCTACTTTTTATCCTGGAAAATCAGGAAGATGAAACGGGACACGGGCGGAAGCTAGTAATATCTGTGTTTATTTTGTAAGCACTACCGGTTGGTACTACTAGTAGAGTGAAGGGAAATTTTACGTTCACTCTACTACTAGTACTACTAGTAGTGCCATGTTATAGAATGTGTGTTGTTAACAGATACAACGGACGCGAACACGTTGCTCGGCGCGTTGGATTCCGCGTTCCTGTTCTCGTACGCCGCCGCCATGTTTGTATCCGGTAATTATATTAATACATTAACCGTCATTTACATTGACAAAATCATTGATGTAGGTACCTAGTGTACCTACCTACCCCTTGTTTTGCCGCTAATTTCTTTTTTGACTTCATTTACTGTCAGTTTTGAGTGAATAATTCACAAAAGAACAGATTTAGAAAAACTTCGTTCAAACAGTCTTACATAATGACGTCTCAGTTTTAACTCGAGCCTAACTTTAGGCCGAGCCTAGCCAGGCCGGCTCTAAACCATCGATAAACCCAACATAAATCCGGTAAAGTAATGAGACCGTAAATGTTATTAATATTTGAATGATTACCATTAAATTAAAAATGATTAATATACATATGTATATAATGTATAACTGCAGGTATGGTGGCGGAGCGCGTGGACCTGCGTTACTTCCTGTCCCTGGGGATGATAGCGTCCGCTATATTCTGCTACCTGTTCGGACTCGCGCGGACATACAACATACACCACATCTCATACTACATACTGGTGCAGGTAACAACACACACACACACACACACATACACATACAATCACATTATACACTAATCAATACAACATAATCTATATATTTGTGTTAACAAAAATAATAACATCAACTCTAGGAGATAACGATTTATTTTTACTGTAGTTGTAACGAGTCGCGTTCTCAAGAGGAGTTTCAAATGAATGCAAATCCAGTATTAGTTCAAAATTTCTTTATTAAACATATAACTAGAAGAGATCTCTACAATGTATAAGCCGCAGCACCACATTTCACCAAAACGTGTCGATAGCGCGATTCAGGCTACGGACAACTTTACTAGCGACATCTAGTTTGGTTTTCGGTACTATCATAAGTTTTACACAAATAACTACTTTATTGACATAACTTAGACAGTAGTAATGTTTTCTTTGATATCTTTTCTAGTAAATAAGGCATTTAATACAACTTATTTTCAATTATTAATAAACTCGTAAGCTAGTTATAGTTACACCGGGTTTTGTCTCTTTCTATCGAATTAGAATGTTGCTTGTGACGAAACTCACTTTATTACAATACGTCTGAAGCAACAACACGAGTCGGACGAATAGGAAGTGCAAAATATATATTATTTTTATTCCCGTTCGTCCCACCAACATGCTCAGTGGGACGAACGGGAATGAACGAAACCTTATAGTACTATGTAGACTTTGCAGTTATATTTTGGTTATATAGTATCTTAACATAAGACAAACGCTCATGACTAGACTTGCTTAGTCAATCTTCACAGATTATCTAAGCTACGTTCTGTGCGGTCACTATTTGGATGGGTGACCGTTAAATTTACATCTGAACGCTTTCGTGCTTCGTGCACGTTACTGTCCCGGCTCTAGCAGTCGTTAAGTCACACAGGAGGCCTTAAGGCGGCCTTAAATTTTCAACTTGCCTGAATGTGTGTGTGTGTGTAGGCAGGTGCTGGCGTGTCGCAGACGAGCGGTTGGCCCGGCACGGTGGCGACGGTCGGCAAGTGGTTCCCGAAGACTAAGAAAGGACTCATCTTTGGTATATGGAACTCACACACGTCACTCGGCAATATACTCGGTGAGTTATATATGTATACATGTTCTCAAACGTGCTTGGTAATTAGAGCATTATTTTGACAACCTTCTTCGAGATAAATTGAAAATGCAGTACTGGCCAAATACATGCGAGCAGCGGCCGGTAATAAATGTATGAAAATCCATTGCCGGCGTGTTTATCGGCCAAATAAATTACATAATTAATTATAAATTGCTTAGCTATTGATCATAAAAAAAAAAAAAAAAAAACATACAAAACTCATATCTGTCGTGTAATTTAAAAATGGAACGATCTTTTACTCCATAACATGGCAACCAAGGAAGTAACTTATTAAAGGTTTTATTCAAATTTCGAACAGGCTTTCAAATAGAAAGCTGATTATTGAAAAAAAAACAAGTGAACACTAACTTCGTTGTTCGTTATTGGTTTTGAAAAGTAATCGTATTTTCAACTAAAAAGTTTTGCCTAAGTAGGTACTCAGTTTTAATTTCAGCGCATTATTTGAGAAAAGTACTATAATACTAGTCTTGGCCACAACTAGGCAATGAGGGACTCACGTATGTGTCCACATTTGCACGTTCGTCCCTCATTGCCTCTGTTGCGGGCCGCTGCAGTAATGTACTAATGTATGTAATGTAATGTAGGTACACTAATGGCGGCCGAGTTCGTGGACAGCGACTGGTCACTCTCGTTCATATATCCGGCGCTAGTGATGGGAATAGTCGGAGCTGTCGTGTGGCTGTTCCTAGTTCCCGAGCCTAGTGCTGTCAACCTCTCCACTGACGGATCTGTAAGTTATATACTAGCTGATACCCGCGACTACGTTCATATATCCGGCGCTAGTGATGGGAATAGTCGGAGCTGTCGTGTGGCTGTTCCTAGTTCCCGAGCCTAGTGCTGTCAACCTCTCCACTGACGGATCTGTAAGTTATATACTAGCTGATACCCTCGACTACGTTCGTATATCCGGCGCTAGTGATGGGAATAGTCGGAGCTGTCGTGTGGCTGTTCCTAGTTCCCGAGCCTAGTGCTGTCAACCTCTCCACTGACGGATCTGTAAGTTATATACTAGCTGATACCCTCGACTACGTTCGTATATCCGGCGCTAGTGATGGGAATAGTCGGAGCTGTCGTGTGGCTGTTCCTAGTTCCCGAGCCTAGTGCTG
This sequence comes from Eulithis prunata, assembly GCA_918843925.1. Classification (NCBI taxonomy): domain Eukaryota; kingdom Metazoa; phylum Arthropoda; class Insecta; order Lepidoptera; family Geometridae; genus Eulithis; species Eulithis prunata. Next base: position 41,973 of record OU974035.1, read on the forward strand.
TCAACCTCTCCACTGACGGATCTGTAAGTTATATACTAGCTGATACCCGCGACTACGTTCATATATCCGGCGCTAGTGATGGGAATAGTCGGAGCTGTCGTGTGGCTGTTCCTAGTTCCCGAGCCTAGTGCTGTCAACCTCTCCACTGACGGATCTGTAAGTTATATACTAGCTGATACCCGCGACTACGTTCGTATATCCGGCGCTAGTGATGGGAATAGTCGGAGCTGTCGTGTGGCTGTTCCTAGTTCCCGAGCCTAGTGCTGTCAACCTCTCCACTGACGGATCTGTAAGTTATATACTAGCTGATACCCTCGACTACGTTCGTATATCCGGCGCTAGTGATGGGAATAGTCGGAGCTGTCGTGTGGCTGTTCCTAGTTCCCGAGCCTAGTGCTGTCAACCTCTCCACTGACGGATCTGTAAGTTATATACTAGCTGATACCCGCGACTACGTTCGTATATCCGGCGCTAGTGATGGGAATAGTCGGAGCTGTCGTGTGGCTGTTCCTAGTTCCCGAGCCTAGTGCTGTCAACCTCTCCACTGACGGATCTGTAAGTTATATACTAGCTGATACCCGCGACTACGTTCGTATATCCGGCGCTAGTGATGGGAATAGTCGGAGCTGTCGTGTGGCTGTTCCTAGTTCCCGAGCCTAGTGCTGTCAACCTCTCCACTGACGGATCTGTAAGTTATATACTAGCTGATACCCGCGACTACGTTCATATATCCGGCGCTAGTGATGGGAATAGTCGGAGCTGTCGTGTGGCTGTTCCTAGTTCCCGAGCCTAGTGCTGTCAACCTCTCCACTGACGGATCTGTAAGTTATATACTAGCTGATACCCGCGACTACGTTCGTATATCCGGCGCTAGTGATGGGAATAGTCGGAGCTGTCGTGTGGCTGTTCCTAGTTCCCGAGCCTAGTGCTGTCAACCTCTCCACTGACGGATCTGTAAGTTATATACTAGCTGATACCCTCGACTACGTTCGTATATCCGGCGCTAGTGATGGGAATAGTCGGAGCTGTCGTGTGGCTGTTCCTAGTTCCCGAGCCTAGTGCTGTCAACCTCTCCACTGACGGATCTGTAAGTTATATACTAGCTGATACCCGCGACTACGTTCGTATATCCGGCGCTAGTGATGGGAATAGTCGGAGCTGTCGTGTGGCTGTTCCTAGTTCCCGAGCCTAGTGCTGTCAACCTCTCCACTGACGGATCTGTAAGTTATATACTAGCTGATACCCGCGACTACGTTCGTATATCCGGCGCTAGTGATGGGAATAGTCGGAGCTGTCGTGTGGCTGTTCCTAGTTTGAGGACGTGCTCTGTTAGTCAGTGTATTGTGTCCATCAAAATAACACATTATTGTACTTTTTTCCAGCCGAGCAGACAATCTAGATGTTCCGATGACGAAGACACGGAGAGTGAACACGATGACACCTCACAAGTTATTGTGGGGGACCAGGTAAATATTACAAAAAAAAATCTTTCAAAACTACACCTTATTTATAAAAAAAAACGCACGAATTTAGCTCTTACGCACTCGGAATAAGGTCTAAAATACTCATCACTCAATCAAACCACACACAGACATTTATAACAAACTTTTAATAAACTCAACGAATTTGTTTCCTACACACTTTTGGAATAACATTTTTCCTAAAACCAGCACGAGTTTGATCCTTATTCACTTGGAATAAAATCTAAAAAAACTACTAATGAAATCTAATACCCACATTTTTTTCTAATTGCACGGATTTAGCTTTTAAACACTTAGAATAGAGTCTAAAAAACATTGCACTTTTTGCACTAGTTGAAGTCCTTTTATACTATTTTTCCTATTAACTCTTTGATCTCTATTTACCTTAAAATAAGGTTCAAATTACTATTAATTTTATTTACAAAACAAAGCATTCCATTTTTAAATTTCAAAAATCACAAGCGTATTCAAACAAAGAATTCTATTTTCAAATATCACAAATTGTTTAAAACAAATGAGTTCCATATTCAATTCCAATTCACAATCTATATTTTGAACTCTGTTAACATTCAATTGGCAAGCTAATTTGTTCTCTAATAGTATATAAATAAGGTGTTTATATAACATGTATTGGGTGGGTTGACTAACAGCATGCCACTTTCAGACGGCGAGCTTACGGACCAACCGACATTCTGCAAACACACATCAGGTAACTATATTATACTAATAAATAATAATATAATATATTCATGGACATGTCACACAACGCCCTCTAGCACCAAACTAAGCAAAGCTTGTACTATGGAAACTAGATTGCTGATACAATACTTAGGTATATACATTTTTTTGTAAACATATGATACATAGTAACACCCAGACAGAACAAACATCTAGGTTGGCCACACAAATGTTTGTTCTCGGCGGGGATCGAACCCACGACCCACAGCACGGAAGGCAGAGCTATCACCGACTAAGCTGTGACGACTGTCAATAATTTCTACTAAATTATGATCGCCTGGTACTTTTAAGAAGTATTATCGATCATGCCTTAGTTTGGGGCTATATGGCGCTATAATACTAGTAATTTCAATACATACTATTCAACACTTCTTAGCGACACAGTACATCACAATTTTTCTTGTTTATTAGTTTCTAAGGTGTATTTGTAGTACAATAGTTCTCATTCATTCATTCGTTCATTCTTCAGCGCGACACAGAAGCTACGGAGAGCACATCGCTCCTCCGACGGAGCTCACCGACTAGTGCGGTCTCGCTCACTCGCGCGCTGCAGATACCCGGCGTGCTGCAGTTCTCCTTCTCCCTCTTCTTCGCTAAACTAGTCTCGTACACGTTCCTGTACTGGCTGCCGCTGTACATCAATACATCCAGTGAGTGTTGCTTTTTGTAAAATGAACTCTAATGCTATTGTTATAAAGATTTAGTTCCAATTTTACATCAATACATCCAAAGAGTATGTATTACTAGCTTCCGCTTGCGACTTCGTTCGCGTCCCGTTGGATCCCGTTGATTTTCCGGGATAAAAAGGAGCCTATGTGGTAATCCAGATCACGGACAATATGTATTCCAAGTTTCATCCAAATCGGATCAGTAGTTGCAGCGTGAAAGAGTAACAAACATCCATACATCCTACTTATATTGTACACGCGAGAGTTTGTATGGATGTTTGTTACTCTTTCACGCTGCAACTACTGATCCGATTTGGGTGAAACTTGTAATATAGTAGTCTCGGGCTAAAGTTGTTCCATACATGCATACATAGTTTCGCGTTAGTAATAAGTAATGTATGTGTATGTTTGTTTGTTTGTGTTGTTAGCACATCTAACGGCGCGTGAGTCCGGCGAGCTGAGCACAGTGTTCGATGTAGGCGGCGTGTTCGGCGCCGTGCTGGCGGGCCTGCTGGCCGACCGCAGCCAGTGCCCGGCGCTAGTATGCATCGCCTTCTACTCACTCGCTGCACCATCCGTAAGATGTACATTCATCTCTGTACTCTACTCTACTCTACTCTACTGTACCGAGCACAGTGTTCGCTAACAAGTACCTATTTAGGGGTAATTAGATATAATGATGTGGAGGAGTATTCTAATCCTTGTACTAATTCTTCAGGATGTAATGATAAAGTTCAGTGGGTTTTTTTTTTTTTTTTTTTTAAATTGATTTTATTTTATTTGGTAATAAAATCCACAGCTCTTAAGAATAATAATGGTAAATCTTAATTTTAAAGCAGATAGCCAAAGACGGATTTACATTCTAAATACAATACATACGAGTATAAGCAAAAATCGACGACAGTCACTAGAAATAAAAGGAAAAAAAAAGTAGAATGATGTAGGTAATTATGGTGAGTGGATTTAATGTTGTGTTGTGTGTTGATGCAAGAGAAGTTGTAAAGGTGTAAGGGTGCGTGTATATGTGGGTACTCCTAATAGTGCCAGTCTCTTAAGAGTGTTCCACATAATTACTTATTTAGTTCACCAACGAAGCTACATGTTGGTGCTGTGCGAGCGGGAGAGACGGCGTCACTCCGATTTACTTACTTGTGGCCACGCCTAGTTACCGAACGTACATACTTTGTGTACGAGTACGTACCTGTAGGTACATGAGGCGTGCACGTGCACGTTCGAGCGCACCGCTAGAGGTACACATGGACAATAGTTCGCGACACACTCGTCCGGTAAGTACGAGTGGAGTCGTGCACGCGCCTTGTACATGTACATGTTCATAGAGCAGTGCCCTTCCCATTGTACTAGGCATAGTTAAAGATAAAGATACAAATATTTATAGCATAGTATTAAAATGGACACTACATCTAACATTACAAATTAATGGACAATGGGGAGAACACTAACCAATATTAAGCTACCAACAGATTGATACAGTTTTGCAAAGTGCAATGTTAAGTCAACAACACATCGGACTAGTCATAGTATGGAGTTTCTCGTTCTAAGTACATGCTTGTATGTAAAGACGAGGGCTCCTGCTCCGGCTTTATATATATATATACTAGCGGTCGCCCGCGGCATTATACGGTTAAAATTTTTGATCTTAATTTTAGACCCTTTAGAGTGTGACGTTTCAAAATTCCTTCCTTAGTGCACCCCTACACTATATAAGGATGCTACCCTCCAAATGTCATACCTCTAGGACTTATAGTTTAGGCTGTGCGTTGATTCTCAGTCAGCTTCAAAAGAGTTTTATATATATATATAATATATTTATATTTATATATATATATATATATATATATATAGTTAAGATATATGTTAATATTGCAGTTGTTGGCGTACCAGCGCTGGGGCGCGAGCTCGTACTTGCTGAACTGTGCTCTGCTCGTGGTGACGGGTGTGCTCGTTAACGGACCCTACGCACTCATCACTACCGCCGTCAGCGCTGAACTAGGTAACATTATATATTATATATATCATATCATTCACTCATTCATATATAATTACTAACTTCCGCCCGCAACTTCGTCATATCTGATCCTGTTCATTTTTCGAGATAAAAAGTAGCCTATTTGTTAATTCAGGTTACAAACTATTTATATCCCAAGTTTCATCCAAAGTGGTGCAGTAGTTTCAGAAACATTCAAACATCTAAACTTTGACATTTATAATATTAGGAGAATTGGTCCTTAACATTGATGATGATGACGTCCTTAACATTATAGCGCCATCTATCACGCTAAATAACAACTGCTAGAACTACGTGTCCGATAGATGGCGCTGTCACTAACCCACACAGCCTGGAGCAAGCGAAGCCTGATCCGGACTCAAGCATAGCTTTTGTTAATAAAAGATATTTGACTTTAATGATTTTCTCTTACTTTGTAAAACACACATTTTATCATGTTCTCAGATGTTTTGGTTATAGGATGTAGTTATTTATGTTTACAGTATATTATATATATATATATATATATACATATATGTGTAGGTACTCACAGCAGCCTCGCGGGTAACTCCGCGGCGCTGGCCACCGTCACCGCCATCATCGACGGCACCGGCAGCATCGGTATGTAACTGCACACGTCTCACGGATGTACTGCACGTCTCATAGACATGCTGTACGTCTCAGAGACCTTACTACATGCCTCATATACCTGCTATACGTTTCTCAAACATATTATACGTCTCATAGACCTGCTGTACGTTTCACAGACGTACTGTACATCTCATAGACATGCTGTACAGTACGTCTCATAAATATACTGTACGTCTCACATACATACAGGAAGTCTCACAGACGTACTACACGTCTCCCAGACTTCAATATGTCTGTGAGACGTCCAGTAGAGCTGCAAGTTGTGTGTGTGTGCAGGTGCGGCGCTGGGCCCCATGCTGGCGGGCGTGGTGTCGAGTGCGGGTTCGTGGTCGCACGTGTTCTACATGCTCATACTGTGCAACTTCTGTGCACTGTTCCTACTCATCAGGTGAGATCATATACACTAGGATATATAAACTAATATTAAACTCGTACTAGTCTCAAGAGAAGATGATTTAAATTGGTATTGACTTCAATAGCCCGTATTTTACACCTTGCAATCAGCATCCTACACTTTTCAACCCGTATTTTACACCATCACCTAATATTTCACACCTTTCAACCCGTATTTACACTTCAACCAGCATTTTACACTTTTATCTCATAATTCACACTTTCCAACCCGAATTTTACACTTTTCGACCCGTATTTTACACCTTTCACCCCGCATTTTCTACCATTCAACCCGCATATTACACTTATCAACCCGCATAATAATAATACGTTTCAATGTACAGGATAGCGATATCAGAAGTAGCGAAACTGCGACAAGAGAGACGCATAGCTTCACCGCCGCGCGTCAGAATAGAATAACTCATCTTAATATATTATTGCACTACTTGTACTACGCTATCGTTTAGTCCACCAGAGCTAAGCTAAGCTACGTTGCTAATGATAATAGAAATCATCTTATCTTATCTTTCTTCTTCTTCTTATATCTTCTTCTTCTTCTTCTTAAATATATAACTCTTTTGAAGCTGACAGAGAATCAACGCACAGTCTAAACTATAAGTCCTAGAGGTATGACATTTGGAGGGTAGTATCCTTATATAGTGTAGGGGTGCACTAAGAAAGGAATTATGAAAAGTCGCACCCTAAAGGGTCTAGAATTATGTTTAAAGATAATAATGCGTATTCTGATGCCACGCGAGAAAAGCCGCGGGCGACGGCTTAATATTAAAACAATCGATTCCTATTGGTGGATTTCAAACGCAACGTAGCATAGCTTAGCTCTAGTGGACGAGCACCCTTACAAGGTTACTATAGAAACGTGTCAAACTATGCCATTCTATATATACGTTGTTAGAATAGAATGTTGTGTTCTATCGGTTAATGTATATCGGTTAAGTACTTATCTCCAGTTGTCCAAAATTAATTTAAGATTTCACATATTATCGTACATTGAAAGTCAAAACTACGCATTTGAGTTTAGTAAAATTACAAGGATGCTCGTAACTGTAGTCCAGGCACGGTAGACATCTTTACACTTAATAGATACGTCTCATAATGTTGTATTGCCTGGAAGAAATCACTTTTAGCGATAAGGCTGCCCACTGTACTATACAAAGTTAGTTTTGAGATTTGTACGTACATATTCCTTGTGTACAATAGATCGATAGATATATTCTTTATTGCACACCAAGAAAAGAAGAAAAACAATACGAAAAGAATAATGGGCGGTCTTATCGCTATAAGCGAAAATACAATAAAGCATTGTCTATGTATTATACAACAATGTTGAACGCGTGTGGACGTGCTCCGTGAAGTATTGTAATTGCAAGAAGTAACCATCCAATGCTTGTTCAATAATTATTTTTCTGTTAAAAAACTGTCTACGATATGTTTTGTATTTTACGATGTTGTCAATGTGTTATGTATTTGTATTGTATATTATTATGTAGTATGTGTGTTGGCAGAGTGATGTCTTGATTCAACAGACCAATGTAGACATTATTTTTCCCATCGACTCCACTGGTGGGGCCGATGGGAAAAACAACCCATCAAGCCCACTCATTTGCATAGTTGGCTCGTTGGGATTTGTTTTTCCCATCGGGAGGCTCGATGGGAATAACCCGTATTGAATGATGACGAAAAACATCCAAAATATTTTGAATAATGACAATAAAGCAAACGCTGCAACTTTATAAGTTCCTAAAACTATTTTATTTAGAGAAGAAGCCCTTTTACATCTTATTTTAAAATGTTGTTTTGCGTATTCCAAATCAGCACTAAAAATTCAAATTTTAGTGTAAAATTTTTACAAAAATGATGTTTAGTGTTCATTCCAGTTATTGTGCATTTTGTGAGTCGTTCACCACACTGGTTCTTTTGATTATTGGTCACTTACCCACGAATTTGTAAACAATGTCTCGGCTCTAGAGGCGGGTTTAGTTTAGACGCTGTTTAAGAATACTAGTTGGAAGTGGTTTGACGGATAGTTCAGCCTGTGTATGAATTGGGGGGTTATTTGCTACTGATATTAGGATGGGTGACCGCTAAAAACTAGATATTTTCGTAATATCAGTTGATCTGTTGATCCCTACAATCCCTAGATAATACAAACTTAGGAGAATATTCATTATTTGTCTTCTAAAGCTCCGCTAGCTAAAATGGCTGCTAAATCTGTTGTCATCACTGACAGAGCTTTTTTTAAAGTCGAGCTAAAATAACGGGCGAATGTTAATGAAGGGGTTAATATATGTTCTGACCACGCTAAGTATGCAGTGGAATAAATGGCCAACTTAAAAGATTTTTACATATTATCTTTACAATAGTAACTTTCGCAATACTACCGGTGCTTCCAACTATAGGTTTTCAAATTTTACCATGTGTGAAGTGCTGCAGAGTTAGCGTGGTCACACTCTACCTTATGTGACCTAGAATGTGTATAGTAAGTGGCAGAATTGTCTGTGTTACCAATAAATCTCAGTTTATATATTTGTAAAGTATTATATGGAGTTATTGTAAAGATGTTTATATTAAGTTATTTAAATAAATAAAACATTTTATCTTAATTAATTGTTTTATTAATATTAAGTTAAAATATATAAAATGTAGAAAATAATTTGATAAATAATATTTACAACATACCTAATCTACAAACCTATTTAACATGTCTTGATTTTTTAAATTCAATTTTATAACATGGATTAATTATTTTTATATGTAACAATAGACTGCATTGGCGTTCTGTCGGGGAACGGTTCAATTAATTAATTCAATTTTAGTTAAACATTCTTTTTTTTCTTGTGTCTGTTCGGTGGCTAGGGCTGCCATGAATTTGCCAATGTCAGTGTTTATTGGCGTTTGTTTACTAATCCTTTAACAAAAGGAGGAGATCTGAGTTGGTAAGTTATGAAAAATGACCAGTGAAGAAGGGAGACACTAACCCTCTTTCTTATGACGAATTTCGTTCATCATTACTTAGCCACCTCTCACGTAAACCACTCTCAAGTTGCTATACGACGTAAAATTTTCTTTATGTATGAATTTTACTTAGCCATTGTTCAGCTGAGACATGCATAGACAAACGAAATTAGTGCTGAAAAATTTTTTTTTTGGGGTTCATAAGTGAAAATTTTCTTAATCATTGCTTGTACGTCTCTCAACTCTTGAGAGACGCTTGAGAGGGCGTCATAAGTAAGACCGGAAAAAGTTGATTTGTCAAAATAGATAAGTACAATAGATGTAGTTTGCAAACTTGACATCCATGCACTAAACATCCAATAACGCATATTCCATAACATTTTCTCATAAAAAAATCTAGTTAGAGTAATTTACACTGCCTCGATATCCTTAAGATATTGAAGAATCCTAACACGCCTCTGATTATACTCTAAGCTCGTCCGAGAGGCAGTATAAACGAGAGGGTGTCTCCGACGGGCCCCCAGGAAGTGCGCTGCAGTTGGAACACCGTCGCCCAGGCGATGATGACGGCCGCCCACACCGCTGCACCCGCTGCTGACATGAGTACATCTGGAAAATATATCAAATAATTAGCTGGTGCCCGTGACTTAGTCTGTTCTGGATTAGAAGTACATTTTGTTGTGCGAAATGCGGATGAATCCCACTAAAGCCTTTTTAGATGTTCTAAAAATATTTGTGATAAGATGGAACACTTCATGTCAAGGCAAAACTATGAGTACCTAGGTGGTTCCTATGTAGTAGGTAACTTACATTTCTTAATTTCCCTTTGCTCCTCAAACGGCGGCTTTGTGAACGCTTCCCTGAAGAACCAGATTGCATTAACAGCCCACAGGAATGGCAGCATCGCACAGCCTCCTGAAACACGAGCAAATACTTTCTGACTGAGATTACCTGTTTTATGGTAGGTATACCTTCTAGTGTTAGCAATGCAGCGTAGAAACAACCTCTTTGAGTTATAAAGAGTATTGGTTCGCGCTGACCGGCAGTGTCTGAAAATGGAAGACCCATGGATGACACGACGAGCGAGGGCAGCGAGACGTGTCAGTCGAAGAACAATGAAAAATAAGTGTGGATGTGGAAATACGAATTATTATGGAAATACTATGATTAATACACTAAAGCTCTGTTTATTACTGTTGTAGCTCAAACTAGATACTAGTTTTGTGCTTACCTCTGAAATAGGATTTGCAAAGATGCAATTTCTTGTCGTTTGGCAATCTATTGAGATCCATTTTTTGTTGATTCGGTTAGTTAGTGGCACCGCGAACACCTAGCGGAGAAGGAAAGACACGTAAATTAAGAAAGAAATGTATCACTTTTTATCTCGTCCTTTTCAAGATCCTTTTTGCGTGTGTGAGTTGCCAGCTCATGAGCCCTAGAATATGCTAGTTTTTGTAATTTTTTTTTCAGTACAATCCGAGTCCACCTTCTGGATCGATGTAAATAAAATGATAGGAAAAGTAAACGAATCTAAACATCACACAAAAAAAGGTAATTTTCATTGCTCGATGATGATTGTCAATATTCATTGCATAGGTTGCTTTACTTAGTACCATCTAAGTTGGTACCCATCTATTTTATTACTTGTTTGATGCTAAACAAAACAAGGAGAAAATGTGCCAAATAAAGCATAAAAACAATTTAGTTGGAAGCACAAGCGTATGTATGTATACCTAAACAAATAAAATTGACTTTGACATTGCAAACTTCAAGTTTTACGCTCCGATTTACACTATCAAACAATCAGATTGAAAGTAAGTACTTCGGATCGGAACGTAATTTATTTAGTGTTGCCAGTTTACATACTTTGACGTCATTTTTAACATTTATTCAAAGTCACTAGAAAAGTAACCTATATTCATATTACACGATTTTGTAAGGATGTTATACTAGGTGCGCGTCCCGTTAGATCCCGTTAATTTTTCGGGATAAAAAGTAGCCTATGTGTTAATCCAGGTCACGGACAATATACAGGGTGTTACCAGACCACTTCCGAAAACGAAAGGGGGAGCTACAGCACACCAAAACCCAACCAAAAAAAAATCAGTTATCCTGAAAAATAATTATAGCCGGAGAAAACAATGTTTAAAGATTTGTATTTATTTCGCCAGCCCGCAATGTACGCATTCACGTAGGTAAGGTCGAGGCGTAGTACTATTATTTATTCTGTGTCGTAAGAGCCTACTAACGTAGGTAGGTACTAACGTAGGTCGCTCGCACGTCGCGTACTTGAATGACCCGCGATGAACTCTCAGCTGTTCATGCTGTAGTAGACGTAATCTGCGTGCTGCGTGTACATTGCTGCTTTATTTATTTTATTTGTTTTTTTGCTTTTTTAACTGAGATAATTAGGTAGATATGTCTTATTATGTTGTACTGTGTGTATGTAACTAGAAAAAAAATTAAAAAGAGATAATCAAGTCAATTTTTTTTTCGCGATTTTTTTCGCTTAATGTTTTCAGTATCATGGTCTGATTGGAACCTCCAAGTTTTCGGAAGTGGTCTGGTAACACCCTGTATATTCCAAGTTTCATCCAAATCGGATCAGTAGTTTTTACGTGAAGGAGTAACAAAGATCCATCCATACTCACAAACTTTCGCATTTCTAATATTAATAGGAGGGATAGACAATGACCTCACCCAAGTTCAATCGCTTACTCCGGTCTTTTACTATGTCCTAATTTCTTAATCACAACGTGCCAAAAGAACATTATAGGTTACCTATTATTTTTATTGATTTAATCATATCAGCTAGCTACATCCACAGCTGAGTATATGGGCGTTTTATTTTGATATTGCTAGATAATTATAAATAAATAAATATTCACGGATACTTAACACAACGCCTTCTAGTCCCAAACTAAGCAAAGCTTGTACGATGGAAACTAGATAGCTGATAGAATACATACATACATTTTTTTTTGTAAATACATACCTACTTATAATACATAGAAACACCCAGACACAGAACAAACATCTATGTTTATATAATACAGGTAGGTATGTACTTTTTTAGAAAATCCAGCAACCTGTTCAATCCAACAAATATGTGGCAACACGTAAAGCCATAGCAAGAAATCCAAGCAAGCAACCAAAGCAACTAGCAAGCCAAATAAAACAAACAACAATGGCGGCTCTGTGTTGAATGTTGAATGTCAAATCAAAGTGCAAAAATAAAATGTTCAAACAGTAAATAATAATGTTTTCGCCGTGTAAATACCTGTATTTATGTGTTATTCCCGTTGTTTATTATCTACAATTATGTAAGTACTGATTGTAATATACAGTTGTACGTCCAAGGAGAATAAAATATTGTCATAAAGTTTTCGTAATTTTTGTTAATTTTAGCTAGTTTTTTGGCGTAAAAAGACCTTGAATAAGCACTGGCGGGTATATGCGAGCATTATTTATCAATAAACTTGAATGCTCACTCTGTATCTTGTTTGAAAATAAGGAAATTACTCTCTCATGTAATCTCTCATGCCTTGTAGATTTTTATTTGGGCCAAAAAAAGCATAATTTAACTTTCACTGACTATTAATCCTCCGTTCGTTTGTCTAAAAATTTTTATTTATTAATTCTAATTTTATCCTTATTATCATAATTATGTATTCGGACCAAGTTAATATAAAACTTGGCTCCTAGACATAGGTTTTCTCAGCCATCTAACTACTATGAATACCATTTAATAATGTAAAAAAAATATTTGAAGTTCTGTACTAAATGGTTGGAAAGGAAGCATTAAAGAGTGCCCACCAAGCAAGGTGTGCACGCTCATATTTAACAAACATCAAACAACGGAGCGATAAACCCAGTTCAAACCTTCACAATGCTCATCCTAAACCTCGACATTCTTTATTAACTCTTAGTTAAAGTAGACTGTATCATCATGGTTTTCTTATATGATGAACTAGCCGCCACCCGCGGCGTTGCTCGCATTCTAGACACTTAAGGGTGCAATTTTTCAAAATTCCTTTCTTAGTGCACCCCTACACTATATAAGGATACTACCCTTCAAATTACATACCTCTAGGACTTATGGTTTAGGCTGTGCATTGATTCTCTGTCAGCTTCGAAAGAGTTTTATATATATTGATGATTGATTGATACACTATTTTTTATGTTTTACAAATCCCAGTTAGTTGAGTAAGGACTCAATCCTTCTTCCTGTGTACAGTGTTGGCCCTCCTGTCTTACTATAAATATCCTGATGATACAGGACAATCCTTTTTCTCTTTCGCTGTGCAAATAACCCTTCCTATTTCACTCCATTCAAGTTCAGGAGCTATTAACCCGTGTCGGGGCCTGTAATTAGAACTTTGTTGATTTGTCCTTACAATTTTGGTGTGCAGGTGCTTCGGAGCCGGTATACCCGCCAACACTGGTGCTGTACAGCCCCGGAGAGCCGGAGTACACGGACGTGCTGGTAAAGCGAGAACATGACAACATGACGCTCGTGTGCGAGGTGCGCGGCGATCGGGCTCCGAGGAACTATGTGTGGAACTATGTCAGCAACGGGACTACAGGCCAGAGGTAGGTTTCTTTTGAGCCCTGACCGAAGAAAGGAACAGCATGGCCGCTTGTCCAGTACGACGTCACTGGCACGGTACTACCAGGGCAATAGAAAACATGTGAACGTCATGGTGTAACGGCAGTAGTGTGGAGTGGACGTTAGCGGTGCGGGGTCGGTGCCGGCGTTGGTGGACAAATAACCTATGACTTATTATTAGAGTAGTTTTTATGTCTGTGGCCTCTTAGCTCTGAAAGTAGGACTTATGTATGCAGTTTTTTTTAAGAAAGCTGAGGGTCTAGTATGAGTTTTGGTTTGTAACATCTGACGCCCAGCACACCAGTGTGCACTGATTTGTATGGAGACACTGAGCGGATGTCTTGAGAAGCTTGGTCTACACCAAGCTCATACTCCCATATCAAACTTCGCAAAGAATCTGCTCAGTGTCTTCATACAAATCAGCGCACACTGGTGTGCTGGGCGTCAGACGTTTTACACCAGCTTTACAAACCAAAACTTGTACTAGGCCCTCTTTAGAGTAAATACAAACTCGATCAATAATTGATTATAATACTGCAGGCCATACACGGTAGAGCCAGTTGGTGCGACCACCAGCAGTCAGCTAACTAAGCTGGACCTGCAGGTATCGGACAGCGGGCAGTACATGTGCTCCGCCCCACCGTTCAGTGTTACCAAGTACATCATTGTACAGACTAAAGGTATGTACTATTGTATAGTTTTGCAACAGTTGTAGACTTCTACAAGAGTTGCGAGGAGCTACGAGGTTCATCGTCTGCTGGTTGACAAATATATTGGTGGGAAGCAGGCGTACGAAGTCGCGGGTACCAGCTAGTGTATATATGTGTTTGTTGGATGTAGGTCCGTTGCTGTGTGCTCGCGGTGCGTTCTGGTGCGGGTCGCGATGCGTGCTGGCCGCGTACGTGTGCGACGGACGAGCTGACTGTGTCGCCGGCGAGGACGAAGCCACGTGTGCACCAGATCTATGCTCACGTATGTATACATACTCTAATATACTATACTAAATATATATTCTTGGACATGTCACTCAACGCTCTCTAGTCCCAAACTAAGCAAAGCTTGTACTATGGGAACTAGATTGCTCATAGAATACATGGTAAATATATTTATTACTAGGTGTCGCCCGCGACTTCGTTCGCGTCCCGTTGGATCCCGTTGATTTTCCGGGATAAAAAGTAACCTATGTGTTAATCCAGGTCACGGACAACATATATTCCAAGTTTCATCCAAATCGGATCAGTAGTTTTCATGTGAAGGAGTAACAAACATCCATACATCCAAACTTACAAACTTTCGCGTTTATAATATCAGTAGGATATGAATATAATAGTGTTGTGTGATATGTCGAAGAATGATAGTGTTACTTTGGGACTAGAGTCTAAGCCTAATTTGTACTATGGGAACTAGATTGCTGATAGAATACTTACATACATTTTTTTTGTAAATACATCTTCTTATTACACAGTAACACCCAGCCATAGAACAAGTGGTGATTGAACCCACGACCCACAGCACGGGTGGCAGAGCTACTACCGACTGAGCTGTAATGCCTGTCTTTTAATTATTTCACGGACACTTAACACAACGCCTTCTAGTCCCAAACTAAGCAAAGCTTGTACGATGGAAACTAGATGGCTGATAGAATACATACATACATTTTTTTTTTGTAAATACATACTTATAATACATAGAAACACCCAGACACAGAACAAACATCTATGTTTATAACACACAAGTTTGTTCTCGGTGGGGATCGAACCCACGATAAATAATTGATAAATGAATAAATGTATAGTATTGTTGCTGCAGGTAATGACAAGTTGAACTGTAGTTCAGGTCGTTGTATATCGGCTCGTGCGTGTTGCCACGGCGCCAGCCCGCTGTGCCGGCAGCCGGCCTGCTGCGACGAGTACCCACTCACCAGGATACAAGGTGACACTTGTACACACTATCAATACAACACTGCTACTTATACACAGCATATCAATACAACACTACAACACATACACAGTGTATCAATACAACACTGCAACTTATACACAGCATATCAATACAACACTACAACACATACACAGTGTATCAATACAACACTGCAACTTGTACACAGCATATCAATACAACACTACAACACATACACAGTGTATCAATACAACACTGCAACTTGTACACAGCATATCAATACAACACTACAACACATACACAGTGTATCAATACAACACTGCAACTTGTACACAGCATATCAATACAACACTACAACACATACACAGTGTATCAATACAACACTGCAACTTAACTTAAGTGTTCAGAAGATAACAAGCTCGTATAAGTTAGTGGTCAACTCTGATCACGGAGTTTTTGAGGCCTCCGTCATGGCTTAACGAGTGCTAGAGCCGGGACAGTAACGTGCCCTCCGAAGGAAGCGCTCAAATGTAAATGTAACGGTCACCAAACCAAATAGCGACCGCGCAGAACGTTGCTTAACTTAGATAATCAGTGAATATTGCTTGCTAGAAGATGACGTCACTAATATATAATTATGTGTTATTTCAGGTTTTGTAGATGAGTATCCTCCGTTATATGAAGACCGTCACGCGCCGGACGACTACGGCTTCATACAGTCCACCATCTATACTGTTACTGGTGAGTTGGTGTTAGCTCTGCTCCGTGCTGTGGGTCGTGGGTTCGATCCCCACACAGAACATAGATGTTTGTTCTGTGTGTGAGTGTTTGTATGTATTATGTTTGTTCCAGCGTGTGCGTTGATATTCATGATAGCGGTGGTACTGTTGGTATCCGCGATATGCAAAATGCATATGAAACGCACCGCCCTGAGAGGATATACTCACGCGGAGCGAGCCACCAGCCAGCATTACACTATGCAGTACGCACAGGTAATACTAACCCGCATTATACATACACCAACCCGTATTTCACAAATATTAACCCGCATTTCAAAAACTTTTAGTTCTTAAGGTATATTGTAACAAAATGCTTTGTAAATATTATTAATATTATAAATACTGTATTAATCGTAATTTTCTTTGTAAATAATTAATGAAACTGAAAAAAAAATGTAATATTTCAGGCGCATCGGTTCCCGCCATGTTACGAAGCGTCTCGTTTGTTGGAAGAGAATCGAAACGCGTCTCCGCAGGCCAGTCCCGTGCATGCTACCACTCCGCCGGAACTGCACGTAAATATCTTTCAAATTTATACACTTAAAACATTATTAGTAAAATAAAAAATTTAATTACGGGTTACAAATAAATTATTCGATCGAGCGAGCGAAGCGAGTGACGATCTTATGGGCAAATTGGCGTTGTACGTTTGTCACAGTATAAGTTAGAATTTTTTTAATTTCCTTATTTGGGAACATCGTGAGATCTCAGTTCGGGGCGAACTACTAGTTAAAAAGGGTTACCAATATATTAGAGATAATTACCATTACATTTAAGATAATTATCAATATATTTGAGATAATTACCAATACATATTTGTATGGCTGATGCATTATCCATGGATATTATATGGATGCATGGATGATTTGATTGCAGTGTGAGTCAGAGTCTCCGCTAGAGGCGCCGCGCGGGTTGGCTCGACTCTCTTCTATATTCTCATCGAGATACCGACAGGTATGTACATACTCACTCATACTATAATACTAACTACTACTCTAATTATATTAATGCAAAATCATTTCAACAGAACATTTTTAGTTAAGACATGCGAGTACGTGCTCGGTGTAGGACGAGCTTCACAAACAATCCGATCAGTGTCTTCATACAAATCCGCGCACACTGAGCGCGGAGATTTGTATGGAGAAAAATAGTTTGCAAATCTGCCGCTCGAGGCGCTCATCGATTTTTCATACAAAATATATAAAACTCTTTTGAAGCTGACTTAGAATCAACGCACAGCCTAAACTATAAGTCCTAGAGGTATGACATTTGGAGGGTAGTATCCTTATATAGTGTAGGGGTGCACTGAGAAAGGAATTTTGAAACGTCACACTCTAAAGGGTAGAACGCGAGCAACGCCGCGGGCGACGGCTAGTGCAAAATATCTCTCAAGTCGCTTCTCGATATGCGTTTCGATCAACAAAACCGAACTCAAGACTACAAGCTCTAATGTGCTGGGCGTCACACGTTTTACACCAGATTTACACACAAAAAGTCTTACTACGCTCTCTGTTGTCTAAAGATGTATAACTCCAGGTGCCGACTCAGCCCGAGCCGGTAGAACTACAAACGGTCCGGTCGACTTCCCTCCAGAACTCGCCCACCAGGAGGCCTCTCAACGACTACCGGTCACCCACCTACTGCGACCTCAACGCTGAGTTCCTCTTCACTAACCCGGAAACACCCGACTTGGGACGCGATCTCAACTACATGGCAACACCGATCGAGTTCTTTAGGAGGAGGACTATGAGGAGGAATACCTTGGAGAGGGTTATGGATCAGTTGGACCGGCAAAGGTAAGTTTACACGCGTTTTTAGGGTTAAAACAGCGGAATACAGTCGCATACCCGCATTTTTCAGTCTCTAACCCGCAATTTTTATTTGCCAGCCCGTATTTCTTTATATTAAAACCACAAATCTTTGTTACTAACTCGCATGTTCCAGGCATATAACCATATTTCAAGCCCTAACCCGCATTTTTAGTTGCACACCCGCATTGTGTTGTCACTAACCCGTAGTTTTGATAACCATTCTGTAAGTCTAATAAGTAAGGTGTTTATTTCTTATTCACAAAATAAACACCTTACTTAGGACGTAATTTGAACAACGTGACAACTATCGAGTTCTTTAAAGCAATACTTTGGAGAGAGTTATGGATCAGTTTGACCGACAAAGATAAGTAAAAGTAGCAATTTTAAGGCATTTCCAGGGTCAAAATATAGAATTCAGTTGATAAACCCGCATTTACAAGTTACTAACCCGCTTTTTACTGTCGCTTAGCTGCATTTTCTTATCTCTAACCCGCTTTCTCCATTCACAAACCCGTAATATCACCCAAAACATCTACATTCATCACATAATTATATTTCTTTGGTGGGTGTAGAATACTGTACTTTTAATCCCTGGCTCACTGATACACCGAGCTGGTCTTCCACCGGCCTCCGTCAGCTAACTCCGTCTCCGTCTCCCGCCCTCACGTCGGGAGACATTCACACTTGACAGGTCGGGAGTTTGACACTGACAGTTACCTAACCACTCGTGCACGTCTGCACGTGAGATAGGGTAACACACCTACTGAATAGATGCAAACACTACAGTGGGGATCGAATTAACCACCCCGCTATGATATTAAAAAGTATATTTTGTTTGCAGGTTAACCCTCCAACTAGGTAGGTTCCAGCTATCGATCCCGCGGTTCGGTCGGCCGGAGCCGCGGCCCGACACGCCGAACGTAGCGGAAATCAATATAGACGAGTTAGACTTCGTACGTTTGAACTCGAACGACACATACACCCTTAACGGCCGAACTATAAGGCTCCTAGGCGCTAACTTCGAGAACTACCCCGTCATGCCGGACGGGTCTGTCAGACCCCCCTCCTACACTGAAGCGGTTAGATACAAGTTGTACGGACCCCCGCCGGAGTACCTAAGCAGGGAGGGGTTGAACCGACGCAGTGCTGATACGGTAGACCAAGAAGCAACCAGTAATATCGAAATGCCGCCGTGCTACGAAGATTTGAACGCTATCAACACTGTTAGTGATGGTAACGGAAACGTTAGTGAGAGTAACGGAGCGGTTAGTGAGAGTAACGGAACGGTTAGTGGAAGTAGCGGAGCTGTTAGTGGTAATAACGATGTTATTAACGGAAATAACGATATCGGTGAAGAAAATCGCCTGAACACGGCTACTAATGCTAGTGTTGACGTCAATATTAATGTACATAACCCTAGCAGTGATTTCGGCTCGACGCAAAATGAATCTCAAGTGGAAACACTAAGCTCTATAATTGATAACCTACCGGCTATCGATAGTGATATTAACGCTAACGGTATGGATATAAATAACGATAACTCAGTAACCGTTAATATAAGCGCCGATAATAACGTTATTTTATGCGCCGATAATAACGTTATAAGCCGGTCCGTTATTAACGGTAATAACGGGAACGTTGTAAATAACGAGTGATTGTTGGATCTCCCAGCACTACACTATGCGTTGCGTTTCACTTTGTATATTAGTTATTGTAGTTTTAGAGTTGGAAAACGGTGCCTTAGAACTCAAAAAGTATTTTTATCGCTGAAAGGTGCGGGCTCGATTCCCGCATCGCTATTTTGTACCGAGTTTACTTTGGTCCTAGTTTCTGATGCCTATTTAAATCATAAAACAAAAAACACAATTTAATTGAAATTAAAAAAAAATTGAAAATTTGAAAACTAAGTATCAAATCAATTTTTCTCTATAAATCGTTAAAGAAATTATTTTTGAAAAAACTAACAGACCTGATGAGTTATCCCGCGACAACTTAGCGATAGACGTGAATAGAACAGACAATCATTGCTTTCAAATGCTTTCTTAGTGTCACTCACATAAGTGACCGAACACATTTTTTTTTTATGATAAAATTAATGGAACATGCTGATAGCTCACCTGCTGTTAAGTAGTAACTTCTGCCTATAACAATGCATCACTCACAGAGCAAGTCCAATGAGGACGTGCCCTGTAAGGCAATGCACTGCGTCCATCACTGTGAGACGTAAAGATGTTGAAGGCTCATGTGCCTGTAATTACACTTAACGTTACTTATACGTTGACGCATACTCTTAGCGGGTCCAAGTATGCTGATGTACTGCTTAAGGTGGAACTACTCCACTGTTTGATATTGACCAACCAAAACTAAGGATTATATCAATTTATCTCGTCATAATCTATGGCTGTATACATCCCGCACCGTAAAAATAGTATTCATTTATAGAATACAAGCCTTCTAAATTATTTAGAAAGGTGGGCGACTAGTTCCATCTTAAGCACTGATCCGGACTCGAGCATACATTTTTATATGAGAATCTCTACTCAAATCTATGCTTGAGTAACGATTTGTGTATCGGCGTTCGAGCCTAAGAATGTTTTTTTTTTTTTTTTTTTTTTTTTTTTTTTAATGAGCTATAGCTAAGCATTTGGCTGTCAGCACACCTGTCGTGAAACCAGTGGCGTAGCTACCGGAGGCCTAGACGGGGCAGGGCCTCGAGGCCTCCAAGCTCAGGGGGCTCATTCGGAATATATATATATATATATATATACACCAGATGCCACGAACGCGACTTTAATAATGACAACTTATAACTATTATTTTAAATAGTTTATTTAGATAGATAAAAAAATAAATAAATAAATATATATTCACGGACACTTAACACAACGCCTTCTAGTCCCAAACTAAGCAAAGCTTATACGATGGAAACTAGATGGCTGATAGAATACATACCTACATACATTTTTTTTTTGTAAATACATACTTATAATACATAGAAACACCCATACACATAGATAGATAGAAAATTATTTATTGCACAACTAAAGTAGTGTGTACAGGCGAACTTAATGCTAAAATAGCATTCTCCACCAGCTAACCTTTGTGTTATTTGGGGCGCTAGTTTATTTTTGCCGTTATTAAAAAAAAAGCCGTGCTAGCCGAGTGGAATTGTACCTCGACTTTCGATCCAAAGGTCGTGGGTTCAAATCCCGGCCGTACATCAATGGATTTTTCGTTCGGAAAATTTATATGCGCATTAACAGGAGCTTTACGGTGAAGGAAAACATCGTGAGGAAACCCTTGTCTTAGCCAGCTCCTTACGTATTGACTATGTCCCTCCTGTGGATATGTCTGACTAGGCTGAGAGGATGGTATAGTACTACAAGCCTACTCCATCTAAACATTGTCCCAGGCACTACAGTGTGTCGTTAAGTGTAGGCATAGGTTGCCTGTTGACGCTCTATAAATCATCTTCATTAGATGTAGAGGCCTAATTATATAAATTATGTTTGCCCCGGGGCCTTGGGTCACCTAGCTACAGCATTGCGTTAAATACATAATTGGGGTCACGGTTGTTGCTCGAAGCTTACGAAATATCATTGATATTCACTTCTAGATGCCAGTTTTCAGTGTTCTTTGGTGTTGCACTAATTTCTAACTGATAATGTCTAATTAGACAGACGTTAGAAGCATTATTTCGTTATTCAAACTATTTAAACAATCCTTTTTCGAGTATAATGTCTTAAGTGTGTGAAAATCTGATAGATACCTATAAAACGTACCTACTTTATTAACTTTTGTAACCATATTTCAAGCAAAATAAACGTATTTCATATATAAATTAATAATATGTATTTAACTTACTAATAAACTAATAAAATAAGAAATAAAAAAAATAAAAAATATTCTTAGACGTTTCACACAACGCCGTCTAGTCCCAAACTAAGCAAAGCTTGTACTATGGGAACTATACAAATAAATATGTACAATGTGCGGTCTTATCGCTAGAAAAAGTGATTTCTTCTATATTGTAGCTAATTTGGTACGCTTTTCAACTCCCGACTGTATTTATTATCAAAGTTAGCACAAACTATTTTTGATAATTCTTCGTAACGCTACTTTTTCACATAAGTAAATAGTAATTAGTAATACTTAGGTAAATAAAATTCTAATAATGAATGAAGGATTCAGGACAGTGTACTAGATATCTAATACCTACCTTCATAGCTATATAACTATCTATAGTCTGTATTGAATGAATGAGTAATAAATAAGGCAGTCTTGAGGCAGCCATCTTGTTGTGTACACATGCACTGTGTTTACTTTACTTCAGACAGAAGTCGTATTAGTGGTTATGTCTATCATAAACCAGTTATTCAAATGAAATTTCGTCGTCAAGCCAGGCACGGTAGGCATACCCACTCAAATAAGTACTAAGGATTATTTTTGGATGTTTGACGACTCAAAGTGATCCGTGTGGTTTTATTGAATAGCATTTTGACTTGGATGTAGAAAGGGTAGTCAGAGGACAGGAACTGAATACTTAATTACAAATACATTTGATACGCTTTCTGCGTAAATATAATTTACTAGCCGTCGCTCGCGGCGTTGCTCGCGTTCTACCCTTTAGAGTGTGACGTTTCAAAATTCCTTCCTTAGTGCACCCCTACACTATATAAGGATACTACCCTCCAAATGTCATACCTCTAGGACTTAGTTTAGGCTGTGCGTTGATTCTAAGTCAGCTTCAAAAGAGTTTTATATATTGATGATTAATAATGAAATATGTAAAATATCTTTAAAATGTTTCAAGAATTCTGTGAGGATGTCTACCGTGCCTAGAGATGGTAGCTGAAAACGTTATTTTTTGTAACTCGTATGGTCTGCAATGACCTTTAAGTATTGCCATAATATAATTGTATAGACATAATAATACGGGTGTGTAAAATAATTATTTAGCATTTTTTTAGTAACTAAAAACAGTTTAATTTATGTCACTGTTTTATGGTTAAACACTCAAATAGTGGTCACACATCGACTAAACCGAACGTAGCTTGATCGATGTTAACTCTGAAAAGAGCTAAGAAAACACAAGCAGGCTGGACCGACTTTGATGAAACTTTGAATAACTGAGTCGTGAAACAAAACAGAAAAAACGCTATGAAACCAACATAGTGCCAGCGAATAAACCAGTTTGGTGAAAGGAACACCTTTTATACACGATCAGTTAATGCAACTGTTTATTTGCACACCCTGTATAGTGATATTTACTCAGTAAACGTATTTTAAGTTGACATTTACCTTTTAAGTATGTCGTTAAGTTAGTGCGGTGTCATAATTAATCGTTGTTTAGATAATATTTTAACCGTTACGTTAGTCACGTTACAACAGCCCCCCAAGTACCGTTCTTGTCGATCGCATAATTTGACATTTAGAATCGTCAAAATTCGTTTTATCGACAGTTGCGGGTACGTTACCAACTTAGTCGATCGAAAATTTAACGATAGACAAATTCGTTAAATTTTAACGAATTGGCAATGGTGTATGTTTACTGTGTTTTGATTCTGACAAACGAAAGTGAACCTTATTTTGACGATCGTAAGGCATCGTTAAAATTTGTCGACAAGAGATCCGTACTCGCATGGAGCGATACGATTCGATACGTTTATCGACTTTAGCGATCGACAACTAAGCGATCGATAAGAACGGTACTTGCACTGCTGATTGGTTATCGTTATTAACGGAGTAGTTTGGATCGTTATTACAGTTAATCGCTTCGTTGTATGTATTGTTATTTATATTTTACAAACTAAATTCTAAATCTATTTATATTTTATTATGAATTAATTACTATTATATAAAATCACGCCCTTTAGTACTTAAGTATGTTAAGTGTATTATTTGTTAGTTTATTCATAATACAAAGTGTATGAAACTCGTGCAAAATGTATGGACTTCGTGCAAGAAACGTCTGCAGTTTGAATGAGAGTCGCTCAGAAAATTGTATGACACTCATTCAAAGTGTATGATACTTATTCATGCATAAAATATATAATAAAGCAGAATGTATAAAACTCGTGCAAAATGTATGACACTTGCTATAATGTATGAGATTTGTATGAAGTTATGAACGAAGACGGATGACTACCTCCTTAATGTTAATGAATATAATCCGACCAAAAATGGCTTTACATAATAGATAACTTAGATAGTAATGTCGTTCATATATTTATATTATAACTTCGACCCCCACAGCTTCACCTTCCGGTGCATACTCCATATACACATGTACCAGCCACTGCAGTGTACAGTACTAATACATGGGGCAAAGCTGGACCCTGACGCTGTATAAATCAAATAGATTAGATGCAAAAGCCTGATTATTAATTATACTAGCAGTCGCCCGCGGCGTTGCTCGCGTTCTAGACCCTTTAGAGTGTGACGTTTCATAATTTATTTCTTAGTGCACCCCTACACTATATAAGGATACTACCCTCCAAATGTCATACCTCTAGGACTTATAGTTTAGGCTGTGCGTTGATTCTAAGTCAGCTTCAAAAGACTTTTATATATTTAGAAGAAGATTAACCTTTGAAATGGATCTACAGTACGTTTTCACTACCAAGGTTAAGCTTACTTTTGAAAATATTGATTAAGTTTTCACTCGATTGCACTTTCTCAAAAAAGCTTAGAGAATATACAAAAAACGCTTATTTACGCAACGTTTATAACGTTAAAACGCGTTATAACGAAAAAAGCGTTATTATAAAGCATGCTTAACGTATGGGGTCGAAGTATAAAGGTCGTAACTCACTGACACGGCATATTATCTTGCAGTATCGTGTAAATGAGCTATCACCCTGAGGCACTCTCACATTTTGACAAACTATTAAGTGGGAAAGGCCTCTAAAATCCCTCCCAGAAATGAAAAGTACTTAATATTCATAATAATAACATGACAAATGAACGACATTGGTATAAAACTCTATAATCCCTTTTTCATAATTCCGTTATAACGTTATTTAAGCGTTCTCTCTATCTATACTAATATTATAAAGAGGAAAATTTTGATTGTTTGTTTGCATTGAATAAGCTCCGAAACTACTGAACCGATTTGAACAATTCTTTCACCGTCGGGAAGCTACACTATCCCCGAGTGACGTAGGATATATTATATTTACAAAAAATTAGGGATCCTTACTTAACACTCCAATAATGTAACCTAAGGTGTTAAAAAATGTTCTAAAAAAAATTGAAATTTTTGTTAAATACCCGTGCGAAGCCGGGTCGTTCCGCTAGTTGACCAATATTAGGAGATACTCCAAAATAGCTGAAATTATACAGTTAAAAATATAACAAATAATAAACTAAACTAGCTTCATGTTACTTCTAGAAAGTTCTATCGCCTTTATTTAATTGATCTGTGGTTTTCTTTTCAAAAAACGTATAGAACGCTAGCAAGTAGGTAATTAGCGGAATTATGAAAAGGGGGGGTAGCCAGCGAACAAGTCCATCAACTTGTTTGTCTATAAATGTATAAATACGTAAAGTTTCACCGAAAACGGCTTAGCAACTTATAATTATAGTTATATGTAAATCTAGATTGTATTTTAGAATAGTTATAAGAAAATGTATTTTTGCAAATACTCACTAATGAAACTAAATACTTTAGAATATTGTCTGCAATTATCTTTTTTGATGGAACAAGTAATTCTGAATACTCCTGAAGGTTGCATTAATTCTGCCTAGAGCTAGTTCATTGACTGGCGTCATGGCTCAGTCGGTAGTAGCTCTGCCTTCCATGCTGTGGGTCGTGGGTTCGATCCCCACCGAGAACAAACATTTGTGTGTTGTAAACATGTTTGTTCTATGGCTGGGTGTTACTATGTATTATAAGTATGTATTTACAAAATGTATATAAGTATTCTATCAGCAATCTAGTTCCCATAGTACAAGCTTTGCTTAGTTTGGGACGAGAGGGCGCTGTGTGTCCAAGGATATTTATTTATTGAGGACGTACTCTGTGAGACATTGCACTGCGTCCAACATTCTGAGACATCATCATCATTTCAGCCCGTTTGCACCCACTGCTGAGTATAGGCCTCCTCTTTATTACGCCATTCTTTTCGGTCCCTTGCGAGTCTTGTCCAGTGATTCCCAGCCAGTTCTACTATGTCATTTGACCATCGGGCGGGTGGTCTGCCTCTTGGTCTACGGGCATCCCTTGGCCACCATTCTGTGACCGCCTTCGTCCATCTCTCGTCTTCCCTTCTTGCCAGGTGTCCTGCCCATCTCCACTTCAGCTTCGCGAGACTAGCTAGCTAGCTTCTCTAGACAGCTAGCTTCTGAGACATTAGGATGTTAAATCTGTGGCGAGAGAGATGGATTTTTTTTTTATTGTACACAAGAAGTACGTACAAATCTTAAAACTAACTTAGTATAGTACAATGGGCGGGCATATCGCTAAAAGCTATTTCTTCCAGGCAAATAAATAAACTTGGACATTTCACGCAACGCCCTTCAGCCCCAAACTAAGCAAAGCTTGTACTATGGGAACTAGATTGCTAATTATAATACTTATGTACATTTTATATACATACTTATAATACATAGTAACACCCAGACATAGAACAAACATCTATGTTTGTCACAAATGTTCTCAGTGGGGATCGAACCCACGACCCACAGCACGGCTGTCTGAAAGGGCTTAGTTAGCACATTATTAAGAATATATTGTATGTACATATTCTAAAGTAATTAGTAATTAATATAGTCTAGCTAAATATCACAAGTTTTTGTTCAAAACATAAATAAATGAAATATAAACAATAATTAACATATCAATTAATTGTTTGAAATAAATTAAACATAATTAGTTATTATTTTGGTAAATTGATATTTTAATTTGGTATTTTTCGCTGTGAAGTTGTAGTATCATAATAGTTCTTACAAAACTACTAAGCTACTATTGACTACTACTGAACTACTACTAGCTAGAAGATACTAAGTATTAAATCCAGGGTGGGTTCGAATCCCGCGCGGTAACTTTGTTAGATTCAGGATGGAATGAAAACCGATGACACAGCAGTCGTGGGTTCGGTTCCAGTGCAGTTTTCAGATGTAAATGCTTATTCTTGAAATACTTTGTTAATTTGGTAAAAGTACAAAGTTTAGTTGGATTCAAAATATGTTGACACAGGAACACAGTGACTAGTTATTGTATCAATAAAGTAATTGTTATAAAATATATCTGCTTTTATTTACAACTGTTAGTTTATATTTTATTATTACCTATTATATTTTATATTTATTGCCAAAAATTAGACGCATGTAAAATTTTTGGGAAGACCTTTGCCCAGCAGCGAGACCTCTTAAAAAAAACTTCAGGCTACGTTAACCGCTTAACATTAGGTGGGCAGTACTTTAGAAAATATGACCGGTGTAAAAGTATCTAGGTACCTTTTGAGCCTATACAAATTAGCAAATTAATAACTCAGATTATCAAAACTTACTCGATAAACCGAAATAATCAACTTTTAACTTATTGTCTATATTATGTAACTGAAAGATGACTGTGTCCCTACCTACTACGTATTACATATTATTTGTTATAACAATAGTTATTTGTTATTGAAACTATTATTATTGATTCAAAATTAGAATCAAAAGAGCACGAGGTGAAAAATCTTTGCGCTCGAGTGCAACACGTAACTTTTCATTCCACCTCAGCGAGGAAATGACTAAATGCAAAAAAAGCAAATTGAAAAAAGAAGGTTCCGAGTCTGAGTTTTTAACAAATTAAAAAAAAGTTGTATGATATATTGGGCACCATAGAAATAGCAGTAAATAGGTTTAATGTTTTTTTTAATTCACAAACTTAGTGCACACGATGTTCTAAATTCAATTTACTTTATCCTCTAGAGAATAAAAACGGCTTTTCCACTCAGATATTGAAGATTAAAAATACTCTTTCCGAGATGGTGGGATGAAAAGAATATTTAATACGTAGTTCCTACGTAACAAGAAGCGGGACTCGCATTCTACCAAAATTACACACTGAAAATCTCGTTTTGTATGAAATGTGATTCAAATTTTGATCTCCGTTTCATACATTGTTTATTGTTCGTTTTTCGAAAGCACGAGTCTAGTTCGAGAGTTTCGCCGGCCCCTATAAGATGTAGATTTAGAGCAAATTCTCATACCTAGTGGAAAATACCTACATTCCTTTTATTAATTTTGGCTTAGCGTCGACATACGAAATACTTCATAGTCGACGACGGTCCCACGCAGTAGCTGGTTTTTGTTTTCAAATTTGCCGCCATTACATTTCACCGCCGCCATCTTGCTTTATGTTTGACAGTGAAATAATGTTGCCAAGTTACTAAATGTATTCCATACATTGCGTAGATGAAAATAATTTAATTGCAGTTTTTATTTATTTATAGCTATTATTATAAAATACTTAAAAGTAATTACATTAATTGTATTTAGTTATAAAATAAAATATTCTAGCTAGATTCTTATCGGATGCAAATCAATTCGAGTTGGAAATAGTAGGTAATTGCAAATGGCCTCCGTCCTTATGACGGATGACGGCCTGTCCACGTAAATATGTTTAGACAATATATACAGAACGCGTAGATTGTGTTATTGTGCGTCCAAGCCTTTCTTAACGCGAGCTAATGGTAAGAAAACTCAAATATAGTCGGTGCCTTAATTACGTAATTGAATTGTTATTGTAAAATCAACCATCTCGCTCGGTTGTTGTGATTCGCCGCTGTCATTATTTACAATCGACCTCATACGTCCGTCCCTCTCTAGACCACAGTTTTCTTCGAATAGGTTTTTCATTTTTAAGTGTCCGCGAGTGAGTCCGCGGCGCGGTGGGGCCCCACGGAAAATAATATCAAAAAGTGCTCATATAAATTATTGATTTTCCATAAAAAGGCGAGACACGCTAATTGTAACGTGACGTGCTACCTGCGGGACCCTCGCGAGTGAGTACAAATGCATTGCATTGTCTATTTTGGTACATTTTCTCCTTTTTCGAGTCGTGAGGTCGCGAAAAGTCACATTTTTCAGCACATGATTGACGACCATTTTCTTTTAGTGTTTTCACGGCTAAGTATAGGTTTGAATAATCATTTATATATTGATTTTTGGTTGGTTTAATAGATGTTGTGCATGTGTGAGTGGTATGCACGTATGTTTATAATATTAGTTGGGGCCTAAACTATTTTGGGAACGGCCAAATGTTGGGTTCGCTCATGTTTTAACCATCATTGTGCCGTGTTCTCAAGTGTGTGAGGTACTGCCAAGGGTTTCAGCGTTCAGTGATTCACATTTTACTATTAATAGTTTGACCCTCACAAATTTAAGGTAATGTTCTTACATGTTCGTATATGCTTTAATTATATATTATGCTTTGAATTCATGTACCTACCTATACAACTTAATTAGCCAGTATTTACGATGTTATTTTTATTTAGATAATATTGATATTGTGTTATTACTTACCTACCTACTAAAGTTGATAAATAATAACACTAGGTAGGCACTTTTAAGTACCTATAGGTACCTACATCTAGGATTTTTTTTAAATACATGGCAGTATAGTTGTTAAGTTACTTACCCTTTACGAAAATAGCGACTAAATTCGATGTAAACTAAAAAATTCAACCAAATGATGAAATAACAAAAATGTATGTATGTATTCTATCAGCCATCTATTTTCCATCGTACAAGCTTTGCTTAGTTTGGGACTGGAAGGCGTTGTGTTAAGTGTCCGTGAATACTTATTATTATTAAATTTACTGCTTAGGTAACAAAAAGACTTATTTTTTTAAACTTTAAGTTACCTACCTATTCCAAAATGAAATAATATAGGTACCTACCTACCTACTGAGTATGTACTTAGATTGCTATCTACCTAAAAGCCTTCTAAAAATGCTGCCTAACTAACAATTTTCATAATAAAAGCTTGTCAGCATATTATTTTTCATGTGTCACTTTTTCTGTAAGAATGTGTCCTAAATATCTGGAACACTGTTCTAGATCTCAATTAATACGCGTTTGAATTCGTATAAAATTGTTGTATTAGTAATTTGAAGACTGTTTTGTTTTGATTTAAGTGTACGTACCTCACTCGTGTGATTCACCTTTCTTTTCTAGTTCAAAACTGAACCAATTGAATTTACACAGTTATACCTAGTACCTACCTACTCTTGAGTTGTTCATTTTGATGTCTTATCTATCCATTATTATCAAGAAATATAATGTTATTTGTACTTTTGGTCGGGTAAGACTTCATCGTTCTTTCTCTCGATCTCTCAATCTCTCTTTTAATTTACTAGTTCTTCATTTAAATGTCTTATCTATCCATTATTATCAAGAAATATAATTTCCTTAAATGTTGTACCTAGGTATGTACCTACCTTTCGTCCGGTAACACTTCATCGTTCATCATTGTACAGCTGTTTTGGCTAAGTAATACATGTTACTATTAGACGGGTCCGCAGAAGTTTCCGAGATGATATCTCGCTAAGCACGGCAAGGAGCACAGGCATCCATTGCATTGCAGTGTCAGAAATAGATCGTACTGTGGTACCCGAGACACCGTACCGAGTTATAATGTTACCTCACGCTCATGTCTTATGTAGGTACTTTCAAGTTTTGAAACTATTTGAACCAATACTATGTACTTCGATAAATACCTATTTATTTATGTACATAATGTTTTCTTACCAAGCAATTGGATATGTGAATCGTTTCAAATTACTAGCTGATATCCGCGACTTCGTGTGCGAAACTTTCCACAAAAATATCTGTCAACCAGACGATGAACCTCGTAGCAAATGGCTGCTTTTGGTTTAGAGAGTTCAAGCTGTATCTAAGAATCCACGTCTTTCATTTCAATAAAATATAGCCTATGTTTCAATCCAGAAAAAAGGCTTCCGAATGGTATAAGTTTCATTGAAATTGGTCCAGTAGTTAAGGCGTGATCCGCGAACAAACAAACAAATAAACAGACAAACACGATTTTTGAAATCAGAATAGTTTATTTAGTAGATCTGCATATTTAGTTTATCCATATCTCTAATTTTAGTTTTTGGCTTTTTTACAGTTTTATAATAGTAAAATAGATGAGGACGATCTATACCTAGACTCTTGAGATTCAATCCCATGTGTATTGACTACTAATGTGACGTAGCTTTGTTTGCGTGATTGTTACTAAAGTATTTCAGACTCGATCGTCTCAGTTGTTTCGACCTTCAAATTATTTTTGCTTTTATTGTCTTAAAAGACCCCTGTTACTTGCGTAACAAAACGACAGACCAAGTCAAGATCATCGCTCATTAGAGAATACTTCTAAATTCTTAACAATAACTATAGACCTCCACCGTACTTTGACCTTAACAACTTATGGAACTCCATTTACTGAATGCCGAAGTGAGTTTTTGTAATATGATTCATTGTTTAATCTCGATCGGTTTATATCTTATCTAGGCGCTAGTGGTTTCCTGGAAACGCGTATATATGACCTAAATATAGTCAAGTATTGTTACAGAGGTCCATGTTGCTTGTGTAAATTGTGCTTAGAAAAAATATTTAGAAAGCGTCTTACGCTGCTTATTTAAAGTAAAAATTTGGTATAAAGAGCTAAGTGAATTCTATATCGTTAAAGATAAAGAATAATAAAAATGATAGAAAAAGCATCCTAATTCTATGGAAAAAGCAAACTTTTATTTATTTTATTAAGGGCCTCTGTCCGTCATTTCAATAGACAATTTTGCCAGTGCCTTTTGGTGGATTTTCCCTACAAAACTTGGAAACGAAATCTATCATTTATGGAAACCCTTGTTGGACGAATATTCGTAAAGTGTTATCAAACCACTTTACACACATTTATTCCAATGACTCTATTCACACGAGACACCTCATGTCACGACCTCAAGTGTTAAAATTCCACCAAAATTGAACAACAAAACTCACAATAACACAAGAAAAACTATTAAAATAAAAGTGCTTTATATAATATTGTTTCAAAAAATGTCAAAACTCGAATTCCTCCTTCTATGTCTTAGTTTTCCTAATCACAGCGGATCTTTTGAAACAGCGTGTCACATTAATCCATAAAGAAACATCCAGACGGATTGAAATCTTTTAATTCCGATCCCGAGAACGTTGCCGTCCTAAAATCAGATCCATTTATACCGGCGGACCCCCGCGCCGGGTTATTTCGAGCGCGCCCCTAGGGTCGATGACTCGACAGACCTCCCCACTGCACTGTCTTTGCGCGTTCCCCTTTTTCCATTTTTCGACTTCTTGATGGTTGTTGATAAGAATGAGTTTTTTTTACTCAATAGTTACGGTTCTTACACGTTAATTGGCAAATATAGATGTTTGTTATGTCTGGGTGTTACTATGTATCATAAGAAGGTAGGTATGTACCTATTTACAAAAAAAAATGTAGGTTTATACAATATACATAAGTATTCTATCAGCAATCTAGTTCCCATAGTAGGTACAAGCTTTGCTTAGTTTGAGACTAGAAGGCGTTGTGTGATATGTCCAAGGATATTTATTATTTATTTTATTCTTAAACTGCAGGTGCCTAGTTATCTTAAGATTCTGATCTAGTCTAATAGCTTAAGCTATGAGTATGTACCATTTCAAATAACAATACGAATCGAATAGACCTTGAGGGTCAAACCGAAGGCTCTAGCAACAAAAGAATCATAAATCCACGTAAATATCGCCGCGTTATCGATCGCACGTCGCATGTATATTTTAATGGAAATACCGAGGGACTGATAGCTGAAAATGCTGAAGTACGCACAAGAAGTACGCGCGCTCGAATAACACTACGCACGCAACTCTCGCTAACTGTACCTCGAGTTATTTATCTAAAAAGTATATAGGTACCTATCTGTAGATGTCTGCTTCAAATATCATTAATCTATAACAATCACAAAAATATCTTAGCGTAGGTAGGTAGGTTGGTTTTTTCAAAGTAATTTAGGTATGCATCAACAAAAGACGACTTTAGACATAGGCCGGCATTTATTTACATTTAACCTAAAAACTTCTAAAAATACTTTTATTTACCTAGGTATAAAGAAAATTACAACTAATACAGTATTTACAAAATACTAATGAAACAGTTGAGCTATGTATGAACCTAAAAATAATTAAAAACAAATCTTGTACCTAGGTACGTACCTAGATACCTATATACTTCATACTAAGGGTGAATCACAACAAGGATTCATATTTAAGGGTCACAGAACGCGTCGCCCGCAACATTATTGATTTTTAAAAGTTGTAAGTGTCTTTTTGTAACATTATCCATGTTGGCGTCTCTTTCGCACTCGCCTGGAAACTCCTCGGCGCTGTGCTGACGAGTTTTTCCACATAGTTTTGAATGCATTGAGTTATTTAGATAAGATTTTATGTAGCTAACTATAGTGTAATTAATATTAGATATAATAATTTATCATAGGTACGTGAGGCACATAATCGTTTTCTTGCTGAAAATTCATAGGAGAAATCTGTATTTCCATATTTTACAAAGAAGCAGTGCACTTCTACAGGCTGATTATGATGATGTAGCCAACAATGTAATTTGAGTTATCATATTAATATAAGTAGGTACCTAGGTTACCTCATTTATTTTGTTAACTTATTCTGGCCTGGATACAAAGTTCCATATCCTTGTATCATCGGGTGGGCCATCAGCATGTTTAATTATTTATTTTGTATAAAAAAAGTCATTTGGTACATAGGTAATCGATTCATTACATTCGAAACAGCACAGAAGCAGTAAGAACAATATGGCAACATTTTTTACCAGAAGGTGTCGGAAGTCAACTGACCTTCTGTTTTTCCGATATCCGGTTTTTGTTTTGATTTTGATTGTAAACTTTTTATTATGCCAATAAATAAATATCAAATTAATGTTGATTTAAACTGAATTCATATTCCATATTTCTCTTTCACAGGTACTGAGAAGAATTCTACATCGTTCAGTATTCAAAATATATACAGTCTAGTCTAAAAAGTTTCTACAAGTATTTAATGTACTTAAAACTATAGTTTATAAATATATATATCTGTGATAGTATTTCGGACGCCTGTGCAATTTATATAGAAATAAATATCGGCCAAAGATATAAAATGAAAATGTATTTAGTGTAAAGTTCCAATAATAAACGCAAGATGGCGACGACGGCGCCACCGCAGCAGTTTTGTGTTCGGTGGAACTCCTACCACTCCAACTTACAGGTGAGTCGAATACTTGGACGTCCGACTAGTACGTACAGTATTATATGATCTGTGCTTTCACTATCTAGCTCTTAGACAGACATCCTCAAAGATGTAGGTACCTACTCATGAAAGAAACAAAAAACTTCTGAAACGTTTGTAAACATTATGTCCCACCTTGTGGACTAGTGACGTCATTCTATGCATTAAACTACCTACACATGCATTAAAGCACGTCCACTGAGGATGTGTTGTTTAGGTGATGCATGCGTCCATTATGGCGCGTTTACATTAGGCGGAAGTGGGCATGAGCCTAATCTAAACTCGATAATGCCTCTGTCCCGGCTCGTGCCCGCATGTTCATGCCCTTGGGAATAAGAATAAAGGCGATGGCAATAAGTACGGAATTAATCTATGCAATAATGCCGGCAGCGGAATGAGCTGCAAACATCAACGTGAAACGGATGAACTAAGCGCTAGTAGGTTAGGTGCTGACTGACTCTCCAGATGGCACTATATTGACTATACCACATCGTTCGCCTTCCAGACATGGTTCCCCCGACTACTAATGAGCGAGCAGTTCGCCGATGTAACACTCGCGTGCGAGTCTCGACAACTGCGCTGTCATAAGATAGTACTATCAGCCTGTTCTGCCTACCTCGAGAGGCTACTGTCTACGAACCCATGCAAGCATCCCATTGTACTTATGAGGGATATGAGGTGTGTATGACCCCCACTTAATGTCACCATGACCCCCCCCCCCCCCCCAGTCATGTGATTATGAACCCCCAGTAATTATGACCCCTAATGTGAGATCTTGAATCCCTACTTACTAATGACCACCACATCGTGTCTTCATGACCCCCACTTCCTGCTAAACTCTAGGCTGTAAAAAGTTACT
This sequence comes from Eulithis prunata, assembly GCA_918843925.1. NCBI lineage: Eukaryota > Metazoa > Arthropoda > Insecta > Lepidoptera > Geometridae > Eulithis > Eulithis prunata. The sequence goes on from OU974035.1 coordinate 77,144, forward strand.
CAAGCATTTAGATTGAAAAAGGGGGAGGGGGGTCTGACTTAAAATCTCGGTTCAAGGAGGAAAGGGGGGTTGACCCCCCAGTTAAGTTTTTCTCTGATTAATCCTTCCCCACCTGACAAAGATCTTTAGGGAAGAGGGGGTCTTAAACCGTCAACCCCCCTCGTACACCTCTCGCTATAGTACATGTTGTGTTGCAGGTTCAGCGAGATGCAAGCGCTGGTGGACTTCATGTACAAGGGCGAGGTGAACGTGACGCAGGAGGAACTGCCCAGTCTCCTCAAGTCTGCGGAGGCGCTGCAGATCAGAGGTCAGACTCATACTAACTGGCTTACTGGAGATCTTATTGCATGCATAGAAGTTGGAAGTTACCTATACAGGGTGTTACCAGACCACTTCCGAAAACTTGGAGGTTCCAATCAGACCATGATGCTGAAAACATTAAGCGAAAAAAATCGCGAAAAAAAAAATTGACTTGACTATCTCTTTTTAATTTTTTTTCTAGTTACATACACACAGTACAACATAATAAGACATATCTACCTAATTATCTCATTTAAAAAAGCAAAAAAACAAATAAAATAAATAAAGCAGCAATGTACACGCAGCACGCAGATTACGTCTACTACAGCATGAACAGCTGAGAGTTCATCGCGGGTCATTCAAGTACGCGACGTGCGAGCGACCTACGTTAGTACCTACCTACGTTAGTAGGCACTTACGACACAGAATAAATAATAGTACTACGCCTCGACCTTACCTACGTGAATGCGTACATTGCGGGCTGGCGAAATAAATACAAATCTTTAAACATTGTTATCTCCGGCTATAATTATTTTTCAGGATAACTGATTTTTTTTGGTTGGGTTTTGGTGTGCTGTAGCTCCCCCTTTCGTTTTCGGAAGTGGTCTGGTAACACCCTGTACAGTAGTGACCTATATAGTAGATTGATAGATAGATAGAAAATACTTTGATGCACACCTAGGGATTACAATTATATAAATAAAAAACAGTACTTAAATTAGTAGTAAGAAATAGTCGAAGACTTTATAGAAAAGGTCTGCTGATAAGAACTCAATGAATAATGGCCGATGTAAGATGTCAGCTTGGGGGGGGGGGGTTACCTAGCTGGGTAAGCCCCCCCCCCTAATGGTTAGAGGGCCATGAACCCCCTAAACCCCCTACCCCTGCAGAGTTATTCGTTGGCTACTAACTCGTACGAGCTTGCTTGCTTATTGAGTTAAAAAATAAAAAGCAGTTAATTGATAATTGATTTGTTCCAGGTCTGTGCTCCAGTGAGAACGGCAGTGTCCAAGAACGACAGGACAGTAAGGACTTCGGAGTCGCGAGTGACGCATTACTAGCTAACGCACGCGACACCACACACACTAACGGTAAGGGGGAGGGGTTCAATGTTTTGGGTGGATTCTATAATCGTCTAAATAAGAGTTATTCGTCACGTGGAATTATGATACATAACAATGGGATATTATAAAAAAAAAATTATTCAATAGTTAAGGAGGGAGGGGTTCAAAGTTTTTTTGGGGGGAGGTAGGGTCATTAGCTAAACTGTATTCAATAATTGTCTAAATAGGTACATACATCCGTAAGGCCCGTACGCTGGTAAAGAAATCGTTACTCAAGCATAGATTTGAGAAGGTATCGATATTATATTATGATGTTGCATAAAAGTATGTTACACTTTACATTATTAACAAAACATAATAATAAATAATAAAGGTATTTTTATTGTGTTACTTTACATTATTAATAATACATAATGAAGGTACCTTTTTATATTATTAATAATGTTAAATACTTTTAATAATAATACACAATGTCGTATTTGTGTATTATTAATACAGTAAGCACTTATCAGGTCTAGGTCTTACTTTGTGTATAATTTGTATCCTTAAAATATTAAGGCATTAACTTTAAGACGCATGGTACATGTAATATAAGTGTGTGCTTAAATTATATAAATTATCTTATCTTAATCGTATCGTATCTTGTGTTATCTCCAGGCCCCCCGCACCAGAAGCTGCCCTCTCCCCCGGCTCCGAAGGCGCACTCCAAAGAAGATGTTAATGTTAAAGAAGAGACGGTAGAAGAAGATGGATTGTACTACGGAGAACTGGACGCTGACAATATGGAATACAACGAGGTGAGGATCTGCTGCTAACTGGCTTAGTTTGGGGCTAGATGACTTTGTGTGTACACCAATCTCCCTACTCTGCCAACTGATGCTTCGTTTCCCCAATTATTATTAATTATTAATGTTCATTATTAATAATAAGTATTATTTACAAGTACCTATAGTAATAATCATAATTAAACCAACTAACCCATTTCACATGTAACGTGAACTAACAAAATTTGGATCTGAACATCTGAGAATTAAATGAATTTTGATTATTATTATTATTTATTAATAGTACATTATTATTGTTCCAGGATGAGGAGCCTGGCAAACCCGGAAGCAGTCTCGGACAGACATCCGGTAAGTTGATAATAATTAATAATAAATATTTATTTATTTTTATTATTTACAAAAATTCAATGTTTATTTGCAATGTGACTGCCTCTGTCACTTGCTTTTGTTTTATTATTTTTTATTTAAATTTCTGTCATTATTAATAATAATAATTGGAATCGCGTTACCGGTAGAACAAGTGTTAAATAGCCCGAAAGTTTTACCCTCCTTTGGGGTAGTCGGGTAAATAGAGCTAAGAGCATTGTGAATGGACATTGGTACAAAAAGAGAAATGTCTGTAAGGTAGGCCAATTTTGATAATACTTTTGTGTATTTCGTAGATAGATTTTTTGATGAATTTTGGACCATGAATGGGTTTAGTTTAGATTAGAACTATCTTACAGACATTTGGTTTTGTGCATTCATGGTTCAAAAACTATATAGATATGTTACAGATTATATTGAACCAAAAATAATAATAATAATAATACTTTTTAATAATGTTTTATAAAAAAAAATGTTAAACTAATGTTTATTAACTATTAATGATCTATTATTAATAATAATTTGATTATTATTTAACTAATAATAGCCTTGTAACATATTTATACGTACTTTCAGTATTTTCAAAATGTTAATTTGCTTGAGAAACAGACAGTTGCTTTATAAAATAAATAACATTATTATATTTTAGTTAATGTTTAATTATTAGACATGAATTAATAATAATAACAGTTATTATTATTTTTAGCTCACAATTTCATACGAGTGAAGCCGGAGAGCGAGTTATTCTTTCAAACGAAATTACAAAACTTAGCGAAAGCAAACTCCGAGTATCTTAGCAAACTGTCCAAGATGAATCCACTGGAGATTAGAAACGAATTCTCTAAATATGGCCTCAATACGAATCTAAACGACGAATATTCACAAAAAAGCATTGACAAATCCGAGAACGACTACTACAAGTCCTGGCTCGAGCAAAACGGCGAGCTGGAAGTATCTCTACTGAAAGCAAATCAAGTGAAAAAACCGAGAATCGATCTTAAAAACCAAAAATCCGAAGTCGAACTCATACCAAAGATGAAAGATGTACCAACTAAGGAATTCTTCCCGAAAATTGGGGAGAAACAAATCAGACGGCGCGGCCGACCTCCCATCTTCAAGGACAAGAACGTTGATATCGGAGAGAGTGTTCTTAAATCTGATTTGGATCAGTTTCTGGAGGGAAAAGAGGTCAGCTCGTCAGGGCTGTCGCGGAAGGACCTCGAGAGGGTCATGATGGGCAAGTTCAACCCTAACAGGCGGTACTCGAACGAAGCTATGTGGGCAGCCCTAATGGATGTTAAGAAAGGAGGGAGTATTTATAGGTATGACACTAACTTGAACTTTTACAACTAATTTTATGTAAAAAAACAACTTCAATTTGATACAGATTCTGATCAGATAATGATGATGATGATGATGATGATAGTTCATTGGGTTTGTTCTATTGATCATAAACACCATTGAAAGGTCACAGGAAAGCAAAATACGCAATGTCGTGTACGTGGATGACGTGTTTTTTCCAGTTTTTCTTTTTTTTTAACTCTAAAACTACTGAACCGATTTTGATAAAACTTTTATGGGACCAATCACAAAGAAATTCTTTCTGAAAGCCTTCTTTATTTTACACTTAGTATTGACTGACAGGTCTGTCCTAATATTTATTTTTTAATTATTTTAATATGTCAATAATTTATAATATACTTTTTCAGAGCGGCCCAAACTCACAAAGTCCCACGAAAGTCCCTCAGGAACTGGATGAAGCGATGTCACATCAAATCCTCGTTCCCGATGCCACAACAACTTAAACAATTCGTCGAAAACAGCAAAAAACAAAAGGAATTCAAACTCTTCCCTGAAGTTAACTACGAGAAAGCAGAAGACATCGTCAACTTCGACGGAGATATTGAATTCGGCAAACATTTTCTTTTTAACTCCAACGTATCTAGTGACGAGAGCGGGAAAAATGGGGAAATCGAGAAAAACGGGGAGAACGATGTAGATGGCAACACTCAAGCGGTGTTGGATATGTCGTTACATGAATAGGTTTTGATTGTAGACGTTTACAAAGTACTTACAGAATTAGACGCCGTTTTTGGCTCAATACGAACTGTTAACTGCCAAAGAAATTCAAAGATTAACAGAAAAACATTATTTATTCTGAGAAAACTCTTCAGCAATATCCAAAGAAGTGAATATTTATTTAATATTTTTAGTTGAACGGCAAGTATTGCCATGTACGCCAGTAACCTTCTCCCTAGAATAATTATTAATAGGCATGTTTTACTTAAACCAAAAATATTAAACTTCTTAAATTAGTATTAAATATATTATTTATTAAATAAGGTACTTGTAATGATTGTTTAGGTGTAGTTGGATAACTCATTGGCCTTTGAAAACGTGTGCTTGATCAGGACAACGTCCGGAATATAAGAAAAGACTTGATACGAAATTTTTAGCGTTTATAAATTTTATATAAATAATGCGTGTGTGTAATTTGTATATTTATAATTCAATCTAAATATTGTAATTAACGCAATTGTTTTTATTTATTATACTTAAATAACATACAAATTCACATAAACACGTTATTATTTTTAATAGTATTTGAAGTTTAATTAATTGAATTAAAGTTATTAGAAAAATAAATGTTATTGTATGAAATGCTAATTCAAAAAGTGCCTGAAATGAAATTTGTTAAAAATATCTATTGCATTGGACATTTTTACTTAAATATTATTGTGAACTATTTAATAATCGTATTATTATTTATTAAATATTATAATGTACTTAATTAGATCAGTTTGTGGCATCGAATACTTTGATAATACATAGTTATTTGAAAAGTTTATTTTTGTTTTGTCCTACAGTTTACTTTAAGATTATTTTCTGTACTTAAATCTAAGTTACTTAGATATTTTGCCAGTATTTATACATTCATTAAGTAATATTATAATAACATCAATTTTTTTTCGTAAAAACTTGTACAATCATGTTAAATAATAATTGGTTGTTAAATAATAATTAAAAAGATTATAATGGTTTAAGATAGATTCGACCATAAATAAAAATATTAAATAATAATAATATACTGAATGGTAGATAAATATTGGCGAAATTCTTTAGAATCCTATAAAACCCAAAGAAACGTTCCTAATCTAAATAACCCACCATCGTTTCTAATTGTAAATACATAATTTACAAATCCATTGGAAATTATGATTTATTACTTGTGCCTCCGATTCTGTTGTAAATTTTTCCTAAAATTTAATATCCTAATTTGACAGCACTTTACCCAGATTTGCATAGTACGGTTTAAAAACTATGTAAAACTACGTTCCTATTATTAATATTACAATGGCAATAGACGACTCATCCGCAGTGAGTTGTATTTTCTTGGTCAACCTTAATTCTCGACCATTGTTCCGAACTGGGTCGACGGATTTTGACAGAAATTGTGTCATTTGACAATTCAAAATGAAACGATTTCTGTCGAAATTTGGACAAAATTATCCAGAAATAATCCCCACTATGTCTATTAAGAAATAATTTCGTTAATTTTTTGTTTTAGTCGATTAATTTTATTAATAAAAATACAATGTCATCATCATCAACCACTTCACAAAGTCCTTTATATCTAAAGTATTCATTGTGTTGTTTGAACTCTGTAACTTAAGAGTGAGGTGCAGGTTCAGTTCCTGCCACAGTACTTGCATGATCTACCAATCTATATAGTGACATGTTGTTCGTATTTATATCTACGATAAAGAAAGGGCTAGTAATTCTAAAGATTTCTTAAAATTAAACAAAATATCACAGACTATATGCAATGGATATTGATATCTGAATACAATTAATTTGATTTTGAATTCGAAGTATGCCTCATCTGTCAAGTGCCTACTAGTATATAAATATATTTAAACTATTAACATAAGTGGCTACTTATAATTCAAAAAATACTTGACTAAATGTGAACGCTTTTTAAAAAATATTACAATATAAATTGTAAATTTTGTAATATTATCTATACCTATTTGATTAAAACAAGTTTGTTATATACAATATCTGTCCAAATACCTACTTAATATTGAACTAGATAGATGCCTTACATTAATATTATTATGAATAATATATATTATTAATATTATATATAATAAATACAATTTTATATAATATAAAACTTTATTTCAGTATTCTCAGAATATGTTTATTGTATTATCCTAGTATGTGTATGTAATTTCGTTAATAGTTTATCAATTATTATTATTATTACAGTATTAATATTGTGTCGTTTGGTTTTTAATAGGTAGATACTGTTGTACTTAAGTTGAATAGCAAAATTATGCATAATTATAAATTATTGTGTAAGAATTTATATTATTTAGATACCATTTTCCAAATATTTGAACACTTTTGTCTTGTAAATATAATCTTTGACGAGGAAATATATATATTATATAACCTTGGAAAAAATATTAATTATTTTATTATGTTGTTTTTATCAAAACACCGCCCGATTGTAACGTTTTTCATATTAATTATATTGAACTATTACTTATTGTACCAGTTTTTGCTATCATAATGAGAGTTAATAAATGAGAAATTAAACTGTCAACTTTTTATTTAACCCACTCAACCATCCTCACCTTAAAATGCATAATTATAATTAAATTATTATTTTAGTATGTTTTACAACTTACAAAATAATTGGATTTATAGGCTTCAATTTTCATTTAAACAATTTTTAATGAATGGCTACCTATATAACTTATTTACTCAGGGAATTTGAAAAATTCTATCACAAGAAAATGATTGAATTCAAATAAAAACGCCAAACTTACGCGTGTCTCTAAAATAAAACAAAAAATCAACTTAAATATAGTTAATTCTCCCAAAAGCTTATCAAAAGCGGTTCCCTACACTAGGCGTCTTTTCCTTGCTTACCCCGCCCCGCCTGTAATAAGCCAGGAAAAGCGCCTCTCCCCCACAGCCTGACTAATGGCGTTTCCTGTCTTATTGCAGGCGTGAGGACCTCCACCGAAATCGTAACCCGACACTTCATTGACATGGACCACGGCATACCCTTGAACATTCACGCCAGACCCCGCATCGTCGGCCGACGACCCAACGCGATCGTCAACATCGAAACCGACGTGTTCCAGGAAAAATCTTACAAGCAATACTCGTCGCAACATCTCCGGGACGCCTTGATAGCGGTTAAGAAAGGCTACAGTGTGTACGCAGCGTCTAATAAGTACGGTGTTCCGAGGAAAACATTAAGGAATTGGATGGAAAAGTACGATATAAAGAGTCAGTTCTCGAAGGGACGCCGTGGGACGCGGACCACTACACAGATACTGGATCCACTGAATCTACTGACTGAGAGCAGAGCGGAGAGGTTTGAAGGACTTTAATGGAAGTTTACAGTTGCAGGCTCTGAAGAATGTATTTTTTATTTAAAAAAACTGCCAATTGAGTCGCATTTGAACTCGTAATTATTAAAACTGTCAGTTCAGTACCTATCACCTAACAATTTAAAAACAGAGATATTAAAATAGGTTGTTTTTTAAATTCACATAGGTACTTAACTATAGTACACACGGCTACACGTCAGGCTAGACATTCGACATAACCATAAAGAACTAGGTACGCTAAGCAAAGCAAGGTGGGGCGACGATCTGAGACACGTAGCTAGCAAACACTGGATGAGAAGAGCCGGGGACATTACTGATCATGACCATGACTTACGTCCAGCAGTGGATCGATATAGGTTCATGATGATGATAACTATGCTATATACAAATTATACAGTGCAGATAATTTGTTTGAAAGAGAGTGCAATAGATGAAGGCATCCCACTACACGTTCAAATTCAAATACTTAGTTCAAAGATCAATCCAGGCTAGGTTGATCTGTCGCCGTGTGCACTTAATCCTATTTATTAATATTATAAACGCGAAAGTTTGTTACTCTTTCACGCAAAAACTACTAATCCGGTTTGGATGAAACCTGGAAATATATTGTCCGTGATCTTAATTAACACATAGGCTCCTTTTTATTCCGGAAAATCAACGAGATCCAACGGGATGCGAACGAAGTCGTGGGCGGAAGCTAGAATGAAAATAAAGCACTTGGGCCTACATTGTTTTCAATTCTTCATTATAATTAGTATTTTGTAACGCGTGTATTGTATAGACTCTTGCCAAATAACTTATTGTGTACTTAATCATTAATTATGTACTTAATTATTACTTAAGTAAATGTAGATTTGTATTTATAAGTATTTTATTTTAATTAATTATAGTGGCATTTTTATAGGGTTGTATTTCTGGCCTACTTCCAATTGTTTTAACTTTTGTTTTTCACTAGTTAAATTAAAATTACAGTTGTTTATATTAATTCTCCTTGCATATAAAGATTTATTATAATAATAATAATTATTAAATTAAATAATACATCCATCAACTTTACCAAAAAACCTCGCTCGGCAATGGCAGATCGTGTTATGTCATTTACAGGGATATACAATTATTTAGCCAAAGAATCGCAATAAAGCCAGATCACAATACAATATTTTAAGGAAATATGCAAACAAATGTGTTTTAGCCACAGCCAGTCTTAGTAAAATAAAAATTTATAGGAAATATTGGTGTTAATTTTATGCATTTTTATTGCATATGAAAAAGAAACGTTTCCATTTGAATTATAAATGACAAACCCAAAGAGAGCCTTGTTTATTTTATTTTACAATTTCATAGCAGAATCATGTTTGTAAAATTGACACCAGTATTTAACTAGGTGTGTGTCTATTGTCTAGTCTAGTTAATAAAGTAATATTTTACATTATTATTATTATTTTGTTACATTTATTAGTTATTATTTATTTCCCAGTCGGCAGCTAAAATATTATATACTTTTATGGTTGTTATTAAATTTTAAAATCTCCATTATCTTTTTGGGAGCAATTTAAATTTATTTAAATTTACACTTGTTTCTTGACTTGGAATATAACTAATAAGTTTTTATTGTAAATTATTCATTCTGGAATCCTATTAAGAACAGATAATATGAGATAATTCCAGCCAGAAAAGATAAGTAACACAGCAAATAAAATAAAACGTCAGTGTCGTTAGTTTGTTGTGTAAGTGGAGATTATTTAAGTTTAAGTAAGTACCTAGATAGGTATATTATTAGTTTTTACTTTTTACCCGACTACGACGTACCAAAAAGAATGCACACCAGCTATTTTCTGAACATCAGTCAACAATTTCAGATCATAAATAATTTATTCAATAAATAATATATTATAAGATGAGAATATATTCTTGATTTCTACTTTTTAGAGCGTGATTTTTAAGTAGTCGGGTTTTAGTTTAATATTTACTTAGTTCCTTGTGTAAACCAGCCGATTGTGAGATGACTTATCTAGATTTCTAGAACTAGGTAGGTATCTAGGTACCTACTGCCTAGTTACCTATATTAATTTAAGTTCCTAAGTTTTTGCCAAAGTAGAATCGAATTATTTATAATTTGTTTTTATATTCTTTTTATATAATAAATGTTAGATTAATTATTATTTTTATATGAAACCTACTGAATAATGGGTAATAATAAAATAATACTTAACGAGCCAAATGTATGTAGTAAGTATTATAATTAAATTAGGTAATTTCTAAATAAATAAATAGTCTTAAATAAAATAAATGTCAGTATTTAGTTTTATTTAGATTATTATAAAACAGGCGAATGTAACGAATGGATATACTTAAATAATATAAATAAATAATAATTTGTGTCGTGTACCTGTTGTTTCATTAACATAGGAATACTAAATAATTTATTACCCCGTTTCATGTTATTAATAATACAATTATTGCACTTAATTAATAATGTAAAAGAAATTGGTAAATAACCGAATATGGCTGCACTGCCACCATCTAGGTTTTAATGTCTATAAAATCTACCAATCTTATTAAACCTCTAAGACAAGGAATCTATAGATAGGTAATAGGTGTTTATCTAGGTAGGTAAGCAGCAAGTAAGAAGTGTCATACAAAAAGCGATTAAATCCAAGCTGTAAGTTTCGTCCCGGTCTTTAAGGCTTCTATCGTGAGAAACTGACACACCTAGTCACGTAGTAGCACTCCTGGATTTGTCAATAGGCCGTATCGGCCGCGGCCTAGGGACGGCAAGCGTCCTAGGGGCGGCAGATTTCAGAGGACGCTCACTCGATTTCAGAGGATAAAAGTCAAACAATTCCATATAGAAACTCATTCCTGTCGATAAACCTTTTTGAATTCTATCTTGGATTATAGGGAATGAAACGTTGGTGATAAGACTGATAAGCCGAAACACAAACCATGTACACGCTATACTTCCAGATTTCGCGATATCTAACGTGCAATGTCAGTACGAGAGCGGCTCGGAGACGGACGCCATGGAGCCGAGGGAGGAGCTCACAGACGACCACACATACGGAGCTAGGAGTTACGAACCACCTGCATTTCTTATACGACAGGTAGGCAACATAATTTTTGAGAAATACTTACCTATCATTCTTTAATGTTGCGTTCACACTATGCCGCAGTCGGCAGGGAAATGGGCACGAGCATAGTGTGAACACGATAATGCCTCTGTCCCGGCTCTCGGCCCAAGTTCATGCCCTTGCTCTCTAATGAGAATAAAGGCGATGTTGCTGTGGCAATAATGCCGGCAGTGGCATGGGTAGTGTGAACGCGGTATAAGACTCGCTTTGTGGGACCGAAAAGAATGGCGTACCTAATAAAGATGAGTCCTATACTCAGCAGTGGATGCAAACGGCCTGAAATGATGATGATGATCGCCTTGCGGCACTGTCTTATGATCGTATACTCATTAGCAGATCCAGGAAGAGGGTAGGGGGCTCAAGCCCTCTCACTCCTTGCGTTCTCAGTGGATGTGGGATGGTTAAAAAAACTAAGTAAAGTACCCAATCTCATCATCATCATGATCCACAGCCCGACTTCACCCACTGCTGGGTATAGGCCTCTCTCTGCCTGTGCCACTAGTACTCCTCACGGTCCTGCGCTGATCTCATCCACGTCCTGCCCGCGATGTTCGCAACATCGTCTGCCCATCTCGCTGCTGGTCGACTGACGTTTCTGTGACCGTTCTTGTACCCAATACTTTATTACGCCCTACTTCCAGACAATTCTTATTTCTTTAAAACTTTTATTTTGTAACTTTTTTCTGTACGTAGGTAGCTTAGGTAGTTGAGTTTTAATTAATCGCATGTTGTGGTATCCTATGATTAGAGCAACACTTACCTAGACCTAAGTCCTTAGTTTTATAAATTGTGTTTTCATGTGTTCCCTGTTGGATACCCTTATTAAATAAATAAATTCTAATTAACATCTTAATTTCCAGACAAACCAGCCTCTGCAGTCGTTGTCAAGCTTCTCAGAGCTGCGTCCGAAGATAATGACGATCGGTCCTGGCTTTCCATCCGTCAATGTCATCCACGTCGGGGACCAGCCACAAATCAACGCGGTACTTACCTACTTTCACTTTTATTTTATTTACTTCTATTGTAGCAAATGATGGAACAAGCAGATGGTTAAGTGGTAATCTCTGCCTATAATAATGCATCACCTCACTGCGGACTCCTCTACTGCGGACGTGCCTTGTGATGCATTGCACTGCGTCCTTTGAAATATAAAGTGTTAAGTCTCATGTGCATTGCACACCCATACCCGGCAGAATAGATAGATAGATAGATATATTCTTTATTGCACACCAAGAAAAGAAAAAAAACAATAAGAGAAATATTTTTCACTTGTGAGGTACAATGGGCAGTCTTATCGCTATAAGCGATCTCTTCCAGACAACCTTTAGCATAAATAGGTGGTTGGTAGTACTTTCCCGGAGGAACTCTTTCACAAGAAGCTCTTTTACTACTGAACTTAATCTATGTTGCGTTTCCTTTAAAATATATCAAAGATTGTGTATAATGTTTTCGTCAGATGCTATCTCAAGCACAGCCAGAATACAGTATTAACAAGCGCATCCGTCGCAGCGAAGTGGTGCTGAGGCAGGCTGCCGACTGCGTGAGTCGCGGGCTCACCTTCCAAACAGTGTCTGAACAGTTCAACATACCCATTTCTACTATACGGTGAGAAGCGTTTGGTAAACCAAAGTGCATGTCGAGAAATTCATATAGTCCAAGCAGTGTCGTGAGTGCCGTTGCAGTCAAAAATAAGTCTGGCAAGGTTTCATGTGGGAGGCGAAGAGTGAAAAACGGTCTCACTTTCCAAACCGTGTCAGAACAGTTCAAGATATCTTATCTTTACTTACGGTGAGGAGCGTATAGTAAACCAAAGTGCATGTCGGGAAATTCAAATGACCCAAGCGGTGTCATGAGTGCACTTTCAGTCAAATAAGTACTAACCGATTTGACTGAAATTGCACTCATGACATCATGACCCAATACAAAAAATTATAGCGGAGACAAAGTGAAGAATCTAATTTCTGTGTTTTCAGGTTTTTCATGGCTAGAAAAGGAATTTTACCAAGACGACGACGCGGACGGACAACACAGGTTAGTTTCAATTCTGAAGACCTTAAGAATTACTGTTCTAGTGTAACTAGTTATTTGGGAAACAACGCCTTTGATAGGAGTTGGTGGGAGAAGGCCCGGGAGAGAGAAAAGTGGAAGATTTTGGGGGAGACCTTTGCCCAGCAGTGGGACGAAATAGGTTAATAAAAAAAAGGTACCTACTCAAATCAAACACCTTATCCTATCACACAAATGTTTCTCTTAGGAGATCCGAGGATCAAATAAATCTTCAGCTCAAAAGACAGCTGGACCAGCGGACTTAAACCCATACACCTATATGATACCTGACGTGTTCCAGGCCCCACCAGCAGTCAGCCCGGAGCCTCCCTTCCAGATGCAGCATTACAAGCTCCCCTCCACGGCAGGACTGCGCCCTGATGACGAGGAATCTACTGAACCTGCTGTTTAGACGGGACTTAGAAGCGTTCGTGGCACGTTAAACTGCCGGTCCCGGCTCTAGCAGTCGTTAAGCCATGACGGAGGCCTTAAGGCGGCCTAAAAACTCCGTCACCAGATTTGGTCACTAACTCAGACGAGCTTGCTTGGGACAGCTAATGCCTCAGTTATGTCACATTATGTAAAGATGGCTTTCTTAGTAAAACCTTTTGTGAAAAAAGTAACGAAGTGATGGCCTACCTGATGGTGTAACGTTACAGAGTACTCTAACAAATGTTACCTCAGCGTCTATCGAGGAAAAAGTAGTTTGCGTAGAACAAGCAGATGGCCCACCTGATATAGAGATTTGCTTATAATATAAGCCACCAATAGCCCAAAATGTTGGCGATGCATCGGATGGGGGTCTTTTAGATATTAGGCGGGTACCTAAGTTAGGTACCCTTACAAGTAGAATATTGTAGAATCTCATTATAAGTAAGCATTGTATCTACAGGGTGCAACAATATCTCTTAAAGAAAATAAGCTGTTCACATCATTATAGCCAAGCACATCGTACCTCGGTATTTGCATTTTAGGACAAAAACATAACAGTGCAATATTAAACAGGCGTCACGGCGTCACAGTCGTGGGTTCGATGCCCACTGCGAACAAACATTTGTGTGTTGTAAACATAGATGTTTGTTCTGTGTCTGGGTGTTACTATGTATCATAAGTACCTACCTATGTATTTACAAAAAAAATTATATAGGTAGGTATGTATTCTATCAGCCATCTAGTTCCCATAGTACAAGCTTTGCTTAGTTTGGGACTAGAAGGCGTTGTGTGTAGTGTCCAACGATATTTATTATTTACTAGCCGTCGCCCGCGGCGTTGCTCGCGTGCTAAGCCCTTTAGAGTGTGACTTTTCATAATTCCTTTCTTAGTGCACCCCTAAACTATATAAGGATACTACCCTGCAAATTTCATACCTCTAAGACTTATAGTTTAGGCTGTGCGTTGATTCTCTGTCAGCTTCAAAAGAGTTTTATATATGTAAATATTGATAAACACATTTTGTATGTAACAGCTATTATTACACCCTGTAGGTATTGAGTTCTTGTGGATGAACTAATTAATTATTCGAGCAAAGTATTTTAATTAAGTAAAGTAACTAAATACTAAAACGGTGTAAATACTTACCTAGCAACTGCTAAATGTTCTGCTATGTTGCCTTTCAACAAACATGGCGCCTATTTTGAAAACTATTTACGTTAAGTATTATTTATATGCTGGCAACTATATGTAGGTTTAAATGGTATGTCTGTAAAAAGAGTTTTGAGAATAAGAAAATGACGTAGATTAAGTATAAATAAGTAATTATTGTTTGTGTAGATATGATTAGCTGTGGCCTTGTAGATCTGTCAGTATTTAACTTAATATAGGCAAATCACATAAGTATATACATATATACCACCTCACCTATGTACCTAGAACTATGTTTAAAAAGTTGGAGCGTAGGTACATACTTACCCTACTTTATATCTACCATTTAAGAAATCAAATGCTATCGCAAAATGTTTGATAGCT
The DNA here is from genome assembly GCA_918843925.1 of Eulithis prunata. Classification (NCBI taxonomy): domain Eukaryota; kingdom Metazoa; phylum Arthropoda; class Insecta; order Lepidoptera; family Geometridae; genus Eulithis; species Eulithis prunata. The sequence goes on from OU974035.1 coordinate 92,212, forward strand.
AACAACTGATTATGAACATTGAACTTAGGTATGTAAAATGACATTGTACAAAGCAAAAATGAAGCAAAATAAATGTATTTATGAATGATGTATGTACTATTATTATTAGTTAATACACAAACATAAAACAAATTATAACATTTGGAACAATTTTTAGCCTCAACTCAATGCAAAATCAATTCTTGCTTGCCTATTCAATCTTCCACCGATTATCTAAGTTAAGCGACGTTCTGCGCGGTCGCTGTTTGGATGGCTGACCATTAGTGGGAATTACATCTGAGCGCTCCGTGCTTCGGAGGGCACTTTAAGTGTCTGTTTCACCAGCTTAAGGTTACGCTAAGCATTAGATATAAATATTTTCGTCATGAGACGGTGGAACAGGCATTTTGTCCTTGGAAATGGCAGCTAAATTAAAATTATATTCAGTATTATTTTGCTTATTACCTAGGTAGGTACTTAAAAAATATGGATTATGGGTATCAGTCATTAAAAAAAAAACATTGTCTCTTCTTAGACTTTATTTCATTAAACGCTATCTCTCAGAGCTCGTATTCTGAGTTTTGTTATGTTGATTTGCGACAAGCGAGAATCGAGAAACTCGCAGTTTTTGGAGAAAAATAGTTTGCAAAACTCCCGCTAGAGGCGATTATCGGATTTCCATACAAAATACGTCGCAAACCGCTTCTCGATATGCGTTTGGATCAAACAAAACTCAGACTACTTGCTCTGGATAGTTAAAGCGTCCGTATCTGTGCATAGAATATGGGTAACAAACAAAAAACTTTTAATTTCTCAGACTTTAATTAATAAAACACAAATTTCTTTAGGGTCTAGTTTATAAAAAGTTAAGAGTAGACATCCCCCTATCTTATAAAAAGTTAGAGTAGACATTATGTCTGGTTTAGCATACGTAATCAGGACATAATGTCCACTGTAACTTTTTATAAGATAGACCATTAATCTACAGTCCACATTACCATACGTAATCAGGACATAATGTATACTTGTAACTTCTTAAAAGATGGGGGTTTGTTGCATTTTTCTAAACTAAACTAATTTGACAGCATCAAAAATGTTGCCGTTTCTATCTCTTATACTGAAACGACAAGGACGGCTATAATTTTAGAGCTGTCAAATAAGGTTAGTTTAGAAAAAATGCAACAAGCGAATCTGGTGCCTTCTGGTAAGATCGGCGTAATATTAAGTCCGGATAAATCACATTTAAAAATATCGCCTAATTGCTTGGCATCCGGACTTCCTATTACGCCGATCTTACCAGAAGGCACTGTACCAGGATCTCGTCAGTATAGTACGAGTATGGTATGGTATGGTATGGGATGGTATGGTATGGTATGGTATGGGATAGTATGGGATGGGATGGGATAGTATGATATGGTATGGTATGGGATGGTATGGTATGGGATAGTATGGGATGGGATGGGATAGTATGATATGGTATGGTATGGGATGGTATGGGATGGGTATGGGTATGGGTATGGGTATGGGTATGGGTATGGGTATGGGTATGGGTATGGGTATGGGTATGGGTATGGGTATGGGGATGGGTATGGTATACATCTATATAGTGAGTAGATCAGGCGCCCGTGTGGCGAGCAGGTCGGAGGCTCGTGCGACGGCGCCGCACCACGAGGCGAGGCGCGCCGCGAGCTGCGCCGCGCCCGCGCGGGCCAGCGCGCGCGGCCGGACCCACGAGATGTACGCTATGGACGACACCTGCAACACAACTATATCATATACCTACTAGTAGTTTCCTAATCACTTGGCTACACAGCTCACTACCATCAGCTACCCCAAAAGGCTACGCAGACAACACATCACTGAACTAGATGGGTTAAGATTCCCAAGAAAAGGAGAAGTGCTCGCTGGAGCTCCCATCCTAAATGCCTGACTGCTTACAACAAACCTGCTCATAGTCTGAAGACTGATCGCAGATTAAAATAGAGAAAAAAAAAAAAAACTAATAGTTCGCACCGAACTGAGATCTTAGTAACAACTTGGACAATAATGCTTTGTATGTTTGTAGATCTTTTGAACCGCTTATCCGATCTTCACAGAATTTGGTAGGTATACGGATAGTACTCTTAAGTTTTACTGGTTTGTTAAATGAAGTAAATCGGTCAAGGGGTCGTGAAGTTATGAGGATCCAAAGGGAGTAAAAAAAAAAGTCTTACAATAATATCAAATGGGGTGTCATATGAGAGGGTTTTGTTTAGTTTAGACATTCCAAAACCGTTTTTATTTTGATTCTAAGTCTTATAGTTTTTGAGTTGTTGTATAAATTATACTAGTAGTTCGCCCCGAACTGAGATCTCGTGATGGTCGGAGGTTAATAAAACCCAAACCATTTTTAATGACCAATGATTGTAATAAACTTTGCGAATCGCTTCGAAATCGCCGTCTAGCTATGTACCAGTCTTACTTGAACTACAAAATCATTGAAACTTAGCTCACGTTAAGCTGGTTTTAATGTATTATACTTTATTGTAAGTGTTTGCAAATAAATTTATTTTCTTTCTTTTCTTTCTTTCCTTGGTTTAGCCAATTTTATAATTTTTACAACAACTCAAAAACTATTAGACCTAGAATCAAAATAAAAACGGTTTCGGAATGTCTAAACAAAACCCCATCATATGACTATACTATACCTATTGCCATTGATAATATAACTATACCTATTGCCATCCATACAAAATTATCATCTCGAGTATATACGTCATTTTTTGTTGCCATGAAAAAAAAATATGGTAGAGTTCTCATTTTATTTTGAAAGTTTTATTTTCAATGCCAACTAATCGATTCCCGTCCTGTTTACACTGACAACTGCCAACGCTTTTAATTTTGTAGGTAGTTTGGACCAGTTGAGCTATCTATAAATCGTTTGCAACGGTTTGTAGATAGCTCAACCTATTTCATGTGTATATTGTATATACTGGTAAGGTAATATTCTAATATTTATATGTAAATACCTGATCTATATGTCCCCGCACGAGTTTCTCAGCCAGGGCCTTCATCACGAGTAGTTCCACTTCCTCGACGGGGATCCGAGCCTCCTGCGCGATCTCGGCAAACGTCAGCTTGCGTTGTGCTGTGGTCTTGTTGAACGCCATCTAGCACAAACAATTGTAATTATTACAAAAAACATGTAGGATTTATCGGTTTAGTGTATCAAACAGAACTAGATGGCGCTGCTCAAATTGTTACAAAATTTTGGATTTTGAAATTATAATAAATTCCTTTATTTAACAAAAAAAATAGTAACGGAGGCCTTAAACGCGGCCTTAAAACTCCGTAACCAAAGTTGGCCACTAAATTAACGAGTTTACTTGCTTAATAGTAAATATTCAATTGCAGGATAACCATTTGATTAACTGCCAAACTACTAAACCGATTTTGATAAAACTTATTAAAACATCTAGGCTACATTTTATTGAAATTAAAGACGTGGATTCTTAGATACAGCTTGAACTCTCTAAACCAAAAGCAGCCATTTGCCACGAGGTTCATCGGATGCTGGTTGACACACATTTTAGTGGAAAGTTTTGGACGCACGAAGTCGCGGGTATCAGCTAGTAAATAAGTCAGTGTGCAACTTACCTGTATAAGGCAGAGCAGTGCGATCTTAGTCCGTATGTCGTTGTGTGCGCGCTGTAGGTCGGCGGGTGCGTGTGTGTGCGTGAGGGCGCGTTCGTACGCGGTGACGTCACCCGCCGCCGCCGCCGCCAGCGCCGCGCGCGCCCACGCGTTGCACGTCCCTTCCAGAGACTGCACTATCGGGTGCGCCAGCTGCGGGACAAACAACACGATATGGCACTTACTTATGAGCGATCGTAAGTAAGGGGTGGAACTCGTTGCCGGCGTCTGTGTTCCCGAATGACTATAATTTGTATGTTTTCAAGAGTATAGTGAATAGGTATCTTCTAGGTAACCGTGCTACATCGTCGACCAAATCATCGCTTAACATCAGGTGAGATTGTGGTCAAACGGTTATGAATATTGTACAACAAAAAAAAAACTAGCTTCCGGCCGCGACTTAGCCCGCATCCCGTTTGATCCTGGTAGACTTGTGTTAATCCAGGTTACAAACTATATAAATTAAAATTTTATCCAAATCAGACCGGCAGTTCCAGTGCGACTGGAACTCAAACCTCAAACTCAACTCACCCGTTCATCAAAATCATACTCACTAACTCATCCAAACCGTACTCACTAGCTCATCCAGATCGTATACGTCAGTAGCGATGAGTGCAGCTAACGTCAGTTTAGTTGCGAGAGCGGCGCGCTCCTCCTCCGGCAACGCATCTCCACCAGACATCACTCCCACGTACCGGAGGGCGCAGCGGTAGTACCGGGACATTGGACCACGAACCCTGGAACAAAAGTTGAAGCAAATTCACAGTCACGACATATTTTCTGAGTGTTAGTATGTATTAGTATTTACATTAAAAAAAATATGTATAAAGAATTCAGCAATCTAGTTCCCGTAGTACAAGCGCGTGAAGCGCTCGTGGCTTCACCAATTATCTAAGTTAAGCGACGTTCTGCGCGGTCACTATTTGGATGCGTGACTGTTAGTGGCATTTACATCTGAGCACTTCCGTGCTTTTGAGGGCACGTTAAACTGTCGGTCCCTGCTTTAGCAGTCATTAAGCCACGACGGAGGCCTTAAGGCGGCCTAAAACTCCATCACCAGAGTTGGCCACTAACTCATACGAGCTTGCATGCTTGCTTATAATACAAGCAGGGGACTAGAGTGTTGTGTGATTTGTCCAAGAATATTTATTATTAGTATACCTGTAGTACTCGGAAGCAAGTTTGTAAAATCTCCCGTGAACAGGAGTGACTCCGTCCGCATCTTCTAGCGTAGCCTCCAGGTGGTCGATGATCTTCTCGGTGGCGTCCAGATCATTCAGATTCTCGAGGTATAGCTGCCCTTGGAGAACCTGGGGCAGAATCAAATACGTTTTATAATCTCAAGTTAATTTTATCGTACTAATATTATAAACGCGAAAGTTCCTAAGTATGGACGGATGTTTGTTACTCTTTCACGCAAAAACTACTGATCCGATTTGGTTGAAACTTGGAATATATGTTGTCCGTAACCTAGATTAACACATAGGCTAGTTTTAATACCAGAAAATCAACAGGATCTAATGGGACGCGAGGGAAATCGTGGGCAGAAGCTAATAATTTCATCATTATGTTTTTTTTTGCTTCTACCCTCAGAAAGTGAAACAGTGTTGAAACTTGCTCTGTACTTTAAATCTTTATTAAAATTATAAAACGCGTAAAAACACGTCTTGTTCGAGTTGTTTGTGTGACCTAAGGGTTTAATAACTGTGTATAAACTATCAAACAACGTGAAAAACAGGACAGTGAAGTGTTTTTTCGGTGAAAAAATTTTAACGACTTTTCGTGCCAGTGTCGGTTTTTGAGGCTTATAAAAATGAAGTGTTTCCAATGTGAGGATGACCACAGTGAAGATAACACGGTGCAGTGTGATAGCTGCAAAAGGAACATATGTTTGCAATGTAGTAACTTGACGAGTAGTGAGGCGCGCGTCATGGGGCTGAAGGGCAAGCGCACCCTGCTGTTTCTATGTCCGGCATGCCGTGAGGCCCTGTTTCAAGTACCTAAGCTTATTAAAGCTTATGACGGGCTGCGGGAAGAGCTCGATGATGTCAAAAGATTACTGGCGCAGCCCCGCACAGTAGCCGCGCCGACACCACCGCCGCCTGTAACCGTGGTAACCCAGCCTGCACCAGATACCAATGCCATAATGGAAGAAATCTTGGAACGCGAACGAAGAGTAAACAATGTGATTCTGGTTGGTGTGAAGGAATGTGATTCTGACAATGGTAACGCAAGGAAGACACACGATGAATCGTGTGTAAAGAAGATTTTGTCAACTATAAGTGCGGGCGACTATACAGATAAGTTTGTGGCTGTGCAACGCTTAGGGCGTCGTGAAGACGGGAAAACGAGACCTGTGAAAGTAGTCCTATCTTCCCGGCAGGATGCAGTCTGGATACTCAAGAACAAAAGTAAGGCCGATAGAGAGGTAAGAATCTATGATGATAAGACACCGAGGCAGCGTGAGGAGCTCCAACAACTGCGGGAGACTCTCAAATCCCGATTGGAGAAAGGAGAAACTAGCTTGACAATTAGGTATGTGAAAGGTGTACCTAAAATTGTTAACCAAAAAAACTAGCGAACGCTGATAGAAACCCGTACACTGACCTAACATTTATGTATACAAATTTGTTCTCACTAACACCAAAGTTTGATCTGTTCTTACTTTATGTGAACACAAGAAAACCAACTTTTGTTATTCTTACTGAAACATGGCTAAATAGTAATGACCGTAATAGTACATACAATATACCTGGCTACACGCTATTCAGACTAGACCGTAAGCATAAGAAAAATAAATCAGAAGGCAAGACTAGAGGCGGAGGAGTAGCAATGTATATTAAAGACGGTTTAAATGGTATTCCGATAGTTGCCAGACGGAATCAGAGATACATGTGTGAAGAGGTGGAAGCATTGTACCTAGATATACAGTATGATAATTACCACTTTCTCTTGGTAGGAGTGTACCGATCGGATGATACAAACGAAAACACATGGAGATCACGTGATACGAAATTATGGACAAATATCTTGGCAGCTTCGGAAAACAACACTGTTATTATTGCTGGAGACTTTAACTATCCATCTATTAAATGGCCAATACTAGCTGATCAACCACAATCTGGGTCAGCGGAACTTTTCAAAGACATGTTTATTAACAGTAATCTCTTCCAATTAGTAAATAGCCCCACGAGGTTCCAGAAAGACAATACACCCTCACTTTTAGACTTGGTATTGGTCAATGAAGAGACTCTGATCAAGGAAATAGTTCATAGACCACCCATAGGTAAAAGTGATCATTGTGTGCTTGAGTTCAGCTCACAATATCAAGTACAAACATCAAAAAACCCAACCAAGCTCAGACGGTTCTATCAATCTATTAATTTTGACAACTACAATAAAGATTTAGCTGAAAACCTTCTGACCGTGAACCCGTTATGTGACACAGACCAACTATGGACAGGAATCCTAGAAGCCATTAACGACACCACTGACAAACATGCTCCTGAAACAACGGTTAGAATTAAGGTCAATAATAAACCATGGATTGACAAGAACATTCTCAAACTAGTTGCAGATAAGAAATCATTATGGGACCAATATAGATTGTCCGGCTCGGGTGATGACTATACCAAATTTCGTGAAGTGAACAACAGATGTGTTGCATTATCTAGGAAACAGAGAAGTGAGTACGAATCAACAATTCTGGAACATGGTGACAAGGCCTTCTACTCTCATATTCGCCGTTGCACCACTACTAAAGTAAGCATCCCACCGGCAATAAGAAGTCATAACGGTGACTTAGTGACAAATCCTAGTGACATAGCAGAGGTTTTTGCAGAAGAATTCCTAAAAGCATACTCTGAAGAGCCCATTATAGATCAAAATACTAGAATTACTTCTGTAGCTCGTGTAGAGAATAGCTTATCTGACATATTATTTTCAATTAAAGATGTTGAAAAAAGTATATTAAAGTTAAACACACAGTCCTCGCCTGGGCCTGATAGACTACCATGTATTATTCTTAAGCACTGTGTGAAGAACCTAGCCCCTGCATTGACAGAACTAATGAACAGATCATTCGAAACAGGATATCTGCCTAAAGATTGGAAGCATGCTATAGTTACTCCAATTTACAAAAAAGGTGACAAAACTCAGCCTGGAAATTTCCGTCCCATAAGCCTCACTAGTGTTGTGGTTAAAATAATGGAGAGAATCATTTGCGAACAACTAACCCAATTCTTATGCCAGGAATGTATTATCTCCACCAAGCAGCATGGATTCGTAAGGAGAAGATCAACGGTTACAAATCTGTTAACCTGTGTACATGCTTGGAGTAAAGAACTGGATAACAAGCGGCCGGTGGACATAGTGTACCTGGACTTTGAACGCGCATTTGACAAAGTACCTCATGAGCGTCTTCTAACGAAGCTTGACCACTTTGGCATTCGTGGTACACTGCATAAATGGATAGCCAGCTACCTCAGAGACAGGACATTTCAAGTTCGGATAGGTGACTCACTCTCGCAAAGGAAGCAGGTACTGAGTGGGGTACCACAAGGGTCAGTGCTTGCACCCCACCTATTTGGAATATTCATAACTGACCTGGTTGACCTCATAGATTCAACTTCTGCTTTTTTTGCTGATGATGGTAAATTTTTTGCTGATCCGCTTGTCAACTCCGGGCAACTGCAAGACGATCTTAATCGCATTCAAGACTGGACTAAAGATTGGATTATTAAGCTAAACTCATCAAAATGTAGCGTACTGCACCTTGGTAAAAACAACCCCAAAATGACTTACAGCCTAGATGGGAATAACTTAGTCTCTGTCAATTTGCAAAGAGATCTGGGAGTTAACATTGCACACAATCTAAAGTGGGAAGAGCATGTCACCTCGATAGTTAAAAAAGCCAATTCATTTGTCTATGTAATTCGCAGATCCTTTCAAAATATGACTGTCGAAGTCTTCCGAAAAATCTATAAAACTTATATCAGACCACTGCTGGAGTACGGGTTTCAAGTATGGAGTCCGTACTTCCAAAAAGATATCAATCTCCTGGAAAGTGTGCAGAGGAAGGCCACCAAGATTCCACACGTTCTTCGTCGTAAGTCTTATGATGAAAGACTAATCGTGCTACGCCTCACTACTCTGGAAGAAAGACGTCTTCGTGGGGACCTCATCGAAACTTACAAAATCCTGACATACCAATATAATCTGCCGAACATACAGGATATCCTCAGAAGAAAGGAAGACAGAGCAACACGTGGCCATCATCTTAAATTAGTTCGTGATACTACTAATACACACGCTGCACATGACTTCTTCAGCAACAGAGTGGTCCACAACTGGAACATGCTGCCTGAGGACGTTGTTACTGCTGACTCCATAAATGCCTTCAAAAATAAACTCGACAACTGGCTACGAATAAATAAAACAGTGCTTAAAAAAAGTGACTAAAAAAGACATTTCAACACTGTGTGACGTAGACATAACAGCGAAAGCTGCTCGTCTATAAACTAATAAATAAATAAATAAATAAATTATTTCCATTGCCTATTATAATGACGTAATGTCGACTGAATGTGGCGTGTTTTTTGTGGCGAAAAAATAAGAGGCTGTCCAGTAATATTACCTTGCAGAGGGCCAGAGCCTCATCATTGATCTTGACCTTAGTTTCAATCTTCTCGAGGAAAGCAATCGCTTCACGCTTGTCTTCATACTGGGAGATTATTATTGAGACTATTTCCATCAATGACAGTGGGTTAATCCTAAAAAAACATAAAAATTAAGGGATTTTTTATTTTACTGCACTTATTTCATAGTAGGACAGCAAGTAATCCTCTAAGCAAAGCTTGAAACATGGATTTCTTGATACTACTCTGTAAAAAACTAACAAAGAAAGTAGAGCTCGGGTTCCGTTTAGACTTCATGCATTATTATTTTATTTAATACTTTATTGCACAAAATTATAAATTTGTTACAAAGGGTGGACTTAATGCTGAAAGCATTGTCTGCCAGCCAACCCAAACGTGGTGGAGTAATGCATTGTATCAGAATACACAGCCATGTAGCATAAGTATGTAGAGCATTCTGGTTGGTGTATAGGCTGGCACAAGGTGTATATTCTTATAGTACAGAGACCATCCACGTCTTTCTTTAGAGAACTAGTGATGAGTGGTCAAACAATCATGACCAAAATGATCGTATGATGTGTCTAACTAACTTGTTCTCAAACACGGTGAGAAAGTTGTTGTAGAGCTGGATGAGGTTGTCTCCAGCTTGCAGCGAAGGCTGGTTCACGAAATCTTGCAGTTTCAGAGTTAACTGATGCCATAGTCTGAAAGAAAACACAGGTTACAATGACAAACAATTTACAGTTTCAACAAAGTGTAAGGTCGATTATCTTACTTTTTATTGTAGAGCTCTTCAAGTTTCGCCCAGTCCGCCGCTAGATCGGGCTCAGCAGCCTGTTTTCTAGACAGAAAATCATTTACATCGATCACTGCAAACTTTACCGAAGCCATTTTTCCAAAATTTTATTGTAATTGAGTGAAGTTAGCAGTGTCGTCGAGCTGAGCACAGGTAATAAAAGAACTACAACCACAGAATATAAATATTATAAGGTCTGAAGTTAGCGTTTAGTGTCGCCATCTAGTAGGGAGTAGCAATACAAGTAGAACCAAGTTTTACGTAAGCGAGGATAGATGGCATTAGTAGTTCAACAAATACAGCTTTTTACCCAATTTCCATTCCTAGCATACCGTACCCCAAGTCTGTCAGTCGCGTATTCTTTTTATTTCAACGTGGGAAGTCAGAGGATGATTCCGCGACCGACTAACCTACAGCACTCCATCACTCTCCCAATCAATGGCAGTCTCTGTCCAGCGATGGACTTCATCATCAATCAATGTAGATATCCATCTGGTTTATGCTGATGGTTATTATTTATATGCGTCAAAGAGACAAAAATGTGCTTATGCTATCAATTTCTGAATAAAAAATCTTGTATAAGTAGGTGTCTACCCAGTTTCTAAATTAAATGGTTAAATAAAAATTAGGTAAATGAAACAATCATATCTTTTAAATATATATTTCTATAGAAATCTGTTACGTATATTTTACATAAATAATCTCGGCCACATCGCCTAAATAAATACGATATCGAAAACTTCGAAAACGTAACAATTTTATAAGAAGCATCTTTGGTTAAAATTAAGATTCAATCATGATAAAAACAATGATAATATAATACTAAAATTATCAACGAAATAAAATACAAAATTATAACAAACAAAACACGCGTCAGCATGAACCTAAATATATTATAATTAACTGTAATTTGAATATAATGTATTATTATATAATGTTATGCGGACTTCAAATCAAATTATATTTATTGTTAAAAAACCCACATTGAAAAAACCTTTTAAATCGGTCAACAACAGCTAGTCCAGTCATTTTAGCATTTCACCTCGGAATTTGAGATACCCAGCTATAAACTCACATAGACTTGTACAAGTTTAAGTTACAAGTTTGTACAAGTTTGACGTTAAGAACAGAATGAATGTGGGATGGATGAAATGGCGACAGGTCACTGGAACAACATGTGATCCGCGTATGCCCCTTAAACTTAAGGGCAAAATTTATAAGACGATCATAAGACCTGTCGTATTGTATGGACCTGAGTGCTGGGCTACCAAGGTGACGGATGAAAAAAGAGTGCATGCGACAGAGATGAGAATGTTGAGATGGATGTGCGGAGTGACAAGGATGGATAAAATTAGGAATGAATACACTAGAGGAAGTCTGAAAGTAGCACCAGTGATGGAGAAAATGAGGAGCAACAGGCTAGCGTGGTATGGGCATGTTATGCGGAGGGAAGAGAGTCATGTAACGAGGAGAGTGCTAGATATGAATGTGGAAGGATATAGAAGGAGAGGTAGGCCCAAGAAAAGATGGATGGATTGTGTAAGAGATGATATGCATAGGAGAGGAGTGAACACTGAGATGACGAATGATAGGGGAGAATGGAAGAAAAGAACATGTTGTGCCGACCCCACCTAGTGGGGTAAGGGCAGGAAGAAGAAGAAGAAGACTTGTACAAGTTTATAAGAGTTTATGGCTCGGTTTATAGCTGAGATTCTAATTAACCTAATTTTGACTAATTTGACTGGACTAAGCGTACAATGAACAATCTAACTTAGTTATTTTAGTATTTCTAATACAATTTGTACCATTAAGGGTAATATAACATTACTATACGTAAGTAACGATTTTACCGTTTAATATTATTTTCGAGACAAAGTATTTAAATCTGATTAAATCAAAATTATTCAGATCCTGTGTATTATTGATTTATAAACTAATGTCCGTCTAGCCAATAATGTCGCTGAAATGTTTCATAAAATAATATAAACAAATCGGGCAATTTTCTTTTCATAATTTAAATAATACTGATTTTGTTTGTAAACTAGTTTTGAAAAAAAAATAACATTGTAAAATAAGTATTAAAAAAGTAGTATTATTTAGAATTTTGCAAGATTTACTGAAAATTGTTTCTTTTAATTTATTTTTAAACACAGTTACATAATTGGCTAGCTTCAAATAAATAGTAAAATGCATAATATAACAAAAAAACCTAGTATTTGCAACCTATCTAAACACAAATCATACATTTATATTAATGTGATGTATGTAATTATTAACAAAAGATTTTGGTCTATGCATATGGTATATTATATTATAATAAATAAAATTCAGTAGTTACACTAAAATGGCCATCTTAAGAAACTTAACAGACCCGTACTGCCATATTTCTGTCACTGTCAACTTGACGTTTGTCAATTTAACCATCAAATTAATAAAATGTCTAAATGCTTAAAAAAATGTGACAATACGGTGCGAATAAATTAATTTAATAAGTTATTTATGATCTAATTATAGTATATCTTTTAGCTAGCTATGTATTTCCTGACTTTGATCGTAAGCGACTAACTTGCGTCAGTTTTTTTAACATTTCTATCACTTTACAAACTTAATTTTAAATTAAGTTTATAAAATAATAAAATAATGTATAAAATTATTAATCTCTAATAAGTACATGTTTAAATATAATATTGCAGATTCAACAACCGAATAACAAAATATTTTTATTATTTATTACTAATATATAAGCTTTAAATACACTCTTATTTACAATGAAGGGACGTTTTTATTATTATTATTATTATTTATTAAATATAATTTCTACATTCATTTGTGAGCAAAGCGGTTCAAAAATATTCAAAATTTAACATCTACGGGGTAGTCTGTTGCAAGTCCAACTTGACAGACGCCAATGTTACGGGAACGAATGCGAATATTTTTGAAATACTTTTTGAGTGACAATTTTTTAAACTGTGATAATATAACTGAGGCAAGACGGTTAGATTATAATATAAATCATTAAAATATACATTAATATAACTGTATTTATTCAAATAAATAATAAAAGACCTTAAATTATAACAATTTAAGGTTAGTTAGGGGTTAAACGGAGCGTCCGAGAAATAATACTTTGCATTACAAATTATTTAATACTAGCAAACCGTCCCGGAAAAAACATAAATTTCTTAGGTAACTCTTTACACCTTAGGTTACATTATTGGAGTTTTAATAAGGATCCCCAATTTTGTTGAAAATATAATATAGTCTACGTCACCCGGGGATAGTGTAGCTTCGCAACGGTGAAAGAATTTCTCAAATCCAGTAGTTTCGGAGCTTATTCAATGCAAACAAACAAGCCGTTCCTCTTTATAATATTAGTATAGATAATATAATCTATGATATAATATGTTTTATTTAGTTATATTAATGTATATTTTATATTAAATAAATAATACCGCTATGTATAATACCTAATTAACTATCACTGCAAGCTTTTTGTTAGTTTAGGACTAGTCAATTATCTTAATATATAGTGTAGTTGCCTCCGGCACTGGTGAACCACTTTCAAGGGTAAATCGGGCACTTTGAGAGTTTTAATGTTAAATTTGACAGGTTAAATGTGTACTTTGACAGGTTTGACAGACATTTCTTGTATTTATGTCCTCTGTTCTTCATTTCGAGAGACAATTTTGTTATCAAGTGAGATATTTGAAATAATATCAGTCAAGTTAAGTCGGCTGTCGTTTGTTTTGAAGAGAAAATGGTGGATTTTCCCTTCAAAACTTGGAGCAAATTCTATCACTTTAAGGAAACCACTTTATACACATTATTTATTTAATTAGAACATTAATTTAAACCAGATAAATGAAGATTTTGTCAACTTCTTGAAACAAAAAAAAAATATGGCAACTTACTAGATTATAGTCATAAAACGTTTTAAACATTATCATTTACTGATGAAGCTGATCGTACTTTTGTCCAATCTTTTATTGTAATAGATAATTTTCTAATGTACTTCAGGATTTAGCAAAAAAAATCTTTTTCAAAACAAACATTTTGACTTAAATGTACTTTTTGACTCAAAGTCTCCATTTTACCCCCTACCAGTCCTACCACAGAACTCTTCTTTGGCCAGAACTTTTAAGCCCTTCATCCTACCCTATTTTACTTAAAATGCCACTATTTTACCCTTACTACAGTACTCTTCGACTAAGGACTTCGTAAGCCCAAGAGTACCCAATTTTACCCCCAAAATATCAAATTTTACCCTCAAAATACAACATGCTACTATCAAATTATACCATTTTAACATCAAATTGCACCATTTTACCCTCAAAATACCACATTTTACCCTTAAATGTTCAGTTTCACCTGAGTTCGAGTGCCGCTACAGGTTGACAAGCTACGTGCGCTCGTAGAACAACACGTACGCTTCGGGCGAGACCACGTCACGGGGCTTGATGGACGATACCCTGCAAGAAATAAATTAAATTAATTAAATTTATAACTAAAATAAAAATATTTACATTTTTAAATATTAAGAATTAATTTTTAAAATGCCGGATAATAATATGCTGTATTTATTTAAGTTGGTTAATAATAAAAAGTTATAAAATGGTGTGATATATTATTTTCTTTCATTAATTCAAATAAATGATATATCATATATCTAGCTTTATATAGTACTAGCCGTCGCCCGCGGCGTTGCTCGCGTTCCCTTTATAGTGTGACGTTTCATAATTCCTTTCTTAGTGCACCCCTACACTATATAAGGATACTACCCTCCAAATTTCATCCCTTTAGGACTTATAGTTTAGGCTGTGCGTTGATTCTAAGTCAGCTTCAAAAGAGTTTTATATATATTAGTATAATATTTACCTAGAATCATTATATTCGTGCCAATCACTGGTGTATGGATGTTTGCAGTACGCCGTGTAGTGACCCGAGTATGTCGTACCTATAATTATAACAAAAAACTTATATAAATACTTTTAATAATCCTATCCTATTAATATTATAAACGCAAAAGTTTGTAAAATATAACACTTTGCTTATAGATATGTACATGAATTAATTATTAACTATATCGGTTAATTACCAGAGTGGTTACTAACAAGAACGGCCAGTTGCTGCAGCGGTCACAACTAGTTACTCGTCACTAGAACATGTTAGTTATCGACTGCGGTTACTTACCAGAGTGGTTACTAACAATAACAACCACTTACTACACTGGTTACTAGTTACTCGTTACTAGAGCAGGTTAATTAGTTAGTTAACTACTGCAGTTAATTACCAGAGTGGTTACTAACTAGTACAACCACTTACTACAGAAGTTAATAGTTACTCGTCACTAGAACATGTTAGTTAGTTAACTACTACGGTTACTTACCAGAGTGGTTACTAACAGCGTACAGGTTGTAAGTAACAGATTGTGAGCCACGCGTGGCCGCGTACGGCGACATGTCCAACCCGTTCAGTGGAAACTCAACTAGTACATTCAGTTTGCCACGGAAACGTTCTGTGGGGGAGAATCTGGGGAAAATATATATTATTAGATACAATAATCTTAATTCTACTGATATTATAAACGCGAAAGTTTGTAAGAATGTATGTATGTATGGATGTATAGATGGATGGATGGATGTATATATGTATGTATGTATGTATGGATGGATGGATGGATGGATGGATGGATGTATGTATGTATGTATGTATGTATGTATGTATGTATGTATGTATGTAAGTTTGTTACCCTTTCACGCAAAAACTATTGATCAGATTTGAATGAAACTTGTAATACATATTGTCCGTGTCCTGGATTAACACATAGGCTACTTTTTATCTCGGAAAATCAACGGGATCCAACGGGACGCGAACGAAGTCGCGCGCTAAAGCTAATAAATACTCATGGACATTTAACAACGCTCTAGCCCCAAACTAAGCAAAGCTTGTACTATGGAAACTAGATTGCTGATAGAATACTTATAATACATAGTAACACCCAGACATAGAACAAACATCTATGTTTGCCACACAAATGTTCTAAGTCTGGATCGAACCCACGTCCCACAGCACGGCAGGCAGATCTACTGCCCACTGAGCTGCGACATCTGTTACCAAACCCTTACCTTTTGAGATGTAAGACCAATACTTGAGGGAACTTCTGAACAGTGAACCATTTGAGGCACTTTCTTCGGACGCCACATTTAGAGCAAGTCTGGAAATAATATATCTTTTATTTAGTAATCTTTTATTCAGTAAAATAACTTTTATTCAGTAATATCGTATCATACTTGATCGTATTAACAATTATGGTATTTTTTTTCTTGTAATTTTCTTTACTTATAAGTGGTGTACAATAAAGAATATTCTATCTTCTATCTATCTATCGTTTATTCAGTAAAAGATTCTTTCGGTATCGTATTTCGGACTTTTTCGGTTTTTTATTCTGTAAATTCAGTAAAACCTCTTTTATTCAGAAAAGTGTTTTTTTATTTAGTAACATATATTTTATTTATTTAGTAAAATAACTTTTATTCAGTAAAATATGTTTTATTTAGTATAATATCTTTTATTCAGTAAAATATGTTTTATTTAGTATAATATCTTTTATTCAGTAAAATATGTTTTATTTAGTAAATTCACTATGGATGACCGTCAACTATTAACAAAATTGGTATTTTTACAGTTTTTTTTTCAGAAAAATCGGTTATTTCTTACCGGTTTTTCATCACCGTCCATTTCCTCCTCTTTAGTGAAGTGTTGCAAACATTGTTGGATCTTTAAGTTTCCAGTGCGGGAAGGAATCGGCAAACTGTAATCAAAAATACGATTATTATTATTTATTTATTATTATTATAATTAAGATTGTGTAAAGAGAAATACATTTAAATTGGAGTTTATAAGAATCCATGTAAAATGCGTATTTTTCGACAAATTACGTTCGGGTCAAAAATGATCTTGCCCAAAATTCATGGGTCAAAAATAACCTTATTCAAAATTTATGGGTCAAACATGACCTTAACCAAAATTCATGGGTCAAAAATGACCTTACCCAAAATTCATGGGTCAAACATAACCTAAGCCAAAATCCACGGGTCAAAAATGACCCAACCCCCAAAAACTCACCTGAGGTCCCAAAACGGGTCAAAAGTGACACTATCGTGGTTGCAATGCGTGCATCTAAGTGTAGACTTCAGTTGACCCACGAATATATCGCTGACGCGTGATTCTTCAAGACGACAATAGCGTGACCACGCCTCTGCGGCTTTCGCAGAGTCACTGCAAAATAAATATATATTCATAGACATTTCACACAACGCCATCTAGCCCCAAACTAAGCAAAGCTTGTACTATGGGAACTGGATTGCTGATAGAATACTTATATTACTTATAATACATAGTAACATCCAGACATAGAACAAACATGTTTTGCTACAGACAAATTGTTCTCAGTGGGGATCGAACCCGCAGCACGGAAGGCCGAGCTATATTGACTAAACTTTGATATTTGTAAAATTAGTAGGACGGTACTTATAATACAATTATTATAATTGCCGTTGTTACCTAATCGACATGCTTCTGCCCATCCAAAGGTTGTCTGGAAGAGATCGCTTATAGCGATAAGACCGCCCATTGTACCTCATACTTAAAACTTATTTCTCTTTTATTGTTTTTCTTCTTTTCTTGGTGTGCAATAATAGTACATTATGGTACAAGTGTGGTACATTGGTGCTTACCGCCGAGGTGCCATTGAGACCCGAGCCGTAGGCGAGGGTCTTAAGAAAGCCGAGAACGGTAATCACCAATACACACGTGTATCATACGACGTTTTTCAACACACTTGTGAATAAAATAACAATAATTTCAACAGTTAAAACGCGTTGTGAAAAATGTTTCGCTATGGCGGGAAAAAATAATCAGTTTTCCTATGCGCGCGCATTGCGATCGGCCACAGACTAAAGGGATGAGGTTTTTTTTTTAATTATTTTCCGCGCTTAGGGTTTGCGCCTATTCTGCCACGTAAAAAATGGGGAATTTAAAGTTTTCTTTTATTACAGAGAAAACAAAAGTTATATATGAGTGAAAGTTTTATTTATTAAACACGTACGAGTTAAAATTATCTATTTAAATAAGAAGTTGCATGAAATGAGCAAGCAATAGGAACATTCATTTATTTGTTCTATTGAACACGATCTTTTTTTTGAATAAAAACTTTTTTAGTAACAAAGCTACTCAACCAATAAAATTTAAAAAAAAAATCTATAACTCACTAGTGAGTTATAGCAATGAAAAAGTCACAGTTTGATTATGGGTGTCATTATGTGCCTAATTGCGGTGACCATAGAGCCACTTTATGAGCAAGTGTGTTGAAAAGAATGTATCTATCTATCTATCTATCTATAATATTAGTGGGATGATATTTATAATATTAGTGGTATTAGTTACCTGAGGTTATCATCGATCTCAGTAAGGATCGGTTTGGGTTTCACGGTCACTCGGTTCACATCCTCGTGCAGACCTTCCAGAAGGTAACGAAGGAACTCCTGGAAAAGCAATCAAATATTCTTATATTAATTTAAAACAATTTTAATTTTGTAATATAAAGGGCCGAATACTGAAACGTAACTCAAATTTAAACACCACTCTAAATTGCTCTGCCTCTGTTTGACATTAATCATTGGTAAGAGATGGCAATAATTTGAGCATTAACTTAATATAAGTAGCGTTTGAGTATTCGGCCGTATGAGGTAAAATATGACCCATACTTATATCTTTTACAATAATATGACAAGGCCCATGTAAAGCCGCTAAAGTACAATGTTATAAACGAAGCCAAGTGTCCCATATTCTTTTTTTTTTATGATAAAAGTAATGGAACAACATATTCTTTTTTTTTTATGATAAAAGTAATGGAACAAGCTGATAGCTCACCTGATGTTAAGTGGTAACTTCTGCCTATAACAATGCATTACCTCACAGAGCAAGTCCAATGAGGACGTGCCCTGTAAGGAAATGCACTGCGTCCATCACTCTGAGACGTAAAGATCTTGAAGTCTCATGTACCTGTTAATATGTGTGTATTGTGTTGTAAATGGTGAATAAATATCTATGACATATAACTTACGAATGAATGAACGAAATCTCTTTATTGTACCCCTTAGAACTTTTCTCGGCATTTAAAAGTTTTGTATGGGGTTAATAATGACCCATGAGTATATAAAGACACATGGGTAAATAATAACCCATAGGCAACCTCACCTGAGCATCCTGTTGGCTGTATCCCATGAATCTCGGCGCGAATCTCTGAACCTGCGACTTGAACGTTGTTGTGTTGACGACAGAGTCTCGCTCACCACTACGCCAGAGCTCTTTGATAACGCTTGCGAACGCTAAAAAAAAGAAATAATTTCATATTTATTTACGTAGGTCTGGAATATCTTCCAATTTTATGGGGTCAAATATTACCTATGACTATTTAAACAACTTAAAATATCACGAGGTTAAAACTGACCCACATTAAGACATGGGGAGAAAAATGTACTTTAAACCATTCAACATTTCATGAGGTCAAAAATGACCAAAATGATCCACATGGGTCAAAAATGACCCACACCAAAACATGGGTCACAAATGACCCCTAGTTCTACCAATAACCAATGACCCACACGGGTCAAAAATGACCCACACCAAAACATGGGTCACAAATGACCCCTAGTTCTACCAATGACCAAAATGACCCACACGGGTCAACAATGACCCACACGAAAACATGGGTCACAAATGACCCCTAGTTCTACCAATGACCAAAATGACCCACACGGGTCAACAATGACCCACACGAAAACATGGGTCACAAATGACCCCTAGTTCTACCAATGACCAAAATGACCCACACGGGTCAAAAATGACCCACACCAAAACATGGGCCACAAATGACCCCTAGTTCTACCAACCTGCAATAAGTGCGCCCTTCATGCAAGACAGCGTAGTGTTGGTATCGCCGACATGTTTGTCCGCGACAACGTACTCAAGCAGCGGCCGAGTGTTCGATAAGCATTGCATTACACTGTTCATGAAACATGTGTTACCAATGTTACGTAGACCGTTCAGACCTGCAAATAAAAACAAACCGAAATATATATATATAACTCTTTTGAAGCTGACTTAGAATCAACGCACAGCCTAAACTATAAGTCCTAGAGGTATGACATTTGAAGGGTAGTATCCTTATACAGGGCGTCCCACGGCCATGCCACATGGAGGGAAAGTATCTTAAATAATGTAGATAGAACATTTTACTGAAAAAAGACTTTATTTTGATTTTAAAAACCATTTAAACTGCATTCAAAGAATTTTGAATAATCGCCTGTCTGACCCGGGAATCGAACCCACCAAATTGTAAAAACAAAACACCCGTTATTTTATTATACCAACTAGCCGTCGCCCGCGGCGTTGCTCGCGTTCTACCCTTTAGAGTGTGACGTTTCAAAATTCCTTTCTTAGTGCACCCCTACACTATATAAGGATACTACCCTCCAAATGTCATACCTCTAGGACTTATAGTTTAGGCTGTGCGTTGATTCTAAGTCAGCCTCAAAAGAGTTTTATATATTTAGATTAAAAGGTTTTATCATAAGGATTATTTTTTTCCAACTAACATAACATCTTAAATAAAAGGAAGTCTATGAAATTTTACATTTATTTATAATAATTAGTTTTTAATCAGTCAGCCATATATTTAGGGTTTTTAGATCAAAGGTTTCCGTATAAGGTACTTACCACTAGTTTGACTGGACTTCTCGGACCTGGATTCGCGCGCTTCTGTAAGAGACTCCCGCTCAGTGCTTCGCCGCAGCGTCGAAGCGCTGCTCTTACCACCAGCCAACTCCTAAAGTCAACAACATGGATGTAACATTTTCATTCTACAAGAGATTTTATTGAATAAAAGATTATATACTCACATTATCATATTCAGAAAATGTAGGGATATATAATATAGGTTAACCTGGGACTATATGGCTTCATTTACTGAATAAATTAGTATTGATATTGACTGATATAAACCTATTCAGAAAATGTATTAGGGAGCCAATCTGCGCCAGATTTTCTTTATAATTATTTATTATTAATATTAATTGTTATTATTAATTATTTATTTAAATTAACTGGAAGACCAGCGCAAGTTATTACAACCTGCATATGCTGAGTTGAAACCAGTTTGCAACTGTGTATTTATTTATTTTGTCAATAATATATACTTACTCTAAGTGATAATTATATCATGTTAATTACCTAGTTGCAAATAAACTCTTTGATTAGATTTTAGCCTGGGACTACATGGCTTTACAATTCCCATTGCAATATTGCAAATGAACGACGTCAAAAATTATAATTTTAACACCCTTGTAGGCTTTATCTACATTAATATAGTAAATTATGTCACTGGTACTGTTTTGGCCACTCGCCCTAATTACCAATAGGGCTCTTGACTCTTGATTCAATATTGGATCAGAATTTTGACAGAAATTGTGTCATTTTGTACTGAAAAATGACAGGATTTTTGTCAAAATCCATCTAGATTGATCCAGATTAGATCTATCTATCGATGTAGATTGAAACGGTGGTTAAGTAACTCTACAGGTCTATTATTACCGCGCATGAACGGAAAAATTAACAAAATGGGGTAAAAAACCCTTAAAATGTTGGTAAAAGAAACTGTAGGTGTGACATAGATTTAGGATATTCTTTATACTATTGGAAGATTTCTAAAAACACATTATATACAAAAATATTAAAAAAAACATGCAAAACACATCAATCACAATGAATCAAACAAAAAAAATGATAGCATGATAGTAGTTTTAACACTCGTATAATGCGATCAATAAAACATATTATGGAGTAAGCAGGGTTCCAAAATATCCGATATTTATTATAAATATCAAAATATCGGATATTTATGATATATATCCGATATATATATCAAAAAGTTTGATTTATCAATTTTGTATGAATAACATAAAGAATTTAAACCGTTTTTGTATTGATATATCATAAAAAAACCATTTGATATATATCGGATATATATCATGATGTATAATCCAATGATATATATATAATATCTTCGAACCCTGGGAGTAAGTATAGATGTGTATTGTAATTATCAGAAATTGGAAAAGAATGTCATTTGAATTGAAAGATCCTACCGGCTGCGCCAGTTTTGTTAGAGACAAGATAAAACAAACGCGGTCAGAAAAGTCAACCAACATAAGAAAAACAACTCACAATAAGACGAAAAACTCAAACCACCAACATGAGAAAAGCAACTCTCAAAGACTACCCGAAGTCAAAACAAATTGGCGTCATACGCGATAACCGTGTGTGCGTGCACACGAATGAATGAATGAATGAAAACACTTTATTATACACCTTACAACGAATATACAAGAATAAAAAAATCACAAAACAATGTACATGTTGAACCTTATAAACACGAAGTTATCTCCATGTACACATTACCATGCGCGCGAAGCTCAGCGCGGCGAGCTCGACCGCGTATCGACTCTGCACACGGCCGTTGATGTACACGCGACGCGACATCGGAACCGACGCGAACTGACGCGCGTATGCCGTGCCTTAGTAAGGTAAAAACGTTACTCAAATCTTGACTTCAAAGTTTCAAACGGTGAAGGAAAATATCGTGAGGAAATCTTTAGACAGCTCCGCAACGTATAGACGTTGTCTTTCCTGTGGATACCGACTAGGCTGAGAGGATTGTATAGGTGCTACCAAGCCTACAGTTCTCTAAGAAATGTTTCATACATCGGGGCATGGGTAAAGTAGCTCCTGACGCAGTATAAACAACTCAGATAATATGCAAAGGCCTATTTATTAGTTTTAGTTTCAATGGTACCCATCAGCACACTTTAGCTTGCTTCTTTGGGTAAAATGGCGCGAAATCACACTATTATTGCCACGATTACAATCCCACAAAGAATTATTTGGTAAGTTGAACTACATAAACCATTTTATTTTGCTTCAATAAAACATTCTTTTCTTATTCGCCGTCGGTCATTTGTTTCAAAATTTTCGATAGTGGCGCCACTCTCGTCTGAACAGATAAGTTGGCAGTACTGTATACTGGCAGATTCGTCCCAACCTAAGAGTTTCTACTCTATACAGAGCACTAATCACGAATAAATGTGACAATCGTAATTAATTGTAAACGTATCGTACGGTGACGTATCCGAGATACACTGCGTGGTAACGCTGCAACGTATGGCAGTCGAGCCTACGTTGACACGCAATATGACTCGAATACGTTGGGTTCACACTCAGCTGCAGTCGGCAGGGAAGTGGGCATGAGCCTAATCTAAACACGATTATGCCTCTGCTCCGGCATGTTCATGCCCTTGCTCCCTAATAAGAATAAGGGCGATGTTGCTGTGGCAAAGTCTGGAATTAATCGCGGCAATAATGCCGGCAGCGGCATGAGCCGAATGTGAACGCGGTATTACGTAACGCGGCGACTGTCAGATTTGTTCGTGATCACCCCTCAGAGATAAAAGGAGGTTTCTATCGTGATCACCTCTCACAGATAACTAAGGAGGTTTACCTGTCGTGTTCTCCTGACAGGCGGAGAAGGCGCGAAAGCGCGCGGTCTCGGGACCGGCCGCGTCTCGACGCATCGTCGCCCGCACCTCATGGCGGCGGGCCGCAGCAAACAAACATGCCGTCACTATCACAGCGCAGTGAACTATTATATACCAGAGGTCGGTGGTATATTGGAGGGCAATTTTGAAGGTTTGAGAATAGGATTAGTTGTTTTTGGGGGTTTTTTGGTAAACTGGATAAGCAATTGGGGGCTTTTTGGCGAAGTTTTTGGGGTTTTGTAGCGTTATTTGGAGGTTATGTCGTAGGTTTGGTTTTGGGGCTTTTGATTTGGGATTTATGCGAAAATTGTCCTTTTAGGAAACTTTTGAGGGTTTCAAGAGACAGCAAAATGCTTAGAAGATGTATTTCAAAGTGTCCTCTTGATGTGTTTGACGAAACTTGTGGTTTTTTGTAGCTTTATTTAGAGGTATAACTGGTTTGTTCGGAAGAGGTGGTGTTGCTTAGGCTGAGTTTTGAGGATCTGAGATTGCAAGGAGGTTTGGATGAGCTAAGAACTGACCTTTGTCGTCAGGGAGTCGAGTTGTTTAGAACTAAGTTTCAAGGTTCTAAGTTTATAGAACTTTGGAGAACTGGCAGGTTCTGGGACAGTCAGCAAAGATGATGAACTTCGCTAAAGTTCGGGATTGGAACCAATACAGATATGTATTTTGTTATGAAGTTTTAATAGTTTATAATATATTTGTTTACTAGAGAATTATTGACCACTTTGTTGGAGATTAATTTTCTTGTGGACTTTTCAGGTTCAGATTGAAGATTCTTAGTACTTCTCTTCAAGAATGAATGAAAAGAAGCAATCGCACAGAATTTTAAGTATTTTTACTAGTCTGTGCTGAAGGTTGGACTCTTGACCTGAAGTTTCAAGTCGGTATTGTGTATTATATGTATAGTTCTTTATGGACAGAAATGGAACCCACAAATTATTATAAGCTGATAAGTTGACGTGTTGTATAAACGTCAAATTGGGAGTCAAACCACACTAAGATAGTCTGTGTAGTAAAATGTATGCACACATTAGTCTGTGGATATTAAGTCTTATAGAGTTTTTGGTAGATAGTCTTATTTATTGTAAAATAAGTCCCAGTTTGTGTAAGATTCACAATTTGTTGAGGTTATTAACCCATCTGATTGCACTTTTGTCTTCCAGACATAAAACCGGACAACACAAAACACAAAAAAAAGATATCACATCGCAATGTCACTGAAGAAGTCAAAGTTCACTGACGCACTCAAATATAGCACTTGCTATTTCAAAAATAGAGTTCACAAGGGCAAAGCCCGAACAAGGTCACTTTCAATTTATTTAAACCTACGAAAAAATAACAAAATACCGGTTGTGTAACGTCGGAAGTGACAGTTGAAAACGCGGGAAATTCTCAAAATGGCGGCGTCAACTCCCGGGAGGACGCATTTTGATTTTTTTCTTTTTAATTAGTTTCGAGTTTTCGAGCAGGCGTTGGTTTGCGATTGAGATTGGTACTGATGAGGCGCCGTGTTCCCAGCCAAATACTACTGCCAAATTTCACAATAGGTACTAGACGTGGCTAGTTCTTTAAGCCTATAATATACTAGCTGATACCCGCGACTTCGTACGCGTGCGAAATTTCCACCAATATCTGTCACCAGCATACGATGAACCTCGCAGCAAATGGCTGCTTTTGGTTTAGAGAGTTCAAGCTGTATCTAAGAATCCACGTCTTTGATTTCAATAAAATATAGCCTATGTTTCAATCCGGAAAAAGGGCTTCTGAATGGTATAAGTTTCATTGAAATTGGTCCAGTAGTTTAGGCGTGATCCGCAAACAAACAGACAAACAGAAACTCGGTTTTCTGAATCAGAATCGTTTATTTAGTAGATCTGCATATATTTCGTTTATCCGTATCTTTAATTTCAGTTTTTGGCTTTTTTACAGTTTTATAATCATCATCAATATTTCAATATTTTTTATTTTTATTATATAAAACTCTTTTGAAGCTGACTTAGAATTAACTCACAGCCTAAACTATAAGTCCTAGAGGTATGACATTTGGAGGGTAGTATCCTTATATAGTGTAGGGGTGCACTAAGAAAGGAATTTTGAAAAATCGCACTCTAAAGGGTTCAGAACGCGAGCAACGCCGCGGGCGACGGCTAGTACTATAAAGATAGGTGACTAACATTGGTGTTTGATGATGATCCTCACCAAAACAAAATGCAGCAGGAACAGAGCCATCACCTCAGCTTGCAGGAGCACGCATGACATGAACACAAAATCACATGTAACTGTCATTCTTCTCACTTTATCACACTTTAACTGACCTTCGACAGTTCTTAGACCAACGTCATGCCTTAACTATTAAGGCCCGTCACTTTGATGAGTGGCTCACGAGTTTTAAATTAAATCAGGAATATAGAAAAAAAAAGTTCTCTCCATACTCGCTTAGCTGCACGCTTACACAAAGCCTACTCCATACTAAATTAGACACTTTGTTTCATTTTAATTATGTATAGCAAATACTGAATAATCAATATATATAAAACTCTTTTGAAGCTGACATAGAATCAACGCACAGCCTAAACTACAAGTCCTAGAGGTATGAAATTTGGAGGGTAGTATCCTTATATAGTGTAGGGGTGCACTAAGAAAGGAATTTTGAAACGTCACACTCTAAAGGGTAGAACGCGAGCAACGCCGCGGGCAACGGCTAATAGACTATATTATCAAACATTATTTAATTCTGACATTAAGTAAAAAAGTTTTCTCCATACTCACTTACGGCCGAATACTCAAACGCCACTTAATTTAAGTTCACGCATAAATTATTGCTATCTCTTACAAATAAGTAATGTCAAACAGAGGCAGAGCAACTTTAAGTGGTGCTTAAATTTGAGTGACTTTTCAGTATAGTCACGCATCCACATAACTGTCCATAGTTTAGGTTCGTTTGACTTGAACGTAATGTATAGACTACGAAATCTAATAATACACTGGTTAATAGATGGATTTTGAAATCTTATCTTCGCTTATCTTCAAGATATTATTTACGATAAAAGTTGGTATAAAGTTACGTAAAACCAAAAAATCTAGATAAAACCGGTTTCGTAAGCGTTTAGGAAATCCTTCACGATTAGTAATGAGCGTCCTAGTAGGTGCTGGGCAAGCCTACTCCATCTAAACATTGTCCCAGGCACTAAAGTGTGTCGCTAAGTGTAGGCATAGGTTGCCTGTTGACGCACTATAAATCATCTATCTATTACTATTATAAAACTGTAAAAAAGCCAAAAACTAAATAAAAGATAATTATAGATAAAATAAATATGCAGATCTACTAAATAAGCGATTCTGATTCCGAAAATCGAGTTTGTCTGTTTGTTTGTTCGCGGATCACGCCTTAACTACTGGACCAATTTCAACGAAACTTATACTATTCGGAAGCCCTTTTTTCGGATTGAGAGGCTATATTTTATTGAAATCAAAGACGTGTATTCTTAGATACAGCTTGAACTCTCTAAACCAAAAGCAGCCTTTGGCACGAGGTTCATCGTATGCTGGTTGTCAGATATTTTGGTGGAAAGTTTCGCACGCGTAAGAAGTCACGGGTATAAGCTAGTTACAAAATATAGTAAGTAGTAGTACTACGCTGTGGAACGATAGATCGAAGACGTGTCGGTAGTAATATAGGTCAAATCTCACAACAACGCCTGCTCGAAAAACAAATTAGGATATTATAAACCTTACGCAATACTAATATCACACGACCAGTCGAAATAACAATAACATGCTTGTTATTGTTATCAACAAATTATATATTCACGTTAAACTTTATCACAGAAAAAATATCGAAAACTAAATTGAAAGTTGTCAACTTGACATGACGCTAACGTCGCGTCGCACCGCGCGTCACAATTTAGCAAGAAGTCTTTATTCCGGAAGAGGTTGAATAACTTTTTTTGTGATATCATGCTGAATAATTATCAAGGTCATATTTTGCACATTTCGGTTGGTACACCAGACGTCTAGCCAATTTAGAAAGAAGTCTTTATTCCGGAAGAGGTTGAATAACTTTTTTCGTGATACCAGATTGTCTGAATAATTTCTCAAGGTCATATTTCGTACAGTGGGTTGGTACACCAGACGCCTAGCCCCACTAAATCTACATACACAAAGCTAAGAATACTTTTATTATTTGGTTACCTAGTAACGAAATACCTGTTAAAAATGCGAATGTTGTCGCAAGCTTTCTTAATTCTAACCTCCTTGGCGAAATCCGAAAGAAAAAAAGCAACTTTCAAAACTTCCCGCGCTTTTAGGCTTTGATCAATTTTTTTTTTTAGAATCAAGGAGGTTCAATCTAACGCAAGTCAAAATGGCAACTGTAAGGTCAAAACTTTCCGCGCTTTTAGTTTTTTTTTTTCACTATAATGCACGTGTTGAATAAAAACGTGGACTGCGGCGCGGACAATGTCTTGAGTTATTTTATTTCTAGCCGCCATTTCGCGGTGAGATATTTATAGCTGGATGATTGGGAAGAGGGCGGCGCGCATTGTCGAACTGATAATAGCACTTGTAGAAGGAATAGAGTGTGAAGAGCTCTTTTGATACTAATCATCTTCTTCTTCTTCTATTTATGGCCTCTGTCCGTCATTTCGACAGACAATTTTGCCAGTGTCAAGTGATATATTTGAAACTAGCCGTCGCCCGCGGCGTTGCTCGCGTTTAGAGTGTGACGTTTCAAAATTCCTTTCTTAGTGCACCCCTACACTATATAGGGATACTACCCTCCAAATGTCATACCTCTAGGACTTATAGTTTAGGCTGTGCGTTGATTCTCTGTCAGCTTCAAAAGAGTTTTATATACAGGGTGTTACCAGACCACTTCCGAAAACTTGGAGGTTCCAATCAGACCATGATACTGAAAACATTAAGCGAAAAAAATCGCGAAAAAAAAAATTGACTTGACTATCTCTTTTTAATTTTTTTTCTAGTTACATACACACAGTACAACATAATAAGACATATCTACCTAATTATCTCATTTAAAAAAGCAAAAAAACAAATAAAATAAATAAAGCAGCAATGTACACGCAGCACGCAGATTACGTCTACTACAGCATGAACAGCTGAGAGTTCATCGCGGGTCATTCAAGTACGGGACGTGCGAGCGACCTACGTTAGTACCTACCTACGTTAGTAGGCACTTACGACACAGAATAAATAATAGTACTACGCCTCGACCTTACCTACGTGAATGCGTACATTGCGGGCTGGCGAAATAAATACAAATCTTTAAACATTGTTTTCACCGGCTATAATTATTTTTCAGGATAATTGATTTTTTTTTGGTTGGGTTTTGGTGTGCTGTAGCTCCCCCTTTCGTTTTCGGAAGTGGTCTGGTAACACCCTGTATATTGATGATGTTGATGATGATGATGATGATAATATCAGTCAAGTCATTCGTCAAGTCTGTCGTTTGTTTTGAAAGGAAAATGGTGTATTTTCCCTTCAAAAGTTGGATACTAATTTCATCATTCAGGGAAACCACACGTTTATTCCGATGGCTCACACTTTACCTCACGACTTCAAGTATTATTGTTTAAAATTACACCAAAATCAAACAACAATACGCACAATAACATAAGAAAAACTATTAAAATATAAATGTGGGAATAATCTTAGTTTTAGTCTTTCTACCATTACTTTTTACGTCTATACATAACACAGGCTACTTTTTGTGAATCAACAAATCAGACAAACGCGGACGAAGTCACCGACTGAAGCTAGTAACACAAAGTAGGTAGGCAACAACAGACAAATAAAAACCCAAAACCACAAAGGACACACTACGATAGAATACGTCATCACGATACATTAACGCACACAAATACATGACCTAAATGCTGAGAAATGCCAACGAACTCACAGCTTTATACCAAACCTACTGATACTTCGGATCGGAGGGCACGTTAAACTGTCGGTCCCGGCTCTAGCAGTCGTTAAGCCATGACGGAGGCCTTAAAGCGGCCTAAAAACTCCGTCACCAGAATTGGCTACTAACTCATACGAGCTTGCTTGCTAACTGATACATCTCGGCTTATACACGAATTAGGTACATAGATCTTCTAATGACATACAAAGACCTAACATTAAGATCTGTAAATAAAAATTAATAATTTCTTTGACTAAAATTTATGAATTGGCATAACCTACCTAGTAAATGTTAGCCCTACAATTGACGGTCTTATCGCGCACGTACGATTTCTTCCGGACAACCGTTTAACCTGAAAACTTAAGTACTAGTCTTTGAATGTAATCTTAATGATTTACATCGTCAGACGCCACCCGCGGTACCCATCAAAAATATAAAAAACTCTTTTGAAGCTGACAGAGAATCAACGCACAGCCTAAACTATAAGTCCTAGAGGTATGACATTTGGAGGGTAGTATCCTTATATAGTGTAGGGGTGCACTAAGAAAGGAATTTTGAAAAGTCGCACCCTAAAGGGTCTAGAATTAGGATCAAATATTTAAATCAAATAATGCGTTTCTTTTATATACCGTACATAGAAGACCCTTTGAAAGGTGCATAGATTCCTCAAATAAATTGGCTCGAGCGTTTCAGGATTATAAAAAAAAATTCATAACTGTATGCTGCTGCTACCACGCGAGCAAAGCCGCGAGCGACAGCTAGTAGAGCAATGAAAGCAATCATTCCTTGATAGAAATAAGAAAGGTCGTAGTACTTCCCCTGACGAACTCTTTTACAAAACCCTACAACAGAGCATCCCAGTATCCACGTGTTCTCTTGCAAAGGGGATTTCTGTTTTATACAATTATCCCCTGTCAGCAGTCGCTGGAGATGCTAAGGAGATTTTTGGACAAACTCCTGAAATTCCGTACGCAGGATGAAATCGCAGGATATACCTAACTGGAATAAGCCGAAAAACTGTACTGAAAGAGTAGCTAAATGTAATTTCTATACGAAGAAATTCAATAAAGAATGTAGGTAGGTATTCGATAATGTTAAACTAAGGGTACACAACATTGACAAGCAAAATACGAGTGCAAAATTCAAGTTATACAATGAAGTGTTCAAATCATGATGAAATGATGAAAATGATAAAACCAATGGGGTGCAGTTTGCAGACGTGCAAGGCAATTTCGATGAAAACAAAGATTCAAAACCAAAAAATATATTAAAAAAAATAAGTAAACATGCGTTTACGTATGTTAATCAAGACATTATGTCTATTCTATACTTTAACAAATTATTTAATTCAATCCTTGACAAATAAATCTTTTTTTTTTTTTTTGTTCTGGCACTGGAGACTTGTCCTTTTGCCAAGTCTTTTTGGCTTTCACTTTTTGTTGTCACTTTTTGTTCCCTACATTTCACTTTTTTTACTTTTTTCTGTCTTCTGAAGTGAAAAATCATTCATTCATTCATAGTGTTGCCGCATTTTTATGAAAACAATAGTGAAGTGAATTAAATGAATGACATTACAAATCTATCACGTAACATCACTAGCAGACTGAATGTGGTAACAATATTACGAGTTTTGATATTATTGTCAAACTTTGAATCAAATTAATCTCCATCCCGTGACATTAGAGTAAACAGACACTGGCAAAATAGTAACAACAAGTTAGAAGTTCGAGTATCACTTGTTTTTTTTTTGTTGGCCTCGTACAGTTTGTGCATTTGCCATTTGCGAAAAAAAAATTAGGGAAACATAATATCAATATTAAGATAGACCATTTTGAATCTTTTGGATTCATCGAAATTACCTCACACGTCAAATAATGCAATGATTACTTACCCCTCTGTCGATGGTGTCATCGAAATCTTTGTCCAAAAGCCTTCGTCTAGCTGATGGCGTTTCTGGACTCGAATCTTCAGTGGGTTCACTGATAGTACTCTCCGTACTAGTTTCCATAGATTTAGCTTCATCTTCAACGCGACTCTCACTTCTTTCAGTCCGTTTCTTTAGGAAGTTCTCATGTTCAAACGTTTTATTCTCGAACCCTGTACCACTCGGTGATTCAATGTCATTATCTAGTATTGTATCGTCACCGTCTATGTATTTTATGGTTTTTCTTTCTGGTTTGACATCGTTTGTTTCCTCGTTAATGGTATTGTTCTCTTTCGTTTTTGGTGTGGAAGCTCCGCTGGCGACGGGCTGTGAAATTTGTATGTAAGACGCGAAATTAGATGTATGCTTAGGCGCTTTAACTTGCTTCTCAATTTCACTTTTAAGTAACTCGCTTTTACTTATATCAGGGCTACTTCGCTTTTTGTAATCTGTATCTCCATTCTCCACAGTGATGACTGTGGATTTCTCTAAAATCTTTCCTATGGGATTGTTTGGGTCCAGCTGACTTCTAATGCTGGCGAGACGGTCGGAAGGCAGCTTCGCAGTTAGAGATGTAGTCATAGTACCGTTTCTCTCTACTGCTGGCTTAGATAGTGAGACGGGTTCGGACAAAGTTTTGCTAATAGATATATCTGAGTTGGAATTCGATCTGGAGGAACCAGATTCGTATTTGTAAGTACCATTTTTTTCGGCATAAGGCAAATGTACGGGTACAGGCTTGTCTTTAGACAGTTTTGTGTATCCAGAGGTTCCGTTTTCGCAATCTTTGAGTTGGTTAAGGTATTGTTCGACAGACGCTTTCGTATATCTATGATCGTTTGCTGGTAATTTTGTAACTGTCATTTTCGGATCGAATCTCTTTCGGATCTCAGAGACGGATGGCACCTCGTTTCCATTTGAGTCCTTAATTCCGTTAGACATAGAGTTTCGTTTGCTGTAGCTTGGTGTTGGTGAGATCTCTTTATATCTTCTGCCTTCGGGTCTCTACAAATTTATGCGCATGTTTTTTTCTATTCTAAATGCCGCGTGAGTGTGTGTGTTAGTTATTAGTCAAGCTAGCTGTAACACACATCTATGAATTACTTACTATTCACGTACATAGAGGACGCCAGTGACTTTACGCTAAATTTTTCCTCTAAATTGACGTTATTGTTTCAATGATACAACTTTAATGACGTCACGGTGGTGTTACAACTAGCTAGACAGAGCTACAATTTGAAAGAGAGAGACAAAAAGTGAATTGCATATTGCCACTCTTTATGAGAACTAAATTTTGAAAGCATGAGTGCCACGAATCTAACCGTCTCGCTCCTCACGCTACTGCAAGAAGGAGACGGTTAGATTCTACAGTTGATACGTGGCTCTGCACTCAGTGCGATGTTATAATGAATGCCAAACACACTAACACACACACACGCACACAATTTTGCTTGTGTGCCTGCGAAACTTATGATATCTTTGTAAGACCAGCTCATATGGCCTTTATATGAAACACAAATAATCCTGGGCCCATAACCAAATACTATAAAACACACATTTCTTATATTAAACACTTGCCTATTGAAAAGATCAATGCTTTATCAAATTTGGTTCAGCATTTGAACACTAAAGAACACACCACAGACGTCACTAAGAAGATTACTTGTCTAGTTATATAGACTTTCAATGATAATGAAGGTAAGTAAGTTATAGTAAATTCGACATTCTAATACCCATTTTCTATTTTAGATCCAAGATCAGTGACAACAGTATAATAGATTTTGAAAATGATGAAAAAATAACGAGATTGGAACTAAGACGCATGCCATAAAGAAATAATAGAAGAAAAAACATAAACAGTTCAAAATTTGCTTCCGTTCTTAGTTAAATTAAATAGAAATCATAGACGAACATTTCATAAGAGTTTAAAATACTAACAGTAGACAAAATTTACAAGTTAAATAAATTGTAATCTTGGAAATAACATAAAAAATGGACTGAAATCAGTGTTTTCAACTCATACAAACCTTGACTTAAATGAATTAATAAAAAATAGTCAATTACATGCTTTTTGAAAAAGAAATGAATGAGAAATAATTTGATTGATGTCTAGTGATGTGATTTAGTATGAAATTTGTAGATTGTGTACCTAAGCGTATATTTCTAGCGTTTTGTAATGTCAAAGTGTTTATTTTCATAAATTTTGACATGTATTTACGAATTATTTATTTTAAAAACGAGTTTACCAAAATTCAAAAAAAAATGTGTGTTTCTAGTTTTGCCTATCATTCATTCATTTTAATTTTTTTATATCGTATACCTAGACCTTCCCGAAGTTAGCTGTCAATGAGACTATGTAAACTGAAAACTCAGCTTAAACACACCGTAATAACGTTCAATTTTATCTGTGTTCTGTCCAACTCAGTATAATAACCTTACAAAAATATCAAAAACTCCCAAGCACTCAAATTAATCATATTTACCTCAGTAATAGTAGCAGCTGAATTCCTCGCTTTCCTCAACGTCCTTGAATCTGCTACAGGCGGCCGTCCAATATCATTCGAGATGGATTTCGATCGAGATATCTCGCTATAATTACTCGCTTGTTGCTGTATCCTCTGCGTGAGCGGTATGTAATTCGCTGGTGAGTATTTATCGTACAGCTCAGCTGTGGACATCGCCAAAGCCGCTGAACTAACAAATCTCTTGTTCCGCTGAATCGGCTCGCTTGCTGTCTTACCACTTTCGCTTCTAGTGGTCGATAGATCTCTCGATCGCGACTCGCTCCGCTCGGATCTATATCTACTGGAAATCCCACTGTCGGAGTCCGTGACGCTTGGCGCTCGACTCGATCTTCCATACTCTACCAGCGATGACTTCCTCTCCCTCTTGCCGTCGACATCTGAGTATCTAGTTCTATACTCTGTGGTTCTGTCGCCGTACGAGTTTCTTAGAGTTGAGGATACATATGTCCCACCACTAGACCGGTAATATGGTTTGTCTAAACTAGAGGAAGAGGATAAGGTGGACCGGTAAGAACCGGTTAAGTTCGATGAGGTGGAGGTAAACCGGGTAGGCGAAGCGACAGGCATTTTTGAAGTTTACGGCACTAGTTACAGAGTCTATTTTGGCATTTAGTTTTGTTGTCGTTTGATCCTGGCCGGAGGACGCTTTCTTAGCATTGTTTGGATTCTGGAACAAAGACAATTATTAACATCTAAACATAGACAAGAAAATCCTACTTAGTATTATAAACGCAAAAGTTTGTTACAATGTTTGATAGAGATAGGTAGATAGATAATACTTTATTGTACACAAGGAATAGATTCGTACAAATCTTAAAACTAACTTTGTATAGTATAATGGGCGGCCTTATCGCTGAAAGCGATTTCTTCCAGGCATTTTACTCTTTCACGGAAAACTACAGATCACATTTAGATGAAACTTGTAATATACAGGGCGTCCCACGGCCATGCCACATGGAGGGAAAGTATCTTAAATAATGTAGATAGAACATTTTACTGAAAGAAGACTTTACTTTGATTTTAAAAACAATTTAAACTGCATTCAAAGAATTTTGAATAATCGCATGTCTGAACCGGGAATCGAACCCACCAAAATGTAAAAACAAAACACCCATTATTTTATGATACCAACTAAAAGGCTCAATCATAAGGATTATTTTTTTCCAAGTAACATAGCATCTTAAATAAAAGGAAAGCCATGAAATTTAAAATTTTTATAATTTAAAGAAAATTAGCCCTTCCTTTTACTTTGCCGTGAAACAACCGATTTTATCATTTTAAAGTATTACTAATAAGTACCTACCCATTTGATACATACATATCATTATTAAAGAGCATAATAAAATAATAATGTGATTAATAAATTAAATAAATTGTAAAGAGTTGCATGTGATAGAATAGGATAATATCCTATTCTATCACATGCATTGTTATATACTTCAGGATATTAACTTTATGTAATATATTATATTACATAAAGTTAATATCCTGAAGTATATAACAAATTAAGAACAGTTAGATTTATAGCAAACCACTATGGCAACACTGTAGCTAAGCCTTTGTATTTTTACATTATTGCAACACAAAGTTGGTCTGTACGACGTTCACGTTGGTTGCGAATACAATTAGTATTTTACATACCATCAAAATGTATAAAAACCTATTGATTCAGATGTATAATGATTAATGTGCTATCTAAATAGATTATATAATTTATCATGAATATTCCAATGTATATCAGTATCTAGATATGTATATTTCATTGTTTACATCTGATGATAAGATCGGTATTGTATAGAACTAGCAGTACTTTATAATCGTAATTGCTATTGCTAAAATCATATACCAATTTATTATAAATATCAAAATTCAGAGTATCCCCCAAGTTATATATTTATATGACATTAGGTAGAAATTGTTAGATTGTCTTCTGACTTCCGCTATTTGTTTACGTTTTACGATGAAATGTAACCAACTTCACTTTACTTTGGCATAACGACCGGCACGGTGTGAACAGTAGAGTCTGTCGAGATTATTCGACGAGGACAGTCTTATGTATAGATTTGGTACGGGTAACATGGAAGTCTAGTGTCGATTTGATATCATTCAAGGAGGCTATGTGCCAACAAGTTATAAAGGTATGATGTTATTTTCTGTACCTATTTATGTTAAGTAGGTAGACTATATTGTGCTAGTTATAACCGTGGCTTAGTCTAAGAAATATTGTATTAGCGATTGAGAAATAAACTACTAAGTATGAAAAGGATTTCTACATCTTTGCTTTATAAAACATACCCACTTTACATCCTGACGAACAGGCTATTATTTTAATCAATAAATAGCTTATTGACGAGTTTTAGATGATTTCGAGTAAGAGTAGTCTATAATGACTCTATCTCTTTCTATTTACATAAATAAAGTCCCTTGTTTTATATATGTTATATTATATACAACCAAAAAAATATAACACATGCACTATGCAACTCTACAAGAACTCAACAACTATCTAAGTTAAGCGGCGTTCTGTGCGGTCACTATTAGGATGACCGCTAGTGGCAATCACATCTGAGCGTTTCCGTGCTCTCTGGGGCACGGCCCTAGCGGTCATTAAGCCATGACAAAGGCCTTAAGGCGGCTTGAAAACTTCATCACCAGAGTTGGCTACTAACTCATACGTTGATTATTTGTGGTCGGGCCTCATTTTTGAGCACCAAGACAATCTGTCTTGGGTTGTCGACTCAAGCAATTGGGCTTTCATAACATCTTTTGACAGGCGTCGTGGCTCAGTCGGTAGTAGCTCTGCCTTCCGTGCTGTGGGTCGTGGGTTCGATCCCCACCGAGAACAAACATTTGTGTGTTGTACACATAGATGTTTGTTCTGTGTCTGGGTGCTTCTATGTATTTAGAAAGAAAAAAAAAAGTAGGTATGTATGTATTCTATCAGCCATCTAGTTTCCATCGTACTACAAGCTTTGCTTAGTTTGGGACTAGAAGGCTTTGTGTTAAGTGTCCGTGAATATTTATTATTATTATTTATTTATTATCTCTTTTTATGTTGGTCCACCAAGTGGAAGGATATCACGCAAAAAGGGCTCATCTGTGGCCTAATTGTAGAAACAAGTACCTACGCTGAACAAGTAACAAGTGGAAGGCTTATAAATAATAAATCATCAATCAATCATCAACTCTTTTGAAGCTGACAGAGAATCAACGCACAGCCTAAACTATAAGTCCTAGAGGTATGAAATTTGGAGGGTAGTATCCTTACATAGTGTAGGGGTGCACTGAGAAAGGAATTTGGAAACGTCACACTCTAAAGGGTAGAACGCGAGCAACGCCGCGGGCGACGGCTAGTGTTTTATATAATTTACATATTTTGTTATGTATCGCAATTCATGCAAAACAAGCATATTACACATTCTTAACAATATGCAATATACAACTATATTATAGTTACTGCATTTGACTAGATAGGTATATACATATAACTAACAGAATACAGCCTTATTAGATTATGTATGTTGGTACTATTGATAATCTGTAGCCTTGAAAATGAGTTTGGTAGGTAACATACTTAAACATACACAGTGATCTAACTGGCATGTAAGAAAAACTAAATAATATTTTATATAAACAGAAGTCAGTTTTACTTTCGTATGACACAGCAAGGAGGAATTTCAAGGTCACCAAATAGATTCAATTAAAAATGATTAGCTGGTATAATGTAAGGGATTTTTGTTGTTTGTGTTATAAAAAAGATTTGGTATATTTCGGTGCAGAGAATTTTTGAAATTTGACACCATTGTGGTGAAAAAAATTGATTATCTTCGTCAAGGCCATGGGGCAGCATAGTTTTTTTACCACGCAAAAGGCGCAATAAACACTTTCACACGACTTACCGACTCATGCTCTCGCAAATTCACGAAATATCATCCAAAAATACACTAGCGATATTATTTTTAGCCCGGCGGCCTGCATGACATAGCTTCTATGTACTAGTAAACACCGAAATAAACCATTTATCCAAGTTGAATCACACACCACGCAAGGGAAACTCACAATATTAATCTTAGTTACATGAATAATAGTCCAGAAATACGCAGAATACTCACAAAATAATAAAATTGATATCCAAGTTACTTCACTAATAAACCATAAGTTTCTACACTTTCAGTCTGTTTCGATTGTTATTTTCTCTTATTAACACTCGCGTCGTACACTTATCTACTCACTTTTCAACTAAATATCTAGGAAGATGCAGCTATTACGCAGAAAAAAAATATATTTTATTCCTCTGCTTCCATGTAATTTTAGAAGGCTCTGCGCTGCGACTCCATTTGTGTGACGTCACTCAAATGTTGGCAATCCTATTTTTGTGCCACTTCCTACTCGAACAATAAAATGTCTTATTGAATATTTTTTTACTGCAACAATCATCTTTATCTGCTTAGGATAAGGCTTATTATTAAAAGTTAATAAAGGCTATAAAACGTTGAATGTCACAGGAGCCCAGGGCTGCCATTATATAAAAACCAATATTCTACGTTTGACAGATGACTCACAATACAAAACCAACAGCTGATTGTCTTTGCCATGGAATGTCTTCTAACCACAGACGCTACCCATGTTTTTCAGAATTTAAAATCCATCCGAAAAATTAAACTAAATTTATTATTCTGACTAAATTATTACAATAAAATAAATAAATTTAAAATAGAACTAAATAAAGCTTACACAGATTAAATAAAATGAGCACTAGCTATTGCTACTCGATGGTAGATGGCGCTATTCGCAATTTTAAAGTTTACCCTTAACAGCCGCTAGATGGCGCTACGGTCTAATCTGCAACAAACGTAAATGTTGAAATCTAGATTTTGTAGGTCGCCAGACACGCTGAACTTGTGACACCGCACTCTCAAAGGCCTAACTAAATCATGATAGATGATTCTTTTTACATGCGTACAATCAGGTACAAAGGAGGTCACACTTCTCTACCTACATGTTGGTACGATGTCTGATGAGAAGAGACCTCATTTATGACCCAAGAAAATTAATTCCGGTTTTTGAAATTCACTTCTGTAATACAACGCTTGTGTAGCTTTTTCTGTACATTTTATTACATTTACCTACTATTAAGTAATTTGTAAATCTAATCTTCCTTTTCATTATTTAGAATCTTATTTGATTCAGTCCTATGTATTTGTTTATAAGTAAATAGGTACTTACTCCTAAGTACCTACTTACTCCAAGCAGGAAATGTTTTTATACCGAAAAAGAATGTGTACGTTGTAAAAAAGATCAATCTTGTATATTCTGTGCTCGCAGTTAATAACGGCTTAACTCGAAATTGTTCCCTTTTGTTTTTAGTGAAGTTTTCATATTTTTTGAAACAACACATAGCATTTTTATTTTAATAGATTTTCTTGTGTTATTGTGAGTATTGTTGTTTAATTTAGGTTGAATTTCAACCAATAATACTTAGGTCGTAACATAAAGTGTGAGCCATTGGAATAAATGTTCGTAAAGTTGTTTTTCTGAATGTGAAAAATAGTTTCAGGTTTTGAAGAGAAAATCCACCATTTTCTCTTCAAAACCAACGACACCCGACTTGACAAAGACTTAACTTGACTTATATTATAAAAAATTCATCACTTGACACTGGCAAAATTGTCTGTCGAAATGACGGACACAGGCCATATAGGGTAAAGAAGAAGAAGAAGTATTATTTTCAAATATCTAGTGACTTACATAGTTTTGCAAACGTGACGTGGGGACTCTATCAATCCTTCTATTGTAGGCATACCTACATACAACTGACTAATTCATTGGAATGAGGATGTCTGGGCCAAAATAATAACGTCGAATAATAATTTGTGGTAGGCCATAATTATTATAATATTTTGCAATAATAAATACTTACATGCCTACTCAATTTACCTTAAATAAATAAATATTCATGGACATTTAACGCCTTCTAGTTCCAAACTAAGCAAAGCTTGTACTATGGGAACTAGATTACTGATAGAATACCTACATAATTATTTTTTTGTAAATACATACATATAATACATAGTAACACCCAGACATAGAACAAATATCTATGTTAACCTTATGTACCTAATATAGCTTAGTTTTGGCTCGTTACTGACCCTACCTACTTAGACCTTAGAGATATATACGTTTATTTCAATAAACATTTTCTATTCTATTTACAGCCACTTCATTCAAGAAATGAAATTGCGTATATTTTATTTAATAAATAAAACGTTTATTTAGAATTAAATTTTAAATAAAGGATTTTCAGTTTAAGTGGTGTTTTAAGTACCAAACTGATAAAAAAAAACGATTATTTAAAAAAAAATATTTTAGTTTAGTAGTGACAACTGTACCTACTAAAGCTCCAGACCAGATATTTAGTAG
This sequence comes from Eulithis prunata, assembly GCA_918843925.1. Classification (NCBI taxonomy): domain Eukaryota; kingdom Metazoa; phylum Arthropoda; class Insecta; order Lepidoptera; family Geometridae; genus Eulithis; species Eulithis prunata. The sequence goes on from OU974035.1 coordinate 132,742, forward strand.
AGCATCGCTTATTTTAAAACTGCCTAATTTAAAAAAAAAATTCAAACTACCCCATTGGACATAAAAAAGAATTTTATTTAGTATTCTTAGATATAACAAAATATCATATTATATATTATGTAATGTATACCTACCTACTTATAAGGTGTTTTCAACGACTGATCATCTTTTAATAGAGGTATTATTTACCCTGTTAGTGTATTTCAATACACTGATTTTATTTTAACTTATTGCAAAACATAAGATAACATAATGTAAGATAAATATTTTTCTCTGTATTGTCGCACGCTAACCTCTTCATCACACCACCACGTTTGGGTTGGCTGGCAGACAATGCTTTCAGCATTAAGTCCACCCTTTGTAACAAATTTATAATTTTGTGCAATAAAGTATTAAATAAAAAACAGGCGAACCCAAATTCAAGAAAAAAATCACTTGCATTTAGAACTAAAATATTTTAGCTACGTCATCCATTTTCTTGCAGATAAATAAAACTTCGTCAACTAAAAATCATTAAAACAGTTAAAATTCATAAAAATGTGTAAACAAAACTATTCTTCTGCCACAATTAATAAAAGAATGGGCGGAAGTTTGAAAAAAAACATTTATAACCTACAAAGTTTTGACAAAAATGCCTAATGCTATGGTTATTTTGAAACACTACGGTTCCAAAGAGGCCTAGTTATGAATTTTTTAAAGCCGGAGGCCTATAAGCGTCCTTAAAGCTGCGACAGCGTAGATAGGTAGGTACGTAGGTAATCTCAGCAAGTAGGTAAGTGTTTAATCAATTAAGATTTTGCTATAACTAATATGTACAAACTTACGAGTTTTAGAGGGCTAGTAGATATTCCTATAGGGACTAGAGAAGAGACCTATTTATGTAGTTATACAAGGTGTAAAGAGATTACTTCTGAAATATGATTTGAATTATTATAAATATCTTTACTGTAATTGATAATAGGTAAGTAGGTACTTGTCGTAAATTTTCTTTACAAGAACTCTTTTTGTAAAATCATTTCTTAAAATAATAATTCTATTAAGTATACTTTTTCTGTATTAAAGATAACTTGTGCTCGCGTTCTAGACCCTTTAGAGTGTAACTTTTCAAAATTCCTTTCTTAGTGCACCCCTACACTATATAAGGATACTACCCTCCAAATGTCATACCTCTAGGACTTATAGTTTAGGCTGTGCGTTGATTCTATGTCAGCTTCGAAAGAGTTTTAGGTATATATATTGATGATAGATACACCATGAGGGCTTTTGGAACGGATAACATGGACACAAACACAACGTAGATACTTTATAATTATAATGATTGTAATACTTAGGTATATTAAATAGTTAATTAATAATAATAATACCTAATATCTATCCAGTTTTTTATAAAAAATACTTAATGGTAGCTACGTGCGTAGTTTCAAGAGTTATTCTCTTTCTTTTTTGAAACGACTTTCACATTAGACAAAAAATCATACCCGATAATACTCGATGGCTCTTTTAGGCATAACAACGAGCCGGTCCGAGCGAAGGTTGGAAATGCGTTGAGCGCAGACGCTTGGCCGCCATTTTAGACGCGAAGGCCGCCCGCGCCACATCTCTATCGTAGATTCATTTTATCAATCCCTACACTACACACCCTTAATAGCCCAACCCTTACCACCAACAAAAAAAAAAAAGAAAACTTGTACGTCAATAAAAAAAAAATTTTTTTTCGTTAAATACTTTTCGGTGTGAAATTTGTAAATTTGTAAATAGGTTTTAGTGAATTATTGTTGTTTTTATCCCTTATCGAGTTATCCAATCGTTTATCTAGGTTTGGGTTATCTTTGCTAGAAATTGTGGCAGTCGGTTTTGGACGCGCGCCGTGCCAGCTTTAGGCCTAAACGCACGGGCCAAGCGCAAAATCGCGAATTTTTTGCAAACTTTTCGGCGTTTAGAACCCAATAAGATTCTTATAGGCCTATTTTAGTTTTGATTAGAAAGTGATCCAAGGACTACCGTGAACACGATTGAAGAACTTTTTTTTCGGGATTTAATAATTAAATTGTTTTTTTCGACTATTTTGTGAAGTGAATGTGCGCGGGCGCTGTACGGATTTTGTTTTCATTTGTGATGGACTGACACGTGGATTAAATGGGATTTTCCTTCTTGATAATGTAAGTATTAACATTAGTTTATCATATTTAGAACTTAAATTATTGTAAAAACTATTTTTTTCCATCTTTTTAACACCTATTAGGCGATTAAGTGAACGACGTGACGCTACCCAATAATATGGTTATTAAAATCTTCAATTTCTTTATTTATACTATAATTTTTATTTAAATAGTTAACTAATACTTTTATTTGCCATAAATAAGACTTTTCTTTTTAGAAACTTTAGTTATTTTATGTAAATAGCGAAACAAAAATATCATTCGACATTTGAATTCACTTACATCTTTACAGCCATTTAAATCGTAAAAAAAACAATAAAAGAAAATATGTTTTTATAAAAAGGTTGAACACAAACTTAATTACGTAATTTAAGAGTATTTTTGAAAAAATATTCATTAAAAGACCAAAAAATTTACCTTTTACCGCGTGTTACATTTTGACTCTATCTCCGTTCTTGAAATCAAAATTAACAAAGATACGCTGTTTTTTCTATCAAAACCATTTAGATTTATTAAATGGAGTCATAAAAAATATATTTTTACAATAATTAAGTACTTTTAAAGTTAATTAAAGCACCCAAGCTTAGTGACTCAAGAATGCATCCTTAGTTATTTTATACCCATCATTATTATTATAAAAATCTAATATAAATAGCTAAATTCAATCAAATACCACTGTAGATGGAACATAACATTTAAATCTTGAAAATAAAATAGCAATTCAAATGAAAAAGTATTTATTTTAATCTGTATAAGTAGGTAAGTATTATTTTAATACGTAATAAAAAAATATATCTTTTTTTAATGTAGCTGTTTGGTAAGTATACCAAACTAGCATAATTATTTAAGATAGATTGTAGAAAATATAAGCATTGATACTAATTACAAAAATTATTATAATTATTTAGTATTGATTATAATTGTTACTGTGTTGTGTTGTGTGCCAAATAAATATCTCTTCATCTCTAAAAACGAAACATCTCTAAGAAAATAGCTAGTCGCTTTTAAATCTTCAGACATATTCATAAAAATTAAATGATAAACCTTTAAATATATTATGACTGGATTGAAAATGGATGTTCTCATATTTAAATGTCATTTGAAAGGTATAACCATTTAATTTTGTATAAAAAATAAACCACGAGCTGGCTTAAGTTAGTGATTGTATAACGATTTCAGACATACCTACAGATTATAAAATAATATTATTAGTTATTTATTACATTTAACATTATTACAACCAGAAAAAACTTATTAAGTATTTTGAAACTAAATTATAAAATAATAATAGCTACTGAAATAGTAAAATATCTCCTTTTGTATCTACCTATATATACCATAAACCTCATATACCCATAAACACAATAACTTTCTAAAAAAAAATCTTCTCAAATATCAGACTATATACTGCTCTGATGTTTGATGAAAAAAAAACTGGGTTTCGGGATAACCTCGCCTTTCTATAACCATCATTTATAAGTTAAAAGTTATTTATATCATAAATTCACACTGTACTATAAATTATAAATAAATTGAATTACCTGTTTATCAAAAAAGTAAATGAAAATAATCTAGGTAACGAATCTAGGTAAATATATGCACATTATGCACCCTATGTCTATGGATAATCATAGACCATCTCCTTGTATATCCTTAGAATCGTAACCCCTCTATAACTATGGTGTTAGATAAGTAATAAATTATAGATCACATGATAGGGTCTAGCCCTATTATTATTATACATTAATCTTGTACATAGAAATATTTACTAGGTACGTTAGTTTTATTTGCATAAAAATAATGATAGGTATACTTCATCAATATATATAATCATCGATAAAACTCTTTTGAAGCTGACTTAGAATCAACGCACAGCCTAAACTATAAGTCCTAGAGGTATGCCATTTGGAGGGTAGTATCCTTATATAGTGTAGGGGTGCACTAAGAAAGGAATTTTGAAAAGTCACACTCTAACACGAGCAACGCCGCGGGAGACGGCTAGTTCACAATAAAACGTGAAATATTCACCTATAAATAAAAAAAATGAAGTACCTACCTAGGTTTGTCATAATAATAATACTACTTAGTCGTAATAAAAGGAATAATTAAAAAAAAGTGTTATTTTACGTTTTTTTCTATGATATTCCTTCAATGCAATTACAGGCATAGGAGACTTAACACCTACTTATTACCTCTCAGAGTGGTAGGCGCAGTGCAATGTATGACTGGTTACCTCCTCAGTGGACGTGCTCAGTAAGACAACGCATCGTTACCGCGGTTATCACGGCCATCGGCTTGTATCATTTAGTTTTATAAAAAAAAAACAATCAAAAATAGTTTTTTTATGTTCTGTGCATGGTAGAATCAGTAACAGTTGTGGTCAATAAAGCCAATTATAACAATTAACACCAAGACGGACCGAGGTAGCACTGCCTAGATCACCTAGACTTCTATTTAAATTAGGCTACAAATCTAGTCATCCTATATACGTATGTCAGTTTTATTTTAGCAAAAAATATTCTAAATATATAAAACTCTTTTGAAGCTGACTTAGAATCAACGCACAGCCTAAACTATAAGTCCTAGAGGTATGACGTTTAGAGGGTAGTATCCTTATATAGTGTAGGGGTGCACTGAGAAAGGAATTTTGAAAAGTCACACTCTAAAGCGGTTAGAACGCGAGCAACGCCGCGGGCGACGTCTTGTAGAGTATAAAACAATATTATGTGGGTGGGCAAATTAATAATTCATATTCTTGTAGTCGAGTCTATTTTATTATTATTACTAGATTTTAGCATGGTAACATGTATTTCATAACGTTAATTTGAAAAAATAATATGCACCCCAAAAATAATAGTTGGCCTATAAAATACAATCCACGCTTATAATATTGTAGACACATGTTGTAATATTGGTAGGATTAAATAAGATTATTTCTTTTGCCTCGTTTCAAGGATAAATTACCGGAATGTTTAATTTTATGCATTCGCTATGTCAGGTTAGTATGAATCCCTTCACCTTGGACAGTATTAATGTACCCTTAGATCTCACACTACATCAAGGCCATTCTCACCATCTTCTCAAACCTGTATGTTGACAGGTTACATTATTTTTGGGGTGCATATTATTATAATAATATTAAGTAGTGAAATTAGATGTTGCTATGTGCTATGTACATCTCTAGGATATCATAGGTGCAGCATATTATAGTGTAGTGTAGATAGATTTATTTACTCAAACTGTGTGGTGTTAACAGGTAAAATGATTTCTAGGGTGCATATTATTATAATAGTACTAGCCGTCTCCCGCGGCGTTGCTCGCGTTAGAGTGTGACTTTTCAAAATTCCTTTCTTAGTGCGCCCCTACACTATATAAGGAACCTACCCTCCAAATTTCATACCTCTAGGACTTATAGTTTAGGCTGTGCGTTGATTCTATGTCAGCTTCAAAAGAGTTTTATATATATTGATTGATGATTGATGATGATTGATGATGAAGATGATGATTTAATAGTGAAATTGGACGTTGCTGTGTGCTATGTAGATTTCTAAGACATCATAGGTACAGAATTAGTGTAGATAGTTAAGTTTATTTATGTAAACCTGTATGTCGTTGATGAGAAAAATGATTTCTAGGGTGCATATTATTATAATAATATTAAGTAGTGAAATTAGAAGTTGCTATGTGCTATGTACATCTCTAGGATATCATAGGGGCAGAATAGTGTACATAGTTAAATCTATTTACTCAAACTATGGTGTTGACAGGTAAAATGATTTTTAAGATGCATATTATTAAAAAAAGACTTATAGTAAATAGGTACAATTAAATTTTAAGGATGGATGTTGCTTTGTAGATTTCTTAGATGTCAAAAGTTGAGATATTTAGTTTTTATTATTAACTTATACCTCTCACTTGTAGCTATGTAGTTGTGAGGAAAAATAAATATTTTTACGGTACATTCGTATATAATAAAGTTTTTTGAAATGAATTTGAAAATTTGAAAATATTCTATTCTTACCATGACGTTATACTAAACTAGCAGTCTCCCGCGGCGTTGCTCGCGTTAGAGTGTGACTTTTCAAAATTCCTTTCTTAGTGCACCCCTACACTATATAAGGATACTACCCTCCAAATGTCATACCTCTAGGACTTATAGTTTAGGCTGTGCGTTGATTCTCTGTCAGCTTCAAAAGAGTTTTATATATATTGATTGATACTAAGAATATGTTTTAATATAGATATTAATGAAATAGGAAGTGCGAGTTCAAAACTTAAATAAAAACAAGGCGGATCTTAGTCTAGTCTTAGTGACGAAAAAATTGTGACGTCATGCGTTCATACACCTAATGGCGCTTAGTTTTTTAGATCTAACGACTTATTCAATGCGAAGTTATTAAATACAGGATGTGACATGTCTCATACGAAAATCAAACAAGAAAGCAAGTGTATGAGTCAGTGGCCAACTCTGGTGACGGAGTTTTTAGGCCGCCTTAAGGCCTCCGTCATGGCTTAACGACTGCTAGAGCCGGGACAGTAACGTGCACGAAGCACGGAAGCGCTCAGTTGTAAATGCGACTAACGGTCACCCATCCAAATAGTGACCGGACACGTCGCTTAATTTAGATAATCGGTGAAGATTGACTAAGCAAGCCCCGAGCGCTTCAGATAATCGGTGAAGACATTGGTTAGGTAGGTCTAGATACCCTACAAATTAAGTGTTGGAACCAGCAGATGGCGACGATAAGCGACGTTCTGCGCGGTCACTATTTGGATGGGTGTCCGTTACATTTACATCTGAGCGCTTCCGTGCTTCGTGCACGTTACTGTCCCGGCTCTAGCAGTCGTTAAGCCACGACGGAGGCCCAAAAACTCCGTCACTAGAGTTGATCACTAACTCACACTTGCTTGCTTACTAGATGTCGCCACTTGGCACCTTCTTTGTAAATGTTTTGGAACACACGTTGTGCATATTCTTTGTTAGTAGTAGACAAGATGGCGTCTAACTTTTTAAAATTCTAAACAGGTACCAGCCGTGTCTAGTCAAACCAACTCTTTTTGGGTAGGCTAGACTGTAGGTAACTATTTTATGGTAGGCTAGGCTATAAAACATGTATTTGGATGTGCCAGCGAGTGAAACATCATTGTGAGTTGTGTTGTCAATTACTAATTAACATTTACATAGGTCGATTTTGAAATCAAGGGGCTTAGGATAAAAAGTCTTATAATCCCCTTGAAGGGGACGGCTCAAAGGAAATTATGAAACTAACCCGTAAGGTAATAGCCGATGAATACACAAAATATAAAATTTAAGGTTATTTTGAAAATTTCCAATTTCAAATCCAAAAAGACAATTTCCCCTGCCGGCAGTCGCGGGGGTCGCTAAGGGGATTATTCACACGCAGGGGAAAACTGGAATGAACCAAAAAATCACCTAGATTGTAAATAATACAAAGAAAAATATTATAAGTATTCTATCAGCATTATACTTAGTTCGTATAGTACAAGCTCTGCTTAGTTTGGGACTAGAGGGCGTGGTGTGAAATGTCCAAAGATATCTTCTTTTATCTTCTTCTTCTTCTAAATATAATAATATGAAACTCTTTTGAAGCTGACAGAGAATCAACGCACAGCCTAAACTATAAGTCCTAGAGGTATGACATTTGGAGGGTAGTATCCTTATATAGTGTAGGGGTGCACTAAGAAAGGAATTTTGAAAAGTCGCTCTCTAAAGGGTCTAAAATTTTGATCAAAGATTTTAGGACCAAATAATGCGTATGACGCTACCACGCGAACAAAGCCGCGGGCGCCAGCTAGTTTATTTATATTTTAAGTGATAGGTAGTAAGTAAAAATATTAAAATAATAATAAAATTGGTACTTTTTCGTGCCGAGACACATTGGCGCCCAAATTTTATCACAATCTTATCATAATCAGTTCGGTAGGTACTTAGGCAAGTGTACCTACTCACCTGATAGAATAAATTCTACAGAATGACAAACCTTCATCTTCGCTTACCATCAGGTGAGACTGCCAAATTACTGAACTGATTTTAATAGAAAAAAATATGGGACCAATCTGAAAGCATACCCTTTCAGATAAAAGAAGAATTTATCAAATCGGTTCATAAATGACGGAGTTCTGAGGTAACAAACATTAAAACAAAAAACCCCGAATTGAGAACCTCCTCCTTTTTTGAAGTCGGTTAAAAAAGAAACCATTGTAGTCTAGATCAACGGTACTTTCTATTAGATCATAGGTACTTCTATGAATAAAATAAAATAAATAAATATATAAGGACATTTAATTTTCATACAACGCCCTCTAGTTCCAAACTAAGCAAAGCTTGTACTATGGGAACTAGATTGCTGATTGAATACTTACATTTTTTGTAAATACATACCTACTTATAATACATAGTAACATTAGTAACACCTAACTTAGAACAAATCTATGTTTGTCACACACTTAAATGTTTGTTCTCAGTGGAGATCGAACCTACGACCCACAGCCACAGGCCGAGCTGTGTCGCAGACTGGCGAAACTCTCGAACTAGACTCGTGCTTTCGAAAAACCGAACAATGTATGAAACGGAGGTCAAAATTTGAATCACGTTTCATACAAAACGAGATTTTCAGTGTGTAATTTTGGTAGAATGCGAGTCCCGCTTCTTCTTACGTAGGTACTACGTATTACATATTCTTTGCTCTGTCCTGAATTATGACAACAAACAAACACAATGAAAAATACAACAAAAAATACAATAAAAAAGGTCAAACTCCGCTCCAAAAAAAAAGAAAGTCTCCGTTTCCCCAAACCCGTCAAAAATATATCAAAATCATCGCGCCCTATGTCGCCTTCTGATTGGCTGATGCTTTTTTTTTTATTGGGGGCCAGGCACAGAGCACACAAGCATGCATCCATTTCCGGTTCTAGTTGTCTGTGGTTGGTAAAGGGCCTGCTAGACTATTTAACTATTAGATAACTTGTAGATAAGCATAGTTTTTTCTATTTGTAATTTGCTTATCAATACATAACGATTAGAATAACTACAGGGTGCCCAAAAACCACTCTGGATAATGTTTGTTCTATGTATGGGTGTTACTATGTATTATCACTCATCAATCAATATTATAAAACTCATTTGAAGCTGACTTAGAATCAACGCACAGCCTAAACTATAAGTCCTAGAGGTATGACATTTGGAGGGTAGTATCCTTATATAGTGTAGGGGTGCACTAAGAAAGGAATTATGAAACGTCACACTCTAAAGGGTCTAGAACGCGAGCAACGCCGCGGGCGACGGCTAGTATTATATAAAACTCTTTTGAAGCTGACAGAGAATCAACGCACAGCCTAAACTATAAGTCCTAGAGGTATGACATTTGGAGGGTAGTATCCTTATATAGTGTAGGGGTGCATTAAGAAAGGAATTTTGAAACGTCACACTCTAAAGGGTAGAACGCGAGCAACGCCGCGGGCGACGGTTAGTTATGTATGTATTTAGATAATTTAGAAGTTTAAAAACTCGAAAAACCGACTTTAAAGACTGCGTTCCGGCTTCATCATCAGCTGATGATGTGTGCGCGTATGACGTGTTTTTTCCATTTATTCCTATTTAACTGCCAAACTACTGAACCGATTTTGATAAAATACTTATAGGACCAATCTGGAAGTATATCCTTTCAGATAAAAAATTCAAATTGGTTCATAAACTCCTCCTTTTTTGAAGTTGGTAAAGTTTTCTATCAGCAATCTAGTTTCTATATTACAAACTTTGTTTAGTTGGTGACTAGAGGGCGCTTTTTGAAATGTCCATGAATATTTCAGGCGTTATGTCTCAGTCGGTAGTCTCAGCTCTGCCTTCCGTGCTGTGGGTCGTGGGTTCGATCCCCACCGAGAACAAACATTTGTGTGGCAAACATAGATGTTTGTTCTACGTCTGAGTGTTACTATGTTATCATAAGTATGTATTTACAAAAAATAATTGTATATATAAGTATTCTATCAGCAATCTAGTTTCTATAGTAGGTACAAGCTTTGCTTAGTCTGGTGCTAGAGGGCGTTGTGTGATATGTCCAAGGATATTTATTATTATATTTATATATTTGTAAGCTCTACCTTTGTGAAAGTACTTTCCACTGGCCTCGGATACTATCTATAGATATACTATCAGTCGATAGATACTCCTATCTGCTGTCTATCAGTAATCTATCCTTGAAGCTATCTGAAATGGGTTCATTTACAGATAAAAAAATACTCTTGAATAAAACCTACTTTTTTTTTTTTTTTTTTTTTATGTCCACCTTAATTTCACCAAACAGATTTTTTGTTAGTTTCAAGTTTAATGTACTTAAGTACATATTTAGATAGTCTTTTTTATGTTTCCCTTATTATACCTATAAACAAATAAAAAAAAAACATCGTCATAGCATGCTACAATGTAGCAGTTGGCATTTTTTTTTTTCACGAAGTTTTGACTAAGTTAAGTACTTATGTGATCTTATTAGTATTTTAATATCCATTGAAATTGGCTTACTTATACTTTTCTTTACTTCTCATGTAGTTGTAGGCAGAGGTTACCGCTTTACATTAGGTGGACCATCTTGTAACTATCATTAAACTAGGGCAGAGCTTTAGAACCTTCGAGTAAGTGCTTCCAAAATCCATATTAGGAGGTTAAACGAGGTGGGTGCGAGAGAGATGCAAATAGCTGATAGCTGAAGAGGGAAAGAGTAGGTTGATGCCGTCTGGGCTCGCTCTGCATCGGGACTTATGTTGGGGCGGACTGTAAGCGATTCTAAGAGCGATTAAATGTCAAAAAATAAAATATATTAGTCTTGAATATGTCACACAACGCCCTCTAGTCCTAAAGTAAGCAAAGCTTGTACTATGGGAACTAGATCGCTGATAGAATACTTATATTCCTTTTTTTTGTAACCATTATTACCTATGTAGGTGTAGTAGTAGTAGAACTCTTTGTGAGAGCTCGTCCGTGCTCAGTACTAGCACCGTACCTATTTCTGCCGCCAAGCAGCGATGCTCGCATTGCTGTGTTCCGGTTTGAAGGGTAAGGGCGCCGGTGTAATTACAGGCACATGAGACTTCAACATCTTTACGTCTCAGAGTGATGGACGCAGTGCATTGCCTTACAGGGCACGTCCTCATTGGACTTGCCCTGCGAGGTAATGCATTGTTATGGGCAGAAGTTACCACTTAACATCAGGTGAGCTATCAGCTTGTTCCATTACTTTTATCATATAAAAAAAAAAAAGATACATAGAAACAAACACAAATAAAAAATACACTCATGTTTGCCATTACATAAAACTTAATGTGTGTTCTTGACGGGGATCGAATCCACAACTCGCAGCATAGATAATCTAACACACTGACCCCGCCGGCGGGGTCACAGGCGTCCCATGCCCACTCGGAGACAAACATCTTGTTTCATCATTTAGTTATGTAAGAAAAAACATGGATTTGCTTAGGTACTTATTCAAATAAAAAAATATATTTCTTTAGCAGACGATTTTAAATACATGTGATCTAACTTATAAAAGAAAAATGTGTTTTTTTTGTCAAACAAACGCAAGAGCTCTACTGAGATACGTAAAAATTGAGAAAAACAAACCTTTAACACCCATTTTCCATCGTGCAATGTTAGTCCAAAATAGACACGAGTGGCGTCTGAGGAAGGAGGCTTCTGCCCAGCAGTTGGTCACTACAAGCTGCCTATGATGATGATGATTACACATATTACATCCACAACCAATGCTAAATTCATGTAAACCATGTGAAAGCAATAAAATATATTGAGTAGGTATATGAATGAGTCCAGACATTTTCCTAGTTCAAATCGCTCCCGCGTCCGCGTCCGCTTTAACCTTGGCCACGCCTTACCAAGGCCCGCTCTCGTCAGGTCAACGACCCGCCAGGTACTTCCATGTTCAGACGAAGTTCTGACTGAATCGCTTGTGATATGTCTGGGGTGATTTGTAACCCTGGTCTCCTACCCCTGACTACCCCTTTGGTAAGCAAGCAAGCTCGTATGAGTTAGTGGCCAACTCTGATGGACCTTTTAGGCCGCCTTAAGGCCTCCGTCGTGGCTTAACGACTGCTAGAGCCGGGACAGTAACGTGCACGAAGCACGGAAGCGCTCAGATGTAAATGTAACGGTCACCCATCCAAATAGTGACCGCGCAGAACGTCGCTTAACTTAGATAATCAGTGAAGATTGACTAAGCAACGCCACGAGCGGTTCATTTGGTATCTCGACGTTTTATGCATTAAAAAGATCTGCGAGGATGTCTACCGTGATTGGAGACCACAGTTATCACCAGCTCAGTCGGTAGTAGCTCTGCCTTCCGTGCTGTGGGTAGTGGGTTCGATCCCCACCGAGAACAAACATTTGTGTTATAAACATAGATGTTTGTTCTACGTCTGGGTGTTACTATGTATTATAAGTATGTATTTACAAAAAAGAATTGTATATAAGTATTCTATCAGCAATCTAGTTCCCATAGTCCAAGCTTTGCTTAGTTTGGTGCTAGACGGCGTTGTGTAATGTCCAAGAATATTTATTACTAGCCGTCGCCCGCGGCGTTGCTCGCGTTCTACCCTTTAGAGTGTGACGTTTCAAAATTCCTTTCTTAGTGCACCCCTACACTATATAAGGATACTACCCTCCAAATGTCATACCTCTAGGACTTATAGTTTAGGCTGTGCGTTGATTCTCTGTCAGCTTCAAAAGAGTTTTATATATATTGATGATATTGATTAATATTTTTATTTTTTTCACCTCCCTCTAAGAGCTTTTGATCAGTGCCAGAGAAAGTACCAGTGGATAATTCAAAATCACCCTAAAAAAAGTGCAAGGTCACTTAAAGAAATCTGGTTCGAGAACCAAGCCTTGTGGGACTCCGCACTAAACGCGTACAAGTGTGAGTTCGACTCGCGGCTCAAGGGTTCCGTACTAAGTATTACAGTGTTGTATTAACATAAGTTTAACTGTTTTGTTTGATTTAATTTTACTTATAATATTTTCGCTATATTAATTTTTGGGTGTTATGGGTCTGTGCCTGAAATTAGCGAAGTTTATTTAATTTCATAATGCGAACTGCCAAGGAGTGGAACTCTCTGCCATCTTCAGTATTTCCTGAAAGATATAAACTAGGAATTTTCAAGAAAAGAGTGAATAGGTGGATTATAGCTAAGCGTGCTCCACCTTAGGCTGCAGCTACACTCACCATCTGCAGGTGTGCTGGCAGACAAATGCTTAGCTAAAGCTCATGAAAAAAAAAAAAAAAAAAAATATTTAGTATTTTGCCAATTTACTAACATAACCTTACCTTTTTTTATTATAAGGGGGGCAAAATGCCCTCGCACTTTCCTTCCACCACGGGGGTGACGGAAGGGTTATGTGGGACTCGAACCCACTAATGTTATAATGTAATCATATACTACAATACATACTCAAACCAATGTTCGAATCACGCTGAGAATAAGAAATAATAGACAAGGCTCAATCTGGAGCCAAACATGCCGAGCAGATTAAGTTTTTTTTTAATTTTTTGATTTTTTCGAAAATATATAAGCCTGAGTTAGGTTAATTAATACAAAAAAATATTCAAGATCCAATTATATTCCTGTTTGAGATATTTTATTTTTTGAGATAAGGTTGAGATAATTTCCGTTTCCTCTTCGAAGTAAGGAACCCTAAAAACCCAACAAAACGCAAGCGAAATCTTATCAATTATTCCAAAGCCGGTTTTAAGCAACAAACAAATTCATTTACTACATTCAACTTTACGTACCACTAATAAGGACTACAATTGATCAGCAAATTTTTCAAAGCCAAATCCACACTCTGTTTTGGATAAACGGCTCTAGTACTAATAGTAATAAAGGTTGAAATCGCGTAGCATTGAGTTATTGGGCAAGAAAGTCTGTTGCTAAGAGCATGCTAGTATTTTTGTGATTATTTCAAGAGTTAATTTAATTGAGGGATGAAATCACGCTATTTTTAGATCTACGTGAACAATACATTTAATAATGAACCCGATTCTGTTGGCGCGTTTTTGTAGTAGGTAATCTAAAAAAGGACTATAAAGGGTCTGGGCCAAATTAGATGGAACCCAGGTCCCACATTTTTTTTTTAAATGGAATTGATAGAACTTCATTGTTACATTTACAATGCAGTTTTTAAAAATGTATTATGAAAATTAATCTAAAAATTAACGAAATTTATGCAAATCGCGACCTGAAATGCTCCAACGCATAGATTTAAAAATATATTTTATAAAAAATGATAAGAAAAATGTAAGGTAATTAAGGCTTATAGAATATTTTTATAAAAAAAATCTACTAGGTAACCTATTTTCTTGTAAAATCTTTGTAAAACCATTTTTTGTAAATCAAGGTTCTTCTTCTTCTCCTCAGTAATGGCCTGTGTCCGTCATTTCGACAGACAATTTTGCCAATGTCAAGTGTTAAAATTGTAATAAATAAGTCAAGTCAAGTCATTTGTCAAGTCGGCTGTCGTTTGTTTTGAAAAGAAAATGGTGGATTTTCTCTTCAAAACCTAACACGAATTTTCACATTCAAAGAAACCACTTTACACACATTTATTCCAATGGCTCACACTTTATGTTACGACCTAAGTATTATTGGTTAAAATTCCACCAAAATTAAACAACAATACTCACAATAACACAAGAAAAACTATTAAAATAAAAGTGCTATTAATGTTGTTTCAAAAAATGTCAAAACTGTTCTACGTATTTATTTACAAAAACACAAGAACTCTACAGAGTATAATATAAAGAAAACCCGAGAGCCCCAAGGGATTATTTACATTAAGTGTTATTTTTTTGCGCTAACACTTTTTGTTCTAACATTTTAATGTATGTTTGTAACGAATTGGCTCAAAAAGTACTGATCCGATTTGGATGAAACTTGGAATAAATATTGTATGGATGAACACATACGCTACTTTTTATCCCGGAAAATCAACGGGATCTAACGGGACGCGAACGAAGTCGCGGGTATCAGCTAATCTTAGAATACTCTTGTTTCCGTGAATGTGGTACCTATAGGAAAAGTTTTTTTTAATTTTTTTTTTAAAAGTAATGGAACAAGCCGATAGCTCATCTGATGTTAAGTGGTAACTTCTGCCTATAACAATGCATTACTCGCAGAGCAAGTCCAATGAGGACGTGCCCTGTAAGGCAATGCACTGCGTCCATCACTCTGAGACGTAAAGATGTTGGAGTCTCATGTGCGTGTAATTACACCGGCGCCCTTACCCTTCAAACCGGAACACAGCAATGCGAGCTAGAGTCTAGCTAGACCTTGCTCTGGACCGAGACATCTCTAGAAAACTGGAGGAGGCCTAAACCCAAGAGGGGTCCTAACTTATTTACAATTTTTTTTTTTTAATATTTCAATATTTTAATTTAATATGTAATCGTTAGTAGGAATAAAAGGCTTATTCTACATACATTAGACACATCTTTACGTCTCAGAGTGATGGACGCAGTGCATTGCCTTACAGGGCACGTCCTCATTGGACTTGCTCTGCGAGGTAATGCATTGTTATAGGCAGAAGTTACTACTTAACATCAGGTGAGCTATCAGCTTGTTCCATTACTTTACACCGTTTAGCAGTTTACGTATACCATGACCTACGCTAACATAGACACAGTTGTGACACGACCCTTTATAATTTTACTCTGAAATATCTAATACGACAAGATATATCTACAAACCCTTTTAAAATTAAGTTTTAATCAATACAAATGAATAATTAATATTGTTGGACATATCACACAACGCCCTCTAGTCCCAAACTAAGCAAAGCTTGTACTATGGGAACTAGATTGCTGATACAATACTTAGGTATACATTTTTTTGTAAAGATATGATACATATAGTAACACCCAGACATAGAACAAACATCTATGTTTGCCACACAAACGTTTTGTGCTTAATGGGAATCGAACCGACGACCCACAGCACGGAAGGCATAGCGAATACTGATTGGGCACTTGTCATTAGCCGAGGCGTTGATTTTTTTTCTGTATAAGTCTTCTTCTTCTTTACCCTATATGGCCTGTGTCCGTCATTTCGACAGACAATTTTGCCAATGTCAAGTGATGAATTTTAAATTAATATAAGTCAAGTCATTTGTCAAGTCGGCTGTCGTTTGTTTTGAAGAGAAAATAGTGGATTTTCTCTTCAAAACCTGAAACGAATTTTCACATTCAGAAAAACCACTTTACACACATTTATTCCAATGGCTCACATTTTATGTTACGACCCAAGTATTATTGGTTAAAATTCCACCAAAATTAAACAACAAAACTCACAATAACACAAGAAAAACTATTAAAATAAAAGTGCTATGTGTCGTTTCAAAAAATGTCAAAACTCAAAAGTTTGTTATTTTTCTTTGACATACCTACCTAGTGAAATTGTCAAATAACAAATATATATTTTTTTAAAACATTCCAAAAGGTATACCTAAGTTTATTTAGGTAGGTACAAGAAAAGAAGCCGCACTCACCACACCCAGGTCGTTCAACCCGGTCATTGATCCGCAGTGACCAAGAAAGGTGCACACCCGAAAGGGATGAAGCACTCCCTTCAAAATATTGATCTAGAATCTAGGATGTTACTCCGAATCGTTACCATGGTTACCAGACTATATCACTTTTGGAGCGTCTACGATTCTAAACGATAAAAAAAACAATACTTGGGCTCTATATTAGTGAGCATTGGACTTATACATACCTATAGATAGATAGATAGAAAATACTTTATTGCACACCATAACCTAGGAATTACAAGAAAATAAAAAACAAAACTTAAATTAATTGTGCAATGGGCGGTCTTATCGCTATGCAGCGATCTCTTCCAGACAACCTTGGACGGAAAGGACTTCAAGATTAATAGATATAGGTTATTGTAGACGATTTTTTTCCCATCGAGTCCACTGGTGGGTCAGATGGGAAAAATCCCATCGAGCCTACTCATCTGCATGGTGGGCCAGTTGAGAATTTTTTCCCATCGGTCCCACCAGTGGGCCAGAAGGTGGGCTGGATGGGAATAACCCGTTTATGTTAAGAGTTTTTGAAAATAATTTTTTTACTTAAGAGTAACACCGATTTTGACTGAATGATGGAATGAATGGCTGGTTCGTTTTTCATGAGGTTTTCAAAGTTGTGAAGTAAATATCTTGCGTATATTTTCATGCAAACATTAATTATTTTTTTCAAAAATATCAAATTATTTTTTTTGTATTGGGCTATGTAAAGGAGAATGGGCAAATCTGTACAGTTGATGAACCCATCAAAAGTTATAAAAAAAATTGTCAGGGGATCATTGACACGTTTGAGATATGACAAGCAGGCGTCATGGCTCAGTCGGTAGTAGCTCTGCCTTCCGTGCTGTGTGTCGTGGGTTCGATCCCCACCGAGAACAAACATTTGTGTGTTGTAAAACATAGATGTTTGTTCTGTGTCTGGGTGTTTCTATGTATTATAAGTATGTATTTACAAAAAAAAAAGTATGTATGTATTCTATCAGCCATCTAGTTTCCATAGTACAAGCTTTGCTTAGTTTGGGACTAGAAGGCGTTGTGTTAAGTTTGTGTCCGTGAATATTTATTTATTTAAGCCTCTAATAGAGGCATCTTAGGCCCGTATGCTGATCAAGAAATCGTTACTCAATCATAGATTTGAGTAGAGATTTTCATACAAAAATCTATACTCGAGTCCGGATCAGTGCTTCAGCAGTTATCATCATCATCATCAATATATATAAAACTCTTTTGAAGCTGACATACAATCAACGCACAGCCTAAACTATAAGTCCTAGAGGTATGACATTTGGAGGGTAGTATCCTTATATAGTGTAGGGGCGCACTAAGAAAGGAATTTTGAAACGTCACACTCTAAAGGGTAGAACGCGAGCAACGCCGCGGGCGACGACTAGTTGCAAATACAGACCGGTAGGAGTTGGTATGAGTTAGTCTGAATCGAGATTCAACCATCGATTTTATGACAGATTTTCATTATTAGATGCCAAAATCTATTTGAGTCACGTTTGAGTTTGAATTAATTACTACGAACCTAAATAATAATTCAGGGACACTTCACACAACGCCCTCTAGTGTCAAACTAAGAAAAGCTGTTGCTTTGAGAGGGAAATAATATTGCTCACATTGCATATTTTTGTAAATACAGAAGAAACATCTATGTTTGTTACACAAAATGTTTGTTCTTAGTGGGGATCGAACCCACAACTAATAGCTAACCAACTAAGCTAAGTAAAGACATCTAACAAAAATTCACAGTGAAATAACTATCTAGTACTCTTGTGCTATCTAGGTATTGCTCTGTTGTCTATGGTTCTTGTACCGGCCACGCACACATACAACGCGAGGCTTATCATAGAACCTCACACACACAAGGCTGTGATAGATCAGGAAGGGGTAGATAGCATTTAGTTTGAAATAAAAATTTGAAAGAGGATGGTGCAAAGAGGTCCGTGCAAAAAAAACTTCTTTAGTCTCTGGGTAAGACCAGTAGTGGGAAGGAACATAAAGGGAAATAATGATTAGTTTATTTCAAAGCACGGGACTACCGAAAAAAACAATATAATATCCAATATCAATATATATAAAACTCTTTTGAAGCTGACAGAGAATCAACGCACAGCCTAAACTATAAGTCCTAGACGTATGAAATTTGGAAGGTAGGTTCCTTATATAGTGTAGGGGCGCACTAAGAAAGGAATTTTGAAAAGTCACACTCTAACGCGAGCAACGCCGCGGGAGACGGCTAGTTTATTATACAAGGTGTAACATAGGTACTCGTGAAAATTGAGTTCGTTCGTTCAGTTCAGTTCAGACCTTAAGTACCTACTTTGCAATTGTTTATAAAGAATTTTTTTTAATTAAGTATTTTTTATAACGTAAGCAAGATGATTGAATTAGTTAGAATTTGTAGGTTCTTGATGTATGAAAATGGAATCCTTAGATTGAAAAAACATATTATTATACTTTTACCTAAGCAAAGAAACAGTATTTGCGACTATAAAAATGATAAAATAGACGAAAACTTTCGGAATTCTTCCAAAATAATAAGTAGTTTAGATAGATAGATAGATAATACGTTTATTTGTCACTAAAACACACTTCAAAGTTAAGTTAAAGTTAGTTTGTAGTTAATTACCCCAAATGTCTATTATTTTTGCATTGAAGTCTAAAGTTTTATAATAATTTCTGGTTATTAATTTTAATTTCTTCCTTTAGGTATAGGTACATAATATATGGGGGTTTTCAATAAGTGACCTCTACTTACTAACGTTCTGTTTTCTCAGAGCTGCCATTTTCCTATATTTATTTTTTATTTAGACTGCTGCTCTATCTACTCTCCTTAATATATTACAACTAGCCGTCGCCCGCGGCGTTGCTCGCGTTCTACCCTTTAGAGTGTGACTTTTCAAAATTCCTTTCTTAGTGCACCCCTACACTATATAAGGATACTACCCTCCAAATGTCATACCTCTAGGACTTATAGTTTAGGCTGTGCGTTGATTCTAAGTCAGCTTCAAAAGAGTTTTATATATATTGATGATGATGATGATTTAGACTGCTGCTCTATCTGCTCTCCTTAATTACAATGTCTCCTACTTATTTACCAATATAATAATTAATTAATACAAGGTGTTACAATATGGGGTTTTACAAAGCCTTTTAACCGCGAGATTAATACTATAATTAGTACTTCGGGCTATTTTATTGTGAAAGTTTAACAATGACAAACCGCTTGTTATCCGTCCGCCATCTGTCAGTTCTGTCAGTTGGAATGTTTTTACTGTCAGAATTAGTTTTTGAATTAAATTAACTAATCTAAATATATAAAACTCTTTTGAAGCTGACTTAGAATCAACGCACAGCCTAAACTATAAGTCCTAGAGGTATGACATTTGGAGGGTAGTATCCTTATATAGTGTAGGGGTGCACTAAGAAAGGAATTTTGAAAAGTCGAACCCTAAAGGGTCTAGAACGCGAGCAACGCCGCGGGCGACGGCTAGTTATAAATAAGCACAGACTTGGAATGGTTCTAATTAGAAGAAAATTATAAGTAGCTTAGCCTAGGTTATGGTAAGATTGACCTAGGTCATGGAGTATATACAAAACCACATTATCTTTGCTTATGGCCTAATTACCTAGATAAAAAGTGGCTTAAGTACACTTTTCCACGCATTGACGAGGCAAAATGTAAGGAACGGAATTGATACTAATCTATTCATAAGAAACTTGTCTCTACATTAAATTTCTTTGCAAATAAATTTATTATGATTGAATTCTGTTTCAAAAAATTAACAAAACTTTTTGGACCGTCTAAAAATACATTTGCACAAGCTTCGCGTCGTTTTTCGGTCAAAACCATAATTTTTTAAATTCGAACATTTATACCGCTGTTGCTACGAGCCTTGTACTGAACTCCTGCTTTCGCCAGTCGTCTGTACATGCACGCAATGCACACAAGTGCAAGCCATGTGCACTTGTGTGCATTTTGTCACTGTGTGCGCGGGGCCCTACCCAGTCGGCACCGATGCAGCCAGTGGGATGCATGTCTCCTGGACCGCGACATAAGAAAAAAAAGAAAAAAATAAAGAAAAGTGATAATTGCACGTCATTTTTGTTGATTTGACGCAGTTTTGAGCGGGATTTCAGTTTTTTTAATGTCTCTTTGTTCCCGGCCGCCATGTTGGGTGATGCGAAAGGTGAGTGGATTTTGGTTTTCAAGTAAAATATTTACCCAACTTAACCTAAAACAGCTTTTTTGCGTTTTCTGAACAATTTCATTGACGAACGCGATTGGTGAATCATTTTACGAAATCGCGATATCTAAGTAATCCATGTCTTTGTTAAGTGACATCAATGAATTCATTGTACTTAGATGCGTACGTCAAAAGCATGGTTCCAATTTCAAATGAATAAGCGAATGCTTTCTTGTCATGTCACTAGTTATTCAATGCCAAAAGAATTCTATGTAATTCCAATAAATTAATATAAAATTTAGTATTTTTGTAAAAACGTAAGTTACCTACTGATGGTGAAGAATGTAAAATTGTGTAAACTAATAAGTAAATGTTATTTTCGAATGGTTTTCGTAATCGCTGTAAAATCAATTGTTACGTCATAGGTCGCCATTTTGAAAATGGGCGTCCCCCTTCCCTCATGCGATCGACTCAAGAAAATCGTTAGCGTTATCCTGTACAATTATAACTAAACAAACGTATTGATTAATAATAAAAACACCAGCTTATATAAAAACAACAAAATGACAAACCCGCTGTTCCCACCACTAGGCTTACAAAAGTTAGTAAATCTTTCAATGGGCAATGTGTACGCTTTAACAAAATCTAAAGTGATGTGTCTCAGTTGTCGATTGGCAAGTTCAAAAACGTATTAAAACGAAGACTTCTTTTAAAAGCATACTATAAAATATATGATTATTTAGAAGACAAACAAGCTTGGGACGAACTAGCTCCAACTCATCCAATAAAATAATTTGTAATCATACCTAATCAGTAATCATACAAAACGTAATGACGATTCCAAGTGATCAGTGAGATTTTATTGAATAAAAGCTTTTTGACTTTGACATACCTAGTTAAATCAGAAATTATGTTCCTTTGTCAAAACGTAAAATATATACATAATCAATATCATCATCAATCAATATATATAAAACTCTTTTGAAGCTGACTTAGAATCAACGCACAGCCTAAACTATAAGTCCTAGAGGTATGAAATTTGGAGGGTAGTATCCTTATATAGTGTAGGGGTGCACTAAGAAAGGAATTTTGAAAAGTCACACTCTAACGCGAGCAACGCCGCGGGAGACGGCTAGTATAATATATAATTTAAACATAATATCGAGTACGATGGCATAAGCAAGCTGAATAGCAATGCTGATACTCTGGCCTAGATAATCACCAGCCCTCGGGTCACGCGTCGCTTCGACTAGACGCCCTGAAAGAATTTTGAAAACCCGGAGGTCTTTTAGTTATAATAGATTTCGTTTGGGTTTAGGTAGAGTTTATTGTACAATCAACTTGGTTGTTAGTAGGTATTAGTCATACTATGAGACATTTAATTACTACCTACGTTGGTTAATCCCTAGAAGTTTCAACCAAAAAGTTCATGCCAACTAAATACTGACGTAAGTTAGGTATATTAAGCCAGCTTGTATGAGTTAGTGGTCAACTCTGGTGACGTAGTTAGGCCGCCTTAAGGCCTCCGTAATGGCTTAACGACGTCTAGAGCCGGGACAGTGTGCTCTACGAAGCACGGAAGCGCTCAGATGTAACTAAATGTTTCCAACTGCAATTATGAGATTCCTAATGATCTGTGCATTAACACGTGCTTAACGGTGAAGGAAAACATCGTGAGGAAACCCTTGGCTTAGTCAGCTTACGTATTGACTATGTCCTTCCTGTGGATATGTCTGACTAGGCTGAGAGGATGGTCTAGTACTACAAGCCTACTCCATCTAAACATTGTCCCAGGCACTACAGTGTGTCGTTAAGTGTAGGCATAGGTTGCCTGTTGACGCTGTATAAATCCTCTTCAATAGATGTGAAGGCTTATACATAAAAAGGTTTTCAGAGCTGATGAATATTCTCATAACTTGGAAATAGCTGCACCAATTTTCACCAAACATAGCTTAAAACTATTCCAGATAATATATATTTGTTACAAAAAAAAACACATTTAAATGGAAGCTCTACTTTCAGAGCTACGAGGCCACAGACAGACAGACAAATAAATCAAACTTATAACACGTCTTTAACTAGCGACCCGCCCCGGCTTCGCACGGGTGCAATGCTGTAAATATAAAACAAAGAATGCCATTGTTCCTCGTAAAAAGTAAAGGATAAAAATGGTTATTATGGGTTATCTTTAAGAGATAGACATATACCATCTTAGACTTTTTTGTAGACCTTTTTAAGGTGTACAATACTGTGGTACATTATTTTGATCTATCTCGTAGGGTTCAGCCAGCGTTTGCAATGTAAGCGAAATGTCTTTATTTACGACATTACATTAGAAATCTCTAAAACTACCAGTGTTTCGCCACTATATTATGCATTTATTATACATCCTCTTGAACTACCTACCTTCCTCTTGAATCACTCTATCTAATAAAAAAAACCGCTTTAAAATCCGTTGCGTACTTTTAAAGATTTAAGCATACATAGGGACAGACAGACAGCGACTTTGTTTTATACTTTGACAGGCGTCATGGCTCAGTCGGTAGTAGCTCTGCCTTCCGTGCTGTGGGTCGTGGGTTCGATCCCCACCGAGAACAAACATTTGTGTGTTGTAAACATAGATGTTTGTTCTATGTCTGGGTGTTTCTATGTATTATAAGTATGTATTTACAAAAAAAAATGTATGTGTGTATTCTATCAGCCATGTAGTTTCCATCGTACAAGCTTTGCTTAGTTTGGGACTAGAAGGCGTTGTGTTAAGTGTCCGTGAATATTTATACTATTAGTGATAGACATTTTCGGAAGTGGCGAAGTACGAGCAAAGATCTGAGAAGATTATAAACCGTGCCTTTTATCCAACTTCTAAAGGTTCAAAGACTGGGCCCAGTTGTGGGCGTGGACACGATAACCGCTAATTACATAGAGATAACCAGTGTGCCATGTTATCAAGTGCGTTGACCTCTGCCTTTGTATCGAGACACTGTACTACCAGGTACTTACAAGTATTTATTAAATATCTGATTATTTAGAAGACAAACAAGCTTGGGACGAACTAGCTCCAACTCGTTCAATAAATAAATATTCACACAACGCCCTCTAGTCCCAAACTAAGCAAAGCTTGTACTATGGGAACTAGATTTTCCCTTCAAAACTTGGAGACGAATTTTCACATTCAGAAAAACCACTTTACACACATTTATTCCAATGGCTCACACTTTATGTTATGACCTAAGTATTATTGGCTGAAATTCTACCAAAATTAAACAATAATACTCACAATAACACAAGAAAAACTATTAAAATAAAAGTGCTACGTGTCGTTTCAAAAAATGTAAAATCTCGAATCCCTACTTTTTTTTTATAAAGGTATTGTAAATATTGTAAATATTGTAAATACTGTATTAGTTGTAATTTTCTTTGTGAATAAATAAATTTCAAGGTATATTCTGTACATAGTGTTTGAATTTGATTTAGCGAATGACATTTGACAAAAATCTTATAATTTGTCATACTTTTTTAATCTTTAGAAAGAAATATTAACAATCGTTCCGTAGCTAAGGTGCGTATGCTAATACACAAATCGTTACTCAAGCATAGATTTGAGCAGAGATTTTCATACAAAAATCTATGCTTGAGTCCGGATCAGTGCTTAAGCAGTCAATCAGCATACCTAAGTGTTTTGGATACCATTCTTTTTAATAAGTACATAAAAAAAATCAAGACAATTTACTGCCATTAAGTTCGGAATGCAAAATTGAGTTTTTTTTTTCGATATACGACGCCGTAAATGAAAGAGACTAGAACAGGACCGCGGTGGATGGCACAAACTTGGGGAGGCCTATGCCCAGCAGTGGGTAAGGTCGGGCTGTGGATGATGATGATGATACGACGCCAAGACTAGTAAAAATCTTAGAATAAAAAATAAACTCAAAAAAAAAACTGTATAGATAGGTACTCGTAAGGAGTTCAGTTCTTAGTTCATAAAAAACATGTAAATAAATACATAATGTAGAGTGGAGGGCGTTATATCCCATTCATAAAATAGGATACCCAAAAAAACTAAGTGGCCAATAGGAGGCTATGGCCAGGTAACACAAAAAATAAACCAATCCTTAGTTCCTAGAAAAAATGTGACCTCGCGTCCCTTCATTCATAATGCGCTCGTATGCTCAAGTCAACAGACTTACTTTTTAAGTCAACAGACTTACTTATTTTTTGAAAGGTTTTGAGAAGTATTTTTATGAAAATGCTTTAGTTTGAGGCTTGTATTCTTATGAAGAGCTCACGTTACTCAAGCATAGATTTTAGTAGAGATTCTCGCAACTGTCAAGAAATTTATACTTGAATTTGTATCAGTGAATACTTTGATGATTAAAATAAGGTATACTTTTATTCACAAAGAAAATTACAACTAATACAGTATTTACAAAATACACATGAAACAGTTGAGCTATCCACAAACCTTTGATAAACATTATTATTGATTCAAAAAAGCTCCTTCTAAACTATATATAGTTAGTTACAAAATCTTCCAAAAAATTTAACTTAACATTCATATTCATAATTTAGGTACCTACTTACTGATACTTAACTCTTTTTGACTGAAAACATTCTTCAGTGATTTTTTTTCCACATAAAACTTGATGTTAAGATAATTGTCATAGAAAACGGACGGAATCCTAAAAGGGCTTTGTTGAAGCGACGTTGTCGCTCTGCAAAGGGCGGGCGACGCACGCGCAGCCAATCGTAACCGTCGCTAAGATCTATGGATCTATTGGTCTATGGGCTCCTTTGTTATATCTATGGCCCTTTTGGGGCGGGAACGAAATTTTTTTCTGGTATTTTGTAACTTAACTAAAAGGTTATGTAAAACCATAGTTATGTTCTCGTTTTTTGTCAGGATTGTTAGTTACAAAAATATATAGTACTAGCCGTCGCCCGCGGCGTCGCTCACGTTCTAGACCCTTTAGGGTGCGACTTTTCAAAATTCCTTTCTTAGTGCATCCCTACACTATATAAGGATACTACCCTCCAAATGTCATACCTCTAGGACTTATAGTTTAGGCTGTGCGTTGATTCTCAGTCAGCTTCAAAAGAGTTTTATATATATTGACTAACTGATACCCGCGACTTCGTACGCGTGCGAAACTTTCCACCAAAATATCTGTCAACCAGCATACGATGAACCTCGTAGCATATGGCTGCTTTTGGTTTAGAGAGTTCAAGCTGTGTCTAAGAATCCACGTCTTTGTTTTCAATAAAATATAGCTTATGTTTCAATCCGGAAAAAGTGCTTCCGAATGGTATAAGTTTCATTGAAATTGGTCCAGTAGTTTAGGCGTGATCCGCGAATAAACAAACATACAAACAGGCAAACTTGATTTTCGGAATCAGTGGCTTGCTAGCTTAGTTAATCTTAACCGATTGTCTATATTAAGCGACGTTCTGCGCGGTCACTATTTGGACAAGTGACCGTTAGTGGCATTTACCTACATCTGAGCACTTCCGTGCTTCGAAGGGCACGTTAAGCTGTCCCGGCTCTAGCAGTCGTTATGCCATGACGGAGGCCTTAAGGCGGCCTAAAAACTCCGTCAACAGAGTTGGTAGCTCATACGAGCTTGCTTGTAAGAATAAAGTAAACTTTGCTTGAAGAAAAGTTTGCATCACCTGCTAAATTATGTCAAAAGGGCATTGACTCAGATCGTGTTTTGTCTTTGTCGTACGTCATCGGGTCAGTGACCTGTCTCTTCAACCAGAACTGTTTGAACTGTATAAACCCTGAATATAACCCGAACCCGAGGATCTCTCAATAAAATGTACTAAAAATATCATTGCGATTTTGTTGGAATGTTACATCGAATTTGGCTGCCATTCTATGTTCTTTATGACATAATCCCAATGATATTTTTAGTAGAACGTATTGAGGGAAATACTCACTACTTTTTTCTTTGTTATGTATGTTCTATACCTTAAACCAATTACAAAATGGGATAAATATATAAACCAACGAATCTACCATTTATAAACCATCGGTCCATTGTAACTGAACAAATGACAAGTGATATTTTTGAATCCGGATTCAAAAATCCGGAGCGGTTGTATTGTAACTCAAATGCGTTTTAAATATTTTAATTAAACGCTGCTTATCAGAACATTCGTCTGAGATTTCAAATAACTCTAATATCATACCTAAATGTCAGAGTTTATATGTTTGTGTTTTAATCACGCTGCAACTGCTGGACCGTTTTGGGTGAAACTTGGAATTCATACAGTTCGTAACCTGGATTAATGCATGGTTTTTTTGTACGATTCTTCTTACAAAATGGCATTTTATTTTGTTTCGACGGCGAACCGGTCTCAATACATAATAATAGAAGTGTGACTCACGCCATTAATTACTCATTTAACTACGAATCCTGATGAAAGAAATTTAAAATTTAAATTTACCTGCGTGGACACTTGGACAGTTACCTAACTGCATTACCTACCAACAGTGATGTTCAGTACGACATTACGAAAAATATTAAATCACTAGCTTCCGCCGGCGACATCGTCCGGGTTCCGTTGGATCCCGTTGATTTTCCGGGATAAAAAGTAGCCTGTATGTTAATCCAGATCACGGAAAATATATATTCCAAGTTTCATCCAAATCCGATCAGTAGTTTTTGCGTGAAAGAGTAACAAACTTTCATACATCCTTACAAACTTTCGCGTTTATAATATTAATAGGATAGGATAGTCCAGTCTTCAGTGGTAGCCAGCACCCAGTCTAGTCTGGCGCCGGACATAGGCGCCGGTGACCACGCAACTACCTGCATGCCTGTAGCCATGTATTATGTATTCACACGACTTATGTAAGTGAAATTTCATCATGATGACTAATGATTCATCAGTCTGTTTCTCAAAGGCTCACACACAAGGTCACAGTGACCAGCCCAAGCCCTTGGGACTAGATACCAGTTCTTAGATGTCCTGACTTCCTGATATCAAGTTATCCTAGCAGCCTTCGTTTTGAAGAACTCAAGACCATCTTATCATCTTTTTGTTCCAATTTTTCATGTGACATGGATTCTGTTCCATGTTACTCAAGGTTAGTCCTCGGAAGAATTGTTTTAGCTTCCATTGATCTTGAAGAATTGTTTTAGCTTCCATTCTATTGATCTCCATTGATCGAAGCGTTTTCATTCATTCATTCATTCATCTTGATAGGCAAATAAAAAGTTGCTACTTTTGTGTGCTTTTCCACAAGACCTACGTTGCTAATGTGTTTGAAATCCACCAATACGATTCCTGTTGGTGGATGTCAAACACATTCATAGAAACGTAGCTTAGTTTAGTTGTGGTGAAAAAGCACATTAAAGGTAGATAGATAGATAGATAATACGTTTATTTGCCACTAAAACACACACATCAAAGTTAATAACATAAACAGGAAGCAATACTATTGCACTATAACTAAAACTAAAATATAAACTATAAAGAAGCAATAAAACAATACAACAACACTAGCTGCCTGTGTCTCTCGGACGTGTGTTGTGTACGTATTGTGTGTGTTGCAGTACACAAACAGGTTATAGCTCAGTGTAATATTCCTCGAGAGCAACACTGATTTTCAGCTAGAAGGTAGTCACAGGCAAGTCCAATGCATCAACATCACGACTAGCTTTCACGCAATGACCTAGATCTTCAGACATATACGTCGGTATCGCGGCGCCAAACTCAGCAATAATATTAATTAGATAATTATACAAGTTGCGAGGAGTTCCACCGTCTGCTGCAATTGATCAATGTCATTTCTTCTGTCGCAAGTTGCAATGTTAATAAACTAGCTTCCGTGCCCGGCTTCACTGATATAGTTGATCCAGACCACGAGCCATATCGTTTCGAAGTTTCTTCCAACTCAGTTCAGCCATGATGTGATTGATTCACAATTGAAAATGTTCTGGTTTTATAAAAGAGCGTGCAAATACAGCTGAGGCTCCTAGGCACAAAGGTTTGGATTCACTCCATCCCTACCATCTTCCATCCATCTTCAGTTTTTTGTAGTACAATCAAATCAATCTAAACAATATCCTAGATCCTTGAGTCCCTTAGGAGTGTTGCAAATTCCCCTGATATGGTTTACCTATAAAATGATCTAATGTGTTCTTAAATGGTAAAGGAAACATCGTGAGGAAACCTTTGGCTTAGTCAGCTCCGCACGTATTGACCTTGTCTTTCCTGTGGATACCGACTAGGCTGAGAGGATTCAAATTCAAATTCAAATCGTATATTGCACTTATGTTGTTTTATAGATGTTGTACAAAAGGTAGTGTATCAAACATACACCCTGTTAGGGCACAGCAATTTGTTCAGGTACAGATAGGCACTAGATCGTATAGTACTACAAGCATATACCATCTAAATAATGTCCCAGGCGTTACAGGGGCGTTTTCATGGGAACATAGGTAAAAAGTGCTTCCTGACGCTGTATCGACTCATTCCAGTTTTCCCCTGCGTGAGAGATTTCTGGAACTTTTGTCCAATAATCCCCTTAGCGACCCCTGCGACTGCCGGCAGGGGAAAATTGGAAAAAAATGCTGAAAGCCTCTAAGGGGTTAATTTACACCGTTTTCTTTTATATAATTTCTCTTTTATTGTTTTTCTTCCTTTCTTGGTGTGGAATAAAAAATATATCTAAATAACAATATATGCCTTTACATCTATTGAAGATGATTTATATAGCGTCAGGAGGCAACCTATGCTTACACTTAACGACACACTGCAGTGCCTGGGACAATGTTTAGATGGAGTAGGCTTGTAGTACTATACCATCCTCTCAGCCTAGTCAGACATCTCCACAGGAAGGACATAGTCAATACGTGCGGAGCTGACTAAGTCAAGGGTTATAAATATATTTATCTTTCTTTTAATCACATTCAAAAACCTAGTTTTAAAATCATCTATAATCTTATTGAAGAGCTATAGGTAGGTACACAGCGTCACCTTGTGTATGAAGTCTCCTGACGCTGCATAATGTACAGTTGCAAAAGCATGCAAAGGCTTGGTTTAGTTATGAAAAGCAACAGTTTAGTCACCAGTATTCGTGATAATACAATGTAACTAAATACCTAATGCCGATCCAAGGTTGTGTGACGTAGTCTGCGTAGGTCGTTCACCATCGTGCGCTGTGATTTTATCTGTACTGGTGACGGACTGTCTAGGCCTCCCATTGGCCTCCATCGTGACTTAATATTGAAAGAAGAATCATTGTAGAACCAAGGTCTTCGTCATAACCTAAAAAAAATATAGAAGCAAACAGTAGAGTAGCACATATCTTTGTTGCACCTTCACAATAAGGATCTATCTAAGGCCCGGATGTTGAGGACTCAAACATAGATTTTTGTATGAAAATCTCTACTCAAATCTAGGTATGCTTGAGTAACGATTAACGATTTATATGTCAGCATGCGGCATACGGGCCTAAGTAACTACATAAGAGTTCAAAATTAAATTAAAAATGGCTTAAGTATAGATAAGTCAACGAGCATGGTTTCATTCACATGCAAAAATTAATGTTTTTTTTTTATTTTAACTTCAAAAAAAGATGCAAAATGTAAAAAGAAGAAGAAAAAAGACGCTGCTGTATCAAATTACCCAATAACCTATTTTCAATGATATCATACACTGGATTAAAAAAGCTGACCTGTCAGACGACAAGATAAAATGTAAGTTTACAATACTTACCATTTGTTCCGGTTAAATATTATTTTATTTCTCATAAAGAATAAAGAATTCACTTGTATGTTAAAATAAAAGTTATATTATACGAAAATAATAATTTGAAAAAAATTTAGTGAATTGGCCAAAATCTAAATCAATATCAATACCTATATATAAAACTCTTTTGAAGCTGACTTAGAATCAACGCACAGCCTAAACTATAAGTCATAGAGGTATGACATTTGGAGGGTAGTATCCTTATATAGTGTAGGGGTGCACTAAGAAAGGAATTATGAAACGTCACACTCTAAATGGTAGAACGCGAGCAACGCCGCGGGCGACTGCTAGTAAAAAAGAAAAAGAAAAGTTTCTATGTTCGATAGTTCTAGTTACAATTACGGAACACCTCTTTGTGTGAACACTCACACTTGGCTATTTGAACACTAACTACAATAATTTTTAAAAATAAAATTAGAAATGCATTGCGATCCCTGCACGGGATGGCAACGTCGCACAAAAATCAAATAGTCGATCGTGGGGGATCTCTCATCTCCTTCTAACTTATAGCTCCGTCTCACTTTGTCTATGTTTTTTTTTCGAT
This sequence comes from Eulithis prunata, assembly GCA_918843925.1. Lineage (NCBI taxonomy): Eukaryota > Metazoa > Arthropoda > Insecta > Lepidoptera > Geometridae > Eulithis > Eulithis prunata. The sequence goes on from OU974035.1 coordinate 163,999, forward strand.
CAAAATGAATGCACTTATACACGTAGGGTTGTTATAGCATACCTAAACGAAATAACAAAAAAAAATACCATTATTGGTAATACGATGTTTTTTTTTTTATTATATGTGATTTTTTTGGGTTTCCAATTTAAATTAAAGAAACAATCACGAAGGGTTAAAAGAAAGTTTAAAAAAAAAACTTATTATTGCTTTTAGCGTCCCCATATAAACGAAGGTCTCGGGTTCAAATCCAGTTTAATTCATAACTTAAGGGGTGTTATCAAAATTTGAAGTAGGTAAGTAAGTAGTTATGTTGTAAATAAATATTTTTGTAATTATATTTGATTTTAATTTTATTTTAATAATAAGTACCTACTTAATTATTATTGTTAATAATATATCGTAATTTTATTTTCTCTTTTACAGATACTAAACTAGGAGTTTTATATTCGCAAAGGTAAGTTTAAATAATTGTAACATATTATTTTCTTTTAATTATTATAATATGTGGTGCTTAAATGCCTGTAGGTTAAAAAAACTTCTATCTGTATGTAGGTACCTACCTACTTTAATAAATAATTGAAAAAAAAAATGTAGAGTCAAAGTTCCAGTGTTTTAAATTAAAAAAAAAGTAATGCTAATTTTTTTTTATAGATAATAATAATTATAATATATTTAGTGAGTTACTTATCAACCAGTTAGTATTCTAATGTCAATAGATGGCGCTGTACCCTTTCAAGTAACAATTATGCGTTTATTTTAACGATAATATATTTATGTTAGAAGGTCACCTATTAGGTTAGACATTTTTCTAGATTTATTTTTAGTTGTAAGGTCAAGATAAAACAATTAGAAGTTTTGAAGAAGATTTCTAGAATACCTACTTATTTAATGTAGTGTATTTTTCTTAATGGAAAAGCTATTGTTTTATTAAAATAATAAAAATATTTTCTTTCCAAAAAAAAATATAAAAAACGGAATTATAATTGATCTAAAAATCTAAATAACGAACTATAAAAATGTTTATTTTAACACAAAAGTAAAAATAAAGCCTTGTTAAATAATATCATACTTACTTCCAAAAAAAATAAAAGAGGGGATAATTAAAAAAATAGTATCCTACAAACTAGAAAAAGAACGGCAAAAAAATATTAGACTAAAGTTTAGACATTTATAAAACTGTCAAAAAATCAATTTTAAAATAAAAAAAGCTAAACACCATTCGTAAAATACATTAATTTACTGAAAATAAAACATTTTTTATTAAATAATAACATTATTCATAGAAATAAAATCGTTCGATTCAAACAGACGCCACGCGGAAACGTGAAATTTTTCAAACGAAAAAATTTATAGTTAGAAATAAACTTTAACTTAAAATTCCTAACATTGTACACAGTAGAGATCCTTAACTACATATCCTAAGGGCAATTTTGAGAAAACACCGTCAAATTCCAAGAAAAAAATGCATTCTAAAAATAGATCCCACATATAACTCCGCATTTAATCCCAGAACTAAACGAAAGTCACCTTTCCTTAAGATCCAAGCAGATGTGAAACCACCTCTTCCTGAATCTAAAACCATATAATTTTCGTCGAAAATCAAATTAAATCATTGAAAAAGATTGATGAAAAAAAGTTGAGGTCGAACTGCGCTCGCGCATCGTCCCGTTATTTTTTAAGTACGGTGCGAAGATTTTTATATCTGTCTCGTTTGCACGCGGGCCGCCTACCCACTCCCACTAAAAACAGGCGAGCGGGTACAGTGACCGTGATTCTTGATACTTTTTATTTTTTTTGGCCTTTTTTAGGAAATGGTGACATTGTACCCGGGAAGATGGGTATAGGTTACAGAGTTTGTGGCTTCTGACGTCATACTATCACGTGATGTGAGTTCTTACTTATGGATGTACTTCTACATGTCAGATTAATAATAAAAACTATTCTATTAGTGTTTTCTTTATTACGGATTAATTAATTTTATTCACAAATAAATAAATAAATAAATATTCTCGGACACTTAACACAACGCCTTCTAGTCCCAAACTAAGCAAAGCTTGTACGATGGAAACTAGATGGCTGATAGAATACATACATACATTTTTTTTTTGTAAATACATACTTATAATATATAGAAACACCCAGACACAGAACAAACATCTATGTTTACAACACACAAATGTTTGTTCTCGGTGGGGATCGAACCCACGACCCACAGCACGGAAGGCAGAACTATTACCGACTGAGCCATGACGCCTGTCACAACTTAAAATAAAATTACAACTAATACAGTATTACACAATATTTACAAAATACACATGAAACAGTTGAGCTATCTACAAACCGTTGCGAACGATTTATAGATAGCTCAACTGGTCCAAATTACTACTAATCGGAAGCGTGCCCAAGACACTGGCTGCATAAGCAAGCTGAATAGCAATACTGATACGCTTTATTATATTTAGCTGCAAAAACACAACTAGATTGTAAAGCTGAACAATAACATTTAAGTCGGTACTTTGACGACCGCCATTTTAATAAGCACGTTAAGTACAATGTTTTTATCATAAATACTCACAATATGCCATAAAACTGCTTACTCGTCTTGTAACGAGGTGTACCTACTACTTACATTTAGCTTTACAACCGTATCTTAAGTCGTTCCTTAGAAAAATCTCAAATTAATATTCTTTCAATACTTTTAACAAGAGTTAGGTAGACAAATATATTGGAGTTGAGAAAAAACAGTGGTGACTGAGAATACGCCCGTTAAAATATCATAAACTTTAAACAATGTAATGTTACAGCAACCCACGACTAACCTGAGGATTTTATTACTAAGTACGTACTTTTGTGTCTGAATTTTACGACAACATCAGTAGGAGTAAATATCATATTATAAAACTAGCCGTCGCCCGCAGCGTTGCTCGCGTTCTACCCTTTAGAGTGTCACGTTTCAAAATTCCTTTCTTAGTGCACCCCTACACTATATAAGGATACTACCCTCCAAATTTCATACCTCTAGGACTTATAGTTTAGGCTGTGCGTTGATTCTAAGTCAGCTTCAAAAGAGTTTTATACATTTTGATAAATTATTTTAAAAGCAGGTGTCGTAACATTGTATGGTACTTAAGTAAAAGATTTAGTGGAAATGACGTAAAAGTATGAGACTTTGGGTGTGGTGTATATTTAACATATTATGTTAAATATACACCACACCCAAAGTCTCATCCAAATACATAATTATACACAAAATGACACGATTAGGTTTTCATGTATAGTACAAAATATACAAGAATAAAAAAATTAAGTGATGGAAAAAACGGAAGTTACCTACTTAAAATCAAGAAAAAAAAGAAAAAGGAAAGGTCAAAACGTCTCAAAAGGAAGATTGGTATTAAATAATAAAATAATTACTTAAAAATTGGAAAAAACGATGAAACTTTAAAGTCTGAAAAAGAAGATAAAACCAAAAAAATCGTGTATTTACTTAACTTAAAAAAATCACGAAAAATCTGTAAAATAAAAGTCCATCTCCGTAAAGTATTAAAAAGTCAAAGTATTTTAAAAAAAAAACGTAGCCTTGACTCGAACCTGTTCAATAATGTAGGTTACTTTTTCCAGACCTCTGCAACAGGTAATTAATGTCAAGAATAATCCATTGTACGTTGCAACTTGCAATTGAACGTTGTGGGTAGTTTAATATTTATTATGACGTGTGCATCCTACCTTTTATGCAGCAAATATATTCGTTTTAAAAAAAAACAAGAAACTAGTTGGAGTATGACCATAGATTTTTAGTAGATTCTTGTAAGACTTTTGTTATTTATCGAGTGAGCGAAGCGAACGAGATCTTAGTGACAACTTGGACAAAAATGCTTTGTATGTTTGTTCGACGAGATCTTTTAAACCGCTCATCCGATCTTTATAGAATTTGGTATACGGATAGTACTCTTTAAGTTTTACTGGTTTGTTAAATGAAGTAAATCGGTCAAGGGGTCGTGAAGTTATGAGGGTCACAAGGGAGTAAAAAAAAAAGTCGTAGAATAATATCAAGTGGGGTGTCATATAATATTATTATGATAGGGTTTTGTTTAGACATTCCAAAACCGTTTTTATTTTGATTCTAGGTCTAATAGTTTTTGAGTTGTTGTAAAAATTATAAAATTGGCAAACCCAATATAACGTGAGCTACCATTTCTTGGAGTTTCAATGATTTTGTAGTTCAAATAAGACTGGTACATAGCTAGACGGCGATTTCTAAGCGATTTGCAAAGTTTATTACAACCATTGGTCAATAAAAATTGTTTGGGTTTTATTGACCTCCGACCATCACGAGATCTCAATTCGGGGCGAACTACTAGTAATTATTATAAATGTGAAAATTTTAGTATTCGTCGATAAATACTACTATTAAAACTGTTGAACCAGTTGAATAAAGACCTAAACAATAATTTTTTTGCGTAATATTGCAACGATTTGACCAATTTGAATGAAAATCTAAACAAAAATATTGACCTAACCTATAAAAGTTACTCTTACCAAAAAAAAAGCACATCAAACTTATATCAAGAAATGAGGTTACAATATAAACTAAAATCATCTCATCCTCTATAAATAGTTCCACATCGAGCAAGACCTTTTTGCTCGACTAGGCCTCTAATTGAACTAATGCTATAAATAGAATCTATAAATAGAGACCGCTGTTGCCAAGCGATGCTATCGCGATGCAGACTTGCGACTTGCATATTCCATACTAGGTTTTGCATTTTTTATTGTGTACTGCTTTCAGACATTATACCTACTGTAAGTATATTTTTCTTTTTTATTATTTATTTATTCTTTTTTTGTATGCAATTGGGACATAATAAAAAAATTAATTTATTGATTTTAGCTTAAAAGCAAATGTACCTACATAATATCACTTTTAAAAAAAATCTTAGCATATTTTTTGTGCAAAAAGTGATTTGACTTTCCTTGGATTTGAACCCGTGACCTTAAGAACAATCTGTACCGTTGTCTCTGCGTTAGCAGCAATACCGTTGCAATTACATTCTAACTGTAATTTTTAAACACGAATGCTCATAAAATATTTTATATTCTACAACGTAACTGACAGGAAGAATAATAAGACAGGCTGTATACGAAGGTCGCTGTCAATGGCGACAATTAGGCACTGCTGATACTCATAGCAATACAAACCCTATGTATAGAGCTGCTAGGCTGGTAATGCCAATAGCAGACACCAATCTAAATCAAATTGTATAAATACAGTCTTTATCTTGTTGTCAATGTCAATGTCAAAGTCAATTGTTTTATTCAGAAACATTGAAACTATCGGCAAATGTATGGTTATTTAAGTTTATAGAGCACAGATGTCGCTAGTTTGCAAGCCCCATTCATTAAAACACATCAACGTATCATTGTCCCATTCATACTTCCATTATTTTTTTGTTCGCTGATCTAATGAATTTATCAAGTCGTTGTGTGCTTGGTGGCTCCGAATTAATCAAAAAAAGCTACGTTCAGTGATGACGCCTGTTTGATGGGTGACTGGCGTAACACCATTTTCGTAAGGGTACAAAAATCAAGGCTTTATCACTCACTGGTTTGATGATAGCTTACTTTTTGAAACATTGCTTTTTTTTCAATTATATTAACTAGCTCAAAGTAAAAGATTTTTAAATATAAATGAATGCTGTTGTAAGCAAGGATGTAAGAGCAATCCAAAAAAAAACCAGCCACCCTTTCTAATATCCTACCAAAAAAACAAAAGCTAACGAGCCAAAAAAAAAACCAAGTACCAAGAGGTTGCGTCGCGCTACATCGATCGAAATTCAAACGCGGAACAAAAAGTGGACCGCATCGTGTTTCTCCCTCGCACTCGTTTGCAGACGCGGCATTAGAGAGGGATGGAAGCTCGTCGCCCGCGCCCACGGCGGCGTAGGTTGGTACATTGAACCCGGCTCTGAGTCTGCGCTGTCAAAACCACATCTATCTCTTTCGAACACTGAAGGCGTTAGCTCCGGCAAAATTTGAAACCGCGGTTTTGAGTTTGCACCCAAACTTTTGTTCCCGTCGTGTGACATGGCGCGATTTTCGTTCGAATTTCAAAAAACTCATCATCTATGCCTCGAGTTTGATTTTTTTTTTGTTGGCTTGCGAAAATCGATCTGCAATTTTCGTATAGACAAAAATCGTTTTGTTGAAGGAAAAACTACTTTTCTTTATAAAAAAATTTGCCAATCACTTTTCACAAATCAACAAAATAGCACGCAGTGTTCTGCTGACCAAGGAGATTGCGTCCGAAAAGTTTTTATAGTGACGTGGTCGTGATTTCAGTGTTAGTGCGTCAGACTAGGCCTAACCTACAATCGGTGAGTCTAGTTTCTAGGTTATATTTATAATTAATTGATATCTATAATCGTAGCGAGGCGAGGCCATGACAAGATCGATTGACAGCTGTCATCGTATTTCGTAGACCATGCGGTCAGTGTCACGTGGATACGTAGACAGCTGTACCTACCTATCTAGTCTATCTACCACTATCCGGACTGGCGAAACTCTCGAACTAGACTCGTGCTTTCGAAAAACGAACAATGTATGAAACGGGGGTCAAAATTTGAATCACGTTTCATACAAAACGAGATTTTCAGTGTAATTTTGGTAGAATGCGAGTCCCGCTTCTTCTTACGTAGGAACTACGTATTACATATTTTTAGCCACTGAAAAAAAAACTCTACATCCAAAGAGGTTTTAATATTCTGAGCATCTAACGACATATTTTTAATATTTTTTGTCAAAAGTTGACAGTATTTCAGAAGATGACAATCAAATGACTTGACTTGACTTATTTATTACAATTTTAACACTTGACATTGGCAAAATTGTCTGTCGAAATGACGGACACAGGCCATTAATGAAGAGAAGAAGAAGAATATCCCAAATATTATAGTTAGGTACCTACTTGGACTATTTTTATCCTAATTCCTTGACTTGAACGTTACCCTAGCTACCCTCCTTAGAAAACCTAACGTATATTAATGACCTTAATGAACCCTGAGAATGAGACTGACGGAAAATGAAGAAAAAAAAAATTTCACGCGCCTTTAACTAATTTTTTTTTTATTAACAATACATCAGTAAAAAGAAATCCAGGTCCTGAAACTGAGTGTCCATGAAAGTCCCAGTGTGATGTAAAAGCAGATTTTTTAATATAAGACATATTTTTATTTAATAATAATAGTTATTAGTTTAATCTCATCTAGGCCCTACTCAATGTTCTACTAAAACTATAGTCTACCAACATAATAATATTTTAAAATGTTTTTGGGCTAAATAATTATTGTAGTAGTGTTCATTAATATACCTACTCAAAGACGTAAAACAATAAACTACTAAAAAAAAAATCTTCTGTGAATTTTTATTAAAAGTATGTAGAGTCATAGTCATTCTTACAAATCCACTTTTTAAATTTATTTTGTGTTATTCCCATCGAGCCAACTGGTCGGCCTACTGATGGACCAGATGGGAAAAAAAATCCCATCGAGCCCACTCATTTGCAGAATGGGCTCGTTGGGTTTTTTTTCCCATCTGGCCCATCAGTGGGCCCGTACAATTATCATAGAGATATCTCAATATTACATTTATTGATATTTACAAATACGTCTAATGTAAATCATGACAAATCGATTGCCCAAATATAATATCCATCTAATTAAAAAAAAAAATGGTTAGGCCTATGAATTTATTTCACGAACATCCCACAAATCACTATTAATATCTTAAAGGGTATGTAATGGGGGTATCTAGGGACAAATCCACAAATAATATTGGCTATTTTTTAGCTACAGAGTTACAAGTAAATAGCACTTCTAAGACTCTTGTTATCCATTTTTTTCCACAGAGTATACTTATCGTCAGTATAATACTTATAATTTTGAACATTTCTGTCAGAAAACCATTTTCATGGATCTTTTTTTTTTTTAAATCAGATATTTAATATTGGGCAGATGATTCATTTTGATTTACGTCATAGAAAAAAATACATTGAATGAAAAGTTGCATTCGTGTTTTATAATTTTTTGAAACCGCACATAACACTTTTATTTTAATAGTTTTTCTTGTGTTATTGTGAGTATTGTTGTTTAATTTTGGTGGAATTTTAACCAATAATACTTAGGTCGTAACATAAAGTGTGAGCCATTGGAATAAATGTGTGTAAAGTGATTTCTCTGAATGTGAAAATTCGCTTCAGGTTTTGAAGGGAAAATTCACCATTTTCCCTTCAAAACAAACGACAGCCGACTTGACGAATGACTTAACTGACATATTAAATATATCACTTGACATTGGCAAAATTGACAGTCGAAATGACGGACAGAGGCCATGAATGGAAGAAGAAGAAGAAGAACAATAAAGTTTTTATTTATGGTTTTTTTTAGAGTACGTAGCACACAAAACAAAAAAAGTAGGTATAGGTAGGCATACAAGTATAATTGTATAACAATATTATGTATATAACACGATATCCATTTCATTTTTCTATTATACTTTTTATAATTAAGCGTCTGGTAAAAATTATCTGTAAACAAAAATAAGGAACTAATCAAAATGTAAAAAAATAGATGTACCTACTAATATTCTAAATATAATTCATCAAAAAATTAGAATGTATAACAGTTTTTGGCTAAATATGTTTTTTTTATGAGCTATAGCTAAGCATTTGGCTGCCAGCACACCTGGGTAAGTGTAGCTTCAGGCTAAGGTGGAGCACGCTTAGCTATAATCCACCTATTCACTCTTTTCTTGAAAATTCCTAGGTTATATCTTTCAGGAAATACTGAAGATGGCAGTAGCTAGTTTTAAAATTAAATGTTTATCATCATTACTAGAAGCTCTGTTACTCAATAAAATAAAAATAAATCGAACTTATAGGACCTAATAGTATTTTTATTTACAAAAATTAACACTAAGTAATTTGACCATTTAAAAAGAAAGAAAGAAAAAGTATTTTTTTTTTTAAATACTATTAGTTGATGGAACAAGCAGATAGCCCACCTGATGTTAAGTGGTAACCATCACCTATAGCAATAGAAACGAATTAGATAAAATTTGGGAATGGGAAAATAAAATTTAAATTGAATATAAAAAAACTGTGTTTATTTATTACTAATGTACAGTAAATTGTCATAAAAAAAACTATAAAATATGCCTCAATCCATAGACAGTAGATCACCCCCATGGATTGGATATCTCCAAGGGTTTACGGAAAACCCAGAGATATTCAAAGACATCCAATCCATGGGGGTGATCTCTGTCTATAGATTGAGGCATATTTTATAGTTTCCGTGCTCCCTTTCGCTTGTATCCCATAGCATACAGTACAGGGTGTAATAGAACTACTCCCAAAACTCAGGGGGTTAGAGTACCCAAAGATATATGAAAAATACAGATTACACTAAAAAAAACTTGTTTTTTTTTAATTTATGCTTATTTATTTAAATATTTTTAGAAAACCTTTTTTTTTTTTTCCTTTAAAAAAAATTTTGGAAGAGGAATATCCTACCTGTTTATTTCTAGGGTTGTCAATTAAAAAACAGGGCTAAAAAAATCAGGGGTTTAGACAATTCAGGCGTTATTCAGTATTCATAAAAATCTTCTCACCGACTAAGGTCACTGACCCCTTTACCTACATAATGATGCAACCGCCGTTTTAATACCAGACAGGACAAGTTGAAACTTGAACAAAACTGACCCATAAGTCGTCCCCATACAAAATTAAATTGATGAATGAGGTCATTATGACTCAACATAAATAAAACATTTATTTATTTATCTTTCCGTTATATTATTATACATTTTTAGGAACATCTTAGGTTTAATTAAAGTAAGTTTTTCATATATTTTTCTCTACCCTCCATCGCGTTTGTGACACTGGAGTAAACAGAAACTGTAAAAATTGTAGCAACAAGTTGCAAAAGTCATAAATAAAGGAGAAGTTATAAATCTTAAAACAAAACCCTTAATCATTCCCCTGCCCTTATCCCACGCTAGGTGGGGTCGGCACAACATGTTTTCTTCTTCCACTCACTCCTATCATTCGTCAACTCTGAATCTACTCCTCTCACATTCATATCCTCTTTCACACAATCAAACCACTTCTTCGGTCTTCCTCTACTTGCATACCCAGCCACACTCATATTAAAAAAAAACAAAACCCTTAATATGTTAAATACACGCAATTCTAGAAAAAAAACTCTATTGACTCTACTTATTTTAATAATCCCAACAAAAATATTTCTAAGTCAAAGTTAAAAAGCTTTTGTTCAATAAAATCTCACTGATCACTTTGAATCGTGAATCGTCACGTTAGGTTTCGTATGAATAGGTATGTATCTAAGTATTTATATACGTATTGCCTAGTACTAGGTTTATTACCTCATCATCATCATCATCTTCCTACCCTTGTCCCACGCTAAGTGAAGTCGGTACAACATGTCTTCGTCTTCCACTCTCCTCTGTCAGCCGTCATCTCGGTGTTCACTCCTTTCTTACTCATATCTTCTTGCACTAGGTTTATTACCTGTCTCAAGTTAATTCTACAAAAAGATTAAAAACCTTCGTCAGTGAAAAACTCCTTTGAATATAGACTTCAGTTCGTCCAATCTCAATACTTCGAAATGATCTAACTTAAGACATCCTTTATGACAATCTCGTTTTTTTTCGGAAGGGGTTAAAAACTTCAAAATTGAAAAAAAAAAAAAAAAAAAAAAAAAAAAACGTAACGAATGAAATATTTATCGTGGTTTTTAATCAATTGGAATATTATATTCTGATCAAGTTTTTAAAAGTAGTTTTGTTACACCTTGCATAAAAAATTCTTGGGCACTTCTTACAACGCCCTCTAGTCCCAAACTAAGCAAAGCTTGTACTATGGGAACTAGATTGCTGATAGAATACATAAATTCTTTTTTTTAATATGTAGATACCTACTTACTCGTATAATACATAGTAACACCCAGACATAATAATATAACAAACATCAATGTTTGCCACACAAACGTTTGTTCTCGGTGGGGATCGAACCCACGACCCACAGCGCGAAAGGCAGAGCTGTTACCGACTGAGCTGTTACTTTGCACCTAATCTAGAAAGTTGCCTGGAAGAAATCGCTTTGAGCGATAAGGCAACCCATTGTACTTTATACTTTTATACTAATATTATAAACAAACTTTCGCGTTTATAATATTAGTAGGTATAAAAGTATTAAGTAAAAGTAATATTAGTATGCATCCGCATGTTTGTTTCTCTTTCACGCAAAAACTACTGATCCGATTTGGATGAAACTTGAAATATATATTGTCCGTGACCTGGATTAACACATAGGCTACTTTTTATCCCGAAAAATCATCGGGATCGCTGTACCTACTCTTATTAATTCTGTGTTATTCTTACTTTTGCAAGTATAATAAGCGAATAAAGCCAGGTGAAGCGGCTAGTCCGGCTACGTGTCATTGGCACGGGCGCGTTTCCATTGCCGCGGCGTGTCAAGGTCGCATGTCGTCACGATTTTTTGTCGTGATCGGATTTAGTTGCTATGGACTGTTTTCATAGATTGAAGAGGCTGGAAATACAGAAAAAAAACTATACAGCTTTGAAAACACGTTAATAGCTCGTTCATTTACATTCACAAAGAAAAATGAGCTGTTGGCTATTTGTTTCGTAGTTTTGCATGCCGATGTATTTGGTGAGATAATAATGTGAAACTCAAACCGTTTTTAAATAAATACATATTTATTCACATAGAAAATTACAAATAATACAGTATTTACAATATTCACAATATTTACAAAATACGCATGAAACAGTTGAGCTATCCACAAACCGTTGCAAACGATTTATAGATAGCTCAACTGGTCCGAATCAGTAGCAATCGGAAGCGTGTACTGTACAAGACACTGGCTGCATAAGCAAGCTGAATAGCAATGCTGATACTCTGGCCTAGATAATCACCAGCCCTCGGGTCACGCGTCGCTTCGTGTTGACTCTGATTCTAACAAAATTATAATTTACTAGCCGTTGCCCGCGGCGTTGCTCGCGTTCTAGACCCTTTAGAGCGCGACTTTTCAAAATTCCTTTCTCAGTGCACCCCTACACTATATATGGATACTACCCTCCAAATGTCATACCTCTAGGACTTATAGTTTAGGCTGTGCGTTGATTCTAAGTCATCTTCAAAAGAGTTTTATTTTATTTAAAAATATGTATGTGTGTATTCTATCAGCGATCTAGTTTCCATCGTACAAGCTTTGCTTAGTTTGGGACTAGAACGCGTCTAAGTGTCCGTGAATATTTATTTATTTATAATCCCGTTCGTCCCGCTGAGATGTTGGTGGGACGAACGAGAAGTTATTTTAAAATCTTCCCACTCGTCCCACTAGATTGTTTAAGATTTGCGAGTTTGATTATTTCCCGATATTTTGACAGAGTCCCGTGATCATGGCGCATGGCAACTGTACTGAAATATCGGGAAAGTAATGAAACTCACACATAATGATAAATATTATTTTTAGCGAAAACTATGAATTGATTTAGTATAAGCCGTGATGACCTCAATTTTTGTACTTAAAAAAACAAAAAAAAATTTAGGACATTTGACGCAACGCCATCTAGTCCCAAACTAAGCAAAGCTTGTACTATGGGAACTAGATAGCTGATAGAATATTTATATAAATTGTTTTATACATTCTTATGATAACACCCAGACACAGAAAAAACATATACCTATGTTTGTCACAGAAATGCTTGTCCTCGGTGGAGATCGAAGCTACTACCACAGTAGGCAGTAGGCAGAGCTACTGCCGACTGAGCCATGACAACTTCTTTTCGCCAAACTGTTGTAGCCAATTAAATATTCGGCAGTCCAGCAGTAGGCGATCTACATAGAATGAGACTACATATTGGGGTTCATAATTTAAGAATGATCCTCGTAATTTTACTGAATAGGTAATTTTTTTTTTCCTGTCCATTCTAGGCACTCATTTTGCCAGTTTCGTAAGTAAGCTAGAGTAGAGCTTCTTGTAAAAGAACTCCAGGGAAGTACTACCACTGTACTTAAGCTACTAGCAATGCGAGCATTACTGCTTGGCAGCAGAAATAGGCATTGCTGTGTTCCGGTTTGAAGGGTGTGAGTACCGGTGAACACTTTTGTGTCTCAGAGTAGGTACCTACCTAGAAGTAGCACATACCTAATACTTACTACTATATCATCAATATATATAAAACTCTTTTGAAGCTGACATAGAATCAACGCACAGCCTAAACTATAAGTCCTAGAGGTATGACATTTGGAGGGTAGTATCCTTATATAGTGTAGGGGTGCACTAAGAAAGGAATTTTGAAACGTCACACTCCAAAGGGTAGAACGCGAGCAATGCCGCGGGCGAGGGCTAGTAGCAGTATATGTATAGCAGTATATAGAAGTATAGTGTATGCTAAATAATAGTTAGACGCAGTGCATTACATATATTTCTCCCACAAAAACTGTTCGTCACTTTTCTCGAATCAACAATCAAAATAATACTTGGTATTGATGATGGGGATATTATATTCAGTATAAAGTCTTCTTTTGGTTATAATTAGCTTAAATAATATTTGTTCTAAATCAATTACAAAATAATATACTTATTGATTGCGATCGCACACTTGAGTTCCACCATGACAGTAAGTAGAAAAAATTAAATAATATGTGTGTGTATGACGCCATGCCTGGCATGTTATACCTATAGTGCCTTCTGGTAAGATCGGCGTAATAGTAAGTCCGGATGCGAAGCAATTCAGCGATATTTTTATACGATAATTGCTTAGTTTCGTGATTTATCCGGACTTAATATTACGCCGATCTTACCAGAAGGCACCTTACTTGTTCCATAAACACTAGAACTAGTACTTACTACTAACTGGATGTGACATCCGAAATCTCGCAGTATCACAGTAAAGTCGTGTTGTAGTGGAAACGCGCCGCGTAGCGCGGTAGCACGGACCGGTCTTGTGATTCACGCGGGGAACTCGCCAGCGCGAGTCGAGAAAAAACTGCCTGGGTTCCGACTGTATATAATTTTACAATCTATGTATCTATTTATTTATTTGAGTCCCTAACATCATATACACCGAATCACTGAATATAACAATAACAAAATAGAGGCATGCCAAGTGTATCTTTATTATTAGCACGTTAAACTGTCCCGGCTCTAGCAGTCGTTAAGTCATGACGGAGGCCTTAAGGCGGCCTAAAAACTCCGTCAACAGAGTTGGTTACTAACTCATACGAGCTTGCTTTACTGCCGTACTCAGAGATGTATGTTAAGAGATCAATGCTTAGTTCAATATGTAATGATAACTAGAGATAAAATAGACAAAGACAAGAAATTAATTTACCACTGGCTGATACCCGCGACTTCGTACGCGTGCGATACTTTCCACCAAAATATATGTCAGCATACAATGAATGTGGTCAGCAGCAAATGGCTGCTTTTGGTTTAGAGAGTTCAAGCTGTATCTAAGAATCCACGTCTTTGATTTCAATAAAATATAGCCTATGTTTCAATCCGGAAAAAGGGCTTCCGAATGGTATATGTTTCATAAAAATTGGTCCAGTAGTTAAGGCGTGATCCGCGAACAAACAAACAGACAAGCTCGAATTCCGGAATCAGAATCGTTTATTTAGTAGATCTTTAAGTTTATCCATTTTAATTTAAGTTTTGAGCACAAAAATGTATGATAACTTAAGTATAAAAAAAATATTAGTATATAACTCAAAATATCATGTGCCTTAAAATGTATACTAACATTCTTAAAGATTTCACCGTTTAAATGATTTGATCAAGGATTCCTAAAATACCAAACTTTTTTTGCACCTCGCAAAATTCATCGCTTCATCTTTTTAACAATTCAAAAAATCCCTTAGAAAATATTTAAACGCGCTCACATTACATAAATCAAGTAAGCGGAGATGGTCTTCCCACCTGTCACATTTTGATAGCTGTAGAATAGAAAGTAGAAGTAACACAGTACCTATAGTAGAGTTCTTTGCCATAGAGTTACTGGTTCAGTCTTGGACATATCACACAACGCCCTCTAGCCCCAAACTAAGCAAAGCTTGTACTATGGGAACTAGATCACTGATAGAATACTTTGTTTTAAATCAAATATATTTACCCGTTCGTCCCACGAACATGCTCATTGGGACAAATGGGAACAAAATAATACTTATTTTTTGCATTCCCATTCGTCCCACCAGCGGGACGATACCCAGTGGGACGATCGTCTATGAACGTTTATTAACCGCTTAACATTAGGTCATCTGCTTATTATCTATGCATACAGCTGGGTTATTTTTGAAAAAAGAGGAGGTTTTCAATTCAACCATAATATTTAATGGTTTTATTTGTCTGTATGTTCCGCAATTATTCCGCCATTTAAAAATCTTTGTTGATGGTTTTTTTTATTTGGTAGAAAAAAACCAGGGATGGTCTCATATAAATTTTATCAAAATCGATTCAGTAGTTTGGCAGTTAAATAGGAATAACTGGAAAAACACGTCATCCACGTACACGATATCGTATATTTTTTTTTCCTGTGACTTTTCAGTGTTTACGATCAATAGAACAGGCCCAATGAACTGCCATCATCATCTAAGCAAGCAAGCTCGTATGAGTTAGTGGCCAACTCTGGTGACGGAGTTTTTAGGCCGCCTTAAGGCCTCCGTCGTGGCTTAACGACTGCTAGAGCCGGGACAGTAACGTGCACGAAGCACGGAAGCGCTCAGATGTAAATGTAACGGTCACCCATCCAAATGGTGACCGCGCAGAACGTCGCTTAACTTAGATAATCGGTGAAGATTGACTAAGCAAGGAAGACACGAACGCATGAAGTCTGTTTTTCTAGTTTAAAAATTATGGATTATATTATTATTTTTAAAATTATGTAGATTTTGTCCGCCATTGCAAGGGACTGCATCTAAACCATCCCCTATTTTGTAACAGTATCGATTTTACAATCACGATACACATACCCCATTGGTTCGTTTAATGCATTATCTCACCCTTACTTTAAGGGTGGACTGACCAATGGAAATCAACCCCTTTTACTTTCAAAAAGAAAGTATAATACATAAATTTAAAAACTCGAAAAACTTCAATTTGATACGCCTTCATCGGATGATGATGGCAGTTCATTGGGACTGTTCTGATCGTAAACACAGAAACGTCACAGGAAAGCAAAATACGCAATGTACGTGGATGACGTATTTTTTCCAGTTATACCTATTTAACTGCCAAACTACTAATCAGATTTTAAAAAAAATATATGGAGCAATTGTGAATGAAATACTCTTTCAAATAAAAAAAGAATTTTTGAATTCATCATCAATTATATAAAACTCTTTTGAAGCTGACTTAGAATCAACGCGCAGCCTAAACTATAAGTCCTAGAGGTATGACATTTGGAGGGTAGTATCCTTATATAGTGTAGGGGTGCACTAAGAAAGGAATTATGAAAAGGATTTTTATTTACTTAAATTTATTTATCATCATCATTATCATTTCAGCCTGTTTGCACCCACTGCTGAGTATAGGCCTGTTTATCACGCCATTATTTTCGGTCCCAAAGTCTAAAGGGACTATTTCGTGAACGCGAACAACGCCGCGGGCGACGGCTAGTCGGTTTATAAATGCCAGAGTTGTGAGTTAAGAAACAAAAAAAAAACCAAGTTGAGAACCTCCTCCTTTTTTGAAGTTTGCTAAAAATATATAAAAAAAAATCCATTAGTAAGAGTTTTAGCGTTTAGTTGTCAATTGACATACCGTGGTAGAACAGACACGATCGAAGCATAGCACCTCACTGGAGTGCTTTGCGTGTGTGAGTGTAGACGTGTACGTACACTGACTGTACAAGTGTTATACAAGGTGTTGTAAATGTAAGCCTATATTTCGTGACAGATAATTTTTGATCCCGCAAGTTGTTTTCTGTGAATGAATGTATAAAAACGTATTTGTCTATAAAACAACAAAATATAAAAAAAGAAATATAATATTTAATGTAGGTACAATGGATGGCTTTATCGCTCAATAGCAATATCTTCCAGACTTTCTCTTCTGTGCATTTTATAGTTCCATTTTATTGTATGGTAGGAACTAATAATAACGGGATTTTCCAGAAAATGAATCTACTCACCTATTCAAAAACAAAAAAATATTTTCCTTTGTTTTAAATACTTGTTGGAATGGTTTATTGACATAATCCCCACGAAGCTGTCCCCAACAGTGGGGATTATACAATCTTTAAAAAAAAATTGGCGTTTTCCCTCGAACCTAAAAGGTAAACTCTTATTGGATGTTAAAAATGGTAAATAATATGTTTTGATATTTAAAAACTTTCTTATTAGACACCACTGAATATAACTTAATATGCAAGAACATATTCCTATTACATTCCAACTAGATTGTTTATACATAGCATTATGACGTACCTACTCGTACATGTTATAATTCCTATAGGATTTGATGCAAAATATAACAGGCGACTGAGACAGATTCATTTGAATTTATTCAGTGAGAATACATTACAGAAAAGTTTCCAGAGCGTTATATCATAGCCTAGCTTTGCCTCCACTGTGTGGGTTTGATGTCCATCTCAAAATCGGCTCAAAGGGGAAAACAAGGGGATTTTGAGACTCACTTTCTATAAGAAATATTTGTGTGATGGCAAATATAGATGTTTGTTCTGTGTCTAGGTGTTACTGCGTAGTTTACCAAAAAAACACTTATTTTCAGTAATCTTGTTCTCATAGTACAAGCTTTGCTTAGTTTGGGACTAGAGTTGTCTTAAAATTCATTTAATATCTACTTATTTGTGTGAATCACGAGAATCACTATAAAACGAACTCTAGAAAAACTATATTTGTTATTTTACTCCATAAAATATATTACAACTAATACAGTATTTACAATATTCACAA
The DNA here is from genome assembly GCA_918843925.1 of Eulithis prunata. Classification (NCBI taxonomy): domain Eukaryota; kingdom Metazoa; phylum Arthropoda; class Insecta; order Lepidoptera; family Geometridae; genus Eulithis; species Eulithis prunata. The sequence continues at coordinate 181,997 of OU974035.1, forward strand.
TATTTACAAAATACACACGAAACAGTTGAGCTATCTACAAACCGTTGCAAACGATTTATAGATAGCTCAACTGGTCCAAATCAGTAGCAATCGGAAGCGTGTACAAGACACTGGCTGCATTAGCAAGCTGAATAGAAATGCTGATACGATATTTAAAAAATATTTGACTTAAAAAATAATTATTTAGTGTTTTTACTATTGCTTTCAAAATACCACCCTGTATAGTATAGAGCTTACACCGTGTGCGTATCGATGTGTGGGATGTCTGTGTGTCAGTGTGTGCGTGCGGGGAGGTTTCATTGTTCACTGAATAAAAATAGGGTTGCACTCGTGTAAGTTTTTTTTTTGTGAAACTTTACGATATGACAGATGGTCTTTAGCGGCGTCTGTCAAATGTGAACTTTTTTTTTAACTTTCACTGCAGTTAGTTGTTTTTTTATAACTGGGTATAGGTGAGGAAGATTCTTTTCTTACAAGATTTGAAAAAGATAGACGGTAAAATAACTACTAATTACGTACAAAATTAAAAAAAGTAAAATAATGGGCTAGTCTCAAAATCTCCGTTGAATCCACTTTTAAGGGGATTTTGAGATTTTTTTTATTTTTTTTTATTTTATTTTATTGAGTAATAAAATCCACAGCTCTTAAGAATAATAATGGTAAATCTTAATTTTAAAGCAGATAGCCAAAGACGGATTTACATTCTAAATACAATAACATATAAGCAAAAATCGACGACAGAACACAAAATAAAAAGTAGAATGATGTAGGAAATTATGGTGAGTGGATTTAATGTTGTGTTGATGCAAGAGAAGATTTTAAGAAGAGAGATTTTAAAATCCACTTGATTTCGAAAGTTTAAAATCATCATTGTCATGAGTAGTAGTACAAGTAGCTGGTTACGTACAAAATTAACAAAGTGAAAAAATGGGTTAGCCTCAAAATCCCCGTTGAATCCTCTTTTAAGGGGATTTTAAGATTGTAAAATCCCCTTGATTTCGAAAGCTTAAAATCATCATTGTCATGAGTAGTACTACAAGTAGCTGGTTACGTACAAAATTAACAAAGTGAAAAAATGGGTTAGCCTCAAAATCCCCGTTGAATCCTCTTTTAAGGGGATTTTAAGATTTTAAAATCCCCTTGATTTCGAAAGCTTAAAATCATCATTGTCATGAGTAGTACTACAAGTAGCTGGTTACGTACAAAATTAACAAAGTGAAAAAATGGGTTAGCCTCAAAATCCCCGTTAAATCCTCTTTTAAGGGGATTTTAAGATTTTAAAATCCCCTTGATTTCGAAAGTTTAAAATCATCATTGTCATGAGTAGTAGTACAAGTAGCTGGTTACGTACAAAATTAACAAAGTGAAAAAATGGGTTAGCCTCAAAATCCCCGTTGAATCCTCTTTTAAGGGGATTTTAAGATTTTAAAATCCCCTTGATTTCGAAAGTTTAAAATCATCATTGTCATGAGTAGGTAGTAGTACAAGTAGCTAGAACTTGGTATACTTTTATGCCTATTTTATATTGCAAAGTGAAAATGGTAGTACATAGAGTTATATTGGACATCGTCTTCTATCAGCAATCTAGTTCCCATAGTACAAGCTTTGCTTAGTTTGGGGCTAGAGGGCGTTGTGTGAAATTTCCATAAATATTATTAACTAGTAGTTCGCCCCGAACTGAGATCTCGTGATGGTCGGAGGTTAATAAAACCCAAACAATTTTTATTGACCAATGGTTGTAACAAACTTTGCAAATCGCTTCGAAATCGCCGTCTAGCTATGTACCAGTCTTACTTGAACTACAAAATCATTGAAACTCCAAGAAACGGTAGCTCACGTTATACTGGTTTAGCCAATTTTATAAATTTTACAACAACTCAAAAACTATTAAACCTAGAATCAAAATAAAAACGGTTTTGGAATGTCTAAACAAAACCCTATCATATGACACCCCACTTGATATTATTGTACGTTTTTTTTGTTTTTTTCTCCTTCTGGACCCTCATAACTTCACGACCTCTTGACCGATTTACTTCATTTAACAAACCAGTAAAACTTAAGAGTACTATCCGTATACCTACCAAATTTTATGAAGATCGGATGAGCGGTTCAAAAGATCTCGTCGAACAAACATACAATTGAAATCAAAGACGTGGATTCTTTGATACAGCTAGAACTCTCTAAACCAAAAGCAGCCATTTGGCACGAGGTTCATCGTATGCTGGTTGTCAGAGATTTTGGTGGAAAGTTTCGCAAGCGTACGAAGTCGCGGGTATCAGCTAGTTCAAAATAAAAATAAATTAAATAATCTAAACCCAGTGAATCATCATCAATCATCATCATCAATATATATGTATATAAAACTCTTTTGAAGCTGACTGATAATCAACGCACAGCCTAAACTACAAGTCCTAGAGGTATGACATTTGGAGGGTAGTATCCTTATATAGTGTAGGGGTGCACTAAGAAAGGAATTATGAAACGTCACACTCTAAAGGGTAGAACGCGAGCAACGCCGCGGGCGACTGCTAGTATTTAATTTTTGTTTTACACAGCCCTACGGGCACTGGGTGACAGGGTAAACGTAACTGACCTACTCAACGTAACACGTGAACCGACCTGAAACGTAGATACCTACGGCATTATTGACTCTTTTTTTTTTTTTTTTTTTATTGGCATCGCATTGTTTGTGCATTTGCCATTTTATGTGAAAAATTAGGGAAACAATATTATATTATAAAAATGCGCGGGATCTGACATGCGGGTTAGGAAGGATCAGCAAGGATTTACTCATATTTGTAAAAAAAAAAAAAATGGTTTCGACCAATTAACTCGTTCCCTGCGGAACTAGATTGCTGATAGAATACTTATATTATATTTTAATATTTTATACACTTTTTTTTGTAAATACATTCTTATAATACATAGTAACACTCAGACGTAGAACAAACATCTGTTTGCCACACAATTGTTTGTTCTCGGGGATCGAACCCACGACCCACAGCACGGAAGGCAGAGCTCCTACCGACTGAGCCATGACGCCTGTCATTATCTGAGTACAGATTCAGTTTAGATCAAAAAGTAAAACTATAGAATGAATTTCCTGAAGAAAATATTTTCTTGTTCCAGTTTTCAAACAAAAATGGAGGAGCTCTACCAAAAGTTTGCCTATCACCACACTGGGGCTTACACACCTCATGGCCTTCATCAATACTACAGGCCGTTTGAACAAGAAACATGGAAAGAAAAATATACTTGAGCAGGTAATTTTTTTTAAAATTATTTTTCCACTTGGCGTGGGTAAGTTTTTTTTCTACCAAAATTGACGAGTTTTTCAAACAAATGCACAATAAAGAGACGTTTTGGAGTTTTGCCTTCTTTTGAAGCAACATTAATAGCACTTTTATTTTAATAGTTTTTCTTGTGTTATTGTGAGTATTGTTGTTTAATTTTGGTGGAATTTTAACCAATAATACTTAGGTCGTAACATAAAGTGTGAGCCATTGGAATAAATGTGTGTAAAGTGGTTTCTCTGAATGTGAAAATTCGTCTCCCAGTTTTGAAGGGAAAATCCGCCATTTTCCCGTCAAAACAAACGACAGCCGACTTGACATAGACTTGACTGATATTATTTCAAAATATCACTTGTCACTGGATAAAATGTCTGTCGAAATGACGGACAGAGGCCATAAATAGAAGAAGAAGAAGAAGAAGAAGAAAGTAAAGAGTTTCTCTAGTTATTTATTTCATAAATTATAGAGCTAGCTATTGAACTGCATCAAATTGTATTTCTACGAATCATTACAAAAGTTTCTTCAAATAAATACCGTCTAGACTATGGTGAGACGCTCAAAGGGATGTAATCCGAGGGCATTGACCTCGCCAGACGGAGGCTGGGTCCAATAAGGTTTTAGTTTTCAATTTTACGCGTGCAAAACTTTCCACCAAAATATCTGTCAACCAGCATACGATGAACCTCGTGCCAAAGGCGGCTTTTGGTTTAGAGAGGTCAAGCTGTATAACATAATCCACGTCTTTTTTTAGAAATAAATATAGCCTATGTTTCAATCCGTTATAAGGGCTTCCGAATGGTATAAGTTTCATTGAAATTGGTCCAGTAGGACCGCGAACAAACAAACAGACAAACTCGATTTTCGGAATCAGAATTGTTTATTTAGTAGATCTGCATATTTAGTTTATCTTTAATTTAACTTTTGGCTTTTTTACAGTTTTATAATAGTATAGATAGAATAGACTAATAAGAAAACTTATATTCATCTGTTCACAACATAATTGACAATAAAACGACTTGTAGTTGAAAAAAAAAATGTCTAGCAATTTCTTAAAATATTATTCGTCAGTTAAACTGTCTGGTAACTTAGAAGCTTTTGCTTTGTCATTCAAATAAGTACTCTAAAGTAGCGCAAATAGTGTATAATTTAGATTGTATCTATTTCGTCTCCTAGTTAAATCAGAACTCACACAAAATCCGACAGTAACATCAAAGATTTAAGATCCAATATCATTTGACACGGTTATGATACACCAGACGGTCGCCTGATAAGCTTCTGTCAAGTAATAACCCACCCTATTGTGAAGGATACAAGGAAAAAACTCCTTTGATAAGGGTATTTATACTTTTTTATCACTACACATCCATCGCCAGGTTCAGTTTGTCTCGGGAGTTTGAAATAAGAACTCGTTTGAGCGCAGTTTTTTTTCGCAAAGTTTGACGAAAGAGTTTTTAAATGAAATACAGAAAAATAGTTCGTAGTGTTTTGACAAAAAAGTTTTTATGGAATACTGATAAATAATGTGTTTATTGTGTCCGTTGAAGGAATAATTATGTGAATGGAAGTAACTTAAGTATATAAAATTAAAGGTAGGTAAGTAGGTATAATATTTTCTAAGCTAGAAACTAAGTTTAGAATTAGTGTGTGCATGCATTGCAACTTGATATTGACAGGTGTGGTTTTCAAATCTCAGTTTATCAGAATTTAGAAAATATTTAAAAAAATTAGTAAAATAAGCTCAAAATATTAGTAACTTTGTACTTAGTCAAGAAAAATATCCACTTGATTTAATATTTTTTTTCTCTAATTATCATTATGCTAATGTTTTTTTGTACACTTTCGATCAGAACACATTGTGCTTATAGGTGTATAATATAACTAATACCTACGGTTCAAATAATCACCAAAATTTCACGAAATAATCTAAGAAAAAATAGAAGAAAGAAAAAAAACCAACTAAACTAATATAAAAACTAAATTTTTTTTACACATGAATATTTGTCAGACAAAATCATCATCTCTATCTTCACTAAATATAACTCTTTTGAAGCTGACTGACAATCAATGCACAGCCTAAACTATAAGTCCTAGAGGTATGACATTTGGAAGGTAGTAACCTTATATAGTGTAGGGGTGCACTAAGAAATGAATTATGAAACGTCACACTCTGAAGGGTCTATAAGTATGATCAAAGATTTTAACCAAATAATGCGAGCAAAGCCGCGGGCGACAGCTAGTTTAATTATTAACTGTCTCATGGCATTCGTAGCAACAGCAACTGACGCCCACGTCATAGGGGAGCCCAGGGTGGGGTCAGGACTAAGCAGGTCGGGGTGACCTTGGAGTATTTAACCACCTACGTGATTTTCTTTTCAAAAGCAGACGAACTCTGTGACCTGTTGAGTTGAGACTAAAAGGGTGTGGGTTTGATTCCTATGAAAAGGCATTCCGTCCTGTAAACTAAGTAGTCTGGTGAGAATTCTATGAGATTCTATCCTACTAATATTATAAACGCGAAAGTTTGTAAGGATGTACGGATGTTTGTTACTCTTTCACGCTGCAACTACTGATCCGATTTGGATGAAACTTGGAATATATATTGTCCGTGACCTGGATTAACACATAGGCTACTTTTTATTCCTGAAAATGAACAGGATCCAACGGGACGTGAACTCTTCAGAAACGCCTAGAAGATTTCGCATAGCAAATTGCACTTCTAATTCTGTGCTGACGAAGTCGCGGGTTAGTAGTATTAAGATTCTAGATGGATTTTGCGATTTTAAGAATAAATTTAAAACGAGATAAAACAAAAATCCGCAACATAATTTGCATATTTTTCTTAATTCTTCAAACATACAAAAATAGGAAAAAAATTATTTTCCCAAAAAAAAACTTTTCTTTATATTTTCTTTCGTATTGAACTGTTTTTCAAATGCGTACTGATTTTTTTTTGCCTTGTATTAGCAGACTATCGTCAAGAGTGAATAGGTCACGGTCCGTCAGCTGTTTATCTAGACCAGACGGTATTGTCCTAGGTCATTGATCGACCTTCATGTCAAACTGTAAATACCAGCCGTGCCTTTATAGAAACACATATACACTCAAGGCTGTATTCCAGGCACGGTAGACATCCCTTTTGATATTGAATTTATTTGCTACCTATAAAAAAATATTCATGAATATTTCACACAACGCCCTCTAGTCCCAAACTAAGCAAAGCTTCTAGATACTATGGGCACTACTATTTTTTAAAGTATGTATACATACCTATATAAGTACAAGCCGTCGCCCGCGGCGTTGCTCGCATTTTAGACCCTTTAGAGTGCGACTTTTCAAAATTCCTTTCTTAGTGCACCCCTACACTATATGTATAAGGATACTACCCTCCAAATGTCATACCTCTAGGACTTATAGTTTAGGCTGTGCGTTGATTCTAAGTCAGCTTCAAAAGAGTTTTATATATTTAGATTAGTTACTTTAATTCAAAAACTAATTCTGACAGTAAAAACATTCCAACTGACAGAACTGACAGATGGCGGACGGATAACAAGCGGTTTGTCATTGTTAAACTTTCACAATAAAATAGCCCGAAGTACTAATTATAGTATTAATCTCGCGGTTAAAAAACCTTGTAAAACCCCATATTGTAACACCTTAGTATTAATTAATTATTATATTGGTAAATAAGGAGACATTGTAATTAAGGAGAGCAGATAGAGCAGCAGTCTAAATTGTCTCGAAATGACGGACTGAGGCCATATAGGTAGAAGAAGAAGAAGTAAGTACTTACCTAGTTTATATCGTGTCTTGTAGATGTCGGTGTCGAAGGGTGCAAGTACTCAATAAATAAATATTCAAGGACACTTAACACAACGCCTTCTAGTCCCAAACTAAGCAAAGCTAGTACGATGGAAACTAGATGGCTGATAGAATACATACCTACATACATTTGTTTTTGTAAATACATACTTATAATACATAGAAACACCCAGACACAGAACAAACATCTATGTTTTACAATACACAAATGTTTGTTCTCGGTGGGGATCGAACCCACGACCCACAGCACGGAAGGCAGAGCTACTACCGACTGAGCCATGACGCCTGTCAATGGGTTGCATGCTTGTTTCCCGGCTTACTATAGTATAACAAAAAATCCTCAAACAAACCGACGTGTGCTTAATAGTACCTACCACTGTACATCTGCTACAACAAAAAATGAATCAATTTTTTATCCGTCACGCGAAAATCTATTGATTTTATTTTAACCCCATTGTTAGGGGTAAAACCGAAGGGTGAACAAAACTGCTAATTTTGAGTAAAAGAGATTTTTTTTGCTTAATTAGATATGTTTGGGGAAATTGGGAAAAAATAAGGGCTAATAAAAGTTAGTAAATACCTATTATTATCTGCTTGAAACTTGAGTAGTTATTGAAGAGTATTTATTTATTAGATTCGTATTAAAAAAAAATGCAAAAATGAACTTGTCAGCCACCAATATAAAATGTATGCTTTAAGTTTATACTTTTTATCTAAATGAAAAATACCTACCTACTTGTTACTTTTTACTTGTTTCTTGTGTGTTGAGGCAGCGCATTAGCATCACCTACTCTGGTGTGCAGGGCGGCGGTGACTACTTAACATCAGGTGGTCTGTTCGTAAAAAAAACCTTATTTCTTTAACATGTGTAAAAGTTCTGACTAAGAACCGAGAGACGAATATTCTTCTTCTTCTCTTCAATAATGGCCTCTGTCCGTTATTTCGACAGACAATTTTGCCAAAGTCAAGTGTTAAAATTGTAATAAATAAGTCAAGTCATTTGTCAAGTCGGCTGTCGTTTGTTTTGAAGAGAAAATGGTGGATTTTCTCTTCAAAACCTAACACGAATTTTCACATTCAGAGAAACCACTTTAGACACATTTATTCCAATGGCTCACACTTTATGTTACGACCTAAGTATTATTGGTTAAAATTCTACCAAAATTAAACAACAATACTCACAATAACACAAGAAAAACTATTAAAATAAAAGTGCTATGTGTCGTTTCAAAAAATTTCAAAACTCGTGTCAAACCGAAAGACGAATATTCGCCATCCCTCGATTGACAGACATTTTGAAGGTCACAAAAAGTCAGTCGACAAAAAAAACTACAATTTGTTTCATAGAACATTAGAGTAAAAACTATTTCGAAGTAAAAAAAAGTAAGTTTTTTAACTTTAATTAGGTAGTTCCAATATTGAATTGACATTTTTTTTTTAATTTTACGCCAACGGCAAAGAATCAGCTGCTCTTCCAAAATGGAAGACGAACAAAGGAGTTTTTTATTCTTTTTTTTTAAACTTGGCGAAAGGGATGTACAGTACAACGCTTTTTTCTTTTTTAAGCGGTTAAACGTATTGTTGGAGTTGTGTGGATAAGACTAAGTAGGAATGTTTTTTTGATGTGCGAATGGAGGTAACATTTGGATGTGGCATTGAGTGTCCCATTAAGAAATCCACAAATGCGTTGATTAAGGAATTATTAATTACTATCAAGGAATTAAAGTGTACTGTGCCTGGGAGCACAAATAAATATCCTTGGACATATCAAACAACGCTATCTAGTCCCAAACTAAGCAAAGCTTGTACTACGGGATATATATTGTATTTTTTTTGTAAATACATAGGTACATAAGATACATAGTAACACCCAGACACAGAACAAACATCTATGTTTACAACGCACAAATGTTTGTTCTCGGTGGGAATCGAACCCACGACCCACAGCACGGAAGGCAGAGCTACTACCGATTGAGACATGACGCCTGTCAAAAAAGTTCAAGTTTCTAAATAGTTTCACATATCTCACCGAATACATTCACATTTCGCATTTCTTACTAACTTCGAAGGAGTTCGAACAAAAAAGGTGTACCTACTTATCCATACAATTCTATTCGTTTGCGAATTATTGTAAAAAAGTAAAAGCATAACCCTCTGGCGCGGTGTCGGACAATGGGTTCCATAGAGCGCGGAACCCGATGACAAATTAGAGATCCTTGTACTAAACTTATCGATTCGCGTATCGAGACGAATTCAATCGTGAAACCTACTATTGATTAAATTCTACCTATTCTACAAGTCTTGTAGAAAAAAACTCTTTTGAAGCTGACTTAGAATCAACGCACAGCCTAAACTATAAGTCCTAGAGGTATGACATTTGGAGGGTAGTATCCTTATATAGTGTAGGGGTGCACTAAGAAAGGAATTATGAAATGTCACACTCTAAAGGGTCTATAATTATGATCAAAGATTTTAACCAAATAATGCGTATGCTGCTACCACGCGAGCAAAGCCGCGGGCGACGGCTAGTCAGAAATATTAGTTACAACTTTTAACCGACTTCAAAAATGGATGAGGTTCTCAATTCGACTGTACTTATGTGTTTTTTTTATGTATTCCGCCAATTATATTGATTTTGATGTAATGATTCTTTTTTTTGTTTGATAGATCAAACTTCAGTGATGGTAACATTAAAGTTTTTTTTTTTAAATGATAAAAGTAATGGAACAAGCTGATAGCTCACCTGATGTTAATAGGTATATATAGAGGTATACCTAGGTATGCCTAGGTACTAGGTACTGGTAGGTAGTAACAACTAGAAAGCTAGATTTATACGTTCTAGACGCTTGGTGCAAGTTGTAAGAGATCGCGATATTTTTTTTTTTAATTTCTATTTATAACTTCGCTATGTTTTTTTTTTATGATAAAAGTAATGGAACAAGCTGATAGCTCACCTGATGTTAAGTAGTAACTTCTGCCTATAACAATGCATTACCTCACAGAGCAAGTCCAATGAGGACGTGCCCTGTAAGGCAATGCACTGCGTCCATCACTCTGAGACGTAAAGATCTTGAAGTCTCATGTACCTGCTTATTTATAGATTATGAGACTTTTAGCCTCATAATTCCATTAATTTCAAAAATTTAAAATCAAGGGGATTTTGCCAGTCTCAAAATCCCGGCGATTCGGGAAAAATAACATCGTAATAGCTCAAGACAAAGTCAAAGTGCTTTTATTCAATAAAATGTCACTGAGCCCGTTAGTCTGTGCATTTGTCTGACTTTCGACTCGAGTATAGCACACGCAAACGCATTCGCAAAGCGAGTCATTTTGTTGGGAATTACACAACTCCCAAATCTCCCGCTAGAGGCGCTTATCCGGTTTTCATACAAAATTTCTCGCTTTGCGAATGCGTTTGCGTGTGCTATACTCGAGTCGAAAGTCAGACAAATGCATAGACTACGGGCTCTGGTCACTTTGAATCACTTGGTATTTTAATTTTACTTTGCGTAACTATTTTTTACCAGAGAGAAGAACGAAGACATATTTTTTTTCTTTACGTCAGAGATGTCAGTTTGACATTGACAGCTAAGAACTAGCAGGGTTTACATTATAGATTCTACATACCTACTCGTCAAAAGCCACAAACCAAGAAGTTGAAGTTGAAGTTGATACCTACTCGTTGCTCCAACTATCCACTTCAATGTCCATTGGTTAGTTAACTCGCTACCGCGTCTGGCTTGCATCGCTTCCGAAAACCAGTTACCAGGTCTGGTTGGTCTCTAAAAAAATGTCTGGCGAGACTGTCTGAGTTCGTCGTCTTCTGGACGGTACACGGTGTACATATACCTAGCACACATTACATCGCTCTTTTTCTTGTGTTTTCTTTTAAAATCATAAATAGCTGGGGTAGGTTCCATTTCCGTGTTGTTTTTTTAACTTATAACTATTACTAGCTTCCGCTCGCGACTTCGTTCGCGTCGTGTTAGATCCCGTTAATTTTCCGGGATAAAAAGTAGCCCATGTGTTAATCCAGGTCACGGACAATATATATTACAAGTTTCATCCAAATCGGATGTAGTTTTTACGTGAAAGAGTAACAAACATCAATTCATACAAACTTTCGCGTTTATAATATTAGTAGGAATAGAATAGGATAGGTGAATAATTTTTGACATTAAAAAGAAGCTCGGTTGACCCTATCTATGACGTCACATACACGTGTCCGACACACCTACCGGAAGTGCCACAGACATAACAGATACCAGACATACACGTACATTGTTATTAATTGTTATATTCTTCGAAATTGCTAGTAAATATAAATATTTATGTGGTTTTATCTCGGCCGTTACTATGCATAAGTAATTAATACTTGTTGATCGAGTTGAGTGACCACGCGATGGAAAGCGCAGCGTAGGATGATGACTATACATCTAGGTAAAATTAAATGTGACCTACAGCTTTTGGGTGACCACGTACTGGATAACGGAGTGTAAGACGATCGATAGATCTCAGTTGCTATGCTAAATATAATTTACACATTTCAATATTTTGCAGGGGTTAGTCCTATCGAGCCCAGCAGTGGGCCAGATGGGAAAAAACTACCATCGAGCCCACTCATTTGCATAGTGGGCTCGTTGGGATTTTTTTCCCATCTGGCCCAGTACATACTTAATTGTCATTGACGAAAACTTATTATTGATCTTTTTCTTTTCTGTTAGATGAATAATATTTTTTTTCTTTTTTCAGGAAATATGAGAGAAGATAATGAAGAAGACCGATTCGTAATTTTTAAATTTTATCTATGATCCAAATGCCACTTACACACATTTATTCCAATGGCTCACACTTTATGTTACGACCTAAGTATTATTGGTTAAAATTCCACCAAAATTAAACAACAATACTCACAATAACACAAGAAAAACTATTAAAATAAAAGTGCTAATGTTGTTTTAAAACATGCCATAACTTTTCCCTACACACACATAGCAAACTATTTAAGCCACCACGGAGGCCTTAAGGCGGCCTTAAAACTCCGTCATCAGAGTTGGCCACTAACTCATACGAGCTTGCTTTACTCAAAGCCAAAGTAAAAATACTTATACTTATTCAATAATATCTCACTGATCACTTTGAAACGTTCTAATTTCTTAAAGAGTGTTGATTGATAGGATTATTGTTTCATTTATGAATGAATGAATGCGAATGAACATATGAATGTGTTGGAGCTAGTCTTCTAAATAATCACAATTTTATAATTCAGTCTCATTGGTTCAACTTTCAAATTAGTTGTCAGTTATACACCGGTTGAACCACGAGGAACTCCTCCATAGTTAAATAATACGTAAAGGAAGATATAAATAATAAATAATTTTGGAATGTCTAAACAAAACCCTATCATATGACACCCAACTTGATATTATTGTACGACTTTTTTTTTAACTTCCTTTGGACCCTCATAACTTCACGACCCCTTGACCGATTTACTTCATTTAACAAACCAGTAAAACTTAAGAGTACTATCCGTATACCTACCAAATTTTATGAAGATCGGATGAGCGGTTCAAAAGATCTCGTCGAACAAACATACAAAGCATTTTCGTCCAAGTTGTCACTAAGATCTTCGTTCGTTTCGCTCACTCGATCAAATATTCTGAGTCTCTTATTGATTGACTGCTCAAACACTGATCCGGACTCGAGCATAGATTTTTGTATGAAATTCTCTACTCAAATCTATACTTGAGTATTGATATCATAACAGCACGCGGACCATAATTGCACGATTGGCAACTTTTTTTTAAGTTGTATTTTTGGATCATAAATAAAAAGGTATACTTAATGACTTAAAAAATGACAAAGTATGGGACCAATAGACGATTGAATGCGATCAAGCCGTTGAAACCATAGCTGGATTAAACAATGGAATATCTTCAATGATGGAGAGGATCTGGGAAGTGTCATTCTACGCCGGCATCAGTAATTTCGGATTCTTACAGGTGATTATCCTACTAATATTAATATCAAGATGTTTGGACGTTTGTTTCAATCACGCTAAAACTACTGGTCGCATTTGGATAAAACTTGGAGTATATATAGTTCGTAAACTGGATTAACACATAGGCTACATTTTATCCCGAAAAATCAACAGGATCAAACGGGACGCGGACGAAGACGCGGGAGGTAGCTAGTTAATAACCCACTGGGGTACACAGCTCAGTGGGTATGGCTGTGCCTTAAGCGCTGTAGGTTATGGGTTCGATTCCCATACAGGAAAAAGAAGTTTTGTTCAAAGTCTTGATTTTGGTACATTATAGGCAATGATCATGATGATGAAATAGAAACTTTATCATAGAAATTCTAAGTAAAGTGACGATGAAAAATTATGATTAGAATTGGTATGTAGGTTCTTAGTGGCCAAATCTGATGACGGAGTTTTTAGGCCGCCTTAAGGCCTCCTGTGTGGCTTAATGACTGCTAGAACCGGGACAGTAACGTGCACGAAGCACGAAAGCGCTCAGATGTAAATGTAACGGTCACCCATCCAAATAGTGACCGCACAGAACGTCGCTCAACTTAGATAATCTGTAAAGATTGACTAAACAACGCCACGAGCGCTTACTTCATTACAGTTAGTAAAAAAAATACAAAATTATAAAAAGTTACTAACTCGTGATTCTGAAAATAAATAAATAAATATTTACGGACATTTAACACAACGCCCTCTAGTCCCAAACTAATCAAAGCTTGTACTATGGGAACTAGATTGCTGATAGAATACTTATAATACTTTTTTTGGAAAATACATACCTAAATGGCTGTAAAAAAATTATCTAATGATTAGTATAAGTATTTTTTGAATGTATTTTTATGTGTTTATCATTAGTAACAGTTAAGTGGTAACATATAAGTACCAGGATCAGAGAACTCGGCAAGAGTTCTCATAGCAACAGTCTAGACGCACCCCTACCACCCCGTCTAGACGCGGCCACCCCCTACCTTACTATTTGAGGAGGTTTACAAATTACACGGCAAATCAATTTGCGTGTGTTAATTTCTGTAAAAAATTTGTAATTGGGTATCAAAGAATTGATATATTTTTAGTCCAAGGTTGTGACACTTAGGTAACAGATTTCTTGAAAAAGTATTTTTCCTTTAAATAATTTGAGTCTCACTTCGAATTGAAACAAAAAAGATTTTCTGTACGCACACTGAAATACTGCGACAAAGTGCCGAATAAAGTTTTTTAGAAAAGAAAAGAAAAAAGTAATGGACAAAAATTAACTCTAAGTACCTACCTACTTAGAGTATGTCGTGTATTTTTATAGTTTAATTTCTATTACGTGACCCAGTGTTCAAAAAACATGCATCTATTTTGCAAAACGATGCAAAAATCCCCGCGATTTCAATGAATAAAGCTAATAAACAATTTTACAATAAAAACCCAAGTTTTTTCGTTAAAAAACAGTAAATTTACAATTAAAAAATCGCCCTCCACCATCTGCCATGTTTCTCACGCTGTAGATTTTTTCTTTTTTTTTACTTTTTTACAGAAAGGAAGCAACGGTCTCACACCTGTTCAGCTTTTTAACAATGCGTAAGATTTCGCTGCAATATTTCGCACGTTATCCGCCATACGTCTTCTCGATCGATTGACTCGTAAAAAAACTTAACTGATTTTTAACCCATTGGTACCGTGAACTAACAAAATATGGACTGAGAAATAAATGAATTTGAATTGGAATTTAATCGTTACGTACCTACTTATTCAGTTATGGTTATAATTACTAGTAGTTCGCCGCGAACTGAGATCTCGTGATGGTCGGAGGTTACTAAACCCAAACATAATATTCTATTGACCAATGGTTGTAATAAACTTTGCAAATTTATGTGCCAGTCTTACTTGAACTACAAAATCATTGAAACTCCAAGAAATGGTAGCTCACGTTATACTGAGTTTGCCAATTTTATAATTTTTACAACAACTCAAAAACTATTAGACCTAGAATCAAAATAAAAACGGTTTTGGAATGTCTAAACAAAACCCTATCATATGACATTCCATTTGATATTATTATACGACTTTTTTTTTACTCCCTTTGGACCCTCATAACTTCACGACCCCTTGACTGATTTACTTCATTTAACAAACCAGTAAAATTTAAGAGTACTATCCGTATACCTACCAAATTTTATGAAGATCGGATAAGCGGTTTAAAAGATCTCGTCGAACAAACATACAAACATACAAAGCATATTTGTCCAAGTTGTCACTAAGATCTTCGTTCGCTACGCTCACTCGATAAATTATTTTTTTTTTTCATTTTCAGACAGCAGATTGAAGCAAAATTACAACAGCGCCCCCTATTAGGAAGAAATCATACTATTCTTCTTCTTCTAAAAGAAGAATACGACGGATAGAGGCCTATCCGTCATATCAACAGATCATTTGACACAAATGATAAAAACCGCTTACACCTTAGTTGAAAACTTTGTAAAAATTGTAATCAATTACACTTGGCGGTCAGGCCAGTATACATAAGTACTTAATTTACTGTGTGGGGAATACAGTCGCTTATAAGCTATAAGTATTTATTCTACGAAAATCACCTCGGAGTTAAAATTAGTTTTTTTCATCCCACTAATGTTCTGTCAAAGTTTAGATGTTTAGATAGGTATTTATGTTTCAATCACGCTGAAATTGCTGGTCTGATTTAGATGAAACTTGGAATATATACAGTTCGTAACCTAGATTAACACATAGGCTACTTTTTATCCCGGAAAATCAACAGGATGAAACGAGACGCGGACGAAGTCGCGGGTGAAAGCTAGTCATCAATAATTTCGTCATGATCTCCATATTTTTTTTGTTTGTTTTTGTTTTTAGCTACCCGCTGGAACTGAAACCCGTAGATCCGAACTTGTGCGCTTAAGTCGTTGGGGACTATACGGCGACTATAAGTCGCGTCCGGCTGCGACAATTAGTCTCTTTTTTACCCTAGTTTTTTTCATATAAAAAACTTGAACTACCTACAATTTTAGTTAACAAAGACGTATTTTACAATATTTTTAATTGAATTGAAATAGAATACACAACAGAACTCGATGTCTAATTAATTGTTAATGGAAGTTGCAGTAAACTGTCGTCGTCCGGTCGCGCGATTTTTAGTCGCCTCCTCCACACAAGTTTGGTGATACGCGGGCCTAGTTCTAGCGGAAATTCGACGAGTTTTTCAACATCTTCGTTAATTTATTTAAATTATTTCTTTCTTTTTGTAATTATTTAAAATTAATTGATGTGTTATTTTATTTTTTACTAAAATGCAATTAGTAGGTATTTTTCATTTGTTTTTTCAATCATCTCATTATTATTATTATTATGTTAGCATATTTTATCATTATCTATACTTTTACATCAAATGCTGTAGATATTATTTATTTTCAATTTTACTTACGAATAATAATAATTTATTGTAAAACTATGTTAAGAAGAGATCATAGAAGAAAGAGGGTTTCAACAGTTTACCCATGCCGGGCGTACAATACTTATACTTTATCTAAATAATTAGAAATATACTTATTTATGTACAACTTTTTATATGAGTTTTAAAGTAAACCCGGCATGACATATACTACATACAATATGCAACGTATTTTAACAGTTATTTCTTAGAATCATATTAGAAGCTAAGTACTAATATTCTGTTGTATCAAATCATATGTAATCATGCATCAATGAATCATGCATCAATGAATCATGAAGCATGTAGCATGAATCATGAAGCATGAATCATGACTGCATGTTGATTTGAAGAGCTTCAAGAACATTCTATGATTTAATGTAAGAACTGTTATTTCTTAGAATCATATTAGAAGCTAAGTACTAATATTCTGTTGTATCAAATCATATGTAATCATGCATCAATGAATCATGCATCAATGAATCATGAAGCATGTAGCATGAATCATG
The DNA here is from genome assembly GCA_918843925.1 of Eulithis prunata. Classification (NCBI taxonomy): domain Eukaryota; kingdom Metazoa; phylum Arthropoda; class Insecta; order Lepidoptera; family Geometridae; genus Eulithis; species Eulithis prunata. Next base: position 199,082 of record OU974035.1, read on the forward strand.
AAGCATGAATCATGACTGCATGTTGATTTGAAGAGCTTCAAGAACAGAAGATCGTCAGAAGAGAAGATATCCCGCGGGCGCGGTGAGGTAGTAGGTTGTATAGTACTGTATTACACCGCTTTAGGAGAAACTGTATAGCCTGCTAACTTACCCGAGCCCGCGGACTTACGACGAGGGACGAGACAACAACACGGGAGAGAAGAGCTTTACGCATGATACAAGATACATTTGTTTGCATAAATAAGTGTTACAAATGTTACTATTTGGTCTTAGGAGGTTTGAAACTAATTCACCTTTTCAGGTATCGCAAAATAAATGTTTTGAACGCTTAAATTTACTTATTAAAGATAATAAGTAGTAGGTATAGTGCCTTCTGGTAAGATCGGCGTAATAGTAAGTCCTTATGCCAAGCAATTCTGCGATATTTTTATATGATAATAATTGCTTAGTTACGTGATTTATCCGGACTTAATATTACGCCGATCTTACCAGAAGGTACTGTATGTAACTATACGGAAATTTCGTTATAAAATTATTTTTTTCTAGCTAGACTAATTATTACGATTAATGATTAAAAGTAGTAAAATGAAATATTTTATAATGAAACTGTATTTTTATTTATTCCCCTTGAACTATACGTCATACCAGAAGCTTATAGAATCCACACCCATATCGCCAAGGGAAATTTGTAATGGAGTTCAAACACTTAGTAGGTAGGTAGGTACTTACCTAGGTACTTGTACTTACCTACTAATATCCTATGACCTTACAAAAAGAGATAATAATGGCTGGTTCAGTCAAGTCACTAATATTGTAGATGTCACTAATATTTGAAAAATTGTTAGTAAGTAAGTACTTAACCAACGTTTTGATTTCCACTACCTTAATACTTATTACTTAGTAGGTACTTGGCTTATACTTACTTATTACTTGGCGGTAAGCCTGCACTGTTGTACATCATCCAAAATCCAAAAAGGTGTCCTTCATGCCGTATTTTCGAAAACGCTTGTATTGCTCCAAAAATATTGAGACTCCAACATCGATCCGAGTAGTAAGATTTTCATTGATAAATGTGAAGAGTATGATCGAATGTTCCTTCATGGATACTTGTTTACTTATTCGTACCGAGTTTCAATTAAAAGTAAAACTGCCAATTGCCATAGGTACGTATTCTGCGGACAGTATCAGGTTCGAATCCTGGCCGTGCACCCGAGCGGTTTTTCGCAAATGTACTAATAAAACATGATCTTTGCATGGTATTGCAAACCACTAACCTATTTACATTTTTTTGCAAAGAAACCAAGATGTAAAGCCATGCAGCGCCATCTATTTTACAAAGATACAAAAACATATTGAAAAATTCGATAGATGGCGCTAAAACCAAACGCAAAGTTTAGCTACTCAAAACTAGATGGCACTGGTTCCAGTTTTGGCTATTTCAAACTAGGTGGCGCTGTTAATCTAACTAAAGTATTTTTTACTCTGTAGCTTACGTATTTTCGTTCGTTTTTAGTCTTTGGTCGTTCTGAAAGTGGCGCGCATTTTCAAAATAAATACATTAAATACAAAAAACCCCCGAAATTAAAAATATCCTTAGATCTTGTTAGACTGGTCATCAATGTTTTGAGCTTCCGATTGCTACTGATTTGGATCAGTTGAGCTATCTATAAATCGTTTGCAACAGTTTGTAGATAGCTCAACTGTTTCATGTGTATTTTGAGAGTCGTAATTTTCTTGGTGAATAAACTTTTTATTTATGTTCTGAGTGGAACTAAAGGTTTCATTTCTTGTAAAATGTGATTCAGAACAGGATAAAATATCGTCATCTCATCCTATTTCTGTCGTTGGTTAGGGCTTTAGCGATAACAAAGAAAACAAATATGAACAGTATGGAATTGTGGTTTATTAAAATAATAATATTTACATATCTTAAATCCTTCTAAATAAAAACATGACTTACTTATGGCGAAACCTACCCTAATTCTATTAAATTAGGGTTTAATATCGAGGAAACCCTTAGCAACATATATGAATAATATTTATATATATTTATTGCACTGATTTTTATTATGAAAATATATTGCGAACGACGTCGGATACAGAATCGAAAATAAAATGAAATGGGCGGAAAAAATATCCTAAAATTGCTTGATGGTTTTTAATCGTCCATAGATATCTTAGAAATAGGCCCCGACACGGTTTTATAGGTTTTAGGGAAAGTGTAGAAAAATTTCTTTTTTTTATACAATATAATGTAACCGTTTGACCATAATCTCACCTGATGTTAAGCGATGTGGTCGACGATGTAGCACGGTTACCTATTAGATACCTATTCACTATACTCGTGAAAACTTACAAATTATAGTCATTCGGGAACACAGACGCCGGCAACGAGTTCCACTCTTTGGCTGTCTATGGCCGGAATACTGAAACGTCACTCAAATTTAAGCACCACCTAAAATTGGTGCCTCTGTTTGAAATTACTCATTTGTAAGAGATGGCAATAAGTTAAGCGTGAACTTAATTTAAGTGGCGTTTGAGTATTCGGCCGTATATCTCTAAGCACTCTCACTTGCCTTCCGTTGAAGACCAGAGCTATAAAACCGTGTCGGTATCTATATCACATTGATCACCTTTTCCACTTTTTAAAATTTATGTTATACATGTGCGTTGATTGATCATATTTTATAATTTTAGTTACAATAAATTGAAACTAAAATATAATTGCTAATAACCAATATTTTATCTAATTATAATTAGTTGAGCTATCTATAAATCGTTTGCAACGGTTTCTAGATAGCTCAACTGTTTCAAGTGTATTTTGTAAATATTGTAAATACACTATAATTTTATTATTATTATTATTAAATAAATAAAAATTGCCTCTAATTTATTTTATATACCTAAAATTATTATTACGTATCACCGTAATTATTAATTTAACTTAACTATGTACAATTTTGATATTATACAATTTTCAATTTAACTTATATCTAAACTAAATATAACTTTTTACATTCAATTGTGTTATTAACCTCGAGTTGATACAACTAATACCTATATTATACAGTTTCGTCCTAATTTGTAGAGTCAAACTCTATATTTGGTGTCAAAGTTGTTATTTACAAAGCGGAATTTCATCTGAAAACAATAAATAAATACCTAAGGAATGAAAAAAATAAATTTCCATCAAGAAATTTAGATATAAATGCAATTATTATAGAAAATCCTTTATAAAATGGACCGGAAATATCTACTTTATCTTTGATTCGACCACATGAATCTTTACTAATTACTTGAACTATTTCTTCAAACTGTAAAAATCATGTAAATTATTTGGATGGGTGACTGTTAGTGGCATTTACATCTGAGCGCTTCCGTGCTTCGTGCACGTTACTGTCCCGGCTCTAGCAGTCGTTAAGCCGCACAGGAGGCCTTAAGGCGGCCTGAAATCTCCGTCAACAGAGTTGGCCACTAACTCGCTAGCTTTTTATGTCAAATAATTGTAAATTCACAAGTATCATGTATAATTCAGGCACGGTAGTCATTCCCTAAGACGTTTTGGTATTTTATTACTAACATTAAATATTAAAACATATTACTTTTCAACTTGAATCCAAATTATCACCTTGAATCCATATTATTTTTAAGTTTGAATCAAGTGGTCATTGCAACTCGGCAAGCAAAACATGCCTATAAAATTGTCAATTGACATCAAATTCGTCAATAAATTGACAAACATACTATACATTCATATACATACATACATGTACAATAATGTACATAAGCTGATACTAGATACGAGTCGAAGAAACTTCAATTTAGAATTATATTTACTATAATTTAGAAACATAAATTGTGTTGTAAATTTTTTCTAAACTAACCTATTTTGACAGCACTACAAATATTTCCATCACATTCTCTAGAACAAACATAATGCTTGCCAAAGAATTTGTTCTCAGCGGGGATCGAACCCACGACCCACAGCACGGCAGGCAGAGCTATAACCGACTGAGCTGTGACGCCTGTCAATATTATAACACAATTAAGTATATATTTACAAAGAAAAATGTATATAAGTATTCTATCAGCAATCTAGTTCCCATAGTACAAGCTTTGCTTAGTTTGGGACTAGAGGGCGTTGTGTGACATGTCCAAGTATATTTATTTATATCAATTGCTTTTAGTATTGTCAAATTAGATTAGAAAAATTAAACTAAATAGTGGTTGATACTTTTAAGTGACTGTCATGACAGTTATCTGTCAGTTCAAGCTGTCAAACTAGTGATCAGCTGCTCGCACAGTTTCCCATACTCGCGCTGGTCACCGGATATCCTCCTCATCTTCAATCCTTTCTTCTCCATCGCCTTATTTTCACACACAATCAACTCGATCTGAATCCCCCCCGAGTATTCCAGATTCAGGAGACCTGTCAAACTGTCACTGTCATTGCATTTTGACGTTTCAATGAATATATTCCTCGGCGGCACTCGGATGTTGATGGCATCCTTTAACAGTTCGATGATACGTTGAGAGTCAAGTTTGGAGCACACCGTTGATAACGTAACTTCATAGTACTCTTGGACACAGGAAATCTTTTGAGGGCTCAATAAAATGGGTATTTTATTATCCGGTCGACAGATATCATTCAATCTTAAATCCATGGTGCTCCGTTGAATTTTCTGGATCTCATCATCTTTGGACATGTAAACATCCTCGCAGTACTCCTTCACTTCTCCCAACACCCCCTGAGCTGATATCGAGGTCCTCGGAGTCTCTCCTTTTTCTGAGAAACTGCCCCGCCCCAAGCTGTCCGATATGGAAGATCTGTGGAAATCACCTCGTTCGGAGAAACTGCCCCGATCGGAGAAGGAGAATGACTCCCTGTGGTCGGAGAAGCTGCCCCGGTTCTCGCTGAACCCTGAACTAATAGAAACTAAGTTAGAATACAATGATTGTATATTCTGGTCACAGTTAGGTGACACATTAGCAGAGTCATTGCTTAATGAATCATCACTGAACCCGAGTGACTTATCACTACCCCGTCTCAAATAGAACTCCACATCTTTCGGACTTTGCATATCTTGGTCTTTCTCCTCCGTCTCCTGACTGACTTTCCTTCCAATGCCTTTTGTTATCGAAGGCCTGTGTCCTGATGGCTCGGATATAACCAACTGTGGTATAGGGTATATTGAGTTGTCCAAGCTATCGATACTGTCTTCCGAGCTCGATGCTACCAACGTTACCTCTGACCCGAGACAATCCGTAATACTAATCTGTGGGTGTGTGTTGTAATTCAATCTAGTATCCTTCTCTCCGTTGCCAATTTCTTCCTGAATCATATCTAACGGTGACCCGGGGTTGGATATCGGTGAGTTGTTCGATGACCGATGAGTAACGATGTGGATTTGGGGATGAACCATAGGCAGTAGACTCTGGTATTGACCGGTGTCCATGTCAATGTTGCTCCTGAGGTCCAGAGGAGTAGCCGATGCTTGTGGGGTCCCCCTGGTGATGGAGCCGGTGTGGAGGTAGCTAAGACCTTCGGTTATTTGGTGTAGCGGTGAGCCCGGGCTGGCCGGGGAGGTGTGCCCGGATAGTAAGTTGTAATTTGTAAGACCGTGTAGTGCTTTTAGTATTTCCTGGGAAGGGTTTAGGTTCGATAGTACTGTGTGTAGGTTGACTCCGATGCTTAGCGCCACATCCTGGAAAGGTTTTTATAGTTTTATTGGGCGCGATTCTGATTGCTACTGATTGGTTCAGTTGAGCTATCTATAAATCGTTTGCAACGGTTTGTATATAGCTCAACTGTTTCATGTGTATTTTGTAAATATTGTGAATATTGTTAATACTGTATTAGTTGTAATTTTCTTTGTGAATAAATATTATTAGACTCAAACCCCTCCCCCCCCAACCCCCGAGCTTTAGGGGGGGGGGAGTTGAAGCTCCCAGCCTGGGGAGTCGAGCCCACCCAAACCGAAATTCTGAATCCGTCACTGTATTCAACTATCGGATGCCTGTATGTTAGCTAGTTTTCGTTCTAAAATTAGAAAGGTAAAAGAGTATGCGTTTGGTTATTTCGTAGTTCCTCTCATCGGTTCCATGGTGTAACGGTTAGCACTCAGGACTCTGAATCCTGCGATCCGAGTTCAAATCTCGGTGGAACCTGACTTTTTGCATTATTTTATTTTTGTTTCAGTACTGTTAAATGTTATTTCGTAACTAGCGAAAATAAAGAGAAGAAATGCCCAGTAAAGTAAGAGCTCTTAATCAAGAATGTTACATTATATATGGCGCTGGTGTCACAGTAGCTACGACATGTTAATGCCACGTTCGTGACATATGCCCACGTTTGCGACATATTCCCTGACCACGTTTGTGACATTGCCACATTCATGACATAGCCACGTTATTGACATTACCACGTTTGCGACATATTCCCTTACCACATTTGTGACATAGTCCCACGTTTGCGACATATGCCCACGTTTGTGACATATTCCCACGTTTGCGACATATGCCCACGTTGGGCATTTGCAACATATGAACACGTTTGCAACATATTCCCACGTTTGCGACATATGCCCACGTTTGCGATATATGCCCACGTTTGCAACATATGAACACGTTTGCAACATATTCCCACGTTTGCGACATATGCCCACGTTTGCGACATATGCCCACGTTTGCGACATATGCCCACGTTTGCGATATATGCCCACGTTTGCAACATATGAACACGTTTGCAACATATTCCCACGTTTGCGACATATGCCCACGTTTGCGACATATGCCCACGTTTGCGACATATGCCGACGTTTGCGACTAACCTGCGTCAATAGACTGGTCCTCTGCAGTTCGCTAGCGGTGTTGTCAGACAGTCGTTGCGTCGCCAACAGCACGGCGCGAGCCGCCTCGGCTTGCAGGACACCCAGGTCTAAGGAAGGAGACGATGGGATACTGTGGATCGGAGAACCTGGAATATAAACATAGATGATAGATAGATATATTCTTTACTAGCCGTCGCCCGCGGCTTTGCTCGCGCGGTAGCAGCATACGAATTATTTGATTAAAATCTTTTGATCCTGATTTTAGACGCTTTAGGGTGCGACTTTTCAAAATTCCTTTCTTAGTGCATCCCTACACTATATAAGGATACTACCCTCCAAATGTCATACCTCTAGGACTTATAGTTTAGGCTGTGCGTTGATTGTCAGTCAGCTTCACAAGAGTTTTATATTCAGAAAATTGCAAACTAAGAAAAGAAGAAAAACAATAAGAAGAGATATAAGTTTCATGTATAAGGTACATAGGGCGGTGGAAAGGTGGTGCACGCGGACGAAGTTGCAGGTATCAGCTAGTACATAATATGTTATGAATTACCTGGCATAGAAGCTGGTGGATGTCTCACATCTGGTAATGGCGGCGATGCAACCGAGCCCGGCGTCCTACTGCGTTCCAATCCACGCTGTAATTACAATACAATCATTATAAATACTAGAATAAATAATAAAATATTTATGGATGTATTTTTAAGCTTTGAACTAGGCTAAAAGAGCCCCGAGTAGTGATTGGTTTTACCAAAATCTGACATTTACAAAGAAAATTACAAAAATGTTAATTTTGTGTGTATTACCTATAACTGCGCTATGGTTTCTGATATTTACCTGTAGTTGCTGATTACGTCACTAGTAATTACCTGTAAATGCTGATATTTACCTTTAACTGCCGATATTCAAGCCTAGCATAGGCGATGTTTCTAGTATTTACCTACAAACTGCTGATATTTACCTATAACTGGTGATATTTACCTTTAACTGCTGATATTCTAACCGAACAAAGGCCTACTTGTGACTACTCATTATTACCTAGTATTTACCAGTAATTACAGGCACATGAGACTTCAAGATCTTTACGTCTCAGAGTGATGGACGCAGTGCATTGCCTTACAGGGCACGTTCTCATTGGACTTGCTTTGTAAGGTAATGCATTGTTATAGGCAGAAGTTACCACTTAACATCAGGTGAGCTATCAGCTTGTTCCATTACTTTATTCTTTACATTACTTTATACTGATATTCTAGCCTAACAAAGGCCTACTTGTGACTACTGATTACACTACTAGTATTTACCTGTAACTGCTGATTACACTACTAGTATTTACCTGTAACTGCTGATTACACTACTAGTATTTACCTGTAACTGCTGATTACACTACTAGTATTTACCTGTAACTGCTGATTACAACTACTAGTATTTACCTGTAACTGCTGATACTCGAGCCTAGCAGAGGCGATGTCGTGGGCTTGCCTCGGCGGAGAACATTCAGCGCGACGGACCGGAGAGTAACGTTCAGCGTGCTCGCGAGCTGATCACAATAATATATTATTACAAGAGATTCTTAAGCTATTAAACTCGTATGCTGATACAGAAATCAATACTCAAGCATAGATTTGAGTAGAGATTTTTATGACAGGCGTCATGGCTCAGTCGGTAGTAGCTCTGCCTTCCGTGCTGTGGGTCGTGGGTTCGATCCCCACCGAGAACAAACATTTGTGTGTTGTAAACATAGATGTTTGTTCTGTGTCTGGGTGTTACTATGTATTATAAGTATGTATTTATAAAAATAATAATTATGTATGTATTCTATCAAACATCTAGTTTCCATCGTACAAGCTTTGCTTAGTTTGGGACTAGAAGGCGGTCTGTTAAGTGTCCGTGAATATTTATTTTATATTTAATATTTATGCAAAAATCTATGCAAGTCCAGATAAGTGCTGAGACATAAATAAAACAAGTATTCTTTGACATTTTAAACAACGCCCTCTAGTCCCAAACTAAGCAAAGCTTGTACTATGGGAACTAGATTGCTGATAGAATACTTATATACTTTTTTTTTGTAAATACACACTTATGATACATAGTAACACCCAGTCAAAAAACAAACATCTACGTTTGCCACACAAACGTTTGTTCTCAGTGGGGATCGAACCCACGACCCACAGCACGGAAGGCAGGGCTACTACCGACTGAGCCATGACGCCTGAGTAAATCAGCATAATAGGCTTTAAATAAAAACAGGAAAACTTATTTTTTTTTTTTAAAGACAGTCTTTACGCTTTTATTCAGAAAAATCACAAGAATCGTAATGAATCGATAAACTAGAGGCCTAGAAAAACAGACAACAAACTTCGTAGTACAATCTTTTGAAAGAAATATAAAAAAAAAATGTCTAAGTTGCTAGTTGATAAATACTGTGCTTAAATACTCTATAATCTACGCTATGTGATAAGCACCCAAACATACAACTTCTAAATGCATACACACCACACACACACAACATGCAAAACAGTAGGTAGCCAATATGGGTTTAGATTCTAATATAAAAAAGAAAGAAAAAATATTCAAGATGTTTGAGAAGTATTTTTAGAACCCATATTAGCTTGCAGTCTAAAAAACCCAAAATAAAAATAGCAAAAATAGATTTCAAAAAGATCTATTTTACCTGGTCTTAATAGGACAAGCCATTAATGCAGTTTCAACTCCAGTGCTTGCTAAAAGATGGCGCCACTAAACACTGAAATGTTCTGATTGGTCAACTGAACCGCCATATTGTTTTTTAGATAGTTATACCCAGTTTTACCCAAACAAGTGCCCAAATTTCTTCCAAATTAATTGTTAGACTAAATACTGACATTTACCCATACCACTAAAAACTTATTTACCCAATTTTAGTACCGAAATACCCAAAAAAATATAGACGTAAGTAGGGTAAGTACACTTTATTTGAAATAGAAGTTCCCCATTATTGTTAGACTAATACAAAAACTACCTCATAGGTAGTACATCTAACCTACTAGCAATTTAGTTTTTTTTTTTCCTAACCTAATTTGACAGCACTAGAAATGTTGCCATTCCTGTCACATAAACTGCAACGATTAAGACAGCTATTATACATTCTAGTGTTGTCATATTAGGTTATTTTAGAAAAACGCAACAACCGACTCTCTTTTAGTACCCAATTTTACCCCAAAAACCTTTACATATAATTACCCAAAACCCTCAAAATAACTGACAACCGAACCTCTTTTAGTACCCAATTTTACCCAAAAAACCTTTAGATATAAATTACCCAAAACCCTCAAAATAACTAAAACATTTACCCATTTCCTGTACAGTTGCCAACGCCTGCAGCTTCACTCGTTGAGGTCCAGAGTACTTCCTTTGTCTTCCGTAATTAGAAGCACTGGTCTGATTACTGCCATAATTGGGACTAGATTGACCTGCGCCATAACTGGACCCACTAGATTGACCTGGGCCATAGTTTGACCCGCTAGATTGACCTGGGCCATAGTTTGACCCGCTAGATTGACCTGGGCCATAGTTTGACCCACTAGATTGACCTGGACCATAATTGGACCCGCTAGATTGACCTGGGCCATAGTTTGACCCGCTAGATTGACCTGGGCCATAATTTGACCCACTAGATTGACCCGCGCCATAATTGGACCCACTAGATTGGCATGCGCCATAACTGGAACTAGTTTGATTCGAGAAGTTAGAACTGCTTGATTGATTGGAGCCAAAGTTGGAACTAGTAGACTGGCTTCCATAATTGGGACTAGATTGGCCTGCGCCATAGCTTGATCCACTAGGCTGGTTTGTTCCATAATTGGGTCCGCTGTAACTTCCTTGGAGTGGGGTTCCAGCTGTTATAGAGCCTGCAGGCACACCCTGGCTTTGAAAGCTTGTCATCTGTCCAAAATTGGCTCCGTAATTTTGCTGTTGATAATTCGGTAAGCTCGTTCCGTAATTTGTCTGTGCGCCAAAACTGGGATTGAAGTTGGCAGTATTCGTGGTGTAATTGTGGATGTTGTCAAAGCTAGTTGGCGCGGTTTGACCTTGGTTCTGCGGTGTACCACTGGTAATCGACATTGTGAATTGACTAGACGGCGTGTAAGGGGCCACCGCTGGACTGTTGGACCCTGTGTTGGACATTGGTCCTTGGACTGTCATAATGGACCCTTGGGGTATAGTTTCAAGTCTTGACTTCTGATTGCAAGTAGTACCGGCCATCGGGCCTTGATTCTGACTGAAGTTTTGAGTTTGGTTTTGGAAGGTCCCTGTACTTTGGTTGTACGATGTGTTCTGGTTGAAAGGGGTGCTAGTTAAAGACCCCTGGTTTTGGTTGAAGTTCGGTGTCCCAGCTGTTATTGACCCTTGATTTGGTGTACTCGACATGAAAGAACCTGGATTTGGTGTTCCAGATGTAATTAACCCCTGATTTTGACAGAAGGTTGGTGTCCCAGCCATAATGGACCCTTGATTTGGGATCCCAGATATTATTGACCCTTGATTCGGGGTCAAATTTGGAATTCCAGTCACGTAAGAGCCTTGATTTGCTTGTCCAGATGTAATTGACCCTTGATTCTGACCGAAGTTTGGGGTCCCAGTTATAATGGATCCTTGATTCGGGGTTCCTGACATTATAGACCCTTGATTTGGTGTTCCAGATGTAATCGACCCCTGATTTTGACTGAAGTTAGGCGTTCCAGACATTATCGACCCTTGATTTGGTGTCCCTGTCAAAATTGACCCTTGATTTGGCACTTGATTTGAGGTCACAAACGACCCTTGATTCGGGGTTCCTGACATTATCGACCCTTGATTTGGGGCCACAAACGATCCTTGATTTGATGTCCCTGTCATAATTGACCCTTGATTAGGGGTTCCAGATATAATTGACCCTTGATTAGGGGTTCCAGATATAATTGACCCTTGATTAGGGGTTCCAGATATAATTGACCCTTGATTAGGGGTTCCAGATATAATTGACCCTTGATTTGCCCCGTACGTGCCTTGATTCTGTGTCCCAGCCATGTAAGTTCCTTGATTCTGGGCAAAAGCAGTTCCAGCCGTTATAGACCCCTGGTTCGGACTCTGAGGACTGTTCAGATTACCACAACTGTTCTGGTACGTGTTCTGAATCGACGGTGGAAGATAGTTTCTGTTCATTCTAGCCTCAACTTCCAAAACAAGCTCTGGGCTTATAACTAAAAATTTGTGAGCAAAAAAAATAAAAATTAGCAAAATAAAATGCAGTCATGCTAAACTAGGTTACGAAAGGATTACCAAGTGTAAATGATGATTTGATTTTTGGTAATAAACTAATAGGACAAAAAATCAGAACAACATTATCACTAAAATTAACCAAACCAAAACTCAAGCAATATCGAACATTTAACAAAATAACAAGTTAAAACTCAAGCCATCTAACATACATCTACAACAATTACTGCGCCAAATATCTTTGCGGCTGAACTTATGCAGCTGCGGGTGGCTGATGGTGCCTATGTGAAATTATAAAAGTGGCTATCGCTGGCCACCGGTGGCTGTGGCGCCGAACCGCTCGTGCCTTGCTTGCTCAGTCAATCGATTATCTAAGTTAAGTGACGTTCTGCGTCGTCACTATTAGAATGGGAGACCGTTACATTTACTTCTGAGCGCTTCCGTGCTTCGGGCACGTTATTGTCCCGGCTCTAGCAGTCGTTAAGCCATACATGAGGCCTTAAGGCGGCCTAAAAACTCCGTCAACAGAGTTGGCCACTAACTCATAACGAGCTTCCTTGCATGGTGGCTGTGGTAAAGTGGAACTTTTGCGCTCACCCTAAGGACAATATTTGATTTGGAGTTTTTTTTAATAGTTTGTTTCCGGTGCTAAATCCAACCGCAAAGATATTTGCCGGGTATCGAACTCACTATATTTCTACAGCCAACATACCTGGAGGTCTTTCTGTGACTGTCAGTAGACCGGACCGTCGGACCCTGATGGAGGACGATGATGATGGAGAGGTGCTGGGCTGGAAAAAAGAAAATTATCTTGAGAAAAAAATATACGAAAGTAAAAAGTTTGTAGACTCAAATGCTTTTGGTTATACAAATAGACATTAGCTATGTTTTTACTTAACTGTAACTTGTGTGTTTAAGGGGAATTTGAGACAAAAAGTCTCAAAATTCCCATAAAAGGGACACCATGAAGGGGTTAATGAGACTAACCCCATATTTGTGTCCCAAGTTTTTTTTTATCAATAATAATTTATTATTTGTTATGCACTTTTCAAACCAGCTACCTTAAAGTTACACAAAGCAAACATCTCTCGCTTCGCTCAGTCGATATTTTTTTATCGTAAATTGTTGAATTCAAAGTATTTAAACGATAAAAAATAATAATTAAATATTCAACTTTATGGATTTCTATTTCTTATGCTCTAGAACATATTTCCAATACCTACATTATCTAGTATATACAGGGTGTTACCAGACCACTTCCGAAAACGAAAGGGGGAGCTACAGCACACCAAAACCCAAACAAAAAAAAATCAGTTATCCTGAAAAATAATTATAGCCGGAGAAAACAATTTTTAAAGATTTTTATTTATTTCGCCAGCCCGCAATGTACGCATTCACGTAGGTAAGGTCGAGGCGTAGTACTATTATTCATTCTGTGTCGTAAGTGCCTACTAACGTAGGTCGCTCGCACGTCGCGTACTTGAATGACCCGCGATGAACTCTCAGCTGTTCATGCTGTAGTAGACGTAATCTGCGTGCTGCGTGTACATTGCTGCTTTATTTATTTTATTTGTTTTTTTGCTTTTTTAAATGAGATAATTAGGTAGATATGTCTTATTATGTTGTGCTGTGTGTATGTAACTAGAAAAAAAATTAAAAAGAGATAGTCAAGTAAAATTTTTTTTTCGCGATTTTTTTCGCTTAATGTTTTCAGTATCATGGTCTGATTGGAACCTCCAAGTTTTCGGAAGTGGTCTGGTAACACCCTGTATAAAAGCATAGGCACTATGTCTAGGCAATTGAGTATTTGACACTTGGCTTTCATCATGTTGGCTAAACTAGTATTTTTGGTGGGTCTCCAAATGGTGCTGAGCAAGGTAACTAAATTAATTTATAAAAAACTGTCAGTCCCGGCTCTATCAGTCGATACCATGACGGAGGCCTTAAGGCGGCCTAAAAACTTCGTCAACAGAGTTGGTCACTAACTCCATGTCATGGTTCAGCACTTGCTGAGAACAACCTGTTCAACCGCAAGGTACTTATAGAACAGGACAGGACTAACTAGCATCATTTTTTATTTTGTTTTTTTGTTTTCTGATACTTATTATTTGCTATACTTTTGTACCTACTTGTCCTACCTCTTACTCTGTACTGCTCCTTCCTGTCTGACTTACTTTCTTTTCTCTCTATTGTATCTGTGTGTTTGTACCCAATGGGTTGAATAAATGTATTTCATTTCATTTCATTTAACTCATACAAGCTTGCTTGTTTAGTAACTAATTTATTAAAGTTATTTACAGTTATGTTACTAATATCAGAGCCCGTAGTCTGTGCATTTGTTTTGACTTTCGACTCGAGTATAGCACACGCAAACGCATTCGCAAATCGAATCATTTTGTTGGGAATTACACAATTCCGAAATCTCCCGCTAGAGGCGCTTATCCGGTTTTCATACAAAATTTCTCGCTTTGCGAATGCGTTTGCGTGTGCTATACTCGAATCGAAAGTAAAACAAATGCACAGACTAAAGGCTCTGTTCCACCAGGCAGCCGACATACTGTTGTATGACATCGACGACTACGAGGGAGTGGGACATCATTTCGAGAAGTTCATGAAGGACTACAACCGTCAGTACACTGGTGATCTGAAGTTTAAGAAGTTCAATGTATTTATTGAAACCTTGAAGCAAATCAACGCGATGAATAGCAAAAATTCTAGTGCTACATTTGGTACGTACAACTGTCAAACTACATCTACGTCGCACATTTGAGTTATTCTAGTTTGGGGTTGGTATCTCGTCCCACTGGGACGAAACAATAACTTCAAAGGGTCTGGGGCAAATTGGATGGAGCCCAGGTCCCACATTTCTTTTTAGCTTGCAATGATGGGACTTTGTTTGTTACAATGCCCTTCAAGGGGAATATGCAAGTCTCATAATCCCCTTGCAGGGGACGGCTCAAAGGGGATTATGAGACTAACCCCAATTAAGGTGTATATTTTATTATTCCACAGGTATAAATGAGTTTGCTGACATGACACACGAAGAATATCGTTCGCTCCTGGGATTCGTTCCAGGTGTCGGGGCCGATGAATGCCCGGTAACTATATTTGCATACATATTATAAATAAATATTCTTTAATATGACAGGAGTGAGGGGAAGAAAAAAACATGTTGTGCCGACCCCACCTAGCGTGGGATAAGGGCAGGGAAATGATGATGATGATTATAAATAAATATTCTTGGACGTATCACACAACGCTCTTCTTCTCTTAAATGAATGACCTCTGTCCGTCGTTTCAACAGACAATTTTGCCAGTGTCAAGTGCTTTTGAAATAATATAAGACAAGTCATTCGTCAAGTCAACTGAATTAAAACATTTTCGACATTGACATTGCCCCTCACTGAACAAGCGTAATGCATAACGTTCCAGACGCAGGTAGTGACGGGCCTCAAGTCCTCGCCCGCGGCGTGGGACTGGCGCGACCAGAACGCCGTCTCCCCAGTCAAGAACCAACAGTCCTGCGGATCCTGCTGGGCGTTCAGTGCTACTGGTAAATACCGAAGCACTAGTAGTTCGGTTACTAGTAGGCTTAATAAGGGCTCAAAATCTTTCTAAATATAAACTCTTTTGAAGCTGACTGACAATCAACGCACAGCCTAAACTATAAGTCCTAGAGGTATGAAATTTTGAGGGTAGTATCCTTAAATAGTGTAGGGGTGCACTAAGAAAGGAATTTTAAAAAGTCACAATGTGTCTCGAACGCGAGCACATTCATTTTGTTACTCATTCACGGAAAAATGCGATACAAATCAGCACACCAGTGGGCGCTGATTTTTAGAAGCTTGTTCTACACCGAGCCCGTTCTCGTATGTCGAGCTTCTCAAAGAATCCGCTCAGTGTCTTCATACAAATCAGCGCTCTCTTGAGTGCTGGGCGTCAGACGTTTCACACCACATTTACACACCAAAACTCGTACTAGGCCCTCAGCTAGTAATTTATATTGTTATTTCTGTCCAGCGCTGGTGGAAAGTAAGATCATGCAAAAAGGCCAAACGCTGTCGCTTTCGGAGCAACAACTTCTAGATTGCGATCAGAAATCCGATGGCTGCAACGGAGGTCAAATGAGCTATGCATTATCGTAAGTAGACTTTGTAGCGCCATCTAGTTCACTACATGATAACTATGCGAGAACTGCGTCCGATAGATGGCACTGTCTTTTTTTAGAGTGAAATATCCATTTATAATTTTTACAGGTTATTAATGGCACAGGGGGGTCAAGAGTCCGAGCAAGACTACCCCTACACCAGCGCACAGGGCAGCTGCAGTTTTGACCAGAGCAGGGTGGTTGCCAAAGTGGCGAGCTGTGCAACCCACGCCGTATCTGATGAAGCTACGTTACAGGATCTATTGTATAACGATGGACCACTGGCTATAGGTAAGTATAGGCAAGCAAGCTCGTATGAGTTAGTGGCCAACTCTGGTGACGGAGTTTTTAGGCCGCCCTTAACGATTGCTAGAGCCGGAACCGAGAGTTTGACGTGCCCTCCGAAGCACAGAAGCATATTATATTATTCACAGCGATTCTATTTTTTGAAGTTAAGTACTACCCCCCCACCCTCCGTACATTCTTCATCATCATCCACAGCCCAACTGCACCCACTACTGGGTAGAGGCCTCTCTTTGTTTGTGCCATTCCTCACGGTCCTGCGCTGATCTCATCCACGTCCTGCCCACGATGTTCGCCACATCGTCTGCCCATCTCGCTGCTGGTCGACCGACGTTTATGTGACCGGTTCTTGGACGCCATTCAGTTAGCGCCTTACTCCACTTGTCGTCACCTCGCTTTGCCAGATGTCCTTATGAAGCGCGCTAATTCTTTCAATACGAGCTAATACCGCGTTCACACTATGCCCACGCCGCTGCCGGCGTTATTGCCACAGCAACATCGCCTTTACTCTCACTAGGGAGCAAGAGCGCAACATACGAATAGGGTCTGCGAAGCTACCTGCGGCTAAGTTCAGACAGACATGGATCGAGTGTGATGTGAATATTGTAGTTGTTAAAGGATGTATTCATTGTTATTAGTTTACTCGATGCAGAACTAGATGTCAAATCGGTACGCATTGTGGAACGCGCTAGCGTTGCGTTTTGGGCAATGGGGTAGGATTTTTGTAATGCTTTGATAAAATAGACTAACTACCGCGATCATGCCTCTGTCCCCACTTCCGGCCCAAGTTCCTTGCTCTCTTATAAGAATAAAGGCGATGTTGCTGTGGCAATAATTCCGGATTTCATTGGGGCATTCATGCAGCAGCATGGGTAGAGTCTGAACGCGGTATTAGAGTGATGGACGCAGACATGCAGTGCATCACAGAGCACGTCCTCAGTGGATATGCTCAGTGAGGCAATGCATCGTTATTCGAAGTGCCTGATAAAATCTCTCCTGAAGAAAATCTTCCCTTTGCGATGGAAAGCACACCTCCTACCGTGTTCTCATTGGTGACCCCGACGTGATGACTTCTTCTAGAACTGCGCGATCTAGAATTTGTCTGTGTGGATTCGCGACAGCGCCATCTATCGTAGTAGTTCTTATGAAGCGTGATAGATGGCGCTACAATGCTTACTGGTTCTGAATCGAATCAACGCGATCGTTGTGTATTTAGCAGTTGATTTTAAGGTATTTTTATATTTCAGCGGTGTATGCTGGTGATGAGTGGCAACGATACACGGGCGGTATACTAGTAGACTGCGAAAACAACGGTCTAAACCACGGAGTGTTACTGGTTGGATATGGTTCTGGTATGTACATGTATATACTGTCTTATTCACAGGCCTCACAGCTCTGGGAGCCTAGTACGAGTTTTGGTGCGTAAATCTGGTGTGAAACGTCTGACGCCCAGCACACCAGTGGGCGCTATTTGTTTGAAGACACTGAACGGATTCTTTGAGAAGCTTGGTCTACACCAAGCCCGTACTCGCATGTCGAGCTTCTCAAAGAATCCGCTCAGTGTCTCCATACAAATCAGCGCCCACTAGTGTGCTGGGCGTCAGACGTTTCACACCCACACTATACACTGAAAACTCGTACTAGGCCCTCAATCGGTAATAGCATTTCAAAACCCTTATGATGCGACTTTGTCCGTCCGTCCGTCTCCGTCTGTCACAAACCGTATTATCTCAGAAACTATTAAAGCTATTGACTTGAAATTTGGAATAGAAATAGATCTTATTTGTCAGCATGTACAGAACATGAATAATATCTTTTTTTTAAAGTGATATCTTCTTTAGCACCGTTGTGATTTGAAAGTCGATGAAACGAAACAAGCGAGGAAACGAGAAGAGAGATCCCTAATTTTCGTAAGCATTCTAATGAGACTGCTGGCCAAGCGGTCTTACGGATTAGATCGAATCGAGACTAGCTCGTAGTGCGTGGGTTTAAGTCTCGAGCAAATTCGTTCACTTTTTGCAACTTTTTTGAAGTGAAAACTTCTTTAGCATCGTTGTAATTTGAAAGTCTTTTTGAATGAATTACACACATGTTTTTTTTTATTTATTTCAGAAAACAACCAAGACTTCTGGGTGATCAAGAACTCATGGGGTGCTTCATGGGGGGAACAGGGCTTCATTAGGATCCGGAAAGGAGTCGGCTGCTGTGGTGTCGCCAACTCTAGCCCTCTGGCAACTGTGTCCGCTACCGTAGCTTAGAGATCAAGAATCATGTTACAGCTTTAAGAGTCCCGATTTGAAGTTCGTGTCACGAAATACCAAAAATTATGCATGAAAATGTGTTTTATTTTGCACATACATAGTACAAGCTCTGCTTAGTTAGGGACTAGAAGGCGTTGTGTGATATGTACAATGATATTTATTTATCTTCTATCAATCATCAATATACCTACATATATAAAACTCTTTTGAAGCTGACAGAGAATCAACGCACAGCCTAAACTATAAGTCCTAGAGGTATGACATTTGGAGGGCAGTATCCTTATATAGTGTAGGGGCGCACTAAGAAAGGAATTTTGCAAAGTCGCACCCTAAAGGGTCTAAAATTAGGATCAAAGATTTTACCCAAATAATGCGTATGCTGCTACCACGCGAGCAAAGCCGCGGGCGACAGCTAGTTTATTTATATAGCCATACAAAGAAAAGCTGAATAGTTAAACAGGTGGTCAAAATCTAGCTGTCACTGTTTTGACATTACCTGCTAGTAAGAGACAGCAATAATTTCAGTTAATTAAAGTCAGTCAAATTTCAGTTAATTTTGATAGTGGAATACGAAAGAAATGAAAACAAATTAAAAACTACTGATAAGATGCCTTTAGCTGACAAGTTGGTTAGAATGATCCCCGGAATAGTATAGTCTAGTCAATCCTACTAATATTACAAACGCGAAAGTTTGTAAGTATGGATGGATGTTTGTTACTCTTTCACGTAAAAACTACTGATCCGATTTGAATACATTATTATCCGTGACCTGGATTAACACATAGGCTACTTTTTATCCCGGAAAATCAACGAGATCGAACGGGACGCGAACGAAGTCGCGGGCGGAAGCTAGTACTCAATAATTATTCAGTAAAAACACAATCATCCGACCAAATAATCCTTGTGATTTTAATGATAAATCATCCCTCTGATTTATTATGTTTTTTTTTCAATTTCAATTTATTTAAATAAAAATAAAACCACATAACAGAACCATTTCCATGGCGTTATTCTACTTAACATTAAATAATAAAAAAATGATAAATCATCCTTCTAGGTGATTTAGGCGCAAAGCCAAAGTCAGACTGTCAGTCTTGAGAGGTCAGAGGGGCACTTAACAAATCTATGCCTTGAACACGAAATACACTGCGCATTGAGGCTACAATGTTCGGCAGTCGGGCTAGCGTTGACGCGCAATACAACTCGAATATGTTAGGTTTACGTAACGAGGCGACTGTCAGATCTATTCCCCCTTTACATGAAGATATTTTTTAAACTTTACGGGCCCTTTACAGTGTGTAGCGCCATCTATCTCGCTACATGAGAACTAACCTAGATCGCGCAAACGAAGTTATCACGGAGTTTGAACATAAAGTAATACTACCGAATACCATCTATCGGTCCTCGGAGCCCGAGCCAAAGGTCGCTCGGCGTGGAAGATCTTCCCTTTTCGTAGGAGGACACATATCCTACAATGTTCTCCTCAAGTGTAAAGGGCCGGTTTAGTCCAGGCAGGCCGCGTGCCTTGCACGAGGCGCATCAGACAAGATAAAAGTACGCGGTAGGAAGAAATTAACTCTTATGATATAGATTGTCCTTTGGCCACAATCTCACCTGATGGTAAGTGACATACAAAGCATTTTCGTCCAAGTTGTCACTAATAATCAATAATTTGATTTAATTTGATTTGTCCCAGGCATATATGATATCCTTGGTCTGATGATGTAAGGAGTCTACTGCATTGTAAACAAATCTAAGCCTAAGGAATGCACCTATTTCTGCCGCCAAGCAGCGATGCTCGCATTGCTGTGTTCCGGTTTGAAGGGTAAGGGCGCCGGTGTAATTACACGCACATGAGACTTCAACATCTTTACGTCTCACAGTGATGGACGCAGTGCATTGCCTTACAGGGCACGTTCTCATTGGACCTGCTCTGTGAGGTAATGCATTGTTATAGGCAGAAGTTACCACTTAACATCAGGTGAGCTATCTTCTTGTTCCATTACATTTGTCATAAAAAAAAATAAAAAAAAATGCACATTACTTTCAGGACATAAAAAAAGCCATAAAATGTGTTACTTATTAATATAATAAATCTTTCCTGTCGTTAGTCCATAAAAAATATTTTGTTAAATTTGGAGAATTTAAATAGTAAGTAGAATAATGCATAAACCTAAATACCAGATTTTATGGATTCATGCGCACTAGGCGACCCGCGATCCATTTCATTATCCATTTCATTTTTTTTTTCAAATCGAAGTAAAGACATAATCATACGCTGTTTGACGGAAAAGGAGACAGTTTACTCAACCATAAACAATCTATCTTAAGGGCTCTTAGCTCTACCTATTCATAACAAAGTATGTCCTGGAGGGCCTTAGTACGGGTTTTGGTGTGTAAATCTGGTGTGAAACGTCTGACGCTCAGCACACTAGTTCGCGCTCATTTGAATGCATGAAGACACTGAGCGGATTTTTGAGAAGCTTGGTCTAAACGAAGCCCGTACTCGCATGTCGAGCTTCTCAAAGAATCCGCTCAGTGTCTCCATACAAATCAGCGCCCACTGGTGTGCTGGGCGTCAGACGTTTCACACCCACATTATACACTGAAAACTCGCACTCGGCTCTCTCGCTGTAGCCTACTAGCCCGACGACTGACAGTCGCCTAATGCGTAAAAAACCATTTTCTTGTATATAAACGCACGAACATTTAGTTTTCAAGCAAGCTGTCTTCAGAACTTGGTTTTCAACATGTTGGTTCAATTAGTACTTTTGGTGATTCTCCAAACGGCGCTGGCTGGGGTAATATACTATTTTAATAATTGTATCTTTATTTGTATGTAACTTGAAATTAAAATTGTACGAATTCTATTCTAATATTGAATGCGATGGTCAAATGAGATTAATGAAGCGATAATTCGACACTATTTAAGAATTACGAATATGGACACCAACAAAACAGCGTATAGGCTGCCTCTACACCGGGCGTTCACAACAGATTTTCCACACCTGTCGCACATATCTGAACAACGTGTATCGGACCAACGACGAATTATCATTAACAACAAATTAATTACAGACGAAAGGCTGCAACACATTCGAGACGAGGTTTCTATAGAACTAGGACAGACTTCTCCAGCAAAGAACTACGAACCTACCCGTGACACGTCTATGACCAACAATGAAGTGGGGAATCAGCCAACATATAACATCTTGGGATTACTTAATGATGCCCAAGATGAAAGTCCAGTAGTAACCCCGAGCGAATTAATTGACGAGGAACATAACACAACACAGCTTAACGGCACAGAGCAACATAGTATTGTAGAAACCGACAACGTTGCTTTCATCCCACAGCCAGATACATACGAACAAATAGAAGAACTTTTCATTAACACATTAGGCAATTTCACAAACACAAACCCGATTTCAAGGCCTTTCTTGCCAAAGCCAAAACCATCCAGAAAATTAACTGCTATTGTACAATGCATAAATTCTCAAATCCTACCCAAACACATCCCATTGGATGCAGATTTTGAAACAACACAAACAGCCATCTATTGCGCCGCGTACACAGCTATCACACACGCAGGGTTAAAGATACGAGAAAATACTATTGCCTGTAACAATTCTAGGAATCGAATCCCGCCATGGCAAAAACGACTTGAAGATAGGATCGCAGGCCTTAGAGTTAAAATAGGAAAACTGACCGAATTTATTAGAGGCAACACAAGTGCTAGATTAAAAAAGTTTGTAGACGATATAAAATCACAGTATAACATTCACTCCCAACACGAGCCAGAAAACACAGACTTATCCCATTTTCTAGACACACTCAAACAAAAGTTAAACGCACTTGCTAGTCGACTCCGGAGATACAAACTTACAACTAAACGGAAAACACAAAATAACACTTTTAACAATAATGAGAAGTTATTCTACAGATCACTGATGAATGATCACTCTGATGTATCTCGGTCTGATGCCCCTAATCCTGAAGAACTAAAGGAATTTTGGTCAGGCATTTGGTCCACTCCTGTCGAGCATAACATTGAAGCTGAATGGATTCAGCAAGACGCACACAAAATATTAGATATGCCTAGTATGGAACACGAAGAAGTTACTTTTGACACTCTCAAGAAAGTATTAGGGAAATTACACAACTGGAAGGCCACTGGCTCTGACAAACTTCACAACTACTGGTATAAAAAGCTCACTTACCTACATGTAGCGCTATTGAATCACATCAATTTGTTTATCACAACCCCCGATGCCATGCCACATTACATAACCCTAGGCACTACGTACATGCTACCAAAGGATAATACGGATCTTAAAAACCCAGCCAAATATAGGCCCATTACATGTTTACAAAACATTTACAAAATCATCACCTCTTGTATTACCGAATTAATCTACATGCATTCAGAAAACAACTGCTTACTAGCCGAACAGCAGAAAGGGTGCCGTAGACATAGCCAGGGATGTAAGGAGCAACTCACTATTGATGCGGTGGTGTCCAAACAGGCTTTTATCAAAAGACGTAACATCTTTACGATGTACATTGATTATAAAAAAGCGTTTGACTCTGTACCGCACAGCTGGCTTCTTTACATTCTGCAACACTATAAAATTCACCCAGCAATCGTTCATTTTCTAAGCCATTCTATGCAAAATTGGAAAACCGTGCTTAAGTTAAATACCTGTGATTCATCCTTCGAAACAGAACCAATACCAATACGAAGGGGTATATTCCAAGGAGACTCTTTAAGCCCCCTGTGGTTCTGTCTAGCTATCAACCCTCTATCTAATCTCCTCAATGATAGCAATAAAGGGTTTACACTTAAGTTCGGGAACAACAACAGCCATATTTTGTCCCATTTGATGTATATGGACGATATTAAGTTATATGGTAGCACGTTGGATGAATTGCACCATCTTGCTGATACCACACAGTCATTTTCATCAGACATACACATGCAATTCGGGATTGACAAGTGTAAAATACTTTCTGTGCGGAGAGGAAAAATAGAACATAACCCATTTCTACTAGATAATGGTGAACAAATAGACCCTTTAGAAATAGAGCCTGGTTATAAATACCTTGGATATCATCAGACACAACAGATTCATCAAAGAAAAACGAAACTTAATTTAGAGCAGAAGTTCAAGTCCCGGCTACACAAAATTTTAAATACTCACCTTAACGCAAGAAACACCACTAAAGCTATTAACACATTTGCCATCCCTATCCTCACGTACTCATTTGGAATAATTCACTGGTCGAAGTCGAGTTTGCAAAAACTTCAGCGCACAATCAACACTCACCTAACAAAATATAGAAAACACCACCCCCGAGCCTGCACTGAGCGACTTACACTACCAAAAACCGAAGGAGGACGTGCCATCATTGACATCAAAAACATGCACAATACACAAATAACTTCACTACGAAATTATTTCCATCAACACGCAGATAGATCCCAACTTCATGAAGCAATAACACAAGCAGATGTAAAATTAACCCCACTTAATCTAAACGATCAAAATACACAAAGTAATGAAACTACTACGACTCCAACACAAAAACTTAACTCCTGGTTACAAAAATCACTTCACGGCAGACATCGTCGTGATTTGATTGACCCAAATGTTGACAAAATTGCGTCAAACAAATGGCTCAAACAGGGTGAGTTGTTCCCGGAAACAGAAGGTTTTATGCTGGCTATACAAGATCAGATCATTGACACGCGTAATTACAGGAAATACATCATCCGAGATAGAACTCTTGAAACCGATCTCTGCCGGCACTGCCGTAGTAGCTCAGAAACCATACAACATATTACTGGCGCTTGCAAATCCATCGCACAAACAGACTATAAACACAGACATGACCAGGTAGCTTCCATTATACACCAATATCTAGCAATTAAATACAAACTGATCAAAGATAAAATAGCTTATTACAAATATACACCAGAAATAATTTTGGACTCAACTAACTACAAACTTTACTGGGACAGAACAATTTTAACAGATAAAACTATTCATTACAACAGACCGGACATCACTCTTCATGACAAAAGACACAAGGTAGTGTACTTAATAGATATTGCTGTGCCCAACACCCATAATCTCGGAAAAACGCACACCGAAAAACTGGAAAAATATACAGACCTGGCAATAGAACTGAAGACCCAATGGAGAGTAGATACTGTTAAAACTATACCTATAATCATCTCATCAACTGGGGTAATCCCACATACCTTACATACCAGCTTAAAAACCCTTGACATTCACAAGCTAACTTACATACAACTCCAAAAAGCCGTCATACTAAACACTTGCCGCATTGTCCGCAAGTTTTTATCCCTCAATCAATAAAAAACCCCCAACGATTTTTCGTTTGGCCAAAAGCCCGCGAAAAAACGTAAACCCCTCGCCTAGCGAGAGAAAAAAAAAATATAAAAAACATAAATAATAATAATAATTCTATCTAATAAGAATCTCTATTCTATTTGTTTTTTCCTTTTAAATTCACTGTTTTAGTATTTTTATTATTATTGTTTCATTTGTACCTATCTATATGTTTTGTATGTTGTGTGCCAAGTAGTAAATAAATGAATGTCTATGTCTTTGTCTATGTCTACTCGAATCAATACTTGAGCAACAATTTCTGTATTGGGCCTAAGTAAATAAACATCCTTGGACATATCACACAACGCCCTCTAGTCCAAAACTAAGCAAAGCTTGTACTATGGGAACTAGATTGCTGATATAATACTAATACATATTTTTTTATGTAATTACATACTAATAATACACAGTAACAAACACCCAGCCACAGAAACATCTATATTTGCCACACACAAATGTTTGTTCTCAGTGGGGATCGAACCCACAACACACAGCACGGAAGGCAGAGCTGCTACTGACTGAGCTGTGACGTTTGTCAAATACCGCGTTCACACTATGCCCATGCCGTTGCCGGCATTATTGCCACATCAACATCGCCTTCATTGTCAATAGAGAGCAAGGGCATGAACTTAGGCCGGGAGTCGGGACAGAGGCATGTTCGTATTGTTCGTGTTCACACTATGCTCGTGCCCACTTCCCTGCCCAAGTCCCTGCCGACTGCGGCATAGTGTGAACGCAACATGAGCCAAACAATTAATTACTTAATTACTAATTAATTTATTCTATTTCCCAGGACGACAAGCCGTATTATGACGTAGATGATTACGAAGCGATGGGACATCATTTCGAGCAGTTCATGAAGGACTACAACCGTCAATACAGCGGTGCTGTTAAAACTATGAGATTCAACATTTTTATTGAAAACGTAATGGAAATCAACGAATTGAATAAGAAACACTCACTCGCTACGTTTGGTAAGTATTATTTTTAGCCTTTAACTGCATGTAAAATTTTTACTTTTTGTAAAATTAACTTGAACTCTTACAGATGTTAACGAATTTGCTGATATGTCGAAGGAAGAAAGAAAATCCTTCCTAGGATTTTCAGCCGGTGTTGGAGATGATGATCCTAACGGAGACTGTTCGGTAATCATCATCAATATATATAAAACTCTTTTGAAGCTGACATAGAATCAACGCACAGCCTAAACTATAAGTCCTAGAGGTATGAAATTTGGAGGGTAGTATCCTTATATAGTGTAGGGGTGCACTAAGAAAGGAATTTTGAAACGTTACACTTTAAAGGGTAGAACGCGAGCAACGCAGCGGGCGACGGCTAGTATAAACATATATTTTGTGTATGATTTGCCTTATATTTAGTAGGAGTTCAAATTGCCTACAACGGTCACGCTAAGCGGTGAATAAATGGTAATGTTACAGATGGTAAACTAATGGTTATGTTACAGTTGGTAAACCAATGATTATGTTACAGGTGGTAAACGCTACCAATGACAAGTCATCACCGGCAGCCTGGGATTGGCGTGCAAAGAATGCTGTTTCACCGGTGAAAGATCAGCAAACTTGCGGGTCCTGCTGGGCGTTCAGTACTATAGGTAACAAACTAACCGAGTTACACTGCGGGGTCACAGCAGCTCGGATAGGAAGCGTCGCTGCGCCAGCGCGCATTGTTACCCATTATACACAGCATATATATACCCATTATATATATGCTACCGTTGTAGAAATCTCATGGTCTTTATGTTTGTTGAATTCATGTTTTATCAGCTTTGAAAGTAACTCCGGCTACATTACCGTTTGAAACATTCGGTACTCCATCTGATGATGACCAGCATAATTATGATGAAGAGAACCTATGGAGTTTTTGTACGTCATCATCATCATCATCATAAATTGGTCCACTATTAGACGTAAACAGTTTCTCTCCAGCAGGCAAGACAAGAAAAAGAAATTGCCAGACGCACAGAAAATGCCTGGAGAAGCTTTTGGTCAATGAAAGATCTGATGAAGGGTGAAATTCCACTATCCCTTAAAAAGAAACTCATGGACGTACGCATTCTCCCCATCCTCACTTACGGAGCCCAGACTTGGTCTTTGACTAATCGTCAGAAGTTCGCACTCAGGGTATGCCAACGAGGCATGGAGCGCAGTATCTTAGGAATTAAACTGTCAGACCGCGTGCGGAACAGTATATTGCGCTCCAACACACATATCGTCGACGTTGGTCACAAAGCCGCCAACTTGAAGTGGAACTGGGCCGAACATGTCTGCCGCATGTCAAGCGACTTGTGGGCAAAAACTACCACAGAGTGGATCCCACCAAACGCAACCCGGCGACGTGGAAGACCCAGGAGGAGATGGCGCGATGAACTCGATGCACATTTAAGATCTTGGCCTGTGACGGCGTCAAATCGCGAAGAGTGGAAGGAGGGAGGGGAGGCCTTTGCCCTGCAGTGGGAAAACCACGGCTGAAAAATAAAAATAAATAAATAATTAGACGTAGGTCTCCCAAGACGCGCCAGCCCATTCTTCAGCTCTTGTCATCCAGTTTTGTGTGCGGAAGGTGTTGGGGCATTTCAGGTCCCGACTTGCATACATTTAGTTAATTTTTAGATTAATTTTGTTATTTCTATTATACAGTAGCAGTCACGAAAACGCAAAATAAAGTAATTATTTTAACGAAAATACGATAAAAAAAACATAGAAAATGACACATTTTTCGAAGTAAAATGTCTAATAACTAATGATTCCCGCTGCTTTATAATGCCATTGTTACTATTTTTTAAACTGCATTGTAAGTGTTTTATAACAAAGTTCCATCATTGCAAGTGTAGCGCCATCTATGTCGCTACATGAGAACTATCCTAGATCGCGCAAACGAAGTTATCACGGAGTTTGAACATAAGTAATACTACCGAATACCATCCATCGGTCCTCGGAGCCCGAGCCAAAGGTCGCTCAGCGTGGAAGATCTTCCCTTTTCGTAGGAGGACACATATCCTACCATGTTCTCCTCACAAGTTAAAAAAATATGGGACCTGGGTTCCATCCAATTTGCCCCAGACCCTTTTTGTAGGTAACTTGTTAGTTTTTATTTAACTTTAATTATATTTTCCCAGCCATGTTGGAAAGTAGGAGCTTACAGAAAGGTCAGAACGTATCGCTGTCGGAGCAACAGTTGGTAGACTGTGACAAAGTATCATCAGGGTGTGATGGGGGCCTCATGACTTGGGGATTATCGTACGTATAACATTTACACTATATCGGTCTAATTATGTTATCGGATTTATCTTGGACTAGCCGTCTCCCGCGGCGTTGCTCGCGCTAGAGTGTGACTTTTCAAAATTCCTTTCTTAGTGCACCCCTACACTATATAAGGATACTACCCTCCAAATGTCATACCTCTAGGACTTATAGTTTCGGCTGTGCGTTGATTCTCTGTCAGCTTCAAAAGAGTTTTATATATTGATGATTGATAGAAAAACCCTGTCTCTAACTCCTTATGGACTTAACTAAGGTTTTTCATATTACGTAACATGTTTTGTTTAGTACCTTCACCGAGGTCTAACTATAGACTTTCGCTAAACCGGGGTTGGTTTAACCCCAAGTTTAACTCGGGTCTAACTTCACATCTGCGATGAAAATCTATTTGGTGGCTGTTATTTCTCAATTATTTTATATTATTTACTACGTACTATTTTTTCGACAATATATTCGACATTGACATTTACATTGATAAAATCATTAACCGTAGGACCTACCTACCCCTTGGTATGGCTTTTTTTGCCGCTAAATTATTTTTTGACTTCATTTGTAGAACAAACCCAATGAACTACCATTATCATCATCGTCATCATCATCTGATGATGAAGCTGTAACAAATTTAAGTAGGTTTTTTCAAGTTTTTGAATTTATAAATTATGTTATTACAGGGCGTTAATGAAAGAGGGTGGTAGCGAGTCTGAAGCTGATTACCCTTATGAAAGCAAAAACAATAAATGTGCTTTTGACGCGAGCAAAGCTGTTGTTAAAGTATCCAGCTGCAGTGCTTACTCACTGCAGAACGAGGCAGCATTGCAAGACTTGCTGTACAAGGAAGGACCCTTGTCCATCGGTGAGTTATCATAACCAGCGGGCCTAGGATGCGCAGGCGAGATATTTGTCATGTCGTTCTGTCAAAATCTGTCAAAATGTAAGCATTTTGCATCAATTTTTGAACTTTTGCATTATTATATTAACTAAGACCAAGTTCTAAGACATGTATGCTGATTGACTAAGACCAAGTTCTAAGACATGTATGCTGATTGGCTAAGACCAAGTTCTAAGACATGTATGCTGATTGGCTAAGACCAAGTTCTAAGACATGTATGCTGATTGGCTAAGACCAAGTTCTAAGACATGTATGCTGATTGGCTAAGACCAAGTTCTAAGACATGTATGCTGATTGACTGCTCAAGCACTGATCCGGACTCAAGCACGTTTTTTGTATGAAAATACCTACTAAAATCTATGCTTGAGTAACGATTTCTTTATCAGCATACAGCCCTCAATGACTTTGTGTTATTACTAAATATATGAGGAGTATTTGGCTTTAACAAAGTGCAGTTTTCAAGTTGTTTATTAATTTCAGCTGTGCAAGCCGTTACATGGAACTTCTACACGAGTGGTATATTTGAGATATGTTTTTTTTATGGAGGATTTGACCACGGCGTGTTACTGGTTGGATACGGCTCTGGTATGTACGCTTTAAGTATAATAATAATAATCAATAATATATAAAACTCTTTTGAAGCTGACAGAGAATCAACGCACAGCCTAAACTATAAGTCCTACAGGTATGAAGTTTGGAGGGTAGTATCCTTATATAGTGTAAGGGTACACTAAGAAAGGAATTTTAAAAAGTCACACTTGAACGCGAGCAACGCCGCGGGAGACGGCTAGTATAATAATAATAGGCCTTTACATCTATTGAAGATGATTTATACAGCGTCAGGAGGCAACCTATGCCTACACTTAACGGGACACTATAGTGTCTGGGACAATGTTCAGATGAAGTAGGCTTGTAGTACTATACAATCCTCTCGGCCTAGTCAGACATATTCACAAGTGAAGGAAAACATCGTGAGGAAATCCGCGGCTCTGTCAGCTCCGCATCGGCAGGGACTTGGGCTGGGAAGTGGGCACGAGCATTGTGTGAACGCTCCTGCAGTGCAAGTACCGTTCTTATCGATCGCTTAGTTGTCGATCGCTAAAGTCGATAAACGTATCGAATCGTATCGTTCCATGGTAGTACGGATCTCTTGTCGACAAAAGATCCGTACTTCCAAAAATAAGGTGAGAGTTTATCGAAATCATTCGTTCACTGCTGCCGTGATTTACTAGTTTACTGTCAATATCACTGTTAATCACTTTCGTTTGTCAGAGTCAAAACATAGTAAACATACACCATTGCCGATTCGTTAAAATTTCACGAATTTGTCTACCGATCGACTAAGTTGGTAACGTACCCGCAACTGTCGATAAAACCATTTTTATCGAATTTTCAGGATTCTAAATGTCAAATTATGCGATCGACAAGAACGGTACTTGCACTGCTGGCCCAAATTCATGCCCTTGCTCTCTAATGAGAATAAAGGCGATGTTGCTGTGGCAATAAGACCGCGGCATGGGCATAGTGTGAACGCGGTATTAGGTAACACATAGCTATATAATGACGCAATAAAACAAAGTTTGTATAATGCATAGAAGTAATTAAAAAAATATTGTTTTCCAAGCCTTAAATTTCATAAATGAATCTTGGTAAATAATCCTAGCGATTTAATGGAATAAATCTTGAATCTTGATAAATCATCCTTGTGATTTAACATAATAAATCTTGAATCTTGATAAATCATTTAATGGAATAAATCTTGAATCTTGATAAATCATCCTTGTGATTTAACATATTAAATCTTGAATCTTGATAAATCATTTAACGGAATAAATCTTGAATCTTGATAAATCATCCCTGCGATTTAACATAATACATTTTTAATTTTCTCCGGCTTATCAAACGGATATTTGCTGATTTCAGAAAACAATGTAGACTACTGGGTGATCAAGAACTCGTGGAATGATAAATGGGGCGAAAACGGGTTCATCCGAATCAAGAGAGGCGTGGGTTGCAACGGGATTGGCAGTAACATTGCCTATGCTACTGTTTCTGCAGTCTTGTCTTGATGTCGATTATAATACTTTTAAAGGAAAATAATTAAATAATACATATTATATGTGTTTGGTTTCGAGCATGCTTTTGGTTTCATTTTACTTTCTTTAATAATAATAATAAGCCTTTACATCTATTGAAGATGATATATACAGCGTCAACAGGCAACCTATGCCTACACTTAACGACACACTGCAGTGCCTGGGACAATGTTTAGATGGAGTAGGCTTGTAGTACTATACCATCCTCTCAGCCTAGTCAGACATATCCACAGGAAAGATAATCCGAACATCCGAAATCCGCACTTATTGACCTTGTCTTTTCTGTGGATACTTTATTTAAGCTACAGTAAAATCATCATCAATCATCAATATTATACATAACTCTTTTGAAGCTGACAGAGAATCAACGCACAGCCTAAACTATAAGTCCTAGAGGTATGACATTTGGAGGGTAGTATCCTTATATAGTGTAGGGGTGCACTAAGAAAGGAATTTTGAAAAGTCACACTCTAAAGGGTCTAGAACGCGAGCAACGCCGTGGGCGACGGCTAGTAGGTATATAAAAGACTAGTCGTCGTCCGTAGCGATGCTCGCGCTCTAGACCCAAAATTCCTTTCTTAGTGCACCCCTACACAATATAAGGATACTACCCTCCAAATTTTACACCTCTAGGACTTATAGTTTAGGCTGTGCGTTGATTATCCGTCAGCTTCAAATGATAATAATTTTAAATAAACAACATTAAAAATTTACATTAAAATTCTTATTTGAAATAATCCTTGAACTTATATATCGCCTGATCCACAAGGCATGTTTCTTTTTTTTAATGATTGCATTGAAGTAGCATTTCTAACACTCTCGGGTAGTGCGTTGCAGATTGCTGGAGCCATGACATGCACCAGCTTTGAACTCTTGGTCAGGCGCCTCTGCAATTTGTGGGCGTTTCGCTAGATGTCGTTGTTTGAAACTATGGTAGCACTCACCATAAATCCAGTGTTGCAAGACGTAACAGCAATAATAACAAATATAAAGTGTAATTTCTCCACCCCCCCCCCCCTCCTAAGTGTCTTAGCCCCTCAAGTGTCAAAGCCTCCCCCCCTTAACCCCCTAATAATGTTGAACCCCACGTGCTTGACGATCACACTGATAGATGGCAGCACCTAGTTCACAGTAGCACCGCTAGATGGCGGTATCACAAACTATGCTAGCACGTGGTAGATGGCAGCACCTAGTTCACAGTACCACCGCTAGATGGCGTTGTCACAAACTATGCTAGCACTCACCATGGATCCAGTGTTGCAGGATGTGACAGTATTGGCGGCGTCCTCGGGACTTGTCATAGTGTGCCGTTTGTTGCTGCCTCGGTTCATCATGTATCTAGAAAGAGCATTGAATTGAGAACTTTTCTTTTTATTGAGTACTAGCCGTCGCCCGCGGCGTTTCTCGCGTTCTAGACCCTTTCGAGTGTGACTTTTCATAATTCCTTTCTTAGTGCACCCCTACACTATATAAGGATACTACCCTCCAAATGTCATACCTCTAGGACTTATAGTTTAGGCTGTGCGTTGATTCTAAGTCAGCTTCAAAAGAGTTACATATATTTAGAAGATTCTCAAGGTAATTTCTGTAGGTGTAGGTAAATTTAATAGTATTAATAATTATTTATAACCACTCCTATGTTACCTGTAACTAAAAATTACTAATAAATGCTTAACTGTCTTTCCTTCTTTGAAGTCGGTTAAAGTAAAACCAATTCATCACACAAATAAGCGTACAGGCGTTATAGGTCAGATGGTAATAGCTTAAGTGCTGTGGGTCGTGGGTTCGATCCCCACTAAGAATAAACATTTGTGTCTGGCAAACATAGATGTTTGTTCTATGTCTGGGTGTTACTATGTATTATAAGTATGTATTTACAAAAAAAAAATATTGTACAAACTCAGCAAAGTTTGGGACTAGGGAACGTTAGTAACAATCAGACACAGAAAAAACACGTATGTTTGCACACACAAAAAGTTTGTTCTCGGTGGGGATCGAACCCACGACCCACAGCACGGAAGGCAGAGCTACTACCGACTGAGCCGTGACGCCTGTGGGTGTGTTAGTTTACCTGCATAGGTTAGTGTTATAAGCCGCGTCACCGGCTTGTTCGTCGGTTTGTTCACTGCCCTCAGCCCGCGTCGGTGTACCGCTATCCGAAACCTGAACACACACAGACATACTATTTACTATTCGAGTGTAGAATACATACTCTAAGTATACCACCTGTAAGAGCCATACTTAGGATTTCACTGCAAAAGTCGAGCGACTTAACCCTCAAAAATGTCTTCATCTCTCCCCCTAAGTGGTATAACCCCCCCAAGCATCATAGACCCTCCTAGTCTAATAACGCCCCCTAGTATCTAACCACTGAAAATGTCTTAGCCCCCTCTAAATGACTTAACCCTCTCAAATGTCTTCATCCCTCCCTCAAGTGTCATGGACCCCCATAGTGTCACAGACCCCGCTAGTGTCACGAACCCCCCTAGTGTCATAGACCCCCCTAGTGTCATAGACCCCCATAGTGTCACAGACCCCCCTAGTGTCACGAACCCCCCCTAGTGTCACAGACCCGCCTAGTGTCATAGACCCCTATAGTGTGTCACAGACCCCCCTAGTGTCACCGACCCCCCTAGTGTCACAGACCCACCTAGTGTCACGAACCCCCCTTGTGTCACAGATCCCCTTAGTGTTATAGACCCCCATAGTGTCACAGACCCACCTAGTGTCACGAACCCTTCTAGTGTCATAGACCCCCTAGTGTCATAGACCCCCATAGTGTCACAGACCCCTCTAGTGTCACGAACCCCCCTAGTATCACAGACTCCCCTAGTGTCACGAACCCCCCTAGTGTCATAGATCCCCATAGTGTCACAGACCCCCATAGTGTCACAGACCCCCCTAGTGTCATAAACCCCCTAGTGTCAGACCCTCCTAGTGTCACAGACCCCCCTAGTGTCATAGACCCCCATAGTGTCACAGACTCCCTAGTGTCACGAACCCCCTAGTGTCACAGACCCCCCTAGTGTCACGAACCCCCCTAGTGTCACAGACCACCCTAGTGTCACAGACCCCCTAGTGTCACAGACCCCCTAGTGCCATAGACCCCCATAGTATCACAGACCCCACTAGTGTCAGAGCCCCCCTAGTGTCACAGACCCCCCTAGTGTCACAGACCCCCCTATTGTGTTGACAGTGTGCATACGTACATGATGTGACGGCGCCGAGTAGCAACAGGTGCGTTCTCTACCGCGCGGCACGTGACCGCCGCCGTCTGACGCACGACGACCGAATGTTGACGCTGTAACACATACATACATACACATACAATGCAATGCAATGTAATGTAATGCAATGCAATGCAATGCAATACAATGCAATACAATACAGTGTAATGTGATACAATGTAATACAATGTAATACAATGTAATACAATGTAATACAATGTAATACGATGTAATACGATGTAATACGATGTAATACGATGTAATACAATGTAATACAATGTAATACAATGTAATACAATGTAATACAATGTAATACAATGTAATGCAATGTAATGCAATGTAATACAATGTAATACAATGTAATACAATGTAATGCAATGTAATACAATGTAATGCAATGTAATACAATGCGATATACAGTACAATGCAGTTCAATACAATACACTACGCGCAGTACTTCTGTCCCTCCAAAGGTTGTCTGGAAGAGATCGCGTTGATTGTATATCTTCTTTTCTTGGTGTGCAATAAAGACATATATTTATCTATCTATATACGCCCAGGTTAGTTGGTAAAGGCGAAGCCATGACGGAGGCCTTGAGGCCTCCTGTGTGACTTAACGACTGCTAGAGCCGGGACAGTAACGTGCACGAAGCACGGAAGCGCTCAGACGTAAATGCAACGGTCACCCATCCAAATAGTGACCGCGCAGAACGTCGCTTAACTTAGATAATCTGTGAAGATTGACTAAGCAAGCCGAGCCACGAGCACTTTTGTCTTGAATATAGTAGTAAACTAATTATAGCCTACTTATTTTTGAAGTTAATTAATATCAGAAAAATGCAAATAGGTAGAACCACATACCCTGACTCTGCATAGCGTGAGGCGGCTTCAGCAGATGCTGGTCCTTAACGCTGAAGTTAGCCGGAGGTTGGTGTTGGACCGCGGGTAGTTTTGCAGCCAAATTTGTGTTTGGTAACAATGAGACGTTTGGAGATGGTTGTTGCTGGAAAAAAAATATATAGTATAATGGATGTATGGAAGGGTGAATATATGGATGTATGGGTATATGGTATGGATGTATGGGTGTATGGTATGTATGGATGTATGGGTGTATGGATGTATGGTATGTATGGATGTATGGGTGTATGGATGTATGGTATGTATGGATGTATGGGTGTACGGATGTATAGTATGTATGGGTGTATGGATGTATGGATGTATGGTATGTATGGATGTACGGGTGTATGGATGTACGGGTGTATGGATGTATGGGTGTACGGATGTATGGATGTATGGATGTATGGATGTATGGATGTATGGATGTATGGATGTATGGATGTATGGATGTATGGATGTATGGATGTATGGATGTATGGATGTATGAATGTATCGATGTATCGATGTATGGAAGGGTGGATGTATTGATGTGTGGATGTATTGATGTGTGGATGTATGAAACTTGGAATATGTATTGTCCTTGACGTGGATTAACACATAGGCTACTTTTTATCCCGGAAAATACAACCGAATTGAGAACTATCTTCTATTTTGAAGTCAGTTAAAAATATTAAGTTCTACGGGTATCGAATCCGCGACCTACAGCGTGGAAGGCAGAGCTTTACTTACATTAAACTGTGCCGATACGTATAAAGGGGAAGGTCTTAGATCCGCCGACGCCGTACATGCCCCTAACTCCCCTCCCTGTAACAAATTAACACCTTCTAGTACCAAACTAAGCCAAACTGGTACTATGTTAACTATATTGCTGATAGAATAAGATGTTCGCGGATCACGCCTTAACTACTGGACCAATTTCAATGAAACTTAAACCATTCAAAAACCCTTTTCCCGGATCGAAACATAGGCTATATTTCATTGAAATCAAAGACGTGGATTCTTAGATACAGCTTGAACTCTCTAAACCAAAAGCTGCCGTTTGCTACGAGGTTCATCGTATGCTGGTTGACAGATATTTTGGTGGAAGTTGCGCGTACGAAGTCGCGGGTATCAGCTAGTACTTATATATTTTTTTTGTAAACATAATTAATTATACACAGTAACACCCAGACATAGGACAAACATTTGTCACACACAAATGTTCTCAGCACGGAAGGCCGAGCTATTACCGATTGAGCTGAGACGGAGGCCTTAAGGCGGCCTAAAAACACCATCATCAGAGTTGGCCACTAACTCATACGAGCTTGCTTGCTTGTGACGCCTGATATTTATATACCAATGAAAAATAAGCCCAAGTACCTCAAAATAAGACACAAATGATTATGCTAATGAAAAATAAGCTCTAAATCTATATAAATAAGGTTCAAATTGACCTGAGTGTGTCGACAATCGCCCGGACCAACAGTGTGACGTCTTGTCGCGTGAGTTTCAGTATTTTGACTTG
Organism: Eulithis prunata; assembly: GCA_918843925.1. Taxonomy (NCBI): domain Eukaryota; kingdom Metazoa; phylum Arthropoda; class Insecta; order Lepidoptera; family Geometridae; genus Eulithis; species Eulithis prunata. The sequence continues at coordinate 236,168 of OU974035.1, forward strand.
AAGGTTGTAACGTCTCTGTTTCGACTGGAGTAGATCCATCACCGAACTGAAAAAAAAAACAAAAATGGATCTTTTATACATAATTTGGGTAAAATATGGTTAAGAAGTGGTTTAAGGAAGGAGGAGACGTGAAAAAAAAAGTTTGGAGTGCAAAAAGTGAAATGGTGTTCGTGAGATTTGAACCCGCGTTGTTGGTTTCTTTTGGTAGATTTCGAGTTTAGAAATTTTCGAAGGGGATTTGGACATGAAACGTTTCATAGTTCCCTAAAGGGGGGTCAAAGGGGATTTTGAGACTAACGCGATTTTTGAAATATTATTTTTAATAATATTCCGTTTATTTCACACAAACTATCTTGCAAATGTAAAAAAACTGTATCACCAATCAAAAACCAATAAAATAAAAATGCAAAAAGTGACTCTTACAGCGGTTCGAACCCACCTTCTCCAAACTACTTTATTAAAGCTAATAAAAAACTTTTAAAGTGCAAAAAGTAGCCTACCCTTGCAGAGATTCGAACCCACCTTCTCAACATTATTTTTATAATGCAAAAAGTGATATACCTTTACAGAGATTCGAACCCACCTTCTCCAAGTTATCCTTAGTGTCAGTCAAGTACTCCACGGCGCATGGAATGGAAACCAGACAATCCGTGGACGCTGAAGTTGATTCCTCTGCATCCATCAGCTCGTCTTCAGATTTCTGTGAAAAAAAATACCAGTCAGTTACCTTATAATTTTATTTTAATTAGTTTACAGATAGCTCAACTGTTTCATGTATATTTAAAACTAGCCGTCGCCCGCGGCGTTGCTCGCGTTCTACCCTTTAGAGTGTGACGTTTCAAAATTCCTTTCTTAGTGCACCCCTACACTATATAAGGATACTACCCTCCAAATGTCATACCTCTAGGACTTATAGTTTAGGCTGTGCGTTGATTCTAAGTCAGCTTCAAAAGAGTTTTATATATTTAAAATATCTATATACTCATATATCTATACTGTATTTTTGTTTAATGTGTATGTCTACTAATTTTCGTTGTTTCCCGTTCGTCCTACTAGTATGACCCAGTGTGACGAACTTTCCGTTCGTCCCACTAACATGCTCAGTGGGACGAACGGGAATAAAAATAACTTTTAAGTTGCACCTTCTGTTCATCCCACTGACGCTGTTGCTTTAGGCGAATTTAACATTCATTTCTGTTCATCCCACTGCGTTTCGTCCACTGGTGGGACGAACGAGAACACAAAAAGTATTATTTTATTCCCGTTCGTCCCACTTAAGAGCAAACGGGAAATTATATTAATATGTATAAAATATTATCTTACCTTACAACTAGTGAGATCTAGGGGTTGGCCGGTTGTGGAGTCAAGCGAGTCTGGAAACAAACATGTGGTATACTATTAGTTCGCGGCGAACTGAGATCTCGCGATGTTCACTAGATATAAGAAGTTAGTTTTACAAATCATTTTCGGTCATTCTCGTTCGTCCCACTAACATGCTCAGTGGGACGAACGGGAAAAAAAATATTGTTTATTACTTGCATTCTCTTCCTTAGAATTTACTTCGTATTTTTCTTTTATTGTGGTGGATGAATAAAATATTATTTTACCCTTGATTATAAAATTAATCAATAAGCTAGTCCTTACCTTATAGAAAATTAAAAACAGGATTTTTATAGGTATTAGTATTTTATTTTAACGTAACGGGGATTAGTGAACTTTCCAGTTCACTAATCCCCGTTGACGCCGATGCGTACTCGTAACGGAGATTTGTGAACAAAAAGTTCACTAATTCCCGTTGACGGGGATTGTCAACGGGGATTAGTGGAATAAGCCCTTAGTAACACCACACCGTCAATCTTATAACACCTTTTAATTTTTTGATCGGTGGTTAATCATAGAAACAAACCTCTATGTTGCAGACTATTTCTGGCGCTAGTCCTTTGCTGCAGTTTATCCAGCAGCAGATGGTATATCGCGTACACGTGATCGAATCTTTGTTCTTGGACGGCCTGAAAGTTCAAAAAAGTGATCCAAACAGCGCCATCTAAATCCAAACTAAGCCAATGTTACTATAAGACTCAGGGATACTTTTTTTGTAAATAGAATAAATAAAAAAGGAAATAAGTTATCCAAACAGCGTCATTTAGATCCAAACTAAGCCACACTTGTACCCGTTATCGCCATTGTCTTATTATGACGAATGGCGAGGCAGAACATTTTAGGCGTTTGTAACTTAAGAAATACCAAACAGATTTCGATAAAATTTACACCAAAAGATAGATCAATCCAACAATTATTACATAGTGTAAGCGTTTTTTTAATCAAACCAGTCAACTTATGTGGTCTATAACTTTAAATTTAGTCTATTTTCATGATATTTACACCAAATGATAGATAAATTCAGTAGCTCTCACTTGGTGTATGTGTTCTTGTGTCAATCCGGCAGTGTCAGCATACGTATTACCTAACATAGTGTCTTAAATGCTTGTATATCGATCCAACTTTAGCGGTCTATATCTAGCAAAGTATTTAACCAATTTTGATGAAATTTATACCAAATGATAGATAAATTCAGTAGCTCTCACTTGGTGTATGTGTTCCTGTGTCAGTCCAGGCAGTGTCAGCATACGTGCTAACTAACATAGTGTCTTAAATGCATGTATATCGATCCAACTTTAGCGGTCTATATCTAGCAAAGTATTTAACGAATTTTGATGAAATTTATACCAAATGATAGATAAATTCAGTAGCTCTCACTTGGTGTATGTGTTCCTGTGTCAGTCCAGGCAGTGTCAGCATACGTGCTAACACAGTGTCACAGGCAGCTTGCGGCGCGGCTGGCTGTGTACTGTGACATCCACAGCGACCCGTAGACGCGTCTATACTGAGATTGTCTATACCTGTTCAATAATGATAGATTATTAATAACACAATACTAAATAAACTATTAGTAATTTCGAAAATCGAGAAGTAGAGGTAGGCCAAAGAAAAGATGGATGGACTGTGTGAAAGAAGATATGAGTAAGAAAGGAGTGAACACCGAGATGACGGCTGACAGAGGAGAGTGGAAGACGAAGACATGTTGTACCGACCCCACTTAGCGTGGGACAAGGGTAGGAAGATGATGATGAATTTCGAAAATCGAGTTTGTCTGTTTGTTCGTTCGCGGATCACGCCTAAACTACTGGACCAATTTCAATGAAACTTATACCATTCAGAAGCTCTTTATCCGGATTAAAACATAGGCTATATTTTATTGAAATCAAACACGTGGATTCTTAGATACAGCTTGAACTCTCTAAACCAAAAGCAGCCATTTGGTACGAGGTTCATCGTATGCTGGTTGACATATTGGTGGAAAGTTTCGCACGCGTACGAAGTCGTGGGTATCAGCTAGTGTAATAATACAATTTCTGAGGGCCTCGACATGCGAGTACGGGCTTGGTGTAGACCAAGCTTCTCAAAGAATCCGCTCAGTGTCTCCATACAAATCAGCGGCCACTGGTGTGCTGGGCGTCAGACGTTTCACACCAGATTTACACACCAAAACTCGTACTAGGCCCTCTGAGGAAGTACTTACTAAAGGGTTGGTTCTGGTGAAGCCACCGATGTCTGGCTACCCCCTTAAGGGTGAAGGTAGTACTTACTAAAGGGTTGGTTCTGATGAAGCCACCGATGTCTGGCTACCCCCTTAAGGGTGAAGGTAGTACTTACTAAAGGGTTGGTTCTGATGAAGCCACCGATGTCTGGCTACCCCCTTAAGGGTGAAGGTAGTACTTACTAAAGGGTTGGTTCTGATGAAGCCACCGATGTCTGGCTACCCCCTTAAGGGTGAAGGTAGTACTTACTAAAGGGTTGGTTCTGATGAAGCCACCGATGTCTGGCTACCCCCTTGAGGGTGAAGGTAGTACTTACTAAAGGGTTGGTTCTGATGAAGCCACCGATGTCTGGCTACCCCCTTAAGGGTGAAGGTAGTACTTACTAAAGGGTTGGTTCTGATGAAGCCACCGATGTCTGGCTACCCCCTTGAGGGTGAAGGTAGTACTTACTAAAGGGTTGGTTCTGATGAAGCCACCGATGTCTGGCTACCCCCTTGAGGGTGAGTCTTTTTTCCGGTTCAACTACTAACATGTGTCTTATGAGGTTCTCGCAGTCTGTGGAACAAATAAATACATGTATATTTATAGACATAGACAAATTTCATTCATTTCATTTCATTTATTCGCTATAAGTAGAAATAACTAGCCGTCGCCCGCGGCGTTGCTCGCGTTCTACCCTTTAGAGTGTGACGTTTCAAAATTCCTTTCTTAGTGCACCCCTACACTATATAAGGATACTACCCTCCAAATTTCATACCTCTAGGACTTATAGTTTAGGCTGTGCGTTGATTCTCTGTCAGCTTCAAAAGAGTTATATATATATTGATTACAATAAATAGTTGAAGTTCAATTGAAATAACATAAATGATATTAATTTAAACAAAAAATAGTACCCAATAAGAAGTATGGTATAGCGAAAAGGTCTCGACTCTCGACCCAGCATTACGCTTCGCCATCCGAAGACAGGTCAGCAATTTGATATTTTGGTAAGACTTTTTTTTTACTTCCTTTGGAACCTCATAACTATCCAACCCCTTGACCAATTTACTTTATTTTTCAAACAAGTAAAACTTAAGAGTACTATCCGTATACCTACCAAATTTTATGAAGATCAGATGAGCGGTTTAAAAGATCTCGTCGAACAAACATACAAAGCATTTTTGTCCAAGTTGTCACTAAGATCTCGTTCGCCTCGCTCACTCGATCAATTAAATTGACAAGGAAATTTTTCCAATTTCTGATTTAGGTTTAAAGACATTTATTCTCATAAAAACATAAAAAGTTCTTTTAAAATGAGATACAGATTTCTTAATTATAAAACAAGTTATTTTGCCTCTTTATTGCGCTGCCGTAGCTTATTAGGTAGGTAGGTAGTTATATAGGTTTTTAGGTATAAAAAAACAAGTGTCGATACAGAAATCGTCACTCAAGTATGGATTTCGTGTATCAAAACTCACCTTGTGACATAAAGTATGGTATTCTGAACTTCCCGCTCAGTACAACAGCCCTCAGCTCGTGTAGGGTAACTCCGTCGAAAGGCAACGCGCCGCAAACTAACACATACAACACTACGCCCAGAGACTGCGAACAAATAAACACATCTTTGCATCTAATGTAGATGATTTATACAGCGTGAGGGGTTTTTTTTATGATAAAAGTAATGGAACAAGCTGATAGCTCACCTGATGTTAAGTAGTAACTTCTGCCTATAACAATGCATTACCTCGCGCAAGTCCAATGGGGACGTGCCTGTAAGGCAATGCACTGCGTCCATCACTCTGAGACGTAAAGATGTTGAAGTCTCATGTGCCTGTAATTACACCGGCGCCCTTACCCTTCAAACCGGAACACAGCAATGCGAGCATCGCTGCTTGGCGGCAGAAATAAGTACGGTGCTAGTACTGAACCCGGACGAGCTCTCACAAAGAGCTCTACTACTACTAAACTTACTACTTACTTTTGCCCCATGTATTAGTACTGTACGCTGCAGTGGCTGGTACATGTGTATATATGCAGTATGCTTGTAGTACTATACCATCCTCTCAGTGTAGTACACACACACAAACACAACGTCAATACGTGCGGAGCTGACTAAGATTTCCTCACGATGTTTTCCTTCACCGTTTGAGCATTGACATTGCGCACATAAATTTTTTAATGTGCCACTAATATTATAAATGTCAAAGTTTAGATGTTTGGATGTTTGTATATTGATCACGATGAAACTTGTATATTTCGTAACCTGGATTAACACATAGGCTACTTTTTATTCCGGAAAATCAACAGGATCAAACGGAACACAGACGAAGTCACAGGCGAAAGCTAGTATCATAAATATTTATAGACATTTCCACATAACGCCTTCCAGTCCCAAACTAAGCAAAGCTTATACAATGGGAAGTAGATAATTGATAGAATATTTTTTTTTGGAAAAACATACTTATAAATAACACATAGTAACACCCAGACATAGAACAAACATTATATTTGCCACACACAAATGTTTATTCTCAGTGGGGTTTGAACGTGCAACGTGCAGCACAGAAGGCAGAGCTATTACCAACTGAGCTGTCAGCTATAACACCAGGCACGCTGAAATTAACTTACCCATATATCAGCCTTAGGTCCGTCGTACCGTCTCCCTTCAAATAACTCTGGCGCCGCGTACGGTGGTGACCCGCACCATGTGGATAATGGTGACCCCGACGTGTACTCGTTACTGAAGCCAAAATCTGCCAACTGGAAGGAAATGATCACATTGAAATTAAATTTTGTGCAGGACTTGAAGGAGTTCGTCCGGGGAAATACTAGAACCTTGGAGTTTGAAGGGTCTGGGTGCCGGTGCTACACTTAGCTCTGCTGGAAAAGCAACCTTAATGACCTTTTTGATCAGTAAGATCATTAAAAGTCATACAAAGAAACACCAATCCTACAATCTCGCCCACTAAAAAGTAGGAGCATTTTTCGAACCAAACGCCATACCGTAAAACTCGTAATGACCTAAAGCAGTTGTCAGGGTAATATCACAATCCATATCTAGTTTCTAGAAGATTAAACTTGCCTGTATATAGGTGCCGTCACGGTTTATTAGGGCTCGGCGACAGTGGAGGGCAAGTGGGAAGTGCTCAGTCAAACAGATACATAAGTCGACGTACAAATTCAGCGCTGTTACACCGTGCCGGTATCTGTGCGTCTAGAAGCAAGTTCAAATCTCTCCGTACCACAACCGGTTATGTGACGATTGCCAATTACACCACATCTGTCTATATCTGTCAACGTGCCGTTAAATTTCGAGCATGCCAGGATAATATTACACACCAGAGGCTCCACCAGATGGATGTGCGGAGTGACAAGGATGGATAAAATTAGGAATGAATATATTAGAGGAAGTCTGAAAGTAGCACCAGTGACGGAGAAAATGAGGAGCAACAGGCTAGCGTGGTATGGGCATGTCATGCGGAGGGGAAAGAGTCATGTAGCGAGGAGAGTGCTAGATATGAATGTGGAAGGATATAGAGGAAGAGGTAGGCCTAAGAAAAGATGGATGGATTGTGTAAGAGATGATATGCATAGGAGAGGAGTGAACACTGAGATGACGGATGATAGGGGAGAATGGAAGAAAAGAACATGTTGTGCCGACTTCACCTAGTGGGATAAGGGCAGGAAGAAGAAGAAGAGGCTCCACCCCACAGTTGTTTACTTACTTTTATGTTCATCTGTGCGTCTAGAAGTAAGTTCTCTGCCTTCAGATCTCGGTGCACGACTCCGGTAGCGTGACAGTAACCTACAGCTGACACCATTTGTGAGAATGCTCTGGCCGCATCACATTCTGGCATACGACCCCGGGCTACGAGATGATCTGGAATAAATAAATATTCATGGACATTTGCCACACAAACACAACGCCCTCTAGTCCTAAACTACGCTTGTGCTATGGGAACTACATTTCTGATCCTCCTCCTTTAATCGTGTTCCTCATATCTGAGGGTCGTGACCACCTCCAGTCATTATCCTCTTCTTGACGATGGTACGCCATTTTTTCCTATCCCCGGCTAGTTGTAGGGCATCGTAGACGGATGTGTCGAGTGTGGTACGGATGTGTCGAGTGTGGTGCGGATCTGATCGGACCAGCGCATTGGGCTTCGACCTCGCGACCTTCCACCGTAGATTGCTGATAGAATACTTATATACATTTATTTTGTAAATAAATATTTATAATGCATAGTAACACAGACATAGAACAAACATCTATGTTCGCCATACACAAAATGTCTGTTCTTGGTGGGGATCGAACGACAGCCCACAGCAAAGCAGGCAGAGCTATTATTACCGACTGAGCTGTGACGGATGTCAAATATAAACCAATATTCATGCACATTTTCACACAACGCCCTCTAGTCCCAAAACTAAGCTTCTACAAAAGTCAAATATCTTTTAGTCAACTTACAAGGATCATATTAATATGTTAGATTCATCTTATAAACTATGTACCAGTTGCTCGCGGTCAGAGCAAACTAGTTTGTTGTATATTCACCAGAAACTACGCTCTTCTTTTTAGCGCATTTTTAGTATGATCCTACTTACAAATAACTTATAAAAATTCTAAAATATTGTTCTTACCGAATATTTCTCCATTCGACGCGTATTCAGTTACTAAATAAATTGTGTGATCACTTTCCATAACCTGAAATCAACATACATATAAATTACTAGTTGTCCCCCGCGGCTTTGCTCGCATGGTAGCAGCATACGCTTTAATTGGTTAAAATCTTTGATCCTAATTTTAGACCCATTAGGGTGCTAATTTTCAAAATTCCTTTCTTAGTGCACCCCTACACTATATAAGGATACTACCCTCCAAATTTCATACCTCTAGGACTTATAGTTTAGGCTGTGCGTTGATTCTCTGTCAGCTTCAAAAGAGTTTTATATATATTGATGATGATGATGATTGATGATGACTACCTACAAACGTTGGGGTCACCAATAAGAGAACACGGTAGGATGTGTGTACTACGAACAGGGAAGATCTTAGACCGAGAGACCTTTGGCTCGGGCTCCGAGGAGCAATTACTTGTATTTATTAGTATTACTTATGTTCAAACTGCGTGATAACTTCGTTTGCACGATCTAGGAATCATAGTCGGTTAGCGACAGCGACATCTATCGGACGTATCTGAGTAGTTCTTACGTAGCGTGCTAGATGGCGCTACACTCATGTTTGATAGGACTATGCATTCCCGTGGTTCTATGTGCGGATGCCATGGATCTATTGATAGGTTCCAAGTTCCAAGAGACTAGCGATAGAACAACTTATGTTCCAGATTTTGGTTCTCATAATAGGACCAGTGTCTTCGTAGTTCTATCAGTAGAACTACGGGTAACACGTACCTGATATAACCTAACTATGTGTGGGTGCCTCAATCGCTTCATTATGGCAATTTCTCTAAAAGTTTTCTTCAGATTGTCTTCGTCGAGTCTTGATTTATCAATTATTTTTATTGCAACCTGTAACAATATAAACACGAATAAATATAGAAAAAATCAACAATTAGTATGTAAAGGCACGGTTTAGCAGCTCTCGGTGGAAGGGAAATATATCTTTCTATCCTATATTTATTTCGCTGCGCAAAGCACCCTCCCACTTCCCCTCCATTCAAGATCATAACCATAAAACCGTGTCGGGACTTGTACTATGAGTAATAGTGATGTGACACGCTGAGAGGTTGCCTCTGCAAAACAAATTTAATTTTAAGCATATATTTTTAAGACAAATTGAGAAGTGTCTCAATTTTCGCTACAGAAATCATTACTCAAGCATAGATTTGAGTAGAGATTTTCATACAAAAATCTATGCTCGAGTCCGGATCAGTGCTTAAGCAGTCAATCAGCATACGAGCCTAAAAACCTACGCTTGACGTGACACTGTTAAGACACGCTCAAGTCAGAATAGCTATAATATTTTGAGGGCCATGTCACTTAAAATTGCTCTGCCCCTGTTTGACATTACTCATTAGTAAGAGATGGCAATAATTTAAGCATGAACTTAATATAAGTAGCGTTTGAGTATTCGGCCGTAAGAATACTAGTTTGGGCGCCGATCCGTACATAACCTTAAATGGAATAAAATAAGAGCTACGTTGCAATGCAAGTAGAGGTCACGGAACGGCCTTCAAAGGTCAGCCTCTATATCCATCTTGTAGCCTATAGGTACCTAGAATGCCTGTAAAATACAGAGGGCCTAGTACGAGTTTTGGTGTGTAAATCTGGTGTGAAACGTCTGACGCCCAGCACACCAGTGGGCGCTGATTTGTATGGAGACACTGAGCGGATTTTTTGAGAAGCTTGGTCTACACCAAGCCCGTACTCGCATGTCGAGCTTCTCAAAGAATTCGCTTATATAGTGTAGGGGTGCACTAAGAAAGGAATTTTGAAAAGTCGCACCTTAAGGGGTCTAAAATTAGGATCAATGATTTTAACCGAATAATGCGTATGCTGCTACCTAGCGAGCAAAGCCGCGGGCAACGGCTAGTATTATACATCTTTTGATTTTGAATACGCTGTATTTTGGTAAAAAAGTCTTTTTTCAAGGCGGGTTTTGAACACAGCCTGATACCGACCGCTAATCTGTCCTCGCCTCAGAACCTTGCTTAAAATACCAGCCTTGCAAGTTAGCTCGATCATCCTTGAGACAAATACAAGGTCTTAAGCTACGTTAAAACTGTCGCGACCTACATAAAGCTGCGATATAACGCCCCTGACATCTTCAAGGTTTTCGAATTCAGCAGGTAGGTACATTATTATTATCCATGAAGCGCTCGTGGCTTGCTTGCTTAGTCAATCTTCACAGGATTATCTAAGTTAGGCGACGTTCTGCGCGGTCACTATTTGGATGGGTAACCGTTACATTTACATCTTCTTCTTTTCTACCTATATGGCCTCTGTCCGTCATTTCGACAGACAATTTTGCCAGTGTCAAGTGATTTAATTGAAATAATATAAGTCAAGTCAATCGTCAAGTCGGCTGTCGTTTGTTTTGAAGAAAAAATGGTGGATTTTCTTTTCAAAACCTGAAACCAATTTTCACATTCAGAGAAACCACTTTACACACATTTATTCCAATGGCTCACACTTTATGTTACGACCTAAGTATTATTGGTTAAAATTCCACCAAAATTAAACAATAATACTCACAATAACACAAGAAAAACTATTAAAATAAAAGTGCTATACATTTACATCTGAGAGCTTCCGTGTTTCGGAGATCACGTTACTCTCTCGGCTCCGAATGATGGACGCAGTTACATGCCTCGTAAAGCACGTCCACAGTGGCCGTGCGCTGTGAGATTAACTCACAATTTTTTTCTTGACAGATGTATGAACTATCAGCTAATTCTAATCACATTTTCTCAAAAAAGTATAAAGGGCTAAGTTACGACTGTAATGAAAAAATCTAGAAATTTTTGTGTTATCTATACTTTCTGCACAACACAGCCAAGCAGGACACAAGTCATTGACCACCAACTAGCCTTGTCCGACGGCCTTGCTGGGCCGATGCAAAAAAGGTACTTACTAGGTAATTAGGTAGGTATATAACCTATTTGACTGTAAACTTTTTTCGTATCAAAGTAGGTTTTAATTAAGAAAAAAACTGTTTAGTAAAGTTGTACATAACCAGGAAAACAATAAACCTAGGTGTCCTAAGTAACATAATGTAAGTTAAGCGACGTTCTGCGCGGTCACTATTTGGATGGGTGACATGACAGTTAGTGGCATTTACATCTGAGCGCTTCCGTGCTTCGAAGGGCACGTTACTGTCCCGGCTCTAGCAGTCGTTAAGACACGACGGAGGCCTTAAGGCGGCCTAAAAACTCCTTCAACAGAGTTGGCCACTAACTCATACGAGCTTGCTTGCTACTCGTAGGTGTGCTAGGTTTGTTACAGTAGGTACAAGGGTTATTCATTAACGATTTTTTAAATTGTTTTTAAATAATGTTCTAAAAGAAAATCAGAAATTCTTACAAAAATTTATTTACCTACTTTTTTTTTATGATATAAGTAATGGAACAAGTTGATAGCTCACCTGATGTTACTTGGTCAAAGTGTATGGAATAGTAGATCTATTTCGGACTCATTGTTGGTTCTATAGGAAAAGTTATTCGTTAATTCCCGTTCGTCCCACTGGGTTTCGTCCCACGGGTAGGACGAATGAGAATGCAAAAAATAAGTATTATTTTATTACTCTGAGCATGTTGGTGGGACGAACGGGAAGTTATTTTGATATTGATGGGTTCTTGATTTAACACCTCATATACCTTAGAGACATATACATACAATAATAAAAACTAATATAAATAAAACAGTCCAAGCTTAATACATTTAGCATCTGTCCAGTCCACCTGAAATAGTTAATTGATGACAGTTCGCAAGCCCATCGCCAACGCCAATAATAATATCATCTGTTTTCATTTTAGAAAATGCTGAATCAATATTTTCATCCGGCCACAGAAAGATCTCTTTGAAACTGGACTAATTATATTTCATTTTATAAAACTAGCTCTTGCTTGCAACTTCGTCTGACTTTTTGCAACTTTATAGACATCGAAATTATGTATTGAATTTTTTTTTTTTTTAGTAAATTAAATTATAGTTAATAGCACTCGGGAATAACATAGCTATCTATTGGATAAAGAATTTTCAAAATGAGTTCAGTAGTTCCAAAGATTACCTTCACAACTGAGATGATTCCAAAGCCCATATGCTGATTGACTGTTCAAGCACGGATCCGGACTCGAGCATAGATTTTTGTAAGAAAATCTCTACTCAAATCTATGCTTGAGTTACGATTACTTTATCAGAATACGGGCCTATTTTACTGAAGATATTACTATAGATTCTTTTTAATATTGAATAGTCAATCCTATTGAGTTTGATCTCAACTCCCACCTGATGGTAAGAGACGATGAAGCCGATGTTGGAACAAGACAGTCTAGACGACAATCATTCTCGTCTTGAAGACTTCCAGATTACAGTGATCAGGAAAGACAAGAGTGGTGTAATGTATAGTAATAAATAAAATAATAAATAAATATCCTTGGACATTTTACACAACGCCTTCGAGTCTCAAACTAAGCAAAGCTTGTACTATGGGAACTAGATTGCTGTAATACTTATATACATTTTTTATTGTAAATACATAGTAACACCCAGACACAGAACAAACATCTACATTTGCCACACACAAATGTTTATTCCTGGTGATCGAACCCAGGACCCACAGCACGGAAGGCAGAGGTATTACCAACTGAGCTGAATAAGAAATAAATATTCACGGACACTTAACACAACGCCTTCTAGTCCCAAACTAAGCAAAGCTTGTACAATGGAAACTAGATGGCTGATAGTTACATGTGAGCGCTTCCGTGCTTCGGAACGCACGTTAAACTGTCGGTTCCGGCTCTAGCAGTCGTTAAGCCACGACGGAGACCTTAAGGCGGCCTAAAAACTCTGTCACCAGAGTTGGATACTAACTCACACGAGCTTGCTTGCTTTGCCTACAAGACACTTTTCAAGGACATTACACTAAGTAGATAATGATATTGATAACACCTTTAGGTAGATTACATTGTTTACCAATAAGATTCTTTTAACACATTGTACCATTTTGCATTAGAGAACATTAAGATGATATATTTATACCTACCTGCTTGTTTAATAGTTTAATCAGGATTTACAAGTTTGAAAAATGTCTGAAAAATGTCTGAACACAAGCATTTATATTGTAATAAATGGTTTGAAGTAAGTAGGTACATGTACAAAAAAAAAGGAAAAAACTAAGTTTTAGATCAAAATTTCTTGTGATTTTCTCAAAATCCATAAACAAAACTAATTGTAATCCGACCAATTAGAAAAGTTACTTTCGAACTTTAGACTCTGTGTAAACAAAGTACTTTCTACTAAATCATGCTGTTATTTTGGAAGAAACAAGTTTGATTTCGCCCTCGTCCATCAGGCAAAGGTAAAACTAGTTATTCCTTGTTTTGATAGCAAACCTGATGGTGTGTTGACGAAAACCTTCAGACGAATGGAAAAAAACACCAGAATCCATCACGATAAACGGACAAAAAACATGTAATCCAGCGCTTACATTTAGGACACACAATACAAACGCTAAATACACTAATTAAACACAAGATCCACTGAAATACGCAAGGATACGAGACATGTACGCACCTTGCTTTTAGTAATAACATGTGTAGCCAGTTTGACCACAGCGAAATTGCCTGTCCCGATAGTCTTTTCGAGTTCATAATTACCGACGCACACAAGCTGGTCTATCGGGAAGTGTTTGCTTTTGTGCATCGGCTTCACATTGTTGGCCATTTTCGTGAAAATCGCGACAAAACCGACCCGAGCTAGGTATCCATCGGGAGATTTTCGACTACTGGCTTTAGTTCGCGTTGCTGCCGCGGCGGCGCTAGTGTAGCTCACGTCATTCGCCTTGGGACGTTCAAAATCGTTCTCCGATGTTTCATTAACAAATACAATTTTAATGAAAATCAATTCTATTTTTTTTGTTAAATTCGCATTCGTTGCGATTCAGTGTGATGAGAAAAATTGGCTGGTAGTATTTAAAAAATCATTGCAGGATTAGCAACGCGGTTATCAGTATTTCTGTTAACAATGCTTAGGGTTCATATTGACCGTCACTAGCTCATGAAAAAAAGAACTCGATTCACAACCTTTACGCGAGTCGGTACCTCTCGCTCGTTCTGATTCATTTGTGATAGAAGAAAGGGAGATAGATAGTGTTGTATCTGTCAGTCAGTTGACAGAGTGACGTCAGCAGAACCTTCTGACGTCATACGCGGCAATTTCAAATCGCCAGACGATGGGGCGTACGTCAGCCGAAATTATCGATTTTTCGCTTATCTACATAACTCCATGTTTCACCTATTCTTCGTGTTAGTTCAATTAACTATTATGTAACGTACTTGATTGAAAACCTGTCTAATATACTTCGCAAAGACACCAAAATCATGCAATAAAGGAGCACAGTGTCAGTACATACAGTCCGCTGCATAAACCGATAGGTACCGACCTACCTATGGGAACCCCCTAATTAAAGATGAAAAGAAAAGAAATAAAACTGCTTGTATTTGTATTTATTGTTTTATTAGTTGCAATCGTACGAAAGAAAAAAGCAGAATAGGAAAGTACAAACAAAAAGTACACGAAAGTGCCAAATACGAAATACCTACAATGATAGGAATGTAGTAGAAATGTTGTGCCAAAACTATCAGACTCACTGAATTCAGTTTTTCAGTGAGGTGGGCGTTTTATGGAGTTATCTAAGAGGAGACAGATATCAAATGAAATCTTATCAAACATAAGTACCTACTATAGGTATACATTCATCTAAACACATGAATAGCTATTCAATTCATTGACTGGGACATCTTCATTCTGAAAATTTTTGTATTGATTATACTTAAAAATTGCTAACAGTGCCATCTAGTGACATTATAAAGTAGTTTTTATAGTAGCGCCATCTATTGCTGGGTAGATCATAATTGACTGACTTTCCTTCAGAAACGGTTACCAATTTTTTTTGTTTGTGGGTTTTTTGTCTAGTATGTATTAATACTTTTTTTCAGTATTAAAATTGTTGCAATCTCTTTCTCATGAACTGAAACGACAAAGACAGATACCAAATTCGTTTAAAAACATGTACCGACAGAACAGCCCCAAAAACTGTTTTATAAAAAATAATGATTATCGGCGACGATCTTATTATTTTATAGGAACACTGACTAAACGTAAATAACTAGGGTAAAAAAACTAAGGCGTGAATGAACACACATTCACCACTTCTTTTCATTATAGGTACCTACCTAAATCTATTTTACTAAGAAAAAAATTTACAAAAACTGATCTGTCGGATGCTGATCGCTGCCACGCGCACATGCCGACCCACCCCTCGTAAAAAAAATGATAGCAGGGATGAACAACCTTTTCACATATTTATAAGCATGGGCCGCGACGCGACTTTAGTAAAGATAATTTCTTATTGAAATTGAGAAATACCATTTGATAACGTAGCACAGCACCGGAGAGACTGGCTTTCATAAAAAGATTTTTGCATTGCGCCAGTATAAAAATAATTAAGTGACAGTAGGTGCTAGAAGCTGAGTAGTTAGCTATGGGAAGTTATTAAGTATGTAGGTAGTTACTGATATAAGTAGATTCATATTTTATGTAAAAAAATGATGTATAGGTAGGTATGATTGCACGCAGCGTAAAATAAAGAAATTCACTTCGTCAAATAATTAACTTAACATTAGATATGTTCCTCAGCTTACCTCGCTGAGTGTGTTTCAATATATTTTAATAAAACATGCATAATATGTAAGACATAAATATAACCACCATGATGAATCTATCTAGAAAATGTTCTTTTCTTAATTAATGGCCTCTGAAGAAAATGTTTACTAGCGCTCTTTTTTTTTGCGCGCCAACCAAACGTGTCAAATGTGACAGCAAGCGGAAGTGCTAGATCCGAAAGATGTCTCATTCCGGCTTACGTAACAACGCACAATTCCATACTATTTATTTTTACCTACACAAGTAGGTAAAAAGTAAAACGCACGAAATTTGTAACAGATATTAGCGCCTATTTCTGCCGCCAAGCAGCGATGCTCGCATTGCTGTGTTCCGGTTTGAAGGGTAAGGGCGCCGGTGTAATTACACGCACATGAGACTTCAACATCTTTACGTCTCAGAGTGATGGACGCAGTGCATTGCCTTACAGGGCACGTCCCCATTGGACTTGCTCTGTGAGGTAATGCATTGTTATAGGCAGAAGTTACTACTTAACATCAGGTGAGCTATCAGCTTGTTTCATCACATTTATCATTAAAAAAAAAAAGATATTCTAGTACATATATTAATTACATACTTATTAATGTAATGCTCCTCAATTTTCGAGTAAGACGGTAGGTAGGTTAGGTAGTAGGTACCTACAGGGTGTCTAAGAGCTACCCCCGAAAACTTAGACGACTTATCTCTTATATAACATTCACCAAAATAGCGAAAAATAAAGTAGGTAACAATTAGTAACTATCGTATTATGTAGTTGTAATTTTCTTTGTGAATAGTTCTTTTTAGTAATTACCTTTAAACTAAATATACGTAAATACGCTATATTCACTACACCTACATAGGTACCTACCTAATAGATAAATATTATGACGTAGGCATGTTGTAAATATGTACCTAAATTAATATGAATATAACTAAATTTGTATGTAAAATTCTGAAGTCTTAGGTAAGTACCTACAGGATAAAAGTTGCTATTTTGACTTTGCCTATGTAGGTCTAGGGAGAATTATGCTGTATCCGGACCTTCAGCTTACAAGGGTGGTCTTCATTTCCTGTTTTACTAATATCAATAAGTTATATAATAATAAAAACCTATTTTCCGCACGTGAGGTTAACAATTTTAAACTAAAGTCCAAAAAAAGTTGTTTGCACACGTCACGTCCCAGACGCTCCATATCCGTTTGGACAAAGCATTTGGATCCTTTTGTTGGTATTACGTTGTTCCGGTTATTTTCGAGATGCGGCCTCTTTTGTAGGTCACGTAGTATCTGGTAGGTTACAAAAAGAATAAAATAAAATAAACTTTATAACCCATAAATAACTACGTATATAGTTGTTATAATTATGATGATGGGGTTACATCGTCGCTAAGTGACAAAACCCCTTAAATAAATTTAAAAAAAAAAAATATTCGTAAGTTGGTTGTGACTAAAATCTATTTTTAACAGACTTTGAAAAAGCAGGATGTTCTCAACTTTACTGTATGTTTTTTTTTTGTATGTACCTATGTTTTTGTATGTAGTACCTACCTATGTTATGTACCTATGTAATACCTATGTATCTGCGATCTTGTAGATTCTTTTTTTTTGTTTGATAGACCATACTTTAGCATCCAATGAAATGCGAAGCCATAAGGTTATAAATTACTTTTTTCTTTTTAATATAATTTCAATGCTGAACAATTTAGTGTGAATCCTCACCGGATGTAAACATCACGAAGTCCCAGATTGTCTTCTGAACAGCTAGGTAGTGCAATAAAACCGGAAACAAACAATAATTACAAGAGAGTCCATCTTAGACTTACAGACGACAACTGTTACACAAAAAAGCGTATTGTCCGTCCTTCCGTTAGGAACGGAAGTGGATTGTAAAATCGGGATCTTTTCAAGACAGTTAAATAATTTATACATAGGATGCTTTTTAATGACACTGCAAACAAATAAGCTTTGCGACTGCATTCTCCGTTCACAATATACGTACTTTCCAATCCCTAGTAGGTTACCTTCTAGATATTCTATACTGAGGCTGAGGCTTATGACTCTTTTATGTTTTTGTATTTTCTAACTAGCTGATACCCGCGACTTCGTACACGTGCGAAACTTTCTACCAAAATATCTGTCAACCAGCATACGATGAACCTCGTAGCAGGCTGCTTTTGGTTTAGAGAGTTCAAGCTGGATCTAAGAATCCACGTCTTTGATTTCAATAAAATATAGCCTATGTTTCAATCCGAAAAAAGGGCTTCCGAATGGTATAAGTTTCGTTGAAATTGGTCCAGTAGTTAAGGCGTGATCCGCGAACAAACAAACAGACAAACTCGATTTTCGGAATCAGAATCGCTTATTTAGTAGATCTGCATATTCAGTTTATCCGTAACTTAAATTTAATTTTTGTCTTTTTTACAGGAGATTCATCACACCTTCTCACTCTACTCCATAAGCACACCCTGTAGCAAACCAAGGAGTATTTAAATCGTAAAAATAGTTTTTATAGCTTCCCGAACAATATTCATAATGTTGCTTCCTCCCTATTGTGCAGGATGTCGGCTCGGGAAGGATGTTGGTCAGTGTTCCTTCGCTAATACGATTAAAAAGAAAATAAAAAACTTCTTTTGTTTATGTCTACTTTTGTCACTTATTTAGTTTTTGGGAATCCGGTTACTACTTTTTTTTTAATGCATTTATGTCAATATTTATCTAGGTACCTAACATATATAACATTAATGCAAACTTATACCTACCTATATAACTATTCTACATACAATGTTGTTCTAAATCATTAACTTGAAAGAGACTAAATTGTTATTAGTAAAGTATTAAAAACAGCACTTTCAACGTCACATATCAATGTGCTCTAATTAATTAGGTATATACCTACACTATTGTTTAATTTAATTAAAACATCGAAACAATTTATAAAATGATTATGATTTATTAAAACTCATTAGTTATGTAGGAAGTTGATTTTATGGAAGGGAACGGAACGTAAGATTTGTGTGTGAAATGGAACGTAGAAAGATTGGGAGCGAGTGAAAGAACTGAAAGATGATTGAATGCTTTATTGTTTTAAAAAGAATGAGAGTGATATGGCCACCGGCTACGACGAAGCTGCGTTGCAAAGATTTATACAAATAAAAATAAGATTAACATCCAAAAAGTGTTTCGCATTCGCCACCCCCATCCGATTCCACAAATTGGGGGCTCGTCCGGGATCTGAATAATAAGAAGGATCGCGTGGGAGCGGCGTACTTCGTGCGAAAACACGACTTGCAAAAAGACGGCACACGCGGCGGACGCCATTTTTGCCAATCACCACCGGCAATATTTCCCGGCAATATTTCTACGACGACGAAGGAAATATGGGGAAAAAAGACGAAAGACGTAAGAGCCGGCAAGACGACTATGAAGACGCGGGCAGCACCGGCATTAGCGATGAAAAGACGCCCTACAACATGCTTCAAATGACGGCCGAGCTGATACCCAAATTCGACGGCAAGGACAAGACGTATCCTGTATCACAATGGGTTAGCGACGTGGAGGACAATGCTGAAATATTTGGTTGGTCCTCTCTACAGCAGCTTCTGGTGGCACGACGTTCCCTCACCGGCACTGCGGCCCTTTGGTTGAAGGCAGAGAAAACATTCAAGACTTGGGAAGACCTAAAGACGGCGTTGTATAAAGAGTTTCCCGACACCGTTGACAGTAAGACGATTCACGAATTGATGAGTTCAAGGAAAAAGAAGCCCGATGAAAGTTGCATCGATTATATGTTTACCATGAAAGAATTGGGTAAAAGAGGCAAGATGCCAGACTACGTGGCAATAAAGTACATCATCGACGGAATACCCGATGCCGAAAACAACAAAATGATGCTATACGGAGTCACTACGTACAACGAATTGAAAGAAAGACTAAAAATTTATGAAACCATCAAGACCAAAATGATAAAAAATAAAGAAATTACTGCTTCTGCAACTGCAACGACGAGTAAGCTGAAAACAGTAAGAAACAGGCGAATGATACGGTGCTACAGCTGTGGAGAAATAGGGCATGCGTCATCAGATTGTCCATCAAAAGACAAAGGCCTCAAATGTTTCAAATGCAACGAGTTCGGCCATGTTGGTTCTGCGTGTCCCACGAAGAAAGTTTCGGAAACGGCGACGATCGGCAATCATCGTTCACCATCGGCAGGCTTCGGCGGAAACAGCAAACGTTCATTCATCACATCTACAGCGACAGCGCTAGGGGGCGCGACGAGCGATGACATAGACAGTTCATTCAAGATGGCGGAGGCTCAAAACTGTCATGGCGGCGAGTTCAATGTGTTGGATGTAAACAAACGAGGAAAAGATGATAAACATTGCGGAAAACCTGTAAAATGGGTTAGGTTTTTGTGCGGGTTTCGATTAAAGTACGTTGAAAATAGTGCGGTCGTAGATCTAAGATGCGGAGACAGTGCTTTGATAGACTCAGGCAGTGAAATAAACTTGGTTTCCAATGACTTTTACGACGAAATTGGTTCACCTCAATGCAGTGAAGATAAAGACATTACGCTTACCGGTTTAGGATTTGCGGCAGTGCGTACACAAGGAAGTTTTATTACAGACATTGAGATTGACAACCGGAGATACTGTGGCGTGCGGTTTTATATTATCAATAGAGACTCTATGCCGTATAAGATAATATTAGGGCACGAATTTTTACGAAGTGTGGTCACAATCATGAAAGACGGATGTGTGTGGATGAAACCTCATGATTCTTGGATCAATGAGATTGAATGTTTTCAGTGTTCTGTTGATTCTTTAGGTCATATTCTGGAGGAAGATGTACGACGAAATGTGGCAAGGTTAGTGGACGAGTACAAACCATGTCAGACGAAGGAAGCTCCAATTGAACTAAAAATCACATTGAAAGACGACATCCCAGTAGCATCACGACCACGGCGAGTTTCTCCAAAGGAGCAACAAGAAATAGATGAGCAAATGAATGAGTGGCTCGAGGAAGGCATCATTCGGGTGAGTTTTTCTGAGTATGCTAGTCCACTAGTACTCGTGAGGAAGAAAGATGGTAAACTTAGAATATGTGTGGATTACAGGTCGCTAAATAAGAAAATTTTGAAAGATGAATATCCATTACCTATCATCGATGATCACATAGACAAACTGGCAGGAGCAAGAGTTTTTTCTGCACTAGACTTGAAAAATGGATTCTTTCATCTCAAAGTTCATGAAGATTCAATTAAGTACACATCTTTTGTAACAATGAAGTCGCAATTTGAGTTTTTAAAGGCACCTTTTGGTTTATCCACATGTCCTAAAGTTTTTACAAGATTTATTTCAATTATATTTCGAGAGTTAATAACAAGAGGTATTGTCATAATTTTCATAGACGACTTACTGATTCCAGCGATCAGTGAAGAACAAGCTGTTGAGAGACTAACAGAAGTATTGCGAACAGCTGCAGATTATGGGTTGATAATCAATTGGAAGAAGTCTCAGCTTTTGGTGAAGAGAGTGGAATATTTGGGCTATGTAATTGAAGACGGTAAAGTCCAGCCATCACCAGCTAAGACGGATGCTGTGATGAAATTTCCAGAACCCAAAAATGAGAAGCAGCTACACAGTTTCTTAGGACTCTGTTCATACTTCAGAAAGTTCATCGAGAATTATGCATTGATTGCAAGACCGTTGACTGAAATGTTGAAAAAAGATAAGAAGTTTGAATTTACAAAAGAGCATAAAATTGTTTTCAGCATTTTGAAAGAGAAATTGGCAAGCAAACCTGTCTTGAAAATTTATGAGCCAAGTGCTGAAACAGAGCTTCACACAGATGCTTCCAGTGTGGCTTATGCAGCAATATTGATGCAGAAAGAGAACAATGAGTTGCATCCTGTACACTACATGAGCAGAAAAACATCTGATGCTGAAAGCCGATATACAAGTTATGAGTTAGAAGCCTTAGCCATTATTGAAGGTATAAAGAAGTTCAGGCACTACTTATATGGGAAACATTTTAAGATTGTGACAGATTGTAAAGCATTTCAGATGACACTAAACAAAAAAGACTTGGCAACATCTACTAGAGTGGTACGGTGGATTTTGTTCCTACAAGACTATGATTATGAGATAGAGCATAGAGATGGATCAAGGATGAGACATGCTGATGCTCTTAGCAGACACCCATATGTGGCAACCATATTTTCAGACCTGCATAGTGATTTACGACGTGCACAAGAGTGTGATGATGGATTGAAGGCAATCATGAAGATTTTAAAAGAAGAAAAACCCTTCAATGACTTTTGCTTACACGGAGGAGTTTTGTGCAAGGGACCTGAACAACAAGTGGTGGTACCAACAAGGATGGAGCTAGAGATCATCAAGAGAGCTCATGAGAATGGTCATTTCGCTAAGAAGAAAACCATGGAGTTGATTGGTAAAGAGTACTACATCTCTCAGCTAGGTAAAAAGGTTGAAGATTTTATTTCTACATGCATACCATGTTTGTTAGCATCCAGGAAGAGCGGGAAGCAGGAAGGATTCCTGAATCCAATTGAGAAGGGGGATACACCGCTGGATACCCTTCATCTGGATCACATTGGACCAATGACGGAGACACGTAAGCAATATAACTATATACTCACTGTAGTCGATGGATTTACAAAGTTTGTGTGGTTATTCCCAACAAAGACTACATCAGCCCAAGAAGTTCTAAACAAGATGAGTATTCACCAAGGCACATTTGGAAATCCAAGAAGAATAATCACAGATCGAGGTTCCGCTTTTACAAGCCACGATTTTACTAACTTCTGTGAAGAGGAGAATATTGAGCATATCACTATTACAACTGGAGTTCCAAGAGGAAATGGCCAGGTAGAGAGAATACACAGGACGCTTATAGCAGTTTTGACGAAACTTTCCATAGAAAAACCAATGCAATGGTACAAGCTGATTAGCAGAGTTCAAAGGGCAATGAACAGTACATACCAACGAAGTATAAACACTACACCATTTGAGTTGTTTTTAGGTACTAAAATGAAGAGAAAAGAAGACCTTGAATTGTTCGAATTGCTAAAACAAGAAGAAAGAAATAGTTTCATAGAAAATAGAGAACAATTAAGAATAAATGCGAAAAAACAAATATTAGATGTCCAAGAAGAAAACAAAAGAAATTTTGACAAGAAGAGGAAGCCTACAAACACATATCAAGAAGGAGAACTTGTGTGCATAAAGAGGACTCAGTTTGGAACTGGCATGAAAATCAAACCCAAGTTCTTAGGACCTTACAAGATTACCAAGGTGAAGAGAAATAACAGATATGATGTGGAGAAAGCTGACTCTCAAGCCGAAGGACCTAATAAGACCACAACATCTTCTGACTACATGAAGGCATGGCCAGACTATGTTAACGATGAGGATAATTTTCAGGTCAAAGGTTAGTTTTTGTTTTATCAACAGAACTATTTTTGTATTGAAAGGTGATGAATGTTTGATTGTGTACCTATTGTTTAATATTTAATACTAAGATGCCCTAATATCGAAGATTGTGTAACCTTATTATTATTATAAAATATTACAAACCTACATTTATAAAGATGTTAAATTGCATACCTACATAACTTTATATACACATGTTACTAAGATTTAAGACTAAAATAAAAGTAGAATGCTTAGAGTACCTACCTATGGTAGAAAAATGTAAACTTTTCATGTAAGATGTTTAAGATGTATGAAGGTGTGTATGAAGTAAGATGGTATGTGAGTGAGAATTGTTGTATGAGAGGTTTGTATGAGAGGTACGAGTGTCTGAGGCCAGACAGAGGCAGGAGGGCCGAGTTGTAGGAAGTTGATTTTATGGAAGGGAACGGAACGTAAGATTTGTGTGTGAAATGGAACGTAGAAAGATTGGGAGCGAGTGAAAGAACTGAAAGATGATTGAATGCTTTATTGTTTTAAAAAGAATGAGAGTGATATGGCCACCGGCTACGACGAAGCTGCGTTGCAAAGATTTATACAAATAAAAATAAGATTAACATCCAAAAAGTGTTTCGCATTCGCCACCCCCATCCGATTCCACAGTTATAATTACATTTTACTTATAATTACCAGATAAAATATGTCAAAGAGCGATAAAAAACTTAAAACCAACAAAAAACACAAAATTTTAACTAAGAAAGCAAAAAATAACCCTAATCTCATAATTAGGGAAAAGGTCGTCTCAAAATGTCCCGTCGTCTGCCATTTATCTAAATATACGTTTGCGCGGGAAACCAAAATACCGACGGAAACGCAACTCCCTAATTATTAAAAAAAAAGCACTCTACATATATGCCAAAACAATTCTAACTAATATAGCTCATATGACTTAGAAGACAAGGCCCTTTTTCTATCACCACAGACGGAAGTAAAGACGTATTTATAAGAAACTATGTGTGCGGAAACGATTTGTTTCGGACCACATGCTGACAGGCAGGATGCGAGAAATTCATTATCGATTTTAAAAGCAAAACCTTCTGTCCCGTTCCGACACATTCATAATCCCTTTTGTATGAAGGAGATGGAAAACACCCGCATCCGGACAGCCACGGCGCATGCTTGCGAATAAAAATAAAGAACTAACATTGTCTTTAGTAAATACAACTACTGATATAAAATCTACTCTATTCCGTTACAATACGACTTATAATTGTCTGTGTATTCAGTTGAGTTAGGTCTTTTTGTTATGAATACTTGTATACATGCACTCATTCATAAAATTCCGAAATGTCTAGTAAATTTCAAATCGTTTCGGATAGCCGTAGAGAGCGGACGTGTGCACTCTTAAAAATCTCTGTGAACGCACGCGATTGTGATTATAGTTTTGTGAGGAGACGGATTGATTTCCTGAATTTGTTTTTTATAAATGGTGAGTTACTTATCGCGTATTTCCTTAGTTTGGATTGTGATTTCTGAATTTCATATCAGTGTTATTTATTAAAGTTAGTAGGTACCTACTACCTCGTAAGAGGAACATAATTAACTAAGATTTTTTTTATAAAAAGAAAGATTTAATGACTATACTTATTACTTAGTAATTTTTGATCAGCAGGAAGGGGTTAAAAGATTTTTTATCATCATCATCATCAATATATATAAAACTCTTTTGAAGCTGACAGAGAATCAAAGAACAGCCTAAACCATAAGTCCTTTAGGTATGAAATTTGGAGGGTAGTATCCTTATACATAGTGTAGGGGTGCACTAAGAAAGGAATTTTGAAACGTCACACTCTAAAGGGTAGAATGCGAGCAACGCCACGACGGCTAGTTTAGTATAGTTTTTCTTCAAATATTTAATATGCACCTAGGATTAACTTTCAATAGTGAAGTAGGTACATACCTAACATTATTATGTGTATTCAATATTCATGTTTACTTAGGTACCAATTAACATAACATAAAAGAAAATAAGTACTTAAATAGACTTTGGATAAATTAGTACTTGATGTAATAAAAAAAAACAGGTACAGCGGTAATCTTACTCTCAAGCCCATTGATAAACACTTTGCTTTTTTTTAACTAAAGCTTTCAGCTTTCCGCGGTAGTTTTTGAACACCTTGTACCTATATAACAGTTTATTGGTCTGTAACTCTTATTTTCTAAGTCAGCTGCTGGCCGAAATAAAAAAAAACACTATTTCCGCCATAAGCCAACTTAAAAAACATTGACAATTGACATAACAGGTTGGGTGTTTCTATGTATTATAAGTATGTATTTACAAAAAAAAAATGTATGTGTGTATTCTATCAGCCATCTAGTTCCCATAGTACAAGCTTTGCTTAGTTTGGGACTAGAAGGCGTTGTGTTAAGTGTCCGTGAATATTTATTTATTAACAAAACAATGTAGCGTAATTAGTATTGTTGGCGATTTCTGGCACACGGCGGTGGTTTCCCGCCATTATCTGACAGCTGTTTTCCCGCGGTCTTCTACTTACTTCCGGCCACAGATAATACTAACATAATATTTTGCTGTTTCCTTTTCTGCATCCTGCAACTTACAAAATTAACATAATTTTTTTTTGTTATAAAATAATTCATTTGCAAAGTAAATTACAACTAATAGCAACTAATATAATACAAACATCGTTGTTTACACAAGCATAGATTTGAGTAGAGATTTTCATACAAAAATCCTGAAGAGTTTCCTATTTCTACCTATTTATGGCACTTGTTCATACATAGAATTGTCTCTGAAGTTCTATCAAAAATTAATCACCTATTACCATCTCTAATCTCGTTTCGTTTATAAGATTACTTTAGATAGTGACAGAGAGAAGATTCACTAGAACGGTTCATATGGTCTAGAATCTAGACGATAATATGATACTCAACTAGAGTTGCCAGATGTAAATTTGATAAAGGAGGCCAAATGCGTCTAAATAGGAGGATTTTCTGTAAAAAAGGAGGATCATTTACAATAAAACGAGTATATTATACGTATTATAACTTACCTACTGTTTTAATCATATTTGACCGAGCTGCCAATTTTGGCTAGAAAGTTATGATTCTTTAACAAATAGAGACATATTTTTGACTAAACTTTTTATAATCTAGACTTTAAATTATAAAACGTCTGGCTGAGTATAATGTTCAAATAGAAAAAAAAAAACTAAAAGAAAAAGGAGTTAAACTGAAAGAAGATTTTAAGTAGGACCGTTATAAGATCTTCCCGCCATTGTCTTACACCGGAAGTGCAACAGAGAGCGCGGGAAATCGTACAATAGGCCAATTACCGCGAAGCTGTTTCCGACGACGATGTGAACTCGTGAAATCATAGTTAGAGCGTGTGAAAGCCAATGTGGGTGTACAAATGTAAGCAAAAGTTACTCTTTGGTGTTCACTTCATCATGCATTATGTGTGTTGAGCAACGCTAAATGGATGGGTGACTGGTAGTATTGGCGAGATCAATACTATCGCTCTTTCGTGCTACAAAGATAAAAAATCGGGTCAGAGACTTGGGTTCGTATAATGATAAAGAACTCCTAAGCGATACTAAAGTATACCTAACCACATAATTTGAGTAGATATTCTCTGATAGAAAACTTCTAATAGTATTGTTGCTTGAGTCCGGAACAGTGCTAGAACAGTAAATGCGACAGCTTAAAAATCTTACGTCTAGAATTAGAGGCCAACGTTAGAATAGAATTTTCAGTGTGGTTATGTGATTGCTTTGAATAGACCGTGTAAAAACCCATCAAAGAAGGTTATCTTGCATAACTTAATTGATCGTGCAGATGTTTCTGAAAGTTAATTATCCAAATGTTTACAAACCCAAACATCAGTCGGTTGTATTTAAAAGTCGCTCGATTGAGCGGAAGCGCTCGCGCCATCCCGCCAAACGGACGGACGCACCATAATCGTAATCGACACTTCCGGTGCCTTCAAAAAAGGAACACATTGGTTTTTACCTACAGGCAAAGACGTCTGTCTGCGCGCGCATCCTTTTTGAAACGACCTCCATGCCAGTCTCAAATTGTTTTAGGACAATCGAATTTTTATAGCGTCGCTGTATTAGGTGCGTAAAGCATAATCAAATTGTTTAGTTACTTATCTAAAACTGTGACTTTCTGTCACCCTATAAGTAGGTAGCTAGTGGTGCAGATGTAGAATAACAGCATGGCAGATGCCCGGAGGTTGACACGTGCGATATAGCCACCTGTCTTCACATTGCAGCTTCAAAGAGAAAGCCTTTAAAGTTATACAGTACAGTACTTACATGAGGAAGTGAGGATTAAATTATAAGCACCGTTGCACTGCGAAATGGAATGGAAATCTACAAATGAAAATCAAATTGAGTTGGTATAGTAGGTACTTACTTACCTAGGCTTACGTTACGACGCCAGTAATCTGTACGACGACGGTAGACACCCCTCAAGTACTATGGTGTTTACGACCTACTTATGCGGCGGACTAGTTTCCGCAACTAGGCCACCAATGGGCCCTTTTTGCGTGATGGGTGGAGGTAGATATTCCAGCCACCTTTTTAGGACATAGTTAAAAGGGTCGTGTTTGAGAGATATTAAGTTACCCACCTACCAAGGACAATAAATTGCGTATTATTAATTTAAGATCATGCCCAGGTACGATTTCTAGGTATATTTTAGTAAAATAGCTTGTGCTACCTACAGTACGTAGTATTGAAATAATTTTGATCGTATTGTTGAATTGTTGGATTCTCAAACGGAAATCCTCACAAAAATCGGGAAACGACCACAATGCCGCGGAAGCCGGCAGTTTGTCAAAACGCCGCCATTTTGGACCGGAAACCGGAAGTCAGCCACGCGACTTCTAATAGTGTATTAAACGTTGTGTAATTTGTATGACGTTGTAAGTTTTACAATAGGTTATTGAGTGAATGGACCAATTGGGCCATTGTGAATGACCTTGGCTATAGGAAGGAAAATAAATTGGTTCTTTTGATGTGAATGGCCCCCAGCGCTGGGCCAATAACATAAAGTATAACGTCGCGAAAAACTCGCACCTAGAATCACCTAGTTTTAACCAACAAACAGATGAATTCCTCTTTGGCAAAGGTGGGCAATTTGCATTCCGCGTTTTAGCTCTGTATTCTTATGCGTAGTAAAACAGCGCTTTCTTAACTTTTTTATGGCGCGGAATTTCGCGAGTGTAAATCTGTCATATTTGACACTAGCCATAATTACCAGTTTTTTTGACATTTTGAAAGTGATTCTTCATAGATTCGTCAAGGTGGTTGTAATCAATTTTGATTTGCTTGTTCCAGACATACTCGCCCTGCGTCATGCCGAGCCAAGCACGCTGCGACCGTGTGCCGCCCGCCCATGGCCCGCCCGCCCTACAGCACGCGCCTTCACATGATTGGGACGCCGTGGACCTTAGAATGCAAGACGATACCTTACCTCTAGGTACGTTTTTATAAAACACACAACGCCCTCTAGTTCCGAACTAAGCAAAGCTTGTACTATGTGATAGATTGCTGACAGAATACTTAGACATTTTTTTGTAAATACATACTTATACATAGTAACACCCAGACATAGAACAAACATCTAAGTTTTGCCACACACAATTTGTTCTTGGATCGAAACCACACGGAAGGCAAAGCTATTACCAACTGTAATACCGCGTTCACACTACGCCATTGCCGCTGCCGGCATGAATGCCGCGATTAATTCCGGAATGATTGCCACAGCAACATCGCCTTTATTCCTACACCGCGTTCACACATGCCCATGCCGCTGCCCGAATTATTGCCGCGATTAATTCCGGAATTATTGCCACAGCAACATCGCCAAGTTGATGCCCTAGCTCTTTGGTGAGAATAAAGGCGATGTTGCTGTGGCAATCATTCCGGAATTAATCGCGGAATTCATGCCGGGCATAGTCTGCACGCGCTACGTAATAATAATAAGCCTTTACATCTATTGAAGATGATTTATAGAGCGTCAGGAGGCAACCTACGCCTACACTTAACGGGACACTGTAGTGCCTGGGACAATGTTTAGATGGAGTAGGCTTGTAGTACTACACCATCCTCTCTGCCTAGTCAGACATATCCACAGGAAGGACAAGGTCAATACAGTCACGTAACGCCTGTCTGAACCATTCCCAGTTCAATAGCTCATGATGTATTTTTTAAGATTTTTTATTTAAGAAATTATTCTTTTGTAATGTCGCACGCCAACCTCCTCATTACACCACCACGTTTGGGTTGGCTGGCAGACAATGCTTTCAGCATTAAGTCCACCCTTTGTAACAAATTTATAATTTTGTGCAATAAAGTATTAAATAAATAAATA
The DNA here is from genome assembly GCA_918843925.1 of Eulithis prunata. NCBI lineage: Eukaryota > Metazoa > Arthropoda > Insecta > Lepidoptera > Geometridae > Eulithis > Eulithis prunata. The sequence goes on from OU974035.1 coordinate 265,958, forward strand.
AATGTTTTTATCCACGTTCAGACCCTCGCACGTGGTGTCGTGGTCACGTGGCTACATGGGTGGCTCGTGGCGGCGGACTACCGGAGCGGTTTCCTATGAACGGGAAGGCGCTGTGCCTCATGACGCGAGACATGTTCGCAGCCCGGGTACCTGGCCAAGGACATAAGTTACATTATGTAAGTATCATCTGTTTACTGTTTTTGAAAGGATGAAGGTGGTCATCTGGCAATTAATTTCAATTTATTTATTAAAGATCAGATACAGTTTGGCTAACAATCCTTCCCACTTATTATAATATTATTAACGCGAAAGTATGTATGGATGTATGTTTGTTTCTCTTCCACGCAAAAACTACTGATCCGATTTCGATGAAACTTGAAATATATATTGTCCGTGACCTGGATTTACAAATAGTCTACTTTTTATCTCGGAAAATCAACGGGATCCAACGGGACGCGAACAAAGTCCTAATATAAGCAATAACCTCTGCCTATTGCCGCACCGAGCGTGTCCCATGAGGACGTGTCACGTTTGGCATCGCAGAAGTGTTTCTTAGTTTATCTAAAACTCATTTTCTTCTTTCCAGGACTTCAGAAGGCGTCTTGCAAAAGCTTTAGCCCTTCAAGAATTTATTGAAAAGATGTCCACCAGTTTCGATTGAAGGGTAGTTTTAAGACTGGTTTTTAAGAATGATTATTTAATTTGTAGTTTTCTGTTCCTGTAAAGCTAGCTAGTTATTAAGAACACAATTTACTTATGAACACTTAACATAACAATTACTGTGCATGTACCTACATGTACCTACTTACTGTACCTACATGTACCTACTTACTGTGTAGGTATTTCTATTGGAAGGAAAGTCAGGTATATTAGATAAGTTTGATAATGATTGCTTAATAAAGAACGTTTATTAGTTGGTAGGTAGCTATTTCCATGGACCAATACATTATCATCATCAGTTGGTTCATATTTGTTACATAATCACTTGAGACTTTGTAAAATTCATAAATAAATTAGTAAACAAAATTACCTTAAGATTCACCGTATAATACTCAAAATCTTTATAATACGGATTCACAGACAATAAAATGATTTATGATTTAACCTCTTAGTATAAGGTCATTTGTGATTTGAAGACTTGTAATAAATTCTCTGAATCTTTTTGTATATTCAAAATAAAAAATTAATGCGAATTTTCCATGATTTCGCGCAGATAAAATCAATTCAATCTCAAAGTGACATAATCTGGAAGAACAAATTTTCTTATAGTCATCGGAATATGGACCCCGTAATTCCGCGCGCGGAATTTATCCATATTTGGGCCAATTTGGCCCTAGTGTAACGGCAACTTTAGTAATTAGGAGTAGGTAACTTACAGAACTGTCCTATTAGTATTTATGTACCTACATAACTAATTTCCCTAAGTATTTTTAGAATAGATTATTGTAAATTCAGTATTAGTACCTAATATCAAAAACATTGCTGTAATTTCCTTAAAATTAAGTTAGTATTTTATTTTTCTAGTCAGTATTACTAAATAAATACTTACACACATAAATTACTTTGTTTTTTTTCCCGCAACTTACAAAAATATACGTACCTACCTACTAGATTGGCGAAACTCTCGAACTAGACTCGTGTTTTCGAAAAACTAACAATGTATGAAACGGGGATCAAAATTTGAATCACGTTTCATACAAAACGAGATTTTCAGTGTGTAATTTTGGTAGAATTGGAGTCCCGCTTCTTACGTAGGAACTACGTATTACATTTATATTCTTCTTCTTCTCTTCAATAATGGCCTCTGTCCGACATTTATATTCTTTTCAACACACTTGCTCATAAAGTGGCTCTATGGTCACCGCAATTAGGCACATAATGACACCCATAATCAAACTGTGACTTTTTCATTGCTATAACTCACTAGTGAGTTATAGATTTTTTTTTAAAATTTTATTGGTTGAGTAGCTTTGTTACTAAAAAAGTTTTTATTCAAAAAAAAAAAGATCGTGTTCAATAGAACAAATAAATGAATGTTCCTATTGCTTGCTCATTTCATGCAACTTCTTATTTAAATAGATAATTTTAACTCGTACGTGTTTAATAAATAAAACTTTCACTCAAATATAACTTTTGTTTTCTCTGTAATAAAAGAAAACTTTAAATTCCCCATTTTTTACGTGGCAAAATAGGCGCTTACCCTAAGCGCGGAAAATAAATAAAAAAAAAACCTCATCCCTTTAGTCTGTGGCCGATCGCAATGCGCGCGCATAGGAAAACTGATTATTTTTTCCCGCCGTAGCGAAACATTTTTCACAACGCGTTTTCACTGTTGAAATTATAGTTATTTTATTCACAAGTGTGTTGAAAAACGTCGTATGATACACGTGTGTATTGGTGATTACCGTTCTCGGCTTTCTTAAGACCCTCGCCTACGGCTCGGGTCTCAATGGCACCTCGGCGGTAATAACCAATGTACCACACTAGTACCATAATGTACTATTGCCTAATAATTCGCCCCTTATTCAGTTCTAATGTCAAAAATCTCTATGGTCGTGCCAATTGTGCCAAATAAAGACTGTCATTTGATAATTTTCATTGTTTATTTAGCTACTTTTATTTTTATAACTGATAAAAATATTATAATGGACGAAGCATTTGAAAAGTTAAAAAGTGCGAAAGAGAACAGCGTTGATAATCTTATCAAATGGATGAAAGATTGTACGTACACATGTCTACTTAAGTGTTTATTTGACTTGACTTCTTGGTTTGTGGCTTTTATTATTTGATAAGCCTACTACGAACTAAGAAGAATGAGTTCTTAGTAAGGCCCATAGAGTAACCTTTATGGGACCCCTAGGGCTCTAGCTAGATCACTGTAGGTAGGTATTTAGAGCCCTAGAATACCTAGCTAGAGGTACCTAGAGACCTATTTCAATTAGAAACTAACTAGGTACCGTAATTTCAATTTATAAATGCAAGCCTCTAAGTCTACACAGTTTCCGATGGAATAGAGAAGGAATTCACAACATGGGTTCCGTGGTCGTGGGTTCGAATCCCGGCCGTGCATCAATGCATTTTTCGTTTCGGATAATTGAGCTTATCGGTGAAGGCAAACATCGTGAGAAAACCCTTGGCTTAGTCAGCTCCTTACGTATTGACTATGTCTTTCCTGTGGATATGTCTGACTACGCTGAGAGGATGGTATAATATACGTGTGATGATAGGAGGGTACCTACAAAAACACGATTTTCAGCTAAACTAATAGACAAATCAAAAGAAGCTGAAGAGAAAGCTCGCAAACTCTTCACGGATGTCAAAGACGCTCAAAACGTGGAGTTGGATAAGTTCAAGCAAGCTGTCTCGAAGCTAGCCGAGGAACAGAAGAAAACTGTGTCGGAGTTCTCCAAAATGCTGAGCGAGGAAGGTTTGAAACATCAATTCAATTCATTTTATTTAACCATAGGATCTTATAGAGAACACTTAGTTAGGTCAATTTTTACAATTTAAAATCCTACTGAATAGAACGCGAAAGTTTCCTATGTATGGACCAGCCGTCGCCCGCGGCGTTGCTCGCGTTCTATCCTTTAGAGTGTGACGTTTCAAAATTCCTTTCTTAGTGCACCCCTACACTATATGTATAAGGATACTACCCTCCAAATGTCATACCTCTAGGACTTATAGTTTAGGCTGTGCGTGGATTCTCAGTCAGCTTCAAATGAGTTTTACCTATATATTTAGAGATGTTGCGTGAACAAAAATAGGTATCTACCGATCTACTCTGTCACCAGAGTTGGCCACTAACTCATACGAGCTTGCTTTATCTACCTATGATAATAATATGGTAGTACCTACTTATCTACACACCGTTGCGAGACGCACAAGACAGAGGCTGGCATTGCATGAAGTAGGCCTATACCCAGCAGCGGGTGATACCGGGCTGAGATAATGATGATGACCTATCTAGAAGGCAAGTAATTCTTTGGGTGAACTCTTTTACAAAGAACCGTTAGCTAAGTAGGTAGACCTAGTTTTGCGTAGGTCTGGTGTAGACGTGTAAGTACGATATAATGTGGCATTTTCTTCCCCAGGACCAAAGTTGATGAATGCGGTGTCAGCCGGCTTGACTAGCGCTATGGCTGCCGGAGCTAGTGCCTTCAAAGATGCTTTAGGAAAGAAATAAACAGAATTTGTAATATTTACAGACATTTTATTTTATCAACGCAAGTACTGAAATTATAAGCAGAGTGACATCTCTTGTCCGTTATTGGAACTTATAGGTATTACGTATATTTTCTACTCAGCACTAGATGGCATTGATTGCCCACTTTTCCTACTCGACGATAGATAACGCAAAGGTTCACTGGTTTTTGAACGAAATGATAAACGTCAAATAAGTTTGATAAATGCATGACATGACACTGACATTAAATGCTGCTGAAGTAGAGCTGTCAAATAACAATGTTTTGAAAATTTTTTTGTGCTCATCATTTTGAAATTTTATTTTATACAGGGATTTTGATCAATTATTAAAGATAAAATATCTATTGAACAGTTTGTAAATGATTTAAAACTTCTTCTCAGTCAAATAAAGTGGTTTGCTGTTGCTATGCGCGCAAACTGTGATGTTTTGTAACCGTGAAGTTATTTGTTATTATTTTGGATTCTGTTTCATTCAGCGTAATTTCTTGTGCTAAATAAAGGTCAACGCCTGTCTAGGACACCAGAAACGGCCTGTAAGTACACAAAGTTGTTTGTTTAGCGATAATTTTTACGATAAAATGTAACAGAACTGTTCACAATTGGTAACAAAAGTTTGTCTTCTCAACTTTCACTTTTTATGGTTTCCAGGGTCAATTTTTAGCCTTAAAACATTTTATAATCCAATCTAAACTCAATAAGTTGTTATAACTATCAAATTTTACCCTATAACAGCAATTTTTCTTTGTTTACTTTGACCTATTTAATTATTAGTCACTGCTCATATCTATGTAAATATCGACATAGTTACTACTATCGCACTGCAAATTTATACATATGTATGTTATATATATATATATATAGCTATTACTAGTAAAAGAATTGCATAACTATAACTAATCTATAGATTATCTTGTCGGAGTCAACTGATAACTTCATCTATATTATATTGATGTATAATTGACTGATACTCTAACCTTTCTATATAATAAAATCCATGAACAATTTATAATCTATTCAACCTGGATCTTTGAAATGAATTAAGTATGTGCACACTTTAGGTACCTAAATACGGCAGGAATGCACTTAAAGGGTCTGGGGCAAATTGGATGGAGCCCAAGTGCCACATTTTTTGCAATGATGGAACATTATTTGTTACAATACACTTACAATGCAGTTTCTAAAAATGTAACAATGTCATTATAAAGCATCGGGAATCATTAGTTATTACACATTTTACTTTGAAAAATGCGTCTTTTTCAATGTTGTTTATCGTAGTTACAGATGTTTACGTCAAAATAATTACTTTATTTTGCGTTTTTACATAATTAATCTAAAAATTAACCAAATGGATGCAAATCGGGACCTGAAATGTCCCAACGCCTTTGAGATATCTATTTATTTTCTAATAACATATCTAGGCCTCTAGGCCTCCAGCATACTTTAATACTTAAGTACTTATTTTGATTTCAGGTCAATGCTCTTGAGTTGAATGATGATTGATTTTGAAACCGGCACGTGAGAGACAAAAATGGCGCTGATAAGTAAGTGATAACATTATGTTACGATGGAATAAGCACTTAATTTTAAGAGCGTTAAGGTCCACTCGTCTATTGACACTTTTACCCGTACTTTGACCATCATGTGTAGGGATTTTATGCGGATTAACTGCTTAAGCACTGCTCATGCTTTTTTTAGTTGAAAGGGTATACTTCCAGATTGGTATAAAATATTTATCAAAATCAGTTCAGTAGTTTAGCTTAACTCTAATACCGTGTGTTAATGAACACGTCCACTGAGGACGTGCTCTGTGTGGGATGGGATCGCACAGGGTACATCGCGATACGTGATGTTTGAAAACTGTGTTACCGTGTATTTATTTATAAAAACATACTTAAGACCATTACTTGAGTATGCATTCCAAATCTGGAATCCCTACTTCAAAAAGGATATTGATCTGTTGGAACGAGTACAACGCAGAGCTACAAAGATGGTACCATCACTTAAAAAGTACTGCTACAAGTGTCGTCTTCAGCAATTAGGATTAACAACTTTACAACAGCGAAGGCAACGTGGCGATCTAATAGAGACCTATAAAATCCTTAAGGGTCACTACAATGTATCAGAATTGGCAAGCATCTACAACCTAAACGAGAACACAAATCTAACAGGACACTCTCTCAAACTGGTTAGCCTACCAGGTACAAGCAACCCTAAAAGACATACCTTGCCAAACCGTGTGGTCGAAGCCTGGAATAGGCTACCAGAGACAGTAATTAGTGCTCCGACGGTTAACACATTCAAAAACAGACTGGACAAACCAAGTGCACAGACAATACTAAGTGATATACACACATCAGCTTTGAGCTGCCTGTGTATAAAATAATAATAATAATAATAATAATAAAAAAAATGTTTACGAGTATTCTATCAGCAATCTAGTTCCCATAGTACGAGCTTTGCTTAGTTTGGGACTAGAGGGCGTTGTATGAAAAATGTCCAAGGGTGTGTCAAAAACACACTTACCTACCTGCTAACTTATATAAATAAATAAATATCTTTGGACATTACCACAACGACAAAGCAGACAAACTAAGCCAAGCTTGTACTGTGGAAACTAGATTGCTGATATAACATTTTTTTTTATGATAAAAGTAATGGAACAAGCTCATAGCTCACTTGATGTTAAGTGGTAACTTCTGCCTATAACAATGCATTACCTCACAGAGCAAGTCCAATGAGGACGTGCCCTGTAAGGCAATGCACTGCGTCCATCACTCTGACACGTAAAGATGTTGAAGTCTCATGTGCCTGTAATTACACCGGCGCCCTTACCCTTCAAACCAGAACACAGCAATGCGAGCATCGCTGCTTGGCGGCAGAAATAGGTACGGTGCTAGTACTGAACCCGGACGAGCTCTCACAAAGAGCTCTACTACCTATATAAAACTTAAAAAATAATATTATGAATATTTTTCAGATGAGGCGACTGAGATGCTGGACAAAACCACCGTGTAAGTACTTTATTACTATTAATCTTTAACGGCAAAGCTATTAAACCGTGTCGGGGGCTGTAATTAACTAAACATAACCAGCGCCTGATAAAACATTATAGCAGTATTGTAAGATTGCTTGAAGAAAATTTGTAGGCGCGGAAACTGAAACACTCGCAACTTTGACAGGCGTCACGGCTCAGTCGGTAGTAGCCCTGCCTTCCGTGCTGTGGGTCGTGGGTTCGATCCACAGCTTCGATTTCGATAACAAACATTTGTATAGCAAATATTATAGATGTTTGTTCTGTGTCTGGGTGTTACTATGTATTATAAGTATACGTATTAACAATAAAAATAATTAAAAAGTATTCTATCAGCAATCTAGTTCCCATAGTACAAGCTTTGCTTAGTTTGGGGCTAGAGGGCGTTGTGTGATATGTCCAAGGATGTTTATTTAAGTATATTTCTCAAAATGTTTGTTTGTTGACTTTATTTAATACTTTGATACCAAATACGTTTATCTAACCGATTTCCTCAAAGCTTTAGGTATATATCGAAAAAAAAAACTAAAATTCTTAGGTACCATTATACATTGATATGCGAAATTACATCCAATTGTGTTGCATCAAGGTATATAATTGATTGAATGACTCCAAGACGTGGGTTATACCAAGTGATCTAAGCTCCGTAATCGGTGTAGAGGTGGGCGTGTGTCGATAAATTTATATCGATGTTTTTCGAAATTATTTAACACAAAAAAATTATTTCGTTTTCTATGGTTTGGCTGGGAGCTTTGGTATCGTAACTGTAAGCCTAAATTATGTTTTTAATAATAAATCTAATCTAAATTTCAATAATTAAGCTTCGTTATATAAGCCACATTTAGACGCCGTCTACTTCTTTTTTGATCTCGAAGATATAATATAAGTGCTGGTCTCCTGACAACTCCAGCGCTCTCAAACAATATTATCGTCTTGTAATAGCGTGTCATCGATAATGTCATTTTACTATCGTACCACTAAACATACTAGATTTTGAATAATTTAACCTAATAAAAATCAAACTACGCACTCAACTCTTTGAGGTTTTAAATAAGTTTCAAACATCTTTCCCTGTAGAACAAGCAGACCAACTCGATGTCTCCAACTCGAGGAAAAGGTGTGGTAGTAAGGAGATTGTATCGATATACTATCTCCTCACTATCACACCTTGTTCCAATTGCCGGAGCGTTCAATTACGCCACGAGTGGTCGTGTCACTTAGAAAATGTAACATAGACTGATAACTCGATGTCTACTTCTATCGAATAGCGTCATCGATACTGTCCTATCACTATCACACCTTGTTCCAATTGCCGGAGCGTTCAATTAGGCCACGAATGGTCGTGTCACTTTTTGAACTGATAACTCGATGTTTAGTTCTATCGACTATCGAACTGCGTCATCGACACTGTCCCATCACTACCGTACCACCTTGTTCCAATTGAGTCAGTTCCCGTGAGTTACGCCACGAGTGGCCGCGTCACTTTCGCGAGAGATCGCTTTTCTAAATCGCTCGGCCGATTTACGATTACGCGGATTCAGTGAATACTCTTTTGTTAATTGTGTTTTTTTTTTCGTTCAGTTTTTGTGATTGGAGTTGTTTTTTACCAATGAATATGTAATACGTAGTTCCTACGTAAGAAGAAGCGGGACTCCCATTCTACCAAAATTACACACTGAAAATCTCGTTTTGTATGAAACGTGATTCAAATTTTGATCTCCGTTTCATAAATTGTTCGTTTTTCGAAAGCACGAGTCTAGTTCGAGAGTTTCAGTCTGGAAATAGTTTGTGTTTGATTAGTTTTTTTTTTTATCTACAAGGATTTCTTTTGACCGTATAGTATCCTACGAAAAGTAGATTAAGATAACATTATCATTTATTTGAGCTAAAAACAAATTAACGACATGTACAAATATTTTCGGGCCTAGATATCAATCATCATCATCATCATCAATCAATATATCGCACGCCTAGAACAAGACAGCGCTAACTCGAAAAACTACTTTTTTCAGTATCGACGAAAAACCGTTATCTGCTTTTGTATCTATGTTATTGCAAAAGTCTTCAATGATTCATGTAACGTATCCAATGTAAATCAATATAATATCGTTGATTCCCCTAAATAAACTTCGAGCAAGTGATAATATGCATTTTTGGTTTTAATTCTCTATTGTCTAATTATTTCATGAAATAAAAATTAACTATTTCGAAATACGTCCTCTTTGTTGAATGAAACTGAAATAGCGCTCTATTATTTTACCATCTATTGGTTAAAAGTAAATATACAATAAGGACATATTTGATTTGTTTTCGGTAATTATCCTGTTGTTAGTATAACAAAAGACAAAAAAATTATGAAAATCAGCATTTTTATATCAAAAAAAACATAATCAACATCATCATCATCCAAAAACCACAGTCTAGTTTTGGGCATAGTGATTAATTACACATGAAACAACGAAATTAATAAAATACAATCTAGAAAAGTAAAACAGAGTTAACATAACTAGTAGTTCACCTCGAACTGAGATCTCGTGATGGTCGGAGGTTAATAAAACCCAAACAATTTTTATTGACCAATGGTTGTAATAAACTCTGCAAATCGCTTCGAAATCGCCGTCTAGCTATGTACCAGTCTTACTTGAACTACAAAATCATTGAAACTCCAAGAAATGGTAGCTCACGTTATACTGGGTTTGCCAATTTTATAATTTTTACAACAATTCAAAACTATTACACTTAGAATCAAAATAAAAACGGGGTTGGAATGTCTAAACCAAACCCTATCATGACAAAAAAAAAAAAAAAAAAAGTCGTACAATAAGATCAAGTGGGGACTTGATCTTATTGTACGACTTTTTTTTTAACTCCTTTTGGACCCTCATAACTTCACGACCCCTTGACCGATTTACTTCATTTAACAAACCAGTAAAACTTAAGAGTACTATCCGTATACCTACCAAATTTTATGAAGATCGGTTGTGTGATTTAACAGATCTCGTCAAACAAACATACAAACAAGTATTTTATATAGAAAGTATTTTTGTCCAAGTTGTCACTAAGATCTCGTTCGCTTCGCTCACTCGATCAACTAAGGGCGGGAACCACTAGGTATCACAAGTTTTACCATACGATAAGTAGTTACTACATACTACTGAATGTGTACAATGTAATACTATAAGGTAATAAGAATACTTTACTATTTGTACTATGTTGGTAACCTACGATAACCAGTCTTTTATTTATATCTATTTAAAAAACACATCAAAATCCGTTACGTAGATGCCGCCACAGTAGAAAGTTCAGCATTATTTTCCATATTGACTTCTTGGACAGTTGACTGGTCCTCCACGGTTGCTCCAATTGCCTTTTTGAGCATCAATAACCGCAAACCTTCATTATCTGCCATAAAATGAGAAGAAACTAAATTAATTCAAAAATAGAGCATTATCTAAAAACTTGTTTTATTTGTCCTATTATATTGAGAAAAATACTCCTTAAAAATACTTTTCTTATAATATACTACTAAAGTAAGAATTCTAAGTATTCAAAATTCATTTAAAATTATTTTTGAATAAATTGTGGCCTAATTTAAATGTGCCATCAATAGGGCATTATTTAAGAAATTTTCACTTATTTCAAACAATACGGAACTATTTTGGAATAATAAAAAAAAACTAACATACCTTCGTCAATAATACCGCCGTATTTTGGAATACTTCAAAAACGCCAACCGGGAAAATTCTCCAACACGGGATTATCACTAAATAACTCACAGAAATGGTCTCAATAACTTCAACAACACCAGATTATTCCTAAATAATTTGCTCTTGCGTAAGCGCAATACGGTTTTTTATGACGGCGGCCATGTTGTAACTGGACATAAGCTCGTGTTCGTGGTATGACTTTTCACTCATTAATTCACTAAGAGTGACGTACAGCGCCATCTCTTCCGCGTCTGTCCAAATATAAATAAGCCTGTCTTGGTGGTATGCGCGGTAAAATTTTGCGAATTCGAATATGCAATAAAGTCGATTTTCAGAAATTTCGAGATAATTCCGTGTTGTTCTAGGAGTGCGATATATAAAACTCTTTTGAAGCTGACTGACAATCAACGCACAGCCTAAACTATAAGTCCTAGAGGTATGACATTTGGAGGGTAGTATCCTTATATAGTGTAGGGGTGCACTAAGAAAGGAATTTTGAAACGTCACACTCTAAAGGGTTGAACGCGAGCAACGCCGCGGGCGATGGCTAGTGTAGGTATATCGCAAGAAAATAGGTTTTTGGTATCGTACATATTTTTTATCAAGAAACATGCTTGTTTCGCTGTGAAAGTTAGTTACACAAATACATTTATTATAAAAAACACATGGGTTTAATTATTTAGCCTCGAAAAAAGCGTGGCTTTCAACAAGTCTTTGAAAACGTAAAAAAAAAATTATAGGTCATCATCATCATCATCATCATAGGCAGCTTGTGGTAGCCCACTGCTGGGCATAAGCATTATAGGTACTTGCGTTAAAAAAAATTGTGGATATTTTAAGTGTGCGTAATAATCTTACAACCTCATATCAAAATTATCAAATACTAAATGTGAATTTGTCCACAGACAAAAAAAGTGGCTTTTTTGACCTCAAAAAAAATGTCTAAACTATTCTTAAAAAAAAAGAGTAGATATTCTAAGTGACAGTAATAATCTTACAATCTATCAAAAACTAAACGTGGGCGTGTCTACAGACTTTCCTCTGCGTACCCCGTGTGTAACAAGGCCACATTTCTGTATGTACTTTATCAAACCGCTCTAATTTAATTGAAGGTTGAAGGTTGTCTCATAAAAATAATTCATTAATTTCTCGAACAATTTAATAAACTACTAAGTTTTTTTAATTGTTAATGTTGCGTTCACACTACGCCGCAGTCGGCAGGGACTTGGGCAGGGAAGTGGGCACGAGCTTATAGCGCGTGCACACTATGCCCATTTATTTATTCATTATTTTACTTTAATTAAAACGGATAACCTATTACATTAATTAAAGAAGAAGGAAGAATAATAAAAGAATCAGGTCAAATAAAAATTACACAAATCAAATAAAAATATACCAATAGTCAATAAAAAAGTCACGAAAAAATTAACATCACAAAAATTACAAATTATTAAAAGAAATATAATTCAAACACACATTCATACATCATGCCCATGCCGCTGCCGGAGTTATTGCCGCGATTAATTCCGGAATTATTGCCACAGCAACATCGCCTTTATTCTTATACCGCGTTCACACATGCCCATGCCGCTGCCGGAGTTATTGCCGCGATTAATTCCGGAATTATTGCCACAGCAACATCGCCAAGTTCATGCCCTAGCTCCTTGGTGAGAATAAAGGCGATGTTGCTGTGGCAATAAGTCCGCGGCATGAATGCCGGCAGCGGCAATGGCATAGTGTGAACACGATAATGCCTCTGTCCTGGCTCCCGGCTCAAGTTCATGCCCTTGCTCTCTAATGAGAATAAAGGCGATGTTGCTGTGGCAATAAGTCCGCGGCATGAATGCCGGCAGCTGCAATGGCATAGTGTGAACGCGGTATGATGCTTGTAGTAAGCAAGCAGGCTCGGGTGAGTGGCCAACTGTGGCGACTATTACGTTGTTCTATAACAAATCACCGCTTAGACACGTAAATCCGTGTATTAGTATTGGTATTTTCCTTAATACGTTTTATGTACTAGTAGGTACATAAGACGTATTAAGGAAAATAAATATGTACTAGACTCTAGTAAATAAGAGAAACGTATTAATTACTAGCTGATAACCGTATCGTACGCGTGCGAAACTTTTCACCAAAATATATGTCAACCAGCATACGATGAACCTCGTAGCAAATGTTGCTACGAGATGGATTCTTAGATGTCTAAGAATCCACGTCTTTGATTTCAATAAAATATAGCCTATGTTTCAATCCGGAAAAAGGGCTTCCGAATGTATAAGTTTCATTGAGATTGGTCCAGTAGTTTAGGCGTGATCCGCGAACAAACAAACAGACAAACTCGATTTTCAGAATCAGAATCGTTTATTTACTAGATCTGCATATTTAGTTTATCCATATTTTTAATTTTAGTTCCTAGCTTTTTACAGTATTATCATCAATCATCATCATCAATATATATAAAACTCTTTTGAAGCTGACAGAGAATCAACGCACAGCCTAAACTATAAGTCCTAGAGGTATGGCATTTGGAGGGTAGTATCCTTATATAGTGTAGGGGTGCACTAAGAAAGGAATTTTGAAACGCCACACTCTAAAGGGTAGAACGCGAGCAACGCCGCGGGCGACGGCTTAATAGTATAGATTTATCGGGAATATCACGAGATCTCAGCTCGAGGCGAACTGCTAGTATAAAATTTTGGTAGAAAATATAACCAATACGAATTAATATCTCAGAATACGCATACTGTTAGATTAAGTGTTTGTCTAAACAGATATAATATATAAATGTACAAACGCCACTCGCTGATATTATCAGTAGATAATGTGTAAACAACATTACTGATAATGCTGATACTACTGATAGGGGCATTAGTAGCGCGCTGTCAATAAACTAATGTATAAGGTTTGAAGAGAAAATCCAACATTTTGCCTTCTTCTTCTTTTAAACCTATATGGCCTGTGTCCGTCATTTCGACAGACAATTTTGCCAGTGTCTAGTGATGAATTTTAAATAATTTATGTCAAATCCTGTCACTGAAAACCAGCGCCAGGCCGACTTGACAAATGACTTGACTTGACTTATTTATTACAATTATATCACTTGACATTGGCAAAATTGTCTGTCGAAATGACGGACACAGGCCATTATTGAAGAGAAGAAGGGACACCAACAAAAGAAGAAGACACGAGTTTTGACATTTTTTGAAACGACACATAGCACTTTTATTTTAATAGTTTTTCTTGTGTTATTGTGAGTATTGTTGTTTAATTTTGGTGGAATTTTAACCAATAATACTTAGGTCGTAACATAAAGTGTGAGCCATTGGAATAAATGCGTGTAAAGTGGGTTTTCTGAATGTGAAAATTCGTTTCAGGTTTTGAAGAGAAAATCCACCATTTTCTTTTCAAAACAAACGACAGCCGACTTGACAAATGACTTGACTTGACTTATTTATTACAATTTTAACACTTGACATTGGCAAAATTGTCTGTCGAAATGACGGACACAGGCCATTAACGAAGAGAAGAAGGATACTCACATATCCTGCCCTGGCACCATGCTGAGTGGTGGCCATTTTTGTTATTTTATTTTAATCTTAAGTTTCACTATGACATTGTAAATTTTAAAAATAACAAAATAAATATTTTTCTTTCTTTCTTTCTTTCTTTCTTCGTCAAGTCGGCTGTCGTTTGTTTTGAAGAGTACATAGTAACTCCCAGACATAGAACAAACATCTATGTTTGCCACTCAAAGGTTAGTTCTCAGTGGGGATCGAACCCACGACCCACAGCGTGTCAGCCAGAGCTATTACTAACTGAGCTGTGACGCCTGTCAAAATGTTTTAAAAAGTATGTCAATACATAGCAATCACATCTATTGTTCGGTCATTTTGTTTTATTTCTGTGTGGATTATAAACAAAGTCGCGGGTCTAGCTTCTACTCGGATGATTCAATATTATAACAAAGTGTGAGCCATTGGAATAAATGTGTGTAAAGTGGTTTCCCTGAATGATAGATTTCGTTTCCAAGTTTTGAAGGGAAAATACACCATTTTTCCTTCAAAACAAACGACAGCCGACTTGACGACGACAGCCGACTTGACGAATGACTTGACTGATATTATTTCAAACTAGCCGTCGCCCGCGGCGTTACTCGCGTTCTACCCTTTAGAGTGTGACGTTTCAAAATTCCTTTCTTAGTGCACCCCTACACTATATAAGGATACTACCCTCCAAATGTCATACCTCTAGGACTTATAGTTTAGGCTGTGCGTTGATTCTCTGTCAGCTTCAAAAGAGTTTTATATATATTGATGATGATGATGATGATGATGATTGATAATGATATCACTTGATACTGGCAAAGTTGTCTGTCGAAATGACGACGGACAGAGGCCATAAATAGAAGAAGAAGAAGAAGATGATGATTCATAACAAGTATTTATTCAGAATTACTGCGAAATAAGTAGTAGTTCGCTGAACTGAGATCTCGCACTGTTGTAGTTAGATCGCGGTATCGGAGTTGCAAAGTATTTTGCTATTGTTGACGAAACTGTTTCTTTGATGTTTTGGGTACGATGCAAGATCTCAGTTCGCTGCGAACTATTATTTCAAAGTGATTCTTAAAACGTAAATAAAGAGTTATTTCAACAATAGCTAAAATAATATACTAAATACTATGAAGATTGGATTAGCGGCTCGAAAGTTATGCTCGAACAAATACTACGTTGATCTGCCCAGCCCAGTTGACGCTTAGATCTTCGCTCGCTTGGCTCGCTCGGTGAATCATAGTTTTCTGTGTGACGGACAGCAAGCCCACTGCCGCTGCTAGCATACCACGATATAAAATTGGACTTGTTATAGGAAAGTGAGGGTTTAAAGTGAATTACATTTTCTTGTTCGTAATGACTTTCACTTGCCGAGGTCCGCGGTAGGAAATTACGATAACCAATTTACACTACCTTCCGTCCGCGGTTCCACTTGAATAACTTCACATACCTCTAGGACTTATAGTTTAGGCTGTGCGTTGTATATCAGTCAGCTTCAAAAGAGTTTTATATAAGTACTAGCCGTCGCCCGCGGCGTTGCTCGCGTTCTATCCTTTAGAGTGTGACTTTTCAAAATTCCATCCTTAGTGCACCCCTACACTATAAGGATACTACCCTCCAAATGTCATACCTCTAGGACTTATGGTTTAGGCTGTGCGTTGATTCTAAGTCAGCTTCAAAAGAGTTTTATATATTTGGATTACGTGCTATCGGCGAACAATAGTAACGCTTGCAAAATTCGTATAAAACCTAAATATTCATTAAAAACAGATTACAATACATTTCACAAAGCAACTCCGATCACAAAACTACTGAAGACTAAACTTCCAAATTTGATAGTATTAAATTGAAATTCAGTGACGTCACATAGTGAAAGTTGAACGTGAAATTGTCAGTGTTTTGGAGACCAATCAAAATATGTCGCAGTGACTGCAAAACAGTATAGTTGTGTGTTAAGTTGCCACAATGATGTCCAGAGGTGTTAAGTACCAGATACTAGAAGATGTGGAGATTGGGTAAGGGTTTTTTAGACTAGATTTTATAATAAACTAGCCGTCGCCCGCGGCGTTGCTCGAGTTCTACCCTTTAGAGTGTAACGTTTCAAAATTCCTTTTCTTAGTGCGCCCCTACACTATATAAGGATACTACCCTCCAAATGTCATACCTCTAGGACTTATGGTTTAGGCTGTGCGTTGATTCTCTGTCAGCTTCAGAAGAGTTTTATATATATTGATGATGACTAGCCGTCGCCCGCGGCGTTGCTCGCGTTAAAGTGTGACTTTTCAAAATTCCTTTCTTAGTGCGCCCCTACACTATATAAGGATACTACCCTCCAAATGTCATACCTCTAGGACTTATAGTTTAGGCTGTGCGTTGATTCTCTGTTAGCTTCAAAAGAGTTTTATATATATTGATTGATGATATATATATAGGGCGTCGCACGGCCATGCCACATGTAGGGAAAGTATCTTAAATAATGCAGATAGAACATTTTACTGAAAGAAGACTTTATTTTGAATTTCAAAACAATTTAAACTGCATTCAAAGAATTTACTAATATCTATACACTGACGTCATTATATAGAGTACTTACGAACTGAACGGTGAAGGAAAACATCGTGAGGAAACCCTTGGCTTAGTCAGCTTACGTATTGACTATGTCCTTCCTGTGGATATGTCTGACTAGGCTGAGAGGATGGTATAGTACTACATAGCCTACTCCATCTAAACATTGTCCCTGGCACTGCAGTGTGTCGTTAAGTGTAGGCATAGGCTAAGCTCCTGAGCCTCGAGCATCGTCGGAAAGTTGCTAGCCTGTTGGTATTTTACAAGATACATTTTGGGGAGTGTGCAATGGAACTGTTTGAGTTTCCCCTTCCCCATTCCATCACCGGACCACTAGGCGTACGGAAACGAGACACCCGTTCATGGTGGATATGCCACATATCCGCACTAAACGCTTTGCGTCTTCATTTATTATGCGGACAGCCAAAGAGTGGAACTCGTTGCCGGCGTCTGTGTTCCCGAATGACTATAATTTGGAAGTTTTCAAGAGTAGTGTGAATAGGTATCTTCTAGGTAACCGTGCTACATCGTCGACCACGTCATTGCTTAACATCAGGTGAGATTGTGGTCAAACGGTTGCCTATATTGTATTAAAAAAAAAAGGTTGCCTGTTGACGCTCTATAAATCATCTTCAATAGATGTAAAGGCCTAAGTACGTAACTATAACTACGCGTACATTACGTATTGGTTGGGTAGGTATGTATTGTGGTTTAGGTATCACCGAGTAATGAAAATTCCTAGCATTGTCAAGAGGGCGCTGGGTATGCGTGGGGCGAATGCTTTTATTATCTGTGGCGTGTAGCTGCCGCATGCGGTTTTGTTCGTTTGGTAACTGAAATGAAGATATAGAAGGCCCTTTTGGCTTATTCAGTTTTATTTTGAACCGACTTCAAAAAAGGAGGAGGTTCTCAGTTCGGTTGTGTTTTTTTTATGTTTGTTACCTCAAAACTCCCGTCATTTATCAACGAAACTTATACCATTCCGAAGCCCTTTTTCCGGATTGAAACATAGGCTATATTTTATTGAAATCAAAGACGTGGATTCTTAGATACAGCTTGAACTCTCTAAACCAAAAGCAGCCATATGCTACGAGGTTCATCGTATGCTGGTTGACAGATACTTTGGTGGGAAGTTTCGCACGCGTACGAAGTCGTGTACCAGCTAGTTAGTAATAAAATTGTACATTGATGATTAATCTCGTAACTATTACAAAACTTACATTTATAAGTTATGTAAGCACACAGCTGATTCAATAATTTACCAGCGAACAACTAAATATTATAATTCCATTCAAAGTTTATTGAAAACACGTTCGGAAATCAATATTATTAGTTTTAATCTAAGCATTGTTTTTTAAACATGGCAGCCATGTTTTCGAATCCCGCGCTGCGACGCCATTGGCCTGTTGGCTGTCAGCGCGTTCGATATTTCAAACTGGTAATAGATTTGTGTCGTTCTAAAACAGTTTTTTTTTTCTGTAGGAATAACAACTTTTTTACCTGTTGATAAAAATAAAGAAGGTGAGTCGAGTTTTTTTGTTTTTTTTTGGTGTACAAAAATGTGATCTTTCAAAACTTGAATATAGGTAACCTACTGAGATAATTAATGATAAATACCTACCTAGCTTCTATAAAAGTTGGTGTACAAACAAATTACATAATCCTAATTTTTTATCTACATAGAATGATCTTCTATCAACAAAAAATATTAAGAATTAGATTTGTTTTTTTTTAATCCTGTGTTCGACCTTTTTTCCTTTGGTCTAAGTTTTATTTTAATAGTAATAAGCCTTTTTTAATGTTAGGTACTCGTTTTTAAAGCTAGAATATTTTTGCATGCGATCTTATCAATCAACATCTATAAGACGGAACCCTCTGAGCAAACGCGCAACACACACACTTAGCGAA
This sequence comes from Eulithis prunata, assembly GCA_918843925.1. Classification (NCBI taxonomy): domain Eukaryota; kingdom Metazoa; phylum Arthropoda; class Insecta; order Lepidoptera; family Geometridae; genus Eulithis; species Eulithis prunata. The sequence continues at coordinate 284,920 of OU974035.1, forward strand.
TTCATTTGACAGGCGTCACAGCTCAGTCGGTATAGCCTTCCGTTCTGTGGGTTCGATCCCCAAACAGAACTAACATTTGCGTGTTGGTAAATAATAGATGTTTGTTCTATGTCTGGGTGTTACAATGTATTTACAAAAAAAAAATAAGTAGGCATATACCTAAGTATTCTATCAACAATTTAGTTCACATAGTACAAGCTTTGCTTAGTTGGAGACTAGAGGGCGTTGTGTGAAATGTCCATGAATATATAATTTAACATTCATTTAGTCTGACATTCAAAGTTCATTTAAATATGAATGCGTAATGCATATCCTTGTACATTTATAGCAGCTAAGTAAATCGATGTTCATTGTATTCGATTACTAATTAGCAATTCGTATGACTCGATTATTCACACGACACTATTGGTTGATCGTTCAGCGGTAAAGCGCTTTAGGTTTTTAAACTATGAAAAATCTTCTTCTTCTTGTTTACCCTTTATGGCCTCTGTCCGTCATTTCGACAGACAATTTTGCCAATGTCAAGTGATATAATTGAAATAATATAAGTCAAGTCAATCGTCAAGTCGGCTGTCGTTTGCTTTGAAGAGAAAATGGTGGATTTTCTCTTCAAAACCTGACACTGGCGAAATTGTCTGTCGAAATGACGGACAGAGGCCACAAATAAAGAAGGAGAAGAACGGTTATTTGGCCCGTATGCTTATTTACTGCTCAAGCACTGATCCGGACTCAAGCATAGATTTTTGTATGAAAATCTTTATTCAAATCTGTCTTATCGGACGATCATACATAGAACCTCTTTTCATTTAAAATAAATTACAAGACTGGCAAAACTCTCGAACTAGACTCGTGCTTTCGAAAAACTTACAATGTAAGAAACGGGCGTCAAAATTTGAACCACGTTTCATACAAAACGAGATTTTCAGTGTGTAATTTTGGTAGAATGAGAGTCCCGCTTCTTCTTTCATAGGAACTATACATATCCTTTGTAAATTACGATGGTTTCTCTAGCGCTTGAAGCGCTGACAGAGCAAGGAGTTTGCACTCCGCGCCAATTCACTGTTCTCAGTTCAAATATTCAAAAATGTTTATTCAGTTTTTGAACGAACCACGTCTCGTCTGGTGACTTTCGTTTCAATTTGTGATTTATTCTCCTTGAATTAAAGTCGAATTAGGTATGTAGATTCCGAACTTTTTGAATACCTACTGTTACACTAGTGAGTGTTTGAATTAAACACTTGTGTAAGTGACAATAAAGTAGTTTCTACTAATTGAATCATGAATATAGTTCAGGAATGATAAAAAAAATCCAGTGACGTAACAGTGCGAGTGAATTGAAGGCTTATTGTTAGCGACAACAAGGTTGGTTATTGATTGTACAGTCTTCATTGTTGTGGTTACTTATCTAATCACGAAGGTTTTTTTTTTACCGCCATTCAATTTTGCGTAGAAAATTCACGGCCAGAATCAGACTGGCGAAACTCTCGAACTAGACCCGTGCTTTCGCAAAACGAACAATGTATGAAACGGGGGTCAAAATTTGAATCACGTTTCATACAAAACGAGATTTTAAGTGTGTAATTTTGGTAGAATGGGAGTCCCGCTTCTTCTTACGTAGGAACGACGTATTACATATTCTTTGGCCAATGTTACGAATAGTCATCTGTATTGTCTATTGTAGTTTAGTATGAAGAAATATTCACGGACATTTCACACAACGCCCTCTAGTCCCAAACTAAGCCAAGCTTGTACTATGGGAACTAGATCCCATCCCATTAGTATTATAAATGTCAAAGTTTAGATCTGTCCGATTTGGATGAAACTTGTAATATATATTGTCCGTGACCTGGATTAACACATAGGCTACTTTCATCCCGGAAAATCAACGGGATCTAACACGACGCGAACGAAGTCGCGGCCTGAAGCTAACTACGTTTATTTACCAAGAATAATGTTCGGTATTGTTAACTAATAAGCGTCAAGTCTTTCCTAGTTAAGTCAACTTAAGTCGTGACCAAAGAAATTGTCCACGGTTGTTAAACAATACTTATGGAAAACGATGAAGCCTGTGCATTGATCTAACGCTCGAAGCGATTGTCAAACACATTTTGTTCTGAATTTTTTTCGTCATAATAGCATAGTACTTCAGTATGGTATCGATTAATCTAGATAGGTACTACCTATTATAAAACTGTAAAAAAGCCAAAAACTAAAATTAAAGATAATGCAGACTAAATATGCAGATCTACTAAATAAACGATTCTGATTCCGAAAATCGAGTTTGTCTGTTTGTTTGTTCGCGGATCACGCCTAAACTACTGGACCAATTTCAATGAAACTTATACCATTCGGAAGCTCTTTTTCCGGATTGAAACATAGGCTATATTTTATTGAAATCAAAGACGTGGATTCTTAGATACAGCTTGAACTCTCTAAACCAAAAGCAGCCTTTGGCACGAGGTTCATCGTATTCTATGCTGATGACATATATTTTGGTGGAAAGTTTCGCACGCGTACGAAGTCGCGGGTATCAGCTAGTAATTTTAGACCCTTTACGGTGCGATTTTTCAAAATTCCTTTCTTAGTGCACCCCTACACTACATAAGGACACTACCCTCCAAATGTCATACCTCTAGGAATTGTCAGTCAGCTTCAAAAGAGTTTTACTTATATATTTAGAGGATTAATACGTTTATTTCCTTGTTCACAGAGAATCGAACCCGGATCTGGTGGCGGTGAGGGTCCCCATCAATGGCATGACATGTCAATCCTGCGTGCGCAACATTGAGACCACTCTCGCAGAAGTACCAGGGGTCGCGCACGCTAAGGTAATGTCACCTTTATTTCTAGGTGTTAGGATCTATATTGCAGAACACCACTGGTGGAATCTCTTCGATCCGCCGGCAGGCGTGGGTTCGATCCCCACCGAGAACAAACATTTGTGTGGCAAACATAGATGTTTGTTCTATGTCTGGGTGTTACCATGTATAAGTATGCATTTACAAGAAAAAATGTATATAAGTATTCTATCAGCAATCTAGTTCCCATAGTACAAGCTCTGCTTAGTTTGGGCCTAGAGGGCGTTGTGTGATATATTCAAGAATATTTATTTATTACTATTTTATTCACAAAGAAAATTACAACTAATACAGTATTTACAATATTTACAAAATGCACATGAAACAGTTGAGCCATGTACTATTATTTTTATTATTTATTTATTTATTATTTACTAGCTTCCACCCGCAACTTTATTCGCGTTCTGTTGGATTTCGTTGTTTTTTCCGGGACAAAAAGTAACCTATGTGTTAATCCAGGTCACGGACAATATATATTCCAAGTTTCATCCAAATCGGATCAGTAGTTTTTGCGTGAGAGATGAACAAACATACATACATCCTACGTCCAGCAGTGGACTGATATAGGTTAAATAAATATAAATATATTCACGGACACTTAACACAACGCCTTCTAGTCCCAAACTAAGCAAAGCTTGTACGATGGATACTAGATGGCTGATAGAATACATACATATATAATTTTTTTTGTAAATACATACTTATAATACATAGAAACACCCAGACACAGAACAAACATCTATGTTTTACAACACACAAATGTTTGTTCTCAGTGGGGATCGAACCCACGACCCACAGCACGGAAGGCAGAGCTACTACCGACGGAGCCATAAGTCGGTAGTAGGTTGATGATGATGATGATATTCTTCTTGTTATCCCTAGAGTAATTTCTCTAGGGATTTCTCACCCAGGGTGTGGTTTCCAGGTGGAGCTGTCAGAGCACGCGGGTTACTTCCGATATGACCCCCGCGCGACCTCTGTGGAGGTTCTGCGCGAGCGCATAGAGGATATGGGCTTCGAAGTACCCTCGGGGGACGAAGAGACCAGGTAACATTACCAGCTGTGTTTCACCCCAGAAAAAAAAGGTGTGCTTTTTGATGGTGTCATTATAATAACATCACTTAGAAAAAATGCGTCTTCTTCAATGTTGTTTATCGTATTTACAGGTTTTTACGTCAAAATAATTACTTTATTTTGCGTTTTCGTGACTGCTACTGCATAATAGATTATGACTAGCTGTCGTCCGCGGCTTTCCTCGCGTAGCAGCTTACGCATTATTTGGTTGAAATCTTTGATCCTAATTTTAGACCCTTAAGAGTGTGACGTTTCATAATTCCTTTCTTAGTGCACCCCTACACTATATAAGGATACTACATTCCAAATGTCATACCTCTAGGACTTATAGTTTAGGCTGTGCGTTGATTCTAAGTCAGCTTCAAAAGAGTTTTATATATTTAGAAGAAGATAGATATTGATGATTAGTTAGATAATTAGTTAATACTATCTCTGTTCCAGAAATCTCCTGCCCAAGGAAATACCCACAGACCTCCTGATAGACATGGGCTCGGGTACTGAGAATGAAGTCGTCATATCTGTCATTGGGATGACATGTCAGTCATGTGTCAATACTATTGAAGGTTAGTTGTACAACTCTTTGACGAATGACTTGACTTATATTATTTCAAATATCTCACTTGACATTGGCAAAATTGTCTGTCGAAATGACGGACAGAGGCCATTAATGAAGAGAAGAAGAAGAATTAATAAAAAAAGAAGAAGTAGAAGATTCGCGTTCTGTCATTTTTGGCAGCGACATAGCACTTTTAAATTAATTATTTTCTTGTGAGTGTTTTTATTTTTATAAGTTTTAAGAAGAGGTTCTCAATTCGGTTGATTTTTTTTAACATTTTGTTTTTTGTTTGTTACATCATAACTCCGTCTGTTGATAAATGATAACTCGAGAGGATTGGTACATGCGTTTAATGGCTTGATTTACATTAGGTATTTGAAATTTTAGAAATATAAAAAAATGATTGGTAGGGACGTGCGTCTAGCGCGGTGGTTATTGTGTGTGCAAGATGGCTGCTGAGAGGGCGCCACCGAGCTGAAGACCACGGCCTGCGCTCGGATCATAGCAGCAGGTCATTGTTATGAAGTTGGCGTTAACAAGGTCCCGGCCTTGGAACACCCTGTTCCAAAGTAGGTAGCGGTACGAGTCGATTGAATCCTCTTCGTATGCTTCCATTTGATGTCATCAAATCTGCGATGCGAGCAACCCCGTCGTTGCCTCTATGGAGTTTGGTGATACGTCCAGTCAACCATCGATTTGTACCGCTACCGATTTATGAACCGATTTGAAAAATTCTTTTTTTATCTAAAGGGTTGTACTTTCAGATTGGTCCCATAAATTTCTTATCAAAATCGGTTCAGTAGTTTACGAGTTAAATAGGTACGAGTATAACAGGAAAAAAACACGTCATCCGCGTACACGACATTGCGTATACTTATTGCTTTCTGTGACCTTTCTATGGTGTTTATGATCAATAGACAAACCCAATGAGCTACCATCATCATCATCACTATCTGATGATGAAACTGTATCAAATTAAAGTCGGCTTCTTAAGTCTTTAAACTTATTATATCCAATACCGTTTATAAGTATAACCGATATAAAATATTTATATTTCAGGAACACTAAAAGAAACTCCCGGCGTCATTTCATGCTCAGTGAGTCTCGCGGACGAGATAGCGCGGGTTCGATTCTCGACAGGGACACCACAGAGCATAGCTGATTGCATCTACTCATTAGGATTCGATGCGACGATACTGAGTGTTAATGGTGACAATTATACAGGTAATATTTATCTCTAGGAAGTAATTGTATGTTTAATTGTGAATAAAACTAGTATATTGTGCAACTAGTGAATAAAAGACGGATTTAAAACGAGGGTCATAAATGAATCACGAGCAAGTGAAGGATTCTAATGATTGAATCACGACCGTAGGGAATGATTCATGGCGAGTGGTTCAAGTGTTAGAATCCTTAACGACGTGAGTGGTTTATGGCCCTCGGTATAAATCCGTTTTATTCAAGAGTTGCATACTATACTTTATACCATGACTACGAGAAAAAGGAAGATTGGAGGTTGCATAGCCAATGGTATACAACCTCCTTGCGCAAAAACAATAATTAGATGGAGGTCAAATATATAAGTGTGTTCTAAATTCAAACACCAAAACAGTGAGTAAAAGTGCTTTTTATTCACTGTTTTCAGTTAATACTGAACGCCGTTACTGCTCGCTGTTTAGCTATGTACCAGTCTTACTTGAACTACAAAATCATTGAAACTCCAAGAAATGGTAGCTCACGTTATACTGGGTTTGCCAATTTTATAATTTTTACAACAACTCAAAAACTATTAGACCTAGAATCAAAATAAAAACGGGTTTAGAATGTCTAAACAAAACCCTATCATGACACCCCACTTGATATTATTGTACGACTTTTTTTTTACTCTCTTTGGACCCTCATAACTTCACGACCCCTTGACCGATTTACTTCATTTAACAAACCAGTAAAACTTAAGAGTACTATCCGTATACCTACCAATATTTATGAAGATCGGATGCGCGGTTCAAAAGATCTCGTCGAACAAACATACAAACATACAAAGCATTTTTGTCCAAGTTATCACTAAGATCTTCGTTCGCTTCGCTCACTCGATCAATTACGTTTCAGATACAGGATCTCAAAGTAGAAGCGATCAGGAAGGCTCGGGCGATGGAAATAAAGACGCATCATCTGATAAAAGCAAAATTCAACTCAATGTAAGTGTTAATAAGATACAATTACCCTATTGAACCGCTCGTGGCTTGCTTAGTCAATCTTCACAGATTATCTAAGTTAAGCGACGTTCTGCGCGGTCACTATTTGTATGGGTGACCGTTACATTTACATCTGAGCGCTTCCGTGCTTCGTGCACGTTACTGTCCCGGCTCTAGCAGTCGTTAAGCCACGACGGAGGCCTTAAGGCGGCCTAAAAACTCCGTCACCAGAGTTGGCCACTAACTCATACGAGCTTGCTTTTACCCGCGCCTGATAAAACATTATAGCAGTATTGTAAGATTGCTTGAAGAAAATTTCTAGGCAACTTTTATAGACGTCATGGCTCAGTTGGTAGTAGCTCTGCCTTCCGTGCTGTGGGTCGTGGGTTCGATCCCCACTGAGAACAAACATTTGTGTGTTGTAAACATAGATGTTTGTTCTATGTCTGGGTGTTACTATGTATTATATATATTTACAAAAACATATAAATATTCTATCAGCAATCTAGTTTCCATAGTACAAGCTGTGCTTAGTTTGGGGCTAAATGGCGTTGTGTGGATCAATAAATATTTATCTAGGCCAGCGTATCAGCATTGCTATTCAGCTTGCTTATGCAGCCAGTGTCTTGTACACGCTTCCGATTGCTACTGATTCGGACCAGTTGAGCTATCTATAAATCGTTTGCAACGGTTTGTAGATAGCTCAACTGTTTCATGTGTATTTTGTAAATATTGTAAATACTGTATTAGTTGTAATTTTCTTTTTGAATAAAACATAATAATTATGATTGGTCTCATAAATATTTATTTATTATTTTAGGGTACATCGTCCCCCGTAAAGGAAAGTGAATTCGCGCGATGTACATTAGAAGTGCGTGGTATGACTTGTGCCTCGTGTGTAACCGCTATAGAGAAACACTGTTCTAAATTATACGGTAAGTGGGGTCAAATGTGACCCTTAATGCTATCATAGCTGAGTCACATATGACCCTTAAGGAGGGCCAAATGTGACCCGTAATGTGTCTTGGTTGGGTCACATATGACCCTTAAGGAGGGCCAAATGTGACCCGTATTGCGAGCATGGTTGGGTCACATATGACCCTTAAGTAGGGCCAATTGTGACCCATAATGCGATCATAGCTAGTCAAATATGACCCTCAGGGTCAAACATGACCCATGGTCTAATATGACCTTTTGCGTCATAATATTTGACGTCCACGTCGTACTTGAGACGAATACCCATGGGTCAAATATCTCTCTATAAATACACTCGCTAGGTTTGTGTGTCAAATGTGACCCGGATAATGTGTAATATTAATCCATGTGTCAAATATGACCCATGGCCATATACTTTTGGTTGTCTATTCCTCATAATAGTATATTCATTGTTAAGGGAAATGGTCGCTATAAAGAAATATACTTTGAGTAAATTTCTGGTCCAAATAGGACCTTTGGGTCACATGTGACCGTTTGTGGCATTTACATCTGAGAGCTTCCGTGCTTCGTGCACGTTACTGTCCCGGCTCTTGCAGTCGTTAAGCCACGACGGAGGCCTTAAGGCGGCCTAAAAACTCCGTCGCCAGAGTTGGCCACTAACTCATACGAGCTTGGTTTTCTTTCAGGCGTAAACTCGATACTAATAGCGCTATTAGCAGCTAAAGCGGAAGTCAAATACGAACCTCGTAAGATTTCCGCACCGGATATAGCGCAGTCAATCACAGAACTGGGGTTTCCGGCGGATGTTATCAGCGACTGTGATGGAAGTGGGCAGAAGGAGCTACAGGTTATGGTAGGTCAAATGAAATACTTTTATTTAAAATGATTTTTTAACTTGTAGTTGGTGGAGCGAAGCGAGCGAAGATTTTTGTGTAAATTTTTGTGTAAATTTTTGGTCGAATCGACGTTTTATGTTTGTATGAATGAATGATTGAATGAAAACATTTTATTGTTCACTTAACCAAACAAAGAAAAGAAACACAAAGGGCAAACAAAAATCTAAATGTTCAATGGGCGGCCTTAACGCTTAGAGCTATTTCTTCCAGACAACCTTTCGATGGAGAGTATTTAAAAAGTACGGAAGATTAGTCGAAGATGCACAAAAACTTATTTGTTTGAGACAAAAACATTTTATTTGAACACACACTAATAAGTCCATTTAGTGTGTGCTCAAGTAAATAATTCTATTTTGTATTTTTTTTTTCAGATAAACCGTTAGTGTGTGTTCAAGTAAATAAATAGGTTTTTTTTTACAGATAAAAGGCATGACATGTGCGTCGTGTGTCAACAAAATAGAAAAAAGTGTTCTCAAACTGAGCGGTGTCACGTCGTGTTCCGTCGCCTTAACTACTAGCAAGTATGTATTGCGCCTTAAGTCATATAGTTTAGTAGTATTACCATTGTTATCTATTTTCTTATTATAACTAGAGTCTGACCATGCTACGTCTGCAATGCAGTAAATGGAAAACCTCAAAATAAATAAATGAAAACTTTGTTGAGGACAAGTACAACTTACAGTTACGTAAGAACAGGCAATGTCCTGAAAACGGTGGCCTTATCGTATATTATGATTTCTTCCAGACGACCTTTACTAATATCTAATCTAAAACTAAAAACTATGAAAAAATATGGTAAATTTCATAATCTTGCATTAGTAACTTTCGTGGTACATACTTTGCCAAAACGTTTTCATGTAAAGACGGTGCTTATATTATATGTATCAAAATCTGCAATATTTCAAGCTCTGCAGACTTATCGTTGTTTGACTCTTTAACCTTTAGTATGTCGGAACGCAGATTTACGTAAAACATTACATTTTCTATTGTGTCTAGAATTCAGGCATTCTAAAGGTTAAATTAAAAGTACATTTTGCCTAAAATACCATTTTCGTTGTATTCATACAATTTGATTTTTATTTTAGGGGTAAAATCAAATACAGTGCAGAAGAAATCGGTCCCAGAACGATATGTGAAGCGATCAATAATCTAGGTTTCGAATCTTCGTTGGCGACCTCGCACCGGGGGACGAATAACTATTTAGAACACAAGTAAGTTGATCATCATTTGACATTCTTATCGAAATAAATAAATATTCATGGATATTTCAAACAACTCTAATCCCAAACTAAGCAAAGCTTGTACAATGGGAACTATTTTTTTAAATACATATAGATAGTATCAACCAGACAGAGCAAACATCTATATTTGCCTCAGAAATATTCGTTATAATTGGGGATCAAACCCACGACCCACAGCACGGAAGTTAGACTGAGCTGTGACGCCTGTCAGATTAAATATAAGCTGTCTTTCATTATCTTAGCTATACCCTATATCAGGAGTCACCAAATGGCGGACCGCGGTCCGCATCCGGACCGCCTACCCATTTTGTGCGGACCGCGGGAGTGTTATAGCTAGGTACTCTACAGAAGGAAATGATCGATTTCCAAGAAAACATTTTTAAAAGACAATCATGTGGAAGTTTTCAGACGAGAGTTCTGAAAAAAATTGTGTGTGGTAATAAATATTCAGAACTAGAAAAAGCTTTAAAACTTCTTAGTTTGGGTCAACGTATATTTGTGAAGCTGTGCGGACGGCGATGGTCATTTTATTTCATAAAACGGACCCTGAGCGAAACTAATTGGTGACCCCTGCCCTATATCAATGCATCGTCATCGAGCAATGGGTACTACCTAACATAAAATGGCCCAACAGCTTGTTCTATCAGTTAGTCGTATGAAGAAAAAAATAACCTTACGCAACTACTTACACCCAAAACTTTTGTAAAATTTATGTAAACCTTGTGAACGCATTAAACGTATTAACTATATTAGCACTCGCATTTTTTTAAAACTACCCTCATTTTTCAGAGAGGAAATAAAAAAATGGCGCACCGCGTTCCTAATATCCCTAATATTTGGTGCGCCGTGTATGGCTGCTATGGCGTACTTTATGTCCCGTCCACACTCGGCCGCTAACTGCTGCGTGCTGTTTCAAGGACTTAGCGCTGAGAATATTGTTATGTTCTTGCTGGCAACACCGGTGCAGGTCAGTGCCTTTACATGTACTAGTGAATTTGGTCACACTAATTTTTTGTACAAAAATAGCAAATAGCACACTAAATTATCAATGAAACAAGCACTAAATAACTCTAAGACACACTAAAAAAAAGTGGAGGGTGTAGTATATTTCCTAAAAAGCCAACAAGGTGCGTCGTTGGCCACTCATCATATTACCCTAAGACACTTAAAATGTAAGGTCAATAACACTAAAAATATCAATTAAATAGTTACAAAATTAATCTATCCACTGAAAAAGGATAATAATGTTATAATCTTATGATACTAAAAATACTGATAACGCACACACTAAATTACCCTAAGACACACTAAAAAAATTGATAACACACTAAACTAACTGAAAAACTCGTCGGACACACTACGACACATCAAAAAAGACATATAACACAGCAAAAAAAGCCAGTAAATTATCACTAAACACACTAAAACATAACCATACTGAAAAATTTCATAAAAAATAACATATTTTTTTTCAGTTTGTCGGCGGCTGGCATTTCTACAGCCAAGCGTACAAAGCTCTTAGACACGGCACTACCAACATGGACGTACTTATATCTATGACTACTACCATCAGGTGAGATATATCCTACTATAGTCAAACCACACGCAGTCTGCAACACATACAATTTGGCAATAATTTGGTACTTTTCTATTATTCATGTGAGATGATATTACAATGTACAAATCGTTTTGAAGTTGTCAAATGGTTCTAATGCAGACTTAGCGTGGTCAGACTCTATTCTGATATTTGTTTGTTTATTAAGAAACCAACAGTGATACGAAATGATACTAAATTAAAATGTTTTAGATACAAAATAATACCTAATTAAAATGTTTTTGATACAAAATTAATCTTAATTATTATTTATTTGATACAAAGTGATACTTAAGTAAAATGTTTTGATACAAAATGATACCTGTTTTAGATACAAAGTTTATTTATTACAAATGTTTAGGATACAATGGGCCAAGTTGACCAAGACCTTCTCTCGCTTCGCTCACTCAATAAACCTTCAATAATTTTGTTATAGCTATGTTTACTCGGTGAGCGTGGTGATCGCAGCCATGGTGATGAAGCAAAACACCAGTCCGATGACGTTCTTCGACACTCCTCCTATGCTCCTGGTGTTTGTGTCGCTGGGCAGGTGGCTGGAACACATCGCCAAGGTAAATGTGAAAATGGTGATGGAAAACACCAAATATTAATGATGATGAAAAACACGTTTTAGACCGTTTGCTGTGAACGGTAATACGTTGATAAACATTATTTTATGATGGTAAATAGTGTGATGACGAAAAACACCAAATATAAAAAATCTTGAAACAATTTTGACCAAGCGACATCTTCTCAATCGGCGATTAAAAACATCGTTTTGTTAATCTTACCACTCCACCATAAAAAACCCAAACAGTGATGAGAAACACTATTCACTTCAGCTGGCAAGTGCTACTAAAACTCCACTCCATCACCAATTTACTAGTTTAAAAACCAAACGGTGATGAAAAACATCATCTACTTCAGCTGACAAACGCAATTAAAACACCACTCCACCCCCAATTTACTAGCTTAAAAACCAGCCGGTGATGAAAAACATCATCTACATCTAATCTCAAATTCCAGGGTAAAACATCTGAAGCCCTTTCCAAGCTGTTATCCTTGAAGCCAACGGAAGCTGTTCTGGTGACCCTGGACCCTCAGGAGAGGATAGTGGCCGAGAAGAACATCCCGGTAGACCTGGTCGAACGGGGTGATATACTCAAGGTCAGGACTTGCCTCTGAATACCCCCTTTTTTACCTTCTTTTTACCCCTAATAGTTACACGACGGCTTTCTTCTAAACATAGAACATAGCAAATTTAAAATAGAGTAATTTCTTGTTTCATACATTTTAGAGCGTAATTTTCGGTACTCGAATTCTTGAACTTAATTTTTTTTTGTTCATGACTTCGCGCTCATATGCAATTTAGTGTGACGTCACATCCTATTCCTATCCCATTACTATTCCTATCCTATTCAATTCCATTCTTGTCTGAAGGGCCTTTGCAGTGTTTGACTTCGCGTCGTGGAGGGCACCATATTATGCAATTTAGTGTGACGTCACATCCTATCCTATTCCTATCCTATTCCTATCCCATTCCTATTCCTATCCTATTCAATTCCATTCTTGTCTGAAGGGCCTTTGCATTGTTGCCCGCAATTTTGCCAATGTCACGTTTTATTAGACCTTAGCAGGATGGAGAATGACCTTTCCTATTCCTATCTCATTCCTATCCTATCCTACTCCTATATTCATATCTTATCCCGCGACTTCGGTCACGTCCCGTTGGATACCGTTGATTTTCTGGGATAAAACGGTGACATTAATGTGACAGATGACATTATTTTGCCAGGTGGTCCCAGGAGCCAAGATACCGGTCGACGGCAAAGTACTATCGGGACAAAGTACATGTGACGAATCACTTATAACGGGAGAATCCATGCCTGTACCCAAAACTATTGGTAAATATATCCTATTTATATTTCTATCTATATTATTATGAAACTAAAATAAGGAATATAAGATAATAATATAAGATCTATTAGGTAATAAGTATAAATAAATAAATATTCACGGACACTTAACACAACGCCTTCTAGTCCCAAACTAAGCAAAGCTTGTACGATGGAAACTAGATGGCTGATAGAATACATACATACATTTTTTTTGTAAATACATACTTACTCGTATAATACATAGAAACACCCAGACACAGAACAAACATCTATGTTTACAACAACACAAATGTTTGTTCTCGGTGGGGATCGAACCCACGGCCCACAGCACGGAAGGCAGATCTACTACCGACTTAGCCATGACGCCTGTCTTACTTTTTTATTTGTGAATATTTACTGATTATTGATTAATTTAACAGGTGCAGTAGTTATAGGTGGAAGCATAAACCAACATGGCGCCTTACTAGTCACCGCTACACATACAGGTATGTTTCAAATATAGACTTTATATTGCTAGGAATAAAGATTATTTCCTTCTATCAATTGTGATCTTTTAATAACTGAATTTTTTGTATCACTAAGAAATACTAGTACATATTGTAGGAAAACCACTTTAGGAGACAATTTGAAGGGGAGACCAAACACTCTTTATGGGATATTTTGAGAGTAACCCACTTTCTTGATTATTTTAAGAGTAACTCATTACCTTGATTATTTTAAGATTAACCCATTTTCTTGATTCATTTTTGAAATAACTAATTTTTTTTGATTACTTTAAGAGTAACTCATTTACTTGTTTTTATTTAACTCATATCTTAACTATTTTTGAGACTAACTCATTTCCTTGAATATATTTAAGAGTAACCCATTTTCTTATTTATTTTAAAAGTAACCCATTTTTCTGACTATTTTAAAAGTTACCCCATTTCTTGATTATCTTTGAAAGAACCTATTTTCTTGATTATTTGTAGTAAAACCCACTTTCTTGATTATTTCTAAAAGTAACCCACTTTGATTATTTCGGAGACTAAATCATTTTCTTGATTATCTTGTAATTTCCAGGAGAAGCAAGTACTTTAGCTCAGATAGTGCGTCTGGTGGAAGATGCACAAAGCAGTAAGGCCCCTGTACAACGATTAGCCGATACTATAGCCGGGTGAGTGAAACTATCTAATTGTAAAAACTGCATCAAATTGTGCTTAGCTTTAAAAAAAAGCAGTCTTGAAAAAAACCACTGAACAAGATTTAGCGCCAAACTAAGCAAAGTCTCGTCCAACAGCGCCATATAGCGACAAACTAAAATAATTTTTCTTATCAAAAATAGAAACGTCACAGCTCAGTCGGTAGTGGCTCTGCCTTCCGTGCTGTGGGTCGTGGGTTCGATCCCCGCTGAGAACAAACATTTGTGTTATGAACATGGATGTTTTTTGTTATTTTTTTCATTCTATTCTTGAGAACTTTTAAATATCTATAGTGACTATAATTATCTATGTTGTTTTTTCTTCGTGTTATGTCTAGCGGTTGTTAAGCCTAACGGAGGCCTTAAGGCGTCCTAAAAACTCCGTCACCAGAGTTGGCTACTAACTCATAAGACCTTGCTTTGTTTTAGTGTAGTTTTTCAAATAAAAAATTCTTATGTCTAAACACCTTGTATATATTTTTTTTTTCAGATATTTCGTACCTATAGTAGTGGTTTTATCACTTTTAACACTAATCGGTTGGATTATCACTGGAGCTGTTAATATCGATATCATAAGAAATATTACCCCGGTAAGTCGCGACCAAAAGTCGCTGGAAAAAGTCGCGTCATTTTTTTTTACTAATTACAATAGAACATCTGCTTTAAAATTGTTAATATTGATATCATAAGAAATATTAACCCGGTAAGTCGCGACAAAAAGTCGCGTCATTTTATTTTTTACAAATTACAATAGAAAATGTGCTTTAAAACTGTTGTTACTGAGTAAAAGTTGCTAGTTAACGACGCGACAAAAAGTCGCGCTTTTAAATAATTGTTAAATGGAATTTTTAGGTATAAAAAAAGTATGCTGCTAATATTTGCATACAGGCGTCATGGCTCAGTCGGTAGTAGATCTGCCTTCCGTGCTGTGGGTCGTGGGTTCGATCCCCACCGAGAACAAACATTTGTGTGTGAAACATAGATGTTTGTTCTGTGTCTGGGTGTTTCTATGTATTATAAGTATGTATTTACAAAAAAAAAAATGTATGTATGTATTCTATCAGCCATCTAGTTTCCATCGTACAAGCTTTGCTTAGTTTGGGACTAGAAGGCGTTGTGTTAAGTGTCCGTGAATATTTATTTGCTTTCATAATTTCAAAGAAATCAATTTAAAAAATATTTTTTCCGAAGCATTTGTTCATTGCTATTGGATGCTGTATTGTTTGTATTAACTTAATTGACATGCCTATTTTATCTAACTTAGTATCTACCTACTTATCTTATAATAATTACCTCTTCAATGTTTGTACACTAATGAGCAGGATCTAGAGATTCTGTATAACTATTTAGGTAGTAAAACGCGTCTATTGTCCAGAAATACTTAATTTATTCGATGCAACTGCGCTGGGGTGCATAAAATACCAAAACGCAACGATAGCGCGTTCTAATTTTGCCTGTGGCGCCATCTAGTTTGGTTTGTGGCAAACAATGCAAATCAATAGCTTAAATTCAAAACCAGATTCTCTTTTCTTTACTTACCACCTTTATTGTACCTACCTAGATTCACAAACAATAAAATGATTTGTGATTATTTGTTTACAGAAAATGTACGTAAACGCGGGTTACTCCGACTGGGAACTGATAATACAGAGTGCATTCCACTTCGCATTATCAGTCCTGGCGATAGCGTGTCCGTGTGCGCTGGGGCTGGCGACCCCCACGGCCGTGATGGTCGCCACCGGCGTGGGGGCCAACCTGGGGCTGCTCATCAAGGGGGCTGAACCACTTGAGAATGCACATAAGGTTAGTGGAAATCATTCGCTGGACATGCGTAAGGTGGAAATCATTATTTGGACATGCGTAAGTTGGAAATCATTCTTTGGACATGCGTAAGTTGGAAATCATTCTTTGGACATGCGGAAGGTGGAAATTATTCTTTGGACATGCGGAAGATGGAAATTGTTGTATAGGAAGCCTACGGAGGTGTTTACTCAAAGACGGTATAATACACACTGGTTTAATTGACAACAAGCTTGCTTACTCTGTGGCGCAGCCACATCTACTTAGTGGGAATGCCTAGATACGTAACAGAAATCATTCGTTAAAAATGCGTAAGGTAGGTGGAAATCATTTTTTTAACATGTGGAAGGTGGAAATCGTTCGTTGGAAATGCTCATAATGTTAGTGAAATCATCGCTCCAAAACGAACATAAAGTTAGTAAAAATCATTCCTTGAAAACGCGTTAGGTTAGTAGAAATCATTTCTTGAAAATGCGTAAGGTAGGTGAAAATCATTTCTGGTATATGCGGAGGTTAGTAAAATCATTCCTTGAAAATGAATAAGATTAGAAAATCATCCCTCAAAGAAATCCCCACGACTACATCGTAGACTACGGCGCAGCCAGTGGGGATTTCTGGGGAAAAAAAAACTTGAAATTCCCACCGGTGGGAATATCTGAAAAAACTGAAACAATTTTTTAGAAATCCCCATCTGTGGGGATTTCCGATGGGGAATCCCCACCGATGGGGATTTCTCAGTGGGGATTTCTACAATATATCGAATCCTTTTAAACATATTTTCAGGTAAAAACAGTAATATTCGACAAGACAGGCACAATAACTCAAGGCATGACCACAGTTGCCAACATGTGGCTACTGACGGGCGACGCGACGTGCCTGCCAGATATTATAGCATGCTTACTCGCTGCTGAGATGAACTCCGAACATCCTGTGGCCTCTGGTAAGTGTGGACTAACCCTCGACTTAGAAAAAAATAAGATTAAAACTAACTAAAACTAGCTAAACTAAAAAAAACTAAGCGTAGACAAGATTAGTTTTGAACCGACTTCAAAAAAGAAGGAGGTTCACAATTCGGTTGTTTTTTTTAATATTAGTTACCTCAGAACTCCGTCATGAACCGATTTGTTTTTTTTTTTTTGAAAGCTTCTGACAAAACATTATCAAAATCAGTTCAGTAATTTGTTTTTTTAGTATTACATAATAAAAAGTTTATTTATTCACAAAGAAAATTACAACTAATACAGTATTTACAATATTTACAATATTTACAAAATACACATGGAACAGTTGAGCTATCTACAAACCGTTGCAAACGATTTATAGATAGCTCAACTGGTCCAAATCAGTAGCAATCGGAAGCGTGTACAAGAAACTGGCTGCATTGCCGCGCTAATAATTTGTAATAATAGTAATTTGTTAGTTAAATAAGAGTAATTGGAAAAAACACGTAATCCACGTTCACGACATTGCGTATTTTGCTTTCCTGTGGTGTTTACGATCAATAGAACAGTCCGAATGAACTGCTATCATCATCATCATTTAATGATGAAGGCGTATCAAATTGAAGTCGGTTTTTCCAGTTTTTTAAACTTATAAATTACTAGCTGTGCCCGCGACTTCGTCCGCGTGTAATCGTGTCGTTGGGTAGCATCTTAGATTATTGAAGCTAATTATCTCACACGGTATTTTATCTACAAACTTTAAAAGTCATATAATATTTATATCGAACCAACTGATTAACTAATAAGTGTCAAGCTTTTAGCTCTAAAAATTACGATACTTCCATACAAGTTTTACCCCCCCCCTTTCAACCCTTTACAACCCTTTTTTCGCATTAAAAAGTAGCCTTTGTCCTTTCTCAGGCTCTAGACTATCTGTGTACCAAATTTCATTCAAATCGGTTCAGTCGTTTTGGCATGAAAGCGGGACAGACAGAGTTACTTTCGCATTTATATTACTAGCCGTCGCCCGCGGCGTTGCTCGCATTATAAGTCCTAAAGGGATGAAATTTGGAGGGTAGTATCCTTATGTAGTGTAGGGGTGCACTAAGAAAGGAATTTTGAAAAGTCGCACTCTGAAGGGACTAGAACGCGAGCAATTCCGCGGGCGACGGCTAGTTTAAGATAATTTTTCTCCACAGCGATAGTGACATGGTGCACATCAGTAATAGGTAACACAACACTGCAATGTCGTGGGTTCATAGCCGCGCCGGGATGCGGCCTGCGAGCCAAACTCACCGGTCGGCCCAATGCTATGCCGGCTGCTATGAAACATCTTGTTACACAGGCCAAGTTAGTCAAATACTTCATGTTACCTTTATTTATTAATTGTTACTTGTATTTGTGAAATGTTACCATTAATTGTTGCATGGTTTTCAGGATTTTAGAGGTTATTAGAGTGACTGGTGTAGTAAAACAGTGTATTGTACTTTGTTACCTTGGTTTAAAAAATGTTACTTGTATTTTTTGTAAGTTTTTCAAAGTTCTGGTTATTATTTGAGATACTGAAGTTCTGTAAATGCGAAATAGGCACTGTGTTACCTATATTTATAGAATGTTACCATTATTTATTGTATTTCAGGATTTTAAGAGTTATTTGAAGGACTGTTGTACGGAAAACAAACACGGTGTTTATTATTGCGTGTTACCTTTATTTATAAAATGTTACCATTATGTATTGCATGTTTTTTACTGTTTTAGAGGTTATTTGAATGTCTGTTGTACAAAAAATAAGCAATAGACACTATGTTACCTTTATTTATAGCATGTTACCTGTATTTATTGTATGTTTTCTTAGTTCTAAAGACTGGGAGATTCGCAGGAATACTAAAAACGCTGAATTTACGCTATGTTACCTTTAGTTATACCATGTTACTTGTATTTATTGCATGATTTTCAATGTTTTACAGGCTAGAGCAGTCAATAGCGTACTGAACTACTGAATTTAGATCATGTTACCTCTGTTTATACAATTTTACTTGTATTTTCATCCCACCATCTCGGAAAGAGTATTTTTAATCTTCAATATCTGAGTGGAAAAGCCGTTTTTATTCTCTAGAGGATAAAGTAAATTGAATTTAGAACATCGTGTGCACTAAGTTTGTGAATTAAAAAAAACATTAAACCTATTTACTGCTACCTCTATGGTGCCGAATATATCATACAACTTTTTTTTAATTTGTTAAAAACTCAGACTCGGAACCTTCTTGGTGTTCTTTTTTCAATTTGCTTTTTTTGCATTTAGTCATTTCCTCGCTGAGGTGGAATGAAAAGTTACGTGTTGCACTCGAGTGCAAAGATTTTTCACCTCGTGCTCTTTTGATTCCCTCGCTAACGCTCAGGATTCTAATTTTGAATCACTCGCTGCGCTCGTGATTCAATTTTAGAATCCTTCGATTGCTCGGTCATCAAAATTGAACACGCGGTTAAAAAGCAACTTTGCACTCTTGTATAACAAATAACTATTAATGCATGCTTGTCAACATTCTAGAGACTAGGAAAGTCAATAGCATACTTAACTGCCGAATTTAGCTCTTGTTACCTCTTTTCATAACATGTTACCATTATTTATAAATCCTGGAAGTGATTGTTACTTTTATATACAGAGCGGGTTCATCGTTCCAACTAGAAGGTGTGACCGTTGAAGTAATGGAAGGCGCAGGAGACGCCGCTCTGAGCTCGGCGCAAGCAGCAAGGAGGTTACACTCACTCATACCCGGGAGTGATGCCGAGGTAAGGGTAAGGGGGTAAACGGAAAGAGAGAGGAGTAGGCGGTAAGGGTAAGGAGTAGAAAATAAGGGTAAGGGATAGGGGTAAGGAATAGGCGGTAAGGGTAAGCGATAGAAAATAAGAGTAAGGTATAGGCGATAGGGGTAAGGAATAGAAAGCAAGGGTAAGGGATAGAAAGTAAGGGTAAGAGATAGGCGGTAGGGGTATGGGATAGGCGGTTATTATAGTGAATAGAAGGTAAGGTTAATGGATAGAAAGTAAGGGTAAGGGATAGGCGGTAAGGGTAAGGGTAGAAGCTATGGGTAGTGAATTGAAGGTAAGGGTGGGGGGATACGCGGTAAGGGTAAAGGATAGGCGTTAGGGGTAAGCTTTGCTTAGATTGCGACTAGAGGGCGTTGTGTGACGCGTGTGTATGTTTATTTATCATTTTTAGTAATATTTTAACTTATTTTATTGTATTATAGGATACAGAATACGTAGTACTCATCGGTAATCAAGAATGGATGCATCGTAATGGGATTTCTGTGTCGCGTCGTGTTTCCACGGCCATGTCACGTGACTCGCGACTCGGCAGAACTGCTGTCTTACTCGCCATCAACGGTAAGTTGTATCAACCGGTTTCAACAGGTTTCAACCAGTTTCAACCACTTTCAACAACTGTCAACCGGTTTCAACCAGTTTCAATAGGTTTCAAGCAGCTTCAACCACTTTCAACCAGTATCAATCATTAGTAGTCTAGTGGAGGTATACTACAGACGGCTTGGGATTAGTTGTGATGAATGATGAGTCATATCAATGAGTTTCAACAAGTTTTAACATCTTTCTACTAGTCTCAATCGTTGGTATTTTAGTGGAAATTGTACACGGCAGACGCTAGACAGGTTAAGATGTTATATCAATTAGTTTTCACAAGATTCTACAACATTCAACAACTTTATACCAGTATCAATTATTAGTATTTTAGTGGAATTGGCACACGACTGACGGCTTGGGATGAATGATGAGTCATATCAATGAGTTTTAACAAGTTTCAACATTTTTCAACCAGTTTATTAATCATTAGTATTTTAGTGGAAACAGTACACAACAGATATTAGACAGGTTGAGATGTTATGTCAATTAGTTTTTACAAGTTTCTACAACATTCAACAACTTTCTACCAGTATCAATTATTAGTATATTCGTTAAAACGGTACACAACAGACGTTAAATGACTTGGGATGTTATATCAATGAGTTTCAACAACTTTAAACATCTTTCAACCAGTATCATCCTTAGTATTTCAGTGGAAAGGTACGAGACAGGTACTTCACAGGTTGAAATATTATATCAATGAGTTTCAACAAGTTTCTACCACATTCAACGCCATTCAACCAGTTTCAACCAATATTACCAAACATTTTTTTAAACACCTATATTACTTTACTAGCCGTAGCCCGCGGCGTTGCTCGCGTTCTACCCTTTAGAGTGTGACGTTTCATAATTCCTTTCTTAGTGCACCCCTACACTATATAAGGATACTACCCTCCAAATGTCATACCTCTAGGACTTATAGTTTAGGCTGTGCGTTGATTCTAAGTCAGCTTCAAAAGAGTTATATATATTGATGATTGCATCAACTATCTTCTCATATGACAAACGTGGCTTAGTTCGGCGCTAGATGGCGCTATACCAACCCAATACTCATTTCAGACCAGCTAGTATGTACTCTCGGCGTCGCGGACCAAATAAAGCCGGAGGCCCACTTGGCGGTGTACCAGTTAAAGAAAATGGGCCTAAATGTATGTCTACTAACTGGAGATAATAGGAAAACTGCACGCGCTATAGCTGAACAAGTAAGTATATAAAAATATTAAGTATGTACGTTCGTGGCCAACTCTGCTGAGTTTTTAGGCCGCCTTAAGGCCTCCTGTGCGGCTTAACGACTGCTAGAGGTGGCGTATGTACGTTCGTATGAGTTAGTGGCCAACTATGCTGAGTTTGTAGGCCGCTTTAAGGCCTCTTGGACGCCTTAACGACTGCTAGAGCCGGGACAGTAACGTGCACGAAGCACGGAAGTGCTCAGATGTAATAACGGTCACCCATACAAATAGTGACCGCGCAGAACGTCGCTTAACTTGGATAATCCAAGATGTTTGGATAGTTGGATGTTTATCCAATCATCTAAACAAAAAACATCTAAACATCCATAAAATCAATACATCCAAAACATCCAAACATCTATGCATCTTATATTATTATGTCTTAACATCTGAAAGAATTAATAGCCATAGGTAGGTATATCGGGGTTCAAAATAAACAGCCGGATATCAGTGTATTAGGATAATGTTGAGCATAAAAACAAGAGGCACTATGCCTATTCCGCAGAACGCTTCGATAGCGCGATCTACAATTGTGCTATTTTTAGCAGCGCCATCTAGTTATGAATTAGGTACTAATATCAATGGACAACATCCAAACATCTTAACGTCCAAACATCCAAAACATCGAAACATCCAAACCAAACATTAACCCCCTATCTTATAAAAAGTTAGAGCAGACATTATGTCCTGATTACGTATGGTAAACAAGACATAATGTCTACTCTAACTTTTTATAAGATAGACCACTAAATTTTAACATGTATGTATAATATTAATTTCAGGTCGGAATTAACAAAGTGTATGCAGAGGTGCTGCCCTCACACAAAGTGGCCAAAATACGGAAACTGCAAGAGGAAGGACAAAAAGTTGCCATGGTGAATACAAACACTAATCATCATCATTTAATGATGAAGCCGGATTTCTTACTTATAAATAACTAGCTGATACCCGTGACTTCGTACGCGAAACTTCCACCAAAATATCTGTCAACCAGCATACGATGAACCTCGTAGCAAATGGCTGCTTTTGGTTTAGAGAGTTCAAGCTGTATCTAAGAATCCACGTATTTGATTTCAATAAAATATAGCCTATGTTTCAATCCGGGAAATGGGTTTCTGAATGGTATAAGTTTCATTGAAATTGGTCCAGTAGTTAAGGCGTGATCCGCGAACAAACAAACAGACAAACTTACAGAATCAGAATCGTTTATTTAGTAGATCTGCATATTTAGTTTATCCATATCTTGTATTTTAGTTTTTGGCTTTTTACAGTTTTATAATAGTACTAGCCGTCGCCCGCGGCGTTGCTCGCGTTCTACCCTTTAGAGTGTGACGTTTCAAAACTCCTTTCTTAGTGCACCCCTACACTATATAAGGATACTACCCTCCAAATGTCAAACCTCTAGGACTTATAGTTTAGGCTGTGCGTTGATTCTCAGTCAGCTTCAAAAGAGTTTTATATATATTGATGATGATGATAGATATATTTGCAGGTAGGAGACGGTGTGAATGATTCCCCTGCATTAGCACAAGCAGATGTTGGCATCGCCATCGCCAGCGGCACCGACGTCGCCGTGGAAGCCGCAGATTTAGTACTTATGAGGGTAAGTACTATTGAAATTATTAGTATTGAATTTAGCTATTTATCGGTGAAAGAATTTTCAAAATTGGTTCAGCGGTTCTGAAGATAATCGCCTACAAAGTACTAGAAACTCGGGACGAGTTTGTTTGGCGCAAAGTGTGTGTTTAGATCGTGGGGCGCAGCGTGTGTGTTTAGTTTGTCTGGCACAGGATGTGTGTTTAGTTTGTGTGGCGCAGTGTGTGTTTTTAGTTTGTGTGACTCTAGAGTGTGTGTTTAGTTTGTGAGGTGTAGGGTGTGTGTTTAGTTTTTAGTCTTGTTTTTTCATTTAATCTCTTTTTCTTTGTATTTATCACCAATCATAAGTTACTTATTCATAATCCCTTATTTTCAGAACGATCTGTTAGACGTGGTAGCATGCTTGCGTCTCTCTCGCACCACAGTGCGTAGAGTGAGACTGAACTTCCTATTCGCGTCGGTTTACAATCTATTAGGAATACCACTCGCTAGCGGGGCCTTGGCATTCGCTGGACTTCAATTAGAGGTAAAATACACAAATATAAGTATAAATACACTTAAATACACACACAAACACGTACACAAAATCTCAAGTGCAACACAAAAACATACGCATAATATACAATATGATACATTTTCTTATTTAGCACCAATCAATGTTAGGTAACTATAAATACACACCCTCTCTCACATACACCCTAACACACACTCTATTATACGAAGCTGAAATTACTGATAAAATACACACACCTCACCCAAAACTATGTACAAAACACCTAAATGTGTGTAACACAAAATCTCGCACACAAACTCAAAATAAGACAAACATCACAAAAATGAAATAACCAATGAAATTATGGTCTATCTTATAAAAAGTTAGAGTAGACATTATGTCTTGTTTAACATACGTAATCAGTACATATTGTCTACTCTAACTTTTTATAAGATAGGGGGTTAGTCTTTTAGGGTAGGCAACTCACCGACAGTACTCCTACTGTTGTCGGCGTTACTATACGGTGACCGCTTACCATGAGTTGGGGTGTAAACTTGTTTGTCTACTACTTATATAACACAAAACACACACAAATTATACTAGTAGTTCGCCCCGAACTGAGATCTCGTGATGGTCGGAGGTTAATAAAACCCAAACAATTTTTATTGACCAATGGTTGTAATAAACTTTGCAAATCACATCGAAATCGCCGTCTAGCTATGTACCAGTCTTACTTGAACTACAAAATCATTGAAACTCCAAGAAACGGTAGCTCACGTTATACTGGTTTAGCCAATTTTATAATTTTTACAACAACTCAAAAACTATTAGACCTAGAATCAAAATAAAAACGGGTTTGGAATGTCTAAACAAAACTCTATCATATGACACCCCACATGATATTATTGTACGACTTTTTTTTTTTTTACTCCCTTTGGACCCTCATAACTACACGACCCCTTGACCGATTTACTTCATTTAACAAACCAGTAAAACTTAAGAGTACTATCCGTATACCAAATTTTATGAAGATCGGATAAGCGGTTCAAAAGATCTCGTCGAACAAACATACAAAGCATTTTTGTCCAAGTTGTCACTAAGATCTTCGTTCGCTTCGCTCACTCGATCAATTAATTAATCTGAAGATTGTTTCCAACAGCCGTGGATGGCGTCTGCGGCGATGGCGATGAGCTCCGTATCTGTCGTCTGTTCAAGCTTACTGCTCAAAACGTATGTTCATAATCTACTATGTATTATATCACGAACCTTGGTTCAAGGCTCTTAATGTAGATCAGAGGTTTATTTCACGTTCACAATTATTATTTTAAGAAGATATAATAGGTTTACATTGATATTCTTAGATTGGAATATATGGGAGCGCGGCGATTTCGATACCAAGTGCCTTGTCCAACCGCTTTGTTCCAAGCAATGAACGAACGAACGAACGAATCTCACTCGCCAAGAATTATCATTCGTTCCGTTCAGAACAAACGAACCAATGACCCGTCAGGAATTATCATTCGCTCCGTTCCGAATGAACGAATGATACCCGCCAAGGGCACCTTGGATCGACTTCACCCAAGTGACGTAACACTTGACGTTCCCATGATTAATCAACAGCCCATAGATGGCGCTAAACTAAAATTAAACAGTTCTTCGCAATGATGATGTTCCGACATATATATGTATTTACAAGAATGTATATAAGTATTCTATCAGCAATCTAGTTTCCTTAGTACAAGCTTTGCTAAGTCAGTATATCAGTACTAAAAACTTATAATTTATAATGTGTTTTTTCTATTTCAGTTTCAAAAAGCAAACGATAGAGGAACTCAGAACAGCAGAGTACTTACAATCTCTACATCGAGAGGAATTAGACACCGTGTCAGTACATAGAGGACTCGATGAACGAATCGACGAACGAACCAACTCGCCCTTGGCAAAGTTAGTATCATTCACTCACTCACTAGTTCACTTGTTCACTCATTACTCACTTATTCACTTATCACTCACTTGTTCAATGAACGAAGTGCCAAGCGAGTATCATTAATTAAGGACCAACTCGTACTTGGCCAAATTAGTATGTTTCATTCACTCAATCATTCATTCGTTTAAGATTTTCCTACATAATAATATTTTAGACAAAACTTACTGTTTAAAACATACCTAACTTATAGCCTTGGCTAAATTAGTATCATTCACTCATTCGTTTATTCCGTTTACATATTCTAAGATTCACAATTTAAGACGCACTGACTGTTTCACACTCACCAAACGTACGGCCTTAGCTAAATTAGAATCATTCATTCATTCATTCACTTGATATTTTCTTACATTAAATATTTTAGACGCACTTTTCTAACTTTTCGTTCGTACTTAATTATATTCTGTGTTAATATTATACACTATCTCTTTCTAACCTGTGTATTCTCTGTCTCGCTCGCACTCAGCAAGAACAGGGACTCGTGGAAGTCGGCCTTGATAAACGTCTAAATATGGTTTGTATAATGTTTACAACAATTGTTTGTTTTTTGTTGTTTGTATGTCTTTTTGGGTTTATTTTCATTATATTTGCATGGGTTTATACTACAGGGGTAACTGTTCTACATCAGGTGGGTCATTTGTCCGTTCTGTCCACATTTCTGACATCAGGTGGGTCATATAAAAAAAAATTGTTGATATAATTTTGAATTTATTTCATTTTGCTTCTTTTATTGTTATATTCACGAACTTATTGCAATACCAAAGAGGGCACATCCTCGGAAGTGCTCTGTGAGGTCTGTTCGGTCCACATTTCTTTCGAGAAAGTACTTGACTAAGTTTTGAATTTACTTTGTATTTTGCTTTTTCTTGTGTTCTGTTACTTTTTTTTCATACAAAATCTTCATATTTTCGTTTATGTCGTTTTGCTTTTCTTCTATGGTCTTTTCACGGGTTAAATGCCACACAAGGCACATCCTCGGACGTGCGTTGTTAGGTAATGCATGCGTTAAGCAGTAACTGCTCATAAAGTGGTTCATATAGTTTTCCCATGACTTTTTCTCATAAAAATCTTTAAATGTTTGCTTGTGTTGTCTTTAAATTTAGCTTTATTCCTATGTACATGTTCATTGCAATGCCACACAGGACACGTCTTCATTGAAAGTGTTCTGTTAGGTTATTGCAAAAAAAAAACCTGTTTTTTAATTCAAAAAAATATTTATTTTTTACAATTTTATGTTGTTTTGTCTTTTTTAAGTTTTGCCTTTATGTCGTTTCGCTTTTGACAGCGCCCTCTAGTCCCAAACTAAGCAAACCTTGTACTATGGGAACTAGATTGAGGAAAGAATTCTTATATTTGTTTGTAAATACATACTTATAATACATAGAAACACCCAGACACAGAGCAAACATCTATGTTTGCAACACACAAATGTTTGTTCTCGGTGGGTATCGAACCCACGACCCACAGCACGGAAGGCAGGGCTACTACCGACTGAGCCATGACGTCTATAAAAGTTGCGAGTGTTTCAGTTTTCGCGCCTAGAAATTTTCTTCAAGCAATCTTACAATACTGCTATAATGTTTTTCAACACACTTGCTCATAAAGTGGCTCTATGGTCACCGCAATTAGGCACATAATGATACCCATAATCAAACTGTGACTTTTTCATTGCTATAACTCACAAGTGAGTTATAGATTTTTTTTTTGAATTTTATTGGTTGAGTAGCTTTGTTACTAAAAAAGATTTTATTCAAAAAAAAGATTGTGTTCAATAGAACAAATAAATTAATGTTCCTATTGCTTGCTCATTTCATGCAACTTCTTATTTAAATAGATAATTTTAACTCGTACGTGTTTAATAAATAAAACTTTCACTCAAATATAACTGTTGTTTTCTCTGTAATAAAAGAAAACTTTAAATTCCCCATTTTTTACGTGGCAGAATAGGCGCAAGCCCTAAGCGCGGAAAATAAATAAAAAAAAAACCTCATCCCTTTAGTCTGTGGCCGATCGCAATGCGCGCGCATAGGAAAACTGATTAATTTTTCCCGCCATAGCGAAACATTTTTCACAACGCGTTTTCACTGTTGAAATTATAGTTATTTTATTCACAAGTGTGTTGAAAAACGTCGTATGATACACGTGTGTATTGGTGATTACCGTTCTCGGCTTTCTTAAGACCCTCGCCTACGGCTCGGGTCTCAATGGCACCTCGGCGGTAATCACCAATGTACCACACTAGTACCATAATGTACTATTATCAGGCGCTGGTAAAAGCAAGCTCGTATGAGTTAGTGGCCAACTCTGGTGACGGAGTTTTTAGACCGCCTCAAGGCCTCCGTCGTGGCTTAACGACTGCTAGAGCCGGGACAGTAACGTGCACGAAGCACGGAAGCGCTCGGATGTAAATGTAACGGTCACCCATCCAAATAGTGACCGCACAGAATGTTGCTTAACTTAGATAATCGGTAAAAATTGGTGAAGCTAGCCTAGCCACGAGACCAAGGCGCTGGTTATGTTTAGTTGCTTACATACCCCGACATGGTTTAATAGCTTTGCAGTTAAAGACTTATTAATAGTAATAAAGTATAGTATAGTATAGTATATTAGGTTTTTATAACTTACATAGATAAGCAAGTAAGCTCGTATGAGCTCGTGGCCAACTCTGTGACGGGAGTCTTTAGGCCGCCTTAAGGCCTCCGTAACTTACATAGATGTAATTTTATTTCAGAATATTTTCAAGAAACAAATCTGAAGGATGTCTTCTGCAAGAAGACGACGATCTAATGACAGTCTCATTTATACCTAAACGCACGCACCAGGCTTGAGTGGACTACACTTAAAGTACGCCTTAATCTAAGCTCATTGGGGTTTACTTAGAATCGTCTCTTAATTTCTGTCAAAAGTTAATCAGAGTTTAAATTAGCGCCATCTTGTTTGGTTTAGATCACACTTATATCAATGTCAAAGTTTGGATGTATGGATGTTTGGATGTATGGATGTATGGATGTATTGATGTATGGATGTTTGGATGTTTGGATGTATGGATGTTTGGATGTATGGATGTTTAGATGTATGGATGTATGGATGTTAGTGTATCAATCACGCAAAAACTACTGATCCGATTTGGATGAAACTTATAATATATTATATATTGTCCGTGTCCTGGATTAACACATAGGCTACTTTTTATCCTGGAAAATCAACAGAATCATACGGGACGCGAACAAAGTCGCGGGCTGAAGCTAGTACTAACGGAATCTTAAGCCGTGTTTTAGTTAAGAGGCGATTATAAGTAAAACCGTTGCTTAAATTGTAAACTCGAATTTGAATGAGTTCAATATATGTATATATATATATCTAAATGTATAATACAAGACTGGGTTTAAAACACCACTTTATGGAACGATGAACGGTTTCTAAACTAAGACCGTTCATCGTTGCATTCAAGGGAAACTAAGTTTTAGCAGTTGATTTTTGGCTTCTAATAATAAATATGATTTTTATTCACGAAGAAAATTAGAACTAATACAGTATTAACAATATTTACAAAATACAC
Source organism: Eulithis prunata (assembly GCA_918843925.1). Classification (NCBI taxonomy): domain Eukaryota; kingdom Metazoa; phylum Arthropoda; class Insecta; order Lepidoptera; family Geometridae; genus Eulithis; species Eulithis prunata. Next base: position 314,370 of record OU974035.1, read on the forward strand.
ATGAAACAGTTGAGCTATCTATAAACCGTTGCAAACGATTTATAGATAGCTCAACTGGTCCTAATCAGTAGCAATCGGAAGCGTGTACAAGACACTGGCTTCATAAGCAAATATAAACAAAGCCTATAATAACATACAACTAACTATCACCTGGTTTTCATTACTTTTAGTATGATATTGATGAAAAAAATTACTAACAGTTTTTAATTAAATAAAAAAATTAAAAGTTCGCGCTCACGGACTATCTTAGTTCTGTGTTTCATCAAAATCTGCTCAGCTATATGATTAAATTTATAATATTTGTGTAACTAATAAAAAATACTGTAAATAGTTATTGTCTTAAACATTCACAATTGTCGTGTTAGTTATTAAACGTTTATCACACTGTTAGATAGGAATTAAGCAAGCTCGTATGAGTCGATGACCAAATCTGGTGACGGGGTTTTTAGGCCGCCTTAAGGCCTCCGTCGTGACTTAACGACTGCTAGAGCCGGGACAGTAACGTGCACGAAGCACGGAAGCGCTCAGATGTAAATGTAACGGTCACCCATACAAATAGTGACCGCGCAGAGAGTTGCTTAACTTAGATAATCTGTGAAGATTGACTAAGCAAGCCACGAGCGGTTCAATAGATAGGAATGAATGAAATGAATTGAGGTGTTTATTGCATTTTATTTATTATTGAAGTATAAGGGTGCTTCTCCACCAGAGCTAAGCTTTATAGCTAAGCATATTTCGAAGAAAAAAAAAATTATTTTCGAAAATTGCGACTTATACAATATCCTATCCTACTATAAATAGCATTTAGCCATCTAGTTCCCATATTACAAGCTTTGCTTAGTTTGGGACTAGAAGGCGTTGTGTTAAATGTCCGTGAATATTTATTTATTTATTTGCCCGTGACTTCGTTCGCGTCCCGTTAGATCCCGTTGATTTTCCGGGATAAAAAGTAGCCTATGTGTTAATCCAGGACACGGACAATATATATTACAAGTTTCATCCAAATCGGTTCAGTAGTTTTTGCGTCAAAGAGTAACAAACATCCAAACATCTAAACTTTGACATCAATCATCATCATCAATCATCAATATATATAAAACTCTTTTGAAGCTGACTTAGAATCAACGCACAGCCTAAACTATAAGTCCTAGAGGTATGACATTTGGAGGGTAGTATCCTTATATAGTGTAGGGGTGCACTAAGAAAGGAATTTTGAAAAGTCGCACCCTAAAGGGTCTAGAACGCGAGCAACGCCGCGGGCGACGGCTAGTTTATAATATTAGTGGGATGTAAAAGTTTAGATATTTGGATGTTTGTGTTTCATTCACAATTTCGCTTTGATATAGCTTACCGCTTGGCAATATAGCACATCTCTGGTGGAAAAGCAGCCTTATATCTATGAAAAAGAGTATATTTTCGTATAAAAAGCTAGATTTGGCATTTTTTAAATGAAAAGTATTATTATTACATATGTTTTTTACAGATTTTTTTTTTGAACATGTTTTAATTTGTTATTCCACCTCATAAAGTACCTCTGCATGAAACAAGATCATTGTAAGTCCATTGAGGGCGTGCCCTGTAAGACAATGCACGTCCTCTGAGACGTACCTCTGCGTAAAAGATCACAAAGCATGTCGACGGAGGACGTGCCCTATGAGGCTAGGCACGTCCATCTAAGACGTAAAGCAAGTTACCAATATGCGACTCAGTGGACGCGCAGCTTTACCCATAAATTAGAAAGCAGTCCTGAAATATTTTGAAGTTTTTTTTTTATGATAAAAGTAATGGAACAAGCTGATAGCTCACCTGATGTTAAGTAGTAACTTCTGCCTATAACAATGCATTACCTCGCAGAGCAGGTCCAATGAGGACGTGCCCTGTAAGGCAATGCACTGCGTCCATCACTCTGAGACGTAAAGATGTTGAAGTCTCATGTGCCTGTAATTACACCGGCGCCCTTACCCTTCAAACCGGAACACAGCAATGCGAGCATCGCTGCTTGGCGGCAGAAATACTACTTTAGAAACAACCTACTAAAAATATACATATTATATTAGAAAAAAACCTACGTATATTATAGAAAAATTTAGTATTTTCAAAAGTGTAAATAGTTAGAAGAAAAAATAGTCTTGACTTTGAAAAATATTGTATCAAGCATGAAAGCTCGTATGAGTTAGTGGCCAACTCTAATGACGGAGTTTTTAGGCCGCCTTAAGGCCTCCGTCTCGGCTTAACGACTGCTAATATTGCATCAGGAATGTATCATTAATTTTATCTTTGTAAACATTTATTTTTACCCAACGACGAGGAAACAAGAAGGAGGTAGGTATCTATATTATGATTTTGACCGGAATGTATGTATATCTGCTCCCTCATAATTACAAAATATATTCTGTAACATTATAATAAGCAGCTAAAAATACTTAAAAACTATGTTATTGTATTATTTCTAGAATGTTTTTGTTAGTTTATTATTGTACCTATATTTTTTTAACAAAGTGATATTTTGTGTATAAATAAATGTTTAATTTTGAATCGTATTCTTTTATTGATCGAGTGAGCGAAGCGAACAAAGATCTTAGTGACAACTTGGACAAAAATGCTTTGTATGTTTGTATGTTTGTTCGACGAGATCTTTTGAACCGCTTATCCGATCTTCACAGAATTTAGTAGGTAAACGGATAGTACTCTTAAGTTTTACTGGTTTGTTAAATGAAGTAAATCGGTCAAGGGGTCGTGAAGTTATGAGGGGTCCAAAGGGAGTAAAAAAAAAAGTCGTACAATAATATCAAGTGGGATGTCATATGATAGGGTTTTGTTTAGACATTCCGAAACAGTTTTTATTTTGATTCTAGGTCTAATAGTTTTTGAGTTGTTGTAAAAATTATAAAATTGGCAAACCCAGGATTACGTGAGCTACCACTTCTTTGAGTTTCAATGATTTTGTAGTTCAAGTAAGACTGGTACATAACTAGACGGCGATTTCGAAGCGATTTGCAAAGTTTATTACAACCATTGGTCAATAAAAATTGTTTGGGTTTTATTAACCTCCGACCATCACGAGATCTCAGTTCGGGGCGAACTACTAGTTTACCTTTAGTCAGCTCCGCACATATTGAGCTTGTATACTTATGTTGAAATTATATTTCTATATATATATATAAATTTACCTAGGTATAATCAATTTTTGATCCTAATAGGTACCATCTAATATAAGCCAACTCGATTTCAACGTCTTGCCATGACTTATGCAACTTACTGTATTCACGTGGGCTTTCAATAATTAAGTATTTTCATATTAGTTTAGGCTCTTTTTATCTCTTTACCCGACTGCGCAGAGCAAAAGAAGTTATGAATTTAGAAGAAATTTACATGGTTCTGTTTGGCGCGAGTAATAGTAGTGGCGTCAAATACGATGTCATTAAGAAATGGTTTCGTGAATGTAACATTATTGATGGAAGGTAGGTAACACGTTTATAAATGAATAAATAAATATTCTTGGACATTTCACACAACGCCCTCTAGTCGCAAACTAAGCAGAGCTTGTACTTTGGGAACTAGATTGCTAATACAATACCTACTTATATAATTTTTGTTTGTAAATACATACTTATAATACTGAGTAACACCCAGACACAGAAAAAACATCTATGTTTGCCACACACAAATGCTTGTACTCGGTGGGGATCGAACCCACGACCCAAAGCACGGAAGGCAGAGCTATTACCGACTGAGCCATGACGCCTGTCCAAAACTTTTTTTTCCAAAACTTGAGCCTGCAATATTATCTACTAAAGTAGCTTCTGTCGACTTCATCCCGTTGATTTTCCGGGGGATAAAAAGTAGCCTATGTGTTAATCCAGGTCACGGACAATATATTCCAAGTTTCATTCAAATCGGACCAGTAGTTGAAGCGTGATTGATACAAACATCTAAACTATGAGATTCATCATAGGGCATGTTTTCAGTGGATGTGCGCAGTGAGGCAATGCATCGTTATAGGCAGTGGTTACCACGTAACTGCGGGTCATCGGCTTGTTTCATCATTTGGATCTATAAAAATTGTGTTATTAAATATGTTGGTTAGTTTTATTAACAAAAAAATTGCGACGACGTTGATGCATCACAGAGCACGTCAGTGGACGTACTCAGCGAGGCGATACATCTGCAGCTGGTTTGTAGATAGCTCAAATGTTTCATGTAGGTACATAAATACTGTATTAGGTAGGTAGTCATCATTTTCAAGCGGTTAAGGCTGTTATTCACAATTTTTTCAGGTTCATAACTGAAGATCTCTTCACCAGATCATACGTAAGGCTATGTCCTAACCAAGAGAATCTATCACAAGCACAATTCATTCAACTCCTTGCAATATTATCGCGAGAAACTAGAAAAGGTATAGAAGAGTTTGTGGCTAAATTCAACAGTGTGAAGCAACTCATAGTTGAAGATGTCGTGGAGTCGAGAAGGAATAATGATTATAGGTACAGCTGAGGCAGTGTTTCCGGGATTGTGACGCACAACGCTGCGGTATGCGGCTCAACGCAGCAGACTGCGACGTATGTTGCTTTCACACTATTAGCGCGTGCACACTATGCCCGGCATGAATGCCGCGATTAATTCCGGAATTATTGCCACAGCAACATCGCCTTTATTCTCACCAAGGAGCTAGGGCATGAACTTGGCGATGTTGCTGTGGCAATAATTCCGGAATTAATCGCGGCATTAATTCGGGCAGCGGCATGGGCATAGTGTGAACGCGGTGTAGGAATAAAGGCGATGTTGCTGTGGCATTCATGCCGGCAGCGGCAGTGGCATAGTGTGAACGCGGTATATGCCGTAGTCGGCAGGGACTTGGGCAGTGAAGTGGGCACGATCATAGTGTGAACACGATCATGCCTCTGTCCCAGCTCCCGGCCCAAGTTCATGCCCTTGCTCCGTAATGAGAATAAAGGCGATGTTGCTGTGGCAATAAGTCCGGGGTAATAATGCCGGCAGCGGCATGGGCATAGTGTGAACGCGGTATAACAAAAGACTATGCTAGACGTTTTCCATACGATTATAAAATGTGTCCGACGCCGCATGTCGCAGCGTTGTGCGTTACGATTACGAGACCAAAGCTCGAGCTGTAATAGTGTAGGAAAATATCGTGAGGAAATAAATATTCTTAGATATTTCACACAACGCCCTCTAGTCCCAAACTAAGCAAAGCTTGTACTATGGGAACTAGATTGCTGATAGAATACTTACCTATTTCGTTTTGTAAATAATAATAGGCCTTTACATCTATTGAAGATGATTTATAGAGCGTCAACAGGCAACCTATGCCTACACTTAACGACACACTGTAGTGCCTGGGACAATGTTTAGATGGAGTACGCTTGTAGTACTATACCATCCTCTCAGCCTAGTCAGACATATCCACAGGAAGGACATAGTCAATACGTAAGGAGCTGACTAAGCCAAGGGTTTCCTCACGATGTTTTGTAAATACATAGGTACAGTACATATATAATACATAGTAACACCCAGACACCGAACAAACATCTATGTTTGCCACACACTAATGTTTGTTCTCGGTTGGGATCGAACCCACGACCCACAGCACGGGAAATAAATAAATAAAACCACATTAAAAGGACAAGTACCTTTTATTTTATCTCCATTGTGCATATTTTGGTAAATATAAAAAAATATCGCAAAATGAAACAAACAGAGCGTGCTCAAACAATACCGCATCATACAACCTCATACATAATTATATCCATACATAGGTACATACAAAATAAGGTTATCTATAGATTTTATAATAAAAATTAACAGCTTTTCATTATTGCTACGAGACGGAAGCCATTATGTAGACTAGATGGTTTTGGATTCCGTGCATGGCTTTTTAATATTATTATTTACAACTATGCCCAGCAGTGGATAAAGTCGAGCTGTGGACGATGATGATGATTTACAACTAGCGTACCATCCCGGCTTTGGACGGGTATTTAACAAAAATTTCAAAAATTTTTAGGTTATGTTTTTACCTCGGGTTACATTCTTGGAGTTTTAGTAAGGATCCCTAATTTTTTTGAAAATATAATATAGCCTACGTCACTCGGGGATAGTGTAGCTTCCCAACGGTGAAAGAATTTTTCAAATCGGTTCAGTAGTTTCGGAGCTTATTCAATGCAAACAAACAAACAATCAAATCTTTCCTCTTTATAATATTAGTAATTATTGTTTTTTAAAATTAATAGTCTAATAAGATTTTTTTAGGCTTTCTGCAAACCGAACAGATCTTTTTTTATGTATGAAGAAAAAAAAGATGTCAAAACAGGTCAAAAAGTCAATAACATCAGTTGACCCCTTACAAACTAGGGCATAACTCCTAAGATTGACCTTTGATCTCAAATGACCATTGATTAGGAGATCTAAGGTCATTTAGGGTCAATTTTGGACTTGCCTTTGACTACTCTCCCACAGAGATCTAAGACACCGCAATATCAAATAAGATAGATCCAAAACTACATTTATTTTTGAGTTTAATTCTAGAAATATAATAAGTTGTATTTTTACAATAATAATGAATTCAAAGAAAATTATAGTTTTTTTTATCAATATTTCGATAAAATACCAGTACCTAAAGAGTTTTCTTTATTAGCCAATGCATAGTGATGTACCTTGTATCGATGAACCAAGACCTATTATCGATAAAAAAATTGTAGGTTATATTTTTAGTTTTAAAAACCATACACGGTTGCATCCCAACATTTGAAACCAGCACAAAGCATCACCATTTTTTTTTTCACAAAACATGGCGACGAAAATTTTCAAATTCCGTTGAATTTACAGAAGTGATAATAATGCTTAACCTCTAAAAATTATGTCAAACCGTCGTATTTATTAATTAATTAATATTTTATCAATTTTAACTATAACTAAGCAGCGAGACTAGATTTAGATGGCATCTAACTATTATAATAAATATAATATTATACATTTTTTTTTTGCTTTGAGTCTTTCTACGCGGGGAATATAAATTTTCTAGTACTTTTCATTCGAAACTTTTTTCGACCAAGCCTCGTAAGTGCTAGTATAAGATAATTTTACTTTTTTTAATTGAAAACAAGCTATATAGCCAATTATCCTACCAATTTGTGCTATATCCAATAGAAAGACTCAAAAACAGAGTATTAAAAGACGAGTGCAACATCAATTTACGCAAAATTTCAACATTATATTCTTTCCACATCTCTACATTTAGAATTATATATTCTTATTCAACATTCATCTAACAGTCGAAAGTACTGTTCATTTTCAAAAATATCTTTCTTTTATAACGATAGTTATGAGTATCATGATCTTATTTTATCGATATCGATGATTTCAATTTTAAAATAGAAGCTTCACTCTTAAACTTAGGAAGCCATAGGAATAAAAATGTACAACAGATTTAGAAAGAAAAAAACAAAAAAGTACATCTTTAGCACATTATTTCCGACTAATACAAATCACAACTTAATTTTAGAATTATTAGAACAAAAATGCAACAATTGCATTTTAAAATTACAAAATGCCATTTTTACATCGATGTTTCGATGTTTCATCACCGAATCACTAGTGATGTTCCTAAATTATATCGATATAAGCGTTTAAATAACATTGGCTTAATCACTAAGCCGGTATACCGATTTCTAAATCCGCGATTTCACAAAGAATTTGTACATGCATCATTTTATAATATTATGTGACCAAAAATATGTTTAATACAGATCTTATATTTTTAATTGTTTATTCAATATTTAAGAAGAGCATTTAAAATTAAAATAATTTAGCATTAGCACCAAAAATAAAATATTTACAATAATGATTTTTAATCTACCAATTATAGTTTGTAGTAGATTTGTATGGGATTCATACAAGTATCTACAGACCTCCTTTTTTTCTCAGCACAATAGTCTTTTTACCATCACAACACAAAGCACCACTTTGCAGTCAAATCACAACTGTTCGATTGCACAAAAATAACACGCAAGTGTAAAAAAAAATTTGCACAACCACAATTAATATTTTTTTTATTTATAACTTATTTAATCTTCAGCTCAAGTATTTTACTTTAAAAAAAACATTGAAAGACATTGAAAAGTATTTTTTTTTAAGTTTTATTTTGATTTTACGATAAATCCCATACAACTCTACTAATATTACAAATAATTTCTTCAAAACGCAATCGCGCGGTAAAATAAATATTATTTACAAAAGCAAAGAAAACAACATGTGATTTTTAACTAATAAATATAGTGAGCTCAATTTATTAAAGTCTTTAAATAGATTAAGATGTTCACAACAAACTTTTTATGCTGAAAAGTGTATCGATAATAAAAGATTACTATCGATAATCGATAGTTAGAAATATCAACTCGGTCACCTCACTAAAAATAGAAACCTATCGATAATCGATAGTTTGAAATATCAACTCGGTCACCTCACTAAAAATAGAAACGTATCGATAATCGATAGTTTGAAATATCGACAAGGTCACCTCCCTAAAAATAGAAACCTATCGATAATCGATAGTATGAAATATCAACTCGGTCACCTCACTAAAAATAGAAACCTATCGATAATCGATAGTTTGAAATATCGACAAGGTCACCTCCCTAAAAATAGAAACCTATCGATATCGATAGTTTGAAACATCGACAAGGTCACCTCCCTAAAAAATACACTTTTCATCATAAACTACACACTCCCTGTACATTCGAAACCGCATCAAAAACGGCTTAGCATAGCGTAAAGCTAGCTTATTGGCATATTTTTATATAAGCCATAACGGCATTTTGGTCTAGCTACGTGACGCCTATTTATATTAGAAATATCATCGAAAACAGTTCAGGATTTTTGTCTAATTTGATCTTAATTAGCAGAACTTAGAATTTTAAGCCTTATTCTGTATTAATGATATTTTTTAGTTGAAAATATGATTTTTTAACCTCCGGCCAAAAAACAGAAGGCGTTGTGTGTCTGTTTGTTTGTTCTCATAGCTCTAAAAGTAGGGCTCCGATTTGAATGCGGTTTTTTTCTTTAGAAACATGATTTATCTGGGATAGTTCTCAGCTATGTTTGGTGCAAATCGGTCCAGCCGTTTTTAAGTTATGAGTATATTCATCAGATTTGAAAACTAGTTTCGAGAAATCTCATAATTGCAGTTTGAAATATTTGAAACACAGTTCATCTCAATGTATTAAGATTTGATGAACTGAAGTCCATACTCCAAGATCTGATGATGACCAGCAATGATGAAGAGGATTTAAGATTTCCAAAATCGGATGTTTTCAAAATTTTTGATATTTAGTTATGAATTTTCGAAAATATGTTAATATTAATATTTGATTAATTTTTCCGTGTACATAATCTATTGATAACTCCGTGTTAGTTATCAGCGAGATTAAAAGGACCTATTACGTACTATCAAGGAGTAAAGACCAGTTTTAAGCGTCTGATAACTAACAAGATGTTATATAATTAGTAAAATTTATGTTTTAAATATGATTGAAGTTTTGAATTATTTTTCGTCGAATAGTCTTCATGTTACGTCAAATTCTGAAACAATATTAATTAAATACTTAAATATAAATTCATGGTAATGTCAATAATATCAAGTGGGGTGTCATATGATAGGGTTTTGTTTAGACATTCCAAAACCGTTTTTATTTTGATTCTAGGTCTAATAGTTTTTGAGTTGTTGTAAAAATTATAAAATTGGCAAACCCAGGATAACGTGAGCTACCATTTCTTGGAGTTTCAATGATTCTGTAGTTCAAGTAAGACTGGTACATAATTAGACTGCGATTTCGAAGCGATTTGCAAAGTTTATTACAACCATTGGTCAATAAAATATGTTTGGGTTTTATTAACCTCCGACCATCACGAGATCTCAGTTCGGGGCGAACTACTAGTATAGCGTAGGGGTGCACTAAGAAACGAATTTTGAATCGTCACACTCTAAAGCAGCGGTCGGCAACACGCGGCCCGCGTTTGGTTTATTTTGCCACCTTGTGGCCCTTGCCTGGCAAAAGGTTGCCGACTGCTGCTCTAAAGGGTAGGACGCAACGGCGCGGGCGACGGCTAGTATAATATAGTTACCAGGATGGATGAGTACGGCGCTATAGTATAGAGAGCGGCCTGAACCTCCTGGCTCTGGCGGCGTTCTGCGCGAGCGGGGAGGCAGCCGCCGGCGGGGGCGGGGGGGGGGAGCACGACGGCGGCGAGCCCGAGCCGGGGGGGGACGCTAGTAGCAGTGACGACACGCCGCGGGAACCACTGCGACTGCAACATATCAATATATATAAAACTCTTTTGAAGCTGACATAGAATCAACGCACAGCCTAAACTATAAGTCCTAGAGGTATGACATTTGGAGGGTAGTATCCTTATACAGGGTGTTACCAGACCACTTCCGAAAACGAAAGGGGGAGCTACAGCACACCAAAACCCAACCAAAAAAAAAATCAGTTATCCTGAAAAATAATTACAGCCGGAGAAAACAATGTTTAAAGATTTGTATTTATTTCGCCAGCCCGCAATGTACGCATTCACGTAGGCAAGGTCGAGGCGTAGTACTATTATTTATTCTGTGTCGTAAGTGCCTACTAACGTAGGTAGGTACTAACGTAGGTCGCTCGCACGTCGCTTACTTGAATGACCCGCGATGAACTCTCAGCTGTTCATGCTGTAGTAGACGTAATCTGCGTGCTGCGTGTACATTGCTGCTTTATTTATTTTATTTGTTTTTTTGCTTTTTTAAATGAGATAATTAGGTAGATATGTCTTATTATGTTGTACTGTGTGTATGTAACTAGAAAAAAAATTAAAAAGAGATAGTCAAGTAAATTTTTTTTTTCGCGATTTTTTTCGCTTAATGTTTTCAGTATCATGGTCTGATTGGAACCTCCAAGTTTTCGGAAGTGGTCTGGTAACACCCTGTATAGTGTAGGGGTGCACTAAGAAAGGAATTTTGAAACGTCACACTCTAAAGGGTAGAACGCGGGCAACGCCGCGGGAGACGGCTAGTAGGTACATATATTTGAGGAGAACATTGTCTGATATGTGTCCTCCTACGTAAAGGGAAGATCTTCCACGCCGAGCGACCTTTGGCTCGGGCTCCGAGGACCGATGGATGGTATTCGGTAGTATTACTTATGTTCTAACTCCGTGATAACTTCGTTTGCGCGATCTAGGATAGTTCTCATGTAGCGAGATAGATGGCGCTACATATTTTTAGGAATCAGAAGCGGGTTCCAAATACAAAAAAACATAAGTTTTTTTTTTATGATAAAAGTAATGGAACAAGCTGACAGCTCACCTGATGTTAAGTGGTAACTTCTGCCTATAACAATGCATTACCTCACAGAGCAAGTCCAGTGAGGACGTGCCCTGTAAGGCAATGCACTGCGTCCATCACTCTGAGACGTAAAGATGTTGAAGTCTCATGTGCCTGTAATTACACCGGCGCCTTTACCCTTCAAACCGGAACACAGCAATGCGAGCATCGCTGCTTGGCGGCAGAAATAGGTACGGTGCTAGTACTGAACCCGGACGAGCTCTCACAAGGAGCTCTACTACTAGCACTGTATTCCGAATGAAATCTTATGACTTACCTAGTATGTTGCGGCGGCTGTCGGTGCCTGGGTCTCGCGAACCGCAGGTTCAACTCCCGCGCCGGGTCAGCCGCGTACTTATCTGACGCGTTCTGGCGACGGCGACGAAGCGCTGTTCATTAATATATTATAAGAAATGATGATGATGGAATTCCGAAGTAACATTAAAAAAATCCAAGCAAATTGAGAACCTCCTCCTTTTTTGAAGTAAGTTTAAGTATTTCATTTTTAACGTGATGGGGATTAATGAACTTTTTAGTTCACCAATCCCCGTTGACGACGATGCGACCTCGTAACGGGGATTAGTGAATAAAAAAGTTTACTAATCCCTGTTGACGGGGATTAGTGAACAAAAAGTTTATTAATCCCTGTTAACGGGGATTAGTGAACTAAAAAAGTTCATTAATCCCCGTTGACTGGGATTAGTGAACTAAAAAAGTTCATTAATCCCCGTTGACTGGGATTAGTGAACTAAAAAAGTTCATTAATCCCTGTTGACGGGGATTAGTGAACTAAAAAGTTCATTAACCCCTGTTGACGGGGATTAGTGAACTAAAAAGTTCATTAATCCCTGTTGACGGGGATTAGTGAACTAAAAAGTTCATTAATCCCTGTTGACGGGGATTAGTGAACTAAAAAGTTCATTAATCCCTGTTGACGGGGATTAGTGAACTAAAAAGTTCATTAATCCCTGTTGACGGGGATTAGTGAACTAAAAAGTTCATTAATCCCTGTTGACGGGGATTAGTGAACAAAAAAGTTTACAAATCCCTGTTGACGGGGATTAGTCAACAAAAAAGTTTACAAATCCCTGTTGACGGGGATCAGTGAACAAAAAAGTTCATTAATCCCCGTTGACGGGGATTGCCAGCGGGGATTAGTGGAATAAGCCAAACAAATGTATAGGATACCTGGTGTTAGATCTGCAGTATCCGAGTCTCCGCTCCACGAGGCGCATTTAGCGAGACGCGGCTCGCGGGCCACGGGGATACGCGACGCACCGCACGAACGCTATGTACGTACATATATACATTGTATCATATATACATTGTATCAAAGAAATATTATAATAACGGTTTGTGGATAGCTCAACTGTTTCATATGTATTTTGTGAATATTGTAATTACTGTATTAGTTGTAATTTTTTTTGTGAAGAGATATACATTGTATCAACTAACATAAATTGTATCAGAGAAATATACATTGTATAGGACATACTTTATATTAAACAAACGAACGTACTTTGTATCAGATAAACATTGTATCAAACATACATTGTATCAAACAAACATTTTTTTATTTAAAAAAAATTAATTCTTCTACATTCTGTCTCAAAGATTAACATACTAGTTCCGGGAATACAATTCTAGATTAATATTATAATTTGAATATAAGTTAAATAATAAATACTCACATCCCGTAAGCTTTGAGATCCGTCCCCGGCTCCGGATGATTCTTTCTTAATTATTGAATTTGCTCTGAAACAACACAATATTTAGAGGACAATCAATTAGCTATTGACCCCTCCCCCCCTTTCTCAAGAGGGGGCTTAAGGGGGTGAATCTAAAATGTCATCTCATTTATTAGTCTACTAAAATAGTCACCAAATATACATTAAAAATCAGTTATAGTCCTCAATTAATAACGTGAGGGTCGAAAAGGGGGGAAGAGGGTTCAAAAAAATTACTAAAATATTACGAATGTAAACCCGGTTGACGGTACGATGACCCCCCCCCCCCCCTACCCGTAGTATCATCAAGGGGCTAAGGGGGGGGGGGGGGGGGTTTAAAAGCCGCTAAAAACATCACGTGGTTAATAGATGACCCCCCTAGTATCAACAAGGGGGATAAGGGGGGCCGTTTAAATGTTGCAAAAACCATCACTTGATCAATATATATAAAACTCTTTTGAAGCTGACTTAGAATCAACGCACAGCCTAAACTATAAGTCCTAGAGGTATGACTTTTGGAGGGTAGTATCCTTATGTAGTGTAGGGGCGCACTAAGAAAGGAATTATGAAAAGTCGCACTCTAAAGGGTAGAACGCGAGCAACGCCGCGGGCGACTGCTAGTAATTAAATACTTACCTATCGGCAATAGTTTCGAGTCTAACTTTCTCAATGGCGGGACTTTGGCTCTTTTCTCCACTCCGTGTTGATGACCTGTTATAAATATATATATATATATATTCATGGATGTTTCACACAACGCCATCTAGTACCAAACTAAGCAAAGCTTGTACTATGGCAACTAGATTGCTGATAGAATACTTATATACATTTATTTGTAAATACATAGTAACACCCAGACATACAACAAACATATTTGCCACACACAAAATGTTCTCAGTGGGGATCGAACCCACGATCCACAGCGTGGTAGCAGAGCTATTATTACCGACTGAGCTGTGACGCCTGACAATTTCCTGGCTCTATCAGTCGTTAAGCCATGACAGAGGCCTTAAGGCGGCCTAAAAACTCACCAGAGTTGGCCACTAACTCATATAAGCTTGCTCGCTTCATACAAGCTTAAGTTAATTTGAGACTAGATGGCGTTGTGTGAATTATTAATGAATATGATAGTTGTGTTATAACAGTGCTATAGTTAATTGGAGTCTTGGGAGAGACCCACGTCCAGCAGTGGACTGATATAGGTTGATGATAATGATGATGATGTTGATGATGATGATGATAATAGTTATTTACCGTTTATCACGTTGATGTTCAGTTGCGTCGTAGTACCTACGTCCAGCAGTGGAATGATATAGGTTGATGATGATGATGATGATGGTGATGATGATGATGATGGTGATGATGATGATGATAATAGTTATTTACCGTTTATCACGTTGATGTTCAGTTGCGTCGTAGTACCTACGTCCAGCAGTGGAATGATATAGGTTGATGATGATGATGATGATGATGATGATAGTTAATTACCGTTTATCACGTTGATGTTCAGTTGCGTCGTAGTACCTACGTCCAGCAGTGGAATGATATAGGTTGATGATGATGATGATAGTTAATTACCGTTTATCACGTTGATGTTCAGTTGCGTCGTAGTACCTACGTCCAGCAGTGGAATGATATAGGTTGATGATGATGATGATGATCATGGTGATGATGATAGTTAATTACCGTTTATCACGTTGATGTTCAGTTGCGTCGTAGTACCTACGTCCAGCAGTGGAATGATATAGGTTGATGATGATGATGATGATCATGGTGATGATGATAGTTAATTACCGTTTATCACGTTGATGTTCAGTTGCGTCGTAGTACCTACGTCCAGCAGTGGAATGATATAGGTTGATGATGATGATGATGATGATGGTGATGATGATAGTTATTTACCGTTTATCACGTTGATGTTCAGTTGCGTCGTAGTAGACGGATGCTTCGTCGTGGTTCAGTCGTATCGGCTCACCGCCACTTACTACTGAGTGAATCTTAACTGAAAATATATTAACAAATATATATATACAGGGTGTTACCAGACCACTTCCGAAAACGAAAGGGGGAGCTACAGCACACCAAAACCCAACCAAAAAAAAATCAGTTATCCTGAAAAATAGTTATAGCCGGAGAAAACAATGTTTAAAGATTTGTATTTATTTCGCCAGCCCGCAATGTACGCATTCACGTAGGTAAGGTCGAGGCGTAGTACTATTATTTATTCTGTGTCGTAAGTGCCTACTAACGTAGGTAGGTACTAACGTAGGTCGCTCGCACGTCGCGTACTTGAATGACCCGCGATGAACTCTCAGATGTTCATGCTGTAGTAGACGTAATCTGCATGCTGCGTGTTCATTGCTGCTTTATTTATTTTATTTGTTTTTTTGCTTTTTTAAATGAGATAATTAGGTAGATATGTCTTATTATGTTGTACTGTGTGTATGTAACTAGAAAAAAAATTAAAAAGAGATAGTCAAGTCAATTTTTTTTTTCGCGATTTTTTTCGCTTAATGTTTTCAGTATCATGGTCTGATTGGAACCTCCAAGTTTTCGGAAGTGGTCTGGTAACACCCTGTATATTTTCTTCTAAATATATTAAACTCTTTTGAAGCTGACTTAGAATCAACGCACAGCCTAAACTATAAGTCCTAGAGGTATGACATTTGGAGGGTAGTATCCTTATATAGTGTAGGGGCGCACTAAGAAAGGAATTATGAAAAGTCGCACCCTAAAGGGTCTAAAATTAGGATCAAAGATTTTAACCAAATAATGCGTAACTAAGTATATAAGTAAAAAAAACGGTATATAAGTCTGTATAGTTACCAGAATGTCCCGGACTAGCGCTGTCGGGCGGCCGCACTCGTATCTCTAGTCTGCTTGACACAGTGGCGCCCTCAGGCTCAGGCTTAGGCTTAGGTGATGCACTGTACGATGCTGATAAACACTGGAAAATAAAAAAAATGATTGAATATTTTTTTTTTCTATGTATGGGAGTGGTGTTGTTAAAATAATGACTTGGCTTAGTTTGGCGCTAGATGTCGCTGTTGATATACTGAAGATAGATTCTTGGCTTATTTTGGTGTTAGATGGCGCTATCGAAATATTGACGCAACAGACTTGGCTCAGTTTGGTGCTGTTGTGATATTGTAGATATAAGATTGCCTTGGTTTGGCGCTAGATGGCGCTGTCCCAAAAATTGTAAATACCAGCCTGGCTTAGTTTGGCGCTGTTACAAATTTGGAAAGACCAGACTGGCTTAGTTTGGCGCTATAATGGCGCTGTTGAGCCTTTGGCACAAAATTAGATATACAACGTTGGCTTACTTTGGCGTTATATGGCGCTGTCGAACCAAAGTTGGCTTAGTTTGGCGCTATATCATTTCTACTGTTTTTTTCTTCTCGCATACCCTTGGTAAATTGAATTGAATATGTATTAGTAGCATACTAACGGGTGCAGTGAGAGCCTTGTGAGTTGTCTCGGCCACGTCCCTAGTGGCAACGCCTCGCATCACGTCCACGCTGTACCGCAGCGAGCCGGCGGCGCATTCAAACGACGCCTTTTGTAACAGCGGCGGCTGGAGCGATCTTATGTGCGAGCCTGGAGATATTAAAATGTTAAATGAGCTATTTCTATAATATTATCTAAGAGAGATGTTAAATCAGGATTTAATCAATGAATTATCCCTCCCCCCCCCCTTTTTCATGGAAGGGTTAAACGGGGGTCAGTCAAAATAATCACCTCATTCATTAGAGTATTAGTCACCAACAAAATTCATGAAAAATCTGTAATAAAGGGGAGGGGGGAGGGGGGTTCAAAAAATAAGACAAGGGTTATGAGGGGGGGGGGGGGGTTGTCACGTGTGTTTATAAATTCGCTTAACGCGCGATTTTTAAACCAATTTATTCAAATTTTCAGAATTTTTAAAACATTTTACTTTGTAACGAAAAATACACTTGATATAGATCTAAATCACATTACACCACTATCACCAGGGGGGAAAGGGGGGAGGGGAATCGAAAAGTCGCTAAAACATCACGGTAAGGATAAGGGGGGGGTTAAAAGTTGCTAAAAATATGCTGTCTTCTTCTTATACCGTCATAAATATTCAACTTACTTAGAACATAAAAACATACCTACCAAAACAGTGAATAGCTGAACTAATACAATAGTTTACGTCCACTCACCGATAGATGGCAGTGTCCAGCACCTCGGCAGCACAGGATGCAGATGCGGGTAGGCCTCTATCCCGGGGATCTGCACGCAGCGTCGTGACGTCACGACCCCCTGCACCCCCTGCGCCCCCTGACCCCCGCGAGACCCCTCAGGGGGCGGGGAGGGGGGCAGCGCGGGGGGGAGGGGGGGTGATGCAGGGGGGGACTTTGTTGTAACTGCCTGGGGAGAATTACACGATTACAAGTCGTTCGCGTCTCGTTGGATCCCGTTGAACTTCCGGGATAAAAAGTAGCCTATGTGTTAATCCAGGTCACGGACAATATATATTACAAGTTTCATACAAATCGGATCAGTAGTTGCAGCGTGAAAGAGTAACAAACATACATACATCCATACATATATCCATCCATTCATACATACATCCTCACAAACTATCGCGTTTATAATATTAGTTCCTTAACACATAACATACACCCTTACATACATACATCCATACATCCGTGTATATAATATTAGTCCCCTAACACATAACATACCTACTACATAGGTATATATAAAATTATTTATTGCACAACTCAAATTAGTGTATACAGGCGAACTTAATGCTAAAATAGCATTCTCTACCAGCTAACCTTTATACATCCATTTGTACATACATACATCCGCGTTTATAATATTAGTCCCTTAACACATACATACATCCATCCATCCATACATCCTTACAAACTTTCGCGTTTATAATATTAGTCTCTTAACACATACATACATCCATCCATCCATACATCCTTACAAACTTTCGCGTTTATAATATTAGTCTCTTAACACATACATACATCCATCCATCCATACATCCTTACAAACTTTCGCGTTTATAATATAAGTCCCTTAATACATACATACATATACATCCATACATCCGCGTTTATAAGTGTATGTGTATGTATATATACCTGCGTAGCATCTCTCCGTGTGAGTTGCGTGTGCTGTAGTTGTGTGCGTGCGGCGCTACAGCTCGACACCGCCGACTGCGCACGCGCACAACGATGCTCCGGCGACTGGCGGATTATACACTTTATTACTAATACAATAACGTATGCTTTACGGCACACAGAGACAACAGTTATCCAGCCACCCGGGACCTTGTGCTCAGAGATCTTATTCTAGAAGATACTTTTTTTTTTTTATTAATTTAATGTACAGTAATAGTCAAAAGGCTCTATATAAAAATGTCTTTTGATATCTATCCTGTTCGAAGGACCAATAATATATCTATCCATCTCAAAGATAATAATTATTATATCTAGCAGTTTCGAACGACCAATAATACTTATATCCGTATCAAAGGACCAATAACATATCTCTCCGTCTAAAAGGCCTAATAAATATTTCGCTAAATTGGAAAAATAAATAAAAAATTGTCTCAAAGCACCAATAATGTAATCTATCCTTCTCGAAGGACCAATATCTTATCCGCCACAAAGGACCAATAACATATCTTATCCGCCACAAAGGACCAATAACATATCTCTCCGTCTAAAAGGCCTAATAAATATTTCGCTAAATTGGAAAAATAAATAAAAAATTGTCTCAAAGGACCAATAATGTAATCTATCCTTCTCGAAGGACCAATATCTTATCCGCCACAAAGGACCAATAACATATCTTATCCGCCACAAAGGACCAATAACATATATATCCGTCTCAAAGGACCAATAACAATTCCATCTCGAAGGACCACCTCACCTGTAGCTGTTCCTGTTTCCACTCATTGTCCGTGGTTTCCTCCGAGTCATCGAACTGCGACTTCCAGAGTGAGACCAGAGTCAACGCACCACCCTTGGTCACCTGAAACCGTAAATACAAATACTATTATAATTACTGTTTTATTATTATTAGTAAAGTAATAAAAAATAAGCAAAATAAGTATTCTATCAGCAATCTAGTTCCAATAGTACCAGTTTGGCTTAGTTTGGGGATAGATGGCGTTATTTATTATTTAATAAAGTAAGCTCGTATGAGTTCGTGGCCAACTCTGGTGACGGAGTTTTAGGCCGCCTTAAGGCCTCCTAATTATTAAACTTGTAATATCTACCTGTTGCAAGGCAGATACATTCTCATCATCCATAACAGCAAATTGTGTGTAACTCTGATCTGCGCGGACACGGGCTGCTCTTCTGCCACCTGTGATGAATTGGTGATGAAAAACACCAAATAAAAATTTCGGTGATGAAAAACATCAAATATAGATTATTGGTTAAAAATTGCGGAAGGTAATCTTGAAACATTTGGGTGAAACTGGTGATGGTAAACATCAAATAACAAAACCGGTGATGAAAAACAATAAAAATTATAAGTAAAAAATTAGAGACTGATAATATCGAAATAAAATTTGATTCGGATGGGTGACGAAAAACATCAGTATAATAATATCGGTGAGGGAAAACATCATTATACGAATTAAATAAATATAATAATTATGATATATACCTCTTTTGAAATGTGTGTCTGAATGTACACTGTCCACATCAGCCACGATTCTAGGACTCGAAGATTCACCTAAAACAAAGAAGTTATTAACTACCTCGGTTAATAACTAACAGAGGACCTGAAGATTCAGTTATCTAACTAACTTACTTAGTTAACTAACTTTGAGGTTTGAGCAGTTAATTCCGATATAAGGTTATTAACTATTCTCAAGTAAAATAATCGGTTACTAACCATACTCAGTTGACAAAGTTACAAACGTATATGATTAGATTCACCTAAAAAAAATAAGTTATTAACTTTGTTCTGTCAAGTCTCTAAAAAAAACACAGAAGTTACTACTGGTTACTAACCAAACCAGTTATAGGTTACTAACCAAGTCTAGACGAAGATTGTACTGTCAAATCTCTAAAATAACACAGTTACTACCGGTTACTAACCAAACCAGTTATAAGTTACTAACCGGGTGTGGACGAGGCTTGTGCCGCTAAATCTTGAACACAGGTCGGTGGCGCTGTCACCACTCTAAGTCTCGCCAATGTCGGTCCCCCACCTGAAAGCAACGATGTGTTATAAATGTAAAGGTATTTGGACTCCGATTACGTCAAATCTGCTTAGAATAATAATATGTATGATATAATTGCTTTATAATTTGCTAGGTACCGCACGCCACTTCACGCGCGTCCAGCTTAATTCTGTTAATTTTAGTTAGTGCATACCAGGGTATAGTTAGTACATAACTCGTTAAGTTAGTACATGCCACATATATTTAATTATTACATATCCTGTAAAGTTAGTACATAACCCGTATAGTTAGTACATAACTCGTTAAGTTAGTACATGCCACATATATTTAATTATTACATATCCTGTAAAGTTAGTACATAACCCGTATAGTTAGTACATAACTGGTATAGTTAGTACATATCCTGTAAAGTTAGTACATAACCCGTATAGTTAGTACATAATTCGTATAGTTAGTACATACCAGGTGCGGGATGTCTGAGCTTGCAGGGCGGTACACTTTGCCTCTCAGGTCGCGTCCCAGTCGTACCAGTCACTACGGACGAACTTGCTTCCTACAACATTATATATATACTTTAAATATGCAGTTAGTAGGTATGTATATTGTATATATTTTCAAAGAAATGTATATAAGTATTCTATCGGCAATCTAGTTAACATAGTACAGGCTTTGCTTAGTTTGGGACTAGAGGGCGTTGTGTTAAATGTCTAAGTATATTATATATCCAGTGTCTTGTACACGCTTCCGATTGCTACTGATTAGGACCAGTTGAGCTATCTATAAATCGTTTGCAACGGTTTATAGATAGCTCAACTGTTTCATGTGTATTTTGTTAATATTGTAAATACTGTATTAGTTGTAATTTTCTTTGAGAATATTTGTTTTATTATTATAATTCGTTTTTGAATTTGACAATCGACAACTGAATTACATACTTATATATTTATTTAAATATAAATATTATTATATGTATTATAAGGTTGATTTTACCTTGGCATGTCTGTCGGGCGAAGGCGCGGGCGTAGTACTAACTTCAGCCTCCTTCTCAGTTGTAGGTTTGTCTGTAGCAGACTGGAAACAAATAAACAAACATATATTAAAATTCATCCTACTAATATTATAAACGCGAAAGTTTGTAAGTATGTATGGATGGATGGATGTATGTTATGATGTATGTATGTATGTATGTATGGATAGATGTATGTATGGATAGATGTATGTAAGGGTGTTTGTATGTATTAAGGGACTAATATTATTAACGCGAAAGTTTGTATGGATGTATGTATGGATGGATGTATGTTATGATGTATGGATGTATGTATGTATGTATGTATGGATAGATGTATGTATGGATAGATGTATGTAAGGGAGTATGTATGTATTAAGAGACTAATATTATAAATGCGAAAGTTTGTAAGGATGTATGTATGTATGGGTGTATAGATGGATGTATGTAAGGGTGTATGTATGTATTAAGAAACTAATATTATAAAAGCGAAAGTTTGTATGTATACATACATATCCGTTAAGTCTATGCCTGGGCGAGGCGGGTGCGGCTGGCCGCTTGTCGGTGCGGTCGGACGCACGCGCCGGCAATGGCGTCGGCTCTTCTGTCTCTAGCCTAGGACGGGCTGAACGTGCTACCTGTGTGTATAATTAATACAAATGGAGTGAGAATGGAGCCTTGTCGTACTCTATCTATCTTCTAATGGTCTATCTTATAAAAAGTTAGAGTAGACATTATGTCTTGATTACCATACGTAAACAGGACATAATGTCTACTCTAACTTTTTATAAGATAGGGGGTAAATATATAAAACTCTTTTGAAGCTGACCGGTAATGGCGTCGGCTCCTCGGTCTCTAGCCGAGGGCGGGCTGAACGAGCTACCTGTGTATATAATAAATAGAAATGGGGTGAGAATGGAGCCTTGTCGTACGCTACCCGAAGGATATAACCAAGGAATTTTCAAGAAAAGAGTGAATAGGTGGATTATAGCTCAGCGTGCTCCACCTTAGGCTGCAGCTACACTTACCACCAGGTGTGCTGGCAGCCAAATGGTTAGCTATAGCCCATAAAAAAAAAAAGAACTATCTTCTAATCTAAATATGTATATAAAACTCTTTTGAAGCTGACTTAGAATCAACGCACAGCCTAAACTATAAGTCCTAGAGGTATGACATTTGGAGGGTAGTATCCTTATATAGTGTAGGGGTGCACTAAGAAAGGAATTATGAAAAGTCGCACCCTAAAGGGTCTAAAATTAGGATCAAAGATTTTAACCAAATAATGCGTATGCCGCTACCACGCGAGCAGAGCCGCGGGCGACAGCTAGTTATGAATAGAATGAGACTAAGAATGGAGCCTTGTGGTATTCCCACGGTGTCAGGTAGAGAATATTCTCATGCTGTGATATAGAGTATATACTCACGGTGTCAGGTAGAGTGTCCGCCGGAAGCGCGTGCTCCGGAGCCGGATGTACCGCAGCGCGCGTACGAGACGCTGCCAACGCCATCTAGTAACAACAATAACAACTATCATGTAAACACAACGACACCTAACGGGGAAACTGCTAACTAATAATTGAAACAATGTAGTAGAGCTCTTTGTGAGAGCGCGTCCGGGTTCAGTACTAGCACCGTACCTATTTCTGCCGCCAAGCAGCGATGCTCGCATTGCTGTGTTCCGG
This sequence comes from Eulithis prunata, assembly GCA_918843925.1. NCBI lineage: Eukaryota > Metazoa > Arthropoda > Insecta > Lepidoptera > Geometridae > Eulithis > Eulithis prunata. The sequence continues at coordinate 337,345 of OU974035.1, forward strand.
TTTGAAGGGTAAGGGCGCCGGTGTAATTACAGGCACATGAGACTTCAACATCTTTACGTCTCAGAGTGATGGACGCAGTGCATTGCCTTACAGGGCACGTCCTCATTGGACTTGCTCTGTGAGGTAATGCATTGTTATAGGCAGAAGTTACTACTTAACATCAGGTGAGCTATCAGCTTGTTCCATTACTATTATCATTCAAAAAAAAAAGTTTCTTTTATAACTCGACTACGTGAAGCAAAAGGAAGGTTATGAGTTTAACAGTAGTATCTGGGATGTTTATCGGTTTTCTCGTAGCTTCTTCTTCTTCTTTTTATGACCTCTGTCCGTTATGACAATAATGAAATATTATGAAAAATTATGACAAATGAATGATTATCAAAATTTTTTGAGCACAAAAATATATTAGTTCTGTGTGGGTATCGAACCCGCAACTTACAACACATAAGGCATAGCTACTCTATATATATTGGAACATGCCCACAAAATGATGTATGTATATAGTGTGTATGTGTACATAGATAATGTTCAGATGATTTTTCGAACATATATCTCACCGGATACTTCTGATATCGAGTAGCTTTTAACTAGACCAATCGCCTGCAACGTCAAATTTATTTTTAAAACAGTCAGAGACGTCTATGAATCCAAAAAATAAAAATAAAAATTATATCTAGTGCAAAAAGTGATTATCACCCATGAGGATTCGAACTCGCGACCCGCGGAACACTGTTACAGTGATGCCATTGACCAGGATTCTGATTCCGATACTCGAGTTTGTCTGTTTGTTTGTTCGCGGATCACGCCTTAACTACTGTACCAATTTCAACGAAACTTATACCATTCAGAAGCCCTTTTTCCGGATTGAAACAGATTCTTAGATATAGCTTAAACTCTCTAAACCAAGCGCAGCCATTTGCTACGAGGTCAGCATATGGCAGCAGGTTGGTTGACAGATATTTTGGAGGAAAGTTTCGCACGCGCACGAAGTCGCGGGTATCAGCTTGTTATTGCTGTACCTATGTATGTTTCTTTTTATGGCGCAAAATAAACGTTTTCTATTCTATTATTGAATAAATTTATATGAGTTATTCCCATCGAGCCCACCGGCTGGCCCACTGGTGGGGCCGATGGGACAAAAATCCCAACGAGCTCACTATGTAAATGAGTGGGCTCGATGGGATTTTTTTTCCCATCTGGCCCACTGTTGGGTGGGAATAACCCATCTATATTCTAAGTACTTACATCTTTCTCCCAATCATACGGGTCGGTATCTCTGATCCCGCGTCGCTTGCAGCACCGTTCCAGTAGTGACGTCAGCATACAGTAGTCTGGAGTATCAGCGTACTCCAGCTGCTGGACGTGCTCCAGGAACTGGCGGAGTTCTGAGGGTAGGTGCTTGAGGAGTAGGCGGTGGTCGTATTTTTCCTTCATTAAGCCGACCTGTAATTAAAGTATTAGGTATTACAATTCTATTGACGCTAGGGACACTTGAGTTTCATAAATAAATGAATGAATAAGTAAATAAAAGAATAGATGAATAAATGAATTAATGGATAAATGAATAAATCACACACAAACATTGCAAGTAACATAAACACTTAAAAAAAAACTACAAAAAAACACAAAAAGAGTAAAGTTTTATGTGGGGATCGAACTCGCGACCTACAGCACAGAAGGCCGAGCTATTCAAACGTGATGATGATATTTAGATATTTCATTTATTAACCGTTACATTACATAACTTTGGCATGTCAAATTAATACATAATTTATTTTATTTACTTATTTAACTCTTAGCATACCTAATTTGAACACATATACCTACTATTATATTAACATTTACTACCTATCTATTTACTTGATGATGATGATGATGATGATGCTAGAAACATACCTGTTCTTTGTCCTTGATTTTCCTCCAAGGCAGTTGTCCATTAACAAACTCTACCAGCATGTAGAAGAGAGACCACAAGTCATCGTGCCGTCCCATTTCTTTGTTCTTGTGTGCGTTTATTGATGCGTAGCGGACCGTTCCTGCAAAATAATTAAATATTCCACATATCCCCACCCCAGTGGGGATTTCGGTATTTTCCAGAATCCTCACTGAAATATTCCCATCAGTGCGCGGATTCAATTATTTCTTATTAGAAATCGTTAAATGCTAAATTGTAGCAGTGGGGATTTCTGGATTTATCTTCCAAAAATCCCCACTAAATATGTGAATCCCCAGATAAACCTCTTTACAAGTTTGAACCCCTCTCCTCTTATAAGTTTGAACTTCCCAGATGACCCCCTATCCAATTTATACCACGAAGATGAAACCTCTACAATTTTAGGTCCCTAGGGACACCTCTCAAATTTAATCCTCTTGATGACCCCATTTTACAAGTATGAACCCCGTATGACCCCCTTATACATGTTTAAATACCCCCTAGAATCTATGAGTTCAAACATGTAGAAGGGGGTACTATAAGGAGTTCAAAATTATAGTAGGGGGTCATCTAGGCCCTTTTACAAATTTAAACCCCCTAGATGACCCTCTTCTACAAGTTTGAACCCCCCAGATGACCCCCACTATTTTGAACCCCGTTTATAATCACCTCTGAAGCCGGCAGCAGCCCTAGGCGGCCGCACCTGACCACTGCTAGTAGTGTACTGACGAGCTAGACCGAAATCTAGCATGTATACTTTGCGACATTGCGCCGGATGCCGGCCGATGCTGAAGTTACTCTGAAAAAACAAAATAAAAATGCAAAAAGTGGTTTGCTGTGCGTGGGGATCGAACACGCAACCTTTGAACGCGAAGACAAAATAAAATTTTTGTGCGTCATGATCGAAACTAGAATCTATGACGCTGGAGCCAAAAGTCCAGGGAAATACCAAAAGAGGTTGTCATGTGTGGGTATCGAACCCGCAACCAACAGTGCAGTAAGTAGAAGACAAAAATTACAAAAACAACACACAAAAAACTTTTTAAACTTGTATAAATGACGAGATACTAACACCACTTAACAATAATAGTTTTTAGTACTATTAATGTGTTCTGCTTGAGCAATCAATACACAATTTTCATTTAATTTCATATAAGAAAAGGTATTTTTTTCTTTAATTCATGTTTTTACCTTATCTTTTTTATCTAAGGTTATGGTCGCGGGTTCGAATCCCACTCAGAACTAACTTTTTGTATTTTCTTGCGTTTTGTATTTTTTTTTTACTCCTACTTATTTCGTAATTTTTATTGTTTTTTTTTTTAAGTTTTACTTACAGGTTTTATATCTCTATGTAGGAATCCAACGGAGTGTATAGAATCTATGGCTTTGAGTATTTGGAGGCCCAGTCTGTAACAATATCATAAATATCACACAACGCCTTCTAGCCCCAAACTAAGCAAAGCTTGTACTATGGGACCTAGATTGCTGATAGAATACTTATATTTTTTTTTTCTGTAAATAGATACATACTTCTAATAAACTAGCCGTCACCCTCGGTTTTGCTCGCGTGGTAGCAGCATACGCATTATTTGGTTAAAATCTTTGATCCTAATTTTAAACCCTTTAGAGTGTGACTTTTCAAAATTTCTTTCTTAGTGCGCCCCTACACTATATAAGGATACTACCCTCCAAATGTCATACCTCTAGGACTTATAGTTTAGGCTGTGCGTTGATTCTCAGTCAGCTTCAAAAGAGTTTTATATATATTGATTTAGATTTAGATATAAAATAGTAACTAATGTAACTATAATTACATTAATGGCGCTCTTACTTGCACATTGTGTGCAAGAACCTTCAAAGCCAAAATTGGCTATTCAAGTCACCTTAGAGCCCATCATAGGCATCAAGCAGCAACAATGTCTAATAATGACTATAATTTGTAAGTTTTCAAGAGTAGAGTGAATAGGTATCTTCTAGGTAGCCGTGCTACATCGTCGACCACATCATTGCTTAACATCAGGTGAGATCGTGGTCAAACGGCTGCCTATATTGTATAAAAAAAAAAAAAAAAAAATGTCGCCGTAGCCGAAACCGGTCAGGAAGACGACATCATCATCATCATCATCATCATCATCATCATCATCATCAGTAACTAATGTACCAACCTTAATGTAGTGGACAGTGAGAATGCTCCTCTCGGCTGTGCGCGTCGCAACTCCGCTAAGTTACGTCCCTGCAATTGCATTACCACGTAGTTGAACCGAGCGTTCCTACCGCAACCTATGAAGCGGCAGACGTGCTCTTTCCCTGAAAAAAAAAAAAAAAAATCTTAGCCCGATATTGTGATTTTAGAACTTTCACAGCACAATCCAACTTTATTATGGAATTTTATAATATACTTGCTGATACCCGCGACTTCGTGCGCGTGCGACACTTTCCACCAAAATATCTGTCAACCAGCATACGATGAACCTCGTGCCAAAGGCGGCTTTTGGTTTAGAGAGTTCAAGCTGTATCTAAGAATCCACGTCTTTCATTTCAATAAAATATAGCCTATATTTCAATCCGGAAAAAGGGCTTCTGAATGGTATAAGTTTCATTGATATTGGTCCAGTAGTTTACGCGTGATCCGCGAACAAACAAACAGACAAACTCTATTTTCGGAATCAGAATCGTTTATTTAGTAGATCTGCATATTTAGTTTATCCATATCTTTAATTTTAGTTTTTGGCTTTTTTACAGTTTTATAATAGTACTAGCCGTCGCCCGCGGCGTTGCTCGCGTTCTACCCTTTAGAGTGTGACGTTTCATAATTCCTTTCTTAGTGCACCCCTACACTATATAAGGATACTACCCTCCAAATGTCATACCTCTAGGACTTATAGTTTAGGCTGTGCGTTGATTCTAAGTCAGCTTCAAAAGAGTTTTATATAATAGTATAGATATAGATAGAAGCGCTCGTGGCTCGGCTTACTTAGCCAATCTTAACCGACAATTTAAGTTAAGCAACTTTCTGCGCGCTCACTATTTGGATGGGCGACCGTTACATTTACATCTGAGTGCTCCGTGCTTCGTGCACGTTACTGTCCCGGCTCTAGCAGTCGTTAAGACACGACGGAGGCCTTAAGGCGGCCTAAAAACTCCGTCACCAGAGTCGGCCACTAACTCATACGAGCTTGCTTACCTTGCAGTTTCTTAAGAACGGCTACTTCCATCTTCAAGACTTGCTTTGGCTGACGAGCTGATTCCACCTAGAACACAAAATAATCCATATCCATACTAATATTATAAATGCGAAAGTAACTCTGTCTGTCTCGCTTTCACGCCAAAACTACTGAACCGATTTGAATGAAATTTGGTACACAGATAGTCTAGAGCCTGAGAAAGGACATAGGCTACATTTTAATGCGAAAAAAGGGTTGTAAGGGGTTGAAAGGGGGGGTGAAATTTCCTTAACCTTTTTAATGTTACATTTGAAATAACTATCAGTTGTTTGACAGTAAGAGTTTGAATGACAGGACAACGTCTGTCGGGTCAACTAGTATTAAATAAATAAAATATAAATAATTATTCTTGGACATTTAACACAACGCCCTCTAGGCCCAAACTAAGCAAAGCTTGTACTATGGCAACTAGATTGCTGATAGAATACTTATATAATTATTTTTTTTGTAAATACTTATATACATTTCTGTAAATACATAGTAACACCCAGACATAGAACAAACATTCATGTATCCCACACACAAATGTTCTCAGTGGGGATCGAACCTACGACCCACAGGCCTCTACATCTATTGAAGATAATTTATAGAGCGTCAACAGGCAACCTATGCCTACACTTAACGACACACTGCAGTGCCTGGGACAATGTTTAGATGGAGTAGGCTTGCAGTACTAGACCATCCTCTCAGCCTAGTCAGACATATCCACAGGAAGGACATAGTCAGTACGTAAGGAGCTGACTAAGCCAAGGGTTTCCTCACGATGTTTTTCTTCACCGTAAAGCTCGTGTCGACCCACAGGAAGGCAGAGTTATTAATGAATGATGGAATATTGCAGATGTTAACTAACAGATTACCTTCAGCGCCACCTGTTCTTGAGTCACCAGATCCAGTCCCTCATATATCTCCCCGAAGCCTCCACCGCCGATTTTCTTTACAACCTGACGAAGACATTGAGAACGTTGAGTTTTTATGGACGAAATCGTCATGGCTTGGAGACAAATCACGAAGAATGTGGTTTAGCTGATTCTTGGCAGTGGGCCGGCCATGTTTGCCGCAGAACCGACAATCGTTGGAGCAAACTAATACTCGAGCGGAGACCGCGTTTAGGCAAGCGTAGTGTAGGACGCCCTCCGGCTAGGTGCGGTGACGATCTGAGACATGTAGCTGGCAAACACTGGATGAGAAGAGCGGAACACCGGGCTCAGTGGCGCGTCTTGGGAGAGACCTACGTCCAGCAGTGGACTGATCAGCAGTGGACAGATATAGGTTGATGATGATGATGTAGATACCTTCCACCGTTCCTTGACGACATGTCCCGGCTGCAGCAGGTCCTCGGACGCCATGGTGATGTGATGCGCGCGCCGCGACGTGTCGCACCGCGACGGAGGCGACGCGAGACCTCCGCCGAAGTTAGGGAGGGTTCGAGACCTGGACATGTCATTATACTATTTTTATATTATAAACGCGAAGGTTTGCTTGAATGTATGGATGTATGGATGTATGGACGTATGGACGGATGGACGGATGGACGGATGGACGGATGGACGGATGGACGGATGGACGGATGGACGGATGGACGGATGGACGGATGGACGGATGGACGGATGGACGGATGGACGGATGGACGGATGGACGGATGGACGGATGGACGGATGGACGGATGGACGGATGGACGGATGGACGGATGGACGGATGGACGGATGGACGGATGTAAGGATGGACGGATGGACGGATGGACGGATGGACGGATGGACGGATGGACGGATGGACGGATGGACGGATGGACGGATGGACGGATGGACGGATGGACGGATGGACGGATGGACGGATGGACGGATGGACGGATGGACGGATGGACGGATGGACGGATGGACGGATGGACGGATGTATGGATGTATGGATGTATGGATGTATGGATGTATGGATGTGTGGATGTGTGGATGTGTGGATGTATGGATGTATGGATGTATGGATGTATGGATGTATGGATGTATGGATGTATGGATGTATGGATGTATGGATGTATGGATGTATGGATGTATGGATGTATGGATGTATGGATGTATGGATGTATGGATGTATGGATGTATGGATGTATGGATGTATGGATGTATGGATGTATGAATGTATGGATGTATGGATGTATGGATGTATGGATGTATGGATGTATGGATGTATGGATGTATGGATGTATGGATGTATGGTACATTACCTTAGTAGTGGGTTAGCTTGAACCCGGGGTGGAGCAGGAGCTTCCACACACCTTTCTTCCCTCTGTGAACAATACAAATCAAATAGTATATTTGCATTCACCAATAGGAATTGTTTCATATGAAGACAGGCGTCATGGCTCAGTCGGTAGTAGCTCTGCCTTCCGTGCTGTGGGTCGTGGGTTCGATCCCCACCGAGAACAAACATTTGTGTGTTGTAAACATAGATGTTTGTTCTATGTCTGCGTGTTTTTATGTATTATAAGTATGTATTTACAAAAAAAAAGTATATCTGTGTTATATCAGCCATCTAGTTCCCATAGTACAAGCTTTGCTTAGTTTGGGACTAGAAGGCGTTGTGTTAAGTGTCCGTGAATATTTATTATTATTTTTATTATTGGTGGATGTCAAACACATCCTTAGCAACGTAGCATAAGCGCTCGTGTCTAGGCTTTCTTAGTCAATCTTCACCGATCATCTAAGTTAAGCGACGTTCTGTGCGGTCTCTATTTGTATGTGTGTCCGTTACATTTACATCTGAGCGCTTCCGTGCTTCGTGCACGTTACTGTCCCGGCTCTAGCAGTCGTTAAGCCACGACGGAGGCCTTAAGGCGGCCTAAAAACTCCGTCACCAGAGTTGGCCACTAACTCATACGAGCTTGCTTGCTAGCAACGTAGCTTAGATCTACTGGTAAGAACATTCTATAATCCTACTAATATTATAAACGCGAAAGTTTGTAAGTATGTACGGATGGATGTTTGTTACTCTTTCACGTAAAAACTACTGATCCGATTTGGATGAAACTTGGAATATATATTGTCCGTGACCTAGATTAACAGATAGGCTACTTTTTATCCCGGAAAATCAACGGGATCCAACGGGACGCGAAAACGAAGTCGCGCGCGGCACCTAATCCTGCAGATGTTATACCGACCTGTGGTTCATTGCGTCGCGGACCCTGTACCGGCTCTGATCCGGAACCCTGAGAAGCAGTGTCCGCTGATGATGAGGATGACTCTGAAACGACAAGTACACTCAACTAAGTGTGGTACCATTCTCAGTAACTTATCAGCTTGTTCCATTACTTTTATCATAATTTAAAAATAAAAAAAAAATAAAAAAAATTGGCTCTGAGTGGTGATGTAGAGGTAGCAATCGTTGTTAATCGACTTCAAAAAAGAAGGAGGTTCTCAATTCGGTTGTAAGTATATATGTATTGACAGGCGTCATGGCTCAGTCGGTAGTAGCTCTGCCTTCTGTGCTGTGGGTCGTGGGTTCGATCCCCACCGAGAACAAACATTTGTGTGTTGTAACATAGATGTTTGTTCTGTGTCTGGGTGTTTCTATGTTATTATAAGTATGTATTTACAAAAAAAATAAAAAAATTATGTATGTATGTATTCTATCAGCCATCTAGTTTCCATCTTACAAGCTTTGCTTAGTTTGGGACTAGAAGACGTTGTGTTAAGTGTCTGTGAATATTTATTATTTATTTATTATATTTTTTTTTTATGTTTTGTGTCTCAGAACTCCGTCATTTATGAACCGATTTGAAAATTATTTTTTTTATCCGAATGGTACACTTCCAGATTGGTCCCATATTTTTTTTATCAAAATAGGTTCAGTAGTTTGACAGTTAAATAATAATAATTGGAAAGAACACTTCATTCACGTACACGTCATTGCGTATTATGCCTTATGCAATGTGTGTGAAAATCTATAATAAAATCCCAGATGACATCAAAAACGAGAATGTACAAATAAAATTCAAAAATATGTTAAAAAAAGTATTTAATAAAAAACTGTTTTTATTCATTGCACGAGTTTCTAGATGAGAATTATTAAGATATTTAAAACTAGATATTACATCAATATGCCACCTAGTGCCTATCTGTACCTGAACAAATTGCTGTGCCCTAACAGGGTTTATGTTTGATACACTAGCTTTTGTACAACATCTCTAAAACAACATAAGTGCAATATACGATTTGAATTTGAATTTTATTTTCCTTGACTTTTCAATGATGTTTACGATCAACATACCCATCCCAATGAACTACCATCATCATCATCATCTGATGATGAAGCTGTATCAAATTGAATTCGATTTCCAAAATATTTCGATTTAAAATGAATATGACACAGAACTTTTTTTTCTACAGAAAAATCTTCAAACCCCTTTCAAGGGAACTCACTTAATTTCCATCAATTACTTTACAAGAGTTTGCGGTTAGATGAGGGACTGTATTACCTGATCTATTGGAGTGGTGGGGAGCTTGCTTCTTGAAGGAAGACTCCTCACGTTCACACGTTGGCTCCTGCTCCCTGGAACAAAGAGATTAATCAAATATAACTTCTGAATTTGCGTGAAGTTCTCGGGTCTAGCATTCGTTAAGCCATGACGGAGGCATCTAATTCTAATTCGCATTCATCGTCGGGGAATGAGATCTGCACTGACGTTTCGCGTTGGGGTGTATTGTTGAAAGAAGTTAATGATCTTCTATCCACCAACTTTATTTTGTTTTTTCGCGGATCACGCCTTAACTATTGTACCGATTTCAATGAAACTTATACCATTCGGAAGCCCTTTTTCCGGATTGAAACATTGGCTATATTTTATTGAAATCAAAGATGTGGATTCTTAGATAAAGCTTGAACTCTCTAAACCAAAAGCATCCATTTGCTACGAGGTTCATCGTAAGCTTTTTTTTTTATGGTAAAAGTAATGGAACAAGCTGATAGCTCACCTGATGTTAAGTAGTAACTTCTGCCTATAACAATGCATTACCTCTCACAGCAAGTCCAATGAGGACGTGCCCTGTAAGCTGGTTGACAAAGATTTTGGTGGAAAGTTTCGCACGCGTACGAAGTCGCGGGTATCAGCTAGTTTATAATATTAGTACGATTTAGACAGAAAACGCAGAACGGACAAGGGCATAGACATAGACAGGCATTTATCTGCTTATGAAGTGACACACAAAGTAGAAAATGCGGTCGAACCACGTGGCCTGAAGCTAAAATATAAACAAACACCAAGGTAGGTCTGCCGGTGCTTTCAGTGAGGGAAAACATTGCTCGAAAACCTGTTAGTATTCTATCGACCTGAGCCCGTAGTCTGTGCATTTGTTTTACTTTCGACTCGAGTATAGCACACGCAAACGCATTCGCAAAGCGAGAAATTTTGTATGAAAACCGGATAAGCGCCTCTAGCGGGAGCTTTGGGAACTGTGTGTAATTCCCAACAAAATGACTCGCTTTGCGAATGCGTTTGCGTGTGCTATACTCGAGTCGAAAGTAAAACAAATGCACAGACTACGGGCTCAGTTTTATATCTAAAATGTCCGATAACATGATAATCGATCGATCAAGTATATGCCGGTTAGTAGGTAATAATGTTACCATACTCACTCAAGCGTGTAAGGTCGTTCCTAGGGAAAGGTTAGCAACATTACATAGCTAGCATACTTACCTACCACTGAGCAGCTAATGTATAGGCCTTTACATCTATTGAAGATGATTTATACAGCGTCAACAGGCAACCTATGCCTACACTTAACGACATACTGTAGTGCCTGGGACAATGTTTAGATGGAGTAGGCTTGTAGTACTATACCATCCTCTCAGCCTAGTCAGCCATATCCACAGGAAGGACATCGTCAATACGTAAGGAGCTGACTAAGCCAAGGGTTTCCTCACGATGTTTTCGATCGTGGGAAGTAGGATGTCAAAATTTAGATGCTAGGTTGTTTGTGTTTCGATCACACTGTCACTACTGGTCCGATTTGGATGAAACTTGGAATATATAGGTACTATAGTTCGTAACCTAGATTGACACGTAGGCTACTTTTTATCCCGGAAAATAAACAGGATCAAACGGGACGCGAACGAACTCGCGAGCGGAAGTTAGTAAATAAATCAATGCTTAGTAGATATAAGACCTTTTTGCACATCTTCCCAATCAGCCTAAACTATAAGTCCTAGAGGTATGACATTTGGAGGGTAGTATCCTTATATAGTATAGGGGTGCACTAAGAAAGGAATTTTGAAAAGTCACACTCTAAAGGGTCTAGAACGCGAGCAACGCCGCGGGCGCCGGCTACTTATAAGATATTTTTCTAGTGTCTTATGAGAAATGTCGATAAGACATTCAGTATATTTTTTTCTTATGTCGGTTAAGAGACGCGCATACAAAATTCGTGTGTTATAACGTGCTAAAGGCCTAAGACTAGCCAATACTTTCCTAGTTGCTAGGAACAACTAGGTCAGTGTTTTATCAATGTTTATAATTATTTAACATGCATTGACAAACATACAAATAAATCAAAATGCCTGTTTAGATAATAATAAGAAACAAAGTCTAGGAATAATGATAATAATAAGTATTTATTATTACACTAGCTGATACCCGCGACATCGTACGCGTGCGAAACTTTCCACAAAAATATTTGTCACCAGCATACGATGAGCCTCGTAGCAAATGGCTGCGCCTGGCTCAGAGAGTTCAAGCTGTGTCTAAGAATCCACGTCTTTGATTTCTATAAAATATATCCTATGTTTCAATCCGGAAAAAAGGCTTCCGAATGGTATAAGTTTCATTGAAATTGGTCTAGTACTTAAGGCTTTACGCAAAAACTACTGATGCGATTTTGATAAAACTTGGAATATATATATTCTCCGTGACCTGGATTAAGACATAGGCTACTTTTTATCCCGGAAAATAAACAGGATCGAACGAGACGCGGACAAAGTCGTGGGTGAAGGCTAGTGTCAAATGAATACTCTATCTGACCTGATTTGAAAACTTTTTAAATGCATTTTCTCCTAGGCAACAGAGTCTGCACCATTCAGTAATGACTCCAGCAAATTTAGTACTCCAAAAGCTGGCAGAATGCCTAAACGAGTTAGGAGTTCCCAGAGTGACGTTAGAACATGCTGCAACGTCAGACAATAAATAAATAAATATTCACGGACACTTAACACAACGCCTTCTAGTCCCAAACTAAGCAAAGCTGGTACTATGGAAACTAGATGGCTGATAGAATACATACATACATATTTTTTTGTAAATACATACTTATAATACATAGAAACACCCAGTGACAGAACAAACATCTATGTTTACAACACACAAATGTTTGTTCTCGGTGGGGATCGAACCCACGACCCACAGCACGGAAGGCAGAGCTACTACTGACTGAGCCATGACGCCTGTCATGTTTTGGAAGTGCATGATAATGTCGCCTAGATACACCAAAGCAAGCAAGCTCGTATGAGTTAGTGGCTAACTCTGGCGACGGAGTTTTTAGGCCGCCTTAAGGCCTCCGTTATGGCTTAACGACTACTAGAGCCGGGACAGTTTAACGTGCCCTCCGAAGCACAGAAGCGCTCAGATGTAAATGCCACTAACTGTCACTCATCCAAATAGAGACCGCGCAGAACGTCGCTTAACTTAGATAATCTGTGAAGATTGACTAAGCAAGCCTAGACAGATACAGCTAGATATGTTTTAGAAGTGATCTCTGTGATTTAACGGCGTCGCAGCTCACTCAGTAGCTAAATAAATAAATATCCTTCGACACATAACGCCTTCTAGTCTCAAACTAAGCCGAGCTTGTACTATGGAAACTAGATTGCTGATAGAATACTTATAATACATATTAACACCCATAGTAATTGCTCTGCCTTCCGTGCTGTGGGTCGTGGGTTCGATCCCCACGGAGAATAAACATTAGTGTCTGGCAAACATAGATGTTTGTTCTGTGTCTGGGTGTTACTATGTATAATAAGTATGTATTTACAACAAAAAATTAAGTATCAGCAACCTAGTTCCCATAGTACAAGCTTTGCTTAGTTTGGGACTAGAGGGTGTTGTGTTAAATGTCCAAGGATATTTATTTATTAATATTATAATTAGTTATTTTAAATTGCTTTTAAAAGCAAGGTTCTAAGTTGACCTTGGCTGAAAGTCACCTTGAAGAAACCTAGGAACTAAATGCACCAAATTCCTGACATTCAGTTTAACCACCACACTCAGAGACATCACTTTATAGATAAACTAGCTGTCGCTCGCGGCTTTGCTCGCGTGGTAGCAGCATACAAAACCTTTGATCCTAATTTTAGACCCTTTAGGGTGCGACTTTTCAAAATTCCTTTCTTAGTGCGCCCCTACACTATATAAGGATACTACCCTCCAAATGTCATAACTCTAGGACTTATAGTTTAGACTGTGATTGATAGCTTCAAAAGAGTTTTATATATTTAAGAAGATAGAATAACTCTTTTAAAAAAATAGGTAAGACAATGGCCGGCCTTATCGCTGAGAGCGATCTCTTCTAGACAATAGATTTATCATAAGTATAACTTAAAATAAGCAGATCTCTTTTCAGCAAGCGATCTTAATAGATTGTGTGAATTCATGAACATTTTAACACAACGCCCTCTAGTCCCAAACTAAGCAAAGCTTGTACTATGGGAACTAGATTGCTGATAGAATACTTATATACATTTATTCGTAAATACATACATATTATTACACAGAGACATGGGTCATTCTCAGTTAAGAGGTAATATGTTGTATGAAGAGACGGCATGGCATTTTTATTTTTTTTTATTTTTAATTATACATCTTTTTTATGGAAACTTTTAAGTTGAAAACGTTTACAAAGTGGCCAGTCAATTTGTTGGTTTTATCTCATTTTATAAGTGACCAGGGTAGATACTGAACCGTTCTTCGCGCGTAATTTTTTTTCTAGGTGCCATTTTTTCTGTAAAAAAGTCATATTAAATTGTAAAGCTAAGATATTCATAATGCCAAGTAAAGGTTCAGAAAAAAATCTAGAAGTATTCATGAAAACGCATAGGTACAAATGTATCTCCCCTGGACATTAAGTATCACACCTAACATCAAAAAAGCCAGGGGAAATACGCCAGGGGAGAAGACATTTTCGATTGATATCTAAAATAGCCGTAAAAGTGTTCCTCGTACGCAATTCACAATCAAACGTAACAATGTATGCACTATTCATAGTGAATATTTAAGTCTATATTAGTATTTTAACAAATAATTGCTAAATAAAACTAACCAGAGGAAAGACTGCATTCACTCAACACTTCTACACCCAGCGAGCGGCGTGACTGAAATGGCCATTAAAATGGCTGCGCAGTCGGTTTATGCGTCACTTGCTGCTAACTTCAAGTTACATCCTATGCTCTCAAAGTCACAACTTCCACAAAATATTTAAAAAAAACTGATTTTTAAACGAAAACAAAAAGCCAGGGGACGAGACACGAAATACGTGGGACAAATTTCGGCGTTGATATTATTTATGAAAAATTGGAATATAAGTAATTTTACTTATAAGACACTGTGACTAAGTTATTGTTCTGTATAAAATTAACAATGATAAAGTAATTATTGAATTTTAATACATTCATAATAACTGGTTTACAAATAAAGTCGGTTTGGTGACAGACCAGGGGAGAGACTTTTTTCTTATATTAGAATTAATTGTGACTAAACTAGATACATTTCTGTAATAAATTTAAGTGAGCATGAAGAAAACATTTAGTTTTAAGTAATAAATAGGTTAATTAGAAAGTTAGTATAAAAAAAAAGTATTTTTTTGTCCTGGCCATGGAAAGTACCTCTTAACTGAGAATGACCCACATAGAACAAACATCTATGTTTGTCACACACAAATGTTCTCTGTGGGGATTGAACTCACGACCCACAGCACAGAAGGCAGAGCCATTACCAATGGAGCTTTTATGAACAAACAATGTGTGGCAAACAAAGATGTTTGTTCTATGTCTGGGTGGTACTATGTATAAGTATGTATTAACAAAAAAATATATATATGTATTCTATCAGCAATCTAGTTCCCATAGTACAAGCTTTGCTTAGTTTGGGACTAGAGGGCGTTGTGTTACATGTCCCAGAATATTTATGTATTATTAGGTGGGCGGTATGCCTGTTTGTCTGCTAATGACATAAAAAACTTGGTTAAAATAATAATGTTGACTGTTTAGTGTTTACACAAATAAATTTAAAAAAAATATGTAGGTACCTTCAATCGCTTCAAACAAATAGGAAGGGGTGTAGGAGTAAATATTGTGTACCTATTTAGTTACATGTATTTACATCGATTTACATTAGCGATAAGACCGCCCATTGTACCTCTTACTTAAAACTTATTTCTCTTTTATTGTTTTTCTTCTTTTCTTGGTGTTTTTATGAATATCTATCTATCTATCTATCTACATCTTAACGAACACTAAAATCAGTACCTACCTAGTAAAACTAGTCATATAGTAGGTACCTATATATTATGTAGAGATAAGTATACAACCAATTTTTCAGAACTAGGGGAAGAAAATTGTGAATAACCTCTGCGACCAAATGTCAAAAGCATTCATGCGATTACAGCATTTATGACTAACAGCTAACGACTATTATAGCGTGCACATTCAACGTTATGACCAACGTAGGTGCGGCAAACTGTACGGAAGAAAATATCGATTGGAAACTATCGTATTTCCAGAGTTATTTGATGAAAATTTTACAGAAATAAGTAATAAAGCGTTCTAGGAGGCATTCCTCATGCTTAATATCTGCAGTTTTACTTAGAAATATGTAAAAATAATGTAGAAAGTCTCGACTAAAATTATCAGGTATTACGAAAGAACGAGACGGAAGCAGTTATGCGGCGGAATAAAAGAATCGGCACTGCGATGCCGGCCCGCAATCTTACGTCACTTTCGGTAATCTGCCGGGTTATACAAAAAACGGGACTACTTTGACGGGTTACCCACCCACTAATAATCGATTTTCTCTATACCTGACCGATTTTATCGCGAAAAAACTACACAATAATGAAATAAAATACACTGCCTTCGCTTTAGAAAGCCGCGTACGTGATAAATCAAGCGATAGATACACAAATACTCACCGAAAATTTCAGTGTCGTCCGGATTGTCAGGGAACCAAATTAGATTGGCTGAGAACTCACTGGATAAACACTTTACGGATGTAGTTTTATGTCTAATATAATTGTTAGAAGTTATTAGAAGCACGGACGACGTCCTTCATCGCATGTCGCGGCATATTTTTAATGTTTTCTCGTGATTTTAGCGGAGGAGAAGCATCGATCGCGTAGCCATGACAGAAACATTTTTCACTGACTGAAGTTAGCCGCGCTCGCTCAGCTGACGGACAAGTTTTTCTGGACACCGCGTTGAAGTTAGCCCCGATAGCAAAAGTAAAAAGGTCGGCGACCTTTTCTTTTGTTTGCCAGATCAAAAAAGTTTCACCTTTACTTTTTTTTATTTCGCTGAACATGGTGAAAGTTATTTTGAGGCTGTTTACATACTATTTTTAGATTGGTAAGTTTTATTTTATTGTTGCTTTGACTTGCTAAATAATCATAACTAAAGTTTTAAATCTAATCTTACTACTAACAAAACAAACTTTGTAGTGAATATACATTCATTCCCGTTCGTCCTTAGTCGCTGTCCGTCAAATTCCAAATCTTTGAAAATAAGGGACGGACTAAGGACGGAAAACGGGGGCAAAAACAATACCCTCGGTTGTCGGGTAAAATGAGTAGGTAGGTACGGTCTAACTAGCAAAGTAAAGTTATCAATTTCCTTCGAAGGGCCGAAAGGCAGTGCGTGGGTCAGAGCATGATCTCGGCTGCCCCCAAGTGCGTATTTTTGAGACTATATTATGGTCATTGAGATGCTTAAGGCTTCTGAACGACTAAAACTGCCCAATCTACCATGTTCAACGTTCAAAGCAACACTCAGAATCATCAAGTTGTGATTCTTGAACGGTGATCGCGAACCTGAAGGCGAGCCGTATGACGGTCTCTATCTAACACAATGTACCAGCGACACTGGAATTGATTCTCTTGTTGCATTTTTCTAAACTAACCTAATTTGACAGCACTAAAAATGTTGCCCTCCCTTTCTCATAAACTGAAACGACAAGGATGGCTATAATTATAGAGCTGTCAAATTATGTTAGTTTAAAAAATGCAACAAGAGATTAGATAGAATCGGTACCTAATTCACTAGAAAAAGAAGGATCAAAGTCCTTATTTCTGAAATTGTATGTGGAATGCCTATGCCTAATATCTAATAGTTGACTACAAGCTGATAGGTATGATGAAGACCTACCATGGTATAGTGGGAGCCCAGTCAAGCTGCACCCTTCGTGGTGCGACGAGGGACATCTTTGATTCCGCCACACTCAGTGCTCAAACTCTTTGCTTGCAAAAACGTTCCATTTATTTGATGGTTTAGTAAAATTTCCTTTCTTCTAGTACCTGAAACAAAATAAAAATATATGAAATACCTTGTCAAATACTCTCATTATTGTGATTTTCACATGGTAGGCATTCTCAAAGGATTTAAAAAAATGTTAACATGCAAAAATTGTTGTGAATTGGGTAAGGTTTGAACCCACGTATCCGGCATACAAGCGGTTAACGTAGATACATATCTATACCAACTTATTTCAGTTTATTTTCAGGTATAATATTAACTGAAACGGCCTTGTCCTGAAAATGAATAAGTACAGACAACAATAAAAGTTTATGAATAAAAATTCAATCTAAATCTATGATCTATGATTGCTAGGTTATCTATGATTGCTAGGTAAAACACAGAATGATAGAGAGCCTAGTGTTTACACCTATACAAAAAGAGAGCAAAAACCATAAAGCATTTTTGAGTACCATGAACCGCACGAGTCTAAGGCCCGTATGCCGATACAGAAATTGTTACTCAAGCATAAATTTGAGTAAATAAATAAATAAATATTCACGGACACTTAACACAACGCCTTCTAGTCCCAAACTAAGCAAAGCTTGTACGATGGAGACTAGATGGCTGATGGAATACATACATACATTTTTTTTTGTAAATACATACTTATAATACATAGAAACACCCAGACACAGAACAAACATCTATGTTTACAACACACAAATGTTTGTTCTCGGTGGGGATCGAACCCACGACCCACAGCACGGAAGGCAGAGCTACTACCGACTGAGCCATGATGCCTATCTGTAGAGTTTCCCATACAAAAATCGATGCTTGAGTCGAATGTTTGAGCAGTAAATGAGCATACGGGCCTCAAAGTAAGTTTTTCTAGCTTATCAGAAGTTAAAAAATACTTAATTTCAGGCTCATATTCTAATACAGAAATCGTTACATAGATTTAAATAGAAATTCTCATGCAAAACTCGAAAAAAACTATCCTTGAGTCTGGCTAGATACAGGTATAGATTTTTTGAGGTAAAAGTATTCTGAATAAGTTTGTGTGAAAAAGTTATGAAACTTTTGTTGCAGACTGTACTATTTGTAGGTACGTATCTATATCTACATCTCAGGTGAGGTAATGGTGATGTTTTGATGGCTCTCAATGTTGAGTGAAATACTTATTTTTACGCTGTTCTTATAGTCTGTTGATATAACTCAGAAAATTGTTTTTTAAAGTTTCACCCCACTACGGCGAAGCAACTCAAAATCAAGCTCTAAAAATTATAAAACAAGAAAATAAAGATAGCTTTGGTCATAGACAGTGTATTTTCTTGTTTCATACTTTTTATAGCTTGATTTTCTGTAGCCGGGTTTTAGTTTTAGAACTTTCAGTGTAGTAGGTACCTATTATTACCTACTCAGGTAAATACTACTGGTTGGTTCTATTCTAGTGTGGTAAATATAACTTCGTGCGGCCAGACCACGGTCAATAATAGCTAAGAGCCATGCCATGCTACTGTGGGGGTATCGTTGTCTCATAAAAACCTGCCAGGTTTAGCCTGGCAGGTTTTCTGAACTGTTTTCATACTAAATCATAGGTATTCTGTGACTAAATAGTGACATTAGCGCGTTTTTTGCCGTCAAATGCTTCTTGTTTTCGTATATCTGTAGCGACGTCACTTGACATTATGCTGGGCAGCGAAAGCAGTTCAGAGCTTGCGATACGGGGCAGAAGGCGTCAGAAAACATACTAATTGTGAAGCAGCTCTTGTTAGATTTATAAAGTTCATATTTTGATACATAATTTTATGACACATTGCTACTTCAGCAGGGACTCCAGGCGGTCGCCTAGTGCGTGACTCTACGCTGTAGGAATTTTTACGACCGAGTTTTGAACCTACGACCTTAAAATCGTAAGTCACCTTACCAACAAGCATACATTAAGTAGATACCTACATATTGAAATTTTCATTGATCTCGTCCAAAACATGTAATAAAAGTCACAGACAAATAGACCAATTTATAAACGATTCTTTAACTGTGATATTACTGTTGAGTTGGCAGTAAAAATATTAGTTATGTGCCAATTCTAAAGAAAAAACATACCCAGATCTAAGCCTATAATATTGTACAGTAACTTTATTTTTTTCCGCAATTCTATCAAGTAGGTATTGACCTGACTACAACTGCAATTCTCCAAAATTGGATGAAGCATCACTAGTGATATGACCCACAGATTCACTTGATTCAAGACATATTAACGCGATTGCAGACATTGCAGTAAATTGGATGAAGCATCACTAGTGATATGACCCACAGATTCACTTGATTCAAGACATATTAACGCGGTTGCAGACACTGCAGTAAATTGGATGAAGCATCACTAGTGATATGACCCACAGATTCACTTGATTCAAGACATATTAACGCGGTTGCAGACACTGCAGTAAATTGGATGAAGCATCACTAGTGATATAACCCACAGATTCACTTGATTCAAGACATATTAACGCGGTTGCAGACACTGCAGTAAATTGGATGAAGCATCACTAGTGATATGACCCACAGATTCATTTGATTCAAGACATATTCACGCTGTTGCAGGCGTTGCAGTGTATCTTTCTATTAAGAGCATTTGACCATGGTGTCAGGATTTTATGCAACGCTATGCGACACAGATAAAAATACTCTGCTATGCGCCAAGTTCGTTACCCAGGAATATCACCCACCCTACAATCTAAAGTCAGTCGTAATTTACCCCTGAATTTACCTCGGAAAAGAATTTGGTTCGCGCGGCACCTAAATCTGACTCTTGAGGAGTACGTATGCATCTTTTATAGTATTTGCGAATACAAAGTATTTAGCAGAGTTTATCCAACGCCGGTCATCGTTCGCAGTCTCGCAGTTCTGTAAAACAAAGCGACGTGAATCTATATTCGCTGGGCGTTGGCGTCAGGTGGCTGAAATACCTAATTTTACAACAACGAACGCCCCAAATATTTGTGGGCCAGTTACACGGGATGAGGAGTTGACGTGTTTTTGAGTAGGCTATCATTCTACTTTAATAACTTAATAGTTCTCACTGTCGTAAAACTCTGTTTAAACGTAAACATGCTGGTTGAAGATCTTGTGAAGTGGCCCTAATTCAAGGACGAATTAACACACCCCTAATTCCACTAGTTTAACAAAGGTAGGCCAGTACGCAGCGCAGCAATGGTTAAACCAAACTGCAGCTTAGCTGAAACGTCACTGTTCAGCTGGATCTAAATGGTTTGAAAACCGATAGAAGCTACGGTCTGGAGCCTGCGTTTCAGCTGTCAAAGTCTGTTACATACGATATGACTGAAAACAGATTAAAAACTATTGATCTCTTAGCCAAATCAGTACTGAAACCAAAGTCAGGCTGTAAAGGATGATAATGATTATGAGAACTTTGATTATTGTGACCCTTCCTATCCACTGACGTAAGCCCTAAAAATCATAAAAGCGGAGTTCTTAGAATTCATCTACGTTGTCAGACAGAAATAGATAATTTAATTTTGTTTACAATCATCTGCCACAGGGTTTCACGCGTCGAATTTTATAGTTACAGCTAATCCCGTAAATTGTTGTTGTGATAGTTTTTTTGCTAAGGAAAATTCACGTTCACAACACCACACCAGTCATGGCAACACCACAATAATTCTGGTACCATAGCCATCTGATAAGTTAAACTTTATAGGCTGGAGTAAGTCTCTCTCTCTTCCCGACTATTGGTCCCACATGGTGGTGGAGTCAGCCTTCCTCACATTCTTCCTCCACTTCGCCCTATCCATGACGTCGTCATCGGAAACGTTGCATTCCTTCATGTCGCGGTTTAACACCGCTGTCCAGGTGGTTTTTGGTCTCCCTCTAGGTCTTTTGCCGGAGACGGACAGTTCCAGTACTCGGTTTGCGACGTAATCGGGTGATCTTCTTTATATTTCTTCTTCTTCTCTTCAATAATGGCCTGTGTCTGTCATTTTGACAGACAATTTTGCCAATGTCAAGTGTTAAAATTGTAATAAATAAGACAAGTCAAGTCATTTGTCAAGTCGGCTGTCGTTTGTTTTGAAAAGAAAATGGTGGATTTTCTCTTCAAAACCTAACACGAATTTTCACATTCAGAAAAACCAATTTACACACATTTATTCCAATGGCTCACACTTTATGTTACGACCTAAGTATTATTGGTTAAAATTCCACCAAAATTAAACAACAATACTCACAATAACACAAGAAAAACTATTAAAATAAAAGTGCTATGTGTCGTTTCAAAAAATGTCAAAACTCGTGTCTTCTTTATATTTATAGGCTGGAGTTAGTGAATTTTGGAATATTGACGAGCACTGACGTTGCGCATGTCAATATCTTAGTCAATCCAAGGGTGGACCAGAATTTGAATCAAACCCCTCCTAAGCCGAAATCCTGAATCCACCACTAATGAAGACTTACTTACCTAAGTTCCGAACACCACTTGTCATTTTCAGTTTCAAATTAAATCAAATAGATAGTTTCATGTGTATCTAAACTGACAAAACCACTACAATATTTTTGAAAAGAACGAACGGTGTAACTTAAGAATAATAAATTTTAGAGTTTTATTGATAACAAACCACTGTAACAAGGTAAATTCAAAGAATATGAAATACATAGTTCCTACGTAAGAAGAAGCGAGACTTCCATTCTACCAAAATTACACACTGAAAATCTCGTTTTGTATGATACACAAATTTTGACCCCCGTTGCTTACCTACATTGTTCGTTTTCCGAAAGTACGAGTCTACTTCGAGAGTTTCGCCAGTCTGGGTAAATTAAGCAGAACAATGAAACTTTATTTTTATACAACAATTTATTGCTCTAGCAAAGTGTCATATTCCTAAGACCGACTGATGTTTTTTTTTTTCATACAACATTAACGATGCTAATGACCGAATTACAAATCATTTTGTCATATTTCGAGATCAATCAACTAATAAATGTCTTATAAAGCTGAGTTATCTCTTGGATAAACGGAAATAACTGTAATTGAGATGTCAGTGCGATGACCTCTGCTGTTTTCACCAGTTTTGTTCCGACTTCCATGTAGTTATAACACCCGGATTTTAGAGAAAATATCCATTTTGTTTGTTCAAAACTTACGTTTTGCAAAAGTCTTCTGAAGTTCATTGCTTTCAAATTCAATTCAAATTCAAATCGTTTATTGCACTTATGTTGTTTTAAAGATGTTGTACAAAAGGTAGTGTACCAAACATAAACCCTGTTAGGGCACAGCAATTTGTTGAGGTTTACATAATATTATGCACTAGGTGGCATATTTAAGTATCTAAGATACAAGATGTTTATTATATTATTTATATTGTATCTTACTTAAATACTATACTTATACTAAGAGATCAGGCTTAAAGGTATTAATATACTTTTGTACTTGCATACCTACTTACTATTCTAGGTCACGAAGTACCTATCTAACCTAAGTATAATAATAATAAGTCGTTCCGTTAGAATCTGACAGTTAGTTAATTGAGTTACAAACGTTAAAAGCTGTTGTTTTTTTATTAAATAATATTAGTAAGATGGATAAGTATACTAGGTAAAAGGTACATAACTAAACATAATAATATTCTAATTGTCTTTGTTTGAAATATCTTTGGCTAAGTATTCAAAAACGTGGTTTTATTAAAATTCTTTCAGGACGTCTACTAGTCGAAGCAACTGTTTGTAGATAGCTCAACGGTTTCATGTGTATTTTGTAGGTAAATATTGTGAATATTGTAAATACTGTATTAGTTGTAATTTTATTAATAAATATAAAGGAAAACAGATGTCACCGAACCTACATATTGGTGAACATTTCGCACTGCACCAAGACCCAGATCTAAAAGAAATTGAGTGTAACTAAGCCGGTGTTCCCATCTAAAATGATTTACGCGTCATTTCTCCTAATTCCCGCATGTCTTTCCGGGTAGTCGAATGTAGAGTAGGTCGTTTGTTTTTCCTCTTTTGTTCTCAGGTAAATAACATTGTTCTATTTCTGTATTGTACGATCTGCCAAGCTTTGTATTGCTGCAAAATGTTAGTTTCCATAGGAATTCTATGTAAAGCTTTGGTCTCGCGATCGTAACGCACAACGCTGCGGTGTGCGGCTCAACGCAGTGTACCGCGTTTGCTTTTGGCCGCTGACGCAGACTGCAACGGAACAAGAGACTATACCTGACGTTTTCCATACGATTATGTGTCCGGCGCCGCATGTCGGTACGCGTTGAGCGATCGCGAGACCAAAGCTTTGCTTTGAATAAGCGTACGACCGTTATATAGTTACTACCAACTACACTAAAAACATACTATTTTGTTGCGTAAAGAATATGAATAAAAAGTGTGTTTTTATTTTTTTCTAACTAAATTCAGGTCACTGAGGACAATAAAAAAATATTGGATCAGACGAGGCACATCACTTTAATCGTTAAAGTCTAAATTCTTTGCCCCCATCCTGCCAACATCCCTGTACTGTTTTGTAATTTTAAATCCGGAAGCACTTAAAATTGATTTGTTTGTTATGCTACACCCACTGTTACCAACACAATTACGCTATCAGTAATTTCAAACTCAAAATTATCTCAATAGCCAAATAGATGAGCACACTCAGTATTTCCGAACACATTAATACTAATACATAATTTGACTCGCTTAAAATATTGTTGCTGATTTTCGAACGAGCGCGTTTTGACGTTGGCTTGCGTCCAATATGGCGGAAAATTGGCGGGAAAGTGGGGATTGGATTTGAATGAAGGTAGACGACAAACAGACGATGTAAACTGCAAACCACAGAATAAAATATGCAAACTAATAGGTTATAATAACAATATCATTTAATAATAATATGTACCTAGGTTGTTATGTAAGGGCACATAATAGATATTAGGTAATAGGTACTTCAGTAAAAAAGTAATAAATATAAACTAGGCAACCTAGGCTAGTCTTAGTAAAATAAAAGCCTAAATAACGTAGACTATGATTTAATACCGCCGATTATGTTTTGATTATTCATGTTACCGAACATTGTATAATGTCAAAAGAAGGATTAAATGAAATGAAACGCCTCTCCCTCCATGGCGTTTTCTTCAATAAATTCAAACAGATTAAGACAGTCTCAACGTAATCTATTGATAAATACCTACCGACAGAAATAATCTTATAAATAAGCGAGACACTCACGAATAAATCCAGAGCTATTCAAGAACCGACATTGACCTTCTACCGACTTGATTTAAATACGTGCCGCCATTTCTCTTTCCTTAAAATACATTTTTGGCATTCGGTACTAGGAGCTAGTTTAGGTAGGTAGGTGCATTTTTGTTTATCAGTTTATGCAGGTAAGTACCTGACCTACCTAGTGTACCTATACGACGGTTTCTGAAACTAGGTACCTACACTACCTACGTATAAGTCGGTAGTACCTACCGACTAATAGGTAGGTAATAAGTATAAATAAATAAATATTCACGGACATTTAACACAACGCCTTCTAGTCCCAAACTAAGCAAAGCTTGTACTATGGGAACTAGATGACTTATAGAATACATACATATATGAATTTTTATTGTAAATACATACTTATAATACATAGAAACACCCAGACACAGAACAAACATCTATGTTTACAACACACAAATGTTTGTTCTCGGTGGGGATCGAACCCACGACCCACAGCGCGGAAGGTAGAGCTACTACCGACTGAGCCATGAAGCCTGTACCTATACCTACTTAGAAAAAATAAGTGAACGAAAATTAACGCGCATGAAATATCTATGTATTTAAAACCCTGCCCGCGACCATCATTACTTATTATACTCTTTGCGACCATCAAACAAATAAGTTAAGTTTTCTTCTAAGGAGCCTGGACCAAAACTAAACAAAAAATGCTCTCAGGGCGTCCGAAGAGTTTAAAAAAGGCGTATTCTTCATACGTAAGAAAAAAAAATCTTGTGGAAAATGTGTAAATCAAGTAAATATCGGATAATCGAAGCTTCAGAAGTTATGAGGCTTCAAACAAAACAGCAGATTTGACGATGGTTTTGAATGTAATCTATTGATTCGTATTGTTTGCCACAAACAGAACTAGATGGCGCCACAGGCAAAATTAGAACGCGCTATCGTTGCGTTTTGGTATTTTATGCACCCCAGCGCAGTTGCATCGAATAAATTAAGTATTTCTGGACAATAGACGCGTTTTACTACCTAAATAGATATACATTGGTCCTTCGAGCCGGATATAGTAATAGTATAGTGAGTGAGTGCAATAGTGAGTGAAGTGAAGTGACTAAATAGTGAAGTGAAGTGAATAAATAGTGAGTGAGTGCCTAATAATATGGATTGCATTGGACTTGGTAACCGTGAGTAATAGACATAGAAAAAAGTGAAAATAAATTCCCTAGTGATTTGGACTTAGAAAAAAAATAAACAATTTGGACTTAGAAAAATTACATAAACTGGACTTAGAAAAAATTGAACTTTTGGACTTAGGAAAATTTGAGTGTTAAAAAACTTAGAAAAATTTCGAGAACTTTAAAAAAAAAAAAAAAATTGTGTTACAAAACTAACTTATAATTGATTAATTTGAACTTTTAAATGGTGTAAAAAATAGAATATCAAAATGGAAGGGATTCAAAGTAAACAAAAAGAAATATACAGTGTGATTAAAAAACTATTTGAAAACTTCAAGAAAAGTCCGAAAGATAGGCTTACAAAAGCATATTTAGATACTAGATTAGAATTACTGGAGTCGTATTGGTTGAAGTTCCAACAGAATCACGATGATTTAGCGGCTAGTTCAGCAGAAAAAAGGTTGCAATTGAGCTACTTCAAAGAAAATGTGGGTGATGACTGTCTAGAAATCTATATGGAGTTTAAAACCAGCATTAAAGAAAAAGTAAACGCCCTACTAGACCAATATAAACCAGCGTTGAAAGAGATGCCGACTAACTCCTATTCTCAGAGCCCAGCATGCAAAGTGAAGCTACCACCCATTCAAATACCAAAGTTTTCGGGTGAATATAAAGATTGGATCTCATTTCATGACCTATTCAAGTCTCTGATTAACGACAACGACACGTTAAGCAATGTCAACAAATGCCAGTACCTCAAGTCCAGTTTGCAAGGCGAAGCTGAAAATCTAGTTAAACAAATCCCTGTCACAGACGCTAGTTACCAAATAATCTGGGAAACACTAAAACGAAGATACAACAATCGAAGACATATTGTTAACTCGTTCATAGGAAGATTGCTAAATCAGAAGAAAATCAATAATGACTCACCAAAACTACTTAGAGAAATATTAGATGTTACAGCTGAGTGCTTAACCTCGTTGAAGTCGATGAATATTCCGACAGACCAGTGGGATGACATAGTTGTGTACATTGTCATACAAAAAATAGACCCAGAATCACACCGATTGTTTGAACAACGAATTGAAACTCTCGAACGTTTACCCACTTGGAAAGATTTATCGGACTTTCTCGAGCTGCGCTTTAGAACATTAGAAGCCGTAAAAGGAAGAGACGCACAACAACCCTATAGAACTGCAAATATAGCCAAAAGTTTCTCTACTAGCACCTCTGAAGCACCACCGAACACAATGAGTTGTGTGTACTGTAACGATGATCACAGGATTTATTCATGCCAAAAGTTTAATCAGCTAGAAGTTAATGAGAGACAACAGTACATTCAGAAAAACCACATGTGTTTCAACTGTTTAAAAAAGGGTCACTCCTCAATAGAATGCACATGGTCAAACTGTAGAAAATGTGGTCGCAAGCATCATACCTTACTTCATGGGTATAATGTTCCAGCAAGCTCCAAAGCAAGCACATCACAAACACAACGCACACAAATCCAGCAAACGGTAAACGCAGCAACGGTAGAAAACATAGATAGAAACGACGTTCAGAAATCCTTCATAGAATCAGAAACCACAAATAGTATAAATAGTATCACCATGAAAACATCAATAGACACCTCATCGGTAATCCTAGCAACTGCACTAGTCGCAGTACAATCACCTAGAAATCATAGTGTTCACACCCTTCGGGCACTAATCGATCAAGGATCCCAAGCATCACTGATCACCGAAGGAGCGTGCCAAGAATTGGGTTTAAAGAAAGCTCCTATTCAGGGAAACATAGTAGGCATTAGTGCAAACAACACAGTCACCAAAGCACTTGTGGAGTTTGAAATAATGTCAAGACACAACCCAAAAATAAGGATCAAAGTAGTCGCATATGTATTGAGAACGTTGACCTCATACATCCCACAGCGGGTAAACTCAGTTGATTGGCCACAGCTTAGTAGCTTACAACTAGCGGACCATACATTCACTCAACCAGGTCGCGTAGATCTTCTCCTGGGGGCTGAAATCTTCGCAGACATTATTCAAAAGGGTGTACTGGTTCATAGAAATGACCTAACCAATCTTTTGTCTAAAGGAGGTTTCGCTCTGCATAAGTGGGCGTCAAACTCTCCATCAATAGAAGATGTAGTAGCAGGAAAACGCAAGGTATTAGGAATTACCTGGAATGATGAATCTGATAAATTCGAATTAAGATTTGACATGAAAGATGCAGAAACGTTAGCAAGACCAACCAAACGTTACATACTACAAGATGTCGCTAAACTATACGACCCAGCTGGTTGGTTAGCTCCTATAGTAGTCAAATCCAAAGTCTTTCTGCAGAGATTGTGGGAACAAGGCCTTGATTGGGACGATCAGATTCCAGAAACGATAGAGACGGAATGGTTAACATTTCGCAAGAACTTATGCAACATGCCAATGATAGAACTAGATAGATGGATAGGAATGACTGACAACATAGTTACCGTTGAACTCCACGGATTCTCGGATGCGTCAGATATGGCTTATTCTGCAGTAGTATACTGTCGTACAATCTTACCAGACACAATCAAAGTCACCATGATAGAAGCTAAAACTAAAGTAGCCCCACTCAAGAAAATATCCACGCCGAGATTAGAACTATGTGGAGCGGTTCTATTAGCAAAATTAATGGATAGAATTAAGAACGCGCTCAACATCCCAGATAAAGACATCCATGCATGGACAGATGCGACCATAGTTTTGGCCTGGTTGCAACGACCATCAAACTACTGGAATACCTTCGTCGCCAACAGAGTAACAGAAATTACCAATAGAATCGATCCTAGTAGATGGCATCACGTCTCATCCCAGGACAACCCGGCGGATGTGGCTTCCCGTGGCATCTGTCCGCTTGAGCTGCCGACGCACGAGTTATGGTGGAACGGCCCTCCATGGCTCCGAGAACGTCGCGAATTACCTGTGAACGAAATAAGTGAAATAGTTAGTCCTACTGAGGATGAGAAAAGGTCACACGTGTCAGTGCAGTGTTGTGTAGTAGTAGCGCCGGAATCTGAAAAAGAAATAGACATTATTAATAGATATTCTAGTCTCAATAAACTAGTAAGAGTGATCAGCTATTGTTTACGATTTATTAACAAATGCAAATGTAAAGCTAAAAAAGAAAACTCACCTGTGTTTACACCTTACCTGAACTCCATGGAAATGCAAAATGCATTAAGTTGCTTGATACGCCTGTCCCAAAGATCTGAAAGCATAGATAGAAAAAATATTAAAAACCTGAATCCATTTGTTGATGATGATCACATTTTAAAGGTCGGCGGTCGTATTCAAAACGCTTATTGCAATATAGAAACAAAACACCCTGTAATATTAGCAAAAGGTAGTAGACTAGCTTACCTGATTGTAAAAGAAGCACACTTCAAAACTCTTCACGGTGGAGTACAGTTGATGCTAAATAATGTCAGAAACAAGTTTCACATTATTGGAGTCACAAATGTCATAAAAAAGATCATTAGAGAATGTATAGCTTGTTGTCGAAACTCAAACAAACCCATGACTCAGTTAATGGGAAACTTACCCAAAGATAGAGTTACTCCGCAAAGACCATTTCTTGTTAGTGGCGTAGATTTTGCAGGACCTATAATTTTAAAGTTGTTTAATGGACGTGGGTCCAATAGAACTCAAAAGGCCTATATCGCCTTGTTCATTTGTTCTGTGACCAAAGCAGTTCATATTGAACTAGTTACCAGTCTCAGCACTGAATGTTTTCTAGCTGCATTTCGCCGCTTCACGGCTCGTAGAGGACACTGCAAGATGCTCTTAAGTGATTGTGGTACAAATTTCGTCGGTGCCGCAAAAGAACTCCAGATTTTAGTAAATAAAAGCACTAGTAACATCCCAATAGAAATTGCAGAACTGTTAGCCCAGGATGGAACTGAATGGCAGTTCAATCCTGCTGGGGCACCGCACATGGGCGGCTTTTGGGAGTCGAATATAAAATCAATCAAGCGCCATTTAAACCGCGTTCTAGGAGATGCTAAATTAACTTATGAAGAATATTCAACACTGCTATGTCAAGTAGAAAGCTGCTTGAATTCTCGTCCATTGACATCCTTAGATAATGATAAAGACGGAACCACCATCGCCTTGACGCCTGGCCATTTCTTGATAGGAGAAAATCCAATAGTAGTACCTGATGAAAATCTTGAACAAACATACATTCCCTACAATAAAAGATGGATATATTTACAGAAAAAATTACAATCTTTCTGGCGTCAGTGGAGCCAAGAATATTTGGTAGAATTACAAAAACGTCAAAAATGGACAAGTATTCAAAACAACCTTAAAATAGGTGATATTGTATTAGTTAAAGATGAAAGATTACCACCCACCAAATGGTTGCTGGGTAAAATAACCGAAGTGCATCCTGGTTCTGATGGCTTGGTTAGGGTAGTCAGCCTCAAATGTAGAAATTCTATGGTTAAAAGACCAGTTCACAAATTGTGTCTATTACCCACAGAAAATGATTCTTAAACTGTTAGTTCCTAAGCTAAAAATGTTAGTTTTAAGTTGAAATTTTATTTCATGTTTCTTAGTTTATTTTAATTTCACTAGTTTAGTTATAAAGTACTTATACTAATTGTGTTACAGTCCACTTATATGCCCATTTAAATTCACATTTAGGTTCAGATGTAGAGTTAGATTTGTTATATTCAAATGGTTAGTTTTGATTTGTTTGTAGTTAAAAATCCACATTCCCCTCTTCATAGTTCTCAGTGCCAGTTTTTCTTTGTTTAACTTATAAAAAAGTGCTGACACACTTTGAGAGGCCGGAATGGTTTTGAATGTAATCTATTGATTCGTATTGTTTGCCACAAACAGAACTAGATGGCGCCACAGGCAAAATTAGAACGCGCTATCGTTGCGTTTTGGTATTTTATGCACCCCAGCGCAGTTGCATCGAATAAATTAAGTATTTCTGGACAATAGACGCGTTTTACTACCTAAATAGATATACAGACGATATCAAGCTCGTGCTAGTTGCTCTACATATATTTTTTTTTTATTATCAAAAAATAAACTTATTTAGAGCAAGTAGAGCAACTCAAGCATAGATATTTAAACACTTTTAACATGAGCTTTTAACTCTACATCTCTAAGGCCTATGCTGATTTACTTCTTAAACCCTGATCCGGCATAAAGCATAGATTTTTGTATGAGAATCTCAAATCGATGCATAAGTAACGACTTCGGCATACGGGCCTTAACCTCCTTTTTTCTTAGCCGCACGAGAAAAAAGGACAGGAGTGGCCCTCAGCTATGCCTAAGTCCACCCCTGTTCTTTATATTCGATGGCGGCGGGGTCAAATAGAAAATTGAAACGACTAAGCAACAAACCGTGAGTCAGATTGAAGACATGAAAATTGACCAATCGGTTGACACATTTACACAAAATGGTTTCCGAAATTCACATTTCCTTCGTCAACTCATTGCGTATTTTAAAAAGTTTTTCAGCGAATTTAAATAAGGAATCACCTCGATTTTCAGTTTTGAGAAAGGATCAGGTTATTGGCCTTTGTTTTGAACACATCCTGGTACCGATTCTCTTGTTGCTTTTTTTCAAATTAGCATAATTATTTTGACAGCACTAAAAATGTTGCCATACCTTTCTCTCGTTCATTCCCGTTCGTCCCACTGGCATGGCGGGACGAATGCAAAAAAACCACCAACATATACAACCACACTTTACCTTTATAGTGCCTTCTGGTAAGATCGGCGAAGTAGTAAGTCTGGATACTAAGCAATTCGGCGATATTTTTAAATGATGGCAACATCGCCTTACGCGCCATTTTGCTATCCAGGGGCATAGCGAAATGGCGCGTAAGGCAATGTTGCCATCATTCAAAAATATCGCCGAATTGCTTAGTTACGTGATATAACCGGACTTACTACTACGCCGATCTTACCAGAAGGCACCTTAGTTATTTTACTCTTTGTAGATTACTTCGAAATATATCAGTAAGTAGATATCTATCTATACAGGGCTAGCAGGCGTATTTTATACTTTAGTTAGTACTATTGGCACTAATCTACTGTTCAGTTTTGGCACTAGTGATGCACAATCTATCGATACATTGAAAGGTCGTCGTCCGATTAAAAATAGATGGCGCTATTTATAATTGTTGTAGGTCAGAGTATGATCTCAATAAAATTCTGATTATAATTACATGCGCTTTGTTTTGTTATTTTGAAGTGTTTTTTTCAGCTGTCGTTTTGTTTATAATCTTTTCATTATGATTTAACATTCAACATCTTGGTTTATGGCTTTTGCAACTTGGACAGGCGTCATGGCTCAGTCGGTCGGTAGTAGCTCTGCCTTACGTGCTGTGGGTCGTGGATTCGATCCTCACCAAGAACAAACATGTGTGTGTTGTAAACATATATGTTTGTTCTCTGTCTGGGTGTTTCTACGTATTATAAGTATGTATTTACAAAAAAAATATGTATGTATGTATTCTATCAGCCATCTAGTTTCCATCGTACAAGCTTTGCTTAGTTTGGAACTAGAAGGCGTCGTGTTAAGTGTCCGTGAATATTTATTTATTATTATTATTAACTTACTGTTACAATTCTGTCATTGTCTGTTTACTCTAGTTTTACAACCGGGATGAAGGGTATTGAAAAATAAGAATATGAACATAACACTTACAAACTTATATATTTATCCCGACCTCAGTAATTGGTTGAAGTTAAATCTTAGAAGCAATCAAAACCTTATGTTTCCTCAAAGCTTATTTTATGCTACATCTGTTCTGTAGCTAATATGGCTATGAGTGTCTAGTTAAGTGGTAGACCAGTAAATCTTAAAAAAGATAGTATAAATGCCTTCCTTTATATTTTCCTTGTACATTATTTTCTCTCACAGCTACAGATTTTTTCTTTCAAACAAAACTCCCAACAGATTTAGCCAGAATACGTCATGCGTCTGTCAGTGGTACCTACGCAGTTTGTGTATTTACAGTATTAAATAGTAGATTTGTATATAAGTAATCCAAATAGTATTGACTCATAATGGTTCAACCCTGTCTGTCTGTATGTTATGATTCTCACAGTGACTGCGTTACCAAGGACCATCCTTGGTGACGCAGTGACTGAGAATCAGACTTTCAATAGGTGCAGATTCCATTCTAGCTCAAACCATTAGTTACACGCAGCCACTGATGGTGTATGTAGATATTATACCTAAGCTCTTATCACCTATTTATTCAAGTTTAAACCATGTGTCTGGTCTGGGTTATCTACCAGTAAGTACCTAATTATTTACGTAGATAATCATTAGGTACGAATCGTTACAAACAAAATGTTAGTTGCCAATTTCTAGATTTCCAACAGATGATACGGCGCCTTAGTTCTTGGCTGCAAACACGAAAGCATGGCGCGTTTGTATATGAGTTATTTATTTATTATATATAATTAATCATATTGAATTATTTAAGCCACGCCTCCCTGACTTTCTGTGACCTCTGCAATGTCTAACAACCAGCAATTGAATCCAGTATTTATGGAAATCTATGAATTGTTTGAGGTTATAAGCCCTGCATAGTTTGAATCTCCGAGCTAGACTTAGATTATAATCAATCCAGTTTTACAAAACATAATGACGATCCCAGAAAATAAAAAAGAACACATAAATATACTGAGAACACACGAGATATTGAAAATTTGGAATATCCCTGAGCATAAACCACAGCCATAAGTGTAGGCATAGGTTGCCTCCTGACCTGACGCTGTATAAATCATCTTCAATAGATGTAAAGGCCTATTATATTTTAAACCACAGCTTTCTGTATTTTCTGCGAATTTTCCCATCGTGTAGGTACCAGACTGTCAAATCATAATGGAAAGAAGACAGATGAAGCCGATCACCAGACACATAAAATGCATCCTAAAATCTATTTCGTAGCCTTCAAAATGACTTTTGCAACATAAACAACACTGAACAGAAGAAAATAAACTTTTATCTCTAAGATGGCGGCTTAGTTATAATGTTGTAGTAAAAATGTTGGCATGAGAACAAACAGCGATATACTGAGGGGCAGGTGTAGGAGATCTGCTTCGATGCAATTGGCGAAACTACTTTAGCTCCTGATAAATAGGATAGATAAAGTACACTGTAGTTTGCAAAGATACGTCGTACAAATCACGAGCATTGTTCACAAAACAAGAAATGGACATCACAGGGTGCGTAAACAAACAGTTAGGTACAAAATACTAATGAAGTGACAGCTCAAAATCAAATAATCCACAACTGGGTAAAATTGTACTATCTTACCAATAATTATAAAGGTAGAGGTGAAGGTGAAGGTATAGAAGTTAGGTAGATGTTTGAATGCATGTCGCTCAATTGCAACGCAAGTGCAGGAGATCTCATTTGGATGAAACTTGAAATATGCATAGTCATATCCCCACTATTAGCCGTACCATTCATAGAGGCATAAGTGAAAAGTGGCTTATGTACACGGACCTACCTCTATAGTAACCTCTCTCTAGCCTCAAAGGTTTGCTGTAAGAAAACTCTTTTTAGGGATAAGCTCACCTTTGTACATGTTATCTATTTCAGTCTTCTGTTTGTGTTATTTTAGTGTACAATAAATGAATACAGAAAGAATAAAGTGGCCTGTGATGCTGTAGAAATTATCTTGATTAGATGTTGGCGGGACGACCTCGACGCCTTTGATAGAAGTTGGTGGGAGCAGGCCCAGGAGAGAGAAAAGTGGAAGGTGGAAGATGTTGGGGGAGACCTTTGCCCAGCAGTGGGACGAAATAGGTTAGGGAAAAAAAAAAAAAAAAAGATGCAAAGGCCTGTTTAACATCATCACCTCTTCCAATCGCCACTCGACTTAGTTTTGGGCTTTGCCCTCCATAACTCACACCACCTAAAAGGTTTTGATTTGATTTGTATCAGCAATATAGCGAATACTTGCAATTGAATGAGAGATGAAAGTAGAAACCTCAAGTACGAACGGTAGACAAACAGACGCCTGAGACTTTAAGGTCAACAATATTTACGTTTGTGAAGATTAACCAGAACTAACATACTCATGAATCGATAGTATATTCACATTGGCAAATGTAATTTTGTTGTAGCCATATTCTGGAGTAAGGATACCCATGGTTTAGTCAGCACTGCACGTATTAATTATCTTCGTAGATAGGAGCGACTAGACTAAGAGGATGGTAGTGGTAGGTGCTGAGCAAGTCAACTTATCCCCAATCTCTTTTGTTGCTATTTAGGCTGTGAGACGTCTAAATCTTCCCTAAATTAAGGGCTAGGTGTCTTGTCTCTGACGCTATGGAAATCGTTTTGACGTCACAGTTATTTACTATTTTCCTATGACCTGTGATGTAAGGATAAATAATCAAAAAGGCATATTTTCTTTATAATTCTGCAGTGAACCATCGTGGCCATACAAGTTGCCGCTTTCTAGCAAGAACTAGTTTGAGTGTCCGTCCACCATTGACACGATAAATGAATGAATGAACTTTTGCAGTCTCTATTTTACAAATATTCCCGTTTACAAAAGACTTTTCTTAAAAGTCTTAAAGTGCTCTGATTTTGTAGAAAAGTCACTATTTTTATCCTAACCTACATTTAACTACGCACATACTAGGAAGTAACCTTGTTTGAACAATGAAAGAAAGATGAGCAAGCATGACAAAGTAAAAATACTTTTCCCAAAAGCTTAGGGACTTTCTATTAATTATTGTGGTTTTATTTCATTGTTTGTTAAACTTTGAACTCGATGTGTTCGTTTACGTAAATATATATTTGTTGGCATAAAGGTACTTTTGTAGTTTGTGTTAAATTTTTAGTTAAAAATAAAAACAACGTCCAATTCGTCCGAGTTTTCATTGAAGGTGAAGAGAAAACCAACATTTCTTGACTTTTTTCCAAGATTCAATTAATTTTGTTATCTGTTATAGAACAATTTAGGTATTTACTTTAACTCGCTAGCTAAGTTAATTATACTCAAAGAAAATTACAACTAATACAGTATTTACAATATTTACAATATTTACAAAATACACATGGAACAGTTGAGCTATCTACAAACCGTTGCAAACGATTTATAGATAGCTCAACTGGTCCATATATATATATTATATTATATATTATACTTACTTATATACATGAAATTATGTTTTCTTTTAATTTAATTGTGCTAACCGTGCAATGAATAACCTAAATGGGTTCTTCGGAAATCAAATTTTTTACTTATTATTTTAACTATCCTCTTTGTTCTATTTCTCTACATACATTATAACAAACCATAGTCGCTTTCACACGTCACCAAAACAATAAAATCAAATAATACTCACTCACCCATACAAAATCATGGTCCAAAATGCACAAAAACACAGTTTTTCGTAACTCAAAAATTACAAATTCGCACTAAGAGTCTATGAATAACTGCTGAAAGGTCGGAAACTCGGAAAAAAATCGGTTTATTTTTAAAACGCGTAGCCAGGCCGCTAACGCGCGCTCCGTTCAGCCAACGTCTCGAATCTGAAATAATCCTGCTTATGATCCGGAGATGTATATCTGGATTGGGGAAATATAAAATTACTCGTGTTGTACCTACTGTGCTACGGTGGCTGACTGAAACATCGACGAAACCGTGTGGGTTTATATATTATATTTATAAAATTAACTAGGTACCTACTTAAGTAATAATAAAATTACAACTAGGTAATACAGTAATCACAATATTTACAGAATACACATGAAATAGTTGAGCTATTAGGTAAGTACTTAAGTAATTTCAATAAACTCTTTTTTTTATCTATAAATTTCATTTTCTTCGACCTTTAAATTGATTATTTCTGATTATTTCCTACTTAATAGTCATACTGTTATTGGTTAATAACAAATAGCATTCCTGCGATAGATTTCACGTAGGTAATTTAAAAAAAAATATTTATCATTTACTAAATACATAGGTAATTTATTTTTTACTATAGCACTAAGAGAATTAGAGAGCTATGCTCATAAAACCAATTCGTTTTCATCTGTTTTAATGCATAATTAGTGTCGCATACTTTCCCTGAAGGCCAAATGTAAATAAAAATAAATAGTTTTTTAAAAGGTTAAATAAAAGCTTGTTCAAATTATAACTTTTGTATATAGGTAGGTAGGTACTAGGTGTTGATTTTGAATTTCATCGTTTCCAATGAAATGCTTTATAGTTTGTAACCTACTAAATATTCTCTCACTGACGATAAATCATCGATAAGTTAAACCATCGACACGTCCCATCACTAGTCGAAAAGTAAGTCAGCTCGGCCACACCTGCCTTTTCCACGAATCTTTTGTTTATTTCTGGTACGAAATGTATATAAACATGTACGTTTGTAAGGTCTTCTGTCAATCTGTCAGTACATATCGTTCTTGGGATCATTTCTTCACCTCTCACTTGACTGTGGTACATGCACCTACCTACCTGGTACTAGCTACCAGCATGCCGAGTGTGTACGTTTGACGTTTACTACAAAGTCACTTATACTATAGGTAATGTTGTATGTAGAATCATCAGTTTTGTAAACTACCCGCTAGGGGCGCTGCTCGATCTCTATACAACAATAGTTTACCTACATCAACTTTGTACTCATATCTACCTACGTAAAACGAACACTCATAATAAGCATAGGTAAGGGCTCTGGCTGGCGTGACGAACCATCAAGTTGTTATGGTGTGCGATGCCAATAACAAAAAAAAATAGCTTGTTTTTGTGATTGACAATACCCCCGATTCTGTTATTTCATTTTCGGAAACTGACATAAGACACCACTGAAAAAAAAAGACGGGTACCTATACCTACCTACATAAATAATTTTGCACTGTCAAATTAAGTAAGTTTAGGTAAATGCAACAACAGATTCGACCCAGGGGGTAACATTATTTTAACAAAAAAATGTAGACATCAGAAGACAGAAAAAAGTGAAACGTAGTGAACAAAAAAGTGACAACAAAAAGTGAAAACCAAAAAAGACTTGGCAAAAGGACAATCCTCCAGTGCCAGAACAAAATAAAAAAAATAATGTAGAGCCATAACAAAATTTAAAAAAAAATGTAGATACTAAGTAGATATAAAATATACCCAATACCCATGTCTTTGACTAAGTAACCTAGAAATTGAGTTGGGTTCGTATCGTAAGTGAATTGAAGATCACGAAAAACAAATCGATCAATAGAGCGATGATAGATCAATGTGAATCGATTGGCATTAATTTGTAACCTTCGTTATCGATTACTATTGATCTAAATCTACAAACTATTTAGAGGCAACTATGAATAGGTATATTGGTTCAACTAGCAATGTTCAACGCGGTTGTTACTTGTATGGGTGACCTCTATATATCTGTTGGGGATTTTATATGGGCTAGTTTTTGCAAACAATGGCGGCGAAAACACTTCCGGACCAATGTTAACACTCGATACCAAAGAATCTGTAATACGTAGTTCCTACGTAAGAAGAAGCGGGACTCCCATTCTACCAAAATTACACACTGAAAATCTCGTTCATTGTTCGTTTTTCGAAAGCACGAGTCTAGTTCGAGAGTTTCACCAATTCGATACTGCGAACCGTGATTCATATCGAGGAAATATCGATTTGCGAAAAGTGAGAATCGAGAACTCGCAGTTTTTCTATGAAGAAAAGTATTGCAAATTTCCCGCTAGAGGCGCTTGTCAAGTTTTTGTATTTGTTAAAGAAAACCCGATATGCGTGGATTAAGCATTTTGATGGACGATGGCGCACGACAGGATTTAAACCCACGACCTAAGGCGGGGTCGCTACCACTAGACTACCGGTGCGCTCAATATAGGTATCTAGTTTGTATTTACTACATAGATACAAGTTATATACATTACCTAACACTGTGTTATGTAATGTATAGAACTTGTATATACCTTGATCTAAGAGTTACCACGGAATAAATTATACTTATTGTACCTACTATCAGTGTTTCCGTCATTACACGATAAAACCGTAAAGACAGGTACTCATGTGGACGGTTTAATTTACACACCCATATTAATTATTATTTAATACTTTATTGCACAAAATTATAAATTTGTTACAAAGGGTGGACTTAATGCTGAAAGCATTGTCTGCCAGCCAACCCAAACGTGGTGGTGTAATGAGGTGGTTGGCGTGCGACATTACAGAGAAATCTTAAAAAAAAATATCTTAAATAAATATTATGAGCTTAATTCAATATATAAATGTATATATATATATAACATAACTAATAGATAAAACATTATGTATTAATATGACTCATAAAGATTTACACTCCGTAATGTAATCGTTTGCTCATTCACTGCTCATTCTGCTCATTGCTCAAGGTCTGATCCGGACTCAGATTATCCGAGTACAGATTTAGACATAAATCGACACTCAAGTCACGTTCTTATTCCGAAAACACAAATAACAAACGTTTTCCATAGACAAATTAATAAAATCTATGCTCAAGCATTGGGTATTTTTTTTTATTTAACATAACTCGTCCCACGTTTGGGCAATGGTGTCCTCCAAAGATTTGTAATGCTTACCGAGCTTTCTCACACCATCTCCTTACGAAGACGTCGAGTTCGTCCCGCCAAAGCGTTCTCGATATAAAAAATCGTAAAAAAAAAGTTAAATATCGGTTTTAATTTACAACCCTTTTCAGATGTTATTTAGATTATTCACTAATTCAATATTCAAGGTCACTAGTAACCTAGTGGTACTGACTGTTAGATGACAAAAAATGATATCATTATCCTCATATCAATGGAAACGTAGTAACACACACATTCAAAATCGATATATTTATAGTCATATCAACAACTTATCAGCCTACACTTACTCTGAACTGTAATAA
Source organism: Eulithis prunata (assembly GCA_918843925.1). Classification (NCBI taxonomy): domain Eukaryota; kingdom Metazoa; phylum Arthropoda; class Insecta; order Lepidoptera; family Geometridae; genus Eulithis; species Eulithis prunata. The sequence goes on from OU974035.1 coordinate 377,315, forward strand.
CATCGTAATAAGGCTTAATTTTGATTGTTTTATGGTGTTGTCAGTGGTTTTATCTCTGACTAGCTTCCGCTCGCGACTTAGTTCGCGTCCCGTTGGATCCCGTTGATTTTCCGCGATAAAAAGTAGCCTATGTGTTAATCCAGGTCACGGACAATATTATATTCCAAATCGGATCACATTTTACTTGCACTCACAACAAGTACACACACGAGGGTTCTCCTCTATAACCAGACTCCTAAGAGACTGGCGTACCAAGAGAACCCTCTATACACTCAGGCATTACACACTCACACCTTCTCACACACACACACAACACTTTTATCTAAAACTTTGGAAGTATAGGTAGTCGTTTAGTGATGGACGTTATTCTTACCTAATAGCATGAAAAATGTAAATCCGTTATTGGCTATAAGATGAATTTATAAGATACCTACTCTGTGCAACCTAAGAGCTGTGGATTTTTTTAAATAAATAAAATAAAATAAATAAAGTACTTCTTGAGCCAATTCGTTTTTTTGTATGATAAAAATAATGGAACAAGCTGATAGCTCACCTGATGTTAAGTGGTAACTTCTGCCTATAACAATGCATTACCTCACAGAGCAAGTCCAATGAGGACGTGCCCTGTAAGCAATGCACTGCGTCCATCACTCTGAGACGTAAAGATCTTGAAGTCTCATGTGCCTGTAATTACACCGGCAAAAAAAATTTCGTTACAAACATACTTACATACAAATCTTTCCTCTTTATAATATTAGTAGGTATCGATATAGATAGGTATAGATATAGATAGAGCATGCTTGAGATTTCTAGTCGCATAGTTCAGCTTGAACTGTGCTGTTGTGTAGAGTTAATATTTGTACAACTAAATAAACCAGTTAAACATAGTTATTTTAATATTTACCTGTTTATTTTGTAGTGAGCATTCTGTAGTGGATTAAAACAGTGTTTTATCATTATTGTATGTAAAACTTTTGACTTTATTTAAATTCTCAATAATACTTGTGATTGTATTGACTTTGGAAGTTTATGAAAAAAAAAGGTGTTAGTATCGTGACATTGAGATAATTGTGTGTACCTAGGTACTCTGTGAAAACATTAAGATAAATACGGAAACTGAAGACGTAGCTAGTAGCCAGCGACGTTGCAATATTTCCAGAGTTAACCATGCCATGGACAAGACCAGCCAGTATTCCAGTAGGCCAAGTCTGGAGTAGGTTTGAAGGGAGGGAGAGAAATAACCAACCAGCCCACAAGTAAGTTTTGCAATATCTGGCATAGCGTCCAATTCTTTTTCGAGTCGTCCCAGTGTTCTAACCCGGCCGTGCGTCAATGGATTTATCGTTTCGGAAAATTTATATGCGCATTAACACGAGCTTAACGGTGAAGGAAAACATCGTGAGGAAACCCTTGGCTTAGTCAGCTCCGCACGTATTGACCTTGTCTATCCTGTGGATATGGCTGACTAGGCTGAGAGGATGGTATAGTACTACAAGCCTTTTTTTATATTTTTTTTGTTAACGGGGGGAAATCTGCTTTCAGACAACTACTCCATCTAAACATTGTCCCAGGCACTACAGTGTGTCGTTAAGTGTAGGCATAGGAAGCCTGTTGACGGTGTATAAATCATCTTCAATAGATGTAAAGGCCCACTAAGTGGCCAAGTCTTCCTCCAACTCTACCACTGATCCCGTTCTTCGGTCATAGCAATCCGTCTCGAACACGTCAAAAGTCCCTTCAATGTTTTCTCAGCTGAGGACGGCGACCTTCAAGTTTTTTTATACAATTAAATGAAGGAACAAGCCAATGGCAAATCGTTATAGACAGTGATTACTTAACATCAGATAGGTCTGATGTTATGTAATCACTGCCTATAACGATGCATTGCTGCACTGAGCACATCCATTGAGGACGTGTCTTGTGATTGTATGGCAGTATTGGCAGTTAGGTACTCATTTACATTTTCCAGGTATCAAATCAGAGATATGGATGATAAATACAAGCAGAAATGCTTGGATTTGATGGAAGAAACGTTTCTGAGAGACGAACCTCTCTGCGATATCTTGGGTGAGCTTGTACATTGGTGTAAGGTTTTACCTACTTCTTAGGCCCATGCCGATATAGAAATCGTTACTCAAGCATAGATTTGTGTAGAGATTTTCATACAAAAACCTATGCTTGAGTCCGCAAGCAGTTAATTAGCATACGGACCCTACTAGAGAGTGTCCGTTGGGCTCAAGCATAGATTTTTGTTTAGATACCTCTATTCAAATCTATGCTTGAGTAACAATTTCTTTAACAGCATACGGAGGTCTAGTCTAGGGTAACTATTTTCTTTCCGGTTGGGAGTTTCAAAACAATTTTGAAACCTTTATCCTTTACAGGATACTTTTATTCAGTTTCTGACTTCTTGAAGAAGGGTTCGTGTCGCTTCTACAACTATTAATAGTGGATTAGGTACCTAGAAATTTTTGCACGCCAATCTCTTTGGTAAAAATATGCGGCACTTATTTATACTTTTACATCTTTGTACATAAATTACCATATTTTTATGCAAATAAATGACTTGATTGATTGATTGACAGGAATAACCAAAGACCCCGTCTCTATAGCTACAATACGATCGAATTGGGAAGGCTACGTAGCCCAGGGAGTGAGCCTGGCTTGCTTTACGGAGGTGGATGGAATGCCAGATGAACTTGTGGGCTTTAACATCACGCTGGTGAAGACTCGGGATGATGAGGAGGAGGATCTGAACCAGGTGATGCTTCTGATGAGTCTGGAGAAGTGGAACACTTGATCTCCGCCGCATCTAGTGGTTGTATTACGAAAATCGGGCTGGAATAATAAAAACACAATATAAATTAGTTCTAGCCGTTCTAGGGTACCTACTTTAGCTATTTACATACGTACTGACCACTTATGTGAACTTGACTAGGTGTAGGTAAGTAACCAATATAGGTAGTAGTTTTACCTAAATAAGTTGGTATCCATATCTACGTATCTAATCTACTGATCAAGTAATTATATCTTACCTAAGTTAGTATCTATATCTACGTATCTAATCTACTGCTCAGGTAATTATATCTACTTTAATTCCTTTGCAAATTAATAACTCTTACCCGTTCCTTGTATCATGTTATAAGTAGGTAGGTAGGTACTAGGTATACCTAATCTACCTATGCTTGTCACAATTGACTCGACTGCATCGTAAGCCAATCATAATTGAACTATGTATAAGCTGGGTACTTAAGTACCTACCCGCGACTCTAAGCTCACCAAACCTGACTTCCAGGTCAAAGGAGAGTCCTGGAAGAAACTACTCCTGACACTAATCACTGCTGAGGAGTTAGTAGACGTGTTCAAACTGTACGAAGTAGATAAGTACCTGACATCCAGCGGCCTTACTGTGCTGCCGGAACATAGAGGGCAGAATATCGGTGCTAAGCTGTTTCAAGCTAGGTACAATCATATTTTCCTGTTTTCCTTGTGCTAGGTATATGTGTAGGTTTATTTATTTATTTGTATGTAGGTTTATTTTTTAGTAGGTTTATATTATGTATTTGCTATTCTCCTATATGTAATAACCCATGTGTTGTACACGTACCCACTTTCATTTTCCCATCTCTCATCCTAAGGTTTGCTGGAAGAGAACTCTTTTTAGGCTTAAGCTCGCCTATATGTACATGTTTTAAGTTTAAGTTAAGTTCCGCTGTGTACAATAAAGAATAGAATAGAATAGAAATTATTCGTCCAAGAGTAAGGCTCGTATGCTGATTCACTGCTCAATCACTAATAAATAATAAATAAATATTCACGGACACTTAACACAACGCCTTCTAGTCCAAAACTAAGCAAAGCTTGTACGATGGAAACTAGATGGCTGATAGAATACATACATACATATTTTTTTTGTAAATACATACTTATAATACATAGAAACACCCAGACACAGAACAAACATCTATGTTTACAACACACAAATGTTTGTTCTCGGTGAGGATCGAACCCACGACCCACAGCACGGAAGGCAGAGCTACTACCGACTGAGCCATGACGCCTGTCAAACTGTCACTGATCCGGACTCAAGCATAGATTTTTCTGTGAAAATCTCTACTCAAATCTATGCTCGAGTAACTATTTCTGTATCGGCAATTCGGCATACGGGCCTAAGCTTGCTTATTTATGTGGCGAGTACTTTACAAAAAAAATTGTGAGGACTTCCTACCTCCCCTCATTTTTGTTATCAATATCATCAATATAATATATAAAACTCTTTTGAAGCTGACAGAGAATCAATGCACAGCCTAAACCATAAGTCCTAGAGGTATGAAGGTAGTATCATTATATAGTGTAGAGGTGCACTAAGAAAGTAATTATGAAAAGTCGCACCCTAAAGGGTGTAGAACGCGAGTAACGCCGCGGGCGACGGCTAGTAAAATTATATATGTAACTACTATACCTAATGTAACAAAATTATGAGAATTAGACTTATATGTGTAGGTATTTGATTGTTTAATTTGAATTTCAGAAAACCATTATGCCGTGCTCTCGGCATACAGGCTACGGCTACTGTGTTTACCGCAACAGCATCACAGGTAGGCACACATACACACAAATACATGGGTACTAAACGTAGGTAGGTTCCTACTTATTATAAAAAAGAATGGTTGACGAGCTCAATAAAACTCGACTCAAGAATGACAAATTGAGTCTCGGTCTGAGCTTAGTTTGCGATTCGATCTCATAGTTTTGGGATTAAATTGAGCAAAAAGTTTTAGAACGTAAAAAAACTGAACTGTTTTTTAAGTTTTTTTTTTATTTGCAGGTACTCGCAGCAAAATGCGGATACACACAACTAGCAGAATTGAAATATTCGGATATGTTGTCACAGGGCATCGACATCAGCGGTTGCGCGACTAAAACTGCTAAAGTCATGGGTACTAAGTTCAATTTTGAATGACAAATACCGACGGTATAATGTAGGAGACAAAAAATGACTCAAGCATTGTAAATTGTAATGGATACTTTAACACCCAAGTTTTTTGAAAATGTCTGGTACTTTTTAGGCTCGAGCTCGAGCCTTTAACTGTAAACCGACCTTTACGATCTTGGCCCGTATGCCGATACAGAAATCGTTACTCAAGCCGATCTGTGCTCAAGCATAGATTTGAGTAGAGATTTTCATACAAAAATCTATGCTCGAGTCCGGATCAGTGCTTGATCAGTAAAGCATACGGACTTATGCTACTTATGGGTAAATTCGTCCAAGGGGTAAACGCAGGTATTAAAATACAGACTCTAAAGTCTTCCAGTGAATATATTTATGTATTTTAATAAACGACGGCAACAAAATAAAATAAATAATATATTATGACAGGGTCAAAGTAGAAAATTTAATAAAAAAATTAACTATACATCTAAGTAGATACCTAGGTACCTACTAAACATTACGAAGTGATTTTTACTAATAATTATACTTTGTATACCTACATACTAAGTATTTCTATTTATAAATATTATATTTTTGATAATTAGGCATAATAGTGTAGGTAATACCTTCTACCTAGGTTGCTTTAAAATACCTACTTCTACCTAGGTACCTAAATGAATATGAATATAATGAATAATAATGAATAATGAATATTCACGGACACTTAACACAACGCCTTCTAGTCCCAAACTAAGCAAAGCTTGTACGATGGAAACTAGATGGCTGATAGAATACATACATACATTTTTTGTAAATACATACTTATAATACATAGAAACACCCAGACACAGAACAAACATTTATGTTTACAACATGCAAATGTTTGTTCTCGGTGGGGATCGAACCCACGACCCACAGCACGGAAGGCAGAGCTACTACCGACTGAGCCATGACGCCTGTCAAATAGTTGTTATATCACAAAATAAATATACAACGCAGTCTTTTTTTAAATAAATTTATTGTTACTAGTTTTGTCTTTTATTATAATCACAAGTACAAACTACATTAGGTATATTATATTAAAAATACAATAAATAAATGCTTTCAAAATGTCTTGAAAAATTGGTAAAAAATGCATTATTATTAAATAGGTAAGTACCTATGTTAATTTGGTAGTAAAATGAATAAAAGAATGAAGATGAAGAAGAATGATAAATGTTTATCATTCTTCCGTGGAAGAATGTATTTAATGTACCTACATTTACATTAAATACTGTATTTGAATGATGGAATTGCTTATAACATTATAAGACAGCATTTACATGGACTTCAATAAATTTGTTAATCAAATGATGTTGCAAACTGTACTTAACCAATTTACTTACAAAATGACCTTTTACTTAAATATATAATGGTTACAAAACTTATAATACTCACTAGTAAAATAAGCTTTGGTTTGCAATATAACTATATTTATGTATAAATATAACAAATATTTTAATTCTATCCATGACAGTGTTGCCGCTTTTTCATTTAAACTTGAAATGAAGTAACTTAAAGTTGAAGTGAAGAAGTAGTGAAGTGAATGAGATGAACAGCTAATTATGACTAATGTGACATCTAATCTAAAAATAACTTTTTATCATGAAAAATTCGTTCGGTGTTATTCCAGGACGAGGACTAAAGAAAGTCACGGTTTAAACGTCAAGGTTTATACAACCCGGCCGAATTAAGCGGTGTAGCGGGGGACGTATCGAGTTCCGAGCCAGGGGGTCTACTGCCAAATGATAAATCCGAAGTAAAACATAATAAAACAGTGTAATATAAGAGTTAGATTACATCGAAATGATGAATGACGAATTATCGATGAGAAGTTCTACCCTAGTATTTATTTGGTTCGTTCCGAAACTATTTTGGAGATTGTCTATAGTGCCGACCGAACTTAGCAAATCCGAACTTTGTTCGTAGTAAGGTAACCATCGGAACTTCGGTCGGGTTTCCGTCGGGCCCGAACATTCGGATGTGTCAATTCACAGTAGGCACCCTGCCCCCCAAGTATCGTTCTTGTCGATCGCATAATTTGACATTTAGAATCGTCAAAATTCGATTTATCGACAATTGCGGGTAGGTTACCAACTTAGTCGATCGGTAGACAAATTCGTTAAATTTTAACGAATTGGCAATGGTGTATCTTTACTATGTTTTGATTCTGACAAACGAAAGTGAACCTTATTTTGACGATCGTAAGGCATCGTTAAAGTTTGTCGACAAAAGATCCGTACTCGCATGGAACGATACGATTCGATACGTTTATCGACTTTAGCGATCGACAACTAAGCGATCGATAAGAACGGTACTTGCACTGCAGGTGTCATGTTAATTCGGTCGGGTTGTATGAACCTTGACGTTTAAACCGTGACTTTCTTTAGTCCCCGTTCTGGAATAAGACCGTAGTTTGTGGCAATTGAACAGTGATCAAGTTTAGAGGCGATTATAAGTAAACCCCTTTAGTCTTATAACTAGAACACACATTAGGAATGGCAAGATTGTATATAACTAGCTTCCGCCCGCGAGTTCACGTCTCATCGGGATTCACATTCCAATAAATAAGAGGTTTAATAATTAATGTCTAAGGCTTGTATGCTGATAAAGAATTCGTTACTCAAGCATAGATTTGAATCTACATTTTCATACAAAAATGTATGTTGGAGTCCGGGTCAGTGCTTAAGTAGTAAATCAACATACAGGTCTAAGGCCGGAATACTGAAACGTCATTCATATTTAAGCACCACTTAAAATTGCTCTGCCTCTGTTTGACATTACTCATTTGTAAGATGGCAATAATTTAAGCGTGAACTTAATTAAAGTGGCGTTTGAGTATTCGGCCGTAAGATTGACATTAGTTGTCATGTTTTGAAGAGAATAAGTAGGATTACTTCTTCAACTTTTCAACGAGCCATTCGTTGGTGAGTTCATCAATCTCTCTTACTTCTAGAAGTCTTGGAGCGCCCACTTCTGCCGCTAAAGCACGCTGGGTGCCAGCATACATTACCTGATATAATAAATAAATATAAAACTCTTTTGAAGCTGACAGAGAATCAACGCACAGCCTAAACCATAAGTCCTAGAGGTATGACATTTCCTATCCTATATAGTATCCTTATATAGTGTAGGGGTGCACTAAGAAAGGAATTTTGAAAAGTCACACTCTATCGCGAGCAACGCCGCGGGAGACTGCTAGTAATAAATAAATATTCATGGACATTTCACACAACACCCTCAAGCTCAAACTAAGCAAAGCTTGTACTATGGGAACTAGATTGCTGATGGAATACTTATAATTTTTTTGTAAATACATATAATACATAGTAACACCCAGACGTAGAACAAACATCTGTGTTTGTCACACACAAATGTTCTCAGTGGGGATCGAACCCACGACCCACAGCATGGAAGGCAGAGCTATTACCAACTGAGCTGTGACTCCTGTCAAATTAAATTGATCAGTATTATGTTACATCTATGTTTGTGGCAGCAAAGGCAGTGCTATGCCAACTGAGCTGTAGAAGTGCTCGTGGCTTGCTTAGTCAATCTTCAATTATCTAAGTTAAGCGACGTTCTGCGCGCCACTATTTGGATGATGACCATTAGTGGCATTCACATGTAAGCGGTTTCGTGCTTCGGAGGGCATTGCTCCGGCTCTAGCAGTCGTTAAGCCATGACGGAGGCCTTAAGGTGGCCTAAAATCCGTTAGATGAGTGACACAGTTAGTTAGTGGCACATCAGAGCGTTTCCGTGCTTCGTGCAAGTTACTGTCCTGGCTCTAGCAGTCGTTAAGCTATGCCGGAGGCCTTAAGGAGGCCTAAAATTCGTTAGATGAGTGACACAGTTAGTTAGTGGCACATCTGAGCGTTTCCGTGCTTCGTGCAAGTAACTGTCCCGGCTCTAGCAGTCGTTAAGCTATGACGGAGGCCTTAAGGAGGCCTAAAATTCGTTAGATGAGTGACTGTTAGTGGCACATCTGAGCATTTCCGTGCTTCGTGCAAGTTACTGTCCTGGCTCTAGCAGTCGTTAAGCTATGCCGGAGGCCTTAAGGCGGCCTAAAATCCGTTAGATGAGTGACTGTTAGTGGCACATCTGAGCATTTCCGTGCTTCGTGCAAGTTACTGTCCTGGCTCTAGCAGTCGTTAAGCCATGACGGAGGCCTTAAGGCGGCCTAAAATCCGTTAGATGAGTGACTGTTAGTGGCACATCTGAGCATTTCCGTGCTTCGTGCAAGTTACTGTCCTGGCTCTAGCAGTCGTTAAGCCATGACGGAGGCCTTAAGGCGGCCTAAAATCCGTTAGATGAGTGACAGTTAGTTAGTGGCACATCTGAGCGTTTCCGTGCTTCGTGCAAGTTACTGTCCTGGCTCTAGCAGTCGTTAAGCTATGACGGAGGCCTTAAGGCGGCCTAAAATCCGTTAGATGAGTGACTGTTAGTGGCACATCTGAGCATTTCCGTGCTTCGTGCAAGTTACTGTCCTGGCTCTAGCAGTCGTTAAGCCATGACGGAGGACTTAAGGCGGCCTAAAATTCACCAGAGTTGGTCAATAACTCATACGAGCTTGCTTTATTTAGTTATTTACCTGAAGCTCCATGTGAGCATCTCGTGGTGTGTAGAATATAAAACACATTGGGAATGAGACTCTTCCATCACTGTGCTCCAATTTATAACTGAAAAGAAAAATAAATTCTTGTCATGATTCTAAGGAAATTTAGTCGGTTACTGACTATGCCAGTTCCAATGTGGGTTCATTATGATGGTAGGTAGTTTATTTTTTTATTAAGCAATGTTAAAATCACAGTAAGTGTATCGTTATCATCGCAAACTGAGTGAGTGTCCCACTAGGTTTCTACCTTCTTCTGAAGAATACGTAAAAAATTAGGAATAATAATATCTGGCCAGAACCGTTCATGTCCAAATACCATTCCCAAAGAGTTTAATTCTAATTCGTAGTGGAGGAATGAGATCTGCACTGACGTCCGTTGGGGTGTATTGTGCATTGTCCCCTTGCTTACCTCACCCCAGCCAGCCCAAAAAGTCAGCATCTCACCTGTATACAATAAACCGAGGCTGATGTGATGGTAGAATATCCTGTAGCTCTTCAAGTTCTATACTCTCCAGCTCTTCATCTACTTCCAGCGCTTGCTTCTCCCGGTTAACCTGGAAAAAATATTTACACAAATTTTTTTTCATTACTTTCTCCGACAATTTAAAAAAAAAATGTTCCAATGTATTGTTATCTATTGTTATCGGCTACTTAACATCAGGTGGGACATCTGCTTGAACTCACTGACTCATAAATATAGTATTTATAAAGGAACACTATTTTCTACCTACCTACCTATCTAATCAAGTAACTACCTACCTAATGTAAGGCTATCGACGCTAAGACTCATGTAGCATTATTCATATAAACCTTGTGGTTTCCTTAGTGCTATAGTACAAAATAAGTTATAATGTATTTTTATAAACAATAAATAAAAAATAAAAAAAACTTATGTAGGTACCTACAAACCTAGGTAAGTACGCAAATGTAGTGTATGATAGTGTGGTATGTAAATTGTACACCACAAAGGAAATATCAAATAACAGTACTAATTTAAAATGACGCATAGATTATCGAAGCTCATGCATCAATGACTCCACTCAGGAAATTGATATTTAAGGAGTGGCTTTGAATTTTTGCATTTTTGTACTCACAACTTAATTATACTACCTACCTTTAAAGGATCATAAAGCAGTAATACTAGCTCGTCTTTCAAAGAAAATAAGGTGCAGTAAGTAGCAGCGTAAAGAAATACAGGAAAAATATATAATGATACAAACCTTGAGTATAAGCGCGCAGTTTGATGTGTGTTTTTGGAAGCGAAACTTTTTCAAAACTTCTTTCACGTCGTCGCCAATATCACACACATTCACGTTGTGCCCGGACATTTTATTTATCACAAAATACGGACTCAAGTAAACAAATTCGACCGTGAATTTTTATTTATTTACGGAAGAACAAGAAACCAAAGCAAGAAACGTCAACACAGCACAAGAGCAGCGTATCCACAGATAGAAAATAAATAAAGCACAGATTAAATACTGACAGGATTAGTGTTGCCATTAGAGAATAAAACTCTTATAGCAGCGCCATCTAGTTTTGAGTAGCAAAAGTTAATTAATGGCGACATCTATTTTCGAAGACATAAACTAAAATACTACGCCATCTAGTGCTGAGTAGCAAAAGCTTATGAATAGCGACAGCGACATCTATTTTATATGATGTAAACTAAAATACGCCATCTAGTTTTCTATTTTAGTAGCAAGCAGACTTGGTTTGGTTTGCAATGGCGAGTGAAAACATAAGTTTCTTACTAAACGCTATTTTAAAAGTGATAAACTAAAAATCGCCCTATTATCGCTTAAAGTTCCCTATTTTAGTAGTCGACTTGTTACGTGCGGGTTTGATTCCGATCGGCAGATACATTTGCAAATAAAACAAGTATTCACTTTGGTAAGCGGCTTTTAATTAAAAAAATCATACAAAATCAATCGCTTAAAACAAAAGTATCACTAATTTTATTCAATATACAAATGTGATGTCACGAATTAGGTACAAACAAATCTCTTGGTAACAAAATCTTAGAAAATACAGTACAATTAATTCACTATTATTAGTTACATCATCAAAGGCTCTTTGCTAAGTTGTTCATCCGGGTTCAGTACTACCACCGAACCTATTTCTGTTCCACATCAATATATATAAAACTCTTTTGAAACTGACAGAGAATCAACGCACAGCCTAAACTATAAGTCCTAGAGGTATGACATTTGGAGGGTAGTATCCTTATGTAGTGTAGGGGTGCACTAAGAAAGGAACTTTGAAAAGTCGCACCCTAAAGGGTCAAGGACGCGAGCAACGCCGCGGGCGACGGCTAGTAGCTCATATAACTGCGTGATTCCAATCAAAGCATTCACAATAAAACCTTCACAACACAATCCTTACAAACGATTTCTTTTACAATCAAGAAAGTCCTTATAATAATAAACACAAGGTTCAAAATGTCAAACATGCACAAGGTTTGTCTGTGGAAACGCAAATCAATATCTTCACAGAGTTGTGCATTTATTGTGAATGTTTTGCAGTGGACTTAACACCTCAGAGATGGATGCTGTGCCTCGCAGAGCACTTCCTGTGAGGACGTGCTTTGTGAGGCATTGCCAGAGAACCACTTAACATTAGGTAGCTCATCTGCTTGTTCATAAAAATACATTCACAACTTAATCAAAAACTCTAGCAATTTTTTATGAATATCATTCACAGCCTTAGGGCATAAGACAAATCTAAAAATAACTAAAAAAATACACGATATTATAGCATGTGTGAAAGAAATATTGTACATACGAGTAAAACTAGAAGTTTTCAAATTGATTTAAAAGAGGTAAGAGGCACTTCATAGGTTTTTACAAACATTCAAATTTTTTTTCAATAAAAGTTACCAGGTATGAGAAAACCAACTTCATGAGATATTAAAAAAAAATATTTAAATCGATTTCTAAGGCCGGTATACTGAAACGTCACTCAAATTTAAGCACCACTTAAGCACTTTAAGCATTCCACTGTGTCAAACTTATGCCACATAGACGCAATTCATTTGTCAGTATTTAAAATATTTTACAAACAATATTCCACTTGTCAAACTTATTCCACATACCATACAATATACCGCTTGGTATGTAGTTATTATTCCATATACAATACAAATGCATTACAAACTTATTCCACAAAAAAACTCAAAATGGAATATTTATCTTATTACAAACTTAACTTATTGTCAGGAACAATCATAAGAGAGCACATATTCATTCAATAAGCAAACGATAATATCACAATAACACTTGAAAGTGTCAAAGAAAGGACCACAGACTTAAAAATGCAAGTTTGTTTATTTAATAATGGCTTACCAATCTTGATGAGGTTTGGTACAAAAATAGCTTGTATATTGGAGACATTGCAAATATAAACTGACATTATATACATATTACACTACACCCTCTAGCACCAAACTGAGCAAAGCTTGTACTATGGGAACTCGATTGCTGATAAAATTAACATTTTTTTTTGATACATAGAACAAACATCTATGTTTGCCACACACAAATGTTTGTTCTCAGTGGGGATCGAGCCCACGACCCACAGCACGGAAGGCAGAGCTATTACCGACTGACCTGTGACGCCTGTCAAACACCATCCTTTGACACTACCAAGCTAAGAAATTCATGATTTTATGATTTAACAATACTTAGAATCTATTTTTTACATCTGTGCACGATAAAACCAAACTATAATTAAACCTTATAAATGAGAGAATTCCCTACGTGGCTCACAGATGCACGGGTGGGTATTTAGTTTGACATCAATCATCAATATACGAGTATATAAAACTCTTTTGAAGCTGACAAAGAATCAACGCACAGCCTAAACTATAAGTCCTAGAGGTATGACATTTGGAGGGTAGTATCCTTATATAGTGTAGGGGTGCACTAAGAAAGGAATTTTGAAAAATAACACTCTAAAGGGTCTAGAACGCGAGCAACGCCGCGGGCGACGGCTAGTCATTTAAAAGTTTAAAAAACTGAAAAAACAAACTCCAATTTGATACGCCTTCATCCTCAAATGATGATGATAATGGACTTATATGGTTTAACTATAGTTATTCAGCATACTGGTTATTTTGCCGCAAATATCTAAGGCTGGAATACTGAAACGTCATTCAAATTTGAGCGCCACTTAAAATTGCTCTGTCTCTGTTTGACATTACTCATTTGTAAAGAGATGGCAATAATTTAGGCGTGAACTTAAATTGAGTGGCGTTTGAGTATTCGGCCATTAGTCTTTTAAAAGCTAGAAAACTAGAACCTATTAGATAGGTACTTAAACATCCCCCAAATTATGCTGCACAATATCTTCTTCTTCTTACAAACCCTTTAAGTAACCAACGGATGCCCGTAGGTTTATTGTAAAATTGTTCGGTTTTTCTATAGATGTTGGGATAATCTAATGTTGCGTTCACACTATGCCGCAGACGGCAGGGAAGTGGGCACGAGCATAGTGTGAACACGATCATGTCTCTGTCCCGGCTCCCGGCCCGAGTTCATGCCCTTGCTCTCTAATGAGAATAAAGGCGATGTTGCTGTGGCATAACGTATAACGTATGGATATCTGTTGGTAGAATTATAGCACCAAATGCATTCCTTTTTTTGATGAATAATGACATCTTTATCTATCAAAAAATCTTAACTCTTAAGATGTTACTACAGTGAGCAAACGGATATCTGTTGGAATATAAAAAAACAATTGTGTTCCTATCTTACTCCCGGGTTCTTAACAGAGGTTTAATATTTTGAGACATTGTTTATGAATTCAGGGGTAAAATCGAACAACCCTCCACGTTTTGTTCAGTCTCCGTTTGTGTATTATTCTTCTTAGGATGCCAGTCGGATGTTACAAAACGATCTTTTTATAAAAATAAGTAACATAACACTTTGATTTACCTAAATCACTTTTAAAACGGGTAAAACTGAACACAGTATAACTTTACCTGGGTAAATGAGTAACGGGTACCACAGTATCACTAAATCTACACGAGATTCCAAACTAACACTACGACTGAACAATTCTTTCACTAACTTCACTCAGCTCGTCAACTTTTTTCACACATAAATTCTGAATCGACTCATCATCTTTACACTCCACGTTAGCAAATTCAATGTTATGTTTAAAATGAACATGTTTTTCCATACTGGACTTCTGAACGCAACGATAATGACATTGCGGGCATTTTAAGCTTTTCTGTCTCGGACGGTACGGCTTAACTTTATCGGACACTTGTAACTTAATACCCACTTCACTCAAATGTCTCTGTTTATGTTTAGTTAGATTAGTTTTCTGAACACATCTGTAGCTACACACATCACAGCTGAACGGTTTCTGATCGGTGTGTAAATACATGTGTTTGACTAAGTTAGGTTTCTGCACTGTCCGATACTCGCAGTACGGGCATGCAAATGGTTTGTACCCGGTGTGTGTACGTTCGTGGACAACTAGATTGTTTTTCTGTGCACACCGATAATCACAGTATTGACAGCGGAAGGGTTTTTCCTTCATGTGCACTAGGATATGTTTTGCTACGTTGTTCTTTTGTCCGGATTTGTAATCGCAAAAGTTGCACGAAAAGGGTTTCTCCCCGGAGTGTGTGCGTTCGTGTATTTTCAAAATGGCGGGCGATTGGCATCGGTACGGACATTGGCTGCATCCGAATTTACCTAATTTATCCCCATCATCTTTCCCCGAACAAGTTTTCGCGTGTTGTTTTAGTGTTCTCTTGGACGTGCATATTTCGTTGCATTTGTAACATAGATATTCGCCTTTTATACTCATTGATAACTCCTCTGTTAGTTTATTAGTTATATTGGAATCATTTTCGCTTTTTTCTGCATTCGCAGCGAATTCTGTGTTATAAATGATTTTATTTTCGTTAGGTTTTAGATTTTCTTTCGGTTCTTCGATTTTATCTTTCCCGCCATCGCCGCCATCTTGGCGTACTTTTTTAAATTCTTCCTGGTAAGGGCTTGTGTTGTCATACTGCCGGTTGACAACTAAGTTCTGTGGTTCTCGGTTTACGAAGTTTTGAGGGTAGTTTTGCCGTGCGTATAGATCTATGGGGTTGAGCGCGGGTATATTTTGGGGTGGATATAGTGAGTATAATTGAGTTTCTGGTTGTAAAGATGCTTGTGTTGGTTGCGATTCGGGAATATGGCCTGAAAAATAAAAAAAACTATATATATACAGGGTGTTACCAGACCACTTCCGAAAACGAAAGGGGGAGCTACAGCACACCAAAACCCAACCAAAACAAAATCAGTTATCCTGAAAAATAATTATAGCCGGAGAAAACAATATTTAAAGATTTGTATTTATTTCGCCAGCCCGCAATGTACGCATTCACGTAGGTAATGTCGAGGCGTAGTACTATTATTTATTCTGTGTCGTAGGTGCCTACTAACGTAGGTAGGTACTAACGTAGGTCGCTCGCACGTCGCGTACTTGAATGACCTGCGATGAACTCTCAGCTGTTCATGCTGTAGTAGACGTAATCTGCGTGCTGCGTGTATATTGCTGCTTTATTTATTTTATTTGTTTTTTTGCTTTTTTAAATGAGATAATTAGGTAGATATGTCTTATTATGTTGTACTGTGTGTATGTAACTAGAAAAAAAATTAAAAAGAGATAGTCAAGGCAATTTTTTTTTTCGCGATTTTTTTCGCTTAATGTTTTCAGTATCATGGTCTGATTGGAACCTCCAAGTTTTCGGAAGTGGTCTGGTAACACCCTGTATAAGACTATATAGAAACTATGAAATATGTTGAAAAAACTATATAATCATAATTAATCATCATCAATATATATAAAACTCTTTTGAAGCTGACTGAGAATCAACGCACAGCCTAAACTATAAGTCCTAGAGGTATGACATTTGGAGGGTAGTATCCTTATATAGTGTAGGGGTGCACTAAGAAAGGATTTTTTTTAAAATCGCACCCTAAAGGGTTTAAAATTAGGATCAAGGATTTTAAGCAAATAATGAGTATGCTGCGACCACGCGACCACAACCGCGGGCAATAGCTAGTTTATGATATGGGGCCTCGCTCATAGAAGAAATAAATCAATATTCAGAGAAAGCATACGAACAGTGGACTTCTACAAGCTGCTATGATGATGATGAAGCATTGGTTATCAACAAATATTTAGAAAACGAAGATGATGGTACATTAGCCATCAGGACAAGTAATATTCCAGTGACCTTTACTGTGTCTAACATAAATATTCATTTGCAAAAGGTTAATGCGCCCACTTACGCAACTTGTCTATGTCTAGGCGCCATTTTATATCTAGGCTAGACAAATATGTAAATAGTTTTACAAAAAAAATTCAAGCCTAGATTAGTTCCATAGGTTCTCTTTGTCATACTAATAATAATAATAAATATTCTTGGACATATTACACAACACTCTAGCCCCAAACTAAGCAAATCTTGTACTATGGGAATTAGATTGCTGATTGAATACTTTTTTTTTTTTGTAAATACATAAATACTTATAATACATAGTAACACTCAGCCATAGAACAAACATCTATGTTTGCCACACGCAAATGTTTGTTCTCGGTGGGGATCGAACCCACGACTCACAGCACGGAAGGCAGAGCTACTCCCGACTGAGCCGTGACGCCTGTCTATTTTGTGATGACCATCATCAAATCAAGATTCAAAACTATCGCAGTTTTGAATCTAATTCATCCACACACCCTACCAGTTTCAGAGGAATTTTCTCTTGCGAACACTCACGTTGTGAAATCTTCCTACTGAGGTTTTCCCTGGCGACTATAGTAAGAGGCCAGTCAAAAAAAGGGATTTAAAATTCTGCAAGGGTCGGCCTTGTGCGTGTGGCACCTTAGAGCTCCAAGTCTGTGCATTTGTTTTGACTTTCGACACGAGTATAGCACACGCAAACGCATTCGCAAAGCGAGACATTTTGTATGAAAACTGGATAAGCGCCTCTAGCGGGAGATTTGGGAATTGTGCAATTCCCAACAAAACGTCTCGCTTTGCGAATGCGTTTGCGTGTGCTATACTCGATTCGAAAGTCAAAACAAATTGACTCGGGGCTCTTGCGTCGCAGGCTACGGTACCGCTTACTCCTACCAAACATATCTAAGAATCATCCCAGATCAACCAGTTTTCCAACAAAGAAAACCGCATTTAATTCAGAGACCTATGTTGAAAGCTACGAGGTCACAGACAAGTTTTTCAATCGTAAACTAGAAAATAAGTTAAATATAAAAAAATAAAAAATAATCATTTTTTGGTCCCAAAACTTGTTTGGATCAAAATGATATCTATGATGAACCTTGTACAATGTTGTTGCTTACAACATTATTGTTTGCGATTTTTTATAAATAATTTCAGTGATTTTATATCTTCAAAAATGTTGAAACGCGCGAGCGTGAAGTTTGATTTATTTATTTATTTATTTAGGTAAGCCAACAATTTGTGCACAGCACTATTTTAACATAGAACTAATGGTCTTAAAACTAGGTGCACAAACCTTTTACAGGCGAACACAACATGCATTTGGTAGATAATAACTGTGAATGAGGTGTCGCCTGATGCGTGCGAGAATCGAAACCGCACGTTTCTCTTGTATCATTAGACGCTGTGAATATTTTAATGATATTCGTTGACCAAGTTCAAGGTCGACATAACATTAACAAAGCCAAAATGATTATTTTATGTTAATTTAGCCAATAAATTGTTTAGAAGAAATCTATTTATGAATGAACTTCAAACTTTGAATTCATGACTATTGCATAGCGAGCGAGCTATGGTGAGATCTCTATATACTCGAAGTTTCTTTAATACAATACAAAGTAAAAAAGCTTTTCTATCTATACTATTATAAAACTGTAAAAAAGCCAAAAACTAAAATTAAAGATTTGGATAAACTAAATATGCAGATCTACTAAATAAACGATTCTGATTCCGAAAATCGTTTTTTTTTTTTATGATAGTAGTAATGGAACAAGCTGATAGCTCACCTGATGTTAAGTAGTAACTTCTGCCTATAACAATTCATTACCTCACAGAGCAAGTCCAATGAGGAGTTTGTCTGTTTATCTGTTTGTTTGTTCGCGGATCACGCCTTAACTACTGGACCAATTTCAATAAAACTTATACCATTCGGAAGCCTTTTTTCCGGATTGAAAATCTATTTTTTATATTTTTATTTCACACTGCGGTAGACATTGGAAAATCAACAACCCATGTTCTCTCGTTTAAGAGACAAGTAAAACCACATTCAAATCCTAGTTCTAATCAAAGTATGAGGCTACAGACCAAACAGACAGACATACACTGTCGAACTACTAATACCCGTTTCATTTTTAGGTCAAGGGTTAAAAAATGTTGCTTACCGTTAATTCCGTTAACGATCCCATGGTTGATGTTATCGTAGAAATATGCATCATCCTCCTGCTCGGATTTGATATGAAACTGCATGGGCATCACGGACTGAGCTAGCTGTCGTTCATTAACTATGTTCACTAATCGTTGGTCTAATCGTTGGGCGACCTAGAATGATAAGTTAATTGTGAGTAACTTTCTTAAAAAATTATGATATGTTCGGCACAGTAAAAATTTAATAATGTAAGTTTCTAAATTAATAAAATAATGAGTAGTAGGTACAAGTTAGATGGCCACAGCTTTTTATTTATTTTATTTTGATTTTTTACAATCAGAAGTGCATATTGACTTAAGCATAGATTTTTAAACAGTATCAATATATATAAAACTCTTTTGAAGCTGACTTAGAATCAACGCATAGTCAAACTATAAGTCCTAGAGGTATGAAATTTGGAGGGTAGGATCCTTATATAGTGTAGGGGTGCACTAAGAAAGGAATTTTGAATAGTCGCACCCTAAAGGGTCTAGAACGCGAGCAACGCCGCGGGCGACGGCTAGTAAATGATATAAATAAAATTACCTGGTCCAATCGTCCAACATTTTGAGCCAAATTCCCATCCAGCAAGTTGCTATCTGGTACACTCTGTATAACCATTCTCCGTGTATCCTCCTGCAGAATCTCCTGCTCCATATTTCGGTTCAAATGGTGTGATAGATCAATCTCATGGCTTAAGTGGGGTAGGTCAGCTCGGATCTGTGATAGCTGCATATCGTTCAACCGTAGATCTTCCGTTAAGTTTTGCGCTAACGACAGACTGTTCTGTAGTTCAATCTCGTTACCCAAGGATCTAACTAACGATAAGTCTATGTTTCGGTTCAAGGTTTGAATATCCTCAGGACGAAGATTAGGGTCGGACAAGTTTTGGGCAAAGTTGAGCTCTAGGTTACGGAAGTGGGCTGGGATCTCGTTGAATGAGTGAAGGTTGGTTTTGAGCATGAGGGTGGACATTTGTCGGGGTGAGAGGGGTAGTTGGAGGCTGTGGACGATGGAGCCTGCGTTTAGGGAGGACTGCATCGCTTGGTGAAGCTGCTCCATCGATATCTGTGTGTGTTGGTACTCCGTTGTGTCAATTTGGTGTGATTTTTGTAGCTGTAACAAAATTCATTGTGATTTTTTATACTTTTTTTCTTCTTTTTCTTGTGGCTGTTCAGTGGCTAACAATTCTTACTAAAAATATAAAGGAGAAACACAAAAACGAGGAAGCTACTAGAAATATACAAATAATAGACTGACCTATAGGTATTAAAGAGTTAAAGTTTTATATTACCCATATCTACTAATATAAGTACTTACATAAAACATTTACAAACGGGGTATGTATGTACCTAAATGCTAATGTGATTTTTTTATACTCAAAAAATGTTAATCATGATTTCTATCATTTTTGGCTCGTCAGAAACGGTTTCTTGTAATGTTTACTTTTAAAACGTTCCAGCACTTACGTTATCCATGTAAACCTTGTAGTTTTCTTCATCGATAGCGTGTTGATCTTCCCTCTTCACGAAATCCATTGTGAACGTTTTTTTTGTAATAACTTGTTTAGCATAACCTTACTTTCATTTTTTTCGCAACGGAATATTTCACGTCTTATTTATTCGAATATACAAGAGAAATGTTAACTAGAATATTGTTTTATTCAACATTTTATTAGAAACGAGTTACAACAGAAAAAAGAATCAATTTTATTATATTTTCAGGAATCTGGTTGAATTGAATCGAGTTGAATTTGTTGAATGAAAAACGGGAAGGAAGGGAAGCAAACTGCAAAAGTAATCAAGTGAGAAAGAAATGAAACGACAATCTAAACTAGATAGACAAAGAAAGGAGTATGCTATTTGTTGCTTGCTTGCTTGATAGCCAAGAGCCGACAAACATCTGCCTGGGATACCAGCTTATTAAGAAAAAAAAGGTTTAATAAATAAAATATATTATTATAAGAAATTCAAATGAGTACATACATACTTGTCCATGTTAAGTATTTATTCATGAAAGGTTTTGTATAATTTTATTTAAATAAACAATTTGTTGATAATTTTAAAATATTTGTTCCATACCATAATAACAGAGATTGCTCTGAGGTGTTATTCTATTTAAGACAAGAAGTTTTTATTTTAGTTCCTACATATTTGTTTATTTTATTGGCGATGACACTTATGTAAGAAACGTCCATCCATCTATCTAAATCTTAAAAAAAAAACTGCCATCGCACACAACACAGTCCCATAATTTCACACCAAAGTTACAGAATCTCCTCAAAGTTAACTAAACAAGTTTTTGATGGTAACCCTTTTACAAAAAAAAAACAAACACCACACAACCCGAGTGTCTGGTAACCCATGGACCGGTAAT
The DNA here is from genome assembly GCA_918843925.1 of Eulithis prunata. Taxonomy (NCBI): domain Eukaryota; kingdom Metazoa; phylum Arthropoda; class Insecta; order Lepidoptera; family Geometridae; genus Eulithis; species Eulithis prunata. The sequence goes on from OU974035.1 coordinate 398,709, forward strand.
ATGCAATAGCATCTGGCATTTCTTTCTACCAAGTATGCACTTTGTAGTAGTTGTCTCTTTCGCTCAGTGATGCTCAATTTCATTTGTTTCGTTCCAGCTCTTCAATCAAACAAATCAATCAATCAAACAACCAATAAAAAAAGTTACTTATGTATATTTTTTTTCTTATATTTGACCTTTGCTTCGCTGCCGGCCGCTTTTATGATTCTAGCAAAATCTCTTTCGGAGTTTTTAGTGGTGCCGTTATTGCGTTATAACCGTGGAATAAATATAACAAATCTCTTATTATATCAAGCGAAACGAGAGTTTGCCGTCCATTACGGGTAAGTACCTACCTATGATTGTCTTTTGAAGCTTCATAATCTTCCTATCTACGTAAGAGTCTACATAGCAACAAATATCATTATTCGATAGTGAAACACTAGGTAGGTACCTGCACTACCTACCTATACTCAATTTTAGAACTAGAGATAAATCATCACTATCATAATAATGACTGATCCTTCCAACTTACTAATAGGGGAAGAGGGGCAAGTGATTCACATTCCGCTATTTTTTTTTTTATTTTTTTTTTTATGAGCTATAGCTAAGCATTACTTAAATACTTAAATATTAATATTATTAATTATTAAATACTTCGTTTACGTACCTATTAATAATCTGAATATCTACCCAAGTAGATTGATGATTTCAATTACAATAAGTAGTTTGGAACCTTCATCAGGCTTCACATAAAATAAACGCCAAACTCACAAAGTTACGTTGTTCCGTCATCTGGGTTGGGTTTAGGTACTTTTCTTCCCGATATCAAGGCAATATGTTTGGAATGTTAAAACCTATATCAGTCCAACAATTGAAACTTTTAATAAAATACAACAAGCGTTTGAACCGAGAGGCAGGGTGCTTGAAGTTACGCAAGACTTTGACTAAACATTGTTTAGGTTTGAGTTTGAGGTAAGTATAAGCTCCAGCATCTGAATCTTTTCGGATTATCAACGTGATTAGCCAAGGGTTATGTAAATAGCAGATGCAAAGTAGTTACTCATGCCTGCACAATGCAAACCTCACACAGCCATCATCATCATCAACCACTATCTCATTCTGGAAGTCACAGATAAAACCAGACCATTCATTGTTCCAGAAAGAATAGTAGCAAAATGTCAAAGACAGCGCTGATGGTGATAGCCCAGGGGTCTGAGGAGATGGAAACTATCATAACTGTGGATATGCTGCGTAGGGCTGGAGTAAGTACACTCATTATAACTTGTTACCTGTAGTTCTTGAAGTAAAGAGAATCAAAGTTCTGGAAAAAACTCTGATACTGACTGCTGACTGAACATAACACTGACAATTATGCATTTTAAAATATTAGTATCTGTGGGTACATAATTACAGGTGACAGTGACGCTAGCCGGACTAGATGGCAAGGAGCCAGTATTGTGCTCGAGAAACGTTACAGTGGTGCCCGATAAGTCGTTGGCTGATGCTTTAGCGGAAACCCCTTCGTATGACGCGGTAAGTTATCTGAGAGAAATCTCTAGCATTAAGTTCACCTACGTACAATACTATTTCGTTTCATCTCAGAGTGACATACCCGGTTTTCGCTTATGATCTACGAAGGAGGCCTATGCCCAGTGGAGTTCTTAAGTGTGCTGTGATGTGTTTGACATCCACCAATAGGAATCGTTTAATTAGAAATTACTGGGTTTTCACCATTTATTTCAACTGCTTGTTGAATGTAAATGAATGATAGATCTATCCTACCTATACATAAAATGGTTTCAGGTGATACTTCCTGGTGGCTTGGAAGGCTCTGAGAGGTTCTGCAAGTCAGAGGTGATTGGGACACTGCTGAAGGAACAAGAGAAATCTGGGAAAATTGTCGCTGCTATTTGTGCAGGTATTTTTGTGCATTATATTGTACCGCCTAGCCTGCTCGTCTGCCAGCTATGGCATAAAAAATAACTATTTAACTCACATTTTGATACTTTTTGACACGGTTTAATAGCTCTGCGAAAGAAGAGGTTCTGTTCCACCAAAATCCACCTACAGAATTAAAATTTTGTAAAAAAGTAATCCACTGTGCCCCCTCTTCCCCTACCGAATTCTGTAACCTCAAATTCAATGAAATACCTAACACTAATTCTAAAATAATTTCTAAAAAATTGTCCCCTTTGCCCGTCTTCCCCCTAAATTTTTTAGGTGTTGTAAGTCAACGTTTTTTTATTTTATTTCAGCTCCGACAGCTTTAGTAGCCCATGGTGTTGCCAAGGGTAAAAAGATTACATCTTACCCCACCACAATGGATAAAATAACTTCAGATTATACTTACATTGAAGGGAAAAAAGTGGTGGTTGATGGCAATATTGTTACTAGCCGAGTAAGTATCATTTATTGCTTATTTTTGTAAACTTATCTGTGATTGGCTATTTAGTCTTAACTTCAGGTGGGCATCTGCTTATTCAGTCACTTTTTCTCATAAAAAAATGAGACGTTAGGTACCGGCACGGTTTAATAGCGCTGACCTTGAATGCGCAGTAATAGTCCGTATTTAGCATCATAACAAGTCTAAATATTATTTTTAAAAAAACTAGACCTCAACTAGGTACACAAGATATACTCTAAGAGACTAAGAGTCTACTAGCTGGTGCCCTACTAGCTGGTGCCCGCGACTTCGTCTGCGCAAGATTAGAAGTGCAATTTGCTATGCGAAATCTACGCGTTTCTGAAGAGTTCGCGTCCCGTTGGATCCCTTTGATTTTTCTGGATAAAAAGTAGCCTATGTGTTAATCCAGGTCACGGACAATATTGTATTCTAACTTTCATACAAACCGGATCAGTAGTTTCTGCGTGAAAGCGCAACGAAAATCCATATATCCATACAAACTTTTGCATTTATGATATTAGTAGGATTCACGAAGAGTTTTGTTAATTCAGGGTCCAGGAACTGCCTACTGGTTTGGTCTGTCCCTCATTGAATTGCTGGTTGACAAAGAAGCAGCTGACAAAGTTGAAAATGGGATGCTCATCTCTTCATACTAAATGTATACGAGGACAGCCCAAGTCAATTTTTAAAATAAATATATTATTATATTCATGGACATTTATAGTTATAGACATTCATAGACAGGCGTCATGACTCAGTCGGTAGTAGCTCTGCCTTCCGTGCTGTGGGTCGTGGGTTCGATCCCCACCGAGAACAAACATTTGTGTGCTGTAAACATAGATGTTTGTTCTGTGTCTGGGTGTTTCTATATATTATAAGTATGTATTTACAAAAAAAAGTATGTATGTATTCTATCAGCCATCTAGTTTCCATCGTACAAGCTTTGCTTAGTTTGGGACTAGAAGGCGTTGTGTTAAGTGTCCGTGAATATTTATTATATATTTATTTCACACCACACCTAACTAGATTGCTGATAGAATACTTATATACATTTCTTATTGTAAATTGATTTGGTCGCCCGCGGCTTTGCTCGCCTGGTAGCAGCATACGCATTATTTGGTTAAAATCTTTGATCTTAATTTGTGACCCCTTAGAGTGTGACGCGTGTCAAAATTCCTTTCTTAGTGCACCCCTACACTATATAAGGATACTACCCTCCAAATGTCATACCTCTAGGACTTATAGTTTAGGCTGTGCGTTGATTGTCAGTCAGCTTCAAAAGAGTTTTATATACTTAGATAAACAGTTTTTTAATAAATAACTTTAAAATAGTATTTATTTTATCCTGATGTTATTTGTAAGGAAAAAACACAAAAAAACTATTTGATTCTGTAAAAAAAGATTTATTTACGTAAAAAAACTATAACTAATGAGATTAAAATTGATCACAATAATATCAAGTATACAAGAGTACAAATAAATTAGATAAATGCAGTACAATTTGGAGAAAACGCAGCGTAATACTAATAATTCTAAAATTATTCTTATTAAAGCCTTGGTCTCGCAATCGTAACGCACAACGCTGCGGTATGCGGCTCAACGCAGCGTACCGCGTTTGCTCTTCGCCGCTGACGCAGACTGCGACGGAACAAGAGACCATAATAGACGTTTTCCACACGACTATGTGTCTGGCGCCGCATGTCGCATACCGCACCGTTGTGCGTTACCATCGCGAGACCAAAGCTTAACAGTCACACTCAGAGACGAACGTTCAAATATAATCAACGCTCGAGTTACTAACCACTTACCAATGATAACTTACGAATCCACACCGCAAATTCTAAGTAAGAAATATAAGTGACGTCTCTGAATATGAGTCCCCTAACATACATATATTATATATCTGCCACACTCAGAGCCGCACGTTAAAAGATAATCAGACATTTCTTATTTTGCGTTCACACTATGTCGCAGTCGGCAGGGAAGTGGGCATGAGCATAGTGTGAACACGATAATGCCTCTGTCCCGGCTCCCGGCCCAAGTTCATGCCCTTGCTCTCTAATGAGAATAAAGGCGATGTTGCTGTGGCAATAACTCCGCGGCAATAATACCGGCAGCGGCATGGGCGTAGTGTGAACGCGGTATGAGATAATGAAACAGACACTTGCAGTAAAAGTCGGATAATTACCTTACTTTTCTTTTATTACCTACCTACTGTAATACCGCGTGCACACTATGCCCATGCCGCTGCCGGAATGTATGGCGGCATCACTGCCGCGGACTTATTGCCACAGCAACATCGCCTTTATTCTCAATAAGCAGCATACATGCCGGCAGTGGCATGGGCATAGTGTGCACGCGGTATAATATTTAACGGGTTAACACTACTTATACATTTCAAGAGTGTTTTACAAAGAATGTCGGCAGAGTGTTCCCATAATTATAGGGCACCACAGCGTGCACAAAAGAACAAACATATTTGAGGTTTTGGCTACATTACCAGTTATCTAAGAAGTCGTAGCCAGATTTGGGAAGGATAGAATCCGTGAGGGTTTCGGTCGAGTGGAAGTCTGCACTAGAAGCCTGGCTCGAAGACAGAAGTCCTCTGTTCTCTTCGGAAATATCTGTAATTAATTGATATTTGTTGAAATTAATAGAAAAATAGAAATAGAAAAATAATTTATTTACAACACAACACAAGAAAAATTAAACATAAGTATTAAGTAGGTAGCATAAGTAGGTAGACTAAACTAAAACATGACATAAATAATAAATAAATAAAAGAAACCAAAATCTAGTTAAAAGAATACCTAATTACCTATAATAACAAAACTAAACATAGTGCTGCAAAATGGATCCTAGCTCAGCATAATGCGGGTTGAGAACAACCCACTTCTAATCTTGATAATCTTGACTATTGGTCCTACACGGTGGTGGGGTCTATGTTATCCTACAATATTATAAACGCGAAAGTGAGTATGGATGGATCTTTGTTACTCTTTCACGTAAAAACTACTAATCCGATTTGGATCATCATTTCCCTGCCCTTATCCCACGCTAGGTGGGGTCGGCACAACATGTTTTCTTCCTCCACTCACTCCTATCATTCGTCAACTCTGAATCTACTCCTCTCACATTCATATCCTCTTTCACACAATCAAACCACTTCTTATTCGGCCTTCCTCTACTTGCATACTCAGCCACACTCATATTCATAACTCTCTTCGTTATATGACTTTCATCCCTCCTCATTACGTGTCCATACCATGCTAATCTACCACTCCTCTACCACTAATCCGATTTCGATGAAACTTTTAATATAATATATTGTCCGTGACCTGGATTAACACATAGGCTACTTTTTATCCCGAAAAATCAACGGGATCGAACGTAGTCGCGGGCGGCAGCTTGTAAACATATAAACATCTATGTTTTGCTAATACACAAATTAATGTTTGTTTATGTTATCTATACAAACATATTCAATAGATAGTTTAGGCACCTTTGTACATTGTTATTCAAACTAACAATGTTAGTTTGAATAAAACAAATACATTATTATGTATTAATTAGAACAATCATGTTTTAAATTCACTAGTGAACCTGCAATACTTATAATAAACTAGCTTCCGCCCGCGACTTTGTTCGCGTCCCATTGGATCTTGTTGATTTTCCGGGCTAAAAAGCCTATGTATTAATCCAGGTCACGGACAATATTTATTCCAAGTTTCATCTGAATCGGATCTGTAGTTGCGTGAAAGAGTAACACACATACATATATCCTCACAAACTTTCGCGTTTATAATATTACTAGGATAGTGTAGTCCTATGGAGGGTAGCCTTTTTAAGGTTAGTATTTTTTAACAAATACACAGCGTCACATCTCAGTCTCAGTAGCTCGCCTTCCGTGCTGTGGGTCATGGGTTCGATCCCCACTGAGAAAATTTGTGTGTGGCAAACATAGATGTTTATTGTATATCTGGGTGTTACTATGTACATAGACTAATTTGGTCTATGCTATGTATAAGTATGTATTTACAAAAAAAGTATATAAGCTGTTAGAAACTGAAGGATTTTGTAAAGTAAGGTTTCTTAGCTCATCCAGGCTTAAAGTATGCTTCCCCTGACGAATGCCTTTTTACATTAGTGGCTCACACTCCCCTAGCAGGTGAAACCCTGTTACTTAAAGAATAAGATACTCACCACTGTTAGATTTTAAAACACTGCTTCTATACTCCTTCTCGAACCTGCTTTCAGCTTGAGGACTCTTAAAGTTGGTCCGGAAGAAGTTATCCGACGAAGCAACAATCTGCGTTTGCCCTCCAGACACAAGACACTCTCGTTCCTCATCTTTGTTCTTGAAATTCCCCATTAACTTTGATATAAAACCTGGTGATGTCACCTCTCGTTCTTCTTTGAAGGTTCGGTTCGATTTCAGAGCATTTTTCAACTCTGAGACCACTTTGGAGTGGGATAGCGCTAGTTCAGACATTACTGGGGCTATCTTTTCGTCCTTAGGTGCTCGGCTGTCACTCAAAACACAAAGATTAAGCTGACTTTTGGACTGGTAGAGGAATGGTGCAGAGTGCTCATCTTTGTATGAGATGTTTTCGTCCTGGATCAGTCGTTGGCCATGGTTTTGGCCGAAGAATGACATTATGTCATCTTTACGGACCGGTGGGTTGTCAATATCAAAGTCCAGGTTATCCAGGAGAGAGTATTTGAGAGCTATGTCCGGTTTTATCAATGATTCATTTATTATTTCAACCTGGAAATAGATAGATTTATGAAAAGGTTTATTTGCCAGAAATATGGTTACAAGTTCATAAGATATGTTTAAATTAGTAGGTTCCACATATTTCACCAAACACATTGCCATGCAAATAATGTTGTTTTGATAATTATCTGTTAATTAAACTATAAAAATTTAGCCTAACTAAATAGGGTAGTTCAGTGGACCTTATCGCTGACAGTGATATCTTCCAGACAACTTAATGTATTGCTGGTAAGTACCAGATAAAGTCTATGTAAAGAACAGATTAAGAATAAACGTGACTAATTAGATACGAGATAGTGCAGTGACTAACAACATAGGAATGGTGAGGAATAATAAACACATTGTTATTTCTACCACTAGAGACATGTTTTATTCAACAAGCGTGCAATAATTTACTAATTAGGTATTACACGCGTTACGAGGAAGTAATTTTAACTTACTTTTTCCTTTTCCGTGAGTGTCTCCCAAATATTTTCGTACGAGCTTCTCGCTTCAAGTACATCGTCGTGTATCTTAGCAGCGAGAGGGTTCATAGACCGAAAATACTCCTCAGCCGCGGCGGCCAGCGCCATGGTTGCGTATTTATGTAATAAAGTCGCAGTTTTAATTTATTTTCTAATAAATTCACGATTTATTTCACGGGAAAGAAATACGCCTTTCTTCGATAGCGTCGTCGTTTTTGGAATAAATAATAAAAAAAGAATTTTTTTTTTTAGTTTTGGCGCTGGACTTGATACTTGTCTATTTGCCAAATCCTAGAATTTTATCTAAATTAAGGTTGCGAGTGAGGCTGTAAGTTTTCGATCAACAGTGGTGGCATGAATCAGAGTCATTTGATAAACGAAACGGACGAAAAGCTCCAAAAAGGAATGAAACGAAACCAAATTAGGTACCAAACTGCGAAACACGAAACTCACATCAGGCAACCCCATGGGCAACCCTAATCTTCCATAGACAATAAACTTCGTTTCATTCGTTCTATCAGTTCATTTATTCATTCACTCTGCCCTCTGCCAGAGAGTAACGTCTACAACCAAAAAAAAAACTTTTGTGATGTGTATGTTTATTTTGTAAAGTTTGTGTTCATTATTACAAAATTATGCATAATTCATAATATAGTGGCTAAATAATAATCAAATAACAATATGTACAATAACAGTGAGCCGTACGGTTGCAATGAACCGCCCAACATGCTCTCGCAAGTGACTGTATCTCAACTCGCGCATACCAATAATGGCCTAAATTTTAGTTTTCTAAACAAACAAAGCAGTGTCTCTACTGAGAATAGTGACGAGCAGTTCAATGTGCAAGCGTACTCTGATTATGGAGAAGTTCCAATGTGTTTTGAGCCTCCAAAGAGTCCTTTTTCGACGACAAAGTCTGAAGGGTCTCAGGATTGTAGTCTCGAGACAATACATCCAGGACTTCGTTTCGTAGCTGTAGACGTACCAAAGGTACTTAAAAAATCACTATTTTATTTTAAAACTCCATACAAATCCTTTTTTGTCCCATTTAAAGATAAAAAGTAAGAAAAAAGTTGTTGTGGTGAAGTGGGTGACCTATTTTCACTTGAAGGGCGTAGGTTTGATTTCTGGGCGTGTGCCTCCGCGTATGATCGATTTTTGGGTCTATGTTTTGAACCTCTGACCCAAATATGATACACAATAGGGTTTATTGGTATTATTGGAATGTACCTACTTGACTACCTACATATCATAGATAGATTATGAAGTAGGTAAAAAAGATGACTAAAATTCACTGTAAATTGATTTATATCTAATAAGGATGACTAGAAAGTTGATACATAAACCAAAACCAATAGATACAAGAAAAAAATATAAGCTTTAGGACTGTCATTGTGTAACTTTTTTCTAGAAGCCTCTAAATTGCCAAAGTAAAAGAATATATTTTCAGTTTGTCCCAGAAGAGCCAACCGACCAGTTAATCCAAGAGAACTTCATAGAAGTTAAACTCGAGCCCGCATCGTGGGCCGACACAGATTACCAGGACCCGTTCATTCGGGATATGAATGGAGTCTCCAGTAGTGATAAGGTGGACGCCCGAGTGGTCTGCAGCGAGGGCAGTGTAGAGAAAGCTAAGGACTTTATTCTAAGTGGTAAGTATATAAGTCAAGACATTTATTCACAAAGAAAATTACAACTAATACAGTATTTACAATATTTACAAAATACACATGAAACAGTTGAGCTATCTACAAACCGTTGCAAATGATTTATAGATAGCTCAACTGGTCCAAATCAGTAGCAATCGGAAACATGCCCAAGACACTGGCTGCATTAGCAAGCTGAATAGCAATACTTATATGCTTTTGTATACATACTTATAATGATACATATATAATATATATAATACATAGTTTGTAAATACTAAAGTGTATATAAGTATTCTATTAGGAATCTAGTTCCCATGGTACAAGCTTTGCTTAGTTTGGGACTAGAGGGTGTTGTGTCAAATGTAAACATTTATCTGTTTGCAGGCAACAAATTTGAAGGCTACTTTGAATGTCCGTCATGTTCGCTTCTGCTTCGGCACCCGAAGCGATTCCTAATTCATGTAAAATGGCACTCTTTCGGGCTTACTTATAAACGGAGAATGGACGAAATGAAGGAACTACAGACTCTTAGGTAAGTTTCAGTATTCACTTTTCAGTACTTCTATACTATTATAAAACTGTAAAAAAGCCAAAAACTAAAATTAAAGATATGGATAAACTAAATATGCAGATCTACTAAATAAATGATTCTATATCAAGTTTGTTTGTTTGTTCGCGGATCACGCCTAAACTACTGGACCAATTTCAATGAAACTTATACCATTCAGAAGCCCTTTTTCCGGATTGAAACATAGGCTATATTTTATTGAAATCAAAGACGTGGATTTTTAGATACAGCTTGAACTCTCTAAACCAAACTTAGCCTTTGGCACGAGGTTCATCGTATGCTGGTTGACAGATATTTTGGTGGAAAGTTTCGCACGCGTACGAAGTCGCGGGTATCAGCTAGTCCTAAATATGTAGGTACAAAGTTGTTATCAAAGTCAAAAAGCGTTTATTCGATAAAATCTCACTGATCACTGAATCATCATTACATTAAGTGCTTGTGGCTAGGCTTGCTTAGTCAATCTTCACCGATTATCTAAGTTAAGCGACGTTCTGCGCGGTTACTACTTGGATGGGTGACTGTTACATTTACATCTGAGCGCGAAGGGCACGTTTCTGCCCCGGCTCTAGCAGTCGTTAAGCCACAACGGAGGCCTTAAGGCGGCCTAAAAACTCCGTCACCAGAGTTGGCAACTAACTCATCAGAACTTGCTTGCTTTAATAAAAGAAAAATGGTCCACAGCCTAATATCATTTATAAAGAATCATTTCTTACAGAGATGAAAGAAGGAAAGCCAGGCATGAAGAAAAAGCTAAGTTGGACGAGGCCAAGGAATCTCCCGACGGAGAGTTTCCATGCAAGGACTGTGATAAGGTGTTCGTCATCAGAGGGGGTCTTAAGAAACATCGAGCCAAGTAAGTACTGAGTGTAATAAGACTTAGCCCTGTGTAATAAGATTTAACGCTGGCTGTGTAATAAGACTTAACTCGGTGTAATAAGACTTGATATTGTGTAATAAGACTTAACCCTGTGTAATAAGATTTAACGCTGACTGTGTAATAAGACTTAACTCGGTGTAATAAGACTTGATATTGTGTAATAAGACTTAACGCTGTGTAATAAGACTTAAGCCGTGTATTTCTTTTTAACCGACTTAAAAAAAAAGAGGCAGTTTACAATTTGGTTGTATATTTTTCAATGTTTGTTACCTCAGAACCGACTTGAAAAATTATTTATTAACAAATATTTAAAAAAAATACATCTGAATCAGAAACTCCTCTTTTTTTGAAGTTGGTTAAAAATAAACAAACAAACTTTGCAAGTTAAATAATTTGTAAAACTTAAATATTTTTTTTTGTCCACAGATGTCATCCGGTTCAGATGTCGGAATGTAAAGTATGTTTGGCGCCAGTCAAGGGCTTAGCAGGTTTCCGGGCACACATGGCCACACATACTAGTAAGGTAATATTGGTTGGTATACCACACAACGCCATCTAGCCCCATACTAAGCCAAACTTGTACTGTTAGAAGTCGATTGCTGATAGAATCCTACTAATATTATAAATGCGAAAGTAACTCTGTCTGTCTCGCTTTCACACCAAAACTACTGAACCGATTTGAATGAAATTTGGTACACAGATAGTCTAGAGCCTGAGAAAGGACATAGGCTACTTTTTAATGCGAAAAAAGGGTTGTAAGGGGTTGAAAGTTCCTTAACCCTTTTCATGAAAACTTTTTTAATGTCACATTTGAAATAACTGTCAGTTGTTTGACAGTAAGAGTTTGAATGACACGACAACGTCTGTCGGGTCAACTAGTACTTATATATTTTTTGTAAATGCATACTTATAATACATAGTAACACCCAGACACAGAACAAACATCTATGTTTGTCACACAAATGTTTGTTCTCAATGGGGATCGAACCCACGACCCACAGCACGGAAGGCAGAGCTACTACCGACTGAGCTGTGACGCCTGTCAAAACATCAAATGCAGAATAAGCTGTTTTATACAAAAAAATATTTCAATAATTACATAATGTTAGTTCTGTATAGGAATCGAACCCAAAACCAACCAAATATGAAAGAAAAAATGTGTTTTTCTTCCAGGAACGTGAGTCACATAGGTACCAATGTCCGGAGTGTCCAAAAAAGTACAAGTTTTCGCATTCCCTATACAAGCATATCGATACACACTTGGTAAGTATCGAGTTTGTAGCTTGCTTAGTCAATCTTCACCGATTATCTAAGTTAAGCGACGTTCTGCGCGGTCATTTTGGATGGGTGACCGTTACATTACATTTGAGCGCTTTCGTGCTTCGTGCACGTTACTGTCCCGGCTCTAGCAGTCGTTAAGCCATGACGGGGGCCTTAAGGCGGCCTAAAAACTCCGTCACCAAATGCCACTAACTCATACAAAATTATCAACGCGTAGGTTGGATTTTGTATGCTAGCTTATTTTAAACTAGCAGCCCAGCACGGCTTCGCACGGGTATTTAACAGAAAATCTAAGGAATTAATAGGTCATTTGCAACCCTTTTTACACAGAAGGTGTATAAACACCTTGGGTTATTGGAGTTTTAATAAGGATCCCTAATTTTTTTGAAAATATAATATAGCCTATGTTACCCGGGGATAGTCTAGCTTCCCAACCGTGAAAGAATTTTTCAAATCGGTCCAGTAGTTTCAGAGCCTATTCAAGGCAAACAAACAATAAAAGTAAAAAATAAGTTATAATGTATTTTTAAAACAATAAATAAAAAAAATAAAAATCAAATCTTTCCTCTTTATAATATTAGTATAGATACTCCTAGATAGATGATTAATTATTAATCTAAATATATAAAACTCTTTTGAAGCTGACTTAGAATCAACGCACAGCCTAAACTATAAGTCCTAGAGGTATGACATTTGGAGGGTAGTATCCTTATATAGTGTAGGGATGCACTAAGAAAGGAATTTTGAAAAGTCACACTCTAAAGGGTCTAGAACGCGAGGAACGCCGCGAGCGACGGCTAGTTAAATATATGATTTTTTTAGGAAAAAACACACAAATGTGAGGTGTGTACTAAGATGTTTGGCTCAGCGGCTCAACTAGGAAGGCATATGAAATCTCACGAGAAGGTGGCACGGGGCGCGCAGTTCCATTGCGCGTTTTGTGGGAAAGGATACTATGATACCTTTACATTGCAGGTAATGTATACAATAATTTGCTCTGCCTTCTGCACTGGTTGTGAGTTCCATCACTAACACAGAACATGACTACTGATTTATTGACTACTGCCCACTGACTATTGACTACTGCTTGGTGACTATTGACTACTGCCCACTGACTATTGACTACGGCTTGGTGACTATTGACCACTATCTACTGACTATTGACTACTGCCCACTGACTATTGACTACTGCCCACTAACTATTGACTACGGCTTGGTGACTATTGACCACTATCTACTGACTATTGACTACTGCCCACTGACTATTGACTACTGCTTACTAACTATTGACTACTGCCTACTGACTATTCACTACTGCCCACTAACTATTGACTACGGCTTGGTGACTATTGACCACTATCTACTGACTATTGACTACTGCCCACTGACTATTGACTACTGCTTACTAACTATTGACTACTGCCTACTGACTATTCACTACTGCTCACTAACAATTAACTAATATCCTACCCACTGACTATTGACTACTGACTGACTACTGACTTGGTGACAAAAATACTAATTTGTTTTCATAACATTTGCCATGAATATAGATGTTTTTTATTTATAAAAGTTTTTTTTTTTCAGATTCACGAACGAATTCACACTAACGAGCGACCGTTTTCGTGTGATATTTGCAAAACTTCATTCCAAACTAACTCTAGTCTTAAACGACATACTAGAATAGTAAGTATCTACATTGTAGTTGTAATAACAGCATTACCGAAAACTTCAAAATAATTTTAAGTTTAAAATCTGGCGTAATCTGGTGACAGGCGTCATGGCTCAGTCGGTAGTAGCTCTGCCTTCCTTGCTGTGGGTCGTGGGTTCGATCCCCACCTATTACTATGTATTATAAGTATGTATTTACAAAAAAAAAATTATATATGTATTCTATCAGCAATCTAGTTCCCATAGTACAAGCTTTGCTTAGTTTGTGTTAAATGTCCGTGAATATCAATTTTTTTTATTTATAATGAAATAATATTTTTTTACAGTCACATAACATGAATGCCCCCCACCAGTGTGAAACTTGCAAAAGGTCATTCAACTCCGAGAAAGTTCTAGAGAGACATATCTTACGGGCACATTCGGACCCCGAAAATTTTCAATATCCGTGTGATAGGTGCGAAAAGAGGTTAGTATTTACACCGAGTAGTCATTAGTCAGTAATCTATAGTGAGTGGTCAGTAGTTAGTAGTCGATGGGCGATAGTAAAGGTCAGTAAACAGTAGTTAGTACAAAAGTCGCCGCTGAGTAGTCATTGGTCAGTAGTCAGTAGTCGATGGTCAATGGCAATGGTCAGTAGTCAGTACTTTAGTAGTCAGTAAACAGTAGTTAGTACAGTAGTCTATAGTGAGTAGTCTAGAGTTTTGTTTTGTTGATCGAAACACATATCGAGAAGCGACTTGCGAAATATTTTGTATGAAAAGCCGATAAGCGCCTCTAGCGGGAGATTTGCAAACTATTTTTCTCCATACAAAAACTGCGAGTTTCTCGATTCTAGCTTGTTGCAAATCAACATAACAAAAATCAGACTACTGTCTCAGTAGTCGATGGTCGATGGCAAAGGTGAATATTCAGTACTTCAGTAGTCAGTGGACAGTAGTGAGTAGTCAATGAACAGTAACGTGTAGTCAATAGCTAATAGTCACTACTGGTCAGTAGTCTGTAGTCAATACTCACTTATTCAGTAAGGATCATTTAGAATCGCCATTAATATTATATTATTTTCTTTTTTTTCCAGATATTTCAAACCAAAAGATCTAAGAAATCACATGTACAAAGTACACGCTAGGAAAATGAGAGATCCACCCGATGATACAGATTGTTAACACGACTGAACATGTCCACTGGACAATGGATAAGTCCCCTGGACAATGGATCAGTCCCCTGGACACCGGTCATGTCCACTGGACAATAGATAATATGTCTACTGGATAATGGACATGTCCTTATTCTAAATTTTAGCGCTGTCTAATCATGTTGGTTTCGAAAAATGCAGTAATCGAATCGACACCAATGGGCGGTTTTATCGCTAATAGCGATGTCTACCAAGTAACCAAGTAATCTACCTAAGTTGGATGGGTACATTCCAGAAATGCCCACTAAGAAATCCCTACTAAAAAATTGCCACTAAGAAATCCCTACCAGTAGAGATTTCAGTTTTTTTGTCCAGAAATCCCCACTGCTGAAGTGGGGATGGATAGGACTGAACATTTTAAGAGAAAAATAATCTTCCATACAATTATAATCACAAAATATTTTACAAATTATCAATTAAATATTTTGTTATCTATTTTAATTAAATATGAAATTAATGTATAAAAGTTAATATATCTCAAAGCCTAGTATTTTTAAGTATTTTTATTATGAATAAGTTTAATTAATTAGGCTAAGTAAAGATGTTTAAAATAATTATTATTTTAAGGGTCAAAGTACAGCTGAGGGCATGATCCAGTCATAGGTCGTCAGGCAAAGTACACAGTCAGTCTTCTTCTTCTCTTCAGTAATGGCCTCTGTCCGTCATTTCGACGGAAAATTTTGCCAATGTCAAGTGTTAAAATTGTAATAAATAAGTCAAGTCAAGTCATTTGTCAAGTCGGCTGTCATTTGTTTTGAAAAGAAAATGGTGGATTTTCTCTTCAAAACCTAACACGAATTTTCACATTCATAAAAACCACTTTACACACATTTATTCCAATGGCTCACACTTTATGTTACGACCTAAGTATTATTGGTTAAAATTCCACCAAAATTAAACAACAATACTCACAATAACACAAGAAAAACTATTAAAATAAAAGTGCTGTGTCGTTTCAAAAAAGGTCAAAACTCAAAAAAATGTGTGTATGTATTCTATCAGCCATCTAGTTTCCATCGTACAAGCTTTGCTTAGTTTGGGACTAGAAGGCGTTGTGTCAAGTGTCCGGGAATATTTACTATTATTATTATTATTTGAGGAATCTATGTACCAATGTTAAAGGGTCTTCTATGTACGGTATATAAAAGAAACGCATTATTTGGTTAAAATCTTTGATCCTAATTCTAGACCCTTTAGGGTGCGACTTTTCAAAATTCCTTTCTTAGTGCACCCCTACACTATAAGAATTATATTCTAGAGATTCTATTAGCATAGAAATGTTGGAGACTGGATCATGCGTCAGTTGTAGTTTGACCCTCAATGTTATGGGTGTTGTTAAGTGGTAGATCATATCAAGGTTTTTAGATAATTTTAATTGTAAATAAATGTGAGGATTTAAAATAATAAATACAATTTTTGATTTATGAGGTTCTTTATTCCCCCTACGAGAAATATATGTTTTAGGTACCATTTTTCAGTGGCTTAGTGGTAGGTGGTAGTCATCCGGCTTTCCTTCTGGTCGTAGATTCAAATCCGGTCGTGCACCTATGGATTTATGACTTTTCCATAAAAATAAATTTGAAGAAGGTTGAAACCAAGGATAACCAATAACCATACTTCGAAATTACAACTGCCATCTATCGGGATAAATAAACACTTCTGGCGTTTGTATAATTTGGCCAATTTGTGTGTTTGGCAGTACCCCAAAAAGTACATGTGTAGATAATTTCATGAATTAATAATTATTAATAAATAAATAATAAAACATGCTTAAAACCAACCAAATAAAGTTTCTAAATAAGGATTTTGTCTTGTGTTTAGTACCTGCTACTCAACGCAAGATGGCTCTGAAATCAAAAGTTGTTACTACTCATTCAGAGATGTCGTTACTATATAATATAGTACTACATGATAATTAGAGGTAAGGAGGTAGTGGGTACTAATCCGGACGAGCTCTTTAGTAAGTCGTTCTATTAATTTCTTAATCAGATAGAAAGAGAAAGAAGCTAAAGGCTTAATTAGGTATGTAGTTAATTCGTCCAAAGTAGGTAGGTAGGTAGGTACCTACATATTTCGTCTAAAAAAAAGTGCCTTGTACTAACTACAGCGTCCCGTTCATCCCGGCATGAGCAAAAGTGGCCCCTGACGATGAATAATCAATATAATCATCATCAATATATATAAAACTCTTTTGAAGCTGACAGAGAATCAACGCACAGCCTAAACTATAAGTCCTAGAGATATGACATTCTATAGTGTAGGGGTGCACTAAGAAAGGAATTTTGAAAAGTCGCACCCTAAAGGGTTTAAAATTAGGATCAAAGATTTTAACCAAATAATACGTATGCTGCTACCACGCGAGCAAAGCCGCGGGTCACAGCTAGTTTTTCAAATAAACAACATAAATAAAGTAATTTAATTGAATGTTGCCAACTAATCAAACTCTCCCAACTAGCGTGCACCTGACCGCGCCTACGGCGACGTCAATCAACTGCCCGTACCGCAATTGTTCGTCGAACAGTAATACCATTGTATCGGGAATTACTCATTCTGTGATAAACGGTTTTGTAATTTTTTTTTATGATAAAAGTAATGGAACAAGCTTAATTTTTTTTAAACTTTAGATTAAGAAAATCTCTCTAGCTTAGGTACTTAATCAGAATAAGGGTCAGAAACATCGACCAAGTTGAACCATATCGTCTATAGGTACCTACTCTTTGATAATCTGGATGCGTTGAAGTCTTTCAAAATGGCGGAAAAAAGGCGTTAAATGGTTTTATATCCTTTTTTCGCAACATCGCGAGATCTCAGCTCGAAGCGAACTACTTTTAAAGGGTTGAGAACTTATACTTTACGATGTATTAATAGTAACATCTGTGGGGTCGTAAGTTACTCTACAATGTAACAGATAAATAATGTTTAAATATTTTGTCATGATTTCACGCGTCATTTGTTGATATATTGATTTATTGGCAAAGGGTTAAGACTTAGACGAATTAACACGTTCTTAACACCAAGGGTTAAGAAAATTTAATACTAAGCTAGGTGCATACTTTTTTTATGAGAAAAAGTAATGGTACAAGCTTATGGCCCACCTGACGTTAAGAGGTTACCTCTGCAACACTGTAGTTGGTTACAATATATTACCTCACAGAGAAAGTACTTGAGGACGTGTACGCTGAAGCAATGCACTATTTGAATTTCGGTAAATAAGTTGCAACGAACCAAGTTTTCGTCGTTTTGTTCCTTTTTATTTTTCGGGACTATAATAAGAAGAAGATTTTATTTCTTAAAATACTATATTAACAGTAACTTTGTTCTTATCGTGTAATACTTATATATGTATAAGTATTACACGATAAGAACAAAGTTACTGTTAATATATATACTGTTAATATAATATAGTTACTGATAAGTTTGGGATATGTCCCAAACTTATCACAAAATAATATAATATAATATAAATAAGAAAAAAGTAGCTTATATTTATGTAGTTAGTGTAATTTCAGAGTTTTCAAAAACGCCCACGGCTTCGTTGTATCCGGCGTCCATTTTGATTGACTTTCCCGCCAGTTTCGTTCTAAAATTCCAACTCTGACGTTCCATTCGGCCAGAGTTAGGCGAGATTTTTTTGTTTTTTGTCTGCATTTGACGGCGCAAAATGGCAACGATATTTTCGCTTGAAGTTCTTTCTGTGGGTTACAATTTTACCTACAGGGTTTAAAAAGTATAATATTTCACACGCCGACGGCTCATCATTAAATCATAATATTTAAGTACTAGCCGTCGCACGCGGCGTTGCTCGCGTTCCAGACCCTTTAGAGTGTGACTTTTCAAAATTCCTTTCTTAGTGCACCCCTACACTATATAAGGATACTACCCTCCAAATGTCATACCTCTAGGACTTATAGTTTAGGCTGTGCGTTGATTCTCTGTCAGCTTCAAAAGAGTTTTATATATTTAGAAGATTTCGGAATGATGTACTTATGTACTAAGGTAAAATACAAACAAACCCAATATTAAAGAATTTATGTCGCGGAATAATTGCTTATTAGGACATCAAAAACCAGTTTTCAAACGATCACGCACACAATTTGTAAACATTAGCTTCTTTTAAACCAACTGTAGCATAAAAATACTCAAATGCACCATTATTTATGGTCTGCAGGCGCGAAAGAATGATTTTGAACAGAAACATTCATTAATAAAACGTATAAAAACCTTTTTTGTCGTCAAAACATCGATAAATTATCTGACAATTGAAATGGCGCGTTTTTTAATGTCAAATTAGGCCGCCATTTCTGCCGATTGTCAAATTGTCTATTGTTCTGTTGTTAGGATGCGTTCACGCGATGTTTTCTTTTTTTTTAATAAGAAGGGGTGACAGAGAGCATGTTTTATAATGGGCTTTGGATATTTTATAGTTTTTTTAGTGTCTATTCGAGATTGTGTGTGGCCTTTTCATGTTTGATCTTACTTAGATTTAAGGTGTATTTGTACTGTAATCCTTGTAGGAATGTAAAAGATCTTTATTGTTGTTGCTTTTTGTAGTTTTTGCGTTGGCGTGTGAACCTGTTAGGTCTACAGTCACCTTCCATTTTTATCGTGATTCTCGACCACCCAAATTGATATTGTAATTAGAAAGTATTATTTTATATTTTATGGTAGGTATTAGGTAAGGCGACGAACTAGATGCCTTAGAGAGAGGATGGTGGGAGGAAGCTCGGGACAGAGAACATTGGAAGTCTATGGGGGAGACCTTTGCCCAGCAGTGGGACGATATAGGTTAAATAAAAAAATAAAAAATTAGGAAGTATTATTAATTAATTAATTTGTAATAAGCTACTTATGGCATAAATAAGTAGGTACCTAATATATAGATACCCTGTTCTGACGTGTACTAACCCTTACCAAATAAATGATTATTGATTATCATTGATAATTAAAATTGAATTTGGCGACAAACAGACGCCAGTCGGGAGTTTTGTTTTTTACACTAAATAGTCAAATCAATAAAAAATATCAAACCAGCTCCTAAACTTAGTAATAGAGTGTTCTTCAGAGAAAATCTTCGAACCAGGTAAAAAAAAATGAATATACCTACCTATTATAGGTCATAAAAAAATACTTATGAAAGAGATTATATATTGTGAGTATACCTACTTATACTTAGTAAGATTACGTAAATTACCTCATGGAACTAAGAAAAAAATAACTTGTTTATACTTTAACCTTTGTCCCACGCCAAGAATCAAACACACAACTGTCACTTGCGCAACAAAAGCCGTCTAAGTAAAATGGCGGCAGGAATAGGCAAACCACACTCAGCCTCACAAACCGTCAATACCTCATCCAGTGAACTACGTCATCATTCATCAATACACAATACCACTACACATGTGGTACACGCGTACACGTGTAGTGTGGAGTGAACATGCTCTACAACGCCAGGGAACGGATTTAGATTTTATAGTTTTGATAAACTCGAGACTCGATGTTATGTTCCTTATGTAAAACTTATGTTACACGCATCGATTGTAGATCTATTTTCGATGATTCTATGAATGTAAAAAAAGTAAGAAAAAAGAAAAAGAGAATTGTCAATGATTTTATCAGACTGGCGAAACTCTCGAACTAGCTCGTGCTTTCGAAAAACGAACAATGTATTACTTATATCATAAAAAAAAAAAACACAAAGTAAAAACCACAAGTTGTTAATCCTGAGTGCGTCTCTGAGTTCCACTTAAATTGAGTTCGAATTACGCTCCGCAAACATTGTACATTTGATACACCATGTTGGATTTTGTGTACTCAAATAACTTTAGGCAGTAGTTATGTTAGATGCTGTTACCGCAAGCGTCAATGGCTACCCTTTTTAAGAGAAATAAATATCCTTGGACATTTCACAACGCCTTCTAGTACCAAACTAAGCAAAGCTTGTACTATGGAAACTAGATTGCTGATAAGTAGAACACTCTTTTGTAAATACACACATATTAACATCCAGACTTAACTAGAACAAACATGTATGTGTGCCACACGCCAAATAAGGTGCCGTCGACGGCTAAGTCACTTAAGTGAATTAAGTATACTATTTAGTAGAAATCGTAGACCTGTCAGTAAAGTAGACCTGTCATATGTTTGTTCTCAGTGGGAATCGAACCCACGACCCACAGCACGTAAGGCAGAGCTATTACCGACTGAGCTGTGACACCTCTCATATACACAGTAGGTAATGTAGGTATGTAACACATAATACATAGAACAAACATCTATGTTTGCTCACATAAATAATTGTTCTTGATGGGAATCGAACCTACGGCACACAGCACGGAATGTAAGTTTTTTTACTATAGGAATTTGTGTTAGAATGATTATGGCCTAATAGAAAAATTGCATCAGCCTTGCGTCAGCCAAAAAAAGAAATCATTTCGTTCAAAAACCGCCATCAGTCTTGCATCAGCCAAATAAATATCATTTCGTTCAAAAACCGCAACACTAGACAATGCACACAAACAGAATGACCCCAAGACAATGCACACTTTGCCAAAGCACTTTGCGCGTATCGAGTTTCGCTGTCGTGTTTTGCAAATACAGCCAAAACTATGTTTGTTTGGCCGAGCGGACCTCTTATTGTATCTTGAGTGAATCTTGACCATGTACCTATATATTGATGAATCTGAAATACTTCCCATAATTATAATGATATCATTATAATTATTTAATTATATAATTAGGTATACCTATTGCAAAAGTTAAAGTTTAGTGTCCCTAAAGATTGGTTTCGCTAAAATACCTAATAGAATTCGTTTTTAAGTTTTTGAAGAGAAAATCCGCCATTTTCTTTTCAAAACAAACGACAACCGACTTGACTGATATTATTTCAAACTAGCTGATACCCGTGACTTCGTACGCGTGCGAATCTTTCCACCAAAATATCTGTCAACCAGTATACGAGGAACCTCGTAGCAAATGGCTGCTGTTGGTTTAGTAAATTCAAGCTGTATCTAAGAATCGACGTCTTTGATTTCAATAAAGTATAGCTTAGGTTTCAATCCGGAAAAAGGGCTTCTCAATGGTATAAGTTTTATTGAAATTGGTCCAGTAGTTTAGGCGTGAACCGCGATCAAACTAACAGACAAACAGATAAAAGAAGAAGAAGATCACTGCTATGATGATGATGCTGAATAATACTTCAAGCTTTGATAAATCAAACGATCCGAGATCAAATAAAAAGCGATTATCAAACATATGAATACGATCGATGCCCGCCAGATGTCGCGGCACGCGCGCGGCACGCGTTCCCGCCAAAACTAACGTCACTAACAGCCGCCATCTTTAATTCTACATACACACTGTTGAAATGCATGTCGAGTCGACTATTTCTTAGGGCGATAACATCGAATTATTGTGGTGTTTACCCATTGATAAGTGGTATTTGGTTTTAGGCAAATAATTGGGGATTTATTTTACCTAATTTATGGAACGATTAAGGGTGATAAGATCAAAATATAATAGTAAAAAAACGGAAAAATATATAAAAGTCGGGTTTTGAAAGGTTTTTGATGTCAAAAATGCGTTCTTTTTTTATTTTTCTTGATTTTGCCTATGGATACTGCAGTACCATACAATGTTACAAGGTATTCTTAGCTATTTAGATAATTAGTCTCACTAATTATTATTAGAAGACACGAGAGTATAGGCTCTACTTACTCTACATAAATTAAACAATATTTATTACAGTGAATCGCAACCCTAAATAAAAACAAAACTAATTAACCTAAACTTTTAACTACCCTCATTTTCGAACCGTCCTGTCACTATCTCGCTTGCTCACCATACTTTGATTATGCTCGTCTATCCGTCTCTGTCATTAGTGATGTGACGAGTTTTTATAACTCGAACTATTCAAGTTATTCAAGTTCATTATCAACTCGAATAATGTGAGATGTACCTAAGTGATTTAAAAAATTGATACCAAACTGACCGTTATTATTTAACTTGAGTTTACTCGATTTGGTCCAATTAGTGGTGCGGTAGAAGCTTGCATTGTTTGATTGTTTGATTCAATACGAACTCAAAAAAATCATCAATGGGGCGGTCTTATCACTTAAAGAGAGATTTCTTCCAGACAGTTAAAGTTATTTATGTTTACATTTTGCAGCTGAAGAGCGTGTGGATTGAATCAACTCGACATACAGATAACTCAACTCGACATTCATTGACAACCCAACTCGAGTTAAATAACTCAACTCGCAAACAATATGGCGCCGCGTGTCCGGCACGTGTGGATTTGTTCCACAGTTGTGCCTGAGTTTTATTTATAAGATTAATTTTATTGTTATTGACATGCTTCATTAGGAAGGCAGTTGGTTCGGTGAGCCTTCATTGAACAGCTACGACAAAGAAGAAGAGATTTTCTTCTTTCGTTTTGCCCAGGAAGACGTGAGCTCGATATCCATACATGAAGGTTTTCTTAATAAGAAAAGTATTTTCAACACGTTGATAAGTACGGTTCAGAATGTTAAAGTTTTAAATTATTGGTTCAAATACTTACTTAAACCTTTTCATAAATAAATGAGTTTTTTTTTTGTAAAAAAAAAAAAGTTGACAGAACCTAACTCGATCGATAAAATGGGCTCTTTAACCCGTCAAAGTTTTCGGAAGTGGTCTTATCACACCCAAAGAATATGTAATACGTAGTTCCTACGTAAGAAGAAGCGGGACTCCCATTCTACCAAAATTACACACTGAAAATCTCGTTTTGTATGAAACGTGATTCAAATTCTGACCTCCGTTTCATACATTGTTCGTTTTGCGAAAGCACGAGTCTAGTTCGAGAGTTTAAACAGTCTGATCACACCCTGTAGATATAAAAAAAAAACTAGATGAAATCTACATACATTGTTTTAAAAGGTAAATCAAAATGCCTTCAAATCATTTATATCCGAGAAGGGTGTTCCGAATAATCTGAGGGTTCCTCAATAATAGGATTCCTTAGCTGTCAGTTGCAAACGCTATCTATTTGAATGGTAGAGTTTCTTTGAAGTCCTCGTGTGGGGTGGCGTGTGTTTTGTTTATCTAAATTTTTTTTTTCAATGTTCTTTAGTGTTTTTTTTAGATTTTGTAAGCATTAAATCTTTTTTCTTGCAGATGGCACACCTGATGTTACGTGGTAGTCTCTGCCTATAATAATGGGTTGTCTCACTGAGCAACTCCATGAAAACGTGCTCTGTGAGGCATTGCATATCGTCCATCATTATTTGTGTAAATAAATCTAATTTGAGACAGTTTTTAATTGAGTTTTGATTATAAATGTCTAAAGTATATGTTTCAGCTTCTTCTTGTATAATTAAAACTAAGTAGATGCTTACTTATTATTTTTTGAATCGGTATCTAAAAAATCTATAAAATACTGAAAAAAAAAAGATTTTTCTTCAAAATTTCGAAAATGTCATCTTCTTTCTAAGCTGACTGTACCACGGTCCAATAATATAAATTATGCTTGTTTCTTTTTCTATAATTAAAGCCGAGTACGTACCTAGGTACTTATTGTTTCTGAATGCATACCTACGGGTCTGAAAAAAAGTATGAAATGCTTGAAAAAAAGATTTTTCATCGAAAATGTCGTCATCTTTCTAAGCTGATTGTACCACGACCCGAAAAAAGTATTTACTGTACTAAATAAGCCCTATTTATAGATCAAACAATCATCATCCCTAGGAATTAAGTAGCACCTCTTTTACGTTTCACCACAAAGGTCGATATTCACTGCAAAGAGTTTTTATTCTTCGAAAACCAAAACATTCCCGAAAAAAGGTGCCGTGAAAACGAATGCATCAATAAAGGTGTCGACACACGAGGCCAGTAGCGAGCGTAAATAAACACCTAACACTGCTTGTGACATGTTCTCACCTTGTATTTATGTGGCACGCCTACTGGCCGTTTTTGGGGGTTATTTTTAACAGAAATGAGGTTTTAACCTTATTTTCTGTTAGAAATAGCTTGGCGTGTTTTGTTTTAGATAAGATACTTACTTATATAGTTTATCTAATTACCTATTATTGATTAGTTATACAGCATTGATTAGTTACAGTTGTTAGTTTAAAAAAAAAGTTTTTTTTCTGCCATTGTGAGTGGCCCCTACATTGTATAAATCCTTTAGTTTAGATGCAAAGACCTATTTATAATACAAATAACTTAATTGTAAGTATCATACCTAGGTTTCAACTGCTTAACAGCCGGTGGGCCTGCATTTTGTTGATACTTTGTGATTTAGGTAGCTAATTATTAACAAATTTTCGTAGCAGTAGAAGTGCGTTGAAGTCTTTTGTATGGAGATTATAAAAAAATCCACTTAGGCCGTATGCTAATAAAAAAATCTATTCACGCATAGATTTGAGTAGAGATTTTCATACAAAAATCGATGTTTGAGTCCGGATCAGTGCTTGAGCAGTCAATCAGCATACGAGCGTTTGTCTATTTAGTTTTATTTAATACTAGCTGATACCCGCGACTTCGTACGCGTGCGAAACTTTCCACCAAAATATAATATATATCAACCAGCAACGGAATAGGTAGGTATAATCCAGATTCCAATAAAAATATAGTAATTTAATTATAATAAATATTTTATGTCCATCTTAATGAATAAATGCGTATTCTTTTCTTGATAAAAGTAGGTAATGGAACAAGCTGATAGCTCACCTGATGTTAAGTGGTAACTTCTGCCTATAACAATGCATTACCTCACAGAGCAAGTCCAATGAGGACGTGCCCTGGAAGGCAATGCACTGCGTCCATCACTCTGAGACGTAAAGATCATGAAGTCTCATGTGCCTGTAATTACATCGGCGCCCTTACCCTTCAAACCAGAACACAGCAATGCGAGCATCGCTGCTTGGCGGCAGAAATAGGTACGGTGCTAGTACTGAACCCGGACGAGCTCTCACAAAGAGCTCTACTACTACTAAATTCGATCCGTTTAAAGTTTAAGGTCTGCAAATAATTGTTTAGGGGTGATTCGGTACTTTATGGTTACTGATACCACACGGGGGAACCTAGCGAGGGGTCACAGTGTCTGTTGCTAATAACAAAGAATATGTAATACGTAGTTCCTACGTAAGAAGAAGCGGGACTCCCATTCTACCAAAATTACACACTGAAAATCTCGTTTTGTGTGAAACGTGATTCAAATTTTGATCTCCGTTTCATACATTGTTCGTTTTTCGAAAGCACGAGTCTAGTTCGAGAGTTTCGCCAGTTTGGTAATAAGTTATTTGAAGCAAACTATGTGTTTTCGAGTAATCACGAAAAACATTGAATTTCGTCTGTTGTTGGTTCTATAGTCTGTGAATGTTCGTTCTTTTTTAAAAACCCTTCGAGCTTGTACACTACCGTCTTATGACATCGTAATTCCTGTCCATTCAAAGGTTGTCTGGAAGAGATATGTAATTTCTCTTTGTGTACATTAAAGTGTTTATCTATCTATCTATCTAGAGCCCGTTCTCTGATAAATAACTCGAGTACAGATTTGAATTTGAGTAGAGATTCTCAATACAAAACTATCAAAAATCTATGCTTGAGTTTGCAGTAAATATGAATAGGTACCTAACCAACAAATTTTTCTTTTCAAAATGGCGTTATTACTTAAAAAATGTAAATAAAGTAATTTATTTAGATAAAAAAATAAAACAATAAATTCATTTTGACTGTTATTTTTATTTTCACAATGAATTTACTTACATAATTTTAAGTTTATTTCACTTAAGTCTTGATCATCTTAATATAAACTGAGATCACTTAAATTTTATTGCTAACACTAATATTTACAGAGTGCGTATTATTTAAATAAAATTTACATATTATATTATCTCGTGCATTAATAATAATAATAATTGCTGCACCTAGAACTTGGATTTCTTTATTTCGTTTAAAAGACATTATTTTATTTATCATTTTAGTTGTAATTTTAAGTAAATCATGGCGATAAATAAATAACTTAAAATGAACAGCTTTTTTTTAAATATCGTGATTTAATTTACAAAATCTTAGTTTAATAATCTTACATACGTATTTTTTATATAATAATATCAATATCTAGTAAAGAACATAATATAATTTATTATTAACATAAATTAATCATACCTAGTTGATTTAAAAATATAATGTTTGAGTATTTTTATGAGCAATAATGGTGAGTGAGTGCATAACCTTAAAGTAAAAGGCCCGTTCAAACTAGACAAGTTCAGTTCACACTAGTGAATGCTCAACGTGTCTATAGTAGTCTGAACACACCTTTGTTTTTGCCAAAAATGCTACCGGCCTGTGAATTACATAGAAACATATTTACTTATTTACAAATTGCTATTTACGATTAGATAGTAGGTACATAACAAGTATAACCGATTTTGACAGACAATGGATGTCAACTTGCTTTGACAATGACTTACGTTTTCTCATCACAATACCTAAATATCATTGAATACCAAATTGTATTAAAAAAAACAACAAATATCCCCCTATATTTGGCATAAATAAGTCACGTTACGTTGATTTCCTCGTCAGAGGCGCTGGCGTCGCTGTCAAAATCCTCCGCCTCTTCCAAATTTGAAAATTCGCGCGGGAACGCCGCCATTTTGTCCTCGTATCTGTATTCTGTTGCGTATTTTTTCAGTTCCTCGTTCTGTTCGTCATTTTGGGACAGAGGCGACATCTTGGGCTTGTCAGCCTCTGCGTCTGAGAGGTCAGGGTGGGGGTTGTTCTTGTTGGGTAGTGTTTGCTCTCTTGACCCGCCAGAGGCTAGAAGTTCCCGCTCTTTTGAGTTGCGCCATTTCATTCGTCGGTTTTGGAACCAGATTTTTACCTGTGGGAGAAAGGAGGCTGGTTAGATAGAGTGAGAAAAGACCTCTTTGGAAAAACTATTCCCATAAATCTTCACAGAGATATTCTTACTAGTGAGAGGGTAGGTATGCAAAATTAATTAATCATTTCGAGTTTGTTAATTTTTTTTGCATTAGTGGATAAATAGGGCAAGATTGTAAAGCTGAAATCACCACTGCTACACCGTAGCATGCTAAAACGAAGCTAGTGGGGATTTCTGGAAAAAACACTGAAATCCCAACTGGTAAAGATTTCTCAGTGGGGATTTCTGAAAAAAAAAAACAACTGAAATCCCCACTGGTAAGGATTTCTTAGCGGGGATTCCTGGAATATACCTATAAAATCGTCATCACATTTAGCAAGGCATAAAACACAATGAAGTAGCATATTTTATAAAGTATTCCAAAAATCAGTTGATAAAGCTCTAAGCTGGTATTTTTGGTTTATTGTCGTAATCCCCACCAGCCAGGATTAAACATGATAGTGGGGAAAACGCCAACAATTTTTTGAAGATTTTCATAATCCCCACTGGTAGGGTTAGCTTAGTGGGGATAATGACAATAAACCGTATTTTTAACCGACTTCAAAAAAGGAGGAGGTTCTCAATTCGGTTGTATTTTTTTTTTATGGAATTCTGAATAAAATGCACACACGTCAGGCGGTCAAATGTCACACGTACTCCTAGGTGACGCTTGTTTTTTTTTCTATGCCCGAGGCAACGAACACCCTCGCATTCAGCCAGCCACGCCTCTCATCATCAATACAACGCGTCAAAAACACAATGCTGCAAATACTGTTATTTTAGACGAGAAAAAATACATTTTTACCGTAAAATATTAACGGAAATGTGTAAACGGTGTGATAATAAAAGCTAATGTGTGGAGTATTGATGGCGATGATTGATGATTATTGCGATTTTTTGGGATTGAAAACAGTTGTGTTTTTTTTTTATTTCTGCTTTTGAAACAACGGTAGCATATAGATGACGACTCTAGGCTCTAGATTCTTCAGTTACGATTGACATCTTCAATCTAAGTAGATTATTAATATTAATACTAGCTCTTTATTTCGGATATACTTACAGGTCCGATCAGGTCCATACAAGAACATACAATATAAGTTATTGATATAAGTTATCTTAGTGACAACTTGAACGAAAATGCTTTGTATGTTTGTTCGACGAGATCTTTTGAACCGCTTATCCGATCTTCACAGAATTTGGTAGGTATACGGATAGTACTCTTAAGTTTTACTGGTTTGTTAAATGAAGTAAATCGTTCAAGGGGTCGTGAAGTTATGAGGATCCAAAGAGAGTAAAAAAAAAATGTTGTACAATAATATCAAGTGGGGTGTCATATGATAGGGTTTTGTTTGGACATTCCAAACCCGTTTTCATTTTGATTCTAGGTCTAATACTTTTTGAGTTGTTGTAAAAATTATGAAATTGGCAAACCCAGTATAACGTGAGCTACCATTTCTTAATGTTTCAATGATTTTGTAGTTCAAGTAAGACTGGTACGTAGCTAGACGGCGATTTTGAAGCAATTTGCAAAGTTTGTTACAACCATTGGTCAATAAAAATTGTTTGGGTTTTATTAACCTCCGACCATCACGAGATCTCAGTTCGGGGCGAACTACTAGTATACTAAGTATAGTATGTAGTACTATTTTTGGATTAATTATTTGTACATAACTATAATAGGCCTTTACATCTATTGAAGTTGATTTATACAGCGTCAACAGGCAACCTATGCCTACACTTAACGACACACTGCAGTGCCTGGGACAATGTTTAGATGGAGTAGGCTTGTAGTACTATACCATCCTCTCAGCCTAGTCAGACATATCCACAGGAAGGACATAGTCAATACGTAAGCTGACTAAGCCAAGGGTTTCATCACATAACTATAAACACAGATTAATACAAAACAAAAAAGTAGATTACCTACTAATAAACTAATTTAAAAAAAAAAAACTTTTGACATTTTACACAATGTCGTCCACTGCTACTAATATTTATGATAAGGGATTACTGATCCCTATAAAAAAAAAACAATTTGGACTTCCAACAATACTGAAATGAAATGAAATGAAATTTATTGATTGCTAAAGCAAACTAATATTGTTATGTGGCGTTAGTATCTCGTCATTACAAGTTTACAAAATAAAAATTTTAATATGAAGGTTTTTTTAAATGTCGAACGGAAGTCAAATAAAAAAATGCAAGGAGATCTGTCAAATCACGCCTTCGCAAACTGTCAGTTTCAGTGAATGATGCTATAATGACGAATCAGTTTCATTGTACATTTTCTATTGAATTTATTGCCGCTATTTTGTGGTTTGATCGCTTTATTCCTTAAAATCTATTTAACTTTTTGATATTTTATCGTATTTGATAAAAACTTTTTACTAATTAAGTTTACAATAAGCAACCTCTTTGCTGAAATATAATTAGCTGCCAGTTTTTTCCAGTTGAGGTAAGTATGGGTTTTTTTTGTAATTTTTTCCTATTTTGTGTAAAAAAAAAAGTCTCGTACTAAGGAAAAAGTATTTTGGCGCCCAATAACTTCCATAGATAATTGTTTTATAGACCTACAATTGATTCGTGTAACATAAGTTTTACATATGGCCCTCCCCCACGGCACGGATGATTCGTATAATAACATTATTCCGAATTATTTGTAATAAAACTGAATATGTCAAAAAGTAATTAATTCTCAGCCGGCGCACCCTTGTCTTGTAGGGATGGGACACTATCGATAGAACGTTATCGATGATTAGGTACTTGCCTACTTAGATTTATTTTGGTAGAAGTTCTTACGAATGTTGTATCTAATTCATTTAAGTTTCACACTTCGCCAATTAGTCTTGTTAGTAATTTATAAAAAGATGATTTGATTTGATGATGAAAATTGATTTAAATTGATACATGTGGTTCTATTGAATACTAGCCGTCGCCCGTGGCGTTGCTCGCGTTCTACCTTTTAGAGTGTGACGTTTCAGAATTCCTTTGGTAGTGCACCCCTACACTATATAAGGATACTACCCTCCAAATGTCATACCTCTAGGACTTATAGTTTAGGCTGTGCGTTGATTCTAAGTCAGCTTCAAAGAGTTTTATATATATTGATGATGATGATTTCTCTATTTAAATGTTATTGTTACACAAGTTAGTAAGGTTTTTTTAGAGTAATTAAAAAAAACAAACTAGATAAAATATAAGACTGATATTTTGACGAATAAATAAATAATAATAAATATCCTTATACATTACACACAACGCCTTCTAGTCCCAAACTAAGCAAAGCTTGTATGATGGAAACTAGATGGCTGATAGAATACATACATACATTTTTTTTTTGTAAATACATACTTATAAATACATAGAAACACCCAGACACAGAACAAACATCTATGTTTGCTACACATAAATGTTTGTTCTCGGTGGGGATCGAACCCACGACCCACAGCACGGAAGGCAGAGCTACTACCGACTGAGCCACGACCCCTGCCAATGGATAAAATTTTTTGATTTTGCAATTTTTACCACATATTTAGTTCTATCGATAAGTCATCATCATCATCATCATCAACCTATATCGGTCCACTGCTGGACGTAGATCTCTCCCAAGGCGCGCCACTGAGCCCGATCTTCGGCTCTTCTCGTCCAGTTTTTGCCAGCTACATGTCTCAGATCGTCACCCCACCTAGCCTAGCTATCGATAAGTGTGACATCACTATAAGGGTCCTAAGGCGTCATCTGTAACTGGCACATCGTCGCCCTCACGGGGCTCTGAGTCCTGACCGTGCGGGCGCGGGTTCGACACTTGCGTATGTCTAGTTATGTCACATCTTACATTTAAATGTTTTTGATTGGGTAGTTTACATGTAGGTATCTATTTATCATCATCAATATATATAAAACTCTTTTGAAGCTGACAGAGAATCAACGCACAGCCTAAACTATAAGTCCTAGAGATATCAAATTTGGAGGGTAGTATCATTATATAGTGTAGGGGTGCACTAAGAAAGGAATTTTGAAAAGTCGCACTCTAAAAGGTCTAAAACGCGAGCAACGCCGCGGGCGACGGCTAATATAAAACAGTAAAAAAGCCAAAAACTAAAATTAAAGATATGGATAAACTAAATATGCAGATCTACTAAATAAACTATTCTGATTCCGAAAATCGAGTTTAACTACTGGACTAATTTCAATGAAACTTATACCATTCGGAAGCTCTTTTTCCGGATTGAAACATAGGCTATATTTTATTGAAATCAAAGACGTGGATTCTTAGATACAGCTTGAACTCTCTGAACCAAAAGCAGCCATTTGCTACGAGGTTCATCGTATACTGGTTGACAGATATTTTGGTGGAAAGATTCGCATGCATACGAAGTCACGGGTACCAGCTAGTAAAACATAATAATAAAAAGCGTAGGTAAAGAATACAGAGTAAAAATACACTCACATTTTTTAAAACAGAATTTTGTTCATTGTGACGAATAGCACCGATTCGTCGTCGCCAATTTACTAGATGATAGATGTTTGAACGTTTTTTGAAGTCTCATAAATCCAGCGAATGCGATCATTTTTCAATGTATTAAATATCACACGTTATTTTATAGGATTCCGTATTAATTTTATTGCAAACTAGCTCCAGTCCTAGCGATTTCCGGGATAAAAAGTAGCCTATGTGTTAATCCAGGTCACGGACAATATATATTCCAAGTTTCATCCAAATCGGATAAATAGTTTTTGCGTGAAAGAGGAATAAACAAACATACATACATTTTTGTATCAAAATCTCTACTAAAATGTATGCTTGAGTAATGATTTCTGTATCGTCATACTGGCCTTAGACATATTTATTTGCAAAAAAAAAAAAAACTATTTGCAAAAGCAACGAACGAATGCCAACTTGGCGATAAAAAATAATATTCATTCAACTAAGGAGCCCTCCCGACGCATCACTCACGCCTTCTGTATATCAATATAAATTGACACGCGTGAAACGTACCTTATCGATTAAATCGATTATATCGAATGGAACGTCTTCATATCGATTAGCGAATGCTAATGATCTCGCATCTGCGTCATCTGTCATGGGAATTAAAAAAAAAACAACTCACTATGGAATACCGAACTTTAAAAAAAACAAAAAGAGATCTTTTTAAAACTCAACTAGCTGATACCCGCGACTTCGTACGCGTGCGAAACTTTCCACCAATTATCTGTCAACCAGCATACGATGAACCTCGTAGCAAATAGCTGCTTTTGGTATAGAAAGTTCAAGCTGTATCTAAGAATCCACGTCTTTGATTTCAATAAATTATAACCTATGTTTTAATCCGGAAAAAGGACTTCTGAATGGTATAAGTTTCATTGAAATTGGTCCAGTAGTTAAGGCGTGATCCGCGAACAAACAAACAGACAAACTTGATTTCAGGAATCAGAATCGTTTATTTAGTAGATCTGCATATTTAGTTTATCCATATCTTTAATTTTAGTGTTTGGCTTTTCTACAGTTTTATAATAGTATAGATTATAATAGGACTTTTAGTAAAGTTGCTAGTGGGGCAATTTTAGTTGCTCGTGTAAATGCGCCCTAAAGGTTTGCATTTTGCGTCCAATGAATTCAATACTCGGACGGCGAAATTTCAAATATTCATATTTGGAATGAATATTCAACCGCTGCCATGTTTACATTCGCGCGCTTCCAATATCAAATATTTGCATTTATTTATTTTACTACCGCGAGTTTTTGTTCGGCCAGTGTCGATTCCGAATTCGAAATGTTCCCTTTTTAAATTTTTGACTTTTTGATTGACGTGTGTCAAATTTGCATTTGCATTGCATTTTATTTTAGTAAATAGTTTGTTATTTAAATCATTGTTTACACAAATTTGTTTACGCATATTGTATCTAATATTCAAATTGTAATAAAATAACCCTTTCTATGTGGTTTGTTTGATTTTTATTGTAATTGAAACTATTAGGAGTATGTCAAAGATTCTATTGCTTCCGGTTTCTGAGTAATAAAAAAAATATTTTTAAATAAGAACTTCTAATTTTAAAATCATATTCGCCCCTATTACGTAGAGTAGCCTCTATCATAGAGTAGAGAATGGTACAGAGAAAGCAAGTATATCATAGAGTAGAGAATGGTACAGAGAAAGCAAGTCTCGAACTACAAACTCCTTATCTCGTTCAGAATTAATTATTTTATGACAATAGGATCATCAGATAAACTGAACTCGTCCGACCCTTAGGGTTACACTACACACGATCGCATGCTTCAGTTATACATAAAGAAAATGGTGGATTTTCTCTTCAAAACCTGAAAACGAATTTTCACATTCAGAGAAACCATTTTACACACATTCATTGCAATGGCTCACACTTTATGTTACGACCTAAGTATTATTGGTTAAAATTACACCAAAATTAAACAACAATAACACAAGAAAAACTATTAAAATAAAAGTGCTAATGTTGTTTCAAAAAATGTCAAAACTCGAATCCTTCAATTACCTTCAACGACAGCCGACTTGACGATGACTTGACTTATATTATTTCAAATTCATCACTTGACACTGGCAAAATTGTCTGTCGAAATGACGGACACAGGCCATATAGGTTAAAAGAAGAAGAAGAAGAAGATGACTACTTTTGTTTGATTTGACGTAAGTATAAAAAGATTGATTTCATTTCGATATTGATGCACCGATTTTCTTCAACCACCCAGAGTTATCGAAAATAAGAAATACTGGCAATCAAGTTTCAAGAAGTTTAAAGAAAAAAACCCGCGTTCTAAATTCAAAATACCGCAGCGGACCAGCTGCCCGTATCCGCAATCTTATAGAGCGGCTTGCGTTTGACGTTAAATAATTGTTGGGTGCGGGCGTTCTATGAACTCTTAGACAGGGCATGTTTGAAATATGCTATATGCTTTGCACATTTTTGTAGATATGCATTATGCACTCGTAAATATGAAATATATCTTCTTCTTCTTCTTCTTATCTTATCTTATCAATATAATATAAAACTCTTTTGAAGCTGACAGAGAATCAACGCACAGCCTAAACCATAAGTCCTAGAGGTATGACATTTGTAAGGTAGTAGAGTGTGATGTTTCAAAATTCCTTTCTTAGTGCACCCCTACACTGTATAAGGATACTACCCTCCAAATGTCATACCTCTAGGACTTATAGTTTAGGCTGTGCGTTGATTCTCTGTCAGCAGAATAAATACAAATAGGTACAAATGTTTTTATTTCTGCCAAAAGATAATATTATTAACAGTGTTGAAAATCTCCTTTTAAATATGAAATACATGTACTAGAAGATTCCGCTCTTGACAGAATACATTTAAAAGTTATCTTAGTTAAAAACTAATGGTAAAAGAAGATAATATTATTATTAATTGTCAGTTCTATGAGCTCATGCCTCTACAAATAGGGTGAGTCGGGGTCGAGACGTCCCGGCGCGCCGTGACGCCGTTTATTTCGCTTTTTGCACATCCCTAATTTATATTAATACTGACGGATTGATTTAATTGTAGCCCATTTTTTTTTTGACATTTAAAATAAAATGGATTTTCATTTATTAACATGAGACCTTTTATTTTAATAGTTTTTCTTGTGTTATTGTGAGTATTGTTGTTTAATTTTGGTGGAATTTTAACCAATAATACTTAGGTCGTAACATAAAGTGTGAGCCATTGGAATAAATGTGTGTAAAGTGGTTTTTCTGAATGTGAAAATTCGTGTTAGGTTTTGAAGAGAAAATCCACCATTTCCTTTTCAAAACAAACGACAGCCGACTTGACAAATGACTTGACTTGACTTATTTATTACAATTTTAACACTTGACATTGGCACAATTGTCTGTCGAAATGACGGACACAGGCCATTATTGAAGAGAAGAAGAAGAACATGAGACTTAGTACGATAGTTCTTAAGTAGGTAGAAGCTAGTTTTTTAACCGATTTAAAAAAAGGAGGAGGTTCTCAATCAATATCATCATCATCATCATCAATATTAATAAAACTCTTTTGAAGCTGACAGAGAATCAACGCACAGCCTAAACTATAAGTCCTAGAGGTATGACATTTGGAGGGTAGTATCCTTATATAGTGTAGGGGTGCACTAAGAAAAGAATTTAGAAATGTCACACTCTAAAGGGTAGAACGTGAGCAACGCCACGGGCGACGGCTAGTTCGGTTATATTTCTTTTCAGTAGTTAGGCAATTAAATAGATAGATAGATAGATAGATAGATATATTCCTTATTGCACACCAAGAAAAGAGGAAAAACAATAAAAGAGAAATAAGTTTTAAGTATGAGGTACAATGGGCGGTCTTATCGCTATAAGCGATCCCTTCCAGACAACCTTTAGATGGACAGAAGCAGAAGCACGTCCTCCACGTACACGACAATGCGTATTTTGCTTTTCTGTGGTGTTTACGAGACGATATGCGTGTAATAGCATCCCTTCAAACCGGAATCAAGCCCACTGGCGGGACAGATGGGAAAAATAATCCCAACGAGCCCACACATTTTTTATATTACGTATTCTGTGCTGATCTGTTCTATTTTTTTATTTTATTTTATTTTCTAATTAATAAATAATAAATATTCACGGACACTTAACACAACGCCTTCTAGTCCCAAACTAAGCAAAGCTTGTACGATGGAAACTAGATGGCTGATAGAATACATACATACATTTTTTTTTGTAAATACATACTTATAATACATAGAAACACCCAGACACAGAACAAACATCTATGTTTACAACACACAAATGTTTGTTCTCGGTGGTGATCGAACCCACGACCCACAGCACGGAAGGCAGAGCTACTACCGACTGAGCCATGACGCCTGTCAAATTAATTTTATATTGTTTCTTATTGTGTAATTATTTTACTGTGTTTCTATCTATTTGCATAGTGGGCTCGTTGGGATTTTTTGTTGTGGGCTCGATGGGAATAACACGCATTTTATGGAGATATCTTTACGATAATTGTACGGGCCCAGTGGTGGGCACATGGGAATAAAAATTCCCAACGAGACCACTATGCAAATGAGTGGGCTCGATGGGAATTTTTTTCCCATCTGGCCCACCACTAGTCCGGTAGGTGGGCTCGATGGGAATAACCCATCACAATACTTTTACATTGCACTAAACAATATGACAGCTCAATATTTTCAAACCAAAATCTGTTAGTAAGTGCTTCATAAAAATCGGTTAACCGTAAAAAAAACGAATAAAAAATAACAGCCAATAGCGTTCGAGAACTCGATACATACCCTCCAATAGAAGACGGGTTTTAAGACGCAATCGGATTGTATACTCGTCCCTTTCTTACGTACAGGAATGTCTTGGAGGCTATTGAGTCGAAATGGGATGGTAAATGTTCTTGACATGTAATTTTCTTTATGATGTTAGAATTGTTTCGGATTTCGTACGTTTATTTTTAAAGAGAATATTTTTATTGTTCCATATTTGAACTTACAAGCTTAGATATAAAGAGGTTCGATATCTACCACTAGACTAAACTATTTCGAATACTAAGAACCATTCTCTTTAGATAACAATCAAGTTTTTAGAGAACTTCGTAGACCATCTACGGCGTAGCATTGGCGTAGCATCGTAGAGTGCTTGCTACGGTGCTACGGTACTATAGCTCTGCCTCCCGTGCTGTGTGGGTTGTGGGTTCGATCTAAATCGTCTTATACCGCGTTCACACTATGCCATTGCCGCTGCCCTCATGACTTATTGCCACAGCAACATCGCCTTTATTCTCACCAAGGAGCTAGGGCATGAACTTGGCGATGTTGCTGTGGCATTAATTCCGGAATTAATCGCGGCAATAATTCCGGCAGCGGCAAGGGCATAGTGTGAACGCGGTATGTATGTATTCTATCAGCCATCTAGTTTCCATCGTACAAGCTTTGCTTAGTTTGGGACTAGAAGGCATTGTGTTAAGTGTCCGTGAATATGTATGTATGTATGCATGCGCTATAACAAGGTGACATTTCTCGCCACATGAGCATAAAAATATAAAAAAATTCAACCGAATTGAGAACCTCCTCCTTTTTTGAAGTCGGTAAAAAATTCTATACCATAAAAAAAATAAACAGAAAAACCTTTACAAAGAGCACAAACTTTTTAAATAAACATCTATCGTTAAAAACCGGGAAAAACCGGAAAAAATTACGAAGTAATCGGATTTCCCCCTAATTTTTATACGCTGTATTTATTATCCGACTTCGCGGAGAAAGGAGGGTTATGCACTAGCGAGCGTTGCTTAGACAAAATGTTTTAGAAGTTGTTACAATGATTTTAGCGTTTATATTTGCTGCCTTCCGTGCTGTGGGTCGTGGGTTCGATCACCACCACGGACAAACACATTGTGCGTGGCAAAAATATATGTTTATTCTTTGTTTTGCAAATAATTTACAGACTAACATACATCCTACTAATATTATATACGCGAAAGTTTGTGAGGATGTATAAATGTTTGTTACTCTTTCACGCAAAAACTACTGATCGGATTTGGATGAAACTTGTAATATATATTGTCCGTGACCTGAATTAACACATAGGCTACTTTTTATCACGGAAAATCAACGGGATCCAACGGAATGCGATCGACGTCACGGGTGGAAGCTAGTGCTTTATAATACATAGTAAGTATAAGGTATGTATTAACAAAAAATTTGATAAGTAAAGTATTCTATCAGCAATCTAGTTCCCATAGTACAAGCTTTGCTTAGTTTGGGACTAGAGGGCGTTGTGTGACATGTCCATGTATATTTATAAGCCAGTGTCTTGTACACGCTTCCGATTGCTACTGATTTGCACCAGTTGAGCTATCTATAAATCGTTTGCAACGGTTTGTAGATAGCTCAACTGTTTCATGTGTATTTTGTAAATATTGTTAGATAGATAGATAGATAGAAAACTCTTTATTGCACACGACTTTTACAAAAATTATAAAATAAACAGAGTTCATTATTCTTATGTGAAGTACAATGGGCGGCCTTATCGCTATGAGCGATCTCTTCCAGGCAACCTTTGGATGGACTGGATTTTATATGAACGAAAGTGACGGTGTAATAAGAAGACTACATTTAATTAATTAATACAGTACTAGCCGTCGCCCGCGGCGTTGCTCGCGTTCTACCCTTTAGGGTGCGACTTTTCAAAATTCCTTTCTTAGTGCACCCCTACACTATATAAGGATACTACCCTCCAAATGTCATACCTCTAGGACTTATAGTTTAGGCTGTGCGTTGATTCTCTGTCAGCTTCAAAAGAGTTTTATATATATTGATGATGATGATGATTAGTTGTAATTTTCTTTGTAAATAAAATTTTTCATTTATTTTACACCTAGATACCCCCTATTTTAAAAGGTATCTCTTAGGGTCGCGACTCGTGGTCCCACGGGGATTGTACCACTATTACTCGTGGTCCCACTATCCCTGAAATACACTACAAAAAAAAAACACCTTTAATGTTCGTCCCAAAAAGGCCACACACCAAAACTGTCTAATTCCACCCGTTCATTTCAATATTGAACTCAAACAGCTACGTAATTGTTTTAAAAGCAGTCTAGAGGCGTGGCTCGCTCCCCTAACGCCTGCGTTTGACATCCCCCTCTATTGTGAGAGGGTAGATTTTTTGTAACACCCTGTATAACACCCCACCGTGGATAGTGTACTGTTATTTTTGAATTTTGAAACGTGATCTTGAATTATTAAGCTTTTTTGACTTACAAATCGTTAAACAAGTATTAACGTTTAAGTTTATTAAGTTTAGAGAGAACAGGTAGGTAACAGTTTTTAGTAATCTAGTTAAGTAGTTTTAGTAGTAGTAGAGCTCGTCCGGGTTCAGTACTAGCACCGTACCTATTTCTGCCGCCAAGCAGCGATGCTCGCATTGCTGTGTTCCGGTTTGAAGGGTAAGGGCGCCGGTGTAATTACACGCACATGACACTTCAACATCTTTACGTCTCAGAGTGATGGACGCAGTGCATTGCCTTACAGGGCGCGTCCTCATTGGACTTGCTCTGCGAGGTAATGCGTTGTTATAGGCCGAAGTTACTACTTAACATCAGGTGAGTTATCAGCTTGTTCCATTACTTTTATCATTAAAAAAAAAAGTCATAAATTATGATACAACTTCATCATCCAATGATGATGATGATGGTAGTTCATTGGGTTTGTTCTATTGATCGTGAACACCACAGAAAGGTCACAGGACAGCAAAATACGCAATGTCGTGTACGTGAATGAAATGTTTTTTTTTAGTTATTCTTATTTAACTGCCAAATCACATAACCGATTTTGATAAAAATTTTATAGGACTAATCTATAAAAAGGCCAGTACCTGAAGAACTCACTTTAATTCAAGTATTTACTCTACGTATAAACTTGATGCAGTGGGGCCACGAACCGGGTTAGTTCCGCTATGCACGAGTCCGGCTTTGCTCGGATTCTAAATACCTAAATAAAAGTGCCGAACCTACGATTTTAACTATGACTGGTAGTCCCACTAAGCAGTGGAACCACGAGCCATGATTTCAGGGATAGTGGGACCACGAGTAATAGTGGTACAATCCCAGTGGGACCACGAGTCGCGACCCATCTAAGAAGTATACCCTGTTAGATAAATGCATATCAGTTCACAAAAACAGATTTATGAGGTGACAAATATTAACTTTGTACTGATTTGGACCAGTTGAGCTATCTATAAATCATTTGCAACGGTTTGTAGATAGCTCAACTGTTCCATGTGTATTTTGTAAATATTGTAAATACTGTATTAGTTGTAATTTTCTTTGTGAATAAATATACTTTGTAGTATACGTAAAACTAACACACTAAGCATGCTAAATACGAGCCAGTGCAAGTACCGTTCTTATCGATCGCTAAAGTCGATAAACGTATCGAATCGTATCGTTCCATGGTAGTACGGATCTCTTGTCGACAAATTTTAACGATGCCTTACGATCGTCAAAATAAGGTTCACTTTCGTTTGTCAGAATCAAAACATAGTATACATACACCATTGCCAATTCGTTAAAATTTCACGAATTTGTCTACCGATCGACTAAGTTGGTAACGTACCCGCAACTGTCGATAAAACGAATTTTGACGATTCTGAATGTCAAATTATGCGATCGACAAGAACGGTACTTGGGGGGCTGGTCTTACCTGACTATCCTTCAATCCCAGCTTCTCAGCCAGCTTCTTCCGATCGGGCTTGGAGATGTACTTCTGCACCTGGAACCTCTTCTCCAGACCCTTGCGTTGAAGGTCTGAGAAGACGGCGCGACGCATCATGCCTCGGCGAGGCTTGCCTGCAGAGAACGAAGGGTTATTATCGCCGGGCAGGCTCGCTGGTGGGCCGGATGGGAAGTTCCCAACGAGCTCACTATGCAAATGAGTGGGCACGATGGGAATTTTTTTCCCCATCTTACTTACAGGGCACGATGGGGAAAAAAATGTCTACAATGTTTCGCTTGCTTTCGGAACACAACGCTCTCTAGTTTAGGACTAGAGAGTATTGTGTTATTAGAATCCATGGGGATTTTGTATCATAAATCCCCACAGGTTACTTTGTTTTGCTGGATGCTAATTACAAGTTACTTAAATTGGTATATTCCAGAAATCCACACGGACAAATCTCCATTAGTGGGGATTTTCCCCAGAAATTCCCACTGGTCACGTTGTAGCACGTTACGGTGTACTAGTGGAGATTATTACGTCAAAGTAATATATATTCTAATGATTTCTAAGACATAATCTTCAGAGTCGAAGAACTAAGATTATCAGTAATTACCTCTAGAGCTATGAGCCCATGGAAACCCTCCTGGCAGTGGGAATACTTGAGTGTGTGACTGCGTCGGCCGTACTGTAACAAAACATTACTTAACATACACATTACACATCCTATTCATATATAAATATTCGCGGACACTTAACACAACGCCTTCTAGTCCCAAACTAAGCAAAGCTTGTACAATGGAAACTAGATGGCTGATAGAATACATGCATACATTTTTTTTTGCAAATACTTACTTATAATACATAGAAACACCCAGACACAGAACAAACATCAATGTTTACAACACACAAATGTTTGTTCTCGGTGGGGATCGAACCCACGACCCACAGCACGGAAGGCAGAACTACTACCGACTGAGCCATGACGCCTGTCTCATTATAAACGCGAAGGTTTGATGTGGATCATCCATGAGCTTCCGTGCTTCGGAGGGCACGTTAAACTGTCGGTCCCGGCTCTAGCAGCCGTTAAGCCATGACGGAGGCCTTAAGGCGGCTTAAAAACTCCGTCAACAGAGTTAGCCACTAACTCATACGAGCTTGCTTGCTATCCATACATACTCCTCACAAACATACATCCATAATGGATGTATGTTTGTTACTCTTTCACGCAAAAACTACTGATCCGATTTGGATGAAACTTGTAATATATATTGTCCGTGACCTGGATTAACACATAGGCTACTTTATATCCCGGAAAATCAGCGGGCTCCAACGGGACGCGGACGAAGTCGCGGACGGAAGCTAAATAAATAAAAATTATTCCATCACTTTTTCCTTCACAAAATCGATGAATTATTGTAAAAAAATCCGCAAATTGCTTAACTTATCATTCACCCACATATTTTTATTTGACTAGCCTACACAATAGGATAGCATATCAATGGAAGGTACGAAGCTATAACCCATGGCCGACTGCAAAATATAACAATAGGACTTAATTTTTACGCCGTATTATCGGTTTTAGTATAGAGAAGAATCATAATCATTCAAATTATTGATTTGTTCAATTTATAAAAAAAGCTAACGTTCGATTTTTGAAAATACCATTGACCAAAATGTTTTATCATCAACGTCATCATCATCATCATCAATATATATAAAACTCTTTTGAAGCTGACTTAGAATCAACGCACAGCCTAAACTATAAGTCCTAGAGGTATGACATTTGGAGGGTAGTATCCTTATATAGTGTAGGGGTGCACTAAGAAAGGAATTTCGAAAAGTCGCACCCTAAATGGTAGAACGCGAGCAACGCCGCGGGCGACGGTTAGTTTATTGTAAAATTATTTTGCGTCTAGAGAAATTGAGTTTTTGAAATTGACATTCAGAAATCTAACAATCTTAATTAAAATTATTTGAAATATAATATTAAATTTGCCTAAAATTTGTTAAAATAAAAAACACAGAGTCAATCGACACCCAAAACCAAAAAGGCCCTAACCGCAAAAACCACAAAAACGGGATTATTTTTTATGGCAGCATCACTTTTTAATCATTACACATTATCAACCAGTATTTATGTTAGAGATTAGTATAACAATGGAAACAGAGTATTTGTTGAACCAATTGAGCGTACCTATTGTGTTTTTTGTAATGTTGTTACAATTGGCAACATGTTTTGTGCGTTGGGAGGTCTGTTCCAGTTTTTTGTTTAGCTTTTATTTCTTAAGATTTGTCTCTGTTTTTTTATTGTGGCAACTGGATTAAAAAGAGCAATGTGGGAAGAATGGAAAGATGTTTGTTCAAACCTCAAAATGACTGTACGCTTGCGTTGAAATGTCACTTCAGATATTTGACATGTACCTAGTGATTTGTGCTTTGCATTCGTGTTTTGACATTTTTTGAAACACTTTTATTTTAATAGTTTTTCTTGTGTTATTGTGAGTATTGTTGTTTAATTTTGGTGGAATTTTAACCAATAATACTTAGGTCGTAACATAAAGTGTGAGCCATTGGAATAAATGTGTGTAAAGTGGTTTCTTTGAATGTGAAAATTCGTCTCCAAGTTTTGAAGAAAAA
Organism: Eulithis prunata; assembly: GCA_918843925.1. Taxonomy (NCBI): domain Eukaryota; kingdom Metazoa; phylum Arthropoda; class Insecta; order Lepidoptera; family Geometridae; genus Eulithis; species Eulithis prunata. The sequence continues at coordinate 442,337 of OU974035.1, forward strand.
TATCCACCAATTTCTCAAAACAAACGACAGCCGACTTGACGAATGACTTGACTTATATTATTTCAAATATCTCGCTTGACACTGGCAAAATTGTCTGTCGTAATGACGGACAGAGGCCATAAATAAAAGAAGAAAAAGAAATGTAAAAGAGAAATTTTCATATCCGTTTGTAAATGACGGAGTTCAAGGGAAAAAACAACGTTAGACTAGGCGGTATGGTTTTACAAGTATAGCCTGCTCCGAGAAGCGAAGAAAAAAAAAATGACGGAGTTCTGAGGTAACAAATAAAAAACAGCCGAATTGAGAACCTCCTTTTTGAAGTGGGTTACAAAACAACTCACCTAAGTATGGATGATGACAATGCGCCAGCAGATGTTGTAAATGCTGATGCTGTACTGGAATTGGTCGGCTTGCGATCGGCTTCGCAATCGGCCATGGACTACTCATCACCGGGTGACGGTATTCTGCAACAAAATATCTGTTTAGTATAACAGTTTAGAGAGAACAATTTTTAGTAATCTAGTTTAGTAGTTTTAGTAGTAGTAGAGCTCTTTGTGAGAGCTCGTCCGGGTTCAGTACTAGCACCGTACCTATTCCTGCCGCCAAGCAGCGATGCTCGCATTGCTGTGTTCCGGTTTGAAGGGTAAGGGCGCCGGTGTAATTACACGCACATGAGACTTCAACATCTTTACGTCTCAGAGTGATGGACGCAGTGCATTGTCTTACAGGGCACGTCCTCGCTGGACTTGCTCTGTGAGGTAATGCATTGTTATAGGCAGAAGTTACCACTTAACTATTTTAATAATTCAGATTATTTTTATGTACGCCCCGTCCGTGTTTTTGTGTATTAGATCCTGTCCATCCAAAGGTTGCCTGGAAGAGATTGCTTTAAGCAATAAGGCCGCCCATTGTACCTACCTCCTAAAACTTAATCGTATTACCAATTATGGTATTTTTTGTTATTTTCCTTACGTGTGGTGTACAATAAAGAATATTCTATCTATCTATCTATCTATCTTAACGTCAGGTGAGCTATCAGCTTGTTCCATTAAGCGTAAGAAGCGTGTTTAGACTTGGTTTGACGGTAAAACCAAGTCTAAACACGCTTCTTACGCAAATAGCACAAACAGATCGAAATAATGCGATCAAAAGCCAATCTAAGCACCCCATTCGTACGAACACAATGCGCTGAGATTGTTCCCAATCGTTGTTTAGCGCAAGATATAGACGTATCGCGAGTTAATAGAATATTTTTTTGGCATTGACGTGTTTGTTTTGTGACTATGATTATTATGGACACAGGTCTATTATACCATCCAATACCATCCATTGCTCTTCGGAGCCCGAGCCAAAGGATGGTATTGGATGGTATTCGGTAGTATTACTTATGTTCAAACTCCGTGATAACTTCGTTTGCGCGATCTAGGATAGTTCTCATGTAGCGAGATAGATGGCGCTACATCGATATTCTTTTTACACTTATTTTTTTTGTTTTTTTTGCTTGTTTTAAAACATCATAGGTATCCATTTTGAAGTGTTTTTGTTTGAAACCTATGACAATCTGATAAGTAACCATCAAACATACAAAACTAGCATAGATACGACGTTTATTATCAAGTCAAAACTAAATATTTGCATTTTTTTTTACGTAAGTTTTTGAATATCTAAGTCTTCATAATTACATAGTGCCTATTTAATCTGAATCCAAGAGAAGATGAGTTCAAAAACGAATGCTAGACTCTTTTCATCAATACTTAATGAATATTGTGTTGACACATGTTTTAATTGTTTCCATAAAAGATAATTATATGTACCTAACAGTGCAATGTATGAAATACCTACTTGTACTAGAAGATTCCAGTCATGCCAAGATACATTTGAATATGAGAATAAATATCTACAGCTTTTACTGGATTTGATTGATTAATTTTAAATTCCGCACATTGTTTTTATGGAATAAATGAATATGAATATATAAAATTAATTTGAAACTTAGCACATACTACCCGCGGACCGTCGTCACTCGTCACCGGCACCCGATTTCTTACCCTCAGCTGTCAAAGCCACTCCTCCCTAATATATGGTGTAGCCTTTGTAATAGCATTAATCATTTAGCTAAACGTTGTATTTGACTTTTGGATTTTCGGCTTGTTAATTTTAAGAGAACTCTCTGAATTACTAGGTAATCTTGTAAGAATATATAAAAAGCCATATAGTTGGCCTTTACATCTATTGAAGATGATTTATACAGCGTCAGGAGGCAACATATGCCTACACTTAACGACACACTGTAGTGCCTGGGACAATGTTTAGATGGAGTAGGCTTGTAGTACTATACCATCCTCTCAGCCTAGTCAGCCATATCCACAGGAAGGACAAGGTCAATACGTGCGGAGCTGACTAAGCCAAGGGTTTCCTCACGATGTTTTCCTTCACCGTAAAGCTCGTGTTTATGCGCATATAAATTTTCCGAACGAAAAATCCATTGATGCACGGCCGGGATTTGAACCCACGACCTTCGGATCAAAAGTCGAGGTGCCACTAGGCCAACACAGCAGTAGATTCAAAAGATCTCGTCGAACAAACATACAAAGCATTTTTGTCCAAGTTTTCACTAAGATCTTCGTTCGCTTCGCTCACTCGATCAATTATAGCATGTGTATTTTAGTGGTAAACGTCTTACGTAGAAATATTAGTATGTTTGAAGACTAAAATGCATTGTTTTCATCAAATTATTTTCTCTAAAATATTGTATGAACACACTGCAATTATCCTCCATCATGCAACTCAAGACAGGTTTTTTACGCACTTCTTGTTGTTGTTATTGTTATAGGCAGAAGTTACCACTTAACATCAGGTGAGCTATCAGCTTGTTCCATTACAGATACTATAAAAAAAAAACTTGGTTGCTGATCGAATGCCTATATTTTGCTTACCACGAAATCGAGTCTCCGGCCGCCAGCAACCAATCCACAGTGCGTATTAGCTTAATTAATTAATTAATGTTAAAAAAAAGTTAAAAAAAATGGGAAAGCACATTTTGAACAATAAATAATCAATTGAAAACTCTCTAAAACCAATCAGCGTACACGGATTGCTATAACCTTTGTTAATGATATCCAACTTCGCAACCACAACGCCAACACCCCAGAATTAATATAAAATAATTAAAATCACACCCCCATACGTTTTAAATCGTTAAACGAAGGGTGGAAGTTTTCCAGGGCAACGCCTTGCATCCCTTAATAACTCCGCAGGGGGTTCTTGAGTTACCTTAAGCGTTTAGGCGTTTGTTTTTGGGGATTGTGAAATAGCGATTAGTTTTGTTGCTTTTTCATTGCTATCGAGAATAAAGACTTGGAAAAATTCTTAAATATTCTTGGACATAATATCACACAACGCCCTCTAGTCCCAAACTAAACAAAGCTTGTACTATGAGAACTAGATTGCTGATAAAATACTTATACTTATAAATTTTTCTGTAAATACATGCTTAATAATACATAGTATTATTTAGACATAGAATGAACATCTATGTTTGTCACACACAAATGTTTGTTCTCAGTGGGAATCGAACCCACGACCCACAGCACTGAAGCACTGAAGCGCTCAGATCTAAATACCATTAACGGTCACCCATCCAAATAGTGACCGCGCAGAACACCGCTTAACTTAGATAATCGGTGAAGATTGACTAAGCAAGCCTAGCCACGAGCACTTCGGTGTGTTCAGTTGTGATTTAGTCAAACGAGGCACTATTTTTAAGATTGGAATAAAATTAAAAAAAAACTCTAACGTAATAAATCCAAATATTATTTTTGGTTTGCAAAATCACAATCTAAAAGTGGTTATCAAAAGCGATGTAAAAACCTATTCAAAAACTATTAAATGCGCGAGAAATTAAATGTCTAAAACACACTTGAGAAAACAAAGTCTGTTGATAAAAAAAAAACCCATCGTTACACAAAAGCAATAATAATTGGCTTATAATACTCACTATCTCTTTTCCACACTATGAGAATAAAGGAGACGCAATTTAATCCTTAAGCATAATAAAAAGATAGTTTTGATTCGGCACAATGGGATCAGTTTTTGTATTTTTTGAGTTACACAGCTTTTGTGTTTGGTGTGCGATTATGATTTTTATTTCATTGTTAGATTTTATGAACTATTTATTAGAGACTAATAAATCGCTTGTGGCACGCCCCGGATTTGGTCGGAATCTATTTTATTGCTAGGCAGAGATTTTTGTCCATGTTTTAGTAGTAAAAATGTATGTATTCAAGAAAACCGTAAATATTACTTAAAATGGTCTTTTGAACTAAAAGTAACTAAAAAAAACATAAAAAATATAACAAAATATATAAGTAACTAAAAAAACACTGTATGTAGAAGTAATCTTAATCTGAAGTAAGTTACAGTAACTTTGTATGAGTTATATTGTGGCTAAATTTGGTGATGGTAGTTTTTAGGCCGCCTTAAGGCCTCCTGTGTGGCTTAACGACTACTAGAGCTAGGACAGTAACGTGCACGAAGCACGGAAGCGCTCAGATGTGAATGTAACGGTCACCCATCCAAACAGCGACCGCGAACGTCGCTTAACTTAGATAATCTGTGAAGATTGACTAAGCAAGTCACGAGCGTTTAAAAAATAGAAGTGATTTTACATAAAAAAGTCATAAGAAAAAGCGACGGGAAAGTGTTATTTTTGAACAGAACATTTATCTATCTACACAAAATACGAGTAAAACTAGGCCGCGACATTACTCACGGTGTTTTACATCACTGTTAAAGGCCCATATACCGATATACTTCTCAAGCACTGATTTATTTATTTATTTATTTAATAACTAGCACGGGATTAACCAATTACACTAATTAATTAAAGACAGTCAAATTAGGTACACACACATAAGTCATTAGATAATAATAATACAATAAAATTCATTAAATTATTTAATAAAAATAAAATTTATAACTTAGTCGATAAAATAAAATGTCTTACAAAAATAATTATAATATTATTGCCTCGCAGTACTTTAGGCATTCCGTCATAATTTGCGGCCAGTTGTCGGCGAACACATCACAGTGTTGGTTGGCCTTGAGGAGGTTGTTAAGGGCGGTGAGTGTCCGGACTCAAGCATAGATTTCTATAAGACAATCGATACTCAAATCTATGCTTTAGTAACAATTTCTGTATCGGCATACGGGCCTAAGAGAACTACACAAAATAACGTACTTTGAAAACCAATAAACCGATAATCGGTTTTCCTAATAACCGTTATTTCTACCTTTAATTAACCGGTTATTCGATAACGATACAGTGAGCGCGCTATTGGGCAGCTGTCGCGACGATTCGCGCCAATTTTTACGCGAGAAAGTGTGAAAATAATTGATTTGGAGGGGACCGGACCGGTTATTGAAAATGTACTTTTGTAATTTATGTTGGTTTATTATTTGGGTGTCGATTGCTTTGTAAAAAGTAATGAGGATTAAGCTGAATATCCGCTCGTTACTTTCCATGAGTAGCATGGAAAGTAACAAGCGGTTGCCTGGAAGAAATCGCTTTCGGCGATAAGGCCGCCCATTGTACTATAGCAAGTAAGTTTTAAGATTTGTACGTACCGATTCCTTGTGGACAATAAAGTATTTTCTATCTATTTATCTAATAATGAAATCCTGGTGGCTTGCTTAGTCAATCTTCACTGATTATCTGAGTTAAGCGACGTTCTACGCGGTCACTATTTGGATGGGTGACACACATTCACATCTAAGCGCTTCCGTGCTTCTCTGGGGTAAATTGGATAGACCCCTGGTCTCACATTGTTTTTAAAACTTGCAATGATGAAACTTTGTTTGTTACAATACACTTACAATGCAGTACAAAAAAATGTAACAATGTCATTATAAAGCAGCGGGAATCATTAGTTATTAGACATTTTACTTCAAAAATGCGTCTTTTTCAATGTTGTTTATCGTATTTACAGGCGTTTAAGCAAACATTTTTTTGTGTGCTATACGTAAGCATTTGGCTGCCAGCACACCTGATGGTAAGTGTAGCTGCAGTCTAAGGTGGAGCACGCTTAGCCATAATCCACCTATTCACTCTTTTCTTGAATATCCTAGGTCATATCTCTCAGGAAATAGAAATAATAATATAGGTAATAACTACTTTTTTTGCGTTTTCGTGACTGCTACTGCATAATAGATTATGATAAAACCAACAAAAGTTATAAATAACATAATTAATCTAAAAATTAACTAAATGTACGCAAATCGGGACCTGAAATGCCCCAACGCCTTTCAAACTTCGAAATAATATTCACCCAACTATTCAAAAACGGTATAACCCCAAAATTGCAAATTCTAAACACAACTGCGTTAACTCGCGACCACATACGCTCGTTTAAATTCACAACGCGTGCGGTCGTGTTAACGTTGGTTCAGTTTAGAACGATCCGGTACAGGTGTAGAGCTTGTATTAGTGTGAGTTCATGATTAATATGTACTACAGAACTTAACAGATAATAGTTACTTAATAATAAAAGTAATTGATATACCTGAGAACACGTATATTACAATGCAAAAAGCTGCTAACTCAATACATGTCGGATTGTCAGAAAATTTCTGCAGGAAGGCACAAATGCTCAAACAAATTATGATTCACACTTGGCTTAGGCCCGTGAGCTTCATTATTACCGAAATATTTATATTTCGAGAAAAAAAAACACCTTTAAATAATAATAATAAATATTCACGGACACTTAACACAACGCCTTCTAGTTCCAAACTAAGCAAAGCTTGTACGATGGAAACTAGATGGCTGATAGAATACATACATACTTTTTTTTTTTGTAAATACATACTTATAATACATAGAAACACCCAGACACAGAACAAACATCTATGTTTACAACACACAAATGTTTGTTCTCGGTGGGGATCGAACCCACGACACACAGCACGGAAGGCAGAGCTACTACCGACTGAGCCATGACGACTTCAATCAAGTAGTAAACGAACATAAATAAGCAATAAAACGCGGTTTCAATTCTTCGGCCATTTTCGCTAAATCAACGGGGTTTTAATAAGTCAATGACTTGCATCGATCTTTTTTGTAAAAAAAAAAAACCTTCGAAATATTTTTTTTTGGACATTACATACAAAATTAACAAAGAAAATTACGACTACTAGTGTTTACTTTGAATGTAGTCTTTTTTTAAGCAATTAATGTTATGTAACTTATAATTTTTTATTTTTTTTTAATGTTATAACTGGCCGACGAGCAGGCGGTAATAGTCATTTTAGTGTGAAGAATTTCCAGCAAAGAGTTGTATACTTTGATGTGTGTGTTTTAGTGACAAATAAACGTATTATCTATCTAAAAGAGGTTTCATATAACCAGAAAAATATATAATTCAATTAAAGTAATTATTTTGACTTAAACACCTGTAAATACGATAGACAACATTGAAAAAGACGCATTTTTCGAAGTAAAATGTCTAATAACTAATGATTCCCGCAGCTTTATAATGATATTGTTACATTTTAAAAACTGCATTGTAAGTTAATTGTAACAGACAAAGTTCTATCATTGCAAGTTTAGAAAAAATGTGGGACCTGGTGGTTTACTCTCGAGCACAGTTTCTTCTTCTTCTTCTCTTCAATAATGGCCTCTGTCCGTCATTTCGACAGACAATTTTGCCAATGTCAAGTGTTAAAATTGTAATAAATAAGTCAAGTCAAGTCATTTGTCAAGTCGGCTGTCGTTTGTTTTGAAAAGAAAATGGTGGATTTTCTCTTCAAAACCTAACACGAATTTTCACATTCAGAAAAACCACTTTACACACATTCATTGCAATGGCTCACACTTTATGTTACGACCTAAGTATTATTGGTTAAAATTCCACCAAAATTAAACAACAATACTCACAATAACACAAGAAAAACTATTAAAATAAAAGTGCTATGTGTCGTTTCAAAAAATGTCAAAACTCGTGTCGGAGCATAGTTTCAATCCGGATTCACGGAATTTGACAGTAGTAATGTCATTTTTCAGTACAAAATGACAAGAGATCTGTCAAAATCCGGATCCAATTTGGGACAGCTGACTTGACAAATGACTTGACTTGACTTATTACAATTATATCACTTGACATTGGCAAAATTGTATGTTGAAATGACGGACAGAGGCCATAATCGAAGAGAAGAAGAAGAAGAGAAGAAGAACGGCGGTGGTCAAGAGTAGCCCTACTGGGCTCCATTCGATTTGCCCCAGACCCTTTTCATTTTCTTAATAACAATAGAGTAAATAACCAACCGCCACAGAGTATAAAATCATGCACCGGAAGTGCGGTAGGTAGGTACATAATAATGTCAACATCACGCATCGCGCACCGCAGCCATAGGTACAGGCATTGTTTGTGATAATTACGATTTAACCATGTTACATTCGTCGCTGGGCTTATACTATTAATCTGTAAGGGTTTTTTAGTATAATAAAACCTTTTTACTTGACGACTGTGTGATAATTTGACGCTGGGTTATTTATGTTTCTTCTTCTTTTTTATTGGCCTCTGATTTTGACAGATAATTTTACCAGTGTCAAGTATAATTGAAATGGACACGAGTTTTGTCATTTTGTGAAACGACACATAGCACTTTTATTTTAATAGTTTTTAATAGTCTTGTGTTATTGTGAGTATTGTTGTTTAATTTTGGTGGAATTTTAACCAATAATACTTAGGTCGTAACACAAAGTGTGAGCCATTGGAATAAATGTGTGTAAAGTGGTTTTTCTGAATGTGAAAATTCGTGTTAGGTTTTGAAGAGAAAATCCACCATTTTCTTTTCAAAACAAACGACAGCCGACTTGACAAATGACTTGACTTATATTATTACAATTCTATCACTTGACATTGGCAAAATTGTCTCTCGAAATGACGGACAGAGGCCATTAACGAAGAGAAGAAGAAGTATAATTGAAATAGTATTTAGTTCAATAAATCTAAAAGGAAATCATTTATTATACCAATGGCTCACAATTTATGAAGTATTATAACTAGAATACATTTTTTGCCTCAAAAGGACTCTATTAATGCTCGGACTACTCAGATAATCCACTCCATCTTACATTCTGAGGATTTTTTCTAATCTCATTCGTCTTAAAAACATTACCACGCGCGTTTCGTTCAAAATTTTCAAATCATTTCTTTTTTTTTAAAAGAAAAACTGCTAACGCAAATATTGACAGCCCGATTCAATGTCAAAACTTTATCATTACCCATATCTATGTCAGAATTGCATTATTTGAATTAAATAATAATAATAAAAGAATTAAATCAAATAAAAATGAAACGGGGGTCAAAAATTGAATCGCGTTTCATACACAACGAGATTTTCAGTGAATAAGCCTGTAATTTTGGTAGAATAGGAGCCCCGCTTCTTCTTACGTAGGAACTACGTATTACATATTCTTTGATTATATTCATTTGCAATATTATTGAAGTGTTGATTGAAGTATTGATAAAAATGATATCAAAAGAAGCTAAGTATAAGTACGTCACGCCAAACCCTTCCCCTCTCACTTCCTCTCTAAACGAAAGCAAATAAACCATCACACGCACCTGGTAGAGAGACCGAAACGACCAACTCGATCCGAAACGATAATCGAATAGAAATTCAACGGAACAATTTATTCCCAGAATATCTGACTTTATGACTTTCGCGTAAAAAAGTACCCGCCAAATCTGAGTAATATAAAGTTACGCCAACATAACCTAAGCCGTTGAAAATTTTCTTACCACCTTATTTCTATGGCTGTAGAGTTGAAATTCAAATAGCAGATCCGAGCGACGGTTGAAATAAAATGGCGAAGAATATCGTAGTCGATCGGATTTGGAATATTATTTCAATATGGCGCCCAATGACATGTTAATATGGGATTCGGCGCGATATGCATAATTTTATAACCTGCATATTCGATGGGACTTATGGTTTTTACTATTGAAGGTCGTTATGTAAAATGGTTATACTTGTAGTAAAGTACAGATATTTTTGTCAAATCTAGAAGTAAGTAGGTATCTATATTATTACTAGCCGTCGCCCGCGGCGTTGCTCGCGTTCTACCCTTGAGAGTGTTACGTTTAAAAATTCCTTTCTTAGTGCACCCCTACACTATATAAGGATACTACCCTGCAAATTTCATACCTCTAGGACTTATAGTTTAGGCTGTGCGTTGATTCTCTGTCAGCTTCAAAAGAGTTTTATATATATTGATGATGATGATGATGATATTCAGCCCTTTGAGTCCCACTGCTGAGCAAAGGCCTCCCTCCATTCTTTCCCATTCAAGCAAGAAGGTAACGCGGCAGACCTATAAGAAGATGGCGGGACGAACTTGACCATTTTTTGACTGACTGACAAAGCGTAGCCCAAATACCTACATACTTAAGATTTTTTTTATTGATTTTAATTATAACTAGCTTCCGCTCACGGCTTCGCCCGCGTCCGGGTTGATCCTGTTGATTTTCCGGGATAAAAAGTAGCCTGTTGATTTCACCGCTGCTAGAATACAAACTCCCATTTTTTTTCCCACTTTCCAAGTGATTTTTATTTAATTCCCAGTTCAAATTATACTGTTTTCTAGTTTTAATTAATTTCAATTTATTTATTTAATTAATTAATAATTGCTATATAGTTCGCTACTAATTACTATATTTTATTACTTACTAATTGCTATATAATTACTATACCACACTAGATTTTTTCTAGGTAAGTACTCGTAGTTAGTACACTTTCAGTATTAAGTATAAGTCGCAATACGTAAGTAATAGGTACTTTTAACTTGCGTTTTGGTAGATAGATAGTTTATTGGACATACACTCGAATTTCTATTATTTAAATCCTAGTATTTTTGATAAATGTCATTGTAAAAAATGCAATTATATCAACTTTTAACTAGAGAAAAGAGTTTCATCATCAAAACGTCATGAATACTCTTTTTGTTAGAATCGATGCTACCACTATTAAAAAGTAATATGTACCTAGATATGGCATTTTAGACTTTACTGCACACAGTGTGCTAAAGAATCTAATTTGAAAACTGATAAACATTTTTAGAGCGCGAGTGTACACACAGGAAATACAGAACGGAAATAGAAAATATAGCAAACTTTAAGATACCTACAAGAAACAAACAAATAGTAACAGCTAAGTAACAGCTATGGGTAACATAACGTAACAAGAGGTAGATATTGGTCAATATTTCAACGCACAAAATACAATAAACGCTTTTTCCATTAACGTTATAATGTTATCGTTAGAATCTTTTCTTACATCTTAATTTACTGAAACTCCCAACATGGCGTCGACTTTTTCAATAAAACTGGCAACATCTGCACCGACACTTAAGCGCGGGGGCGGGAATGAGACAGATATAGAAAACTACAGCTGCGTGAGCGGGATAGATGTTAAGGGGTCTGCGTGGAAATTACGTCTTTCTTCGGCGTATTTGTTGGACGCAAGTCGCTATATTATTTTATTAGTGATGTCCTATATTGTGATGATATTATTTAGAGAATATAAGCAATTAGGAATGGCTGGCGTTTTTGTGTAATGAAAATAATAAGAGGTTATTATAACGACTTGTGTGGCTTAGTGGGGTACTGGGCAAGGTTTGCGAGTCGCAGAATATTTATAATATGTATCTACTTAATTCTAGTGTTGGTTTTGAGAGAGTCTCAACGGTGGTACCTAGCTGTTATTATTCCGTCGGTCCCGGCTCTAGCAGTCGTTAAGCCACGGCGGAGGCCTTAAGGCGGCCTGAAAACTTCGTCACCAGAGTTGGCCACTAACTCATACGAGCTTACGTGCTTGCTATTATACAACTTTTTTACAATAGAGATGACCAACTCCTAAAAACTGAAATAAAATGTGAAATAAGTTTTTTTTCAGAATTTAGTTTTTTTTTTTTTTTATACAATATAGGCAGCCCTTTGACCACAATCTCACCTGATGTTAAGCAATGACGTGGTCGACGATGTAGCACGGCTACCTAGAAGATACCTATTCACCCTACTCTTGAAAACTTCCAAATTATAGTCATTCGGGAACACAGACGCCGGCAACGAAATCCACTCTTTGTTCTTCTTTTTTTTTTTTTTTTTTTTTTTAATTTAGTATTTCCAAGGTCCACTAATAATTGTTAAATTTGTTTAACGGAGGGCATTGATATGACATAACACAGGTTAATCCTAGTTTGGGTATCAATGTTGTCCAACCAGGAAACACAACACTGTTAACCGATTTACAATACTGAAAATGTAATATTAATGTTTGTTGTTATTTCAATAAATTTTATTTCATTTCATTTCAATTATTTTTAAATACCAATGTATATCCACATATTATTCCCGTGGTCCCGTATGCCGATACAGAAATCATAGAGATTTTCATACAAAAATCTATGCTTGGGTCCAGAGCCCGTAGTCTGTGCATTTGTTTTACTTTCGACTCGATTATAGCACACGCAAACGCATTCGCAAAGCGAGAAATTTTGTATGAAACCCGGATAAGCGCCTCTAGCGGAAGATTTTGGAATTATGCAATTCCCAACAAAATTTCTCGCTTTGCGAATGCGTTTGCGTGTGCTATAATCGAGTCGAAAGTAAAACAAATGCACAGACTACGGGCTCGGATCAATGGTTGAGTAAATCAGCATCCGGACCTAGGTTAAATAAATATAAAATATGCAGCCCACATATCGTAAGATCTGAACTGCTTCCGCTGTCCAGCATAATGTCAAGCGACGTGGCTACAGATATACGAAAACAAGAAGCTTTTGACGGCAAAAACGCGCTGAAACGCGCTAATGTCACTATTTAGTCACAGAACACCTATGATTTAGTATGAAATGGCAGAAAATGAGACAACTAGCCGTCACCCGCGGCGTTGCTCGCGTTCTACCCTTTAGAGTGTGACGTTTCAAAATTCCTTTCTTAGTGCACCCCTACACTATATAAGGATACTACCCTCCAAATGTCATACCTCTAGGACTTGTTGTTTAGGCTGTGCGTTGATTCTAAGTCAGCTTCAAAAGAGTTTTAATGTTTCGATGATTGCACCGCAGACCGAGCGATCAATAAGTGAGTTTAGGGGCCAGTTTTTCACTTTTAAAGCAAAAAAAAAAAAAAAGAACTAAATAGTTCTAAGCGCCGTTTGCGTATTTTGCCGACGGAAAAAGCCAACTACCTAAGTACTCGTATGACATCTCAAAATTCATATTTTTACTAAATGAAGGCTTAATTTCATCGTTAGCTGTCAAAACCTAGATAGATAAAACTAATTTCAGAGTAATCGAGTTGATTTTGATCTCGGTTTACTCCACATCGCGAGCTAAATGCCGAAAATCGGGCGTTCAGAAGAGTTATTCTAGTCTCGGACTACCTCGACCCACTGGGACGAAACAATAACTTAAATCATCATCATCAATCATCAATCATCAATATATATAAAACTCTTTTGAAGCTGACAGAGAATCAACGCACAGCCTAAACTATAAGTCCTAGAGGTATGACATTTGGAGGGTAGTATCCTTATATAGTGTAGGGGCGCACTAAGAAAGGAATTTTGAAAAGTCGCACTCTAGAGGGCAACGCGAGGGAACGCGAACGCGAGCAACGCCGCGGGAGACGGCTAGTTTTATTAATATCTCTATTGCGGTTACGTTCCAAAATTCATTTCAATAAATATAATATAAGTTCAGTTTGACGCAAAAGAGTGCAAGCGCCAGAACAGAGTTTATTTCATTTCATTTATTGATGCTTATAATAATAATAATAGGCCTTTACATCTATTGAAGATGATTTATACAGCGTCAACAGGCAACCTATGCCTACACTTAACGACACACTGCAGTGCCTGGGACAATGTTTAGATGGAGTAGGCTTGTAGTACTATACCATCCTCTCAGCCTAGTCAGACATATCCACAGGAAGGACATAGTCAATACGTGCGGAGCTGACTAAGCCAAGGGTTTCCTCACGATGTTTTCCTTCACCGTTATGCTCGTGTTAATGCGCATATAAATTTTCCGAAACGAAAAATCCATTGATGCACGGCCGGGATTCCAACCCACGACCTTCGGATTGAAAGTCGAGGTGCAATCCCACTCGGCCAACACGGCTTACATGCTTATATGGTTTATATAAATAGCTAATAGAACAATCATGTGAGGGCGCTCAATATTAGTTTAACTGGAATTGATAGCGTTTAATTACATCCGTGAAAGGGGCCTAAAAGAATTATCCTTTACTAGCTGTCGCCCGCGGCGCCCACGTGGTAGCAGCATACGCCATAATTGGTTACTCTTTGATCCTAATTTTAGACACTTTAGTGTGCGACTTTTCATAATTCCTTTCTTAGTGCACCCCTACACTATATAAGGATACTACCCTCCAAATGTCATACCTCTAGGACTTATAGTTTAGGCTGTGCGTTGATTGTCAGTCAGCTTCAAAAGAGTTTTATTTAGAAGATGTCTACAACTCACCATTGACATTAGTTTTGACCGGTTCCTCTCGATCCCCCAATATAGCGCTAACACTAAACTTAAGCAGCGGCTTCTTCTGCTCATTAAACTCCTCACAGTTCCTCACCATATCCTCAGTATACGTCTTCTCCCTCCCTTCCTCATCCGAGTTCTCATGATAGCTCAAATTGAACCTCTTTTCCAACTCCTCCAACCGTCGAATCCCGGACTTCTTGCATGTAAACGGAGGGCAATCAATGCTGCCACAACTTTGACAGCGGCGGCTTAAGTTTGGGATGTTTAGGACCTCTTTTTCCTCGTTACGTTGGTAATACTCACTGTTGTAGTATAACTCGTTTTTGACAGGTGTGTAACCTTCTTCGTCGTGGCTTTTTGACTCCTCGTCTTCGAGGGATCCATCATTTTTTTCTTCTTCGTTCTCTATTTTTGATTCGTCGATATCTGGACTGTCTTCTCGAGATCGTTCGTAGGTTTGCCTCTGGAAGACATAGTTTTCAATCTGCTGGTTTAGATATTGGTTGTGCAGCTCAGCGGTTTTTTGTTGGTGAAGAATATTGTCCACTAAGAACGGTGACGTCATGTTGAAACCTTGGTTCTTGTTATATAGATTTTGTATAGTTTTCAACATACTGTTGTGATCTAGTTTAGTTGTAAACGGATTCAACTTTAATGGTCCATGTTTTAGATCCGTTGGGTACATCATACGTTCATTATATACCAAAAAATTTAGCTACGTTATTTTTATATACCTATTTATATCAATAACTAATTATTAAATTAAACTCTCGATACACAACAAAAAAAATATCAAAATGTCAGCTTCTCGAACGGGTACGGAAACCATCGAGCACAGAAACACGTGTGCTCCGTCCGATGGTCTAACAACGACTGACTCAAAAGGGAGTGGTTCTTAGGGGCGGTATCTAGGGTGGCTTTTTACCCGCGCTTTTGTAACACCGACCAATCTAACAAGACCCGCCTCGTTCTTACCCGCTAGCGTTTATCGGAGAAATATCAACGGTGGTGCTAAACTACGGAGCTCTGGTTATAGTGGCAGCTTTATCGCCTTACAAGTTTTAACATGCTGTAATCCCAAGCGATTTTGACTATTATTCTTGAGTTAATAAGACCTATTTAGTGTTTTTTAAGTAGAGATATAAGTTGGTTTTCGTTGGTAAAGGGAGTATGTGTGTTATTCATAGGTTAAGAGTAAAAAGGATGTATATCGGTTTTTTTGTTTCATATTTATTGAGTTTAGATGGCTTTGTGGTGAGCAGAGTATTTTAATAATGGAAATATGTATGTACTAGCCGTCTGCCGCGGCGTTGCTCGCGTTAGAGTGTGATTTTTCAAAATTCCTTTCTTAGTGCACCCCTACACTATATAAGGATACTACCCTCCAAATGTCATACCTCTAGGACTTATAGTTTAGGCTGTGCGTTGATTCTCTGTCAGCTTCAAAAGAGTTTTATATATATTGATGATGATAATTGATAATGTATAAAAAGCAAGCAAGCTCGTATGAGTTAGTGACCAACTCTGTTGCGGGAGTTTTTAGGCCGCCTTAAGGCCTCCGTCATGGCTTAACGACTGCTAGAGCCGGGATCGACAGTTTATAATGTATATAACATGTAGTTATACATATAGAATCACTCGTGGTGCTTGCTTAGTCAATCATCACAGATTATCTAAGTTAAGCGACATTCTGCGCGGTCAGTATTTGGATGGGTGACCGTTACATTTACATCTGAGCGCTTCCGTGCTTCGTGCACGTTACTGTCCCAGCTCTAGCAGTCGTTAAGCGACGACGGAGCCCTCAAGGCGGCCTAAAAACCCCGTTACCAGAGTTAGCCACTAATTCATACAAATTTACTTTTCCTAATATACCTATATTGTCCGTGACCTGGATTAAAACATAGGCTACTTAAATCAACGGGATCCAACGGGACGCGAATGAACTCGTGGGCGGAAGCTAGTAAATTTAACTTAGTAGGTAGGTATTCATAGTAATTACTTATTACTATACAAGGAACATGTTGTAACATACCTACATTGTTCAGTTTTTAACCGACTTCCTAAAATAAGTGGGTTCTCAATTCAGTTGTATACTTTTTTAGATTAATCTCTACACAATATAACTCTAAAATCGACCTAACAGGAATGGTCTACGTCGTAGCTGCAATGTCGTAGCTCGTAGCCACCTACGTAGCAAACGCCTACGCGCGTAGCTTCTACAGTTCTAAATTCAAATCGACGTTTTTACGGTGTATCTTTGTTGAAAAAAAAATCACATATTGTGTTTTTTTTGTTCCGGCTTTAAAAATGTGTAGCTATAATGGTACTGATATCTATGTATTATTACACATAATTATTAATTTAAGAAGATGTTAAACTGTTTGTTTCTCAAAGAAAATAAAATAAATGTTAATCTAATTACATAACAATATAATATCTAATAGCATTTACGTTAGAAACAAACAAAATAAAAAAGGTAATAACAAAAATGATTGTTATTTATACGTTCGGAAACCAAATAATACGAAATAACGAAACGTCAGAAGCAAGACTGGCCGAAAAGAAAAGAATCACCGACCGCCGAGTTAAAGAAAAAAGTGTTCCAATTTTGAAATTAGCCACACCCCCGTTTTGTTATTGGTCGCGACTATTATTTCAAAATGGCGCATGTTTTTTTATCAATTCACTCCTATTTTAAACCCTGTTAACAATAACATAGAGGTTAAATTCGTGTGTTTAGTTTTAAAAACAAAATGAAGTTGAAAAAGGTATTATTGTGTTGACAATGAATTTTATTCTCTTGTATTTGATGTTTATATTACGAGACGTTTGAATAAGTCTATTAAAATAATCTCACAAACGGAGAATGAATATAAGAACTTTTTTGTTTACCTAGATTAAGTATTGTTAAACTTTTGTTAACTTAAATAATCAACACTCCAGCAACGTTTCGAAATCAAAACTAGACTCAAATCAATGTTCAAGAATTGATCCAGACTTAAACAATTTATAAAGAAATCGTTACTCAAGGATATATTTGAGTAGAGATTTTCATACAAAATCTATGCTTGAGTCCGGATCAGTGCTTGAGTAAATCAGCACACTACCCTTAAGTGTCTGGTTCGAAAATTATGCATCAGGCCCCTACCCGAGGCTCATGTTTACGCAATTAGAGAGATTCGCTTCGGACTTCTGCAAAAGGGTTGATGTCAAAACAAAACTTAAAAAATTGTACAGTACATCCTACTAATATTATAAACGCGAAAGTTTGTAAGTATGTATGGATGGATGTTTGTTACTCTTTCACGTAAAAACTACTGATCCGATTTGGATGAAACTTGGAATATATATTGTCCGTGAGTTGGATTAACACATAGGCTACTTTTTATCCCGGAAAATCAACGGGATTGAACGGGACTCGAACTATACATTTTTTTTGTAAATACATGTACCTACCTAAATACACAGAACAAACATCTATGTGTGCCACACGCAAATGTTTGTACTCGGTGGGGATCGAACCCACGACCCACAGCACGGAAGGCAGAGCTACTACCGACTGAGCCATGACGTAAAATAGATTTATTTGAATTCTAAAAATTATAATAAAAAAATGTGCTCCATATTACTACGTGAGATGAGACTACGTTTAGAATATTTTCTAATAAATACTCTAGTTATAAAAACGAGGCACAGATAATAAAATTAAAAAGTAATAAAATGCAACAGTCTGTGGGTGACAGTTGACATACATTTCGGCGGGAGCGCACGTGCCGCCATCTATCTATTGTACGATTCGTCACAGAATTAGTTGCGGAGATTTTGTTTTGTCATAATTAATTTATATTTTATTTATCGTTTATTGTAATTTGGGATTTTATGGTGCGGTTTCGTATTTAAATGTGTCATGGGTTTTAAATTATAACTGGTATTTTGATAGATGTGGGATTGTGGTTACAATAAAATGTTGGTCTGGAAGCGTCGAACGGCGATGGATCGACGACATTATTATATATAATTACGGAAAGCCGTTAAATAAAGACGGACCAAACCAATTCTCTCAGAAATCGATGGAAGCCTCTACAGTACCTAGTTAACTTCTACAGGCTGGTTATGATAATGATCTATCTACTAGTAGGTACACAAAAACACTAAACAAAAAATTATGCCGTTCCGCGATTTAATTTATTTTTATCACGTAGCACCATCTGTTGTCGAGTAGATTTACTAGGGTTTTAACCATCGGGCCATACATAGCTGTCATCTCTGCGGTTCTCTACTAATGCCATCTATTGGTGAGTAGCTAAACTATGACTTAATTTTTTTACATTTTATATATTTTTTTACTAACATATTACATGCATTTTAGTTAATAAATAATCTTCTATTTTACTTATTATTAGAGGTATTTTGTAAACATTCAATCATAAACTACGGGTAATTCAATAAAACGAGTAGTTTTAAATAAAGCTTTATTTACAAACCTATTTCATTTTACGTAATGGAATAAAAACCTTTCTAAATGTGCAAGAAAACTATACAATAGTAGTGTTTTTGAGCACTTAGGTCGGAATACTCAAACGCCACTCAAATAAAGTTCATGCTTAAATTATTGCCATCTCTTACAAAAGAGGCAAACAGAGGCAGAGCAATTTTATGTGGTGCTCAAATTTTAGTGACGTCTCAGTATTCCGGCCTAAGTCCCGTATGCAAGCACTTATCCGGACTCGAGCATAGATTTTTGTATGAAAATCTGTGGAAGCTGTGGAATGCCCTACCCCATAGTATCCGAGCTAGTCCATCGCTAAACATATTTAAGAGCATATATGTATGGTATATGTATTCTATTATCAATATATATAAAACTCTTTTGAAGCTGACAGAGAATCAACGCACAGCCTAAACTATAAGCCCTAGAGGTATGACATTTGGAGGGTAGTATCCTTATATAGTGTAGGGGTGCACTAAGAAAGGAATTTTGAAAAGTCACACTGTAACGCGAGCAACGCCGCGGGAGACGGCTAGTTAGTATATATATTTTAACATAGTTCAGTTAGTATTTTATTCGATTATAACTTTATGTATGTACACGGACCTACCTCTATAGTCACCTCTCTCTAGCCTCAAAGGTTTGCTGTAAGAAAACTCTTTTTAGGGTTAAGCTCGCCTTTGTACATGTTATCTATTTCTGTCTTCGGTTTAAGTGTTATTTTAGTGTACAATAAAGAATTACAAGAAAATATCTAGGTACTGAAATCTATGCTCGAGCACAGCTTGAACCCAAATTTATTGCTCGTAAATGTTTAACAGTTTTTAGGGTAATAATACTTACAATAGCACCTCAAAATAGTTTAATTATTTACAACAATTTTCATATCTTAATAAGATCACTTTTCAAAACTTCGTGGGGTTAAAGTATCTTTAATAAGACCAAATTTTTCCATAGAACCAGCCGAACGCCCTGTTATTCATAAAATTACAAGCTTAGTTTAGTTCTGCTGGAGAAGTGCCTTAAGACTTCAATATAAATAAAATGTCATGGTTGTGCTTTCATATTCTCTCATAATTTTTTGTGTAAAATAATTAATAAAATGATATCAAATCATTAAAAACCGCCTTATTCACAAAAGTACTTGTTTTAAACCTCCGATAAAGAACTGATAAGTTTGTTCATCTCTTTTCGTTAATATAAAAGTGACAGTTGATTTTAGAGACAATTTGAGCATAAACTGTGCAAAAAACTTAATATTAACTTCATAAATCTTACAAATAATAAAAAATATCGTGCAATAAAATAATGTTCACTCACTCATTCGGTCATGTCATAAAAAAACATTAGTTAGTTCATTTACTTGATTATTGGTGCATTTTTGGTTCAAAGAACTATATTACTCATAAAAAAACTTTGCAGTCCACTTATAATGAGCTTAAAATAACACGCTAAAAATTTCAACCATTATAGAGGGCCTAGTACCAGTTTTCAGTGTATAGTGTGTGTGTGTGAAACGTCTGACGCCCAGCACACTAGTGTGCGCTGATTTGTATGGAGACACTGAGCGGATTCTTTGAGAAGCTCGACATGCGAGTACGGGCTTGGTGTAGACCAAGCTTCTCAAAGAATCCGCTCAGTGTCTCCATACAAATCAGCGCACACTGGTGTGCTGGGCGTCAGACGTTTCACACCAGATTTACACACAAAAACGTACTAGGCCCTCAGAGCGAATAAACAATTTATAACTCTTCTTCTTCCTGCCCTTATCCCACTAGGTGGGGTCGGCACAACATGTCCTTTTCCTCCATTCTCCCCCATCATTCGTCATCTCAGTATTCACTCCTCTCCTATGCATATCTTCTTTTACACAATCCATCTATCTTTTCTTAGGCCTACCTCTTCCTCTATATCCATCCACATTCATACAATTTATAAACAATTACATACAAACATACAATTTAAAACTAACACGATGATAATAAACGATTTTGAATTAGGAGATAACCCAAAAATCTACGCTACTGACTTGTGACCCCGAGTTCGATCCTCAGCAACGATACATCACTTTTTGCGCTCCAAATTTTTTATCTACCATCGTTTTACACTAAAACACCATAATGTTAGTACGTGGTACGCTAGATAGGTTATCGTCTATAGTTAAATACATGTTGAATGAGAAAAACATGGCTATGGATGACATAAAATGCCAAATATCATGGGAGTCGTACAGTTGAAGTAGGGAACACACTCGGTTGTTTTGACGAGACTGCGCAGGGGTTAACTGTAAACAAACATTGTACAGGTTATAATAACTATTTTTTTAAACATAGATTGTTCTATGTCTGCGTGTTACTATGTACAAGTATGTATTTAGAAAAATGTATTTATCAGCCATCTAGTTTCCATAGTACAAGCTTTGGTTAGTTTGGGGCTAGAGGGCGTTGGGTGAAAGGGTCTGGGGCAAATTGGATGGAGCTCAGGTCCCACATTTTTTTAAAACTTGCAATAATGGAACTTTGTTTGTTACAATACACTTACAATGCAGTTAGTAAAAATGTAACAATGTCATTATAAAGCAGCGGGAATCATTAGTTATTAGACAATTTACTTCGAAAAATCAGTTTTTATTAATGTTGTTTATCGTATTTACCGATGTTTATGTCAAAATAATTACTTTATTGTGCGTTTTCGTGACTGCTACTGCAATATAGATTATGATAAAACCAACAAAAGTTATAAATAACAATATTAATCTAAAAAATAACTAAATGTATGCAAATCGGAACCTGAAATGCCCAAACGCCTTTTCGACCAACGTGTACATTACTTCATTTTGTGTCCAAAAACTTAAGTTTATTGTTTTTTTAATGGCTACAAACAATTTTAAGTAACACTTATGTTTGTGTGACGTCTCTGAGTTTGGTAGTAAGGTACTTACAGCCCAGTTAGTACTTTGATCCAAGTAGAAGTAGCTCGAGCTGAACCATACTGTATATGTTAGTGCAATGTACACCCAACTGAAAGAAAATACATATGATTATATATTGACAAGCCGTCGCCCGCGGCGTTGCTCGCGTTCTACCCTTTAGAGTGCGACGTTTCATAATTCCTTTCTTAGTGCACCCCTACACTATATAAGGATACTACCCTCCAAATGTCATACCTCTAGGACTTATAGTTTAGGCTGTGCGTTGATTCTCAGTCAGCTTCAAAAGAGTTTTATATATATTGATGATGATGATTGATTATTGACAGTGGTCACGGCTCAGTGGGTAGTAGCTCTGCCTTACGTGTTGTCGTGGGTTCGATCCCCACTGAGATTTGTGTGTAATTTTGTAGGTAATTTTTTTTACACCTTGGGTTACATTATTGGAGTTTTAGTAAGGATGCCTAATATAGCGTATGTTATCCGAGGATAGTGTAGCTTCCCAAAGATGAAAGAATTTCTCAAATTGGTCGAGGAATTTCGGAGCCTGTTCAATGCAAACAAACAAACAATCAAATATTTCCTCGTTATAATATTAGTATAGAAGACTATTCTTCTTCTATCTATCTTCTAAATACATACAACTTTTTGAAGCTGACTTAGAATAAATGCACAGCCTAAACTATAAGTCCTAGAGGTATGACATTTGGAGGGTAGTATCCTTATATAGTGTAGGGGTGCACTAAGAAAGGAATTATGAAAAGTCACACTCTAAAAGGTCTAACATTAGGAACAAAGATTTTAACCAAATAATGCGTATGCTGCTACCACGCGAACAAAGCCGCGGGCGACAGCTAGTAATAAATATATTTATTAGTGTGGTAATAGTTTGTGGGGTGCACTAAGAAAGGAATTTTGAAAAGTCGCACTCTAAAGGGTCTAAAATTAGGAACAAAGATTTTAACCAAATAATGCGTATGCTGCTACCACGCGAACAAAGCCGCGGGCGATTAGTAATAAATAGATTTACCTATTAGTGTGGTAAAACTAACCTGTACCAACGGATGGACTCCCTATGTAGCAACTTCATAACTATATAGAACAATGTGTACAAGAACAGGTTACTCATCAACACTAGCAAGAGATGGGAGGCGAAGTCACGGCTGTGCTGAGTCACGCTGTAAGTAGAGATATATATATTTATGGTCTATCTTATAAAAAGTTAGAGTAGACATTATGTCTTGATTTGCATACGTAAACAGAACATAATGTCTACTCTAACTTTTTATAAGATAGGGGGTTAGTAAATAAGGAGCCATTAGTCAGGCGTCACGGCTCAGTCGGTAGTAGCTCTGCCTTCCGTGCTGTGGGTCGTGGGTTCGATCCCCACTGAGAACAAACATTTGTGTGTTATAAACATAGATGTTTGTTCTGTGTCGGGGTGTTTCTATGTATTATAAGTATGTATTTACAAAAAAAAATGTATGTATGTATTCTATCAGCCATCTAGTTTCCATCGTACAAGCTTTGCTTAGTTTGGGATTAGAAGGCGTTGTGTTAAGTGTCCTTGAATATTGATTTATTTATATTTACCTTATTAATTTATTCACAAAGATAATTACAACTAATACAGTATTTACATTATTTACAACTAGGTGCCGCCCGCGACTTCGCCCGCGTCCCGTTGGATCCCGTTGATTTTCCGGGATAAAAAGTAGCCTATGTGTTAATCCAGGTCACGGACAATATATATTCCTTGTTTCATCCAAATCGGATCAGTAGTTTTTGCGTGAAAGAGTAACAAACATCCATCCATACTTACAAACTTTCGCGTTTATAATATTAGTAGAATATTCACAAAACACACATGAAACTAGTTGAGCTATCTACAAATCGTTTGCAACGGTTTATAGATAGCTCAACTGTTTCAATAAATAGTTACCCATAAGCCGCAATAGCCCAGTTAGCTAAGTTTGCAATGACGAGTAACACGCAACGCCCGCAGTGTGTTGGTGTGATGGCAAGTAGAGGACGCAGGATCAGTTCCCGACCAGCGCGGTATATCACTCCCACGTCTGTGAAGAAAATAGCACTTGAAATAAATACTTGCAAAGTTGTTATACTAAGAAGTAAATATTTCATACAACGCCCTCTAGTCCCAAACTAAGCAAAGCTTATACTATGGAAACTAGATTGCTGATAGAATACTTATATACACTTTGTTTTGTAAATACATACTTATACATAGTAACACCCAGACATAGAACAAACATCTATGTCCGTCAGACCCAAATGTTTGTTAACAGGGGGATCAAACCCACGACCCCACAGCACGGGTGGTAGAGCTATCACCCTCTGAGCTGTGACGCCTGTCTAATTATTAGTTTGGTATCAATCATCATCAATATATATAAAACTCTTTTGAAGCTGACTTAGAATCAACGCACAGCCTAAACTATAAGTCCTAGAGGTATGACATTTGGAGGGTAGTATCCTTACATAGTGTAGGGGTGCACTAAGAAAGGAATTATGAAACGTCACACTCTAAAGGGTCTAGAACGCGAGCAACGCCGCGGACGACGGCTAGTATTAATGTAATAATAGTTGGTTTGGTATATCAGGGTAAACTTACCTAGTTTGAACCGTCCTAGATAGTATATTTGGAATGTCATCACTAGGCATGTTATTAGATGTAAAGCTGTAAACGCAACCCAGAAGTAGAAGTTAGCGTTTAATACTCCCACGAGACCTGAAAATAAAAAACTAGGTATTAATCTATTAAAAATATTAATGTTTTTGATGAAAAGTACAGATTTTGCAATTAATTGAGTTACAAAAGTAATAGGTAAACAAACAATTAAAAATCATTTACCAAAACGTATAATTAAGTATGATTATCCCCCATTGATTGATATAACTACTTATACCAAAAAAATTAATTTATCTGTAAGGTATACTTAATAACATTTTACCGAAAAATATTATTTAAAGATAAGGATAAATTTATTTGCAAAAACATGTGTCCAAAGTAATTTACCAAAAAGTATAATTTACCCTAAATTACATATAATTCAATAAATATTCACGGACACTTAACACAACGCCTTCTAGTCCCAAACTAAGCAAAGCTTGTACGATGGAAACTAGATGGCTGATAGAATACATACATTGTTTTTGTAAATACATACTTCTTATACATAGAAACACCCAGACACAGAACAAACATCTATGTTTTACAACACAAAAATGTTTGTTCTCGGTGGGGATCGAACCCACGACCCACAGCACGGAAGGCAGAGCTACTACCGACTGAGCCATGACGCCTGTCAATTCACCCGATAAGTAAAATTAAATACAGGGTCTTCTGGTAAGATCGGCGTAATAGTAAATCCGGATGCCAAGCAATTCTGCGATATTTTTATATGATAATTGCTTAGTTACGTGATTTATAGGGACTTAATATTAGGCCGATCTTACCAGAAGGCACCCTATACCAAAAAGTATAATTTACCGAAAGATATAATTCAATTTTACCAAAACGTATAATTAGGTATAACTTACCAACAAATATGATGAGTGCCAATACACCGAAAGTCGCGTGCGCTCGTGCATTGATATCCGGATGCCTTGATTGGTAAATCTTCACCATGCATAGTACTGATGTCACGTACATGAACGATGTATCTGAAATTAAATGAATCAGAATCATTTACTTATTTAAATCACAAGGATCAGTTAGAATCAAACACAAAATACTAATTTATATTTATAGTCAATATCATCATCATCAATATCAATATTTTTTTTTATTATATAAAACTCTTGAAGCTGACAGAGAATCAACGCACAGCCTAAACTATAAGTCCTAGAGGTATGACATTTGGAGGGTAGTATCCTTATATAGTGTAGGGGTGCACTAAGAAAGGAATTTTGAAACGTCACACTCTAAAAGGTCTAAAATTAGGATCAAAGATTTTAACCAAATAATGCGTGTATGCTGCGAACTAAGCCACCAGCGACAGCTAGTTCAATACAAAAATAAGTTATACTGCCTTCTGGTAAGATCGGCATAGTAAGTCCGGATAAATCACTTAACTAAGCAATTCGGCGATATTTTTAGATGATGGCAACATCGCCTTACGCGCCATTTTGCTATAGAACATCGCCTTACGCGCCATTTTATAGAATAGAATAGAATATGTTTTTTTATTTTTTTATTTTGCTATATAACATCGCCTTACGCGCCATTTTGCTATAGAATATCGCCTTACGCGCCATTTTGCTATAGAACATCGCCTTACGCGCCATTTTGCTATAGAACATCGCCTTACGCGCCATTTTATAGAATAGAATAGAATATGTTTTTTAATTTTTTTATTTTGCTATATAACATCGCCTTACGCGCCATTTTGCTATAGAATATCGCCTTACGCGCCATTTTGCTATGCCCCTGTATAGCAAAATGGCGCGTAAGGCGATGTTGCCATCAATTAAAAATATCGCCGAATTGCTTAGTTACGTGGTTTATCCGGACTTACTATGCCGATCTTACCAGAAGGCACCTTACTAATATAACTCACCAAATTGAAAGTTCATACTGTTAGGGCATACATGGTAAGCCGCGGATAGTAGCCCCTCGCTAACTAAAGCAATGCCCATTGCGTAAAGTAGCCCAAAATGTTGGGGTATGCCCAATTCTTTCTGAAAACAATAAATCCAACTTATTTACAGCGTGTATCTACAATGGCGACATTAGATTGACAC
Organism: Eulithis prunata; assembly: GCA_918843925.1. Lineage (NCBI taxonomy): Eukaryota > Metazoa > Arthropoda > Insecta > Lepidoptera > Geometridae > Eulithis > Eulithis prunata. The sequence goes on from OU974035.1 coordinate 469,085, forward strand.
ACGGGTAGAGCTACTTATTAGTATTCATAGAAAAATAATTAAAGTACAGTCAGCTGCACTAGAATGTGTACGATTATAAAAAAATACCGGGTGGTATTTTTGAATTCTTTTCTGGACGGTGGCAGAAATATTGTTTGTAAAAAATAAGGAGAATAGTATATTATGCAACTAGTGAATAAAAGACGGATTTTAAGCGAGGGCCATAAATGAATCATGAGCAAGTGAAGGATTCTAACGACTGAATCATGAACGTAGATTCATGATGATTCAAGTGTTAGAATCCTGAACGACGCGAGTGGTTCATGGCCCTCGGTATAAATCCGTTTTATTCAAGAGTTGCATACTATACTTTATACCATGACTACGAGAAAAAGAATGATTAGAAAGATTACTCCTTGCGCAAAAACAATAATTAGATGGAGCTCAAATATATTAGTGTGTTCTAAATTCAAACACCAAAACAGTGACTAAAAGTGCTTTTTTTTCACTGTTTTCAGTGAATAAAATAACCTTTTTAGAAGGGGAATGGTATAAACATAAATTGTTGTGATTATAATATTATAATTATAATTATAATATAATATTATATATATTATAATATAATTATATAATTATAATCATCTTGTCTTCGTTTCACTCAGAACCTATTTCTTGTGTACAATAAAGTATTATCTATCTATTGATATCTGAATTAAACTAATTTTAATTTAATTTTTAATTATTTACATACCTCCACTTCACTCTTAGCCCGATATGCCTTATGCCTTCTCCAAACACGACATAGAAACAGAAATCCCAGCAAAATGTATCCTAAGTTAGAGTACACATGGTTGAAATCCGATAGCACCATTAACGGATGGGCACATAGGAAGTTAAAGTAACATAGATCTTGATTTCCTGATTGGTTAAGAAGCTGAAACAAAGGTGATTTTGACAGTTAAGATATTTTCTATCATCAATATATATAAAACTCTTTTGAAGCTGACTTAGAATCAACGCACAGCCTAAACTATAAGTCCTAGAGGTATGACATTTGGAGGGTAGTATCCTTATATAGTGTAGGGGTGCACTAAGAAAGGAATTATGAAACGTCACACTCTAAAGGGTAGAACGCGAGCAACGCCGCGGGCGACGGCTAGTACTATTATTAAACTGTAAAAAGCCAAAAACTAAAATTAAAGATATGGATAAATTAAATATGCAGATCTACTAAATAAACGATTCTGATTCCGAAAATCGAGTTTGTCTGTTTGTTTGTTCGCGGATCACGCCTTAACTACTGGACCAATTTCAATAAAACTTACACCGTTCGGAAGCCCTCTTTCCGGATTGAAACATAGGCTATATTTTATTGAAATCAAAGACGTGGATTCTTAGATACAGCTTGAACTCTCTGAACCAAAAGCAGCCATTTGCTGCGAGGCTCATCGTATACTGGTTGACAGATATTTTTGGTGGAAAGAAGTCGCGGGTATCAGCTAGTTATAGTATAAAACTCACCCTCTGGTATGTTACAACTAGCTGGATGACAGGTAAGGTATAGAAAACAGCAACTGTCAACACGTTCCATAGATACAGCTTAGATCTAGCTTGTAGTACTCGGGGGCGACATCTGTTGGACAAAAATGTATAATTAAATGAAAAATATAATGTACTAGCCGTCGCCCGCAGCGTTGCTCGCGTTCTACCCTTTAGAGTGTGACGTTTCATAATTCCTTTCTTAGTGCACCCCTACACTATATAAGGATACTACCCTCCAAATGTCATACCTCTAGGACTTATAGTTTAGGCTGTGCGTTGATTCTAAGTCAGCTTCAAAAGAGTTTTAAATATATTGATGATTGATAATGATTGATGATGATTGATGATACCTAATTAATTTATGATTGGAGCTATCTACAAACCATTGCAAACGATTTGTAGATAGCTCAACTGTTTTATGTGTATTTTGTAAATATTGTAAATACTGTATTAGTTGTAATTTTCTTTGTGAATAAAAAAAATATATTTATGTTTAAGGGGTAGTCTTTGGAAAAACTAAACAAATTTTGAAAATTCTCTCACTGATAGATAAATACATTATTTCTGAATTCTATCTATTGATATATAAAAAGAAAAATTGTTTTAAAATGTATAAACGAAGCTCTATCATACTGCAATGTTTGTTCTCAGTGGGGATCGAACCCACGACCCACAGCACGGAAGACAGTGTTATTAGCGACTGAGCCGTCACACCTGTCAAACTAACGGCCGAATACTCAAACGCCACTTAAATTAAGTTTACGCTTAAATTATTGCCATCTCTTACAAATGAGCAACGTCAGACAGAGGCAGGGCAATTTTAAGTGGTGCTTAAATTTGAGTGACGTTTCAGTATTCCGGCCTAAGATACGTACCTTGCTAAATTAGCTAGACACAGCTTTCCGCTGAGTCTGTACCAATCTTTATCAGCGTTTGTGTAATCGGCTACTGTGGAGATATCAGATTCTGTGTCTGATGATGAACTGCCTTCTGTGAAGAACACCACATTAATAAATATTCATTAACATATCACACAACGCCCTCTAGTCCCAAACTAAGCAAAACTTGTACTATGGGAACTAGATTGCTTATAAGCAAGCAAGGTCGTGTGAGTCACTGGCCAACTCTGGTGACGGAGTTTTTAGGCCGCCTCAAGGCCTCCGTCATGGCTTAACGACTGCTAGAGCCGGGACAGTAACGTGCACGAAGCACGGAAGCGCTCAGATGTAAATGTAACGGTCACCCATACAAATAGTGACCGCGCAGAACGTTACTTAACTTAGATAATCGGTGAAGATTGACTAAGCAAGCCACGAGCTCTTCATTGCTAATTGCTGATAGAATACTTACTGATCGAGTGAGCGAAGCGAACGAGATCTTTGTGACAACTTGGACAAAAATGCTTTGTATGTTTGTTCGACGAGATCTTTTAAACCGCTCATCCGATCTTCATAAAATTTGGTAGGTATACGGATAGTACTCTTAAGTTTTACTGGTTTGTTAAATGAAGTAAATCGGCCAAGGGGTCATGAAGTTATGAGGGTCCAAAGGGAGTAAAAAAAAAGTCGTTCAATAATATCAAGTGGGGTGTCATATGATAGGGTTTTGTTTAGACATTCCAAAACCGTTTTTATTTTGATTTTAGGTCTAATAGTTTTTGAGTTGTTGTAAAAATTATAAAATTGGCAAACCCAGTAAAACGTGAGCTACCATTTCTTGGAGTTTCAATGCTTTTGCAGTTCAAGTAAGACTGGTACATAGCTAGACGGCGATTTCGAAGCGATTTGCAAAGTTTGTTACAACCATTAGTCAACAAAAATTGTTTGGATTTTATTAACCTCACCATCACGAGATCTCAGTTCGGGGCGAACTACTAGTACACTTTTAGATGTATGTATCTTTTAGTTGGTTATTGACCACTTACCATCAACCACGTCGCCATCGCCTACAAGACATTGCCGCGACGTGCTTTCCCCGCTGACATTCATAACATTAACATTACGGCGGCGACGCACCGCGTTCGTGACGTCACTGGGGGTTAGTATCGGGGCGGGCGGACCTTCTGTTATACAAAAATGTTTTGAAAATATTAATTGATTGCAAAATTTAAAAAAAAATGTCACTAACGTATAAGTACACCTAAAAAAATGTTCTTGGAAATTTCATATAACGCCCTCTAGTCCCAAACTAAGCAAAGCTTGTACTATGGAAAATCTACTGATCCGATTCGTATGAAACTTGTAATATATATTGTCCGTCATCGATTAACACATAGGCTACTTTTTATCCCGGAAAATCAACGGGATCGAACGGGACTAGTATGATATGATCTGTGACTATAGGAACTAGATTGCTGATATAATACTTATTTTTTATAGATACATACTTATAATACATAGTAACACCCAGACATAGAACAAACATCTATGTAGTGGGGTTCGAACCCACGACCCACAGCACGGAAGGCAGAGCTACTACCGACTGAGCTGTGACGAGCTGAGTAATAACTCATTCACAAAAAGCCCTACATTAAAAGAAATATTGTTGGACATTTAACACAACGCCCTCTAGTCCCAAACTAAGCAAAGCTTGTACTATGGGAACTAGATTGCTGATAGAATACTTATACATTTTTTTGTAAATACCTACCTACATACTTCCTACTAATATTATAGACGCGAAAGTTTGTAAGTATGGATGGATGTATGTTTGTTTGTTACTCTTTCACGTAAAAACTACTGATCCGATTTGGATGAAACTTGGAATATATATTGTCCGTGACCTGGATTAACACACAGGCTACTTTTTATCCCGGAAAATTAACGGGATCCAACGGGACGCGAACGAAGTCGCGGGCGGCACCTAGTATAATATATAGATACATGGTATAATGACTCACCTTCGTTCAGAGTAATATCAACATTCTCCAACTTTTTCTCACAGAATACGGATATAAAAAAGGCTACGTAGAAGGATAGGAAGAATGCAAGAGCCACTCCAGCAGCTATCAGATACTCCTGGTATGATATAGTTTCTATAACCCTGAAACTGTATCAGAAATAGTTGATCGAGTGAGCGAAGCGAACGAGATCTTAGTGACAACTTGGACAAAAATGCTTTGTATGTTTGTATGTTTGTTCGACGAGATCTTTTGAACCGCTTATCCGATCTTCACAGAATTTGGTAGGTATACGGATAGTACTCTTTAAGTTTTACTGGTTTGTTAAATGAAGTAAATCGGTCAAGGGGTCGTGAAGTTATGAGGGTCCACAGGGAGTAAAAAAAAAGGCGTCCCAAAATATTAAGTGGGGTGTCATATGATAGGATTTTGTTTAGAGATTTCAAAACCGTTTTTATTTTTATTCTAGGTTAAATAGTTTTTGAGTTATTGTAAAAATTATACAGTTGGCAAAACCAGTATAACGCGAGCTACCATTTCTTAGACTTTCAATGGTTTTGTAGTTCAAGTAAGACTGGTACTTTGCTAAATGGCGGTATTGATGCGATTTGCAAAATTTAGGGTTTTATTTTTAGTACGAGGAGGTACTCGTACCTAGACATTCCCTCACGAGATCTCAGTTCGGGGCAACTACTAGTAGATAGTGGGAAGCGTCCACCGCAGTGTGGAATAAAAAATATATAGAACATATATCCACGGACATTTCACAGCGCCTTCTGGTCCCAAACTGAGCAAAGCTTGTACTATGGTAACTAGATTGCTGATAGAGTACATTAATAGGTACTAAATGGTATTGTTTGTTAATCAATATATATTAAACTTTTTTGAAGCTGACTTAGAATCAACGCACAGCCTAAACTATAAGTCCTAGAGGTATGAAATTTGGAGGGTAGTATCCTTATATAGTGTAGGGGTGCACTAAGAAAGGAATTTTGAAAAGTCACACTCTAAAGGGTCTAGAACTCGAGCAGACCGCGTTTAGGCAAGCGTAGTGTAGGACGCCCTACGGCTAGGTGGGGCGACGATCTGAGACATGTAGCTGGCAAACACTGGATGAGAAGAGACGAAGACCGGGCTCAGTGGCGCGTCTTGGGAGAGACCTACGTCCAGCTGTGGACCGATCTAGGTTGATGATGATGATGATGATGGTGTGTCTTACCTAAATGTCTTCACCTTCCCGTCATTAATAGGCACTTCCACATATGTTTTATCCCATCCAAAATAATGTCCCATTGTCGACACACTACCATTCCTGGCTATACTATCGGTGCAATCTTCATCAGATGTTTTGACTATGAACACTATGTAGAAACCTGTGGGAAATGAGTCTTGCTGCAAAGAAAATAAGGTTCAAATTAAAGGGTCTGGGGCAAATTGGATGGAGCTCAGGTGCCACATTTTTTTAAAACTTGCAATGACGTAACTTTGTTTGTTACAATACACTTACAATGCAGTTTTTAAAAATGTAACAATGTCATTATAAAGCAGCGGGAATCATTAGTTATTAGACATTTTACTTCGAAAAATGCGTCTTTTTTTAATGTTGTTTATCGTATTTACAGATGTTTACGTCAACATAATTACTTTATGTTGCGGTTTCGGTGACTGCTACTGCTTATTACATTATGATAAAACCAACAGAAGTTATAAATAACAAAATTAATCTAAAAAATAACTAAATGTATGCAAATCGGGACCTGAAATGCCCCAACGCCTTTGTGATAGATGTATAGATATATTCTTTATTGCACACCAAGAAAAGAAGAAAAACAATAAAAGAGAAATAAGTTTTAAGTATGAGGTACAATGGGCGGTCTTATCGCTATAAGCGATCTCTTCCAGACAACCTTTGGATGGACAGAAGCATGTCGATTAGATAAGAACGGGGCGCACATAAATGAAAAAGTCATTTAATTATATTAACTTTCGAGAACTTCGTGATGTTAAATCATCAATATAACTTTTCTTATGGAAGCAACAGTATTTATTTGCACTCACACTGTTGGTTCTAAAAAGTTGTCCATATTGATAGCTTTTTTTTTTTTTTTTTTTTTTTTTTTTTTTTTCGCTGGGAAAATGCATGACGCATCCCCCCTCCACTAGAGAGCATGAAGGGGGGTATGTGGGACTCCCCGGCCCCCTCACAAGGCCGGTATACCCACTAAAAACCCAGCGGCGCTCCTGCGTCGTCTTAGTGGGGGGGGGACTGGGAAACCGGCAGAGCCTTTACGTCCAGTCCCCCGCCGACGAAGCCCGCCATTACAGCGGGGCCCGCACGCCCCTCCCCTTGCAGGGTGGGGGTCCATATTGATAGCTACTTTAATCCCGAAGTTTTCGAGATTGGTTTCAAAACACCCTGTATACTTACAGTAAGAGTAATTCCACCTCTTCGTGTCATAGTTAGATAATATCCGTCATATAAAATATCTCTTTCATTATCAAATACTGGACACTGAAATAACAATTTTATTTTATTTTTATCTCAATGAAATTTAGAGAGACAAATGCATATTGACATTTCATAGCGCCATTTCGCTCTAAACTACAGGCGGCGTCATGGCTCAGTCGGTAGTAGCTCTGCCTTCCGTGCTGTGGGTCGTGGGTTCGATCCCCACCGAGAACAAACATTCATGTGTGGTTGTGTAGATGTTTATTTAGTGTCTGGGTGTTACTATGCATCATAAGTATGTATTTACAAAAAAAATTTAGTGTCTGGGTGTTACTATGCATCATAAGTATGTATTTACAAAAAAAAGTGTATATAAGTATTCTATCAGAAATCTAGTTCCTATAGTACAAGCTTTGCTTAGTTTGGGACTAGAGGGCGTTGTATGATTTGTCCGAGAATATTTATTTATTATTTATTTAACTATCTAGAACTGATCCTATGTAAGACTGGTAACTGATAAACCTTTCACTCAAAAATAGAACAAACATTTATGAATTTACTAGCCGTCGCCCGCGGCGTTGCATGCGTTCTATACCCTTTAGAGTGTGACTTTTCAAAATTCCTTTCTTAGTGCACCCCTACACTATATAAGGATACTACCCTCCAAATGTCATACCTCTAGGACTTATAGTTTAGGCTGTGCTTTGATTCTAAGTCAGCTTCAAAAGAGTTTTATATATATTGATGATATATGTATATTGATGTTCGTGACCAGTAAAAATGTTTGTGCTCAGTGGGGATCGAGCCCACGACCCACAGCACGGAATGCACAGCTATTACCGACGGTTTTATACATTTTAACTTTATGGCCGGTTATATTTACTCATAAGTAGTACATAGCAACGATGTTACATGTCAAAAAGAGCAACATTTTTGACATAATATAACTTAAAGAGGACCTAAGGGGACTTCTTCTTCTCTTCAATTCACTTCAATTCTTGTCTATGGCCTTTGCAGTGTTGCCCGCAATTTCGCCAATGTCACGTTTTATTAGACCTTAGCACGATCATTAGTGGCCTCTGTCCGTCATTTCGACAGACAATTTTGCCAATGTCAAGTGATAGAATTGTAATCATTTACGTCAAGTCAAGTCATTTGTCAAGTCAGCTGTCATTTGTTTTGAAAAGAAAATGGTGGATTTTCTCTTCAAAACCTAACACGAATTTGCACATTCAGAAAAACCACTTTACACACATTTATTCCAATGGCTCACACTTTATGTTAAGGAGGCCTAAAATATACTTACAGAGAAGTTTTGAATTGAAACAACAGCGCATATGTCATCGTCAGATTCTATAAGAAGTATTACACTTTTTGGACGCGACATCCAGCCCTTGGCCTTGTACAAGTTTGCCATTTCGTAATATCTGTCAAAATATATTAGATTTTAATTTTTATTGTGATTTCTTTGTTGTAACTGTGCATGTTTCTTTATATGACTCAAAATAAACATTTTCTATTCTATTCTATATTCTATTATTCTAAATATATATCTACCTATACTATTATAAAACTATAAAAAAGCCAAAAAGTAAAATTAAAGAGATGGATAAACTAAATATGCAGATCTACTAAATAAACGATTCTGATTCCGTAAATCGAGTTTGTCTGTTTGTTTGTTCGCGGATCACGCCTAAACTACTGGACCAATTTCAATGAAACTTATACATTAAGAAGCCCCTTTTCCGGATTGAAACATGGGCTATATTTTATTGAAATCAAAGACGTGGATTCTTAGATACAGCTTGAACTCTCTAAACCAAAAGCAGCCATTTGTTACGAAGTTCATCGTATGCTGGTTGACAGATATTTTGGCGGAAAGTTTCGCACGCGTACGAAGTCACGGGTATCAGCTAGTCCTTCATAATATTTTTTTTAAACCTATACAGACTGACATGTGACGTCTGTCAAAAACTCACCTGTCAAGTATACTTTGCTCCGACGCATTCAGCTCCTCCTTACACATATGTTTTCTCTTAATATTCTGCGTTGACAGATCCACCAAATTATTCTTGTTTTGGTCAAACGGGTAGAAGTAATATTTCGGTTGACTTGGCGTACTTGTCAAATTGGTTGTCGAATTCAACTTTATGTAGAAGTCTTGGACCGTCTCTACCTTTATGGTGACGGATATGGGGTCCGGAGATGATGACGTCAGATGGACGATGGGAGTATTTAACGTGGGCGTATCTAGAAGAAAGTTTGACGTAAGTGTTGCCAGCGAGGTTTTAATCGAGTTCAAAGTAGGAGGTACAGAAAAAATAAGTAATTTTGAAATAGTAATAAGTACTTCTATGGGGTTTTTATTTAGTTTTACTATGACACCTTAAAACTGTAATATAATCCAGTCATCTTAGTAAAAATTAGGTAAGAATCTCGGATTTTGAGATACCCAGCTATAAACTAATAAATAAATATTCATAGACACTTAACACAACGCCTTCTAGTCCCAAACTAAGCAAAGCTTGTACGATGGAAACTAGATGGCTGATAGAATACATACATACATTTTATTTTGTAAATACATACTTATAATACATAGAAACACCCAGACACAGAACAAACATCTATGTTTACAACACACAAATGTTTGTTCTCGGTGGGGATCGAACCCACGACCCACAGCACGGAAGGCAGAGCTACTACCGACTGAGCCATGACGCCTGTCGAAGACTCGTAAGTTGTATCGAAACCTACTTAAGGTAGGGTGTTCGCGACTATTAAAATCTCAAGGTCAAAGGTCACAAAAAAACGACCTTTGCTAATATTTCGTTTCCTATGGGTTTTTGGCTACTTGTATGTATAATCAATATTGTAGAGAATTAACTTCCCTACAGCTTTTGTTTCAAAAAATTTGTTATACGTTGAATCGTTTTCAAGATAGAGGGCGGTGAGCGCGTTTTATAATTTTTACCTTAACTCAAAAACTATTTAAGCTAGAATAAATAAAAACGCTTTTGGAATGTCTAAACAAATCCCTATTGTGTGATATCCAACATGATATTTTTGTACGACTTTTTTTTTTTACTAAATGACTAGACTAACCAAGCCGATATTTATAATAAAAGGGTTATTTTGACAGGCGTCATGGCTCAGTCGGTAGTAGCTCTGCCTTCCGTGCTGTGGGTCGTGGGTTCGATCCCCACCGAGAACAAACATTTGTGTGTTGTAAACATAGATGTTTGTTCTGTGTCTGGGTGTTTCTATGTATTATAAGTATGTATTTACAAAAAAAAATGTATGTATGTATTCTATCAGCCATCTAGTTTCCATCGTACAAGCTTTGCTTAGTTTGGGACTAGAAGGCGTTGTGTTACGTGTCCGTGAATATTTATATTTATTTATTTACCTAAAGTTCAGTAGGGTACCTAGGTGGTAATTAAGTGTCCGAGAATATTTATTTATTTATTTTAAAAACAATAAATACAGTAATCCCGATTAAATATGATAAAAATAAAATCTCCTACTTTGAAATCGATTACACGTTATACAAGGTGTTCCAGAATATGTATCTTAAAACTAAAATTGTCTATTTACGTATGAGAGGGCCACAGTAGACTTTAATCCATCTCCCATCGACTGATGCGTGAACAGAAAGAGAAAGAAATATAAATTGGGAGAAGTAATATAAAGGCCCATTTACATGACATTTTTTTTCGTTTATTTGATTTATTTAATTATGGTATCCAACAGGGAAGACACATGAAAATTTTCTTGTACATACATGAGCAATTGAATGCAATAAATGAAGCGTAATAATTGACCTCCAGGAGTTGTAAGCAACTGTATAACACGAAAAAAATATATATTCAAGAATTGCTCGTTTAGTTTAGATCAGGCACGTTAGTTAGTAGTAGTAGAGCTCTTTGTGAGAGCTCGTCCGGGTTTACTAGCACCGTACCTATTTCTGCCGCCAAGCAGCGATGCTCGCATTGCTGTGTTCCGGTTTGAAGGGTAAGGGCGCCGGTGTAATTACACGCACATGAGACTTCAACATCTTTACGTCTCAGAGTGATGGACGCAGTGCATTGCCTTACAGGGCACGTCCTCATTGGACTTGCTCTGTGAGGTAATGCATTGTTATAGGCAGAAGTTACCACTTAACATCAGGTGCGCTATCAGATTGTTCCATTACTTTAAAAAAAAAAAATAATAATACTTCAATTTAATTGTAAGCAACAGGAAAGAAACTTGTATCATGTAAATGGGCCTTAATCTAAATGCCTCGGGTAGCACTCACGCCAAGAACAATACTCTATAACCACGTTCACACTATGCCACTGCCGCTGCCGGCATGAATGCCACAGCAACATCGCCTTTATTCCTACACCGCGCTCACACATGCCCATGCCGCTGCCCAAATTATTGCCGCGATTAATTCCGGAATTATTGCCACAGCAACATCGCCAAGTTCATGCCCTAGCTCCTTGGTGAGAATAAAGGCGATGTTGCTGTGGCAATCATTCCGGAATATCAGACCATAATAAGAATCAGGTATCTGATTCTTATTATTGTTGCCTGAATGGCCGTACCTGCTACGCTCTGAGCGTCAGCTGTACCTTAACAATAACAGCAATTGAATTTTGTAACAATTACTACAAACAGCTGGCTGGTAGAGAGCGACTTCTGACGAAGGTAACACATTTTGGTACAGATGCAGTGTTTGATATTCAGGCTTTGATAACGTTTAACCGCCTTCTGCGCCCACTATACATACATCGTAGACCATAGAAGTATTTCACCAGTTGCTTAGAGTTTAATATTTTGTGTTCTTTCATCTTGTAATTTGAGCAATGTTATCGCGGCATTCATGCCGGGCATAGTGTGCACTACACGACCGTATGCCGATACAGAGATCATTACTCAAGCATAGATTTAGAATAGATATTTCCAAACAAAAACCTATGCTCGAGTCCGGATCAGTGCTTGAGCAGTAAATCAACATACCGGCCTTAGATATAATTGTTCAGTACCAAAACTGGACAGGAACACTTAAACTATATTACTATCTATCTAATCAGCCTATTAGGCACGTTAAACTGTCGGTCCCGGCTCTAGCAGTCGTTAAGCCATGACGGAGGCCTTAATGCGGCCCTAAAACTCCGTCACCTGAGGGCTTAGTACGAGTTTTGGTGTGAAACGTCTGACGTCCAGCACACCAGTGTGCGCTGATTTGTATGCAGACACTGAGCGGATTCTTTGAGAAGCTTGGTGTACACCAAGCCCGTACTCGCGTGTCTAGCTTCTCAAAGAATCCGCTCAGTGTCTCCATACAAATCAGCGCACACTGGTGTGCTGGGCGTCAGACGTTTCACACACACACACACACACACACACACACACACACACACACACACACACACACACACACACACACACACACACACACACACACACACACACACACACACACACACACACACACACACACACACACACACTGTACACTGAAAACTCGTACTAGGCTCTCGAAATTTGGCCACTAACTCATACAAGCTTGCTTGCTAAAGTTATGAAAAACAAACCCAGGATTAGATAGATGAGTCACTCACCACAAGTGTCTTCGTCTGCAGCAAACATGTTGTTGTGTGGACATAAGGTCCTGGATATGTTGGTGAACTGTTCCACGGTGTCAGGGGTTGGCACCAGCATCGGCAGCTGCCAGGAGAACACACCTGCAATTGGTGTTTTTTAACATCATTTACAAACCATCCAATACTGAAGAGACTGTCTTAATCTAAGGCTCATAAAAATAAATATTACTTAATCATAGATTTGAGTACAGATTTTCTTTATTCTTTATTGTACACGGTACATATAAGAATAAAGCAAGCCTTACCCTACAAAGAAATCTCTTCCAGCAAACCTATGGATGAGAGGTGGGATAATAGGAATGGGTATGAGTACAACACAAATAGATAGAATAGCAAAAAAATAATATAAACCTACTAATAAATGAACATACATCCAAATAAATAAATAAATATTCTTGGACATTTCACACAACGCCCTCTAGTCCCAAACTAAGCAAAGCTTGTACTATGGCAACTAGATTGCTGATACAATCCTTATATGCATTTTTTTTGTAAATATATACTTATAGTAACACCCAGACACAGAACAAACATCTATGTTTGCCACACACAAATTGTTTGTCCTCGGTGGGGATCGAACCCACGACCCACAGCACAGAAGGCAGAGCTACTACCGACTGAGCCATGACGCCTGTCATCATTTCAAGATAATTTTAGATACCTTTTTGTTGCCGAGCAGTTATGAAGAGTGGATATGTCTTATTTGCCATATTACTTGCTACAGTCACCCGGGCTGGAGTCTCATATAGCACCATATCCTAGAAAATGTCTGACTATAAAATCCTTCAAAAACTCGACAACTGGCTACGAATAAGTTTTTTTTTTCTTTTTTTTATACTACTAGCTGATGAAACCAGCAGATGGCCCACCTGATGTTAAGTGGTAACCATCACCTATAGCAAAACATTGCCTCGTAGTCGTGCACGATAGAAACGTGCCCTACGATGCACTGCCCCGCGTCCATCAACTTGAGGCAAACAGATGTTAAGCCTCATGTGCCTGTAATTGCACCGGCGACCACACTCTTCAAACCGAAACACAGCAACGCTGCTTGGCGGCAGAAAAAGGCATGGGGGTAGTACTTCCCCGGACGAGCCCTTCACAAAGAGCTCTACTACTATATCTAAGTAGATCAGTGCTTAAAAAAAGTGACTAATAGAAAAGACATTTCAACACTGTGTGACGTAGACATAACAGTTGATTTTCTGAGATAAGAAGTACTCAATGTGTTAAACCAGAGGGCCTAGTACGAGTTTTGGTGTGTAATTCTGATGTGAAACGTCTGACGCCCAGCACACCAGTGTGCGCTGATTTGTATGGAGACACTGAGCGGATTATTTGTGAAGCTCGACATGTCAGTACGGGCTTGGTGTAGACCAAGCTTATTTAAGAATCTGTTCAGTGTCTCTATACAAATTAGCGCACACTGGTGTGCTGGGCGTCAGACGTTTTACACTAGATTTAGACGCCAAAACTCGTACTAAGCCTTTAGGTCACGGATAATATATATTCCAAGTTTCATCCAAATCGGATCAGTAGTTTTTGCTTGAAAGAGGAACAAACATACATACATACATACATAAATATAAATATAAATATATAAATAAATAAATATTCACGGACACTTAACACAACGCCTTCTAGTCCCAAACTAAGCAAAGCTTGTACGATGGAAACTAGATTGCTGATAGAATACATACATACATTTTTTTTTTTGTAAATACATATTTATAATAAATAGAAACACCCAGACCCAGAACAAACATCTATGTTTACAACACACAAATTTTTGTTCTCGGTGGGGATCGAACCCACGACCCACAGCACGGAAGGCAGAGCTACTACCGACTGAGCCATGACGCCTGTCGATCCTCACTAACTTTCGCATTTATAATATTAATAGGATACATACCCCAGCAAACTCCATGATATACTCTGTGTTCTTATCAACAATGACATCGTAGCTAACATTGTATTTGTATCTGGAAAATTCAATTTGTGTAATTTACCTAATCTTAATAATATTATAATAAATCAAACAATCTGTCAGCTTCAAAAGAGTTTTATATATTTAGAAGATAGTAGAGTATGATAAAACTTACAGCTGGACAACACTGGAGAAGGGTAGCACAAGATCGAACCTAATGGAAAGCGTTAGAGGAGGCCTATGCCCAGAGGCACACCAAATTGCGGGACATTATATAAACTTTGAGCTCATTACATGATTACCAGAACTATGTAAACCCAATGTTTGGAATAAATGGCTATTATTATTATTATTATTAGAATATGATAGTTTATAAGACCTATTTGTCCTGTCAAATAATCGCAGTTACTATGTGATTCCAGTTTCTTGCCACCAAAGCCTAGACTATATTCAAGAAAATATAGTACCTTTAGCTGATACCCGCGACTTCGTACGCGTGCGAAACTTTCCACCAAAATATCTGTCAACCAGCATACGATGAACCCCGTGCCAAAGCCGGCTTTTGGGTTAGAGAGGTCAAGCTGAATCTAAGAATCCACGACTTTCATTTCAATAAAATATAGCTTATGTTTCAATCCGGAAAAATGTGAGGAAACCCTTGGCTTAGTCAGCTCCTTACGTATTGACTATGTCCTTCCTGTGGATATGTCTGACTAGGCTGAGAGGATGGTATAGCACTACAAGCCTACTCCATCTAAACATTGTCCCAGGCACTACAGTGTGTCGTTAAGTGTAGGCATAGGTTGCCTCCTGACGCTGTATAAATCATCTTCAATAGATGTAAAGGCCTATTATTATTCTTCTTTTAAATGTATAAGGTGGTGGTAGCTAAAATGAAAGTGATAAAGAGTCTAGGCTCAATACAATCAGTAAAACTATAACAATGTTATTTATAATAGTTAATCTTTAAGGAAAATACGTTTTTATCGAGGTTCAATAAATTGTGAGTCATTGTCTGTCTTTAGAGTAGGTAGGTTCGGTGCCTACAGTGATGTATACGTACTTAGATTGCTAGAAATCGCGTCGGCTCTGATATCAATACCTACATAAGTACCTAGCAGCTAAATAGGTCATACCTCAGGCAAAGTTGAGTCAAAATCAATGAAATTACTAGGAATAGGTACCAATAAGCATAAAATCATATCTAAAACGTTATTACTTACGTATTGTTGTAGTTAAATACGATTTCTTGGGGTCGATAACTCTGCTGGGAACTAAAGCAGGGTAGACATAAAACTAAATAAACTTTCAGGCAAGATACCAGCGACATTTTGCTAAATTATTGATCTAGAGATCTAAAACAGTTCCCGCTAAACAGTTTGATGAATTTACGATTCATTACATTACTGAATTTATGTTATAATTGTAATTTTCCAATAATTTCGATTATTTTGTAACTCGCATCTGGGAAACGAAATTCCAAAACAAAGTACAATGCAAACGTCAATGTCAAAATGCTATCATTGACGTCGACATTGACGCGAATGAAATTAGCGAACTAGACACTGGCAGCATTGTGACAACTAGCCACAAAAGCCACAAACCAAGAAGTTGAAGTTTGAAGTTGCATAATATTGTTTTTTTTTTTAAGTACATATAGGCTTGAGCTTCTTGACACCTATATAAACGGTCAATGGATGGGTCTATCTATGGTACGAACGCAAAAGAGAAACACTCATTTTGGAAACAAGAAATATTTATTTCTAATTACCTTCCACAAACGCATTATATTAGGAACAGTCTTTTCCAGTTTTCTGAACGCGTTTATTACCACCCAATCAGGGCGTTGGACGCGCCATTCCCACAAAACAATAGATTCTTAGCCAATCAAATTCAAATACTCACGCTACCGGTTATTTCTATCGCTCTGATTGGCCGAATCGTCAAACAGGTGCTATGCGTCATCCGCCATAACTGATTGTGCGTGAAAGTAAATGCGCTTTGTGAATAAATCAAGGAAAAACAGTGATTATTTGTGATATTGTGTTGTTTTAGTGTATTTATTGTGTTAACAAACATGACGGAGTGGTATAGAATGAAGAACGGTTACAACAGCAATCACAATTCCTCTGAAACGTCGGTTGAAACTTCGTGTGATGTTTCCGATCCATTTAACATATTTTCGGACAATTTGAGCCCGATACCGGTGTCTATAGTGCCTAGAAAGCTGGATTTTACTACATTGGACGATGACGACGGCATTAGAGACGCTTCGCCGGTCCCAGATTCTCATAGTCCACCTTACAAAAGAGTGAGGGCTCTCAGGTGAGTTTAGCACTTTCTCCTTTGAAATTCTGACTAAAAACACCACGCTACGCATTTAAAGTGGTATTATTAGTGTCCCCGATATACGTACTATCTAGAAAACACGTCTAACATGTCCAAAACAACTTTGTTATGATATTGTATAGGTTGTCTAGATAGTTTCAATCATTCCGAACAAACTATGTTTCCTTTTGCAACGATTTGGTTATATTTGTAATCTGCTATTCTGATCTATTATTGCAATAATATTACATCTCTGCGGGATTGAGTTTATAAATTCAACCACTTCTCAAGAGTTCCGTGATAGAAACTTCTAGAAGGTTTTTATGTAGCCATTATATACATAGATAGAAGATACACAATGCCCAAGATTTGTGCAAGTACAAATAGCTACAATATATTTATAACCTGTCATATAATTATATCAATATACATATATGACAGGCGTCATGGCTCAGTCGGTAGTAGGTCTGCCTTCCGTGCTGTGGGTCGTGGGTTCGATTCCCACCGAGAACAAACATTTGTGTGTTGTAAACATAGATGTTGGTTCTGTGTCTGGGTGTTACTATGTATTTACAAAGAAAGTATTCTATCAGCAATCTAGTTCCCATAGTACAAGCTTTGCTTACTTTGGGGCTAGAGGCCGTTGTGTGAAATGTCCAAGAGTATTTTTTTACCAACTGAGCTGTGATGAAGTTTCCATTGCCCAAATAGTATATTATTTGAAATGGTTTTTTTTTATTTACGAGGAAAGTTGATAAATAGGTTCAAATATCAAACTTCCTTTCAGAAATCCTACTTTATAAGTACCTACTTTGGTAATTAACTTGGAATTTCTGGTTTGAAACCACAAACAATAACATGTTATAACTAGTCTCACTGTCCCTTTCTAACACGTGACCTCATTTTATCTTGTCAAACAGGTATACACCGAAACTAAAATATATTAAAAATAGTAGTTAAATATTATGTAAGTCTTATTGACACCAATACATGTTGAAAAGCTCGTGGCGTTGCTTGCTTAGTCAATCTTCATTCATTATTTAAATTAAGTGACATTCTGCGCGGTCACTATTTGAATGAGAAAGAGAAATAAGAGAAATATTTATTTGGCACACAACACAACACAGTAAAATAATTACACAATAAGAAAAAAATACAAAATGAATTAGAAAATAAAATAAAATAAAATAATAGAACAGATTAGCACAGAATACGTAATATTAACGCTACTAGGTATATGTTTGTGGGTGCTGACCAGCGCTGATATGGGCCAAAAAGGGGTGTTTGTTACATTTACATCTGAGTGCGTCCGTGCTTTGGAGGGCATGTTAAACTGTCCTGACTCTAGTTGTTAAACCATGACAGACGCCGTAAGGCGGCCTAAAAACTCTGTCACCAGAGTTGGCTACTAACTCATATGAGCTTGCTTGCATTAAGTTAAGTGACATTTTGTGTGGTTACTATTTGGATGGGTGTCCGTTACATTGACATCTGAGCGCTTCTGTGTCCCATCCACAACACCATTGGAGATGCTGGAACATTATTGCCATCAACCCAAAGTCCTCCGTAATATTATGGAGTTCTGCTGGCTGGGGTGAGGTCAGCAGGGGGACAATGCACAATACACCTTATATTCATTGGTGATATTAATACACTAGCTTCCGCCCGCGGCTTCGTTCGCGTTCCATTTGATCCTGTGCATTTTGTGGGATAAAAAGTAGCCTATGTGTTTATCCAGGTTACAAACTATATATATTCTAAGTTTCATCAAAATCGAATCAGCAGTTGCAGCGTGATTGAAACACAAACATCTAAACATTTATAATACTAGCTTTGCCCGCGACTTCGTCCGTGTAGAATAGTGTCTTTGGGTAGCATAGGGTAAAAGTTTTACAAACGTTGAATATCATATTTATTTATATCGAATCAACAACATAAAAAATTTGTTTCAAGCTTCTAGCTCTAAAAATGAAGATACTTCCATACAACTTTTCATCCCCCTTTTCAACCCATTACAACCCTTTTTTCGCATTGAAAAGTAGCCTCCATCCTTTCTCAGGGTCTACACTATCTGTGTTCCAAATTTCATTGAAATCGGTTCAGTAGTTTTAACGTGAAAGCGCGACAGACAGAGTAACTTTCGCATATAATATTACTTAGGAAAGTTAGGACTAGTCGAATGGGATTGCACAATAAGGAGAAATTCGGTTAAAATTCGGTTAAACCACAGTTATCCAACACAATAACAAAACATATGATCTCACAGCTGTCCTCAAAAAAATATACCCACCAACCACCTTGCGATGACGTAAGATCAAAACACACCTTACGTTACCAGAATAGAGATGGTATTCGCAAAGCAAGGTAGATCACATGAGTTAATTTAACTGATTTGGACCATATTGTTGTTGAATAGAGAGGGTTTTTGCTTGCAAGTTATTTGCTACCTAGTATTGAACGAACGTCAAAGATGTTGCCAAAATGTTGTTTACACCTGCCTCATGTAATAACTATCTATACTATTATAAAACTAAAATTAAAGATATGGATAAACTAAATATGCAGATCTACTAAATAAACTATTCTGATTCCGAAAATCGAGTTTGTTTGCTTGTTTGTTTGCGGATCACGTCTTATCTACTAGACCAATTTCAATGAAACTTATACTATTCAGAAGCTCTTTTTCGGGATTTAAACATAGGCTATATTTTATTGAAATCAAAGACGTGGATTCTTAGATACAGCTTGAACTCTCTAAACCAAAAGCAGCCATTTGCTACGAGGTTCATCGTATGCTGGTTGACAGATATTTTGGTGGAAAGTTTCGCACGCGTACGAAGTCGCGGGTATCAGCTAGCATTTATTATTATTGTTTCAGATTATTTGACAGTCCTCATACGCCGAAGACGCTTAGAGATAAGTGTTCTACGCCGTCGCACCATCCGCCCAGATCGAGACTGTTCCCGCCCAAACTGAACGCGCAGACTGGTATGTAATAGCTACCCTCGTAAATATTCAAGAGATTATTCTTAAACAATGCTCCGGCTAGGTGGGGGGACGATCTGAGACATGTAGCTGGCAAACACTGGATGAGAAGAGCCGAAGACCGGGCTCAGTGGCGCGTCTTGAGAGACCTACGTCCAGCAGTGGACCGATATGGGTTGATGATGATGAAACAATGCTCAAGTCAAGCATATTTAATTTTGATTAAGAACTTAACATTCTGACAATCGTTAATAACTCGCTCATTACAAAATATCTGCAAACAACCAAGTTTTGAAGGAGAATATTACAAAAGTTCAGGAAAATATAATTTTGATCATAACAAGTTTTTCAAATAAAAACTAGAAAAAAAAACTAAAAACTATTTTTTGTTAGACAACTTCGTTTGGATTTTTGCTGATACATATTTTTTTCAAAATTCCAGTTGAGCTATCTTATAAATCGTTTGCAACTGTTTGTAGACAGCTCAACTGTTTCATGTGTATTCTGTAAATATTGTAAATACTGTATTAGTTGTAATTTTCTTTGTGAATAAATATTATGGTTTTGCTGAACTTTCTAAATACTTTTCTAGGGAAATTGAGTGAAAGTGTTAAATATTTCTTAGAAGTAGTTTAAAAATTAAAAATTATCGATTAATTTGTTACTCTTCCAATCCATACATAGACCGTACCTACATATTGTGTGTCTTCCAATAGATGTTTGTTGAATGTCTGGGTGTTACTATGTATTACATGTATGTACAAAATCAATATCATCATCATCATCAATATATATAAAACTCTTTTGAAGCTGACAGAGAATCAACGCACAGCCTAAACTATAAGTCCTAGAGGTATGACATTTGAAGGGTAGTATCCTTATATCGTGTAGAGGCGCACTAAGAAAGGAATTTTGAAACGTCACACTCTAAAGGATAGAACGCGAGCAACGCCGCGAGTGACGGCTAGTAATGTTATGTATTCTATCAGCAATCTAGTTCTCATAGTACAAGCTATACTTAGATTAGGTCAAGCGTTGTGTGAAAGGACAATCAATATTGATTTATTGGTTCTAGGCATGCCATCTGGTTCAAGTCACCACCTACACCCGCCGTCAGACGAGGACAGTGCACTAGGCAGCCTACCTCCTGACGAGCACGACGAATCACGTCTGTCGCGGCCTGTCGCTAACATCAACCCTTTTACACCCGACGGTTAGTACCAAAGAATATGTTATACGTAGTTCCTACGTAAGAAGAAGCGGGACTCCCATTCTACCAAAATTACACACTTAAAATCTCGTTTTGTATGAAACGTGATTCAAATTTTGATCTCCGTTTCATACATTGTTCGTTTTTCGAAAGCACGTGTCTAATTCGAGAGTTTCGCCAGTCTGATTAGTACTGTGGAAATTTGGATGGGTGACTGTTACACACTGAACGCTTCCGTGCTTCGGAGGGCACGTTTACTGTCCCGGCTCTAGCAGTCGTTAAGCCATGACGGAGGCCTTAAGGCGGAATAAAAACTCCGTCAACAGAGTTGGCCACTCATACGAGCTTGCTTGCTTTCTTTGAAGTTATACACGACACAGAATCCCACTAATACTATAAATGTCAATGTTTAGATATTTGTGTATCAATCACGCTGAAACTACTGGACCAATTTCAATGAAACTTATACCATTCAGAAGCCCTTTTCCGGATGAAAACATAGGCTATATATTATTGAAATCAAAGACGTGGATTCTTAGATACAGCTTGAACTCTCTAAACCAAAAGCAGCCATTTACTACGAGGTTCATCGTATGCTGGTGACAGATATTTTGGTGGAAAGTTGCGCACGCGTACGAAGTCGCGAGTATCAGCTAGTACTAATAATAAAATTCGTTCGCAGGTCAAGCGCTGAACAAGAAAAAGAGAGCGCTATCCAAAACTCCAACATGGGACGGAACGCCAGAACAACCCGCTAAGAGATTACGAGTGAGTTAATTATCACAGCTCAATCAGTAAGAGCTCTGCCTTCCGTGCTGTGGGTCCCGAGCCCCGAGTCTGTGCATTTGTTTTGACTTTCGACTTGATTATAGCACGCAAACGCATTCGCAAAGCGAGAAATTTTGTATGAAACCCGTATAAGCGCCTCTAGCGGGAGATTTGGGAATTATGCTATTCTCAACAAAATTTCTCGCTTTGCGAATGCTTTTGCATGTGCTGGGTGTTACTGTGTAGGTATTATAAGTATGTATTTACAAAAAAAGTATAATATAAGTATTCTATCAGTAATCTAGTTCCCATAGTACAAGCTTTGCTTACTTCACAAACTAGAGGGCGCTGTTTCAAATCTCCATGAATATTTATTACGAAGCGCTCGTGGCTAGGCTTGCTTATTCAATCTTCACCGATTATCTATGTTAAGCATCGTTTTGCGCGGTCACTATTTGGATGAGTGACCGTTAGTGGCATTTACATCTGAGCGCTTCCGTGCTTCGGAGAGCACGTTCAACTGTCGGTCCCGGCTCTAGCAGTCGTTAAGCCACGACGGAGGCCTTAAGGCGGCCTAAAACCTCCGTCAACAGAGTTGGCCACTAACTCATAACAAGCTTGGTTTACAAAGTTATTAATTGTTTTAATATTTTCTTAGGAATCAAACATATCCCGATACAACGTAGAGTTCCTGGAGCTGGATGTGATAGGTAGGGGTCAGTTTGGGCGAGTGGCGCGGTGTGTGAACAAGCTGGATGGATGTGTGTATGCGGTGAAGAGATCCCTGAGGCCGGTGGCCGGCTCGGCGGCTGAACGGGCTGCCTTGACAGAGGTCTATGCACACGCTGCTCTGGGGAAACATGCACATGTTGTCAGGTAAGCTAAATATCTAGATTTTCAGTGAGATAAAGGTTTTTTTTTCTTTTTTATGATAAAAGTAATGGAACAAGCTGATAGCTCACCTGATGTTAAGTGGTAACTCCTGCCTATAACAATGCATTACCTCGCAGAGCAAGTCCAATGAGGACGTGCCCTGTAAGGCAATGCACTGCGTCCATCACTCTGAGACGTAAAGATCTTGAAGTTTCATGTGCCTGTAATTACACCGGCGATAAGCCACCACAATAAAAATATGAACAGAGCAAGAAATAAAGTAAAACCTAAAATAACAAACTATAAATATATCTTACTAGCCGTCGCCCGCGGCGTTGCTCGCGTTCTACCCTTTAGAGTGTGACGTTTCAAAATTCCTTTCTTAGTGCACCCCTACACTATATAAGGATCCTACCCTCCAAATGTCATACCTCTAGGACTTATAGTTTAGGCTGTGCGTTGATTCTCAGTCAGCTTCAAAAGAGTTTTATATACATTCTTCAGATACTACTCGGCATGGGCAGAAGACGATCACATGATAATTCAGAATGAGTACTGCGACGGAGGCTCCTTGCAACAGAAGCTACGGAACGGACCACTACCTGAACCCGAGCTGTTGTTACTACTAGCTCATATTGCAAAAGGATTATCGTAAGTAAAATGGCTTTCATTACAGGATATTTGGTAACCCTAGAGTACTCGCGCTGAGAGCATTTTGCCGCCTTCGGTGAATAAATGTTGTTTATTTAGTTTCTAGATGAGAATTATTAAAATATTTAAAACTAGATATTACATAAATATGCCACCTAGTGCCTATCTGTACCTGAACAAATTGCTGTGCCCTAACAGGGTTTATGTTTGCTACACTACCTTTTATACAACATCTCTAAAACAACATAAGTGCAATATACGATTTGAATTTGAATTTACGAACGATGCACTTTTGAAGGTCAAGCGTTTTAGTAGGTGCCCTCTCGTCTCTCACCTACCTCTGTATCGTAATTTTGAACGTAGTCAGTGCGCGGACGACCGCAGGAACAAATAGACGGACCAAAAAAAGGTGCAATGTATGTGCAGTCTTGACACACTCTGTTTTGCTGAAGTATATCCCGGAGATAGTGATTTTTTTTTAATTATTTGTTTTTTTTTTAGTTTTTCTTTATATAATGTAGGTTAAAGTCCTATGACAGGGTCCTATGACAGTCATGGTCCTAGCAGAATAACAGCGCCTGCTGCTAAAACTGTAGGCAAATTGCTGAGTTAGGACCCATTTGCTGCTGTGGCAGGCATCATACATATAGGAACCAATTTATGTTACTTAGTATATATTTGTTTTTTCCTTTTAAATTCACTGTTTTAGTTGTTTTTATTATTATTGTTTCATTTGTACCTATCTATATGTTTTGTATGTTGTGTGCCAAGCAAGTAGTAAATAAATGAATGTCTATGTCTATTTGATTATTTTAGAAATTTTTGAAGTTTCTTTAACTACCAACATGCAAAAAATGGATTTTAATATGGGCGGCAAAATGCTCCCCTCGCGACGACTCAGTTTTAACGGAAAGGCGCAACTACTCTAGGGTTAAATTACTTAGTTCAGATTTACAAAAATTAAAAAAAAACAAGTAAACCTACAACGGAAGTGAGAACCTCCTCATTTTGTTGAAGTTTAGTATCTTTTATAATATAATATCTATCTCTCCCAGGTACATCCACTCGCACCATCTGGTCCACATGGACGTGAAGCCCGGCAACATCTTTATCTGCAGTAATGATGTTGATGAGAACGAATCTGATGACGGCTATGATGATGATGATCACCATCCAACTGTACATCATATTTATAAAATCGGTAAGTCCTCAAACAAGCAAGCTCCTATTAGTTAGTGGCCAACTCTGGTGACGGAGTTTTTAGGCCGCCTTAAGGCCTCCTGTGCGGCTTAACGACTGCTAGAGCCGGGACAGTAACGTGCCCTCCGAAGCAAGGAAGTGCTCAGATGTAAATGCCACTAACAGTCACCCATCCAAATAGTGCCCGCGTAGAACGTCGCTTAACTTATATAATCGGTGAAGATTGACTTGTTTTGTTTTGTTATGGTTATATTGTCAGGGGAAGGTTCTTATGAAAGAAAATAATAAGAAAATTAGAAATTAGTTAATTTAAGAATACTTAACCACCATATTACATTGTTTCAATGTAACCTTAGTGCTTATGACAATATAATCTATTTTAATGGCGTTTTACATAACATTGACAGAATGCGTGCTGCAAATAGTTAAGACAGGACAACATCAGTCGGGTCAGCGTGTTTTTCATAAAATATTAATTCAATAATATTAACGCTTCCGAGTAGTACTGATTTTGATTAGTTGAGCTTTCTACAAATGGTTTGCAACGGTTTTTAGATAGCTCAACTGTTTTATTTGTTAAATATTGTAAATACTGTATTAATCTTAATTTTCTTTCTAAATAAAACTTATTTATTAATATTATGCAGGTGATCTTGGCCACGTGACATGCATATCCTCTCCATCAGTCGAAGAAGGCGACTGTAGGTACTTACCAACAGAGGTCCTACAGGAGGACTTCACCGATCTCACAAAAGCAGACATATTTGCCTTTGGTGAGTTTGTACCTTGATACGAGTCACAGCTCAGTGGGTAGTAGCTCTGCCTTCCGTGCTGTGGGTCGTAGGTTCGATCCCCAATATTCATGGAAATTTCACACAACGCTCTCTAGTCTCAAACTAAGCAAAGCTTGTACTATGGGAACTAGATTGCTGATAGAATACTTAATTACATGCCTAAATTTTTTTGTAAATACATACTTATGAATATGATACATAGTAACACCCAGACATAGAACAAACATCTATGTTTGCCACACAAATGTGAGAACATCTCAGTGGGCATCGAACCCACGACCCACAGCACGGAAGGCACAGCTACTACCGACTGAGCCATGACGCCTGTCATACGCCCATGAACATGACATATATAAAATACTTATTTGCCAAGTTTGGGACTAGAGGGCGTTGTATGAAATGTCCAAGAATATTAATTTTTTATATAATTTTTTGTACATAATTAACTTAGAATTTCAAATAATAATAGTAGGCGTCATGGCTCAGTCGGTAGTAGCTCTGCCTTTCGTGCTGTGGGTCGTGGGTTCGATCCCCACCGAGAACAAATATTTGTGTGTTGTAAACATAGATGTTTGTTCTGTGTCTGGGTGTTTCTATGTATTATAAAAGTATGTATTTACAAAAACAAAAATGTATGTATGTATTCTATCAGCCATCTAGTTTCCATCGTACAAGCTTTGCTTAGTTTGGGACTAGAAGGCGTTGTGTTAAGTGTCCGTGAATGTATTTAAAATATTTATATATATTTAATACTGTGTATTCACAGGTCTAACGTTATTTGAAGCGGGCGGCGGAGGTCCTCTTCCGAAGAACGGTCAGGAATGGCATGACTACCGGGACGGGAAGCTACCGGCCTTGCCTAACTTATCCAGAGAATTCAACCAACTACTGAAGGTACATTCATTATAAATAAAATAAAATATTTCCTTATAATATTTTCTTCAGTATTTCCTGAAAGATACCAACTAGAAATTTTCAAGAAAAGAGTGAATAGGTGGATTATAGCTAAGCGTGCTACACCCTAGGCTGCAGCTACACTTACCACTAGGTGTGCTGGCAGCCAAATGCTTGGCTATAGCTCATAAAAAAATTAAATAAAAATAAATCAGTAGCTTTTGTCTCAAAGTGTAACAAACATACATACATCCTTATTTTTTTAAACTTGCAATTATGGAACTTTTTTTGTTACATTAAACTTACAATGCAGTTTTAAAAAATGTAACAATGTCATTATAAACCAGCGGGAATCATTGGTTATTAGACATTTAACTTCGAAAAATGCGTCTTTTTCAATGTTTTCTATCGTATTTACAGGTGTTTACGTCAACATAATTACTTTATTTCATTCTCGTGGCTGCTACTGCATAATAGATTATGATAAAACCAACAAAACTTATAAATAGCAAAAATAATCTAAAAATTAGCTAAATGTATGCAAATCTGGACCTAAAGTGTCCCAACGCCTTTACTCCGAGTATAACTGACAAATGGAATCCTCTTCTCCGCAGAAAATGGTGGATCCCGACGCAAAGAGCAGACCAACAGCTTCATCACTGCGTCGCCATCCACTCCTGCAGCTCGCCGGCAACAAGAGCAAGGCACAACTGAGAAGGGAACTCGCAGCGGCTAACCTCAACAACCAACTGCTTACTAGAAAACTGTGCGAAGCTGCCAGGTCTGTTAATAGCAATAGATAATATAATAATATTCACGGACACTTAACACAACGCCTTCTAGTCCCAAACTAAGCAAAGCTTGTACGATGGAAACTAGATGGCTGATAGAATACACATAGATCCGGAGTCGAGCCTTGTGGTACTCCAGGATTGTATTAATTACAGCATGTATCTACAATGGCGACATTAAATTGACACACGGGTAGAGCTACTTATTAGTATTCATAAAATAATTAAAGTAAAGTCAGCTGCACTAGAATGTGTACAATTCGTAATTTTCAATGTAGGGCCGCAGCATTGTTATGGACTTTGACGATCCCAATCAATATATATAAAACTCTTTTGAAGCTGACAGAGAATCAACGCACAGCCTAAACTATAAGTCCTAGAGGTATGAAATTTAGAGTGTAGTATCCTTATATAGTGTAGGGGTGCACTAAGAAAGGAAGTTTGAAACGTCACATTCTAAATGGTAAAACGCGAGCAACGCCGCGGGCGACGGCTAGTACTAAATAAATAAGTAAAATTATCAACTGTGTTCATAATTTTTTAGTTTTTATCCTGTAAATGTCTATTGCAATACGGTGACACTAGTTTGAAAGTTACGAATCGTACACATTCTAGTGCAGCTGACTGTACTTTAATTATTTTTTATGAATACCAATAAGTAGCTCTACCCGTGTGTCAATTTTTTGTCGCCATTGAAGATACATGCTGTATACTAGCCGTCGCGCGTGGTAGCATACGCATTATTTGGTTAAAATCTTTGATCCTAATCTTAAACTCTTTAGAGTGTGACGTTTCATAATTCCTTTCTTAGTGCACCCCTACACTATATAAGGATACTACCCTCCAAATTTCATACCTCTAGGACTTATAGTTTAGGCTGTGCGTTGATTCTCAGTCAGCTTCAAAAGAGTTTTATATATATTGATAGGATATTTATTAAAATTTTCCATTACAGATGCATAAAGTCTCTCACACCGAACATATTAGCGAACCAAGAATCTGCCAAGTTCCGGACGCGGTCGGCGAAACGTCTGCAGAAGCCGAGAGATAATCAAATTGCTGAAATAATACAATCCGTGACCGCGCCGCTTCGGATCGACAGACGGACGGATAGACGGACTAAACGGGTATAGATAAGATAAATATATTAAGGCACGAATAAATGTGACAATCGTAATAATCTATTGAAGATGATTTATACAGCGTCAGGAGGCAAGCTATGCCTACACTTGACACACTTTAGTGCCTGGGACAATGTTTAGATGGAGTAGGCTTGTAGTACTATACCATCCTCTCAGCCTAGTCAGACATATCCACAGGAAGGACATAGTCAATACGTAAGGAGCTCACTAAGCCAAGGCGATCCTCGCGATGTTTTCCTTCACCGTTAAGCAGTGGAGTAGGCTTTCCGTAGGTAGCATATCCGAGATACACTGCGCGGTGAATCTACAACGTTAGGCTTTTAGCACATTATAAGATGTTTTTCTTGTGTCTTTTGAGAAATGTCGATAAGACATTCCGTCGCTTGATTGTTTATATGAGAGCGTACCTACATAATACAGAAGCCGTGTTGGCCGAGTGGGATTGTACCTCGACTTTCGATCCGAAGGTCGTGGGTTCAAATCCCTGCCGTGCATCAATGGATTTTCGTTCGGAAAATTTATATGCGCATTAACACGAGCTTTACGGTGAAGGAAAACATCGTGAGGATCGCCTTGACTTAGTCAGCTCCTTACGAATTGACTATGTCCTTTCTGTGGATATGTCTGACTAGGCTGAGAGGTACTACTCCATCTAAACATTGTCCCAGGCACTGCAGTGTGTCGTTAAGTGTAGGCATAGGTTGCCTGTTGACGCTGTATAAATCATCTTCAATAGATGTAAAGGCCTATTATTATATTATTACATATTACAAGATATTTTTTCTTATGTCGGATAAGACACGCGCAATACAACGTTTTTCTTGTCTTGTGTTCGTGTCTTATAATGTACAAAGAGCCTTAGGCAGTCGAGTTGGCGTTGACGCGCAATATAACTCAGAATACATTACTGCGTGTTTCGACTAAAAACATTCACAACACAATCGTAACAAACGATAAGTTTTTACAGTCATGATAATCCTTAAAACAATCAACACAAGATTCAAAATGTCAAACATGCACAAGGTTTGTCGGTGGAAACGCAAATCGATATCTTCACAGAGTTGTGCGTGTTTTATTGTGAATGTTTTGCAGTGGAAATGTATGCTAACGCGGCGACTGTCACATTTCTTCGTGATCACCTCCCAGTATAATATATTATAAAAACTATAGCCTTCTCTACTAATTATGGACTAAACAAACACAATTATATAATCGTAAATAACGCGCCATTTTTGATTTTTTTATTAACATTGGCGTTACTAATATATTTTGAAAATATATGTATTTCCTGTCGTTCGATTTCAACTACAAACCTTATGCTGATAAAGAAATCGTTACTCATAGATTGGAGTAGAGATTTTCATACAAAAATCTATGCTCGAATCCGGATCAGTGCTTGAGCAGTATATCAGTGTAATTAACCTAAAAATAGAATACCATAGTTACATTGTTTTATCAAAAAATGTATAGCTTTTCTTCTATTCATGGCCTCTGTCCGTCATTTCGACAGACAATTTTGCCAGTGTCAAGTGATATTTGAAATAATGTAAGTCAAGTCATCTTCAAGTCGTTTGTTTTGAAGAGAAAATGGTGGATTTTCTCTTCAAAACCTGAAACGATTTTTCACATTCAGTAAAATCACTTTACACACATTTATTCCAATGGCTCACACTTTATGTTACGACCTAAGTATTATTGGTTAAAATTCCACCAAAATTAAACAACAATACTCACAATAACACAAGAAAAACTTCAAATAAAAGTGCTAAGTTACTTCCGACAAGGACAGTACTCAAATCCACTGTATGACATTTTTGGACATACAATGTTGTTATAGTATTCAATTCAATTCAATTCTTGTCTAGGGCCTTTGCAGTGTTGCCCGCAATTTCGCCAATGTCACGTTTAATTAGACCTTAGCACGATTAGTAATATTTTGACATCAAAATGATATTTATTCTGAACCTTGTACAATGTTATTGCACACAACATTGCTGTTTTAACTTCAGTGATTTTATATCTTCAGAAATGTTGAAATATGCGAGCGAGTTATTTGATTAACATTTATATTACTTTAGTTCTATAAGTGCCTTTAAAAATGTGATTATTTTATCTCTAACTAGCCGTCGCCCGCGGCGTTGCTCGCGTTCTAGACCCTTTAGAGTGTGACTTTTCAAAATTCCTTTCTTAGTGCACCCCTACACTATATAAGGATACTACCCTCCAAATGTCATACCTCTAGGACTTATAGTTTAGGCTGTGCGTTGATTCTCAGTCAGCTTCAAAAGGGTTTTATATATTTAGATTAAACTTAGAGTTATTTGAATACTTATGGTGCATGGGAATGACATATTTTAACGTCAGGGGGCTAGGCTTGCTTAGTCAATCTTCACAGATTATCTAAGTTGTTAAGCGACGTTCTGGGGGGTCACTATTTGGATAGGTGACCGTTACATTTACATCTGAGCGATTCCGTGCTTCGTGCACGTTACTGTCCCGGCTCTAGCAGTCGTTAAGCCACGACGGAGGCCTTAAGGCGGCCTAAAAACTCCGTCACCGGAGTTGGCCACTAGCTCATACAAGCTTATGAGTGACAATGATAGAGTATTTTTTATAGCCACGCTAAAATGACAGTTGAATATGAATAAAAAGAGTGAAATTAGTAATGTATAATATCTTCCATTGAATGTTTGTGATAATTTAGGATTTCTCTTTAGTATAATTAAGTTTTTGACCTTACTTTTCTTAATTTGTTATGATATCAATCAGTAACATTCGATTTGTCTCAAAATGTAAATTTAATAAATTTTCGGTGGATTTTTTAAATATTTTTTTTTTCAAAGGATAATGTTATTTATTCTATTGTATAAAAATCTTTTTTGTAACTTGTTTTTTTTTCGTTAAATTAAATGTCGTTTTAATCGGGTAATGTATAGTTGTACAAACGAATTAATTATAGTTTTTAAGTTAGATTACAATTATAAAGTGATTTTTTTTATTATGTAGGTAATTAACAGATGTTTGACAAAAAAATGTGTAACAAACTTTCTTCAAAAATGGTTTTTGGATTTTCTCTTAATTGTTTGTCAGTATGGGCAGCCAACCTAGCACAAAATGTCAACGGTCCATCGTAGGATCTTCCAAAAGGTTAATTATTAATTAGTTTGATTTAAATAAAATTATTTTTGTATAGATTATTCTAAATATCTCGAATAATAATGTCTCTTACATCAAAATCAGTTATTGTTGATTTATTTTCATTATTTTAATAAATAATCCTTTAAAATGTTAAATTTAAAAATCTCAGAGTGTGTTGCTAACAATAACAAAAATCAGCCATCTTGTAAAAACACTAGAAATTAACTACGCTAACTTTATTTTGTCAGGTTTTTTTTCACGAAAACTGAAAATAAATAAAAACTTAAGCATTACAAACTATTTGCGTTATGTTTTTTGTGTTAATTAAAACATAACAGCTTAATCTATAAAATCGGTAGCGAATAAGTAAAAATATATTATAAAATCTTCTGTGTAAGTAATCTTGTAAATGTGAAAAGTTAATCGACGTCCAGTCGGTTAGATTCTTCTTATATCCTAATTCCTAAGTATATTATCGTATTTATAGTTTCGTTAGACAAGGTCTAACATTAGTTTTACTTCGATCTCAGTTTATTCTATGTATATTCGTTATAAACTGCTGAAACCGTATTTATCTCATTTTAGGATTAAAAATGGCAACCAATTCCAAACTAATGTTATTTATTAACATCCTTGTAAACATTTAATTTTAAGGCATATTATTTTAATTAATAGTTTTGTTAAATTTAATTATAGAAATAACTTCAATTAGCTGCCTTTTTAGATATTTTTGTTAGTAATCATTATGATTTGATTGGTGTGTTAAAGCGGCCTATTCATTGCAAATTAAATTCAATTTGACATCTTCTTTTCATATAATTTTTGCATTTACCTGGACTATGGTCGCTGTGACCAGCATTTTACCGCCGACAGATTGCTGGTCGAGTGTTTCTGCCAAATTGCTGGCGGTTACAATTGAATAATGTTAAAATACTGATCGTAGCGCCTGTATTGTAGTCTCAATGAAGTGTTACGAATCTTTGCCATAACAGATTTCTTTTTAATTATCATCTAACAATATTCACCAGTGGGGGATTCAGGAATTCTTTGGAGGGGTTTCCCTGACAAATGGAGCTTTTAGAGGCCTTGAGACCCCCTGAATCCGCCCTTTATTTACTTGGCACTACTAGTAGAGCGAACGGAAATTTTACTTTCCCGTGACACTACTATTCTTATTGGCTGATTGCACGCATATTATAAAATATCCCGTGGATTACCTCATTACCAATGGCTAGTGTTTTTGACCTCCTCTTTTGTGTTATATAATATATATATATTTTTGTAATGAATGGGCCAAAACTGGGTATATATGTAGATGCCCGTTTGTACATATGACTGCAACACGGGTGTACGGTTGACGTGACCAAAGTAGGATTTTTCGGAATGTGGGTAAAATATTGTGAATAGTTTTTTTTTTTGTATATTTGCTTCAATGATATCAAATAAATGTGCTTGTTTCAATTATTTTCTTGTTTTATTTCTTACCACAGCAAATAAAATCCTATTAATATTATAAACGTGAAAGTTTGTGAGGATGGATGGTCGTTACTCTTTCACGCAAAAATTACTGATCCGATTTGGATAAAACTTGGAATATACTTGCTGTGTTCCGGTTTGAAGGATAAGGGCGCCGGTGTAATTACAGTGATGGACGCAGTGCATTGCCTTACAGGGCACGTCCTCATTGGACTTGCTCTGTGAGGTAATGCATTGTTATAGACAGAAGTTACTACTTAACATCAGGTGAGCTATCAGCTTGTTCCATTACTACTATCATAAAATATACATATACCTAATTATATATTTGTCCGTGACCTGGATTAACACAGGCTACTTATTATCCCGGAAAATCGACGGGATCTAACGGGACGCGAACAAAGTCGCGGTCGGAAGCTAGATAATAATAATTTGAAGAAAAACTGAAAACTAAAGGTTGAGCTCAAAGCCAGGTAAACTAGCGCCATCTTTTGTTAAGAAAGTCATGTCTAAAAGTGTATAAGTTTCGAGGCGATTATAAGTATGGCTGGTTCAATAAAACGACTAAATTCTGTAATACTCTTTATTGTTCGCCTTAACCTACAAGCAGAAATATATTACACATAGTACATTGTATTGGGCCAATTAGGCATTTTCTAAATACATAGCATAGGTTTATAGAAAAAAAAACTACTTCTATAAAGTTACCATATTTTAAAACTTAGTAAAAATTGAAACTTGGAATTTAATAAATATAAAAAACTTTCATAAGATTTCATTTAGATTACAAGAAAAAATATGTTTTATTTTACTTTGGCAAGTAACAGTCTGTCTTAGAAGTATGTAGCTAAAGAAATTAATTACCGGCCGAATACTCAAACGCCACTTAAATTAAGTTCACGCTTAAATTATTGCCATCTCTTACAAATGAGTAATGTCAAACAGAGGCAGAGCAATTTTAAGTGGTGCTTAAATTTGAGTGATGTTTCAGTATTCTCGGCCTAAAACTCATGGTTAAATAGTGTCATAAGAGCACTTTCGAAAACTTCGAGGGGTAAAGATTTTTTACTCGACTACGATGAAGTAAAAAGGGGGTATATGATTTTTAGGGGTATGTATGTAGGTATGATCATTTGTTCCCTCATAAATCCAAAACTACTCATCAGAATTTAACAAATTACATATTGTACGCGTCTCAATCGTCCGCTGGTTATATATATTTACATTTTCAAAAAAACTAGGAATCCTTACTAAAACTCCAATAACCCAAGGTGTAAAATTACCTACAAAATTCCTTACCTAAGAAATTTTTGATAAACACCCGTGCGAACTCATAATATAAAATGTAAAGTGTAAAATTACCAATAAAATTACTTACCAAAAAAATTTTTAATAAATAAATACCCGTGCGAAGCCGGGACGGGCCGCTAGTTGTTTATACTTTAACCCCACGAAGTTTTTAGTAGCGCTTTTATGCATCCTATTTTTTTATTACATGATTTTAATATTTATAATTTGACCCTCGCGCTGGTGATTATCTGGTCCTGCGTATCAGCATTGTTATTCAACTTGCTTATACACTTACAGCCAGTGTCTTGTACACGCTTCCGATTGCTACTGATTAATACCAGTTGAGCTATCTATAAATCGTTCGCAACTGTTTGTAGATAGCTCAACTGTTTCATGTGTATTTTGTAAATATTGTAAATACTGTATTAGTTATATTTATATAAGTTATAGTGCCTTCTGGTAAGATCGGCATAATAGTAAGTCCGGATGCGAAGCAATTCTGCGATATTTTTATATGATAATTGCTTAGTTACGTGATTTATCCGGACTTAATATTAGGCCAATCTTACCAGAAGGCACCTTATATATTTTTACAATATTTGAATATGATTATCAAGAATGTTTTTTATCTATTTTCATTATTGTCCATAAGTTTTATACAAACAGTGCACATTATGAAGCAGCTACGTGTTCTAAATACTTATAAAAATATAATTAAATGCAATTATTTCGTTTTATTTTTATTTTATTTTAATAATTTTTGGAAAACTAACAGCTAGGTATTTATACAGTAGGTAGATAGACAATCATAATACATACAGTACACTGAAGGTCAATTAAAAGTTACCACACAGAAATAGACTACAAGAAATTACAAATTGGAATTTTGAAGAGAAATTTAAATTAAAAAATATTATAATCATATTTTTATTATATGGCAACTGGCAACACAGTACAATTTCAATGTGACTAATAAAAACTTTAGTATATTTCTTATTATATTTCGGATACACTGATCAATATTATTGTAACGTGGCTAGGCTTGCTTAGTCAATCTTCACAGAATATCTAAGTTAAGCGACGTTCTGCGCGGCACTATTTGGATGGGCGACCGTTATTACATCTGAGCGCTTCCGTGCTTCGTGCACGTTATTGTCCCGGCTCTAGCAGTCGTTAAGTCACACAGGAGGCCTTAAGGCGGCCTAAAAACTCAGGTATGTTGAAAAGTACTCGACTATTTTTAACAGTTTTTTTTTAAATTAAAATCTATAATTCCATACAATATAATCAAGTTTTAATACCACATACAGTCAAAATAACAAAATCTTATGCATATATCCCATAATTATACCTAATTATATTTAAACTAACAATTTGAAGCCCAATATTAGCATATAACAGAGATTCATAATTAAAAAACACATTGTTTTAACTTAAATAACAGTTTTTGTTACTTGAAATATTTTCACATTAACATTTTAGTTATTATAAAAGTATATTGTCCGTGACCTGGATTAACATATAGGCCACTTTTTATCCTGGAAAATCAACGGAATCCAACGAGCCGCGAACGAAGTCGCTGGCGGATGCTAATATAATATAATAAGAAATAATTTCAAGTAACAATTAATTTTAAATAATACTTTCAACTTTTGTGATTATTTCGAGTATTAAAATGTAAAAAATAAATAAATAATTACAATTTATTAACAAAACTTAACACCGCTCTCATCCTATTAGTTATCAGACGTTTATAGCTCGCTTATAGATACAGTTACTAGTCTCACCACGCTAAGTATGCACAAAAATGACAATTTGAAAACGTTTAGTTGAAAACTTGGAAGCACCGTTTGATGAAAATTATTTGAAAAACTAATATCAAGTAACTATATGTCTTTTGAGGTTATCCATTTATTACGTTGCAGACTTAACGTGGTCCGACTTTAAAGCATCTGATCTAGCATTAATTGATAATTACTGCTCCATACAGAGACTTTACTTCAACATAAGTCACTAAAAAACGTTGTATCTGTTCATCTACTCATTGGTATGAGATGTCAATACATTAAGCGTTGATTATATTCCGCCTTCCGTGCTGTGGGTCGTGGGTTCGATCCCCACCGAGAACAAACATTTGTGTGCCAAACATAGATGTTTGTTCTGTGTCTGGGTGTTACTATGTATTTTAAGTTTCATTCGAGATTATACTAAATACTGGTTTGTTGCACAGCGCCGTTTAGCGCCAAACTAAGCCAAGCTTTTTATACGGGCAGGTGATCCACTTTCTGCATCTTACGACGTATTATCACACAAGGCACGTCCGTTGAAGACGTACTAAGTTTGGTGCTAGATGGCGCTGTCTGAAATACCTGTCTCCCATACAAAAAAATAATAACAATGGCGCAATGCATATAGATATATCAGATTTTTTGTTTGAACAGCAGTCAAAGGGTTAAGTTTTAGTTTAACCTTTTATCTCCTTCTCAAAGCGCAGACTAACACAAGTTTTAATCATCATCATCAATACATATAAAACTCTTTTGAAGCTGACTTAGAATCAACGCACAGCCTAAACTATAAGTCCTAGAGGTATGACATTTGGAGGGTAGTATCCTTATATAGTGTAGGGGCGCACTAAGAAAAGAATTTTGAAAAGTCGCACTCTAAAGGGTCTAGAACGCGAGCAACGCCGCGGGCGACGGCTAGTGTTTCTATAAAATTCCAGTAAAGAGATTCAATTTT
This sequence comes from Eulithis prunata, assembly GCA_918843925.1. NCBI lineage: Eukaryota > Metazoa > Arthropoda > Insecta > Lepidoptera > Geometridae > Eulithis > Eulithis prunata. Next base: position 505,817 of record OU974035.1, read on the forward strand.
CTCGACTTAACCCTTCCAAGTCAAGAAGCTAAGTAAATTCTATGTTTAACCTCTCGTCTGTCAGAGATCTGGTTGATATTAGCTTGGTAGTGAAACATCCTGTATAATCGTGACGTCACCACGCTTGCATCAGCCTGTATTCGGATTCTGCTTCTGCTCGAACAACGCAGTCATATCTTTTATATTGAAAGTTGGTGATGATTTTTCTTTTCTGAAAAGAAAAATATAATCACATCTATTACTATTATAAAACTGTAAAAAAGCCAAAAACTAATATTAAAGATATGGATAAACTAAATATGCAGATCTACTAAATAAACGATTCTGATTCGGAAAATCGAGTCTATCTGTTTGTTCGCGGATCACGCCGTAACTACTGGACCAATTTCAATGAAATTTACACCATTCGGAAGCCCTGTTTCCGGATTGAAACATAGGCTATATTTTATTGAAATCAAAGACGTGGATTCTTAGATACAGCTTGAACTCTCTAAACCAAAAGCAGCCGTTTGCTACGAGGTTCATCGTATGCTGGTTGACAGATATGGTGGAAAAATTCGCACGCGTACGAAGTCGCGGGTATCAGCTAGTCCTACTAATATTATGAACGCGAATTTTTGTGAGTATGGATGGATGTTTGTTATTTTTTCACGTAAAAACTACTGATCCGATTTGGATGAAACTTGGAATATATATTGTCCGTGACCTGGATTAACACAGGCTACTTTTTATTCCAAAAAATCAACGGGATCCAACGGGACGCGAACGAAGTCGCGGGCGACACCTAGTCAATATATATAAAACTCTTTTGAAGCTGACAGAGAATCAACGCACAGCCTAAACTATAAGTCCTAGAGGTATGACATTTGGAGGGTAGTATCCTTATATAGTGTAGGGGTGCACTAAGAAAGGAATTATGAAACGTCACACTGTAAAGGGTAGAAGGCGAGCAACGCCGCGGGCGACGGCTAGTTATTTACAAAAACTTACCTATCATATTCATTTTTCACTTCAACATCGTTCCCAGGTTCCGGACTAGTCGGAGATTGGACTGTATCTAGATTGTTAGTACTTTTAGCTAGCGAAAATCTCATCCTCTGACCTAGATCCACTGTATTCCTTCTTTCAAACTTGGGTAATTCTTTTACTTCTGTCTCCTTCTTTATTTTAATTCTAGTCAATTGTTCTGGATTACTTCTGAAAGATTGCGAGCTGTATTTCTCCCGTAAGAAGTTACGTCTTTCCTCTTTGTACTTCTCGATTCGTTCTCGACTTAGTTTCTTCTCTGTATCGAAGTTTATTATAGTTTTGATCTCGGGACGTTTTTCTGTGAATCTCTGAATTAGGGATATCTTATTCTCTGTTGTGGGAGTTGTAGGTTCCTTCGGTTCTGAAGTTATGTTCAGATTTAGATCTGGCTTGAGTTTTGCACCATCTTTCACTTCTAGACTCTTTCGTCTTTCGTCCGGACCGAATTCTTTGACGAACGCGCTTTCGTCTAAGGATCTTGCCGAGTTTTTGGATAGTTTGTAACTTTTTGGTGATGTTTTTGGGTCGCTTTTGACTGTGACTCTGATTCTGTCATCGTTCCGTTCCAAACTAGGGTATTTGACCTCAGTTTTGAACTTTTCGAATGTGAAAGGTCCTTTTTGCTCTGTCGGGCTTTCGAAGCGTATAGCTAGCTCTCTCACGTTAAGATTCTTCGTTTCAACTTTCTTAGTTTTATTTCCGTTATCAAACACATCTATAACTTCATTCTGATCTGTTTTTTCTTTTATTTCTAACTTATCACATATTTTTAACGTATCCACATTTATATTCTCATAATCATTGTTTTTGAAATGTATATTTTCGTAATGATTTTTAGATTCATTAGGAATATAATGATTTTGAAGTGTTTCTGTAACATGATTCGTTTCTAGTACATTAGTTTTAGATTCATCTGCTAATTCTTGCGACTTGTTAGTTATTTCTATATCTGTTGAAACTTTTTCTTCCAAATGGTTGGTATCATTCTGTATCATTATAGATTCATAATCATCTTTCGACTCATAACTATCATTATAATGATTCAAATCCTCCAACATATTAGTTTCCTCTGTGAAAAACACAGATTCTTCCAGAACACCTTTGTCCGGAGATTCTAAAACCATAGCATTGACTTCTTCAATACTTTTCTTAAAAAATTTAACTTGGCTATACACGTCAACATCAAAATGTGTTTCTGTAGGAGTCTCTAAGATAATCAGATCATTAGGCTGATGAGCTTCCTGGGTCGGTAAAGAAGCGTCGGTTTGTGGTATAGACGCTTCTTCGACTATAGACAAATTCTTTTCCAAATCTATGTCTTCGTAGACAGAATCTCTGTCATCTTTAGTTTTACTCGGCGATCTGAAAGTGATACTTATCGTAGACTTTAACGGGCTCTTTAGCGGAGATCCCGGTGAACTTTTACTACTAGACGACTGCAGATTTATATAATTGGGTCGCGTTAAGTTGCAACACTCGTACAGTTCATCCTGGTTGGAGTATGACGAGGAACTTTCGTGTGACGAAGTCATGAGTTTCAAGTCTTTTTTGTCGGAGTTGTGGTCTGAAGATGACGTCGACACAGCGGACAGTCGATTGAGATTCTTGTAGCTAACTTCAGAGTGGATCGGACTAGGCTCTAAGCTGTCTGTGTGATTGAAATCTGTTGCTTTCAATTCGCATTTGAGACATGTACCCTCTGCGCAGTTGACGCAAGAATTCTTAATTTTTATTGTAAGTTTATCGCTTATTTCCGAGTCTGTTTCTAATTGGTCATAGAGAGGTGTTATGGGTGTTATTGGGCTGGAGTTCATGGTGCTTGAGGTTAGATTTGTGGTGGAATTTTCTATGGGCCAATCTATTTTGATTAATGTCGAGTGGCCATCTTTCCCGTGCCAACTTAATCGACTGATTATTTTCTCATTGGATTCTGTTGCGTGGTGCAAGCCACTATAGCGGGTAGATTTAGTTTTCCTTGGAGAACCACGTTCTCTGTATGGATTAAGAGGCAATGTTATATGGTAAGCTTTAAGTTAGTTTGGGTAATATGGATACAGCTTAGTTGGTAGCTTTCTGTGCTGTGGGTCGTGGGTTCGATCCCTACTGAGAACAAACATTTGTGTGGCAAACATAGATGTTTGTTCTATGTCTGGGTGTTACTATGTATTATCAGTATGTATTTACAAAAAAAAATGTATATATGTATTCTATCAGCAATCTAGTTCTTATACTACAAGCTATGCTTAGTTTGGGACTAGAGGGCGTTGTGTGAAATGTTCTATGATAATTGATGAGGTAATTGGTTCCCAGTTTGGCTTAGTTCGGAGCTACATCCATAATACCCAGTATTTTAGTTAGAAATAGAATAAGAATGCGCATTCAAATGATAGGCGATGATTCAAAATTGATTCAGAATTGATTCAAATATAATTCAGATTTTTCATGAATTCCCAAGCCATGCCTTGTACATATCATTCATATTATATTGTTATTTTGGAAAAAAAGACTTTATTTTAGACTTTTATTGTCACAAAAACCTTGTAAGTTTAATCAATTTAACTACCTATTTTTTTGACATAGAAATTCCGTTTTTGGGAATCGAACCCGCTATAAAAGTTGACTGTTTATCTGCCACACTCAGAGATGTCACATAAGTATATATTACTTAAAACTAGCATTTGTCTCTCTTCGGGCCGAATACTGAAACGTCAATCAAATTTAAACGACACTTAACAATTTCTCTGCTTTTGTTTGAAAAACTAAGCGTGAACTTAATTTTTGTAACGTTTGAGTATTCGGCCGATAGTCGTTCTCATTGCTTAGATGTCAATAAATATAATGTCAAATCCAGACAAGGCGTTGATTATCTCTTAACATACATCTCTGAGTGTGGCAACATTTAAAAATCATGTACTTTGATGCAAGAAAATACTTAAATGTGGATAAAAATAGTAAAAAATAATAGTTAAATAACAAAAACCTATGTTTTAATAATTATATTGTTTTTACCTGAGTTTGACGTTTCCAAGTGACGTTTGGAAATCTAGAAGAGAGGCTTTCGGACTCTCTCTGTCTTTGCATAATCTGAAATAAAGATATATATTTTATTGATCATATTTAAAACCATTTAATTTAATCGATTTGGCTATTTTTCGACAACTTTCATATCCTACTAATATTATAGACGCGCAAGTTTGTATGGATGGATGTTTGTTACTCTTTCACGCAAAAACTACTGATCCGATTTGGATGAAACTTGTAATATATATTGTCCGTGACCTGGATTAACACATCGGCTACTTTTTATCCCGGAAAATCAACGGGATCCAACGGGACGCGAACGAAGTCGCGGTTGGAATCTAGTTTTCTATAGTTTACATTTTATTTAAACTTAAAAATATAACATTTAACAAAATTAACATCTTTAACATCTTTTCATAACTTTTCTCTCATTTACCCCTACAATTAACTTTAACATTAATTTAACTGAGCCTTTGTCAGACTCAGCCAGAGCACTTTACAAACTAGATAGATAGATAGAAGATAGAAAATATTTTATTGCACACCTGAACCTAGGGATTACAACAAAATAAAAAACAAAACTTAAATTAATTGTACAACGGGCGGTCTTATCGCTATGCAGCGATCTCTTCCAGACAACCTTGGACAAACTAGTTTTACTTATAAGTTGATTGTTTACAAAACAGGGCGGCATCATCGCATGTGCGATAAAGCCCTTTTAATTGAATAAAAAAAAAAATTACTAATCATTAATTAAAATTAAATTAATTATTTAAAATTATTAAATAAAAATTTTTTTTTATTAAATTTAATTAATTAAAAATTATTTATATAAAAAATTTATTAATTATTAAATTATAAAAATTTAATTAACTTTAACATACATATATTTTCTTTTTTCTAATTTTCCGTTACCGAACCTGTACGTACCGTTTAGGTGGTTCAGTGTCGACCCTGCCCTGTGCACGTGCAGAGCTTCGCTTCTCGGGCGGCGCACGTCCTCTAGGGGACTCGCCGTCTATGTACCCGATGGACGATAGCTGTTCCTCTAATGCTAGACGACGTCTGGAATAATAAATTATTATGAATATACTAGGTGCTGCCGGCGACTTCGTTCGCGTCCCGTTGGATCCCGTTGATTTTTTGGGATAAAAAGTAGCCTATGTTAATCCAGGTCACGGACAATATATATTCCAAGTTTCATCCAAATCGGATCAGTAGTTGCAGCGTGAAAGAGTAACAAACATCCATCCATACTTACAAACTTTCGCGTTTATAATATTAGTAGAATATACCCAGACATAGAACAAACATCTATGTTTGACACACACAAAATGTTTGTTCTTAGTGGGGATCGAACCCACGACCCACAGCGTCTCAGGCAGAGCTATTACCGAACTGTGACACTATAGCGGTCGTTAAGCAACACAGGAGGCCTTAAGGCGGCCTAAAAACTCCCGTCACCAGAGTTGGCCACTAAACTCATACAAGCTTGCTTGCTATAGAGATCTATAGCAAGCAAGCTCGTATGTTATAGTATAGAGCGTTGTGTGATATGTCCTAGAATATTTACTTATATTTTACTAGTTGACCCGACAGACGTTGTCCTGTCATTCAAACTCTTACTGTCAAACAACTGACAGTTATTTCAAATGTAACATTAAAAAAGTTTTCATGAAAAAGGTTAAGGAACTTTCACCCCCCCCCCTTTCAACCCCTTACAACCCTTTTTCGCATTAAAAAGTAGCCTATGCCCTTTCTCAGGCTCTAGACTATCTGTGTACCAAATTTCATTCAAATCGGTTCAGTCGTTTTGGCGTGAAAGCGAGACAGACAGAGTTACTTTCGCATTTATAATATTAGTATGGATTTGGAACACAATATGGGACACTTTGCTTTGTTTATAACATTGTACTTTCATCATCATTCCCCTACCCTTATCCCACGCTAGGTGGGGTCGGCACAACATGTTTTCTTCTCCCACTCACTCCTATCATTCGTCAACTCTGAATCTACTCCTCTCACATTCATATCCTCTTTCACACAATCTAACCACTTCTTCTTCGGTCTTCCTCTACTTGCATACCCAGCCACACTCATATTCATAACTCTCTTCGTTATATGACTTTCATCCCTCCTCATTACGTGTCCATACCATGCTAATCTACCACTATATCTATAATATTATAACATTGTACTTTAGCAGCTAAATAATGTAATAAATAAACTGATTTTACATAACATCTTACCTCTCAGCGAGTTCGTTAGCTGCTTCGATGTCAACTCGTAAGTTTCTTCTTGGTGAAGGCTCAACACTGCAAAGCCCTGATTCTGGCGGACTCGAACATAATGAATCACCCTGGAAATAATCATTTACAACTTAATATACTTAGATACTAGCTGCTCGTCCCGACTTCTCTTAGGTAAAGAATTTTATTAGATAGATAGATAGATAATACTTTATTGTACACAAGGGTAAGGTATGTACAAATCTTAAAACTAACTTTGTATAGTACAATGGGCGGCGTTATCGGTGAAAGCGATTTCTTCCAGGCAACCGTAGCATGGAAAGTAACGAGCGGAGCGGTAACGGAAGGCGGTGCACAAACAAAGTAACGTTAAAAACTACATTATTAAAAAAATATGTATGTATGTATTCTATCAGCCATCTAGTTTCCATAGTACAAGCTTTGCTTAGTTTGGGACTAGAAGGCGCTGTGTTAAGTGTCCGTGAATATTTATTTATATATTTATTACGCAATAAAATATACTACATAAAACTTACACAAATAAAAAATAGAATATATACTAATACATTAGGTTATTTTTTTACACTTTGGGTTATATTATTGGAGTTTGAGTAAGGTTCTATAATATTTTTGAATACCAAATTTTTTTGGTTCAATAGTTTCAGAGATAGTAATAGCATCCGCCCGCGACTTCCTTCACGTCCCATTGGATTTAATTTTCCGGGATAAAAAGTATCCCATGTTACTTCTAATAACTCCAAGAATATGTGTACAAAGTTTCATGATGATCGGTTTAGTTGTTTTCGCGTGAATGCGTAACAAACAAACTTACATTCACATTTATAATATTAGTAGGATACAGACTAGCTGATACCCGCGACTTCGTACGCGTGCGAAACACTCCACAAAAATGATAGATAAATAGATAGATAGATAGATAGAATATTCTTTATTGTACACCACTTATAAATAAAGAAAATAACAAAAAAAATATACCATAATTGGTAATATGATCAAGTTTTAGGAGGTAGATACAATGGGCGGCTTTATTGCTTAAATCAATCTCTTCCAGATAGGTTAGTTCTATTACCTGTTGTATATTATTGATCAGTGTATCGTCTTCCTCGCTGAACATGTTGTGATCTCGTTCCTGAGGCAAGAGTCGAAGCCTCATATCAGCTAGTTCAGCTTGCCACGGCTCGAAGTACGAATCACAGGATGACGATCTACAACAATAATAATAGTACCTGTACTAATAAATAATACTTATACCCTAATTTTTGACAGGCGTCATGGCTCAGTCGGTAGTAGCTCTGCCTTCCGTGCTGTGGGTCGTGGGTTCGATCCCCACCGAGAACAAACATTTGTGTGTTGTAAACATAGATGTTTGTTCTGTGTCTGGGTGTTTCTATGTATTATAAGTATGTATTTACAAAAAAAAAAATGTATGTATGTATTCTATCAGCCATCTAGTTTCCATCGTACAAGCTTTGCTTAGTTTGGGACTAGAAGGTGTTGTGTTAAGTGTCCGTGAATATTTATTATATATTTATTTATTTAATTATATTACGACCTAGCCACAATGCTGGCTAATTAGTAATTTTACATTGACATAATTTTTTTAGCATAATATAAACTAATCTAAATGATATGTAGTGTGTGTTTGCACTCACACTACATATCACTGTTTGGTTCACATTACACTAGCTCAAAAGGTTTTTGCCTTTTGAGCCTTCTTACAATGTTTGTGTTGTACGATCTACAACAATAATAATAAATATATAGTGCCTTCTGGTAATATCGACAGGCGACATGGCTCAGTTGGTAGTAGCTCTGCCTTCCGTGCTGTGGGTCGCGGGTTCGATCCCCACCGAGACCAAACATTTGTGTGTTGTAAAACATAGATGTGTGTTCTGTGTCTGGGTGTTTCTATGTACAAAGTATGTACATATTTACAAAAAAAAATATGTATGTATTCTATCAGCCATCTAGTTTCCATCGTACAAGCTTTGCTTAGTTTGGGACTAGAAGGCGTTGCGTTAAATGTCCGTGAATAAAAAAAAATAAAAAAAAATCGGCGTAAGTGGAAATCCGGATAAATCACGTAACTAAGCAATTATCATATAAAAATATCGCAGAATTGCTTCGCATCCGGACTTACTATTACGCCGATCTTACCAGAAGGCATATAAAACTCTTTTGAAGCTGACTTAGAATCAACGCACAGCCTAAACTATAAGTCCTAGAGGTATGACATTTGGAGGGTAGTATCCTTATATAGTGTAGGGGTGCACTAAGAAAGGAATTTTGAAAAGTCACACTCTAATGGGTCTAAAATTAGAATCAAAAATGTTAACCATATAACGCTTATACTGCTACCACGCGAGCAAAGCCGCGGGCGACAGCTAGTAAGGAATAATTATAATAAATATTCATGGACATTTCACACAACGCCCTCTAGCCCCAAACTAAGCAAAGCTGGTACTATGGGAACTAGATTGCTGATACAATACTTCAATAATTTTTTTTTGTAAATACATTCTACGTACGTCAAACTACGTTCTCATTGGACTTGCTCTGTGAGGTAATGCATTGTTTTAGGCAGAAGTTACCACTTAACATCAGGTGAGCTATCAGCTTGTTCCATTACTTTTATCATAAAAAAAACATACAAAGTAACACCCAAACATAGAACAAACATATTATTATATGATTACCTCACACAGTGGTAGGAGTGTGCATAGTCTCACTGGTCACGTCCTCAGTGGACGTGTTCAGTAAGACAACCCATTGTTGTAGTATGTATTGTATATGTAGATGTATAGAATATCTACCTTGTATGATGTTTCAATGGTACGGTTGCCCGTTCAGCCAACGGTGCCAACGTGTCCGTGTCAGATGTCAGAGATTCGCATGACTTCACGGGGCGAAGCCCTGGCGCTCCCATTGATATATCCTAGAAGATAAAACAATAAAATTAATATCTATATTAATCTATACTAATATTATAAAGAGGAAAGATGTGTATGTATGTATGTTTGTAACGAATTGCCTCAAAAAGTTTGTATGAAACTTGTAATATATATAATCCGTGACCTGGATTAACACATAGGCTACTTTTTATCCCGGAAAGTCAACGGGATCCAACGGGACGCGAACGAAGTCGCGAGCGGAAGCTAGTAATAAAATAAAATAAATTCGAATACTGAGGTGATATGCGACCTCCGCACCGTATGGGTGCGATCTCCATAGTTTGACAATAACTGTCATGTCATACTTTGTCGTTTATAATCATTGTCTAGTTGGTTTTCAGAGCTACGGCTTGATTAAGTGCTTCTGAGAGAGTGAGTTTAGAGTTTTCTAATAACCGCTCGCGAATCCTTCGTGATAGTAAGCCGGATATGAGAGCACTACGAACTGCTTGATCTTCATGCTCTTGGGCTATGACGTTTTCGAATTTGTAATCTTTCGCGGAAAGTCGGAGAGCTCTAATATAGTCAGAGATCGTTTCGTCGGCTCGTTGCTTGCGATTGAAAAGAATGTGTCGAGCTAGAATAGTATTTTTCGGTTTGACATAGATGTCTTCTAGAACTTTCATCGAATCTTTATAAGTGGAGCATGTTTTGATATGCTTGTAAATGGATGCCGATAAGTGGTTAACTAGCAGCTTACGCTTAAGGGAGTCTGGTACATCTTCGGTAATCTCTTCTGCTAAGAAGCTTTCGAATGTCGATTTCCAATGTAGCCATTTTGCATCGGCGTCCGCGACATCAGGCTCGATGTCAAACTTATCGGGTCGCAGATATCTTGACAGCGAAGGCTTGCTTAGTTTTTCGTCAGGCATTATCAGTTAAATAAATTGTAATAGAATAAACGATAAACCAAGAGAAAACATTGGTTTTATTTAACTGAAAACCAACTAGACAATGATTATAAACGACAAAGTATGACATGACAGTTATTGTCAAACTATGGAGATCGCACCCATACGGTGCGGAGGTCGCATATCACCTCAAATACGTAGTTCTTTTTTGAAAATAAATGTTAAATTGTATTAGTCGACTAGCCGATACCCGCGACTTCGTACGCGGGCGAAGCATCTGTCAACCAGCATACGATGAACCTGGTAACAAATGGCTGCTTTTGGTTTAGAGAGTTCAAGCTGTATCTAAGAATCCACGTCTTTGATTTCAATAAAATATAGCCTATGTTTCAATCCGGGAAAAGGGCTTCGGAATGGTATAAGTTTCATTGAAATTGGTCCAGTAGTTAAGACGTGATCCGCGAACAAACAAGCAGACAAACACGATTATCGGAGTCAGAATCGTTTATTTAGTAGATCTGCATATTTAGTTTTATCCATATCTTTCATTTTAGATATTGGCTTTTTTTTATTTTATAATAGTATAGATTTGAAAAATATTACTAAGGTCCGTATGCTGATACAGAAATAGTTACTCAAGCATACATTTGAGTAGAGATTTTCATACAAAAATCTATGCTCGAGTCCGGATCAGTGCTTGAGCAGTAAATCAGTAAATGGGCCTATATTCTTGATTAATATTTAGTTTACCTCGGTAGGTATAGGTACGGGGGCTGTGATGGTGATAGGGACAGGTCTGGAAGCCCTAGGCCTCTGCTGTTTGTGGGAGCGAGTGAATAGGCCTCGCCAGCCGGACGGTGAGCGCTTTAGGCCGCGTTTTGTACCTGAAAATAACAAAATAAGTATATATTCATGGACATTTTATTATTTCACACAACGCCCTCTAGTCTAAGCTAAGCAAAGCTTGTACTATGGGAACTAGATTGCTGATAGAATACTTATATAATTTTTTTTTGTAAATACATACTTATAATACATAGTAACACCCAGACATAGAACAAACATCTATGTTCGTCACACACAAATGTTGTCAGTGGAGATCGAACCCACGACCCACAGCAAGGAATGCAGAATAAATAAATATGAAAAAATAGCTATAAATATAATTCGACATTACACACTATTATGTAAGTATCATATATGTAAGTATCATAAGGGTGAAGGAAAACATCGTGAGGAAACCCTTGGCTTAGTGAGCTCCTTACGTATTGACTATGTCCTTCCTGTGGATATGTCTGACTAGGCTGAGAGGATGGTATAGTACTACAAGCCTACTCCATCTAAACATTGTCCCAGGCACTGCAGTGTGTCGTTAAGTGTAGGCATGGGTTGCCTGTTGACGCTCTATAAATCATCTTCAATAGATGTTGAGGCCTATTATATATATGTGAGTATCACACAAACATTACTTGAGTGTAAGGATCGAACCCACGACCCACAGCACGGAAGGTACTTACCAGACATCGGCAGTTCTAACACAGTGTGATATTGAGGCAGATTATTGGGTCCGGAACCGACCTGAAATAGAAATTACATTTTAAAACACAAATTGAAATCTCACGTCTTGTATTCATTTATATCCTCAACATTGCCTAGCTGAATGATAATCAATTCAATTCTTGTCTATGGCCTTTGCAGTGTTGCCCGCAATTTCGACAATGTCACGTTTTGTTAGACCTTAGCACGATGGAGAATGACCGGTGGTGAGAAGTAATGATCGGTGGAGCTGAATAGCTGAATGATATAATTCGTTTCCAAGTTTTGAAGGGAAAATCCACCATTTTGTCTTCAAATCAAACGACAGCCGACTTGACAATTACTTGACTGATTTTATTTCGAAGGCGTTTGGGGCATTTGGTCCTGATTTGGATACATTTAGTTAACTTTTAGATTAATTTTGTTATTTATAACTTATGTTGGTTTTATCATAATCTATTATGCAGTAGCAGTCACCGAAACTACAACATAAAGTAATTATGTTGACGTAAACATCTGTAAATACGATAAACAACATTGAAAAAGACGCATTTTTCGAAGTAAAATGTCTAATAACTAATGATTCCTGCTTCATAATGACAATGATAAATTTTTCTTAAGTTGCATTGTAAGTGTATTGCAACTAAGTTCCATCATTGCAAGTTTTACAGAAATGTGGGACCTGCAGGCCTAGCATGCGCACGCGAGATATTTGTCATGTCGTTCTGTCCAAATGTAAGCATTTTTCACTAGTTTTTGAACTTTTGCATTATCTGTGGTACAGAACGACATGACAAATATCTCGCGTGCGCATCCTAGGCCCGCTGGGCTTCATTCAATTTGCCCCAGACCCTTTCTCACTTGACACTGGCAAAATTGTCTATCGAAATGACGGATAGAGGCCATAAACAGAAGAAGATTCCCATGTTCGAGTTTTGACATCTTTTGAAACATCTTAAAGCACTTATATTTTAATAGTTTTTCTTGTGTTATTGTGAGTATTGTTGTTTAATTTTGGTGGAATTTTAACCAATAATACTTAGGTCGTAACATAAAGTGTGAGCCATTGGAATAAATGTGTGTAAAGTGGTTTTTCTGAATGTGAAAATTCGTGTTAGGTTTTGAAGAGAAAATCCACCATTTTCTTTTCAAAACAAACGACAGCCGACTTGACAAATGACTTGACTTGACTTATATTATTACAATTCTATCACTTGACATTGGCAAAATTGTCTGTCGAAATGACGGACACAGGCCATTAATGAAGAGAAGAAGAAGAAGATCCCCACCATGGGATGTGCATTATAGTTACCTCAATATACTTAGTGTTGAGATGGCTAGCGGGCCGCAAGTGCACGGCAGCGGCCGCAATTACACCGGACGGCGGCAACTGAACCGGCAACACGTTGCACACAGACGGTAGCCCACGGCGACGTGCCTCTTCTAAACTGTTATTAACAAACAAACATTCAATGGTATAACAGATTTAAAAAAAAATTATCACAATAAATTCATTTATTCTTTAAAAAAAAATTGATCGAGCGAGCGAAGCAACGGGATCTTAGTGACAACTTGAACAAAAATGCTTTGTATGTTTGTTTGACGAGATCTTTTAAACCGATCTTCACAGAATTTGGTAGGTATACGGATAGTACTCTTAAGTTTTACTGGTTTGTTAAATAAAGTAAATCGGCCAAGGGGTCGTGAAGTAAGGAGGGTAGAAAGGGAGTAAAAAATAAGTCGTACAATAATATCAAGTGGGGTGTCATATGATACGGTTTCGTTTAGACATTCCAAAACCGTTTTTATTTTATTCTAGGTCTAATAGTTTTTGAGTTGTTGTAAAATTATAAAATTGGCAATACCAGTATAACGTGAGCTGCCGTTTCTAGGAGTTTCAATGATTTTGTAGTTCAAGTAAGACTGGTACATAGCTAGACGGCGATTTCGAAGCGATTTGCAAAGTTTATTATAACCATTGGTCAATAAACATTATTTGGGTTTTATTAACCTCAGACCATCACGAGATCTCAGTTCGGGGCGAACTACTAGTGTACTAGTACCAACTAAGCTGTGTCATGTTCTTACCTAAGTAGTTTAGTAGGTGGATTGACGGGTAAGCTTTTAGGTCTCCTACCAGACTCCATTCCACGTAGCTCTATCTGTGGCTCTTGTTCCTAGAATATAAATTAACATATCTATCATAAATATAATATAAAACTCTTTTGAAGCTGACTGAGAATCAACGCACAGCCTAAACTATAAGTATGACATTTGGAGGGTAGTATCCTTATAATATAAGGATACTACCCTCCAAATGTTTATTTTTTAAATTCCTTTCTTAGTGCACCCCTACGCTATATTATAGTGTAGGGGTGTACTAAGAAAGGAATTTTGAAACGTCACACTCTAAACGGTAGAACGCGAGCAACGCCGCGGGCGACGGCTAGTAATATTATAAAACTGTAAAAAAGCCAAAAACTAAAATTAAAGATATGGATAAACTAAATATGCAGATCTACTAAATAAACGATTCTGATTCAAAAATCGAGTTTGTCTATTCACGGATTAATGAACCAATTTCAATGAAAATTATGTCATTCAGAAGCCCTTTTTCCGGATTGAAACATAGGCTATATTTTATTGAAATCAAAGACGTCGATTCTTAGATACAGCTTGAACTCTCTAAACCAAAAGCAGCCATTTGCTACGAGGCTCATCGTATGCTGGTTGACAGATGTGGTGAAAAGTTTCGCACGCGTACAAAGCCGCGGGTTTTTGAAGTCGGTGGGAATAACTATTACAGTGTAAATTGTCCTCAAAGGGGATTTTGAGACCGTTCAGTTACATGTAGGAAGTTGATTTTATGGAAGGGAACGGAACGTAAGATTTGTGTGTGAAATGGAGCGTAGAACGATTGGGACCGAGTGAAACAACTGAAAGATGAATGAATGCTTTATTTTTAAAAAGAATGGAAGTGATATGGCTACCGGCTACGACGAACCTGCGTTGTGTAAAAACTACATAAATATAAAATAAGAATATCATACAAAAGTGTTTCGCATTCGCCACCCCCATCCGATTCCACAAATTGGGGGCTCGTCCGGGATCTGAATAAAAAAAAAAGGATCGCGTGGAAGCGGCGTACTTCGTGCGAAAACACGACTTGCAAAAAGACGGCACCCCTTGATTTTAAAATTAAGGGGATTGTGAGACATCATCATTCCCCTGCCCTTATCCCACGCTAGGTGGGGTCGGCACAACATGTTTTCTTCCTCCACTGACTCCTATCATTCGTCAACTCTGAATCTACTCCTCTCACATTCATATCCTCTTTCACACAATCCAACCACTAATTCTTCGGTCTTCCTCTACTTGCTGATTGTGAGATAACAAGTCTCATAATCCCCTTGAAGGGGACGGCTCAAAGGGGATTATGAGACTAACCCGCGGGTATCGGCTAGTAAATAAATATAAATTTAAAAAATAATCACCTGTTCTAATGACTCGGGCTCAGAATCAGCGCCTTGTTCTTGAGCAAATAGTTCTTCAGCGTAGCAAATTAAAAACTCCGTCACAACCGCCTGAAACAAATAAATAAATATTCATATTATATTTATATAGATTGCTACTGATTCGGACCAATTGAGCTATCTATAAATCGTTTGCAACTGTTTGTAGATAGCTCAACTGTTTCATGTGTATTATTTAAATATTGTAAATACTGTATTAGTTTTAATTTTCTTTGTGATATGCTAATCATCAATATACAGGGTGTTACCAGACCACTTCCGAAAACGAAAGGGGGAGCTACAGCACACCAAAACCCAACCAAAAAAAATCAGTTATCCTGAAAAATAATTATAGCCGGAGAAAACAATGTTTAAAGATTTGTATTTATTTCGCCAGCCCGCAATGTACGCATTCACGTAGGTAAGGTCGAGGCGTAGTACTATTATTTATTCTGTGTCGTAAGTGCCTACTAACGTAGGTAGGTACTAACGTAGGTCGCTCGCACGTCGCGTACTTGAATGACCCGCGATGAACTCTCAGCTGTTCATGCTGTAGTAGACGTAATCTGCGTGCTGCGTGTACATTGCTGCTTTATTTATTTTATTTGTTTTTTTGCTTTTTTAAATGAGATAATTAGGTAGATATGTCTTATTATGTTGTACTGTGTGTATGTAACTAAAAAAAAAATTAAAAAGAGATAGTCAAGTAAATTTTTTTTTTCGCGATTTTTTTCACTTAATGTTTTCAGTATCATGGTCTGATTGGAACCTCCAAGTTTTCGGAAGTGGTCTGGTAACACCCTGTATATAAAACTCTTTTGAAGCTGACTGAGAATCAACGCACAGCCTAAACTATAAGTCCTAGAGGTATGACATTTGGAGGGTAGTATCCTTATAGTGTAGGGGTGCACTAAGAAAGGAATTATGAAACGTCACACTGTAAAATTAGGATCAAAGATTTTAACCAAATAATGCGTATTCTGATACCACGCGAGCAAAGCCGCAGGTGACAGCTAGTATAATGATTGTATTTTTTTTTAGAAAAGAAAAAACATCACCCACTTTCAATATAAAAGATATGACTGCTTTGTTAAACCACACAGGAGGCCTTAAGGCGGCCTAATCATTAGAGTTGGCCACTAATACGAACTTACTGAATAAATAATAAACTTGACTTGTTAGTACCTGTACAGCAACGCCTTGCAGTGCATGGTGGTGCCTCGGCGCGCGCAGTAGGTTCGGTGCCCAGACAATGGCCATGTTCCTGGGCGTCATGCCCGTGGTGCCGCCTAGTAGCGACACTCGACGCAGGTGACGCATTAGATAAGCTAATGTTCTGAAACAAAGTATGAAAAATTAAAAAAAAAATTATATATTATGTAGGTAGTTGTAAAAAATATTTGGTTGAAATGTTATTATGTATTTTTTTTTTAATTTTAGCCTCTATGTAGTTAGTTAAAAAAACACGGAAAAAAAAAACTCTTCCGTTATCAAGCTCAATCTATTGTAGTGATCAAAACGAATCTTTTAATTAGCCCGTGTGTGTACCTAACTCGTAATTAGGTACACACCGGGTTCTATAATTCAGTTTGTGTGTACGCAATGGGTTCTATATGTACCTCTTGAGGTTCTGTTGGTACAGTGGGTTCTGTTAATACACTGTGGGTTCAGTTAGTACTCTGTGGGTTATATTGGTACACAGTGGGTTCTGTTAGTACATAGTGGGTTCTGTTCGTACACAGTGGGTTCTGTTAGTACACTGTGGGTTCTGTTGATACACAGTGGGTTCTGTTAGTACACTGTGGGTTCTGTTGATACACAGTGGTTACTAGTTACTCTCTTTAGTTATCTTATTACTCTAGTATTAAGAAACGTACCTATAATGTGGTGGAGGCAGTTTAACAACAGTTTGTCTCACAGCGCGTAACTTTGATACTTCGTCCGGTAGTTGTACAGCGTGGACGAAACTTTCGTACAACTGGTAGGTACAAAGTGGGTTCGGAAGCTCTCTGTAGATGAAACGTGATTTTAATTAAATCAATAGTCTTGGATATTTCAAACAACGCCATCTAGTCCCTAACTAATATGATTATACTATGAAAACTCATAGTAGAAGTACAAGTTTTGTTTGTAAAATGTACATTTTCTAATGTTCAGAAAATGTATATTTTATTATGAAAATTTAATATTATAGTATGAAAACATGTCATTTTTGTCTGAAAACATCTCATTTTAGTAAAAAAATAACCTTTGTCGTTAAAAATTCTTCAAGTTTTCGCCATTTTTTTTTTTCGACAATCTTACCTAAATCACATCTTGAGCAGACTTTTACCTAAAACCCTATATTTTAGTATCAAAACCTCCCATTTTGCTCAATAAATCCCACTCTCATCCCAAAAACTTCAATTTTCCCCATTTTTTTTACCCCAATCTCACCTTAAATACATCTCTCATCTATAAACCTATATTTTAGTATGAAAACCTCCCATTTTTGTCTTAAAACATGTCATTTTCATTCCGAAAACCTCTAATTTTCCCCATTCTCACTTAAAATACATCTTAAGAAATCACAAAAGCCATTTTTTCCCCCAATCTCACCTGAAATACATCTTCAGCAGACTAGGCACAGCATGCGGGTCCTGCGCCAGGTCGGGCGCAGTGCGCGTGAGATCCGGCTTGTGTCCCGAGTCGAACGCACTGCGCAGGCGCTGCGTGAGGCCGCTGCCGCCCGACAGCCGGTACACGCCGTCCACTGCGCCGCGGGACTCTATGCACGACGCGCACTCCACCAGCACCAGGGGGACTGCGGACGATTATAATAATATTATATTCTATTCATTTTTAAATAAATATTCACGGACACTGAACACAACGCGCCTTCTAGTCCCAAACTAAGCAAAGCTTGTACGATGGAATATATAGGTTATGGAGCCTGAGACCTGCGAGGAGTCGCAGGAGGTACGCAGTGGAAGCGTGCTGGGCCCATAACCTGATGGATTGAGGATGGAAAGATCAGGAATTGGAGCAAATTAGAGTTTATTTGGTAGCTGAGAAAATTTTCACACCACTCACGTCACCACATGACATCTGTCTAGCACATCGGGTTATGTTTTTAAATACTGTTCCAACAAAACTAGATGGCTGATAGAATACATGCATACATTTTTTTTGTAAATACATACTTATAATACATAGAAACGCCCAGACACAGAACAAACATCTATGTTTACAACACACAAATGTTTGTTCTCGGTGGGGATCGAACCCACGACCCACAGCACGGAAGGCAGAGCTACTACCGACTGAGCCATGACACCTGTCATGTGATTGTTGCTAATCTACAATTAATATGCAATTAAGGCATGCACAGCATTTGCAATAACATTATAATAACTGAATATAACATACCATCATGTCCACAGTTAAGTAGATGCTCTCCCAGATCACATCCAAAAACTCTCTCCCTTAATATTCCTTGTTGCTTGAGGCTCCGTCGCGAGGGACGAGATAATATGAAACTTCTGAATAACGATATTAATTTTCCATGTTTACGGAGTACCGGTTTTATTGGCGCTACCGCTACCGATCTGTGAATAAAACGTACAAATTATCTTCTAAATATATATTACTCTTTTGAGTCTTACAGAGAATCAACGCACAGCCTAAACTATAAGTCCTAGAGGTATGACATTTGGAGGGTAGTATCCTTATATAGTGTAGGGGTGCACTAAGAAAGGAATTTCAAAAAGTCGCACTCAAAAGCGTCTAGAACGCGAGCCGCGTGCGACGGCTAGTCGGTTCATAAACGACGGAGTTATGAGATAACAAGCATAAAAAAACAACCGAATTGAGAACCTCCTCCTTTTTTGAAGTCGGTTAATAAACAAAGAAAAGTACAGTG
Source organism: Eulithis prunata (assembly GCA_918843925.1). Lineage (NCBI taxonomy): Eukaryota > Metazoa > Arthropoda > Insecta > Lepidoptera > Geometridae > Eulithis > Eulithis prunata. Next base: position 524,888 of record OU974035.1, read on the forward strand.
CCTTCTGGTAAGATCGGCGTAATAGTAAGTCCGGATGCGAAGCAATTCTGCGATATTTTTATATGATAATTGCTTAGTTACGTGATTTCTTCTTCTTCTCTTCAGTAATGGCCTGTGTCCGTCATTTCGACAGACAATTTTGCCAATGTCAAGTGTTAAAATTGTAATAAATAAGTCAAGTCATTTGTCAAGTCGGCTGTCGTTTGTTTTGAAAAGAAAATGGTGGATTTTCTCTTCAAAACCTAACACGAATTTTCACATTCAAAAAAACCACTTTACACACATTTATTCCAATGGCTCACACTTTATGTTACGACCTAAGTATTATTGGTTAAAATTCCACCAAAATTAAACAACAATACTCACAATAACACAAGAAAAACTATTAAAATAAATGTTACGTGATTTATCCGGACTTAATATTACGCCGATCTTACCAGAAGGCACTATACTGATATTCACAACTCAATACAATGACGAAACTAACTCGAAAGAAGGAATACTAACCCAACTATAGGAGGTGGTTGCGTCATGTTCCTCGGTACTTTGTCCCCAATAACAGCAACGCAATGATGGGGGAAGAATCCAACTCTGAATCCACGCTTACCGCGCCACCATAGGGATTCTTGAGGTCCTAAACAAATAATCATCATCAATATGATATATATATTATATATATATTATATATTAGTATGTATTTACAAAAAAAAAATGTATGTATGTATTCTATCAGCCATCTAGTTTCCATCGTACAAGCTTTGCTTAGTTTGGGACTAGAAGGCGTTGTGTTAAATGTCCGTGAATATTTATTTATATTTATATATATATATAAAACTCTTTTGAAGCTGACAGAGAATCAACGCACAGCCTAAACTATAAGTCCTAGAGGTATGACATTTGGAGGGTAGTATCCTTATATAGTGTAGGGGTGCACTAAGAAAGGAATTTTGAAACGTCACTCTAAAGGGTAGAACGCGGTAGAGACTTCAACATCTTTACGTCTCAGAGTGATGGAGGCAGTGCATTGCCTTACAGGGCACGTCCTCATTGGACTTGCTCTGTGAGGTAATGCATTGTTATAGGCAGAAGTTACTACTTAACATCAGGTGAGCTATCAGCTTGTTCCATTACTATTATCATAACAATAAATAAAAAAAAAACTAAGAAAGGAATTTTGAAAAGTCGCATCCTAAAGGGTCTAGAATTAGGATCAAAGATTTTAACCAAATAATGCGTTTCTTTTATATACCGTACATAGAAGACCCTTGAAAATTGGTACATAGATTCCTCAAATAAATTGACATAACACGTGTTTCAGGATTTAAAAAAAAATCAACTGTTTGTATGCTGATACCACGCGAGAAACGCCGCGGGCGACGGCTAGTATAAATATGAAACAATGAGTGTAAGATATTATGAACATCTTGTGTGTTTACAACAATATGATGAATCCAACTGCGTATATAAATAAATAAATATACACGGACACTTAACACAACGCCTTCTAGTCCCAAACTAAGCAAAGCTTGTACGATGGAAACTAGATGGCTGATAGAATACATACATACATTTTTTTTTTGTAAATACATAGAAACACCCAGACACAGAACAAACATCTATGTTTACAACACACAAATGTTTGTTCTCGGTGGGGATCGAACCCACGACCCACAGCACGGAAGGCAGAGCTACTACTGACTGAGCCATGACGCCTATAGATGTAAAGGCCTATTATTATTATTATTATCATACCTGGCATATCGATAATAGATATCATATCGCCTACTTCAAAGCTGATTTCATCTCGGGCCTGAAATAACAATAAATATTTAGACATTATTAGATATTTAATTAGACATGTAGCTGGCAAAAACTGGATGAGAAGAGCCGAAGACCGGGCTCAGTGGCGTGTCTTGGGAGAGACCTACGTCCAGCAGTGGACCGATATAGGTTGATGATGATGATGATGATGATGATGATGAGATATTTAATTTGAGGGGAACATTGTAGGATATGTGTCCTCCTACGAAAAGGGAAGATCTTCCACGCCGAGCGACCTTTGGCTCGGGGTCCGAGGACCAATGGAAGGTATTCGGTAGTATTACTTATGTTCAAACTCCGTGATAACTTCGTTTGCGCGATCTAGGATAATTCTCATGTAGCGAGATAGATGGCGCTACAAATTCAATTAAATACGCAAGAGCACATTCGTCTGTGAGCCCGTACCCACTTCGTTAGATAGAATATTATTAATTTTAAACCACTTGTAAAGAATCCTACTAATATTATAAGCGCGAAAGTATGGATGGATGGATGGATGTTTGTTACTCTTTCACGTAAAGACAACTAATCCGATTTGGATGAAACTTGGAATATATATTGTCCGTGACCTGGATTAACACAATCCACGGGAACCAACGGGACGCGAACAAAGTCGCGGGCGGCACCTAATTTTATATATTATATTTTTGGGAAACAGATATGAAACAAATATTTTAAAAAGAAAATCTCAAAGCACCTAAAGATTAATTTTAATCAAGAAATTACAAAATAGAGTTATCAACGCTAAATAATCATTATGTCAGACAGAGTATCAAAAATATGTCCGCACAGTACAAAGTCTCGAGAACAAGTGAACGCGCGCCGCCCGCGCCGCGCTATTTATAGTCGTGTAGCGTCATCGAACTGGGAGTTGCCTAATAATATTGATAACTGTAATGTTTTGGATAAGTACTTGTTTAATCAATATATATAAAACTCTTTTGAAGCTAACATAGAATCAACGCACAGCCTAAACTATAAGTCCTAGAGGTATGACATTTGGAGGGTAGTATCCTTATATAGTGTAGGGGTGCACTAAGAAAGGAATTTTGAAACGTCACACTCTAAAGGGTAGAACGCGAGCAACGCCGCGGGCGACGGCTAGTTAAATAATATAACTTTTTTCAATATTTACCTGTGACACGTATTTCCTGACGGAGTATGCAGCGGCAACCGCCGGCGTGTTGATGGAGCTCGAGTCCTCATTCGCCACTAGCAGCTTATGACCTGAGATAATAAATTGAGTCACTAAAACTCCCCTTGATTTTAGTAGGGGGGGGGTTGTATTATCATTCCCCTGCCCTTATCCCACGCTAAGTGGAGTCGGCACAACAACATCAGGTGAGATTGTGGTCGAAAAGTTGCCTTTATTGTATAAAAAAAAACATGTTTTCTTCTCCCACTCACTCCTATCATTCGTCAACTCTGAATCTACACCTCTCACATTCATATCCTCTTTCACACAATCCAACCACTTCTTCTTCGGTCTTCCTCTACTTGCACACCCAACCACACTCATATTCATAACTCTTTTCATATATTCTCTTCTTCTTTATAGTAGGGGGGATTGTATGGTCACTAAAATCATCCTTACGAAAAACCCCCTTGATTTTAGTGAAGGTGATTTTATTTTTAATATTTTACACAATCATGTAGATAAACATTTATTCAGAAAAACCAATAATAACACTAAAAAGAGAGCGTTTAAAAGCGAACTTACAACTAAAATAATAAATTATACCTAAAAACAAGCCAACCAATTATTAAATAACAAAAATAAGTTCAACTCTGTCTTCTTGGTGAAACCGCGGGAGATTTTTGCGTATAAAGGGGGATTTGATACAAATTTCTGGGAGATTTAGTCAGCATGGGGGGTGGAAGGCGATTTTGACGACTGTGACGGGTAATTTTGAAAGCAACGGGGTGTTTTTTGTATGTAGAGGGGGATTTCAACATGTTTGTGGGAGGGATTTAGTCAGCATGAGGGGACTTTGACGAGTGTGACGGGTAATTGCCTTGCCAAACCGTGTGGTCGAAGCCTGGAATAGGCTGCCAGAGACAGTAATTAGTGCTCCAACAGTTAACACATTCAAAAACAGACTGGATAAACCAAGTGCACAGACAATATTAAGTGATATACACGCATCAGCTTTAAGCTGCCTGTGTATAAAATAATAATAATAATAATTTTTAAAGTAACGGGGTATTTTTGTGTATAATCCCTGACTCCCACATATTTCAACAAATTTGTGTGAGGGATTCAGTCAGTATGAGGGGGTGAAATACGACTTTGACGAGTGTGACGGGTAATTTTGAAAGCAAGGGGGGATTTTTCAACAAGTTTATGCGATTTAGTTAGGTTAAACGTCTATATTGACGCGCGTGAAGAGTAATTGTGAAAAGGGGGATTTTTGCGTATAGACGGGAGATTTCAACATCTTTAAGTGAGGGATTTGGTTTACATAAGGGGATCCCCCCTTTACCTCTATTATCCATTTGCAGCCAGTTAAGCGCGGGTCCGCAGTTGATAGTATCGTCCGCTATGATGGACAGGTGGTGCATATAGTCGGATATTAAGCGAGAGTATTCTTCTTCTTGCATATTTGACACCAGCTCGGTCGAGAGGTTTGGTAGACCCGACACTTTCCTGTCGTAGATACATCTGGGGAAAAATATTATAATCTATAATTTTAAAAACTTGTACACCAGACTTCGATTTGTAGTCAAATATGATAATAAATAAATATCCTTGTACGTTTCACACAACGCCCTCTAGTCCCAAACTAAGCAGAGCTTGTACTATGGGAACTAGATTGCTGATAGAATACTTATATACATTTTTTGTACATACATACTTATGATACATAGTAACACCCAGACATAGAACAAACATCTATGTTTGTCACACACAAATGTTTGTTCTGGATGGGAATCGAACCCACGACCCACAGCACGGAAGGCCGAGAGCAAACATTTGTGTGTAGCAAACACACGAGTAGATGTTTGTTCTATGTCTGGGTGTTACTATGTATCATCAATCAATATATATAAAACTCTTTTGAAGCTGACATAGAATCAACGCACAGCCTAAACTATAAGTCCTAGAGGTATGACATTTGGAGGGTAGTATCCTTATATAGTGTAGGGGTGCACTAAGAAAGGAATTTGGAAACGTCACACTCTAAAGGGTAGAACGCGAGCAACGCCGCGGGCGACGTCTAGTTTAAGTATGTATTTACAAAAAAAATGCACCTATATAAGTATTCTATCAGCAATCTAGTTTCCATAGAACAAGCTTTGCTTAGTTTGGGACTAGAGGGCGCTGTGTGACATGTCCAAGGATATATATTTATTTATTTCATTTATGGAATCTCTAAGTTAACTTACCTGTGTAATATCTCATCTAATCGCAATAGATTCTCTCGATTTCTACTTAATGTCCATTCCCGTACGTCGCTCGCTTCGCTCCAACTCGCGTTAAGAGCCCGCTCGACGGTTTCTTCGCATGTACTGTTCACGTGTGAACGCACCTTTAGGCATATCCAACCTGAAATATGACAAACAAGACTGGTTAGAGAGAAGGAAATAAAAAAAATATATAATTAACTAGCCGTCGCCCGCGGCGTTGCTCGCGTTCTACCCTTTAGAGTGTGACGTTTCAAAATTTATTTCTTAGTGCACCCCTACACTATATAAGGATACTACCCTCCAAATTTCATACCTCTAGGACTTATAGTTTAGGCTGTGCGTTGATTCTAAGTCAGCTTCAAAAGAGTTTTATATGTATTGATAAATTATGTATGTAAATATTCATTCATCATCAGGGGAAGTGTGAAAGTGGCGCCTGTTATTGAAAAGGTAAGGAGTGGTAGATTAGCATGGTATGGACACGTAATTAGGAGGGATGAAAGTCATATAACGAAGATAGTTATGAATATGCGTGTGGCTGGGTGTGCAAGTAGAGGAAGACCGAAGAAGAAGTGGTTTGATTGTGTGAAAGAGGATATGAATGTGAGAGGAGTAGATTCAGAGTTGACGAATGATAGGAGTGAGTGGAAGAAGAAAACATGTTGTACCGACCCCACCTAGCGTGGGATAAGGGCAGGGGAAATGATGAAAATGTATGTAAATATTAATTATGTGAAATGTCATAAAAAGCACAATATGGCAGCAAATGTTACCAAATGCAGTCACAATTTTTATACATTTTGGATCGATTGAAACGTTTACTCCCACCTGCTGTTCTGTTGAGTAGTTCTGTTGACAGAGCTACTGGGATTTTTTCCCACTAGTTCTGTGACTTATAAGACCTGACTTATCTCTACTATTCCCACCTGTTCTGTTGAGCATAATTCTGCTGACTGAACTACTTAAACCAGCTTTGTGACGTCATATTGAATTTTTTGACACTTTAGACAAGACGAACAAGACGAAACGTGAAAATTCGTGTTAGGTTTTGAAGAGAAAATTCACCATTTTCTTCTTCTTCTTCTCTTCAATAATGGCCTGTGTCCGTCATTTCGACAGACAATTTTGCCAATGACAAGTGTTAAAATTGTAATAAATAAGTCAAGTCAAGTCATTTGTCTTTTCAAAACTAACGACAGCCGACTTGACAAATGACTTGACTTGACTTATTTATTACAATTTTAACACTTGACATTGGCAAAATTGTCTGTCGAAATGACGGACACAGGCCATTATTGAAGAGAAGAAGAAGAAGACAAGACGACACGAGTTTTGACATTTTTTTGAAACGACACATAGCACTTTTATTTTAATAGTTTTTCTTGTGTTATTGTGAGTATTGTTGTTTAATTTTGGTGGAATTTTAACCAATAATACTTAGGTCGTAACATAAAGTGTGATCCATTGGAATAAATGTGTGTAAAGTGGTTTTTCAGAATGTGAAAATTCGTGTTAGGTTTTGAAGAGAAAATCCACCATTTTCTTTTCAAAACAAACGACAGCCGACTTGACAAATGACTTGACTTGACATATTTATTACAATTTTAACACTTGACATTGGCAAAATTGTCTGTCGAAATGACGAACACAGACCATTATTGAAGAGAAGAAGAAGAAGACAAGACAAACTCCAATAAATCTACCAAGCTGTTTACTGTCAAACCAGTGTGGTGATAAGAACACCTTTTTCTTACCATCTTAACCGTTTTTAATATAGCAATTAAAAACTGTAACAAGACGAATCGAACTACAATAAAACAAGCTTTTATTAAACAAACAAGTGTGGTGAAAAGTTTACCTTCTTCACAAGAATCAGTGCAGTTTTCCTCGCAAGGCACAACCTCTATACTGAGCCCTCCTAACGTTACTCTTTCGTAGTGGAAATGAGCGCATTCTTCCAGTTTCGGAAACCGACATGTTTGCTGCTGGCCAGACTGAAACAAATACATTATAAATCCTACTAATATTATAAACGCGAAAGTTTGTATGGATGTATGTATGTAGATAGATAGATAGATAGAAAATTCTTTATTGCACAACTTAAAGTAGTGTATACAGGCGAACTTAATGCTAAAATAGCATTCTCTACCAGCTAACCTTTGGGTAGTGAGGATAACAATTTATTAGGGTAGTGCGCATAGGGATATATTACTAGACAATTTAGCCAAAACTTACATGAACCTATCTTAATCTTAAATAAACATAAATACGAAGGTACATAAACTACATAAACTAATACATATAATTTATAGGTATATATATATCTACTATAACTGCATGTATGTATGGATGTATGAATGTTTGTTCCTCTTTCGCGCAAAGACTACTGATCGGATTCGGATGAAACTTGGAATATATTTGTCCGTGACCTGAATTAACACAGGCCACTTTTTATCCCGGAAAATTAACGGGATCCAACGGGACGCGAATGAAGTCGCGGGCGGAAGCTGGTGTACGATAAGTAGGTATTAACAAAAAATGTATATATAGGTATTCTATCAGCAATCCAGTTTCCATAGTACAAGCTCTGCTTAGTTTGAGACTAGAGGGCGTTGTGTGTATTGTCCATGAATATTTTTTTTTATTATCTTTGTTTATTTAACACAACGCCCTCTAGTCCCAAACTAAGCAAATCTTGTACTATGGGAAGTAGATTGCTGATACAATACTTATATAACAGTAGTTTTAGCTATTCCTTACCTCTACATCCAAATCAAAGTTGATTGAATTGGAAGGCACTGATTGACTCATGGCAGAGCCCTGTGACGTCACAGGGGTCACCGCCAATGCTGTCAAGGACATTGACCCTGGAAAAGATAATTTTATAAGTTTAAAAAGTAGGAAAAACTGACTTCAATTTAATCTCTTTTATCATCAGATGATGATGATGATGATGGCAGTTCATTGGGACTGTTCTATTGGCCGTAAACACAGAAAAGTCACAGGAAAGCAAAATACGATGTCGTGCACGTGTATGACGTGTTTTTCCAGTTATTCTTATTTAACTGACAAACTATTGAACCGATATTGATTAAAAAAAATATGGGACCAATCTGGAAGTCCAATTCACTCCCTTTCAGATAAGAACATATTTTTTCAAATCGGTTCATAAACGACGGAGTTCTGAGGTAACATTAAAAAAAATACAACCGAATTGAGAACCTCCTCCTTTTTTGAAGGCGGTTAAAAGCCCATCCCATCCCGTAACCATGAGTTTTTCCAGGTTATGGAAAAACTCATGGTTATGGTCATGAGTTTTTCCAGGTTATGGAAAAACTCATGGTTACGGGCAAGGTGGAAGGGAGAAGGTCGCGAGGTCGAAGCCCAATGCGTTGGTCTGATCAGATCCGCACCACACTCGACGCATCCGTCTACGATGCCGTACAACTAGCCGGGGATAGAAACAAATGGCGTACCATCGTTAAGATGAGGATAATGACTGGAGGTGGTCACGACCCTCAGATATGAGGAATACAATTGAAGGAGGAGGAGGAAAAGCCCATCCCATACCTGACGTTTCTTTCTTGTCATGGTCGTTCGAAGCCCTGCCTGAGCCACGGGATTCCGAGCTGAATCTTACAGATCTGAAATAAATATTAATAAATAAATATTCATGGAAATATAACACAACGCCCTCTAGTCCCAAACTAAGCAAAGCTTGTACTATGGGAACTAGATTGCTGATAGAATACTTATATACATGTTTTTTGTTATTCAGCTTGCTTATGCAGCCAGTGTCTTGGGCACGCTTCCGATTGCTACTGATTTGGACCAGTTGAGCTATCTATTAACCGTTTACAACGGTTTGTAGATAGCTCAACTGTTTCACGTGTATTTTGTAAATATTGTAAATACTGTATTAGTCTTAATTTTAAGTCAGACACCTATGTTTGCCACACAAATATTCTCAATGGGCATCAAACCCACGATCAACAGCACGGAAGGCAGAGCTATTACCGACTGAGCTGTGACGCCTGTCAAAGCTGGAGACCAACTCACCTATGAAAGGTTGTGCAGTGTGTAATATCCTTGTCATTTTCGGCGAATGCGCGCGCAGCGAGCGACTGGCACGACATCACAGAGCCGTGCGGCGATCCCTGGAACCAAAATAAATTTATACGTTATACCGCGTGCACAGTATGCCCAATATGCCCATGCCGCTGCCGGCATTATTGCAACAGCAACATCGCCTTTATTCTTTAAGGATATGAACATGCATAGACAGAGGCATGATCGTGTTTATACCGCGTTTGCACTATGCCCATGCCGCTGCCGGCATTATTGCCGCGGACTTATTGCCACAGCAACATCGCCTGTATTCTAATTAGAGAGCAACGGCATGAACTTGGGCCGGGAGCCGGGACAGAGGCATCACCGTGTTTACACTATGCTCGTGCCCACTTCCCTGCCCAAGTCCCTGCCGACTGCGTCATAGTGTGAACGCAACATAAGCTTATTGTTCTACCTTTTTATTATCTATTCTATTAATTTAAATCATCATCATCATCCACAGCCCGACTTTACCCACTGCTGGGTATAAGCCTCCCCAAGTTTGTGCCGTCCACTGCGGTCCTGAGCTAGTCTCTCCCATTCACGGCCTGCGATTTTGACGATGTCGTCTGCCCGTCTCGCTGCCGGACGTCCTGCGATTCTGTAGCCGCATCTTGGCCACCATTCTGTGGCCGGCTTACTCCATAATTAAATTAACTGTTGTGGTAGTGATAATAGATGGAGTTAATTTAATTATTTGTACATAATTTTTGCACACCTTGATTTTGAGGTAGATTGTATTAGCCCAAATTATATTTTGTGTATTAACAACTTTTGTGCCTACATTCAGGCAAATGATTTATGATTACTCTTTTCGGACATCATTCAGATGTATCACTGCTACTATAAGGCGAAGTCCTGGTAGCTTTAGTGATAAGAAAACCAAGACAAAAAACTATACGCATCGTCAAAATCACATAAGAATTATTTTATTTAAACAATCATGCACAATATGCACATGCAAGTCATGCAAAATATCACGAGGCAGAATGAAGGTTAACAAATATATAAAGGTCAACGATATTAGAAACATTTTCTCTTCTCACTCGTAGCACAAGCAATCCTATTTCATACCAAAAACAAAAAACGAATCAAACTTATGCTCAAGTTGAATTTGTAGACCAATCTTTCGATATTCGACAAATGACACAAAAATAAGTGGAGCGAATAGGTACCTACTTATATACGCTTAAATAGAAGGACCTACCTCTTCTAGTTTAAAAGCTATGTTCTTGTCAGCGTGAAATCCAACTCACCAGGTGTTTGAAACTTTCAGCTCAGCTTTTCAAAAAAATACGTGTTTGTATATGTATATATAACAATACCAACCAGCAAAAAGTTCTAAAACTCTTCACCACAGAACACACAGCACATCAACACTGAAGATAAAGCTCGTTAGAAACAATTAAGAACCCTCAAGGTACTGAAGATACCCACTTGAGAGGGACATAGATAAACGGCTATTAGTCAAACAGATGTTTGAAATTTTTGAAATAAATTCCTTTACATACTCAAATCTGAAGCTTTGGTCTCGCGATCGTAACGCACAACGCTGCGGTATGCGACATGCGGCGCCGGACACATAATCGTATGGAAAACGTCTGGTATGGTCTCTTGTTACGCCGCAGTCTGCGTCAGCGGGGAAGAGCAAATGCGGCACGCTGCGTTGAGCCGCATACCGCAGCGTTTTGCGTTACGATCGCGGTAACGCTGCTTTACGTCTCAAACTTTGGTCTTGCGATCGTAACACAAAACGCTGCGGTATGCGGCTCAACGCAGCGTGCCGCATTTGCTCTTCGCCGCTGACACAGACTGCGACGTAACAAGAGACCATACTAGACGTTTTCCATACGATTATGTGTCCGGCGCCGCATGTCGCATACCGCTGCGTTGTGCGTTACGATAGCGAGACCAAAGCTTAACTTCGAAAGCCGCTAAGCTGAAGTTTGGGCTGGTCCTGTCTTGAGGGAAGGCAAAGAGTAGTATCTAGGTCAAAAAGGCACTCGATACTCTCCATCCATTTATTGTCCTCGAAAAACGAGCCAAAAGAATGGCCAAGAAAAGATTATTCACATTTTCGGGTATCATCATCTTCCTACCCTTGTCCCAAGCTAAGTGGGGTCGTTAACAAAAATTTCAAATTTTTTTTCGGTATTTTATACAGATTATTTGAGTTTTAGTAAGGATCCCTAATTTTTTGTAAATATAATATAGCCTATGTCACCCGGGGATAGTGTAGGTTCCCAACGGTGAAAGAATTTTTCAAATCGATCCCGTAGCTTCGGATCCTATTCAATGCAAACAAACAGTCAAATCATTCCTCTTTATAATATTAGTATACACTTAACTTAAGAATCAGAACCAGTGTGGTGAGAGGATAACTGCATACAAGCTTGGTGCAATTCTACAAATGGAGGAGAATAGTATTACAGAGAGACAATAAAGATTTCCAAGAGTAGGTTAACAACTGCGTCTACGAATTTCAAAAGAAAAGAACGGCTCTAGTGTTAGCGATTATCGTTTTGGGATAAATATACGGCGGAATTCCGCGTCGTCTTATAACAACTAGAAATGCCTCAAAATGATAATGATGGCGAATAAAACCTAGTCAATAACGTCAATATAAAGTAAGTAGAAAAGCTCTGAAAGCTATAATCGGCGAATAAAATGTCATCGATTTGTGCTTGCTAAAACGATCAGCGCACGCGGACCAATCCAGCAGAACAAATAGCTGAGGAATTCCGCCTCAACCGCCACTGATGAGAGCCCATCGCGCGGAATGACTTTTGCTATACGGTAAAACCATCAATAAAAAAACGCAGCGGAATTCCGCGCATATTATACCAGGTACATTACGTGGCAAGTGCAACAGAACTGTAGCGGAGCGTTGCCGTGCTACATACAGTGATACGCGCGGAATTCCGCTGCTTCTTTTTATCAGACACATCTCACGTAACATCGGGGCGTAATCCCGTTAATATTCTTCACAGATATTTGATCGTATATTTCGCTAGCGTTTTTTATAAGCTTGAAACACGCTAACAGTACGACCACCGCCTTATCCGACATTTATAGGTCATAAAAATGTTGCTCGTAAAAACTACGTACGTAATTTGATATAGGTATAGAATTTTTGGAGAAATAGAAATAATCCGATTAACAATGATTGGATGGTATTGGATTCATCATGAGGTTAAAAGAAGCCATTTTATTGACTAAAATTTACATTAGCCAATGAGGTGGCTCAGCCACTGTTAACAAAATCTATGCTGGTACCAATGATTTCTTATGTTGCGTTCTCAATACACCGCAGTCGGCAGGGACTTGGGCAGGGAAGTGGGCACAAGCATAGTGTGAGCACGATCATGCCTCTGTCCTGTCTCCCGGCAGCGCTCTTGAAGCGCTCGTAGCTAATCTTCACTGATTATCTAAGTTAAGCAACGTTCTGTGCAGTCACTATTTGGATGGGTGGCATTAACATCTGAGCCCTTCCGTGCTTCGGAGAGCACCTAAAACTGACGGTCCCGGCTCTAGCAGTCGTTAAGCCATAGCGGAGGCCTTAAGGTGGCCTAAAAACTCCGTCACCAGAGTTGGCCACTAACTCATACGAGCTTGCTTGCTTGCTAGCATATTGTTATGAAGAAGTTGTAAGCATGTAAGCACTGGCACTTGGCAGACTGTTGCCATCTTTACAGAGAAAGCAGAAAAAAAAAATACAACATACAACATCTATTGACATCCGGATGCGCTCACATTCTGCCCGCACAGGAGCCAGCCATCAGAACAGACTCCAAACACTCGCCTCATAACTCCAATTTTACATCACAAATCTCCATTTATATTTTACTCAACCAAGAGACATCAGCCTCGCACAACTCAGAAAAATAAAATAGATTCCATTTTTGAAATTTTGAAATTCACTTCACTAAACTTTAGCACGGAAAGAATAGTAAGTTTCACGGCACTGTAATTTGTAAACTAGTAGAAAATATAGTTCTAATGCAAGTCACAGTCAAAGAATGCAGTATTGAGTATTCTCTTTGGCACACAACACTGAACCTTATTTGTACAACTATTGGCAGTTCACAAAAGAAACTACAGTCCCGAATGCAGTTTTAGAAAACGATTCTTCACCTTCGCTACCGTGTTCCGACACTAAAACAATATTTACAATAAACTGGGCTAGAAAATAAAAATAGCAAGATCTACGCTCGACCTACTGAGCGGTATTTAGCTTCACTTTTCGTTTTAGTTTCGGTCACGAGCGTGTTCACTGAGCATTAACGTTTGCAGAACACTCTGCCGCGTAAGTTAATTAAGTAAAAGCTTTGTTGTTTGGTAAAAATCGCGAAATCACAATCATTTATTTTGACAGTCGCACCGCGTTCCCCGTCCCCCGCTGGACGCAAACTGCGGTCGATGTTGTGTTGCCAGCGCAAGACGAATTGTCCATGAAATGGGGAAATTATTTTGCCGCATGTGACAGTGACCTAAGTCGCACGTACGCTTTCAAACGTTTTGGATTACGAGTGCGTCACATTATTATACAGTTAACCGGAGCGGTATAAATCTCAGTCACACGAGTAAACCAGCTCACAAATTATAGTGTGTTGAATTAAGACTCAAGCGTGCGTGACAGAACAATTTTTTGTCACTTCTCAGTAAAAAAACTTACACAGATCTATGCCGGTAGTAAGTAGGTAAGGCACCTTTACCATACGCTTATGTTTTATGTATATTTGAGACACCTACTCATCTAAGAAAACGTAGGTTAGGTGTACCTCAGAAGTAGGTACTTACCTACGCGTAGGTACTATTTTCAGCCTTATCCTCATAGATTTCTTCATATAAGAGACCTAAGTGGGATTTATGAGATCGTTCAACAAGATAATGTCCATCAAATAATACATTGGTCCTAGTAATCTGTAGTACCATCTTCACCAACCTACAGTCTTCACCTAACTACTTTTGACACGCACCACATAATAGTCAAGTGGGCGGGCGGGCCGTTGTCTGTCATATTATTAAACATCGCGTGACACCGTTGCGTGAGCGAAGCGAGTAGCTACGCAATACCAGCCTTATAATAACGCATGTAATTTAAAAACATTTTGATTTTTTTGAGAGATTTTTTATCAAAATAAGTCTAGATATTAAACATAAGGGTTACTGTAATCATAAGTATGTATTTACAACAAAAAATTTATGTAGCCGTATTGGCCGAGTGGGATTGTACCTCGACTTTCGAAGGTCGTGAGTTCAAATCCCGGCCGTGCATCAATGGATTTTTCGTTCGGAAAATTAATATGCGCATTAACACGAGCTTTACGGTGAAGGAAAACATCGTGAGGAAAGGAAACCCGCGGCTTAGTTAGCTCCGCACGTATTGACCTTGTCTTTCCTGTGGATATGGCTGACTAGGCTGAGAGGATGGTATAGGTGCTGGGCAAGCCTACTCCATCTAAACATTGTCCCAGGCACTACAGTGTCCCGTTAAGTGTAGGCACAGGCTGCCTCCTGACGCTGTATAAATCATCTTCAATAGATGTAAAGGCCTATTAAATACAACAAAAAACAATTATAATGAGTATTGTATCATCAATCTAGTTCCCATAGTACAAGCTTCGCTTAGTTCGGGACTAGAGAGCGTTGTGTCATATATTCTAGATTTTTATTTTTTATTTATATTTGAATTGGGTAGTCAGACAGAGGCACGTCCGCCGTATGCGTGTAATATGCTATACATCATTGAAATTTGAAGAAGAACTCGATTTATATTACATTCACATCTCACAACAGATGTTGGATTTTAAAAATAAATATGATAAATACGAGTGACGAATTTGAAATACCCACTCAAACAGTGCTCCGCCCGAGCTGCCGTCGGTTAGTTCAGAACATTGAAAAATGTACTTCAATATTTTATATGAATAATGAAAGAACAGCTAAAATTACGCGAGTATTGAAAGTGCACACAGAAAGCGTGCCATAGTTCGATTTTATGGTTTAACTAGCCGTCGCCCGCGGCGTTGCTCGCGTTCTAGACCCTTTAGGGTGCGACTTTTCAAAATTCCTTTCTTAGTGCACCCCTACACTATATAAGGATACTACCCTCCAAATGTCATACCTCTAGGACTTATAGTTTAGGCTGTGCGTTGATTCTCTGTCAGCTTCAAAAGAGTTTTATAATATTGATGATTGATGATTGATGATTTAAACGAAAGGATAATAATTAAACCGAAATAGAATACGAATCCAATAATTGATGTCAACTAAACCACAAAATGACGAACACAGACCATGCCCAAATATGGTAAGCAAAATGATTTATAAATCAGAAAACCGCATAGCCACTTTCAACGTGGTTAAAAATATACGTAAATCCTATATTTGTAATTGTAGTGGTAAGGTAAAAATTAATAAGTAGCTAACAAAGTTCCAGAAATATATCTTTTGAGCATCATATAAGTTTCAGGGTTTTGTATGAACCTAGGCGTATGCTTCAAAAATATGAAATTCGAGTTTTTGACACTTCTCAACATACATCTGTCAAAATATTTAATTTTTTTGTGAGTTAAGGGTCTGAGATGACGGCTGATAGAGGACAGTGGAAGACGAAGACATGTTGTACCGACCCCACTTAGCGTTGGACAAGGGTAGGAAGATGATGATGAGTTAAGGCTCTGCAAGAAGGAATGATGGAAGATGGACGACAGCGATTACGGAATGGTGGCCAAGGGACGATCAAAGACCACGAGGCAGACCACCCGCCCGATGGTCTGATGATATTGTCGCTGTAGTTGGACAGTGGAGAAGACTCGCGCAGGACCGGAGACTGGCGTACTAATGAGGAGGCCTATACCCAGCAGTGGGCGCATACAGGCTGAATAGATAGATAGATAGCTGGGTCTGCAAAGGTACTTGCAGCTAAATTAGGAGAAACATAGATCGAGTGTGGTGTGACTGACTATTTGTACGTACAAAGAACGTCCTAAAACCAGCAATAACTCCAAATGTTCTTTATGTCGCGTGCACCGTAAAAACATGCATGTTCGATTCACATCCAATAAGTTATGGTTTCACTTTCCGTTGAAATTACTCACTTTTGTTTTCAGCGTTTGGCTGTATCGAGTAGGAATATAACTTTACACAGTTTCATCAAATAACCTATGCATGAACTAAATTTTTTGCATTTACCTATGGCATGGTGAAACTATTAATGGCATCCACAATAACTGCCGCCTTTTATGAACTAACAAAATATATGCAAAATTACTTTAGCAAAGAGGAAATAACCCATAACTAATGATTTTCCTTATTACTTACTATAAAAATGTTTTAGGTGTCGCATCAAGCTTCAAATTTCCCCAGAGGTACGAGTACCTACGCGTAGTTAAATAGTAATTCCAGAGTAAGTGAGGTGTTGTAATTGTAACCTGTTTCATTTCCGTATGGTTGTTTTATGGCTTCGCAGCTTTCACGCGCATGACTGTCGTGATTCCAACGTGTTAGATATGACGTTAAAAACTAACAAAACCGATAACTACGTTAGAATAATGTATAGTTTTTGTAGTTGACTGTTCAATATGTTATGTGATAGGAATAGGAGGAATTAAATTTAGAATATTACATTATTCTCCGTAGTTTTTATGTTCAGTAGGAGCATCAGGACATGGGTGACCCGGTGATCCTATCAGTAGGAGTATTTAGTAGGAGCACGAGGAGGAAGCGAGTTTTTCTATCTCACGAAGGCAGTTTAGTTATGTTTGTGAGCGTAGCTCCGCCGCACTCAGACGTATTGAGATAGAAAGAGACGGGTCGTACGATTGGTGTATGTGCATGCACTACTACAAACATAGGTAAACCGCCTTCGTGAAATAGAACAACAATACCCAACATTACACTAGACATAACATTGTTATTCTAGGGAAAACTATTAGTTGAAATAAGCGAAATGGCAAGCCCATGGCTGTAATAAGTAATTGTTGCGCTTACACAATGACTAACAAAAGTGTCCACAACATCTGGCAGTTGGGAAACTTGGTAGTGATGACGTAATCTTGTAATCTACTGTGGGATGACTCCAGAACCCAGTTTAGATTATAAATAAAGTCCTTGACTGGGAATTTATTATACGCCTTTGTCGCTGTAGTGTCATCAATCTTAACCGATTATCTAAGGGCCGGTTTTTTGATCCAAATTTGAATATTAGTTGAGTTAACTAGGGATCAAAAAACCGGCCCTAAGTTAAGCGACGTTCTGTGCGGTCACTATTTGGATGGGTCACTGTTAGTGGCATTTACATTCGCTTCCGTGCTTCGGAGGGCACGTTAACTGTCGGTCCCGGGGCTCTAGCCGTCGTTAAGCCATAACGTAGGCCTTAAGGCGGCCTAAAAACTCCGTCACCAGAGTTAGAGACTGACTCATACGAGTTTGCTTGCTTTACTAGTTTAAATCTGTGGCTACGTTCGTCTTATGCGTGGCGTGACTCAAGCATAGATTTGAGTAAAGATTTTCGTACCAAACTGTTTAAAAATCTATGCTATTGAATAAATGATTTTGTGATTTTTATCACACCTCTTTTTTCAATTCATGGTTAAAATTATATATATTAGTGCACCTTCCGCACACATGACATGTAACTGCCATGACATGCATTACAAATAGCTCCAAAACCAACGTTTCACAGTGAAATCAGACACTTGCAAACTCTCACTTCCGTAAAAAGGTGACAATTTATGTTTTAAAGTGTATTAGATCATAAAACATCACATTAATGTGCATAACATACAAACAATCAGGCCTTTGCGTCAAGAGCACTTTTCACACAAACGCCTATGAACGGGGCACTGTAGTGTTTGGGACATGATTTAGATGTAGACTTTTACCACTTATTCCATCCTCTTAGCCTAGTCGGTATCCACAGGAAAGACAAGGCGGTCACGATGTTTCTTTCGCCGTTTAAGAGCTCTGGCTGGTATTGCGAACATAAATTTGACTACAGAATGAAAGTACCAACCACGTGTCATGCTTGTAGGACAAGTTGAGGTTGTTCGTTGATTGTCGGTCACTCACACACGCAACAAATTGATATACTTGGAAAAATATGGACTCATGCCGACTTCTTACCATAAAAGATGATACAAGGTAAAACTTGTATGTTTAATGCAGTAGGTCGATTTAAATTTAATGACGTAAAGCTTACATTATTGACCCAATGCGACCGCGTAGGTGGCGAACTAGGAAGTACTTACCTAACTTACCTATAAATTTAAGTTATGACCATCACTGGGAATTTTAACTTTTAGACCAGGTGAATTGAATAAACTGAGAAAAAATTGCAAAAACTAACAAACTTGTGGTATCACGAATATTGTATTGAAAAAAAATTTGGGACGAAATGGTAATAGAAATATGAACAAAATTTAAGTTATTGTTTCGTCCCAGCGGACGAGATACCAGTAGTCCGAAACCAGAATAACTCAGTATTTGTAAGACATTTTTGTTTAGAGCACTTCTCCGAAATTCTTCAGAAATGATTCAATTCAATTCTTGTCTATGGCCTTTGCAGTGTTGCCCGCAATTTCGCCAATGTTACGTTTTATTAAACCTTAGCACGATGGAGAATGACCGGTGGTGAGAAGTAATGATCGGTGGAGAATTTGCATCCAAGCAAAATTATAAGAAAAATCAACAAAAAAACACAATAAATTCTGCGTGTAGATTCTGTAATGTCTGTCGCACGTCGTATCGAGTGTCACCGCATAATACATAGATTAATTCCACGTGGCCAGTGTCATTATTTTTATAATACCGCTGACCTACAGTACCGTCTATTGTTCAATGTTTGAACTATTATCAAAGAAGCCATTATTATGCTATCAAACGTTCGTTGGCCTGATTAGACGATAGACAATGGTTTGTTTTTAACTTTTTGCGGGCAACAATTACTTTTTCTTTTCGATATTATGTCACAAAGCAACTATCAATTACATACAACAAAGCTAGAGCCACAACATTTACAGCGTTTTAGTGTTATTTTCTTGGATCTGTCAGTTTTATCCAAACATTGATAAGATATTGAATTAAACACAGATTCGACGAAGCTCAGCTCATCCAAGCAGCATCCCATTCTACAAACACGCAAGCACGCGACTGTTGAACGACCCTTAGTTCTAAGAGAAGTGGACGCTGTTCCATGCCTTTATGTCTGTCATCACCATCATCTTCTTGCCCTTGTCCCACTTTACGGTACAACATGTGTTTTTCTTTCATGCTCTTCTATCAGCCGTCATCTCAGTTGTCACTCCTTTCTTACCCATGTCATTCTTCACGCAATCCTTCCATCTTTTCTTTGGTCTACCTCTACTCTTATACCCATCTAAATTCATATCCAATAAATACTCTTCTTGTTACATGCCATTCATGTTCCATGGCTTTATGTGTCAACCTTTATTAGAGAGATAGACGCAGTACAATACCACACCTGTCGCTCAGCGCTTTCAGCGCTCAGCTGAAAGTCGCTCAGCGAGCTATGGAGAGAGCTATGCTCGGAATTTCTCTGAAGGATAGAATCCGGAACGAGGTTATCCGACAGAGAACCAAGGTGGTCGACATAGCTCAGAGGATTAGTAAGCTGAAGTGGCAGTGGGCCGGCCATATTTGCCGCAGAACCGACAATCGTTGGAGCAAACTAATACTCGAGTGGAGACCGCGTAGGACGCCCTCCGGCTAGGTGGGGTGACGATCTGTGGCATGTAGCTGGCAAACACTGGATGAGAAGAGCCGAAGACCGGGCTCAGTGGCGCGTCTTGGGAGAGACCTACGTCCAGCAGTGGACCAATATAGGTTGATGGATGATGATGATGATGAATACCACAACCGGCACAACCTCAGTAGGCTTCCTCAGGTACGTGTAACTTTTATAGGGAGCGATAACCGCTAACTTCAAGTTGGCCATCGGCTTGTTTCATCACTTTTTCTCATAAAAGAATATACTGTTAGTACTGTAACAGCTCATTACTGCACAATACAATTACAATTCACGCACGACCATACAAATCTTCCCAAGCATTAACTAGGTCTATCTGTTACTGTAAGTACAGTAAGCGTAATCAACGCTTGAATGATCAATACTCATTGCGCGTGGTATTGCAAGAAGAACATGTCTAAAGAGCTATGTGCTAGCAAGAATCAACTTCGATCATCGATGATGCTAGTAGAAAATATCATCATCATCAATATATATAAAACTCTTTTGAAGCTGACATAGAATCAACGCACAGCCTAAACTATAAGTCCTAGAGGTATGAAATTTGGAGGGTAGTATCCTTATATAGTGTAGGGGTGCACTAAGAAAGGAATTTAGAAACGTCACATTCTAAAGGGTAGAACGCGAGCAACGCCGCGGGCGACGGCTAGTCATGAATATATAGACTTACCACCTGCCGAGTTATTCTAGTTTCGGACTACCGTTATCTCGTCCCACTGGGACGAAACAATAACTTTAATTTCATGCCAGAAGAACCCTGCAGGAATCTACACTATCGAATGACAACTGACAACTTCTCTGGGCGTTGCTAAATCATATAATTATTTTATTGTCTTAGAAGAATAGAAGAGATTTATCTCAATAAGTACCTAAAGTAATAATTATAACTATACCTACTAACCCATTTCACATGTACCGTGAATTAACAAAATATGGATCCAGACATCTGAGATATAAATGAATTTGAATTTCGTCGACAAACCGTATTATTAATCTTTGCAATCGTTCCTAGCTCTAGTAAAGCCATGATCGAGGTCTTAAGGCGGCCTAAAAACTTGGTTTATTTTCCTCTGAATCAGCCCGGCTGCAACAGCGATTGGCTCACAGAAAAAATACCACAACTGTGCAAATATTTAACAAGTTTCGATACTAAACTTTCTAATAGCAGTGTAGTATCCGCTACGAATATTCTTCAATCACAGAACCCTAAAACTATGATAAACGAGATACCAATTACCAATCATACTCAACAGCAAAAAACGAACCGTTATTTTGTTGATGAGAGGCTTAGAATAAAGTAATAGTCTACTGGTTTGCAGGTTCGTGACTTGGCAGGTATTCGGAAAGCTCAAAGTCGAAAGGCACTTCCAATACAATATATTTAGCGCATGCCCACTTTTTGCAGTATTTAGTATTCTATTAAATACGTACAAAATGGCCGAGGTCTTAGGCGCAATTTTTTTTTTTTTTATGATAAAAGTAATGGAACAAGCTGATAGCTCACCTGATGTTAAGTAGTAACTTCTGCCTGTAACAATGCATTACCTCACAGAGCAAGTCCAATGAGGACACGCCCTGTAAGGCAATGCACTGCGTCCATCACTCTGAGACGTAAAGATGTTGAAGACTCATGTGCGTGTAATTACACCGGCGCCCTTACCCTTCAAACCGGAACACAGCAATGCGAGCATCGCTGCTTGGCGGCAGAAATAGGTACGGTGGTAGAGTACTACCACCGTACCTACTTTGTGAGAGCTCGTCCGGGGATACTTCCCCGGACGAGCTCTCACAAAGAGCTTTACTACTACTGAAGATCAAGCAAGCTTGGCGTTAGAAATAGGTGGTAGTACTTTCCCGGACGAATCTTATGACAAAGAGCTCTACTCTACTATCTCTATCTGCAAGCGTTTCACCAAAGCCACATTCGTCACGTATAATTGAAAGTGCGTATTTCCACCGGTGATCCTGCCCTCGGAACCGGAATCTTAAAACAGGTTCGCGTGTCGTTTTACGTCATTGTTCAGTTTCTAATTCGGAATATCAATACGAGAGTTTATAAATAAATATTCTCGGACATTTAACACAACGCCTTCTAGTCCAAAACTAAGCAAAGCTTGTACGATGGAAACTAGATGGCTGATAGAATACATACATACATTTTTTTTTTTGTAAATACATACTTATAATACATAGAAACACAGAACAAATATCTATGTTTACAACACACAAATGTTTGTTCTCGGTGGGTATCGAACCCACGACCCACAGCACGAAAGGCAGAGCTACTACCGACTGAGCCATGACGCCTTGATGCCATGATGCAGAACAAGCTCAATAGTCTTGAAGATTCATTGTTGCATGCTAAAGATGAAACTTGCGTCGGACTGATGCATTTGGTACACAATTTACTAGCTAATTGACCTTGTAATGTATTTAACCTTGTGCAGCGTTTTTTTGTTACATAAACCCCGTGGGTACCTTGGTTTCCATCTTAAAAAGCACCAGGGACTCCCTATAACATCCAAACGATAATGCAAACATTGTCATCATCTTCCTACCCTTGTCCCACGCTAAGTGGGGTCGGTACAACATGTCTTCGCCTTCCACTCTCCTCTGTCAGCCGTCATCTCGATGTTCACTCCTTTCTTACTCATATCTTCTTTCACACAGTCCATCCATCTTTTCTTTGGCCTACCTCTACTTCTACATCCGTCCACATTCATGTCTAGCACTCTTCTCGTAATATGGCTTTCTTCCCTCCGCATGACATGCCCATACCACGCTAACCTATTACTCCTCAACTTGTCCGTTATTGGCGCTACTTTCAAACTTCCTCTTATATACTCATTCCTTATTTTATCCATTCTTGTCACTCCACACATCCATCTCAACATTCGCATCTCTGCTGCATGCACTCTTCTCTCATCCGTCCCTTTCATTGCCCAACATTCTGATCCATACAGTACGACAGGTCTAATGATGGTTTTATATACTTTCCCCTTAAGTTTAACGGGCATTCTCGGATCGCACGTTGTTCCGGTGACCTGTCGCCATTTCATCCATCCTGCATTTATTCTATTCTTCACAGCCCGGTCAATTTCGCCGTCGTTCTGAATTGATGAGCCAAGGTACCGGAAGTCGGAGCAGACTGGTAGGGATACACCAGTTAAGGCTATATGGGTGAAATTGGATGGACCACCAAAGTCGCAAAACAAATGCTCTGTCTTTGTTCTGCTTATCTTCAGTCCGACACTCTCCAATCTCTCCTGCCATTTTCCCAGCCTGCTCTGGACCTCAAGCGCATCTTCACCTACAAGGACAATGTCATCGGCGAACAGCATGCACCAGGGTGCTTCGTCCTGTATGTCCGATGTCAAGGCATCCATAATCAGGAGAAACAAATAAGGGCTTAGTGCCGATCCCTGGTGCAAGCCCACAGCCACACTGAACTTGTCGGTGACGCCAGCTTCTGACCGGACGTGGGTGCTAGCTTGGCTATACATAGCCCGAACCAGCTGTACATACTTCCCAGGCACTCTCTTTTCTATAATGCTATAATGCAAACATTGTAAACTTCCAAAAATTTTGTATATTTTTTTGGAATGGAGTCTTGAAGATGTGCCTCGAAGAAAATGAATAAGTACTTATACAGTCGTTGACCGATCCTACAAGATTTTTAAAATACAAATTAAAATATGTTTATTTTCGACATAAAACAAAAAAAACACGCAATTAACTAAAACACATTTTTGGACACGATATTTGTCTAAACAAGCAATGTTGCAAAAAGGCCCCAAATAACCTGCGCTGGTTTTTGGACTTGCTTATTGCCAACTTCTCATTGTCTAAGATCTAACATTCAAACCTCAGAATGTTATTATAAGATAAATCCTACAAAGCCTTCACACCATAATGACGTCACATTTGTCACCTCTTATGTCTCGACAAACAAGCCATCAAATTCAATTTGTTCGCCATTACTAGCACCGCAAAAAGCTTTAAACCTGCCAAGCGATATCCAACTCAAACACAACGACATAAAAACGATCAGAATCACTCAATTTTTATTTACATGTAGGATAACAGACAAGCGAATTTCAACTTTAAAACTCAGACTGTAACGCTTATTCATTTATGCATTTTGGTATGCAACACACGCGATATAGCGCGGAAGTCAACGTCACGCATGCGCGAGTACAATGTGGTAATTTGATTAGTTTACATGGCAACACTACGTTCGGCATTTCGTTCGGAAGTTGAATCGACCGCGCCGTTGTCAATTTGCTACGTTCGGAAACTCATCGGGCTAGTGCTGGATGTAGTATTTTTTTATTTTTCCTTCGATTTAAGGGAAATAATATCTCCCGAGCTGTCAGGAGCCCAACTACAAATCTTCCAAAAGAAGTCTATAAACAACTAGGTAGGTGTGTAATGTATATCAATATAATATGTATATAAAACTCTTTTGAAGCTGACTGAGAATCAACGCACAGCAACTATAAGTCCTAGAGGTATGACATTTGGAGGGTAGGTTCCTTATACAAGTATAGGGGCGCACTAAGAAAGGAATTTTGAAAAGTCACACTCTAACGCGAGCAACGCCGCGGGAGATGGCTAGTTTGTTTATATTGGTGTGTCGATACCGAAATTATGCAACGCTAACTTTCTTTTCCATTGTCCATTGTTATACCTACCTATACCTACAAATCACTGAGCCTAGGTATAGGTAGGTACTTTACTTACCGCATAAAGGTCCGTATGCTGATAAAGAAATCGTTACTCAAGCATAGATTTGAGTAGAGATTTTCATATTTACGGGTCAAGCATGGTGATCCGGACTCGAGCATAGATTTTGTACGAAAATCTCTGCTCAAATCAATGCTTGAGTAACCATTTCTTTATCAGCATATCTTTACCAGCATACGGGCTTTAGATAATTAATTAATACATAACATTAATATTGTAATGACGCTGATAGTTGCCTAACATGGAACCGCTTAGGTCTTGAGGTCAAGGTCTTCCCGATCCACTTTCTCTGTCATCTTTCTGTTGTTCAGCTCCGCGGTGACAATACTTGCATCACCAGCCACGTAGCCACTACCGGGTGCTCCAAATTGTGCAATACTAATAGCTATTTGACATACAAAGATGTATGTATTTTTTTTTAAAGTATTTTTTGAGAATAAGTAGGTATGTTTGCAAAGTTCTCGGCGATTTTTTTTTTAATTCTTATTTTTCCCTACCCTCCATTCCAATTCAATTCAATTCTTGTCTATGGCATTTGCAGTGTTGCCCGCAATTTACCCTCCATTCCGTTTGTGACACTAGAGTTAACAGACACTGGCAGATTGTAACAACAAGTTAAAAAAGCCATAAACCAAGAAGTTGAAGGAGTATTGCCATGCTATGCGGTTATACCTACAACGTTTTCGGGAAAACGCGTGTGCAAATGTCGATATTGACAGCAAAAAAATGTTGGCATAGAAATTGTTTGTAGCATTTACTGCAAAGTCACGTAAACTGTAATGTTGTATATAAAATCATTAGTTTTGCAAACTACCCGCTAGGGGCGCTGCTAAATATCTATACAACAATATAGTTTGCGTCAACTTTGTAGTATACGTACACACGAACACACTAAGCATATAGGTAACTAGCAAAAGGAGTTTTTTAGGTTTTATCAGTCACTTTTTGTTGGACACGAGGATATGATTTGATTTGACTTTTAGCAAGCCCGATGGTCCGATGATATTGTGGCTATAGTTGGACAGCAGTGGAGAAGACTCGCTCAGGACTGGAGAGACTGGCGTACTAGAGAGGAAGCCTATACCCAGCAGTGGGTGCATACAGACTAAATAGATAGATGGATAGAAGCCTACGAAGGCCTACGAAACCCTGGGGGGTTTCTTCTCTATAACCAGACTCTCAAGAGACTGGCGTACCAGAAGAACCTTCCAGACACACATTATAACTTTTCACATCCCGACACTTTTTCAAACCTCAACACACATTACTTCATGAACACTACACAATGGTTTTTTCACAGGGTCTATTGGCTGATGGTTTCGACAGAATAACAGCGCCTAACTACCTTTGGGTGGTGAGGCATACGCTGAGTCGAAACCCGTTTGCTGCTGTAGCACACAAACACTTGCCAGCTTACCTAGCTACCTACGTACTCAATCCACTCATTTCATTTTTCTTTCTGTGTAACTTTTATATCTTTGTAGTGTTGTTAGTCTAGTTCTGTAGGTGTATTTTGTGTGTTACTTTATAAGCAAATAAATGTCTGTCTATGTCTATGTCTATGTCTAAGGCGAAACTGAGAGATATTATCTCTCAGTTTCGCAGACTTGTTAGGCTTGTTCGAAAGATGGTCAATACGTTTAAATAAAAAGTAAGCAGAGCTTGTACTATGGGATGGGAACTAGGTTGCTGATAGAACACCTACATATAATTATTTTTTTGTAAATACTTATGATACATAGTAACACCCAGACACATAACCTCTATGTTTGCCACACACAAATGATTGTTCTCGGTGGGGATCGAACCGACGACACGTGGCACAGAAGGCAGAGCTGCTACCGACTGAGCAGCGACGCCTGTCATAAGTTAGGTGTAACTAAACCGGGTTTTCCTCTACAGTGACTTATTCATCATTGAGCTCTTATTAACCTGACCCAGGCTGTAATCGCTAACCAGTTTTCGGTGTATCAAACCGGGTCGGCTAGATTTCACTACGGAAGATTAACATTTGGACCATGGAAATGTGCCAATGGCGGTAGGTCGTTTCGTGTTACAATAATTATAAACGGTACATTGTTATTGCTTATTATAATCGACTAGCCGTCGCCTGCGGCGTTGCTCGCGTTCTAGACACTTTAGAGTGTGACTTTTCAAAATTCCTTTCTTAGTGCACCCCTACACTATATAAGGATACTACCCTGCAAATTTCATAGCTCTAGGACTTATAGTTTAGGCTGTGCGTTGATTGTCAGTCAGCTTCAAAAGAGTTATATATATTTAGAGAAGAAGATTAACAAACGTACTATTGAGTAAGTATATTTTTTACTAAAACGAGATATTTCAATTGGTTGAGTTTGATTATTTAGCGATATTTCAGCACAATTGCATAGCGACAAAATTTTAAAACTCGCGATTAATGTCTGCTTGTCGCCATATTGAATTTCGATAACTGTCATGTCTTTAGTAACCCTCGCAAGATTAATACAAATCGAATGACGTAGAATCATCGAAATTGATTCACGCATTTGGTCTCTTAAGCGCCACAAAGGAAAAAACATACATAGGCTGGTAAACTGGTAAATACATAACCATTCCTTTACGTTACGCGATCGTATGGTAAATACACCGCTGGAACCAACTCTCCTTCTTACGCTCAGTAGTCCCAAAAAGGCTCATCCGGTGAATGCTCAAAAAACTACTAACACAAAACTTTTACCATTCGATTGAACCCACGACCTTTGTAAGTACAAAAGCACAATGCCACGAAACCAGTATAGCTACCTATAGTTTGAATGGTCAGATAGAAAGCAGACGGACAGACCGGTTGGTTGTGCGATACCTTATTGATAGAATGGTAAGGCGAGCGAGAAGTGCAAGGTATGATTGATATTGGCTGACCTTACAGCCCAGTAGCTTTTCTGCGCTAAGCGTGCAAAACCTTAACTTAACTATACTATCTATTAAAAAACTGTAAAAAAGGCAAAAAGTAAATTCGGAAGCCCTTTTTCCGGATTAAAACATTGGCTATATTTTATTGAAATCAAAGATGTGGATTCTTAGATACAGCTCTCTAAACCAAAAGCAGCCATTTGCTACGAGGTTCAGTTCATCGTATGCTGGTTGACAGATATTTTGGTGGAAAATTTCGAACGCGTACCAAGTCGTGGGTATCTTATCAGTTCAAAACTTGAAAAAACCGACTCCAATTCGATACAGCTTCATCTTCGGATGATGGTTTTATGGGATACAGGGAACTAATGATCATAAAGATGCAAAGTGGTCCAGGCGTACCACGGGCTAATGTAATAAGCTACAACTAGCTGCCTTATCCGGTTCCATCAGAATGTCGTAGACACTACGAGCCAAGAAATAATGTTAAATAATGCTGAATAATTATGATAATGACGCGTTGAGTCGGTCAGTGGTGCGGGCTGTTTACAAACCGATTGCGTGTGAGTCGTGTGACTGTAGACACTGCGTGAGAGTTTTAATGAAACTAAACTCCACAGATCAATCATCTCCAGTCTGTTCGAAGTTTGGTTAATATCAATAATCTTGATATAAGTAAAAACTCAACAACTGCGTGCAAGGTGTGAACTAATGGTAGGTGCGAAAATCTTGATGCGCCAAATTTTGGTGTGGAACGTCGTTTTTTTATGATGTAAGCGTTTGGCTGCCAGCACACCTGATGGTAAGTATAGCAGCCTAAGGAGCACGCTTAGCCATAGTGGACCTGTTCACTCTTTTCCTCATACCTTATACAAAAATCTATGGTTTGAAGGATAAGGGTGCCGATATTAAGATATGGGCGTCTAGGCACAGCGATGCCTGAGTGCCCAGGGATACAATACAAGCAGCCTTATAATAAATCTTTCTAAATATATAAAACTCTTTTGAAGCTGACTGACAATCAATGCACAGCCTAAACTATAAGTCCTAGAGTTATGAAATTTTGGAGGGTAGTATCCTTATAAGGTGTAGGGGTGCACTAAGAAAGGAATTTTGAAAATCCGCACCCTAAAGGGTCTAAAATTAGGATCAAAGATTTTAATCAAATAATACGTATGCTGCTGCCACGCGCGCAAAGCGGCGGGCGACGGCTAGTCCTCATATAAGTTGGTTCAAAGTACAGCTCCAAAATTAACTTGTATTGTAACCGCAATAAAAAGGATCACACCACGAATTCTTGTAACTTTATCTGAGAAAATGTGTGCAAACATTATCTCGCACAATAAAGATACACGTTTTTAAACAATTAACACAGTTTTGGTTTAATTAAACTAACAGGAGTTGTGACTTTTTGTTGGTTGTCAGCGAAGGCGACCTCATTTAACATCAAACCATGAGTTCCAAGAAAGCCGACAATTACAGTCGTACACAATTCTTTTCTGAACCTACTTTAGCATGATTCCGAATGACCGCATGTTTTCTTATGAGTGAACAGAACTAGTCAAAGATGTTTGAACGAAAAGATGCAGGCTTGTTTTGATAAAAAAAAATGTATCATCGAAGATTGCCAACAAAAAAATTTTTGAATGTTGAGATTAGCACAGGACCGTGAGGAATGTCACAAACAGAGAGAGGCCTATACTATACCCAGCAGTGGGTGAAATCGGGCTGTGGATGATGATGATGATGATGATGATGATTGGGGTTGAACTTTTGAATAGGTACTTGCATTTAGTTTAGATATAGGAAATCTACCTCGTTTAGAACTCATACATCAATATATATAAAACTCTTTTGAAGCTGACAGAGAATCAACGCACAGCCTAAACCATAAGTCCTAGAGGTATGAAATTTGGAGGGTAGTATCCTTATATAATGTAGAGGTACACTAAGAAAGGAATTTTGAAACGTCACACTCTAAAGGGTAGAACGCGAGCAACGCCGCGGGCGACGTCTAGTTACAAATATATATAAAACTCTTTTGAAGCTGACAGAGAATCAACGCACAGCCTAAACTATAAGTCCTAGAGGTATGAAATTTGGAGGGTAGTATCCTTATATAGTGTAGGGGTGCACTAAGAAAGGAATTTTAAAACGTCACACTGTAAAGGGTAGAACGCGAGCAACGCCGCGGGCGACGGCTAGTTACATACATTTATGGTAGCTTGAAGTGGAGATGGGCAGGACACGCGGCAACAAGGAATGATAGAAGATTGACGACAGCGATTAGGGAATGGTGGCCAAGGGACGCTCAAAGACCACGAGGCAGACCATCTGCCCGATGGTCCGATGATATTGTGGCTGTAGTTGGGCAGCAGTGGAGAAGACTCGCGCGGGACCGGAGAGACTGGCGTACTAAAGAGGAGGCCTATACCCAGCAGCGGGCGCATACAGGCGCCCACTGCTGGGTATAGGTATAGGTATATATATGGTGGAACACGGATCCACACGGGACAATACATTTCCTGTTGTGTTTGGAATCCAGGCATCCAGGTTTAATCGTTTTGAAAAGCATTTTTCGCAGAACCACAACAAAGAACAGTTAGGTGAACAACAACATGTTTTTGCAACATCAATCCGACAACAATGCGATATCATTGAACTCTGTGTTGCTAGCACAAAACTAATAAAAGCGTGTTAAAAAAACAAGTGATTGGCAACTAACGGGTTCTCAATGTTCTCATATTATAAATGCTTTAACGGAACTTCTTTTTTGACACAAGAGAGTGTACACATATTTGGGTTTATTTTTCACTAGTTGACCCGACAGACGTTGTCCTGTCATTCAAACTGTTACTGTCAAACAACTGACAGATTTCAAATGTGACATTAAAAAAGTTTTCATGAAAAAGGTTAAGGAACTTTCACCCCCACCCCCCTTTAGGCTGTGCGTTGATTCTAAGTCAGCTTCAAAAAAGTTTTATATATTTAGAAGATGAAGAAGAAGATAGGGTCAAAGTCAGTCCTATTTTGTGGCGTTTTTGGAACCAGCATTGTTTCTAATCAGATTAAGGGTATCGACAGGGTTAATCAGAGACACCTTCAGATTCAATCTGGTCAACATTTTGCCATTTCATACGCGGTGGATTCCAAATTGAATATTAATCCTTGATACTTCCTTCTAATTCGACAAGAGCTAAGCTCGCAATTTAGAAGGAGACTTACTCGTACGTGCTAAGGTCTAACAAAACGTGACATTGGCGAAATTGCGGGCAACACTGCAAGGGCCATAGACAGGAATTGAATTGAATTTTAATACCGATTATATGACAATCCGAAAGTTATGTTTTTGGTGACTCAATCTTCTGTAATAGTCAAAGTTCAAATCGATATGGGTTAAACTGAGATTAATTTTTTTATGCGGAAACAATTCTTAAATCTCACTGAATTGAGGCTAAAGCTTTTTTGACAGATTCTTCATTGCGACGTATTAAAAAATTTAGTCTGAGTCTGAGCTCATTACTTACGTGCACAAAGCTGCTAGCGGGAGGTTAATCCATACTAATATTATAAATGCGAAAGTAACTCTGTCTGTCTGTCTCGCTTTCACGCCAAAACTACTGAACCGATTTCAATGAAATTTGGTACACAGATAGTCTAGACCCTGAGAAAGGACATAGGCTACATTTTAATGCGAAAAAAGGGTTGTAAGGGGTTGAAAGGGTGAAAGTTCCTTAACCTTTTTCATGAAACCTTTTTTAATATTACATTTGAAATAACTGTCAGTTGTTTGACAGTAAGAGTTTGAATGACAGGACAACGTCTGTCGGGTCGGGTCAGCCAGTTCTCTATATCTGCTTATCACACCGTTACAGGTCCAGCTCCAAGCTTTCAATACAATGGCTGTTCTAACCTGGCGACCCCTAGCGGTGCCTTGAACTTAACCCAAGTTCTACTTATTGTTCGTTTTCAATATGAAAACTGTAGAATAAGTTAGCGGTTAGCATCTAACTAATGAGCGGTAAGCGCAACATTTTATTAGTTATGATGAGTGGGTCAGTAACTAATGTTCTACAATACAACCCACAGCAGGTCTTTAGTATGTCAGTATTAGTAGTATTTAGGATGCAAAAACGGATTTGCATAAATACTTCAATATTTATTTATTTTACTTTAATTAAAACGGATAACCTATTACATTAATTAAAGAAGAAGGAATAATAATAAAAGAATCAGGTCAAATAAAAATTACACAAATCAAATAAAAATATACCAATAGTCAATAAAAAAGTCACGAAAAAATACAAATTATTAAAAGAAATATAATTCAAACACACATTCATACATCACGCTCACAAAACCGCAAATACTGTGACAGGATCTTTGCAAATCCATCTGCAAATAAGTCGCAGTCAGGATTAGCGTTCAGGAGAGCAATATGTAGTAAACCAACCCCACCCCAGGTTTAACTCGGGTCTAACTTCACATTTGTCATGAAAATCCTCAGTCATGAAAAAATTTGGTTGGTGACTGTTTTTTCTCCATTATTTTATTGAAGTGAAACTTCTAATGCGACTTCCAACAAGGTTGCGTTAAACGTTTAACGCTCCTGGGGAGGGGGAATAGAAAGAGACAGAGCGAGTGTGAATGCGTGAGGGACTCCACGCACTATTTTTTATTTTATAATTTACTTCGACAATATATTCGACATTTACATTGACCGTAGGTACCTACTACTACATACCTATCCCTTGTTTTGATTTGTTTTGCCGCTAATTTCTTTTTTGACTTCATTTACTGTTAGTTTTGAGAGACTAATTCACAAAAGAACGGGTCTAGAAAAACTTCGTCCAAACAGTCATTCATTCAAATTCAAATTCAAATTGTTTTATTCACATAGATGTTACCATAACAGTGGGCCCAAAACGATAACTCTATTACTACATACCTAATACTAGAAGAATCTTACATAGAAAATATACAGAACAAATTATATTATTATAATATTACCTACTCTAAGGAAACATAAAAATAAATAACAATTTTTTATAACATTTTAAATTTGAGTACACCAATATATAATAATCATAATAAAATCATAATCCCGTCTCAGTAATTCGAGTCTAACTTTAGGCCGAGCCTAGCTAGGCCGGGTCTAAATCGAAACCCTCGATAAATCCAAGATAAGTTTGATAACGTAATGAGACCGTAATAGTCCCAATTACTTTTGGGGGAATTAGATACTTTATCATCATTTCAGATCCCCTGTTAAACAGAATGGCTAATGGCACCTAATTGACAGCACCTACACGACATTGACAGCGGAAACGACAATGAACTTGGCGGGAAGCGGTCGTTCTTAATTTAAAATTTGAATACACGAGGTCGAGGCTCAAGTAACTGGTAATGACAATGTTATAGGAAGTTATTGGTAAAAGCTTCAAATAACCACATGATTCATGTTTTTTTTTATAAATGTGCAGTAATATTATTACTTTTGTCACCTTTGTTCGTTGAAATGAAAGTTTAATTGGCAATAGACAACAAGAATAATGTAATGTGTAAATAAATTTACACGAATAGTGATATGATGATGACAATGATGAATATTGATGTAGGTAATGTACTTAAAATGTTGCCGTCCGTATTAGGAAAATGCAACAACAGAATCACATCATTGAGTGATACAAACACGCTTTTTTTATCCATAAATACGACACTGGTACCGGCCGATAAATTGCATCAAAAATCGGGTAAAACATTAACCCAAGCTTGCAACACTTTTTTTTTTTTAATGGCTGATGTAAATATTATTCTGCCCTTGACCACAGATAATTTTTCTTTGTTTTTTTACTTTACCCACTTCTTCTTTTAATTATAACTTCCGCCAAAGTTGATAAGTTTCTTTTTGATTTTGAAGTCAAAAGTTATCTCCGTTGATCATAGTTATTAGCATCGATACAATACTTACACGTATCAATATATATATTATATATATATATCAATATATATAAAACTCTTTTGAAGCTGACAGAGAATCAACGCACAGCCTAAACTATAAGTCCTAGAGGTATGAAATTTGGAGGGTAGTATCCTTATATAGTGTAGGGGCGCACTAAGAAAGGAATTTTGAAAAGTCGCACTCTAAAGGGTCTAGAACGCGAGCAACGCCGCGGGCGACGGCTAGTATTCAAGAAAACACTATTAGTAACAAAATTTTTACCTGAAAAATGAAAATTCACATTGAATAAAAAAATAGCACATTAGGTATGCATTAACCCGGATCGAACCTGCATCTTGCATAACAGTCTTCCAATTAGCTAGAGTTTTCCCAAAATCTCCTTGATCTCAATAGTCAATCGACTGCAAGCTAGGTACAACAAATTGAACAGAGCAACGAGCAATGATTCTAAATAGAATGGCCTTTAACTAAATTAGACTTACCTACTAGAAATAGGTTTTCAAACCCATCATAACGTAACTAGACACGTAGCGAACGTATACAGCTGGGAGCTACGTTTACTACGTCGCTAGTTACGTTACGAGTATTATAGCCAGCTGATACCCGCGACTTCGTAGGTGCGCATGCGAAACTTTCCACCAAAATATCTGTCAACCAGCATACGATGAACCTCGTAGCAAATGGATGCTTTTGGTTAAGAGAGTTCAAGCTGTATCTAAGAATCCACGTCTTTAATTTCAACAAAATATAGTCTATGTTTCAATCCGGAAAAAGGGCTTCTGAATGGTATAAGTTTCATTGAAATTGGTCCAGTAGATCCGCGAACAAACAAACAGATAAACAGACAAACTCGATTTTTGGAATCAGAATCGTTTATTTAGTAGATCTGCATATTTAGTTTAGCCAGATCTTTAATTTTAGTTTTTGGCTTTTTTACAATTGTAATGCTTGTTACATCATTTATTCCACTATTTAACAACTAGGGTATCAAAACTCTTCTAGTTATACTAAAATTAACCTTCAACTCAATTCCTGACAGAACATGACTGACTCTGACTGACAAAACGAAAAGTTCCCCGGCGGAGGGCGTTAGTGTCGCGCGCATGCGCGCGCATAAAGGCCGCGCTCCGAGCACAACCCGATAATATTAAGCCCGCGTTACACAATTTTATAATAATAGCCAATGTGGACAAATCCCACTAATATTATAAAGATTTGTTAGTTTCAATCACGCTGAAACTACTGATCCGATTTGGATGAAACTTGGAATATATATAGTTCGTAGCCTGGATTAAAACTTAGGCTACTTTTTATCCTGGAAAATCAACAGGATCAGATGAGACGCGGTCGAAGTCGCAGGCGAAAGCTAGTAAACAATAAGTATTACGGTATTAAGCGCCTCTGACTACTTGTTCCAAAATAATACCTAATAGGTAGGTATAGGTACTAAGTAGGTCAAAATGTACACCAAAGAAAAAATATTAAAGCAAAAAGTGCCGCCCAACGTGGGGCTCGAACCCACGACCCTGAGATTAAGAGTCTCATGCTCTACCGACTGAGCTAGCCGGGCTTGTGACCGGAAGCTTGAATATATCAATTAGGTCAACTATGTAATTATTCTTCTCTTGTGGATTGAAACTCAAAAGTAAAAGATTTTTTTGAAAACTTTTTTGCTAGGTTTGGTTGTAATTGAGGCTTTTGTAAAAAAGTTTTTTTAGTTTAGATCTTAAAATAAACAGTTTTTACATAAATATCAGTGTTGATGATTTGATATGGGGTTCCATAAAATAAAAGGTCTGCAGTGCAAGTACCGTTCTTATCGATCGCTAAAGTCGATAAACGTATCGAATCGTATCGTTCCATGGAAGTGCGGATCTCTTGTCGACAAATTTTAACGATGCCTTACGATCGTCAAAATAAGGTTCACTTTCGTTTGTCAGAATCAAAACATAGTATACATACACCATTGCCAATTCGTTAAAATTTAACGAATTTGTCTACCGATCGACTAAGTTGGTAACGTACCCGCAACTGTCGATAAAACGAATTTTGACGATTCTAAATGTCAAATTATGCGATCGACAAGAACGGTACTTGCCTCCCGAGTTTTGACATTTTTTGCAACGACACATAGCACTTTTATTTTAATAGTTTTTCTTGTGTTATTGTTGTTTAATTTTGGTGGAATTTTAACCAATAATACTTAGGTCGTAACATAAAGTGTGAGCCATTGGAATAAATGTGTGTAAAGTGGTTTTTCTGAATGTGAAAATTCGTGTTAGGTTTTGAAGAGAAAATCCATCATTTTCTTTTCAAAACAAACGACAGCCGACTTGACAAATGACTTGACTTGACTTATTTATTACAATTTTAACACTTGACATTGGCAAAATTGTCTGTCGAAATGACGGACACAGGCCATTAACGAAGAGAAGAAGAAGAAGAACGGTACTTGCACTGCTGGTCTATACCTTAGTGAAGAGTATGTCCAAGGGGTTACGTCATAGTGACTCCCCATGGGTTGGGCATGACCTTCACCACACCCTTCCCTCTGACCTATGGAAATAGGAAGGGTTGGTTATATTCGCATGACTTGTTTGGCTGTTATTATAGGTATTTAACCGACTTCAAAAAAGGAGGAGGTTCTCGATTCGTTTGTATTTTAACCGACTTTCACGACGTAGTGAGTACGTGGGTATTTCTGAAAAAAAAATTGATATCCCCACTGGTGGGTATTTCTTAGTGGGGATTTCTGGAATATCTCTTTTAAAAAAGAGAAGGTTCTTAATTCGGTTGTATTTTTTAAAATATTCTTTTTATGTTTGTTACCTCATAACTCCGTTATTTTTGAATCGATGTGATTTTTTTTTTCTTATCTGAAAGGGTATATACTTCCAGATTGGTCCCATAATTTTCTTATCAAAATCCGTTCACTAGTATAGCAGTAAAATAAGAATAACTGGAAAAAACACGTCATCCACGTACACGACATTGCGAATTTTGCTTTCCTGTGACTTTTCTGTGTTTACGATCAATAGAACAGTCCCAACGAACTGCCATCATCATCATCAAACGCAAAACAAACAATGCCCTTTTTCCGGATTGAATGAAACATAGGCTATGTTTTATTGAAATCAAAAACGTGGATTCTTAGATACAGCTTGAACTCTCTAAACCAAA
Source organism: Eulithis prunata (assembly GCA_918843925.1). Taxonomy (NCBI): domain Eukaryota; kingdom Metazoa; phylum Arthropoda; class Insecta; order Lepidoptera; family Geometridae; genus Eulithis; species Eulithis prunata. The sequence goes on from OU974035.1 coordinate 561,778, forward strand.
AGCAGCCATTTGCTACGAGGTTCATCGTATGCTGGTGCCAAATATTTTGGTGGAAAGTTTCGCACGCGTACGAAGTCGCGGGTATCAGCTAGTTTAATAATGAGTTCCTTAGCATGTGAACTCTAGCCGTTAAGCCCAGCTGCGTGCAGAGGTGGTCATTGCTCAGCTTAATCAGTATCGTGACTTGAGATGCTTCCTGTGAATACCTGACCTCCACTCATGCGTAGATTCTCAGCGGTCGCCAACTGACGTATAACTAAGGTTACCAGTACCTCTATAGCCTCTACTACCGCGTGCACATTATGCCCATGCCGCTGCCGGCATTCACGCCGCGGACTTATTGCCACAGCAACATCGCCTTTATTCTCACCAAGGAGCTAGGGCATGAACTTGGCGATGTTGCTGTGGCAATAATTCCGGAATTAATCGCGGCAATAATTCCGGCAGCGGCATGGGTATGTGTGAACGCGGTATAAGAATAAAGGCAATGTTGCTGTGGCAATAATTCCGGAATTAATCGCGGCATTCATGCCGGCAGCGGCAGGGCTTAGTGTGCACGCGCTATACAAGTCAACAGATGCATCTGCAGACGTCATCTGCGGATGCGTCCGCCGACGTGTAGAGGGGGTGATTTGGGCGTCTGTGGTAGGTATTTAACGTCAGCAGATGCGTCAGTCTCGGATCCGTTTGTTGTCGGTTTTTGGCACGCATCAAAGAGTTTCGGCGCGATCATAGACTGATCGACCTACAGACGTAGAGTGAATAGGTATCTTCTAGGTAACCGTGCTACATCGTCGACCACATCATTGCTAAACATCAGGTGAGATTGTGGTCAAACGGTTGCCTATATTGTATAAAAAATAAATAAAAAAAAAGACTTGTGGACAGCTCGTGGAAATTCATCAGCGGATACCTCTTCCAGAGCCCGCGGAAGCGTCTGTTGACGTGTAGAGGAAGGAGGCTTATCACGAATGCAACAAAATCAATTGCCCCCTGTAGACTTTGCAGGGATTGGCCTCATTTAAGAGGTTTACGTATAATTAGTCATTGAGTCAAGACAAGTTGCACGCCTATTGCCGCTAGAAAACCAATACCTAGATTACCTAGTGCTCAATTCTATGCTTCTCAGTTTCCCTCGACCGCAACCGCAGACAACAAGTAGAGAGAAATCTAGATAACTAGATAAAAACACACTCGCGTACAACTGAACAAGACATTGCTTAATTTGTTTTCTGTTACTTTTCAGTGTTTACTATCAAAAGAACAATCCCAATGAACTGCCATCATCATATGATGATAAAGTCGTAAGGTATTCAAATTAAAGTCGGTTTTTTTTTCGTTTTTAAACTTACATATTATGGGTATTCTGCTTCTCCCGTTATTTTTCTCATTAAAAACTTTCACTAGATTTTCCACAACGCAGTGTGCGTAGTATTGATTTGCTTACCCCATAGCCACCCCATGGGTAGTTATTACAATGACGTCATACGTCTAGGCTAAATGTCGCGACGTCGCGCCTATAGGCGACGACAATGTCGCCTGGGATTCGGGTTTTCTTTTGTTCGTCTAGCTGCTTTGCTAAAAAGAGCTATAACATTATTACTTCTGTAGACTAATTAAAAAATCCTACTAATATTAAATTAAACGCGAAAGTTTGTAAGTATGGATGGATGGATGTTTGTTACTCTTTCACGTAAAAACTACTGATCCGATTTGGATGAAACAAGGAATATATATTGTCCATGACCTGGATTAACACATAGGCTACTTTTTATCCCGAAAAATTAACGGGATCCAACGGGACGCGAATAAAGTCGCGGGCGGCACCTAGTACTCAATATTGCTTACATAGTTTGTTTACATAAATTTTACATAGGTTTTGGGAAGTATCTCGTGAAACCCTGGAAATCAATCCAACCCGAAGCGCTCGTGGCGTAGCTTGCTTAGTCAATCTTCAGCGGTTATCTTCGCGACGTTCTGCTCGGTCACTATTTGGATGGGTGTACGCTAGTGGCATTTAAACGCCCTTCCGTGCTTCGGAGTGCACGTTAAACTGTCCCGGCTCTAGCAGTCGTTAAAAACTCCGTTAACAGAGTTCCCTACTAACTCATACTGAACTTAATTACTGGAAATCCATGGATTACATTAAAAAAAAAGTGACAGTAACTGTCACTTTGTTTTTTTTTCTTTAAATAATATATACGGTTCGAAGTGCCTATTAAACATACCTTTTTAGATAAGTTCTCATATAAGAGTAATGTAAATTTCTTTTTGAGAAAATAAAATATAAACTCTAACCTTAAATCCATGGATTCGTATGTCCAGTACACTGGATAACGATGAGTATTGCTAAGCCTACAAAATTATGTAAGCGAATGACACATATATATAGTAATGAATGAGTCATTTTAATCCCAATGGCTTCGTCATATTTATTTTCGGCCAAGTCCATGTTAGCTGAGCACCAATTGTCTGGCGGTAGCAACCCCGCGTATCTATAGATTTTTCATGTTTGCTCTATGTCTGGGTGTTACTATGTATTTACAAAAAAAAAGTATATATTCTTTCAGCAATCTAGTTCTCATAGTACAAGCTTTGCTTAGTTTAGGACTAGAGGGCGTTGTGTGAAGATTTTTCTTTTATTGATCTTAGTGACAACTTGGACGAAAATGCTTTGTATGTTTGTTCGACGAGATCTTTTGAACCGCTTATCCGATCTTCACAGAATTTGGTAGGTTTACGGATAGTACTCTTAAGTTTTACTGGTTTGTTAAATGAAGTAAATCGTCCAAGGGGTCGTGTAGTTATGAGGGTCCAAAGGGAGTAAAAAAAAAAAGTCGTTCCATAATATCAAGTGGGGTGTCATATGTTTAGACATTCCAAAACCGTTTTTATTTTGATTCTAGGTCTAATAGTTTTTGAGTTGTTGTAACAATTATAAAATTGGCAAACCCAGTATAACGTGAGCTACCATTTTTTGGACTTTCAATGATTTTGTAGTTCAAGTAAGACTGGTACATAGCTAGACGGCGATTTCGAAGCGATTTGCAAAGTTTATTACAACCATTGGTCAATAAAAATTGTTTGGGTTTTATTAACCTCCGACCTTCACGAGATCTCAGTTCGGGGCGAACTACTAGTATATTGCGTATAACTGTCAGTGTCCAGTCAGTGAGTATTCAGTGGTCTGCAGACTTCGATCTGAATTAGAAAGTAGTACGTGCGTTGGAACTAAGTGAAATGACATGGCGAGCAATACCTTATCCAGATGATTTATACATTTATACAGCGTCTGGGGATTTTCACTCATGGTGTGAAGCAATATACCGCGTGCACACTATGCCCATGCCGCTGCCGGCATTAATGCCGCGGACTTATTGCCACAGCAACATCGCCTTTATTCTCATTAAAGAGCAAGGGCATGAACTCAGGCCGGGACCCGGGACAGAGGCATTATCGTGTTCACACTATGCTCGTGCCCACTTCCCTGCCCAAGACCCTGCCGACTGCGGCATAGTGTGAACGCAACATTAGCTTTATTCTGGGCTAAGAGTACTTGTGACTAGTCAATTTAACTTTCTTTCATCCAACCGCCTATTGGCCTCAATTAGTTGGCAAAACGTTTAATTAACTACAGCTCAGGCCCTGTCATGCATTTCCCTTCTTTAGACAAGTTTTTTTTAACACAGATTTTTAAGCTTCTGTGGTGTTATTGTTTCCTACTAACTTGTGCCTCGTGACAGGCGTCATGGCTCAGTCGGTAGTAGCTCTGCCTTCCGTGCTGTGGGTCGTGGGTTCGATCCCCACTGAGAACAAACATTTGTGTGTTGTAAACATAGATGTTTGTTCTGTGTCTGGGTGTTTCTATGTATTATAAGTATGTATTTACAAAAAAAAAATGTATGTGTGTATTCTATCAGCCATCTAGTTTCCATCGTACAAGCTTTGCTTAGTTTGGGACTAGAAGGCGTTGTGTTAAGTGTCCGTGAATATTTATTATTATTTATTTATTGTTCCAAAACAAAAATCCTTGTTTAGTTGGATAGGTTTTAATCTAAATATAGTATAAACCTCTTTTGAAGCTGACTGACAATCAATGCACAGCCTAAACTATAAGTCCTAGAGGTATGACATTTGGAGGGTAGTATCCTTATATAGTGTAGGGGTGCACTAAGAAAGGAATTTTGAAAAGTCGCACCCATGCTCCTAATGAGTACCTATGCTCCTACCACGCGAGCAAATCCGCCGGCGACAGCTGGTATAGATGAGAAAAGAGTGCTTGTGACTTATTTGTCATCTCAGTAGGTGTCTTAATTAGGAAGTATATTACATTTTAGTAACAGAAAATAATATGTTTTGCATAAGGAAAACCGCACACTAATATATCTATAACTGGAATAGGCATTAAAGCATGCTTATATTAGTTAGTGGCAAAATCTTGTGAGTGTTTAGGCCAACTTAAGGGTTTTGAGTTTTTAGGCTGCCTTCAGGCCTCCTGTGTGGCTTAACTGCTAAAGCTGGGACAATAACATACCCTCCTAAGCATGGAAGCACTCAGATGTAATAACAGTCACCCATCCAAATAGTGATTGTGTGGAACGTCGCTTAACTTAGGACTCTAAGGATACTTTTTTGAAGTGATTCATGCAATTCATAGGCCTAATTTGTACAATTAGTACCAAAATTGGATCGAGAGAAATTTGCAGATTGTAATTCTGTTCCAGTGTGCTTAATTTTTTCGCAAACTGATTCATTGTTAGAAAGTGGGTTGTACGTACAGTATACATACATTCGAACCATACGTTTCCACTGCAAAACATTCACAATAAAACATGAACAAGATATAGCTTTGCGTTTTTTTTTATGATAAAAGTAATGGAACAAGCTGATAGCTCACCTGATATTAAGTAGTAACTTCTGCCTATAACAATGCATTACCTCACAGAGCAAGTCTAATGAGGACGTGCCCTGTAAGGCAATGCATTGCGTCCATCACTCTGAGACCTAAAGATCTTGAAGTCTCATGTGCTTGTAATGTGCGTTGCGTTTTCACTGGTTTTAAGGATTTTCTTGATTGTAAAAACAAATTGTTTGTAAGGATTGTGTTGTGAAGGTTTTTGGTGGAAACTTACAGTTATAAATACATAGTAACACCCAGACATAGAAAAAACATCTATGTTATGTTTGCCACACACAAATGTTTGTTGCCTAAGAGTACTAGTATAGTAGGATGTGTGCTAAAATTCAGGATATTGGCTGTCATCAAATGCAGACCACGCAGACTGGCGAAACTGTCGAACTAGACTCGTGCTTTCCAAAAATTAACGATGTATGAAACGGAGATCAAAATTTGAATCCTGTTTCATACAAAATCATATTTTCAGTGTGTAATTTTGGTAGAATGGGAGTCCCGCTTCTTTTTACGTAGGAACTACGTATTACATATTCTTTGGTACCCGCCTAATATTCTAGTAGGTCCTACTAAGTACCAAACGGTACCAAAACAATATAAACTAAAAAAAAAAACTTACCCAAAATCAAACACTATTGTTTACAAATGAGATTCGTAGATTAAAAACAAAGTAGGGGAGGATATTTCAAAAATAGAATGTTTACATTTTGTAACTATTCTTACCTTTCAACGTTGGAGGTCTTTGCTTCCAAATCCCATGTTTTCGAATGTTTACAAATTAGTTATAACCACAATTTACGCACTTCTTGTTCTAAATAAACAACACAACACGATAGTGTACCTACACAGGTATTCACACAGTCACACCACAGGAAATCGATAGAAAGACAACTTGAATAGCAATTTTAGCTTTCAAATCAGGATGTAAAAATGAAAACAAAGTGCTTTGAGTTTCCAGAGGTATACCAATGAACACGTAACACAGTAGTTTTTCAACACACAGTTCAGTGGAACAGTTTTTACAATAATTTGATTACGTAAAATGTTTTAGAGTTTATTTATTTCGATTTTTCAACGCGAACAACGGACGAAATAGCAACACGACGCGCAATGCATGACGAGTTGACTTGACAACGCAACGAAACGAAACGGAGTCAATAACCGTTTGACTTTTGCTGAGACTTTGACATTGACAGATAACCAGAAATGACGATACCTGTAGAAAAATGTTGCCTGAATTAATAGAGTTTTTCCCTAAAATATTATTAACATTTCTCGTAATACAAACATACATATTACAAAATGTAAGTTTAGCACCTACGTTAAAGTAAGTTAGTACATGGATTATTTTTACAAAAATTTAATAAAACACCACCAATATGGACAGTAAGTTTTATGCTAAAAAGATAGATGGCGCAGCAGGCGCGCAGCACACAGTACTGCTACTCCCCGCCAGATGGCACACGCAACAGTATTCAGATTATGATGTCAAATCCTGTACTAATATTTTTTTGCTGTAATTCTGGTTGTTAGCCTGTATTTGTAGATGTGCTTTTGAGTGGCTTTTGAGCTCTGCCTGAGGAGAAATTAAACGATAAAGAAAGACACTTCACCTTTTTATTTGTCCACAATATAACATAGGTAGGTACATAAAAACTTAAAAGACAATAAATAACATTTGGTTTGTGACTAGAATTTATTGTAAAACAAAAGTAGGTAGGTATTAAGTAGCACAGCATACAAAGGTACCTACTAACCGCTAGAACCAACATAGGTATTCTGTGCTACTAAATACTATAACTGTTAGTGCATACGGTAGTAACTATTGTAACTAACAAGTACTAGTAGTTATGTGGTAGGTACATGGTTGTACTTCAGACCAAATACATACGAGTACAGACTAAAACAACTGCCTACTTATAATGCAATATGCCTACAAGTGATAAACAGTATTCGCTAAAAGCATAAAATGAGATCAACGCATGATGAGATTAACATCTATTAACATAGGCGATCGCTTTTCTACTAACTCTACCTACTCAATAACTAGAGCCATGAGTTTAGAACTCTTTGTATCCTTCTCAATGCCAGGGAAGCTGAAGCCCTTCTCAGCTAGTTCCTCGTAAGTTATTTCATACAAATCATGGAAGCCAGCTTTCTTCGCAACGGCTTGAGAGGCGCCCGCTGTGAAGACAGTTGCTGTGACTTTGATGTTGAGAGCTTTGCAGAGCGGGATTCTGAAAAAAGAAACTTCATTTTAAACTGTAACTGTGAAACAGCGTCATCTAGTATTTGCCCCTGAAGTAAACAAACATGGTCTTTTTTTTACAACGGCTATCGCGGAGGCCTTTTCTGGAGATACTCTGTGGGAGCTTTCTTCTTCTTCTTCTTTTCAATAATGGCCTGTGTCCGTCATTTCGACAGACAATTTTGCCAATGTCAAGTGTTAAAATTGTAATAAATAAGTCAAGTCAAGTCATTTGTCAAGTCGGCTGTCGTTTGTTTTGAAAAGAAAATGGTGGATTTTCTCTTCAAAACCTAACACGAATTTTCACATTCAGAAAAACCACTTTACACACATTTATTCCAATGGCTCACACTTTATGTTACGACCTAAGTATTATTGGTTTAAATTCCACCAAAATTAAACAACAATACTCACAATAACACAAGAAAAACTATTAAAATAGAAGTGCTATGTGTCGTTTCAAAAAATGTCAAAACTCGTGTCCTGGGGGCTTTCTAATCGTAACGACAGCCGACTTGACGTAGACTTGACTTGACTTATATTATTTAAAATTCACCACTTGACACTGGCAAAATTGTCTGTCGAAATAACGGACACCGGCCATATTGGTTAAAATAAGAAGAAGAAGATAGGTACCTAATAAAAATATTAATATGCATGATGCATCACCAATTAATACTCTATCCTATTAGCAAGAAAAATACATTAGCTTATTCATTTTGTAATAATATATTAGTTAACATGACATCCTTACATAAAACACACTCAAAAACGATTCTTATCAGTTTTGTCCAACTTATGCCTCTGTTTACAATCCATTTTTATTTTCTTCTGTTCCTCAATCACATTCCTAGTGATGTGACAAATAGGTTGCGCGTAACCAAAATCCATCTCGCAGTAATATAGATGTTTATTCCTATCAGCTGGGTTTGGATAGTAGGCTGCATACAAAACTTCATCGACTTCATACAATCTCACGTCTATCGTATGTTGAAAGAGTACACCACTTAGCAACATTCTTTCTATAACTCTACAAGGCACATTTCCTAATTTGTTCCCCCAGATGTTAAAAAATCTCATGAAAACGGGTTTCTTGAGCGTGTTCAGTAGATCCAAAATTCCACGGTCTGTCAGTTTGTTATTTGACATGTCTAACGCGCGAATTTTTGAGTATGGCAACCCGAAACTCAGTGCTCTAGCACCCGTGTCTTTTATGCCATTTCCTGCTAAGTTTAGAAGAACTAGTTGTGGACCTTCAGACAGATATTTTCCCAATAACTCAGCACCGTAATCTCCTATTTTGTTGTAGCCGAGGTCTAAATAAAGCAGAGTTGTGTTTCGTCTCAACCCACGTGCAAAATACTCCATATCGTGTCCGATAAATTCATTCTTCTGCAAATGTAGCTCCATTATTGTAGAGTTTTTTTCAAGGAGGTATTCAATGTGGTACGCGAGCCACTTCGTTTCGTACGAATATCGATCAAATAGAGGAATTATTCGGCTGAAATCGAATACTTTGACCGTTTTATTCGCTCCGTAATCGATTCGTAGAGCTGTTATAATCTGTGCAACACTTGTCATAGTCTGCCCTGTTTCAGCAATATCACAATATTCAACACTGGTATTATTGATCAAGAATGTAGAAAAATACTCTCCTCCTTTAGTCCCAAAGCTGTTACCGTTCAATCTCAGATACTTTAGCTTGATATACTTTGAGTATTTCGCTAAATTCAATATTGACGCCTCAGTCAGACCGTTATGCATAATATTCAAGTTAACCAAACTAGATCTGCCTTTTATTAGTAACTTTTTCAACAGTTTAAAAAACCCGACATCTGTTATCTCATTGTAACTCAAATCTAGTTTCGTTATTCGCCGCGGCAGTTCCCGGGTATAAAGACAGATGGCTCTGATATCCAAATCCTGAATTCGCTTCTTGAACCTATCGTACAAATCGTGTCCACGAAGAGTTAGCCACCCACTTCCGTCGGAGTTTCTTTCAGTAAACAAACTCAATTTAATCTTATTCAGCTCCGTGCTTCTCAAAGGCCTGGGTACTCCTGTTATTTTCTTCAGAACTGCTTCTGTGTTGCAAATGCATTTCTTTTGCTTCCTTCTCGGCGATTTATGAACCATTTTCGGAAAATTTATTTTTTGTTTACAAAATACAAGGTAATCGAAAAATATCTGTGATGACAATGACAGTCGATGACAGTTAGCGAAATAAGGTTTAACATGTCCTAGCTAACCTAACTAGGTAGGTACTAGGTAGGTTTACAATTTTAACACTTGACATTGGCAAAATTGTCGAAATGACGGACACAGGCCATTACTGAAGAGAAGAAGAAGGTACCTACCTGGACACGAGTTTTGACATTTTTTGAAACGACACATAGCACTTTTATTTTAATAGTTTTTCTTGTGTTATTGTGAGTATTGTTGTTTAATTTTGGTGGAATTTTAACCAATAATACTTAGGTCGTAACATAAAGTGTGAGCCATTGGAATAAATGTGTGTAAAGTGGTTTTTCTGAATGTGAAAATTCGTGTTAGGTTTTGAAGAGAAAATCCACCATTTTCTTTTCAAAACAAACGACAGCCGACTTGACAAATGACTTGACTTGACTTATTTATTACAATTTTAACACTTGACATTGGCAAAATTGTCTGTCGAAATGACGGACACAGGCCATTATTAAAGAGAAGAAGAAGGTAAGAAGAAGGTACCTAGGACACGAGTTTTGACATTTTTTGAAACGACACGTAGCACTTTTATTTTAATAGTTTTTCTTGTGTTATTGTGAGTATTGTTGTTTAATTTTGGTGGAATTTTAACCAATAACACTTAGGCCGTAACATAAAGTGTGAGCCATTGGAATAAATGTGTGTAAAGTGGTTTTTCTGAATGTGAAAATTCGTGTTAGGTTTTGAAGAGAAAATCCACCATTTTCTTTTCAAAACAAACGACAGCCGACTTGACAATGACTTGACTTGACTTATTTATTACAATTTTAACACTTGACATTGGCAAAATTGTCTGTCGAAATGACGGACACAGGCCATTATTGAAGAGAAGAAGAAGAAGAAGGTACCTACCTGCTATCACGGTAACTACCTACTTAGTAGGTACGATTATGGTTCTTAAAAATAGATAAGCACAGATTTTTTAATCAATGGTGTTAAAAAGGTATAGTAATTAGGTATATACCTAAGTATACCTACAGGGCGTCCCACGGCCATGCCACATGGACGGAATGTAGAGATAGAACATTTTACTGAAAGAAGACTTTATTTTGATTTTAAAAACAATTTAAACTGCATTCAAAGAATTTTGAACAATCGCCTGTCTGAACCAAGAATCGAACCCACCAAATTGTAAAACAAATATATAAAAAAATAAGAAAGGTAGGTAGGTACCTAGGTAGGTACGTACCTACCATCGGCCAAAAATATAAATTTACGCGTGGGTTTGACATTTACCTACCTACCTATAAAACACACTAACCCACCCACATAGCTAGCCTCTCCGAACATAATTATATGTACAGTGCCTTCTGGTAAGATCGGCGTAATAGTAAGTCCGGATGCCAAGCAATTCGGCGATATTTTTAAATGATAATTGCTTAGTTACGTGATTTATCCGGACTTAATATTACGCCGATCTTACCAGAAGGCACTAGAGGTGTCAATATCGGTTAATTTTTTTTATTAGTTAATGTTATAACGATAAAAAAATATATCGTTATTTTTAATGATTAATTTTATTTGAATAAATATTCGATAAACTCGCTTAGATAAATTTATTTATACGCATGAGTGAATGATTGATATTAGCAGAGAGCGAGCACAGACAATTTTTCATAGACAAAAACATTCACCGTTCACACGAACGGTCCACAGATAAGAAATATAAGGGCATCCTACACAGGTTTACTTTTCATATTTCAATAAAATTAAAACTTTTTCTTGCAGTATTTGCAGGTAGCCAACTTTGCGACGCCACCGCCGCCGCGCCTGTACATTAGAATAGAATAGAATAGAATAATTTTTATTGCCAAAAATTATTCTATTCTATTCTATTCTAATGTACCGGCGCATCGGCGCGCACATTGATCGAAATGGTTCCATATATCCGAACTTATTCTCGGCATTTTTCACATAATACGACTTCGAAACAAACACTTTCTTCCATCTAACGATGGCGCAAAAATGCAAATCGCAAGTCTAAATAAATTTTCGTCTCTTAGGTCTCATTCATTCAATCATTGTCATTCATTCAATTTGCCAAAAATAACAATTGTATTCATGATCCTTGGATAAAAATTATATTGTGTTTTATTTTAACCAACTTAAAGCATACAATTGAATGCAGATCAATGTTGTTAAATATACACTAAACGACTTAATTATCGTAAGTAGTGGTTCATTCTATATTGAGCTTTATCTCATACATAATAGAGTACACAGTCAAAAATGCAGATGAAGCCGGAAATGAAATTAAACGGCCGCTTCCCGGCACATAGCACTACCTTCAGGTCGGTCACTCTAATGAAAATATGAAAATTACTCATTATATCTAGGAAGCGTAGGTTCAAATTTCAATGCATTAAAATGAAAGAATACCTTCAGGTCGGTCACTCTAATGAAAATATGAAAATTACTCATTATATCTAGGAAGCGTAGGTTCAAATTTCAATGCATTAAAATGAAAGAACAATTTTCGTGGTGAGTTATAAAATTATTCATTATATCTAGCAAGCGTAGGTTCAAATTTCAATGCAGTAAAGAAAGTGAATAATAAAAATATTACCTACATACGTTCACCTTGTGTTGAAGTGAAATAACATGTGTTATTAAAAATATTCGAACACCGCCATTTTTTTTAACGAATGTTATTGTTATTTTTTTTTATTCGTTTTTTTCATTAGTTGAAAGAAATATTAAACACCTATAGAAGGCACCCTACCTATAATAAAACTAACAGTGAGACGAAATTGTCGTGTCAAAGCTGTCAAAAGTAATGGCGGCGTTTTTCCCAGCCTAGTGACGGGACACGTTCGTAGGGTTGGGAAAAACGAAGGAGGACGATGCAATCGCCACATACCTAGGTGTACCTACTTACTACGCAAACGCAATGAAAGTTTTCTCAAACCATCTATAATCCACCAATAACGCTTTTCCGCAGTAAGCATGATCCAATATTCTATCCCATTCCGTCTCTCGGAATGCCGGCACCTCAATAATGGGATATTTAGCGAGATCCACCGAAGAATTCCACCACAAAGGAATGTCATTATTATGAGGAACAATTTATCGAGGAACTTGGAATCTAATTTTACGGGTTGAGAATATTTTTCTTGTGAATTTGATATCGGAGTTTCTTTTTAATCAACTTTATTTCTGAAAATGGTGCATGAAAATTGATTTTTTTTGTAAATCCTATCCCACTAGTACTAGTAGTTCGCCCCGAACTGAGATCTCGTGATGGTCGGAGGTTAATAAAACTCAAACAAGTTTTATTGACCAATGGTTGTAACAAACTTTGCAAATCGCTTCGAAATCGCCGTCTAGCTATGTACCTACCAGTCTTACTTGAACTACAAAATCATTGAAACTCCAAGAAACGGTAGCTCACGTTATACTGGTTTTACCAATTTTATAATTTTTACAACAACTCAAAAAGTATTAGACCTAGAATCAAAATAAAAACGGTTTTGGAATGTCTAAACAAAACCCTATCATGTGACACCCCACTTGATATTATTGTACCACTTTCTTTTTTTTTTACTCCCTTTGTACCCTCATAACTTCACGACCCCTTGACCGATTTACTTCATTTAACAAACCAGTAAAGCTTAAGAGTACTATCCGTATACCTACCAAATTCTGTAAAGATCGGATAAGCGGTTCAAAAGATCTCGTCGAACAAACATACAAAGCATTTTCGTCCAAGTTGTCCCTAAGATCTCGTTCGCTTCGCTCACTCGATCAATTATGAATGTCGAAGTTATTGTTTAGTGTTTGAATCACACTCAAACTACTACCTAGTCCGATTTGAATGGAACTTAAAATATACCTACCGTTCGTAACCTGGTATTAACACATAGGTTACTTTTTATCCCGGAAAACCAACGGGATCAAACGGGACGCGAACGAAATCGCGGGTGGAAGCCTGCAATGTTATAAACGCAAAAGTTTGTAAGGAAGGGTGGATGTTATGGAATTATGTATGTTTGTTCCTCTTTCACGCAAAAACTATGCTCCGGTTGAAGATGAAACTTGGAATATATTGTATAGGCTACTTTTTATCCCGGAAAATAAAACGCGAACTCTTCAGAAACGCCTAGAATATTACGCATAGCAAATTGCACTTCAAATCCTGCGCTGACGAAGTCGCAGGCACCAGCTAGTTTGTTATAATAGTTTCTCTCACCTAGCTTCCAGCATAGCCTTCCCCACAGACAAGCCGCGCCAAGCTGGGTCCACCACCAGACCCAATGCCGTTAGGTACTCCTCCACTCCGAATACAGAGAACACGTCAACTCCTCGAGATACCAGATCTACTGCACCGAACAGCTTCGCCCAGATTTTGTCTTCAGTCTGAAATTAATTTAAAGATTAGTACTTACTAGCTTCCGCCTGCGACTTCGTTCGCGTCCCGTTGGATCCCGTTGATTTTCCGGGATAAAAAGTATACATAATACGTGAGAAAATGTTCTAATCTGAAATTATCACTACTTTACCTATGTACCTACAATATGTAACTACGTGTTATAACAAAACAATTTCAGATAAGAGTACCTAGGTATACCTATTTTCTTGTTTTATATTTTTCACGTATTGACTATGTCTTTCCTGTGGATATGTCTGACTAGGCTGAGAGGATGGTATAGTACTACAAGCCTACTCCGTCTAAACATTGTCCCAGGCACTGCAGTGTGTCGTTAAGTGTAGGCATAGGTTGCCTGTTGACGCTCTATAAATCAACTCCAATAGATGTAAAGGCCTATTATTATTTTTCAGAGCGTGTTTTCATTAGTCGGGTGATCGTTAGTGGCGCATAGCGCTTCCGTGCTTCGGAGGGCACGTTACTATCCCGGCTCTAGCAGTCGTTAAGCCACGACAGATAGATAGATAGAAAATTCTTTATTGCACAACTTAAAGTAGTGTATACAGGCGAACTGCTAAAATAGCATTCTCTACCAGCTAACCTTTGGGTAGTAAGGACAACAGAGGCCTTAAGGCGGCCTAAAAACTCCGTCAGCACATACGTACGTCATACGAGCTTGGTTAGGGTTTTGAACTGATTAAATTGTGTCTCTTACGTCGGTCGCTCGTATGAGTTAGTGGCCAACTCTGGTGACGGAGTTTTTAGGCCGCCTTAAGGCCTCCGTCGTGGCTTAACTACTGCTAGAGCCGGGACCGACAGTTTAACATGCCCTCCGAAGTACTCCGAAACACGCAAGCGCTCAGATGTAAATGCCACTAACGTTCACCCATCCAAATAGTGACCGCACAGAACGTCGCTTAACTTAGATAAATCGGTGAAGATTGATTAAGGAAGCCTAGCCACGAGCGCTTCAACGCGTGTCTCTTACGTGAAAGGGTTCATCTTTGTCTTCCTTCCTAGCCACAGTTAGCACATTGACGCCGACGATTTCATCATCACCAGTCAAGCAGACGATGGAGAGGTGATCCTGGAGCGTGGTCGCCCATAGCTTCTTCAGCTCCGCCATTGCTGAAGGGTGTTTGAAGATCTCTGCAAGCAAATTCTGTTTACTAAGACTCGTACGGCGATCTACAGGTCGAGCACTGAATCCGGACTCAGCATAGATTTTTGTATGAAAATGTACTCAAAACTAGCATAGGTTTGAGTAGAGATTCTAATAGATGAGTAGAATGTCTAGTCCTATCCTATTAATATTATAAACGCGAAAGTATGTAAGGACTAGCCGTCGCCCGAGGCGTTGCTCGCCTTCTACCCTTTAGAGTGTGACGTTTCAAAATTCCTTTCTTAGTGCACCCCTACACTATATAAGGATACTACCCTCCAAATTTCATACCTCTCTCTAGGACTTATAGTTTAGGCTGTGCGTTGATTCTCTGTCAGCTTCAAAAGAGTTTTATATATATTGATGTATGGATTTAAGTATGTATGGATGTTTGTTACTCTTTCACGCAAAAACTACTTTTCCAATTTGGATGAAACTTAGAATATGTATTGTCCGTGATCTGGATTAACACATAGGCTACATTTTATCCCGGAAAATCAACGAAATCCAACGGGGCGCGATGACGCGAACTCTTTAGAAACGCCTAGAAGATTTCGCATATCAAATTGCACTTCTAATCCTGCGCAGACGAAGACGAAAGCTAGTAAAAAAAACCAAACTCGTATGAGTTAGTGGCCAACTCTGGTGACGGAGTTTTTAGGCCGCCTGCAAGAGCCGGGACAGTAACGTGCCCTCCGAAGCACGGAAGCGCTCAGATGTAAATGTAACAGTCATCCATCCAAATAGTGACCGCGCAGAATGTCGCTTAACTTAGATAATAATCAGTGACTAAGCAAGCAAGCCACGAGAGGTTAGCAAATAATAGGCACTTAATCAAATTCTGTTTATAGAAGAGGCTGGCGTAACGAAGGATATATATACCTACCTATACCCCGTAGCTTTCTTAGTCAATATTATTTAAGTTAAGCGACGTTCTGCGCGGTCACTATTTGGATGGGCGACCGTTTCATTTACACACATCTGAGCCAGTCGTTTAGCAACGACAGTGGTCTTAATAGGCGGCCTAAAAAGTTCGTTACCAGAGTTGGCCGCTAAATACGAGCTGAATTTTTTGTTAATACCCGTGCGAAGCCGAGACGCGCCGCTAGTCTATATGCTACCATTATAAAACTGTAAAAAGCCATAAACTCAAATTAAAGATATGAGTGCCTAAACTAAATATGCAGATCTACCAACTAATTAAACGATTCTGATTACGAAAATCGAGTTTGTCTTTTTGTCTGTTTGTTTGTTCGCGTATCACGCTTAAACTACTGGACCAATTTCAATGAAACTTACACCATTCAGAAGCCATTTTTCCGGATTGAAACATAGGCTATATTTTATTAAAAACAAAGGCGTGGATTCTTAGATACAGAAATTTTATAAACTCACCAATGTACTTACAAGGAGGCTCATCCCGCATGAAATACTTAGCCAATAGTTCCAAAGCTGATTGGAACATGTCCTCAGTGAGGTCTTGGATTCGAAGGTCAGTGGAAACACCAGCCTTGACGACGGTGAACCGACTCCACACAGATGGGAACGGAATGCTTGTTGGACGCTGGTATACCATCTAGCAGACGACAGATGCACACGACTTTAGAGCAATGTTTAGTCAGGACCTACGGTAGACATCAATTTTAGGGATGTTAGATCAAATTCAAAGTTAAATCTTTTATAAAATAAATATTCTTGGACATATCACACAACGCCCTCTAGTCCCAAACTAAGCAGAGCTCGTACTATTGGAACTAGATTGCTGATCGATTACTTATATAGGTATACTAGCCGTCGCCCGCGGCGTTGCTCGCGTTCTAGACCCTTTAGAGTGTGACTTTTCGAAATTCCTTTCTTAGTGCACCCCTACACTATATAAGGATACTACCCTCCAAATGTCATACCTCTAGGACTTATAGTTTAGGCTGTCCGTTGATTGTCAGTCAGCTTCAAAAGATTTTTATATTATATTGATGATGATGATGATGTAGGTACCTACTACATGTTTTTTAGTCATCAACGCTGCTACGTAAACTTGTTTTGTGACTGTTTTTGTGACTTGAACATTATTTTCTTGCCAATTCACTGAGTAGGTACATAATATTATAAAATGTTAAAGTTAAGATTAATCACGCTTCAACTTCAAGGTCCGATTTGGATGAAAATGAAGAATACATGCAAAATTGTCTGTCGAAATGACGGACAGAAGCCACTAATGAAGAGAGGAAGAAGAATACATGTTAGTATAGGACACGAGTTTTGACATTTTTTGAAACGACACATAGCACTTTTATTTTAATAGTTTTTCTTGTGTTATTGTGAGTATTGTTGTTTAATTTTGGTGGAATTTTAACCAATAATACTTGGGTCGTAACATAAAGTGTGAGCCATTGGAATAAATGTGTGTAAAGTGGTTTTTCTGAATGTGAAAATTCGTGTTAGGTTTTGAAGAGAAAATCCACCATTTTCTTTTCAAAACAAACGACAGCCGACTTGACAAATGACTTGACTTGACTTATTTATTACAATTTTATCACTTGACATTGGCAAAATTGTCTGTCGAAATGACGGACAGAAGCCACTAATGAAGAGAGGAAGAAGAATACATGTTAGTATGTTTAGGTTCCTCATTTTTGTGTTTTTCTTTTGTATTTTTAACTAGAATTGTGTTTATTTGTTGGTTTTTTTATAATTTTGCTTGGATCCATATTCTCCTCCGATCATTACTTTTCATCACCGGTCATTCTCCATCGTGCTGAGGTCTAATAAAACGTGACATTGGCGAAATTGCGGGCAACACTGCAAAGGCCATAGACAAGAATTGAATTGAATTGAAGAATACGTTTATTTATTCACAAAGAAAATTACAACTAATACAGTATTTTTTTGGATGAGAAGAGCCGAAGACCAGGCTCAGTGGCGCGTCTTGGGAGGGACCTACGTCCAGCTGTGGACCGATATAGGTTGATGATGATGATAGAGTATTTACAGTATTCACAATATTTACAAAATACACATGAAACGGTTGAGCTATGTACAAACCGTTGCAAACGATTTATAGATAGCTCAACTGATCCAAATCAGTACCAATCGGAAGCGTGTACAAGAAACTTGGAATATATATGTACATTGTACGTATGTAGGTATAAACATAGTTCGTAACCTGGATTAACACATATGCTACATTTTATCCCGGAAAATCAACGGGATCCCATGGGTCGCGGACGAAATCGCGGGCGGAAGCTAGTCTTCCTAAATAGGTATATAAAACTCTTTTGAAGCTGACTGACAATCAAAGCACAGCCTAAACTAAGTCCTAGAGGTATGACATTTGGAGGGTAGTATCCGTAGGGGTGCACTAAGAAAGGAATTTTGAAAAGTCACACTCTAAAGGGTCTTGAACGCGAGCAACGCGCGGGTGACGGCTAGCATGCCATAAAATTCCTTGCTATTCATAACACCTGCCTACTTAGTTAAATATCACTTGAAAATCTTACCGCTAAAGAAACTATCTTCACGAAAAACTTACTTTGATGGGCACTTAGAACTCTTAGCTAGCAAATGGCAAACACTAGTCCGCTCGTCACTGGAGTCGGGGTTGAAGTGACGTTTTCAAGGGATGAATTAAGACAAGGGTGCACTGAGAGATACAGCCTCCAGCCTTAAGTTACATACGCACTAGCGACTGAAGCAGCCAAGTTGTAACTAAAAATCGCTAAAAAAATCAACACGTGTAAGATAAGATTCTTAATAAAATGATAATGCTAAAAGTGAAATTAAAAAACAAATATTTGATTTAGATTTTAGGCATTTTTGTAGTTTTGTAGTTTTACAACTGAATTCATGATGAGGTGAGGATTAGTAGCTGAGACAATATGTGACGCAACGCTTTCTAGGTAGACTACGCTACTACGCCTTCTAGTTAGACTACGCTACTACGCCTTCTAGTTAGACTACGCTACTACGCCTTCTAGGTAGACTACGCTACTACGACTTCTAGTTAGACTACGTTACTACGCCTTCTAGTTAGACTACGCTACTACGCCTTCTAGGTAGACTACGCTACTACACTACTACGACTTCTAGTTAGACTACGTTACTACGCCTTCTAGTTAGACTACGCTACTACGCCTTCTAGGTAGACTACGCTACTACACTATACGACTTCTAGTTAGACTACGCTACTACGCCTTCTAGGTAGACTACACTACTACGCCTTCTCATAAATAGAAGAGGAAGAAGAGATTTTACTCTAAGTAATAGGGATTACGCAAAAATGACGTCGAAAATTTGTTTTTGCAGTGTGTGAAACGAGTGTTCCGCCGAGATAATTATGATAAAAAATCTTGCCACAAACCAAGAAGTTGAAGTTGAGTACAATCTCTGCCGAACTGAGCAAATATGACGTCATTTTGACGTCATCCCTGTAGTTTTAGTTGAGTACCTAAAAGGCCCCAGTGCGATTGACTCTCTGGCTATCCGAGCCAATCCGTAGTCTGAGTTTTGTTTTGTTGATCGAAAAGCATATCAAGAAGCGACTTGCGAGATATTTTGTATGAAAATCCGATAAGCGCCTCTAGCGAGCGATTTGCAAACTATTTTTCTCCAAACAAATACTGCGAGTTTCTCGATTCTCGCTTGTCTCAAATCAACATAACAAAACTCAGACTAGGGGCTGGCTCTAGAAGGCGTAGTCTACGGGCTCTGGCGGTATAGTGCGCACGTTGACTTGCTCCCACTGTACCCCTGACCTTCCGGAATGCCATTAGCTAATCTTGTACCGCTAAATGGTATTTAATTCCATCCCTCCATCTATATCTTGGAGACTTGGTGGTGTATTCATTATTTGTTTTCTAAAGCTGAGCTAACTAAAATGATTGCTAAATCTGTGGTCATCTCCATGTGACAATGATAGAGCATTTATTTACAAATAAATAAGTAGGAATATACAAAAAAAAAAAATGTATGTATGTATGTGAGGAGAACCCGGTAGGATAAGTGTCCTCCTACGAAAAGGGAAAAAAAAAATGTATGTATGTATGTGAGGAGAACCCGGTAGGATAAGTGTCCTCCTACGAAAAGGGAAAAAAAAAATGTATGTATGTATGTGAGGAGAACCCGGTAGGATAAGTGTCCTCCTACGAAAAGGATGATCTTCCACGCCGAGCGACCTTTGGCTCGGGCTCCGAGGACCAATGGATGGTATTCGGTAGTATTACTTATGTTCAAACTCCGTGATAACTTCGTTTGCGCGATCTAGGATAGTTCTCATGTAGCGAGATAGATGGCGCTACATATGTATGTATTCTATCAGCCATCTAGTTTCCATCGTACAAGCTTTGCTTAGTTTGGGACTAGAAGGCGTTGTGTAAAATGTCTTTGAATATTATTATTATTTTTAAAGCCGCGCTAAAATGACAGTTGAATATGAATTAAGGGGTTGGAGTAAACGGTTCTTAGTTTGAAAGATATTTGATGGGTGACCGTTTATGGCTTTTACATCTGAGCGCTTTCGTGCTATTGTTGATATGACCCGGATCACGGATCGGATCGCGAGTCATATTATGAATTGTCTTTGTGACCATTTTACGATTTCTTATGTGATTCCTATTAGGATCATATTTAGATTCAGCCAAAGTGGCCTTTTTAGCCCCCCAGTTCCGGCTTTGCCACGATGGAGGCCTTAAGGCGGCCTATTTTTTGTAAGAATTAAGTATGTCTATGTTTTTTCTATGTTACATTTTTCTTAAGTACCTACCTACCTAATATAGTTATCGTTTTAGGCCCGTAACATCTATGTTGAATAAACAATTTGTATTTGTAAGTATAGAGCCTACTTGATGTTAGGGATAACTACTACTATAACAATGCATTGTCTAACCGAGCACGTCCATTGAGGACGCGTAAGCATTGACCTACTGCGTGCAATGAACGAAACCAATAAAATGGGGATCTTTGTTCTGAAAAGGTAAATGTACACAAAGGAGTTATTGCGAGTTTATTCAGAGGGGAGGTTGGGGTAATGCGGACACAAAGGTACTTAGTTTTTAATAAGTTTTAGATTAGATTTTATTCTAATCTAAAACTTATTGAAACTTAATTAACGGAGTTACCAATTATTTATTTTGCCAGAAGTATGGTTGTACATAGGTCGATTTTATAGATTATATAGTTGTAGCGAAGGCATAACAAATTATTTACTTAAAGCATTTTATAAAATAAAAATGTGTCAATTTATTTACTCTCTGGATGTTATTTTAGGTATTTTATCGGTTGTATTATAATACCTATAATACGCGCTAGTTTTTATTTAAGTGTATTTTAAACATAACTTAAAAATAATTAAGTATAGTAAATACTTAGGTAAACAGTGTCCTGACTTGTCCAATGGTCTCAGGTGCAAATTCTTTCAAAGTCTGACTTCCCCGATTGTCTGCGCACTCCTTTTCGTACTTGGCAGTCGGCCACATTGGCATCCCTCCAAAAGTACTCTCCAACCCTCGACGCTAAACGCACAATACAGTACACATTTGACTAGAAAACTGGACGCACGTTGAGTTTTCAATTACTTAAACAGTAATTTTCAATCAATTAAGAGTCAATAATTGATTTTTGTCGATTTTTTAGGTTATCTTTCCGCGTGAGTTCGAAGCGCGGGAAAGTTTGCGATTTTTTTTGTTTTTAAACAGTGTTATTTCGAGACAAAGGACATTGTGCTCGTGGTCTGCGCGTGTTTGTGTTTTTGTTTTCATTTGAACTTGGACCTAAAGCCAAAGGTAAGTCTAGATTAGATTTTAATAAAATTATGTAAGCAATCTAATAGTTATTAATGGCATATTTTGGGGACAAAGCACTTGCTTTGTATATGAGAAGGATTTATCGGGAGTTTTACAGTGCTTCTGAATGAAATTATAGGATAGTAAAACCTATATTGGTACCTAATTATTTTTAAGGTTTAGGTACCTACGTAAGTAATTAGCTCATTAAACTATATCCGTTTTAATTGTAATCAAAATCAGTTGTCATAAAGACAGACCTTATGACTTAAATAGTAAGACACTTAATTTCTTTTAGTGTAACATTTAAGTTAGTAGGTATATTTATGTTTTACTTTTTCATGTTATTGAAATCGGAAAAATCAAAATATTTACAGTAACGGAAATAAGAACGTAAACACGGGTTCGTGGGCGTTTATAACCATGTGGCGCACTTGTCCTATATTTAGAAATGAGGTTTGTTGCCATTTGTACGCAAAACAATATTGACCTCGAAAGTTCGTTCCGAAAATGGCACAAAGGGATAGTTCTTTTGATAAAAATAAATGATTACCTAAAAAACAAACACACGGATCTCTGACGAACCATGAACCGAAATCTGAGATTTTGAGTATATTTTTTTAGTAGATTTTGATCCGAAAATTTTGAGTATATACCAAGAGATCTTGATTGAATGACTACCGTGCCTGTCTTTTTTGGATTTTTCAATATAGTGCATATTGAAAATTCCAAAAATTGCTTCA
Organism: Eulithis prunata; assembly: GCA_918843925.1. Lineage (NCBI taxonomy): Eukaryota > Metazoa > Arthropoda > Insecta > Lepidoptera > Geometridae > Eulithis > Eulithis prunata. The sequence continues at coordinate 584,229 of OU974035.1, forward strand.
AATTTAACAATTACCTAAGTAGATTTTAAATGCGTACCAGCCAACTACTAACCACATGTAATACCTTCATACTGTAAAAGTAGGTCGTTCAGGTACTCTGATTCAAGTTATTTCGCTTTGGGGAAGAAATACTCAGTAGCAATATGTTTTCTTGCCGATTAAAAAGCTTTAAATTTTATAAATAAACTTCAGCGGTCAATGCTGAGGTTAAAGCGCACGCGCTTTCATGCCTAAATTTAAACACCATTTTAGTTTTAATAGCCGCCATTTTGGAACATCTGGTCATTTCCCTTTCTTAACATAAATAAATTAACGATTGTAATTTTGTATCTGTTTTTTATTTGGGTTTTGGCAGTGGTTTGAAAAAGTAAACAAACTGTTAATCATAATCTGATTAATTTATTCAAATTGTCATCAGTATAAATCGTTGTTAGTGTAATGGCCAACCAAGGTCGTAGTCGTTCATATAGTCATACGCCAAAATGTCGTCATGCGACGTATCTGATTGGCAAGTTTTAACAATGACGTTTCATAATCTTTTACAGACGTCATGTCTTCTTATGAACTTAATTTCACCACCGGTCATTCTCCCTCGTGCTAAGGTCTAACAAAACGTGACATTGGTGAAATTGCGGGCAACACTGCAAAGGCCAATGATTTGGGCTGAAAACATTAATACAATTTTAGTACCTTACCTGGTAGCTACTTAAGTAACTACCTACTTAACTTAACTTTGGTAACTACTTAAGTATGAGTTTAAATTATCTTGAAAGTAACCAATGCAATAGAAAGGGCATTAGTTACCACAGGCAGTCGTCGCATGCTGTCAAATCATTTGACATTCTGTCAATATTATTATAAACTGTAGTAGGTATATCCCTCCTCTTTCACTCGTAGTATTTCCGGTGCAAATCATGCATGCATAACTTGGCACGGCTTGTTGCTATCTTGAAATTATTTGGCAATTTATCATACATATCTGATTGTCTCTATGAATGATAAGGTGATTAAGTTATGTCATAATTTGGTCAGATGATCTTTAGATGTGTGTGAGTAGTGTACTTACCATATTCGTTGATTTAGTAGTCTTGCAATCATTCAAAGATTAAAAAATGCCGAAGAAGATGCCAAAAATCAGAATGTTTTTATTTTATAACTGCTGTACAGAAAATATCTTAAATCCAGCTCCACTATTAGAGCTTTTACTAAACTGAAAACATAAAAAGACAGCTAGTTTTGACTTAGATAAAGTTTTAACCTGTCTTGCTGCTTACTAGCATGAAAGCTTGCTGCCTGACTGAAGATAATCACAGCATCTAAATGTTGATAAGAGTATCAAAATCAAAACCTATGAGTTACGGTTGATTGACTCAAAGGTTGGCAGCTTGGTCAACGCACTGTCAAGGCATCAGTTGTCAGCTCCCTGCCAACTTCCTCTAGTGAACTGGGGTGCTCTTATAAGGTGCCACCTTGGAGCTCTGGCAGACAGATCTGATCCAGACCTTCACCTGGTCTAGATTCGTTTATTTGTGTGACGTTTGAAAATAGCTTTGTGATCTTAGCCTTTTATGGTAGGTACCCTTGTCTTTTGTGTTTAGTATGACTCTTTCTCTTCATTAGAGTTCAAAGTTCTCTCTACTTTACTCTTTCAAACTTAAAAAATACTTTGAAAATCCTTCTGATATTGTGAATTTTTATTTGGTTCATGTAACTTATAAGTTTTATTTACTCTAATGATTTTGGAACAAAATAAACCCCTGAAATAGTCTGTAGATAGACCCTCTGGCCAAAACTCAGCAACTCTGGCTTTATCAAGGGAAGTTATGACCACATAAGCCATAGAAATCCAACCAAACTTAGTAGGTAATTAGGTTAGTAAATATTTTCCTATTCATCTGTTCTGCGCATCTAATATCAGTAGTACCTATTGTTTTCGTCAAATGCGTGTTGCAATTTCACGTGTATTTCCAAAATAGTTTTGACACGCAAAAAAGCGTGTGTTTGTAAACAAAAAACACGTGGTGCCCTCTATTCGAAGAGCGGGATTAATGCTGTCATTGGCCTGTTTAACCGACCAGTTTGTACAGACCTATTTTTCACTTTGATTTAAATTGCAAGAGGGATCTATTGAAAGTGGTTATTGGATGTGTTCCAAGTTTAGAATTTCCGTAGACCTGGGTTTTACCGAAGGTGTGCAGTTATTTTCAGACATTTTGTCTGCCTTGTAGATAAAAACGAAAATATTCTAGGTACCTAGGTGTTTTGATATAGGAACTTCAAGTTTCAGATATGCTACCTGAAACCATCTTGGAAATTACATAGGTGCTTATGATTTGATAATAAATCTACATCATAGGTACCAACCTAGTATTAAACTTACCTAACTGATGAAAATGCTGTCATCTTGGCAGAATCCCAAGTTCATTAACACGCAGGTAGGAGCATTTCTCAGTATTTAAACAAAGAAATCAATGCTCAGTGAGACACTTTCGTTTCATGATATAATTTGACTTGGCTTCTCACCCAATTTCCTACAAAGAGAAAAGACATCCCACTAAAAACTGTTAAGGAAAATTTGCATTCATGAACGAATATCTCGTATCTCGTATAATCAGCGACGTAAGATAGTTTGACATTTTATTTTTTAATAATACTTAGTTACTTAAACAGGTATCAGTATATTCTGTTTCAAAACTACTTACCTATCTAGGTGCCTGTGATTTATTATAAAATATTGCTGCTAAAACATGAATCCACAATTTAGTTAATATAACGCAAGCCTAAAAATAACGCATTTAAAAGAAATGGTCCGCTTTGCCCTGTCTTCCCCTACTTACCTACACTTTAGTAGTAGGTAAGTTCGTATGGAGTCTAGCGACAGAGTTAAAAAGCGCTGTAAATACCACTAACGGTCACCTATCCAAATAGTAACCGCAGAACGGCGCTTAACTTAGATAGTAGGTTGTAATCTGAGGTAGGTACTTATCGACACAAAATCGTAAAATGGCATTCCAAAAGTCATCATCATCAGCCTGTAGAAGTCTTTTGCCTTGTTTCGACTAAAAACATTCACAATAAAACCTTTACAACACAATCCTTTCAAACGATTTGTTTTTGCAATCAAGAAAATCCTTAAAACAATCAATACAAGGTTCAAAATATCAAACATGCGCAAGGTTTGTCGGTGGAAACGCAAATCGATATCCTCACAGAGTTGTGCATGTTTTATTGTGAATGTTTTGCAGTCGAAACGTACGGTTACTTCGCAATCCGCGGTCTCTGATTACTAACGCACCTTCTTTGTCCTGAGCCCTGGCGTTATGCCCCAATTCTTACTAACGCATCGGAAGAAATAAACAAAACTTTTTCCACGCTATTTCCTCTGCGTAAATAACAACTCGTGAACTAGTTAGTAGGTACCTACCTACGACTCGAATATGTATCTACCTATCTATCTATTTCTACTGGACTCGTGGACAGATATGATCCATCTCTATCGAAATCGGTGATGATGCCAAGAAAGCAAATAGGTACCTAGAAAGCATGTACCAGGTACCTACAGCTAGCTAGGTATACTTATACTTGACTAGCTGATACCCGCGACTTCGTACGCGTGCGAAACTTTCCACCAAAATATCTGTCAACCAGCATACGATGGACCTCGTAGCAAATGGCTGCTTTTAGTTTAGAGAGTTCAAGCTGTATCTAAGAATCCACGTCTTTGATTTCAATAAAATATAGCCTATGTTTCAATCCGGAAATGGTGTAAGTTTCATTGAAATTGGTCCAGTAGTTAAGGCGTGATCCGCGAACAAACAAACAGACAAACTCGATTTTCGGAATCAGAATCGTTTATTTAGTAGATCTGCATATTATTTGGTTTATTCATACCTACCAAATATCTTTTTCAACACACTTGCTCATAAAGTGGCTCTTTTGTCACCGCAATTAGGCACATAATGACACCCATAATCAAACTGTGATATAATCAATCTATAACTCACTAGTGAGTTATAGATTTTTTTCTTAATTTTATTGGTTGAGTTGCTTTGTCCTTAAAAAAGTTTTTATTCAAAAAAAAAGATCGTGTTCAATAGAACAAATAAATTAATGTTCCTATTGCTTGCTCATTTCATGCAACTTCTTATTTAAATAGACAATTTTAACTCGTTACGTGTTTAATAAATAAAACTTTCACTCAAATATAACTTTTGTTTTCTCTGTAATAAAAAAAAACTTTAAATTCCCCATTTTCTACGTGGCAGAATAGGCGCAAGCCGTAAGCGCGGAAAATTAAAAAAAAAAACCTCATCTCTTCAGTCTGTGGCCGATCGCAATGCGCGCGCATAGGAAAACTGATTAGTTATTCCCGCCATAGCGAAACATTTTTCACAACTCGTTTTCACTGTTGAAATTATAGTTATTTTATTCACAAGTGTGTTGAAAAACGTCGTATGATACACGTGTGTATTGATGATTACCGTCCTCGGCTCTCTTAAGACCCTCGCCTACGGCTCGGGTCTCAATGGCACCTCGGCGGTAATCACCAATGTAACACACTTGTACCATAATGTACTATTATTTTAGTTTTTGGCTTTTTTACAGTTTTATAATATGTAGATAGTAAGTACCTATAGGTAGTTAGGTTCCTCGTTGCAATCAATCTATTATTATGTATCTACCTTCCTAAGTCCCTACCTAATATCTTTGCAGAATGCCTTCGGAGGTGATCTCTGAGAAGTCGTTGCAACGCGAGCTGGCGGACTCCATCATCAGGATGGTACCGCTGGACGAGATACGGATCCTACTGGCTTGTGGAGCCAAGGTACATAAAATAAAAATATAAATAAATAAATATCCTTGGACATATACACACAACGCCCTCTAGTCCCAAAGAGGTAGGTACGTAGATTGACAGGCATAATGGCTCAATCGGTAGTAGCTCTGCCTACAGTGCTGTGGGTCGTGGGTTCGATCCCCACCGAGATCAAACATTTGTGTGTTGCAAACATAGATGTTTGTTCTATATCTGGGTGTTACTATGTGTCATAAGTATGTACATATTTACAAAAAAAATGTGTATAACTATTCTATCAGCAATCTAGTTCCCATAGTACAAGCTTTGCTTAGTTCGGGACTAGAGAGGGTTGTGTGATATGTCCAAGAATATTTATTTATTTATCCCTATTGGTGGATTGCAAACACAGATGGAAAAGGACCCTTAATGTAGAGGTGTTCATTATTCTCCTCCAGGTGAACGAGCCAGTGACTCAAGGTCTCCGTCCGCTGCACTACGCGGTGTGGCAGCGGCACCTGGAGGCAGCCAGGTTACTGCTGGTCCGTGGCTGCGATCCCGACGCACGAGACGACTGCGGGTACAGCGCGCTTCATCTCTCCGCCGAGCATGGGTACGTTACGTAAACTATAGTAGGTAGGTGTACGATCACTCTACCATTTTTCAGATGTTATTGGTCACGACACCTTCATTTAATTAATTAAGTCTGAAATTATTACCAGAGCCACATCACCATGGGCATGAACATGGCCACGAGCCGGGATAGAGGCATTATCGTGTTAAGATTAGGCTCGTGCCTTCCCTGCCCACTGCCACCATATATTTAGGATATACCTACCTACTTGTTTAACTCTTCCCAGAGAAGCGACCTAGATCTATAATTTTTCTGTATTAAGAGAGATTAATTTGAATTTGAATGCGTTAATAATAGTACAAACTTACTGTTTTAATTTTCTTTGTAAATAAATTCTACTCGTTACTTAATACCACTGAAGTGTTCAGGATTTTAGAATCTATCACGTTGTTCCAGATATACGGAGCTGGTGCAGCTGCTTCTAGCGAGCGGCGCTGCGGTGGACTACCGACCTGACACCGGCGAGGAGTTCCCACGTACCACGCTTTGTGACGAGCCTCTGCGGCTGGCTATCAGGAACAAACATTATGTACGTTATTAGTTCTAGGCCATCATTAATTAACCCCACGTTGGGGCGCCAATTTTATAAACTAACAAATTTGTACTCATTCATCTTTATTTACCCGCCGCTATGGTTAGCTGTCAGAAACAAACATGAAGTAAGTCATTAGTACCATGCAGATTATTCACAGCAGTTCCCACGTTTGGGCGCCAATTTCTTGTAAATGTAATAATATATTAGAAAGGTAGTGTATATACCTACCAATGTACACTTAAATTGCAATAGTTAACAGGTTTCCTACTGCTTACTACTATACTATGACCGAAGCAATGTACCACTACCTTATGAATGTCGTTATAAAGCCTCCTCGATACAGGCTTAGCCTAGTGAGGAGACTGACAGGTACTCTCAGTCCTTATGTTTTTTTTTGTCTGAGAAATTTGTTTTTATGTCCAATTAATATTTCTAGTTTTTTTTTTCGTACTGTTTAGTTAAAATTTTATGGATGTAATTCTTTTTCTCTGTAATAAACTTTTTTACTTCACTTTACTTTAATTTAGTAAATCACCAAAATATGCTTTATCCTCTCACAAAAATTTAAGAGCTTCAAACATATTACTTTTTTATGATTTTTTAAAAATAGTTACTAGGTGACTGTAGTAGGTAGAGTACTTAGTTAAACTGAAAAATATCACCTACGCTGTCACAAAGACCTACCTATTGAATACCTACATTTTCAGGGGGTGGCAAAACTCTTGCTCGAGCACGGAGCAGATCCCAACAAGCGCTACTTCTTCGGCGCGGAGATCAACCTGGTCTCCGACCCTGAATACCTGGAGCTTCTGCTGACGTTCGGAGCCAACCCTGACTGCCGCGACCGAGCTGGACTCACGCCGCTTATGAAGGCGGCTAGGCAGAGGAAGGTAATTCGGCTAAGGAGTTTTTGATACCTCTTGAAGACTTTCTTTACAAAGACCTGTACTATACAAACACATCTGGTTCCAGGGTATAGAAGCAGTGCTACTCCTCATCCACCACGGTGCCGATATCAACGCTATGGCAGACGCGAGGAATGACTATAGAACTGTTATGCACTATGCTGTGCTTAGTGGTAAGTTAGTTTTTAGAGTCAATACCTATGTAGGTATTTAGTAAAATCACAATAAGCAAGGAAGCAAGGTTGTATGAGTTAGGTAGTGGCCAACTCTGTTGACGGAGTTTTTAGGCCGCTTTAAGGCCTCTGCCATGGCTAAAAGACTGCTAGAGCTGGGACTGCGTCCATAACTTTGAGACTTAGCGTTTAGCACCGGCCTTGGCGGCAGAAATAGGTACGGTGCTAGTACTGAACCCGGACGAGTCCTACTTCTAAAAACAGTGTATAGATAAACCGACAGACAGCAATTCTGCTTTACCTATTTTTCTTGGTCATTTATCGACGGTTAAAGACCTGAAATTCCCATTTATCTCGGGAGTAATCTCACCTGTACCTACTCGCTCTAGGAAACACTGAAGTGGTGAATCTACTGATAAAGCAGGGAGCCATGGTGAACTATGAGAGTCCAGAGCTAAGCAAGCCTAGTCCTATGGATCTAGCTATCTTGAAAGGAGACGTGCCGATGCTACAGATGTTACTATCAGCTGGTAAGCTTTCCGCCATCTTGGATTACGAATGAATACAACCTATTTTTATTATAAAAATGTCCGCCATCTTGGATTTAGAATAAATAAAACCTATTTATATTTCAAAGATGTTAGCCATCTTGGATTGTTATGAATAGCATCTGAAAAGCCACAAAAGTTCTGGGGCGAAAATGTATTGAATATGGACCCCAGGGAATTTTTTTTTGAACCTAATTTGTACCTATTTTATTGATGAAACTTCCTTTGGGATAATTTAGTTTGTAGGACAAAATAATTTTATTATAGCGACCTAATAAGTTAAGTGGAGTCTGGCAATACTCTTCTGTGAAGGTAGTTAGTCAAAGCATGTCCCAACTATAAAATGTTTTTTCCGCAGGTGCTCAAGTGAACACGTCAAGCTCTGTCATAGGATCGCCTCTGCAGGTCGCCTGCTCTGATAACATCACAAATAGGAAGGAAATGATTAAAGTAAGTACCTACCGTACTTATCATAATAAAACATTCATTAAACCTAGAAAGTAGACCTAGGATCAAGAACCTAGGTATCTTGATGGTACCACCAAGTGGCATAGTTATTGTCCGGCTCCGAGGAGTAGGTAGATACATACATACCAGATGCAAATCTGAATTTTTTGGAATATAAATGAATAAAGTTTTTATTTTCAAGTCCCACGTTGGGCGCCAATCTAAAAGCCAACAACATAGGACTCAGCTAAGTAGTTATATTCTTTCTTTAAGAGAGATTTTCTGCACTAGGTACATAGGAAGGTAGGTACCACCGAAATGGTGTGCTAAAAAGTAGGATAAAACAAGTTATTTCGTTGTAACTATATTACGTTCATTCTCTTCAATCTTTTCTATTTGTTCCAGATCCTTCTAGAAAGCGGTGCGAACCCAAACCTAAAGGTATACAACGATGAAGACGCGACTCAGCTCAGGCCTGCTTTGGCGGAGTACCTCGCCAGCAATACGGAGCCCTGCGCTGATGTAGTAGCCCTGTTGCTGAGATATGGAGCCAGGGTTTGTATTTATAACAAGCTAATTTTCGAAATAATTTTTAACCTGAAATACGCCATATTTGTTGGCCATCATTAGTCAAAACAAAACACTATTACCTACTATACTACTTACTACCTATCTCGATTTCGACAGATTATACTTTAGAAAATTAATGGTAGGTACCTACTGCTGTCCTGTCCATATTGTCCATTCTAAGCTGGTATTTTCATAGGTCTCGTCAGTGGTGGACATTTGGACCATTTTCGATACATTTTTGCCCATTATCCTTTTTAATTTCTAATAATTTCCAGGTAATAATGAAGACGCAGTTCCGCGACGGTGATGGCATCCTCAACCACCTCCAGAACGTGACGTCAGAGGACCAAGAACACATCTTCTACCTCCTTCTAGAAGCAGCAGAGTCCTTTGACCTTTGCATGATTAAACGGAACAACGTGCTGAGCGCTACGCAAAAGCAAACCTTAATAGAACGCGCCAAGACTCCTATTCCCCTAATCGCGCAGGCTAGGATTTTCTTACGTAGACATTTGGGTCCAGCGCTGGTGAACGAGGTCCCAGATATGGAGATCCCTAAAGTTCTTCACCATTATTTGCTTTTTGAATGCCGTTAATAAATTCTGCGCATAGTTTTGGACTCGATTTTAGGCAGAACGGAAACTCCTTCTGCCTTGATAAGTTAAAAAAAAAATGCGCGGTATTTTTGACGTCTATTATTCAGAGTTCGACGCAGCTGATAGAGCGAAGTAGGTATTTAGATAGATACCTCGTGCCATGGAACTATGTATCTCCTATCCTCGTACGTATCGTACGTATCGTATCCTTGTACGGATACAGAAAAAGCTCAGTTGAAGTTTTAATAAAGTACCAAGGCACCTAACTTGTACCCTTTTTTTTTTTTTTTTTTGTTAACGGGGGGAAATCTGCGTTCAGACACCATTGCCGCATTTGAGGGATGCGGCAAGGTAGTGTGGGGATGGTGACACTCACCGACCCACTAAAACCACCCCGGTGGCCGGCCTCGATGCTTGACAAGGGACTCTGGGACCTCGAAACGACCACGCCAGATAACTTGTACCCCTACCTAATTATGTTAAGATAACTCCAAAATGTTATTTTAACTAGGTATATCTTGACGGTGCTCAGGAAGACTATACATAGGTATAGAAGTCTATTTAAGTGTATTATATAATATGCCTATGTGCCTAGGTATTTGGGTTATATTACATAGATATTTTAAGAATGTTTTTCTTTACATTTTTAGTTAAGGTACCCGAGAGGGTTCCTTTATATAAGCCTATATAAGCTTTATATACTAATATAACATAACGGTTACTATACAATATCCTATGCGGTTTTTATATCTTATGCTATTAGTAAGTCTACTTTAAGTACGATCAAGCTAAGTTTACAAAGTAATGAGCAACTTACAAAAATATTTGTTATTTTCTAAATTTTTTTTCTGACAGAAAATTTTGCTAGTGTTAAGTGAATTATTTGTAATCAATGCTCTTGTAAAAAATCTTTGTAAGTAATAGTATTAAGTCGAGTCATTAATAGGAGATCTCTCAGCAACTTTCGTTATGGAATCGTTTTCACGATACAGTGTTTCGTTGCAAAAGCCATAAACCAAGAAGTTGAAGTTGGTTTTCAAATTCTGCCATAATATTCTAAGCGCGCTGCAAGCTTGGCGTGGTCGGACTCTACAATTACAATATTTAACTGCAGTTTTAACAATTTGCAACAACAAGCAATTTTAACAAATTTAGTCATTTTTAACATATTTAAATTATTATTATCTTTTAGCATTGCACTTTATTTTTTAAAGCCTACACTTTTATTGTTAATTTCAATTATTTTGACATTTTAATTTTTACAGTCTGTTTTTTTACTTTTACAAACATCAATCAAAATAAAATAATTATATTTTAAAGAATGAATTCATGTATTAAAATGTATTAAAATTTAATTATATAAACTAATATTAGGAAATGTATTATTGTATCTATTTTAACTTCTTAATTTAAGTTAAAATACTATCATTTATTTAAAAACCAAATTTGTTTGGCGGAGGGCATTGATATGCCATAACACAGGTTAATCCTAGTTTGGGTATCAATGTTGTCCAACCAGGAAACACAACACTGTAAACCAACTAACAATATTGGAAATGTATTATCAATGTCTGTTATTATTTCAATAAATTTCATTTCATTTCATTTCATTTCATTTCAATATTCAGTAGATTATCTTGTCTGAATACGTAGGTAAATGTGATACTTTGTGATAAGCTAAGCATAACTTTACTGCGATTGCTAAGACTTTTTTAATCTCATTGTATTATTGACTGTTTTAAATTAAGTTGAATAAAACAAGTGACTTCATAAATATTTTGGGTTTTTATTTAAATATAAATACAATAAATATTCACGGAAACTTAACACAACGCCCTCTCGTCCCAAATGAAGCAAAGCTTGTACGATGGAAACTAGATGGCTGATAGAATACATACATACATTTTGTTTTTTTTTTGTAAATACATACTTATAATACATAGAAACACCCAGACACAGAACAAAACATCTATGTTTACAACACACAAATGTTTGTTCTCGGTGGGGATCGAACCCACGACCCACAGCACGGAAGGCAGAGCTACTACCGGCTGAGCCATGACGCCTGTCAAATTCTTTATGACATTCCTTGCAGAGGGCCTAGTACAAGTTTTCAGTGTATAGTGTGGGTGTGAAACGTGTGACGCCCAGCACACCAGTGGGCGCTGATTTGTATGGAGACACTGAGCGGATTTTTTGAGAAGCTTGACATGCGAGTACGGGTTTAGTGTAGACAAAACTTCTCAAAAAATCCGCTCAGTGTCTCCGTACAAATCAGCGCACACTGGTGTGCTGGGCGTCAGACGTTTTACACCAGATTTACACACCAAAACTCGTACTACGCCCTCTGGAGACTTACTTATCACCAAAATGAATCCGCATATTGTGTATCTTCAAGGTCCTATTACGAGTAAATGACTTGTTACATGTGTGGCACGCAAATAACTTTTTTGCTGTGATTTTTTGTTCGTTAACTGACTTTTCTTTTGAGTTGATTTGAAAAGGAAAGTGAATCCGCATGTGTTTCTTCAAGGTTCTATTACGAGTGAATGATTTATTACATGTCTCGCACTCAAATAACTTTTTTGCTGTGATTTTTCGTTCGTTTACTGACATTTCTTTTGATGGAATTTGCATGGAGAAGTGAAGCCGCATGTGTTTCTTCAAGTTGCTATTCCGAGTTAATGTTTTATTACATATGTGGCACATGAATTCCTTTTTATTAATTTGTTCAGTGTTTACAGCTCTTTCTTGTGATTGTTCAGTGTTCACAAATTTTTCTAGTGAGTGAATTTGAATGTGGCTCATGTAATCCCATTGATTATTGAATGTTTTTTCACACTGGTTGCATGGATGCGTCATCACAGTGTGAGACGCCATATGTTTTACAAACTCACTTTTACAGTTAAACGTTTCGTCACATACATTGCAGTTACTTGTTCCTTCCATATGTAATTTTACGTGTCGCCTCAAATGATTTTTGCCTATAAATTTTTTATCACATTCGCTGCAAGAGAATGGTTTATCACCGGTGTGGGTACGCATGTGTATTGTTAAGTAATTGTGACTTGAGTATACACGACCACAGATTGTGCAAGTATGTGTCTTTTTTATTTGTTTACAATATTTTAAATGTTTGACCCTTTGATATTCAAATTCAAACTTTCGGTTGCATATATCACAATACAAATATGAATCGATGGGTTGGTGTTTAATGTTAGTGACATTTTCTATATTTTGTTCTTTTGGATCGATAGTTGCAGCATTTTCAGATGTCACCAATGACTTATTATAAATTAATTCAGTATCTTCTATTACCAAATCCTTCTTTTCCTCCTCAACAGTGGCCCAGTCTATTTCCGAATCCTTCTTTTCCTCCTCAATAATAGCCAAGCTAGTCGGTAATGACTCGCACTTCTTTTCCTCCTCAATAATGGCCAAGCTAGTCGGTAATGACTCACAGATTGACTCCTCTATTTCCATATCCTTCTTTTCCTCCTCAATAATGGTCCAGCTAGTCGGTAATGACTCACAGATTGACTCCTCTATTTCCATATCCTTCTTTTCCTCCTCAACAGTGTTCCAGCTAGTTGGTAATGACTCACAGACTGATTCTTCTATTTCCAAATCCTTTTTTTCCTCCTCAACAGTGTTCCAGCTAGTCGGTAATGATTCAAAACCTGCTTCTTCTTCTAATTCTATGTTTATAGTAACCTGTTCTTCTTTTACCGTTGCAGAAGTAAAATCTAATATCTGTGATTCATTCAGAGGTTCTTCTAGTTTAATATATTTCTCTTTCGTACCGAATACAGCACTTGTAGCGGTAATGTGATTAATAATCGACATATTTTGTGTAGAAGTGATGGATAAGGTAGGTACTGCCGGAGACAGCATTGTGATCGTGCTGTATGTTATCTGAAAATAAATATTCACGATTATCATACTAATATTAAATATACTAAAAATCTACGGGATCCAACGGGACGAAGTCGCAAGCGGAAGTTAGTGAACTTTAAATAAAAAAATTATGTTTGCCAACTCTGGAATTTTTAGACTATTTTTTTTTTGTTTTCGAGTAGTTTGCTCCAACGATTGTCGGTTCTGCGGCAAACATGGCCGGCCCACTACTATTTCAGCTTGCTAATCCTCTGAGCTATGTCGACCACCTTGGTTCTCTGTCGGATAACCTCTATCCGGATTCTATCCTTCAAAGAAATTCCGAGCTGTGGTGTATTGCATATCTGTAGGTATCTTGAGTGTAAAATAATGACAGTGCACTGACATTAATTAGTTGTATACATGTGGGTACCTGGAGAAGATACTATCAACAACTACCTCATATCTTCAGTTCTGATGTACCAAGTAAGTTCATTACATTGGCAACAAGGATGGGACGATCATAGCTATCTTCATAGCTCGCCGAGTGATTTTCAGTAAATACACAGAAATAGAAGAGTAGGTGCTGCATACCTGAATGTTATTATGCAGTAGTTCACGCATAGTTTGTTCAGAACTACGAGCCAGCTCGGAGAACATGTGGCATTTCTGCAGCTGTCGGTGACAGATATAGCAGACTGTGCTCGGAATTCCTGCTTCCGATTCTATGTTTAGCTGAAAATAATTTAATAAGTTTAATAACTCGAAACAGACTTTAATTGAAGTCTGTTTTTAATTCATTGCGATAATAAAATTCTATTCATTGTATACACTGAAAAGTCACAGGGAAGCAAAATACGCAATGTTGTGTCGTGTTTTTTCCAGTGATTCTTATTTACTGCTTATTTAACAATACGTAAGGAGCTCACTAAGTGAAGGAAAACATCGACACCCGCGATTTATGAACAAAGTAGGTATTTTTATTCTGAAATATAGGTACCTTTGAATCAGTAAGTTTCGCAAACATCTGCAGAAGATGTTCGTTGTCAATGTTCAGCATCTTGATATTCCCGGCCAGACAAACTCTACACACTGAACTAGCCATTGCGTAGCAGATATACGTTTGTAATGCAGCCCTGCGGAGTTACAAAGAGTGACGTAACTTGAATTTTTCAGTGCCACCGTGTCACCCATCCAACACAACAATCTACCAGCCACCTTGTTTTTTATTGTGAGTATTGCTGGTCAGTGGAGTTTTGCCCAATAATACTTGAGGTGAAGTAGCTTAGGGTGTGAGCCATTGAAATTTTTTTTTTTTTTTTTTTTTTTGTTCGCTCCTCAGAGCAGGCAATAGTTTTGAAACCATACCGCCTAGTCTTACGTTGTTTTTTTTCCCTTAAGTTAGTTTGTTTATGTGTTTGTCTTTCGTAAATATTCTTTTATGTAGAAAGCGTATCAGTTACTGATACACATCTGAATGAGAACATACCAATAGCTGGTACACATCTGAATGGTTTTATTATTTTCTTCGTCTATTTTGACCTTTATGTACATACCTAATTAATATATTATTTACATTTTCTTTAATTACACAATAGTATTAATAATATTATTTACAACTAACGTTACGTTACAGAGACATAGTTATATCTCTGTTACTGTATTAATAACAAACTTGTACAAATGAATAAAATTTGACTCATCCTTGAGCAATTCCTGAATGCAACGCGGGACTAAATCAGGTTCACGATAAGTTTGAAGCAGTTCATCTATCAATACAAGGCGCTGAATATTGAAAGATGAACATTCGAAAATGATGTGATTTATAGATTGGATTTCTTGTGATTGGCAATAATCGCAATAAGGGGAATTTATCATTTTTAAACGATGGAGATGATAATTCAAACGACAATGACCAAATCGCAAGCGGCAAATAGTTGAGTAAAACTTTCTGTTCATGAAAATTTTACTCTTACAGAACCAAGGTACAGAATCAATCTGAACATCCAAAGCAGCATGCCAGGAACCCTTATTCTCGACCTGTGTACAATGATACGAATGTCTCCCCCATGATTGACACATTCGTTGTCTTAAAAGACTTACAACGTCTGTGTGTGGTAGAGCTACATCAGCATCACCGTTTTCAAGATTAGAATCTATAGTATCTGCTAATTTAACTATAGTGTTGGCTAGATAATCCGCCTTCTCATTACCCTCTACACCTTTATGCGAAGGGACCCACGCAAAACTTACATTAATATCAGAGTCAGCCAGCTCAACCCACAGCTGTTTTATAAGATAAATGATGTAGTTAGTATTAGCATGCAATTTATTATTATTTAAATTTTTTAAAACACTCATGCTATCACTCACCACAACCCATTTTGCATGACCTAAATTACGATTTCTAATATGTTTTAAAGCACTCAGGATTGCAACAGCTTCCGCAGTAAAAATACTAGCGTTTTTATCAATTTTGTGACCGACTCCAATATTCAAAGACGGTTCAAATAAGGCAAAAGACACAGCGTTTTCATTTTTAGATCCATCGGTATAAACAAATTTGCAATCTATAAACTCGGAGAGCATCGCATATACTTCTTCTTTTGTTGACAAATCATTATTGATCACTATATTAATTGCTGGATATTTACTAATAAAAGAACCTTCGTAACAAGGTAACCTAAGACTTGATTGATAGATGTTTAAATTTTGAAGAAAATTTAGAAAGCATTGGAAACCCTCTAACATGTAAAATGGTTTTGAGCCAGGCTGAGCGCTGGACAGATTGGCCAGAAGAGTATTGCCAGAAACACTGAAAAGTTTTAAGACGAATCTTTCTTTTAGAAAGTTGAAACGAATAGGAATTGGCGGAAGTCTGCATTCGAGTTGCATTGCATTTACAGGAGTACTCCTAAATGCCCCTAGAATCAAACGCAGGCATTTGTTTTGAAAGACGTTTATACTATTTACAATTTTTACATCTGCAGCATAACAAAAGAAACCATATTCAAAATGGCTGCGAACTAAAGATTTATACAAGGTTAGTAGTATTTTTGGGTCTGCACCCCAATAGGATCCAGACAAAGACTTTAAAATATTGTAAGCTTTGTTAGCTTTGTTAATTATATGCTTAGTATAATTCATCCAGGATAAATTATGGGAGAATAATACTCCCAAAAATTTAACCTCTTGTGATACAGGCAAAGGCAAATTATTGTATTGGATAGCTGGCATATCAATAATATGCCTTTTACCAAAGACAACAACTTTAGATTTCGATGGATTAACATTAAGATCTAGATAGGAAAAATATTTATTAAGCTTTGTTAATGCATCATTAACAATTTCAGCTACTTGAGCTAAATTTGTTCCCGACGCATAAACAACCAAATCATCTGCAAACTGTAAATTTTTGACTTGCGAACCCAATATTAAATTTAAACGACGTATGTACAATATAAATATTAAAGGTGACAAAATACCACCCTGGCATACACCTACCGAGGATAACCTCGGCCCATATAGATGTCTATTGTATTTTACGAAAACTTCTCTATTTCTTAAAAAAGCTTGAACCCAATTGACAATTTTTCCAGGAATTCCTATCGATAACAATTCTCGACAGAGTACATCAATATTGACACTATTAAAAGCGCCAGAAATGTCGAAGAAAACCGCCAATAAACGATTGTTTGTAGCCAAAGAATTATGAATATCAAGTTCTAATTGACAAATACTTTCACGAGCTGAATGATTTCTACGAAAACCAAATTGATTTGACGACAGAATTTTGTTGTGTTCTACATAAAATTCCAAGCGTTGTTTTAGCAGTTGTTCAAATATTTTACCGACACATGACGTAAGCGCTATAGGACGATAGGAATCAGGACATAGCTTGGGTTTATTAGGCTTTAAAATTGGTACCAAACAATCGATTTTCCAATCCGAAGGTATGTCGTTATTTGTCCAGAGTGAATTCAAAATCATTAGAAAAATTTCCAAACTATTACTACTCAGTTTCTTAAAAATAATGTACGGTATTCCGTCAAGACCAAAAGCTGTATCTCTTCTAGAATGAATCGCAGATATTAATTCATTAGTTGAGAATACATCGAGTAAAAAAGAATTGCTGGTATTTACACTAATTGAGTTAAATGCATCCTGTCTGGGTGACACAAAATCAGGAGTATACTTCATTAAAAAATCCAAAATCCACGTGTCATCTTCATTGTCGTAAGAAATGTATGTTTTATTAAATTTACGAATAAATTTCCATATTAAAGAAATTGGGGTACAACGATTAAATTTTTCACAAAGGGAAAACCAACTTTTTTGTCTTTCTAATTTTATGGTTAGTTTTTTAAGAGCCCGAAGTCTCTTGAATTCACAATAACTTTCTTCTGTTGGATTAGATCTAAAATGTAGATAAGCTTCTTTGGAATTCAAAACGGCATCAGAACATTTCTGATTCCACCATGGAAGGGATGGGGATGGTATTTCACCATTTTTAGGACGACATGACCGTTGACTGACATTATTATTTTATTTTATTAATTCTTTATTTCAGACTACACAGGTCCATACAAAATTAAAATTAAAATTAAACTAAAATTACACAAAAAGGTGAGAGCCTCATTTGGCTCGTCTAGACACTACAAATTAAACAACTAAATTAAACAACACTACAAATTAAACAACGAAATAAAAGTACTCTAAATTAAATGAGATCAAAGAACTAACTAGGTATAACTAACTTAATCCAGTGAATGAAAATTGGACAGTCAACCTTGACCGCAATTAATTTCAAAATGCCATTAGGGCTGTTCCTAATGCGCCCGAGTAGCGAGGCTATTCTCTTTCGCCTAATCGCCTGAAAGCCGTCAGTTCTCGCGTCTGCAAACATACCAGACGCGCTGCAGAATCGAGGTAGCCCTAATAGCATTCTGAAAATATTATTATATTGAACGCGAAGAGCGCTGATTGATCTTTGAGTGTATTGAACCCATAGACTGCTGGTATAAAAACACTGGCAATACGCTTTGAACAGAGTGATTTTAGCTTCTACAGAGCAGTGAGAAAACCTACGTGCTATCATATTCCCTCTTACCGCCAGCGCTCTTCGTTCCCTTTCTATATCGGCATCATCCTTTAGGTCACTAGTTACTATATGCCCAAGATACTTAAATTGTTTAACAACATTCAGTGATGTGCCATAAAGTTTTACAGGAGGTACATTATCAGGAGTTTTATTGTTACCCGTAATAATTAAAATCTCGCTTTTCTTAACATTATATCTAAGGCCATGTCTTTCTGCGTATGATTCACATAGTGAAACCAATTTCCTAAGTCCGCTGATCGAGGGACTCAACAGGACCATGTCGTCCGCGTAGCTTATGTTGTTGATCATTGTCCCATCAATGGAACAGCCGACATTTGTCCTATTCAATTCCTCAATCAGTTCATTTATATAAAGGTTGAACAAGGTAGGAGATGTCAACCCACCCTGCCGAACACCACATTCTAAGTTGTACTTTTCTGATAGTTCATTACCCCATTTGACAGAGTTTACCTGATTTGCGTACCAGAACTTGAAAACATTTAATAGCTCTTCAGGCAGCAACCCTTCCAGTTTTTTCCATAAAAATTATTGACAGTGACAATAGAAGAGCTTGCTAAATTATTTGAATTATTGTTATGGATAGATTTCGCAACTGCTGTGCGTAAAATTTTACAAAATTCTTGATAGGAATCTTGAGGACATCGAGCGTCTATTTCAAAATCAACCAACAAGGTATCCATACAATCATTAAACACTTTCCAATCCACACGTTTAAAATTTGGGTAGATGGGCAAATGTTTATTATTACAATTATTATTAGCTGAATTATTACTATTATTGTTAAACAAGACTTTAATTATTACAGGAAGGTGATAACTAGTGCCCAAAGGACTATCATGAACGGACCATTCACATTGTAGTGACAAAGACGGCGAAACCACTGTCAAATCTAGTGCGTTTGGACGCCACGACAGCGAACCAATTGTCGTCGCTTGACCATCATTTAACAGAACCAAATTGTTTTCATCAATGACCTCCAAAACCTCTCTCCCACGAGGAGAGTCAGAGCCACAGCCCCAAGATGTATGATGGGCATTAAAGTCGCCTGCAAGTATTAATGGCCCAGTAATCGACTTTATTAGTGCATCAAATTTACTTTTGCTAAAAGCTGGATTACTATTTGTTGGACAATAAAAACTAAGAATACTTATCTCCTTTTTGTTAATAGTAACTCTGATACAAATATTTTGCAGCGAATTATCAAAGTAAGTAGTAATGTTAGAATAAGTTATACTATTATGAATTAAAATGGCTACTCCATTATGATTGTTACCACAATCATTACGTTCAATATTGTAATATTTTATTTTGAATTGTTGGTGCGGTTTAAACCATGTTTCTGAAATTATTGCTATATGAATATTATTTGTATAAAGAAAATTAGTAAATATTTGCTTATTACTGTTTAGACTTTGTGCATTCCATTGTATAATGTTTAAAAAATCCATTATACAGATGGAGGGAGCTTATTACTGAGAGTTTTTTTTAGGGTCTCTCTGATAGACCCAGAATTTATTGGAACATCTTTGTTGCTCATCATCTTTGTTATTGTTTCAATTAAGATGTTTATAAAAACTTCTGACTTCATTAAATTATTTACCTGTACATCAAGGGTTCTTGCAGATAGTTGTGGAAAGGATTTAGAATCGAAAAGATCCGAATAGGTTACAGTTCTAGACTTGATTTTGTTTTCTTCTACCTTCTGCTTTTTAAGAGGACACATTGATGATATGGCTATGTGGTTTCCATTACAATTTTTACATTTGGCATTTTTTGGGTCAACTTTACACTGGCGGAAATTGTGTTCCTCGGTGCAGATAGAGCACACTTCAACATTTTTACAAAACTTGGCAATGTGGCCATACCTCATGCATTTAAGGCACTGCTTCACAGGAGGTATGTACACTTTGACCTCATGTCTCCAGGAGTCTAGGTACACATGTTCCGGGAGAATGGTGGAAGCAAAGGTCACCGCAACTGCCTGTGTGGGTAGAAAGGCAGCGCCACCATCGCTTCTCACTCTGCGCATGAAGCGTCTCACCTGAATAACGTTCCTTGAACTGCCTATCAGTGAAAATATTTGTTTGTTAGACATCTCCACCGGAACCGAGGTAAGAACCCCAGTAACTTCGGTATCACCTGCTGGTATGGTAGCTTTAAGGGACAGCTGATCAAGAAGTTTTACATTTTGTAAGAACATGTTTGCGTTGTTAGGGAGATCAAATGTGATCCCTACCTTATATTTATTGATGGACCTGAGGTGCATAACACCTGAGACGCCATGATCTCTTAACCCTTTTGAAAGGGACATACGATCGCGATCAGTAAATGCTCTATCTTCGGTTTTATGAGTCAAAAAGACAATGAACTCATTTTTTTTAGAATCCTCGGGGTACTTACGCGAGTACCCAGAGACCTTAAATATAGCATACTTATCCGCTTGTTTATGGTTCTTGTTTTGTGATGAGCAGTCTACTGATACTACCGACTTCGCATCTTCTGTATCCGAAGAATCAGAAGTCGATGCCTGTAGCGATTCATCAGGGGGAGGCGGTTCCTCCTTTCTCCTCCTTTTCTTCCCCATCCCGGACCACAACCGTGCACTTCCTGGTATAGCCACCTATTTACAAGTATTTCGGGCTATCCCCGAGGAAAATTTACCTAATTTTAATTAAATAAAGCAAAAATTTTCCAAAAGCGCGCCTTTTCACTTTTGTAGTTCCCGCCTTTTTCCCGGACCTGAGCCATTGAAAATTAAATTAAATAATATAAATTGTGTTGACACGTCTTAATATGCCAACGTTCAAACCTTCTCAATCCTTAGAACTACGGGAGAGATGGGAGTCTGGGTTTCATAAAATAAAACAAAGCGGTACTCACGTTTACCCATACCTTTTATTCAGGAGGTAACTTATTCACACTAACTTTTCACAATGACTTCACTTATTAGAAAAAGTCTTAATCCTTCGATAATCGCAACTAGACTGACGGAGCTGTGCTCCGTTTGCCGTGATACCCCCTCTCCAATCACAACCGGCTAACGCCATCTATGTTGTGACTGGTCGAGTCAAAAGCACAACAACGGTCGTTTAGCAACTGAAGTCAAATGCTGCTTTCATCTCAATAAAGCAGCGTTTGCATTCAGTAATTTGTGAATTAATTATTGCAAAATTATTAAATAATTACCATCAAAATAATCTAATACCTTAACAATTTACAACAGTCGGCCATCCAAAACCAAGAGCATGGCCTCATGCTCTATTCACAGTAAAATAAGATGATCACTTTATATCAATGAAGTACCTTCTTTGCGTTTAATTTATTAAGATTTTATTGAATGTTTGACCATATTGTTTACTTGATGATTTATTCCATTTAATTTTAATTTTTAATCTTTACAGTGCCTCTTTACAGCGTATTCTGTGGTAGGTATTTAAGTTAATATTTTAATCACTTTAGATTACAGTTGGTTTATTAATTAGGAATTATTATTATTATTTTTATGTATTATCAATGAAATCCTATGTACCTAATGAATGTTTTTACATTGTTATGTACTCATCCGAAAAGTCAAGGCTTGTTACGCAAAACTTATTAGGTATCTACTATCAACTAATAGAAAACTGTAAAAAGCTAAAATCCAAAATAAAGTATATGGATAAACTAAATGCAAATGCACTAAGTAAATGATTCTGATTCTGAAAATCGGGTTTGTCCGTTTATCTTTTTGTCCATTCGTTTACTCGCGTATCACGCCTTAACTACTAGACCGACCCTAACAAAACTTATATATCATTCAGAAGACCCTTTTCTGGATTAAGACATAGGCTTCATTGAAGTCAAAGACGTGGATTCCTAAACACAGCCTGAACTATCCAAACAAAAAGCAGCCATTTGCCACGCGGTTCATCGTATGTTGGTGACAGACACTTTGGTGGAAAGCTTAGCACGTGTAACAAGTTGCAGGCATCAACTTGTTACTATATAATATTAATAATATTTATCAACTTTGTAAACATATTATTCTGCTTCTGATTCTGAATCTATACGAACAGACAATATTATTATTCCCACCTTAGAAGCACATACTCAGTATGATTTCGGCACAGTACCTACACTTAACATGTAAGGGAATTGTTCAATTAAGGGTTCGACGTATGTAAAACGATGTCGGTTATTTATTTTTATTTTACTATATATAATTATTATTATTATTGTTGTCTAGATGTTCATCAGCTCGACTCGCTAGAGTCGGAAAATAAATGATGCACACGGGCCTAAGCCAAGTGTACATCAGTTGATATTTGTTGAAAGATTTGGATTATTATAATTTTTTTTTTCTTAACATTGCGTAGCCAAGCGTATGCGATACGCAAAGGTCAAACGAATTTGATATTGATACGTCCTCGACCTACGAGGGCCCGGCGCGGAACGACAGCTACTTGCAGCGCTGCGCCGCATATTCTATAATATTATGTGATTCCATTTTTTTTTTTAAATAAAAATAATAAAAGCTTGAAGACTAATTTTCTTTTGATTGCAAACACAAAGCCTGAAGTTTAATATACTATGTGTATACCAGTCGTAAACGTCTTAGGTACTCACGTAGAACCAACCGTTGGCTTAAAGAGCAAATTGCAGTGTTTTCAAAAATTTACTTGTCAAAAATATTGTATGAACACACTGCAATTTTCCTTGAGGATATCAAATCAAGACAAAATCAAGATAAATCAAGACAAACTGAATATTAATATAAAGTTTTGAAACATCTCTCGAAACTATTTTTATGCGTTAAATCAAAGCCGAAAGCTTACTTATTTTACTCATCTTACGAAGACGCGTATTACAAACCAATTCTCTTATAAGATGTCTTATTCAAAAATCTTCCTACATATATTATTATATACATACATTTATTTTGTTTGTAGCGCCATCTAGCTACTGTGTTCTCCTCAAAATCAAACTTATATTCCTACAAAATATAGCTACGTCAGGCAATAGTCTAGATCCGGGATTCCCAAAGTGGGTTCCCCGGAAACTAGGGGTTCCGTAGAATACTCTGCAGGGTTCTGCCAAACTTATCTATTGGTTGGTGTTAGAAGTGAACACCCTCAAATAGCCAAAAAGGCTGTCTTGACATTACTCCCATTATTCACAACGTCTCGTTGGGAAACAGGCTTCCCAACCTAAGCTTGTACAAAAAAAAAACAAGATTGGATGCTGTCCCAGCTATAGGTACGTATACAATAAAATTGTCGGACATAATACTCTACCACAAAACAATTAGATAGGTATTATTAATAAAACAGTAAAACAGTTTCATTCGTCACATTAAACCTTTGTGTTTCAGATTATAATACATATTTCTTTAAATAAATTGCTTTATATAAATATTAGTGTTGATCATCTAATACGGGGTTCCATAAAATGAAAGGTGTTCCGTAATCTTTAAAGTTTAAGAAGTCCTGGTCTAGAGGGCATTCTTACAAAAATTATACCAACACCAGACACTCTAGTCCAGGGGGCATTACAAATTTATACCAACGCCAGACATACTCATCTAGAGGGCATTCTTACAAAAATATACCAACGACAGACATACTCGTCTAGAGGGCATTCTTACTAAAATATACCAACGCCAGACACTAGTCCAGGGGGTATTACAGAAATATACCAACGCGAGACATACTCGTCTCGAGGGTATGCTTAACCACAATATACCAACGCCAGACACTAGTCCAGAGGGTATTACAACGATATACCAACGCCAGACACACTCGTCTAGAGGGTATGCTTAACTAATAATATACCAACGCCGAACACTAGTCCAGAGGGTATTTATGTATGCACTGAAATTCATACTTACACTAAATTAAATTCTGTTGTAAATGGCTCGTGCAGTGTTACTCGTAAATTCATATATCGAGACTAATATAATTATTAAGCTTTCACTTGCACTGCGGATTAAAGAGTCCCAATATGGTCGTCATAGAATGTAAAAGGTATAAAAAGTAAGAGTTAAACACGCATCGTGACACAATCAGAAATAACCTGGAATGTAAATAGGCTTTGTATATGCCTGAGGACGGTGTAATAATGTGCTAAGCTGGAGGCAGACTATGCCCAGTATGCATCCCTTACATTACGTCATCAGTACTTAAAAACCTTAGGTTAGAAACTGGAAACACTCCGTTTTCTGTAAAACGAAACAAAACAAAAGACCAACCAATGAGATTTTATACAATGGACTTTGCATTGGTGCTCTAAAACTAGACTGATACAATCGTGCTCAGGCGAGGACATGATCGCTCTCCTTAGTTATTCATCAACCACCTAAATACGGTAGATTGACGATCTACAATGTATAAAAATGAATCAGCGTAAAACATCACATTTCAAAAGTGTTAACATTTTTGCCCTTTTGGTATTGAGGAAATGATGGTTACTGCTGTATTGTAGTTCAATCGTACTGATACTACGAAGAGTGTATGTACGCCTACTTCGCTTCTGACCTGACGATACTAAAATACTTAATCAAGCTGTGAGATCTCACTGTTTCTGGTTCTCTGCAAGGCTACATGCTGCTGCTGGGTAAACGTCTGCATAACCAATAAAGAAACATATGAAGTCACCAAGGACACTCAGCGAAACCAGGTGTGCCACAATTCTACGAGTAATCTTTTGAACAAGACGTTACTTTAAACGTGTTACACTTGCTACCAAACCAAACCCTAGTTAAATATCTATTTGAAGACTGCGGAAGGTCTGATTAGATTAGGAATGACCACCACGTCGCTAAAGTTAAAACGCGAACGGTTAAAAGTGGTGGTGTGCATCACTCTCGTTCCATCACGACGAGCTACTACCAAACGTGATCCCTTTCGCCAGATTGGAGTGACAGTAACCTCTGTCGCGCGCGGCTGTTTCACTAGAAAGGGCCGTTAGAACATGTACTATTGCAATCTACTAATCCAACATTCTGATCCACTGGCGATGCTAGAACGCTTCCAGCGCTACGTACCCTGTCTTCATATGTAAGTAATAGCACTTGGCCCTTAAATTTATAAATTGTTTTGTCATGTTGGTGATCAATGAAATAAAAAATAAAACAACACTACCGTCATTAATAAAAGTCCTTATCATCCATTATTTACAGAGTTAGGCTGGCCGCGGTGAGGAGTTGTCAAGACTCAGGAGGCAACACACGTTGAATAATACACCTCAACGCGAGAGGAGCGCAGCTCTTATTTCCCCACCTTGAATTAGACAGCGTTCTCGTTCGTTGGGTCTTTACAAAATACTGCTAAACTACGTGAGCGTTAGTTAGCAATCCTACTGCACAGAGAACATTTTCGCTACAAGTTCTATGCATTGAACCTGAACTAAAAAAGAGAAGAAACCTAGAGAAATTCATTAATGAGGGTTTCCTGTTATATCACAAGTATTACCTACATGAAAACGACAAAATATCTATTTGCGCGGCTTCAGCACCCAGCATAACAGACCGATCATCAATACTATGCAAGATGCAATATTGTACGTCGATTGACAAAAACTAACCTTTATAATACCTAGTAGGTATTCCCCTAGCGACTAGGTAAAGCAGGTTCACTCGATCCACATATCACACAACATTCGACCGTAATTTTCTCTTGGACATTACAAAAACAAAAACCTTGTCTTGCCATTCTACCAAGTTGAACGACAGATGAAAAACCATCGATGATAAGCCTATCTCAGCAAAATAATTTTGATTTCCATCCATAGATCTGGTGAATAGTCAAAGTTAAAAACTTTCATTCACCAAAATAACAATAATCACTTAGGATCGTCGGTGCTCGTTTCTTGTAACCAGAGCCTAGAAGAACGGGCAAGAAACTACAGCCTTGTTCCTAGCGTTTTTCCTACAAAGAAATATTTATATAATAATATAATTTAAGTATACTTAGATAATGGAGTTCCAGTGTGGTGACATCCACATAGTTATATCAAATTTAGAAGAGGTTTCTATTTTTTTTGACTGTAATATATCCTAGCTGTTACTGAGCATACATTGCCATAAATTATGTACTACTTATCACAATACGGTTTTGTGTGACAGCGTCAAACACTTTGAAAGGTAATTTCTGGTCTCCTTCAGGTCTATTTACGCATGATGATGCAATCAACTGACAAGAACTACATTCGTCTAAATGTTTTCAGAGCCAACTCAGTAGATTTGTTGTTCCTTGGGCAGTTAGGATAAAGCTACGTGCAATGTGCGAAATGTATGACAGCGCACCATTATCTTTGTGTACCTACCTATACCCTGGCCACGCCTGGCAAATCTAAACGTGGTAGCGGTGCTGATACAACAAAGGATTGGACGTGCCCTAGATGCCTGGAGGATACTCCTTTAGGCCGCTAAAAGTGACAGTACCTCAGTTCGTCAGGGCCAGGCAACCAGCACCGCTGTGCGCCCCACAAAGCGGCCAGCATTATCTTTTCCTCCTGTTTTTGAGTTGGCTGGTAATACGTAAGGGCACGCGGACTGCGGCAACTGGCGGCTCGTAGACCATTGAGGCTGATAGCACGCAGAATGTCGTGGCTAGTAGTACCTGGACTGCTGCGGCTGGTGATATGCAGTAGCGCGCGAACTGCGGCAACTGGCGGCTCGTAGACCATTGAGGCTGATAGCACGCAGACTGTCGTGGCTAGTAGCACCTGGACTGCTGCGGCTGGTGATACGCAGTGGCACGCGGACTGCGGCAACGGGCTGCTCGTAGACCACTGAGGCTGATAGCACGCAGACTGTCGTGGCTAGTAGCACCTGGACTGCTGCGGCTGGTGATACGCAGTGGCACGCGGACTGCAGCAACTGGCGGCTCGCAGACTATTGGAGTTGATAGCACGCAGACTATCGTAACACGTAGCATACGGACTGCGGCGGCTGGTGCGGTGACACGTGGCACGCGG
Organism: Eulithis prunata; assembly: GCA_918843925.1. Lineage (NCBI taxonomy): Eukaryota > Metazoa > Arthropoda > Insecta > Lepidoptera > Geometridae > Eulithis > Eulithis prunata. The sequence goes on from OU974035.1 coordinate 611,385, forward strand.
CCTGTGGCAGCTGGTGACGCGCGGCTGTGGCACGTGATGATGTACGCCTTTGTACCCTGATCCCAGTAGTTTCGGGCTCATTGGTGGCATGTGTACTACACGTTCTGACGAGTTCTTCATGAAGTTGGGCTGTAAAATCAGTTAAGGCCACGCACAAGTAATTTGTCGACGCAATAAAGGTATATTAATTAATATACTGTAATTCATGCTGGAATAAACTAGGTCGAGAACCTTTAATTTAAGGTTGCTTAAGCGGTTAAACACGGGGCTCAGTTACTTATCTAATGTTTGAGGGTAGGAAAAAAAAAATGTTGAATGATAGTCTCGGTAATTTCTATGAGTTCATCCCACTTCTGATCTGTTGACACGTCTTAATATGCCAACGTTCAAACCTTCTCAATCCTTAGAACTACGGGAGAGATGGGAGTCTGGGTTTCATAAAATAAAACAAAGCGGTACTCACGTTTACCCATACCTTTTATTCAGGAGGTAACTTATTCACACTAACTTTTCACAATGACTTCACTTATTAGAAAAAGTCTTAATCCTTCGATAATCGCAACTAGACTGACGGAGCTGTGCTCCGTTTGCCGTGATACCCCCTCTCCAATCACAACCGGCTAACGCCATCTATGTTGTGACTGGTCGAGTCAAAAGCACAACAACGGTCGTTTAGCAACTGAAGTCAAATGCTGCTTTCATCTCAATAAAGCAGCGTTTGCATTCAGTAATTTGTGAATTAATTATTGCAAAATTATTAAATAATTACCATCAAAATAATCTAATACCTTAACAATTTACAACAATTGTCAAAGGTAGGTAAACAGACATAGACTGGCAAAGAGAATGCAAAAATAGACAGGAGAAAAAAAACTTGAGGGGCAATGGATGGAGGAAACAAGCAAGATGGCAAGAGTGTTTTTTTTCTCTGGAAGAAACGAAATAAACAAAAACAACCATGGAAAGCCCCAATTGTACGACCCAGGAAAGCACAACCTTGTTTACTGCATTTACTTAACTATACGAACCATAAAAAAAAACTTCGTCGCTACTCCCCGCAAACTATTAGTTGTTGGTGTCACCTTGCAACCTATTTTATTAGACCATCACGCTTATCCATTGAAAAGCTTTAAGTTCAAACTAAGTCCTAACTAAGTACATGTAGTTCACGGCCTTCATTTCCAAGGCTGTGTTTTTCATGGTCGTGAAATGATGGCACCCACTCACACTGTTGACAGCTTGTTCTGTGGTTGGTATTACTGGACTTCACTGGTTGTTTTCATTTTGTTTTGTTGGTTTGGTTGTTGATTTCTTGATTTCGATTGTTTTTGGTTGTTGATTCGCTTTCGCTTCGCCGCGCGCCGCAACCACTTGTGTTGCGTGTTCTTTTGTCGTGGTGTTATTTGCTTTTGCAATACAATGGGCGCCTTTATTTACTTCACGTTTTTCCTGTGCTTTTCAGCAAAAGGTGAGTCGTGTAGTTTCATGCAAACAAATAGGTAATTGACATGGCTTTTTCAAATTTAAAATTCCTTGTCCATTCCATTTTCAAAATTGACACGCCCAAGCCTAGTTTTCGTTTGTTATTTTTTTACTAAAAATGGTCTAGCTTTGCTTTGGTTTCATAATAAAAGCAAAGCTGCTAAATAATCAATCATAGCTTAACTATAAAAGATACTGTTATTTTTAATTAGCCGTACAAGTTTTTTGCCCATTATTTCAAACTCTGGCTCAACTTACGAGTGCAAGAAACTAACACTTTGATTCAGTATAAAACAGACTGGCGAAACTCTCGAACTAGACTCGTGCTTTCGAAAAACGAACAATGTATCGTTTCAAACATTGGTCAAAATTTGAATCTTGTTTCATACAAAACGAGATCTTCAGTGGGTCATTTTGGTAGAATGGGAGTCCCGCTTCTTCATAAGTAGGTACTACGTGTTACATATTTTTTCGTATAAAATACAATTTAAAATGATTTCACTAAATAATTGAGCATTGGCTATTATTCTAGCACTGAATATTGTGGCTTATTCTCAACGAGCTTACTAGCAGTAAAAATAAAACCTCCTTACTATTTTATGCTCCATACATGACTAGTACCAAAGCTATACAATAAAATGGTGTTGTTTCAGTATTGGCGCAGAGAACGCCAACTATATCCCACATCACACAGGAGCAGATTAGGGATATTGGCGGTCAAGTCGACCTGCAGTGCTCCGTACATTACTCTCAAGACTTTCCTGTTATCTGGGTAAGTTATAGTTTATTTATTTATTTACTGTTTTATATCTGTAGGTAGGCATCTTATGTAAAATAATGACAGTGCTTTTACATTAATTAGTTGTACACATGTAAGTACCTGGAGATGCACAACGACAAATGGACAAAAAAAGTAACAAAATGGAAAGGTCCCACAGGAACGAGAAGACCAGGTAGACCAAACACTAGATGGGCAGACGATATACAAAAGGGAGTAAATACCACATAATGGCTAGATCTTGCTCTGGATCGAGACAGCTGGAAAAAACTGGAGGAGGCCTATACCCAAGAGGGGTCCTAAATAATTTTTAGTTTAGTTAGTTTTATTTAGATTTAATTTATTTCTATCTATTTAAGTAGTAGTAGAGCTCTTTGTGAGAGCTCGTCAGGGTTCAGTACTAGCACCGTACCTATTTCTGCCGCCAAGCAGCGATGCTCGCATTGCTGTGTTCCGGTTTGAAGGGTAAGGGCGCCGGTGTAATTACAGGCACATGAGACTTCAACATTTTGAAAAGAAAAATTTGTTGGTTAGTTACCTATTCATATTTACTGCAAACTCAAGCATAGAATTTTGATCTTATCACCAAACTGGCGAAACTCTCGAACTAGACTCGTGCTTTCGAAAAACGAACGTATGAAACGGAGGTCAAAATTTGAATCACGTTTCATACAAAACGAGATTTTTAGTGTGTAATATTGGTATTTTATTCACAAGAGTGTTGAAAAACGTCGTATGATACACGTGTGTATTGATGATTACCGTTCTCGGCTCTCTTAAGACCCTCGCCTACGGCTCGGGTCTCAATGGCGCCTCGGCGGTAATCACCAATGTTACACACTAGTACCATAATGTACTATTGTTATTAGCAACAGACACTGTGACCCCTCGCTAGGTTCCCCCCTGTGGTATCAGTAACCATAAAGTACCGAAGCACCCCTAAACAATTATTTGCAGATCTTAAACTTTAAACGGATCGAATTTAGTAGTAGTAGAGCTCTTTGTGAGAGCTCGTCCGGGTTCAGTACTAGCACCGTACCTATTTCTGCCGCCAAGCAGCGATGCTCGCATTGCTGTGTTCCGGTTTGAAGGGTAAGGGCGCCGGTGTAATTACACGCACATGAGACTTCAACATCTTTACGTCTCAGAGTGATGGACGCAGTGCATTGCCTTACAGGGACGTCCTCATTGGACTTGCTCTGTGAGGTAATGCATTGTTATAGGCACAAGTTACTACTTAACATCAGGTGAGCTTGTTAATTGGTTATTAGCTTGTTCCATTACTACTATCATAAAAAAACCAATAATGTAATAGTTAGTAGGAATAAAAGGCTTTTTTATTTTATTTTATTTTATAAGTACCTGGAGAAGATATTATCAGCAAATACCTAATAATCTATATGCCGGCGTCTGTGTTCCCGAATGACTATAATTTGGAAGTTTTCAAGAGTAGAGTGAATAGGTATCTTCTAGGTAACCTTGCTACATCGTCGACCACGTCATTACTTAACATCAGGTGAGATTGTGGTCAAACGGTTGCCTATATTGTATAAAAAAAAAAAAAACAAGTTCATTAAACGAGCCTAAGTTCATATCCGTTTTGAGTAATATTCTGTTGGTTCCAGGTGAAATATGACCAGATCAAATCAGTGGAGTCCATCCCTCTGTCTAACAACGCTAACCTCATCATCAAGGACTCAAGATTCTCACTTCGGTTTGATGATGCGACTGCCACTTATACATTATCGGTAAGTTTAAGATATTACTAGCTTCCGTCTTCGGCCCGTTGGATCCCGTTGATTTTCCAGGATAAAAAGTAGCCTATGTGTTAATCCAGGTCACATACAATATATATTCCGGGCTTATAGTTTAGGCTGTGCGTTGATTCTCTGTCAGCTTCAAAAGAGTTTTATAATATTGATTGATGATATATAATATTTTTCTACTAGATAAAGGACATACAAGAGAACGACGCCGGCTGGTATCAATGCCAAGTACTGATCTCCATATCCAACAAGATAGCAGCGGAGGTGGAACTTCAGGTCCGCCGCCCGCCCATCGTCAGTGATAACTCCACGCGCTCGCTGGTCGCCAGCGAGGGTGAAAGTAAGTATACGACAGTCATGGCTCAGTCGGTGGTAGCTCTGCCTTCCGTGCTGTGGGACGTGGTTTCGAACCCCACGGAGAACAAACATTTGTGTGGCAAACATTGATATTTGTTCTGTGTCTGGGTGTTACTATGTTTAAGTATGTATTTACAAAAAAAAAAATATGTAAGTATTGTATCAGCAATCTAGGTTACTTGTAATAATTCACTGCTGGCTGTCTATGATCATCATCATCTTCCTACCCTTGTCCCACGCTAAGTAGGGTCGGTACAACATGTCTTCGTCTTCCACTCTCCTCTATCAGCCGTCATCTCGGTGTTCACTCCTTTCTTACTCATATCTTCTTTCACACAGTCCATCCATCTTTTCTTTGGCCTACCTCTACTTCTACATCCGTCCACATTCGTGTCTAGCACTCTTCTCGTAATATGGCTTTCTTCCCTCCGCATGACATGCCCATACCACGCTAACCTATTACTCCTCAACTTGTCCGTTATTGGCGCTACTTTCAAACTTCCTCTTATATACTCATTCCTTATTTTATCCATTCTAGTCACTCCACACATCCATCTCAACATTCGCATCTCTGCTGCATGCACGCTTCTCTCGTCCGTCCCTTTCATTGCCCAACATTCTGATCCATACAGTACTGCTGGCTGTCTATGATGATGATGAAAAAAATATTTGTGCTAGCTATATTTATTTAATTGATATATTTATTAAAGGTGTCCAAATGGAATGTTACGCGGGCGGCTTCCCATCTCCAAAGATATCGTGGCGCCGTGAGAATAACGCTATTCTGCCAACCGGAGGATCTATTTATAGGTAAGTTACACTATTATAAAACTGTAAAAAAGCCAAAAACTAAAATTAAAGATATGGATAAACTAAATATGCAGATCTACTAAATAAACGATTCTGATTCCGAAAATCGAGTTTGTCTGTTTGTTTGTTCGCGGATCACGCCTAAACTACTGGACCAATTTCAACGAAACTTATACCATTCGGAAGCCCTTTTTCCGGATTGAAACATAAGCTATATTTTATTGAAATCAAAGACGTGGATTCTTAGATACAGCTTGAACTATAAACCAAAAGCAGCCATTTGCTACGAGGCTCATCGTAAGCTGGTTGACAGATTTTACGTACGAATTTGCGGGTATTAGCTAGTTGCATTATATTTCTGTTTACGAGCTTCGACCTCATTATCGGACCCTGGTTATCACGGGTCACAAGGTCGAAAGAATGTATAGATAAAAGGTCAAACATAATGCATCTTCACCATTTAACACATATTATATTGTTAGACTAGCTGATACCCTGTCACCAGCATACGATGAACCTCGTACCAAATGGTTGCTTATGGTTTAGAGAGTTCAAGCTGTATCTAAGAATCCACGTCTTTGATTTCAATGAAATATAGCATATGTTTCAATCCGGAAAAAGGGTATGCGAATGGCATAAGTTTCGTTAAAATTGGTCCCGCGAACAAACAAACAGACAAACTCGATTTTCGGAATCAGAATAGTTTATTCAGTAGATCTGCATATTTAGTTTATCCATATCTTTATTTTAGTTTTTGGCTTTTAGATAATATGACAGGCGTCACAGCTCAGTCGGTAATAGCTCTGCCTTCCGTGCTGGTCGTGGGTTCGATCCCCATACCCAGACGAAGAAACACGTATGTTTACCACACACACAAATGTTGGTTCTCAGTGGTGATCATAAAAAAATTAATCATCATCCACTGTCAGGGGTGCGTTATCCCCTGAAGAGAGTAGTAGTAAAGTTTATATTAAGGTAGTAGAGGGGTGGAAGGAAACCAAACCCGACGAGTGCTAGTTGGCAACTGAATTTATTGAAGTAGGTAAAAATATAAAACGTGTAATTACTAAATCTAGGTTGAGCATTGACCAGGCGTCCGATGCCTACGCTGCAACTTTTAGTAGGTAGTTTATGCAATGGCTCTGACATCCACAGAGGTAACATCTTGAAGATAGCATCAGTCCACAAGGAAGACCGCGGTACATACTACTGCGTGGCAGAAAATGGCGTCGGCAAGGGCGCTAGGAGAAATATCAATTTGGAAGTTGAATTCGCGCCTGTAGTCACCGTGCCGAGACCTAGACTGGCTCAGGTATGACTAAACAACTAATAAATAACATAATTAATTTATTCACAAAGGAAATTACAACGAATACAGTAGTTACAATACTTACAAAATACACATGAAACAGTTGAGCTATCTACAAACCGTTGCAAACGGTTTATAGATAGCTCAACCGGTCCAAATCAGTAGCAATCGGAAGCGTGCCCAAGACACTGGCTGCATTGCCGCGCATTGCATTGCAACAACTAATTCGATTCAAGGCTTGACAGTTCGCTAATATATATAGTATATATAGTGCCTTCTGGTAAGAGTGGCGTAATATTAAGTCCGGATAAATCACGTAACTAAGCAATTATCATATAAAAATATCGCAGAATTGCTTGGCATCCGGACTTACTATTACGCCGATCTTACCAGAAAGCACTATACCTATTTCTGCCGCCAAGCAGCGATGCTCGCATTGCTGTGTTCCGGTTTGAAGGGTAAGGGCGCCGGTGTAATTACACGCACATGAGACTTCAACATCTTTACGTCTCACAGTGATGGAGGCAGTGCATTGCCTTACAGGGCACGTCCTCATTGGACTTGCTCTGTGAGGTAATGCATTGTTATAGGCTGAAGTTACTACTTAACATCAGGTGAACTATCAGCTTGTTCAATTACTTTTATCATTAAAAAAAAGTATATTGTAAATACTGTATTATTTGTAATTTTCTTTATGAGTAGAGATTGTTGTAATATTGAACCGCTCATGGTTAGGCTTGCTTAGTCAATCTTCACTGATTTTCTTAGTTAAGCGACGTTCTGCGCGATCACTATTTGTATGGGTGACCGTTGTATTTACATCTGAGCGCTTCCGTGCTTCGTGCACGTTACTGTCCCGGCTCTAGCGGTCGTTAAGCCACGACGGAGGCCCTAAGGCGGCCTAGAAACTCCGTCACAAGAGTTAGCCACTAACTCGTAAGTACTAGCTTATTTACTGTTATATTCCAGGCTCTACAATACGATATGGATCTGGAATGTCACGTGGAGGCCTACCCACCGCCGGCTATTACTTGGCTAAAGGATGAAATTCAACTCTCTAACAATCAACATTACAGGTATATCATTATCATCATCATCATCATCATCAATAAAACTCTTTTGAAGCTGACAGAGAATCAACGCACAGCCTAAACTATAAGTCCTAAAGGGATGAAATTTGGAGGGTAGGTAGGTTCCTTATATAGTGTAGGGGTGCACTAAGAAAGGAATTTTGAAAAGTCGCACTCTAAAGGGTCTAGAACGCGAGCAACGCCGCGGGCGACGGCTAGTACATTACATTACAGGTGCGTGGGTCTTGGGTTCGATCCCCACCGAGAACAAACATTTGAGTGTTGCAAACATAGATTTTTGTTCTGTGTCTGGGTGTTACTATGTATTATAAGTATGTATTTACAAAAAAAAAAGTATATAAGTATTCTATCAGCAATGTAGTTTCCATAGTACAAGCTCTGCTTAGTTTGGAACTAGAGGGCGTTGTGTGTCATGTTCAAGGATATTTATTATTATTATATACATAAATTATTTTCTAGTAGGCCCATATGTTCATACTAGTTTGCGCACGCGATTTCGTTCGCGTCCCGTTGGATCCCGTTGATTTTCGGAGATAAAAAGTAGCCAGTGTAAATATTCTTGGACGTATCACACAACGCTCTCTAGTCCCAAACTAAGCAAAGCTTGTACTATGGGAACTAGATTGCTGATCCAATACTTATATACTTTTTTTTGTAAATATATACATACTTATGTATAGTAACACCCAGACATAGATGTTTGTTCTGACAAACACAAATGTTGTTTTCGGTGGGGATCGAACCCACGATCCACAGCGTGTCCGGCAGAGCTATTACCGACTGAGCCGTGACATCTATATTACAGAATATCTCACTTCGCGACCGCTGATGAGTTCACTGACACAACAATTCGAGTGATCACAATCGAGAAGCGACAATTCGGAGTGTTCACATGCAAGGCGCAGAATAAGCTCGGAACTGACGAGGGAAAAGTCGAGCTCACTGGTAAGTACATACTAGGACCTATTCTGTGGTAATTTTTTACTTCAAATAATTTATTTTATAAGTTTAAAAACTTGAAAAACCGAGTTCAATTTGATACAGCTTCATCATCAGATGATGATGATGATGATGGCAGTTCATCATAAACACCATTGAAAAGTCACAGGACCAACCTAGAGTCTAAATGCGGAAACGGGAGTCCAACAATAATAATAATAATAATCTACTCAAATCTATGCTTGAGTAATAATTTCTATATCAGCATGCGGACCTATACTAATATGCTTAGTATTAGTAATGAATGAAATTTGTTTAAAGTTTTTGCTTTTATATGCTCGCCTATTTCCCATATTTAATCGATCATTGAGCTCAGAGGGCCTAGTACGAGTTTTCAGTGTATAGTGTGGGTGTGAAACGTCTGACGCCCAGCACACCAGTGTGCGCTGATTTGTATGGAGACACTGAGCGGATTCTTCGTGAAGCTCGACATGGGAGTACGGGCTTGGTGTAGACCAAGCTTCTCAAAGAATCCGCTCAGTGTCTCCATACAAATCAGCGCAGACTGGTGTGCTACACCAGCGTCCAGCAGGCCTAGAATGCGCACGCGAGATATTTGTCATGTTGTTCTGTCAAAATGTAAGCATTTTGCACCAGTTTCTGAACTATGGCATTATCTGTGGTAATGTTGTCGACAAAACTCGCCTTCTTATTGTCAACTTTTGACACTTGTTACTCGTCGTACCTCTCTGAGGACGAGATAATAGTCATGCAGAAATGTCAAAAGTTGAAGATTCAAAGGCGCGGTTTCTCGACAACATTACCACAGATAATGCAATAGTTCAGAAACTGGTGCAAAATGCTTACATTTTGACAGAACGACATGACAAATATCTCGCGTGCGCATCCTAGGCCCACAAATTTACACAGCAAAACTCGTAGTAGGCCCCCAGATTTGTCATGACTGTTAGATTTCTTTGTGCTTACCCAGACTATTTCCCTTATGTTGCGTATCCTGCCATACAATAAGGGGTCATCCATAAATGACGTCACACGTTAAGGGGGATGAAGGGGGTCGACGAAGTGTGACAAGGGTTGGTAGGGGTCATAACATCTGTGACGTCACATTTCAAACTCTTATACTATTCTAACTTATTGTTATAAGTGTTAAAATATATATTCAAAAATAATTTAAATGGAAATAAAACTCATTTAAAAAATACTGTTTTAATTCAATAATTTCTAGATGTATTATTGCAAGATATGTGACGTTACACCGATGGTAGTGAGAGTGTGACAAGGATGGTGGAGGGGTCCAAAAGACACGAAATTAATGTGACGTAATTTACTGATGACCCCTTATATTGCGTATCTTGCCATACAATAAAGCACGTTATGTATACAACATTAGAGTCCATAATCCCGGTGTGCCCGCCGGCGTGTGGACAGGCTCGGTACGGCGCCGCTGCCACGGTAGCACCCGACGCTACTGTACTCGCTGTCACAGCATTGTACGCTGGATATCTTCTCAAGAGGTACGTGATCAAATAATCCTTGTGTATCCTTGTGTAGGTTTATAGGTGCTGAGAGCAGGAGGCATCGGCACAAGGTTAATTTTTACAGGGATCTGAATATGCTAATTGATTCAACCTATGACGATGTTGTTCAACCGATGACGATCTTTGATTGTTTAGTATTTCAGTGACGATATATAGACCAATTCAACGGATGACGATATTGTTCAACCGATGACGATCTTTGATTGTATAGTATTTCAGTGACGATATATAGACCAATTCAACGGATGACGATATTGTTCAACCGATGACGATCTTTGATTGTATAGTATTTCAGTGACGATCTTTGAATGAATAGGATGACGATCTATAGACCAATTCAACAAATGACGATGTTGCTCAACCGATGACTATATTTTTCAATCGATGACGATCTTTGATAGTATAGTATTTCAGTGACGATCTTTGGTTAAATAGATGACGGTCAACTAGTGACGATCTTTAGTTGTATATTATGTCAACCAGTGACGATCTTGGTTGAATAAATGACGATCTAATAGGATTTCAACTGGTGACGATAAGTGAACAGCAGAGGGTAAGCTCTAGTATTATTCATAATAAATTATATTTAGTTTTATTATTCATTTATTAGTAGATGCATCGTGGATAGATTTTGCAACAATTGCATAGAAAATGTTTTGTTTTGCAGAGTTTTGAGATTTTGTGCAAAAGGCATGCGAATCGATTTTTTTGTATTTCAAAATAGATCTTTAGATACAAAAAAAAATCAGAATCTAAAATCTAGTGATGTTAAAAAAATTTGAAAACATCGCCGTTCGAACGTTGGTTGTTACAATAACAAGTGTATTGTAAGAAACTAAAGTTCCATCATTGCAAGTTTTAAAAAACAGTGGGACCTGAGCCCGTAGTCTGTGCATTTGTTTTACTTTCGACTCGATTATAGCACACGCAAACGCATTCGCAAAGTGAGAAATTTTGTTGGGAATTGCATAATTCCAAAATCTTCCGCTAGAGGCGCTTATCCGGGTTTCAAACAAAATTTCTCGCTTTGCGAATGCGTTTGCGTGTGCTATACTCGAGTCAAAAGTAAAACAAATGCATAGACTTGGGGCTCTGGGCTCCGTCCAATTTGCCCCAGTTCCTTTTATTAGTCAATATTTTTATTATGTATCTTTTATAAATAAAATATAATTTTTTCAGAATCGCCAATCCCAGATATTAACTATCCCGGTTTGCAACCGGATCCACTTAGGAACGGATGTGTCAGTAACGATTTTATCAGCATATTGAGAAATGTTTTAACTTATCTATGTTTTTCTGTCATATGCACCATTTTATATAATTAAGGCCGGAATTCTCAAACGTCACTCAAATTTAAGCAGCACCACTTAAAATTGCTCGGAATCTGTTGACATTACTCATTTGTAAGTGATGGCAATAATTTAAGCGTAAACTTAATATAAGTGGCGTTTAAGTATTCGGCCGTAAGAGTTATTTTTCTGTAATGAGTACAAAACTATGATTTCACTCTTTAACATTATCCCCTTTATTCATATTCGACTGTAATTTTAGCGCGGCTTTAATAAAATGAAAAGAGATGACAGCAGATTTATCGATCCCAATATAATATAATGTCAATTCTTTGTATTTTCGATTATATATCGATGTATGTCTAAATTGAATGTAATATCATGAATTTTTGATGAAGTATCTTTAATATTTGATGGGTTATCATAAATTTATGATGATTATCTTGAAAACTATGAAATTTTTCTAAATTTTTGATGGAATATCATGAATATTTGATGAAATGTTTTAAACTTTGATGGATTATCATGAATATTTGATGAAATATCTTGAACTTTTGACGCAACCTCATAAATATCTGATTAAGTATCCTCAAGATTAAGATATTTTTTTTAAATTTTTGATGGAATATCATGACATTTTGATGTAATTATTAAAATACATTATACCTAATATACTGTGACATTCCTAAGAGATTAAATTAAATAATTAAATAATCAAAATTAAATTATCGTCTTGAATTTTTATAAATAATATGAATATTCCAAACAAAGTCTGAAAAAGCTTGTATTCTGTAAGTTGTAACTTTTATAATGTTTTATCTTAGAACGTAAGTACAGTGTGACTTTTTAAAACATGATTTCAACTCTCAATAGCGCATGCGTCACGGGCTTTGTAGCGATGATCGATATTAGAAAAACATCGATGTTAACATCGAATCAAAAGTATCGATGTACGAAAAATATCAATCTATATTTATCGTATAATATATAATCGGCCTTTACATCTATTGAAGATGATTTATACAGCGTCAGGAGGCAACCTATGCCTACACTTAACGACACACTGCAGTGCCTGGGACAATGTTTAGATGGAGTAGGCTTGTAGTACTATACCATCCTCTCAGCCTAGTCAGACATATCCACAGGAAGGACATCGTCAATACGTAAGGAGCTGACTAAAGCCAAGCGTTTCCTCACGATGTTTTCCTTTACGGTTAAGCTCGTACATATAATGTATTTATCGTACATTGATAAATATCAAAACATCGATGTTTTCCATCTAAAAATCGATGTTTACTAATCATCGATGAATATCGATCATCCCTAGGGCATGCTTCACAATACTTCACATGCGTTGTTCACTGCGCTATAAGGCGTGCCCTTGTTTAACCAAAAATGGCATAGCATAAGTAATCGCCTATCTAAATATGGGATAGTTCAATTAGTTGTTAATCTTAGCACTTTAGCAGCTGTGTTTTTGTGTATTATTGCACTTATTTTTCTAGAATCGATACATAACGTCTTGTAATATGATTGCCTCTTTAGCAAAAAATGAACATTAAAAATTGTTTCGTAAAAACTCATCCAAAATTCTCATATAAAATCTTCTTCTTTTAATAGTGGCCTCTATCCGTTATTTCGACACACAATTTTGTCAGTGTCAATAAAATAATTATTATTGCATTAAAATATTCGATCGCTGGTTTCTATGAAGACTTATTTGTCGATACTAAAAAAACTCTAGAATCTCATAATAACATTTATTCTTCTTATCAGAGTAGAAAAATATTTAGCTTGTTTTAATATTTTTTCATTGCTCTGCCTTTTTTTAGACTTATTTATCAATATTATAAATTTTAGTGAATAATTCCAGTGAATAATTTAAATGAATGATTCCAGTAAATGATTCCAATGAATAATTTAAATTAATGATTCCTGTGAATAATTCCAATTAATAATGGAAATGAATAATTCCAGTGAATAATTTAAATGAATGATTCCAGTAAATGATTCCAATGAATAATTTAAATTAATGATTCCTGTGAATAATTCCAATTAATAATGGAAATGAATAATTCCAGTGAATAATTCCAATGAATAATTCCAGTAAATGATTCCAATGAATAATTTAAATTAATGATTCCAGTGAATATTTCCAATTAATAATGGAAATGAATAATTCCAGTGAATAATTTAAATGAATGATTCCAGTAAATGATTCCAATGAATAATTTAAATTAATGATTCCAGTGAATATTTCCAATTAATAATGGAAATGAATAATTCCAGTGAATAATTCCAATGAATAATTCTAGTGATATTTAATTCGCATCTTTTGTATGTTTGTACTGAATTTTGGACTGTCAACAAATTCCATCCATTTTGTAAACTGTATATTTTAAGTTTGATGTAATAGTCACTAGCAGCTCCAGGGGTGTAAGGAGACCCCTAGGGGGTCCCTGGGTGTCTATTTCTACTCAGGGGACCTGATTTGTCGGGAAAACTAATCAGCTGGGTCGAATGTATCAATATCTTTTTTCAAATTATATGAGTATACTACATGTGGATAATGTATCAATATCTTATGTTGCGTTAACACTATGCCGCAGTCGGCAGGGAAGTGGGCACGAGCATAGTGTGAACACGAACATGCCTCTGTCCCGGCTCCCGGCCCGAGTTCATGCCCTTGCTCTCTAATGAGAATAAAGGCGATGTTGCTGTGGCAATAATGCCGGCAGCGGCATGGGCATAGTGAACGCGGTATTAGACTGCTTTTTCTAGCTAAGCTAAGGTACGTTGCTAAGGATGTGTTTGACATCCATCACTAGGGATCGCTTGTTTTCGTACTAAACGATTCTTATTAGTGGATGTCAAACACATTATAAATAATAATATAATAAATAAATAAATATTCACGGACACTTAACACAACGCTTTCTAGTCCCAAACTAAGCAAAGCTTGTACGATGGAAACTAAATGGCTGATAGAATACATACATTTTTTTTTTAAATACATACTTATAATACATAGAAACACCCAGACACAGAACAAACATCTATGTTTACAACACACAAATCTTTGTTCTCGGTGGGGATTGAACCCACGACCCACAGCACGGAAGGCAGAGCTACTACTGACTGAGCCATGACGCCTGTCTTAAGCATTCCATTCTTAGCAACGTAGCTTAGCTTAGCTCTGCTGGAAAAGTGCCCTTATTCTAAGTGTACCAGATTTTGTGGCCTAGCTAGATAAGTCATTTTTGTGGCCTCTAAGTAATTTTTAACTAAAATATAACTTTTGACTGTAAACAACTTAGTTTATTTATCAGAATTCTCATAATATGTACCTAATTTGTGTTGTGGAATAGATTTAGCTGGTTTTATATTGTAATAAATGATAATATAAATATATTATTTTTATTTATACATACCTACCTACCTAGTATAACTTGAGCTGAGTCAACATAACATGAACTAGCTTCCACCCGCGGCTTCGTCCGCTTGATCCTGTTGATTTTCCGGAATAAAGAACTATGTTTTAATGCAGGTTACGAACTATCCTACTATTAAAAAGTAGCCTATGTGTTAATCCAGGTCACGGACAATATATATTCCAAGTTTCATCCAAATCGGATCAGTAGTTTTTACGTGAAAGAGTAACAAACATCCATCCATCCATGCTTACAAACTTTCGCGTTTATAATAATTAATAATAGGATGCCCAGTGAGGGTACCACTTAACATTAGGTGGGTTATCAGCTTGTTCCATCATTTTGTTGTAAAAAAACATTGATAATATACGATTTATATATTTGGGTACATTATAATTACCTAGATTAATATATTTGCGGTATTATATAAGTACTATACACAGATTATTTTAAATGTTTTAAAGGCGTAACTACACTAGGCGTACAGTCGTCTAGTGTAAACAACCTTTAATCTTAGATCTAAGTTGAATATTTTTACTGACTGACCAATACACAGCCTGAACTGCAAACCCTAAAGTCCAATAATTATTTCTTGGTGTACCCCTCTAGGGTTAAACTAAATCATTTCTTTTTTTACCCCTAAAGGGATGTTTCACAAGACTTCAGTATCCCTAAAATAATTACAAGACATTATTTTTACCCATAAAAGAATATTTTACGAGATTTAGTTACCCCTAAAGGCGTATACTAAGAAATTACTTCTTATTCCCTTGAAGGGGTACACCAAAGAATCATTTCTTATTGTACCCCTAAAGACATGTTTTACAAGACTTTGTTGCCTCTAAAGGTATTACAAACATTATTTCTTATTCTCTTGAAGGGGTACACTAAGAAGTCATTTCTTATTTTACCCCTAAAGAGGGGTTCATCAAGAAATGCCTATTTTGTACCTCGATAACAAGAAATAAGAAATATCTCTCGATCTAAGTGTAAATCACCAAAATATTCTAAAGATTGTCCATATTACATACACGGCCAGTGCGTAGAAAAGTATTCTTGTTATCTGATGCAGATAAAAAAGTCTGAAAAAAAAACAATTAGTTGACATTTCACTCAGCGCCATCTATCTCAATACTAGGCAGTGTAACTATAAAAAAACAATAATAAATATCCTTCGACATTACACACAACGCCCTCTAGTCCCAAACTAAGCAAAGCTTGTACTATGGGAACTAGATCGATGATTGATTGACACTTAAACAAAACTAATAACACTGAAGAAACAAAGAAAAAATGACATTGGTGGATTGAGTTTTGTTGATCGAAACGCGTATCGAGAAGCTATTTGCGAGATATTTTGTATGAAAACCCGATAAGCGCCTCTAGCGGACAATTTGCAAACTATTTTTCACCAAACTGCGAGTTTCCCGATTCTCGCTTGTCGCAAACCTAACAAAACTCAAGACTACGGGCTCGCGACTCAAGCACTAACCTTTGTATGTAAATCTAAACTCAAATCTAAGCTTGAATAATGATTTCTCTATCAACATACGGGCATTTATTTATTTATTGAGGATTGCTAACAAAAGATACACTAAATAACAATAGTTTCATATTACAGTAACTGATATCTAGTGTTCTTGCAATTACAGGCAACCACTGCGTGCACTATATATATATTTTTTTTGTTGAAGTTATACTTCTAATGCGACTTCCAACAAGGTTGCGTTAAACGGGAAGCGTTAGTCTTCCCGTTTAACGCAACTTCTATCCCCCTAATAGAAAGAGACAGAGAGTGATCACATACGGAGACCACCAAAAAACGCAAAACACTTCGATAGCGCGTTCTAGGATCCGACCAAACTTAGCAGCGCCATCTAGTTCCGATTTAGGCAACGTGAGCACAGAACCTTTTCTAACTAAATAAGTACTGCATATTGGTTATGTACATAAAAATAAATACTAAATTAATTTCACATTATACACCGAGCGAGAGTGAATGCGTGGCACTCGAGGTATAACTTCTTCCGCGCGGAGGGATTAAGTTCATATTCATACCTAGCGATAGATGAAATATTGTCGTTCCCTGTCAGGGTTCATATTGAAAGCAAATAAGTTTCAACTTTATTTAAGATCTGTACCCACAATATGAATGCAATAAAGAATTTGAATTTGAATTTACCTTTTCCACTTAATCCTGGCGGCAGGAAGTGTATCATCAGACTCCTTGAAGAGATACCTTCGTATCCCAAATAGATACGAGTCAAAGTACTCATCCCAGTCTATGCAACTCATACTGAACGGAAAAATCTGAAACAAGACTATAAATTAACTTCACTTGAGTTATATTCACACTGGCTTCCACCCGCGACTTTGTTCGCGTCCCGTTGGATGAAAGAGAGATAGTTAAAAAGAGAGTTTTCGTACTTTTATCAGCATATTTGATCCCTCTCTCACATGCTGATAAAAGTAAGAAAAAAAAGAGAGTTATACATACAACTCTCTTTTTTCAGTGGGGGTAGGGGGGGGGGGTGGTAAAAAGAGAGATTCTTACCTCTCTATCAGCCTGTGAGGTAGTATCCCAAAGGTCTCGTACTCTTCTATTGCAGAACTTTATCTCTGTTGTACAGAAGTATGATAGTACAGAAGAAAACTTGTGAATCTTCTTGTAAACCTTCAACATCCTGCAAAATAACATAGAAATATTCACGGACATTTCACACAACGCCCTCTAATCTAAGCAAAGCTTGTACTATGGGAATTAAGTTGCTGATAGAATACTTATATTCTCTTTTATAAATACATAGGTACTTATAGTAGTTCCATAGTACCCAGACATAGAACAAACATCTATGTTTGCATCACACAAAATGTAAGATCTTAGTGGGGATCGAACCCACGACCCACAGCACGGAAGGCAGAGCATAAACCAACTGAGCTGTGACGACTGTCCCACTGGAAGGTAGCTATGTTATTCTGCCTAAACCTTCGATCAATAGACCTTTCTAGCCATTACAAACGTCTCAACCCGCATTACACAACTCTCAATCCGCATTTACAACATTCAACCCGCATCAATTTATGTAGGATTTAGTGGGACTTACCATCATTCGCGGGAAGGCAGGCTCGGGCTGTCGGAATATTTTGGTTTTGTGCTTCTTTTGTTATTTTGTTATAATTTCTTTTGTGATAATCTTTTGTTATTTTGTGAAGTACTTTTTGAAGAGTGAGTGAAAGGAGGGAAACGAATGAAAGGAAGGAACGTAAGGATAAATACAACTTTAAACCCGCATTTACACTTTTCAACCCTCATTTTACAACTTTCAGCCCGCATCACACAACTCTCAACCCGCATTTACAACCTCCGACCCGTAATAGGTATGTACTTACTTTGGTTTCCTTCCTAAGCAAACTGTAAGTCCATCTACTAACGCCGCAGGAATAAGATGCAGCATTATAATATAGATTCGATTCAAGATGGCGGATTTTGTGAGCGTCAGAGAAAAATACCTGGAAAAATACAATAGATATATAAATAGGTCTAAATATAAGTATATTTTTCAATTAGGTAAGGTGCCTTCCGCTAAGTCCGGATAAACCACGTAACTAAGCAATTCGGTGATATTTTTTAATGATGGCAACATCGTCTTACGCGCCATTTTGCTATAGAACATCGCCTTACGCGCCATTTTGCTATAGAACATCGCCTTACGCGCCATTTTGCTATGCCCCTGTATATCAAAATGGGGCGTGAGGCGATGTTGGCATCATTTAAAAATATCGCCGAATTCCTTAGCATCCGCACTTACTACTTCGACGATCTTACCAGAAGGCACTGTATCTAATTAACTACCTCCTTTTTCATAATTAAGTCTTATCGCCGCTGAACAGAATCATGAATCATTTGAGCAGTACTTATGATTGGTTTAATTTAAAATAGTTAAACCTCATAAAAACCTACTCTCTTTATTCCTCCTACCTATTTTGTACAAAAAATGCAACTTGAGTCTTCAAGCATCTTCGTACCTCATCATCTTTCAAGGGTAGGAAGATGGTTGAAGACTCAAGTTGCATTTTTTGTACAAAATAGGTAGGAGGAATAAAAAGAGTAGGTTTTTATTCATCCTACCTATTTTGAAATCCGCAAATACATCCCCTCACAACGCATCCCATTCAAACATGAACAAGACCAGCATTAGCCTAAAAAGAGGCATTCTGGAAACCCAAATTCTTGCATAGTCAAGTGGAAGATTTTGGAAGAGACCTTTGCCCAGCAGTGGGATGAAATAGGTTAAAAAAAACATTAGTGAGGGCGTCTCGACGGGGAATACCTACAAATTGAATAGTGTTAACGCTAAGAATTATAGCAATCCATCTCAACTGTGCCTAGTGCCTCCCTAGTTATAAGTGTTGCTAAGTGTTTTTATAAGAAATAAGAAATAAGAAACATTTATTGTAGAACTGTGTACAGGAGATCTTAACATTATAATAGTTTCAACAGCCTACCCATTCCGGGCGTACAATATATTAACCACATAATACTATCTTAACTATCTAATAACGTATTAAAGTACTCTTCTAAAGTATAATGTGCTTTACTAATAAGCCATCTTCTTAGCCTAAGTTTAAAAAAGTTTCCATTTAGTTCTTTGAGAGCTGTTGGTAATTTGTTATAGCTGTATAATATGTACTTTTATAAAATATTGTGTTATTTATTTGTGGGATAGGAATATTATATTTGTGTTTACTACGTAGGTTATCAGATCGACTAGATTTTTTACTAAAGTATATTGCATTGTTTTTAACAAAAAGACAGATTTCTAAAATAAATATACCAGTTAAAGTAAGCAAGTTGTTCTGTTTAAATATAGGTCGAAGTGATTCCGTATTTTGCATATTATATATGGCCCTAATACATTTTTTTTGCATTACAAAGACGGTCTTTGCATTAACAGAATTTCCCCAGAATATCACCCCATAACATAAATTAAAAAATTATTGTATAAAAAAAAAAAAAAAAAAAATTAGGAAAAACATGTCCATAGTATGTACATTTTGTGTAGTACCTGTCACTTCATTTTTCTCACGCCACGGCGAAGCATTGTTCCCATACCCAATATTCCAAAATCACTGTATAAAACGAAATTAACGGCCTAAATTCAGTTCGGGAGTTTTCATTGTGTCCCCCTGTGCACAATCAAATAGTTTGATTTGCTTACCATACAGCATCAGAGAATGGATGCTGGTCAACTCTCTCCATATTCTTCACCATGAAGTCGCCCCATGTTAAAGGATTCTCCACAGAGCTTACGTAATTAAAAACTGGTGGCTCCGAATGTAAACTGAAATATGTAAAGTTAGTATGTTAGTGGCCAACTCTGGTGACGGAGCTTTAAGGCTGCCTTAAGGCCTCCCGAATAGTTTAACGACTGCTAGAGCCGGGGTAATGAGATGTTCGTTGCGGAGTGACCTTTGGCTCGAGCCCTGAAGACTATTCGGTAGTATTACTTATGTACAAACTCCGTGTTGAACACAGCACCATCTCTGCTTCAACGGCTGAACTAAATAACTAAGTTGATACCTAATAATCTTTCGAGTAATACAATACTAACCTACCTAACTACCTACCTAGTTATATGCCGGGACAGTCGCCACTGTAGGGCGCTGTTCCGGCATATAAAAGGCGTTTCATGACCGCGGCTCGCCCTCTTTTCCCGGCAGCCATACTGGCCAGCTGTACTTATACCTAATTATTTTAATATATACGCATTGTTCCACAGTCTGGATTTCTTCTTCCCCCTGCATTAGACACTCCGTAATAACTTACCTTTGATTCAGTGCTGTGGGGACACTCACAGCAGCAACAATAAGTCCGTTGACGACTGAATCTACTGGGACTATGTCAGCTGTTACTCGTTCGTCACATTGTAATGTCCTTAGAATACCAGTCACTGGAAATAAGTGATCTTAGTGAGGGAAGCGAACGAGATCTTAGTGACAACTTGGACAAAAATGCTTTGTATGTTTGTTCGACGAGATCTTTTGAACCGCTTATCCGATCTTCACAGAATTTGGTAGGTATACGGATAGTACTCTTAAGTTTTACTGGTTTGTTAAATGAAGTAAATCGGTCAAGGGGTCGTGAAGTTATGAGGGGTCCAAAGGGAGTAAAAAAAAAGTCGTACAATAATATCAAGTGGGGTGTCATATGATAGGGTTTTGTTTAGACATTCCAAAACCATTTTTATTTTTATTCTAGGTCTAATAGTTTTTGAGTTGTTGTATAAAATATAAAATTGACAAACCCAGTATAACGTGAGCTACCACTTCTTGTAGTTTCAATGATGTTGTAGTCAAGTAAAACTGGTGCATAGCTAGATGGCGATTTCGAAGCGATTTGCAAAGTTTATTACAACCATTAGTCAATAAAAATTGTTTGGATTTTATTAACCTCCGACCATCACGAGATCTCAGTTCGGGGCGAACTACTAGTTATGAATACCTAGTGTTGTTTAATTTTGGTGGAATTTAAACCAATAATAAATAAATATTCACGGACACTTAACACAACGCCCTCTAGTCCCAAACTAAGCAAAGCTTGTACGATGGAAACTAGATGGCTGATAGAATACATACATACATTTTTTTTGTAAATACATACTCATAATACATAGAAACACCCAGACACAGAACAAACATCTATGTTTACAACACACAAATGTTTGTCCTCGGTGGGGATCGAACCCACGACCCACAGCACGGAAGGCAGAGCTACTACCGACTGAGCCATGACGCATGTCATAATACTTAGGTAGCATAAAGTGCGAGCCATTGGAATAAATGTGTGTAAAGTGGTTTCTCTGAAAGCTAAAATTTGTTCACAAGTTTCGAAGGGATTCAATCAGATTCAACTCACCACTACCGACAGCAACTCCAGTAGGTCCATACATGTTGTCCAACCAACTCTTCAGAGGTTCTTTGGCTGTTGACGTCACTAGAACCAACAAGAATAAACTAGTAGTTCGCCCCGAACTGAGATCTCGTGACAACTTGGGCAAGAATGCTTTGTATGTTTGTTCGTAGAGATCTTTTGAACCGCTTATCCGATCTTCACAGAATTTGGTAGGTATACGGATAGTACTCTTAAGTTTTACTGGTTTGAAAAATAAAGTGAATCGGTCAAGGGGTCGTGAAGTTATGAGGGTCCAAAGGGAGTAAAAAAAAAAAGTCGTACAATTATATCACATGGGGTGTCATATGATAGGGTTTTGTTTAGACATTCCAAAACCGATTTAATTTTTATTTTAGCTGAAATAGTTTGGAATTGTTGTAAAAACTATCATTTATCGGCCTTCTTTTTGTCCAAGTTGTCACTAAGGCAACCTATGCCTACACTTAACGACACACTGTAGTGCCAGGGACAATGTTTAGATGGAGTAGGCTTGCAGTACTATACCATCCTCTCAGCCTAGTCAGACATATCCACAGGAAGGACATAGTCAATACGTGCGGAGCTGACTAAGCTAAGGGTTTCCTCACGATGTTTTCCTTCACCGTTAACTTACCAATAGCAGGTCTAAATATCCCAATAGGTAGACCACCAGCATTGACTCGTAACTCCTTCTCGGCAAGTGCTTTTGTAAAGGTGTACGTATTTGGCCAATGTCCTAGTATTCTGTAAATAATACGTCATGTTACTATGGATGAAAGTCATATAAGGTGCCTTCTGGTAAGATCGGCGTAATAGTAAGTCCGGATGCGAAGCAATTCTGCGATATTATTATATGATAATTGCTTAGTTACGTGATTTATCCGGACTTAATATTACGCCGATCTTACCAGAAGGGACTATAACGCAGAGAGTTATGAATATGAGTGTAGCTGGGTGTGCAAGTAGAGGAAGGCCGAAGAAGAAGTTGTTGGATTGTGTGAAAGAGGATATGAATGTGAGAGGAGTAGATTCAGAGTTGACGAATGATAGGAGTGAGTGGAAGAAGAAAACATGTTGTGCCGACCCCACCTAGCGTGGGATAAGGGCAGGGGAATGATGATGATGATGGTTGTAGTTACTATGTACGGTAAATATTTTTTGTGCGATCTACGCCCATCCCTATTAGAGCAGCGCCATCTAGTTATAAATTAAGTCAACTTGCTTCTTCTTCTTCTTCTCTTCCATAATGGCCTGTGTCCGTCATTTCGACAGACAATTTTGCCAATGTCAAGTGTTAAAATTGTAATAAATAAGTCAAGTCATTTGTCAAGTCAGCTGTCGTTTGTTTTGAAAAGAAAATGGTGGATTTTCTCTTCAAAACCTAACACGAATTTTCACATTCAGAAAAACCACTCTACACACATTTATTCCAATGGCTCACACTTTATGTTACGACCTAAGTATTATTGGTTAAAATTCCACCAAAATTAAACAACAATACTCACAATAACACAAGAAAAACTATTAAAATAAAAGTGCTATGTGTCGTTTCAAAAAATGTCAAAACTCGTGTCTCAACTTGCTTCCTTCTAATATCATTGGACAGTCGAGTTCTATCATTTTCAGAAACAACTAAGCATTTATATTGTACTAGCTTCCGCCCGCGACTTCGTTCGCGTCCCGTTGGATCCCGTTGATTTTCCGGGATTTGAAGTCGAACGACGTCGACGAAGTCGCAGGGGACAGCTGTCGATACGATTATTCATAGAAATTCACTTACTGTGGCAGTAATGCGTTGATTTGTTCGTCCGTGAGTTTGTCTATGGTTGTATGCAAGGCGTCCACATTGGCAGTACATTCGTAAAATCGCTCCTCAATCCGAGCGAGGTGCGAATTCGAGTATGCTGTGGATATGTGCATAAAAACCTGTAAAGAAATCATCATCATCATCATCATTATATCATCATCAATCATCAATATATATAAAACTCTTTTGAAGCTGACAGAGAATCAACGCACAGCCTAAACTATAAGTCCTAGAGGTATGAAATTTGGAGGGTAGTATCCTTATATAGTGTAGGGGTGCACTAAGAAAGGAATTTTGAAACGTCACACTCTAAAGGGTAGAACGCGAGCAACGCTGCGGGCGACGGCTAGTATTGTTATATAATAAAAAAGTAACTTACATCTAACTTCTTCAAATCCCTAGCGAGTTTCAGTAGGTGTAAAGGCGCGCGTACATTCGTCGCGAGCGCTGCTCGCAAGTGCTCGTCGAACTTAACCGTCGCTGCCGAGTGGAAGATTATATTCACCTGGAAAGTCGTACAATTTTATACCGCGTCAATGCCAATATGTACATAGGTTAGTAATTTTTTTTTAAACTACACATCTAATAATGCGTATATCAAAAACGTTCAGTCAAGGCAACGCTTTAAAAAATTGAACCGCGAGCTTTTCCTCAAGCAGCTGTATGCATGATGTCACCTCTCACAACATTATCTTTTGATATAGATTACATAATACATAATGTTTTATTGTTTTGTTATGTTATATATATATATATATATATTTATATATTGAATTGGGCTCTTAATTTTTATTTAAGTTATTTTTTAAGATTTTTTATTTAAGAAATTATTCTTTGTAATGTCGCACGCCAACCTCCTCATTACACCACCACGTTTGGGTTGGCTGGCAGACAATGCTTTCAGCATTAAGTCCACCCTTTGTAACAAATTTTTAATTTTGTGCAATAAAGTATTAAATAAATAAATATAAATTACCAGTAGTTCAGTCAACAGAATTATACTCAACAGAACAGGTGGGAGTAAACGGTTCACACTCGAGTTTTCAGTGTATAGTCAGAATCTCACGTATCTACATCAGGCACCAATCTCTCACAAAGTTAGTACCTAACCTTATCTTGTACCTAATTGTTTGTATAACTATGCTTTGTGGGAGAAAATAAATACCTAGGTACCATATATTTAGTATGAAAACAGAGGGCCTAGTACGAGTTTTCAGTGTATAGTGTGGGTGTGAAACGTCTAACGCCCAGCACACCAGAGGGCGCTGATTTGTATGGAGACACTGAGCGGATTCTTTGAGAAGCTCGACATGCGAGTACGGGCTTGGTGTAGACCAAGCTTCTCAAAGAATCCGCTCAGTGTCTCCATACAAATAAGCGCCCACTGGTGTGCTGGGCGTCAGACGTTTTACACCAGATTTACACACCAAAACTCGTACTAGGCCCCCTGTTCAGAAAACCTGCCAGGCGAAAGTATACGTAGTAGCGTATCTAGGATCCAGAGGCAGCTACGAGCTTATTCGTAGACGTTTAGTTGAGACTACCTACAAAATTAAAAGCGTTGGCAGTGTAAAGGACAGGAATCAATTAGTTGGCATTGGAAACAAAACTTTCAAAATAAAATGAGAACTCTACCACATATTTTTTTTTCATGGCAACAAAAAATGACCTATATACTCGGGATGATGATTTTGTATGGATTATGAGCTACAACAGTAATAAACAGAGCTTTAGTGTATTAATCATAGTATTTCCATAATAATTCGTATTTCCACATCCACACTTATTTTTCATTGTTCTCGACTGACACGTCTCGCTCGTCGTGTCATCCATGGGTCTTCCATTTTCAAACACTGCCGGTCCGGCCCATGCCGCTGCCAGAATGTATGGCGGCATCAATCCCGCGGACTTATTGCCACAGCAACATCGCCTTTATTCTCACTAAGAGGCATACATGCCGGCAGCGGCATGGGCATAGTGTGAACGCAACAAAAGTGGTTAGTTCTACGCTGCATTGCTAACAGGATGGCAATGGGTATAGATTTTTTTTACTACGAATATATTCGTATGGCAGTGAACGAGTTGGTTTTTATGAGACTACCATTGTGTTAGAGGATTTATTGATAACTGCAAATGAAACTTTTACAAAATACTGATAGAATCTAATTTATTATGCGCACACACTTTTGTTATTGCGGAGACAGAGAACAATCATGGCGGCTAGACCGGATGTCTTATTTAGACTAAAAACTAGGGATGGGACACTTCCATAGTGATGTGCTAGTGCCAGTCCAACAGATTGCCCTCCTGGTAAAACGAAGTATTTAGGTACACAGATGCGTTTGCAGCATAAATACCTTTTCAATAAGCATCTGTCTGTCAGTTATATTAAGCCCCAGTCCCGTAGCTTCGCAGTCCGCCGGCACCACTACTATCTGATGCCGGAACTTCGGAGACTCCTCTTTAAGCCGATTGAATACCTTTAAAGAATCAAATACTGAAAAATACCTATAGCTAACTACTTATTATAATAGCACTCAAAGAATTCAACAAGTGGTATTTTAGGTTATGATTTAGAGGGCAACTTATAGGTTAGTGTTTTACTAGGGCATAACTTAGAGGGAAGATTGTAGGTAAGGTTTTTTTTAGGTTATAACTTAGAGGGCAACATATAGGTAAGTGTTATATTAGGGCATAACATAGAGGGCAACTTATAGGTAAGTGTTATATTACTTTATAACTTAAAGGGCAACTGATAGGTAGGTAAGTGTTATATTATCTAGGTTATAAGTTAGAGGGCAACTTATAGATAAGTGTTATTTTAGGTTATAACTCAGAGGGCAACTTATAGGTAAGTGTTAGTTTATGTTATAACTTAGCGCTAAAAATACGAAGAGATCTCACAGGGTCTTCAAAAACTTCATCAATCCTCGTGTAGATATCCTTCCCTTTCTTCTGCCGCACAAGAAGGTATAGGTTCTCCACGTCACAGCATCGCAGAAGCTTCTCCATCAGGATCTTGCCGAGGAAACCTGAGGAAAGGTTAGTTATGACGTAATAAATAAACAGACCTTTGTATCTTGTCTAGATTATTTATACACCAAGGACGCAATGTATAATACCGCGTGCACACTATGCCATTGCCGCTGCCGGCATGAATGCCGCGATTAATTCCGGAATTATTGCCACAGCAACATCGCCTTTATTCCTACACCGTGTTCACACAATGCCCATGCCGCTGCCCGAATTATTGCCACAGCAACATCGCCAAGTTCATGCCCTAGCTCTTAAAAGGCTAGGCAAAACTCTGTGAAGATATCGATTGGCAAAGAACCACAAATCGGTAGATCAAATCCTTCACAGAGTTGTGCATGTTTTATTGTGAATGTTTTTAGTGGAAACCTACAGAGCGGCAGGAAAAAAAAGGCACTATGACCAAGGAGTTTTCTCTTTATTACCGTTGTTAGGCTGGTGGGCTATACAAAACTTCTTTGGAACAGGTAGGTATCTAAGTATAAATTCTAGATACCTACTTTATTTATTTATTTAATACTTTATTGCACAAAATTATATATTTGTTACAAAGGGTGGACTTAATGCTGAAAGCATTGTCTGCCAGCCAACCCAAACGTGGTGGTGTAATGAGTAGGTTGGCTTTACTACCACGTGTAAATATTTGCTAATGATTTTAAACTCGATGTTAGCTTTGGAATACACCGCGTTGTTTCTGCTTTCATCTTGCTTACATCGAGTATTACTTACAGTCAAGGTGAGTAGGTAAGGTACCTACTCACCTTATGGAATAAGGAAATACGTCGACCTTAGCGGTCAAAAGTTCCCGACTTATTACTGAAGATGTGTTTCTCGTAAAATGAAGTTGTGGGAGTTTTGTCTGTATTTATTTTTAAAGGTTAAAATGTCGAGGTCGCTCTCTGCTCTTTACCAAAGATAAAGTCACCGAAATAAACTTTTTAATATTTATGACGCGAAGTAGGTATAAGCAAAGAATATGTAATACGTAGTTCCTACGTAAGAAGAAGCGGGACTCCTATTCTATGAAAATTACACACTGAAAATCTCGTTTTGTATCAAACGTGGTTTAAATTTTGACCCCGTAGGTACAAGCAATTGAGGAGAACTCGGTAGGATATGTGTCCTCCTACGAAAAGGGAAGATCTTCCACGCCGAGCGACCTTTGGCTCGGGGTCCGAGGACCAATAGATGGTTTTCGGTAGTATTACTTATTTTCAAACTCCGTGATAACTTCGTTTGCGCGATCTAGGATAGTTCTCATGTAGCGAGATAGATGGCGCTACACAATAACTATTTTTTAAATTCAAATTCAAATTCAAATTCAAATCGTTTATTGCACTTATGTTGTTTTAAAGATGTTGTACAAAAGTCAGTGTATCAAACATAAGCCCTGTTAGGGCACAGCAATTTGTTGAGGTTACAATGCAAAAAACTTATACTTAATGTCTATTTATCTTACTTTTATACCTAATAATTTAATATTGCACTTTTATATTATATTAGAAACTACTTATAAATATGGACTATTGGGTACTAAGGAATTCTTGCAGTGAGTAGAAACAGTTTTGAATGAGGAATTTTTTTAAGAGACTTTTAAATCGATTAGGGTTTTCTTCATTTTTTAGATCAGTGGGGATTCTATTATAAATGTTTACAGACATAGAATGTGGACCGGAGTGGAAGAGTTTTAGGTTTGAGGAGGGAATAGCTAATCTATTTTGCTGTCGTAAGTTTTGTGGGCGTGTATATTGCTCGAAAAGGTGCATGTTCTTTTTGACAAATATGCATGTTTCTAAGATGTAAATACAAGTGAGGGTTAGAATGTTGTTCTTTATGAAATATGGTTTACAGCTTACCATTCCGTCTAAATTATATATTATTCTCAAACATCTCTTTTGTAGAACAAAAAGTTTCGAAATGTCGGTACTATTTCCCCACAGAACAATGCCGTATTGGAGCCACGCATGTGCATAAGCATAGTAGGCGCAGGTAGCAGTTTTTATATCTGTAGTTCTTTTTAATTGATATAAAGCGTATGTGAATCTAGACAGCTTGGCTGAAGTATTTTTAATATGGGTTTTCCAATTGATATGCGAGTCTATGTGAATTCCTAAAAGTGGGTAAGTATTAATGCATTCCAGAATAATGTTATTAAATGAGAAATTAATGTTGAGGGGTTTTTTTTGATATGGGTGAAATTGTATAATTTTAGTCTTTTTAAAGTTTAGTTGAAGGTTATGATCATTAAGCCAGCTCATTATTTTGGACAGGTTGATATCGAGATTATCGTTTAAGTCTATACCAGATTTGCTGGGAATTACTAACATTGAACACGCACGAGGTTTGTTTTTAATAGGGCATATTCACAAAAAAGGTTCAAAATTATGTTCTCATAATATTTTATATGACTATTGTCTTTCTGAGAATAAACTCATTAAACTTGAATAGATTAAAACGTTTTTTACCTATACATCAATTAATTATTTACCGTCTTATTATTTTGAGATTGTAAATTTTTTTTTATAAGGTGCCTTCTAGTAAGATCGGCGTAATAGTAAGTCCGGCTCCGGATACTAAGCAATTCTGCGATATTTTTATATGATAAGTGCTTAGTTACGTGATTTATCCGGACTTAATATTACGCCGATCTTACCAAGGGGTCAATCGCGCTAAGTTGTTACGGCTCACCGGTCACTGTTAACTGTCACTGATAAGGTCGATTTTCACAGTGAAAATCGGCCGTAGTGTAGGAGTAACAGTGACCGGTGAGCCGTTATAACTTAGCGCGATTGACCCCCAGAAGGCACTATACAATATAGGCAACCGTTTGACCACAATCTCACCTGATGTTAAGCAATGACGTGGTCGACGATGTAGCACGGTTACCTAGAAGATACCTATTCAGTCTACTCTTGAAAACTTCCAAATTATAGTCATTCGGGAACACAGACGTCTTATTATTTTGTACTTACCCGTAGCACCAGTAATAAGGACATTCTTTTTACTGTAGAACGTCTGTATCGGGGTTAGACGTTTCTTCATCTTATCGTCCATCACATCCTGGTCCCTGCCGCAGTCTGTGCAGTACCCGGTCTGAGCTCCGATTAAACTAGTTTTCAGACCATGAGGGTAGCACGGGTCGGTTGTTGACGTGGGCGCCATTTTGTATTTATTTGTCCATATTTCTGTGGATAAATTATAAATTTAGATTTTAATGGAAATGTTGTTGAAAACTGAGCATTCAATGTGTCAATTGGACAACACTTTGTAAGGTAGTGATGGATGCAGTGCATTGCCTCACAGGACACGTCCTCATTGGACTTGCTCTGTGAGGTAATGCATTGTTATAGGCAGAAGTTACTACTTAACATAAGGTGAGCTATTAGCTTGTTCCATCACTACTATCATGGAAGAAAAAAAAAAAAAATAGATTAAAGATTTTTTTTTAATTAAAGAAAAAGGTAAAAGTTCGAAGTATTATAATATAACCATTTAACTGTCAACTTTCTCAGAATCTGAGTTAAATAAAGATTTCGCGCTACAAAATTGTCCACTCATCATTCAGGTAGGTGGTACCTAAGTACCTACCTAGGTAGGTAAACGTAGTGTTCTAGGTCACATCTCACCGCAAGAATTCGTTGAGATTGCAAAATGTTTATAATGACGAGAATTTAGCATAATATCGTGGTTTGGTAAAATACCTACACCGAGTTGGGTAGGCAGGTATGTATAACTAAGTAGATAGGTATGTGTCTAATTACTAAGTAGGTATAGTACTTAGGTATACATTGATATAAAATGTACCCATTCTTTTTATTTTATTACTAGCCTTCGCCCGCGGCGTTGCTCGCGTTCTAGACCCTTTAGGGTGCGACTTTTAAAAATTCCTTTCTTAGTGCACCCCTACACTATATAAGGAAACTACCCTCCAAATGTCATACCTCTAGGACTTATAGTTTAGGCTGTGCGTTGATTCTCTGTCAGCTTCAAAAGAGTTTTATATATTTATATATTGATGATGATATTGATGATATACCTAAGTTTTGTTAACAAAGAAAATTACAACTAATTACCTAAGTACACAATTAACAATATTTACAAAATACATAATGAAAGAGTTGACCTATCTACAAACCGTTGCAAACGATTTATAGATAGCTCAACTGGTCCCAATCAGTACATTCTTGAATTTTTTATTTGACAGCAAATTTTTTTTCGCGCTCACAACTTGTTCCGAAGAAAAAGTTGTCATATTGTTTTTGTTAGTAGTTTTATTACATCCAGTCTCTGCCCGTTGTCCACCTACAAAGTACTCCTGGCCGTAGCAGGGGCAATTTTTTCTTCTCTAAATCACCTACCTACCTTTTACTTGTACCTACTAATACTCTGTGCCTTTAAAAAGTATAATCTACTAGTTACCTACTCTATTTTATGTTAGATAGATACCTAGGTAGTGAGATACTTATACTTACCTAACCTACCTACGCCTACCTAGGTATACATTATTTTCAACGTAAACAACAGTGAAGTAGGTAAGTAGGTACGTAAGTAGGTATACGTTACACCATCCCTCATTCTTCATATTCATACACAGAGCGGAACGTACCTACTTAATTATTTTAATTACACCCCTAGTTAAGTTTGCTCCATACTAGATACAGTTCTAATAAGATAGCACTCTTCTACCTAACTTTATCTTGTAGTTCAAATCAATGAATATGTAATACGTAGTTCCTACGTAAGAAGAAGCGGGACTCCCATTCTGCCAAAATTACACACTGAAAATCTCGTTTTGTATGAAACGCAAGTTCAAATTTTGATCTCCGTTTCATACGTTCGTTTTTCGAAAGCACGAGTCTAGTTCGAGAGTTTCGACAGTCTGAAACATAGGTAGTAGGATATCTATTCCATAGAAGATTCCATCCTATTAAGTGCCTAGGTATTGATTTATTGTAACTTTAAGTATATTATCATAGGTAAGAACTTGTAACCAGTTTCTAGTAAATAAACCATTTTCACTTATACCTAACAGGTTTGTGTTCAGCCAATGATCTTTTTAGTATAAGATCATAATGAGCGGTAAAGACTAACGAATACGTTAGACGTAGGAGCAAGCAAGCGTATGAGTTGTGACTTGTGGCCAACTCTGGTGACGGAGTTTTTAGGCCGTCGGAACCGAAATACGTAGTTCCTACGTAAAAGAGTAAAGACGTTCCCGAGGAAACGTGTAAATAGGTAGGTAGGTACATTTAAAAATAAGTGGTAGGTACCTAGGTAATTCATCATGTCGTACTATCTAGGTTGTGTTCACCTGTCATTGGTGTGTGTACCAGTATTGGACCACTCGGATAATATTAGGAAATGTTTCTGTATAGGTAGGTACTACACTGTTGGTGTTCCTTTTAATAAATAAATAGGTATACACCTAGGTACCTACATACGCTTTCACATTTTGTCCGAATAAAACCCAGAAAACCTTTCGAAATTGAGCATAAATTATGAAGAAACGAACGAGTCATATAACTCCTTAAGTAGGTACCTATTTAATTAAATATAATATTACTAAATCTTACCCGATTTTTTTGCGTCAAAATGAAAACTCCTTTTTTGACCCACACTTTTTGACACTTAAAAAAAACCACTGGCTACAAAAAAAAACACTGCTAAAGAAAGCGCGCGAACAGGCATAGATCGAGTACCTATCGCAAGAGTCGAAATTATGAGGTCGAATATTATGTAATTTTATTACTAGTAGGTATTACATAAACATTGCCGTCGGCAAAATATTGTGCAAAGTTTTTTTTAGGGTAACCGATGGGTATGCCGATGAACGTAAGAATGGACAACTTGTTTTTCGATCACAGCACAGTGGTGAGCGTTTTTTGATCCCCCCCCTCTTTTTGGAGTGGGGAAGATTTATTATAACTAGTAGTTCGCCCCGAACTGAGATCTCGTAATGGTCGGAGGGTAATACCAAAACCCAAACACATTTTATTGACCAACGGTTGTAACAAACTTTGCAAATCGCTTTGAAATCGCCGTCTAGCTATGTACCAATCTTTCTTGAACTACAAAATCATTGAAACTCCTAGAAATGGTAGCTCACGTTATACTGGGTTTGCCAATTTTATAATTTTTACAACAACTCAAAAACTATTAGACCTAGAATCAAAATAAAAACGGTTTTGGAATGTCTAAACAAAACACCATCATATGACACCCCACTTGATATTATTGAACGACTTTTTTTTTTTTTACTCCTTTTGGACCCTCATACCCCTTGACCGATTTACTTCATTTAACAAACCAGTAAAACTTAAGAGTACTATCCGTATACCTACCAAATTCTGTGAAGATCGGATGAGCGGTTCAAAAGATCTCGTCGAACAAACATACAAACATACAAAGCATTTTTGTCCAAGTTGTCACTAAGATCTTCGTTCGCTTCGCTCACTCGATCAATGATGATTGTTGTACCTAACTCAGCGTGGTAACTGTAACTTATTGTACAGGCGTCACAGCACAGTTGGTAATAGCTCTGCCTTCGGTGCCCTTGCTTGTGGGTTCGATCCCCATATTGTTGAGTTCACACTATGCCGCAGTCGACAGGGACTTGGGCAAGGGAAGTGGGCACGAGCATAGTGTGAACACGATAATGCCTCTGTCCCGGCTCCCGGCCTGAGTTCATGCCCTTGCTCTCTAATGACAAATAACAAATAATACAAGAACAATAAATACAGAACAAATAACAAATAATATAATATTACCGACTATACGAAAACATAAAACAAATAACAATTTTTAATAACATTTTAAATTTGAGAACACCAATATTATAAATGTGCTTCGATGTTTCCCTCACAATATTTCAACGTAATTTTGAGGATATTGCGAATCTTATCCGCAAATACGTCCATCTCAGGATTTATTTTAAGAATAGCGTTGAGATGAAACTGCGCTCTGTACAGCGGTGACTGTTGGCGTGCAGTAGTACGCGCGGGGCTTGGCGCAAACAGATGAACTCGCCCGGGGCGGAATCTGGTGCGCTGTTCAGGTACGCTGAGCCTACTCGCTTCGTAAACCAACTCCGGACAATCCAACACGCCGTCGTAGATTTTGAAATAGAAATAGATTTTTTTTATTTTACGCAAAAACATACAAAGATACAATTAAATAAACATTAAATTACAGAGAATTATGTGTAATAGTAAGCTTTCTCAGCAAATGCTAAAGGTGCACGGTGGCTCCTTTAGCGCTGGTTTTCAGGAGTGCCTAGAATGAAGTGGCGTTGAAGAAATTCTAGATTGAACTCAAAGGATGGTTCATCTAGCATGTAGTTGCATGTGTATCTTCAAATTAGATTTACCTTGAAATCTCTTGTTACACACAATACATAAATGGCCTTTTCCCAGTGTGTGTTCTCATGTGTACTGTTAAAACACTTTTATGAGTAAATGCCTTTTTACACTCACTGCAGACATATGGCCTTTCTCCAGTGTGTCCTCTCATGTGTACTGTTAAATGACTTTTTTGAGTAAATGCCTTTTTACACTCACTGCAGACATATGGCCTTTCTCCAGTGTGTCTTCTCATGTGTACTGTTAACTCACTTTTATAAGTAAATGCCTTTTTACACTCACTGCAGACATATGGCATTTCTCCAGTGTGTCTTCTCATGTGGACTATTAAATCACTTTTTTGAGTATATGCCTTTTTACACTCACTGCAGACATATGGCCTTTCTCCAATGTGTCTTCTCATGTGTACTGTTAAATGACTTTTTTTAGTAAATGCCTTTTTACAATCACTGCAGACATATGGCCTTTCTCCAGTGTGTGTTCTCATGTGTATTGTTAAAGAAATTTTTTGAGTAAATGCCTTTTTACACTCCCTGCACACATATGGCATTTCTCCAGTGTGTGTTCTCATGTGTACTGTTAAAAAACTTTTTCGAGTAAATGCCTTTTTACACTCAATGCAGACATATGGCCTTTCTCCAGTGTGTGTTCTCATGTGTACTGTTAAAGCATTTTTTTTAGTAAATGCCTTTTTACACCCACTGCAGACATATCGCCTTTCTCCAGTGTGTGTTCTCATGTGTACTGTTAAATCACATTTTTGAGTAAATGCCTTTTTACAATCACTGCAGACATATGGCCTTTCTCCAGTGTGTGTTCTCATGTGGACTGTTAAATGATTTTTTTTAGTAAATGCCTTTTTACACTCACTGCAGACATATCGCCTTTCTCCAGTGTGTGTTCTCATGTGGACTGTTAAATGATTTTTTTTAGTAAATGCCTTTTTACACTCACTGCAGACATATCGCCTTTCTCCAGTGTGTGTTCTCATGTGTACTGTTAAACTTCCTTTAGTACTGAATGTTTTAGCACATTGGTGGCAAGATGGTTTTTTCCCTGTATGTTTTTTGATATGTTTTACCAAATTCTTTTTATCCAAAAACTTTTTGTTACACACATCACAATAGAAACATGATCTTATGTTCTCCAAATCATTGAAATTATCTAAATTCAACTTTGTGGGACTTTCTTCAATAATTTCAGTATCTTCATTGTTTGCCTCCTGTACCTCCGCAAAGACAGACTCTTCAGTTTCAATTTTCATAACAATCTCTTCCTTGACAGTTACAGTAGGTTTTGTGACATTTGAGTAATCAATAACTGACATGTGCTGAGTAGAAGTCACAGATAAGGTTGGTACTACTGCCAGAGAATACATCCCGATAGTACTATGTGTTATCTGGAAACAAAAGCACACTGTTATCCAATGTGATTTATTTCACGCAGGTATAAGAAGCACTCGTGGCTAGGCTTGCTTAGTCAATCTTCACTGATTATCTAAGCTAAGTGACATTCTGCGCAGCCACTATTTCGATGGCTGCTGTGCTTCGTAGAGCATGTTAAACTGTGGATCCCAGCTTTAGCAGTCGTTAAGCCACGACGGAGGCTCATACGAACTTAGCATGGGCCAGGAGTTGCCCAACTATGATTTAGATTAGAGTATACAGACATCACTTTAGGTGAACAAGATCTTTCAGACCAGCTACTGTGAATGAGGAACATGTGAATGTAATGTTTGTTCTATGTCTGGCTGTTTTTACAAAATAAATGTATATAAGTATCAGCAATTTAGTTCTCAAAGTACAAGCTTTGCTTAGTTTGGGACTAGAGTGTGTTGTGTGAAATGGCCATGAATATTTATTTATTTATTATTTGAATGTTTATGTTGCCTTCGACTGTCTCTGTACCTTAATGCCGTTGTGCAGCATATCACACATGGTCCTGTCAGACCTGCAAGCCATCTCGGAGAACATGTGGCACTTCTGCAGCAGCCGGTGACAGATAAAGCATGCTGTGCTTGGCATCTCTGTTTCCGAATCTCTATTAAGCTGAAACGAGTTTTATCATAATATTTTTGTAGGATACCTACCTATATGCCTGAAAGTCAAGTCACAGGGATAAAGTTGCCCTGACGTAGCTTTTTATATTTCATTTCTTTTTTTATTTATTCCGCTCGCGACTTCGTTCTCGTCCCGTTGGATCCCGTTGATTTTCCGAGATAAAAAGTAGCCTATGTGTTAATCCAGGTCACGGATTATATATATTCCAAGTTTCATCCAAATCGGATCAGAACTTTTTGAGCCAATTCGTCACAAACATATACATACAAAACCTTTCCTCTTTACAATATTAGTAAAGATAAAAAACACTGTAAAACCTGATGTAGGTAGGTACCTGTGAGCTAGTAAGTTTCTTCAGCAGCTGCAGGAGGTGCTCGTCAATGTCCAGCATCCTGATATTCACAGCCAGACAAACTCTACACACAGAACTAGCCATTGTATGTAATGGGAGCTCAATGAAGAGGATCCAATCCACACAGTGTGGTGTATGTCTCGATATGCAAGTACCACTTTTTAGTGTTGGTTCACGCTAAAATCGTAGGTTTAGGTAGAAAGAAATATACAGGTATGAATAAAATGATAGAGTAGGTAAATATACCGATTAAATCATACAATTTGTGTTTTATTTTCTTCCAAACTTCCGAAAGAGTATTTTTTTCTACGCTTCCGAGTTCCGAGCGTCAACAAAAGAAAGGACTAGAGAAATAGATACATGGGCCTCTTCTTGTTTTATGGCAAATCATTTTCGGCGCTCTTATAGCGACCAACTTTTTTTTTGCTTAAAAAAAAATACTTTCATCATAGAAAAAAGCTAGTCTATGATGTTAGCAAACCATTTTTTTTCCGGATGATCAATTTTTCAGGGTAGGGTGATGATGATGATTAATTAGGGAGAACTATATTATTTTGAATTAGTGAGCTACGAGTTACTATTACTCTTACATTTTCCGTAACGGTTTATTTAAAAGTTATGATATCCTTAAAATATAAATAGATAGGTAACTTGCGACGCCAATAAAAAAAAGTAAAAATAATAGGTCTATTCTGAAGGTAATGCGAACGACGCTGTGGCACAGAATATTAGTAGATACATCGCTGTGGGTAGACCCCATTACATTACATCATTAAAGGTACGTGAACAAATCTGACAGCCGCCGCGTTAGGTAAACCTACTTCTTCTATACCTATATGACCTCTGTCCGTCTTCTTCTTCTTTTGTTGCTATGACTGTTCGGTGGCTAGGGCTGCCACGAATTTGCCAATGTCAGTGTTTCTTGGCGTTTACTGGTTTACTAATCTTTTAACAAAAGGCGGGGACACGAATTTTGACATTTTTTGAAACGACACATAGCACTTTTATTTTAATAGTTTTTTCAACACACTTGCTCATAAAGTGGCTCTATGGTCACCGCAATTAGGCACATAATGATACCCATAATCGAACTGTGACTTTTTCATTGCTATAACTCACTAGTGAGTTATAGATTTTTTTTAAATTTTATTGTTTGAGTAGCTTTGTTACTAAAAAAGTTTTTATTCAAAAAAAAGATCGTGTTCAATAGAACAAATAAATGAATGTTCCTATTGCTTGCTCATTTCATGCAACTTGTTATTTAAATAGATAATTTTAACTCGTACGTGTTTAATAAATAAAACTTTCACTCAAATATAACTTTTGTTTTCTCTGTAATAAAAGAAAACTTTAAATTCCCCATTTTTTACGTGGCAGAATAGGCGCAAACCCTAAGCGCGGAAAATAAATAAAAAAAAAAACCTCATCCCTTTAGTCTGTGGCCGATCGCAATGCGCGCGCATTGGAAAACTGATTATTTTTTCCCGCTATAGCGAAACATTTTTCACAACGCGTTTTCACTGTTGAAATTATTGTTATTTTATTCACAAGTGTGTTGAAAAACGTCGTATGATACACGTGTGTATTGGTGATTACCGTTCTCGGCTTTCTTAAGACCCTCGCCTACGGCTCGGGTCTCAATGGCACCTCGGCGGTAATCACCAATGTACCACACTAGTACCATAATGTACTATTCTTGTGTTATTGTGAGTATTGTTGTTTAATTTTGGTGGAATTTTAACCAATAATACTTAGGTCGTAACATAAAGTGTGAGCCATTGGAATAAATGTGTGTAAAGTGGTTTTTCTGAATGTGAAAATTCGTGTTAGGTTTTGAAGAGAAAATCCACCATTTTCTTTTCAAAACAAACGACAGCCGACTTGACAAATGACTTCTTCTTCTTCTCTTCGTTAATGGCCTGTGTCCGTCATTTCGACAGACAATTTGCCAATGTCAAGGGTTAAAATTGTAATAAATAAGTCAAGTCAAGTCATTTGTCAAGTCAGCTGTCGTTTGTTTTGAAAAGAAAATGGTGGATTTTCTCTTCAAAACCTAACACGAATTTTCACATTCAGAAAAACCACTTTACACACATTTATTCCAATGGCTCACACTTTATGTTACGACCTAAGTATTATTGGTTAAAATTCCACCAAAATTAAACAACAATACTCACAATAACACAAGAAAAACTATTAAAATAAAAGTGCTATGTGTCGTTTCAAAAAATGTCAAAATTCGTGTCCCGACAAATGACTTGACTTGGACTTATTTATTACAATTTTAACACTTGACATTGGCAAAATTGTCTGTCGAAATGACGGACACAGGCCATTATTGAAGAGAAGAAGAAGAAGAGAAGAAGAACAAAAGGCGGAGATCTGAGTAGGTAGGTTAAGAAAAATGACCGGTGAAGAAGGGAGACTCTAAAAAGTTGATTTGTGAAAATAGATACGTTCGGCATATAAATAATTAGGTAGGTAATAATAATAGGCACTTATTTAGGAATATACATATATATATGTTATTTACAGTTTTATTTTATTGGTACCTAGTTATAAATTTACACAATATTTTAATAAAAGGAGAGAGAGAATACACAAAATATACCTAGTTACACCATCTTATCTGTTTAGTTGACAGCGTCGCTAGTGTCGTAGTTTAGCGTCCTTTGTATGACGCGACTGTAGTTCCAATTTTGGCCACCTGAACAGTTAAGTTGGTGGCACTGTAACACGCAAGTCGCGTCACGTTGCGTTTCGATCAACTAAACAAAACTCAAGACTACGGGCTCATGTAGATTGGCGAATGTTGTAGTGTAACCGCGCAGGGTAATTCGGATACGTTATCGTTACGATACGCTTACGATTGTCACTATTTCTTGATTAAAGCAAGTGAATCCAACGACTGCGTTATGTCGTCTGCCGATATGGTCACCAATTTACGAAGGAAACAAAAGAATTATAAAATAAACTTTATTTGTTGTTAACTTACAATGATGTACATTAATTAGTCTCAAAGATATAAACATTAGTCATTCTAGTCAACCGACGATTACCCATAATGTAGATAGTAGACATCCTGACAGGCATCATGGCTCAGTCGGTATAGCTCTGCCTTCCGTGCTGTGGGTCGTGGGGTCGATCCCCACCGAGAACAAACACGTGTGTGGCAAACATAGATGTTTGTTCTGTGTCTGGGTGTTACCATAATTATCTATACTAACATTATAAAGAGAAAAGATTTGTTTATATTTTTGTAAGGAATTGGCTCAAAAAGTACTGATCCGATTTGGATGAAACTTGGAATATAATAATATACCTTTATATATAATTATATATGTTAAGATCTCCTGTACACAGTTCTACAATAAATGTTTCTTATTCTTATTCTATTTTCCGTGACCTGGATTAACACATAGGCTACTTTTAATCCCGGAAAATCAACGGGACGCGAACGAAGTCGCGAGCGGAAGCTAGGTATTAACAAAAAAGTGCCTGGGTGTTACTTTGTAGTAATATGTCGATATTTACAAAAAATAGTATAATTTCATTACAAGTGCGGAATGGCTGTCATTGCAAAGAGTTCCGACAAATGTCTACCCGAGCCGAGGCGCAGCCGAAGGCGAGGGTTGACAGTCGGAACAAGTTGCAATGACGGTTCCGCACGTGTACTGAACGACTATTTTTAATACAGTTGCGAAAAAATTAAGCAATTTAATAAAATAATAAAAACACAATAAACTCAACTAACTAATTTCTGAAAAATGGCGCCAACCGTAGAATGTAAGCAGAGATTTTTTTTTTCTTCACCCATTCTGGTAGGCAAAGGGAACTATGCCCATACAGCCAAGTCTTCAGTAGAATTTTTTTATTGATATGAAATGAAAATGATATTTAATGAGATGAAATGAAATGAAACCTTTTAAATTTTTTAGGTATTGTATCAGAAATCTAGTTCCCATAGTACAAGCTTTGCTTAGTTTGGGACTAGAGGGCGTTGTGTGTAATGTCCAAGAATATTTATTTATTAATTTTACGGCCAATGCGTCGGTTGACGGGCTCGATGAGAATCACCCATCTCCATTACATAACTGTACAAGAAGATGCACGGGTTCCACTCGTACCTTGTATATACCAGCCATTCGTTTGTACCAAGCGTTTCAGTTCCACCTTCATTATGCGAAGCGCTAAAGAATGGAACACATTACC
The DNA here is from genome assembly GCA_918843925.1 of Eulithis prunata. Classification (NCBI taxonomy): domain Eukaryota; kingdom Metazoa; phylum Arthropoda; class Insecta; order Lepidoptera; family Geometridae; genus Eulithis; species Eulithis prunata. The sequence goes on from OU974035.1 coordinate 651,949, forward strand.
GGCGTCTGTCTTTCCTGATCACTATAATTTGGATGGCTTCAAGAAACAACAGAAAGAAACAGTAGAGCATGGTTTGCTGCAATGCTCTGCCACAACCGAAGCCAGATCCAAAACGGGACTGCAGGAGCTGGTCGGGTCTCACTCCTCGGCATCCACAACACCATCGGGGATGCTGGAACATTGCTGTCATCAACCCAAAGTCCTTCTCCGTTACTATAAGGAGGTGGGCTGGCTGGGGTGAAGTCAGCAGGGGGACAGTGCCCAATACACCTCTACGCAGGACGTCAGTGCAGATCTCATTCCCCCACGACGAATTAGAATTAGATGGCTACAAGAATGAATAGGTGTCTTTTAGACCATCGCCAGCTTCATAGTCGCTTATCATCTGGTGAGATTGAATTAAAGAGATGGTTCATCTAGCATGTAGTTGCATGTGTATCTTCAAATTAGATTTACTTTTAAATCTCTTGTTACATACAATACATAAATATGGCTTCTCCTCAGTGTGTGTTCTCATGTGTACTGTTAAAGCAATTTTTTGAGTAAATGCCTTTTTACACTCACTGCAGACATATGGCTTTTCTCCAGTGTGTGTTCTCATGTGTACTGTTAAAGCACTTTTTACAGTAAATGCCTCTTTACACTCACTGCAGACATATGGCCTTTCTCCAGTGTGTGTTCTCATGTGAACTGTTAAAGCATTTTTTTTCGTAAATGCTTTTTTACACTCACTGCAGACATATGGCTTTTCTCCAGTGTGTGTTCTCATGTGTACTGTTAAAGCACTTTTTACAGTAAATGCCTCTTTACACTCACTGCAGACATATGGCCTTTCTCCAGTGTGTATTCTCATGTGGACTATTAAATCACTTTTTTGAGTAAATGCCTTTTTACACTCACTGCAGACATATGGCCTTTCTCCAGTGTGTGTTCTCATGTGTACTGTTAAATGACTTTTTTTAGTAAATGCCTTTTCACACTCACTGCAGACATATGGCTTTTGTCCAGTGTGTCTTCTCATGTGTCTTCTTAAACTTCCTTTAGTACTGAATGTTTTAGCACATTGGTGGCAAGATGGTTTTTTCCCTGTATGTTTTTTTAAATGTTTTACCAAATTCTTTTTGTACATAAATTTTTTGTTGCACACATCACAATAGAAACAGGCCTTAATGTTCTCCAAATCATTGAAATTATCTAAATTCAACTTTGTGGGACTTTCTTCAATAATTTCAGTATCTTCATTGTTTGCCTCCTGTACCTCCGCAAAGACAGACTCTTCAGTTTCAATTTTCATAACAATCTCTTCCTTGACAGTTACAGTAGGTTTTGTGACATTTGAGTAATCAATAACCGACATGTGCTGAGTAGAAGTCACCGATAAGGTTGGTACTACTGCCACAGAATACATCCCGATAGTACTATGTGTTATCTGGAAACAAAAGCACACTGTTATCCAATGTGATTTATTTAACGCAGGTATAAGAAGCACTCGTGGCTAGGCTTGCTTAGTCAATCTTCACTGATTATCTAAGCTAAGTGACATTCTGCGCAGCCACTATTTCGATGGCTGCTGTGCTTCGTAGAGCATGTTAAACTGTAGATCCCAGCTTAAGCAGTCGTTAAGCCACGACGGAGGCTCATACGAACTTAGCATGGGCCAGGAGTTGCCCAACTATGATTTAGATTAGAGTATACAGACATCACTTTAGGTGAACAAGATCTTTCAGACCAGCTACTGTGAATGAGGAACATGTGAATGTAATGTTTGTTCTATGTCTGGCTGTTTTTACAAAATAAATGTATATAAGTATCAGCAATTTAGTTCTCAAAGTACAAGCTTTGCTTAGTTTGGGACTAGAGTGTGTTGTGTGAAATGGCCATGAATATTTATTTATTTATTATTTGAATGTTTATGTTGCCTTCGACTGTCTCTGTACCTTAATGCCGTTGTGCAGCATATCACACATGGTCCTGTCAGAACTGCAAGCCATCTCGGAGAACATGTGGCACTTCTGCAGCAGCCGGTGACAGATAAAGCATGCTGTGCTTGGCATCTCTGTTTCCGAATCTCTATTAAGCTGAAACGAGTTATATCATAATATTTTTGTAGGATACCTACCTATATGCCTGAAAGTCAAGTCACAGGGATAAAGTTACCCTGACGTAGCTTTTTTATTTATTCCGCTCGCGACTTCGTTCTCGTCCCGTTGGATCCCGTTGATTTTCCGGGATAAAAAGTAGCCTATGTGTTAATCCAGGTCACGGATTATATATATTCCAAGTTTCATCCAAATCGGATCAGAACTTTTTGAGCCAATTCGTTACAAACATAAACATACAAAATCTTTCCTCCTTACAATATTAGTATAGATAAAAAACACTGTAAAACCTGATGTAGGTAGGTACCTGTGAGCTAGTAAGTTTCTTCAGCAGCTGCAGGAGGTGCTCGTCAATGTTCAGCATTCTGATATTCACAGCCAGACAAACTCTACACACAGAACTAGCCATTGTATGTAATGGGAGCTCAATCAGGAAGATCCAATCCACACAGTGTGGTGTATGTATGTCTCGATATGCAAGTACCACTTTTTAGTGTTGGTTGACGGTAAAATCGTAGGTTTAGGTAGAAAGAAAAACACAGGTAAAAATAAAGTGATAGAGTAGGTAAATATACCGATGAAATCGAGTACTGAGTAGTACCGAGTATTTTTTTTTACGCTTCCGAGTTCCGAGCGTCAACAAAAGAAAGGACTAGAGAAATAAATACATGGGCCTCTTCTTGTTTTATGGCAAATCATTTTCGGCGCTCTTATAGCGACCAACTTTTTTTTTGCTTACAAAAAAAATACTTTCATCATAGAAAAAAGCTAGTCTATGATGTTAGCAAACCATTTTTTTTCCGGATGATCAATTTTTCAGGGTAGGGTGATGATGATGATTAATTAGGGAGAACTATATTATTTTGAATTAGTGAGCTACGAGTTACTATTACTCTTACATTTTCCGTAACGGTTTATTTAAAAGTTATGATACATATCCTTAAAATATAAATAGATAGGTAACTTGCGACGCCAATAAAAAAAAGTAAAAATAATAGGTCTATTCTGAAGGTAATGCGAACGACGCTGTGGCACAGAATATTAGTAGATACATCGCTGTGGGTAGACCCCATTACATTACATCATTAAAGGTACGTGAACAAATCTGACAGTCGCCGCGTTAGGTAATAGTACATTATGGTACTAGTGTGTATCATTGGTGATTACCGCCGAGGTGCCATTGAGACCCGAGCCGTAGGCGAGGGTCTTAAGAAAGCCGAGAACGGTAATCATCAGTACACACGTGTATCATACGACGTTTTTCAACACACTTGTGAATAAAATAACTATAATTTCAACAGTGAAAACGCGTTGTGAAAAATATTTCGCTATGGCGGGAAAAATTAATCAGTTTTCCTATGCGCGCGCATTGCGATCGGCCACAGACTAAAGGGATGAGGTTTTTTTTTTTATTTATTTTCCGCGCTTAGGGTTTGCGCCTATTCTGCCACGTAAAAAATGGGGAATTTAAAGTTTTCTTTTGTTACAGAGAAAACAAAAGTTATATTTGAGTGAAAGTTTTATTTATTAAACACGTACGAGTTAAAATTATCTATTTAAATAAGAAGTTGCATGAAATAGGAACATTCATTTATTTGTTCTATTGAACACGATCTTTTTTTTGAATAAAAACTTTTTTAGTAACAAAGATACACGACCAATAAAATTTAAAAAAAAAATCTATAACTCACTTGTGAGTTATAGCAATGAAAAAGTCACAGTTTGATTATGGGTGTCATTATGTGCCTAATTGCGGTGACCATAGAGCCACTTTATGAGCAAGTGTGTTGAAAACCTACTTCTTCTATACTTATATGACCTCTGTCCGTCTTCTTCTCCTTTTGTTGCTATGGCTGTTCGGTGGCTAGGGCTGCCACGAATTTGCCAATGTCAGTATTTTTTGGCGTTTACTGGTTTACTAATCTTTTAACAAAAGGCGGAGATCTGAGTAGGTAGGTTAAGAAAAATGACCGGTGAAGAAGGGAGACTCTAAAAAGTTGATTTGTGAAAATAGATACGTTCGGCATATAAATAATTAGGTAGGTAATAATAGTAGGCACTTATTTAGGAATATACATACAGGGTGTTACCAGACCACTTCCGAAAACTTGGAGGTTCCAATCAGACCATGATACTGAAAACATTAAGCGAAAAAAATCGTGAAAAAAAAAAATTGACTTGACTATCTCTTTTTAATTTTTTTTCTAGTTACATACACACAGTACAACATAATAAGACATATCTACCTATTTATCTCATTTAAAAAACCAAAAAATAAATAAAATAAATAAAGCAGCAATGTACACGCAGCACGCAGATTACGTCTACTACAGCATGAACCGCTGAGAGTTCATCGCGGGTCATTCGAGTACGCGACGTGCGAGCGACCTACGTTAGTAGGCACTTACGACACAGAATAAATAATAGTACTACGCCTCGACCTTACCTACGTGAATGCGTACATTGCGGGCTGGCGAAATAAATACAAATCTTTAAACATTGTTTTCTCCGGCTATAATTATTTTTCAGGATAACTGATTTTTTTTTGGTTGGGTTTTGGTGTGCTGTAGCTCCCCCTTTCGTTTTCGGAAGTGGTCTGGTAACACCCTGTACATATATGTTATTTACAGTTTTATTTTATTGGTACCTAGTTATAAATTTACACAATATTTTAATAAAAGGAGAGAATACACAAAATATACCTAGTTACACCATCTTATCTGTTCAGTTGACAGCGTCGCTAGTGTCGTAGTTTAGCGTCTTTTGTATGACGCGACTGTGGTTCCAATTTTGGCCACCTGAACAGTTAAGTTGGTGGCACTGTAACACGCAAGTCGCGTCACGTTGCGTTTCGATCAACTAAACAAAACTCAAGACTACGGGCTCATGTAGATTGGCGAATGTTGTAGTGTAACCGCGCAGGGTAATTCGGATACGTTATCGTTACGATACGCTTACGATTGTCACTATTTCTTGATTAAAGCAAGTGAATCCAACGACTGCGTTATGTCGTCTGCCGATATGGTCACCAATTTACGAAGGAAACAAAAGAATTATAAAATAAACTTTATTTGTTGTTAACTTACAATGATGTACATTAATTAGTCTCAAAGATATAAACATTAGTCATTCTAGTCAACCGACGATTACCCATAATGTAGATAGTAGACATCCTGACAGGCATCATGGCTCAGTCGGTATAGCTCTGCCTTCCGTGCTGTGGGTCGTGGGTTCGATCCCCACCGAGAACAAACACGTGTGTGGCAAACATAGATGTTTGTTCTGTGTCTGGGTGTTACCATATATCTATACTAACATTATAAAGAGAAAAGATTTGTTTATATTTTTGTAAGGAATTGGCTCAAAAAGTACTGATCCGATTTGGATGAAACTTGGAATATAATAATATACCTTTATATATAATTATATGTTAAGATCTCCTGTACACAGTTCTACAATAAATGTTTCTTATTCTTATTCTATTTTCCGTGACCTGGATTAACACATAGGCTACTTTTAATCCCGGAAAATCAACGGGACGCGAACGAAGTCGCGAGCGGAAGCTAGGTATTAACAAAAAAGTGCCTGGGTGTTACTTTGTAGTACTATGTCGATATTTACAAAAAATAGTATAATTTCATTACAAGTGCGGAATGGCTGTCATTGCAAAGAGTTCCGACAAATGTCTACCCGAGCCGAGGCGCAGCCGAAGGCGAGGGTTGACAGTCGGAACAAGTTGCAATGACGGTTCCGCACGTGTACTGAACGACTATTTTTAATACAGTTGCGAAAAAATGAAGCAATTTAATAAAATAATAAAAACACAATAAACTCAACTAACTAATTTCTGAAAAATGGCGCCAACCGTAGAATGTAAGCAGAGATTTTTTTTTTCTTCACCCATTCTGGTAGGCAAAGGGAACTATGCCCATACAGCCAAGTCTTCAGTAGAATTTTTTTATTGATATGAAATGAAAATGATATTTAATGAGATGAAATGAAATGAAACCTTTTAAATTTTTTAGGTATTGTATCAGAAATCTAGTTCCCATAGTACAAGCTTTGCTTAGTTGGGGACTAGAGGGCATTGTGTGTAATGTCCAAGAATATTTATTTATTAATTTTACAGCCAGTGCGTCGGTTGACGGGCTCGATGAGAATCACCCATCTCCATTACATAACTGTACAAGAAGATGCACGGGTTCCACTCGTACCTTGTATATACCAGCCATTCGTTTGTACCAAGCGTTTCAGTTCCACCTTCATTATGCGAAGCGCTAAACAATGGAACACATTACCGGCGTCTGTCTTTCCTGATCACTATAATTTGGATGGCTTCAAGAAACAACAGAAAGGAACAGTAGAGCATGTCTTGCTGCATTGCTCTGCCACAACCGAAGCCAGATCCAAAACAGGACTGCAGGAGCTGGTCGGGTCTCACTCCTCGGCATCCACAACACCATCGGGGATGCTGGAACATTGCTGTCATCAACCCAAAGTCCTTCTCCGTTACTATAAGGAGGTGGGCTGGCTGGGGTGAAGTCAGCAGGGGGACAGTGCACAATAAACCTCTACGCAGGACGTCAGTGCAGATCTCATTCCCCCACGACGAATTAGAATTAGATGGCTACAAGAATGAATAGGTGTCTTTTAGACCATCGCCGGCTTCATAGTCGCTTATCATCTGGTGAGATTGAATTAAAGAGATGGTTCATCTAGCATGTAGTTGCATGTGTATCTTCAAATTAGATTTACTTTTAAATCTCTTGTTACATACAATACATAAATATGGCTTCTCCTCAGTGTGTGTTCTCATGTGTACTGTTAAAGCAATTTTTTGAGTAAATGCCTTTTTACACTCACTGCAGACATATGGCCTTTCTCCAGTGTGTGTTCTCATGTGAACTGTTAAAGCATTTTTTTTCGTAAATGCTTTTTTACACCCACTGCAGACATATGGCTTTTCTCCAGTGTGTGTTCTCATGTGTACTGTTAAAGCACTTTTTACAGTAAATGCCTCTTTACACTCACTGCAGACATATGGCCTTTCTCCAGTGTGTGTTCTCATGTGTACTATTACATCACTTTTTTGAGAAAATGTCTTTTCACACACACTGCAGAAATATGACCTTTCTCCAGTGTGTGTTCTCATGTGTACTGTTAAAAAACTTTTTTGAGCAAATGTCTTTTCACACTCACTGCAGAAATATGGCCTTTCTCCAGTGTGTGTTCTCATGTGTACTGTTAAAAAACTTTTTCGAGTAAATGCCTTTTTACACTCACTGCAGACATATGGCCTTTCTCCAGTGTGTGTTCTCATGTGTACTGTTACATCACTTTTTTGAGAAAATGTCTTTTCACACACACTGCAGAAATATGACCTTTCTCCAGTGTGTGTTCTCATGTGTACTGTTAAAAAACTTTTTCGAGCAAATGTCTTTTCACACTCACTGCAGAAATATGGCCTTTCTCCAGTGTGTGTTCTCATGTGTACTGTTAAAAAACTTTTTCGAGTAAATGCCTTTTTACACTCACTGCAGACATATGGCCTTTCTCCAGTGTGTGTTCTCATGTGTACTATTACATCACTTTTTTGAGAAAATGTCTTTTCACACACACTGCAGAAATATGACCTTTCTCCAGTGTGTGTTCTCATGTGTACTGTTAAAAAACTTTTTCGAGCAAATGTCTTTTCACACTCACTGCAGAAATATGGCCTTTCTCCAGTGTGTGTTCTCATGTGTACTGTTAAATTACTTTTTCGAGTAAATGCCTTTTTACACTCACTGCAGACATATGGCCTTTCTCCAGTGTGTGTTCTCATGTGTACTGTTAAACTTCCTTTAGTACTGAATGTTTTAGCACATTGGTGGCAAGATGGTTTTTTCCCTGTATGTTTTTTGATATGTTTTACCAAATTCTTTTTATCCAAAAACTTTTTGTTACACACATCACAATAGAAACATGATCTTATGTTCTCCAAATCATTGAAATGATCTAAATTCAACTTTGTGGGACTTTCTTCAATAATTTCAGTATCTTCATTGTTTGCCTCCTGTACCTCCGCAAAGACAGACTCTTCAGTTTCAATTTTCATAACAATCTCTTCCTTGACAGTTACAGTAGGTTTTGTGACATTTGAGTAATCAATAACCGACATGTGCTGAGTAGAAGTCACCGATAAGGTTGGTACTACTGCCAGAGAATACATCCCGATAGTACTATGTGTTATCTGGAAACAAAAGCACACTGTTATCCAATGTGATTTATTTAACGCAGGTATAAGAAGCACTCGTGGCTAGGCTTGCTTAGTCAATCTTCACTGATTATCTAAGCTAAGTGACATTCTGCGCAGCCACTATTTCGATGGCTGCTGTGCTTCGTAGAGCATGTTAAACTGTAGATCCCAGCTTTAGCAGTCATTAAGCCACGACGGAGGCTCATACGAACTTAGCATGGGCCAGGAGTTGCCCAACTATGATTTAGATTAGAGTATACAGACATCACTTTAGGTGAACAAGATCTTTCAGACCAGCTACTGTGAATGAGGAACATGTGAATGTAATGTTTGTTCTATGTCTGGCTGTTTTTACAAAATAAATGTATATAAGTATCAGCAATCTAGTTCCCATAGTACAAGCTTTGCTTAGTTTGGGACTAGAGTGTTTTGTTTGAAATGGCCATGAATATTTATTTATTTATTATTTGAATGTTTATGTTGCCTTCGACTGTCTCAGTACCTTAATGCCATTGTGCAGCATATCACACATGGTCCTGTCAGACCTGCAAGCCATCTCGGAGAACATGTGGCACTTCTGCAGCAGCCGGTGACAGATAAAGCATGCTGTGCTTGGCATATCTGTTTCCGAATCTCTATTAAGCTGAAACGAGTTTTATCATAATATTTTTGTAGGATACCTACCTATATGCCTGAAAGTCAAGTCACAGGGATAAAGTTGCCCTGACGTAGCTTTTTTATTTATTCCGCTCGCGACTTCGTTCTCGTCCCGTTGGATCCCGTTGATTTTCCGGGATAAAAAGTAGCCTATGTGTTAATCCAGGTCACGGATTATATATATTCCAAGTTTCATCCAAATCGGATCAGAACTTTTTGAGCCAATTCGTTACAAACATAAACATACAAAATCTTTCCTCCTTACAATATTAGTATCGATAAAAAACACTGTAAAACCTGATGTAGGTAGGTACCTGTGAGCTAGTAAGTTTCTTCAGCAGCTGCAGGAGGTGCTCGTCAATGTTCAGCATCCTGATATTCACAGCCAGACAAACTCTACACACAGAACTAGCCATTGTATGTAATGGGAGCTCAATCAAGAGGATCCAATCCACACAGTGTGGTGTATGTATGTCTCGATATGCAAGTACCACTTTTTAGTGTTGGTTGACGCTAAAATCGTAGGTTTAGGTAGAAAGAAAAACACAGGTAAGAATAAAATGATAGAGTAGGTAAATATACCGATGAAATCATACAATTTGTGTTTTATTTTCTTCCAAACTTCCGAAAGAGTATTTTTTTCTACGCTTCCGAGTTCCGAGCGTCAAGAAGTGAAATAAATACATGCGCCTCTTCTTTTTTTTTATGGCAATTCATTTTCGGCTCTCTTATAGCGACTGCGACCAACTTTTTTTTTTTGCTTAAAATAAATTACTTTCATCATAGAAAAAAGCTAGTCTATAATATTAGCAAACCATTTTTTTTCGGGATGATCAATTTTTCAGGGTAGGGTGAAGATGATGATTAATTAGGGAGAACTATATTATTTTGAATTAGTGAGCTACGAGTTACTATTACTCTTACATTTTCTGTAACAGATTATATAAAAGTTATGATATCTTTAAAATATAAATAGGTAACTTGCGACGCCAATAAAAACAAAGTAAAAAATAATAGGTTACTACTCTGAAGGTAATGCGAACGACGCTGTGGCACAGAATATTAGTAGATACATCGCTGTGGGTAGACCCCATTACATTACATCATTTAAGGTACGTGAACAAATCTGACAGTCGCCGCGTTACGTAAACCTTCTTCTTCTTCTATACCTATATATCCGTCATTTTGACAGACAAATTTGCCAGTGTCAATTGATGAATTTGAAATAATTTATGTCAAGTCTTCGGTCGTTTGTTTTGCAGAGAATAATATTATGGTGGATTTTCCCTTCTAAAACTGAAACGAATTTTCACATTCCGAGAAACCACTTTACACACATAACGTATTCGGGTCAAATAGCTCGTAGTCTAAGTTTTGTTTTGTTGATTTGCGTTAAGCGAGAATCGAGAAACTCGCAGTTTTTGTATGGAGAAAAAGTTTGCAAATCTCCCGCTAGAGGCGCTTGTCGGATTTAAATACAAAATATACCTAGTTACACCAACTTATCTGTTCAGTTGACAGCGTCGCTAGTGTCGTAGTTTAGCGTCTTTTGTATGACGCGACTGTAGTTCCAATTTTGGCCACCCCTGAACAGTTAAGTTGGTGACACTGTAACACGCAAGTTGCGTCACGTTGCGTTTCGATCAACTAAACCGAACTGAGACTACGGGCCTAAGTAGATTGGCGAATGTTGTAGTATAACCGCGCAGGGTACAAGATAAAAGATGTTTATTTGCATAAATAAGTGTTACAATTTGGTCTTATCTGTAGGAGGCACTTTAAAACTTATTCACCTTTTCCAGGTATCGCAAATGTTTTGGGCGCTTAAACTTAGGTAGGTAGGTAATTAACATTAATTCTGGGTACATACCTTTGGGTATGCACTATATTTTTAAAACATTTTTCTTTACTCCTTAAATCTTACATAAGGTACTTTCTAATTATTTTAATACTTACTTAAATTTGTTATGGCTAATTTGACTAGGTAGGTATTTAAGTTAATATTTTAATCACTTTAGTTTTAGGTATTATTCTTTTTCAAAGTAGGTAGTCTTCGGTTGAGTAAAGGCATTTTTTTACTAGGTATGATTTTAGTTTTCTTATAAATGGTTTTATTTTTGTTTCATTTTTTATGTCATTCGGTAGGTTATTAAAGATTTTGACTGCCATGTAATATGGACTTTTATTTAACATTTTTATTCTAGAATATGGTAGATAGAGTTTGTTTTTGTGGCGGGTGCTTACATTGTGTGTTTCACTAATTTTAAGAAAATTACTTTTATTTTTGTTAACAAATATGCATACATCCATGATATAAATCGATGGAAGTGTCAAGAGATTAAATTTAATAAAATAGCGTCTACAGCTTTGAGTGTTATTAATTTGGGCTAGGATTCTTACACATTTTTTTTGCATGATGAATAACTCATTTACATTAACACTATTTCCCCATAGCATTACTCCATATCTGAGCCAAGAGTAGGCATATGCGTAATATGCTGACAGTGCAGTATCTGTGTTTGTACTATATTTTAATTGAAATAGAGCGTATATAAATTTAGAAAGCTTTGTTTTAATGTGATCAATGTGAGTCTTCCAGTTTAGGTGAGTGTCAATATTTAAGCCAAGTAAATTAAATGTATGAACTGTCTCTAATGGGTTATTTTGAAAATCTATGTTTAATTTTAGGGTAGGGCTATTATATGATTTAAATGGCATTACTTTAGTTTTATTGTGATTTATTTCTAAATTATGTTCTTCAAACCAACATTTTACTGCGTTTAGAGTAGGTATTTTCCAAAATTAAATTGTAATTATCATATTTCTCACATTTGATCAGTATGGAAACGTTTTCAGCAAAAAGTATTGGTAAAGTTGTTTCTTTGTTAAATATTTTTGGGAGATCGTTTATATAAATAAGAAAAAGTATACAACCTAATACGCTTCCTTGTGGTATTGCACATGTTAAATCTCTAACTTTAGACCTTACTTCAATTATTTCTTTTTTATTTATATTGTAGTCTTCTACTTGGACAATTTGCATTCTGTTTTGTAAATAGGATTGAAACCAGAGATATGCTGGTCCACGAATTCCAGAGCCATATATCTTCTGAAGAAGTATATTATTATAACACTTTGTCATATCTAATAATAAGCCTACAACTATTTTCTTTTCGTCTATGAGTTGGAGGGCTTTTTGTACATATTTATAAACGGCTGTTGTAGTTGATCTCATTTTTCTGAATCCGTTTTGGCTGTCATCTAATATTTTATATTTTTCTAAATACCTATGCATAAAGTTGGTTGTTGCACATAGCTTTTTCGAAAACTTTTGAGAAAGTTGGCAAGAGAGCTATAGGTCTATAGTTGCTAGGATTTTTTTATCATTTTTCTTATGAATTGGTTTTACAAGTGATATTTTTAGCTGGTCAGGGAATACAGATACACCATCTCGGAAGCTTTGGTTAATTAATAGTACTAATGGGGCTGAAAGTTCATCAGCGCATTGTTTTAATAGAATAGGTGGGATGTCATCAATACCAGAGCTGTGTTTGTTTTTTATTTCTTTTATAATTTAAGGGTAATTTGGATACGTTATCGTTACGATACGCTTACGATTGTCACTATATCGGCAAACGACGGCGTTATGTCGTCTGCCGATATGGTCACCAATTTACGAAGGAAACAAAAGAATTATAAAATAAACTTTATTTGTTGTTAACTTAGGTACAATGATTAGTCTGAAAAATATAAACACTAGTCATTCTAGTCAACCGAGGATTACCCATAATGTAGATAGTAGACATCCTGGCAGGCGTCATGGCTCAGTCGGTATAGCTTTGCCTTCCGTGCTGTGGGTCGTGGGTTCGATCCCCACCGAGAACAAACACTTGTGTGTGGCAAACATAGATGTTTGTTCTGTGTCTGGGTGTTACCATATATCTATACTAACATTATAAAGAGAAAAGATTTGTATGTATGTTTGTAACGAATTGGCTGAAAAAGTACTGATCCGATTTGGATGAAACTTGGAATATAATAATATACCTATTGTCCGTGACCTGGATTAACACATAGGCTAGTTTTAATCCCGGAAAATCAACGGGATCCAACGGGACGCGAACGAAGTCGCGAGCGGAAGCTAGGTATTAACAAAAAAATGCCTGGATGTTACTTTGTAGTACTATGTCGATATATATAAAGAAAATAATTATAGGTACTGTATCAGCAATCTAGTTCCCATAGTACAAGCTTTGCTTAGTTTGGGACTAGAGGGCGTTGTGTGTAATGTCCAAGAATATTTATTTATTAACTTTACGGCCAGGCGTCGGTTGACGGGCTCGATGATTTTATGATGACTTTGCAGTAAACGTCAAACGTACACACTCTGCATGCTGGAGAGCGCAGGTCACGGTATTGGTTTGACTCCCGTTTCCGCATTTAAACTCAAGATTGGTTCAGTATGGTATGTGAGGCTAGGAATGTAGCCAGCTGAACTCCTTCCAGAAGGTTCCTGCGGGCTTGAGAGCAGGACTCATAGTTGGTTCTACTGTACCGCCTCTGACAAGTCGCAATCTCGTCGCTGTCTTCTCTCCTTCACGCAATTCCACTTTTTGCAAGCAGTGTAAAGTCAATTTTCAGTTGGTGGGCTGAGATGAGAATCACTCATTTCCATTACATAATTACGGCAGAGTTCCACCCTCCTTGAATATACCACCCATTCGTACCAAGTGTTTCAGTTCCACCTTCATTATGCGAACAGCTAAATAATGGAACACTTTACCGGCGTCTGTCTTCCCTAATCACTTTAATCAGAATGTCTTCAAGACAAGAGTGAATAGGTGTCTTCTAGAGCGCCTTGCTCCATCGTATATTCCAACGTCTCTTACATCAACTGAGATTTAAATAGAAATAGTTTTTTTTTTATTTTACGCAAAAACACATACAAAGATACAATTATATAAACATTAAATTACAGAGAATTATGCGTAATAGTATGCTCGCTCAGCAAATGCTAAAGGTGCACGGTGGCTCCTTTAGCGCTGGTTTTCAGGGGTGCCTAGAATGAAGTGGCGTTGAAGAAATTGTAGATTGAACTCAAAGGATGGTTCATCTAGCATGTAGTTGCATGTGTCTTTTCAAATTAGATTTACTTTGAAATTTCGTGTTACATACAATACATAAATATGGCTTCTCCCCAGTGTGTGTTCTCATGTGAACTGTTAATAAATTTTTTTGAGTAAATGCCTTTTTAAACTCACTGCAGACATATGGCCTTTCTCCAGTGTGTGTTCTCATGTGAACTGTTAATAAACTTTTTTTAGTAAATGCCTTTTTACAATCACTGCAGACATATGGCCTTTCTCCAGTGTGTGTTCTCATGTGTACTGTTAAATCAATTTTGTAAGTAAATGCCTTTTTACACTCACTGCAGACATATGGCTTTTCTCCAGTGTGTGTTCTCATGTGTACTGTAAAATCACGTTTTTTAGTAAATGCCTTTTTACAATCACTGCAGACATATGGCATTTCTCCAGTGTGTCTTCTCATGTGTACTGTTAAATCAATTTTGTAAGTAAATGCCTTTTTACACTCACTGCAGACATATGGCTTTTCTCCAGTGTGTGTTCTCATGTGTACTGTTAAATCACTTTTATGAGTAAATGCCTTTTTACACTCACTGCAGACATATGGCATTTCTCCAGTGTGTGTTCTCATGTGTACTGTTAAATTACTTTTTCGAGTAAATGCCTTTTTACACTCACTGCAGACATATGGCCTTTCTCCAGTGTGTGTTCTCATGTGTACTGTTAAAAAACTTTTTTGAGTAAATGCCTTTTTACACTCACTGCAGACATATGGCCTTTCTCCAGTGTGTGTTCTCATGTGTTCTGTTAAACTTCCTTTAGTACTGAATGTTTTAGCACATTGGTGGCAAGATGGTTTTTTCCCTGTGTGTTTTTTTAAATGTTTTACCAAATTCTTTTTGTACATAAATTTTTTGTTGCACACATCACAATAGAAACAGGCCTTAATGTTCTCCAAATCATTGAAATTATCTAAATTCAACTTTGTGGGACTTTCTTCAATAATTTCAGTATCTTCATTGTTTGCCTCCTGTACCTCCGCAAAGACAGACTCTTCAGTTTCAATTTTCATAACAATCTCTTCCTTGACAGTTACAGTAGGTTTTGTGACATTTGAGTAATCAATAACCGACATGTGCTGAGTAGAAGTCACCGATAAGGTTGGTACTACTGCCAGAGAATACATCCCGATAGTACTATGTGTTATCTGAAAAAAAAAAGCACACTGTTATCCAATGTGATTTATTTAAAGCAGGTATAAGAAGCACTCGTGGCTAGGCTTGCTTAGTCAATCTTCACTGATTATCTAAGCTAAGTGACATTCTGCGCAGCCACTATTTCGATGGCTGCTGTGCTTCGTAGAGCATGTTAAACTGTAGATCCCAGCTTT
Organism: Eulithis prunata; assembly: GCA_918843925.1. Classification (NCBI taxonomy): domain Eukaryota; kingdom Metazoa; phylum Arthropoda; class Insecta; order Lepidoptera; family Geometridae; genus Eulithis; species Eulithis prunata. Next base: position 667,420 of record OU974035.1, read on the forward strand.
AGCAGTCGTTAAGCCACGACGGAGGCTCATACGAACTTAGCATGGGCCAGGAGTTGCCCAACTATGATTTAGATTAGAGTATACAGACATCACTTTAGGTGAACAAGATCTTTCAGACCAGCTACTGTGAATGAGGAACATGTGAATGTAATGTTTGTTCTATGTCTGGCTGTTTTTACAAAATAAATGTATATAAGTATCAGCAATCTAGTTCCCATAGTACAAGCTTTGCTTAGTTTGGGACTAGAGGGTGTTGTGTGAAATGGCCATGAATATTTATTTATTTATTATTTGAATGTTTATGTTGCCTTCAACTGTCTCTATACCTTAATGCCGTTGTGCAGCATATCACACATGGTCCTGTCAGACCTGCAAGCCATCTCGGAGAACATGTGGCACTTCTGCAGCAGCCGGTGACAGATAAAGCATGCTGTGCTTGGCATCTCTGTTTCCGAAACTCTGTTAAGCTGAAACGAGTTTTATCATAATATTTTTATAGGATACCTACCTGAAAGTCAAGTCACAGGAATCACAGGAATATGCCTGTAAGTCAAGTCACAGGGATAAAGTTGCCCTGACGTAGCTTTTTATTTTTATCATACACTAGCTTCCGCTCGCAACTTCGTTCTCGTCCCGTTGGATCCCGTTGATTTTCCGGGATAAAAAGTAGCCTACGTGTTTAATGTAATTACAGGTCACGGTCCAAGTTTCATCCAAATCGGATCAGTACTTTTTGAGCCAATTCGTTACAAACATATACCTACATACAAATCTTTCCTTTTTACAATATTAGTATAGATAAATAACACTGTAAAACCTGATGTAGGTAGGTACCTGTGAGCTAGTAAGTTTCTTCAGCAGCTGCAGGAGGTGCTCGTCAATGTTCAGCATCCTGATATTCACAGCCAGACAAACTCTACACACAGAACTAGCCATTGTATGTAATGGGAGCTCAATCAAGAGGATCCAATCCACACAGTGTGGTGTATGTATGTCTCGATATGCAAGTACCACTTTTTAGTGTTGGTTGACGCTAAAATCGTAGGTTTAGGTAGAAAGAAAAACACAGGTAAGAATAAAATGATAGAGTAGGTAAATATACCGATGAAATCATACAATTTGTGTTTTATTTTCTTCCAAACTTCCGAAAGAGTATTTTTTTCTACGCTTCCGAGTTCCGAGCGTCCAGAAGTGAAATAAATTAGAGGTGTCAATATCGGTTAATTTTTTTTATTAGTTAATGTTATAACGATAAAAAAAAATATCGTTATTTTTAATGATTAATTTTATTTGAATAAATATTCGATAAACTCGCTTAGATAAATTTATTTATACGCATGAGTGAATGATTGATATTAGCAGAGAGCGAGCACAGACAATTTTTCATAGACAAAAACATTCACCGTTCACACGAACGGTCCACAGATAAGAAATATAAGGGCATCCTACACAGGTTTACTTTTCATATTTCAATAAAATTAAAACTTTTTCTTGCAGTATTTGCAGGTAGCCAACTTTGCGACGCCACCGCCGCCGCGCCTGTACATTAGAATAGAATAGAATAGAATAATTTTTATTGCCAAAAATTATTCTATTCTATTCTATTCTAATGTACCGGCGCATCGGCGCGCACATTGATCGAAATGGTTCCATATATCCGAACTTATTCTCGGCATTTTTCACATAATACGACTTCGAAACAAACACTTTCTTCCATCTAACGATGGCGCAAAAATGCAAATCGCAAGTCTAAATAAATTTTCGTCTCTTAGGTCTCATTCATTCAATCATTGTCATTCATTCAATTTGCCAAAAATAACAATTGTATTCATGATCCTTGGATAAAAATTATATTGTGTTTTATTTTAACCAACTTAAAGCATACAATTGAATGCAGATCAATGTTGTTAAATATACACTAAACGACTTAATTATCGTAAGTAGTGGTTCATTCTATATTGAGCTTTATCTCATAGATAATAGAGTACACAGTCAAAAATGCAGATGAAGCCGGAAATGAAATTAAACGGCCGCTTCCCGGCACATAGCACTACCTTCAGGCCGGTCACTCTAATGAAAATATGAAAATTACTCATTATATCTAGGAAGCGTAGGTTCAAATTTCAATGCATTAAAATGAAAGAATACCTTCAGGCCGGTCACTCTAATGAAAATATGAAAATTACTCATTATATCTAGGAAGCGTAGGTTCAAATTTCAATGCATTAAAATGAAAGAATAATTTTCGTGGCGAGTTATAAAATTATTCATTATATCTAGCAAGCGTAGGTTCAAATTTCAATGCAGTAAAGAAAGTGAATAATAAAAATATTACCTACATACGTTCACCTTGTGTTGAAGTGAAATAACATGTGTTATTAAAAATATTCGAACACCGCCATTTTTTTAACGAATGTTATTGTTATTTTTTTTTATTCGTTTTTTTCATTAGTTGAAAGAAATATTAAACACCTATAAAATAAATACATTATGCGCCTCTTCTTTTTTTGTTTTTATGGCAATTCATTTTCGGCGCTCTTATAGCGACTGCGACCAACTTTTTTATTTTGCTTAAAAAAAATTACTTTCATCATAGAAAAAAGCTAGTCTATAATGTTAGCAAACCATTTTTTTTCGGGATGATCAATTTTTCAGGGTAGGGTGAAGATGATGATTAATTAGGGAGAACTATATTATTTTGAATTAGTGAGCTACGAGTTACTATTACTCTTACATTTTCTGTAACAGATTATATAAAAGCTATGATATCTTTAAAATATAAATAGGTAACTTGCGACGCCAATAAAAACAAAGTAAAAAATAATAGGTTACTACTCTGAAGGTAATGCGAACGACGCTGTGGCACAGAATATTAGTAGATACATCGCTGTGGGTAGACCCCATTACATTACATCATTAAAGGTACGTGAACAAATCTGACAGTCGCCGCGTTACGTAAACCTTCTTCTTCTTCTATACCTATATATCCGTCATTTTGACAGACAAATTTGCCAGTGTCAATTGATGAATTTGAAATAATTTATGTCAAGTCTTCGGTCGTTTGTTTTGCAGAGAATGACTTGACTTGACTTATTTATTACAATTTAAACACATGACATTGGCAAATTGTCTGTCGAAATGACGGACACAGGCCATTAACGAAGAGAAGAAGAAGAAGAATAATATTATGGTGGATTTTCCCTTCTAAAACTGAAACGAATTTTCACATTCCGAGAAACCACTTTACACACATAACGTATTCGGGTCAAATAGCTCGTAGTCTAAGTTTTGTTTTGTTGATTTGCGTTAGCGAGAATAGAGAAACTCGCAGTTTTTGTATGGAGAAAAAGTTTGCAAATCTCCCGCTAGAGGCGCTTGTCGGATTTAAATACAAAATATACCTAGTTACACCAACTTATCTGTTCAGTTGACAGCGTCGCTAGTGTCGTAGTTTAGCGTCTTTTGTATGACGCGACTGTAGTTCCAATTTTGGCCACCCCTGAACAGTTAAGTTGGTGACACTGTAACACGCAAGTCGCGTCACGTTGCGTTTCGATCAACTAAACCAAACTGAGACTACGGGCCTAAGTAGATTGGCGAATGTTGTAGTATAATCGCGCAGGGTACAAGATACAAGATGTTTATTTGCATAAATAAGTGTTACAATTTGGTCTTATCTGTAGGAGGCACTTTAAAACTTATTCACCTTTTCCAGGTATCGCAAATGTTTTGGGCGCTTAAACTTAGGTAGGTAGGTAATTAACATTAATTCTGGGTACATACCTTTGGGTATGCACTATATTTTTAAAACATTTTTCTTTACTCCTTAAATCTTACATAAGGTACTTACACTACTTACTAATTATTTTAATACTTAAATTTGTTATGGCTAATTTGACTAGGTAGGTATTTAAGTTAATATTTTAATCACTTTAGTTTTAGGTATTATTCTTTTTCAAAGTAGGTTGAGTAAAGGCATTTTTTTACTAGGTATGATTTTAGTTTTCTTATAAATGGTTTTATTTTTGTTTCATTTTTTATGTCATTCGGTAGGTTATTAAAGATTTTGACTGCCATGTAATATAGACTTTTATTTAACATTTTTATTCTAGAATATGGTAGATAGAGTTTGTTTTTGTGGCGGGTGTTTACATTGTGTGTTTCACTAATTTTAAGAAAATTACTTTTATTTTTGTAAACAAATATGCATACATCCATGATATAAATCGATAGAAGTGTCAAGAGATTAAATTTAATAAAATAGCGTCTACAGCTTTGAGTGTTATTAATTTGGGCCAGGATTCTTACACATTTTTTTTGCATGATGAATAACTCATTTACATTAACACTATTTCCCCATAGCATTACTCCATATCTGAGCCAAGAGTAGGCATATGCGTAATATGCTGACAGTGCAGTATCTGTGTTTGTACTATATTTTAATTGAAATAGAGCGTATATAAATTTAGAAAGCTTTGTTTTAATGTGATCAATGTGAGTCTTCCAGTTTAGGTGGGTGTCAATATTTAAGCCAAGTAAATTAAATGTATGAACTGTCTCTAATGGGTTATTTTGAAAATCTATGTTTAATTTTAGGGTAGGGCTATTATATGATTTAAATTGCATTACTTTAGTTTTATTGTGATTTATTTCTAAATTATGTTCTTCAAACCAACATTTTACTGCGTTTAGAGTAGGTATTTTCCAAAATTAAATTGTAATTATCATATTTCTCACATTTGATCAGTATGGAAACGTTTTCAGCAAAAAGTATTGGTAAAGTTGTTTCTTTGTTAAATATTTTTGGGAGATCGTTTATATAAATAAGAAAAAGTATACAACCTAATACGCTTCCTTGTGGTATTGCACATGTTAAATCTCTAACTTTAGACCTTACTTCAATTATTTCTTTTTTATTTATATTGTAGTCTTCTACTTGGATAATTTGCTTTCTGTTTTGTAAATAGGATTGAAACCAGAGATATGCTGGTCCACGAATTCCAGAGCCATATATCTTCTGAAGAAGTATATTATTATAACACTTTGTCATATCTAATAATAAGCCTACAACTATTTTCTTTTCGTCTATGAGTTGGAGGGCTTTTTGTACATACTTATAAACGGCTGTTGTAGTTGATCTCATTTTTCTGAATCCGTTTTGGCTGTCATCTAATATTTTATATTTTTCTAAATACCTATGCATAAAGTTGGTTGTTGCACATAGCTTTTTCGAATCTTTTGAGAAAGTTGGCAAGAGAGCTATAGGTCTATAGTTGCTAGGATTTTTTTATCATTTTTCTTATGAATTGGTTTTACAAGTGATATTTTTAGCTGGTCAGGGAATACACCATCTCGGAAGCTTTGGTTAATTAATAGTACTAATGGGGCTGAAAGTTCATCAGCGCATTGTTTTAGAATAGGTGGAATGTCATCAATACCAGAGCTGTGTTTGTTTTTTATTTCTTTTATAATTTAAGGGTAATTCGGATACGTTATCGTTACGATACGCTTACGATTGTCACTATTTCTTGATTAAAGCACGTGAATCCAACGACGGCGTTATGTCGTCTGCCGATATGGTCACCAATTTACGAAGGAAACAAAAGAATTATAAAATAAACTTTATTTGTTTTTAACTTAGGTACAATGATTAGTCTCAAAGATATAAACACTAGTCATTCTAGTCAACCGAGGATTACCCATAATGTAGATAGTAGACATCCTGGCAGGCATCATGGCTCAGTCGGTATAGCTCTGCCTTCCGTGCTGTGGGTCGTGGGTTCGATCCCCACCGAGAACAAACACTTGTGTGCGGCAAACATAGATGTTTGTTCTGTGTCTGGGTGTTACCTTATATCTATACTAACATTATAAAGAGAAAAGATTTGTATGTATGTTTGTAACGAATTGGCTGAAAAAGTACTGATCCGATTTGGATGAAACTTGGAATATAATAATATACCTATTGTCCGTGACCTGGATTAACACATAGGCTAGTTTTAATCCCGGAAAATCAACGGGATCCAACGGGACGCGAACGAAGTCGCGAGCGGAAGCTAGGTATTAACAAAAAAATGCCTGGATGTTACTTTGTAGTACTATGTCGATATATATAAAAAAAATAATTATAGGTACTGTATCAGCAATCTAGTTCCCATAGTACAAGCTTTGCTTAGTTTGGGACTACAGGGCGTTGTGTGTAATGTCCAAGAATATTTATTTATTAATTTTACGGCCAGGCGTCGGTTGACGGGCTCGATGATTTTACGTGACTTTGCAGTAAACGTCAAACGTACACACTCTGCATGCTGGAGAACGCAGGTCACGGTATTGGTTTGACTCCCGTTTCCGCATTTAGACTCAAGATTGGTTCAGTATGGTATGTGAGGCTAGGAATGTAGCCAGCTGAACTCCTTCCAGAAGGTTCCTGCGGGCTTGAGAGCAGGACTCATAGTTGGTTCTACTGTACCGCCTCTGACAAGTCGCAATCTCTTCGCTGTCTTCTCTCCTTCACGCAATAACACTTTTTGCAAGCAGTGTAAAATCAATTTTTAGTTGGGTGAGCTGAGATGAGAATCACTCATTTCCATTACATAATTACGGCAGAGTTCCACCCCTACCTTGAATATACCACCCATTCGTACCAAGTGTTTCAGTTCCACCTTCATTATGCGAACAGCTAAATAATGGAACACTTTACCGGCGTCTGTCTTCCCTAATCACTTTAATCAGAATGTCTTCAAGACAAGAGTGAATAGGTGTCTTCTAGAGCGCCTTGCTCCATCGTATATTCCAACGTCTCTTACATCAACTGAGATTTAAATAGAAATAGTTTTTTTTTATTTTACGCAAAAACACATACAAAGATACAATTAAATAAACATTAAATTACAGAGAATTATGCGTAATAGTATGCTCGCTCAGCAAATGCTAAAGGTGCACGGTGGCTCCTTTAGCGCTGGTTTTCAGGGGTGCCTAGAATGAAGTGGCGTTGAAGAAATTCTAGATTGAACTCAAAGGATGGTTCATCTAGCATGTAGTTGCATGTGTATCTTCAAATTAGATTTACCTTGAAATCTCTTGTTACATACAATACATAAATATGGCCTTTTCCCAGTGTGTGTTCTCATGTGTACTGTTAAAGCACATTTTTGAGTAAATGCCTTTTCACACTCACTGCAGACATATGGCTTTTGTCCAGTGTGTCTTCTCATGTGTCTTCTTAAACTTCCTTTAGTACTGAATGTTTTAGCACATTGGTGGCAAGATGGTTTTTTCCCTGTATGTTTTTTTAAATGTTTTACCAAATTCTTTTTGTACATAAATTTTTTGTTGCACACATCACAATAGAAACAGGCCTTAATGTTCTCCAAATCATTGAAATTATCTAAATTCAACTTTGAGGGACTTTCTTCAATAATTTCAGTATCTTCATTGTTTGCCTCCTGTACCTCCGCAAAGACAGACTCTTCAGTTTCAATTTTCATAACAATCTCTTCCTTGACAGTTACAGTAGGTTTTGTGACATTTGAGTAATCAATAACCGACATGTGCTGAGTAGAAGTCACCGATAAGGTTGGTACTACTGCCAGAGAATACATCCCGATAGTACTATGTGTTATCTGGAAACAAAAGCACACTGTTATCCAATGTGATTTATTTAACGCAGGTATAAGAAGCACCTGTGGCATAGCTTGCTTAGTCGATCTTCACTGATTATCTAAGCTAAGCGTCGTTCTGCGCAGCCACTATATGTTTTGCTTCCATGCATCGGACGGCATGTTAAACTGTAGATCCTAGCTTTGGCAGTTGTTAAGCCACGACGGAGGCCTCCATCACTATAGTTGGCCACTAGCTCATACGAACTTAACATGGGCCAGGAGTTGCCCAACTATAATTTAGATTAGAGTATACAGACATCACTTTAGGTGAACAAGATCTTTCAGACCAGCTACTGTGAATGAGGAACATATGCATGTATTGAATGTAATGTTTGTTCTATGTCTGGCTGTTTTTACAAAATAAATGTATATAAGTATCAGCAATCTAGTTCCCATAGTACAAGCTTTGCTTAGTTTGGGACAAGAGGGTGTTGTGTGAAATGGCCATGAATATTTATTTATTTATTATTTGAATGTTTATGTTGCCTTCAACTGTCTCTATACCTTAATGCCGTTGTGCAGCATATCACACATGGTCCTGTCAGACCTGCAAGCCATCTCGGAGAACATGTGGCACTTCTGCAGCAGCCGGTGACAGATAAAGCATGCTGTGCTTGGCATCTCTGTTTCCGAAACTCTGTTAAGCTGAAACGAGTTTTATCATAATATTTTTATAGGATACCTACCTGAAAGTCAAGTCACAGGGATATGCCTGAAAGTCAAGTCACAGGGATAAAGTTGCCCTGACGTAGCTTTTTATTTTTATCATACACTAGCTTCCGCTCGCAACTTCGTTCTCGTCCCGTTGGATCCCGTTGATTTTCCGGGATAAAAAGTAGCCTACGTGTTTAATGTAATTACAGGTCACGGTCCAAGTTTCATCCAAATCGGATCAGTACTTTTTGAGCCAATTCGTTACAAACATATACATACAAATCTTTCCTCTTTACAATATTAGCATAGATAAAAAACACTGTAAAACCTGATGTAGGTAGGTACCTGTGAGCTAGTAAGTTTCTTCAGCAGCTGCAGGAGGTGCTCGTCAATGTTCAGCATCCTGATATTCACAGCCAGACAAACTCTACACACAGAACTAGCCATTGTATGTAATGGGAGCTCAATCAAGAGGATCCAATCCACACAGTGTGGTGTTTGTCTCGTTAAGTAGGTACCACTTTTTAGTGTTGGTTGACGCTAAAATCGTAGGTTTAGGTAGAAAGAAAAACACAGGTAAGAATAAAATGATAGAGTAGGTAAATATACCGATGAAATCATACAATTAGTGTTTTATTTTCTTCCAAACTTTCGAAAGAGTATTTTTTCTACGCTTCCGAGTTCCGAGCCAGAGCGTCCAGAAAAGAAGGAACTAATGAAATTATATGCATGCGCCTCTTTTTTTTTTATGGCAATTCATTTTCGGCGCTCTTATAGCGACCAACTTTTTTTTTGCTTAAGAAAAATTACTTTCATCATAGAAAAAAGTTAGTCTATGATGTTAGCAAACCACATTAAAAGTTATGATATCCCTAAATTATAAATATGTAACTTGCGACGAAAAAAAAAATAGGTAACTATTCTGAAGGTAATGCGAACGTAGCTGTGGCACAGAATATTAGTAGATACGTCGCTGTGGGTAGACCCCATTACATTACATCATTAAAGGTACGTGAACAAATCTGACAGTCGCCGCGTTACGTAAACCTTCTTCTTCTTCTATACCTATATGACCTCTGTCCGTCATTTCGACAAATAAAATAAGTCAAGTCTTCGGTCGTTTGTTTTGCAGAGAAAATGGAGGACACGAGTTTTGACATTTTTTGAAACGACACATAGCACTTTTATTTTAATAGTTTTTCTTGTGTTATTGTGAGTATTGTTGTTTAATTTTGGTGGAATTTTAACCAATAATAACATAAACTGTGAGTCATTGGAATAAATGTGTGTAAAGTGGTTTTTCTGAATGTGAAAATTCGTGTTAGGTTTTGAAGAGAAAATCCGCCATTTTCTTTTCAAAACATACGACAGCCGACTTGACAAATGACTTGACTTGACTTACATTATTACAAATAAATCACTTCATATTGGCAAAATTGTCTGTCGAAATGACGGACAGAGGCCATTCATGAAGAGAAGAAGAAGAAGAGAAAATGGTGGATTTTCCCTTCAAAAACTGAAACGAATTTTCACATTCCGAGAAACCACTCACAACGTATTCGGGTCAAATAGCTCGTAGTCTAAGTTTTGCTTTGTTGATTTGCGATAAGCGAGATTCGAGAAACTCGCAGTTCCTCCCGCTAGAGGCGCTTATCGGATTTTCATAATTATAAAATATAACTACCTAGTTACACTATCTGATGTAACCGTAGGTTCAGCTGGATGTTTCTTTTTTCACACTAACGCCATTTTTTATTTATCAGTACTAACTCTAATAATTATGTTCCGTACATCCGGAATAACAATTTTATAAAAATGTACTTAGTATTAGAAATAAATGCATCTAAATACACAACAATTACTGAAAAGATTTTAGATAAATTAACATGACGAATACACTGCAATTTACATATTGAATTTTAATAAAACCATAATGAAAAAAGTTCCATAATGATCAAACTTAAAAAAACTACTTCCGTGGCGCCAATTTTGAAAAACTGTGTCTATCGAGAAATTTCTAAAGGTAACTATTCTTATATACGTTAAAAATATTTTAATCAACGAACTGGATAACTCTAAATAACTACTGACGAATATAATTGTCTAACACTTATCTGTTCAGTTGACAGCGTCGCTAGTGTCGTAGTTTAGCGTCTTTTGTATGACGCGACTGTAGTTTCAATTTTGGCCACCCCTGAACAGTTAAGTTGGTGGCACTGTAACACGCAAGTCGCGTCACGTTGCGTTTCGATCAACTAAACCAAACTGAGACTACGGGCCTAAGTAGATTGGCGAATGTTGTAGTGTAACCGCGCAGGGTAATTCGGATACGTTATCGTTACGATACGCTTACGATTGTCACTATTTCTTGATTAAAGCAAGTGAATCCAACGACTGCGTTATGTCGTCTGCCGATGTCACCAATTTACGAAGGAAACAAAAGAATTGTAAAATAAACTTTATTTGTTGTTAACTTACAATGATGTACATTAATTAGTCTCAAAGATATAAACACTACTCATTCTAGTCAACCGACGATTACCCATAATGTAGATAGTAGACATCCTGATAGGCATCATGGCTCAGTCGGTATAGCTCTGCCTTCCGTGCTGTGGGTCGTGGGTTAGATCCCCACCGAGAACAAACACTTGTGTGCGGCAAACATAGATGTTTGTTCTGTGTCTGGGTGTTACCATATATCTATACTAACATTATAAAGAGAAAAGATTTGTATGTATGTTTGTAACGAATTGGCTCAAAAAGTACTGATCCGATTCGGATGAAACTTGGAATATAATAATATACCTATTTTCCGTGACCTGGATTAACACATAGGCTACTTTTAATCCCGGAAAATCAATGGGATCCAACGGGACGCAAACGAAGTCGCGAGCGAAAGCTAGGTATTAACAAAAATATGCCTAGGTGTTACTTTGTAGTACTATGTCGACATTTACAAAAAAATTATAGGTACTGTATTTGCAATCTAGTTCCCAAAGTACAAGCTTTGCTTAGTTTGGGACTAGAGGGCGTTGTGTGTAATGTCCAAGAATATTTATTTATTAATTTTACAGCCAGTGCGTCGGTTGATGAGCTCGATGAGAATCACCCATCTCCATTACATAACTGTACAAGAAGATGCACGGGTTCCACTCGTACCTTGTATATACCAGCCATTCAATTGTACCAAGCGTTTCAGTTCCACCTTCATTATGCAAAGCGCTAAAAAATGGAACACATTACCGGCGTCTGTCTTTTCTGATCACTATAATTTGGATGGCTTCAAGAAACAACAGAAAGGAACAGTAGAGCATGTCTTGCTGCATTGCTCTGCCACAACCGAAGCCAGATCCAAAACAGGACTGCAGGAGCTGGTCGGGTCTCACTCCTCGGCATCCACAACACCATTGGGGATGCTGGAACATTGCTGTCATCAACCCAAAGTCCTTCTCCGTTACTATAAGGAGGTGGGCTGGCTGGGGTGAAGTCAGCAGGGGGACAGTGCACAATACACCTCTACGCAGGACGTCAGCGCAGATCTCATTCCCCCATGACGAATTAGAATTAGATGGCTACAAGAATGAATAGGTGTCTTTTAGACCATCACCGGCTTCATAGTCGCTTATCATCTGGTGAGATTGAATTTAAGAGATGGTTCATCTAGCATGTAGTTTCATGTGTCTTTTCAAATTAGGTTTACTTTTAAATCTCTTGTTACATACAATACATAAATATGGCTTCTCCCTAATGTGTGTTCTCATGTGTACTGTTAAAACACTTTTTTGAGTAAATGCCTTTTTACACTCACTGCAGACATATGGCCTTTCTCCAGTGTGTGTTCTCATGTGTACGGTTAAAGCACTTTTTACAGTAAATGCCTCTTTACACTCACTGCAGACATATGGCCTTTCTCCAGTGTGTGTTCTCATGTGTACTGTGAATGCGTTTTTTTGATTAAATGCCTTTTTACACTCACTGCACACATATGGCATTTCTCCAGTGTGTGTTCTCATGTGTACTGTTAAAAAACTTTTTTGATTAAATGCCTTTTTACACTCACTGCACACATATGGCATTTCTCCAGTGTGTGTTTTCATGTGTACTGTTAAAACACTTTTTTGAGTAAATGCCTTTTTACACTCACTGCAGACGTATGGCCTTTCTCCAGTGTGTGTTCTCATGTGTACTGTTAAAGCACTTTTTACAGTAAATGCCTCTTTACACTCACTGCAGACATATGGCCTTTCTCCAGTGTGTGTTCTCATGTGTACTGTTAAAGCGTTTTTTTGATTAAATGCCTTTTTACACTCACTGCACACATATGGCATTTCTCCAGTGTGTGTTCTCATGTGTACTGTTAAAAAACTTTTTTGATTAAATGCCTTTTTACACTCACTGCACACATATGGCATTTCTCCAGTGTGTGTTCTCATGTGTACTGTTAAAAAACTTTTTCGAGTAAATGCCTTTTTACACTCACTGCACACATATGGCCTTTCTCCAGTGTGTGTTCTCATGTGTACTATTAAAACACTTTTTCGAGTAAATGTCTTTTCACACTCACTGCAGACATATGGCCTTTCTCCAGCGTGTGTTCTCATGTGTACTGTTAAAAAACTTCTATTAGTAAAGGCCTTTTTACAATCACTGCGGACATATGGCCTTTCTCCAGTGTGTGTTCTCATGTGTACTATTAAATCACTTTTTTGAGTAAATGTCTTTTCACACTCACTGCAGACATATGGCCTTTCTCCAGTGTGTGTTCTCATGTGTTCTGTTAAACTTCCTTTAGTACTGAATGTTTTAGCACATTGGTGGCAAGATGGTTTTATCCCTGTATGTTTTTTTAAATGTTTTACCAAATTCTTTTTGTACATAAATTTTTTGTTGCACACATCACAATAGAAACAGGCCTTAATGTTCTCCAAATCATTGAAATTATCTAAATTCAACTTTGTGGGACTTTCTTCAATAATTTCAGTATCTTCATTGTTTGCCTCCTGTACCTCCGCAAAGACAGACTCTTCAGTTTCAATTTTCATAACAATCTCTTCCTTGACAGTTACATTAGGTTTTGTGACATTTGAGTAATCAATAACTGACATGTGCTGAGTAGAAGTCACCGATAAGGTTGGTACTACTGCCAGAGAATAAATCCCGATAGTACTATGTGTTATCTGAAAAAAAAAAGCACACTGTTATCCAATGTGATTTATTTAAAGCAGGTATAAGAAGCACTCGTGGCTAGGCTTGCTTAGTCAATCTTCACTGATTATCTAAGCTAAGTGACATTCTGCGCAGCCACTATTTCGATGGCTGCTGTGCTTCGTAGAGCATGTTAAACTGTAGATCCCAGCTTTAGCAGTCGTTAAGCCACGACGGAGGCTCATACGAACTTAGCATGGGCCAGGAGTTGCCCAACTATGATTTAGATTAGAGTATACAGACATCACTTTAGGTGAACAAGATCTTTCAGACCAGCTACTGTGAATGAGGAACATGTGAATGTAATGTTTGTTCTATGTCTGGCTGTTTTTACAAAATAAATGTATATAAGTATCAGCAATCTAGTTCCCATAGTACAAGCTTTGCTTAGTTTGGGACTAGAGGGTGTTGTGTGAAATGGCCATGAATATTTATTTATTTATTATTTGAATGTTTATGTTGCCTTCAACTGTCTCTATACCTTAATGCCGTTGTGCAGCATATCACACATGGTCCTGTCAGACCTGCAAGCCATCTCGGAGAACATGTGGCACTTCTGCAGCAGCCGGTGACAGATAAAGCATGCTGTGCTTGGCATCTCTGTTTCCGAAACTCTGTTAAGCTGAAACGAGTTTTATCATAATATTTTTATAGGATACCTACCTGAAAGTCAAGTCACAGGAATCACAGGAATATGCCTGTAAGTCAAGTCACAGGTATAAAGTTGCCCTGACGTAGCTTTTTATATTTATCATACACTAGCTTCCGCTCGCAACTTCGTTCTCGTCCCGTTGGATCCCGTTGATTTTCCGGGATAAAAAGTAGCCTACGTGTTTAATGTAATTACAGGTCACGGTCCAAGTTTCATCCAAATCGGATCAGTACTTTTTGAGCCAATTCGTTACAAACATATACATACAAATCTTTCCTCTTTACAATATTAGTATAGATAAAAAACACTGTAAAACCTGATGTAGGTAGGTACCTGTGAGCTAGTAAGTTTCTTCAGCAGCTGCAGGAGGTGCTCGTCAATGTTCAGCATCCTGATATTCACAGCCAGACAAACTCTACACACAGAACTAGCCATTGTATGTAATGGGAGCTCAATCAAGAGGATCCAATCCACACAGTGTGGTGTATGTATGTCTCGATATGCAAGTACCACTTTTTAGTGTTGGTTGACGCTAAAATCGTAGGTTTAGGTAGAAAGAAAAACACAGGTAAGAATAAAATGATAGAGTAGGTAAATATACCGATGAAATCATACAATTTGTGTTTTATTTTCTTCCAAACTTCCGAAAGAGTATTTTTTTCTACGCTTCCGAGTTCCGAGCGTCAAGAAGTGAAATAAATACATGCGCCTCTTCTTTTTTTTTATGGCAATTCATTTTCGGCGCTCTTATAGCGACTGCGACCAACTTTTTTTTTTTGCTTAAAATAAATTACTTTCATCATAGAAAAAAGCTAGTCTATAATATTAGCAAACCATTTTTTTTCGGGATGATCAATTTTTCAGGGTAGGGTGAAGATGATGACTAATTAGGGAGAACTATATTATTTTGAATTAGTGAGCTACGAGTTACTATTACTCTTACATTTTCTGTAACAGATTATATAAAAGCTATGATATCTTTAAAATATAAATAGGTAACTTGCGACGCCAATAAAAAAAAGTAAAAAATAATAGGTTACTACTCTGAAGGTAATGCGAACGACGCTGTGGCACAGAATATTAGTAGATACATCGCTGTGGGTCACTGTGGGTAGACCCCATTACATTACATCATTAAAGGTACGTGAACAAATCTGACAGTCGCCGCGTTACGTAAACCTTCTTCTTCTTCTATACCTATATATCCGTCATTTTGACAGACAAATTTGCTAGTGTCAATTGATGAATTTGAAATAATTTATGTCAAGTCTTCGGTCGTTTGTTTTGCAGAGAATGACTTGACTTGACTTATTTATTACAATTTAAACACTTGACATTGGCAAATTGTCTGTCGAAATGACAGACACAGGCCATTAACGAAGAGAAGAAGAAGAAGAATAATATTATGGTGGATTTTCCCTTCTAAAACTGAAACGAATTTTCACATTCCGAGAAACCACTTTACACACATAAAGTATTCGGGTCAAATAGCTCGTAGTCTAAGTTTTGTTTTGTTGATTTGCGTTAGCGAGAATAGAGAAACTCGCAGTTTTTGTATGGAGAAAAAGTTTGCAAATCTCCCGCTAGAGGCGCTTGTCGGATTTAAATACAAAATATACCTAGTTACACCAACTTATCTGTTCAGTTGACAGCGTCGCTAGTGTCGTAGTTTAGCGTCTTTTGTATGACGCGACTGTAGTTCCAATTTTGGCCACCCCTGAACAGTTAAGTTGGTGACACTGTAACACTTAAGTCGCGTCACGTTGCGTTTCGATCAACTAAACCAAACTGAGACTACGGGCCTAGGTAGATTGGCGAATGTTGTAGTATAATCGCGCAGGGTACAAGATACAAGATGTTTATTTGCATAAATAAGTGTTACAATTTGGTCTTATCTGTAGGAGGCACTTTAAAACTTATTCACCTTTTCCAGGTATCGCAAATGTTTTGGGCGCTTAAACTTAGGTAGGTAGGTAATTAACATTAATTCTGGGTACATACCTTTGGGTATGCACTATATTTTTAAAACATTTTTCTTTACTCCTTAAATCTTACATAAGGTACTTATGTACCTACAAAGATATAATTAAATAAACATTAAATTACAGAAAATTATGCATAATAGTAAGCTCGCTCAGCAAATGCTAAAGGTGCACGGTGGCTCCTTTAGCGCTGGTTTTCAGGAGTGCCTAGAATGAAGTGGCGTTGAAGAAATTCTAGATTGAACTAAAAGGATGGTTCATCTAGCATGTAGTTTCATGTGTGTTTTCAAATTAGATTTACTATGAAATCTTTTGTTACATATAATACATAAATATGGCGTCTCCCCAGTGTGTGTTCTCATGTGTGCTGTTAAATCACGTTTTTGAGTATAAGCCTTTTTACACTCACTGCAGACATATGGCCTTTCCCCAGTGTGTCTTCTCATGTGAACTATTAAATAACATTTTCGAGTAAATGCCTTTTTACACTCACTGCAGACATATGGCCTTTCTCCAGTGTGTGTTCTCATGTGGACTGTTAAATGACTTTTTTGAGTATATGCCTTTTTACACTCCCTGCAGACATATGGCCTTTCTCCAGTGTGTGTTCTCATGTGAACTGTTAATAAATTTTTTTGAGTAAATGCCTTTTTACACTCACTGCAGACATATGGCCTTTCTCCAGTGTGTGTTCTCATGTGGACTATTAAATCACTTTTTTGAGTATATGCCTTTTTACACTCACTGCAGACATATGGCCTTTCTCCAGTGTGTGTTCTCATGTGGACTAATAAATTACTTTTTTGAGTAAATGCCTTTTTACACTCCCTGCAGACATATGGCCCTTCTCCAATGTGTGTTCTCATGTGTTCTATTAAATGACTTTTTCGAGTAAATGCCTTTTTACACTCACTGCAGACATATGGCCTTTCTCCAATGTGTGTTCTCATGTGTTCTATTAAAAGACTTTTTCGAGTAAATGCCTTTTTACACTCACTGCAGACATATGGCCTTTCTCCAGTGTGTTTTCTCATGTGGACTATTAAATCACTTTTTTGAGTAAATGCCTTTTTACACTCACTGCAGACATATGGCCTTTCTCCAGTGTGTGTTCTCATGTGTACTGTTAAACTTCCTTTAGTACTGAATGTTTTAGCACATTGGTGGCAAGATGGTTTTTTCCCTGTATGTTTTTTGATATGTTTTACCAAATTCTTTTTATCCAAAAACTTTTTGTTACACACATCACAATAGAAACATGATCTAATGTTCTCCAAATCATTGAAATTATCTAAATTCAACTTTGTGCGACTTTCTTCAATAATTTCAGTATCTTCATTGTTTGCCTCCTGTACCTCCGCAAAGACAGACTCTTCAGTTTCAATTTTCATAACAATCTCTTCCTTGACAGTTACAGTAGGTTTTGTGACATTTGAGTATTCAATAACCGACATGTGCTGAGTAGAAGTCACCGATAAGGTTGGTACTACTGCCAGAGAATACATCCCGATAGTACTATGTGTTATCTGGAAACAAAAGCACACTGTTATCCAATGTGATTTATTTAACGCAGGTATAAGAAGCACTCGTGGCTAGGCTTGCTTAGTCAATCTTCACTGATTATCTAAGTTAAGCGACGTTCTGCGCAGCCACTATATGTTTTGCTTCCATGCATCGGACGGCATGTTAAACTGTAGATCCTAGCTTTGGCAGTCGTTAAGCCACGACGGAGGCCTCCATCACTATAGTTGGCCACTAGCTCATACGAACTTAACATGGGCCAGGAGTTGCCCAACTATGATTTAGATTAGAGTATACAGACATCACTTTAGGTGAACAAGATCTTTCAGACCAGCTACTGTGAATGAGGAACATGTGAATGTATTGAATGTAATGTTTGTTCTATGTCTGGCTGTTTTTACAAAATAAATGTATAAGTATCAGCAATCTAGTTCCCATAGTACAAGCTTTGCTTAGTTTGGGACTAGAGTGTTTTGTTTGAAATGGCCATGAATATTTATTTATTTATTATTTGAATGTTTATGTTGCCTTCGACTGTCTCTGTACCTTAATGCCGTTGTGCAGCATATCACACATGGTCCTGTCAGACCTGCAAGCCATCTCGGAGAACATGTGGCACTTCTGCAGCAGCGGGTAACAGATATAGCATGCTGTGCTTGGCATCTCTGTTTCCAAATCTCTATTAAGCTGAAACGAGTTTTATCATAATATTTTTGTAGGATACCTACCTATAAGCCTGAAAGTCAAGTCACAGGGATAAAGTTGCCCTGACGTAGCTTGTTATATTTCTTTTTTTATTTATCATACACTAGCTTTCGCTCGCGACTTCGTTCGCGTCCCAATGGATCCCGTTGATTTTCCGGGATAAAAAGTAGCCTATGTGTTAATCCAGGTCACGGATTATATATATTCCAAGTTTCATCCAAATCGGATCAGAACTTTTTGAGCCAATTCGTTACAAACATAAACATACAAAATCTTTCCTCCTTACAATATTAGTATAGATAAAAAACACTGTAAAACCTGATGTAGGTAGGTACCTGTGAGCTAGTAAGTTTCTTCAGCAGCTGCAGGAGGTGCTCGTCAATGTTCAGCATTCTGATATTCACAGCCAGACAAACTCTACACACAGAACTAGACATTGTATGTAATGGGAGCTACATCAAGAGGATCCAATTCACACAGTGTAGTGTATGTCTCGATAATGTAGTTACCACTTTTTAGTGTTGGCGCTAAAATCCTAGGTTTAGGTAGAAACAAAACGTAGGCTGTAACAATTAAAAGAGAGAGTAGGTAAATATACCGAGAAATCATACAATTTGTGTATTATTTTCTACCAAACTGTTCCAAACTTCCGAAAGAGTAATTTTTTTCTGTTTCTTTTTTTCCTTGATGTTTCCAAGTTCCGAGCAAGGTCAAGAAAACAAATAAATGTATGAAATGAACCTCTCCTTTTTTTTTAGGACCATAGACAAGAAGTTTAAGAAAAAGACACCAAACCATAGACATATTTGTACATTTTTTTATTTAAATAAAAATTATTTATCATTAAGGCCTCCGTCATGTCTTAACGACTGCTAGAGCCACTAACGGTCACCCTTAGGTTAAGAAGAGAAAATCTACCATTTTCTTTTCTTCTTCTTCTCTTCAATAATGGCCTGTGTCAGTCATTTCGACAGACAATTTTGCCAATGTCAAGTGTTAAAATTGTAATAAATAAGTCAAGTCATTTGTTAAGTCGGCTGTCGTTTGTTTTGAAAATAAATGGTGGATTTTCTCTTCAAAACCTAACACGAATTTTCACATTCAGAAAAACCACTTTACACACATTTATTCCAATGGCTCACACTTTATGTTACGACCTAAGTATTACTGGTTAAAATTCCACCAAAATTAAACAACTATACTCACAATAACACAAGAAAAACTATTAAAATAAAAGTGCTATGTGTCGTTTCAATAAATGTCAAAACTCGTGTCCATTTTCTTTTCTTCTTCTTCTCTTCAATAATGGCCTGTGTCCGTCATTTCGACAGACAATTTTGCCAATGTCAAGTGATATAATTGTAATAAATAAGTCAAGTCAAGTCATTTATCAAGTCGGCTGTCGTTTGTTTTGAAAAGAAAATGGTGGATTTTCTCTTCAAAACCTAACACGAATTTTCACATTCAGAAAAACCACTTTACACACATTTATTCCAAAGGCTCACACTTTATGTTACGACCTAAGTATTATTGGTTAAAAGTCCACCAAAATTAAACAACAATACCTACTCACAATAACACAAGAAAAACTATTAAAATAAAAGTGCTATGTGTCGTTTCAAAAAATGTCAAAACTCGTGTCTTCGTCTTCTCTTCAATAATAGCCTGTGTCCGTCATTTCGACAGACAATTTTGCCAATGTCAAGTGTTAAAATTGTAATAAATAAGTCAAGTCAAGTCATTTTTCAAGTCGGCTGTCGTTTGTTTTGAAAAGAAAATGGTGGATTTTCTCTTCAAAACCTAACACGAATTTTCACATTCAGAAAAACCACTTTACACACATTTATTCCAATGGCTCACACTTTATGTTACGACTTAAGTATTATTGGTTAAAATTCCACCAAAATTAAACAACAATACTCACAATAACACAAGAAAAACTATTAAAATAAAAGTGCTATGTGTCGTTTCAATAAATGTCAAAACTCGTGTCCATTTTCTTTTCAAAACAAACGACAGCCAACTTGACAAATGACTTGACTTATATTATTACAAATAAATCATTTGACATTGGCAAAATTGTCTGTCGAAATGACGGACAAAGGCCATTAATGAAGAGAAGAAGTAGAAATAGTGACCGCGCTGCAGCCTTACTCCCGAAACCCGTTCCAATCCGGTTTCACGGAATTTGACAGAAATCATGTCATTCGGTACTCTTGAATCCAGTTCCAACAAGGTTTGAAACTGGATTGGGTGAAAAAATTTCAATCCAATCCCAAGCCGGTTTGACTGATTGAAAGCGACTATTTCCCGCTGGCGGGTTTTTTGGTACTCTTGACACGATTTTGACATTAGGAATCGGGCTTCGAACCGACTTCTTCGCTAAATTTACACAGTTTCAAAATACTAACTTTTTTGCGATCGTGTGGGATATAAAAATGATAAAATCAAAGTATAAAGTACCTTATAGGAGATGTACAGCTATATTTGGCTAGGTACCTACCTACAGTAGGTAACTGTAGGTAACTGTGTAACACTGATGTGATATTTTAGACTTCTTCCCTAATTCCTTAGTTTCCACTAGGTTTCTTCCATGGGTACGGATAGACCTACGTCCGGTACGAAACAACATAGCAAATCTTTAATGATTTTATCTAATTATCAGAAAAATACTAAAGGACGACTTTTGTAGCTTTGTCTACCTACAGTACTCCAAAGATAGGTATGAGGAGCGTAGGTTTGGTGCAGGTACCTACCTATATTGATTTGATTTGCATTCTCAGAAGGTAAGAAATCATTCAAAAGCTTTAAAATTAAAGACTTCATACGTTTTTAAATTGGCGGGAATCAGTTGCTGCTTTTTTTTTCAGAATCATAATTTCATCAAAATCAACAGAGTAGGTACAAAGAATAATACTTATTTGCTTCTTCTTACGCAGTTCCTACGTAAAAAGAAGCGGGACTCCCATTCTATCAAAATTACACACTGAAAATCTCGTTTTGTATGAAACGTGATTAAAATTTTGATCCCCGTTTCATTCATACATTGTTCGTGTTTCGTTTCGAAAGAAAGAGTCTTTTTCCGAAAGGTTTTCAGTTGGCGGGAATCGCTGCATGTTTTTTTTTTCAAAGAATCAATTCACGTTCGCGGTCTTTTTTAGTCACAAGCATTCTCTCATTTATGCAACCACAATGTAATTTAGAGGTAAGGGAACGTTTTAACTCACTTTAATATGACTAAAATTATTCATATGAATTAAATAATTTATTCATATTTATTGTGATTTAAAAACGTTGCACGTATATTCTTGAATAATGTTATGGTAAGTAATGGTAGTTTTCGTTCCGACGTGTCATGGCAACACTTACATGGTGTTGCTTTTCCTGCCCTAAAAAATAGTCAAATTTGAAATCGACTACGTATGTCGATGTCAGCTTAATCGGAACTGGATTCAAGAGTACCGATTTTTTTAATATTGAAATTGGTTCCGGATTGGGATTGGAAAGCGGTCGAGTTGGAAACTGTTGTCAGGGGTTAGCCTGCAGGTGGGTTACTCTCGAAGACAGTTCCAATCCGGATCCATAGATTTTGACAGAAGTCCTGTCATTTTTCAGTACAAAATGACACGAGATCTGTCAAATTCCGTGAATCCGGATTGGAACTGTGGTCGAGAGTAACCCCGCAGATCGTTGCTTAACTTAGACTAGTAGTTCGCCCCGAACTGAGATCTCGTGATGGTCGGAGGTTAATAAACCCAAAAAATTTTTATTGACCAATGGTTGTAACAAAGCTTCGAAATCGCCGTCTAGCTATGTATCAGTCTTACTTGAACTACAAAATCATTGAATCTCCAAGAAACGGTAGCTCACGTTATAGTGATTTAGCCAATTTTATAATTTTTACAACAACTAAAAAAGTATTAGACCTAGAATCAAAATAAAAACGGGTTTGGAATGTCTAAACAAAACCCTATCATATGACACCCCACTTGATATTATTGTACAACTTTTTTTTTTTACTCCCTTTGGACCCTCCATAACTTCACGACCCTTGACCGATTTACTTCATTTAACAAACCAGTAAAACTTAAGAGTACTATCCGTACACCTACCAAATTCTGTGAAGATCAGATAAGCGGTTCAAAAGATATCGTTGAACAAACATACAAAGCATTTTTGTCCAAGTTGTCACTAAGATCTTCGTTCGCTTCGCTCACTCGATCAATGAGGACATGCTGAACGACAACGAAGGCGCTCTGACCACCAACTTCAATCTCCATCCGAGACCAGAAAACGATACTCTCTTCGGCAAAATGAACTAGGTACCTAGGTATATTGACTGCAAATAAAATAAAATTCACAAACAAATTATTTTATTAAATTTACTAAGTAATTAAGTTAGCAATTGATTCTCTATACAAAATTATATTTTACGTGACTTTGCAGTAAACGTCAATCGTACACACTCTGCATGCTGGAGAGCGCAGGTCTCGGTATTGGTTTGACTCCCGCTTCCGCAGTTAGACTCAAGATTGGTTCATTATGCGTGAGGTATGGTATGTGAGGCTAGGAATGTAGCCAGCTGAACTCCTTTCAGAAGGTTCCTGCGGGCTTGAGAGCAGACTCATAGTTGGTTCTACTGTACCGCCTCTGACAAGTCGCAATCTCTTCGCTGTCTTCTCTCCTTCACGCAATTCCACTTTTTGCAAGCAGTGTAAAGTAAATTTTCAGTTGGTGGGCTGAGATGAGAATCACTCATTTCCATTACATAATTACGGCAGAGTTCCACCCCCCTTGAATATACCACCCATTCGTACCAAGTGTTTCAGTTCCACCTTCATTATGCGAACAGCTAAATAATGGAACACTTTACCGGCGTCTGTCTTCCCTAATCACTTTAATCAGAATGTCTTCAAGACAAGAGTGAATAGGTGTCTTCTAGAGCGCCTTGCTCCATCGTATATTCCAACGTCTCTTACATCAACTGAGATTTAAATAGAAATAGATTTTTTTTTATTTTACCCAAAAACACATACAAAGATACAATTAAATAAACATTAAATTACAGAGAATTATGCGTAATAGTATGCTCGCTCAGCAAATGCTAAAGGTGCACGGTGGCTCCTTTAGCGCTGGTTTTCAGGGGTGCCTAGAATGAAGTGGCGTTGAAGAAATTGTAGATTGAACTCAAAGGATGGTTCATCTAGCATGTAGTTGCATGTGTCTTTTCAAATTAGATTTACTTTGAAATCTCGTGTTACATACAATACATAAATATGGCTTCTCCCCAGTGTGTGTTCTCATGTGAACTGTTAATAAATTTTTTTGAGTAAATGCCTTTTTAAACTCACTGCAGACATATGGCCTTTCTCCAGTGTGTGTTCTCATGTGTCTTGTTAAATGACTTTTTTTAGTAAATGCCTTTTTACAATCACTGCAGACATATGGCCTTTCTCCAGTGTGTCTTCTCATGTGTACTGTTAAATAAATTTTGTAAGTAAATGCCTTTTTACACTCACTGCAGACATATGGCTTTTCTCCAGTGTGTGTTCTCATGTGTACTGTTAAATCACTTTTTTGAGTAAATGCCTTTTTACACTCACTGCAGACATATGGCCTTTCTCCAGTGTGTGTTCTCATGTGTCTTCTTAAACTTCCTTTAGTACTGAATGTTTTAGCACATTGGTGGCAAGATGGTTTTTTCCCTGTATGTTTTTTTAAATGTTTTACCAAATTCTTTTTGTACATAAATTTGTTGTTGCACACATCACAATAGAAACAGGCCTTAATGTTCTCCAAATCATTGAAATTATCTAAATTCAACTTTGTGGGACTTTCTTCAATAATTTCAGTATCTTCATTGTTTGCCTCCTGTACCTCCGCAAAGACAGACTCTTCAGTTTCAATTTTCATAACAATCTCTTCCTTGACAGTTACAGTAGGTTTTGTGACATTAGAGTATCCAATATCAGGCATGTGCTGAGTAGAAGTCACCGATAAGGTTGGTACTACTGCCAGAGAATACATCCCGATAGTACTATGTGTTATCTGGAAACAAAAGCACACTGTTATCCAATGTGATTTATTTAAAGCAGGTATAAGAAGCACTCGTGGCTAGGCTTGCTTAGTCAATCTTCACTGATTATCTAAGCTAAGTGACATTCTGCGCAGCCACTATTTCGATGGCTGCTGTGCTTCGTAGAGCATGTTAAACTGTAGATCCCAGCTTTAGCAGTCGTTAAGCCACGACGGAGGCTCATACGAACTTAGCATGGGCCAGGAGTTGCCCAACTATGATTTAGATTAGAGTATACAGACATCACTTTAGGTGAACAAGATCTTTCAGACCAGCTACTGTGAATGAGGAACATGTGAATGTAATGTTTGTTCTATGTCTGGCTGTTTTTACAAAATAAATGTATATAAGTATCAGCAATTTAGTTCTCAAAGTACAAGCTTTGCTTAGTTTGGGACTAGAGGGTGTTGTGTGAAATGGCCATGAATATTTATTTATTATTTGAATGTTTATGTTGCCTTGGACTGTCTCAGTACCTTAATGCCGTTGTGCAGCATATCACACATGGTCCTGTCAGACCTGCAAGCCATCTCGGAGAACATGTGGCACTTCTGCAGCAGCCGGTGACAGATAAAGCATGCTGTGCTTGGCATCTCTGTTTCCGAAACTCTGTTAAGCTGAAACGAGTTTTATCATAATGTTTTTATAGGATACCTACCTGAAAGTCAAGTCACAGGAATCACAGGAATATGCCTGAAAGTCAAGTCACAGGGATAAAGTTGCCCTGACGTAGCTTTTTATTTTTATCATACACTAGCTTCCGCTCGCAACTTTGTTCTCGTCCCGTTGGATCCCGATGATTTTCCGGGATAAAAAGTAGCCTACGTGTTGTAATTACAGGTCACGGTCCAAGTTTCATCCAAATCGGATCAGTACTTTTTGAGCCAATTCGTTACAAACATATACCATACAAAATCTTTCCTCCTTACAATATTAGTATAGATAAAAAACACTGTAAAACCTGATGTAGGTAGGTACCTGTGAGCTAGTAAGTTTCTTCAGCAGCTGCAGGAGGTGCTCGTCAATGTTCAGCATCCTGATATTCACAGCCAGACAAACTCTACACACAGAACTAGCCATTGTATGTAATGGGAGCTCAATCAAGAGGATCCAATCCACACAGTGTGGTGTATGTATGTCTCGATATGCAAGTACCACTTTTTAGTGTTGGTTGACGCTAAAATCGTAGGTTTAGTTAGAAAGAAAAACACAGGTAAGAATAAAATGATAGAGTAGGTAAATATACCGATGAAATCATACAATTTGTGTTTTATTTTCTTCCAAACTTCCGAAAGAGTATTTTTTTCTACGCTTCCGAGTTCCGAGCCATCCGAGCGTCAAGAAGTGAAATAAATACATTATGCGCCTCTTCTTTTTTTTTTTTTATGGCAATTCATTTTCGGCGCTCTTATAGCGACTGCGACCAACTTTTTTTTTTGCTTTAAAAAAATTACTTTCATCATAGAAAGAAGCTAGTCTATAATGTATGTATGTATGTATGTATGTCTATGTATTAGAAGTATGTATTTACAAAAAAAAAAAAAAAAAATGTATGTATGTATTCTATCAGCCATCTAGTTTCCATCGTACAAGCTTTGCTTAGTTTGGGACTAGAAGGCGTTGTGTTAAGTGTCCGTGAATATTTATTTATTTATTTTATTTATAATGTTAGCAAACCATTTTTTTTCGGGATGATCAATTATTCAGGGTAGGCTGAAGATGATGACTAATTAGGGAGAACTATATTATTTTGAATTAGTGAGCTACGAGTTACTATTACTCTTACATTTTCTGTAACAGATTATATAAAAGTTATGATATCTTTAAAATATAAATAGGTAACTTGCGACGCCAATAAAAAAAAGTAAAAAATAATAGGTTACTACTCTGAAGGTAATGCGAACGACGCTGTGGCACAGAATATTAGTAGATACATCGCTGTGGGTAGACCCCATTACATTACATCATTAAAGGTACGTGAACAAATCTGACAGTCGCCGCGTTACGTAAACCTTCTTCTTCTCTTCAATAATTCTTCTTCTCTTCAGTAATGGCCTGTGTCCGTCATTTCGACAGACAATTTTGCCAATGTCAAGTGATAAAATTGTAATAAATAAGTCAAGTCAAGTCATTTGTCAAGTCGGCTGTCGTTTGTTTTGAAAAGAAAATGGTGGATTTTCTCTTCAAAACCTAACACGAATTTTCACATTCAGAAAAACCACTTTACACACATTTATTCCAATGGCTCACACTTTATGTTACGACCTAAGTATTATTGGTTAAAATTCCACCAAAATTAAACAACAATACTCACAATAACACAAGAAAAACTATTAAAATAAAAGTGCTATGTGTCGTTTCAAAAAATGTCAAAACTCGTGTCCTTACATAAACCTTCTTCTTCTCTTCAATAATGGCCTGTGTCCGTCATTTCGACAGACAATTTTGCCAATGTCAAGTGTTAAAATTGTAATAAATAAGTCAAGTCAAGTCAGTTGTCAAGTCGGCTGTCGTTTGTTTTGAAAAGAAAATGGTGGATTTTCTCTCCAAAACCTAACACGAATTTTCACATTCAGAAAAACCACTTTACACACATTTATTCCAATGGCCCACACTTTATGTTACGACCTAAGTATTATTGGTTAAAATTCCACCAAAATTAAACAACAATACTCACAATAACACAAGAAAAACTATTAAAATAAAAGTGCTATGTGTCGTTTCAAAAAATGACAAAACTCGTGTCCCTACATAAACCTTCTTATTCTTCTATACCTATATATCCGTCATTTTGACAGACAAATTTGCCCGTGTCAATTGATGAATTTGAAATAATTTATGTCAAGTCTTCGGTCGTTTGTTTTGCAGAGAATAATATTATGGTGGATTTTCCCTTCTAAAACTGAAACGAATTTTCACATTCCGAGAAACCACTTTACACACAACGTATTCGGGTCAAATAGCTCGTAGTCTAAGTTTTGTTGATTTGCGTTAAGCGAGAATCGAGAAACTCGCAGTTTTTGTATGGAGAAAACGTTTGCAAATCTCCCGCTAGAGGCGCTTATCGAATTTTCATACAAAATATATCTTCTTCTTCTTTTGTTGCTATGGCTGTTCGGTGGCTAGGGCTGCCACGAATCTGCCAATGTCAGTATTTTTTGGCGTTTACTGGTTTACTAATCTTTTAACAAAAGGCGGAGATCTGAGTAGGTAGGTTAAGAAAAATGACCGGTGAAGAAGGGAGACTCTAAAAAGTTGATTTGTGAAAATAGATACGTTCGGCATATAAATAATTAGGTAGGTAATAATAGTAGGCACTTATTTAGGAATATACATATATATATAATGTTATATACAGTTTTATTTTATTGGTACCTAGTTATAAATTTACAAAATATTTTAATAAAAGGAGAGAATACACAAAATATACCTAGTTACACCATCTTATCTGTTCAGTTGACAGCGTCGCTAGTGTCGTAGTTTAGCGTCTTTTGTAAGACGCGACTGTAGTTCCAATTTTGGCCACCTGAACAGTTAAGTTGGTTGCATTGTAACACGCAAGTCGCGTCACATTGCGTTTCGATCAACTAAACCAAACTGAGACTACGGGCCTAAGTAGATTGGCGAATGTTGTAGTGTAACCGCGCAGGGTAATTCGGATACGTTATCGTTACGATACGCTTACGATTGTCACTATTTCTTGATTAAAGCACGTGAATCCAACGACGGCGTTATGTCGTCTGCCGATATGGTCACCAATTTACGAAGGAAACAAAAGAATTATAAAATAAACTTTATTTGTTTTTAACTTAGGTAGGTACAATGATTAGTCTGAAAAATATAAACACTAGTCATTCTAGTCAACCGAGGATTACCCATAATGTAGATAGTAGACATCCTGGCAGGCATCATGGCTCAGTCGGTATAGCTTTGCCTTCCGTGCTGTGGGTCGTGGGTTCGATCCCCACCGAGAACAAACACTTGTGTGTGGCAAACATAGATGTTTGTTCTGTGTCTGGGTGTTACCATATATCTATACTAACATTATAATGAGAAAAGATTTGTATGTATTTGTAACGAATTGGCTGAAAAAGTACTGATCCGATTTGGATGAAACTTGGAATATAATAATATACCTATTGTCCGTGACCTGGATTAACACATAGGCTACTTTTAATCCCGGAAAATCAACGGGATCCAACGGGACGCGAACGAAGTCGCGAGCGGAGCTAGATATTAACAAAAAAATGCCTGGATGTTACTTTGTAGTACTATGTCGATATATATAAAAAAAATAATTATAGGTACTGAATCAGCAATCTACTTCCCATAGTACAAGCTTTGCTTAGTTTGGGACTAGAGGGCGTTGTGTGTAATGACCAAGAATATTTATTTATTAATTTTACGGCCAGGCGTCGGTTGACGGGCTCGATGATTTTATGATGACTTTGCAGTAAACGTCAAACGTACACACTCTGCATGCTGGAGAGCGCAGGTCACGGTATTGGTTTGACTCCCGTTTCCGCATTTAGACTCAAGATTGGTTCAGTATGGTATGTGAGGCTAGGAATGTAGCCAGCTGAACTCCTTCCAGAAGTTTCCTGCGGGCTTGAGAGCAGGACTCATAGTTGGTTCTACTGTACCGCCTCTGACAAGTCGCAATCTCTTCGCTGTCTTCTCTCCTTCACGCAATTCCACTTTTTGCAAGCAGTGTAAAGTCAATTTTTAGTTGGGTGAGCTGAGATGAGAATCACTCATTTCCATTACATAATTACGGCAGAGTTCCACCCCCCTTGAATATACCACCCATTCGTACCAAGTGTTTCAGTTCCACCTTCATTATGCGAACCACAAAATAATGGAACACTTTACCGGCGTCTGTCTTTCCTAATCACTTTAATCAGAATGTCTTCAAGACAAGAGTGAATAGGTGTCTTCTAGAGCGCCTTGCTCCATCGTATATTCCAACGTCTCTTACATCAACTGAGATTTAAATAGAAATAGATTTTTTTTTATTTTACGCAAAAACACATACAAAGATACAATTATATAAACATTAAATTACAGAGAATTATGCGTAATAGTATGCTCGCTCAGCAAATGCTAAAGGTGCACGGTGGCTCCTTTAGCGCTGGTTTTCAGGGGTGCCTAGAATGAAGTGGCGTTGAAGAAATTGTAGATTGAACTCAAAGGATGGTTCATCTAGCATGTAGTTGCATGTGTCTTTTCAAATTAGATTTACTTTGAAATCTCGTGTTACATACAATACATAAATATGGCTTCTCCCCAGTGTGTGTTCTCATGTGAACTGTTAATAAACTTTTTTTAGTAAATGCCTTTTTACAATCACTGCAGACATATGGCCTTTCTCCAGTGTGTCTTCTCATGTGTACTGTTAAAAAACTTTTTCGAGCAAATGTCTTTTCACACTCACTGCAGAAATATGGCCTTTCTCCAGTGTGTGTTCTCATGTGTACTGTTAAAAAACTTTTTCGAGTAAATGCCTTTTTACACTCACTGCAGACATATGGCCTTTCTCCAGTGTGTGTTCTCATGTGTACTGTTAAATGACTTTTTTTAGTAAATGCCTTTTCACACACACTGCAGAAATATGACCTTTCTCCAGTGTGTGTTCTCATGTGTACTGTTAAAAAACTTTTTCGAGCAAATGTCTTTTCACACTCACTGCAGAAATATGGCCTTTCTCCAGTGTGTGTTCTCATGTGTACTGTTAAAAAACTTTTTCGAGTAAATGCCTTTTTACACTCACTGCAGACATATGGCCTTTCTCCAGTGTGTGTTCTCATGTGTACTGTTAAACTTCCTTTAGTACAGAATGTTTTAGCACATTGGTGGCAAGATGGTTTTTTCCCTGTATGTTTTTTTAAATGTTTTACCAAATTCTTTTTGTACATAAATTTTTTGTTGCACACATCACAATAGAAACAGGCCTTAATGTTCTCCAAATCATTGAAATTATATAAATTCAACTTTGTGGGACTTTCTTCAATAATTTCAGTATCTTCATTGTTTGCCTCCTGTACCTCCGCAAAGACAGACTCTTCAGTTTCAATTTTCATAACAATCTCTTCCTTGACAGTTACAGTAGGTTTTGTGACATTTGAGTAATCAATAACCGACATGTGCTGAGTAGAAGTCACCGATAAGGTTGGTACTACTGCCAGAGAATACATCCCGATAGTACTATGTGTTATCTGGAAACAAAAGCACACTGTTATCCAATGTGATTTATTTAACGCAGGTATAAGAAGCACTTGTGGCTAGGCTTGCTTAGTCAATCTTCACTGATATCTAAGTTAAGCGACATTCTGCGCAGCCACTATTTGGATGGCTGCTGTGCTTCGCAGGGCATGTTAAACTGTAGATCCCATTTTTGGCAGTCATTAAGCCACGACGGAGGCCTCCATCACTATAGTTGGCCACTAGCTCATAGGAACTTAACACGGGCCAGGAGTTGCCCAACTATGATTAAGATTAGAGTATACAGACATCACTTTAGGTGAACAAGATCTTTCAGACCAGCTACTGTGAATGAGGAACATGTGAATGTATTGAATGTAATGTTTGTTCTATGTCTGGCTGTTTTTACAAAATAAATGTATATAAGTATCAGCAATCTAGTTCCCATAGTACAAGCTTTGCTTAGTTTGGGACTAGAGTGTGTTTTGTGAAATGGCCATGAATATTTATTTATTTATTATTTGAATGTTTATGTTGCCTTCAACTGTCTCAGTACCTTAATGCCGTTGTGCAGCATATCACACATGGTCCTGTCAGACCTGCAAGCCATCTCGGAGAACATGTGGCACTTCTGCAGCAGCGGGTGACAAATATAGCATGCTGTGCTTGGCATCTCTGTTTCCAAATCTCTATTAAGCTGAAACGAGTTTTATCATATATTTTTGTAGGATACCTACCTATATGCCTGAAAGTCAAGTCACAGGGATAAAGTTGCCTTACATAGCTTGTTATATTTCTTTTTTTATTTATCATACACTAGCTTTCGCTCGCGACTTCGTTCGCGTCCCGTTGGATCCCGTTGATTTTCCGGGATAAAAAGTAGCCTATGTGTTAATCCAGGTCACGGATTATATATATTCCAAGTTTCATCCAAATCGCATCAGAACTTTTTGAGCCAATTCGTTACAAACATATACCATACAAAATCTTTCCTCCTTACAATATTAGTATAGATAAAAAACACTGTAAAACCTGATGTAGGTAGGTACCTGTGAGCTAGTAAGTTTCTTCAGCAGCTGCAGGAGGTGCTCGTCAATGTTCAGCATCCTGATATTCACAGCCAGACAAACTCTACACACAGAACAAGCCATTGTATGTAATGGGAGCTCAATCAAGAGGATCCAATCCACACAGTGTGGTGTATGTATGTCTCGATATGCAAGTACCACTTTTTAGTGTTGGTTGACGCTAAAATCGTAGGTTTAATTAGAAAAAAAAACACAGGTAAGAATAAAATGATAGAGTAGGTAAATATACCGATGAAATCATACAATTTGTGTTTTATTTTCTTCCAAACTTCCGAAAGAGTATTTTTTTCTACGCTTCCGAGTTCCGAGCGTCAAGAAGTGAAATAAATACATGCGCCTCTTCTTTTTTTTTTTTATGGCAATTCATTTTCGGCGCTCTTATAGCGACTGCGACCAACTTTTTTTTTTTGCTTAAAAAAAATTACTTCCATCATAGAAAAAAGCTAGTCTATAATGTTAGCAAACCATTTTTTTTCGGGATGATCAATTTTTCAGGGTAGGGATGATGAAGATGATGATTAATTAGGGAGAACTATATTATTTTGAATTAGTGAGCTACGAGTTACTATTACTCTTACATTTTCTGTAACAGATTATATAAAAGTTATGGTATACTATACTAAATACAATAATAAGTCTACCAAACTGTTCCAAACTTCCGAAAGAGTAATTTTTTTCTGTTTCTTTTTTTCCTTGATGTTTTCAAGTTCCGAGCAAGGTCAAGAAAACAAATAAATGTATGAACCTCTCCTTTTTTTTTAGGACCATAGACAAGAAGTTTAAGAAAAAGAGACAATTTTTATTGACCAATGGTTGTAACAAATTGTTTTAAATTCAAATTCAAATTGGACATAAATTGAAATTCAAATTGACAAAGCTTCGAAATCGCCGTCTAGCTATGTATCAGTCTTACTTGAACTACAAAATCATTGAATCTCCAAGAAACGGTAGCTCACGTTATAGTGGTTTAGCCAATTTTATAATTTTTACAACAACTAAAAAAGTATTAGACCTAGAATCAAAATAAAAACGGGTTTGGAATGTCTAAACAAAACCCTATCATATGACACCCCACTTGATATTATTGTACAACTTTTTTTTTTACTCCCTTTGGACCCTCCATAACTTCACGACCCTTGACCGATTTACTTCATTTAACAAACCAGTAAAACTTAAGAGTACTATCCGTATACCTACCAAATTCTGTGAAGATCAGATAAGCTGTTCAAAAGATATCGTTGAACAAACATACAAAGCATTTTTGTCCAAGTTGTCACTAAGATCTTCGTTCGCTTCGCTCACTCGATCAATGAGGACATGCTGAACGACAACGAAGGCGCTCTGACCACCAACTTCAAACTCCATCCGAGACCAAAAAACGATACTCTCTTCGGCAAAATGAACTAGGTACCTAGGTATATTGACTGCAAATAAAATAAAATTCACAAACAAATTATTTTATTAAATTTACTAAGTAATTAAGTTAGCAATTGATTCTCTATACAAAATTATATTTTACGTGACTTTGCAGTAAACGTCAATCGTACACACTCTGCATGCTGGAGAGCGCAGGTCTCGGTATTGGTTTGACTCCCGCTTCCGCAGTTAGACTCAAGATTGGTTCATTATGCGTGAGGTAAGTGAGGCTAGGAATGTAGCCAGCTGAACTCCTTTCAGAAGGTTCCTGCGGGCTTGAGAGCAGACTCATAGTTGGTTCTACTGTACCGCCTCTGACAAGTCGCAATCTCTTCGCTGTCTTCTCTCCTTCACGCAATTCCACTTTTTGCAAGCAGTGTAAAGTCAATTTTCAGTTGGTGGGCTGAGATGAGAATCACTCATTTCCATTACATAATTACGGCAGAGTTCCACCCCCCTTGAATATACCACCCATTCGTACCAAGGGTTTCAGTTCCACCTTCATTATGCGAACCACAAAATAATGGAACTAATCTAATCTAATCACTTTAATCAGAATGTCTTCAAGACAAGAGTGAATAGGTGTCTTCTAGAGCGCCTTGCTCCATCGTAGATTCCAACGTCTCTTACATCAACTGAGATTTAAATAGAAATAGATTTTTTTTTATTTTACGCAAAAACACATACAAAGATACAATTAAATAAACATTAAATTACAGAGAATTATGCGTAATAGTATGCTCGCTCAGCAAATGCTAAAGGTGCACGGTGGCTCCTTTAGCGCTGGTTTTCAGGGGTGCCTAGAATGAAGTGGCGTTGAAGAAATTCTAGATTGAACTCAAAGGATGGTTCATCTAGAATGTAGTTGCATGTGTCTTTTCAAATTAGATTTACTTTGAAATCTCGTGTTACATACAATACATAAATATGGCTTCTCCCCAGTGTGTGTTCTCATGTGTGCTGTTAAATCACGTTTTTGAGTATAAGCCTTCTTACACTCACTGCAGACATATGGCTTTTCTCCAGTGTGTGTTCTCATGTGTACTGTTAAATGACTTTTTTTAGAAAATGCCTTTTTACAATCACTGCAGACATATGGCCTTTCTCCAGTGTGTGTTCTCATGTGTACTGTTAAAGCACTTTTTACAGTAAATGCTTCTTTACACTCACTGCAGAAATATGGCCTTTCTCCAGTGTGTCTTCTCATGTGTACTGTTAATTCACTTTTTTGAGAAAATGCCTTTTTACACTCACTGCAGACATATGGCCTTTCCCCAGTGTGTCTTCTCATGTGGACTATTAAATAACTTTTTTGAGTAAATGCCTTTTTACACTCACTGCAGACATATGGCCTTTCTCCAGTGTGTCTTCTCATGTGTACTGTTAAATCACTTTTATGAGTAAATGCCTTTTTACACTCACTGCAGACAAATGGCATTTCTCCAGTGTGTGTTCTCATGTGTACTGTTAAATGACTTTTTTTAGAAAATGCCTTTTTACAATCACTGCAGACATATGGCCTTTCTCCAGTGTGTGTTCTCATGTGTACTGTTAAAGCACTTTTTACAGTAAATGCCTCTTTACACTCACTGCAGAAATATGGCCTTTCTCCAGTGTGTGTTCTCATGTGTACTGTTAAAGCACATTTTACAGTAAATGCCTCTTTACACTCACTGCAGACATATGGCCTTTCTCCAGTGTGTGTTCTCATGTGTACTATTACTACACTTTTTTGAGTAAATGTCTTTTCACACTCACTGCAGAAATATGGCCTTTCTCCAGTGTGTGTTCTCATGTGTACTGTTAAAGCACTTTTTACAGTAAATGCCTCTTAACACTCACTGCAGAAATATGGCCTTTCTCCAGTGTGTGTTCTCATGTGTACTGTTAAAAAACTTTTTTGAGTAAATGCCTTTTTACAATCACTGCAGACATAGGGCCTTTCTCCAGTGTGTGTTCTCATGTGTCTTGTTAAATGACTTTTTTGAGTAAATGCCTTTTTACAATCACTGCAGAAATATGGCCTTTCTTCAGTGTGTGTTCTCATGTGTACTGTTAAATGTTCTTTAGTACTGAATATTTTAGCACATTGGTGGCAAGATGGTTTTTTCCCTGTATGTTTTTTTAAATGTTTTACCAAATTCTTTTTATCCAAAAACTTTTTGTTGCACACATCACAATAGAAACAGGCCTTAATGTTCTCCAAATCATTGAAATTATCTAAATTCAACTTTGTGGGACTTTCTTCAATAATTTCAGTATCTTCATTGTTTGCCTCCTGTACCTCCGCAAAGACAGACTCTTCAGTTTCAATTTCCATAACAATCTCTTCCTTGACAGTTACAGTAGGTTTTGTGACATTTGAGTAATCAATAACCGACATGTGCTGAGTAGAAGTCACCGATAAGGTTGGTACTACTGCCAGAGAATACATCCCGATAGTACTATGTGTTATCTGGAAACAAAAGCACACTGTTATCCAATGTGATTTATTTAACGCAGGTATAAGAAGCACTCGTGGCTAGGCTTGCTTAGTCAATCTTCACTGATTATCTAAGCTAAGTGACATTCTGCGCAGCCACTATTTCGATGGCTGCTGTGCTTCGTAGAGCATGTTAAACTGTAGATCCCAACTTAAGCAGTCGTTAAGCCACGACGGAGGCTCATACGAACTTAGCATGGGCCAGGAGTTGCCCAACTATGATTTAGATTAGAGTATACAGACATCACTTTAGGTGAACAAGATCTTTCAGACCAGCTACTGTGAATGAGGAACATGTGAATGTAATGTTTGTTCTATGTCTGGCTGTTTTTACAAAATAAATGTATATAAGTATCAGCAATCTAGTTCTCAAAGTACAAGCTTTGCTTAGTTTGGGACTAGAGTGTGTTGTGTGAAATGGCCATGAATATTTATTTATTTATTATTTGAATGTTTATGTTGCCTTCGACTGTCTCTGTACCTTAATGCCGTTGTGCAGCATATCACACATGGTCCTGTCAGACCTGCAAGCCATCTCGGAGAACATGTGGCACTTCTGCAGCAGCCGGTGACAGATAAAGCATGCTGTGCTTGGCATCTCTGTTTCCGAATCTCTATTAAGCTGAAACGAGTTTTATCATAATATTTTTGTAGGATACCTACCTATATGCCTGAAAGTCAAGTCACAGGGATAAAGTTGCCCTGACGTAGCTTTTTTTATTTATTCCGCTCGCGACTTCGTTCTCGTCCCGTTGGATCCCGTTGATTTTCCGGGATAAAAAGTAGCCTATGTGTTAATCCAGGTCACGGATTATATATATTCCAAGTTTCATCCAAATCGGATCAGAACTTTTTGAGCCAATTCGTTACAAACATATACCATACAAAATCTTTCCTCCTTACAATATTAGTATAGATAAAAAACACTGTAAAACCTGATGTAGGTAGGTACCTGTGAGCTAGTAAGTTTCTTCAGCAGCTGCAGGAGGTGCTCGTCAATGTTCAGCATCCTGATATTCACAGCCAGACAAACTCTACACACAAAACTAGCCATTGTATGTAATGGGAGCTCAATCAAGAGGATCCAATCCACAGTGTGGTGTATGTATGTCTCGATATGCAAGTACCACTTTTTAGTGTTGGTTGACGATAAAATCGTTGGTTTAGGTAGAAAGAAAAACACAGGTAAGAATAAAATGATAGAGTAGGTAAATATACCGATGAAATCATACAATTTGTGTTTTATTTTCTTCCAAACTTCCGAAAGAGTATTTTTTTCTACGCTTCCGAGTTCCGAGCCCAGAGGGTCAAGAAAAGAAAGAACTAAAGAAATAAATACATGGGCCTCTTTTTTTTTTATGGCAATTCATTTTCGGCGCTCTTATAGCGGCCAACTTTTTTTTTTTTTGCTTAAGAAAAATTACTTTCATCATAGAAAAAAGTTAGTCTATGATGTTAGCAAACCACATTAAAAGTTATGATATCCCTAAAATATAAATAGGTAACTTGCGACGAAAAAAAAAAATAGGTAACTATTCTGAAGGTAATGCGAACGTAGCTGTGGCACAGAATATTAGTAGATACGTCGTGGGTAGACCCCATTACATTACATCATTAAAGGTACGTGAACAAATCTGACAGTCGCCGCGTTACGTAAACCTTCTTCTTCTTCTATACCTATATGACCTCTGTCCGTCATTTCGACAGACAATTTTGCCAGTGTCAGTTATGAATTTGAAATAATGTAAGTCAAGTCTTCGGTCGTTTGTTTTGCAGAGAAAATGGTGGAAACGAGTTTTGACATTTTTTGAAACGACACATAGCACTTTTATTTTAATAGTTTTTCTTGTGTTATTGTGAGTATTGTTGTTTAATTTTGGTGGAATTTTAACCAATAATACTTAGGTCGTAACATAAAGTGTGAGCCATTGGAATAAATGTGTGTAAAGTGGTTTTTCTGAATGTGAAAATTCATGTTAGGTTTTGAAGAGAAAATCCGCCATTTTCTTTTCAAAACATACGACAGCCGACTTGGCAAATGACTTGACTTGACTTACATTATTACAAATAAATCACTTCATATTGGCAAAATTGTCTGTCGAAATGACGGACAGAGGCCATTCATGAAGAGGAGAAGAAGAAGAAGAAGAGAAAATGGTGGATTTTCCCTTCAAAAACTAAAACGAATTTTCACATTCCGAGAAACCACTTTACACACAACGTATTCGGGTCAAATAGCTCGTAGTCTAAGTTTTGCTTTGTTGATTTGCGATAAGCGAGATTCGAGAAACTCGCAGTTCCTCCCGCTAGAGGCGCTTATCGGATTTTCATAATTATAAAATATAACTACCTAGTTACACTATCTGATGTAACCGTAGGTTCAGCTTGATGTTTCTTTTTTCACACTAACGCCATTTTTTATTTATCAGTACTAACTCTAATAATTATGTTCCGTACATCCGGAATAACAATTTTATAAAAATGTACTTAGTATTAGAAATAAATGCATCTAAATACACAACAATTACTGAAAAGATTTTAGATAAATTAACATGACGAATACACTGCAATTTACATATTGAATTTTAATAGAACCATAATGAAAAAAGTTCCATAATGATCAAACTTAAAAAAACTACTTCCGTGGCGCCAATTTTGAAAAACTGTGTCTATCGAGAAATTTCTAAAAGTAACTATTCTTATATACGTTAAAAATATTTTAATCAACGAACTGGATAACTCTAAATAACTACTGACGAATATAATTGTCTAACACTTATCTGTTCAGTTGACAGCGTCGCTAGTGTCGTTTGTATGACGCGACTGTAGTTTCAATTTTGGCCACCCCTGAACAGTTAAGTTGGTGGCACTGTAACACGCAAGTCGCGTCACGTTGCGTTTCGATCAACTAAACCAAACTGAGACTACGGGCCTAAGTAGATTGGCGAATGTTGTAGTGTAACCGCGCAGGGTAATTCGGATACGTTATCGTTACGATACGCTTACGATTGTCACTATTTCTTGATTAAAGCAAGTGAATCCAACGACTGCGTTATGTCGTCTGCCGATGTCACCAATTTACGAAGGAAACAAAAGAATTGTAAAATAAACTTTATTTGTTGTTAACTTACAATGATGTACATTAATTAGTCTCAAAGATATAAACACTACTCATTCTAGTCAACCGACGATTACCCATAATGTAGATAGTAGACATCCTGACAGGCATCATGGCTCAGTCGGTATAGCTCTGCCTTCCGTGCTGTGGGTCGTGGGTTCGATCCCCACCGAGAACAAACATAAATGTTTGTTCTGTGTCTGGGTGTTACCATATTTATCTATACTAACATTATAAAGAGAAAAGATTTGTATGTATGTTTGTAACGAATTGGCTCAAAAAGTACTGATCCGATTCGGATGAAACTTGGAATATAATAATATACCTATTTTCCGTGACCTGGATTAACACATAGGCTACTTTTAATCCCGGAAAATCAACGGGATCCAACGGGACGCGAACGAAGTCGCGAGCGGAAGCTAGGTATTAACAAAAAAATGCCTGGATGTTACTTTGTAGTACTATGTCAATATTTAAAAAAAAAAAATTATAGGTACTGTATCAGCAATCCAGTTCCCATAGTACAAGCTTTGCTTAGTTTGGGAATAGAGGGCGTTGTGTGTAATGTTCAAGAATATTTTTTTATTAATTTTACGGCCAGGCGTCGGTTGACGGGCTCGATGATTTTACGTGACTTTGCAGTAAACGTCAAACGTACACACTCTGCATGCTGGAGAGCGCAGGTCACGGTATTGGTTTGACTCCCGTTTCCGCATTTAGACTCAAGATTGGTTCAGTATGGTATGTGAGGCTAGGAATGTAGCCAGCTGAACTCCTTCCAGAAGGTTCCTGCGGGCTTGAGAGCAGGACTCATAGTTGGTTCTACTGTACGGCCTCTGACAAGTCGCTATCTCTTCGCTGTCTTCTCTCCTTCACGCAATTACACTCAAAGTCAAAGTCAAAGTCAAAGTCAAAAAGCTTTTATTCAATAAAATCTCACTGATCACCTTCAATTCTATTCAATTCTTGTCTATGGCCTTTGCAGTGTTGCCTGCAATTTCGCCAATGTCACGTTTTGTTAGACCTTAGCACGATGGAGAATGACCGGTGGTGAGAAGTAATGATCGGTGGACAATTTGGATCCAAGCAAAATTATAAGAAAAATCAACAAAAAAACTCAATTCAAGTTAAAAATACAAAAGAAAAACATAAAAATGAAGAACTTAAACATACTAACATAAAGCTACCTACAGGGTGTTACCAGACCACTTCCGAAAACTTGGAGGTTCCAATCAGACCATGATACTGAAAACATTAAACGAAAAAAATCGCGAAAAAAAAAGTTGACTTGACTATCTCTTTTTAATTTTTTTTCTAGTTACATACACAGTACAATATAATAAGACATATCTACCTAATTATCTCATTTAAAAAAGCAAAAAAACAAATAAAATAAATAAAGCAGCAATGTACACGCAGCACGCAGATTACGTCTACTACAGCATGAACAGCTGAGAGTTCATCGCGGGTCATTCAAGTACGCGACGTGCGAGCGACCTACGTTAGTACCTACCTACGTTAGTAGGCACTTACGACACAGAATAAATAATAGTACTACGCCTCGACCTTACCTACGTGAATGCGTACATTGCGGGCTGGCGAAATAAATACAAATCTTTAAACATTGTTTTCTCCGGCTATAATTATTTTTCAGGATAACTGATTTTTTTTTGGTTGGGTTTTGGTGTGCTGTAGCTCCCCCTTTCGTTTTCGGAAGTGGTCTGGTAACACCCTGTATATCAAGTGTTAAAGTTTTATATGAAACCTACTAATATACTTACACAAAATATTTACAAAGGGGGTAAATGCCAAGGCGAGAATACATTTAAATGAAAATGGACGAGGGATTTCCGTGGGAATGATATGATACAATGACATGCTAAACTTTTGACAATTAAAAAAAATATGATCTACTGTCCCTTCATCTAGACCACACTCACAAAGAGCGTGATCCCTAAGAATCGTCATTACGTTTTGTATGATTAGGTATGATTACATTTTTTTTTATTGGATGAGTTGGAGCTAGTTCGTCCCAAGCTTGTTTGTCTTCTAAATAATCTGATATTTTATAGTATGCTTTTGAAATAAGTCTTTGTTTTATTACGTTTTTGAACTTGCCAATCGACAATTGAGACACATCACTTGGGATTTTGTTAAAGAAGCGTACACATTGCCCTTTGAAAGATTTACTAATTTTTGAGAGCCTAGTGGTGGGAACAGCGAGTTTGTCTTTGTTTCTAGTGTTAACATAATGATTATCACTTTTTTTTGTTGAATAGATTTATATTTTTTTAAACATACAATAAGTTTTCATAGATGTACTGGCAAGGTACTGTCATTATATTTATTTCTTTAAACTTATTTCTTAGTGATTCTCTGGGACCCATGTTATAAATTGCACGAATAGCCCTCTTCTGCAACACAAATATGGTGTTTATATCTGCAGCACTCCCCCACAACAAAATGCCGTACGACATAATGCTATGACACTTTTTGCAAGCAGTGTAAAGTCAATTTTCAGTTGGTGAGCTGAGATGAGAATCACTCATTTCCATTACATAATTACGGCAGAGTTCCACCCCTACCTTGAATATACCACCCATTCGTACCAAGTATTTCAGTTCCACCTTCATTATGCGAACAGCTAAATAATGGAACACTTTACCGGCGTCTGTCTTCCCGAATCACTTTAATCAGAATGTCTTCAAGACAAGAGTGAATAGGTGTCTTCTAGAGCGCCTTGCTCCATCGTAGATTCCAACGTCTCTTACATCAACTGAGATTGAAATAGAAATTGAAATTTTTTACTTTACGCAAAAACACATACCTACAAAGATATAATTAAATAAACATTAAATTACAGAGAATTATGCGTAAAAAGTATACTCGCTCAGCAAATGCTAAAGGTGCACAGTGGCTCCTTTAGCGCTGGTTTTCAAGAGTGCCTAGAATGAAGTGGCGTTGAAGAAATTCTAGATTGAACTCAAAGGATGGTTCATCTAGCATGTAGTTGCATGTGTTTTTTCAAATTAGATTTACTTTGAAATCTTTTGTTACATACAATACATAAATATGGCGTCTCCCCAGTGTGTGTTCTCATGTGTGCTGTTAAATCACGTTTTTGAGTATAAGCTTTCTTACACTCACTGCAGACATATGGCTTTTCTCCAGTGTGTGTTCTCATGTGTACTGTTAAAGCAATTTTTTGAGAAAATGCCTTTTTACACTCACTGCAGACATATGGCTTTTCCCCAGTGTGTCTTCTCATGTGGACTATTAAATCACTTTTTTGAGTAAATGCCTTTTTACACTCACTGCAAACATATGGCCTTTCTCCAGTGTGTGTTCTCATGTGAACTGTTAATAAACTTTTTTTAGTAAATGCCTTTTTACAATCACTGCAGACATATGGCCTTTCTCCAGTGTGTCTTCTCATGTGTACTGTTAAATAAATTTTGTAAGTAAATGCCTTTTTACACTCACTGCAGACATATGGCTTTTCTCCAGTGTGTGTTCTCATGTGTACTGTTAAATCACTTTTTTGAGTAAATGCCTTTTTACACTCACTGCAGACATATGGCCTTTCTCCAGTGTGTGTTCTCATGTGTGTTGTTAAATGACTTTTTTTAGTAAATGCCTTTTTACAATCACTGCAGACATATGGCCTTTCTCCAGTGTGTGTTCTCATGTGTACTGTTAAAAAACTTTTTTGAGTAAATGCCTTTTTACACTCACTGCAGACATATGGCCTTTCTCCAGTGTGTGTTCTCATGTGTCTTCTTAAACTTCCTTTAGTACTGAATGTTTTAGCACATTGGTGGCAAGATGGTTTTTTCCCTGTATGTTTTTTTAAATGTTTTACCAAATTCTTTTTGTACATAAATTTGTTGTTGCACACATCACAATAGAAACAGGCCTTAATGTTCTCCAAATCATTGAAATTATCTAAATTCAACTTTGTGGGACTTTCTTCAATAATTTCAGTATCTTCATTGTTTGCCTCCTGTACCTCCGCAAAGACAGACTCTTCAGTTTCAATTTTCATAACAATCTCTTCCTTGACAGTTACAGTAGGTTTTGTGACATTAGAGTATCCAATATCAGGCATGTGCTGAGTAGAAGTCACCGATAAGGTTGGTACTACTGCCAGAGAATACATCCCGATAGTACTATGTGTTATCTGGAAACAAAAGCACACTGTTATCCAATGTGATTTATTTAAAGCAGGTATAAGAAGCACTCGTGGCTAGGCTTGCTTAGTCAATCTTCACT
The DNA here is from genome assembly GCA_918843925.1 of Eulithis prunata. NCBI lineage: Eukaryota > Metazoa > Arthropoda > Insecta > Lepidoptera > Geometridae > Eulithis > Eulithis prunata. The sequence continues at coordinate 710,453 of OU974035.1, forward strand.
GATTATCTAAGCTAAGTGACATTCTGCGCAGCCACTATTTCGATGGCTGCTGTGCTTCGTAGAGCATGTTAAACTGTAGATCCCAGCTTTAGCAGTCGTTAAGCCACGACGGAGGCTCATACGAACTTAGCATGGGCCAGGAGTTGCCCAACTATGATTTAGATTAGAGTATACAGACATCACTTTAGGTGAACAAGATCTTTCAGACCAGCTACTGTGAATGAGGAACATGTGAATGTAATGTTTGTTCTATGTCTGGCTGTTTTTACAAAATAAATGTATATAAGTATCAGCAATTTAGTTCTCAAAGTACAAGCTTTGCTTAGTTTGGGACTAGAGGGTGTTGTGTGAAATGGCCATGAATATTTATTTATTATTTGAATGTTTATGTTGCCTTGGACTGTCTCAGTACCTTAATGCCGTTGTGCAGCATATCACACATGGTCCTGTCAGACCTGCAAGCCATCTCGGAGAACATGTGGCACTTCTGCAGCAGCCGGTGACAGATAAAGCATGCTGTGCTTGGCATCTCTGTTTCCGAAACTCTGTTAAGCTGAAACGAGTTTTATCATAATGTTTTTATAGGATACCTACCTGAAAGTCAAGTCACAGGAATCACAGGAATATGCCTGAAAGTCAAGTCACAGGGATAAAGTTGCCCTGACGTAGCTTTTTATTTTTATCATACACTAGCTTCCGCTCGCAACTTTGTTCTCGTCCCGTTGGATCCCGATGATTTTCCGGGATAAAAAGTAGCCTACGTGTTGTAATTACAGGTCACGGTCCAAGTTTCATCCAAATCGGATCAGTACTTTTTGAGCCAATTCGTTACAAACATATACATACAAATCTTTCCTCTTTACAATATTAGATTAGTAAAGATAAAAAACACTGTAAAACCTGATGTAGGTAGGTACCTGTGAGCTAGTAAGTTTCTTCAGCAGCTGCAGGAGGTGCTCGTCAATGTTCAGCATCCTGATATTCACAGCCAGACAAACTCTACACACAGAACTAGCCATTGTATGTAATGGGAGCTCAATCAAGAGGATCCAATCCACACAGTGTGGTGTATGTATGTCTCGATATGCAAGTACCACTTTTTAGTGTTGGTTGACGCTAAAATCGTAGGTTTAGTTAGAAAGAAAAACACAGGTAAGAATAAAATGATAGAGTAGGTAAATATACCGATGAAATCATACAATTTGTGTTTTATTTTCTTCCAAACTTCCGAAAGAGTATTTTTTTCTACGCTTCCGAGTTCCGAGCGTCAAGAAGTGAAATAAATACATTATGCGCCTCTTCTTTTTTTTTTTTTATGGCAATTCATTTTCGGCGCTCTTATAGCGACTGCGACCAACTTTTTTTTTTGCTTTAAAAAAATTACTTTCATCATAGAAAGAAGCTAGTCTATAATGTATGTATGTATGTATGTATGTCTATGTATTAGAAGTATGTATTTACAAAAAAAAATAAAAAATGTATGTATGTATTCTATCAGCCATCTAGTTTCCATCGTACAAGCTTTGCTTAGTTTGGGACTAGAAGGCGTTGTGTTAAGTGTCCGTGAATATTTATTTATTTATTTTATTTATAATGTTAGCAAACCATTTTTTTTCGGGATGATCAATTATTCAGGGTAGGCTGAAGATGATGACTAATTAGGGAGAACTATATTATTTTGAATTAGTGAGCTACGAGTTACTATTACTCTTACATTTTCTGTAACAGATTATATAAAAGTTATGATATCTTTAAAATATAAATAGGTAACTTGCGACGCCAATAAAAAAAAGTAAAAAATAATAGGTTACTACTCTGAAGGTAATGCGAACGACGCTGTGGCACAGAATATTAGTAGATACATCGCTGTGGGTAGACCCCATTACATTACATCATTAAAGGTACGTGAACAAATCTGACAGTCGCCGCGTTACGTAAACCTTCTTCTTCTCTTCAATAATTCTTCTTCTCTTCAGTAATGGCCTGTGTCCGTCATTTCGACAGACAATTTTGCCAATGTCAAGTGATAAAATTGTAATAAATAAGTCAAGTCAAGTCATTTGTCAAGTCGGCTGTCGTTTGTTTTGAAAAGAAAATGGTGGATTTTCTCTTCAAAACCTAACACGAATTTTCACATTCAGAAAAACCACTTTACACACATTTATTCCAATGGCTCACACTTTATGTTACGACCTAAGTATTATTGGTTAAAATTCCACCAAAATTAAACAACAATACTCACAATAACACAAGAAAAACTATTAAAATAAAAGTGCTATGTGTCGTTTCAAAAAATGTCAAAACTCGTGTCCTTACATAAACCTTCTTATTCTTCTATACCTATATATCCGTCATTTTGACAGACAAATTTGCCCGTGTCAATTGATGAATTTGAAATAATTTATGTCAAGTCTTCGGTCGTTTGTTTTGCAGAGAATAATATTATGGTGGATTTTCCCTTCTAAAACTGAAACGAATTTTCACATTCCGAGAAACCACTTTACACACAACGTATTCGGGTCAAATAGCTCGTAGTCTAAGTTTTGTTGATTTGCGTTAAGCGAGAATCGAGAAACTCGCAGTTTTTGTATAGAGAAAAAGTTTGCAAATCTCCCGCTAGAGGCGCTTATCGAATTTTCATACAAAATATATCTTCTTCTTCTTTTGTTGCTATGGCTGTTCGGTGGCTAGGGCTGCCACGAATCTGCCAATGTCAGTATTTTTTGGCGTTTACTGGTTTACTAATCTTTTAACAAAAGGCGGAGATCTGAGTAGGTAGGTTAAGAAAAATGACCGGTGAAGAAGGGAGACTCTAAAAAGTTGATTTGTGAAAATAGATACGTTCGGCATATAAATAATTAGGTAGGTAATAATAGTAGGCACTTATTTAGGAATATACATATATATATAATGTTATATACAGTTTTATTTTATTGGTACCTAGTTATAAATTTACACAATATTTTAATAAAAGGAGAGAATACACAAAATATACCTAGTTACACCATCTTATCTGTTCAGTTGACAGCGTCGCTAGTGTCGTAGTTTAGCGTCTTTTGTATGACGCGACTGTAGTTCCAATTTTGGCCACCTGAACAGTTAAGTTGGTTGCATTGTAACACGCAAGTCGCGTCACATTGCGTTTCGATCAACTAAACCAAACTGAGACTACGGGCCTAAGTAGATTGGCGAATGTTGTAGTGTAACCGCGCAGGGTAATTCGGATACGTTATCGTTACGATACGCTTACGATTGTCACTATTTCTTGATTAAAGCACGTGAATCCAACGACGGCGTTATGTCGTCTGCCGATATGGTCACCAATTTACGAAGGAAACAAAAGAATTATAAAATAAACTTTATTTGTTTTTAACTTAGGTAGGTACAATGATTAGTCTCAAAAATATAAACACTAGTCATTCTAGTCAACCGAGGATTACCCATAATGTAGATAGTAGACATCCTGGCAGGCATCATGGCTCAGTCGGTATAGCTTTGCCTTCCGTGCTGTGGGTCGTGGGTTCGATCCCCACCGAGAACAAACACTTGTGTGTGGCAAACATAGATGTTTGTTCTGTGTCTGGGTGTTACCATATATCTATACTAACATTATAATGAGAAAAGATTTGTATGTATTTGTAACGAATTGGCTGAAAAAGTACTGATCCGATTTGGATGAAACTTGGAATATAATAATATACCTATTGTCCGTGACCTGGATTAACACATAGGCTACTTTTAATCCCGGAAAATCAACGGGATCCAACGGGACGCGAACGAAGTCGCGAGCGGAAGCTAGGTATTAACAAAAAAATGCCTGGATGTTACTTTGTAGTACTATGTCGATATTTATAAAAAAAATATTTATAGGTACTGTATCAGCAATCTAGTTCCCATAGTACAAGCTTTGCTTAGTTTGGGACTAGAGGGCGTTGTGTGTAATGTCCAAGAATATTTATTTATTAATTTTACGGCCAGGCGTCGGTTGACGGGCTCGATGATTTTACGTGACTTTGCAGTAAACGTCAAACGTACACACTCTGCATGCTGGAGAGCGCAGGTCACGGTATTGGTTTGACTCCCGTTTCCGCATTTAGACTCAAGATTGGTTCAGTATGGTATGTGAGGATAGGAATGTAGCCAGCTGAACTCCTTCCAGAAGGTTCCTGCGGGCTTGAGAGCAGGACTCATAGTTGGTTCTACTGTACCGCCTCTGACAAGTCGCAATCTCTTCGCTGTCTTCTCTCCTTCACGCAATAACACTTTTTGCAAGCAATGTAAAGTCAATTTTTAGTTGGGTGAGCTGAGATGAGAATCACTCATTTCCATTACATAATTACGGCAGAGTTCCACCCCTACCTTGAATATACCACCCATTCGTACCAAGTGTTTCAGTTCCACCTTCATTATGCGAACAGCTAAATAATGGAACACTTTACCGGCGTCTGTCTTCCCTAATCACTATAATCAGAATGTCTTCAAGACAAGAGTGAATAGGTGTCTTCTAGAGCGCCTCGCTCCATCGTAGATTCCAACGTCTCTTACATCAACTGAGATTTAAATAGAAATAGAATTTTTTTATTTTACGCAAAAACACATACAAAGATACAATTAAATAAACATTAAATTACAGAGAATTATGCGTAAAAAGTATACTCGCTCAGCAAATGCTAAAGGTGCACGGTGGCTCCTTTAGCGCTGGTTTTCAAGAGTGCCTAGAATGAAGTGGCGTTGAAGAAATTCTAGATTGAACTCAAAGGATGGTTCATCTAGCATGTAGTTGCATGTGTTTTTTCAAATTAGATTTACTTTGAAATCTTTTGTTACATACAATACATAAATATGGCGTCTCCCCAGTGTGTGTTCTCATGTGAACTGTTAATAAATTTTTTTGAGTAAATGCCTTTTTAACTCACTGCAGACATATGGCCTTTCTCCAGTGTGTGTTCTCATGTGTCTTGTTAAATGACTTTTTTTAGTAAATGCCTTTTTACAATCACTGCAGACATATGGCCTTTCCCCAGTGTGTCTTCTCATGTGGACTATTAATTAACTTTTTTGAGTAAATGCCTTTTTACACTCACTGCAGACATATGGCCTTTCTCCAGTGTGTCTTCTCATGTGTACTGTTAAATCACTTTTATGAGTAAATGCCTTTTTACACTCACTGCAGACATATGGCCTTTCTCCAGTGTGTTCTCATGTGAACTGTTAATAAACTTTTTTTAGTAAATGCCTTTTTACAATCACTGCAGACATATGGCCTTTCCCCAGTGTGTCTTCTCATGTGGACTATTAATTAACTTTTTTGAGTAAATGCCTTTTTACACTCACTGCAGACATATGGCCTTTCTCCAGTGTGTCTTCTCATGTGTACTGTTAAATCACTTTTATGAGTAAATGCCTTTTTACACTCACTGCAGACATATGGCATTTCTCCAGTGTGTGTTCTCATGTGTACTGTTAAATGACTTTTTTTAGTAAATGCCTTTTTACAATCACTGCAGACATATGGCCTTTCTCCAGTGTGTGTTCTCATGTGTACTGTTAAAGAACTTTTTACAGTAAATGCCTCCTTACACTCACTGCAGACATATGGCCTTTCTCCAGTGTGTTCTCATGTGAACTGTTAATAAACTTTTTTTAGTAAATGCCTTTTTACAATCACTGCAGACATATGGCCTTTCTCCAGTGTGTGTTCTCATGTGTACTGTTAAATCAATTTTGTAAGTAAATGCCTTTTTACACTCACTGCAGACATATGGCTTTTCTCCAGTGTGTGTTCTCATGTGTACTGTTAAAGCACATTTTACAGTAAATGCCTCTTTACACTCACTGCAGACATATGGCCTTTCTCCAGTGTGTGTTCTCATGTGTACTGTTAAAGCACATTTTACAGTAAATGCCTCTTTACACTCACTGCAGACATATGGCCTTTCTCCAGTGTGTGTTCTCATGTGTACTGTTAAAGCACTTTTTACAGTAAATGCCTCTTTACACTCACTGCAGACATATGGCCTTTCTCCAGTGTGTGTTCTCATGTGTACTGTTAAAGCACATTTTACAGTAAATGCCTCTTTACACTCACTGCAGACATATGGCCTTTCTCCAGTGTGTGTTCTCATGTGTACTGTTAAAGCACATTTTACAGTAAATGCCTCTTTACACTCACTGCAGACATATGGCCTTTCTCCAGTGTGTGTTCTCATGTGTACTGTTAAAGCACATTTTACAGTAAATGCCTCTTTACACTCACTGCAGACATATGGCCTTTCTCCAGTGTGTGTTCTCATGTGTACTATTACTACACTTTTTTGAGTAAATGTCTTTTCACACTCACTGCAGACATAGGGCCTTTCTCCAGTGTGTGTTCTCATGTGTCTTGTTAAATGACTTTTTTGAGTAAATGCCTTTTTACAATCACTGCAGAAATATGGCCTTTCTTCAGTGTGTGTTCTCATGTGTACTGTTAAATGTCCTTTAGTACTGAATGTTTTAGCACATTGGTGGCAAGATGGTTTTTTCCCTGTATGTTTTTTTAAATGTTTTACCAAATTCTTTTTATCCAAAAACTTTTTGTTGCACACATCACAATAGAAACAGGCCTTAATGTTCTCCAAATCATTGAAATTATCTAAATTCAACTTTGTGGGACTTTCTTCAATAATTTCAGTATCTTCATTGTTTGCCTCCTGTACCTCCGCAAAGACAGACTCTTCAGTTTCAATTTTCATAACAATCTCTTCCTTGACAGTTACAGTAGGTTTTGTGACATTTGAGTAATCAATAACCGACATGTGCTGAGTAGAAGTCACCGATAAGGTTGGTACTACTGCCAGAGAATACATCCCGATAGTACTATGTGATATCTGGAAACAAAAGCACACTGTTATCCAATGTGATTTATTTAACGCAGGTATAAGAAGCACTCGTGGCTAGGCTTGCTTAGTCAATCTTCACTGATTATCACTATTCCACTTAGGCCACTATTTCGATGGCTGCTGTGCTTCGTAGAGCATGTTAAACTGTAGATCCCAGCTTTAGCAGTCGTTAAGCCACGACGGAGGCTCATACGAACTTAGCATGGGCCAGGAGTTGCCCAACTATGATTTAGATTAGAGTATACAGACATCACTTTAGGTGAACAAGATCTTTCAGACCAGCTACTGTGAATGAGGAACATGTGAATGTGATGTTTGTTCTATGTATGTATTAACATAACAAATGTATATAAGCATCAGCAATCTAGTTCCCTTAGTACAAGCTTTGCTTAGTTTGGGACTGGAGGGTGTTGTATGAAATGGCCATGAATATTTGTTTGTTTATTTGAATGTTTATGTTGCCTTCGACTGTCTCTGTACCTTAATGCCGTTGTGCAGCATATCACACATGGTCCTGTCAGACCTGCAAGCCATCTCGGAGAACATGTGGCACTTCTGCAGCAGCGGGTGACAGATATAGCATGCTGTGCTTGGCATCTCTGTTTCCGAATCTCTATTAAGCTGAAACGAGTTTTATCATATATTTTTGTAGCATACTTAACTATAAGCCTGAAAGTCAAGTCACAGGGATAAAGTTGCCCTGATGTAGCTTGTTATATTTCTATTTGTATTTATCATACACTAGCTTCCGCTCGCGACTTCGTTCGCGTCCCGTTGGATCCCGTTGATTATCCGGGATAAAAAGTAGCCTACGTGTTATGTAATTCCAGGTCACGGATTATATATATATTATTACAAGTTTCATCCAAATCGGATCAGTACTTTTTGAGCCAATTCGTTACAAACATATACATACAAATCTTTCCTCTTTACAATATTAGATTAGTAAAGATAAAAAACACTGTAAAACCTGATGTAGGTAGGTACCTGTGAGCTAGTAAGTTTCTTCAGCAGCTGCAGGAGGTGCTCGTCAATGTTCAGCATTCTGATATTCACAGCCAGACAAACTCTACACACAGAACTAGACATTGTATGTAATGGGAGCTCAATCAAGAGGATCCAATTCACACAGTGTAGTGTATGTCTCGATAATGTAGTTACCACTTTTTAGTGTTGGCGCTAAAATCCTAGGTTTAGGTAGAAACAAAACGTAGGCTGTAACAATAAAAAGAGAGAGTAGGTAAATATACCGAGAAATCATACAATTTGTGTATTATTTTCTACCAAACTGTTCCAAACTTCCGAAAGAGTAATTTTTTTCTGTTTCTTTTTTTCCTTGATGTTTCCAAGTTCCGAGCAAGGTCAAGAAAACAAATAAATGTATGAACATCTCCTTTTTTTTTAGGACCATAGACAAGAAGTTTAAGAAAAAGAGACCAAACCATAGACATATTTGTACATTTTTTTATTTAAATAAAAATTATTTATCATTAAGGCCTCCGTCATGTCTTAACGACTGCTAGAGCCACTAACGGTCACCCTTAGGTTAAGAAGAGAAAATCTACCATTTTCTTTTCTTCTTCTTCTCTTCAATAATGGCCTGTGTCCGTCATTTCGCCATACAATTTTGCCAATGTCAAGTGTTAAAATTGTAATAAATAAGTCAAGTCAAGCCATTTGTCAAGTCGGCTGTCGTTTGTTTTGAAAATGAATGGTGGATTTTCTCTTCAAAACCTAACATGAATTTTCACATTCAGAAAAACCACTTTACACACATTTATTCCAATGGCTCACACTTTATGTTACGACCTAAGTATTACTGGTTAAAATTCCACCAAAATTAAACAACAATACTCACAATAACACAAGAAAAACTAATAAAATAAAAGTGCTATGTGTCGTTTCAATAAATGTCGAAACTCGTGTCCATTTTCTTTTCAAAACAAACGACAGCCAACTTGACTTATATTATTACAAATAAATCATTTGACATTGGCAAAATTGTCTGTCGAAATGACGGACAAAGGCCATTAATGAAGAGAAGAAGAAATAGTGAGGACACGAGTTTTGACATTTTTTGCAACGACACATAGCACTATTATTTTAATAGTTTTTCTTGTGTTATTGTGAGTATTGTTGTTTAATTTTGGTGGAATTTTAACCAATAATACTTAGGTCGTAACATAAAGTGTGAGCCATTGGAATAAATGTGTGTAGAGTGGTTTTTCTGAATGTGAAAATTCGTGTTAGGTTTTGAAGAGAAAATCCACCATTTTCTTTTCAAAACAAACGACAGCTGACTTGACAAATGACTTGACTTGACTTATTTATTACAATTTTAACACTTGACATTGGCAAAATTGTCTGTCGAAATGACGGACACAGGCCATTATGGAAGAGAAGAAGAAGAAGAAATAGTGACCGCGCAGATCGTTGCTTAACTTAGACTAGTAGTTCGCCCCGAACTGAGATCTCGTGATGGTCGGAGGTTAATAAACCCAAACAATTTTTATTGACCAATGGTTGTAACAAAGCTTCGAAATCGCCGTCTAGCTATGTATCAGTCTTACTTGAACTACAAAATCATTGAATCTCCAAGAAACGGTAGCTCACGTTATAGTGGTTTAGCCAATTTTATAATTTTTACAACAACTAAAAAAGTATTAGACCTAGAATCAAAATAAAAACGGGTTTGGAATGTCTAAACAAAACCCTATCATATGACACCCCACTTGATATTATTGTACAACTTTTTTTTTTACTCCCTTTGGACCCTCCATAACTTCACGACCCTTGACCGATTTACTTCATTTAACAAACCAGTAAAACTTAAGAGTACTATCCGTATACCTACCAAATTCTGTGAAGATCAGATAAGCGGTTCAAAAGATATCGTTGAACAAACATACAAAGCATTTTTGTCCAAGTTGTCACTAAGATCTTCGTTCGCTTCGCTCACTCGATCAATGAGGACATGCTGAACGACAACGAAGGCGCTCTGACCACCAACTTCAAACTCCATCCGAGACCAAAAAACGATACTTACTCTCTTCGGCAAAATGAACTAGGTACCTAGGTATATTGACTGCAAATAAAATAAAATTCACAAACAAATTATTTTATTCAATTTACTAAGTAATTAAGTTAGCAATTGATTCTATATACAAAATTATATTTTACGTGACTTTGCAGTAAACGTCAAACGTACACACTCTGCATGCTGGAGAGCGCAGGTCTCGGTATTGGTTTGACTCCCGCTTCCGCATTTAGACTCAAGATTGGTTCAGTATGGAATGTGAGGCTAGGAATGTAGCCAGCTGAACTCCTTCCAGAAGGTTCCTGCGGGCTTGAGAGCAGGACTCATAGTTGGTTCTACTGTACCGCCTCTGACAAGTCGCAATCTCTTCGCTGTCTTCTCTCCTTCACGCAATTCCACTTTTTGCAAGCAGTGTAAAGTCAATTGTCAGTTGGTGGGCTGAGATGAGAATCACTCATTTCCATTACATAATTACGGCAGAGTTCCACCCCTACCTTGAATATACCACCCATTCGTACCAAGGGTTTCAGTTCCACCTTCATTATGCGAATTACAAAATAATGGAACACTTTACCGGCGTCTGTCTTCCCTAATCATTTTAATCAGAATGTCTTTAAGACATGAGTGAATAGGTGTCTTCTAGAGCGCCTTGCTCCATCGTATATTCCAACGTCTCTTACATCAACTGAGATTTAAATAGAAATAGATTTTTTTTTATTTTACGCAAAAACACATACAAAGATACAATTATATAAACATTAAATTACAGAGAATTATGCGTAATAGTATGCTCGCTCAGCAAATGCTAAAGGTGCACGGTGGCTCCTTTAGCGCTGGTTTTCAGGGGTGCCTAGAATGAAGTGGCGTTGAAGAAATTGTAGATTGAACTCAAAGGATGGTTCATCTAGCATGTAGTTGCATGTGTCTTTTCAAATTAGATTTACTTTGAAATCTCGTGTTACATACAATACATAAATATGGCTTCTCCCCAGTGTGTGTTCTCATGTGAACTGTTAATAAACTTTTTTTAGTAAATGCCTTTTTACAATCACTGCAGACATATGGCCTTTCTCCAGTGTGTGTTCTCATGTGTACTGTTAAATCAATTTTGTAAGTAAATGCCTTTTTACACTCACTGCAGACATATGGCTTTTCTCCAGTGTGTGTTCTCATGTGTACTGTTAAATCACGTTTTTGAGTAAATGCCTTTTTACACTCACTGCAGACATATGGCATTTCTCCAGTGTGTCTTCTCATGTGTACTGTTAAATCAATTTTGTAAGTAAATGCCTTTTTACACTCACTGCAGACATATGGCTTTTCTCCAGTGTGTGTTCTCATGTGTACTGTTAAATCACGTTTTTGAGTAAATGCCTTTTTACACTCACTGCAGACATATGGAATTTCTCCAGTGTGTCTTCTCATGTGTACTGTTAAATCAATTTTGTAAGTAAATGCCTTTTTACACTCACTGCAGACATATGGCTTTTCTCCAGTGTGTGTTCTCATGTGTACTGTTAAATCACTTTTATGAGTAAATGCCTTTTTACACTCACTGCAGACATATGGCATTTCTCCAGTGTGTGTTCTCATGTGTACTGTTAAATTACTTTTTCGAGTAAATGCCTTTTTACACTCACTGCAGACATATGGCCTTTCTCCAGTGTGTGTTCTCATGTGTACTGTTAAAAAACTTTTTTGAGTACATGCCTTTTTACAATCACTGCAGACATATGGCTTCTCCCCAGTGTGTGTTCTCATGTGTACTGTTAAAAAACTTTTTTGAGTAAATGCCTTTTTACACTCACTGCAGACATATGGCCTTTCTCCAGTGTGTGTTCTCATGTGTACTGTTAAAAAACTTTTTTGAGTACATGCCTTTTTACAATCACTGCAGACATATGGCTTCTCCCCAGTGTGTGTTCTCATGTGTACTGTTAAATTACTTTTTTTAGTAAATGCCTTTTTACAATCACTGCAGACATATGGCCTTTCTCCAGTGTGTGTTCTCATGTGTCTTCTTAAACTTCCTTTAGTACTAAATGTTTTAGCACATTGGTGGCAAGATGGTTTTTTCCCTGTATGTTTTTTTAAATGTTTTACCAAATTCTTTTTATCCAAAAACTTTTTGTTACACACATCACAATAGAAACATGATCTAATGTTCTCCAAATCATTTAAGTTATCTAAATTCAATTTTGTGCGACTTTCTTCAATAATTTCAGTATCTTCATTGTTTGCCTCCTGTACCTCCACAAAGACAGACTCTTCAGTTTCAATTTTCATAACAATCTCTTCCTTGACAGTTACAGTAGGTTTTGTGACATTTGAGTAATCAATAACCGACATGTGCTGAGTAGAAGCCACCGATAAGGTTAGTACTGCTGTCAGAGAATACATCCCGATAGTACTATGTGTTATCTGGAAACAAAAGCACACTGTTATCCAATGTGATTTATTTAACGCAGGTATAAGAAGCACTCGTGGCTAGGCTTGCTTAGTCAATCTTCACTGATTATCTAAGCTAAGTGACATTCTGCGCAGCCACTATTTCGATGGCTGCTGTGCTTCGTAGAGCATGTTAAACTGTAGATCCCAGCTTAAGCAGTCGTTAAGCCACGACGGAGGCTCATACGAACTTAGCATGGGCCAGGAGTTGCCCAACTATGATTTAGATTAGAGTATACAGACATCACTTTAGGTGAACAAGATCTTTCAGACCAGCTACTGTGAATGAGGAACATGTGAATTGAATGTTTGTTCTATGTCTGGCTGTTTTTACAAAATAAATGTATAAGTATCAGCAATCTAGTTCCCATAGTACAAGCTTTGCTTAGTTTGGGACTAGAGGGTGTTGTGTGAAATGGCCATGAATATTTATTTATTTATTATTTGAATGTTTATGTTGCCTTCAACTGTCTCTATACCTTAATGCCGTTGTGCAGCATATCACACATGGTCCTGTCAGACCTGCAAGCCATCTCGGAGAACATGTGGCACTTCTGCAGCAGCCGGTGACAGATAAAGCATGCTGTGCTTGGCATCTCTGTTTCCGAAACTCTGTTAAGCTGAAACGAGTTTTATCATAATATTTTTGTAGGATACCTACCTGAAAGTCAAGTCACAGGAATCACAGGAATATGCCTGAAAGTCAAGTCACAGGGATAAAGTTGCCCTGACGTAGCTTTTTATATTTATCATACACTAGCTTCCGCTCGCGACTTTGTTCTCGTCCCGTGGGATCCCGTTGATTTTCCGGGATAAAAAGTAGCCTACGTGTTTAATGTAATTCCAGGTCACGGATTATATATATTCCAAGTTTCATTCAAACCGGATCAGTACCTACTTTTTGAGCCAATTCGTTACAAACATATAGGTACATACAAATCTTTCCTCTTTACAATATTAGTATAGAATAAAAACACTGTAAAACCTGATGTAGGTAGGTACCTGTGAGCTAGTAAGTTTCTTCAGCAGCTGCAGGAGGTGCTCGTCAATGTTCAGCATCCTGATATTCACAGCCAGACAAACTCTACACACAGAACTAGCCATTGTATGTAATGGGAGCTCAATCAAGAGGATCCAATCCACACAGTGTGGTGTATGTATGTCTCGATATGCAAGTACCACTTTTTAGTGTTGGTTGACGCTAAAATCGTAGGTTTAGGTAGAAATAAAAACACAGGTAAGAATAAAATGATAGAGTAGGTAAATATACCGATGAAATCATACATACAATCTGTGTTTTATTTTCTTCCAAACTTCCGAAAGAGTATTTTTTTCTACGCTTCCGAGTTCCGAGTACTTCCGAGTAGAGGTGTCAATATCGGTTAATTTTTTTTATTAGTTAATGTTATAACGATAAAAAAAAAAATCGTTATTTTTAATGATTAATTTTATTTGAATAAATATTCGATAAACTCGCATAGATAAATTTATTTATACGTATGAGTGAATGATTGATATTAGCAAAGAGCGAGCACAGACAATTTTTCATAGACAAAAACATTCACCGTTCACACGAACGGTCCACAGATAAGAAATATAAGGGCATCCTACACAGGTTTACTTTTCATATTTCAATCAAATTAAAACTTTTTCTTGCAGTATTTGCAGGTAGCCAACTTTGCGACGCCGCCGCCGCCGCGCCTGTACATTAGAATAGAATAGAATAGAATAATTTTTATTGCCAAAAATTATTTTATTCTATTCTATTCTAATGTACCGGCGCATCGGCGCGCACATTGATCGAAATGGTTCCATATATCCGAACTTATTCTCGGCATTTTTCACATAATATGACTTCGAAACAAACACTTTCTTCCATCTAACGATGGCGCAAAAATGCAAATCGCAAGTCTAAATAAATTTTCGTCTCTTAGGTCTCATTCATTCAATTTTTGTCATTCATTCAATTTGCCAAAAATAACAATTGTATTCATGATCCTTGGATAAAAATTATATTGTGTTTTATTTTAACCAACTTAAAGCATACAATTGAATGCAGATAAATGTTGTTAAATATACACTAAACGACTTAATTATCGTAAGTAGTGGTTCATTCTATATTGAACTTTATGTTATAGAAAATAGAGTACACAGTTAAAAATGCAGATGAAACCGAAAAAGAAATTAAACACCCCGGAAGTTAAAATAAACGGCCGCTTCCCAGCACATAGCACCACCTTCAGGCTGGTCACTCTAATGAAAATATGAAAATTACTCATTATATCTAGGAAGCGTAGATTAAAATTTCAATGCAGTAAAATGAAAGAATAATTTTCGTGATGAGTTTAAAATTACTCATTATATCTAGTAAGCGTAGGTTCAAATTTCAATGCAGTAAAGGGAATAATAAAAATATTACCTACATACGTTGTCTTGAAAATAACATGTGTTATTAAAAATATTCGATCACCTCCATTTTTTTTATCGAATGATTGTGTTATTTTTTTTTATTCGTTTTTTTTATTAGTTGAAGGAAATATTAAACACCTATACTTCCGAGCGTCAAGAAGTGAAATAAATACATGCGCCCCTTCTTTTTTTTTTTATGGCAATTCATTTTCGGCGCTCTTATAGCGACTGCGACCAACTTTTTTTTTTTGCTTAAAATAAATTACTTTCATCATAGAAAAAAGCTAGTCTATAATATTAGCAAACCATTTTTTTTCGGGATGATCAATTTTTCAGGGTAGGGTGAAGATGATGATTAATTAGGGAGAACTATATTATTTTGAATTAGTGAGCTACGAGTTACTATTACTCTTACATTTTCTGTAACAGATTATATAAAAGTTATGATATCTTTAAAATATAAATAGGTAACTTGCGACGCCAATAAAAAAAAGTAAAAAATAATAGGTTACTACTCTGAAGGTAATGCGAACGACGCTGTGGCACAGAATATTAGTAGATACATCGCTGTGGGTAGACCCCATTACATTACATCATTAAAGGTACGTGAACAAATCTGACAGTCGCCGCGTTACGTAAACCTTCTTCTTCTTCTATACCTATATATCCGTCATTTTGACAGACAAATTTGCCAGTGTCAATTGATGAATTTGAAATCATTTATGTCAAGTCTTCGGTCGTTTGTTTTGCAGAGAATAATATTATGGTGGATTTTCCCTTCTATAACTGAAACGAATTTTCACATTCCGAGAAACCACTTTACACACATAACGTATTCGGGTCAAATTGCTCGTAGTCTAAGTTTTGTTTTGTTGATTTGCGTTAAGCGAGAATCGAGAAACTCGCAGTTTTTGTATGGAGAAAAAGTTTGCAAATCTCCCGCTAGAGGCGCTTGTCGGATTTAAATACAAAATATACCTAGTTACACCGACTTATCTGTTCAGTTGACAGCGTCGCTAGTGTCGTAGTTTAGCGTCTTTTGTATGACGCGACTGTAGTTCCAATTTTGGCCACCCCTGAACAGTTAAGTTGGTGACACTGTAACACGCAAGTTGCGTCACGTTGCGTTTCGATCAACTAAACCGAACTGAGACTACGGGCCTAAGTAGATTGGCGAATGTTGTAGTATAACCGCGCAGGGTACAAGATAAAAGATGTTTATTTGCATAAATAAGTGTTACAATTTGGTCTTATCTGTAGGAGGCACTTTAAAACTTATTTACCTTTTCCAGGTATCGCAAATGTTTTGGGCGCTTAAACTTAGGTAGGTAGGTAATTAACATTAATTCTGGGTACATACCTTTGGGTATGCACTATATTTTTAAAACATTTTTCTTTACTCCTTAAATCTTACATAAGGTACTTACACTACTTACTAATTATTTTAATACTTAAATTTGTTATGGCTAATTTGACTAGGTAGGTATTTAAGTTAATATTTTAATCACTTTAGTTTTAGGTATTATTCTTTTTCAAAGTAGGTAGTCTTCGGTTGAGTAAAGGCATTTTTTTACTAGGTATGATTTTAGTTTTCTTATAAATGGTTTTATTTTTGTTTCATTTTTTATGTCATTCGGTAGGTTATTAAAGATTTTGACTGCCATGTAATATGGACTTTTATTTAACATTTTTATTCTAGAATATGGTAGATAGAGTTTGTTTTTGTGGCGGGTGTTTACATTGTGTGTTTCACTAATTTTAAGAAAATTACTTTTATTTTTGTAAACAAATATGCATACATCCATGATATAAATCGATGGAAGTGTCAAGAGATTAAATTTAATAAAATAGCGTCTACAGCTTTGAGTGTTATTAATTTGGGCTAGGATTCTTACACATTTTTTTTGCATGATGAATAACTCATTTACATTAACACTATTTCCCCATAGCATTACTCCATATCTGAGCCAAGAGTAGGCATATGCGTAATATGCTGACAGTGCAGTATCTGTGTTTGTACTATATTTTAATTGAAATAGAGCGTATATAAATTTAGAAAGCTTTGTTTTAATGTGATCAATGTGAGTCTTCCAGTTTAGGTGGGTGTCAATATTTAAGCCAAGTAAATTAAATGTATGAACTGTCTCTAATGGGTTATTTTGAAAATCTATGTTTAATTTTAGGGTAGGGCTATTATATGATTTAAATTGCATTACTTTAGTTTTATTGTGATTTATTTCTAAATTATGTTCTTCAAACCAACATTTTACTGCGTTTAGAGTAGGTATTTTCCAAAATTAAATTGTAATTATCATATTTCTCACATTTGATCAGTATGGAAACGTTTTCAGCAAAAAGTATTGGTAAAGTTGTTTCTTTGTTAAATATTTTTGGGAGATCGTTTATATAAATAAGAAAAAGTATACAACCTAATACGCTTCCTTGTGGTATTGCACATGTTAAATCTCTAACTTTAGACCTTACTTCAATTATTTCTTTTTTATTTATATTGTAGTCTTCTACTTGGACAATTTGCTTTCTGTTTTGTAAATAGGATTGAAACCAGAGATATGCTGGTCCACGAATTCCAGAGCCATATATCTTCTGAAGAAGTATATTATTATAACACTTTGTCATATCTAATAATAAGCCTACAATTATTTTCTTTTCGTCTATGTGTTGGAGGGCTTTTTGTACATACTCATAAACGGCTGTTGTAGTTGATCTCATTTTTCTGAATCCGTTTTGGCTGTCATCTAATATTTTATATTTTTCTAAATACCTATGCATAAAGTTGGTTGCACATAGCTTTTTCGAAAACTTTTGAGAAAGTTGGCAAGAGAGCTATAGGTCTATAGTTGCTAGGAATTTTTTTATAATTTTTCTTATGAATTGGTTTTACAAGTGATATTTTTAGCTGGTCAGGGAATACAGATACACCATCTCGGAAGCTTTGGTTAATTAATAGTACTAATGGGGCTGAAAGTTCATCAGCGCATTGTTTTAATAGAATAGGTGGGATGTCATCAATACCAGAGCTGTGTTTGTTTTTTATTTCTTTTATAATTTAAGGGTAAATCGGATACGTTATCGTTACGATACGCTTACGATTGTCACTATTTCTTGATTAAAGCACGTGAATCCAACGACGGCGTTATGTCGTCTGCCGATATGGTCACCAATTTACGAAGGAAACAAAAGAATTATAAAATAAACTTTATTTGTTGTTAACTTAGGTACAATGATTAGTCTGAAAAATATAAACACTAGTCATTCTAGTCAACCGAGGATTACCCATAATGTAGATAGTAGACATCCTGACAGGCATCATGGCTCAGTCGGTATAGCTCTGCCTTCCGTGCTGTGGGTCGTGGGTTCGATCCCCACCGAGAACAAACACTTGTGTGTGGCAAACAAAGATGTTTGTTCTGTGTCTGGGTGTTACCATATATCTATACTAACATTATAAAGAGAAAAGATTTGTATGTATTTTTGTAAGGAATTGGCTCAAAAAGTACTGATCCGATTTGGATGAAACTTGGAATATAATAATATACCTTTATATATAATTATATGTTAAGATCTCCTGTACACAGTTCTACAATAAATGTTTCTTATTCTTATTCTATTTTCCGTGACCTGGATTAACACATAGGCTACTTTTAATCCCGGAAAATCAACGGGACGCGAACGAAGTCGCGAGCGGAAGCTAGGTATTAACAAAAAAGTGCCTGGGTGTTACTTTGTAGTACTATGTCGATATTTACAAAAAATAGTATAATTTCATTACAAGTGCGGAATGGCTGTCATTGCAAAGAGTTCCGACAAATGTCTACCCGAGCCGAGGCGCAGCCGAAGGCGAGGGTTGACAGTCGGAACAAGTTGCAATGACGGTTCCGCACGTGTACTGAACGACTATTTTTAATACAGTTGCGAAAAAATGAAGCAATTTAATAAAATAATAAAAACACAATAAACTCAACTAACTAATTTCTGAAAAATGGCGCCAACCGTAGAATGTAAGCAGAGATATTTTTTTTCTTCACCCATTCTGGTAGGCAAAGGGAACTATGCCCATACAGCCAAGTCTTCAGTAGAATTTTTTTATTGATATGAAATGAAAATGATATTTAATGAGATGAAATGAAATGAAACCTTTTAAATTTTTTAGGTATTGTATCAGAAATCTAGTTCCCATAGTACAAGCTTTGCTTAGTTGGGGACTAGAGGGCATTGTGTGTAATGTCCAAGAATATTTATTTATTAATTTTACAGCCAGTGCGTCGGTTGACGGGCTCGATGAGAATCACCCATCTCCATTACATAACTGTACAAGAAGATGCACGGGTTCCACTCGTACCTTGTATATACCAGCCATTCGTTTGTACCAAGCGTTTCAGTTCCACCTTCATTATGCGAAGCGCTAAACAATGGAACACATTACCGGCGTCTGTCTTTCCTGATCACTATAATTTGGATGGCTTCAAGAAACAACAGAAAGGAACAGTAGAGCATGTCTTGCTGCATTGCTCTGCCACAACCGAAGCCAGATCCAAAACAGGACTGCAGGAGCTGGTCGGGTCTCACTCCTCGGCATCCACAACACCATCGGGGATGCTGGAACATTGCTGTCATCAACCCAAAGTCCTTCTCCGTTACTATAAGGAGGTGGGCTGGCTGGGGTGAAGTCAGCAGGGGGACAGTGCACAATACACCTCTACGCAGGACGTCAGTGCAGATCTCATTCCCCCACGACGAATTAGAATTAGATGGCTACAAGAATGAATAGGTGTCTTTTAGACCATCGCCGGCTTCATAGTCGCTTATCATCTGGTGAGATTGAATTAAAGAGATGGTTCATCTAGCATGTAGTTGCATGTGTATCTTCAAATTAGATTTACTTTTAAATCTCTTGTTACAAACAATACATAAATATGGCTTCTCCTCAGTGTGTGTTCTCATGTGTACTGTTAAAGCAATTTTTTGAGCAAATGCCTTTTTACACTCACTGCAGACATATGGCCTTTCTCCAGTGTGTGTTCTCATGTGAACTGTTAAAGCATTTTTTTTCGTAAATGCTTTTTTACACCCACTGCAGACATATGGCTTTTCTCCAGTGTGTGTTCTCATGTGTACTGTTAAAGCACTTTTTACAGTAAATGCATCTTTACACTCACTGCAGACATATGGCCTTTCTCCAGTGTGTGTTCTCATGTGTACTGTTAAAAAACTTTTTCGAGTAAATGCCTTTTTACACTCACTGCAGACATATGGCCTTTCTCCAGTGTGTGTTCTCATGTGTACTGTTACATCACTTTTTTGAGAAAATGTCTTTTCACACACACTGCAGAAATATGACCTTTCTCCAGTGTGTGTTCTCATGTGTACTGTTAAAAAACTTTTTCGAGCAAATGTCTTTTCACACTCACTGCAGAAATATGGCCTTTCTCCAGTGTGTGTTCTCATGTGTACTGTTAAAAAACTTTTTCGAGTAAATGCCTTTTTACACTCACTGCAGACATATGGCCTTTCTCCAGTGTGTGTTCTCATGTGTACTATTACATCACTTTTTTGAGAAAATGTCTTTTCACACACACTGCAGAAATATGACCTTTCTCCAGTGTGTGTTCTCATGTGTACTGTTAAAAAACTTTTTCGAGCAAATGTCTTTTCACACTCACTGCAGAAATATGGCCTTTCTCCAGTGTGTGTTCTCATGTGTACTGTTAAATTACTTTTTCGAGTAAATGCCTTTTTACACTCACTGCAGACATATGGCCTTTCTCCAGTGTGTGTTCTCATGTGTACTGTTAAACTTCCTTTAGTACTGAATGTTTTAGCACATTGGTGGCAAGATGGTTTTTTCCCTGTATGTTTTTTTAAATGTTTTACCAAATTCTTTTTGTACATAAATTTTTTGTTGCACACATCACAATAGAAACAGGCCTTAATGTTCTCCAAATCATTTAAGTTATCTAAATTCAACTTTGTGGGACTTTCTTCAATAATTTCAGTATCTTCATTGTTTGCCTCCTGTACCTCCGCAAAGACAGACTCTTCAGTTTCAATTTTCATAACAATCTCTTCCTTGACAGTTACAGTAGGTTTTGTGACATTTGAGTAATCAATAACCGACATGTGCTGAGTAGAAGCCACCGATAAGGTTGGTACTACTGCCAGAGAATACATCCCGATAGTACTATGTGTTATCTGGAAACAAAAGCACACTGTTATCCAATGTGATTTATTTAAAGCAGGTATAAGAAGCACTCGTGGGTAGGCTTGCTTAGTCAATCTTCACTGATTATCTAAGCTAAGTGACATTCTGCGCAGCCACTATTTCGATGGCTGCTGTGCTTCGTAGAGCATGTTAAACTGTAGATCCCAGCTTTAGCAGTCATTAAGCCACGACGGAGGCTCATACGAACTTAGCATGGGCCAGGAGTTGCCCAACTATGATTTAGATTAGAGTATACAGACATCACTTTAGGTGAACAAGATCTTTCAGACCAGCTACTGTGAATGAGGAACATGTGAATGTAATGTTTGTTCTATGTCTGGCTGTTTTTACAAAATAAATGTATATAAGTATCAGCAATCTAGTTCCCATAGTACAAGCTTTGCTTAGTTTGGGACTAGAGTGTTTTGTTTGAAATGGCCATGAATATTTATTTATTTATTATTTGAATGTTTATGTTGCCTTCGACTGTCTCAGTACCTTAATGCCATTGTGCAGCATATCACACATGGTCCTGTCAGACCTGCAAGCCATCTCAGAGAACATGTGGCACTTCTGCAGCAGCGGGTGACAGATATAGCATGCTGTGCTTGGCATCTCTGTTTCCAAATCTCTATTAAGCTGAAACGAGTTTTATCATATATTTTTGTAGGATACCTACCTATATGCCTGAAAGTCAAGTCACATAAAGTTGCCCTGACGTAGCTTGTTATATTTCTTTTTTTATTTATCATACACTAGTTTTCGCTCGCGACTTCGTTCGCGTCCCGTTGGATCCCGTTGATTTTCCGGGATAAAAAGTAGCCTATGTGTTAATCCAGGTCACGGATTATATATATTCCAAGTTTCATCCAAATCGGATCAGAACTTTTTGAGCCAATTCGTTACAAACATATACATACAAAATCTTTCCTCCTTACGATATTAGTATAGAATAAAAACACTGTAAAACCTGATGTAGGTAGGTACCTGTGAGCTAGTAAGTTTCTTCAGCAGCTGCAGGAGGTGCTCGTCAATGTTCAGCATCCTGATATTCACAGCCAGACAAACTCTACACACAGAACTAGCCATTGTATGTAATGGGAGCTCAATCAAGAGGATCCAATCCACACAGTGTGGTGTATGTATGTCTCGATATGCAAGTACCACTTTTTAGTGTTGGTTGACGCTAAAATCGTAGGTTTAGGTAGAAAGAAAAACACAGGTAAGAATAAAATGATAGAGTAGGTAAATATACCGATGAAATCATACAATTTGTGTTTTATTTTCTTCCAAACTTCCGAAAGAGTATTTTTTTCTACGCTTCCGAGTTCCGAGCGTCAAGAAGTGAAATAAATACATGCGCCTCTTCTTTTTTTTTATGGCAATTCATTTTCGGCTCTCTTATAGCGACTGCGACCAACTTTTTTTTTTTGCTTAAAATAAATTACTTTCATCATAGAAAAAAGCTAGTCTATAATATTAGCAAACCATTTTTTTTCGGGATGATCAATTTTTCAGGGTAGGGTGAAGATGATGATTAATTAGGGAGAACTATATTATTTTGAATTAGTGAGCTACGAGTTACTATTACTCTTACATTTTCTGTAACAGATTATATAAAAGTTATGATATCTTTAAAATATAAATAGGTAACTTGCGACGCCAATAAAAAAAAGTAAAAAATAATAGGTTACTACTCTGAAGGTAATGCGAACGACGCTGTGGCACAGAATATTAGTAGATACATCGCTGTGGGTAGACCCCATTACATTACATCATTAAAGGTACGTGAACAAATCTGACAGTCGCCGCGTTACGTAAACCTTCTTCTTCTTCTATACCTATATATCCGTCATTTTGACAGACAAATTTGCCAGTGTCAATTGATGAATTTGAAATCATTTATGTCAAGTCTTCGGTCGTTTGTTTTGCAGAGAATAATATTATGGTGGATTTTCCCTTCTATAACTGAAACGAATTTTCACATTCCGAGAAACCACTTTACACACATAACGTATTCGGGTCAAATAGCTCGTAGTCTAAGTTTTGTTTTGTTGATTTGCGTTAAGCGAGAATCGAGAAACTCGCAGTTTTTGTATGGAGAAAAAGTTTGCAAATCTCCCGCTAGAGGCGCGTGTCGGATTTAAATACAAAATATACCTAGTTACACCGACTTATCTGTTCAGTTGACAGCGTCGCTAGTGTCGTAGTTTAGCGTCTTTTGTATGACGCGACTGTAGTTCCAATTTTGGCCACCCCTGAACAGTTAAGTTGGTGACACTGTAACACGCAAGTTGCGTCACGTTGCGTTTCGATCAACTAAACCGAACTGAGACTACGGGCCTAAGTAGATTGGCGAATGTTGTAGTATAACCGCGCAGGGTACAAGATAAAAGATGTTTATTTGCATAAATAAGTGTTACAATTTGGTCTTATCTGTAGGAGGCACTTTAAAACTTATTTACCTTTTCCAGGTATCGCAAATGTTTTGGGCGCTTAAACTTAGGTAGGTAGGTAATTAACATTAATTCTGGGTACATACCTTTGGGTATGCACTATATTTTTAAAACATTTTTCTTTACTCCTTAAATCTTACATAAGGTACTTACTAATTATTTTAATACTTAAATTTGTTATGGCTAATTTGACTAGGTAGGTATTTAAGTTAATATTTTAATCACTTTAGTTTTAGGTATTATTCTTTTTCAAAGTAGGTAGTCTTCGGTTGAGTAAAGGCATTTTTTTACTAGGTATGATTTTAGTTTTCTTATAAATGGTTTTATTTTTGTTTCATTTTTTATGTCATTCGGTAGGTTATTAAAGATTTTGACTGCCATGTAATATGGACTTTTATTTAACATTTTTATTCTAGAATATGGTAGATAGAGTTTGTTTTTGTGGCGGGTGTTTACATTGTGTGTTTCACTAATTTTAAGAAAATTACTTTTATTTTTGTAAACAAATATGCATACATCCATGATATAAATCGATGGAAGTGTCAAGAGATTAAATTTAATAAAATAGCGTCTACAGCTTTGAGTGTTATTAATTTGGGCTAGGATTCTTACACATTTTTTTTGCATGATGAATAACTCATTTACATTAACACTATTTCCCCATAGCATTACTCCATATCTGAGCCAAGAGTAGGCATATGCGTAATATGCTGACAGTGCAGTATCTGTGTTTGTACTATATTTTAATTGAAATAGAGCGTATATAAATTTAGAAAGCTTTGTTTTAATGTGATCAATGTGAGTCTTCCAGTTTAGGTGGGTGTCAATATTTAAGCCAAGTAAATTAAATGTATGAACTGTCTCTAATGGGTTATTTTGAAAATCTATGTTTAATTTTAGGGTAGGGCTATTATATGATTTAAATTGCATTACTTTAGTTTTATTGTGATTTATTTCTAAATTATGTTCTTCAAACCAACATTTTACTGCGTTTAGAGTAGGTATTTTCCAAAATTAAATTGTAATTATCATATTTCTCACATTTGATCAGTATGGAAACGTTTTCAGCAAAAAGTATTGGTAAAGTTGTTTCTTTGTTAAATATTTTTGGGAGATCGTTTATATAAATAAGAAAAAGTATACAACCTAATACGCTTCCTTGTGGTATTGCACATGTTAAATCTCTAACTTTAGACCTTACTTCAATTATTTCTTTTTTATTTATATTGTAGTCTTCTACTTGGACAATTTGCTTTCTGTTTTGTAAATAGGATTGAAACCAGAGATATGCTGGTCCACGAATTCCAGAGCCATATATCTTCTGAAGAAGTATATTATTATAACACTTTGTCATATCTAATAATAAGCCTACAATTATTTTCTTTTCGTCTATGTGTTGGAGGGCTTTTTGTACATACTCATAAACGGCTGTTGTAGTTGATCTCATTTTTCTGAATCCGTTTTGGCTGTCATCTAATATTTTATATTTTTCTAAATACCTATGCATAAAGTTGGTTGCACATAGCTTTTTCGAAAACTTTTGAGAAAGTTGGCAAGAGAGCTATAGGTCTATAGTTGCTAGGAATTTTTTTATAATTTTTCTTATGAATTGGTTTTACAAGTGATATTTTTAGCTGGTCAGGGAATACAGATACACCATCTCGGAAGCTTTGGTTAATTAATAGTACTAATGGGGCTGAAAGTTCATCAGCGCATTGTTTTAATAGAATAGGTGGGATGTCATCAATACCAGAGCTGTGTTTGTTTTTTATTTCTTTTATAATTTAAGGGTAAATCGGATACGTTATCGTTACGATACGCTTACGATTGTCACTATTTCTTGATTAAAGCACGTGAATCCAACGACGGCGTTATGTCGTCTGCCGATATGGTCACCAATTTACGAAGGAAACAAAAGAATTATAAAATAAACTTTATTTGTTGTTAACTTAGGTACAATGATTAGTCTGAAAAATATAAACACTAGTCATTCTAGTCAACCGAGGATTACCCATAATGTAGATAGTAGACATCCTGACAGGCATCATGGCTCAGTCGGTATAGCTCTGCCTTCCGTGCTGTGGGTCGTGGGTTCGATCCCCACCGAGAACAAACACTTGTGTGTGGCAAACAAAGATGTTTGTTCTGTGTCTGGGTGTTACCATATATCTATACTAACATTATAAAGAGAAAAGATTTGTATGTATTTGTAACGAATTGGCTGAAAAAGTACTGATCCGATTTGGATGAAACTTGGAATATAATAATATACCTATTGTCCGTGACCTGGATTAACACATAGGCTAGTTTTAATCCCGGAAAATCAACGGGATCCAACGGGACGCGAACGAAGTCGCGAGCGGAAGCTAGGTATTAACAAAAAAATGCCTGGATGTTACTTTGTAGTACTATGTCGATATATATAAAAAAAAAAATTATAGGTACTGTATCAGCAATCTAGTTCCCATAGTACAAGCTTTGCTTAGTTTGGGACTAGAGGGCGTTGTGTGTAATGTCCAAGAATATTTATTTATTAACTTTACGGCCAGGCGTCGGTTGACGGGCTCGATGATTTTATGATGACTTTGCAGTAAACGTCAAACGTACACACTCTGCATGCTGGAGAGCGCAGGTCACGGTATTGGTTTGACTCCCGTTTCCGCATTTAAACTCAAGATTGGTTCAGTATGGTATGTGAGGCTAGGAATGTAGCCAGCTGAACTCCTTCCAGAAGGTTCCTGCGGGCTTGAGAGCAGGACTCATAGTTGGTTCTACTGTACCGCCTCTGACAAGTCGCAATCTCGTCGCTGTCTTCTCTCCTTCACGCAATTCCACTTTTTGCAAGCAGTGTAAAGTCAATTTTCAGTTGGTGGGCTGAGATGAGAATCACTCATTTCCATTACATAATTACGGCAGAGTTCCACCCTCCTTGAATATACCACCCATTCGTACCAAGTGTTTCAGTTCCACCTTCATTATGCGAACAGCTAAATAATGGAACACTTTACCGGCGTCTGTCTTCCCTAATCACTTTAATCAGAATGTCTTCAAGACAAGAGTGAATAGGTGTCTTCTAGAGCGCCTTGCTCCATCGTATATTCCAACGTCTCTTACATCAACTGAGATTTAAATAGAAATAGTTTTTTTTTTATTTTACGCAAAAACACATACAAAGATACAATTATATAAACATTAAATTACAGAGAATTATGCGTAATAGTATGCTCGCTCAGCAAATGCTAAAGGTGCACGGTGGCTCCTTTAGCGCTGGTTTTCAGGGGTGCCTAGAATGAAGTGGCGTTGAAGAAATTGTAGATTGAACTCAAAGGATGGTTCATCTAGCATGTAGTTGCATGTGTCTTTTCAAATTAGATTTACTTTGAAATTTCGTGTTACATACAATACATAAATATGGCTTCTCCCCAGTGTGTGTTCTCATGTGAACTGTTAATAAATTTTTTTGAGTAAATGCCTTTTTAAACTCACTGCAGACATATGGCCTTTCTCCAGTGTGTGTTCTCATGTGTCTTGTTAAATGACTTTTTTTAGTAAATGCCTTTTTACAATCACTGCAGACATATGGCCTTTCTCCAGTGTGTGTTCTCATGTGAACTGTTAATAAACTTTTTTTAGTAAATGCCTTTTTACAATCACTGCAGACATATGGCCTTTCTCCAGTGTGTGTTCTCATGTGTACTGTTAAATCAATTTTGTAAGTAAATGCCTTTTTACACTCACTGCAGACATATGGCTTTTCTCCAGTGTGTGTTCTCATGTGTACTGTAAAATCACGTTTTTTAGTAAATGCCTTTTTACAATCACTGCAGACATATGGCATTTCTCCAGTGTGTCTTCTCATGTGTACTGTTAAATCAATTTTGTAAGTAAATGCCTTTTTACACTCACTGCAGACATATGGCTTTTCTCCAGTGTGTGTTCTCATGTGTACTGTTAAATCACTTTTATGAGTAAATGCCTTTTTACACTCACTGCAGACATATGGCATTTCTCCAGTGTGTGTTCTCATGTGTACTGTTAAATTACTTTTTCGAGTAAATGCCTTTTTACACTCACTGCAGACATATGGCCTTTCTCCAGTGTGTGTTCTCATGTGTACTGTTAAAAAACTTTTTTGAGTAAATGCCTTTTTACACTCACTGCAGACATATGGCCTTTCTCCAGTGTGTGTTCTCATGTGTACTGTTAAACTTCCTTTAGTACTGAATGTTTTAGCACATTGGTGGCAAGATGGTTTTTTCCCTGTATGTTTTTTTAAATGTTTTACCAAATTCTTTTTGTACATAAATTTTTTGTTGCACACATCACAATAGAAACAGGCCTTAATGTTCTCCAAATCATTGAAATTATCTAAATTCAACTTTGTGGGACTTTCTTCAATAATTTCAGTATCTTCATTGTTTGCCTCCTGTACCTCCGCAAAGACAGACTCTTCAGTTTCAATTTTCATAACAATCTCTTCCTTGACAGTTACAGTAGGTTTTGTGACATTTGAGTAATCAATAACCGACATGTGCTGAGTAGAAGTCACCGATAAGGTTGGTACTACTGCCAGAGAATACATCCCGATAGTACTATGTGTTATCTGAAAAAAAAAAGCACACTGTTATCCAATGTGATTTATTTAAAGCAGGTATAAGAAGCACTCGTGGCTAGGCTTGCTTAGTCAATCTTCACTGATTATCTAAGCTAAGTGACATTCTGCGCAGCCACTATTTCGATGGCTGCTGTGCTTCGTAGAGCATGTTAAACTGTAGATCCCAGCTTTAGCAGTCGTTAAGCCACGACGGAGGCTCATACGAACTTAGCATGGGCCAGGAGTTGCCCAACTATGATTTAGATTAGAGTATACAGACATCACTTTAGGTGAACAAGATCTTTCAGACCAGCTACTGTGAATGAGGAACATGTGAATGTAATGTTTGTTCTATGTCTGGCTGTTTTTACAAAATAAATGTATATAAGTATCAGCAATCTAGTTCCCATAGTACAAGCTTTGCTTAGTTTGGGACTAGAGGGTGTTGTGTGAAATGGCCATGAATATTTATTTATTTATTATTTGAATGTTTATGTTGCCTTCAACTGTCTCTATACCTTAATGCCGTTGTGCAGCATATCACACATGGTCCTGTCAGACCTGCAAGCCATCTCGGAGAACATGTGGCACTTCTGCAGCAGCCGGTGACAGATAAAGCATGCTGTGCTTGGCATCTCTGTTTCCGAAACTCTGTTAAGCTGAAACGAGTTTTATCATAATATTTTTATAGGATACCTACCTGAAAGTCAAGTCACAGGAATCACAGGAATATGCCTGTAAGTCAAGTCACAGGGATAAAGTTGCCCTGACATAGCTTTTTATTTTTATCATACACTAGCTTCCGCTCGCAACTTCGTTCTCGTCCCGTTGGATCCCGTTGATTTTCCGGGATAAAAAGTAGCCTACGTGTTTAATGTAATTACAGGTCACGGTCCAAGTTTCATCCAAATCGGATCAGTACTTTTTGAGCCAATTCGTTACAAACATATACCTACATACAAATCTTTCCTTTTTACAATATTAGTATAGATAAATAACACTGTAAAACCTGATGTAGGTAGGTACCTGTGAGCTAGTAAGTTTCTTCAGCAGCTGCAGGAGGTGCTCGTCAATGTTCAGCATCCTGATATTCACAGCCAGACAAACTCTACACACAGAACTAGCCATTGTATGTAATGGGAGCTCAATCAAGAGGATCCAATCCACACAGTGTGGTGTATGTATGTCTCGATATGCAAGTACCACTTTTTAGTGTTGGTTGACGCTAAAATCGTAGGTTTAGGTAGAAAGAAAAACACAGGTAAGAATAAAATGATAGAGTAGGTAAATATACCGATGAAATCATACAATTTGTGTTTTATTTTCTTCCAAACTTCCGAAAGAGTATTTTTTTCTACGCTTCCGAGTTCCGAGCGTCCAGAAGTGAAATAAATTAGAGGTGTCAATATCGGTTAATTTTTTTTATTAGTTAATGTTATAACGATAAAAAAAAATATCGTTATTTTTAATGATTAATTTTATTTGAATAAATATTCGATAAACTCGCTTAGATAAATTTATTTATACGCATGAGTGAATGATTGATATTAGCAGAGAGCGAGCACAGACAATTTTTCATAGACAAAAACATTCACCGTTCACACGAACGGTCCACAGATAAGAAATATAAGGGCATCCTACACAGGTTTACTTTTCATATTTCAATAAAATTAAAACTTTTTCTTGCAGTATTTGCAGGTAGCCAACTTTGCGACGCCACCGCCGCCGCGCCTGTACATTAGAATAGAATAGAATAGAATAATTTTTATTGCCAAAAATTATTCTATTCTATTCTATTCTAATGTACCGGCGCATCGGCGCGCACATTGATCGAAATGGTTCCATATATCCGAACTTATTCTCGGCATTTTTCACATAATACGACTTCGAAACAAACACTTTCTTCCATCTAACGATGGCGCAAAAATGCAAATCGCAAGTCTAAATAAATTTTCGTCTCTTAGGTCTCATTCATTCAATCATTGTCATTCATTCAATTTGCCAAAAATAACAATTGTATTCATGATCCTTGGATAAAAATTATATTGTGTTTTATTTTAACCAACTTAAAGCATACAATTGAATGCAGATCAATGTTGTTAAATATACACTAAACGACTTAATTATCGTAAGTAGTGGTTCATTCTATATTGAGCTTTATCTCATAGATAATAGAGTACACAGTCAAAAATGCAGATGAAGCCGGAAATGAAATTAAACGGCCGCTTCCCGGCACATAGCACTACCTTCAGGCCGGTCACTCTAATGAAAATATGAAAATTACTCATTATATCTAGGAAGCGTAGGTTCAAATTTCAATGCATTAAAATGAAAGAATACCTTCAGGCCGGTCACTCTAATGAAAATATGAAAATTACTCATTATATCTAGGAAGCGTAGGTTCAAATTTCAATGCATTAAAATGAAAGAATAATTTTCGTGGCGAGTTATAAAATTATTCATTATATCTAGCAAGCGTAGGTTCAAATTTCAATGCAGTAAAGAAAGTGAATAATAAAAATATTACCTACATACGTTCACCTTGTGTTGAAGTGAAATAACATGTGTTATTAAAAATATTCGAACACCGCCATTTTTTTAACGAATGTTATTGTTATTTTTTTTTATTCGTTTTTTTCATTAGTTGAAAGAAATATTAAACACCTATAAAATAAATACATTATGCGCCTCTTCTTTTTTTGTTTTTATGGCAATTCATTTTCGGCGCTCTTATAGCGACTGCGACCAACTTTTTTATTTTGCTTAAAAAAAATTACTTTCATCATAGAAAAAAGCTAGTCTATAATGTTAGCAAACCATTTTTTTTCGGGATGATCAATTTTTCAGGGTAGGGTGAAGATGATGATTAATTAGGGAGAACTATATTATTTTGAATTAGTGAGCTACGAGTTACTATTACTCTTACATTTTCTGTAACAGATTATATAAAAGCTATGATATCTTTAAAATATAAATAGGTAACTTGCGACGCCAATAAAAACAAAGTAAAAAATAATAGGTTACTACTCTGAAGGTAATGCGAACGACGCTGTGGCACAGAATATTAGTAGATACATCGCTGTGGGTAGACCCCATTACATTACATCATTAAAGGTACGTGAACAAATCTGACAGTCGCCGCGTTACGTAAACCTTCTTCTTCTTCTATACCTATATATCCGTCATTTTGACAGACAAATTTGCCAGTGTCAATTGATGAATTTGAAATAATTTATGTCAAGTCTTCGGTCGTTTGTTTTGCAGAGAATGACTTGACTTGACTTATTTATTACAATTTAAACACATGACATTGGCAAATTGTCTGTCGAAATGACGGACACAGGCCATTAACGAAGAGAAGAAGAAGAAGAATAATATTATGGTGGATTTTCCCTTCTAAAACTGAAACGAATTTTCACATTCCGAGAAACCACTTTACACACATAACGTATTCGGGTCAAATAGCTCGTAGTCTAAGTTTTGTTTTGTTGATTTGCGTTAAGCGAGAATCGAGAAACTCGCAGTTTTTGTATGGAGAAAAAGTTTGCAAATCTCCCGCTAGAGGCGCTTGTCGGATTTAAATACAAAATATACCTAGTTACACCAACTTATCTGTTCAGTTGACAGCGTCGCTAGTGTCGTAGTTTAGCGTCTTTTGTATGACGCGACTGTAGTTCCAATTTTGGCCACCCCTGAACAGTTAAGTTGGTGACACTGTAACACGCAAGTCGCGTCACGTTGCGTTTCGATCAACTAAACCAAACTGAGACTACGGGCCTAAGTAGATTGGCGAATGTTGTAGTATAACCGCGCAGGGTACAAGATACAAGATGTTTATTTGCATAAATAAGTGTTACAATTTGTCTTATCTGTAGGATGCACTTTAAAACTTATTCACCTTTTCCAGGTATCGCAAATGTTTTGGGCGCTTAAACTTAGGTAGGTAGGTAATTAACATTAATTCTGGGTACATACCTTTGGGTATGCACTATATTTTTAAAACATTTTTCTTTACTCCTTAAATCTTACATAAGGTACTTACACTACTTACTAATTATTTTAATACTTAAATTTGTTATGGCTAATTTGACTAGGTAGGTATTTAAGTTAATATTTTAATCACTTTAGTTTTAGGAATTATTCTTTTTCAAAGTAGGTAGTCTTCGGTTGAGTAAAGGCATTTTTTTACTAGGTATGATTTTAGTTTTCTTATAAATGGTTTTATTTTTGTTTCATTTTTTATGTCATTCGGTAGGTTATTATAGATTTTGACTGCCATGTAATATAGACTTTTATTTAACATTTTTATTCTAGAATATGGTAGATAGAGTTTGTTTTTGTGGCGGGTGTTTACATTGTGTGTTTCACTAATTTTAAGAAAATAACTTTTATTTTTGTAAACAAATATGCATACATCCATGATATAAATCGATGGAAGTGTCAAGAGATTAAATTTAATAAAATAGCGTCTACAGCTTTGAGTGTTATTAATTTGGGCCAGGATTCTTACACATTTTTTTTGTATGATGAATAACTCATTTACATTAACACTATTTCCCCATAGCATTACTCCATATCTGAGCCAAGAGTAGGCATATGCGTAATATGCTGACAGTGCAGTATCTGTGTTTGTACTATATTTTAATTGAAATAGAGCGTATATAAATTTAGAAAGCTTTGTTTTAATGTGATCAATGTGAGTCTTCCAGTTTAGGTGGGTGTCAATATTTAAGCCAAGTAAATTAAATGTATGAACTGCCTCTAATAGTTTTTTTGAAAATCTATGTTTAATTTTAGGGTAGGGCTATTATATGATTTAAATTGCATTACTTTAGTTTTATTGTGATTTATTTCTAAATTATGTTCTTCAAACCAACATTTTACTGCGTTTAGAGTAGGTATTTTCCAAAATTAAATTGTAATTATCATATTTCTCACATTTGATCAGTATGGAAACGTTTTCAGCAAAAAGTATTGGTAAAGTTGTTTCTTTGTTAAATATTTTTGGGAGATCGTTTATATAAATAAGAAAAAGTATACAACCTAATACGCTTCCTTGTGGTATTGCACATGTTAAATCTCTAACTTTAGACCTTACTTCAATTATTTCTTTTTTATTTATATTGTAGTCTTCTACTTGGACAATTTGCTTTCTGTTTTGTAAATAGGATTGAAACCAGAGATATGCTGGTCCACGAATTCCAGAGCCATATATCTTCTGAATAAGTATATTATTATAACACTTTGTCATATTATACTATATAAAGCTAGACTACCACTGACTGACTGACTCACTGATTGACATGCCCTGAGAGACAGAAGGAGTGGAGCTACACCACAATGATGTTCTACAAAAATGTGTATAAACACCAAATGAGTAGAGGAAAATTATAGCGGTTCTCGAAATCCAAGATGGCGCCGGTGTTGATTTGCGCGTTCGCAAACTATGACAGATAGAGGGCGTCCGAGCGGTTCATCCAACTGATTGTAGGCTGGGATTTTGGGAATTGGTGAAAAAAAAAAAAAAAACAAGATGGCGGCCGCGCAATTTCGATTTGAATTTTTCGACTTTTTAGGGTTGTCTTTGGCGGATTACTTTGTTTTACGAAACTCGCAAGTTGGCAACACCGAGTACGGGGGTGGGTAGCCTATATCCTTGAGATTTAGGGAAAATTATGATTTTTGAAAAATCCAAGATGGCGGAGGCTGTGGCGGCCATTTTGTAAAAGTCATGGTTTTTGCTAAATTTTCAAAACCATTTTTATGTATGATGGCAACATTCTAGAGGGTTGAGTTGTACCAAGCGGTTGTGTGATTTGTTGAGGAGTGTTGCTTGGTTTAGAAATTTTCCCCATTTTTCGGGTAATTTCCGAGATTTTCCCCAAAAACATGAAAAGTAGAAATAATGACATTTTGAATAGAGACTTGGGCTGCATAGGAGCGTTGGCCTCCCCCGAATGACATTTGACCATTTTCGTAACTTTTGGTTGGCAACCCCGAGAGACTTGCAACTTTTTAGTTTTTGGGACTTTTTGACTTTGGCGGATTAATTTGTTCTACGAAACTCAAAAGCTGGCAACACCGATTATGCAGAACGATAGCCTATATCCTTGAGATTTCAGAAAAATTATGACTTTTCAAAAATCCAAGATGGCGGACGGCGTGGCGGCCATTTTGTAAAAAAGTTGCGATTTTCGAAAAAATCACGATTTTCAAAACGAAATATCGGGTAGTTGGCAACCCTCTACCTGGATGAATTGTAAGGACCGGTTGTGCAGTTGGTAAAGGAGTGTTGCCTGGTTGAAAATTTTTCCCCATTTTTAGGGTAGTTTCCCCGCTATCTCTCGGGAACGTGAAAAGTAGAAATAACGACATTTTGAATTAAAATTTCCACTAGCTGGCAAGATTGGGCCCACCCAAATGACATTTGATCATTTTCGTTCCCCGCAGCTGGCAACCCCGCATGCTATAGGAGTTTGAATTTTTCAGTCAGACCCGACTTTGGCGACTTACTTTGTTCTACCAAGTTTAAGGTATGACTACAGTTCTTTCACTGACAGGTAGCTTGTATCCTGTATATTTCAGAAAAATTATGACATTTCAGAAATTCAAAATGGCCGCCGTGTCATTTCCGGTTTTCGAAACTTTAACCGATTGACTTCGTTCCAACGGGGTATCCGAATGAGATTGAGGGGTTTATAGGAGTTAGTAGGGTTTTTAGGGGCTTTGATAAAAATACGGCATAAAAAAAAAGACGCGAGCTGCTTGCAGCTCGCGCGCAACGCAACCACTAGTTATAGTTATATAAAGCTAGACTACCACTGACTGACTGACTCACTGATTGACATGCCCTGAGAGACAGAAGGAGTGGAGCTACACCACAATAATGTTCAACGAAAATGTGTATAAACACCAAACGAGTAGAGGAAAATTATAGCGGTTCTCGAAATCCAAGATGGCGCCGGTGTTGATTTGCGCGTTCGCAAACTATGAGAGATAGAGGGCGTCCGAGCGTGTCATCCGACTGATTGTAGGTTGGGATTTGAGGAATTGGTAAAAAAAAAAAAAAATACAAGATGGCGGCCGCGCAATTTTGATTTGAATTTTTCGACTTTTTAGGGTCGTCTTTGGCGGATTACTTTGTTTTACGAAACTCGCAAGTTGGCAACACCGAGTACGGGGGTGGGTAGCTTATATCCTTGAGATTAAGGAAAAATTATGACTTTTGAAAAATCAAAGATGGCGGAGGCTGTGGCGGCCATTTTGTAAAAGTCATGGTTTTTACACTTTTTTCCAATCCATTTTTATGGTAGATGGCAACATTTTAGGGGGTCGAGTTGTACCGAGCGGTTGTGTGATTCGATGAGGAGTGTTGCT
The DNA here is from genome assembly GCA_918843925.1 of Eulithis prunata. Taxonomy (NCBI): domain Eukaryota; kingdom Metazoa; phylum Arthropoda; class Insecta; order Lepidoptera; family Geometridae; genus Eulithis; species Eulithis prunata. The sequence continues at coordinate 745,875 of OU974035.1, forward strand.
TGGTTTAGAAATTTTCCCCATTTTTCGGGTAATTTCCGAGATTTTCCCCAAAAACATGAAAAGTAGAAATAATGACATTTTGAATAGAGACTTGGGCTGCATAGGAGCGTTGGCCTCCCCCGAATGACATTTGACCATTTTCGTAACTTTTGGTTGGCAACCCCGAGAGACTTGCAACTTTTTAGTTTTTGGGACTTTTTGACTTTGGCGGATTAATTTGTTCTACGAAACTCAAAAGCTGGCAACACCGATTATGCAGAACGATAGCCTATATCCTTGAGATTTCAGAAATATTATGACTTTTTAAAAATCCAAGATGGCGGACGGCGTGGCGGCCATTTTGTAAAAAGTTTACGATTTTCGAAAAAAACACGATTTTCAAACCGAAATATCGGGTAGTTCGCAACCCCCTACCTGGATGAATTGTATGGACCGGTTGTGCAGTTGGTAGAGGAGAGTTGCCTGGTTGAAAAATTTTCCCCATTTTTAGGGTAGTTTCCCCGCTATTTCTCGGGAACGTAAAAAGTAGAAATAACGACATTTTGAATTAAAATTTCCACTAGCTGGCAAGATTGGGCCCACCCAAATGACATTTGATCATTTTCGTTCCCCGCAGCTGGCAACCCCGCATGCTATAGGAGTTTGAATTTTTCAGTCAGACCCGACTTTGGCGACTTACTTTGTTCTACCAAGTTTAAGGTATGACTACCGTTCTTTCACTGACAGGTAGTTTGTATCCTGTATATTTCAGAAAAATTATGACATTTCAGAAATTGAAAATGGCCGCCGTGTCATTTCCGGTTTTCGAAACTTTAACCGATTGACTTCGTTCCAACGGGGTATCCGAAGGAGATTGAGTGGTTTAAATGGAATTTTCAACTTTTTTTCAATTTTGCTGCATTTTACTGCAATAAGGGGTTGATATTCCAAGATGGCGGCCATGTAGATTTTTTTTGCGAAACTTTAATCGATTGACTTCGTTCCAACGGGGTATCCGAATGAGATTGAGGGGTTTATAGGAGTTAGTAGGGATTTTAGGGGCTTTAGATAAGAATACGGCATAAAGCAAAAGACGCGAGCTGCTTGCAGCTCGCGCGCAACGCAACCACTAGTTATACTATATAAAGCTACACTACCACTGACTGATTGACATGCCCTGAGAGACAGAAGGAGTAGAGCTACACCACAATAATGTTCTAGGAAAATGTGTATCAACACCAAGTGAGTAGAGGAAAATTATAGCGGTTCTCGAAATCCAAGATGGCGCCGGTGTTGATTTGCGCGTTCGTAAACTATGACAGATAGAGGGCGTCTGAGCGTGTCGTCCGACTGATTGTAGGCTGGGATTTTGGGAATTGGTGAAAAAAAAAAAAAAAACAAGATGGCGGCCGCGCAATTTCGATTTGAATTTTTAGACTTTTTAGGGTTGTCTTTGGCGGATTACTTTGTTTTACGAAACTCGCAAGTTGGCAACACCGACTACGGAGGTGGGTAGCCTATATCCTTGAGGTTTAGGAAAAATTATGACTTTTGAAAAATCCAAGATGGCGGAGGCTGTGGCGGCCATTTTGTAAAAGTCATGGTTTTTACACTTTTTTCCAATCCATTTTTAGGGTAGATGGCAACATTTTAGGGGGTCGAGTTGTACCGAGCGGTTGTGTGATTCGATGAGGAGTGTTGCTTGGTTTAGAAATTTTCCCCATTTTTAGGGTAATTTCCGAGATTTTCCCCATAAACATGAAAAGTAGAAATAATGACATTTTGAATAGAGACTTGGGCTGCATAGGAGCGTTGGCCTCCCCCGAATGACATTTGACCATTTTCGTAACTTTTAGTTGGCAACCCCGAGAGACTTGCAACTTTTTAGTTTTTGGGACTTTTTGACTTTGGCGGATTACTTTGTTCTACGAAACTCAAAAGCTGGCAACACCGAGTATGCAGAACGATAGCCTATATCCTTGAGATTTCAGAAAAATTATGACTTTTCAAAAATCCAAGATGGCGGACGGCGTGGCGGCCATTTTGTAAAAAAGTTGCGATTTTCGAAAAAATCACGATTTTCAAACCGAAATATCGGGTAGTTGGCAACCCCCTACCTGGATGAATTGTATGGACCGGTTGTGCAGTTGGTAAAGGAGTGTTGCCTGGTTGAAAATTTTTCCCCATTTTTAGGGTAGTTTCCCCGCTTTCCCTCGGGAACGTGAAAAGTAGAAATAACGACATTTTGAATCGAAATTTCCACTAGCTGGCAAGATTGGGCCTACCCAAATGACATTTGATCATTTTCGTTCCCAGCAGCTGGCAACCCCGCATGCTATAGGAGTTTGAATTTTTCAGTCAGACCCGACTTTGGCGACTTACTTTGTTCTACCAAGTTTAAGGTATGACTACCGTTCTTTCACTGACAGGTACCTTGTATCCTGTATATTTCAGAAAAATTATGACATTTCAGAAATTCAAAATGGCCGCCGTGTCATTTCCGGTTTTCAAAACTTTAACCGATTGACTTCGTTTCAACGGGGTATCCGAAGGAGATTGAGTGGTTTAAATGGAATTTTCAACTTTTTTTCAATTTTGCTGCATTTTTACTGCAATAAAGGGTTTATATTCCAAGATGGCGGCCATGTAGATTTTTTTTGCGAAACTTTAATCGATTGACTTCGTTCCAACGGGGTATCCGAATGAGATTGAGGGGTTTATAGGAGTTAGTAGGGTTTTTAGGGGCTTTTGATAAAAATACGGCATAAGAAAAAAGACGCGAGCTGCTTGCAGCTCGCGCGCAACGCAACCACTAGTCTAATAATAAGCCTACAACTATTTTCTTTTCGTCTATGTGTTGGAGGGCTTTTTGTACACACTTATAAACGGCTGTTGTAGTTGATCTCATTTTTCTGAATCCGTTTTGGCTGTCATCTAATATTTAATATTTTTCTAAATACCTATGCATAAAGTTGGTTGCACATAGCTTTTTCGAAAACTTTTGAGAAAGTTGGCAAGAGAGCTATAGGTCTATAGTTGCTAGGAATTTTTTTATCATTTTTCTTATGAATTGGTTTTACAAGTGATATTTTTAGCTGGTCAGAGAATACACCATCTCGGAAGCTTTGGTTAATTAATAGTACTAATGGGGCTGAAAGTTCATCAGCGCATTGTTTTAATAGAATAGGTGGGATGTCATCAATACCAGAGCTGTGTTTGTTTTTTATTTCTTTTATAATTTAAGGGTAATTCGGATACGTTATCGTTACGATACGCTTACGATTGTCACTATTTCTTGATTAAAGCAAGTGAATCCAACGACGGCGTTATGTCGTCTGCCGATATGGTCACCAATTTACGAAGGAAACAAAAGAATTATAAAATAAACTTTATTTGTTGTTAACTTAGGTACAATGATTAGTCTGAAATAGTTATTTGTCATACAAGAGTGCAAAGTTGCTTTTTAACCGCGTGTTCAATTTTGATGACCGAGCAATCGAAGGATTCTAAAATTGAATCACGAGCGCAGCGAGTGATTCAAAATTAGAATCCTGAGCGTTAGCGAGGGAATCAAAAGAGCACGAGGTGAAAAATCTTTGCACTCGAGTGCAACACGTAACTTTTCATTCCACCTCAGCGAGGAAATGACTAAATGCAAAAAAAGCAAATTGAAAAAAGAACACCAAGAAGGTTCCGAGTCTGAGTTTTTAACAAATTAAAAAAAAGTTGTATGATATATTCGGCACCATAGAGGTAGCAGTAAATAGGTTTAATGTTTTTTAATTCACAAACTTAGTGCACACGATGTTCTAAATTCAATTTACTTTATCCTCTAGAGAATAAAAACGGCTTTTCCACTCAGATATTGAAGATTAAAAATACTCTTTCCGAGATGGTGGGATGAAAAATATAAACACTAGTCATTCTAGTCAACCGAGGATTACCCATAATGTAGATAGTAGACATCCTGGCAGGCATCATGGCTCAGTCGGTATAGCTTTGCCTTCCGTGCTGTGGGTCGTGGGTTCGATCCCCACCGAGAACAAACACTTGTGTGTGGCAAACAAAGATGTTTGTTCTGTGTCTGGGTGTTACCATATATCTGTTAATACTGGAATATCTGGACAGAGGCCATGCGGCAGGTAAGCTACGGTATTCCTGATGTACTTGATGGGTGACCATGTGACTACATGAAGTTAAATAAAACACAATATGCTGTCCACAGTATTCTTCATGTACTTGCTTCAACAGGTAGTTAACAATACTATAACGACATCGTCACATTAATTTGTAGGTAACATAATTAGATTAATTAAAGGAATATTATATATTTAGCGTGCTTACTTCATAATGGATATTTTTGACAGAAGGAGAGAGTGAGAGGAGGCCAGAGACAAAAGTGGAACCTTATACCATAGCTAATAATGAAAGTGTACCATAGACGTTCCATCACTTCCCCTTACGCTTTACATTATTACTATACATAATAAAGTCAGTAAAAACATGCTTAGAGACATACAGACAACTACAAATAACAAACTCTATATGACTCTACATTTACACAATATTAATCATAACTCTACAAACATGACTCTACAATATTGATTGACTCTATATTATGTCTCTAGAACATCTACAATAATCATGCATTGACACATACATTCATGTTCTTAATAAAGTCAACATGTTTCTTAGAGCTAAGCGGTTTGGTAAGTACATCTGCTATCATCTTTTCAGTCTGTAAATACTTTACAGTTACAATATTATTCCTTATTAGATCCTTTACATAATGGTATCTAAGATCTATATGCTTTGTTCGCTTATGACAATACTCTTTACATTCTAACAACTGAATTGCACTTTGATTATCATTATAAACAACTGATTCTACACTTAAGCAAAAGATCTGAGATAACAGATTCTTAATAAAACTTATATCTTTGCAAACATCGCAAATTGAGAGATATTCCGCTTCAGTGGTAGACAATGCGACACAGCGTTGCTTGCGTGATTCCCAATTTATCGTATTACTACCTAGCTTTATAACATATCCAGTATAAGACTTACGATCAGTTACATCATTAGCCCAGTCTGCATCAGTATAAGCGACTAAACTCAATTTATTACTTCTTACGAATAGTAAGCTATAATTAATTGTTCCCGCTAAATAACGTAAAACACGTTTAGCAGCTTGCCAATGACTGTTATCGTAACAGTTACTAAATTGACTTAACTGGCTACAAGCATAAGCAATATCCGGCCTAGTACACACAGCTAAGTACATTAAAGAACCTAACAATTGCCTAAAATTATCATTGCTCTCACTTACATTTTCAGCTTTCAGCAATTTACAATTTAATGGCATGGGTGTAGATACAACTTTACAATTTTCCATACCAAACCGCAACAATAATTTCTTAATATAATCAGTCTGGTCCAATTTTAAAATGCACTTAGATCTATCTCTTGTTACATTTATGCCAAGACAGCTTTTTAATGGACCAAGGTTCTTTACATTAAATTCTTTTTGTAACAATTTTACCAAGTCTTTTTGAATAGCACTGTTCTCAGTATAAAATATAAAGAAATCATCTACATACAATGCAATAATGGTTATATCATGTTTTTCTTTTTTTACATATACACACGGTTCACTTAGACTTTGTATATAACCATTATTATTTAACAAATCATGAACCTTGCTATTCCACATTTTGCTAGCTTGTTTTAGGCCATAAATACTCTTATTTAATAAACAGACCTTTGAAGGATCCCCATTATCAAAACCTATAGGTTGTTCCATAAATATTGTTTCATTTAAATTTCCATTCAAGAAAGCACAAGCTACATCAATGTGATCTATATTGAGATTTAAATCATTGGCTAAAGAAAACAATATTCTCATAGTAGAATGCCTAACAACTGGGGAGAATGTATCATTGTAATCTATCCCTTGTTTCTGTGTAAATCCCCTGGCAACTAATCGCGCTTTGTATTTACTAAAGTTACCGGAAGCATCGTGCTTACGCTTAAAAACCCATTTACATTTAATGACATTTTTCCCTGTGGGTCTACCTACGATCTTCCAAACTTCATTCGAGATTAATGAGTCATACTCACTCTGCATTGCAGCGCGCCACTCAGTGGCTTCTGTACAAGAGATAGCCTCTTCATAACTAGATGGTTCCTCAATGGTGGAATTGATCGAGTACTTCGTACAGGGCGGGTATTAGCCTCAACCCTGGGTACCTCTACACTCGCCACTCCTTCCCCTCGAACAGGCGCGTCCGGCGATGACGAAGTCACAGACTCGTGGCTCGCCGACGATGAGTCTGCACAGCGGGACTCATCCTCACTGCCTGTGCAGTAGTGCTCCTCGTCTGTCTGAACTGTAATGTGAGAAACATCACTTAAATCTAAAGAATTGGTTTTATTACTAATACTATCTAAATTACTACATTCATCTAAATTATTCTGACTAGAATGGATTTCATTAGTATTATCATTATTATTCAAATTATCATTATTAAAAACCAATTCATTGCTCCTGCCAAAATCATCACTATGAAATAGTGTAACGCGGGCTTAATATTATAGGGTTGTGCTCGGAACGCGACCTTTATGCGCGCGCATGCGCGCGACATCTATGCCCTCCGCCGGGGAACTTTTCGGTTAAGTCAGTCATGTTCTGTCAGGAATTGAGTTGAAGGTTAATTTGTTAATTTTAGAATAACTAGAAGAGTTTTGTTACCCTAGTTGTTATATAGTTGAATAAATAATGTAACAAGCATTACAGTGGCGCCCAACGTGGGGCACGATTAAATTCAGTGCAAAACACGAATCCAAAGACTTGAGCGAGTCCATTTTGCCCACGCGCGACTCGATGACCGAAAGTGCGAGTTGAAAAACGTGGACGAATCTTCTGTGCACGCGGCATTTTTCTACGCGTTTTCTTCACAGCGAGATTTCTACCTACCATCACCGTCGGAAATACCGTAGGCACTACCTACGACGGATACCGACAGAGGAACGTGCGACGAACCCGTGGACGAGTCCACTGTGAACGCGGCATTTCTACGCGTCCCCCTCACAGTGAAGCTACCTACCTACCTAGGCAGGTACCGCTGCCCATTACCGGCCGAGAAGTCAAGCGTACCTACGACGGATTGGATACCTACCTCCGTCGCCGGCCGAGAAGTCGATTGCACCTACACCGGATCGGATACCTACATTACCGTCTATCACCGTCTACCGTCTATCGAGCGAGGAAGGACGTGTGACCATGCCGCGGACGAGAAGCGCCGACAAAGACGATGGATCGGGGTCCGACACCGACGAAAGTAACAGAACCGTGATACCCTCACCGAACATCACATAATATTATTCTCTGCAAAACAAACGACCGAAGACTTGACATAAATTATTTCAAATTCATCAATTGACACGGGCAAATTTGTCTGTCAAAATGACGGATATATAGGTATAGAAGAATAAGAAGGTTTATGTAAGGACACGAGTTTTGACATTTTTTGAAACGACACATAGCACTTTTATTTTAATAGTTTTTCTTGTGTTATTGTGAGTATTGTTGTTTAATTTTGGTGGAATTTTAACCAATAATACTTAGGTCGTAACATAAAGTGTGAGCCATTGGAATAAATGTGTGTAAAGTGGTTTTTCTGAATGTGAAAATTCGTGTTAGGTTTTGAAGAGAAAATCCACCATTTTCTTTTCAAAACAAACGACAGCCGACTTGACAAATGACTTGACTTGACTTATTTATTACAATTTTATCACTTGACATTGGCAAAATTGTCTGTCGAAATGACGGACACAGGCCATTACTGAAGAGAAGAAGAATTATTGAAGAGAAGAAGAAGGTTTACGTAACGCGGCGACTGTCAGATTTGTTCACGTACCTTTAATGATGTAATGTAATGGGGTCTACCCACAGCGATGTATCTACTAATATTCTGTGCCACAGCGTCGTTCGCATTACCTTCAGAGTAGTAACCTATTATTTTTTACTTTTTTTTATTGGCGTCGCAAGTTACCTATTTATATTTTAAAGATATCATAACTTTTATATAATCTGTTACAGAAAATGTAAGAGTAATAGTAACTCGTAGCTCACTAATTCAAAATAATATAGTTCTCCCTAATTAGTCATCATCTTCAGCCTACCCTGAATAATTGATCATCCCGAAAAAAAATGGTTTGCTAACATTATAAATAAAATAAATAAATAAATATTCACGGACACTTAACACAACGCCTTCTAGTCCCAAACTAAGCAAAGCTTGTACGATGGAAACTAGATGGCTGATAGAATACATACATACATTTTTTTTTTTTTTTTGTAAATACATACTTCTAATACATAGACATACATACATACATACATACATTATAGACTAGCTTCTTTCTATGATGAAAGTAATTTTTTTAAAGCAAAAAAAAAAGTTGGTCGCAGTCGCTATAAGAGCGCCGAAAATGAATTGCCATAAAAAAAAAAAAAGAAGAGGCGCATAATGTATTTATTTCACTTCTTGACGCTCGGAACTCGGAAGCGTAGAAAAAAATACTCTTTCGGAAGTTTGGAAGAAAATAAAACACAAATTGTATGATTTCATCGGTATATTTACCTACTCTATCATTTTATTCTTACTTGTGTTTTTCTTTCTAACTAAACCTACGATTTTAGCGTCAACCAACACTAAAAAGTGGTACTTGCATATCGAGACATACATACACCACACTGTGTGGATTGGATCCTCTTGATTGAGCTCCCATTACATACAATGGCTAGTTCTGTGTGTAGAGTTTGTCTGGCTGTGAATATCAGGATGCTGAACATTGACGAGCACCTCCTGCAGCTGCTGAAGAAACTTACTAGCTCACAGGTACCTACCTACATCAGGTTTTACAGTGTTTTTTATCTTTACTAATCTAATATTGTAAAGAGGAAAGATTTGTATGTATATGTTTGTAACGAATTGGCTCAAAAAGTACTGATCCGATTTGGATGAAACTTGGACCGTGACCTGTAATTACAACACGTAGGCTACTTTTTATCCCGGAAAATCATCGGGATCCAACGGGACGAGAACAAAGTTGCGAGCGGAAGCTAGTGTATGATAAAAATAAAAAGCTACGTCAGGGCAACTTTATCCCTGTGACTTGACTTTCAGGCATATTCCTGTGATTCCTGTGACTTGACTTTCAGGTAGGTATCCTATAAAAACATTATGATAAAACTCGTTTCAGCTTAACAGAGTTTCGGAAACAGAGATGCCAAGCACAGCATGCTTTATCTGTCACCGGCTGCTGCAGAAGTGCCACATGTTCTCCGAGATGGCTTGCAGGTCTGACAGGACCATGTGTGATATGCTGCACAACGGCATTAAGGTACTGAGACAGTCCAAGGCAACATAAACATTCAAATAATAAATAAATATTCATGGCCATTTCACACAACACCCTCTAGTCCCAAACTAAGCAAAGCTTGTACTTTGAGAACTAAATTGCTGATACTTATATACATTTATTTTGTAAAAACAGCCAGACATAGAACAAACATTACATTCACATGTTCCTCATTCACAGTAGCTGGTCTGAAAGATCTTGTTCACCTAAAGTGATGTCTGTATACTCTAATCTAAATCATAGTTGGGCAACTCCTGGCCCATGCTAAGTTCGTATGAGCCTCCGTCGTGGCTTAACGACTGCTAAAGCTGGGATCTACAGTTTAACATGCTCTACGAAGCACAGCAGCCATCGAAATAGTGGCTGCGCAGAATGTCACTTAGCTTAGATAATCAGTGAAGATTGACTAAGCAAGCCTAGCCACGAGTGCTTCTTATACCTGCTTTAAATAAATCACATTGGATAACAGTGTGCTTTTGTTTCCAGATAACACATAGTACTATCGGGATGTATTCTCTGGCAGTAGTACCAACCTTATCGGTGACTTCTACTCAGCACATGCCTGATATTGGATACTCTAATGTCACAAAACCTACTGTAACTGTCAAGGAAGAGATTGTTATGAAAATTGAAACTGAAGAGTCTGTCTTTGCGGAGGTACAGGAGGCAAACAATGAAGATACTGAAATTATTGAAGAAAGTCCCACAAAGTTGAATTTAGATAATTTCAATGATTTGGAGAACATTAAGGCCTGTTTCTATTGTGATGTGTGCAACAACAAATTTATGTACAAAAAGAATTTGGTAAAACATTTAAAAAAACATACAGGGAAAAAACCATCTTGCCACCAATGTGCTAAAACATTCAGTACTAAAGGAAGTTTAAGAAGACACATGAGAACACACACTGGAGAAAGGCCATATGTCTGCAGTGAGTGTAAAAAGGCATTTACTCAAAAAAGTTTTTTAACAGTACACATGAGAACACACACTGGAGAAAGGCCATATGTCTGCAGTGATTGTAAAAAGGCATTTACTAAAAAAAGTCATTTAACAACACACATGAGAACACACACTGGAGAAAGGCCATATGTCTGCAGTGAGTGTAAAAAGGCATTTACTCAAAAAAGTGATTTAACAGTACACATGAGAACACACACTGGAGAAAAGCCATATGTCTGCAGTGAGTGTAAAAAGGCATTTACTTACAAAATTTATTTAACAGTACACATGAGAAGACACACTGGAGAAAGGCCATATGTCTGCAGTGATTGTAAAAAGGCATTTACTAAAAAAAGTTTATTAACAGTTCACATGAGAACACACACTGGAGAAAGGCCATATGTTTGCAGTGAGTGTAAAAAGGCATTTACTCAAAAAAGTGATTTAATAGTCCACATGAGAAGACACACTGGGGAAAAGCCATATGTCTGCAGTGAGTGTAAAAAGGCATTTTCTCAAAAAATTGCTTTAACAGTACACATGAGAACACACACTGGAGAAAAGCCATATGTCTGCAGTGAGTGTAAGAAAGCTTATACTCAAAAACGTGATTTAACAGCACACATGAGAACACACACTGGGGAGACGCCATATTTATGTATTGTATGTAACAAAAGATTTCAAAGTAAATCTAATTTGAAAAAACACATGCAACTACATGCTAGATGAACCATCCTTTGAGTTCAATCTAGAATTTCTTCAACGCCACTTCATTCTAGGCACTCTTGAAAACCAGCGCTAAAGGAGCCACTGTGCACCTTTAGCATTTGCTGAGCGAGTATACTTTTTACGCATAATTCTCTGTAATTTAATGTTTATTTAATTATATCTTTGTAGGTATGTGTTTTTGCGTAAAGTAAAAAATTTCTATTTCTATTTCAATCTCAGTTGATGTAAGAGACGTTGGAATCTACGATGGAGCAAGGCGCTCTAGAAGACACCTATTCACTCTTGTCTTGAAGACATTCTGATTAAAGTGATTCGGGAAGACAGACGCCGGTAAAGTGTTCCATTATTTAGCTGTTCGCATAATGAAGGTGGAACTGAAATACTTGGTACGAATGGGTGGTATATTCAAGGTAGGGGTGGAACTCTGCCGTAATTATGTAATGGAAATGAGTGATTCTCATCTCAGCTCACCAACTGAAAATTGACTTTACACTGCTTGCAAAAAGTGTCATAGCATTATGTCGTACGGCATTTTGTTGTGGGGGAGTGCTGCAGATATAAACACCATATTTGTGTTGCAGAAGAGGGCTATTCGTGCAATTTATAACATGGGTCCCAGAGAATCACTAAGAAATAAGTTTAAAGAAATAAATATAATGACAGTACCTTGCCAGTACATCTATGAAAACTTATTGTATGTTTAAAAAAATATAAATCTATTCAACAAAAAAAAGTGATAATCATAATGTTAACACTAGAAACAAAGACAAACTCGCTGTTCCCACCACTAGGCTCTCAAAAATTAGTAAATCTTTCAAAGGGCAATGTGTACGCTTCTTTAACAAAATCCCAAGTGATGTGTCTCAATTGTCGATTGGCAAGTTCAAAAACGTAATAAAACAAAGACTTATTTCAAAAGCATACTATAAAATATCAGATTATTTAGAAGACAAACAAGCTTGGGACGAACTAGCTCCAACTCATCCAATAAAAAAAAATGTAATCATACCTAATCATACAAAACGTAATGACGATTCTTAGGGATCACGCTCTTTGTGAGTGTGGTCTAGATGAAGGGACAGTAGATCATATTTTTTTTAATTGTCAAAAGTTTAGCATGTCATTGTATCATATCATTCCCACGGAAATCCCTCGTCCATTTTCATTTAAATGTATTCTCGCCTTGGCATTTACCCCCTTTGTAAATATTTTGTGTAAGTATATTAGTAGGTTTCATATAAAACTTTAACACTTGATATACAGGGTGTTACCAGACCACTTCCGAAAACGAAAGGGGGAGCTACAGCACACCAAAACCCAACCAAAAAAAAATCAGTTATCCTGAAAAATAATTATAGCCGGAGAAAACAATGTTTAAAGATTTGTATTTATTTCGCCAGCCCGCAATGTACGCATTCACGTAGGTAAGGTCGAGGCGTAGTACTATTATTTATTCTGTGTCGTAAGTGCCTACTAACGTAGGTAGGTACTAACGTAGGTCGCTCGCACGTCGCGTACTTGAATGACCCGCGATGAACTCTCAGCTGTTCATGCTGTAGTAGACGTAATCTGCGTGCTGCGTGTACATTGCTGCTTTATTTATTTTATTTGTTTTTTTGCTTTTTTAAATGAGATAATTAGGTAGATATGTCTTATTATATTGTACTGTGTATGTAACTAGAAAAAAAATTAAAAAGAGATAGTCAAGTCAACTTTTTTTTTCGCGATTTTTTTCGTTTAATGTTTTCAGTATCATGGTCTGATTGGAACCTCCAAGTTTTCGGAAGTGGTCTGGTAACACCCTGTAGGTAGCTTTATGTTAGTATGTTTAAGTTCTTCATTTTTATGTTTTTCTTTTGTATTTTTAACTTGAATTGAGTTTTTTTGTTGATTTTTCTTATAATTTTGCTTGGATCCAAATTGTCCACCGATCATTACTTCTCACCACCGGTCATTCTCCATCGTGCTAAGGTCTAACAAAACGTGACATTGGCGAAATTGCAGGCAACACTGCAAAGGCCATAGACAAGAATTGAATAGAATTGAAGGTGATCAGTGAGATTTTATTGAATAAAAGCTTTTTGACTTTGACTTTGACTTTGACTTTGAGTGTAATTGCGTGAAGGAGAGAAGACAGCGAAGAGATAGCGACTTGTCAGAGGCCGTACAGTAGAACCAACTATGAGTCCTGCTCTCAAGCCCGCAGGAACCTTCTGGAAGGAGTTCAGCTGGCTACATTCCTAGCCTCACATACCATACTGAACCAATCTTGAGTCTAAATGCGGAAACGGGAGTCAAACCAATACCGTGACCTGCGCTCTCCAGCATGCAGAGTGTGTACGTTTGACGTTTACTGCAAAGTCACGTAAAATCATCGAGCCCGTCAACCGACGCCTGGCCGTAAAATTAATAAAAAAATATTCTTGAACATTACACACAACGCCCTCTATTCCCAAACTAAGCAAAGCTTGTACTATGGGAACTGGATTGCTGATACAGTACCTATAATTTTTTTTTTTTAAATATTGACATAGTACTACAAAGTAACATCCAGGCATTTTTTTGTTAATACCTAGCTTCCGCTCGCGACTTCGTTCGCGTCCCGTTGGATCCCGTTGATTTTCCGGGATTAAAAGTAGCCTATGTGTTAATCCAGGTCACGGAAAATAGGTATATTATTATATTCCAAGTTTCATCCGAATCGGATCAGTACTTTTTGAGCCAATTCGTTACAAACATACATACAAATCTTTTCTCTTTATAATGTTAGTATAGATAAATATGGTAACACCCAGACACAGAACAAACATTTATGTTTGTTCTCGGTGGGGATCGAACCCACGACCCACAGCACGGAAGGCAGAGCTATACCGACTGAGCCATGATGCCTGTCAGGATGTCTACTATCTACATTATGGGTAATCGTCGGTTTACTAGAATGAGTAGTGTTTATATCTTTGAGACTAATTAATGTACATCATTGTAAGTTAACAACAAATAAAGTTTATTTTACAATTCTTTTGTTTCCTTCGTAAATTGGTGACATCGGCAGACGACATAACGCAGTCGTTGGATTCACTTGCTTTAATCAAGAAATAGTGACAATCGTAAGCGTATCGTAACGATAACGTATCCGAATTACCCTGCGCGGTTACACTACAACATTCGCCAATCTACTTAGGCCCGTAGTCTCAGTTTGGTTTAGTTGATCGAAACGCAACGTGACGCGACTTGCGTGTTACAGTGCCACCAACTTAACTGTTCAGGGGTGGCCAAAATTGAAACTACAGTCGCGTCATACAAACGACGCTAAACTACGACACTAGCGACGCTGTCAACTGAACAGATAAGTGTTAGACAATTATATTCGTCAGTAGTTATTTAGAGTTATCCAGTTCGTTGATTAAAATATTTTTAACGTATATAAGAATAGTTACTTTTAGAAATTTCTCGATAGACACAGTTTTTCAAAATTGGCGCCACGGAAGTAGTTTTTTTAAGTTTGATCATTATGGAACTTTTTTCATTATGGTTCTATTAAAATTCAATATGTAAATTGCAGTGTATTCGTCATGTTAATTTATCTAAAATCTTTTCAGTAATTGTTGTGTATTTAGATGCATTTATTTCTAATACTAAGTACATTTTTATAAAATTGTTATTCCGGATGTACGGAACATAATTATTAGAGTTAGTACTGATAAATAAAAAATGGCGTTAGTGTGAAAAAAGAAACATCAAGCTGAACCTACGGTTACATCAGATAGTGTAACTAGGTAGTTATATTTTATAATTATGAAAATCCGATAAGCGCCTCTAGCGGGAGGAACTGCGAGTTTCTCGAATCTCGCTTATCGCAAATCAACAAAGCAAAACTTAGACTACGAGCTATTTGACCCGAATACGTTGTGTGTAAAGTGGTTTCTCGGAATGTGAAAATTCGTTTTAGTTTTTGAAGGGAAAATCCACCATTTTCTCTTCTTCTTCTTCTTCTCCTCTTCATGAATGGCCTCTGTCCGTCATTTCGACAGACAATTTTGCCAATATGAAGTGATTTATTTGTAATAATGTAAGTCAAGTCAAGTCATTTGCCAAGTCGGCTGTCGTATGTTTTGAAAAGAAAATGGCGGATTTTCTCTTCAAAACCTAACATGAATTTTCACATTCAGAAAAACCACTTTACACACATTTATTCCAATGGCTCACACTTTATGTTACGACCTAAGTATTATTGGTTAAAATTCCACCAAAATTAAACAACAATACTCACAATAACACAAGAAAAACTATTAAAATAAAAGTGCTATGTGTCGTTTCAAAAAATGTCAAAACTCGTTTCCACCATTTTCTCTGCAAAACAAACGACCGAAGACTTGACTTACATTATTTCAAATTCATCACTGACACTGGCAAAATTGTCTGTCGAAATGACGGACAGAGGTCATATAGGTATAGAAGAAGAAGAAGGTTTACGTAACGCGGCGACTGTCAGATTTGTTCACGTACCTTTAATGATGTAATGTAATGGGGTCTACCCACGACGTATCTACTAATATTCTGTGCCACAGCTACGTTCGCATTACCTTCAGAATAGTTACCTATTTTTTTTTTTCGTCGCAAGTTACCTATTTATATTTTAGGGATATCATAACTTTTAATGTGGTTTGCTAACATCATAGACTAACTTTTTTCTATGATGAAAGTAATTTTTCTTAAGCAAAAAAAAAAAAAGTTGGCCGCTATAAGAGCGCCGAAAATGAATTGCCATAAAAAAAAAAGAGGCCCATGTATTTATTTCTTTAGTTCTTTCTTTTCTTGACCCTCTGGGCTCGGAACTCGGAAGCGTAGAAAAAAATACTCTTTCGGAAGTTTGGAAGAAAATAAAACACAAATTGTATGATTTCATCGGTATATTTACCTACTCTATCATTTTATTCTTACCTGTGTTTTTCTTTCTACCTAAACCAACGATTTTATCGTCAACCAACACTAAAAAGTGGTACTTGCATATCGAGACATACATACACCACACTGTGGATTGGATCCTCTTGATTGAGCTCCCATTACATACAATGGCTAGTTTTGTGTGTAGAGTTTGTCTGGCTGTGAATATCAGGATGCTGAACATTGACGAGCACCTCCTGCAGCTGCTGAAGAAACTTACTAGCTCACAGGTACCTACCTACATCAGGTTTTACAGTGTTTTTTATCTATACTAATATTGTAAGGAGGAAAGATTTTGTATGGTATATGTTTGTAACGAATTGGCTCAAAAAGTTCTGATCCGATTTGGATGAAACTTGGAATATATATAATCCGTGACCTGGATTAACACATAGGCTACTTTTTATCCCGGAAAATCAACGGGATCCAACGGGACGAGAACGAAGTCGCGAGCGGAATAAATAAAAAAAGCTACGTCAGGGCAACTTTATCCCTGTGACTTGACTTTCAGGCATATAGGTAGGTATCCTACAAAAATATTATGATAAAACTCGTTTCAGCTTAATAGAGATTCGGAAACAGAGATGCCAAGCACAGCATGCTTTATCTGTCACCGGCTGCTGCAGAAGTGCCACATGTTCTCCGAGATGGCTTGCAGGTCTGACAGGACCATGTGTGATATGCTGCACAACGGCATTAAGGTACAGAGACAGTCGAAGGCAACATAAACATTCAAATAATAAATAAATAAATATTCATGGCCATTTCACACAACACACTCTAGTCCCAAACTAAGCAAAGCTTGTACTTTGAGAACTAGATTGCTGATACTTATATACATTTATTTTGTAAAAACAGCCAGACATAGAACAAACATTACATTCACATGTTCCTCATTCACAGTAGCTGGTCTGAAAGATCTTGTTCACCTAAAGTGATGTCTGTATACTCTAATCTAAATCATAGTTGGGCAACTCCTGGCCCATGCTAAGTTCGTATGAGCCTCCGTCGTGGCTTAACGACTGCTTAAGTTGGGATCTACAGTTTAACATGCTCTACGAAGCACAGCAGCCATCGAAATAGTGGCTGCGCAGAATGTCACTTAGCTTAGATAATCAGTGAAGATTGACTAAGCAAGCCTAGCCACGAGTGCTTCTTATACCTGCGTTAAATAAATCACATTGGATAACAGTGTGCTTTTGTTTCCAGATAACACATAGTACTATCGGGATGTATTCTCTGGCAGTAGTACCAACCTTATCGGTGACTTCTACTCAGCACATGTCGGTTATTGATTACTCAAATGTCACAAAACCTACTGTAACTGTCAAGGAAGAGATTGTTATGGAAATTGAAACTGAAGAGTCTGTCTTTGCGGAGGTACAGGAGGCAAACAATGAAGATACTGAAATTATTGAAGAAAGTCCCACAAAGTTGAATTTAGATAATTTCAATGATTTGGAGAACATTAAGGCCTGTTTCTATTGTGATGTGTGCAACAAAAAGTTTTTGGATAAAAAGAATTTGGTAAAACATTTAAAAAAACATACAGGGAAAAAACCATCTTGCCACCAATGTGCTAAAATATTCAGTACTAAAGAACATTTAACAGTACACATGAGAACACACACTGAAGAAAGGCCATATTTCTGCAGTGATTGTAAAAAGGCATTTACTCAAAAAAGTCATTTAACAAGACACATGAGAACACACACTGGAGAAAGGCCCTATGTCTGCAGTGATTGTAAAAAGGCATTTACTCAAAAAAGTTTTTTAACAGTACACATGAGAACACACACTGGAGAAAGGCCATATTTCTGCAGTGAGTGTTAAGAGGCATTTACTGTAAAAAGTGCTTTAACAGTACACATGAGAACACACACTGGAGAAAGGCCATATTTCTGCAGTGAGTGTGAAAAGACATTTACTCAAAAAAGTGTAGTAATAGTACACATGAGAACACACACTGGAGAAAGGCCATATGTCTGCAGTGAGTGTAAAGAGGCATTTACTGTAAAATGTGCTTTAACAGTACACATGAGAACACACACTGGAGAAAGGCCATATTTCTGCAGTGAGTGTAAAGAGGCATTTACTGTAAAAAGTGCTTTAACAGTACACATGAGAACACACACTGGAGAAAGGCCATATGTCTGCAGTGATTGTAAAAAGGCATTTTCTAAAAAAAGTCATTTAACAGTACACATGAGAACACACACTGGAGAAATGCCATTTGTCTGCAGTGAGTGTAAAAAGGCATTTACTCATAAAAGTGATTTAACAGTACACATGAGAAGACACACTGGAGAAAGGCCATATGTCTGCAGTGAGTGTAAAAAGGCATTTACTCAAAAAAGTTATTTAATAGTCCACATGAGAAGACACACTGGGGAAAGGCCATATGTCTGCAGTGAGTGTAAAAAGGCATTTTCTCAAAAAAGTGAATTAACAGTACACATGAGAAGACACACTGGAGAAAGGCCATATTTCTGCAGTGAGTGTAAAGAAGCATTTACTGTAAAAAGTGCTTTAACAGTACACATGAGAACACACACTGGAGAAAGGCCATATGTCTGCAGTGATTGTAAAAAGGCATTTTCTAAAAAAAGTCATTTAACAGTACACATGAGAACACACACTGGAGAAAAGCCATATGTCTGCAGTGAGTGTAAGAAGGCTTATACTCAAAAACGTGATTTAACAGCACACATGAGAACACACACTGGGGAGAAGCCATATTTATGTATTGTATGTAACACGAGATTTCAAAGTAAATCTAATTTGAAAAGACACATGCAACTACATTCTAGATGAACCATCCTTTGAGTTCAATCTAGAATTTCTTCAACGCCACTTCATTCTAGGCACCCCTGAAAACCAGCGCTAAAGGAGCCACCGTGCACCTTTAGCATTTGCTGAGCGAGCATACTATTACGCATAATTCTCTGTAATTTAATGTTTATTTAATTGTATCTTTGTATGTGTTTTTGCGTAAAATAAAAAAAAATCTATTTCTATTTAAATCTCAGTTGATGTAAGAGACGTTGGAATCTACGATGGAGCAAGGCGCTCTAGAAGACACCTATTCACTCTTGTCTTGAAGACATTCTGATTAAAGTGATTAGATTAGATTAGTTCCATTATTTTGTGGTTCGCATAATGAAGGTGGAACTGAAACCCTTGGTACGAATGGGTGGTATATTCAAGGGGGGTGGAACTCTGCCGTAATTATGTAATGGAAATGAGTGATTCTCATCTCAGCCCACCAACTGAAAATTGACTTTACACTGCTTGCAAAAAGTGGAATTGCGTGAAGGAGAGAAGACAGCGAAGAGATTGCGACTTGTCAGAGGCGGTACAGTAGAACCAACTATGAGTCTGCTCTCAAGCCCGCAGGAACCTTCTGAAAGGAGTTCAGCTGGCTACATTCCTAGCCTCACTTACCTCACGCATAATGAACCAATCTTGAGTCTAACTGCGGAAGCGGGAGTCAAACCAATACCGAGACCTGCGCTCTCCAGCATGCAGAGTGTGTACGATTGACGTTTACTGCAAAGTCACGTAAAATATAATTTTGTATAGAGAATCAATTGCTAACTTAATTACTTAGTAAATTTAATAAAATAATTTGTTTGTGAATTTTATTTTATTTGCAGTCAATATACCTAGGTACCTAGTTCATTTTGCCGAAGAGAGTATCGTTTTTTGGTCTCGGATGGAGTTTGAAGTTGGTGGTCAGAGCGCCTTCGTTGTCGTTCAGCATGTCCTCATTGATCGAGTGAGCGAAGCGAACGAAGATCTTAGTGACAACTTGGACAAAAATGCTTTGTATGTTTGTTCAACGATATCTTTTGAACAGCTTATCTGATCTTCACAGAATTTGGTAGGTATACGGATAGTACTCTTAAGTTTTACTGGTTTGTTAAATGAAGTAAATCGGTCAAGGGTCGTGAAGTTATGGAGGGTCCAAAGGGAGTAAAAAAAAAAGTTGTACAATAATATCAAGTGGGGTGTCATATGATAGGGTTTTGTTTAGACATTCCAAACCCGTTTTTATTTTGATTCTAGGTCTAATACTTTTTTAGTTGTTGTAAAAATTATAAAATTGGCTAAACCACTATAACGTGAGCTACCGTTTCTTGGAGATTCAATGATTTTGTAGTTCAAGTAAGACTGATACATAGCTAGACGGCGATTTCGAAGCTTTGTCAATTTGAATTTCAATTTATGTCCAATTTGAATTTGAATTTAAAACAATTTGTTACAACCATTGGTCAATAAAAATTGTCTCATTTTCTTAAACTTCTTGTCTATGGTCCTAAAAAAAAAGGAGAGGTTCATACATTTATTTGTTTTCTTGACCTTGCTCGGAACTTGAAAACATCAAGGAAAAAAAGAAACAGAAAAAAATTACTCTTTCGGAAGTTTGGAACAGTTTGGTAGACTTATTATTGTATTTAGTATAGTATACCATAACTTTTATATAATCTGTTACAGAAAATGTAAGAGTAATAGTAACTCGTAGCTCACTAATTCAAAATAATATAGTTCTCCCTAATTAATCATCATCTTCATCATCCCTACCCTGAAAAATTGATCATCCCGAAAAAAAATGGTTTGCTAACATTATAGACTAGCTTTTTTCTATGATGGAAGTAATTTTTTTTAAGCAAAAAAAAAAAGTTGGTCGCAGTCGCTATAAGAGCGCCGAAAATGAATTGCCATAAAAAAAAAAAAGAAGAGGCGCATGTATTTATTTCACTTCTTGACGCTCGGAACTCGGAAGCGTAGAAAAAAATACTCTTTCGGAAGTTTGGAAGAAAATAAAACACAAATTGTATGATTTCATCGGTATATTTACCTACTCTATCATTTTATTCTTACCTGTGTTTTTTTTTCTAATTAAACCTACGATTTTAGCGTCAACCAACACTAAAAAGTGGTACTTGCATATCGAGACATACATACACCACACTGTGTGGATTGGATCCTCTTGATTGAGCTCCCATTACATACAATGGCTAGTTCTGTGTGTAGAGTTTGTCTGGCTGTGAATATCAGGATGCTGAACATTGACGAGCACCTCCTGCAGCTGCTGAAGAAACTTACTAGCTCACAGGTACCTACCTACATCAGGTTTTACAGTGTTTTTTATCTATACTAATATTGTAAGGAGGAAAGATTTTGTATGGTATATGTTTGTAACGAATTGGCTCAAAAAGTTCTGATGCGATTTGGATGAAACTTGGAATATATATAATCCGTGACCTGGATTAACACATAGGCTACTTTTTATCCCGGAAAATCAACGGGATCCAACGGGACGCGAACGAAGTCGCGAGCGAAAGCTAGTGTATGATAAATAAAAAAAGAAATATAACAAGCTATGTCAGGCAACTTTATCCCTGTGACTTGACTTTCAGGCATATAGGTAGGTATCCTACAAAAATATATGATAAAACTCGTTTCAGCTTAATAGAGATTTGGAAACAGAGATGCCAAGCACAGCATGCTATATTTGTCACCCGCTGCTGCAGAAGTGCCACATGTTCTCCGAGATGGCTTGCAGGTCTGACAGGACCATGTGTGATATGCTGCACAACGGCATTAAGGTACTGAGACAGTTGAAGGCAACATAAACATTCAAATAATAAATAAATAAATATTCATGGCCATTTCACAAAACACACTCTAGTCCCAAACTAAGCAAAGCTTGTACTATGGGAACTAGATTGCTGATACTTATATACATTTATTTTGTAAAAACAGCCAGACATAGAACAAACATTACATTCAATACATTCACATGTTCCTCATTCACAGTAGCTGGTCTGAAAGATCTTGTTCACCTAAAGTGATGTCTGTATACTCTAATCTTAATCATAGTTGGGCAACTCCTGGCCCGTGTTAAGTTCCTATGAGCTAGTGGCCAACTATAGTGATGGAGGCCTCCGTCGTGGCTTAATGACTGCCAAAAATGGGATCTACAGTTTAACATGCCCTGCGAAGCACAGCAGCCATCCAAATAGTGGCTGCGCAGAATGTCGCTTAACTTAGATATCAGTGAAGATTGACTAAGCAAGCCTAGCCACAAGTGCTTCTTATACCTGCGTTAAATAAATCACATTGGATAACAGTGTGCTTTTGTTTCCAGATAACACATAGTACTATCGGGATGTATTCTCTGGCAGTAGTACCAACCTTATCGGTGACTTCTACTCAGCACATGTCGGTTATTGATTACTCAAATGTCACAAAACCTACTGTAACTGTCAAGGAAGAGATTGTTATGAAAATTGAAACTGAAGAGTCTGTCTTTGCGGAGGTACAGGAGGCAAACAATGAAGATACTGAAATTATTGAAGAAAGTCCCACAAAGTTGAATTTATATAATTTCAATGATTTGGAGAACATTAAGGCCTGTTTCTATTGTGATGTGTGCAACAAAAAATTTATGTACAAAAAGAATTTGGTAAAACATTTAAAAAAACATACAGGGAAAAAACCATCTTGCCACCAATGTGCTAAAACATTCTGTACTAAAGGAAGTTTAACAGTACACATGAGAACACACACTGGAGAAAGGCCATATGTCTGCAGTGAGTGTGAAAAGACATTTGCTCGAAAAAGTTTTTTAACAGTACACATGAGAACACACACTGGAGAAAGGCCATATTTCTGCAGTGAGTGTGAAAAGACATTTGCTCGAAAAAGTTTTTTAACAGTACACATGAGAACACACACTGGAGAAAGGTCATATTTCTGCAGTGTGTGTGAAAAGGCATTTACTAAAAAAAGTCATTTAACAGTACACATGAGAACACACACTGGAGAAAGGCCATATGTCTGCAGTGAGTGTAAAAAGGCATTTACTCGAAAAAGTTTTTTAACAGTACACATGAGAACACACACTGGAGAAAGGCCATATTTCTGCAGTGAGTGTGAAAAGACATTTGCTCGAAAAAGTTTTTTAACAGTACACATGAGAAGACACACTGGAGAAAGGCCATATGTCTGCAGTGATTGTAAAAAGGCATTTACTAAAAAAAGTTTATTAACAGTTCACATGAGAACACACACTGGGGAGAAGCCATATTTATGTATTGTATGTAACACGAGATTTCAAAGTAAATCTAATTTGAAAAGATACATGCAACTACATGCTAGATGAACCATCCTTTGAGTTCAATCTACAATTTCTTCAACGCCACTTCATTCTAGGCACCCCTGAAAACCAGCGCTAAAGGAGCCACCGTGCACCTTTAGCATTTGCTGAGCGAGCATACTATTACGCATAATTCTCTGTAATTTAATGTTTATATAATTGTATCTTTGTATGTGTTTTTGCGTAAAATAAAAAAAAATCTATTTCTATTTAAATCTCAGTTGATGTAAGAGACGTTGGAATATACGATGGAGCAAGGCGCTCTAGAAGACACCTATTCACTCTTGTCTTGAAGACATTCTGATTAAAGTGATTAGGAAAGACAGACGCCGGTAAAGTGTTCCATTATTTTGTGGTTCGCATAATGAAGGTGGAACTGAAACACTTGGTACGAATGGGTGGTATATTCAAGGGGGGTGGAACTCTGCCGTAATTATGTAATGGAAATGAGTGATTCTCATCTCAGCTAACCCAACTAAAAATTGACTTTACACTGCTTGCAAAAAGTGGAATTGCGTGAAGGAGAGAAGACAGCGAAGAGATTGCGACTTGTCAGAGGCGGTACAGTAGAACCAACTATGAGTCCTGCTCTCAAGCCCGCAGGAAACTTCTGGAAGGAGTTCAGCTGGCTACATTCCTAGCCTCACATACCATACTGAACCAATCTTGAGTCTAAATGCGGAAACGGGAGTCAAACCAATACCGTGACCTGCGCTCTCCAGCATGCAGAGTGTGTACGTTTGACGTTTACTGCAAAGTCATCATAAAATCATCGAGCCCGTCAACCGACGCCTGGCCGTAAAATTAATAAATAAATATTCTTGGTCATTACACACAACGCCCTCTAGTCCCAAACTAAGCAAAGCTTGTACTATGGGAAGTAGATTGCTGATACAGTACCTATAATTATTTTTTTTATATATATCGACATAGTACTACAAAGTAACATCCAGGCATTTTTTTGTTAATATCTAGCTCCGCTCGCGACTTCGTTCGCGTCCCGTTGGATCCCGTTGATTTTCCGGGATTAAAAGTAGCCTATGTGTTAATCCAGGTCACGGACAATAGGTATATTATTATATTCCAAGTTTCATCCAAATCGGATCAGTACTTTTTCAGCCAATTCGTTACAAATACATACAAATCTTTTCTCATTATAATGTTAGTATAGATATATGGTAACACCCAGACACAGAACAAACATCTATGTTTGCCACACACAAGTGTTTGTTCTCGGTGGGGATCGAACCCACGACCCACAGCACGGAAGGCAAAGCTATACCGACTGAGCCATGATGCCTGCCAGGATGTCTACTATCTACATTATGGGTAATCCTCGGTTGACTAGAATGACTAGTGTTTATATTTTTCAGACTAATCATTGTACCTACCTAAGTTAAAAACAAATAAAGTTTATTTTATAATTCTTTTGTTTCCTTCGTAAATTGGTGACCATATCGGCAGACGACATAACGCCGTCGTTGGATTCACGTGCTTTAATCAAGAAATAGTGACAATCGTAAGCGTATCGTAACGATAACGTATCCGAATTACCCTGCGCGGTTACACTACAACATTCGCCAATCTACTTAGGCCCGTAGTCTCAGTTTGGTTTAGTTGATCGAAACGCAATGTGACGCGACTTGCGTGTTACAATGCAACCAACTTAACTGTTCAGGTGGCCAAAATTGGAACTACAGTCGCGTCTTACAAAAGACGCTAAACTACGACACTAGCGACGCTGTCAACTGAACAGATAAGATGGTGTAACTAGGTATATTTTGTGTATTCTCTCCTTTTATTAAAATATTGTGTAAATTTATAACTAGGTACCAATAAAATAAAACTGTATATAACATTATATATATATGTATATTCCTAAATAAGTGCCTACTATTATTACCTACCTAATTATTTATATGCCGAACGTATCTATTTTCACAAATCAACTTTTTAGAGTCTCCCTTCTTCACCGGTCATTTTTCTTAACCTACCTACTCAGATCTCCGCCTTTTGTTAAAAGATTAGTAAACCAGTAAACGCCAAAAAATACTGACATTGGCAGATTCGTGGCAGCCCTAGCCACCGAACAGCCATAGCAACAAAAGAAGAAGAAGATATATTTTGTATGAAAATTCGATAAGCGCCTCTAGCGGGAGATTTGCAAACGTTTTCTCCATACAAAAACTGCGAGTTTCTCGATTCTCGCTTAACGCAAATCAACAAAACTTAGACTACGAGCTATTTGACCCGAATACGTTGTGTGTAAAGTGGTTTCTCGGAATGTGAAAATTCGTTTCAGTTTTAGAAGGGAAAATCCACCATAATATTATTCTCTGCAAAACAAACGACCGAAGACTTGACATAAATTATTTCAAATTCATCAATTGACACGGGCAAATTTGTCTGTCAAAATGACGGATATATAGGTATAGAAGAATAAGAAGGTTTATGTAAGGACACGAGTTTTGACATTTTTTGAAACGACACATAGCACTTTTATTTTAATAGTTTTTCTTGTGTTATTGTGAGTATTGTTGTTTAATTTTGGTGGAATTTTAACCAATAATACTTAGGTCGTAACATAAAGTGTGAGCCATTGGAATAAATGTGTGTAAAGTGGTTTTTCTGAATGTGAAAATTCGTGTTAGGTTTTGAAGAGAAAATCCACCATTTTCTTTTCAAAACAAACGACAGCCGACTTGACAAATGACTTGACTTGACTTATTTATTACAATTTTATCACTTGACATTGGCAAAATTGTCTGTCGAAATGACGGACACAGGCCATTACTGAAGAGAAGAAGAATTATTGAAGAGAAGAAGAAGGTTTACGTAACGCGGCGACTGTCAGATTTGTTCACGTACCTTTAATGATGTAATATAATGGGGTCTACCCACAGCGATGTATCTACTAATATTCTGTGCCACAGCGTCGTTCGCATTACCTTCAGAGTAGTAACCTATTATTTTTTACTTTTTTTTATTGGCGTCGCAAGTTACCTATTTATATTTTAAAGATATCATAACTTTTATATAATCTGTTACAGAAAATGTAAGAGTAATAGTAACTCGTAGCTCACTAATTCAAAATAATATAGTTCTCCCTAATTAGTCATCATCTTCAGCCTACCCTGAATAATTGATCATCCCGAAAAAAAATGGTTTGCTAACATTATAAATAAAATAAATAAATAAATATTCACGGACACTTAACACAACGCCTTCTAGTCCCAAACTAAGCAAAGCTTGTACGATGGAAACTAGATGGCTGATAGAATACATACATACATTTTTTTTTTTTTTTTTTGTAAATACATACTTCTAATACATAGACATACATACATACATACATACATTATAGACTAGCTTCTTTCTATGATGAAAGTAATTTTTTTAAAGCAAAAAAAAAAGTTGGTCGCAGTCGCTATAAGAGCGCCGAAAATGAATTGCCATAAAAAAAAAAAAAGAAGAGGCGCATAATGTATTTATTTCACTTCTTGACGCTCGGAACTCGGAAGCGTAGAAAAAAATACTCTTTCGGAAGTTTGGAAGAAAATAAAACACAAATTGTATGATTTCATCGGTATATTTACCTACTCTATCATTTTATTCTTACCTGTGTTTTTCTTTCTAACTAAACCTACGATTTTAGCGTCAACCAACACTAAAAAGTGGTACTTGCATATCGAGACATACATACACCACACTGTGTGGATTGGATCCTCTTGATTGAGCTCCCATTACATACAATGGCTAGTTCTGTGTGTAGAGTTTGTCTGGCTGTGAATATCAGGATGCTGAACATTGACGAGCACCTCCTGCAGCTGCTGAAGAAACTTACTAGCTCACAGGTACCTACCTACATCAGGTTTTACAGTGTTTTTTATCTATACTAATATTGTAAGGAGGAAAGATTTTGTATGGTATATGTTTGTAACGAATTGGCTCAAAAAGTACTGATCCGATTTGGATGAAACTTGGACCGTGACCTGTAATTACAACACGTAGGCTACTTTTTATCCCGGAAAATCATCGGGATCCAACGGGACGAGAACAAAGTTGCGAGCGGAAGCTAGTGTATGATAAAAATAAAAAGCTACGTCAGGGCAACTTTATCCCTGTGACTTGACTTTCAGGCATATTCCTGTGATTCCTGTGACTTGACTTTCAGGTAGGTATCCTATAAAAACATTATGATAAAACTCGTTTCAGCTTAACAGAGTTTCGGAAAAGAGATGCCAAGCACAGCATGCTTTATCTGTCACCGGCTGCTGCAGAAGTGCCACATGTTCTCCGAGATGGCTTGCAGGTCTGACAGGACCATGTGTGATATGCTGCACAACGGCATTAAGGTACTGAGACAGTCCAAGGCAACATAAACATTCAAATAATAAATAAATATTCATGGCCATTTCACACAACACCCTCTAGTCCCAAACTAAGCAAAGCTTGTACTTTGAGAACTAAATTGCTGATACTTATATACATTTATTTTGTAAAAACAGCCAGACATAGAACAAACATTACATTCACATGTTCCTCATTCACAGTAGCTGGTCTGAAAGATCTTGTTCACCTAAAGTGATGTCTGTATACTCTAATCTAAATCATAGTTGGGCAACTCCTGGCCCATGCTAAGTTCGTATGAGCCTCCGTCGTGGCTTAACGACTGCTAAAGCTGGGATCTACAGTTTAACATGCTCTACGAAGCACAGCAGCCATCGAAATAGTGGCTGCGCAGAATGTCACTTAGCTTAGATAATCAGTGAAGATTGACTAAGCAAGCCTAGCCACGAGTGCTTCTTATACCTGCTTTAAATAAATCACATTGGATAACAGTGTGCTTTTGTTTCCAGGGGGCCTACTCTAATTCAACGAAAAACGAAGTTACGATCGAAGTTTCGCACGATTCCTACCACGGTTCATATTCGTTACGAAATTTCGTCCGTACGAAAATTGTTTGACGTCTAAATTCTCTAAGCCTACTCTAATTCAAGAACGCTCCGAACGAAAATTTGAATTTGACAGATGTTTGTTCGGAATTTTAACCTCAAATTGACGAAACCAATAGTGCTACCTTTTGAATTTCGTTTGTGTGAATTTTGTTGGAAATCTAAGTGAAATGGCTGCAAGACTTATTTTAGTCGAGTTTGCTTTGCGTGAAGAATATCTATAGCATAGAAGAAACCGGCGCCGCCTGCGCCATCAACTCAATTTAATTCCCGGCATAGACTGTATATTGTAGGAAACTACAGTCACCAATTATTTGAAGAGTTGTGTCAGGAAATAGTGCCATTATTAGATTCTTGCAGCCTTGAGTTTTTATGCCCAAGGTACCTATGATGAACTCCAGAAGATTAACTCCAAGCTGAAAGAAGCAGGCGGCTCCTGCCAGCCAACCACCCACTTCTTTAGCTCAAGCTTTACTAGCAGGTTGAAGGGACAGAATTAATAATATTTCAAAATGTTACTTATTTAGTAAGTAAGCTATAATGATAAATGTAGTACAAACTTGATAAATAATATAATATTTTAGCGCATAAAAAAGTTTCATTTATTAAGTATTTAATACAAAGGCAACAATTCATAATCCTACTAATATTATCCAAAATAAAACTTAATAATATTTACTATTTTACAAAACTATAACTATAGGTACATTATAAATTAGCTCTTCTATCAAAAATTGTCTCGTGAGCCCACATAGCTCTAACAAGGCAGCCCTGGCCACCAAGTTTATTGTTCCTGACTGTTTCCCTCTCAGCATGCGCCTCTTCAATTTGAAAGTCTGCTTCGAACATCCGAGTCTCTGGCTGATGGGCTGTGTTGTGTAGGTTGTGTGGCTGCAAAGTAACATTTCTTATTTAAATGCCCCATTGCACGCAGATTCAAATTAATCTTGTTAAGTAAAATTGTATGTTAGAACTACTTTAAAAATACAGTAGCAAATACTTACATTGTCTGGAAGTAGAGTGTCATATTGGTTGTGGACTTGTAGGCTGTCTGCGACTATCATCCTGGCTAACAACCATATATTCCACAACTTCAGGTGCATTCAAATCCAGAGGCTGTGGAAAGCTTGTTGGTTGGCTTAATGGTTGGCTTGCCTGACTGGAGGTGGATGGAATTGGTTCATTAGTCTGAAATAAAACAGATTCATATAGGTACTTGCCTAGGTACTACAATTAAAATCATACAATATTCAAATTAAATTGATTACTTAGATGTCACAACACTAAAAATATCCAAAATTAGTAAAAAAGTAGGTAGGTAGGTAGGTACCTTTTGCCACTGCTGAATTGTTTTCATACAACCGTCCATGGAATTGAGCATGTTACACAATTCTTGCCACAACCTCTTCGCTTGGACTTTTCCTTCAACACTCCTCAATCTCACACGGGCTAGATATGTATGCTCGTCCAAGACATTGAGTAGTCTATCAATTTGTTCTGGAGTAGCCAATCCGGTATGTGGAGCCATTCTAAACTGAAAAGAAGTGGTAAGTAATCAATGGTTATGTGAAGAGGCGATATGAACCTATGGAACAGTGATCAAACAAATAGGTAAATAAGTCAACATAAAAATATTTTTACTTACTAAGTTTCCAAAACAAACAGCTTGTTCCAATCCAAAATGCAGAGTGCGACAGTATTACTTGAAACCGTTCTACGGAATGTGTATCCCGATATTCCCGATTGCGAAGCTTGTAAAAAAGCACTTGAGAACATGATTTATGAACGCAGCACTTGATAGACAAACTTTTTACGAAACTTACAAGAAACTTAGATGAATTTTGTACAAAAAATCACAGATGGTATGTGTGCCAATACGGATATTTTTGATTGTCGTAAGTTACTACCAGTCACATGCGTGAAATATAACTTTTCAAATTAGTCGGATATGAATGACAGTGAAAAGGTGTTTTATAGAGTCTTGACGAATTTTGTCGTTATTAGAATTTTATTTGTTTACTATCTAATTTCTGCAAAAGTATGACAAGGAATGCATTGTTAACCAAATTTTTAATTTATAATTTAAAATAAAGCAAATTATTGCATGAATTTTAGGATAAAGTTAAAACCGTAAGTTTACGAAACATGACATCATAAAGCACCTACGCTATAATGTTCGTTGCGTTCGTTCACGAAAATTGTCGATAGATCCGAAGTTCTTGTGCGAATCCGAAAATGAAATAGAGTAGGGTGACAATCGAAACTTCGTTTAAATTTCGTTCGTTTACGAAGTTTCGTTTCGGAGAACGCGAGTAGGCTTCCAGGCCTTAATGTTCTCCAAATCATTGAAATTATCTAAATTCAACTTTGTGGGACTTTCTTCAATAATTTCAGTATCTTCATTGTTTGCCTCCTGTACCTCCGCAAAGACAGACTCTTCAGTTTCAATTTTCATAACAATCTCTTCCTTGACAGTTACAGTAGGTTTTGTGACATTAGAGTATCCAATATCAGGCATGTGCTGAGTAGAAGTCACCGATAAGGTTGGTACTACTGCCAGAGAATACATCCCGATAGTACTATGTGTTATCTGGAAACAAAAGCACACTGTTATCCAATGTGATTTATTTAAAGCAGGTATAAGAAGCACTCGTGGCTAGGCTTGCTTAGTCAATCTTCACTGATTATCTAAGCTAAGTGACATTCTGCGCAGCCACTATTTCGATGGCTGCTGTGCTTCGTAGAGCATGTTAAACTGTAGATCCCAGCTTTAGCAGTCGTTAAGCCACGACGGAGGCTCATACGAACTTAGCATGGGCCAGGAGTTGCCCAACTATGATTTAGATTAGAGTATACAGACATCACTTTAGGTGAACAAGATCTTTCAGACCAGCTACTGTGAATGAGGAACATGTGAATGTAATGTTTGTTCTATGTCTGGCTGTTTTTACAAAATAAATGTATATAAGTATCAGCAATTTAGTTCTCAAAGTACAAGCTTTGCTTAGTTTGGGACTAGAGGGTGTTGTGTGAAATGGCCATGAATATTTATTTATTATTTGAATGTTTATGTTGCCTTGGACTGTCTCAGTACCTTAATGCCGTTGTGCAGCATATCACACATGGTCCTGTCAGACCTGCAAGCCATCTCGGAGAACATGTGGCACTTCTGCAGCAGCCGGTGACAGATAAAGCATGCTGTGCTTGGCATCTCTTTTCCGAAACTCTGTTAAGCTGAAACGAGTTTTATCATAATGTTTTTATAGGATACCTACCTGAAAGTCAAGTCACAGGAATCACAGGAATATGCCTGAAAGTCAAGTCACAGGGATAAAGTTGCCCTGACGTAGCTTTTTATTTTTATCATACACTAGCTTCCGCTCGCAACTTTGTTCTCGTCCCGTTGGATCCCGATGATTTTCCGGGATAAAAAGTAGCCTACGTGTTGTAATTACAGGTCACGGTCCAAGTTTCATCCAAATCGGATCAGTACTTTTTGAGCCAATTCGTTACAAACATATACCATACAAAATCTTTCCTCCTTACAATATTAGTATAGATAAAAAACACTGTAAAACCTGATGTAGGTAGGTACCTGTGAGCTAGTAAGTTTCTTCAGCAGCTGCAGGAGGTGCTCGTCAATGTTCAGCATCCTGATATTCACAGCCAGACAAACTCTACACACAGAACTAGCCATTGTATGTAATGGGAGCTCAATCAAGAGGATCCAATCCACACAGTGTGGTGTATGTATGTCTCGATATGCAAGTACCACTTTTTAGTGTTGGTTGACGCTAAAATCGTAGGTTTAGTTAGAAAGAAAAACACAGGTAAGAATAAAATGATAGAGTAGGTAAATATACCGATGAAATCATACAATTTGTGTTTTATTTTCTTCCAAACTTCCGAAAGAGTATTTTTTTCTACGCTTCCGAGTTCCGAGCGTCAAGAAGTGAAATAAATACATTATGCGCCTCTTCTTTTTTTTTTTTTATGGCAATTCATTTTCGGCGCTCTTATAGCGACTGCGACCAACTTTTTTTTTTGCTTTAAAAAAATTACTTTCATCATAGAAAGAAGCTAGTCTATAATGTATGTATGTATGTATGTATGTCTATGTATTAGAAGTATGTATTTACAAAAAAAAAAAAAAAAAATGTATGTATGTATTCTATCAGCCATCTAGTTTCCATCGTACAAGCTTTGCTTAGTTTGGGACTAGAAGGCGTTGTGTTAAGTGTCCGTGAATATTTATTTATTTATTTTATTTATAATGTTAGCAAACCATTTTTTTTCGGGATGATCAATTATTCAGGGTAGGCTGAAGATGATGACTAATTAGGGAGAACTATATTATTTTGAATTAGTGAGCTACGAGTTACTATTACTCTTACATTTTCTGTAACAGATTATATAAAAGTTATGATATCTTTAAAATATAAATAGGTAACTTGCGACGCCAATAAAAAAAAGTAAAAAATAATAGGTTACTACTCTGAAGGTAATGCGAACGACGCTGTGGCACAGAATATTAGTAGATACATCGCTGTGGGTAGACCCCATTATATTACATCATTAAAGGTACGTGAACAAATCTGACAGTCGCCGCGTTACGTAAACCTTCTTCTTCTCTTCAATAATTCTTCTTCTCTTCAGTAATGGCCTGTGTCCGTCATTTCGACAGACAATTTTGCCAATGTCAAGTGATAAAATTGTAATAAATAAGTCAAGTCAAGTCATTTGTCAAGTCGGCTGTCGTTTGTTTTGAAAAGAAAATGGTGGATTTTCTCTTCAAAACCTAACACGAATTTTCACATTCAGAAAAACCACTTTACACACATTTATTCCAATGGCTCACACTTTATGTTACGACCTAAGTATTATTGGTTAAAATTCCACCAAAATTAAACAACAATACTCACAATAACACAAGAAAAACTATTAAAATAAAAGTGCTATGTGTTATAGATAATTTCAATGATTTGGAGAACATTAAGGCCTGTTTCTATTGTGATGTGTGCAACAACAAATTTATGTACAAAAAGAATTTGGTAAAACATTTAAAAAAACATACAGGGAAAAAACCATCTTGCCACCAATGTGCTAAAACATTCAGTACTAAAGGAAGTTTAAGAAGACACATGAGAACACACACTGGAGAAAGGCCATATGTCTGCAGTGAGTGTAAAAAGGCATTTACTCAAAAAAGTGATTTAACAGTACACATGAGAACACACACTGGAGAAAAGCCATATGTCTGCAGTGAGTGTAAAAAGGCATTTACTTACAAAATTTATTTAACAGTACACATGAGAACACACACTGGAGAAAGGCCATATGTCTGCAGTGAGTGTAAAAAGGCATTTACTAAAAAAAGTCATTTAACAAGACACATGAGAACACACACTGGAGAAAGGCCATATGTCTGCAGTGAGTTTAAAAAGGCATTTACTCAAAAAAATTTATTAACAGTTCACATGAGAACACACACTGGGGAGAAGCCATATTTATGTATTGTATGTAACACGAGATTTCAAAGTAAATCTAATTTGAAAAGACACATGCAACTACATGCTAGATGAACCATCCTTTGAGTTCAATCTACAATTTCTTCAACGCCACTTCATTCTAGGCACCCCTGAAAACCAGCGCTAAAGGAGCCACCGTGCACCTTTAGCATTTGCTGAGCGAGCATACTATTACGCATAATTCTCTGTAATTTAATGTTTATTTAATTGTATCTTTGTATGTGTTTTTGGGTAAAATAAAAAAAAATCTATTTCTATTTAAATCTCAGTTGATGTAAGAGACGTTGGAATATACGATGGAGCAAGGCGCTCTAGAAGACACCTATTCACTCTTGTCTTGAAGACATTCTGATTAAAGTGATTAGGGAAGACAGACGCCGGTAAAGTGTTCCATTATTTAGCTGTTCGCATAATGAAGGTGGAACTGAAACACTTGGTACGAATGGGTGGTATATTCAAGGGGGGTGGAACTCTGCCGTAATTATGTAATGGAAATGAGTGATTCTCATCTCAGCCCACCAACTGAAAATTTACTTTACACTGCTTGCAAAAAGTGGAATTGCGTGAAGGAGAGAAGACAGCGAAGAGATTGCGACTTGTCAGAGGCGGTACAGTAGAACCAACTATGAGTCTGCTCTCAAGCCCGCAGGAACCTTCTGAAAGGAGTTCAGCTGGCTACATTCCTAGCCTCACATACCATACCTCACGCATAATGAACCAATCTTGAGTCTAACTGCGGAAGCGGGAGTCAAACCAATACCGAGACCTGCGCTCTCCAGCATGCAGAGTGTGTACGATTGACGTTTACTGCAAAGTCACGTAAAATATAATTTTGTATAGAGAATCAATTGCTAACTTAATTACTTAGTAAATTTAATAAAATAATTTGTTTGTGAATTTTATTTTATTTGCAGTCAATATACCTAGGTACCTAGTTCATTTTGCCGAAGAGAGTATCGTTTTCTGGTCTCGGATGGAGATTGAAGTTGGTGGTCAGAGCGCCTTCGTTGTCGTTCAGCATGTCCTCATTGATCGAGTGAGCGAAGCGAACGAAGATCTTAGTGACAACTTGGACAAAAATGCTTTGTATGTTTGTTCAACGATATCTTTTGAACCGCTTATCTGATCTTCACAGAATTTGGTAGGTGTACGGATAGTACTCTTAAGTTTTACTGGTTTGTTAAATGAAGTAAATCGGTCAAGGGTCGTGAAGTTATGGAGGGTCCAAAGGGAGTAAAAAAAAAAAGTTGTACAATAATATCAAGTGGGGTGTCATATGATAGGGTTTTGTTTAGACATTCCAAACCCGTTTTTATTTTGATTCTAGGTCTAATACTTTTTTAGTTGTTGTAAAAATTATAAAATTGGCTAAACCACTATAACGTGAGCTACCGTTTCTTGGAGATTCAATGATTTTGTAGTTCAAGTAAGACTGATACATAGCTAGACGGCGATTTCGAAGCTTTGTTACAACCATTGGTCAATAAAAATTTTTTGGGTTTATTAACCTCCGACCATCACGAGATCTCAGTTCGGGGCGAACTACTAGTCTAAGTTAAGCAACGATCTGCGGGGTTACTCTCGACCACAGTTCCAATCCGGATTCACGGAATTTGACAGATCTCGTGTCATTTTGTACTGAAAAATGACAGGACTTCTGTCAAAATCTATGGATCCGGATTGGAACTGTCTTCGAGAGTAACCCACCTGCAGGCTAACCCCTGACAACAGTTTCCAACTCGACCGCTTTCCAATCCCAATCCGGAACCAATTTCAATATTAAAAAAATCGGTACTCTTGAATCCAGTTCCGATTAAGCTGACATCGACATACGTAGTCGATTTCAAATTTGACTATTTTTTAGGGCAGGAAAAGCAACACCATGTAAGTGTTGCCATGACACGTCGGAACGAAAACTACCATTACTTACCATAACATTATTCAAGAATATACGTGCAACGTTTTTAAATCACAATAAATATGAATAAATTATTTAATTCATATGAATAATTTTAGTCATATTAAAGTGAGTTAAAACGTTCCCTTACCTCTAAATTACATTGTGGTTGCATAAATGAGAGAATGCTTGTGACTAAAAAAGACCGCGAACGTGAATTGATTCTTTGAAAAAAAAAACATGCAGCGATTCCCGCCAACTGAAAACCTTTCGGAAAAAGACTCTTTCTTTCGAAACGAAACACGAACAATGTATGAATGAAACGGGGATCAAAATTTTAATCACGTTTCATACAAAACGAGATTTTCAGTGTGTAATTTTGATAGAATGGGAGTCCCGCTTCTTTTTACGTAGGAACTGCGTAAGAAGAAGCAAATAAGTATTATTCTTTGTACCTACTCTGTTGATTTTGATGAAATTATGATTCTGAAAAAAAAAGCAGCAACTGATTCCCGCCAATTTAAAAACGTATGAAGTCTTTAATTTTAAAGCTTTTGAATGATTTCTTACCTTCTGAGAATGCAAATCAAATCAATATAGGTAGGTACCTGCACCAAACCTACGCTCCTCATA
Organism: Eulithis prunata; assembly: GCA_918843925.1. NCBI lineage: Eukaryota > Metazoa > Arthropoda > Insecta > Lepidoptera > Geometridae > Eulithis > Eulithis prunata. The sequence goes on from OU974035.1 coordinate 782,073, forward strand.
CCTATCTTTGGAGTACTGTAGGTAGACAAAGCTACAAAAGTCGTCCTTTAGTATTTTTCTGATAATTAGATAAAATCATTAAAGATTTGCTATGTTGTTTCGTACCGGACGTAGGTCTATCCGTACCCATGGAAGAAACCTAGTGGAAACTAAGGAATTAGGGAAGAAGTCTAAAATATCACATCAGTGTTACACAGTTACCTACAGTTACCTACTGTAGGTAGGTACCTAGCCAAATATAGCTGTACATCTCCTATAAGGTACTTTATACTTTGATTTTATCATTTTTATATCCCACTCGATCGCAAAAAAGTTAGTATTTTGAAACTGTGTAAATTTAGCGAAGAAGTCGGTTCGAAGCCCGATTCCTAATGTCAAAATCGTGTCAAGAGTACCAAAAAACCCGCCAGCGGGAAATAGTCGCTTTCAATCAGTCAAACCGGCTTGGGATTGGATTGAAATTTTTTCACCCAATCCAGTTTCAAACCTTGTTGGAACTGGATTCAAGAGTACCGAATGACATGATTTCTGTCAAATTCCGTGAAACCGGATTGGAACGGGTTTCGGGAGTAAGGCTGCAGCGCGGTCACTATTTCTACTTCTTCTCTTCATTAATGGCCTTTGTCCGTCATTTCGACAGACAATTTTGCCAATGTCAAATGATTTATTTGTAATAATATAAGTCAAGTCATTTGTCAAGTTGGCTGTCGTTTGTTTTGAAAAGAAAATGGACACGAGTTTTGACATTTATTGAAACGACACATAGCACTTTTATTTTAATAGTTTTTCTTGTGTTATTGTGAGTATTGTTGTTTAATTTTGGTGGAATTTTAACCAATAATACTTAAGTCGTAACATAAAGTGTGAGCCATTGGAATAAATGTGTGTAAAGTGGTTTTTCTGAATGTGAAAATTCGTGTTAGGTTTTGAAGAGAAAATCCACCATTTTCTTTTCAAAACAAACGACAGCCGACTTGAAAAATGACTTGACTTGACTTATTTATTACAATTTTAACACTTGACATTGGCAAAATTGTCTGTCGAAATGACGGACACAGGCTATTATTGAAGAGAAGACGAAGACACGAGTTTTGACATTTTTTGAAACGACACATAGCACTTTTATTTTAATAGTTTTTCTTGTGTTATTGTGAGTAGGTATTGTTGTTTAATTTTGGTGGAATTTTAACCAATAATACTTAGGTCGTAACATAAAGTGTGAGCCTTTGGAATAAATGTGTGTAAAGTGGTTTTTCTGAATGTGAAAATTCGTGTTAGGTTTTGAAGAGAAAATCCACCATTTTCTTTTCAAAACAAACGACAGCCGACTTGATAAATGACTTGACTTGACTTATTTATTACAATTATATCACTTGACATTGGCAAAATTGTCTGTCGAAATGACGGACACAGGCCATTATTGAAGAGAAGAAGAAGAAAAGAAAATGGACACGAGTTTTGACATTTATTGAAACGACACATAGCACTTTTATTTTAATAGTTTTTCTTGTGTTATTGTGAGTATAGTTGTTTAATTTTGGTGGAATTTTAACCAGTAATACTTAGGTCGTAACATAAAGTGTGAGCCATTGGAATAAATGTGTGTAAAGTGGTTTTTCTGAATGTGAAAATTCGTGTTAGGTTTTGAAGAGAAAATCCACCATTTATTTTCAAAACAAACGACAGCCGACTTAACAAATGACTTGACTTATTTATTACAATTTTAACACTTGACATTGGCAAAATTGTCTGTCGAAATGACTGACACAGGCCATTATTGAAGAGAAGAAGAAGAAAAGAAAATGGTAGATTTTCTCTTCTTAACCTAAGGGTGACCGTTAGTGGCTCTAGCAGTCGTTAAGACATGACGGAGGCCTTAATGATAAATAATTTTTATTTAAATAAAAAAATGTACAAATATGTCTATGGTTTGGTGTCTTTTTCTTAAACTTCTTGTCTATGGTCCTAAAAAAAAAGGAGAGGTTCATTTCATACATTTATTTGTTTTCTTGACCTTGCTCGGAACTTGGAAACATCAAGGAAAAAAAGAAACAGAAAAAAATTACTCTTTCGGAAGTTTGGAACAGTTTGGTAGAAAATAATACACAAATTGTATGATTTCTCGGTATATTTACCTACTCTCTCTTTTAATTGTTACAGCCTACGTTTTGTTTCTACCTAAACCTAGGATTTTAGCGCCAACACTAAAAAGTGGTAACTACATTATCGAGACATACACTACACTGTGTGAATTGGATCCTCTTGATGTAGCTCCCATTACATACAATGTCTAGTTCTGTGTGTAGAGTTTGTCTGGCTGTGAATATCAGAATGCTGAACATTGACGAGCACCTCCTGCAGCTGCTGAAGAAACTTACTAGCTCACAGGTACCTACCTACATCAGGTTTTACAGTGTTTTTTATCTATACTAATATTGTAAGGAGGAAAGATTTTGTATGTTTATGTTTGTAACGAATTGGCTCAAAAAGTTCTGATCCGATTTGGATGAAACTTGGAATATATATAATCCGTGACCTGGATTAACACATAGGCTACTTTTTATCCCGGAAAATCAACGGGATCCATTGGGACGCGAACGAAGTCGCGAGCGAAAGCTAGTGTATGATAAATAAAAAAAGAAATATAACAAGCTACGTCAGGGCAACTTTATCCCTGTGACTTGACTTTCAGGCTTATAGGTAGGTATCCTACAAAAATATTATGATAAAACTCGTTTCAGCTTAATAGAGATTTGGAAACAGAGATGCCAAGCACAGCATGCTATATCTGTTACCCGCTGCTGCAGAAGTGCCACATGTTCTCCGAGATGGCTTGCAGGTCTGACAGGACCATGTGTGATATGCTGCACAACGGCATTAAGGTACAGAGACAGTCGAAGGCAACATAAACATTCAAATAATAAATAAATAAATATTCATGGCCATTTCAAACAAAACACTCTAGTCCCAAACTAAGCAAAGCTTGTACTATGGGAACTAGATTGCTGATACTTATACATTTATTTTGTAAAAACAGCCAGACATAGAACAAACATTACATTCAATACATTCACATGTTCCTCATTCACAGTAGCTGGTCTGAAAGATCTTGTTCACCTAAAGTGATGTCTGTATACTCTAATCTAAATCATAGTTGGGCAACTCCTGGCCCATGTTAAGTTCGTATGAGCTAGTGGCCAACTATAGTGATGGAGGCCTCCGTCGTGGCTTAACGACTGCCAAAGCTAGGATCTACAGTTTAACATGCCGTCCGATGCATGGAAGCAAAACATATAGTGGCTGCGCAGAACGTCGCTTAACTTAGATAATCAGTGAAGATTGACTAAGCAAGCCTAGCCACGAGTGCTTCTTATACCTGCGTTAAATAAATCACATTGGATAACAGTGTGCTTTTGTTTCCAGATAACACATAGTACTATCGGGATGTATTCTCTGGCAGTAGTACCAACCTTATCGGTGACTTCTACTCAGCACATGTCGGTTATTGAATACTCAAATGTCACAAAACCTACTGTAACTGTCAAGGAAGAGATTGTTATGAAAATTGAAACTGAAGAGTCTGTCTTTGCGGAGGTACAGGAGGCAAACAATGAAGATACTGAAATTATTGAAGAAAGTCGCACAAAGTTGAATTTAGATAATTTCAATGATTTGGAGAACATTAGATCATGTTTCTATTGTGATGTGTGTAACAAAAAGTTTTTGGATAAAAAGAATTTGGTAAAACATATCAAAAAACATACAGGGAAAAAACCATCTTGCCACCAATGTGCTAAAACATTCAGTACTAAAGGAAGTTTAACAGTACACATGAGAACACACACTGGAGAAAGGCCATATGTCTGCAGTGAGTGTAAAAAATCATTTACTCAAAAAATTTTATTAACAGTTCACATGAGAACACACACTGGAGAAAGGCCATATGTCTGCAGTGAGTGTAAAAAGGCATTTACTCAAAAAAGTGATTTAATAGTCCACATGAGAAAACACACTGGAGAAAGGCCATATGTCTGCAGTGAGTGTAAAAAGGCATTTACTCGAAAAAGTCTTTTAATAGAACACATGAGAACACACATTGGAGAAAGGCCATATGTCTGCAGTGAGTGTAAAAAGGCATTTACTCGAAAAAGTCATTTAATAGAACACATGAGAACACACATTGGAGAAGGGCCATATGTCTGCAGGGAGTGTAAAAAGGCATTTACTCAAAAAAGTAATTTATTAGTCCACATGAGAACACACACTGGAGAAAGGCCATATGTCTGCAGTGAGTGTAAAAAGGCATATACTCAAAAAAGTGATTTAATAGTCCACATGAGAACACACACTGGAGAAAGGCCATATGTCTGCAGTGAGTGTAAAAAGGCATTTACTCAAAAAAATTTATTAACAGTTCACATGAGAACACACACTGGAGAAAGGCCATATGTCTGCAGGGAGTGTAAAAAGGCATATACTCAAAAAAGTCATTTAACAGTCCACATGAGAACACACACTGGAGAAAGGCCATATGTCTGCAGTGAGTGTAAAAAGGCATTTACTCGAAAATGTTATTTAATAGTTCACATGAGAAGACACACTGGGGAAAGGCCATATGTCTGCAGTGAGTGTAAAAAGGCTTATACTCAAAAACGTGATTTAACAGCACACATGAGAACACACACTGGGGAGACGCCATATTTATGTATTATATGTAACAAAAGATTTCATAGTAAATCTAATTTGAAAACACACATGAAACTACATGCTAGATGAACCATCCTTTTAGTTCAATCTAGAATTTCTTCAACGCCACTTCATTCTAGGCACTCCTGAAAACCAGCGCTAAAGGAGCCACCGTGCACCTTTAGCATTTGCTGAGCGAGCTTACTATTATGCATAATTTTCTGTAATTTAATGTTTATTTAATTATATCTTTGTAGGTACATAAGTACCTTATGTAAGATTTAAGGAGTAAAGAAAAATGTTTTAAAAATATAGTGCATACCCAAAGGTATGTACCCAGAATTAATGTTAATTACCTACCTACCTAAGTTTAAGCGCCCAAAACATTTGCGATACCTGGAAAAGGTGAATAAGTTTTAAAGTGCCTCCTACAGATAAGACCAAATTGTAACACTTATTTATGCAAATAAACATCTTGTATCTTGTACCCTGCGCGATTATACTACAACATTCGCCAATCTACCTAGGCCCGTAGTCTCAGTTTGGTTTAGTTGATCGAAACGCAACGTGACGCGACTTGCGTGTTACAGTGTCACCAACTTAACTGTTCAGGGGTGGCCAAAATTGGAACTACAGTCGCGTCATACAAAAGACGCTAAACTACGACACTAGCGACGCTGTCAACTGAACAGATAAGTTGGTGTAACTAGGTATATTTTGTATTTAAATCCGACAAGCGCCTCTAGCGGGAGATTTGCAAACTTTTTCTCCATACAAAAACTGCGAGTTTCTCTATTCTCGCTAACGCAAATCAACAAAACAAAACTTAGACTACGAGCTATTTGACCCGAATACTTTATGTGTGTAAAGTGGTTTCTCGGAATGTGAAAATTCGTTTCAGTTTTAGAAGGGAAAATCCACCATAATATTATTCTTCTTCTTCTTCTCTTCGTTAATGGCCTGTGTCTGTCATTTCGACAGACAATTTGCCAATGTCAAGTGTTTAAATTGTAATAAATAAGTCAAGTCAAGTCATTCTCTGCAAAACAAACGACCGAAGACTTGACATAAATTATTTCAAATTCATCAATTGACACTAGCAAATTTGTCTGTCAAAATGACGGATATATAGGTATAGAAGAAGAAGAAGGTTTACGTAACGCGGCGACTGTCAGATTTGTTCACGTACCTTTAATGATGTAATGTAATGGGGTCTACCCACAGTGACCCACAGCGATGTATCTACTAATATTCTGTGCCACAGCGTCGTTCGCATTACCTTCAGAGTAGTAACCTATTATTTTTTACTTTTTTTTATTGGCGTCGCAAGTTACCTATTTATATTTTAAAGATATCATAGCTTTTATATAATCTGTTACAGAAAATGTAAGAGTAATAGTAACTCGTAGCTCACTAATTCAAAATAATATAGTTCTCCCTAATTAGTCATCATCTTCACCCTACCCTGAAAAATTGATCATCCCGAAAAAAAATGGTTTGCTAATATTATAGACTAGCTTTTTTCTATGATGAAAGTAATTTATTTTAAGCAAAAAAAAAAAGTTGGTCGCAGTCGCTATAAGAGCGCCGAAAATGAATTGCCATAAAAAAAAAGAAGAGGCGCATGTATTTATTTCACTTCTTGACGCTCGGAACTCGGAAGCGTAGAAAAAAATACTCTTTCGGAAGTTTGGAAGAAAATAAAACACAAATTGTATGATTTCATCGGTATATTTACCTACTCTATCATTTTATTCTTACCTGTGTTTTTCTTTCTACCTAAACCTACGATTTTAGCGTCAACCAACACTAAAAAGTGGTACTTGCATATCGAGACATACATACACCACACTGTGTGGATTGGATCCTCTTGATTGAGCTCCCATTACATACAATGGCTAGTTCTGTGTGTAGAGTTTGTCTGGCTGTGAATATCAGGATGCTGAACATTGACGAGCACCTCCTGCAGCTGCTGAAGAAACTTACTAGCTCACCGGTACCTACCTACATCAGGTTTTACAGTGTTTTTTATCTATACTAATATTGTAAAGAGGAAAGATTTGTATGTATATGTTTGTAACGAATTGGCTCAAAAAGTACTGATCCGATTTGGATGAAACTTGGACCGTGACCTGTAATTACACGTAGGCTACTTTTTATCCCGGAAAATCAACGGGATCCAACGGGACGAGAACGAAGTTGCGAGCGGAAGCTAGTGTATGATAAATATAAAAAGCTACGTCAGGGCAACTTTATACCTGTGACTTGACTTACAGGCATATTCCTGTGATTCCTGTGACTTGACTTTCAGGTAGGTATCCTATAAAAATATTATGATAAAACTCGTTTCAGCTTAACAGAGTTTCGGAAACAGAGATGCCAAGCACAGCATGCTTTATCTGTCACCGGCTGCTGCAGAAGTGCCACATGTTCTCCGAGATGGCTTGCAGGTCTGACAGGACCATGTGTGATATGCTGCACAACGGCATTAAGGTATAGAGACAGTTGAAGGCAACATAAACATTCAAATAATAAATAAATAAATATTCATGGCCATTTCACACAACACCCTCTAGTCCCAAACTAAGCAAAGCTTGTACTATGGGAACTAGATTGCTGATACTTATATACATTTATTTTGTAAAAACAGCCAGACATAGAACAAACATTACATTCACATGTTCCTCATTCACAGTAGCTGGTCTGAAAGATCTTGTTCACCTAAAGTGATGTCTGTATACTCTAATCTAAATCATAGTTGGGCAACTCCTGGCCCATGCTAAGTTCGTATGAGCCTCCGTCGTGGCTTAACGACTGCTAAAGCTGGGATCTACAGTTTAACATGCTCTACGAAGCACAGCAGCCATCGAAATAGTGGCTGCGCAGAATGTCACTTAGCTTAGATAATCAGTGAAGATTGACTAAGCAAGCCTAGCCACGAGTGCTTCTTATACCTGCTTTAAATAAATCACATTGGATAACAGTGTGCTTTTTTTTTTCAGATAACACATAGTACTATCGGGATTTATTCTCTGGCAGTAGTACCAACCTTATCGGTGACTTCTACTCAGCACATGTCAGTTATTGATTACTCAAATGTCACAAAACCTAATGTAACTGTCAAGGAAGAGATTGTTATGAAAATTGAAACTGAAGAGTCTGTCTTTGCGGAGGTACAGGAGGCAAACAATGAAGATACTGAAATTATTGAAGAAAGTCCCACAAAGTTGAATTTAGATAATTTCAATGATTTGGAGAACATTAAGGCCTGTTTCTATTGTGATGTGTGCAACAAAAAATTTATGTACAAAAAGAATTTGGTAAAACATTTAAAAAAACATACAGGGATAAAACCATCTTGCCACCAATGTGCTAAAACATTCAGTACTAAAGGAAGTTTAACAGAACACATGAGAACACACACTGGAGAAAGGCCATATGTCTGCAGTGAGTGTGAAAAGACATTTACTCAAAAAAGTGATTTAATAGTACACATGAGAACACACACTGGAGAAAGGCCATATGTCCGCAGTGATTGTAAAAAGGCCTTTACTAATAGAAGTTTTTTAACAGTACACATGAGAACACACGCTGGAGAAAGGCCATATGTCTGCAGTGAGTGTGAAAAGACATTTACTCGAAAAAGTGTTTTAATAGTACACATGAGAACACACACTGGAGAAAGGCCATATGTGTGCAGTGAGTGTAAAAAGGCATTTACTCGAAAAAGTTTTTTAACAGTACACATGAGAACACACACTGGAGAAATGCCATATGTGTGCAGTGAGTGTAAAAAGGCATTTAATCAAAAAAGTTTTTTAACAGTACACATGAGAACACACACTGGAGAAATGCCATATGTGTGCAGTGAGTGTAAAAAGGCATTTAATCAAAAAAACGCTTTAACAGTACACATGAGAACACACACTGGAGAAAGGCCATATGTCTGCAGTGAGTGTAAAGAGGCATTTACTGTAAAAAGTGCTTTAACAGTACACATGAGAACACACACTGGAGAAAGGCCATACGTCTGCAGTGAGTGTAAAAAGGCATTTACTCAAAAAAGTGTTTTAACAGTACACATGAAAACACACACTGGAGAAATGCCATATGTGTGCAGTGAGTGTAAAAAGGCATTTAATCAAAAAAGTTTTTTAACAGTACACATGAGAACACACACTGGAGAAATGCCATATGTGTGCAGTGAGTGTAAAAAGGCATTTAATCAAAAAAACGCATTCACAGTACACATGAGAACACACACTGGAGAAAGGCCATATGTCTGCAGTGAGTGTAAAGAGGCATTTACTGTAAAAAGTGCTTTAACCGTACACATGAGAACACACACTGGAGAAAGGCCATATGTCTGCAGTGAGTGTAAAAAGGCATTTACTCAAAAAAGTGTTTTAACAGTACACATGAGAACACACATTAGGGAGAAGCCATATTTATGTATTGTATGTAACAAGAGATTTAAAAGTAAACCTAATTTGAAAAGACACATGAAACTACATGCTAGATGAACCATCTCTTAAATTCAATCTCACCAGATGATAAGCGACTATGAAGCCGGTGATGGTCTAAAAGACACCTATTCATTCTTGTAGCCATCTAATTCTAATTCGTCATGGGGGAATGAGATCTGCGCTGACGTCCTGCGTAGAGGTGTATTGTGCACTGTCCCCCTGCTGACTTCACCCCAGCCAGCCCACCTCCTTATAGTAACGGAGAAGGACTTTGGGTTGATGACAGCAATGTTCCAGCATCCCCAATGGTGTTGTGGATGCCGAGGAGTGAGACCCGACCAGCTCCTGCAGTCCTGTTTTGGATCTGGCTTCGGTTGTGGCAGAGCAATGCAGCAAGACATGCTCTACTGTTCCTTTCTGTTGTTTCTTGAAGCCATCCAAATTATAGTGATCAGAAAAGACAGACGCCGGTAATGTGTTCCATTTTTTAGCGCTTTGCATAATGAAGGTGGAACTGAAACGCTTGGTACAATTGAATGGCTGGTATATACAAGGTACGAGTGGAACCCGTGCATCTTCTTGTACAGTTATGTAATGGAGATGGGTGATTCTCATCGAGCTCATCAACCGACGCACTGGCTGTAAAATTAATAAATAAATATTCTTGGACATTACACACAACGCCCTCTAGTCCCAAACTAAGCAAAGCTTGTACTTTGGGAACTAGATTGCAAATACAGTACCTATAATTTTTTTGTAAATGTCGACATAGTACTACAAAGTAACACCTAGGCATATTTTTGTTAATACCTAGCTTTCGCTCGCGACTTCGTTTGCGTCCCGTTGGATCCCATTGATTTTCCGGGATTAAAAGTAGCCTATGTGTTAATCCAGGTCACGGAAAATAGGTATATTATTATATTCCAAGTTTCATCCGAATCGGATCAGTACTTTTTGAGCCAATTCGTTACAAACATACATACAAATCTTTTCTCTTTATAATGTTAGTATAGATATATGGTAACACCCAGACACAGAACAAACATCTATGTTTGCCGCACACAAGTGTTTGTTCTCGGTGGGGATCTAACCCACGACCCACAGCACGGAAGGCAGAGCTATACCGACTGAGCCATGATGCCTATCAGGATGTCTACTATCTACATTATGGGTAATCGTCGGTTGACTAGAATGAGTAGTGTTTATATCTTTGAGACTAATTAATGTACATCATTGTAAGTTAACAACAAATAAAGTTTATTTTACAATTCTTTTGTTTCCTTCGTAAATTGGTGACATCGGCAGACGACATAACGCAGTCGTTGGATTCACTTGCTTTAATCAAGAAATAGTGACAATCGTAAGCGTATCGTAACGATAACGTATCCGAATTACCCTGCGCGGTTACACTACAACATTCGCCAATCTACTTAGGCCCGTAGTCTCAGTTTGGTTTAGTTGATCGAAACGCAACGTGACGCGACTTGCGTGTTACAGTGCCACCAACTTAACTGTTCAGGGGTGGCCAAAATTGAAACTACAGTCGCGTCATACAAAAGACGCTAAACTACGACACTAGCGACGCTGTCAACTGAACAGATAAGTGTTAGACAATTATATTCGTCAGTAGTTATTTAGAGTTATCCAGTTCGTTGATTAAAATATTTTTAACGTATATAAGAATAGTTACCTTTAGAAATTTCTCGATAGACACAGTTTTTCAAAATTGGCGCCACGGAAGTAGTTTTTTTAAGTTTGATCATTATGGAACTTTTTTCATTATGGTTTTATTAAAATTCAATATGTAAATTGCAGTGTATTCGTCATGTTAATTTATCTAAAATCTTTTCAGTAATTGTTGTGTATTTAGATGCATTTATTTCTAATACTAAGTACATTTTTATAAAATTGTTATTCCGGATGTACGGAACATAATTATTAGAGTTAGTACTGATAAATAAAAAATGGCGTTAGTGTGAAAAAAGAAACATCCAGCTGAACCTACGGTTACATCAGATAGTGTAACTAGGTAGTTATATTTTATAATTATGAAAATCCGATAAGCGCCTCTAGCGGGAGGAACTGCGAGTTTCTCGAATCTCGCTTATCGCAAATCAACAAAGCAAAACTTAGACTACGAGCTATTTGACCCGAATACGTTGTGAGTGGTTTCTCGGAATGTGAAAATTCGTTTCAGTTTTTGAAGGGAAAATCCACCATTTTCTCTTCTTCTTCTTCTCTTCATGAATGGCCTCTGTCCGTCATTTCGACAGACAATTTTGCCAATATGAAGTGATTTATTTGTAATAATGTAAGTCAAGTCAAGTCATTTGTCAAGTCGGCTGTCGTATGTTTTGAAAAGAAAATGGCGGATTTTCTCTTCAAAACCTAACACGAATTTTCACATTCAGAAAAACCACTTTACACACATTTATTCCAATGACTCACAGTTTATGTTATTATTGGTTAAAATTCCACCAAAATTAAACAACAATACTCACAATAACACAAGAAAAACTATTAAAATAAAAGTGCTATGTGTCGTTTCAAAAAATGTCAAAACTCGTGTCCTCCATTTTCTCTGCAAAACAAACGACCGAAGACTTGACTTATTTTATTTGTCGAAATGACGGACAGAGGTCATATAGGTATAGAAGAAGAAGAAGGTTTACGTAACGCGGCGACTGTCAGATTTGTTCACGTACCTTTAATGATGTAATGTAATGGGGTCTACCCACAGCGACGTATCTACTAATATTCTGTGCCACAGCTACGTTCGCATTACCTTCAGAATAGTTACCTATTTTTTTTTTCGTCGCAAGTTACATATTTATAATTTAGGGATATCATAACTTTTAATGTGGTTTGCTAACATCATAGACTAACTTTTTTCTATGATGAAAGTAATTTTTCTTAAGCAAAAAAAAAGTTGGTCGCTATAAGAGCGCCGAAAATGAATTGCCATAAAAAAAAAAGAGGCGCATGCATATAATTTCATTAGTTCCTTCTTTTCTGGACGCTCTGGCTCGGAACTCGGAAGCGTAGAAAAAATACTCTTTCGAAAGTTTGGAAGAAAATAAAACACTAATTGTATGATTTCATCGGTATATTTACCTACTCTATCATTTTATTCTTACCTGTGTTTTTCTTTCTACCTAAACCTACGATTTTAGCGTCAACCAACACTAAAAAGTGGTACCTACTTAACGAGACAAACACCACACTGTGTGGATTGGATCCTCTTGATTGAGCTCCCATTACATACAATGGCTAGTTCTGTGTGTAGAGTTTGTCTGGCTGTGAATATCAGGATGCTGAACATTGACGAGCACCTCCTGCAGCTGCTGAAGAAACTTACTAGCTCACAGGTACCTACCTACATCAGGTTTTACAGTGTTTTTTATCTATGCTAATATTGTAAAGAGGAAAGATTTGTATGTATATGTTTGTAACGAATTGGCTCAAAAAGTACTGATCCGATTTGGATGAAACTTGGACCGTGACCTGTAATTACATTAAACACGTAGGCTACTTTTTATCCCGGAAAATCAACGGGATCCAACGGGACGAGAACGAAGTTGCGAGCGGAAGCTAGTGTATGATAAAAATAAAAAGCTACGTCAGGGCAACTTTATCCCTGTGACTTGACTTTCAGGCATATTCCTGTGACTTGACTTTCAGGTAGGTATCCTATAAAAATATTATGATAAAACTCGTTTCAGCTTAACAGAGTTTCGGAAACAGAGATGCCAAGCACAGCATGCTTTATCTGTCACCGGCTGCTGCAGAAGTGCCACATGTTCTCCGAGATGGCTTGCAGGTCTGACAGGACCATGTGTGATATGCTGCACAACGGCATTAAGGTATAGAGACAGTTGAAGGCAACATAAACATTCAAATAATAAATAAATAAATATTCATGGCCATTTCACACAACACCCTCTAGTCCCAAACTAAGCAAAGCTTGTACTATGGGAACTAGATTGCTGATACTTATATACATTTATTTTGTAAAAACAGCCAGACATAGAACAAACATTACATTCAATACATGCATATGTTCCTCATTCACAGTAGCTGGTCTGAAAGATCTTGTTCACCTAAAGTGATGTCTGTATACTCTAATCTAAATTATAGTTGGGCAACTCCTGGCCCATGTTAAGTTCGTATGAGCTAGTGGCCAACTATAGTGATGGAGGCCTCCGTCGTGGCTTAACAACTGCCAAAGCTAGGATCTACAGTTTAACATGCCGTCCGATGCATGGAAGCAAAACATATAGTGGCTGCGCAGAACGACGCTTAGCTTAGATAATCAGTGAAGATCGACTAAGCAAGCTATGCCACAGGTGCTTCTTATACCTGCGTTAAATAAATCACATTGGATAACAGTGTGCTTTTGTTTCCAGATAACACATAGTACTATCGGGATGTATTCTCTGGCAGTAGTACCAACCTTATCGGTGACTTCTACTCAGCACATGTCGGTTATTGATTACTCAAATGTCACAAAACCTACTGTAACTGTCAAGGAGGAGATTGTTATGAAAATTGAAACTGAAGAGTCTGTCTTTGCGGAGGTACAGGAGGCAAACAATGAAGATACTGAAATTATTGAAGAAAGTCCCACAAAGTTGAATTTAGATAATTTCAATGATTTGGAGAACATAAGATCATGTTTCTATTGTGATGTGTGTAACAAAAAGTTTTTGGATAAAAAGAATTTGGTAAAACATATCAAAAAACATACAGGGAAAAAACCATCTTGCCACCAATGTGCTAAAACATTCAGTACTAAAGGAAGTTTAACAGTACACATGAGAACACACACTGGAGAAAGGCGATATGTCTGCAGTGAGTGTAAAAAGGCATTTACTAAAAAAAATCATTTAACAGTCCACATGAGAACACACACTGGAGAAAGGCGATATGTCTGCAGTGGGTGTAAAAAGGCATTTACTAAAAAAAATCATTTAACAGTCCACATGAGAACACACACTGGAGAAAGGCCATATGTCTGCAGTGAGTGTAAAAAGGCATTTACTCAAAAATGTGATTTAACAGTACACATGAGAACACACACTGGAGAAAGGCGATATGTCTGCAGTGGGTGTAAAAAGGCATTTACTAAAAAAAATGCTTTAACAGTACACATGAGAACACACACTGGAGAAAGGCCATATGTCTGCATTGAGTGTAAAAAGGCATTTACTCGAAAAAGTTTTTTAACAGTACACATGAGAACACACACTGGAGAAATGCCATATGTGTGCAGGGAGTGTAAAAAGGCATTTACTCAAAAAATTTCTTTAACAATACACATGAGAACACACACTGGAGAAAGGCCATATGTCTGCAGTGATTGTAAAAAGGCATTTACTAAAAAAAGTCATTTAACAGTACACATGAGAAGACACATTGGAGAAAGGCCATATGTCTGCAGTGAGTGTAAAAAGGCATATACTCAAAAAAGTGATTTAATAGTCCACATGAGAAGACACACTGGAGAAATGCCATATGTCTGCAGTGAGTGTAAAAAGGTATTTACTTATAAAAGTGAGTTAACAGTACACATGAGAAGACACACTGGAGAAAGGCCATATGTCTGCAGTGAGTGTAAAAAGGCATTTACTCAAAAAAGTCATTTAACAGTACACATGAGAGGACACACTGGAGAAAGGCCATATGTCTGCAGTGAGTGTAAAAAGGCATTTACTCATAAAAGTGTTTTAACAGTACACATGAGAACACACACTGGGAAAAGGCCATTTATGTATTGTGTGTAACAAGAGATTTCAAGGTAAATCTAATTTGAAGATACACATGCAACTACATGCTAGATGAACCATCCTTTGAGTTCAATCTAGAATTTCTTCAACGCCACTTCATTCTAGGCACTCCTGAAAACCAGCGCTAAAGGAGCCACCGTGCACCTTTAGCATTTGCTGAGAAAGCTTACTATTACACATAATTCTCTGTAATTTAATGTTTATTTAATTGTATCTTTGTATGTTTTTGCGTAAAATAAAAAAATTCTATTTCTATTTCAAAATCTACGACGGCGTGTTGGATTGTCCGGAGTTGGTTTACGAAGCGAGTAGGCTCAGCGTACCTGAACAGCGCACCAGATTCCGCCCCGGGCGAGTTCATCTGTTTGGGCCAAGCCCCGCGCGTACTACTGCACGCCAACAGTCAACGCTGTACAGAGCGCAGTTTCATCTCAACGCTATTCTTAAAATAAATCCTGAGATGGACGTATTTGCGGATAAGATTCGCAATATCCTCAAAATTACGTTGAAATATTGTGAGGGAAACGTCGAAGCACATTTATAATATTGGTGTTCTCAAATTTAAAATGTTATTAAAAATTGTTATTTGTTTTATGTTTTCGTATAGTCGGTAATATTATATTATTTGTTATTTGTTCTGTATTTATTGTTCTTGTATTATTTGTTATTTGTCATTAGAGAGCAAGGGCATGAACTCAGGCCGGGAGCCGGGACAGAGGCATTATCGTGTTCACACTATGCTCGTGCCCACTTCCCTTGCCCAAGTCCCTGTCGACTGCGGCATAGTGTGAACTCAACAATATGGGGATCGAACCCACAAGCAAGGGCACCGAAGGCAGAGCTATTACCAACTGTGCTGTGACGCCTGTACAATAAGTTACAGTTACCACGCTGAGTTAGGTACAACAATCATCATTGATCGAGTGAGCGAAGCGAACGAAGATCTTAGTGACAACTTGGACAAAAATGCTTTGTATGTTAGTTCGACGAGATCTTTTGAACCGCTCATCCGATCTTCACAGAATTTGGTAGGTATACGGATAGTACTCTTAAGTTTTACTGGTTTGTTAAATGAAGTAAATCGGTCAAGGGGTATGAGGGTCCAAAAGGAGTAAAAAAAAAAAAAGTCGTTCAATAATATCAAGTGGGGTGTCATATGATGGTGTTTTGTTTAGACATTCCAAAACCGTTTTTATTTTGATTCTAGGTCTAATAGTTTTTGAGTTGTTGTAAAAATTATAAAATTGGCAAACCCAGTATAACGTGAGCTATCATTTCTAGGAGTTTCAATGATTTTGTAGTTCAAGTAAGATTGGTACATAGCTAGACGGCGATTTCAAAGCGATTTGCAAAGTTTGTTACAACCGTTGGTCAATAAAATATGTTTGGGTTTTGGTATTATCCTCCGACCATTACGAGATCTCAGTTCGGGGCGAACTACTAGTTATAATAAATCTTCCCCACTCCAAAAAGAGGGGGGGATCAAAAAACGCTCACCACTGTGCTGTGATCGAAAAACAAGTTGTCCATTCTTACGTTCATCGGCATACCCATCGGTTACCCTAAAAAAAACTTTGCACAATATTTTGCCGACGGCAATGTTTATGTAATACCTACTAGTAATAAAATTACATAATATTCGACCTCATAATTTCGACTCTTGCGATAGGTACTCGATCTATGCCTGTTCGCGCGCTTTCTTTAGCAGTGTTTTTTTTTTGTAGCCAGTGGTTTTTTTTAAGTGTCAAAAAGTGTGGGTCAAAAAAGGAGTTTTCATTTTGACGCAAAAAAATCGGGTAAGATTTGGTAATATTATATTTAATTAAATAGGTACCTACTTAAGGAGTTATATGACTCGTTCGTTTCTTCATAATTTATGCTCAATTTCGAAAGGTTTTCTGGGTTTTATTCGGACAAAATGTGAAAGCGTATGTAGGTACCTAGGTGTATACCTATTTATTTATTAAAAGGAACACCAACAGTGTAGTACCTACCTATACAGAAACATTTCCTAATATTATCCGAGTGGTCCAATACTGGTACACACACCAATGACAGGTGAACACAACCTAGATAGGTACGACATGATGAATTACCTAGGTACCTACCACTTATTTTTAAATGTACCTACCTACCTATTTACACGTTTCCTCGGGAACGTCTTTACTCTTTTACGTAGGAACTACGTATTTCGGTTCCGACGGCCTAAAAACTCCGTCACCAGAGTTGGCCACAAGTCACAACTCATACGCTTGCTTGCTCCTACGTCTAACGTATTCGTTAGTCTTTACCGCTCATTATGATCTTATACTAAAAAGATCATTGGCTGAACACAAACCTGTTAGGTATAAGTGAAAATGGTTTATTTACTAGAAACTGGTTACAAGTTCTTACCTATGATAATATACTTAAAGTTACAATAAATCAATACCTAGGCGCACTTAATAGGATGGAATCTTCTATGGAATAGATATCCTACTACCTATGTTTCAGACTGTCGAAACTCTCGAACTAGACTCGTGCTTTCGAAAAACGAACGTATGAAACGGAGATCAAAATTTGAACTTGCGTTTCATACAAAACGAGATTTTCAGTGTGTAATTTTGGCAGAATGGGAGTCCCGCTTCTTCTTACGTAGGAACTACGTATTACATATTCATTGATTTGAACTACAAGATAAAGTTAGGTAGAAGAGTGCTATCTTATTAGAACTGTATCTAGTATGGAGCAAACTTAACTAGGGGTGTAATTAAAATAATTAAGTAGGTACGTTCCGCTCTGTGTATGAATATGAAGAATGAGGGATGGTGTAACGTATACCTACTTACGTACCTACTTACCTACTTCACTGTTGTTTACGTTGAAAATAATGTATACCTAGGTAGGCGTAGGTAGGTTAGGTAAGTATAAGTATCTCACTACCTAGGTATCTATCTAACATAAAATAGAGTAGGTAACTAGTAGATTATACTTTTTAAAGGCACAGAGTATTAGTAGGTACAAGTAAAAGGTAGGTAGGTGATTTAGAGAAGAAAAAATTGCCCCTGCTACGGCCAGGAGTACTTTGTAGGTGGACAACGGGCAGAGACTGGATGTAATAAAACTACTAACAAAAACAATATGACAACTTTTTCTTCGGAACAAGTTGTGAGCGCGAAAAAAAATTTGCTGTCAAATAAAAAATTCAAGAATGTACTGATTGGGACCAGTTGAGCTATCTATAAATCGTTTGCAACGGTTTGTAGATAGCTCAACTCTTTCATTATGTATTTTGTAAATATTGTTAATTGTGTACTTAGGTAATTAGTTGTAATTTTCTTTGTGATTATAGAACAAAACTTAGGTATATCATCAATATCATCATCATCAATATATATAAAACTCTTTTGAAGCTGACATAGAATCAACGCACAGCCTAAACTATAAGTCCTAGAGATATGAAATTTGGAGGGTAGTATCCTTATATAGTGTAGGGGTGCACTAAGAAAGGAATTTTGAAAAGTCGCACCCTAAAGGGTCTAGAACGCGAGCAACGCCGCGGGCGAAGGCTAGTAATAAAATAAAAAGAATGGGTACATTTATATCAATGTATACCTAGGTACTATACCTACTTAGTAATTAGACACATACCTATCTACTTAGTTATACATACTTGCCTACCCAACTCGGTGTAGGTATTTTACCAAACCACGATATTATGCTAAATTCTCGTCATTATAAACATTTTGCAATCTCAACGAATTCTTGCGGTGAGATGTGACCTAGAACACTACGTTTACCTACCTAGGTAGGTAAGCATAGGTAGGTACTTAGGTACCACCTACCTGAATGATGAGTGGACAATTTTGTAGCGCGAAATCTTTATTTAACTCAGATTCTGAGAAAGTTGACAGTTAAATGGTTATATTATAACACTTCGAACTTTTACCTTTTTCTTTAATAAAAAAAAATCTTTAATCTATTTTTTTTTTTTCTTCCATGATAGTAGTGATGGAACAAGCTAATAGCTCACCTTATGTTAAGTAGTAACTTCTGCCTATAACAATGCATTACCTCACAGAGCAAGTCCAATGAGGACGTGTCCTGTGAGGCAATGCACTGCATCCATCACTACCTTACAAAGTGTTGTCCAATTGACACATTGAATGCTCAGTTTTCAACAACATTTCCATTAAAATCTAAACTTATAATTTATCCACAGAAATATGGACAAATAAATACAAAATGGCGCCCACGTCAACAACCGACCCGTGCTACCCTCATGGTCTGAAAACTAGTTTAATCGGAGCTCAGACCGGGTACTGCACAGACTGCGGCAGGGACCAGGATGTGATGGACGATAAGATGAAGAAACGTCTAACCCCGATACAGACGTTCTACAGTAAAAAGAATGTCCTTATTACTGGTGCTACGGGTAAGTACAAAATAATAAGACGTCTGTGTTCCCGAATGACTATAATTTGGAAGTTTTCAAGAGTAGAGTGAATAGGTATCTTCTAGGTAACCGTGCTACATCGTCGACCACGCCATTGCTTAACATCAGGTGAGATTGTGGTCAAACGGTTGCCTATATTGTATAGTGCCTTCTGGGGGTCAATCGCGCTAAGTTATAACGGCTCACCGGTCACTGTTACTCCTACACTACGGCCGATTTTCACTGTGAAAATCGACCTTATCGGCCATAACGTGGCAGTAACAGTGACCGGTGAGCCGTTACAACTTAGCGCGATTGACCCCTTGGTAAGATCGGCGTAATATTAAGTCCGGATAAATCACGTAACTAAGCACTTATCATATAAAAATATCGCAGAATTGCTTCGCATCCGGAGCCGGACTTACTATTACGCCGATCTTACTAGAAGGAACCTTATAAAGAAAAAAAAAAAAAAATTTACAATCTCAAAATAATAAGACGGTAAATAATTAATTGATGTATAGGTAAAAAACGTTTTAATCTATTCAAGTTTAATGAGTTTATTCTCAGAAAGACAATAGTCACATAAAATATTATGAGAACATAATTTTGTCGTATTAAAGAACCTTTTTTGTGAATATGCCCTAAAAACAAACCTCGTGCGTGTTCAATGTTAAAAAATAGTTATTGTGTAGCGCCATCTATCTCGCTACATGAGAACTATCCTAGATCGCGCAAACGAAGTTATCACGGAGTTTGAAAATAAGTAATACTACCGAAAACCATCTATTGGTCCTCGGACCCCGAGCCAAAGGTCGCTCGGCGTGGAAGATCTTCCCTTTTCGTAGGAGGACACATATCCTACCGAGTTCTCCTCAATTGCTTGTACCTACGGGGTCAAAATTTAAACCACGTTTGATACAAAACGAGATTTTCAGTGTGTAATTTTCATAGAATAGGAATCCCGCTTCTTCTTACGTAGGAACTACGTATTACATATTCTTTGCTTATACCTACTTCGCGTCATAAATATTAAAAAGTTTATTTCGGTGACTTTTATTTTTGGTAAAGAGCAAAGAGCGACCTCGACATTTTAACCTTTAAAAATAAATACAGACAAAACTCCCACAACTTCATTTTACGAGAAACACATCTTCAGTAATAAGTCGGGAACTTTTGACCGCTAAGGTCGACGTATTTCCTTATTCCATAAGGTGAGTGATGGAACGTCTATGGTACACTTTCATTATTAGCTATGGTATAAGGTTCTACTTTTGTCTCTGGCCCTCTCTCACTTCCTCCTTTCTGTCAAAAATATCCATTATGAGTAAGCACGCTAAATATATAATATTCCTTTAATTAATCTAATTATGTTACCTACAAATTAATGTGACGATGTCGTTATAGTATTGTTAACTACCTGTTGAAGCAAGTACATGAAGAATACTGTGGACAGCATATTGTGTTTTATTTAACTTCATGTAGTCACATGGTCACCCATCAAGTACATCAGGAATACCGTAGCTTACCTGCCGCATGGCCACTGTCCAGATATTCCAGTATTAACAGGTTATGAGCCCAGAAATGAACCCAGAGAATTTATAAGAAGAGGTGTTAGCTCGTGCTGAACATAACCTAGAATCTAACCTCACCGGGTTGCTACGTGGTACGGTGACTTTTGCTTTTGTGACTTGTGCTTCGATATGGCTTCGCCCAGCCCTCAAGAATCGAGCAATGGAAATGCTGTTTTGCAAGGTAATAATGGCTTGGCATCGTCAATAGAGAAATTGGAAGGTGTGTCCAACTACTTGAATTGGAAATTCGCTATAAAAATGCTGCTTACTGTGGATGGCTTGTGGAACACTATCGAAGGAACTGAGACTGATCCTGTGAGAGATCAGCGTGCCTTGGCGCGAATAGCATTATGCATCAAGCCGGCGCTTTATCAATATATCAGGAATGCTACAACGGCTAAAGAAGCATGGAAAAGCTTGGCTGATATTTTTGAAAATAAGGGCTTACTACGGCGTGTGCTGCTCTTGAGACAACTACACAGAATTGATTACACTCAGTTTTCAAGTATGTCTGAATACATACAGGGTGTCATGACCCTGGTGCAGCAGCTCACTGACATTGGTCGGAAGACAGATGATGCTGAAGTCGCAGAGATCTTATTGAGTGGTCTACCTCAGGAATTTGAATACTTGGTTTCTAATCTGGAAACAGTATGTTTGACCAGTAATCTCACAAGCGAGATTGTACGGAGCCGTCTTTTACAAGAAGAGTTGCGGAGGAGTGATGGTACATCAAACAATAACAACACAGCTTTGGTCGCGAAGAAGTCGTTGAAGAAAAAGACACTGATCTGTCATTACTGCAGCAAGGCTGGACATGTGAAGGCTAAATGCTACAAAATGAAGAATGACCAGAAAAAGAATGATCAGAAGGATTCTACAAGCTTCGCTTCAGCTCTGTTTGTTCATCAACATGATACGTGGTTCATCGACTCCGGTTGTACATCTCATATGACGAATTGTAAAGACAATCTAGTGAATTATAAAGACTTTAATTCTAATGGAAAACACACTACAGTTGCAGTGGCAAATAATGAGAAATTAAAATGTAGTGGTGTAGGAGATTTAATGGTAAACTTTGGAAATGAGGTAAGACAACTTAAAGATGTTTTATTTGTGCCACAAATTGCCACCAACTTATTATCAGTAAGTAAATTAGTAGAAAGTGGGCTTACTATTGAATTTTGCAGTAATGGGTGCAGCATTTATGATAGTAAAGTCTCTGGCAACCGTTTAGTTCTTGTGAAATGTGAAAGTGGGATTTATAAGTTAAATTATAAAATGGTAAAATCTTTGCATAGTAATAAGGGGTACTCTTCCAAACTTTTGAGTAATGGGCAAAAGACAGAGAGTACTGCTGTAGCTGTTTCTACCGAACTGTGGCATCGCAGATTAGGTCATTTAGGTCTGAGAAATATGTGTACTCTGAAAGGTCATGTGTCTGGTGTAACATTTCAGGATAACCAGGACACACTGAAGGACTGCATACCCTGCCTTGAGGGAAGGATGTCAACACAGCCGTTTCCCAAAGGAGAGGGCAAACGGGCCGAGCGACCACTGGAGTTAGTACATTCAGATGTCTGTGGGCCAATGAATGAGAACAGCTTGGGAGGTGCAAAGTATCTGGTAACTTTCACAGATGATCACACCAGAAAAACGTTTGGATACCTAATGAAATATAAATCGGAGGTAATGTCAAAGTTTATTCTTTTTAAGGCTATGGTTGAGAGACAGACTGGACAAAAGATTAAATGCTTACGTTCGGACAATGGTGGCGAGTATGTCAATTATAGGTTTTCTGGATTCTTAAATAAAGAAGGGATTGTACATCAAACTACAGTTCCTTACTCGGCTCAGCAAAATGGTGTTTCAGAGCGCCTTAACCGGACGCTCATTGAAAAAGCGCGTTGCATGCTGCAGGAATCAGGTCTTGGAAAGTGTTATTGGGGAGAGGCGGTAAATACTGCAATTTATTTAAAAAATCGGTCCCCTACTACAGCTTTAGCTGGACAGATTCCTGAGCACCTGTGGTCGGGATCTAAAATTGATCTGAGTCACTTAAAGGTTTTTGGTTGCATCGCTTATGCTTTGGAGCCTAAGCATAAACGTGGTAAGTTTGATGCTAAAAGTAAGGTGTATATCTTTGTGGGATACAGTGAGACTTGTAAAGGGTATAGACTGTCTGATCCTATGAATCCTAGAAAAATAGTATTGTCAAGGAATGTCGCATTTTTAGAAAATAGATTTTATAGTAAACAAGTAGGTGAAAATAATCGTGAGGAAATTATTTTTCATAGTGATGATTTTGGCAGGAGCAATGAATTGGTTTTTTTTTTTGTTTTTTTTTTTTTTTGTTTGCGCATCTGCGATCAGCCTGCTGGCTATAAGCAGATCTTGTAAGGGATAATTAATGGCGTGCAGGGCTGTACTCCAGTGAGTTTATCCCTATTTTTATTCAGCTTGTAGGTACATTTGGTTCCAGTACACTCCGGCGCTTCAGTCTTTTCTGGGTACTTGGCTCCAGCAGTTCCACAGCCAACGGATTGGGGTGCCTTGTCAGTCTGGCCCTGTATGACCTTTCCAGGAGCTGTGTTTCTTCCTTGACTGTGGTGATTTTTAGGTTCTCATGAAGCTCTTCAGTTGTCATGAACCATGGTGCATTTGACATTGACTTCAGAATGGAGTTCTGTAGGCGCTGGATGATGCTTATGTTTGAGTTAGCAGCGGTACCCCAGAGTTGTATTCCGTATGTCCATATGGGCTTGATTACAGCCTTGTATATTAGGAGCTTGTTTTCCAAGGATAGTTTAGATGCTCTTCCTATTAGCCAGTTCAAGCTTCTAGACCGGTGATTGGCTTCGTCTCTTTTTGTTTTGATGTGTGTTTTCCACAAAAGTTTCCTGTCTAGGTGCATCCCAAGATACTTGACGGAGTCCTTATGTGGTAGGTCGGTGTTTCCTAGTTTTACTGGTGGACAGTTCCCTTGTCTCAAGGTGAATGTTATGTGTGTTGATTTTGAGGCACTTGCAGTCACTCTCCATTTGTCTAGCCATTGTGATACTTGGTCTAGTGCCACTTGCAGGTTATTCGAGGCAACATGAGGGTTTTTGTCGCTTGACAGAATCGCGGTGTCATCCGCAAACGTGGCTACCGTTATGTCTGGTGCTTGTGGAATGTCTGCTGTATAGATGGTGTACAGTACAGGACCAAGAACGGAGCCTTGGGGTACCCCTGCCTTGATTTCATACAGTTTAGAGTAGCTGTCTACTTCTCTTACTCTGAAAAGTCTGTCTGAGAGGTACGATTCTAGCAATTTGTAGTAGCTATGTGGTAAATACATTTTTATTTTGCACAGAAGTCCCTTGTGCCAGACACGGTCGAATGCTTGCTGTACATCGAGGAAGGCGGAGGAACAGTATTCCTTGTTTTCTAGTGTATGTCGCACTTTACTGCATACTCTGTGTATCTGTTCAATAGTTGAGTGTTCTTTGCGGAAGCCAAATTGGTGTTCTGGTATTATTTTTTTCTCTGTTAGGATTGGTCTTAGTCGGTTAAGTATAATTTTCTCCATGAGTTTTGAAATAATAGGCAACAGGCTTATAGGTCTATATGAACTTAAGTCGTTTTCCGGTTTTCCATGTTTGTATATCATAATGATTTCTGATATTTTCCATTGCATTGGAAAGTATGATTCTCTGAGGATAGCATTGAAAAGGATAGTAAGAAAAACTATTCCTTTTTTTGGGAGTTCCTGAAGTACTTTTTTAGTTATCAAATCAAAGCCTGGTGACTTCTTGTCTTTCATTTCAGATATTTGCTTTTTAATCTCTTGTGGTGAAACTGGTTTGAGAGGCCAATCAAGCTGAATGTCCATGTTGATGATTTCATCTATGTCAGATTCATCTTCGTGATTTGGTTCATTGGGTACAAAGACGGCTGCAAGGTGATTGGCAAATGCGTCGGCCTTTTGATTATTGGTTCTTATCCATGCATCCTCCACTTTGAGTGGGGGCTTAGTTTGCTGTGGTTGGTTGTATTTTTTAGTGATTTTCCACAGTGAGTAGTTGGAGGCTGGGGTAGCTGATAGGCCCTCTAGCTGTGCCTGAAGAGTAAGGTCTTCAGCTTCCTTGATTAGGGCTTTAAGTTCTCGGGCTGCCTTGTTAAACTGTTCCTTATCCTTCTTCTTTCTGGTTCCGTGCCATACTCTTCTTAGTTGCCTTTTTTGACGGAGTTTATTTTTGATGTCTTTCGATAGGTTATTTGGTTTTCTATATTTTTCGTCTATTACAGGAGTGCATTTCCAGCAAGCTTCTTGTATTAGATTTGTGAAGTTTCTGGTGGCTGCTTCTATATCCTCTTCTGATTTGAGTCTGATGTTCAAGTCTATTTTCGAGTTTACATAGTCTCTAAAATTCTCCCAGTCTGTTTTGTTGTTGTGCAGGGTGATGGTCGGTTCATACAAGATTACAGTAGTGCTAACTGTCAGAATAATTGGTATATGGTTTGATGTTCCATCCAGACACGATTCAGTTTGGAAGTAGTGTCGTGACATACCTCCAACTACGTAGAAATCAATCAAGTCGGGGCGTTTTAGAGGATCTGTTGGCCAGTGTGTTGGCTCCTTAGTTGAGATTGTCATTATGTTGGCACTGTCAAGACTCTTCTTTAGCTCTCTCCCGCGTGTGGTGATTGGTCTAGAGCCCCAGTGGGTGTGTTTTGCGTTCCAATCTCCTCCAGCTATGAAGCGCTGGCCCAAGGTTGAGAGATACTGA
This sequence comes from Eulithis prunata, assembly GCA_918843925.1. Lineage (NCBI taxonomy): Eukaryota > Metazoa > Arthropoda > Insecta > Lepidoptera > Geometridae > Eulithis > Eulithis prunata. The sequence continues at coordinate 807,771 of OU974035.1, forward strand.
GTAAACATGTGATCTTTTATTTTGTGCTTTGGTGGACAATAAACTGATGATAAGTTAAAGTATCCTGCTTTATCTTCTATTGAGATGGTAGCGGCTTGAATATGCTCTGTTTGGAATGGAGGAAGAGAGAAGTGTTTGATTGAATTTTTGATAAGTATGCCTGCTCCAGCGTGGCCTTTACCATCTGGGTGATTTGTAAAATACAGGTTAAATCCTGGTACTTCCACAAAACTTCTACTTGTGAAATGGGTTTCTGAGATCAGAACCACATCAAGGTTATGTGTGTCTATTAGTAACTCGAGCTCATGTTTGTTTGGAGCGAGCCCGTTGATGTTCCATGCTCCTATTTTTAGTGAATGCATTATATTTTCTTCTCAATGAGCATCATAATAAGCCCTATAAGAGAACCTATTTGCTGTATGAGGGTGTCAATTTTTAGAGTTTGTCTTGTGAGAAGTTCTTCGATTGAGGGTGTGATGTTCATCTCCGCATCTGCATTTGTTGTGGGTGGTTTCATCCTAGCCCTGTCTGGATAGGAAGTATTGTTTGTTGTGGGTGGTTTAGTCCTAGCACTGTCTGCATAGGTTGTTTTAAAAGTTTTCATATAGCTCTGATGTTGGCTTTTGAGGTTATCTAGCAGGGGCTGTGACTGGCTTGTATAAACGGTGTGGTTTATTTCTTCAATTTTCTTCGGGGCTGTATGTGGTGTAGAGTGTTCTGTTTGTGCTTTATTTGGCAAGGTAGGCTTCATGGGTTTAGGTGCTGCGTCCACTGTTCTTTTTTCTTGTAAGTTTTGTTCGGAGTACCTTGTCTCCCTTGGCCTAGTTTTAAATTTTCTTTCTAGTATTTCTTGGTAGACTTCACATCCTTTGAAGTTGGCTGGGTGACTTCCTAGACACAGAGCACATGTGGCAGGTGTGTTCCGGTCTTTTTTGGGGCACTCAGATGTTTTGTGACCTTGTGCACACTTGACACAGCGATATGGACGCATGCAGTTGTTCTTGCTATGTCCATATTGTTGGCATCTCATGCATTGTACAATTGCATTACTTTTTTTGGGGTCCTCTATTATGACAGAGGTGTTGTAGATCACACGAATTTTTTTGGCTTCGGGGTTCAGTTCGCTAGGTTCAAGGTTCACAAAAAAAGTTGAGGTAGGTTTTCGATCAGGGCCGTACTTCGCATTAATGATTTCACCACGGACCTTATTTCCTGTGCTCTCGATTTTTTCAATGATTGCTGAATGTGGAGTAGTATGATGCAGATTTCTTATGACAATTCGGCAACATTTGTCTTCCTTCCTTGTAAATGTATGCCCAATTAGTCCTTTCTCACGAACCAATGACATGAGGGACTTGTATGCAGGCACAGAGTTACATGACACTCTTATTTGGTTTTTGTTTATAATTTTGAATGTATAGTCAGACTTCTGTAAGGCTGTCTCTAATGTTTGTGTAAGTTGGTTGACATCCTCTACGCCGTAAAGCAAAAGGGGAGGTGGTTTTATTTCTCTTTGTCGTATAATGACTTCTTCATCATCCACTGCCAGAATCTCGTATCTATTTGAGGTGGCAGTGTGGGGAGGCGATGGAGGAGAGTCCGAAATTTTTTTTCTTTTGTGCAAGCGCAAAGTAGGGGCTCTTTGCCAAGCTACAGTATCTTGACTTTGTTCTTCCATGGGGGTACCACTGGTTGTTGGCAGAGTTGGGGTAGATGCCCTAGCTGGGCTTGTTCTATGGAATAGGCTTGGATGAAAAACTTGTTGAGTAAGTTTTTTGGGTCCTTTGTTGTAATTAACATTTTTAGTGTGGTTTGGTGGGGTAACTGGGTCCCCTTGGGTTTCTTGCGTCCCTTCCATTACTTTGTTGAGTTGTTATTACGTTGTTTTTACGAGTTTAGACGCATTTTATTGAGTTTTGTATCAAAAATTTTCATTATTTTATTTTTGGTGGGGTAGTTGCAAATGTGTTTGAGATGGAAGTTTTTAGAAGCGAGATTTCAGTGTAATCGTGAGTTAACGCGTGATAACGCTAACACAGTAACTTCGAGCACTTTTTAACACTTCTAAACACTTTTCACTGAGTTTAACTTAGGTTTACTAATTTTTCTTTGTAGAAGTTCGAAAAGCATGACGCGCGATCGCCAAGTTTTTTTTTTTTCTTTTTTTTTTTTTCTCATTGAAAAAGCGCGTTGCATGCTGCAGGAATCAGGTCTTGGAAAGTGTTATTGGGGAGAGGCGGTAAATACTGCAATTTATTTAAAAAATCGGTCCCCTACTACAGCTTTAGCTGGACAGATTCCTGAGCACCTGTGGTCGGGATCTAAAATTGATCTGAGTCACTTAAAGGTTTTTGGTTGCATCGCTTATGCTTTGGAGCCTAAGCATAAACGTGGTAAGTTTGATGCTAAAAGTAAGGTGTATATCTTTGTGGGATACAGTGAGACTTGTAAAGGGTATAGACTGTCTGATCCTATGAATCCTAGAAAAATAGTATTGTCAAGGAATGTCGCATTTTTAGAAAATAGATTTTATAGTAAACAAGTAGGTGAAAATAATCGTGAGGAAATTATTTTTCATCCCACCATCTCGGAAAGAGTATTTTTTATCTTCAATATCTGAGTGGAAAAGCCGTTTTTATTCTCTAGAGGATAAAAGTAAATTGAATTTAGAACATCGTGTGCACTAAGTTTGTGAATTAAAAAAAACATTAAACCTATTTACAGCTACCTCTATGGTGCCGAATATATCATACAACTTTTTTTTAATTTGTTAAAAACTCAGACTCGGAACCTTCTTGGTGTTCTTTTTTCAATTTGCTTTTTTTGCATTTAGTCATTTCCTCGCTGAGGTGGAATGAAAAGTTACGTGTTGCACTCGAGTGCAAAGATTTTTCACCTCGTGCTCTTTTGATTCCCTCGCTAACACTCAGGATTCTAACTTTGAATCACTCGCTGCGCTCGTGATTCAATTTTAGAATCCTTCGATTGCTCGGTCATCAAAATTGAACACTCGGTTAAAAAGCAACTTTGCACTCTTGTATAACAAATAACTATTGTAATGCTTGTTACATTATTTATTCAACTATATAACAACTAGGGTAACAAAACTCTTCTAGTTATTCTAAAATTAACAAATTAACCTTCAACTCAATTCCTGACAGAACATGACTGACTTAACCGAAAAGTTCCCCGGCGGAGGGCATAGATGTCGCGCGCATGCGCGCGCATAAAGGTCGCGTTCCGAGCACAACCCTATAATATTAAGCCCGCGTTACAACCTCCCCCTCTGACCCAGACAACGCGCCCTCGCGTCTTGGTCAGTCAAGAAATCTTTTTGGCCTACCACGCTTACGTTTCTCATTGACTGGCGGCTGTACATCGCCTACGAATGGGGTCAGCTGGGACACGTGGTACCTTCCTAAAATCTGGTTGTCACTCAACCTCTCTAGTACATAGGTAGTTGAGCTTGCTGCTTCTTTCACTCGGTATGGTCCGTCTCTACGAGGTATAAACTTAGGCGTCTGTCCACTGGAAGCATCGTTACTTCCCTGCGTCTTCAGGAGAACGAGATCTCCGGTGGAGTAATCTGGAGCAGGGCGACGACCCTCGTCAGCGCAGCGCTTCTGGTTTTCTTGAACCTTCTCGTGTACTTCTCTAGCTTCAAACAACACTGTCGAGATCCGCTGGAGGTATGGGGTAAGACTCGTTACCACGTTATCACTCTCAATGATAGCGCGCATGTCTGTGATCACGTCAGCTGGTGCTCGCATCTCACGTCCGAAAGTAAGGTACGCTGGTGAAAATCCTGTGCTGCTGGTTACTGCAGAATTCATCGCGAAGCGTATCGCGGGTAGGTGAGCGTCCCAGGTGTTATGATCTCTCCCAACTAGGATAGCGAGTTGAGGTTTCAAGTCTCGGTTTTTCCTTTCAACCGGATTGGCCTGTGGGTGATATACAGGTGAAAGCGATTGGGTAATGCCGAACGAATGGCAAGCTTGTTGCATAACCTCGCTTATAAATTGGACTCCATTGTCACTTATGACTCTTCTTGGTACTCCATATCTCAGGAACACCTCTGAGATCAGTATCTTGGCACAGTCTGAGCTGGTAGCGTGCTGTAGAGCGAACAACTCTACCCATCGGGAACACGTGTCTTCCAAGATCAAGATCCACTTGTTCTTGTCGGCGGTCTCCGGTAATGGACCGAAAAGATCCACTGCTACTACTTCGAAGCGGCGATTGGTAGCGGGAGTCTGCAGTAATCCGGCTGGTTTCCTGTTGTCGGCTTTGTATCTTTGGCAGTCTACGCACTTCTTCAGGTACGCCGTAATGGACTGCCTCATACCGGACCAGTAGTACTTTGACTTCACCCGATCGAGTGTGCGCTCCACTCCAAAATGTCCTGCGGTCGGTGCATTGTGGTATTCCGCCAGGACTTTCTCGCGTTCGTGTTCAGGTACGACCAGGCATGCGGTTTCTTCATCACACTCTTCCGGTCCGTACCTGTACAATATGCCGTCTGACATCACAAATCCCCGGTCGGACCAACTCCTCCCCCTGAAGGGATCGTCGGCTGACTCCAAATCTTCGACGATTTTACGTACTTCAGGATCCTTGAGTTGGTTCTCGCGAACATCCTTGGGGTTTCTAGACGGAATATCGACTTCAGCGTAGCAGATGTCGCAATCTACTTCGTCGGCGCAGGCTGGACGTGAGAGGGTATCGGCAATGGCGTTCGATTTTCCAGGTATGTACTCAATACGGGGCAGGTATTCTTGAAGGGTAAGGGCCCACCTTGCTAAACGGCCGCTGGGTGACTTCACATTCATGAGCCAGCGTAAAGGTTGGTGGTCGCTTTTCACTATCACTTCTGAACCCTCGATGTATCCACGGAACTTCATAACTGCCCATACCACTGCCAGGGCTTCTCTCTCCGTCGTATTATAATTCCTCTCTGCGCTGTTCAATAATCGGCTTGCGTATTCGACTGGTCGTTCCTCGGGGCCCTCCCCCTGCATCAATACTGCTCCAAGACAGTAGCCACTGCTGTCGGTTCTCAGCGTGAACGGCTTCGATCCGTCGGCTTGACGCAATATCGGAGCTGAGATGAGCAGTTGCTTGATGCGCTCGAAGGTATCCTGCTGCTTCGAGGTCCAAGTCCATACGCTGTCCTTTTTGAGGAGATCCGTCAAAGGTCTGGCAACCTCGGCGTAATTCGGTATGAATCGCCGGAACCAGCTGGACGTTTGCAAAAAGGTCTTCACATGTCTGATGTTCTTCGGGGGAAGCATGTTGGCGATAGCTGCGGTCTTATCGGGGTCTGCTTTTATCCCACCCGGTACAATCACATGGCCTAAAAACTTAACAGACTCGCGAGCGAAACAACTCTTCTCGCGGTTAATGCGCAGATTGTACATCTCAAGTCTGTTGAATACGGCTTCCAGGTCTTCCAGGTGCTTGGGGAAGGACTCTGAAAGAATGATGACGTCGTCTAGGTACGTAAGCAAGGACACATTGGCAAGTTCTCTTCCAGATTTAAATCGGTCCATCAGCCTCTGGAAGGTGGCACCAGAGTTTCGCAGTCCCATGGGCATCCTCTTAAATCGAAAGCATCCAAGCGGACTTACGAAAGCCGTCTTATCCCGGTCGTCAGGTTCCACACCTATCTGAAAATAGCCAGAACGGAGGTCGCAGGTCGTCATGAAGCTAGTATTCTTGGCTGCGTGGAGAACATCCTCTATCCGTGGGAGAGGGTAACGATCAGGTTCGGTCACAGCGTTCAACTTTCTGTAGTCAACACAAAGTCGAACACCTCCGTCCTTCTTCGTCACGAGGACCACGTTCGCAGCCCACGGAGAGTCGCACTCTTCAATCACGTCGGTATCCAGAAGCTTCTGCAACTCCCGTTCGAGGATCGCCTTTTTTCCAGGAGACAGTCGGTAAGGGGGCGACGCGATGGGTTCCTGCTGCGCGTCGATCTTCAACCGGTGCGTGGCGTACTCTGTCGGAGGCCCTTCCTTCGCAAAACGGTCAGCTCTCTTTATCAGCAAAGAGTTCAGCTGGGCCCTCTGACTCGAGGTAAGCTTAGTGCCTTCATCTTCTCTTAACTCTAGGTGCGTCGTATGTACCTTCATCAGCTCAGTCTGGCCGGTGGTAGTAAGTGAAAAGCTGGTGATGAACGGATGCCAGTGCTGTGGCTCATCGTTGAAACTCCAGCTGCTCTGTGGTAAGTCCAACAGGATACAAGCATTTATAATAAAATCCCTACCTAAGAGTGTTCGCGTCCGCGCGTTTGGTAAAACCAAGAAAGTAGTGGGTATAGCGCGACCCTCCAAGGTGACGGTAGTATCACACTCGAGTGCGGTACATACTTGCTGTGAACCGTCAGCAAGACCTATGTTTCGCGAAGTTTCCTTAAACTCTACGCCTGCATCTACGAGTAAACTGTACAGCATTGGGCCTGCCAGACAGTGCGTGGCTCCAGTGTCTAAAATAGCTACGCCCTTACGGTCTGCTACATAGATTTCCAATAGCGGGAGCGAATCATCGCTATCGGCCACGTGAGCGCTACAAAAATTGGCGGTGTCTGACCTACTCACACTTGGCGCGTTTTTACAAGTTTCACACTTCGAACGTATTACTCCTAGCTGACCACATCCGTAGCAACGTAACTGAGTATTATTACTCGACCTATTAGAAACGCTACTACCAGTATCAACTTTTTTCTCTTTATTACGACATTCGTCAATGGAATGACCGAAAAGCTTGCAATAGGCACACTTTGGTCGAACACGCTTCTGTTGCCCCTCACTATCATTACGCTTCGTATTTGACGATCGAAATTCGGACGTTGACCTGACATTCGATTTTGTCATGTTCACCTGGTCATGATCACCTACGGCACTTGAGGGGTTAATATTCGGAGTTACGCCGCTCGACGGGTTAATACTCAGAGTTGTGCTCGAATAATTCTTAGCGGCCGCGAAAGGGTTAGAAATACCGGAGCTTGTATTATTATTACTATTAGAAGGGTTGAATGAACTCACCTCCGCCAAAGACTCCTCGACTAACCTGACTTTCGTGATCAGCTGTTCCAGTCCATCCACTGTATCACGAGACACACGCTTTCTTATTCTACGATCCAGTAACCCGTACACTATATCTAACTTCATCACTTCCGACACAACATACGGTAACTTAGCTAACAACGCGCGCACTTTACAAATAAACACATCGGCTCGTTCGACACTTTGTTCGGTAGCGAAAATCTCACGAAAGATTTTATACGCGGGACGCGGCACTCCGTACATTCCGCGAAGTCGCTGCAGGGCGTCACTCCACGATGTGACCGACGACTTGACGCCTTGCCACCAGACGGCGGCCTCGCCCGTCAGTAGCATCGGTAGACCCCGCAGCGCGTGCTCCTCGCCGACGTTGGTACAGTCCCGGTAAATCTCGATAGCGTCGATAAATGCTTCGAGCTCGTCTGCATTCTTTGATGCTCCATCAAAGCGCGCCGTGCACTTTGCGAAGTTGCCTGACCGCGAACTTTGCGTTTCGGGTCTCGGTGATGGTGTGCTCTGGCTTCTATTACTGGCTAGCATGTTCTCGACCAGAACCCGGTTCGATTCCACTTGACTTCTGGTGATGTTAGAGACCAGGGTATGGAACATCTCCTCGGACATCGTGATGTTCGGTGAGGGTATCACGGTTCTGTTACTTTCGTCGGTGTCGGACCCCGATCCATCGTCTTTGTCGGCGCTTCTCGTCCGCGGCATGGTCACACGTCCTTCCTCGCTCGATAGACGGTAGACGGTGATAGACGGTAATGTAGGTATCCGATCCGGTGTAGGTGCAATCGACTTCTCGGCCGGCGACGGAGGTAGGTATCCAATCCGTCGTAGGTACGCTTGACTTCTCGGCCGGTAATGGGCAGCGGTACCTGCCTAGGTAGGTAGGTAGCTTCACTGTGAGGGGGACGCGTAGAAATGCCGCGTTCACAGTGGACTCGTCCACGGGTTCGTCGCACGTTCCTCTGTCGGTATCCGTCGTAGGTAGTGCCTACGGTATTTCCGACGGTGATGGTAGGTAGAAATCTCGCTGTGAAGAAAACGCGTAGAAAAATGCCGCGTGCACAGAAGATTCGTCCACGTTTTTCAACTCGCACTTTCGGTCATCGAGTCGCGCGTGGGCAAAATGGACTCGCTCAAGTCTTTGGATTCGTGTTTTGCACTGAATTTAATCGTGCCCCACGTTGGGCGCCACTGTAATGCTTGTTACATTATTTATTCAACTATATAACAACTAGGGTAACAAAACTCTTCTAGTTATTCTAAAATTAACAAATTAACCTTCAACTCAATTCCTGACAGAACATGACTGACTTAACCGAAAAGTTCCCCGGCGGAGGGCATAGATGTCGCGCGCATGCGCGCGCATAAAGGTCGCGTTCCGAGCACAACCCTATAATATTAAGCCCGCGTTACACTATTTCATAGTGATGATTTTGGCAGGAGCAATGAATTGGTTTTTAATAATGATAATTTGAATAATAATGATAATACTAATGAAATCCATTCTAGTCAGAATAATTTAGATGAATGTAGTAATTTAGATAGTATTAGTAATAAAACCAATTCTTTAGATTTAAGTGATGTTTCTCACATTACAGTTCAGACAGACGAGGAGCACTACTGCACAGGCAGTGAGGATGAGTCCCGCTGTGCAGACTCATCGTCGGCGAGCCACGAGTCTGTGACTTCGTCATCGCCGGACGCGCCTGTTCGAGGGGAAGGAGTGGCGAGTGTAGAGGTACCCAGGGTTGAGGCTAATACCCGCCCTGTACGAAGTACTCGATCAATTCCACCATTGAGGAACCATCTAGTTATGAAGAGGCTATCTCTTGTACAGAAGCCACTGAGTGGCGCGCTGCAATGCAGAGTGAGTATGACTCATTAATCTCGAATGAAGTTTGGAAGATCGTAGGTAGACCCACAGGGAAAAATGTCATTAAATGTAAATGGGTTTTTAAGCGTAAGCACGATGCTTCCGGTAACTTTAGTAAATACAAAGCGCGATTAGTTGCCAGGGGATTTACACAGAAACAAGGGATAGATTACAATGATACATTCTCCCCAGTTGTTAGGCATTCTACTATGAGAATATTGTTTTCTTTAGCCAATGATTTAAATCTCAATATAGATCACATTGATGTAGCTTGTGCTTTCTTGAATGGAAATTTAAATGAAACAATATTTATGGAACAACCTATAGGTTTTGATAATGGGGATCCTTCAAAGGTCTGTTTATTAAATAAGAGTATTTATGGCCTAAAACAAGCTAGCAAAATGTGGAATAGCAAGGTTCATGATTTGTTAAATAATAATGGTTATATACAAAGTCTAAGTGAACCGTGTGTATATGTAAAAAAAGAAAAACATGATATAACCATTATTGCATTGTATGTAGATGATTTCTTTATATTTTATACTGAGAACAGTGCTATTCAAAAAGACTTGGTAAAATTGTTACAAAAAGAATTTAATGTAAAGAACCTTGGTCCATTAAAAAGCTGTCTTGGCATAAATGTAACAAGAGATAGATCTAAGTGCATTTTAAAATTGGACCAGACTGATTATATTAAGAAATTATTGTTGCGGTTTGGTATGGAAAATTGTAAAGTTGTATCTACACCCATGCCATTAAATTGTAAATTGCTGAAAGCTGAAAATGTAAGTGAGAGCAATGATAATTTTAGGCAATTGTTAGGTTCTTTAATGTACTTAGCTGTGTGTACTAGGCCGGATATTGCTTATGCTTGTAGCCAGTTAAGTCAATTTAGTAACTGTTACGATAACAGTCATTGGCAAGCTGCTAAACGTGTTTTACGTTATTTAGCGGGAACAATTAATTATAGCTTACTATTCGTAAGAAGTAATAAATTGAGTTTAGTCGCTTATACTGATGCAGACTGGGCTAATGATGTAACTGATCGTAAGTCTTATACTGGATATGTTATAAAGCTAGGTAGTAATACGATAAATTGGGAATCACGCAAGCAACGCTGTGTCGCATTGTCTACCACTGAAGCGGAATATCTCTCAATTTGCGATGTTTGCAAAGATATAAGTTTTATTAAGAATCTGTTATCTCAGATCTTTTGCTTAAGTGTAGAATCAGTTGTTTATAATGATAATCAAAGTGCAATTCAGTTGTTAGAATGTAAAGAGTATTGTCATAAGCGAACAAAGCATATAGATCTTAGATACCATTATGTAAAGGATCTAATAAGGAATAATATTGTAACTGTAAAGTATTTACAGACTGAAAAGATGATAGCAGATGTACTTACCAAACCGCTTAGCTCTAAGAAACATGTTGACTTTATTAAGAACATGAATGTATGTGTCAATGCATGATTATTGTAGATGTTCTAGAGACATAATATAGAGTCAATCAATATTGTAGAGTCATGTTTGTAGAGTTATGATTAATATTGTGTAAATGTAGAGTCATATAGAGTTTGTTATTTGTAGTTGTCTGTATGTCTCTAAGCATGTTTTTACTGACTTTATTATGTATAGTAATAATGTAAAGCGTAAGGGGAAGTGATGGAACGTCTATGGTACACTTTCATTATTAGCTATGGTATAAGGTTCCACTTTTGTCTCTGGCCTCCTCTCACTCTCTCCTTCTGTCAAAAATATCCATTATGAAGTAAGCACGCTAAATATATAATATTCCTTTAATTAATCTAATTATGTTACCTACAAATTAATGTGACGATGTCGTTATAGTATTGTTAACTACCTGTTGAAGCAAGTACATGAAGAATACTGTGGACAGCATATTGTGTTTTATTTAACTTCATGTAGTCACATGGTCACCCATCAAGTACATCAGGAATACCGTAGCTTACCTGCCGCATGGCCTCTGTCCAGATATTCCAGTATTAACAGATATATGGTAACACCCAGACACAGAACAAACATCTTTGTTTGCCACACACAAGTGTTTGTTCTCGGTGGGGATCGAACCCACGACCCACAGCACGGAAGGCAAAGCTATACCGACTGAGCCATGATGCCTGCCAGGATGTCTACTATCTACATTATGGGTAATCCTCGGTTGACTAGAATGACTAGTGTTTATATTTTTCATCCCACCATCTCGGAAAGAGTATTTTTAATCTTCAATATCTGAGTGGAAAAGCCGTTTTTATTCTCTAGAGGATAAAGTAAATTGAATTTAGAACATCGTGTGCACTAAGTTTGTGAATTAAAAAACATTAAACCTATTTACTGCTACCTCTATGGTGCCGAATATATCATACAACTTTTTTTTAATTTGTTAAAAACTCAGACTCGGAACCTTCTTGGTGTTCTTTTTTCAATTTGCTTTTTTTGCATTTAGTCATTTCCTCGCTGAGGTGGAATGAAAAGTTACGTGTTGCACTCGAGTGCAAAGATTTTTCACCTCGTGCTCTTTTGATTCCCTCGCTAACGCTCAGGATTCTAATTTTGAATCACTCGCTGCGCTCGTGATTCAATTTTAGAATCCTTCGATTGCTCGGTCATCAAAATTGAACACGCGGTTAAAAAGCAACTTTGCACTCTTGTATGACAAATAACTATTTCAGACTAATCATTGTACCTAAGTTAACAACAAATAAAGTTTATTTTATAATTCTTTTGTTTCCTTCGTAAATTGGTGACCATATCGGCAGACGACATAACGCCGTCGTTGGATTCACTTGCTTTAATCAAGAAATAGTGACAATCGTAAGCGTATCGTAACGATAACGTATCCGAATTACCCTTAAATTATAAAAGAAATAAAAAACAAACACAGCTCTGGTATTGATGACATCCCACCTATTCTATTAAAACAATGCGCTGATGAACTTTCAGCCCCATTAGTACTATTAATTAACCAAAGCTTCCGAGATGGTGTATTCTCTGACCAGCTAAAAATATCACTTGTAAAACCAATTCATAAGAAAAATGATAAAAAAATTCCTAGCAACTATAGACCTATAGCTCTCTTGCCAACTTTCTCAAAAGTTTTCGAAAAAGCTATGTGCAACCAACTTTATGCATAGGTATTTAGAAAAATATTAAATATTAGATGACAGCCAAAACGGATTCAGAAAAATGAGATCAACTACAACAGCCGTTTATAAGTGTGTACAAAAAGCCCTCCAACACATAGACGAAAAGAAAATAGTTGTAGGCTTATTATTAGACTAGTGGTTGCGTTGCGCGCGAGCTGCAAGCAGCTCGCGTCTTTTTTCTTATGCCGTATTTTTATCAAAAGCCCCTAAAAACCCTACTAACTCCTATAAACCCCTCAATCTCATTCGGATACCCCGTTGGAACGAAGTCAATCGATTAAAGTTTCGCAAAAAAAATCTACATGGCCGCCATCTTGGAATATAAACCCTTTATTGCAGTAAAAATGCAGCAAAATTGAAAAAAAGTTGAAAATTCCATTTAAACCACTCAATCTCCTTCGGATACCCCGTTGAAACGAAGTCAATCGGTTAAAGTTTTGAAAACCGGAAATGACACGGCGGCCATTTTGAATTTCTGAAATGTCATAATTTTTCTGAAATATACAGGATACAAGGTACCTGTCAGTGAAAGAACGGTAGTCATACCTTAAACTTGGTAGAACAAAGTAAGTCGCCAAAGTCGGGTCTGACTGAAAAATTCAAACTCCTATAGCATGCGGGGTTGCCAGCTGCTGGGAACGAAAATGATCAAATGTCATTTGGGTAGGCCCAATCTTGCCAGCTAGTGGAAATTTCGATTCAAAATGTCGTTATTTCTACTTTTCACGTTCCCGAGGGAAAGCGGGGAAACTACCCTAAAAATGGGGAAAAATTTTCAACCAGGCAACACTCCTTTACCAACTGCACAACCGGTCCATACAATTCATCCAGGTAGGGGGTTGCCAACTACCCGATATTTCGGTTTGAAAATCGTGATTTTTTCGAAAATCGCAACTTTTTTACAAAATGGCCGCCACGCCGTCCGCCATCTTGGATTTTTGAAAAGTCATAATTTTTCTGAAATCTCAAGGATATAGGCTATCGTTCTGCATACTCGGTGTTGCCAGCTTTTGAGTTTCGTAGAACAAAGTAATCCGCCAAAGTCAAAAAGTCCCAAAAACTAAAAAGTTGCAAGTCTCTCGGGGTTGCCAACTAAAAGTTACGAAAATGGTCAAATGTCATTCGGGGGAGGCCAACGCTCCTATGCAGCCCAAGTCTCTATTCAAAATGTCATTATTTCTACTTTTCATGTTTATGGGGAAAATCTCGGAAATTACCCTAAAAATGGGGAAAATTTCTAAACCAAGCAACACTCCTCATCGAATCACACAACCGCTCGGTACAACTCGACCCCCTAAAATGTTGCCATCTACCCTAAAAATGGATTGGAAAAAAGTGTAAAAACCATGACTTTTACAAAATGGCCGCCACAGCCTCCGCCATCTTGGATTTTTCAAAAGTCATAATTTTTCCTAAACCTCAAGGATATAGGCTACCCACCTCCGTAGTCGGTGTTGCCAACTTGCGAGTTTCGTAAAACAAAGTAATCCGCCAAAGACAACCCTAAAAAGTCTAAAAATTCAAATCGAAATTGCGCGGCCGCCATCTTGTTTTTTTTTTTTTTTTCACCAATTCCCAAAATCCCAGCCTACAATCAGTCGGACGACACGCTCAGACGCCCTCTATCTGTCATAGTTTACGAACGCGCAAATCAACACCGGCGCCATCTTGGATTTCGAGAACCGCTATAATTTTCCTCTACTCACTTGGTGTTGATACACATTTTCCTAGAACATTATTGTGGTGTAGCTCTACTCCTTCTGTCTCTCAGGGCATGTCAATCAGTCAGTGGTAGTGTAGCTTTATATAGTATAACTAGTGGTTGCGTTGCGCGCGAGCTGCAAGCAGCTCGCGTCTTTTGCTTTATGCCGTATTCTTATCTAAAGCCCCTAAAATCCCTACTAACTCCTATAAACCCCTCAATCTCATTCGGATACCCCGTTGGAACGAAGTCAATCGATTAAAGTTTCGCAAAAAAAATCTACATGGCCGCCATCTTGGAATATCAACCCCTTATTGCAGTAAAATGCAGCAAAATTGAAAAAAAGTTGAAAATTCCATTTAAACCACTCAATCTCCTTCGGATACCCCGTTGGAACGAAGTCAATCGGTTAAAGTTTCGAAAACCGGAAATGACACGGCGGCCATTTTCAATTTCTGAAATGTCATAATTTTTCTGAAATATACAGGATACAAACTACCTGTCAGTGAAAGAACGGTAGTCATACCTTAAACTTGGTAGAACAAAGTAAGTCGCCAAAGTCGGGTCTGACTGAAAAATTCAAACTCCTATAGCATGCGGGGTTGCCAGCTGCGGGGAACGAAAATGATCAAATGTCATTTGGGTGGGCCCAATCTTGCCAGCTAGTGGAAATTTTAATTCAAAATGTCGTTATTTCTACTTTTTACGTTCCCGAGAAATAGCGGGGAAACTACCCTAAAAATGGGGAAAATTTTTCAACCAGGCAACTCTCCTCTACCAACTGCACAACCGGTCCATACAATTCATCCAGGTAGGGGGTTGCGAACTACCCGATATTTCGGTTTGAAAATCGTGTTTTTTTCGAAAATCGTAAACTTTTTACAAAATGGCCGCCACGCCGTCCGCCATCTTGGATTTTTAAAAAGTCATAATATTTCTGAAATCTCAAGGATATAGGCTATCGTTCTGCATAATCGGTGTTGCCAGCTTTTGAGTTTCGTAGAACAAATTAATCCGCCAAAGTCAAAAAGTCCCAAAAACTAAAAAGTTGCAAGTCTCTCGGGGTTGCCAACCAAAAGTTACGAAAATGGTCAAATGTCATTCGGGGGAGGCCAACGCTCCTATGCAGCCCAAGTCTCTATTCAAAATGTCATTATTTCTACTTTTCATGTTTTTGGGGAAAATCTCGGAAATTACCCGAAAAATGGGGAAAATTTCTAAACCAAGCAACACTCCTCATCGAATCACACAACCGCTCGGTACAACTCGACCCCCTAAAATGTTGCCATCTACCATAAAAATGGATTGGAAAAAAGTGTAAAAACCATGACTTTTACAAAATGGCCGCCACAGCCTCCGCCATCTTTGATTTTTCAAAAGTCATAATTTTTCCTTAATCTCAAGGATATAAGCTACCCACCCCCGTACTCGGTGTTGCCAACTTGCGAGTTTCGTAAAACAAAGTAATCCGCCAAAGACGACCCTAAAAAGTCGAAAAATTCAAATCAAAATTGCGCGGCCGCCATCTTGTATTTTTTTTTTTTTTTACCAATTCCTCAAATCCCAACCTACAATCAGTCGGATGACACGCTCGGACGCCCTCTATCTCTCATAGTTTGCGAACGCGCAAATCAACACCGGCGCCATCTTGGATTTCGAGAACCGCTATAATTTTCCTCTACTCGTTTGGTGTTTATACACATTTTCGTTGAACATTATTGTGGTGTAGCTCCACTCCTTCTGTCTCTCAGGGCATGTCAATCAGTGAGTCAGTCAGTCAGTGGTAGTCTAGCTTTATATAACTATAACTAGTGGTTGCGTTGCGCGCGAGCTGCAAGCAGCTCGCGTCTTTTTTTTTATGCCGTATTTTTATCAAAGCCCCTAAAAACCCTACTAACTCCTATAAACCCCTCAATCTCATTCGGATACCCCGTTGGAACGAAGTCAATCGGTTAAAGTTTCGAAAACCGGAAATGACACGGCGGCCATTTTGAATTTCTGAAATGTCATAATTTTTCTGAAATATACAGGATACAAGCTACCTGTCAGTGAAAGAACTGTAGTCATACCTTAAACTTGGTAGAACAAAGTAAGTCGCCAAAGTCGGGTCTGACTGAAAAATTCAAACTCCTATAGCATGCGGGGTTGCCAGCTGCGGGGAACGAAAATGATCAAATGTCATTTGGGTGGGCCCAATCTTGCCAGCTAGTGGAAATTTTAATTCAAAATGTCGTTATTTCTACTTTTCACGTTCCCGAGAGATAGCGGGGAAACTACCCTAAAAATGGGGAAAAATTTTCAACCAGGCAACACTCCTTTACCAACTGCACAACCGGTCCTTACAATTCATCCAGGTAGAGGGTTGCCAACTACCCGATATTTCGTTTTGAAAATCGTGATTTTTTCGAAAATCGCAACTTTTTTACAAAATGGCCGCCACGCCGTCCGCCATCTTGGATTTTTGAAAAGTCATAATTTTTCTGAAATCTCAAGGATATAGGCTATCGTTCTGCATAATCGGTGTTGCCAGCTTTTGAGTTTCGTAGAACAAATTAATCCGCCAAAGTCAAAAAGTCCCAAAAACTAAAAAGTTGCAAGTCTCTCGGGGTTGCCAACCAAAAGTTACGAAAATGGTCAAATGTCATTCGGGGGAGGCCAACGCTCCTATGCAGCCCAAGTCTCTATTCAAAATGTCATTATTTCTACTTTTCATGTTTTTGGGGAAAATCTCGGAAATTACCCGAAAAATGGGGAAAATTTCTAAACCAAGCAACACTCCTCAACAAATCACACAACCGCTTGGTACAACTCAACCCTCTAGAATGTTGCCATCATACATAAAAATGGTTTTGAAAATTTAGCAAAAACCATGACTTTTACAAAATGGCCGCCACAGCCTCCGCCATCTTGGATTTTTCAAAAATCATAATTTTCCCTAAATCTCAAGGATATAGGCTACCCACCCCCGTACTCGGTGTTGCCAACTTGCGAGTTTCGTAAAACAAAGTAATCCGCCAAAGACAACCCTAAAAAGTCGAAAAATTCAAATCGAAATTGCGCGGCCGCCATCTTGTTTTTTTTTTTTTTTTCACCAATTCCCAAAATCCCAGCCTACAATCAGTTGGATGAACCGCTCGGACGCCCTCTATCTGTCATAGTTTGCGAACGCGCAAATCAACACCGGCGCCATCTTGGATTTCGAGAACCGCTATAATTTTCCTCTACTCATTTGGTGTTTATACACATTTTTGTAGAACATCATTGTGGTGTAGCTCCACTCCTTCTGTCTCTCAGGGCATGTCAATCAGTGAGTCAGTCAGTCAGTGGTAGTCTAGCTTTATATAGTATAATATGACAAAGTGTTATAATAATATACTTATTCAGAAGATATATGGCTCTGGAATTCGTGGACCAGCATATCTCTGGTTTCAATCCTATTTACAAAACAGAAAGCAAATTGTCCAAGTAGAAGACTACAATATAAATAAAAAAGAAATAATTGAAGTAAGGTCTAAAGTTAGAGATTTAACATGTGCAATACCACAAGGAAGCGTATTAGGTTGTATACTTTTTCTTATTTATATAAACGATCTCCCAAAAATATTTAACAAAGAAACAACTTTACCAATACTTTTTGCTGAAAACGTTTCCATACTGATCAAATGTGAGAAATATGATAATTACAATTTAATTTTGGAAAATACCTACTCTAAACGCAGTAAAATGTTGGTTTGAAGAACATAATTTAGAAATAAATCACAATAAAACTAAAGTAATGCAATTTAAATCATATAATAGCCCTACCCTAAAATTAAACATAGATTTTCAAAAAAACTATTAGAGG
Source organism: Eulithis prunata (assembly GCA_918843925.1). Taxonomy (NCBI): domain Eukaryota; kingdom Metazoa; phylum Arthropoda; class Insecta; order Lepidoptera; family Geometridae; genus Eulithis; species Eulithis prunata. The sequence continues at coordinate 825,429 of OU974035.1, forward strand.
CAGTTCATACATTTAATTTACTTGGCTTAAATATTGACACCCACCTAAACTGGAAGACTCACATTGATCACATTAAAACAAAGCTTTCTAAATTTATATACGCTCTATTTCAATTAAAATATAGTACAAACACAGATACTGCACTGTCAGCATATTACGCATATGCCTACTCTTGGCTCAGATATGGAGTAATGCTATGGGGAAATAGTGTTAATGTAAATGAGTTATTCATCATACAAAAAAAATGTGTAAGAATCCTGGCCCAAATTAATAACACTCAAAGCTGTAGACGCTATTTTATTAAATTTAATCTCTTGACACTTCCATCGATTTATATCATGGATGTATGCATATTTGTTTACAAAAATAAAAGTTATTTTCTTAAAATTAGTGAAACACACAATGTAAACACCCGCCACAAAAACAAACTCTATCTACCATATTCTAGAATAAAAATGTTAAATAAAAGTCTATATTACATGGCAGTCAAAATCTATAATAACCTACCGAATGACATAAAAAATGAAACAAAAATAAAACCATTTATAAGAAAACTAAAATCATACCTAGTAAAAAAATGCCTTTACTCAACCGAAGACTACCTACTTTGAAAAAGAATAATTCCTAAAACTAAAGTGATTAAAATATTAACTTAAATACCTACCTAGTCAAATTAGCCATAACAAATTTAAGTATTAAAATAATTAGTAAGTAGTGTAAGTACCTTATGTAAGATTTAAGGAGTAAAGAAAAATGTTTTAAAAATATAGTGCATACCCAAAGGTATGTACCCAGAATTAATGTTAATTACCTACCTACCTAAGTTTAAGCGCCCAAAACATTTGCGATACCTGGAAAAGGTGAATAAGTTTTAAAGTGCATCCTACAGATAAGACAAATTGTAACACTTATTTATGCAAATAAACATCTTGTATCTTGTACCCTGCGCGGTTATACTACAACATTCGCCAATCTACTTAGGCCCGTAGTCTCAGTTTGGTTTAGTTGATCGAAACGCAACGTGACGCGACTTGCGTGTTACAGTGTCACCAACTTAACTGTTCAGGGGTGGCCAAAATTGGAACTACAGTCGCGTCATACAAAAGACGCTAAACTACGACACTAGCGACGCTGTCAACTGAACAGATAAGTTGGTGTAACTAGGTATATTTTGTATTTAAATCCGACAAGCGCCTCTAGCGGGAGATTTGCAAACTTTTTCTCCATACAAAAACTGCGAGTTTCTCGATTCTCGCTTAACGCAAATCAACAAAACAAAACTTAGACTACGAGCTATTTGACCCGAATACGTTATGTGTGTAAAGTGGTTTCTCGGAATGTGAAAATTCGTTTCAGTTTTAGAAGGGAAAATCCACCATAATATTATTCTTCTTCTTCTTCTCTTCGTTAATGGCCTGTGTCTGTCATTTCGACAGACAATTTGCCAATGTCATGTGTTTAAATTGTAATAAATAAGTCAAGTCAAGTCATTCTCTGCAAAACAAACGACCGAAGACTTGACATAAATTATTTCAAATTCATCAATTGACACTGGCAAATTTGTCTGTCAAAATGACGGATATATAGGTATAGAAGAAGAAGAAGGTTTACGTAACGCGGCGACTGTCAGATTTGTTCACGTACCTTTAATGATGTAATGTAATGGGGTCTACCCACAGCGATGTATCTACTAATATTCTGTGCCACAGCGTCGTTCGCATTACCTTCAGAGTAGTAACCTATTATTTTTTACTTTGTTTTTATTGGCGTCGCAAGTTACCTATTTATATTTTAAAGATATCATAGCTTTTATATAATCTGTTACAGAAAATGTAAGAGTAATAGTAACTCGTAGCTCACTAATTCAAAATAATATAGTTCTCCCTAATTAATCATCATCTTCACCCTACCCTGAAAAATTGATCATCCCGAAAAAAAATGGTTTGCTAACATTATAGACTAGCTTTTTTCTATGATGAAAGTAATTTTTTTTAAGCAAAATAAAAAAGTTGGTCGCAGTCGCTATAAGAGCGCCGAAAATGAATTGCCATAAAAACAAAAAAAGAAGAGGCGCATAATGTATTTATTAGAGGTGTCAAAATCGGTTAATTTTTTTTATTAGTTAATGTTATAACGATAAAAAAATATATCGTTATTTTTAATGATTAATTTTATTTGAATAAATATTCGATAAACTCGCTTAGATAAATTTATTTATACGCATGAGTGAATGATTGATATTAGCAGAGAGCGAGCACAAAAAATTTTTCATAGACAAAAACATTCACCGTTCACACGAACGGTCCACAGATAAGAAATATAAGGGCATCCTACACAGGTTTACTTTTCATATTTCAATAAAATAAAAACTTTTTCTTGCCGTATTTGCAGGTAGCCAACTTTGCGACGCCACCGCCGCCGCGCCTGTACATTAGAATAGAATAGAATAGAATAATTTTTATTGCCAAAAATTATTCTATTCTATTCTATTCTAATGTACCGGCGCATCGGCGCGCACATTGATCGAAATGGTTCCATATATCCGAACTTATTCTCGGCATTTTTCACATAATACGACTTCGAAACAAACACTTTCTTCCATCTAACGATGGCACAGAAATGCAAATCGCAAGTCTAAATAAATTTTCGTCTCTTAGGTCTCATTCATTCAATCATTGTCATTCATTCAATTTGCCAAAAATAACAATTGTATTCATGATCCTTGGATAAAAATTATATTGTGTTTTATTTTAACCAACTTAAAGCATACAATTGAATGCAGATCAATGTTGTTAAATATACACTAAACGACTTAATTATCGTAAGTAGTGGTTCATTCTATATTGAGCTTTATCTCATAGATAATAGAGTACACAGTCAAAAATGCAGATGAAGCCGGAAATGAAATTAAACGGCCGCTTCCCGGCACATAGCACTACCTTCAGGCCGGTCACTCTAATGAAAATATGAAAATTACTCATTATATCTAGGAAGCGTAGGTTCAAATTTCAATGCATTAAAATGAAAGAATACCTTCAGGCCGGTCACTCTAATGAAAATATAAAAATTACTCATTATATCTAGGAAGCGTAGGTTCAAATTTCAATGCATTAAAATGAAAGAATAATTTTCGTGGTGAGTTATAAAATTATTCATTATATCTAGCAAGCGTAGGTTCAAATTTCAATGCAGTAAAGAAAGTGAATAATAAAAATATTACCTACATAAGTTCACCTTGTGTTGAAGTGAAATAACATGTGTTATTAAAAATATTCGAACACCGCCATTTTTTTTAACAAATGTTATTGTTATTTTTTTTTATTCGTTTTTTTCATTAGTTGAAAGAAATATTAAACACCTATAGGGCAGATCGTTGCTTAACTTAGACTAGTAGTTCGCCCCGAACTGAGATCTCGTGATGGTCGGAGGTTAATAAACCCAAACAATTTTTATTGACCAATGGTTGTAACAAAGCTTCGAAATCGCCGTCTAGCTATGTATCAGTCTTACTTGAACTACAAAATCATTGAATCTCCAAGAAACGGTAGCTCACGTTATAGTGGTTTAGCCAATTTTATAATTTTTACAACAACTAAAAAAGTATTAGACCTAGAATCAAAATAAAAACGGGTTTGGAATGTCTAAACAAAACCCTATCATATGACTTCCCACTTGATATTATTGTACAACTTTTTTTTTTACTCCCTTTGGACCCTCCATAACTTCACGACCCTTGACCGATTTACTTCATTTAACAAACCAGTAAAACTTAAGAGTACTATCCGTATACCTACCAAATTCTGTGAAGATCAGATAAGCGGTTCAAAAGATATCGTTGAACAAACATACAAAGCACTTTTGTCCAAGTTGTCACTAAGATAACGTAAAAAGTAAACGTCAAACGTACACACTCTGCATGCTGGAGAGCGCAGGTCTCGGTATTGGTTTGACTCCCGCTTCCGCATTTAGACTCAAGATTGGTTCATTATGCGTGAGGTATGGTATGTGAGGCTAGGAATGTAGCCAGCTGAACTCCTTTCAGAAGGTTCCTGCGGGCTTGAGAGCAGACTCATAGTTGGTTCTACTGTACCGCCTCTGACAAGTCGCAATCTCTTCGCTGTCTTCTCTCCTTCACGCATTTACACTTTTTGCAAGCAGTGTAAAGTCAATTTTCAGTTGGTGAGCTGAGATGAGAATCACTCATTTCCATTACATAATTACGGCAGAGTTCCACCCCCCTTGAATATACCACCCATTCGTACCAAGTGTTTCAGTTCCACCTTCATTATGCGAACCACAAAATAATGGAACACTTTACCGGCGTCTGTCTTTCCTAATCACTTTAATCAGAATGTCTTCAAGACAAGAGTGAATAGGTATCTTCTAGAGCGCCTTGCTCCATCGTAGATTCCAACGTCTCTTACATCAACTGAGATTTAAATAGAAATAGATTTTTTTTTATTTTACGCAAAAACACATACAAAGATACAATTAAATAAACATTAAATTACAGAGAATTATGCGTAATAGTATGCTCGCTCAGCAAATGCTAAAGGTGCACGGTGGCTCCTTTAGCGCTGGTTTTCAGGGGTGCCTAGAATGAAGTGGCGTTGAAGAAATTGTAGATTGAACTCAAAGGATGGATCATCTAGCATGTAGTTGCATGTGTCTTTTCAAATTAGATTTACTTTGAAATCTCGTGTTACATACAATACATAAATATGGCTTCTCCCCAGTGTGTGTTCTCATGTGAACTGTTAATAAACTTTTTTTAGTAAATGCCTTTTTACAATCACTGCAGACATATGGCCTTTCTCCAGTGTGTCTTCTCATGTGTACTGTTAAATCACTTTTTTGAGTAAATGCCTTTTTACACTCACTGCAGACATATGGCTTCTCCCCAGTGTGTGTTCTCATGTGTACTGTTAAATCACGTTTTTGAGTAAATGCCTTTTTACACTCACTGCAGACATATGGCCTTTCTCCAGTGTGTGTTCTCATGTGTACTGTTAAACTTCCTTTAGTACTGAATGTTTTAGCACATTGGTGGCAAGATGGTTTTTTCCCTGTATGTTTTTTTAAATGTTTAACCAAATTCTTTTTGTACATAAATTTTTTGTTGCACACATCACAATAGAAACAGGCCTTAATGTTCTCCAAATCATTGAAATTATCTGAATTCAACTTTGTGCGACTTTCTTCAATAATTTCAGTATCTTCATTGTTTGCCTCCTGTACCTCCGCAAAGACAGACTCTTCAGTTTCAATTTTCATAACAATCTCTTCCTTTACAGTTACAGTAGGTTTTGTGACATTTGAGTAATCAATAACCGACATGTGCTGAGTAGAAGTCACCGATAAGGTTGGTACTACTGCCAGAGAATACATCCCGATAGTACTATGTGTTATCTGGAAACAAAAGCACACTGTTATCCAATGTGATTTATTTAACGCAGGTATAAGAAGCACTTGTGGCTAGGCTTGCTTAGTCAATCTTCACTGATATCTAAGTTAAGCGACATTCTGCGCAGCCACTATTTGGATGGCTGCTGTGCTTCGCAGGGCATGTTAAACTGTATATCCCAGCTCTGGCAGTCGTTAAGCCACGACGGAGGCCTCCATCACTATAGTTGGCCACTAGCTCATACGAACTTAACATGGGCCAGGAGTTGCCCAACTATGATTTAGATTAGAGTATACAGACATCACTTTAGGTGAACAAGATCTTTCAGACCAGCTACTGTGAATGAGGAACATGTGAATGTATTGAATGTAATGTTTGTTCTATGTCTGGCTGTTTTTACAAAATAAATGTATATAAGTATCAGCAATCTAGTTCCCATAGTACAAGCTTTGCTTAGTTTGGGACTAGAGTGTGTTGTGTGAAATGGCCATGAATATTTATTTATTTATTATTTGAATGTTTATGTTGCCTTCGACTGTCTCAGTACCTTAATGCCGTTGTGCAGCATATCACACATGGTCCTGTCAGACCTGCAAGCCATCTCGGAGAACATGTGGCACTTCTGCAGCAGCCGGTGACAGATAAAGCATGCTGTGCTTGGCATCTCTGTTTCCGAAACTCTGTTAAGCTGAAACGAGTTTTATCATAATATTTTTATAGGATACCTACCTGAAAGTCAAGTCACAGGAATATGCCTGAAAGTCAAGTCACAGGGATAAAGTTGCCCTGACGTAGCTTTTTATTTTTATCATACACTAGCTTCCGCTCGCAACTTCGTTCTCGTCCCGTTGGATCCCGTTGATTTTCCGGGATAAAAAGTAGCCTACGTGTTTAATGTAATTACAGGTCACGGTCCAAGTTTCATCCAAATCGGATCAGTACTTTTTGAGCCAATTTGTTACAAACATATACATACAAATCTTTCCTCCCTACAATATTAGTATAGATAAAAAACACTGTAAAACCTGATGTAGGTAGGTACCTGTGAGCTAGTAAGTTTCTTCAGCAGCTGCAGGAGGTGCTCGTCAATGTTCAGCATCCTGATATTCACAGCCAGACAAACTCTACACACAGAACTAGCCATTGTATGTAATGGGAGCTCAATCAAGAGGATCCAATCCACACAGTGTGGTGTATGTATGTCTCGATATGCAAGTACCACTTTTTAGTGTTGGTTGACGCTAAAATCGTAGGTTTAGGTAGAAAGAAAAACACAGGTAAGAATAAAATGATAGAGTAGGTAAATATACCGATGAAATCATACAATTTGTGTTTTATTTTCTTCCAAACTTCCGAAAGAGTATTTTTTTCTACGCTTCCGAGTTCCGAGCGTCAAGAAGTGAAATAAATACATGCGCCTCTTCTTTTTTTTTATGGCAATTCATTTTCGGCTCTCTTATAGCGACTGCGACCAACTTTTTTTTTTTGCTTAAAAAAAATTACTTTCATCATAGAAAAAAGCTAGTCTATAATGTTAGCAAACCATTTTTTTTCGGGATGATCAATTTTTCAGGGTAGGGTGAAGATGATGATTAATTAGGGAGAACTATATTATTTTGAATTAGTGAGCTACTAGTTACTATTACTCTTACATTTTCTGTAACAGATTATATAAAAGTTATGATATCTTTAAAATATAAATAGGTAACTTGCGACGCCAATAAAAAAAAGTAAAAAATAATAGGTTACTACTCTGAAGGTAATGCGAACGACGCTGTGGCACAGAATATTAGTAGATACATCGCTGTGGGTAGACCCCATTACATTACATCATTTAAGGTACGTGAACAAATCTGACAGTCGCCGCGTTACGTAAACCTTCTTCTTCTTCTATACCTATATATCCGTCATTTTGACAGACAAATTTGCCAGTGTCAATTGATGAATTTGAAATAATTTATGTCAAGTCTTCGGTCGTTTGTTTTGCAGAGAATAATATTATGGTGGATTTTCCCTTCTATAACTGAAACGAATTTTCACATTCCGAGAAACCACTTTACACACATAACGTATTCGGGTCAAATAGCTCGTAGTCTAAGTTTTGTTTTGTTGATTTGCGTTAAGCGAGAATCGAGAAACTCGCAGTTTTTGTATGGAGAAAAAGTTTGCAAATCTCCCGCTAGAGGCGCTTGTCGGATTTAAATACAAAATATACCTAGTTACACCAACTTATCTGTTCAGTTGACAGCGTCGCTAGTGTCGTAGTTTAGCGTCTTTTGTATGACGCGACTGTAGTTCCAATTTTGGCCACCCCTGAACAGTTAAGTTGGTGACACTGTAACACGCAAGTTGCGTCACGTTGCGTTTCGATCAACTAAACCGAACTGAGACTACGGGCCTAAGTAGATTGGCGAATGTTGTAGTGTAACCGCGCAGGGTACAAGATAAAAGATGTTTATTTGCATAAATAAGTGTTACAATTTGGTCTTATCTGTAGGAGGCACTTTAAAACTTATTCACCTTTTCCAGGTATCGCAAATGTTTTGGGCGCTTAAACTTAGGTAGGTAGGTAATTAACATTAATTCTGGGTACATACCTTTGGGTATGCACTATATTTTTAAAACATTTTTCTTTACTCCTTAAATCTTACATAAGGTACTTTCTAATTATTTTAATACTTACTTAAATTTGTTATGGCTAATTTGACTAGGTAGGTATTTAAGTTAATATTTTAATCACTTTAGTTTTAGGTATTATTCTTTTTCAAAGTAGGTAGTCTTCGGTTGAGTAAAGGCATTTTTTTACTAGGTATGATTTTAGTTTTCTTATAAATGGTTTTATTTTTGTTTCATTTTTTATGTCATTCGGTAGGTTATTAAAGATTTTGACTGCCATGTAATATGGACTTTTATTTAACATTTTTATTCTAGAATATGGTAGATAGAGTTTGTTTTTGTGGCGGGTGCTTACATTGTGTGTTTCACTAATTTTAAGAAAATTACTTTTATTTTTGTTAACAAATATGCATACATCCATGATATAAATCGATGGAAGTGTCAAGAGATTAAATTTAATAAAATAGCGTCTACAGCTTTGAGTGTTATTAATTTGGGCTAGGATTCTTACACATTTTTTTTGCATGATGAATAACTCATTTACATTAACACTATTTCCCCATAGCATTACTCCATATCTGAGCCAAGAGTAGGCATATGCGTAATATGCTGACAGTGCAGTATCTGTGTTTGTACTATATTTTAATTGAAATAGAGCGTATATAAATTTAGAAAGCTTTGTTTTAATGTGATCAATGTGAGTCTTCCAGTTTAGGTGAGTGTCAATATTTAAGCCAAGTAAATTAAATGTATGAACTGTCTCTAATGGGTTATTTTGAAAATCTATGTTTAATTTTAGGGTAGGGCTATTATATGATTTAAATGGCATTACTTTAGTTTTATTGTGATTTATTTCTAAATTATGTTCTTCAAACCAACATTTTACTGCGTTTAGAGTAGGTATTTTCCAAAATTAAATTGTAATTATCATATTTCTCACATTTGATCAGTATGGAAACGTTTTCAGCAAAAAGTATTGGTAAAGTTGTTTCTTTGTTAAATATTTTTGGGAGATCGTTTATATAAATAAGAAAAAGTATACAACCTAATACGCTTCCTTGTGGTATTGCACATGTTAAATCTCTAACTTTAGACCTTACTTCAATTATTTCTTTTTTATTTATATTGTAGTCTTCTACTTGGACAATTTGCTTTCTGTTTTGTAAATAGGATTGAAACCAGAGATATGCTGGTCCACGAATTCCAGAGCCATATATCTTCTGAAGAAGTATATTATTATAACACTTTGTCATATCTAATAATAAGCCTACAACTATTTTCTTTTCGTCTATGTGTTGGAGGGCTTTTTGTACATACTCATAAACGGCTGTTGTAGTTAATCTCATTTTTCTGAATCCGTTTTGGCTGTCATCTAATATTTTATATTTTTCTAAATACCTATGCATAAAGTTGGTTGCACATAGCTTTTTCGAAAACTTTTGAGAAAGTTGGCAAGAGAGCTATAGGTCTATAGTTGCTAGGAATTTTTTTATCATTTTTCTTATGAATTGGTTTTACAAGTGATATTTTTAGCTGGTCAGGGAATACAGATACACCATCTCGGAAGCTTTGGTTAATTAATAGTACTAATGGGGCTGAAAGTTCATCAGCGCATTGTTTTAATAGAATAGGTGGGATGTCATCAATACCAGAGCTGTGTTTGTTTTTTATTTCTTTTATAATTTAAGGGTAATTCGGATACGTTATCGTTACGATACGCTTACGATTGTCACTATTTCTTGATAAAAGTACGTGAATCCAACGACGGCGTTATGTCGTCTGCCGATATGGTCACCAATTTACGAAGGAAACAAAAGAATTATAAAATAAACTTTATTTGTTTTTAACTTAGGTACAATGATTAGTCTCAAAGATATAAACACTAGTCATTCTAGTCAACCGAGGATTACCCATAATGTAGATAGTAGACATCCTGGCAGGCATCATGGCTCAGTCGGTATAGCTCTGCCTTCCGTGCTGTGGGTCGTGGGTTCGATCCCCACCGAGAACAAACACTTGTGTGTGGCAAACATAGATGTTTGTTCTGTGTCTGGGTGTTACCATATATCTATACTAACATTATAAAGAGAAAAGATTTGTTTATATTTTTGTAAGGAATTGGCTCAAAAAGTACTGATCCGATTTGGATGAAACTTGGAATATAATAATATACCTATTGTCCGTGACCTGGATTAACACATAGGCTACTTTTAATCCCGGAAAATCAACGGGATCCAACGGGACGCGAACGAAGTCGCGAGCGGAAGCTAGGTATTAACAAAAAAATGCCTGGATGTTACTTTGTAGTACTATGTCGATATATATAAAAAAAATAATTATAGGTACTGTATCAGCAATCTAGTTCCCATAGTACAAGCTTTGCTTAGTTTGGGACTAGAGGGCGTTGTGTGTAATGTCCAAGAATATTTATTTATTAATTTTACGGCCAGGCGTCGGTTGACGGGCTCGATGATTTTATGATGACTTTGCAGTAAACGTCAAACGTACACACTCTGCATGCTGGAGAGCGCAGGTCACGGTATTGGTTTGACTCCCGTTTCCGCATTTAGACTCAAGATTGGTTCAGTATGGTATGTGAGGCTAGGAATGTAGCCAGCTGAACTCCTTCCAGAAGGTTCCTGCGGGCTTGAGAGCAGACTCATAGTTGGTTCTACTGTACCGCCTCTGACAAGTCGCAATCTCTTCGCTGTCTTCTCTCCTTCACGCAATAACACTTTTTGCAAGCAGTGTAAAGTCAATTTTCAGTTGGTGAGCTGAGATGAGAATCACTCATTTCCATTACATAATTACGGCAGAGTTCCACCCCCCTTGAATATACCACCCATTCGTACCAAGTGTTTCAGTTCCACCTTCATTATGCGAACAGCTAAATAATGGAACACTTTACCGGCGTCTGTCTTCCCTAATCACTATAATCAGAATGTCTTCAAGACAAGAGTGAATAGGTGTCTTCTAGAGCGCCTCGCTCCATCGTAGATTCCAACGTCTCTTACATCAACTGAGATTTAAATAGAAATAGAAATTTTTTATTTTACGCAAAAACACATACAAAGATACAATTAAATAAACATTAAATTACAGAGAATTATGCGTAAAAAGTATACTCGCTCAGCAAGCTTTAGCGCTGGTTTTCAAGAGTGCCTAGAATGAAGTGGCGTTGAAGAAATTCTAGATTGAACTAAAAGGATGGTTCATCTAGCATGTAGTTGCATGTGTTTTTTCAAATTAGATTTACTTTGAAATCTTTTGTTACATACAATACATAAATATGGCTTCTCCCCAGTGTGTGTTCTCATGTGTGCTGTTAAAGCAATTTTTTGAGAAAATGCCTTTTTACACTCACTGCAGACATATGGCTTTTCCCCAGTGTGTCTTCTCATGTGGACTATTAAATCACTTTTTTGAGTAAATGCCTTTTTACAATCACTGCAAACATATGGCCTTTCTCCAGTGTGTGTTCTCATGTGAACTGTTAATAAACTTTTTTTAGTAAATGCCTTTTTACAATCACTGCAGACATATGGCCTTTCTCCAGTGTGTCTTCTCATGTGTACTGTTAAATAAATTTTGTAAGTAAATGCCTTTTTACACTCACTGCAGACATATGGCTTTTCTCCAGTGTGTGTTCTCATGTGTACTGTTAAATCACTTTTTTGAGTAAATGCCTTTTTACACTCACTGCAGACATATGGCCTTTCTCCAGTGTGTGTTCTCATGTGTGTTGTTAAATGACTTTTTTTAGTAAATGCCTTTTTACAATCACTGCAGACATATGGCCTTTCTCCAGTGTGTGTTCTCATGTGTACTGTTAAAAAACTTTTTTGAGTAAATGCCTTTTTACACTCACTGCAGACATATGGCCTTTCTCCAGTGTGTGTTCTCATGTGTCTTCTTAAACTTCCTTTAGTACTGAATGTTTTAGCACATTGGTGGCAAGATGGTTTTTTCCCTGTATGTTTTTTTAAATGTTTTACCAAATTCTTTTTGTACATAAATTTGTTGTTGCACACATCACAATAGAAACAGGCCTTAATGTTCTCCAAATCATTGAAATTATCTAAATTCAACTTTGTGGGACTTTCTTCAATAATTTCAGTATCTTCATTGTTTGCCTCCTGTACCTCCGCAAAGACAGACTCTTCAGTTTCAATTTTCATAACAATCTCTTCCTTGACAGTTACAGTAGGTTTTGTGACATTAGAGTATCCAATATCAGGCATGTGCTGAGTAGAAGTCACCGATAAGGTTGGTACTACTGCCAGAGAATACATCCCGATAGTACTATGTGTTATCTGGAAACAAAAGCACACTGTTATCCAATGTGATTTATTTAAAGCAGGTATAAGAAGCACTCGTGGCTAGGCTTGCTTAGTCAATCTTCACTGATTATCTAAGCTAAGTGACATTCTGCGCAGCCACTATTTCGATGGCTGCTGTGCTTCGTAGAGCATGTTAAACTGTAGATCCCAGCTTTAGCAGTCGTTAAGCCACGACGGAGGCTCATACGAACTTAGCATGGGCCAGGAGTTGCCCAACTATGATTTAGATTAGAGTATACAGACATCACTTTAGGTGAACAAGATCTTTCAGACCAGCTACTGTGAATGAGGAACATGTGAATGTAATGTTTGTTCTATGTCTGGCTGTTTTTACAAAATAAATGTATATAAGTATCAGCAATTTAGTTCTCAAAGTACAAGCTTTGCTTAGTTTGGGACTAGAGGGCGTTGTGTGTAATGTCCAAGAATATTTATTTATTAATTTTACGGCCAGGCGTCGGTTGACGGGCTCGATGATTTTACGTGACTTTGCAGTAAACGTCAAACGTACACACTCTGCATGCTGGAGAGCGCAGGTCACGGTATTGATTTGACTCCCGTTTCCGCATTTAGACTCAAGATTGGTTCAGTATGGTATGTGAGGCTAGGAATGTAGCCAGCTGAACTCCTTCCAGAAGGTTCCTGCGGGCTTGAGAGCAGGACTCATAGTTGGTTCTACTGTACCACCTCTGACAAGTCGCAATCTCTTCGCTGTCTTCTCTCCTTCACGCAATAACACTTTTTGCAAGCAGTGTAAAGTAAATTTTCAGTTGGTGAGCTGAGATGAGAATCACTCATTTCCATTACATAATTACGGCAGAGTTCCACCCCACTTGAATATACCACCCATTCGTACCAAGTGTTTCAGTTCCACCTTCATTATGCGAACAGCTAAATAATGGAACACTTTACCGGCGTCTGTCTTCCCTAATCACTTTAATCAGAATGTCTTCAAGACAAGAGTGAATAGGTGTCTTCTAGAGCGCCTTGCTCCATCGTATATTCCAACGTCTCTTACATCAACTGAGATTTAAATAGAAATAGTTTTTTTTTTATTTTACGCAAAAACACATACAAAGATACAATTATATAAACATTAAATTACAGAGAATTATGCGTAATAGTATGCTCGCTCAGCAAATGCTAAAGGTGCACGGTGGCTCCTTTAGCGCTGGTTTTCAGGGGTGCCTAGAATGAAGTGGCGTTGAAGAAATTGTAGATTGAACTCAAAGGATGGTTCATCTAGCATGTAGTTGCATGTGTCTTTTCAAATTAGATTTACTTTGAAATTTCGTGTTACATACAATACATAAATATGGCTTCTCCCCAGTGTGTGTTCTCATGTGAACTGTTAATAAATTTTTTTGAGTAAATGCCTTTTTAAACTCACTGCAGACATATGGCCTTTCTCCAGTGTGTGTTCTCATGTGTCTTGTTAAATGACTTTTTTTAGTAAATGCCTTTTTACAATCACTGCAGACATATGGCCTTTCTCCAGTGTGTGTTCTCATGTGAACTGTTAATAAACTTTTTTTAGTAAATGCCTTTTTACAATCACTGCAGACATATGGCCTTTCTCCAGTGTGTGTTCTCATGTGTACTGTTAAATCAATTTTGTAAGTAAATGCCTTTTTACACTCACTGCAGACATATGGCTTTTCTCCAGTGTGTGTTCTCATGTGTACTGTAAAATCACGTTTTTTAGTAAATGCCTTTTTACAATCACTGCAGACATATGGCATTTCTCCAGTGTGTCTTCTCATGTGTACTGTTAAATCAATTTTGTAAGTAAATGCCTTTTTACACTCACTGCAGACATATGGCTTTTCTCCAGTGTGTGTTCTCATGTGTACTGTTAAATCACTTTTATGAGTAAATGCCTTTTTACACTCACTGCAGACATATGGCATTTCTCCAGTGTGTGTTCTCATGTGTACTGTTAAATTACTTTTTCGAGTAAATGCCTTTTTACACTTACTGCAGACATATGGCCTTTCTCCAGTGTGTGTTCTCATGTGTACTGTTAAAAAACTTTTTTGAGTAAATGCCTTTTTACACTCACTGCAGACATATGGCCTTTCTCCAGTGTGTGTTCTCATGTGTACTGTTAAACTTCCTTTAGTACTGAATGTTTTAGCACATTGGTGGCAAGATGGTTTTTTCCCTGTATGTTTTTTTAAATGTTTTACCAAATTCTTTTTGTACATAAATTTTTTGTTGCACACATCACAATAGAAACAGGCCTTAATGTTCTCCAAATCATTTAAGTTATCTAAATTCAACTTTGTGGGACTTTCTTCAATAATTTCAGTATCTTCATTGTTTGCCTCCTGTACCTCCGCAAAGACAGACTCTTCAGTTTCAATTTTCATAACAATCTCTTCCTTGACAGTTACAGTAGGTTTTGTGACATTTGAGTAATCAATAACCGACATGTGCTGAGTAGAAGTCACCGATAAGGTTGGTACTACTGCCAGAGAATACATCCCGATAGTACTATGTGTTATCTGGAAACAAAAGCACACTGTTATCCAATGTGATTTATTTAACGCAGGTATAAGAAGCACTTGTGGCTAGGCTTGCTTAGTCAATCTTCACTGATATCTAAGTTAAGCGACATTCTGCGCAGCCACTATTTGGATGGCTGCTGTGCTTCGCAGGGCATGTTAAACTGTAGATCCCATTTTTGGCAGTCATTGAGCCACGACGGAGGCTCATACGAACTTAACACGGGCCAGGAGTTGCCCAACTATGATTTAGATTAGAGTATACAGACATCACTTTAGGTGAACAAGATCTTTCAGACCAGCTACAGTGAATGAGGAACATGTGAATGTATTGAATGTAATGTTTGTTCTATGTCTGGCTGTTTTTACAAAATAAATGTATATAAGTATCAGCAATTTAGTTCTCAAAGTACAAGCTTTGCTTAGTTTGGGACTAGAGTGTGTTGTGTGAAATGGCCATGAATATTTATTTATTTATTATTTGAATGTTTATGTTGCCTTCGACTGTCTCAGTACCTTAATGCCGTTGTGCAGCATATCACACATGGTCCTGTCAGACCTGCAAGCCATCTCGGAGAACATGTGGCACTTCTGCAGCAGCCGGTGACAGATAAAGCATGCTGTGCTTGGCATCTCTGTTTCCGAATCTCTATTAAGCTGAAACGAGTTTTATCATAATATTTTTGTAGGATACCTACCTATATGCCTCAAAGTCAAGTCACAGGTATAAAGTTGCCCTGACGTAGCTTTTTTATTTATTCCGCTCGCGACTTCGTTCTCGTCCCGTTGGATCCCGTTGATTTTCCGGGATAAAAAGTAGCCTATGTGTTAATCCAGGTCACGGATTATATATATTCCAAGTTTCATCCAAATCGGATCAGAACTTTTTGAGCCAATTCGTTACAAACATAAACATACAAAATCTTTCCTCCTTACAATATTAGTATACATAAAAACACTGTAAAACCTGATGTAGGTAGGTACCTGTGAGCTAGTAAGTTTCTTCAGCAGCTGCAGGAGGTGCTCGTCAATGTTCAGCATCCTGATATTCACAGCCAGACAAAATCTACACACAGAACTAGCCATTGTATGTAATGGGAGCTCAATCAGGAGGATCCAATCCACACAGTGTGGTGTATGTATGTCTCGATATGCAAGTACCACTTTTTAGTGTTGGTTGACGGTAAAATCGTAGGTTTAGGTAGAAAGAAAAACACAGGTAAAAATAAAGTGATAGAGTAGGTAAATATACCGATGAAATCATACAATTAGTGTTTTATTTTCTTCCAAACTTCCGAATGAGTATTTTTTTCTACGCTTCCGAGTTCCGAGCGTCAACAAAAGAAAGGACTAGAGAAATAAATACATGGGCCTCTTCTTGTTTTATGGCAAATCATTTTCGGCGCTCTTATAGCGACCAACTTTTTTTTTGCTTACAAAAAAAATACTTTCATCATAGAAAAAAGCTAGTCTATGATGTTAGCAAACCATTTTTTTTCCGGATGATCAATTTTTCAGGGTAGGGTGATGATGATGATTAATTAGGGAGAACTATATTATTTTGAATTAGTGAGCTACGAGTTACTATTACTCTTACATTTTCCGTAACGGTTTATTTAAAAGTTATGATACATATCCTTAAAATATAAATAGATAGGTAACTTGCGACGCCAATAAAAAAAAGTAAAAATAATAGGTCTATTCTGAAGGTAATGCGAACGACGCTGTGACACAGAATATTAGTAGATACATCGCTGTGGGTAGACCCCATTACATTACATCATTTAAGGTACGTGAACAAATCTGACTGTCGCCGCGTTAGGTAAACCTACTTCTTCTATACCTATATGACCTCTGTCCGTCTTCTTCTTCTTTTGTTGCTATGGCTGTTCGGTGGCTGGGGCTGCCACGAATTTGCCAATGTCAGTGTTTTTTGGCGTTTACTGGTTTACTAATCTTTTAACAAAAGGCGGAGATCTGAGTAGGTAGGTTAAGAAAAATGACCGGTGAAGAAGGGAGACTCCCTCTGTCCGTCATTTCGACAGACAATTTTGCCAATGTCAAGTGTTAAAATTGTAATAAATAAGTCAAGTCAAGTAATTTGTCAAGTCGGCTGTCGTTTGTTTTGAAAAGAAAATGGTGGATTTTCTCTTCAAAACCTAACACGAATTTTCACATTCAGAAAAACCACTTTACACACATTTATTTCAATGGGTCACACTTTATGTCACGACCTAAGTATTATTGGTTAAAATTCCACCAAAATTAAACAACAATACTCACAATAACACAAAAAAAACTATTGAAATAAAAATGCTGTGTCGTTTCAAAAAAATGTCAAAACTCGTGTCCCATTTTCTTTTCAAAACAAACGACAGCCGACTTGACAAATGACTTGACTTGACTTATTTATTACAATTTTAACACTTGACATTGGCAAAATTGTCTGTCGAAATGACGGACACAGGCCATTGTTGAAGAGAAGAAGAAGACACAGGCCATTATTGAAGAAAAGAAGAAGAAGTCTACGTTCGTTTGTTTTGCAGAGAAAATAGTGGATTTTCCCTTCAAAAACTGAAACGAATTTTCACATTCCGAGAAACCACTTTACACACAACGTATTCGGGTCAATTAGCTCGTAGTCTAAGTTTTGTTTTGTTGATTTGCGTTAAGCGAGAATCGAGAAACTCGCAGTTTTTGTATGGATAAAAAGTTTGCAAATCTCCCGCTAGAGGCGATTATCGGATTTTCAAACAAAATATATCTTCTTCTTTTGTTGCTATGGCTGTTCGGTGGCTAGGGCTGCCACGAATTTGCCAATGTCAGTATTTTTTGGCGTTTACTGGTTTACTAATCTTTTAACAAAAGGCGGAGATCTGAGTAGGTAGGTTAAGAAAAATGACCGGTGAAGAAGGGAGACTCTAAAAAGTTGATTTGTGAAAATAGATACGTTCGGCATATAAATAATTAGGTAGGTAATAATAGTAGGCACTTATTTAGGAATATACATATATATATGTTATTTACAGTTTTATTTTATTGGTACCTAGTTATAAATTTACACAATATTTTAATAAAAGGAGAGAATACACAAAATATACCTAGTTACACCATCTTATCTGTTTAGTTGACAGCGTCACTAGTGTCGTAGTTTAGCGTCCTTTGTATGACGCGACTGTAGTTCCAATTTTGGCCACCTGAACAGTTAAGTTGGTGGCACTGTAACACGCAAGTCGCGTCACGTTGCGTTTCGATCAACTAAACAAAACTCAAGACTACGGGCTCATGTAGATTGGCGAATGTTGTAGTGTAACCGCGCAGGGTAATTCGGATACGTTATCGTTACGATACGCTTACGATTGTCACTATTTCTTGATTAAAGCAAGTGAATCCAACGACTGCGTTATGTCGTCTGCCGATATGGTCACCAATTTACGAAGGAAACAAAAGAATTATAAAATAAACTTTATTTGTTGTTAACTTACAATGATGTACATTAATTAGTCTCAAAGATATAAACATTAGTCATTCTAGTCAACCGACGATTACCCATAATGTAGATAGTAGACATCCTGACAGGCATCATGGCTCAGTCGGTATAGCTCTGCCTTCCGTGCTGTGGGTCGTGGGTTCGATCCCCACCGAGAACAAACACGTGTGTGGCAAACATAGATGTTTGTTCTGTGTCTGGGTGTTACCATAATTATCTATACTAACATTATAAAGAGAAAAGATTTGTTTATATTTTTGTAAGGAATTGGCTCAAAAAGTACTGATCCGATTTGGATGAAACTTGGAATATAATAATATACCTTTATATATAATTATATGTTAAGATCTCCTGTACACAGTTCTACAATAAATGTTTCTTATTCTTATTCTATTTTCCGTGACCTGGATTAACACATAGGCTACTTTTAATCCCGGAAAATCAACGGGACGCGAACGAAGTCGCGAGCGGAAGCTAGGTATTAACAAAAAAGTGCCTGGGTGTTACTTTGTAGTACTATGTCGATATTTACAAAAAATAGTATAATTTCATTACAAGTGCGGAATGGCTGTCATTGCAAAGAGTTCCGACAAATGTCTACCCGAGCCGAGGCGCAGCCGAAGGCGAGGGTTGACAGTCGGAACAAGTTGCAATGACGGTTCCGCACGTGTACTGAACGACTATTTTTAATACAGTTGCGAAAAAATGAAGCAATTTAATAAAATAATAAAAACACAATAAACTCAACTAACTAATTTCTGAAAAATGGCGCCAACCGTAGAATGTAAGCAGAGATTTTTTTTTTCTTCACCCATTCTGGTAGGCAAAGGGAACTATGCCCATACAGCCAAGTCTTCAGTAGAATTTTTTTATTGATATGAAATGAAAATGATATTTAATGAGATGAAATGAAATGAAACCTTTTAAATTTTTTAGGTATTGTATCAGAAATCTAGTTCCCATAGTACAAGCTTTGCTTAGTTGGGGACTAGAGGGCATTGTGTGTAATGTCCAAGAATATTTATTTATTAATTTTACAGCCAGTGCGTCGGTTGACGGGCTCGATGAGAATCACCCATCTCCATTACATAACTGTACAAGAAGATGCACGGGTTCCACTCGTACCTTGTATATACCAGCCATTCGTTTGTACCAAGCGTTTCAGTTCCACCTTCATTATGCGAAGCGCTAAACAATGGAACACATTACCGGCGTCTGTCTTTCCTGATCACTATAATTTGGATGGCTTCAAGAAACAACAGAAAGGAACAGTAGAGCATGTCTTGCTGCATTGCTCTGCCACAACCGAAGCCAGATCCAAAACAGGACTGCAGGAGCTGGTCGGGTCTCACTCCTCGGCATCCACAACACCATCGGGGATGCTGGAACATTGCTGTCATCAACCCAAAGTCCTTCTCCGTTACTATAAGGAGGTGGGCTGGCTGGGGTGAAGTCAGCAGGGGGACAGTGCACAATACACCTCTACGCAGGACGTCAGTGCAGATCTCATTCCCCCACGACGAATTAGAATTAGATGGCTACAAGAATGAATAGGTGTCTTTTAGACCATCGCCGGCTTCATAGTCGCTTATCATCTGGTGAGATTGAATTAAAGAGATGGTTCATCTAGCATGTAGTTGCATGTGTATCTTCAAATTAGATTTACTTTTAAATCTCTTGTTACATACAATACATAAATATGGCTTCTCCTCAGTGTGTGTTCTCATGTGTACTGTTAAAGCAATTTTTTGAGTAAATGCCTTTTTACACTCACTGCAGACATATGGCCTTTCTCCAGTGTGTGTTCTCATGTGAACTGTTAAAGCATTTTTTTTCGTAAATGCTTTTTTACACCCACTGCAGACATATGGCTTTTCTCCAGTGTGTGTTCTCATGTGTACTGTTAAAGCACTTTTTACAGTAAATGCCTCTTTACACTCACTGCAGACATATGGCCTTTCTCCAGTGTGTGTTCTCATGTGTACTATTACATCACTTTTTTGAGAAAATGTCTTTTCACACACACTGCAGAAATATGACCTTTCTCCAGTGTGTGTTCTCATGTGTACTGTTAAAAAACTTTTTCGAGCAAATGTCTTTTCACACTCACTGCAGAAATATGGCCTTTCTCCAGTGTGTGTTCTCATGTGTACTGTTAAAAAACTTTTTCGAGTAAATGCCTTTTTACACTCACTGCAGACATATGGCCTTTCTCCAGTGTGTGTTCTCATGTGTACTGTTACATCACTTTTTTGAGAAAATGTCTTTTCACACACACTGCAGAAATATGACCTTTCTCCAGTGTGTGTTCTCATGTGTACTGTTAAAAAACTTTTTCGAGCAAATGTCTTTTCACACTCACTGCAGAAATATGGCCTTTCTCCAGTGTGTGTTCTCATGTGTACTGTTAAAAAACTTTTTCGAGTAAATGCCTTTTTACACTCACTGCAGACATATGGCCTTTCTCCAGTGTGTGTTCTCATGTGTACTATTACATCACTTTTTTGAGAAAATGTCTTTTCACACACACTGCAGAAATATGACCTTTCTCCAGTGTGTGTTCTCATGTGTACTGTTAAAAAACTTTTTCGAGCAAATGTCTTTTCACACTCACTGCAGAAATATGGCCTTTCTCCAGTGTGTGTTCTCATGTGTACTGTTAAATTACTTTTTCGAGTAAATGCCTTTTTACACTCACTGCAGACATATGGCCTTTCTCCAGTGTGTGTTCTCATGTGTACTGTTAAACTTCCTTTAGTACTGAATGTTTTAGCACATTGGTGGCAAGATGGTTTTTTCCCTGTATGTTTTTTTAAATGTTTTACCAAATTCTTTTTGTACATAAATTTTTTGTTGCACACATCACAATAGAAACAGGCCTTAATGTTCTCCAAACTATTGAAATTATATAAATTCAACTTTGTGGGACTTTCTTCAATAATTTCAGTATCTTCATTGTTTGCCTCCTGTACCTCCGCAAAGACAGACTCTTCAGTTTCAATTTTCATAACAATCTCTTCCTTGACAGTTACAGTAGGTTTTGTGACATTTGAGTAATCAATAACCGACATGTGCTGAGTAGAAGTCACCGATAAGGTTGGTACTACTGCCAGAGAATACATCCCGATAGTACTATGTGTTATCTGGAAACAAAAGCACACTGTTATCCAATGTGATTTATTTAACGCAGGTATAAGAAGCACTCGTGGCTAGGCTTGCTTAGTCAATCTTCACTGATTATCTAAGCTAAGTGACATTCTGCGCAGCCACTATTTCGATGGCTGCTGTGCTTCGTAGAGCATGTTAAACTGTAGATCCCAGCTTTAGCAGTCATTAAGCCACGACGGAGGCTCATACGAACTTAGCATGGGCCAGGAGTTGCCCAACTATGATTTAGATTAGAGTATACAGACATCACTTTAGGTGAACAAGATCTTTCAGACCAGCTACTGTGAATGAGGAACATGTGAATGTAATGTTTGTTCTATGTCTGGCTGTTTTTACAAAATAAATGTATATAAGTATCAGCAATCTAGTTCCCATAGTACAAGCTTTGCTTAGTTTGGGACTAGAGTGTTTTGTTTGAAATGGCCATGAATATTTATTTATTTATTATTTGAATGTTTATGTTGCCTTCGACTGTCTCAGTACCTTAATGCCATTGTGCAGCATATCACACATGGTCCTGTCAGACCTGCAAGCCATCTCGGAGAACATGTGGCACTTCTGCAGCAGCCGGTGACAGATAAAGCATGCTGTGCTTGGCATATCTGTTTCCGAATCTCTATTAAGCTGAAACGAGTTTTATCATAATATTTTTGTAGGATACCTACCTATATGCCTGAAAGTCAAGTCACAGGGATAAAGTTGCCCTGACGTAGCTTTTTTATTTATTCCGCTCGCGACTTCGTTCTCGTCCCGTTGGATCCCGTTGATTTTCCGGGATAAAAAGTAGCCTATGTGTTAATCCAGGTCACGGATTATATATATTCCAAGTTTCATCCAAATCGGATCAGAACTTTTTGAGCCAATTCGTTACAAACATAAACATACAAAATCTTTCCTCCTTACAATATTAGTATAGATAAAAAACACTGTAAAACCTGATGTAGGTAGGTACCTGTGAGCTAGTAAGTTTCTTCAGCAGCTGCAGGAGGTGCTCGTCAATGTTCAGCATCCTGATATTCACAGCCAGACAAACTCTACACACAGAACTAGCCATTGTATGTAATGGGAGCTCAATCAAGAGGATCCAATCCACACAGTGTGGTGTATGTATGTCTCGATATGCAAGTACCACTTTTTAGTGTTGGTTGACGCTAAAATCGTAGGTTTAGGTAGAAAGAAAAACACAGGTAAGAATAAAATGATAGAGTAGGTAAATATACCGATGAAATCATACAATTTGTGTTTTATTTTCTTCCAAACTTCCGAAAGAGTATTTTTTTCTACGCTTCCGAGTTCCGAGCGTCAAGAAGTGAAATAAATACATGCGCCTCTTCTTTTTTTTTATGGCAATTCATTTTCGGCTCTCTTATAGCGACTGCGACCAACTTTTTTTTTTTGCTTAAAATAAATTACTTTCATCATAGAAAAAAGCTAGTCTATAATATTAGCAAACCATTTTTTTTCGGGATGATCAATTTTTCAGGGTAGGGTGAAGATGATGATTAATTAGGGAGAACTATATTATTTTGAATTAGTGAGCTACGAGTTACTATTACTCTTACATTTTCTGTAACAGATTATATAAAAGTTATGATATCTTTAAAATATAAATAGGTAACTTGCGACGCCAATAAAAAAAAGTAAAAAATAATAGGTTACTACTCTGAAGGTAATGCGAACGACGCTGTGGCACAGAATATTAGTAGATACATCGCTGTGGGTAGACCCCATTACATTACATCATTTAAGGTACGTGAACAAATCTGACAGTCGCCGCGTTACGTAAACCTTCTTCTTCTTCTATACCTATATATCCGTCATTTTGACAGACAAATTTGCCAGTGTCAATTGATGAATTTGAAATAATTTATGTCAAGTCTTCGGTCGTTTGTTTTGCAGAGAATAATATTATGGTGGATTTTCCCTTCTATAACTGAAACGAATTTTCACATTCCGAGAAACCACTTTACACACATAACGTATTCGGGTCAAATAGCTCGTAGTCTAAGTTTTGTTTTGTTGATTTGCGTTAAGCGAGAATCGAGAAACTCGCAGTTTTTGTATGGAGAAAAAGTTTGCAAATCTCCCGCTAGAGGCGCTTGTCGGATTTAAATACAAAATATACCTAGTTACACCAACTTATCTGTTCAGTTGACAGCGTCGCTAGTGTCGTAGTTTAGCGTCTTTTGTATGACGCGACTGTAGTTCCAATTTTGGCCACCCCTGAACAGTTAAGTTGGTGACACTGTAACACGCAAGTTGCGTCACGTTGCGTTTCGATCAACTAAACCGAACTGAGACTACGGGCCTAAGTAGATTGGCGAATGTTGTAGTGTAACCGCGCAGGGTACAAGATAAAAGATGTTTATTTGCATAAATAAGTGTTACAATTTGGTCTTATCTGTAGGAGGCACTTTAAAACTTATTCACCTTTTCCAGGTATCGCAAATGTTTTGGGCGCTTAAACTTAGGTAGGTAGGTAATTAACATTAATTCTGGGTACATACCTTTGGGTATGCACTATATTTTTAAAACATTTTTCTTTACTCCTTAAATCTTACATAAGGTACTTTCTAATTATTTTAATACTTACTTAAATTTGTTATGGCTAATTTGACTAGGTAGGTATTTAAGTTAATATTTTAATCACTTTAGTTTTAGGTATTATTCTTTTTCAAAGTAGGTAGTCTTCGGTTGAGTAAAGGCATTTTTTTACTAGGTATGATTTTAGTTTTCTTATAAATGGTTTTATTTTTGTTTCATTTTTTATGTCATTCGGTAGGTTATTAAAGATTTTGACTGCCATGTAATATGGACTTTTATTTAACATTTTTATTCTAGAATATGGTAGATAGAGTTTGTTTTTGTGGCGGGTGCTTACATTGTGTGTTTCACTAATTTTAAGAAAATTACTTTTATTTTTGTTAACAAATATGCATACATCCATGATATAAATCGATGGAAGTGTCAAGAGATTAAATTTAATAAAATAGCGTCTACAGCTTTGAGTGTTATTAATTTGGGCTAGGATTCTTACACATTTTTTTTGCATGATGAATAACTCATTTACATTAACACTATTTCCCCATAGCATTACTCCATATCTGAGCCAAGAGTAGGCATATGCGTAATATGCTGACAGTGCAGTATCTGTGTTTGTACTATATTTTAATTGAAATAGAGCGTATATAAATTTAGAAAGCTTTGTTTTAATGTGATCAATGTGAGTCTTCCAGTTTAGGTGAGTGTCAATATTTAAGCCAAGTAAATTAAATGTATGAACTGTCTCTAATGGGTTATTTTGAAAATCTATGTTTAATTTTAGGGTAGGGCTATTATATGATTTAAATGGCATTACTTTAGTTTTATTGTGATTTATTTCTAAATTATGTTCTTCAAACCAACATTTTACTGCGTTTAGAGTAGGTATTTTCCAAAATTAAATTGTAATTATCATATTTCTCACATTTGATCAGTATGGAAACGTTTTCAGCAAAAAGTATTGGTAAAGTTGTTTCTTTGTTAAATATTTTTGGGAGATCGTTTATATAAATAAGAAAAAGTATACAACCTAATACGCTTCCTTGTGGTATTGCACATGTTAAATCTCTAACTTTAGACCTTACTTCAATTATTTCTTTTTTATTTATATTGTAGTCTTCTACTTGGACAATTTGCATTCTGTTTTGTAAATAGGATTGAAACCAGAGATATGCTGGTCCACGAATTCCAGAGCCATATATCTTCTGAAGAAGTATATTATTATAACACTTTGTCATATCTAATAATAAGCCTACAACTATTTTCTTTTCGTCTATGAGTTGGAGGGCTTTTTGTACATACTTATAAACGGCTGTTGTAGTTGATCTCATTTTTCTGAATCCGTTTTGGCTGTCATCAAATATTTTATATTTTTCTAAATACCTATGCATAAAGTTGGTTGCACATAGCTTTTTCGAAAACTTTTGAGAAAGTTGGCAAGAGAGCTATAGGTCTATAGTTGCTAGGAATTTTTTTATCATTTTTCTTATGAATTGGTTTTACAAGTGATATTTTTAGCTGGTCAGGGAATACAGATACACCATCTCGGAAGCTTTGGTTAATTAATAGTACTAATGGGGCTGAAAGTTCATCAGCGCATTGTTTTAATAGAATAGGTGGGATGTCATCAATACCAGAGCTGTGTTTGTTTTTTATTTCTTTTATAATTTAAGGGTAAATCGGATACGTTATCGTTACGATACGCTTACGATTGTCACTATATCGGCAAACGACGGCGTTATGTCGTCTGCCGATATGGTCACCAATTTACGAAGGAAACAAAAGAATTATAAAATAAACTTTATTTGTTGTTAACTTAGGTACAATGATTAGTCTGAAAAATATAAACACTAGTCATTCTAGTCAACCGAGGATTACCCATAATGTAGATAGTAGACATCCTGGCAGGCGTCATGGCTCAGTCGGTATAGCTTTGCCTTCCGTGCTGTGGGTCGTGGGTTCGATCCCCACCGAGAACAAACACTTGTGTGTGGCAAACATAGATGTTTGTTCTGTGTCTGGGTGTTACCATATATCTATACTAACATTATAAAGAGAAAAGATTTGTATGTATGTTTGTAACGAATTGGCTGAAAAAGTACTGATCCGATTTGGATGAAACTTGGAATATAATAATATACCTATTGTCCGTGACCTGGATTAACACATAGGCTAGTTTTAATCCCGGAAAATCAACGGGATCCAACGGGACGCGAACGAAGTCGCGAGCGGAAGCTAGGTATTAACAAAAAAATGCCTGGATGTTACTTTGTAGTACTATGTCGATATTTATAAAAAAAATAATTATAGGTACTGTATCAGCAATCTAGTTCCCATAGTACAAGCTTTGCTTAGTTTGGGACTAGAGGGCGTTGTGTGTAATGTCCAAGAATATTTATTTATTTGGAGGTCCGAGCCTTTGCTTGACCCACCTTGAGATTACAAACCTTGTTTTTGCCCCCTAAACGCACCCTTCAGATCGTTTACCTACCTATATTTTATATAATGGCAACATTGCCATGACGTCACAGTCGGTCACAGACAAACCGCGCGCCGGCTAGCTGTGGCTTAAGTACGCTTTTGTTTTTCCCCCGATAACGTCGTGTGATCGTTCGTGCAAGCGTAACATAAAGAAAACCCTTCACTAGAAGATCGTTTAAGGTAAGAATCTTTGTTTATTATTCTAGTTTATTAATCCCGACTCGGGTCGACGGTTACAGCCTCACCCAGAGATAAAACCCAAGCGAGCTTGGACCAAGGGATTCTAAGTAATTGCGTATTATGAAGAAGAAATGGACCTGTCTATCTCTCCTTTTTAATGCACTATACTTACGTGCAGTAGAGTACCTAGTACCTACTTAATAGTCTACAGAATAAATCCTCTGTTGATCTATACGGTAACTGCGCATACGCCATTACCTACTCGAGCTGACGTCTCGAGTTGAGCCGACACGGCTCAACCAAACATGACCGCCCGGCCCAGCCGACGGATCAATTTAACACGATGACAGCTCAAACGAGCCGACGTCTCGACTTGAGCAATTATGGCTGCCCGGCCAAGCCGACGGACCAATTTGCACGACGACAGCTCAAACGAGCCGACGTCCCGACTTGAGCAATTATGGCTGCCCGGCCAAGCCGACGGACCAATTTGCACGACGACAGCTCAAACGAGCCGACGTCCCGACTTGAGCCGACGGTTCAATCAAACATGACCGCCCGACCTAGTCGACGGATCAATTTGGCGCGACGACAGACGACTCGACTTGGGCCGACGTGTCAACTTGAGCTCGACTTGAGTCAACGTTCCAATCGATACGTCGTATCAAATTTGACCCGACGGACTGAACCGAGTTTTCATGTCATTAAATGAGACATCACATTCCAGATGATGACCATAAGAGACATACTTCTCTTTTCGTCAAGTGCGGAAGACTATGACAAAAACGCTACAGAAAAAATAATCGAGGTGATCTTGCCATACATGCCAAGCGATTGGAAAGACTGGAAGGTCGAAAACCTCCAACCAAAACAGCTACTAGGCGATCCACCAGATCCGAGGTTGACAAATAAACTACGGTTTGCTATACCAACATCAGCCATAGCTAGCGCTTTCGCTTTGACAGAGCTATCCGAAAAAACCTATCGGAACATCAAGATGAAACTGATTAGTTGGTCGTTCACAAGAACCCTCGTATACGCGCCTTACTCTCTGGCTACAAAAATCCATGGAGACAACATGGACAATTGGCTCGAGGTAGTCAAATCGATGAAACCAATGCTAATATCGCGAACCATTGCAGACGATCGACTTAGAGTAAACTCGACCCCTCCAATGAGGCTCACTTTAACACCTCGAGAGACCCCGCCAAAAACGAGGCAACTGCAAACCCCAATAAGAGATGGTGGAAATACGGCTATTGCCGCCGCATTGCAGAAACAAACTGGAATGTTAGAAGCCATGATGAATAAAATGATGGAAACTTCATCTAACACGATCACTCAAGTGATCAGCGCAATTGGAACAGCGAGCAGCGCTCCACCAATAATGCCAGCGTCTGATTCAGAAATAACCGAAGCAGACTCTTCTTTTTCGGAACCAGAACCAAACTATGATCTCAGACATGACATGGATGTCCCACCTTATGATCCACCACCGATAACTCTCACATTTGACGCGATTACAACGGAGGCGGAACCCGCTATTCCACTGACAACCGATGCAATGGTTAAGAAGGGCACAGAGTGCCAACGTCTTGGAACTACTGCCTGGAACAACTTAAAATATCGGGAGGTAGAGAAATGCCTTCAAACCACTCAAATTTTCACTGCTATGAAGACAAACCCACAAATGGCGAACGCCACACCGAAATGGTGCACCGCAGAAATACTCCCTAAGTTTGACCAGACTTGTGGAGTTCTAACACATGCTCTCCTACTAATGAGAGATGGTTTCGAGAAAGGCATCCAAAAAGTTGCTCAAGAAGTAGGAGGATCGGTAGTAGCAGAGTCAATCCAGAAAAATCTGCTAAGCAAAGAATGTGACTATCGAAAACGATGTGATCAGGCTTTACAATATGCATGCGCCCGTCGTGCAGAAGTCATAGCGACAAGGCGGTCCTTTTATAAATCGTCCAACATAGGTCTGGATGGCCTCTTGCAAAGCATACCGCCTTCAGTTACTCATCTTTACGATGAAGAAAAACTTGCAGAGTGCTTTAACCAAAATGGTGGATATCATAATTTTTTCCGCCCAAAAAATATGTTAAAGCAAGAAACACCTACAATAAAAATTTCGACCGTACAAAACGTCGAAACCAAAAAGAGACAGGAAACACTACAGGTGCAAGAAAACCTCGTCAACAATATACGAAAAAGAAAGCCGATTTTAAAAAAGAATCTAATCGAGGCAAAAAATATTGACAATCAAAGATTCGTGGCTGGAGGGTTGAAATTAAAAATAAAAACATGGGAAAATATGGGTGCGGACCGACATCTTCTGAAAATAATTGGAGGTTACAGAATCCCTTTTATCAAAAAACCTCCTGTGACAAACACATCCGAATTACCAACGCATCTGTGGGAAATAAATTTTGACGCCACAATGCAACGGGAAATACAGGAACTCCAAACAATAGGGGCCATAGAGCGGGCAACCGCTCAATCGGGATTCATTTCACCTATGTTCCTAAAGAAAAAACCAAATGGCACCTACCGACAGATATTCAACCTGAAAGCCCTCAACAAGTACTTAAAACCAAAGAAGTTCAGGCTAATAAACTGCGAAAAAATTCCGAATTTTCTACAACCCAAAGACTACACCACGAAAATGGATATATCAAAAGCCTACTTCCACGTGCCTATAGATATAAAACACCGCCGATTTCTAATGTTAAAATTCAACGGCCGTCTGTATCAAATGACCTGTCTACCTTTCGGCCTAGCCACGGCGCCACAAACATTTGCAAGAATAACGAATTGGGTAGCAAACATTCTTCGAAATCATGGAATGCGAGTTGTGGTGTATTTGGACGATTTTCTACTGGCAAACCAAAATCCACAAATTTTACAACAACAAACCCTCCAAGCCCGAAAACTTCTCTCACACCTAGGCTGGCAGCTAAATCGGGAAAAAACATTAAACACGCCAGTCCAAGAGCAAGAATACTTAGGAGTAGTCTGGAACACCTTGACCAACACAAAAAGCATAAAAGACAAGAAAAAGATACAGACAAAGAAACAGCTGCTGGATATCATAAGAAAAAGTTACTGCACTTGGCTACAGGCAAAACGCCTTCTAGGGCGACTAACTTTCGCATCATTTGTGGTTCCTCAGGGCAAACTACACTGTCGCTTCTTACAGAGAGACAACAATCGAATGAAAAGATACCCAAGCTCAATGATATATCAGCTTTCGAAAGAAACCATAAACGACTGCAAATGGTGGCTCCAACATCTATCAGACGTGGCTCCGATTCACCTACAAGCACCAACAGTCTACATCACGACGGACGCGTCGGACATAGGATGGGGAGCTTCCGTGAATGGCCAAAATCTCAGAGGCACTTGGAATGTAAAACAACAGAAATGGCATTCGAACAAGAAAGAGCTATGGACAGTACTTGCAGCCATAAGAGAAAAGAAGGAGTTACTGCATCAAACAACGTGTCTAATACAGTCAGACAACAAAACTGTGGTAGCATACCTCCAGAAGCAGGGAGGAACGAAATCGTTAATTCTCTTGAAATTAGTCAGGATCATCTTCCTTCTAGCAAAAGATATTCATCTTACTATCATAGCCAGATACATTCCGGGGCGGTACAATTCAACAGCAGACAAACTATCTCGTAATCAAGGTCTCTCGGAATGGTCACTGTCCAACCAGACAATAGAAACCATATTCAACAAATGGGGCACCCCACAAGTAGACCTGTTCGCATCCAAACAGTCAGCAGTAGTGTCAACCTACGTCACCGAGGATCCCCGGGACCAGGAAGCCCTGTTCGTGGATGCATTCTCAAAGGATTGGAACTGGGATCTAGCCTGGATCTTTCCTCCACCATGTCTCATACCGAGAATTCTGTCCCATCTGAATCAAGCACAAGGTGTATATCTGGTCGTGTGCCCGAGGTGGAACAAAGTCTACTGGCGACCCGACCTGAAGTCCAGAGCAATTGCGCCCCCATTTACAATCCGAAATCTAGAATCGAACCTGATAGACCGTCGAACGAACTTACCCCCACCACTGGTGAAACAACTACAATTGGAAGTTTGGAGGGTACGGGGTGGCCCAAAGACATAAATACTTGGCCCCCGTCATATAGAGAACTTTTAAACAAGTCATGGAGAAAGAACACTTTAAAAACTTATCACGCCGCATGGCGAAGATGGAAAACCTGGAAGAAATCAGTGCTCGACCAATGAACCTAAACCGGAGCAGGTTGCCAAATACTTTTGTTTCTTACATTCCACTGAACGCTTAGCTCCAGCAACCATTTTAGTCCACAAATCAGTGATCTGCACATTCGCCAACCCTCTAAGATCAGAAATGATTTCTCAGCATCCTCTTGTCAAGCACATTATTAAAGCTATTTCTACCGAAAAGCCTAAACTGAGAAAACCTATCTGGAGTCTAGACATCATTCTAGACTGGTTAAGACAATCTAATGTATCCGAAGATAACTTGTATGAACAAGACACACTGCTCTTCTAATCTTACTGCACTCTGGTAGAAGAGTGCATGACTTAACCTTGCTTAGAATTTCACCTAAACACTGTCAAATTGCTGAAAACACTTTGACGTTCTGGCCTTTATTTGGCTCTAAAACGGATTCAGCTACTCATCACCAGCCAGGGTGGGTCATTAAAAGCAATGACATTAAAAATCTTGATGCCGTATTTTGGGTCAAAAAACTCATAGAAACCTCAAAATCGCGAAGATCAGCCAAACAGAGCTTAGATAGTCTATTTATCACTACACGAGGTGTTGTTCGAGAAGCCAGTCGGGCAATTATAGCAGGCTGGCTCAAATCCTGCTTCAAGGAAGCAGGAATTAATGCTACTCCGGGCAGTTGTCGAGCTGCGGTAGCAACGGACAAATTTACAGTTCAAGGTCGAGACATTGATGAAATCCTTCAAAGAGAAAGCTGGCGTTCCCATCAGACTGTCTTTAACCACTACTTTAGAGAGATCTCTTTGTCGAGAAATGACGTAATGCGTCCGTCAGATTATTTTCAATGTACATAGGTAATATGATAATTAAGATGTTAATTTAGCGAATCATTAATAAACCAATATCTTTAATCAGATAAAAGCCTTTATTGATACAATCAAATCACAGTACATACACCTCGCACACTTGCCGGCAGAACCCAAACACGTCTCAAGGTGGGTCAAGCAAAGGCTCGGACCTCCAAATATTACCGTTTTTCCCCCGAAGGGATAAAAACGGATATTTTGAGTCCAGCCGAAGCTTGACCCACCATAGTTTAATGCCTTGCCAGCAATTAAAAGGTACTGAAGCCACAGCTAGCCGGCGCGCGGTTTGTCTGTGACCGACTGTGACGTCATGGCAATGTTGCCATTATATAAAATATAGGTAGGTAAACGATCTGAAGGGTGCGTTTAGGGGGCAAAAACAAGGTTTGTAATCTCAAGGTGGGTCAAGCTTCGGCTGGACTCAAAATATCCGTTTTTATCCCTTCGGGGGAAAAACGGTAATATTAATTTTACGGCCAGGCGTCGGTTGACGGGCTCGATGATTTTATGTGACTTTGCAGTAAACGTCAAACGTACACACTCTGCATGCTGGAGAGCGCAGGTCACGGTATTGGTTTGACTCCCGTTTCCGCATTTAGACTCAAGATTGGTTCAGTATGGAATGTGAGGCTAGGAATGTAGCCAGCTGAACTCCTTTCAGAAGGTTCCTGCGGGCTTGAGAGCAGGACTCATAGTTGGTTCTACTGTACCGCCTCTGACAAGTCGCAATCTCTTCGCTGTCTTCTCTCCTTCACGCAATAACACTTTTTGCAAGCAGTGTAAAGTAAATTTTCAGTTGGTGAGCTGAGATGAGAATCACTCATTTCCATTACATAATTACGGCAGAGTTCCACCCCACTTGAATATACCACCCATTCGTACCAAGTGTTTCAGTTCCACCTTCATTATGCGAACAGCTAAATAATGGAACACTTTACCGGCGTCTGTCTTCCCTAATCACTTTAATCAGAATGTCTTCAAGACAAGAGTGAATAGGTGTCTTCTAGAGCGCCTTGCTCCATCGTATATTCCAACGTCTCTTACATCAACTGAGATTTAAATAGAAATAGATTTTTTTTTATTTTACGCAAAAACACATACAAAGATACAATTATATAAACATTAAATTACAGAGAATTATGCGTAATAGTATGCTCGCTCAGCAAATGCTAAAGGTGCACGGTGGCTCCTTTAGCGCTGGTTTTCAGGGGTGCCTAGAATGAAGTGGCGTTGAAGAAATTGTAGATTGAACTCAAAGGATGGTTCATCTAGCATGTAGTTGCATGTGTCTTTTCAAATTAGATTTACTTTGAAATCTCGTGTTACATACAATACATAAATATGGCTTCTCCCCAGTGTGTGTTCTCATGTGAACTGTTAATAAACTTTTTTTGAGTAAATGCCTTTTTAAACTCACTGCAGACATATGGCCTTTCTCCAGTGTGTGTTCTCATGTGTACTGTTAAATCAATTTTGTAAGTAAATGCCTTTTTACACTCACTGCAGACATATGGCTTTTCTCCAGTGTGTGTTCTCATGTGTACTGTTAATAAACTTTTTTTAGTAAATGCCTTTTTACAATCACTGCAGACATATGGCCTTTCTCCAGTGTGTGTTCTCATGTGTACTGTTAAATCAATTTTGTAAGTAAATGCCTTTTTACACTCACTGCAGACATATGGCATTTCTCCAGTGTGTGTTCTCATGTGTACTGTTAAATTACTTTTTCGAGTAAATGCCTTTTTACACTCACTGCAGACATATGGCCTTTCTCCAGTGTGTGTTCTCATGTGTACTGTTAAAAAACTTTTTTGAGTAAATGCCTTTTTACACTCACTGCAGACATATGGCCTTTCTCCAGTGTGTGTTCTCATGTGTACTGTTAAAAAACTTTTTTGAGTAAATGCCTTTTTACACTCACTGCAGACATATGGCATTTCTCCAGTATGTGTTCTCATGTGTACTGTTAAATTACTTTTTTTAGTAAATGCCTTTTTACACTCACTGCAGACATATGGCATTTCTCCAGTGTGTGTTCTCATGTGTACTGTTAAATTACTTTTTTTAGTAAATGCCTTTTTACACTCACTGCAGACATATGGCCTTTCTCCAGTGTGTGTTCTCATGTGTCTTCTTAAACTTCCTTTAGTACTAAATGTTTTAGCACATTGGTGGCAAGATGGTTTTTTCCCTGTATGTTTTTTTAAATGTTTTACCAAATTCTTTTTATCCAAAAACTTTTTGTTACACACATCACAATAGAAACATGATCTAATGTTCTCCAAATCATTTAAGTTATCTAAATTCAATTTTGTGCGACTTTCTTCAATAATTTCAGTATCTTCATTGTTTGCCTCCTGTACCTCCACAAAGACAGACTCTTCAGTTTCAATTTTCATAACAATCTCTTCCTTGACAGTTACAGTAGGTTTTGTGACATTTGAGTAATCAATAACCGACATGTGCTGAGTAGAAGCCACCGATAAGGTTAGTACTGCTGTCAGAGAATACATCCCGATAGTACTATGTGTTATCTGGAAACAAAAGCACACTGTTATCCAATGTGATTTATTTAACGCAGGTATAAGAAGCACTCGTGGCTAGGCTTGCTTAGTCAATCTTCACTGATTATCTAAGCTAAGTGACATTCTGCGCAGCCACTATTTCGATGGCTGCTGTGCTTCGTAGAGCATGTTAAACTGTAGATCCCAGCTTTAGCAGTCGTTAAGCCACGACGGAGGCTCATACGAACTTAGCATGGGCCAGGAGTTGCCCAACTATGATTTAGATTAGAGTATACAGACATCACTTTAGGTGAACAAGATCTTTCAGACCAGCTACTGTGAATGAGGAACATGTGAATTGAATGTTTGTTCTATGTCTGGCTGTTTTTACAAAATAAATGTATAAGTATCAGCAATCTAGTTCCCATAGTACAAGCTTTGCTTAGTTTGGGACTAGAGGGTGTTGTGTGAAATGGCCATGAATATTTATTTATTTATTATTTGAATGTTTATGTTGCCTTCAACTGTCTCTATACCTTAATGCCGTTGTGCAGCATATCACACATGGTCCTGTCAGACCTGCAAGCCATCTCGGAGAACATGTGGCACTTCTGCAGCAGCCGGTGACAGATAAAGCATGCTGTGCTTGGCATCTCTGTTTCCGAAACTCTGTTAAGCTGAAACGAGTTTTATCATAATATTTTTGTAGGATACCTACCTGAAAGTCAAGTCACAGGAATCACAGGAATATGCCTGAAAGTCAAGTCACAGGGATAAAGTTGCCCTGACGTAGCTTTTTATATTTATCATACACTAGCTTCCGCTCGCGACTTTGTTCTCGTCCCGTGGGATCCCGTTGATTTTCCGGGATAAAAAGTAGCCTACGTGTTTAATGTAATTCCAGGTCACGGATTATATATATTCCAAGTTTCATTCAAACCGGATCAGTACCTACTTTTTGAGCCAATTCGTTACAAACATATAGGTACATACAAATCTTTCCTCTTTACAATATTAGTATAGAATAAAAACACTGTAAAACTTGATGTAGGTAGGTACCTGTGAGCTAGTAAGTTTCTTCAGCAGCTGCAGGAGGTGCTCGTCAATGTTCAGCATCCTGATATTCACAGCCAGACAAACTCTACACACAGAACTAGCCATTGTATGTAATGGGAGCTCAATCAAGAGGATCCAATCCACACAGTGTGGTGTATGTATGTCTCGATATGCAAGTACCACTTTTTGTTGGTTGACGCTAAAATCGTAGGTTTAATTAGAAAGAAAAACACAGGTAAGAAAAAAATGATAGAGTAGGTAAATATACCGATGAAATCATACAATTTGTGTTTTATTTTCTTCCAAACTTCCGAAAGAGTATTTTTTTCTACGCTTCCGAGTTCCGAGCGTCAAGAATATAGGTGTTTAATATTTCTTTCAACTAATGAAAAAAACGAATAAAAAAAATAACAATAACATTCGTTAAAAAAAATGGCGGTGTTCGAATATTTTTAATAACACATGTTATTTCACTTCAACACAAGGTGAACGTATGTAGGTAATATTTTTATTATTCACTTTCTTTACTGCATTGAAATTTTAACCTACGTTTGCTAGATATAATGAATAATTTTATAACTCACCACGAAAATTATTCTTTCATTTTAATGCATTGAAATTTGAACCTACGCTTCCTAGATATAATGAGTAATTTTCATATTTTCATTAGAGTGACCGGCCTGAAGGTAGTGCTATGTGCCGGGAAGCGGCCGTTTAATTTCATTTCCGGCTTCATCTGCATTTTTGACTGTGTACTCTATTATCTATGAGATAAAGCTCAATATAGAATGAACCACTACTTACGATAATTAAGTCGTTTAGTGTATATTTAACAACATTGATCTGCATTCAATTGTATGCTTTAAGTTGGTTAAAATAAAACACAATATAATTTTTATCCAAGGATCATGAATACAATTGTTATTTTTGGCAAATTGAATGAGTGACAATGATTGAATGAATGAGACCTAAGAGACGAAAATTTATTTAGACTTGCGATTTGCATTTTTGCGCCATCGTTAGATGGAAGAAAGTGTTTGTTTCGAAGTCGTATTATGTGAAAAATGCCGAGAATAAGTTCGGATATATGGAACCATTTCGATCAATGTGCGCGCCGATGCGCCGGTACATTAGAATAGAATAGAATAGAATAATTTTTGGCAATAAAAATTATTCTATTCTATTCTATTCTAATGTACAGGCGCGGCGGCGGTGGCGTCGCAAAGTTGGCTACCTGCAAATACGGCAAGAAAAAGTTTTTATTTTATTGAAATATGAAAAGTAAACCTGTGTAGGATGCCCTTATATTTCTTATCTGTGGACCGTTCGTGTGAACGGTGAATGTTTTTGTCTATGAAAAATTTTTTGTGCTCGCTCTCTGCTAATATCAATCATTCACTCATGCGTATAAATAAATTTATCTAAGCGAGTTTATCGAATAATTATTCAAATAAAATTAATCATTAAAAATAACGATATATTTTTTTATCGTTATAACATTAACTAATAAAAAAAATTAACCGATATTGACACCTCTAGTCAAGAAGTGAAACAAATTATAGGTGTTTAATATTTCCTTCAACTAATAAAACAAACGAATAAAAAAAAATAACACAATCATTCGATAAAAAAAATGGAGGTGATCGAATATTTTTAATAACACATGTTATTTTCAAGACAACGTATGTAGGTAATATTTTTATTATTCACTTTACTGCATTGAAATTTGAACCTACGCTTGCTAGATATAATGAGTAATTTTAAACTCATCGCGAAATTTATTCTTTCATTTTACTGCATTGAAATTTGAATCTACGCTTCCTAGATATAATGAGTAATTTTCATATTTTCATTAGAGTGACCAGCCTGAAGGTGGTGCTATGTGCTAGGAAGCGGCCGTTTATTTTAACTTCCGGGGTGTTTAATTTATTTTCCGATTTCATCTGCATTTTTGACTGTGTACTCTATTATCTATAACATAAAGCTCAATATAGAATGAACCACTACTTACGATAATTAAGTCGTTTAGTGTATATTTAATAACATTGATCTGCATTCAATTGTATGCTTTAAGTTGGTTAAAATAAAACACAATATAATTTTTATCCAAGGATCATGAATACAATTGTTATTTTTGGCAAATTGAATGAATGAATGAGACCTAGGAGACGAAAATTTATTTAGACTTGCGATTTGCATTTTTGCGCCATCGTTAGATGGAAGAAAGTGTTTGTTTCGAAGTCATATTATGTGAAAAATGCAGAGAATAAGTTCGGATATATGGAACCATTTCGATCAATGTGCGCGCCGATGCGCCGGTACATTAGAATAGAATAGAATATAATAAATTTTGGCAATAAAAATTATTCTATTCTAAAGTACAGGCGCGGCGGCGGCGGCGTCGCAAAGTTGGCTACCTGCAAATACTGCAAGAAAAAGTTTTAATTTTATTGAAATATGAAAAGTAAACCTGTGTAGGATGCCCTTATATTTCTTATCTGTGGACCGTTCGTGTGAACGGTGAATGTTTTTGTCTATGAAAAATTGTCTGTGCTCGCTCTCTGCTAATATCAATCATTCACTCATGCGTATAAATAAATTTATCTAAGCGAGTTTATCGAATATTTATTCAAATTAAATTAATCATTAAAAATAACGATATATTTTTTTATCGTTATAGCATTAACTAATAAAAAAAAATAACCGATATTGACACCTCTAAAATAAATACATTATGCGCCTCTTCTTTTTTTTTTTTATGGCAATTCATTTTCGGCGCTCTTATAGCGACTGCGACCAACTTTTTTTTTTTGCTTTAAAAAAATTACTTTCATCATAGAAAGAAGCTAGTCTATAATGTTAGCAAACCTTTTTTTTTCGGGATGATCAATTTTTCAGGGTAGGGTGAAGATGATGACTAATTAGGGAGAACTATATTATTTTGAATTAGTGAGCTACGAGTTACTATTACTCTTACATTTTCTGTAACAGATTATATAAAAGTTATGATATCTTTAAAATATAAATAGGTAACTTGCGACGCCAATAAAAAAAAGTAAAAAATAATAGGTTACTACTCTGAAGGTAATGCGAACGACGCTGTGGCACAGAATGTTAGTAGATACATCGCTGTGGGTAGACCCCATTACATTACATCATTAAAGGTACGTGAACAAATCTGACAGTCGCCGCGTTACGTAAACCTTCTTCTTCTCTTCAATAATGGCCTGTGTCCGTCATTTCGACAGACAATTTTGCCAATGTCAAGTGTTAAAATTGTAATAAATAAGTCAAGTCAAGTCATTTGTCAAGTCGGCTGTCGTTTGTTTTGAAAAGAAAATGGTGGATTTTCTCTTCAAAACCTAACACGAATTTTCACATTCAGAAAAACCACTTTACACACATTTATTCCAATGGCTCACACTTTATGTTACGACCTAAGTATTATTGGTTAAAATTCCACCAAAATTAAACAACAATACTCACAATAACACAAGAAAAACTATTAAAATAAAAGTGCTATGTGTCGTTTCAAAAAATGTCAAAACTCGTGTCCTTACATAAACCTTCTTATTCTTCTATACCTATATATCCGTCATTTTGACAGACAAATTTGCCAGTGTCAATTGATGAATTTGAAATAATTTATGTCAAGTCTTCGGTCGTTTGTTTTGCAGAGAATAATATTATGGTGGATTTTCCCTTCTAAAACTGAAACGAATTTTCACATTCCGAGAAACCACTTTACACACAACGTATTCGGGTCAAATAGCTCGTAGTCTAAGTTTTGTTGATTTGCGCTAAGCGAGAATCGAGAAACTCGCAGTTTTTGTATGGAGAAAAAGTTTGCAAATCTCCCGCTAGAGGCGCTTGTCGGATTTAAATACAAAATATACCTAGTTACACCAACTTATCCGTTCAGTTGACAGCGTCGCTAGTGTCGTAGTTTAGCGTCGCGTAACGCAAGTCGCGTCACATTGCGTTTCGATCAACTAAACCAAACTGAGACTACGGGCCTAAGTAGATTGGCGAATGTTGTAGTGTAACCGCGCAGGGTAATTCGGATACGTTATCGTTACGATACGCTTACGATTGTCACTATTTCTTGATTAAAGCACGTGAATCCAACGACGGCGTTATGTCGTCTGCCGATATGGTCACCAATTTACGAAGGAAACAAAAGAATTATAAATAGTTATTTGTTATACAAGAGTGCAAAGTTGCTTTTTAACCGAGTGTTCAATTTTGATGACCGAGCAATCGAAGGATTCTAAAATTGAATCACGAGCGCAGCGAGTGATTCAAAATTAGAATCCTGAGTGTTAGCGAGGGAATCAAAAGAGCACGAGGTGAAAAATCTTTGCACTCGAGTGCAACACGTAACTTTTCATTCCACCTCAGCGAGGAAATGACTAAATGCAAAAAAAGCAAATTGAAAAAAGAACACCAAGAAGGTTCCGAGTCTGAGTTTTTAACAAATTAAAAAAAAGTTGTATGATATATTCGGCACCATAGAGGTAGCAGTAAATAGGTTTAATGTTTTTTTTAATTCACAAACTTAGTGCACACGATGTTCTAAATTCAATTTACTTTATCCTCTAGAGAATAAAAACGGCTTTTCCACTCAGATATTGAAGATTAAAAATACTCTTTCCGAGATGGTGGGATGAAAATAAACTTTTCATCCCACCATCTCAGAAGGAGTATTTTTAATCTTCAATATCTGAGTGGAAAAGCCGTTTTTATTCTCTAGAGGATAAAGTAAATTGAATTTAGAACATCGTGTGCACTAAGTTTGTGAATTAAAAAAAACATTAAACCTATTTACTGCTACCTCTATGGTGCCGAATATATCATACAACATTTTTTTAATTTGTTAAAAACTCAGACTCGGAACCTTCTTGGTGTTCTTTTTTCAATTTGCTTTTTTTGCATTTAGTCATTTCCTGGCTGAGGTGGAATGAAAAGTTACGTGTTGCACTCGAGTGCAAAGATTTTTCACCTCGTGCTCTTTTGATTCCCTCGCTAACACTCAGGATTCTAATTTTTAGAATCCTTCGATTGCTCGGTCATCAAAATTGAACACGCGGTTAAAAAGCAACTTTGCACTCTTGTATAACAAATAACTATTATTTGTTGTTAACTTACAATGATGTACATTAATTAGTCTCAAAAATATAAACACTAGTCATTCTAGTCAACCGAGGATTACCTATAATGTAGATAGTAGACATCCTGGCAGGCATCATGGCTCAGTCGGTATAGCTTTGCCTTCCGTGCTGTGGGTCGTGGGTTCGATCCCCACCGAGAACAAACACTTGTGTGTGGCAAACATAGATGTTTGTTCTGTGTCTGGGTGTTACCATATATCTATACTAACATTATAAAGAGAAAAGATTTGTATGTATTTGTAACGAATTGGCTGAAAAAGTACTGATCCGATTTGGATGAAACTTGGAATATAATAATATACCTATTGTCCGTGACCTGGATTAACACATAGGCTACTTTTAATCCCGGAAAATCAACGGGATCCAACGGGACGCGAACGAAGTCGCGAGCGGAAGCTAGGTATTAACAAAAAAATGCCTGGATGTTACTTTGTAGTACTATGTCGATATATATAAAAAAAATAATTATAGGTACTGTATCAGCAATCTAGTTCCCATAGTACAAGCTTTGCTTAGTTTGGGACTAGAGGGCGTTGTGTGTAATGTCCAAGAATATTTATTTATTAATTTTACGGCCAGGCGTCGGTTGACGGGCTCGATGATTTTACGTGACTTTGCAGTAAACGTCAAACGTACACACTCTGCATGCTGGAGAGCGCAGGTCACGGTATTGGTTTGACTCCCGTTTCCGCATTTAGACTCAAGATTGGTTCAGTATGGTATGTGAGGCTAGGAATGTAGCCAGCTGAACTCCTTCCAGAAGGTTCCTGCGGGCTTGAGAGCAGGACTCATAGTTGGTTCTACTGTACCGCCTCTGACAAGTCGCAATCTCTTCGCTGTCTTCTCTCCTTCACGCAATAACACTTTTTGCAAGCAGTGTAAAGTCAATTTTCAGTTGGTGAGCTGAGATGAGAATCACTCATTTCCATTACATAATTACGGCAGAGTTCCACCCCCCTTGAATATACCACCCATTCGTACCAAGTGTTTCAGTTCCACCTTCATTATGCGAACAGCTAAATAATGGAACACTTTACCGGCGTCTGTCTTCCCTAATCACTATAATCAGAATGTCTTCAAGACAAGAGTGAATAGGTGTCTTCTAGAGCGCCTCGCTCCATCGTAGATTCCAACGTCTCTTACATCAACTGAGATTTAAATAGAAATAGAAATTTTTTATTTTACGCAAAAACACATACAAAGATACAATTAAATAAACATTAAATTACAGAGAATTATGCGTAAAAAGTATACTCGCTCAGCAAGCTTTAGCGCTGGTTTTCAAGAGTGCCTAGAATGAAGTGGCGTTGAAGAAATTCTAGATTGAACTAAAAGGATGGTTCATCTAGCATGTAGTTGCATGTGTTTTTTCAAATTAGATTTACTTTGAAATCTTTTGTTACATACAATACATAAATATGGCTTCTCCCCAGTGTGTGTTCTCATGTGTGCTGTTAAAGCAATTTTTTGAGAAAATGCCTTTTTACACTCACTGCAGACATATGGCTTTTCCCCAGTGTGTCTTCTCATGTGTACTGTTAAATCACTTTTATGAGTAAATGCCTTTTTACACTCACTGCAGACATATGGCTTTTCCCCAGTGTGTCTTCTCATGTGTACTGTTAAATCACTTTTATGAGTAAATGCCTTTTTACACTCACTGCAGACATATGGCATTTCTCCAGTGTGTGTTCTCATGTGTACTGTTAAATCACTTTTATGAGTAAATGCCTTTTTACAATCACTGCAGACATATGGCTTTTCCCCAGTGTGTCTTCTCATGTGTACTGTTAAATCACTTTTATGAGTAAATGCCTTTTTACACTCACTGCAGACATATGGCATTTCTCCAGTGTGTGTTCTCATGTGTACTGTTAAATCACTTTTATGAGTAAATGCCTTTTTACAATCACTGCAGACATATGGCCTTTCTCCAGTGTGTGTTCTCATGTGTACTGTTAAAGCACTTTTTACAGTAAATGCCTCTTTACACTCACTGCAGAAATATGGCCTTTCTCCAGTGTGTGTTCTCATGTGTACTGTTAAATCACTTTTATGAGTAAATGCCTTTTTACACTCACTGCACACATATGGCCTTTCTCCAGTGTGTGTTCTCATGTGTACTATTACTACACTTTTTTGAGTAAATGTCTTTTCACACTCACAGCAGAAATATGGCCTTTCTCCAGTGTGTGTTCTCATGTGTACTGTTAAAAAACTTTTTTGAGTAAATGCCTTTTTACAATCACTGCAGACATAGGGCCTTTCTCCAGTGTGTGTTCTCATGTGTCTTGTTAAATGACTTTTTTGAGTAAATGCCTTTTTACAATCACTGCAGAAATATGGCCTTTCTTCAGTGTGTGTTCTCATGTGTACTGTTAAACTTCCTTTAGTACTGAATGTTTTAGCACATTGGTGGCAAGATGGTTTTTTCCCTGTATGTTTTTTGATATGTTTTACCAAATTCTTTTTATTCAAAAACTTTTTGTTACACACATCACAATAGAAACATGATCTTATGTTCTCCAAATCATTGAAATTATCTAAATTCAACTTTGTGGGACTTTCTTCAATAATTTCAGTATCTTCATTGTTTGCCTCCTGTACCTCCGCAAAGACAGACTCTTCAGTTTCAATTTTCATAACAATCTCTTCCTTGACAGTTACAGTAGGTTTTGTGACATTTGAGTAATCAATAACCGACATGTGCTGAGTAGAAGTCACCGATAAGGTTGGTACTACTGCCAGAGAATACATCCCGATAGTACTATGTGTTATCTGAAAAAAAAAAGCACACTGTTATCCAATGTGATTTATTTAAAGCATTTATAAGAAGCACTCGTGGCTAGGCTTGCTTAGTCAATCTTCACTGATTATCTAAGCTAAGTGACATTCTGCGCAGCCACTATTTCGATGGCTGCTGTGCTTCGTAGAGCATGTTAAACTGTAGATCCCAGCTTTAGCAGTCGTTAAGCCACGACGGAGGCTCATACGAACTTAGCATGGGCCAGGAGTTGCCCAACTATGATTTAGATTAGAGTATACAGACATCACTTTAGGTGAACAAGATCTTTCAGACCAGCTACTGTGAATGAGGAACATGTGAATTGAATGTTTGTTCTATGTCTGGCTGTTTTTACAAAATAAATGTATAAGTATCAGCAATCTAGTTCCCATAGTACAAGCTTTGCTTAGTTTGAGACTAGAGGGTGTTGTGTGAAATGGCCATGAATATTTATTTATTTATTATTTGAATGTTTATGTTGCCTTCAACTGTCTCTATACCTTAATGCCGTTGTGCAGCATATCACACATGGTCCTGTCAGACCTGCAAGCCATCTCGGAGAACATGTGGCACTTCTGCAGCAGCCGGTGACAGATAAAGCATGCTGTGCTTGGCATCTCTGTTTCCGAAACTCTGTTAAGCTGAAACGAGTTTTATCATAATATTTTTGTAGGATACCTACCTGAAAGTCAAGTCACAGGAATCAAAGGAATATGCCTGAAAGTCAAGTCACAGGGATAAAGTTGCCCTGACGTAGCTTTTTATATTTATCATACACTAGCTTCCGCTCGCGACTTTGTTCTCGTCCCGTGGGATCCCGTTGATTTTCCGGGATAAAAAGTAGCCTACGTGTTTAATGTAATTCCAGGTCACGGATTATATATATTCCAAGTTTCATTCAAACCGGATCAGTACCTACTTTTTGAGCCAATTCGTTACAAACATATAGGTACATACAAATCTTTCCTCTTTACAATATTAGTATAGAATAAAAACACTGTAAAACTTGATGTAGGTAGGTACCTGTGAGCTAGTAAGTTTCTTCAGCAGCTGCAGGAGGTGCTCGTCAATGTTCAGCATCCTGATATTCACAGCCAGACAAACTCTACACACAGAACTAGCCATTGTATGTAATGGGAGCTCAAGAGGATCCAATCCACGGTCTCGATTATGTAGGTACTACAAACAAATCGTAAGTTTAGGTAGAAAGAAAAACGTAGGTAACAATAAAAAGAGAGAGTAGCAAAGGAGAGTAGGTAAATACACCAGAAATCATAGAATTCGTGTTTGTTTCATTTTCTTCCTAACTGTTCGTAACTTCTTTGGTAACTTCCGAACGAGTATTTTTTTCGGCGCTCTTATTTATACCGAAAAATTTATTTTTGCTTAAAAAAAAATGTTCTCACCATAGAGAAAAATATACTTTACTATATGTTAGCAAACTACATGAGCAATCATTTTTGTTTGGATGCTCTAATCTTCAGGGTAGGGTGATGATGATGATTAAGT
Source organism: Eulithis prunata (assembly GCA_918843925.1). Lineage (NCBI taxonomy): Eukaryota > Metazoa > Arthropoda > Insecta > Lepidoptera > Geometridae > Eulithis > Eulithis prunata. The sequence continues at coordinate 870,278 of OU974035.1, forward strand.
ATGTGAGAATTATGAACTATTTTTATTTTGAATTACACATGACCTACGAGTTACCTACTATTACACTTACATTTTCCGTAACAGATTATCTAAAAGTTATGGTATCCATCTTAGGTATCCATAATGATAGGTATGTAGAACTTATACTAAAATATAACTAGTAGTTCGCCCCGAACTGAGATCTCGTGATGGTCGGAGGTTAATAAAACCCAAACAATTTTTATTGACCAATGGTTGTAATAAACTTTGCAAATCGCTTCGAAATCGCCGTCTAGCTATAGACCAGTCTTACTTGAACTACAAAATCATTGAAACTCCAAGAAATGGTAGCTCACGTTATACTGGGTTTGCCAATTTTATAATTTTTACAACAACTCAAAAACTATTAGACCTAGAATCAAAATAAAAACGGTTTTGGAATGTCTAAACCAAACCCCTATTATATTATGACACCCCACTTGATATTATTGTACGACTTTTTTTTTACTCCGTATGGACCCTCATAACTTCACGACCCCTTGACCGATTTACTTCATTTAACAAACCAGTAAAACTTAAGAGTACTATCCGTATACCTACTAAATTCTGTGAAGATCGGATAAGCGGTTCAAAAGATCTCGTCGAACAAACATACAAACATACAAAGCATTTTCGTCCAAGCTGTCACTAAGATCTCGATCGCTTCGCTCACTAGATCAATTAAATTTTTTACACAGTAGATACATACCGTACATACCTACAGTATATGGCATTAAGCGTCCATGACGATATCGTGTCGTTGGTCGTATCGTGTCTGTCGCAGTGTGAAAAGAGCCATTTATCTATCGTTATCTGTTATTTTGTATCATTACGTGTAAGTATTATTTTAATAGTGTTGTTTTCTGAATACGCTCAGTGTGTTGTTATCCGTGGTCTAGGTAAGTAGGTATACTATATATTTTATTTAAGTACTTACCTATGTAGGTATTGGTAGGTACCTAGGTAGTATAGGTACCTAAAAAGGAATAAAATTTAATCAATAATACCTAAGTACCTGAGGAGATCATTGTAGGATATGTGTCCTCCTACGAAAAGGGAATATCTTCCACGCCGAGTGACCTTTGGCTCGGGGTCCGAGGACCAGCTGTTCGGTAGTATTACTTATGTTCAAACTCCGTGATAACTTCGTTTGCGCGATCTAGGATAGTTCTCATGTAGCGAGATAGATGGCGCTACATACCTAATCAATAATCATTTATTTGGTAGGTAAGGGTTATTACATGTCAGAATAGGGTAGACGAGTAAGTACCTATATTAGGTACTTATTTACACAATAAGTTCATAGGTACCTAATACAAATAAAAAATAATAATAGGTACTTCATACTTATAAGTTCAGTTCAATTTTATTGCAGATTATATAGGTCTGTACCTATTTTTTATATACCTACTGTAGAATACTGTACTTTTAATCCCTGGCTCACTGATACACCGAGCTGGTCTTCCACTGGCCTCCGTCCGTGGCTGTCCCCGTCAGCTAACTCTCCCGACCCCCTTCGTCTCCCGCCCTCACGTCGGGAGACATTGACACTTGACAGGTCGGGAGTTTGACACTGACAGTTACCTAACCACTCGTGCATGTGAGATAGGGTTACACACCTACTGAATAGATGCAAACACTACAACCCCTTTCTTATTTAAATATTTTTTATCAACAAAGCCTTTTAGTTGTCCCGTATAGAATCATACTATGGTGTAAACGCACACCTCCGCACAAAGCCCTAGATTACAATATAGTTGTTATTAGCCTCATGCAATTCAGTACCTACTGATCAAAACACGGACCCATAAAGACAGCTTCATCATGTATAGGTAGGTACATACATTTTATTACACGCTGGCACAAATACCAAATGTGACCACACTACCTACAATACCATTGAATCGAATGTGGATAGCTTTTGGGCTTGGGCGTGACCGCTTTCTGTTGGCCTTCCACTTTATACTTAAAGACAAATAGCTTTGTTTCTTCTTAAGTATCTTCTAGCCAGTTTCCTTATTACATGCTATCGTCTTTCTCAAGTATATACGGCACTGGATAGCAATTTCGGGACGAGCTTAATTCAATTCATTTACCTAAACCATAGGATTTTATAGAGAACACTTATTTATCAGTTTCCTCCCCATAGCCTTATAAACTATCTTTTTCTATTAAGTACGCCAGCACTTCAGCTCTTTGTATCCAGCCTCCATACTCCTTCCCCTTTTTCATCTGTCACTTATGGTGATCTCTTACTTTGAAATCTTACTAACAGACATTTATGTCTACATACCTATATAGGCCTCTAAGCACAGAAATCTTACGTTTATCCGCCTTACTTGCAAAGAATAGTCTGAAATCGTGGTTCACGTCACAAACCAAACCGCTATATACTTACAGGCATATACTTACCTACTATACTTATCCAGTATTTACATAAAGTATGTTAATATCGTTTTTTTCCTAAAATTTTCTGTTTTAGTGTTCGACTAATCTATTTATCAGTCAGTGGTCAATATAGAGCCAAGATATATAGATGATGAGACTGTTGCGCAACTATCCGAACAAACACTAAACTGCCCAGTCACGTGCTGTCGACCATTATAACTTAAACACTGCTATAGAGGATGGATAGCTCAAACGACTAATACATTTTTTTACAAACTGAGAACTTGTAATAAGTATCTTTGTATGTCAATTCCCTTTTAGATATAGTCGTACTTCATGATTAGGAGTAGATGCCTACTGATAAAAATTCTGGTACTTGTAACGGTTTTGCACTAGATTCGAACCTAAACTCACAGGACTTTCATCCACTATAACTGTATAGTATATTCTACATAAGCACAGTTCCACGCAAGATAGAGGATACTGTCGCTCGTCGAAACCTACCACCGACATTAATATACCACCAGCCCGACCTGCATTGGTTCTGCATTTCGCAAGGGCAGAGTTCAAGCATAAGACAAGTGATATTTTAGAATATCTCCGAGCACTCTAAAAGGTCACACAGTGTAAGATCTTCTCTTCTCTTAGCTATGCCTACACGATTGAATACTATGCGATTGTCCTACACGTTGTTGATTCATCAACATTGTATACCCTGGCGTGTCCATATTAAACAGGGTTTCTTTTGATATCATAAAAGCTTCGTTTTGTCTAGGTAGTAGTTCAATAGCATGGAAGACTCCTCCGTTTCAGTCTGACAACATGACTGGCAATGATATTTCTTGTTGTTCCCACTGATAATCTGAATCTTTTACACCAAACTATTTTTTTTTTTTTTTTACAATTTACTGGAAACGTTTAGGCGCGCACGTTACATCAAGCCTTTCTATTCGTATCATTTGATGTTATAATTCTAGATGAACTGCATCCGGTTGCCCTTTTATTTATTTATTTAAAAATTTCACACAACAAGTAGTGCTAGGCCATTTTATTGCCACTCTATTTAATTGAAAGCAGGTTTGAACTCAAGACATAAACAAATAAGTACATTATAATTTGTGGATATCACACAACGTTATTTTAGTCCTAAACTGACCAGAAATATATCTTTGGTAACACTATTCCATATTTTTTCTTTGAACATCGCAGCGTTACATACTGTGTTTTACGTGTACCTACCTACTCATAAAATTACACATCACCATTGTATTTAGGAATAGAAAGATCGAAAGTCGATTAAATCCATTGAATGCATGAATGTATGAACATACAACTCCTTAAAACCGTCATTACAGTTCAAAACTTCTTATTTCCCTGTTATTTGGTCTGATTTAGTTTACGCTGATTTCAAGTTAAAATACGTCTAATCTAAACCTGTCATTTCCTTATTTCAAAGGTGCTTTACTACCATCTCAACTAATTTTATTCGGTTATTTACGTGTAGCACACAGCTTTCACTAGTTATGCCTAATTTTCTTTTTTAAAGTCAGCACTGTCACAACACAGCACCATTGAACGTGAACAAAAGGTTGATCAATCATCAGGAACCCCTTTAATGGTAAGCCTTGTCCTTTGTGCAACCAATTTAATGGTAAGCCTGTGCTACCCATTCAATGGTAACCCGGTGCAACCAATTTAATAGTAAGCCATGTCCTTCGTGCAACCAATTTAATGGTAAGCCTGTGCAACCAATTTAATGGTAAACCTGTGCAACCAATTTAATGGTAAGCCTGTCCTTGCAACCAATTTAATGGTAAGCCTGGACCTCTGTGCAACCAATTTAATGGTAAGCCTGGACCCCCGTGCAACCAATTGAATGGTAAGCCTGGACTTCTGTGCAACCAATTTAATGGTAAGCCTGAATCTCTGTCTGTACGACAAATTTAATGGTAACCCTTGATCAACAACCACGTGTCCAGTTCAATGGTACCTAAGTAAAGCTTAACTAGTAACCAAATAGTTAACAACGCACACAATAATTTCATAATTAAACTAACATTGCTTAATAATACTATTATAATTTGGTGAACTCTCCCATCGCCTAGCGCCTGTTCAATTAATAGAAGGTACCTAGATAAAATTTATATATTTAATTTACCTAATGAATTCATTAGTAACAGTTTACTAGTAGTAGGCCATTGATAGTAGGACTAAACCAGAAGTGAATACTTAGATAGACCCAATTTAAAATTATATGAAGTGCTACTAACAGCTTGGTATACCGCAGGCTTAATGCTACGAGTTGTACCTACTAGGAACGCATTTCCTATGCGCGCGCATTCCCGCGACATACTAGCGCCACCTTCCGCCAAAACTCTCAGGACTCGGTTGTCAACAAAAGTTAACAATTCTAGTACATTCTACTTTATATTTCTGAGCTATAAGAATCGTGCATCGAACACATTTGCCTCAAAACTTTATTCTAAAACTTCCACATAAATAAGTAGGTAGGTACCTACATTAGTAAAATCTCGGTGAAATAAATACACCTAGATAGGTAGGTACGGTAGGTATCCTTGTGTAGATTCGTACAATGCAAGCAACAACTTTTACATGAACTAAACAAAATCAATCTACTAATCACATTACAAATCCGCCACTGAACATCACTAGCAGACCGAATGTGGCAACATTATTGCAAGTCCTACGATGGTCCTGCCTAATGTCAGCGAACTGTTCAACATTGAATCTAGGTCATTTATGTACTTACTGAAAATCACCGAAGAAGATCTCCTTCTACTTCTTCTTTTTTTTTTTTTTTTTTTTTTTACTTAACTCTTTTTTGTATTGTGAGGTATGCAGGTATAATATTTTTCTCAGTATAATAAAGTACCTACCTAGGTATTAATAATTTTTATACAATTTAGTACTATGTACCTAATTAGGTACTTGTATCAGGCAAATCACCATTTCACCACTTTTCCACATATCGTTCCAAATCACATCTCAAATCAATCACATCATAATAGGTAGGTATGATACCTACTACCCACATCGATCAAGACGGGTGACCAAACCAACCAATGAGCCATGTATAACTAGTAAAACGCTCTATTATGTTTTATACAGATATACTCAATTCATTATAAACACTGCGCTGGGCTGGATAAAAACCCAAAACGCAACGATAGCGCGCGATAATCCTACCTATGGCGCACTCTAGTTAGGTTCTGGTATACAATGTAAAGTGGAAAGTGTATGTAAAGAATATTATTGCATGTATACATGACGTTGTCATAAATGTCAACTGTCACCTGCGTGACAGTAATAACTGAATGACAACCTAAAAAATAAGAAGAAGGAGCATTGGGTGGTTAACCTATGAGATATTGTAAAAGAATATTAATTAGAGAAATGTATTTATTATTACGAATAGAGCCTTTGTATTTAAATGAACACTGAAGTTTGATTTACGAAGTAACAATGTGACGTGCAAAAAGACGACGTTACAGCTCAGAAGTGGAAAGATGGAAAAAAAAATATAAAGTTTTTCCAATGCCCATGTCGCCATCGAAGACAAACCATCAGTACGGCTGGATGAAGTTCTAGATGACGAGAGGAGTGAGATACATCCTCAGACTCAGAGATGACTAAGTGAATTGTGACTTGTAGCTGCCTTATCGCATACAGCCACAGCGACCGGCTGCCAGGAGTTGAGATGTACCTACTACATATTACAGGAAAGTGAATCTCCATGGTAACCATTAATAAAAGGTACATTTTTCAATAAGAATATGAGAATGTTAGAGCTCCCATGAGAGTATTTTGCGACATAACTCAAGAGCACTGATATCGAGCATGAGTGTTATGGTAACATAACTAAAGAGCTTGGATTTTGGGCAAGAGTGTTATGTGGCAGGATACAAATTAAAATGAAATAAGTATGATAGGTGACATAGTTGAGAGCTTTGATATCAGAGTGCTAGAGTGACAACTCTGAGCTTTTTATTTCCAATTTACATAAAATTAATTATTGCGATTGACCATTTTTATAATTTTGAAGTACTGATGTTTGTATCAAATGTGATATGCAGTGGCAATCATAAAAAGCACTATAGGTGCTATAAAGTGATAAAATATTTGACATAAATGCTATAAACTTAACCTTGGGAAACATAGAAATGGTCGGAAGTGATTTGTTTAAGTGTCATTAACATATTATACACTGATAACAAGTATAGAGGCACATTTTTATTTAATAAAAAAACCGATGAAAGATGACAGACTACATGCAAACATAGAATTGAGCGAGTGAAAAAAAAAAGAAGAAAGGGATATTATTCAAAGTATGAAGAGATTAAAACGTAAGTGACATTTATAGAAATTTAAAACTAAATACAGTGAAAATTTATTAGAGAGTATTCAACCTTACAGAGTGAATTTAAATTAAGACGAAAAAATAATAATAAGTGAAACTAGTATATTAACTATTAGTGAATAAAGGACGGGTTTAACGCGATGTCTATAGATGAATCACGACCAAGTGAAGGATTCTAACGACTGAATGACGATCGCAGAAAGTGAATGACTGAATGAATGAAATACTTTATTATGTACCCTATTGACAGCTTATACCAAAAAAATAAAAATAAAATAAGATTGCAATATTACGTACAATGAACGGTCTTATCTCTACGAAGCGATTTCTTCCAGACAACCTTTGTAGTGATTCATAATAATTGAATTACGAGCGAATCATGTGATTTAAAGAGCGACGCGAGCGATTCATGGCTCTTGATATGAAGTAATTGTAAGTGAAGTAATTGTAACTTAAGTAATCCATTTTATCCACATTTATAGGTACTCTACTTTAAACCATGACTACGACCTAAAGAAAGATTAAGAGAAAATACACATTGAATGCTTATCGAAAATGTCGACCAATCAAATCTCGAGGAGTTATTTGCGCAAGGAGTTTGTGTCGAGTATTTTGCGTTAGAAGGTTGTGTACGTATAGCATTGAGATGAAAGTCGAATATATTGATGTGTTCTAAATTCAAAAACAAAAAGTGATTAAAAGTGTTATTTATCGACTGTTTTCAGTGCATAAAATAAGCTTTTTAGAGGGGGAAATCACACTTTAATTTCAATTTGAATAACACTGATAATGCGAACCACCTGAGTATTCGAGTATAAAAGAATACTACGACAATTGCATTAAAGCAAAAATAAAGGTAAAATGATAATAATAAGTGAAGGTACAGAAAACCAATAAAAGAAAAACAGAGCTAATGAGTATTAAACAAAATAAAAGGGACAAAACAACTAGAATGGAGCTAAGCGATTAAGGATAAAATGTGACAACCAGATAAACAAACGAAAACCTTATAAAATCCGGAACTATCAAATAACCAATTTTTAAAAAAATGAACCCTACATACAACTTCATTTATTTATGTGTGAGAGAGATAGATAGATTTAATTGAGATTGGGCATGCAGCACCTTCCTACCAAGAGCTATACAGGAAAAGTAGTAAAGACAACATCGAACTGCAGCACAATTGAATCAATAAGCGAACTGGAGGTACTCAATGAAATTAAAAACTTAAAACCTGGAATAAGTCTTGAATCTGATGGGTTTAATAATGAAGCTATCAAACTATTCAATCATATTACCTACCTACATAAGATGAAAATACACACACAGAGTCCGTACCTGAGAAATGATGTACCTACTTCAGACGTAATATTCATATAAAAATAAAACTGATGATATACAAGCTTTAGAACAGGTATACAGCAAATACAGGGAATTCAACAGGCTCCTTATAATAATAGCCTTGTAGTAAAGCATGCAATAGCATAATGTTACCATGTTACTATTAGAAAACTTGAAGAATTCGAGGAAATGATTCGTGCACTTAAGGGTACACTTTTCAGGCAATTTGTATACTTACTATTTATGCGAGAGTGGGCTAGACTCAGGTATGAGTAGTATAGAGTACAAAATACTCCCATCAATATAACGGTGCTGATTGCCGCTGAAAAGCGTTGAGCGAATAAAAATTTTTGGTTTTGAAGATCGTAACTTTCAAATTATATTTTGTTAAAATATGGCTCTGAGCCAGGGTAGATGGCCTAACGATTCCAAACAGTGAAGTAATCATCATTTAGTGTTTGTATGGAAAAAAGAGCGTAAAGTGTAACGTTTGCAGAGAAAGCTTAAAAATACCTACAAAATGAACGTAAACAAAACAAAGTCCATACGAGCAATGAAAAGGAGCATATAAAAAAAAAACAGAATGTGTTGAGCCGTTTATTGCATAAGATCATGTAATTTAATGACATAAAATGAATCTCTGTGAATAAATGATTGATTGAAAAAAAAATCACGAAGTGCGAAGCGATTTAATGAGACAAAAAAAAACTAAGCTTTCAAGCTAAAGTGGAAATGTGCGGGACATATTTCACGTAGTAACGACAGCAGATAGACCACTCATACTACTCGATAGAAAGAACCATTAGGGTAAAGAAATGTGAGAAGACCATGCAGCCGGTTGGCTGGTTACTTATATTATCCAATCCAAATTGTTGAGAAAGGCTGGATCAGCTAGAGGATAGTGGGAAAAGATGCAGGAGATCTACACCCAAAGGGAGATCTATATATCAGAAGCTGGAAGAAAATACTAACATAGTTTATAAATCATTTGAATATGTAGGAACTAATACGCTTAAGGGAGATATTAGGCAATATAAGGCATTATTACTATTGTTACATAATATGATACGATGAACGAGTTCACGAAGTTCACATAGTGTGCACGCTGGTTTTCTCCATTTCTCTTTACGGCACTGAAAAATGGACCATGAAACCACTTACCGCAAGTGAATCGATGCGTTCTGGATGTGATGCCGCTAGATATGATGCCGCTAGAGACGGCTCCTGAGGATCTCATGGACAGCCAAAACAATCAACGTCTCCATTCTGAAAGAACTTAAGTTGGAACGCACTAAGCGTCAGTCTTTTATTTGCATCCAGCGAATACTTTACATCGAGCACTTTAGTAGAGGTTACTAAAGAAGAGGGAGGAGCCCAAAACACTGGTCTGATCAGGTGTCTGAACAGCTAGAAACCCCAGTCAACGTCGCGATCCATCAAGCCGGAGACCGTGGTAGATGGAAAACACAAATTGAAATTTCCTTGCACAGATTCACGATACCCAACGATGGGGCACAGATAAGGAATGTTAATATAATAATGACGATGATGATGATGAGTCAAAAAGTGATTTAGAAATTAAATGCATTATTATTATTGAGTTTAGATTTTCATCAACTCAACTTAAAGTTCAAGTGCGCATCATTAAATCCAGGTGGATGTTCTTGAGAACTGGAAGTTACTAATTGGACATCAACAGAGAGTTCTGATGATAAAGAGTAAAACTAAAAGTAAGGTAAAACTTACGGATGATTCTGCAGGTGTTAAGGATAACTGCTTTTTGTAGAAGTGCAAAGGTATGCTTCGGCAAATCAAGAAGGGCGAGTGATAGAAATAGTTGCTTAGGGATAACACCGCTTGAGGAAAGGACTATCGGAATGATGGAGACAGACCTTTCAAGTCTCCACATCCTGGTTATTTCATTTTTGAGATCTATAATATACTATTGATTAATGCGGTGATGAAGCAGAGAATGATTTGGAAAATAAAAGACTATAATATTATTATAACGATGATAAGACAAAGAGAGATTTGGAAAATAAGACAAAATTATCCAAGAAGAACAATAGAAAATATGAGTTGTGGACACAATTTCGAAATTCTGATAATGCTGACTATACATGATATGATTATTTGTACTACATGTACACGTTGTACCTACTAATTGTTTTATACGATAGATAATATTGCACTACTAGCGAAAACAGTATTTCAATACAAAATAATATTGACTAGCATCTTAGCTCGAAAGAGGTAGAGTAGGAGGAGAAAAGTATATATTAAACTAAACAATTGATTTTGCCTACTCATTTGAATAGCTACTCGACCTGCTAATGTTAAGCAGGTGAATACTTTGTCCAAGACGCACTAGAACATATGATCCCTAATAGAGAAAACTAAAGTTATCAAGTGAACTGGACTTAAAAATTACGAATTTAACGTCATGTTTTGAGTTCCAGGATAAGTGACAAAGTGAAAAGTCAGTGATCGGCGCAGTCGGAGCTGTAGCCGTTACAGTTGCTACAGAGTGAAAACACGATGCAGTGATAGTCACAGTCGCCGCAGTTACAGCCGGCACTGTAGCTGATGCAGCCGCACCAGCAGAAATTGACAGAAAGCATGACTAAGCCGTAGCAGCAGTCGTTGCAATGGCTACAGAGGGAAGACACGATGCAGTGGTAGCCACAGCCACCGCTGTAGCTGTTGCAGCCGCACCAGCAGAAATTGAAAGAGTGACGAAGCAGTCGATGCAGTGAGCAGTGAGTCACCGAGCTGTGTCACGCACGGTACAGCAGAAGTCACAGTCGTCAAAACAGTTGTGACTGGCATACGCACTTGCCGCTCAGGTATGATTAACTGACGACTTGACTGGCATACGAACTTGCCACCCAATCTATGATTGACTGACGACATGACTGGCATACGAACTTGCCATCCAATCTATGATTGATTGACGACATGACTGGCATACGAACTTGCCACCCAAATTTGATTATTAAGTGAGAACATGACTGGCATACGAACTTGCCGCCTAATTGATAATTAAGTGAGGGCATGACTGGCATACGACCTTGCCGCCCAATTGACGATTAAGTGAGGGCATGATTGGCATACGACCTTGCCGCCCAATTGACGATTAAGTGAGGGCATGACTGGCATATGACCTTGCTGCCCAATTTGACCATAAGTGAGGGCATGACTGGCATACGACCTTGCCGCCCAATTGACGATTAAGTGAGGGCATGACTGGCATATGACCTTGCCGCCCAATTTGACGATAAGTGAGGGCATGACTGGCATACGACCTTGCCGCCCAATTGATGATCGAGGGAGGGCAAGACTGGCATACGACCTTGCCGCCCATTCCACGATTAAGTGAAGGCATGACCGGCATACGACCTTGCCGCCAAGCTTGAGATAGTCGCAGTTCTAATCTTGATTAATGACGCTAATTTTGATAGATATAAGAAAACTGCATGTTAGCCTAAAATAAACTTTAACACTAACTAAAGATTTCATAAAGTGATATTATAAATAAATAAGAAAACTTAGCATAATTGCTGGATTAGAAATATATCAGAAAATGTATGTTTAAAAATTAGTATTATGAATGATGTCCTTAATGTGGATATATTAATTAGTTAATATGTATTGGTGCAAAATAGATTTATTGTGAATTGTGAACAAATTAATTTGTATTTGTGCAAATATTTGTATTGTTATGTATTTATGGCAGGTACTCTCGATTGAATCGAACGAAGAGACTCGTTCTAAGTAGGATGGCCGACTGTAAAGAATATTATTGCATGTATACATGACGTTGTCATAAATGTCAACTGTCACCTGCGTGACAGTAATAACTGAATGACAACCTAAAAAATAAGAAGAAGGAGCATTGGGTGGTTAACCTATGAGATATTGTAAAAGAATATTAATTAGAGAAATGTATTTATTATTACGAATAGAGCCTTTGTATTTAAATGAACACTGAAGTTTGATTTACGAAGTAACAATGTGACGTGCAAAAAGACGACGTTACATGTATTTTGTGTGATCAATCAATGTTGAGTAAACTTCAAACCACGCGTATTATGGTTTATCGATAGAAGTAAGTCCCGCTTTAGTCTCCTTATAAAGAGTCTTTTTTTTTTTCTTCACAAAATATAATCAAACACAGTACCTACCATGACGACACGCAGCACTACACGTCATGCTTCAGCACGGCGCCGCCGTCTGATACAACATGTAGCAAACAACCCTTTTTTTTTTTTACGTATTCCTGCTGCCGGATTAACGGGCCAATTCTACAAACAAACTTTTTAGCCGAAACGCAGCAGAATCGAAGCTCTTGTACTCCCCAGGTCATTTCACTCTCTAATACTTATTACATAAGCTTTTACAGCTGAAACGCAGCTGAAATATAGGTGTTTCCCTATCTGTCTTTAGACTATTTTGATTAATCCAATCATACAGCAACGCTTCAGCCAGCTGCAGATCAATCGAACCATAGTTAGAACGAAAAAACATTGTGTGGAATTGAACCGCTGATCTCAACTTTTTCTAGATCCGTTGTCATTGAGTTGAATAAGGCATACAAATTAGACAACACAGGTAATGTACGTTATATTACATAAACAAATGAACCAGTAGATACTAATTTATTGGCAGTGAAAAATCATGCAGTATCAACGGGGCTCGCACGCTTCCAATGGCCAAAACACTAATTTCAACAAAGAAAAACAGACATACCCGACTCTTTTCCTCCTTTTTTGAAAATTATAGTTTCTACAGACCTTTATCCTCGTCGCCATTGTAGAATACTGTACTTTTAATCCCTGGCTCACTGATACACCGAGCTGGTCTTCCACTGGCCTCCGTCCGTGGCTGTCCCCGTCAGCTAACTCTCCCGACCCCCTTCGTCTCCCGCCCTCACGTCGGGAGACATTGACACTTGACAGGTCGGGAGTTTGACACTGACAGTTACCTAACCACTCGTGCATGTGAGATAGGGTTACACACCTACTGAATAGATGCAAACACTACACCTACCTACTTTTATTATATATTTTTATTAACTACCTACCTAGTTTATTTTATATTTTAGGTAGGTTTTTTGTTTTTTATATGCCTATTTTACAATCATGTTTTTTCGATGTTCAAAAATGGTACCTAGGTAGTTTGAGATAGAGATCAAGGTAGACATTTTTAACTTTATACCTTTTTAGGTATTTACTTTACTTTTCTACGTCATATTCCACGTAGGTTTAGGCACCTAAGTATAAGTACCTACCTACTTATTTTCCTACTAGCCGTCGCCCGCGGCGTTGCTCACGTTTTAAGCCCTTTAGAGTGTGACTTTTCAAAATTCCTTTCTTAGTGCACCCCTACACTATATAAGGATACTACCCTCCAAATTTCATACCTCTAGCACTTATAGTTTAGGCTGTGCATTGATTCTGAGTCAATTTCAAAAGAGTTTTATTAATATTGATGATGATAACTTCCTGGTCATCATAGACACATGGGTCTGAGGTCTGACATAGACCCTTACCTCACCAAGCAAACGGTACCAAACGTTGCTTGCTATTATTGATCGAGTGAGCGAAGCGAACGAAGATCTTAGTGACAACTTGGGCAAAAATGCTTTGTATGTTTGTTCGTCGAGGTCTTTTGAACCGCTGAGCCGATATTCACAGAATTTGGTAGGTATACGGATAGTACTCTTACTTTTAAAGTCGCTAATAAAGAGTAGGTAAGTATTGAAACCCTTTGTGAATGCTAAGGTTGCAAAATACATGGCTAGTTTTTGAACTCCACCGTTTTTTGATCATCACGTCAATCCGTTCATCATGTGCAATCTTTATGTAGGTAGGGTAGGTAATTTATATAAAAGTTTATTCACAAAGAAAATTACAACTAATACAGTATTTACAATATTCACAATATTTACAAAATACAACATGAAACAGTTGAGCTATCTACAAACCGTTGCAAACGATTTATAGATAGCTCAACTGGTCCAAATCAGTACCAAGGAAGCGTGCCCAAGACACTGGCTGCATTGCCGCGCTGAATAGCAATGCTGATACGCTGGCCTATAAATATATAAAATAAGAAATATTTATGTATTATAGAGGTTAAAAGATCGATCGATACAGACAGATAAGCTTACAGTCGTTTGTAAACAGAAGATATTTAAAGGTACCTACCGACATAATTGCGAGTCACACCAATCAATAATATATATTCTTGGATATATCACCCAACGCCCTCTAGTCCCAAACTAAGTATAGCTTGTACTATGGGAACTAGATTGCTGATAGAATACATATATACATTTTTTTTGTAAATAGGCGACAAGTATTTAATTCACAAAGAAAATTACAAATAATACAGTATTTACAATATTCACAATATTTACAAAATAAACATGAAACAGTTGAGCCATCTACAAACCGTTGCAAACGATTTATAGATAGCTCAACTGGTCCAAATCAGTAAATAAAATATATATATTTGTAAATATATATACTTATCATACATAGTATCACCCAGACAGAACAAACATCTATGATATATGTACATTTATCTATCTATATGATATACTAGATGATACCCGCGACTTCGTACGCGTGCGAAACTTTACACCAAAATAACTGATAACCAGCATACGATGAACCTCGTAACAAATGGCTGCTTTTGGTTTAGAGAGTTCAAGCTGTATCTAGGAATCCTTGTGTTGTGTGATGTTCGTCTGCTGTACTGAGGGATCCTATACTCAGATCGAGCTCAAAACGAGGCAGGAAAATGTTAAAAATTGTTAGAACTGATAACACTAATAGAAATGTTGAAATGGGCGAGCGAAGTGGTTTGAAGCTTGCTTGTATTTTGGATCAGCACGACGACGTCAGGTTTGCGCCTGAACAGCTACTCGTATATAATACACTAGCCGTCTCCCGCGGCGTTGCCCGCGTTAGAGTGTGACTATTCAAAATTCCTTTCTTAGTGCGCCCCTACACTATATAAGGAACCTACCCTCCTAATTTCATACCTCTAGGACTTATAGTTTAGGCTGTGCGTTGATTCTCTGTCAGCTTCAAAAGAGTTTTATATATATTGAATAAAAATACATATACATATACATATACCTACCTACTTGTTCTACTCAATGTATTAATGATAAGTTTCTACCTATGTTGTTTTATCTTTTTGTTGTGTTGTTATAGGTATATAATGTATATTGTGTCCAAAATTAAGGTCTTTTCTTTCTTTTCTTTTCTTTATTTTGCAGAAATTCAAAATGGAGGCGGTTATATTCGATGGCAAAACGCTGTCCCTCAAGTACGAGTCTAACTACCCTCTTCCGAAGATCACGAACGATACTGACGTTATAGTGAGGGTCGAGTACGCTGGTGTGTGTGGCACCGACCTACATATTATACAGGTAAGGTTACGTGTGTGTGTAGTGTACTACTTCTGATAACTTGGGAGGATTCAAACGCTTAGTACATTAGATAGATAGATAGATAATACGTTGATTTGTCTCTGAAACCCACATCAAAGTTTACAACATAAACAGGAAGCAAAACTATTGCGTAAGTATCTAATAACTAAAACTAAAATATAAACTACTAGCCGTCGCCCGCGGCGTTGCTCGCGTTCTACCCTTTAGAGTGTGACGTTTCAAAATTCCTTTCTTAGTGCACCCATACACTATATAAGGATACTACCCTCCAAATTTCATACCTCTAGGACTTATGGTTTAGGCTGTGCGTTGATTCTCTGTCAGCTTCAAAAGAGTTTTATATTATATTGATTGATGATTGATGATTGATAAGGCAATAAAACAATACAACAACACTACCTGCCTGCAGGCGACGCCTTATTTTTTCTTTTTTTTATAAGTAGGTAATTACGTGCGTAGGTATTGTGTGTGTCGCAGTATACAAAGAGGTTAGGTATAGCTCAGTGTATTATTGCTCGAGAGCAACACTGATTTTCAGCTATCACATTCATTGGATTACTATTACTAGCGTATGGAACAGACGCCGCGAACAACAAGTTTGCGCTATGAGTTGTTGCCGACCGGCAACAACACATTTAGTCGCTCGCCTACGCTCATCGTGACCGCATGCGCATACGCTAGTAATAGTATCTCAATGATCACATTACACTTTCTGCAGACATTCTGCAACCAGACTGGAGGGCATTGTGAATTTGTGAGAGATGTCCATGAATAATTATTTATTTTCAGGGAGAGTTTCCGGCAACCAAAGAGCGCCCTCTGCCTTTAGGGCACGAGTTCAGTGGCACTATTGCCTCAGTGGGTAGCAAATCCATCTTCAAGAAAGGCCAACTTGTAGTGGTGGATCCTAACAGGTGGGTCCACAGATAAATGCAGGGTTGCGGCGCCACTCTAGTATCCCGAGTTCATACTTAGTACGAGCCTGCAATCAGTGCTTTAATTACGATTAAATATGACAGTCGTAATCGTATCGTGACGCTAGCGTATCCAAGACACACTGCGTAGTGACACTACAATGATCGGCAGACGAACTGGCGTTAATGTGATCAACTCTAAGTTACTTACCGGCCTTCGAGGACGACATTCTGAGAACTACTGTCACTGCTCCGTTCGGGATGTTTGAGTTCACGTACATGACCTTTGGTCTGAGAAATACGGGCCATGCCATTATACTATTTTGTGTTTGCTATTAAGTTGCATAACTTTCTAACTGCTTATCCGATCTGCATAGAATTATGTAGATCGATAGATAGTCATAACACGTTTTACTGGTAAGATTATCACGTAAATCGATCAAAGAGTTGAAAAAAATGTTTCTTGAAATGTCTCTATTTTGGGAACATCGCGAGATCAGTGCCTTGATCACGAATAAATGTGACAATCGCAAACGTATCGTAACGCTACCGTATCCGAGATACACTGCGCGGTGACACTACAACGGCTGGCAGTCGAGCTGGCAATATAACTAGAATACGTTAACGCAGCGACTGTCAGATTTGTTCGTGATAGAGGTACTGTTCGGGACAAACTACTAGTTTACCTTTCCTTCCTCAGTCCATGCAATCTTTGCGACAACTGCCGTAAGGGCAAATACCACTACTGCTTGACTGGTGGCATTAACAACACCATTGGTATCTGGCGGCCCGGTGGATGGGCTAAGTACTGCTGCGTGCCGCAAGAGCAAGTGTACGCACTCCCGGAAGGCATTACTGCTGAGCAGGGTATGTAGCGTCATGCCGTCATTTGTCTTGTCATGCATCATCATGTCATGCTTTTAATGCTAAAGCGTCATGTATCATGCACATTGTCATGCATCAACATTGTCATACTTCTTAATGCTAAAGCGTCATGTATCGTGCATCTTGTCATGCATCATCATGTCATGCTTTTTAATGCTAAAGCGTCATGTATCATGCACCTTGTCATTTGTCATGTATGCGTCATGCTGTTAATATGTGCCAAAAACCGTAACGTGTTCTTTTGCAGGAGGTCTCTGTGAGCCGTACTCCTGCGTCGCACACGGATTCGACCGTGCCTCTCCTTTGCTCGTTGGAGAAAAGATTCTAATCGTAGGCGCTGGCATCATCGGTAAGTTAGTCAAACTACGCTTAACTCGATCTCTATAGAAAAAACACGTAAGTTCGATCCCCACCGAGAACCAAATATTTGTGTGTACAAACATAGATGTTTGTTTCATGGCTGGGTGTTACTATAGAAAAAATAGTCAAACAATAATATTATGTGGCCAAGTTTGGCATTGACAGTTGACGGTCATAATAAAGAAATAAAACAAACGACAGCCGACTTGACGCAGACTTGACTTGACTTATATTATTAAAAATTCATCACTTGACATTGGCAACATTGTCTGTCAAACTGACGGACACAGGCCATATAGGTTTAAAAGAAGAAGAAGAAGACCAGAATTCGCAAAGTTCAGAAGCAAATCCTTAAATTATAACTATTCTTTTATTTCAAGATTAGACCAAATTGTAAAACTTATTTAGACAAATAAACTTATCTTGTATCTAATAATTTATTGTTACGTTGATAAGCTTAAACTATGCAATAATATTTTTATCTTTATCTTATCTTCACCCACAGCAAACTAATGAAACTATATAAGGTTATGACACTTATCTATGCAAATAAACGTCTTTCTACTTGTATCTAGACTCTAGATACATGTAGAACGACGTTTATTTGAAATAAACCTCTTTGCCTTGGATGTTTTGTCCTCTAGTCTAGACTAGAGGATAAAAAATCCACATATAGAATCATGCCACCTATCAATGATTCTCACCTAAAACAAAAACACTCTTCTTCTAAATATATAAAACTCTTTTGAAGCTGACTGATAATCAACGCACAGCCTATACTATAAGTCCTAGAGGTATGAAATTTGGAGGGTAGTATCCTTATATAGTGTAGGGGTGCACTAAGAAAGGAATTATGAGAAGTCGCACCTTAAAGGGTCTAAAATTAGGAACAAAAATTGTAACCAAATAATGCGTATGCTGCTACTACGCGAGCAAAGCCGCGGGCGACGGCTAGTATATTACATGTCTGCCATAGACTAACATGAAAAAACTACTTCAAATTTCATGCACTTCATAGCGATCGTGACAATCTACATATATTTTTATCAGGAAATCTCTGGGTCACCACTCTTCATCATCACGGACATAGGGATGTTACCGTATCAGAGATGAACAAGACGAGGCTGGACATCGTTAAGAAACTGGGTAAGAGTCACAGGGCTACAACTCAGTCAGTAAAGGTCTACCTTCCGTTTTGTAGCTTGTGGGTTGCCACATGCAAAGGGTCTGGGGCAAATTGGATGGAGCCCAGGTTCATATTTTTTTTTAAACTTGCAATGATTGAATTTTGTTTGTTACAATACACTTGCAATGAAGTTTTTGAAAATGTAACAATGTCATTATAAAGCAGCGGGTATCATTAGTTATTAGACATTTTACTTCGAAATAATATGTGTCTTTTTCAATGTTGTTTATAGTATTTACAGGTGTTTACGTCAAATAATTAGTTTATTTTGCGTTTTCGTGACTGCTACTGTATGATAGATTATTATAAAACTAACAAAAGTTCACTAAATGTATGCAAAGCGGGACCTAAATGTCCCAACGTCTTTTAATGTGTCGGGGTTTTCAGGGAATCCACCCCTGAGAACAAAAATTTGTGTGTGGCAAATATGTTTCTTCTATCTAGGTGTTAATATAATTATGTATTTATAAAAAATGTATAGGTAGGTAGGTAAGTATTCTATCAGCCATCTAGTTCACACTGTTAAATCTTTGCTTAGTTTGTGACTAGAGGGCGTTGTGTGAAATCCTATCCTACTAATATTATAAACGCGAAAGTTTATAAGTGTAGATGGATGGATGGATGTTTGTTACTCTTTCACGTAAAAACTACTGATCCGATTTGGATGAAACTTGGAATATATATTGTCCGTGACCTGGATTAACACATAGGCTACTTTTTATCCCGAAAAATTAACGGGATACAACGGGACGCGAACGAAGTCGCGGGCGGCACCTTTTTTTTTTTTTAATGTTATTAGCAATGGAACAAGCTGATAGCTCACCTGATGTTAAATAGTAACTTCTGCCTATAACAATGCATTACCTCACAGAGCAAGTCCAATGAGGACGTGCCCTGTAAGGCAATGCACTGCGTCCATCACTCTGAGACGTAAAGATGTTGAAGTCTCATGTGCGTGTAATTACACCGGCGCCCTTACCCTTCAAACCGGAACACAGCAATGCAACCTAGTGTGCAATAATATTTTATTGATTATTTTTACAGAAACCGGCTTCAGATTGATAACACCTGACGTGCTCGCAAAAGAAGATCTACTGTATGATGTCATCATTGATTGCACAGGTGAAACCCTTGACTAGTTCTTCTTGACCGTAATACTCTTGACAGTGTGGTTGTGACTATAAAAGTTGTTGCACTTATGTAAGATTAGCTTGTGGTTTCCTTAGTGCTATAGTACAAAATAAGTTATAATGTATTTTTAAAACAATAAATAAATAAAAAATAAAAAAAAAAAAAAAAAAAAGCTGTGCCCGAGACTAAATGCGCGTGCGAAACTTTCCACCAAAATATCTGTCAACCAGTTTACAATGAACCTCGTAGCAAATGGCAGCTTTTAGTTTAGAGAGTTCAAGCTGTATCTATTAATCCACGTCTTTCATTTCAATACAATATAGCCTATGTTTTTTTTTTTATGAGCTTATAGCTAAGCTTTAGGCTGCCAGCACACCTGGTTGTAAGTGTAGCTGCAGCCTAGGGTGGAGCACGCTTAGCTATAATCCACCTATTCACTTTTTTTTTTATGTTGAATAAATGTGACAGTTGTAAGGGTATCTTAACGCTAGCGTATCCGAGATACACTGCACGGTGAGTCGAGCTGGCGTTAATGCGCAATATGAATCGAATACGTTACGTTTACGCAACGTAACGTTTGCGTAACGTAACGTTTACGTAACGGACTGTCTGGGGTCAATCGCGCTAAGTTGTAACAGCTCACCAGTTACTGTTACGTTATGGCCGAATTACACTGTGAATCAATCTAGTTGAAAGAACTCCTGGGAGTCAATCTCTCTGACACACTGTGTAAATCTGCCATAACGTAACAGTAACTGGTGAGCTGTTACAACTTAGCGCGATTGACTCCCAGATTTGTTAGTGATGATACCTCAGAACGTCGGACCGTTAAGGTGCTTGGTTGATGACGATAATGTTGGTTTTCAGGGGTTGGAAAAGTGATGGAAATTAACTTCAACTACATGGCCCCTGGTGGAAAGTATGTGTTATTTGGATGCTGCCCTCCAACCCACCAGGCTTCGTAAGTACCTATAGAATATAAGGTAGGAAAATCTTCAAAATATATAAAACTCTTTGGAGCTGACTGACAATCAATCAATGACTGACAGACGTCATAGCTCAGTCGGTAGTAGCTCTGCCTTGCGTGCTGTGGGTCGTGGGTTCGATCCCCACCGAGAACAAACATTTGTGTGTTGTAAACATAGATGTTTGTTCTGTGTCTGGGTGTTTCTATGTATTATAAGTATGTATTTACAAAAAAATAAATATGTGTGTATGTATTCTATCAGCCATCTAGTTTCCATCATACAAGCTTTGCTTAGTTTGGGACTAGAAGGCGCTGTGTTAAATGTCCGTGAATATTTATTTACCTATTTATTTATTTATTTAATCAACGCTCAGCCTAAACTATAAGTCCTAGAGGTATGAAATTTGGAGGGTAGTATCCTTATAGTGTAGGGGTGCACTAAGAAAGGAATTTTGAAAAGTCGCATCCTAAAGAGTCTAAAATTAGGATCAAATATTTTAACCAAATAGCGGGCGACAGTTAGTTAGAATATGTAGGTACAATCACTATGTACCTACATCACCAAATATTTAATGAAATGTGTAGGTATGACTTTGTTCATATCTTTTGTTATGTTTCAGAGTGAACCCTTTTGATATTTACGACAAGGAAATTACATTGATTGGGGTTAAAATCAACCCTTACACCTTCCCCAGCGCTATTGCCTGGTTGAAAGCTATGGGCAACAGGTGGGTAAGAGTTCTACTAAGTTTATGACAGGCGTCACAGCCCCCGTATCGTAATGTTGCGGTCACACTATGCCGCAGTCGGCAGGGACTTGGGCAGGGAAGTGGGCACGAGCATAGTGTGAACACGATCATGCCTCTGTCCCGACTCCCGGCCCGAGTTCATGCCCTTGCTCTCTAATGAGAATAAAGGCGATGTTGCTGTGGCAATAAGTCCGTGGCAATAATGCCGGCAGCGGCATGGGAATAGTGTGAACGCGGTATAAGCTCTGAACTGTTTTCGCTGCCCAGCATAATGTCAAGTGACGTCGCTACAGATATACGAAAACAAGAAGCTTTTGTCGGCAAAAAACGCGCTGGAACGCGCTAATGTCACTTTTTAGTCACAGAATACTACTACCTATGATTTAGTATGAAAATCATGTTCATCCTTATCTTATGTTATTACTTTTTACTCACCTCCTCATTGGCCTCAACGGAAGACCAGCGCAAGTTATTACAACCTGCATAATAATATGCTGAGTTGAAACCAGTTTGCAACTGTGTATTTATTTATTTTGTCAATATACCTATACTTACTCTAAGTGATAATTATGTAGGTTCAGCGTTGAACGGAACGTTTTTTGAAAGAGGGAATTGTAAAATGGCGAATGGGTGACATGTCGTGTTCTCCAGTGTTCTCTTCTAATAATTAGATATTTTTGCAATCTGCCCAAATAAAACGCCGCATTGAACAATAGACGTTTATTATTTCATATCCCGGCCCACAATTATATCATGTTAATTACCTAGTTGCGACTTTTGCGAAATTGCGGGCAACACTGCAAAGGCCATTCAGACAATAATTGATTGATTAATTTACATTTTTATTTCAGGTATTTGGACTATGAAAAGCTAGGAGTTAAGACTTACTCGCTCAAAGAGTACGAATCTGCTATAACAGAGTTGAAGGCCGGCAAAGTCGCTAAAGTTATGTTCAAAATCTAGTCAGTTATAGGTAGGTACTTCCTAGATTCTTACCGGCTGTAACAAGACTACCTAATCCAGTAAAATTTGAGCAATTTTGCAATTAGCAAAAATTATCTGCTGTTTCATACATTTTTGCAAAGTAACGCCGATTTTTTTTGTCTATAATCAATGTAACATTATAGATAATGTATATAGGACTTAGATATGTGGATTATTGTAGATATAGATCATTAGTAAATTAATTATTTGAATACCCTAGGTAAATGTCAAAAATTTTGAGAAAATAAAATTCGGTACGGTTATAATTTTTTATTTATTTTATAAAAAAATACCCTACACTACGTATGAAAGTGGCGTACTGGATTCTGTTAAACTGTTGGCTCTATTGTAAGTTACCTATTTCTATCTTTATGCACCTACGCAGTTAAACAATAAAATATTCTTATTCCCATTTGTCCCACAAGGCTGACTTCACTACGAAAACTTCCGTTCATTCCGTTCGTTCCGTTCATCCCGGAACGAACGGAATGTGACCGGGAATTAAAAAAACTTAACCTAAAAGAAAACCAACTAGCGTGCTGAACAACTTTTTGTCATCTCAAACAAACTCGGTTTTTGCTAACTCAATAGGGACAATCATTTGGGTTCCATTGTTCGAAAGCTCATGTCCTATGGTTCTTTTTATACACAGCTTTGGCACGAAGCTGCACCGTTCATCCCGGAACGAACGGAATGTGAACGGGATGAACTGAAGTTTTGAGGAGTGCTTTAATGCACCCTGTAGACAAAACTATTCGCCGTTTTTATTACTATTCATAGGGAACTCTTTCTAAAACCTAATAACCTTTCGGGTTTTTTATTTCAAAAGGACAATGACCTTGGAACTAGGTCAGTATGTAACAAATAACCATTGTTAGAACCGCGTAGGTAGATGGAACCATGTCGAAGTAAGATCGATGATCGTGTTCCAATGTGTTGAGAGATTAAAATATACTGTGGATTTGACAAGGTGCTATGTTGGAGGTAAAGAAAAATTCTAAGAATTGTTTTTATTAGGTAGGTAGGGTATTCTATCTGGTAGGATAGAGATAGGAGGAAAACTTAACCGTAATGAGATCAGGATTAGACATAGGTAGGTAGTTGCGTCTCAGCAGTGCAAGTACCGTTCTTATCGATCGCTTAGTTGTCGATCGCTAAAGTCGATAAACGTATCGAATCGTATCGTTCCATGGTAGTACGGATCTCTTGTCGACAAATTTTAACGATGCCTTACGACAGTCAAAATAAGGCAATTTAGACATCTAGGTACCTATAGACATTCATTTGGGATTCGAGTTTTCACATTTTTTGAAACAACACATAGCATTTTTATTTCAATAGTTTTTATTGTGAGTAGGTACCTACCTATTATTGTTTAATTTTAGTGGAATTCTAACCAATAACACTTAGGTCGTAACCTCGTAACATAAAGTGTGAGCCATTGGAATAAATGTGTGTAAAGTGGTTTTTCCGAATGTGAAAAATCGTTTCCGGGTGTGAAGAGAAAATCCAACATTTTCTCTTCTTCTTCTTCTCTTCAATAATGGCCTGTGTCCGTCATTTCGACAGACAATTTTGCCAATGTCAAGTTTTAAAATTGTAATAAATAAGTCAAGTCAAGTCATTTGTCAATTTTCTCTTCAAAACAAACATTATCTTTTGATATAGATAGATGCCACCCTGTTTCACCATACCTACCTCTGTGTCTTAATACATAATGTTTTATCGATTAGTTATGTTATATATATTTATAATTATATTGAATTAAGCTCATAGTATTTATTTAAGATATTTTTTTATTTGTTTTTTAAGATTTTTCTGTAATGTCGCACGCCAACCACCTCATTACTCCACCACGTTTGGGTTGGCTGGCAGACAATGCTTTCAGCATTAAGTCCACCCTTTGTAACAAATTTATCTTCTTCTTCTTCTCTTCCATAATGGCCTGTGTCCGTCATTTCGACAGACAATTTTGCCAATGTCAAGTGTTAAAATTGTAATAAATAAGTCAAGTCAAGTCATTTATCAAGTCGGCTGTCGTTTGTTTTGAAAAGAAAATGGTGGATTTTCTCTTCAAAACCTAACACGAATTTTCACATTCAGAAAAACCACTTTACACACATTTATTCCAATGGCTCACACTTTATGTTACGACCTAAGTATTATTGGTTAAAATTCCACCAAAATTAAACAACAATACTCACAATAACACAAGAAAAACTATTAAAATAAAAGTGCTATGTGTCGTTTCAAAAAATGTCAAAACTCGTGTCCCTAACAAATTTATAATTTTGTGCAATAAAGTATTAAATATAAATATAGACAGCCGACTTGACGCAGACTTGACTTGACTTATATTATTTCAAATTCACCACTTGACACTGGCAAAATTGTCTGTCGAAATGACAGACACAGGCCATATAGGTTTAAAAGAAGAAGACATTCATTTATTTTTACTACTTGGCACACAACGTACCTACAAAACAATGATAGGTACAATATTTTTTTTTTTTTTAAATATACCTATCCCGTTATTATGTATTATGTATGCAGTGAGATGATATTTCAATAAGTATTGCATTTTGAATGTCACTTGAATATATTTCTGATTCACCGCTAGGAAGGTTTCAAACTGGACCCAAAGATAGGTACCTACTTACCTAAATGAATGAACACCCGGTAACAAAAACTTCAACTAAAAAACCAGACTTCTGAAACCGGACTTTTTAGTAACTTCCATTTTCTAAAAGTCCGGTTTTATAAAAAATAAGTTTTGATGGTGCTTTGTCGAATGTTTAAATTTTTTTTGCACGATTATAATTTGGTTCAATTTTAATCAATTATAATCAATTTTTTTTAAGAATTGAATCTTAACACATGCTCTCAATAAAGGTATTATTTTCCTTACTGTGGGTTTCGACCAAAAAACATTCACAATGAAACATGCACAACTCTGTGAAGACATCGATTTGCGTTTCCACCGCGAAACATTGTGCATGTTTGACATTCTGAATCTTGTGCAGATAGTTTTAAGGATTTTCTTGATTGTATAAATAAATAGTTTGCAAGGATTGTGTTGTGAAGGTTTTATTGGGAATGTTTTGAGTGGAAACACGCAGTTAAGTCTTCTCCTGTCCTTAAGTCTCCAACTCAGAGACAGAGCTGTGAAAGTAGGGTGTTATGAATGGTTCCACACAATGGATTAAAACCTGCTAAGTACCGGTACTCTTGCATACCGTCACCGTCTTCTGACGGACGTATATCTAAGACGTGCAATCCGTGGAGTATTTTAATCAGGTTTTGTTATATGAAAAAAGTGACGGAAAAAGCAGATGGCTCTCCCATAGACAGAGCTTGCTTTTACTTACTCGTACCTGTACCACCCTGTACCAAATGCCTTAAAAATAATTAGTAAGTAGCTCGCCCCGAACTGAGATGTTTTTTTTTGTGGTATATGTATTGGAATAAGCTGATAGCTCACCTGATGTTAAGTAGTAACTTCTGCCTATAACAATGCATTACCTCACAGAGCAAGTCTAATGAGGACGTGCCCTGTAAGGCAATGTACTGCGTCCATCACCCTGAGACGTAAAGATCTTGAAGTCTCATGTGCCTGTAATTACACCGGCGCCCTTACCCTTCAAACCGGAACACAGCAATGTTGTTTTGCGTCAGTCGAGAATCGAGAAAATCCCGGTTTTTGTATGGAGAAAAATTGTTCACAAATCTCCCGCTAGAAGCGCTTATCGGGTTTTAATACAAAATACCTCGCAAATCACTTCTCGATATGCGTTTCGATCAACAAAACAAAGCTCTGAGCGTACGATCGCTCCAACGCATAGGACTTCGCCTGATATCTCTCGACTGATACGAGCGTTATAAAACGGTGGATAGTATTTTAAAAATAAAATTTTGACAGGGTGTATGATTAACTTTCGAATTTTATGTTGTCCTTATACTGAGTGTTTTGTAACATTAATTTGAAGGTAATGTAGACATTTTGATGATGTGTATGACCCCTGGGACCAGTCTGTACGTTTGATACTCACGAAAGGTTTAGGGTGCCTTTTAAGCGACTTAAAAAAAGGAGGAGGTTTTCAATTTGGTTATATTTCTTTTCAGTAGTTTGGCAGTTAAATTAGAGTTACTGGAAAAAACACGTCATCCACGTACACGACATTGCGTATTTTGCTTCTCTGTGGTCTGTGTGCTCTGTGGAGCATGTACGTACGTGTGTATCCACCATTAGTCAGCGTATAGTAACTATGATGTATGTATGTATCGAGTAAAAAAATAACATTGTGTATTCTTTTGAACTTGAAGTGAAGATCATGTTGGTACTATAATTTTACTATCAATCTAGTAATTATAGTACAAATGCCCTAGATTTTACTAGGTCGTTAAGTTTCAGGGTTATGGAGTAGGCTCGCCTAGTATTTACAAGGTGTAAAAGACCACTCCTGAAAGCTGAAAGTGTATGCATATTTACCCCTTACATAGGTCTTGTTATCAAACTGTGTAAC
The DNA here is from genome assembly GCA_918843925.1 of Eulithis prunata. Lineage (NCBI taxonomy): Eukaryota > Metazoa > Arthropoda > Insecta > Lepidoptera > Geometridae > Eulithis > Eulithis prunata. Next base: position 897,567 of record OU974035.1, read on the forward strand.
AAAAACAAAGTTACCGCGTTGTGTGTTTGTAAGGATATTCAAAGGTCTTTTTTTTACTAGCTATCGCCCGTGGCTTTGCTCGCGTGGTAGGAGCAATTCAGCATACGCATTATTTGGTTAAAATCTTTAATCCTATTTTTAGACCATTTAGGGTGCGACTTTTCAAAATTCCTATCTTAGTGCACCCCTACACTATATAAGGATACTACCCTCCAAATGTCATACCTCTAGGACTTATAGTTTAGGCTGTGCGTTGATAGTCAGTCAGCTTCAAAAGGGTTTTATATAGGTACCTAGGTATTTAGAAGAAGATAATTATTAGGTATGGGTGTAAAAAATTATATCCTGTGGAAATCGAATTATTAATTTAATAACATACCTAGTTATCCCAAATCTATTAAAATCTTTGAATTTTTTTGGTAAAATCAGGTAACTTCCGAAATACAGTGTTCTAGTTAGTTGTGTGTTTCGGTGCCAATATCCTTCAATGAGGAATAAATAGACACTAGACAATGATGCAATATACTCTTTTGTTACGTTAATTATCAAAACTGTGTCAGTAGGGTTAGCAAATGAATGTAAACAAAACTTATATACAAAATTTGTAGAGATACGTCATAGTAATCTTATTCTCTGCCTAAAATAAGTGCAATAGCTCCCAGATCAAGAATATTATAAACCCACTTCAGGATAGATTAGGTAAAATATTATTGTATTTATATTGTTTTATACCTTGAAGTCCCTTCCGTCCAAGGTTGTCTGGAAGAGATCGCTGCATAGCGATAAGACCGCCCATTGTACAATTAATTTAAGTGTTTTTTTTTATTTTCTTGTAATTCCTAGGTTAAGATGTGCAATTAAGTATTTTCTATCTATGAATCTATCTAAAATAGCTAAATATGCGCAATAGTCTAAGTGCGTAGGCGCTTTGTCGGTGTGTCTGTCTATCTGTACCATGTGTAAACATGTCCTTTGCAAAACTGAATTGGGTCAAAGTTACACATATAGTGATAAATATGCAAATCTATGCATTTCAGATCTGGGCCGCAGTAGTTTCAACTGGTTTGCTATGTTTTGTTAGGTTTATTAAGGGGTGTTTACACATTTATTGAAGAAACCGATTTTTGTGTCAGATTGGCTTTCATTCGAAGCCTTTTGGATCGATATCAGACACATCGGACACTTCAGAGGAGATTTCAAAAAGCGAATCCGAAGTCTCCGTTCAAAACTCCCGATGTCATCGGTTCAGAAATGCTTGTCGAATGAATCAGATTAATCAGAATATCGCGCTTTCGATTTTTGACATTTCTTTTTAATTGACTTGACTTTTATTATTTCAAATATATCATTTGACACTGGCAAAATTGTCTGTCAAAATGACGGACAGAGGTCATAAATAGAAGAAGAAGAAGAAACTACTAATATAAGTATTACAAAAGGGTTAAGTTAAAACTTAGTACAACACCAAGGCACAATTGCTAATTGCCAAAGAATAACCACAATCAAAAATATAGAATAATATCAAAAATGTTACTCGTGGTTCAGTGTTATAAATAAATTACTACTGACTACAGAAAAGTTATACTGTAAGTACCTATTTACGATAAACGGTTCACTCAAAAATCGGGATTTTTCAAAACCACCACTTTCTGAAGTTACAGGACATAACCTACAGAATCTCGAAAATCCCAGCAAATTTTCAAAAATAATTTATTTTTCTCTTTCAGTAGCAATACAAGAATCTTCAGATTTCTCGGTAAATAATGTTTACCGAGAAATCTGAAGGTCCCGTTTTATCAACAATTTCCGACATAAATCTGTCAAAAAATGAAAAATGTTGGAAAACCATTTTCATAAGTTATTAGCGTTAACGGAAAAATCCTGAAAATTGTGAAAAACTCTTCATTTCTGAGTAACTTATGTGCCAGTTATGGTAATTTTCTTGTGACATTGGTTCGTTATACGCACATAGGTTTTGTTATGAAAATATATCTTAAGATAATTTGCAATGGCAATATTATTATACTCTGTATAAAACTGAAACTGTAATCGAAATTAAATTATTCACGAATAATCAGATTCCAATATGCATTTTGTTAGCATCTCGCTACTAAATCTTGTGAAGTAGTATTTAAATATCAAAAACACGCAACCAATTTCTAATAAAGATTGATTTCATTGGCAAAGGCGGCGAAACAGTCATGCGTGGTTGCTTAATTCCAATAATTTGTCGCCTCAAATTCTGGGAACTAACAGGAAAATAATCCGCCAAACAATGCAATCTTGATGAGCCCTCGAGTTACGTCAATCTTGATTTATGTTCGCTTCGCGCCAGACAGACATCTTGAGACACTGCATTTCTGTTGCCGCTTCGTATAATACATTACATTACATGATGTACGATTATATTGTAATTATGTCAATATACTGTTAATCTTAAGAACCATTAGGGCTCTTCAATACAAACTGCTTAGGCAGCTTAGGTTAATGTGTACCTACGTACCTAATAACTTTGGCATTAAATTCTTGTGGAATATAGTCAAAAAGTTACATAAGTGCTGAAAAAATTCGTTATATTATTATTTTGTCTGCGATGATCGATGCTTAAACTAAGCGAAGTTCAAAAAATACTTACCTAATAAAGTTTAGATTAAGTTCTAAGCCTAAACTTAGCAAAGTTACTGTTTGTAAAATACCTACCTACCTACCTAAGTAGGTAATATAAAGTTAAGATTGGGTCTAAGGTACCAAAGTAAAAGCCAAAAGCAATTTGAGAATGCAAATGCACTTTTGAATACAAAGAAAACCTTCTTTCTAAACACAATGATGTCCTTTTATGCTTTGACATACAATAGTTCAATGAGATGCATCTTCAGATCGGTCTAGTGACCCACATCTCGTGTGTGGTGGTATGGCATTGTAATCGGTGACTTCGGATTTAAAAAAAAATCAGTTCGATCTTTTAAATCTCATTTCGTTATTGTGTGTCCTACTGTGCGGACGTGCGATGTGGGTCAATGGGTTACGAATTACGATGTGACATTTTTTTCAATTACGTTGTGTTATTCTGTTGTAATTAAACTATAAATCTTTTACAAGCGATGTTTTGAAATATTTAAAGTATTTAAAAATAAAAATAAAACGAATTAACAGTGATATTTTTTTAATAGTAATTTCTATATTAAACCACAAAGTGATCTTATATTGAATATAGAATATCATAATTAAATTACTTAATTTTAAAAACTTAATAAAAACAAACAAAAGGAGGCTTCAGTGCGTTAAAAATATTAACAAAAAATTGTGCCAAAAATGTTTTTAAAACTCTGCATTATACTTTATATATTCAGACTATCACAATCCCAATATTTCAATCATATTAACCACATGGAATATTACAAAAACAGAACACGACCCTCAAAAGCTTTCACGAGTTTTTCTTCAAACTATTTCAATCAGAATCTAAACTCTGTGAGGGGGAGGAAAGTGCAATGCGGTACGAGAACTGTGGACTTCACAGCAAGGACTGGAAAAATTGTTGGAGGAACTGAAACTCCTTATGGAGCTTTTCCTTGGCAAGTAAGTGGTATAACTAGAAATAGAGATAAGGGGATAATAAGATAATCAATTTATTGGTAAAGCAAAACCAAGCTCATATGAGTTAGTGGCCAACTCTGGTGATGGAGTTTCTAGGCCGCCTTAAGGCCTCCGTCATGGCTTAACGACTGCTAGAGCCGGGATTAACAGTTTAACGTGCCCTCCGAAGCACGGAAGCGCTCAGATGTAAATGCCACTAACGGTCACCCATCCAAATAGTGACCGCACAGAACGTCGCTTAACTTAGATAATCGGTGAAGATTGACTACGCAAGCCTAGCTACGAGCGCTTCAATTTATTACATTCAATTTATAAAATTTGTTGGTAAAATAGAAATACACGTCAATTATCTACTTACATTGTTTTAAGGGTTAAAACAGATAATTAGTAACAAATAAATTGTTATTTATTGGCAATAAGTGGGATTGTAATCAAAACATTTTAAAATGATTGCAATATTGGCAATTTAGGACAAGGGTCCCCAAATACTGACAAAAGCAAAATATCTTTTAACATTATTTTGTTGAGTTTTAGGCCTACAACAGGACAGGACAAAAGTGTTGAACATCTTTTGTCTCTTGAAATATGTGCTAATGTCACATTCACTCTTTTTCTTTTGTTCATGTTTTTATGCAACCTTCATGGTGTTTTGTTTTGCTAGGCGCATGGAGGTTATGCTTCACGAAGAAAGAAGACTGAGCCCGTAGTCTGAGTTTTGTTTTTGTTGATCGAAAGTTTGTTTTGTATGAAAATCCGATAAGCGCCTCTAGCAGGAGATTTGTAAACTATTTTTTTTCATACAAAAACTGCGAGTTGCTCGAGTATCGCTTGTCGCAAATCAACATAAAAAAAACTGTGACTACGGGCTCTGAATCTAAGTTAGACGAAAAAATGGCTGAATTAAAAATTTAAAAAACCGGACATATTTTAAATTCCCGGTTTTTTGAAACCGTGATTTATTTTCGGGTAGTAGACTTTTTACACTCTGTAGGTAGTGTATTCCACTAACACCATTATTTAGAAGCAACTATGAGGTACCTATTAAAAGCAAACTTGTATGAGTTAGCTAACACTGGTGACGGAGTTTTTAGGCCGCGTTAAGGCCTCCGTCATGACCTAGCGACTGCTAGAGCCGGGACAGTAACGTGCACGAAGCACGGAAGCGCTCAGATGTATTGCCACTTACCTACCCATCCAAATAGTGACCGTGCAGAACGTCGCTTAACTTAGATAATCGGTGAAGATTGACTAAGCAAGCCTAGCCACGAGCGCTTCATTGAGGCATTGTTCCAGGTGGAGATTCAGATGCTGGATGTGGATAAGCTGACGTTTGAGCACCACTGCGGCGGAGCTGTCATTGGAGAGAGACTTGTGCTATCTGCTGCCCACTGCTTTGACAAGGTATCATCGTAGGTTACCTACGTATCTTCTATCATCTCTAAAAATATAAAACTGGGTAATGTTATTGTCATACTTCTTGCTTCTGTAACGCCATCTATCTCGCTACATGAGAACTATCCTAGATCGTGCAAACGAAGTTATCATGGAGTGTGAACATAAGTAATACTACCGAATACCATCCATTGGTCCTCGGAGCCCGAGCCAAAGGTCGTTCGGCGTGGAAGATTTTCCCTTTTCGTAGGAGGACATAATATATCCTACAATGATCTCTCCTGACTTCTAAATGTACTAGTAGTTCGCCCCGAACTGAGATCTCGTGATGGTCCGAGGTTAATAAAACCCAAACAATTTTTATTGACCAATGGTTGTAATAAACTTTGCAAATCGCTTCGAAATCGCCGTCTAGCTATGTACCAGTCTTACTTGAACTACAAAATCATTGAAACTCCAAGAAACGGTAGCTCACGTTATACTGGTTTAGCCAATTTTATAATTTTTACAACAACTCAAAAACTATTAGACCTAGAATCAAAATAATGTCTAAAGAAAACCCTATCATAAGACACCCCACTTGATATTATTGTACAACTTTTTTTTTTTACTCCCTTTGGACGCTCATAACTTCACGACCCCTTGACCGATTTACTTCATTTAACAAACCAGTAAAACTTAAGAGTACTATCCGTATACCTACCAAATTCTGTGAAGATCGGATAAGCGGTTCAAAAGATCTCGTCGAACAAACATACAAACATACAAAGCATTTTTGTCCAAGTTGTCACTAAGATCTTCGTTCGCTTCGCTCACTCGATCAATTATAAACGCGAAAGTTTGTAAGTATGGATGGATGAATGTTTGTTACTCTTTCACGTAAAAACTATTGATCCGATTTGGATGAAACTTGGAATATATATTGTCCGTGACCTGGATTAACACATAGGCTACTTTTTATTCCGAAGAATCAACGGGATCCAACGGAACGCGAACGAAGTCGGTGGCACCTAGTAGGTATAATATTTAATCGACTAATCCACAGACTGCTTGTGCTTATATGGGACTAACATGATGGCTCGTTCTCGTTCATTCTAGCAACCACTACAACTAGACCACATCAGAGTAGTGGTGGGCGAGCATCGTCTGAAGATACAGGATAAGCATGAACACAGGTTCATAGCTGAGAAGGTGGTTCTGCATCCGGATTTTAGAAAGGGTTGGTATCTTTTATAGGTACCTACTACCTACTATTATAAAACTGTAAAAGCCAAAAACTAAAACTAAAGCTATGGATAAACTAAATATGCAGATCTGTGGAGGTTTCTTACACTCCCACGATTATAAATAATAAATGCTGGATACGAAGTACGAAGTTTATTGCTTTAAGGTGTAATACAGCTCTTATAAATAATAAAACTAACAGTGAGACGAAATTGTCGTGTCAAAGCTGTCAAAAGTAATGGCGGCGTTTTTCCCAGCCTAGTGACGGGACACGTTCGTAGGGTTGGGAAAAACGAAGGAGGACGATGCAATCGCCACAGATCTACTAAAACGATTCTGATTCCGTAAATCAAGTTTGTCTGTTTGTTTGTTCGCGGATGACGTCTTAACTACTGGACAAAACACTAAAATGCCCTGATTGAAGTTTCGCGCACTGCGCCCGTGCCTGACAACCGTAGATACATGCCTATGCCTGAGTGTTAGGTACCTACTAGGTATTAAAAAAAAACAGTACCTACCTACCTACATAAGTATAAGTAAATAAATATTCACGGACACTTAACACAACGCCTTCTAGTCCCAAACTAAGCAAAGCTTGTACGATGGAAACTAGATAACTGATAGAATACATACATACATATACAGGGTGTTACCAGACCACTTCCGAAAACGAAAGGGGGAGCTACAGCACACCAAAACCCAACCAAAAAAAAATCAGTTATCCTGAAAAATAATTATAGCCGGAGAAAACAATGTTTAAAGATTTGTATTTATTTCGCCAGCCCGCAATGTACGCATTCACGTAGGTAAGGTCGAGGCGTAGTACTATTATTTATTCTGTGTCGTAAGTGCCTACTAACGTAGGTAGGTACTAACGTAGGTCGCTCGCACGTCGCATACTTGAATGACCCGCGATGAACTCTCAGCTGTTCATGCTGTAGTAGACGTAATCTGCGTGCTGCGTGTACATTGCTGCTTTATTTATTTTATTTGTTTTTTTGCTTTTTTAAATGAGATAATTAGGTAGATATGTCTTATTATGTTGTACTGTGTGTATGTAACTAGATAGTCAAGTCAATATTTTTTTTAGCGATTTTTTTCGCTTAATGTTTTCAGTATCATGGTCTGATTGGAACCTCCAAGTTTTCGGAAGTGGTCTGGTAACACCCTGTATATAAGTATTTTATTTATTTAATACTTTATTGCACAAAATTACAAATTTGTTACAAAGGGTGGACTTAATGCTGAAAGCATTGTTTGCAGCCAACCCAAGTATATATTTCTTGTATTTCAAGTATATACGCAATATATTTCCCATGTACAAGCTAGCATAGTTTAGGTCTAGAGGGCGCTGTGTAAAAATATCCATAAATATTTATTTCATATTTATATTTACAGATGGCCCCCACAGTAACGATATAGCGTTAATATCAGTATCTCGAGGGGGCGCTGGCATGCAGTTCAACTCCCACGTTCGACCCATCTGTCTACCGCCCCCTTCGACCCCCGCCTTGACACCGTGCGCCGTCAGTGGCTGGGGGTTTCAAGCAGGTGAGGTACCTCCGAGCCCCGAGTCTGTGCATTTGTTTTGATACATTTTATACTAGTAGTTCGCCCCGAACTGAGATCTCGTGATGGTCGGAGGTTAATAAAACCCAAACAATTTTTATTGACCAATGGTTGTAATAAACTTTGCAAATCGCTTCGAAATCGCCGACTAGCTAATTACCAGTCTTACTTGAACTACAAAATCATTGAAACTCCAAGAAATGGTAGCTCACGTTATACTGGGTTTGCCAATTTTATAATTTTTACAACAACTCAAAAACAATTAGACCTAGAAACAAAACAAAAACAGTTTTGGAATGTCTAAAAAAACTACTATAATATGACACCCCACTTGATATAATTGTACGACTTTTTTTTTTTTACTCCCTTTGGACCCTTGTAACTTAACGACCCCTTGACCGATTTACTTCATTTAACAAACCAGTAAAACTTAAGAGTACTATCCGTATACCTACCAAATTTTATGAAGATCGGATAAGCGGTTTAAAAGATCTCGTCGAACAAACATACAAAGCATTTTCGTCCAAGTTGTCACTAAGATCTCGTTCGCTTCGCTCACTCGATCAATTAAGAAGATTTATTTAATATTTCACAGAAAGCACAGAGAATTTCGCTCCAGTGTTACGAGCAGCGGCGGTACCAGTGCTGGACATGGCAACCTGCCGGAATGGGGATGTGCTGGGCGGACGGCAGCAGAAGATCCTGGACTCTATGATCTGCGCCGGTAGGTAGCATGTCGACTGTCGAGTGTGTACGTTTGACGTTTACTACAAAGTCACGTAAACAAGCTTTGCTTAGTTCGCGACTAGAGGGCGTTCTGTGAATCTTATCTTTTCCAGGTATACTACAAGGTGGTGTAGACGCCTGTCGGGGAGACTCAGGGGGTCCCCTTGCCTGTCGCGAGGACAACCGATGGCAGATCCAAGGGGTCGTGTCATGGGGCGCTGGATGTGCCCGGCGAGGTCGGCCTGGAGTGTACACTAGAGTGGCGTCGTACCTACCTTGGATTAGAACTACTGCTAGAGATCTGGGGTATAGGACAGCTTCATAAATAGTATGTACAACGCAAAATATCCCATCCCACTATTATGAAGTAGCTTCCACCCGCGTTCTGTTTGATCCCGTTGATTTTCCGGGATAAAAAGTAGCCTATGTGTTAATCCAGGTTTCGAATTATACAGGGTGCTACCAGACCACTTCCGAAAACTTGGAGGTTCCAATCAGACCATGATACTGAAAACATTAAGCGAAAAAAATCGCGAAAAAAAAAATTGACTTGGCTATCTCTTTTTTATTTTTTTTCTAGTTACATACACACAGTACAACATAATAAGACATATCTACCTAATTATCTCATTTAAAAAAGCAAAAAAACAAATAAAATAAATAAAGCAGCAATGTACACGCAGCACGCAGATTACGTCTACTACAGCATGAACAGCTGAGAGTTCATCGCGGGTCATTCAAGTACGCGACGTGCGAGCGACCTACGTTAGTACCTACCTACGTTAGTAGGCACTTACGACACAGAATAAATAATAGTACTACGCCTCGACCATACCTACGTGAATGCGTACATTGCGGGCTGGCGAAATAAATACAAATCTTTATAACATTGTTTTCTCCGGCTATAATTATTTTTCCGGATAACTGATTTTTTTATTGGTTGGGTTTTGGTGTGCTGTAGCTCCCCCTTTCGTTTTCGGAAGTGGTCTGGTAACACCCTGTATATATTCCAAGTTTAATATAAATCGTATCTAGTTTTTGCGTGAAAGAGTAACAAACATACATACATCCTTAGAAACCGCGTTTCTAATATTAGTAGGATAGGATGTCAAAGTTCAGAAGTTTGTGTTTCAATCATGTTGCAACTAGTGATCCGATTTGGATGAAACTTGGAATATATATTGTCCGTGACCTGGATTAACACATAGGTTACTTTTTATCCCGGAAAAACAACTTGATACAACGGGACGCGGGCGGAAGTAGTACCTACATACATTTTGAAAATGAAGTTACCATTTTTTTTTAAATTTCTATAAATTTATCTATAGGTTTGTTATAGGTACCTAATAATAAGTAATGTAGATTAATGCCAAAGATTTTTTTAAGGTACTAGGTACCATTCTTATATTTAGTTGTCTAAGTAGACTAGGCTATGAATATACCTAGTAAGACCTAGTATATGTATTTATATATTTATATTATACAGCGTGTATCTACAATGGCGACATTAAATTGACACGGGTAGAGCTACTAATAAGTATTCATAAAAAAATAATTAAAGTACAGTCAGCTGCACTAGAATGTGTACGATTCGTAACTTTCAAACTAGTGTCACCGTATTGAAATAGACATTAACAGAATCAAAACTAAAAAATATGAACACAGTTGATAATTTTACTTATTTATTTAGTATTGGGATCGTCAAAGTCTATAACAATGCTGCGGCCCTACATTGAAAATTACGAATTGTACACATTCTAGTGCACCTGACTGTACTTTAATTATTTTTTTATGAATACTAATAAGTAGCTCTACCCGTGTGTCAATTTTTTCTCGCCATTGTAGATACAAGCTGTATATAATGTATGGTAAATGGTATACTCCATCTAAACATTGTCCCAGGCACTGCAGTGTGTCGTTAAGTGTAGGCATAGGTTGCCTCCTGACGCTGTATAAATCAACTTCAATAGATGTAAAGGCCTATTATTATTATTGTATTTAGGAATATAACTTCATTTAAAATTATATCTACCTACCATGTAATAAAAACATGAATATTTTTTTATACCTAATATATTATGTTTCTTTTTTTATGTATTGTTAAAAAACTTCTAAATTAAGAAATGAAATAAATATAAATAAAACATCAGACAATTCTTCTCCTTATTTATTACTCTATAATCATAAAATTATACAAAAATATGATGACTATAGTTAAAATAACGATTATTATAAGACTAAAATAATTATTGGCACAAAATATCTACATAATAAATAATTTTTATTGCGAATCTTTTTAACAAATTAATGTCAAATGAATTTGATTTAGAAAAATAAAGACATATTAACTGAAGCGCTTGTAACTAGGCTTGCTTAGCCAATCTTCACTGATTATCTAAGTTAAGCAACGTTCTGTGCGGTCACTATTTGGATGGATGACCGTTACATTTACATCCGAGCGCTTCCGTGCTTCGTGCACGTTACTGTCCCGGCTCTAGCAGTCGTTAAGTCACGACGGAGGCCTTAAGGCGGCCTGAAAACTCCGTCAGCATAGTTGGCCAACTCATACGAGCTTGCTTGCTTTAAGACATATAACTGAACGTAACTTATACAAGGTGTAAATGTTACCTATTCATACAAGTATCATTTTGTAATATTCGGCTGTGCGGTAACCAACATGCTTAGTGTGTAGGTACGTATACTACAAAGTTGACGTACAGTGCCTTCTGGTAAGATCGGCGTAATAGTAAGTCCGGATGCCAAGCAATTCGGCGATATTTTTAAATGATAATTGCTTAGTTACGTGATTTATCCGGACTTAATATTACGCCGATCTTACCAGACGGCACCCTAAACTATATTGTTGTATAGAGATTGAGCAGCGCCCCTAGCGGGTAGTTTACACAACTGATGATTCTTCTTCTTTTAAACCTATATGGCCTGTGTCCGTCATTTCGACAGACAATTTTGCCAATGTCAAGTGATTTTGAAATAATAGAAGTCAAGTCAAGTCTGCGTCAAGTCGGCTGTCGTTTGTTTTGAAAAGAAAATGGTGGATTTTCTCTTCAAAACCTGAAACGAATTCTCACATTCAGAGAAACCACTTTACACACATTTATTCCAATGGCTCACACTTTATGTTACGACCTAAGTATTATTGGTTAAAATTCCACCAAAATTAAACAACAATACTCACAATAACACAAGAAAAACTATTAAAATAAAAGTGCTGTGTCGTTTCAAAAAATGTCAAAACTCGAATCCAAACTGATTGACAAATGACTTGACTTGACTTATTTATTACAACTTTAACACTTGACATTGGCAAAATTGTCTGTCGAAATGACGGACACAGGCCATTATTGAAGAGAAGAAGAAGATTCTACATACAACATTATAGTTTACGCGACTTTGTAGTAAACGTCAAACGTACACACTTTGAACACCATTTTTTTTCTCACTAAAATGGTTAAATAGAAAAAGTTGTTCAATTTGCTGGGTACTTTAACACCTCGAAGTCTTTAAGATTTGTTTTATACCCAGTATTGTTAAGTCTGTCGCACAGCCGAATGTTACAAACTTACAAAACAATTCTTGTATTCATGTAACATTTCACTTTGAATTACACAACAATTCTTGTATTCATGTAACGTTTCACTTTGAATTACACAAAAATTCTTGTATTCATGTAACATTTCACTTTGAATTACACAACAATTCTTGTATTCATGTAACGTTTCACTTTGAATTACACAACAATTCTTGTATTCATGTAACGTTTCACTTTGAATTACACAACAATTCTTGTATTCATATGTAGCATTTTTACTTTGAATTACTAGAATGAGTTCAGTTTTTAGATTATACAGCTTTTAAAGGAAGACATGAAGTTATATTACAAATGCCAACTTTTTGCTAAATGTGATAAACGCAGGGTGGTATACTGGATTCTTTTACTTCGAAATATTAAGAATTTTAACACAAGGAAGCACAAAGGATCTGGGGCAAATTGGCTAGAGCCCAGGTCACACATTTTTTTAAACTTGCAATGATCGAACTTTGTTTCTTACAATGCAGTTTTAAAATATGTAACAATGTCATTATAAAGCAGCGGGAATCATTGGTTATTAGACATTTAACTTCGAAAAATGCGTCTTTTTCAATGTTGTTTATCGTATTTACAGGTGTTTGCGTCAAAATAATAACTTTATTTCATTCTCGTGGCTGCTACTGCATAATAGATTATGATAAAACCAACAAAAGTTATAAATAACAAAATTAATCTAAAAAATTAACTAAATGTATGCAAATCGGGACCTGAAATGCCCCAACTCCTTAGAGATCTTAGAGACCACGAATGCTAGCTTAGTAAACTGAATTGTGTTTGATACTGAATACGGATGTATAGGTCTTATTATTATTTAAGATCAAGAATATTTCAATTGTATCTATTCATTCACCTAGGTCAAGCAAATAACTTTTCTGATTTCTGATTTTAAGACCTATAAAATCAAACGTATTAGAATCCAGTATTTAACCCTTCATTAGACTTAAGTCACAGGTCATAATAAAACCACTTCCGAAACCTTCGGGGGGTTAAATTTCACATTAATATAATTAATTAATTAATAACAACTTTTCCTATAGAAGCAATAGTGTAAATAAAAAAATACTCACTGACATTTAATAAAAATATTAAAAAAATATATTTATATAGCCATTTGTGTGTGAACCATGTTTGTTCTATGTCTGGGGTGTTAATATGTATTATAAGTAATATGTATTTACAAAAAAAATGTATATTATGTATTCTATCAGCCATAGTTTCCATAGTACAAGCTTTGCTTAGTATGGGACTAGAAGGCGTTGTGTTAAATGTCCGTGAATATTTATTTTTTATTATTATACTAAAAGTTGTTCTGTTCATATAGCTGAATACTAGAACCCCACGAAGTTTCCGGAAATATAATTATTACGCGTTGTATATCGGAATGTACAAATAATTCTACCAACTAAATGACTATTTCTTTCCGCCGAGCGATTCAAAAAAGTTCACAAATTTGTTAACTCCTATGTTCTTCGGAAGGTCATCTTCCGGGGGGTCATTGGCTCTGATGACGTCTTTAGGCGCGCCATTGGATGTCGCCATTTTGATTTCATTCGACGTCCTAACTTTAGGTTTGTCTATCCCATTACCGTTAATATGAGGAACACTATCGATATCCTTCGAGAAGTTACTGACAAGTTTTTGAACGTCTGTATCGACGAAATCTGATGTATCGATTACTTCTCGAGTAGTATTAGTAACGATTTCTGTGGTGGTAATAATTTCCGGGGTGGTATCAACGATTTCCGGGGTGGGATCAACGATTTCCGGGGTGGGATCAACGATTTCCGGGGCGGCGTCAACTATTATCTGTGCATCAACGAATTCTGGGGTAGTATCGATAAATTCCGGTGCGGTACCAACTATTTCCGGGGCGGTGTCAACGATTTCCGGAGTGGTGTCAACTATTTCCGGGGCGTCTTCTGTAACACTTTCCGTGATCTCACTTACCCCAGATTCTTCGTTCACTTCAATCACTTCTTTAGTGACGAAAACTGATGTGACGACTTGTGTTGTTGTCGTGATATTCTGTTGGTCCCAGATTTTGAAATGCTTGCTGTAGAGATTGTCCCAGAATGCCATCTTTTCTTTGTCAGGATTGGTTTCCAGGGACAGTTCTGAACCAAGGTTGAGGTAGTAATGATTGTCCTTGGTGACTGGCAGCCAGGTTACGGTCAGATAGTGGTTCTCGTCAGGTGTCGGGTTCCTGGAATGATGGAGAGCATATTGATGATGAGAAAATTATGATTGAACTTTGTTATTGTTTTTTTTTGTTTATAAGTATTCTATCAGCAATCTAATTCCCGTAGTACAAGCTATGCTTAGTTTGGGACTAGAGGGTGTTGCGAGAATAGGATAGTAGGATATTGGTAGGATTCATCTTTCTAAACATATAAAACTCTTTTGAAGCTGACTGACAATCAACGCACAGCCTAAACTATAAGTACTAGAGGTATGAAATTTGGAGGGTAGTATCCTTATATAGTGTAGAGGTGCACTAAGAAAGGAATTTTGAAAAGTCGCACCCTAAAGGGTCTAAAATTAGGATCAAACATTTTAACCAAATAACGCGTATGCTGCAATCACGCGAGCAAAGCCACGGGCGATAGCTAGTTCATTCATAAAAACTAAGTCAACTCACCCAGTCTTAGCAAAGTTCGTCCATAGTCTAACCATCCTCTCCCTCATCTTGATATCCTGAGGAGTTGGCACCTGTTCCTTCTGGAATTCATTCTTGAACAGATACCCCAAATCATCCAAATGCATAGCATGCTTAAGTCCCAAGCTATGCAATGTTCTACTAGCTATATTTAACTCCCCTACATAATCAAACTTGTAATAGTAAATTGGGACATTAGTCGACTGCACTAAGTATTGAACATATCTGTGCACATCAATATTGATCAACTTATCAGACAAAAGCTGGTAGTACTCGTGTAAACTCTCAACGCCGGTATGACTGCCCTTAAAGTACAAGTGCTTGATCTGCTCAGATATGGCTAAACCTTCTGGGGTGTTTCGTTCGATGTTCAACTCGCTAGGGATGAATGATTGCAAGTCGTCGGACTTCCTCTCGTGAGCGAACTCGAGTGTTGTTGAACCTATCATGATTGGTACGTGGGCTACCCTGCCAGAGGTTAATAGATTGATAAATGGTTCGGTGATAACGGCTTCAATGCCCGGGAACTCTTTTTCAACTACCAACGTGAATGAGTTAGGGTTTTCATCAGGGGAGTTTAACTTCTCTTGTGCTTCGACAATCTCCTTAGCTGACGTTGAGTTTAGGTAATCTAGGATTTCTTCAGCGCTGTCTCCTTCGCAACCTAGAATCTTAGCGAGGTTTCTAGCGTTTTTAATAGGGTCTTTTTGGAAGGACCAGTCGAAAAGCGCAGTTCCTGATTGTATAATAGCTCTGCTGATCAGATCTTTGGACATAGGACTGGCTGTGATCAACGAAGTAGCAGCTCCGCCTGCACTTTCCCCAAAGACAGTCAAATTCCCCGAATTCCCACCAAAGTTTTGAATATTCCCCTTCACCCATCTAAGTGCTAGCATAACATCCTTCATTCCTGCATTCCCGGGGACATCAGGGGTATCTAAGCTGAGGAAACCTAACGCTCCTAATCTGTAGTTAATAGTCACAACCACCACGTCCTTTTCTACAAGAAAATCTGGACCAAACATGTCAGTGTTGCCTGAGCCGAACTTAAACGCGCCCCCGTGGATGTACACCATGACTGGTAGGAAAGCGCCATCGATGTTGGGTGTGTAAACGTTTAGGAAGAGACAGTTTTCGTCGCCAACGTAGTGTTTGGCGAATATTGGATCAATTTGAGCTGAGACATTGCCTTCTGATGTGGCATCGCGGATACCGTCCCATGGATCGATAGGCTGTGGGGCCTGGAATGAAAGAAAATGGTTTTGATACACTATTGACTATCTTCTTTGATTTGTGTGCGGCAAACATTGATGTTTGTTCCATATCTGAGTGTTACTATGTATTATAAAGTATGTATATAAAAGAAAAATGTAAGTATATAAGTATTCCATCATCAATCTAGTTACCATAGTTACTATGGCATAGTACAAGCTTTGTTTAGTTTGAGACTAGAGAACGTCCCTGTTCCCAATAGTCCATCTAGGATCTCTGGTTATAACATAGTCTATACATATCGTTCAAATATTTGTCTCTGACGAAGATCATTGCCAAACCTTTACCAAGGTGAAATATTGGGTTTGTTAGTCAATATTATATGCAGTCAGTGTACACGCTTCCGATTGGTACTGATTTAGACCAGTTGAGCTATATATAAATCGTTTGCAACGGTTTGCAGATAGCTCAACTGTTTCATGTGTATTTTTTTAATACTGCATTAGTTGTAATTTTCTTTGTGAATAAAGAATTTTTTATCTATCTTCAGCATGTATCTACAATGGCGACAAAAAATTGACACACGGGTAGAGCTACTTATTAGTAGTATTCATAAAAAAATCATTAAAGTACAGTCAGCTGCACTAGAATGTGTACGATTCGTAACTTTCAAACTAGTGTCACCGTATTGAAATAGACATTTACAGGATAAAAACTAGAAAATTATGAACACAGTTGATAATTTTACTTATTTATTTAGTATTGGAACCGTCAATGTCCATAACAATGCTGCGGCCCTACATTGAAAATTACGAATTATACACATTCTAGTGCAGCTGACTGTACTTTAATTATTCTTTTATGAATACTAATAAGTAGCTCTACCCGTGTGTCAATTTTTTGTCGCCATTGTAGATACATATAAAACTCTTTTGAAGCTGACTTAGAATCAACGCACAGCCTAAACTATAAGTCCTAGAGGTATGAAATTTGGAGGGTAGGTTCCTTATATAGTGTAGGGGCGCACTAAGAAAGGAATTTTGAAAAGTCACACTCTAACGCGAGCAACGCCGCGGGAGACGGCTAGTACTGTATATTAGCTAATAGAAAGTTTTGCCAAAACTCCACAAATTCAGTTTCAACCCGCACAAGTAGTTGATAAAATCTATACGCGCTTATCGCGGGACAAATAAGATAAAAGATAAGAGCTACAGCATCTTAGAGCAACGTTATGTAACTTGGAAAACACGTATAACAGGTACATATTGTTATTAACGTTATTATTTTTTACCAACTTCGAAAAAGCAGAAGGTTCTAGCACCGTACCTATTTCTGCCTCCAAGCAGCGATGCTCGCATTGCTGTGTTCCGGTTTGAAGGGTAAGGGCGCCGGTGTAATTACACGCACATGAGACTACAACATCTTTACGTCTCAGAGTGATGGACGCAGTGCATTGCCTTGCAGGGCACGTCCTCATTGGACTTGCTCTGTGAGGTAATGCATTGTTATAGGCAGAAGTTACAACTTAACATCAGGTGAGCTATCAGCTTGTTCCATTACTTTTGTCATAAAAAAAAATAACATTTCCTGATTCTAGTTTTGAAATTTTTTGAAACAACACAATGTAGCATTTTTATTTTAATAGTTTTTCTTGTGTTATTGTGAGTATTGTTGTTTAATTTTGGTGGAATTTTAACCAATAATACTTAGGTCGTAACATAAAGTGTGAGCCATTGGAATAAGTATGTGTAAAGTGGTTTCTCTGAATGTGAAAATTCGTTTCAGGTTTTGAAGAGAAAATCCAACGTCTTTAGTCACTTGTTGTTAGCAACATACCTTAAATCTCAGGGAGCCGAGTGGAGGCTTCGCGTAAGGGATCCCTTGGAAAGAGTAGTATGCCTTCCCTGATGGGGTGTTCACCACCCGGCCTTGCAGCTGACCTTGCTCCACCGTCACCACTGGGGCGTCTGTCATTCTGCCGCCGCTGGAAAATACAAACCACTTATAAATCCTACTAATATTATAAACGCGAAAGTTTGTAAGTATGGATGGATGGATGTTTGTTACTCTTTCACGTAAAAACTACTGATCCGATTTGGATGAAACTTGGAATATATATTGTCCGTGACCTGGATTACTTTTACATAGGCTACTTTTTATCCCGAAAATAAATAATAAATAAATATTCACGGACACTTAACACAACGCCTTCTAGTCCCAAACTAAGCAAAGCTTGTACGATGGAAACTAGATGGCTGATAGACATACATAATTTTTTGTTTGTAAATACATACTTATAATACATAGAAACACCTAGACACAGAACAAACATCTACAATTATGTTTACAACACACAAATGTTTGTTCTCGGTGGGGATCGAACCCACGACCCACAGCACGGAAGGCAGAGCTACTACCGACTGAGCCATGACGCCTGTCAAAAAATCAACGGGGTCCAACGGGACACGAACGAAGTCGCGGGCGGCACCTAGTACTCACATATCGATTTAAGAAAGATTACAATACATTCTTAGGCATTAGAGGATTTAGATTACTGAAAATAGATTATTTTACAACCTTTTACGCCATTTTATTACGAGTAACAGATAAAACAAACCGATAAGGAATTTGTATACTTTCGTATGGTGAATGAATTAACTTACGTAATTTTGAAATAGTAATATTACACAGTAATATCACTATTTTTGGTATACATTCGTACCGAAATAATTTTACCCGTTATAAAAATCACCCTGTATATTCGGGTGCAAATAATACCAATTTGATAAATTTCAAAATTACACTGTATATTCGGGTGCTAGGAATAAAAACATTAAATTACAAATAAATAGTTAATCATCGGGATCAAATAGTAAAAACAATTTCGGGGGTACATAAGAATAATAAGCCCACTTCACCCCATTTTTTGAAGTAATCCAAATGACTCACCGACAAAAAAAAATCCGACAGTATATTAAAAACAGGCCCACTACTAACGAAACGTGGAATAGAACTGGAAAAACTATTACTATCTCATAGATAAGCAATCGATAGTATATATCTCGGATTTCGTAAGAATACTCGTATACGTCAGGTATTTTGCAACCATACAGCATCTGATATCAGACGATTTTAAAGGAAATACTGCGATAGTGTCTCAGAGACGTCATCATCATTTCCCTGCCCTTATCCCACGCTAGGTGGGGTCGGCACAACATGTTTTCTTCTTCCACTCACTCCTATCATTCGTCAACTCTGAATCTACTCCTCTCACATTCATATCCTCTTTCACACAATCAAACCACTTCTTCTTCGGTCTTCCTCTACTTGCATACCCAGCCACACTCATATTCATAACTCTATTCGTTATATGACTTTCATCCCTCCTCATTACGTGTCCATACTATAGTACAACATAGTTTCTCAGAGACGCGCGTATGGTAAAGGAAATACTGCCATACTCAGAGTGTCTCAGAGACGTACGGTAAAGGAATGCCATACTCAAGCGGCCTTATTCCAGAACGGGGACTAAAGAAAGTCACGGTTTAAACGTCAAGGTTTATATAACCCGGGCGAATATACGGTGTAGCGGGGGAAGTATCGAGTTCCGAGTCAGGTGTCATGTTCTTCTTCTCTTCAATAATGGCCTGTGTCCGTCATTTCGACAGACAATTTTGCCAATGTCAAGTGTTAAAATTGTAATAAATAAGTCAAGTCCAGTCATTTGTCAAGTCGGCTGTCGTTTGTTTTGAAAAGAAAATGGTGGATTTTCTCTTCAAAACCTGAAACGAATTTTCACATTCAGAGAAACCACTTTACACACATTTATTCCAATGGCTCACACTTTATGTTACGACCTAAGTATTATTGGTTAAAATTCCACCAAAATTAAACAACAATACTCACAATAACACAAGAAAAACTATTAAAATAAAAGTGCTATGTGTCGTTTCAAAAAATGTCAAAACTCGTGTCAGGTGTCATGTTAATTCGGCCGGGTTGAATAAACCTTGACGTTTAAACCGTGACTTTCCTAAGTCCCCGTTGGAATAAGACCGAGAGTGTCTCAGAGACGTACGTCAAAAGATAACCAACGCTTAGTCTATTGATATGTCTTACTAATGATAATTTCTGCTTGTGTTAATCAAACAACGTGTTATATCTACTTACTTACGTGTATACTTACTTAAATATAATATGTAAACCAAATACCTATAAAATTAATAATGTTATGTTACGTAATATAATGTTAGCAAGTAACGTAAGGATAGTAAATAGTAGGATAAGTAGTAGTAGTAGTAAAATAGTAGTAAGGATAGTAGGATAGTAAAAATAAGTTACTTAAGAAAAAAAATTAAATTTTAGAAAAAGGTTTACTCCCGGTGTTAAGAAAATGGGGTGGTCGCAAGAAAAAAACGACTTTGAAATAAGACAAGACAAAAATAATGGACTCTTACCGCAAAAACATTGGTCTACACCTCAAAATATCTTTCGTCTCAGAAAACAGACGATACGGTCTCCTTTTATTTTCCCGTTTCTCTCCAAACTTTAGTTCGTAAATATTTATATTTCTTGTTAGATCTTCGTTTAGTGAGTCGAAGAAATTCGTCCAAGTTGTACTTTCCTGATGGTTTTTGACGAAATTGGCAATTTTTTTGTTCACCGGTCTCTTTCCTAGGGACAAAAGGTTCGATTCTCGCGCTAATAGATACCGTAACGCGGTTTTTTCAATAACAATCAATTCTTCTAAAGATCTGGCCATAAAACGATAAACGTGGCAAAAAAAAAACAAATTCAACGAGTCCGCAGCACTATCACTGAATTCCAATTTCAAATCATTGTAAATAAACACAAAGAAAACAAATAATGCACTATTTGAATTCAAATATCGAACAGAATTTAGAGCATTTTCAAAAATGGCAGCTATTTCTCACCATGAAGGTTCGAGACAAAGACTGAATAATGAAGGAGGTTGTGATACCAACCTGCATCGTGCGTGCTATGGAATTTTCAAGATCACATTAGCACTTCAAGACGCGGTGATTGATGGTGTTAATTATGTTAAAAATAGTGTAACGTGAACCTAGTAAATACGAGCATTTTCTACCTACAGGCCTCGACACGATTTAGTAGCTCTGACCTTCAATGCGCAGAAGTCTCTTTGGCTTCGCAAAACATTCTCCCACATCCCCTCCTTTCTAGTTCAGATCTATTAAACCATGTCAGGATCTGTACCTATAAAGGGTCTCTCAGACATTACGGTGGTCCATGAGACCATCACAGAATATCCGTGATTGAATTATCATATTAGTTTTAAGCACTAAGGATCATTCTCCATTCAAAACCCAATCTTATGACGAATATTTTGTGGTGGTCTGTATGACCATCGGACTGTCCAGTAGTTCCAAATCCTTTAGTACTGTCAACAAAAAAGAGATGGCGCCACTTTGCTAATGAAAAGTACATGACTATGACTAATTAACTTCTCAAGGTTGATACACAATAGGTTACTTTTGTTTTCCCACGCAATACTTTCACTGTAATTGTGAATCATAATAAGAAAATGGAAAGTCAAAGTAAATTATTCTTTATTTGGTAAAATCACAAGAGTCATTTAGAATCGTCTTAAATACTAGGCGACTCTTTCGTGCCCGTCTCTTGCAAAGCCTAGAAGAACGGGCACGAAACTCCGGCTGGATTCCTATATTTTTTGCAAGACTTTTCTTACAGTGAACGAAACTTCACAGAAGAGTTATTACTTATTTATTTATTTAAAAAAAACCAACCGCTTAAATGCACTATTATACATTTTATTACAGCAAAGATGTTTGAACGGCGTCACAGCTTAGTTGGTATAAGATTTGATTTCTGTGCTGTGAATTGTGGGTTCGAAAACTACTGAAAACAATATTTGTTTTGACGAACATAGATGTTTGTTATATGTATGGCCGTGTGTTACTTACTCGTATTTTAAGGTGTTTATTTACAAAAATATAAAAAAAACATGTGTGTAATTCACACGTGGTAGAAGTGAAACCTTCAAAAAGACTTTCAAATCACAAGGATGCTAAAGAAGTGTTCACTTCAAAAAAGTTGCAAAAAATGAACGAGTTTGCTCGAGACTTGAACCCACGCACTACAGTCTCGATTCGATCTAATCCGTTAGACCGCTTGGCCAGCAGTCTCCTTAGAATGCGTACGAAAATTAGGGATCTGTCTTCTCGTTTCTTCGCTTCCTCGCTTTTTCGTTTCATCGACTTTCCAATCACAACGGTGCTAAAGAAGTTTTCACTTCAAAAATATGATGCAAAATATTATATCAAAAATATTATATCAGCGATCCGGTTTCCGTAAGAATGTGAAGTTACCTTTTTTATCGACATTTTTATTTAGACCTCTATAAAATAAATGAATTGAATCAACATCCTGCATCCAAGAACCAAAGTCTAGTATGTACCTAAGTTTTCGATACATTGACCCACAGCATAATATCTCGTGACTAATCAGAGTCTGAATAAAACATAAAGGTGTCGACCAGCGTACTAATGATGAACTAACCACAGATACTGATACAGAGACGTCATTCATTAGAGGATCTAGGGGGGGGGGGTTAATGGTGCTCAAGGCCCCTCCAAAACTTCAAGTCTACTCCAGCGGGCCTAAGATGCGCACGCGAGATATTTGTCATGTCGTTCTGTCAAAATTTAAGCATTTTGTACCAGTTTTTGAATTTTTGCATTATCTGTGGCAATGTTGTCGACAAAACGCGCCTTGATTCTTCAACTTTTGACATTTCTGCATGACTATTATCTCGTCCTCAGAGAGATACGACGACTAAGAAGTGTCAAAAGTGTACAATAACAAGGCGCGTTTTGTCGACAACATTACCACAGATAATGTAAAAGTTCAAAAACTAGTGCAAAATGCTTACATTTTGACAGAACGACATGACAAAATATCTCGCGTGCGCATCTTAGGCCCGCAGGTTGGACCAGGATTTGTCACGGAAAACCTTGAACAGCGGGGGCATACTCTCCAAGCTGAACAATTAGCAAAACCCTTAAAAAAATCAGTTTTTTATAACAGCTATGTCTCTAATGAAATCTCAATTCCCTACTCCCTGAAGATCAATCCACTTCAAAGTCAAAGTCAACAAGCTTTTATTCAATAAAATGTCACTGATCACTTTGAATCGTCATTACGTTTTGTATGATTAGGTATGATTACAATTCCTTTAACCAACAATCGTTGGAGCAAACTAATACTCGAGTGGAGACCGCGTTTAGGCAAGCGTAGTGTAGGACGCCCTCCGGCTAGGTGGGGCGACGATCTGAGACATGTAGCTGGCAAGCACTGGATGAGAAGAGCCGGAGACCGGGCTCAGTGGCGCGTCTTGGGAGAGACCTACGTCCAGGAGTGGACCGATATAGGTTGATGATGATGATGATGACAATTTCTTTTATTGCATGAGTTTTAGCTAGTTCGTCCCAAGTTTGTTTGTCTTCTAAATAATAAGATATTTTATAGTAAAGAAGTCTTCGTTTTATTACGTTTTTGAACTTGCCAATCGAAAACTTGAAATGTGATCAAGTGTTTGACAGGCGTCATGGCTCAGTCGGTAGTAGCTCTTCCTTCCGTGCTGTGGGTCGTGGGTTCGATCCCCACCGAGTGCAAACATTTGTGTGTTGTAAACATAGATATTTGTTCTGTGTCTGGATGTTTCTATGTATTATAAGTTTGTATTTACAACAAAAAAAAAGTATGTATGTATTCTATCAGCCATCTAGTTTTCATAGTACAAGCTTTGCTTAGTTTGGGACTAGAAGGCGTTGTGTTAAGTGTCAGTGAATATTTATTATTATTTATTTAGTGTTCGCGGCAGGAAATCCCTCCGAAACTGAGCACCTACCTTACGTATTATTGTGGTATTATTAGAATTATCGTAAGTCAAGTTATTAATAGTTGTTAGCGCATAAATTAACTGAAAATGATTTTATTTATTAGTTTATTAGCCTTGTTAGTAACTTTTAAGCACATTAATTATTATACTAATAGTTAGTAAAAGAATCTGCACCAAATTTTACAGTAACTTCATGCGTAAGAGTACTTTTCCTAGCTAAGCTAAGCTTCGTTGCTAAGGATGTGTTTGAAATCCACCAATAGGGATCGTTTAGTATGATAACAAAGGATCCCTATTGGTGGATTTTAAACACATTTTTAACAACGTAGCTTAGCTAAGTAGAGCACACTAATAGTAACCATCAATATAAACCACTTTTCCTACACAACTAATAGTGTGAACACGAAAATTCTGCAGTGCCTTGATCAAGAATAAATGTGACAATCGCAAACGTATCGTGACGCTAGCGTATCCGAGATACACTGCGCGGTGACACTACAACGGTCGGCAGTCGAGCTGGCATTGACAAGCAATATAACTCGAATACGTTAACGCGGCGACGACTGTCAATTTTGTTCGTGATAGAGGTACTGTTCCATAAAATGTTCACTTTTTTCGTGTTCACACTGTTGGTCCCATAGAAAAAGTTGTTCATATTGTTGGCTACTTTCATCCCCCGAAGTTTTGGGGAGTGGGATTATTACACCTTGTATAAATATTGATATTTAGCGCAGATGTACAACTGCGTGTTTCGACTAAAAGCATTCACAACACAATCCTTACAAACGATTTGTATTTACAATCAAGAAAATCCCTAAAACAATCTACACAAGGTTCAAAATGTCAAACACGCACAAGGTTTGTCGGTGGAAACGCAAACCGATATCTTCACAGAGTTGTGCATGTTTTATTGTGAATGTTTTGCAGTCGAAACGTTAGTCGCAGTCATTGTTAGTTTGTTAGTTTCTCATGACACAGAAACTCACCGAAGATCGTCAAGGAATTCGTTAACTGCGTTTATCATCGTGTTGTTTTAAACTGAAAACATAAAGAATATTATTTTCACGTCCCCATTGGACTTGGTCTGTGAGGTAATGCATTGTTATAGGCAGAAGTTACCACTTAACATCAGGTGAGCTATCAGCTTGTTCCATTACTTTTATCATAAAAAAAACAAAAAAAACTGCAGAAGAACCTCCGTCCAAGGCGGACTAAAGGCGACCAGTAGGGTCAAACTACCTATTCGCCAACACATTTCAACATTTTTTGTGTTCATGCTTAGTGTGTTCGGGTGCATTAATTTTATCATAAAAAAAAAAAAAAAAATGCAGAAGAACCTCCGTCCAAGGCGGACTAAATGCGACCAGTAGGGTCAAACTACCTATTCGCCCACACATTTCAACATTTTTTGTGTTCATGCTTAGTGTGTTCGTGTGTACGTATACTACAAAGTTGACGTAAACAATATTGTTGTATAGAGATTGAGCAGCGCCCCCTAGCGGGTAGTTTACACAACTGATGATTCTTCTTCTTCTTCTTTTAAACCTATACGGCCTGTGTCCGTCATTTCGACAGACAATTTTGCCAGTGTCAAGTGATGAATTTGTATGTTTAGGTCAAGTCAAGTCATTCGTCAAGTCGGCTGTCGTTCAACATACAACATTATAGTTTACGTGACTTTGTAGTAAATGTCAAACTTCGACTTGACTTGACTTCTTCTTCTTCTTCTCTTCAATAATGGCCTGTGTCCGTCATTTCGACAGACAATTTTGCCAATGTCAAGTGTTAAAATTGTAATAAATAAGTCAAGTCAAGTCATTATTATTTAAAATTCATCACTTGACACTGGCAAAATTGTCTGTCGAAATGACGGACACAGGCCATATAGGTTTCAAAGAAGAAGAAGAAGAAGGTACACTAGGAAGCGCATGTGTGGAATACACACTCGGCATGTGTGGGTTACTCTCGACCACAGTTCCAATCCGGATCCATAGATTTTGACAGAAATCGTGTCATTTTTCTTCTTCTTCTTCTTTAGACCTATATGGCGTGTCATTTTTCGGTACAAAATGACACGAAATCAGTCAAAATCCGGATCCAATTGCCTACTATTATTACCTACCTAATTATTTATATGCCGTACGTATCTATTTTGACAAATCAACTTTTTAGAGTCTCCCTTCTTCACCGGTCATTTTTCTTAACCTACCTACTCAGGTCTCCGCCTTTTGGTAAAAGATTAGTAAACCAGTAAACGCCAATAAACACTGACATTGGCAAATTCGTGGCAGCCCTAGCCACCGAACAGCCACAACAAAAGAAGAAGAAGAAGAACGGCGGTGGTCTAGACCTCTGTTTTGAAAAAACGGACCACGGCGTTTTTTTTATCTTTCTTACAAAGATAATATGAAACGTAGGTAGGGTAGGTCCTACGACAATAAAAACTGATAAACAAGTAAATGCCTCGTGCCTCGTAAATGCTAATAAAGCGCTCGTGGCGTAGCTTACTTAGCCAATTTTAACCGATAATCTAAGTTAAGCAACGTTCTGCGCGGTCACTATTTGGATGGGTGACCGTTAGTGCCATTTACATCTGAGCGCTTCCGTGCTTCGGCGGGCACGTTAAACTGTCCCGACTCTAGCAGTCGTTAAGCCACGACGGAGGCCTTAAGGCGGCCTAAAAACTCCGTTCACCAGAGTTGGCCACTAGCTCATATGAGCTTGCTTGTAAATGCCGATCATGTGAGTCAGCTCAATTGTTATAGAATATCTCATAGGTTTCATATTCGTGTTCTCATAACACTTAGTCTTGTGATGTGATGTAATGGGAACAAATCTTATTAATCACTACCTTTAGCCTGCGACTTTGTCCGCGTCCCGTTTGATCCTGTTGATTTTCCGGGATAAAAGTAGCCTATGTGTTAATCCACATTATAAACTATATTTGTTTCAAGTTTCATTCAAATCGGACCTTTGACATCTTCTCTAAATATATAAAACTTTTTTGAAGCTGACTGACAATCAACGCACAGCCTAAACTATAAGACCTACGGCCGAATACTTAAACGCCACTTAAATTAAGTTCACGCTTAAATTATTGCTATCTCTTACAAATGAGTAATGTCAAAAAGAGGCAGACCAATTTTAGATGGTGCTGACGTTTCAGTATTCCAGCCCTGGAGGTATGACATTTGGAGGGTAGTATCCTTATACAAGTGTAGGGGTGCACTAAGAAAGGAATTTTGAAAAGTCACACTCTAAAGGGTCTAGAACGCGAGCAACGCCGCGGGCGTCGACTAGTTTATAATATTAGTGGGATATTAGTAGGATGGGATATTGGGATGGAACCGTTTGAGTTCGAGGGTACAAAATGTCATAGATTTTATCAGCAAATATGTATTGAGATAGATTTCATATCTATCGTTCACTCAAGAGTGGTTTGTATCTTTATTTGCGTTGATATCGGTATCGGTATCCGATTCAGGATTTATTTATAAAGATTTTTTTTTTTTTTTTTTAATTTTTTTATTTTACGTCTTGTTAGAGTAGGCTGAACGGACACGTACCGTTGTTGTTGGTATGATAGTGACCTCAGATAGTGACCTAAGGTGGGTCGTATAATAGTGACCTCAACTAATTGATCGAGTGAGCGAAGCGAACGAGATCTTTGTGACAACTTGGACAAAAATGCTTTGTATGTTTGTTCGACGAGATCTTTTGAACCGCTTATCCGATCTTCATAAAATTTGGTAGGTATACGTATAGTACTCTTAAGTTTTACTGGTTTGTTAAATAAAGTAAATCGGTCAAGGGGTCATGAAGTTATGAGGGTCCAAAGGGGGTAAAAAGAAAAAAAGTCGTACAATAATTTCAAGTGGGGTGTCATATGATAGGGTTTTGTTTAGACATTACAAAACCGTTTTTATTTTGATTCTAGGTCTTATAGTTTTTGAGTTGTTGTAAAAATTATAAAATTGGCAAACCCAGTATAACGTGACCTACCATTTCTTGGAGTTTCAATGATTCTGTAGTTCAAGTAAGACTGGTACATAGCTAGACGGCAATTTCGAAGCGATTTGCAAAGTTTATTACAACCATTGGTCAATAAAAATTGTTTGGGTTTTACTAACCTCCGACCATCACGAGATCTCAGTTCGGGGCGAACTACTAGTTTATTTATATTCAACTAATATTCTGTGGTGATAATTACCTCAGGTGGGTCGTATGATAGTGACCCCCACTAAATTCTGTGGTAATAGTGACCTCAAATAGTGACCAAACCTAAGTTGGGTCGTATGATAGTAACCTCCACTAATATTCTGTGGTAATAGTGACCTAAGGTGGGTCGCATGGTACCGACCTCCACTATCCCCGTTGACGGGGTTTGTCAACGACGATTAGTGGAATAAGCCGTTCTGTGGAGATAGTGACTTCAGATAGTGACCTAGTGACCTCCACTAATATTTTGTGGTGACGCATGCCAGGTAAGGTCCGTTCACACAGACCGGCTCGGAGAGCATCGGCGCGCATTTTTATTTTCACGCAAACCGGATCGTATACCCTTGGAGTTGGTCGGAGCGGAGCCGCCAACTATTTCACATAGACCGGCTGGAAGCGATCTGAAAGCGGATGCGCTCGGAAACAACTGCGCGAACGAGAAAAAGTACGCGATCGGAGCCGGTCAGCTCCTCTTATTATTTCACACCAAGCGCGTTCAAGCTTTCGTAATGACAAAAGCAGTGCACATGCAAAAATAAACCTTACTACAAATACTAAAAACTCTGTTTTCAACGTGATAAGAATGCTCTCCTCTCCGAGGTCTGTGTGAACGGAGCCTTAGTCATTGTTGCCTGTCGAAATTTTGTCAATCAAACATAATTATTTCCTTAGCTTAGCATTCATGGTTTCGATGATATTCAATTTTTTTTATTATTTGGAATTTTCGCTTTTGAGTGTAGTATGGTATGGTAGGTTCTTTTTTTATTAATTACCTAGTGCAGTTGCGTTACGTCGTATGCAGTCAAGCTGAGATTACCTTGAAGAGTTATCCTATTACCGCCAGGCTTCGAATGATATTTATTGAATGTATGTTTATTCCAATGATTTTACATTATATTTATTTATTTATTTATTACACAAATGCTTAAATAAAACTTACAGTTTATGAGCCATAAGAGCATTTAGATGCTTAAAAAACAGATACAAAGCCTAATAAATTGCCTTAAATTTGTATGAAATATATACCTACCTACCTAAAAATAAATAATTTATAAGTTTAAAAAACTGGAAAAACCGACTTCAATTTGATACGCCATCATCATGCTGATGGTAGCAGTTCGTTGGGCCTGTTCTATTGATCGTAAACACCACAGAAAAGCAAAATACGCAATGTCGAGTACGTGGATGACGTGTTTTTTCCAATTACACTTATTTAACTGCCAAACTACTGAAAAATATACAACCGAATTGAGAACCTTCTCCTTTTTTGAAGTTTGTTAACTAGAATGAAAATAAAAACGGGTTTGGAATGTCTAAACAAAACCCTATCATATGACACCCCATTTGATATTATTGTACAACTTTTTTTTTTTTACTTCCTTTGGACCCTCATAACTTCACGACCCCTTGACCGATTTACTTCATTTAACAAACCAGTAAAACTTAAGAGTACTATCCGTATACCTACCAAATTCTGTGAAGATCGGATGAGCGGTTCAAAAGATCTCGTCGAACAAACATACAAAGCATTTTCGTCCAAGTTGTCACTAAGATCTCGTTCGCTTCGCTCACTCGATCAAAAATACTGTATTGTATACTTGTAATTTTTTTTGCTAATAAATAAACGTAGGTACATACTTTCACAGCGATTAAATAACAACTTTTGATATCTACAACATGCATGTACATATATCTATTTAGGTAGTAAAACGCGTCTATTGTCCAAAAGTACTTAGTTTATTCGGTGCAACTGCGCTGGGGTGCATAAAATCCCAAAACGCAACGATAGCGCGTGCTAATTTTGCCTGTGGCGCCATCTAGTTTGGTTTGTGGCAAACAATACAAATAAATAGATTAAATTCAAAACCAAATAGAAAGTAGGTGTTGTATTGATCCAGAGTTCCTCGTTGACCTACTTGGCTCGCAAACTCACAGCCCACATCCAAGTTTCGAGAATCCTAACAAACAACGTACTTAGGCCATCTATTTAAATGAATCCAACTTTCGACTGTATATTGAGTACGTCTTCGGGGCTGCAGTGCTAATACCGTTCTTATCGATCGCTTAGTTGTCGATCGCTAAAGTCGATACACGTATCGAATCGTATCGTTCCATGGGAGTGCGGATCTCTTGTCGACAAATTTTAACGATGCTTTACCATCGTCAAAATAAGGTTCACTTTCGTTTGTCAAAATCAAAACATAGTAAACATACACCATTGCCAATTCGTTAAAATTTAACGAATTTGTCTACCGATCGACTAAGTTGGTAACGTACCCGCAACTGTCGATAAAACGAATTTTGACGATTCTAAATGTCAAATTATGCGATCGACAAGAACGATACTTGGGGGGCAGTACCTCTATCACGAACAAATCCGACAGTCGTCGCCGCGTTGACGTATTCGAGTTATATTGCGCGTCAATGCCAGCTCGACTGCCGACCTTTGTAGTAACCTACCCGCAACTGTCGATAAAACGAATTTTGACGATTCTAAATGTCAAATTATGCGATCGACAAGAACGGTACTTGGGGGGCTGGTCTTACTGCACGGATGACTTAATTTGCCAAAATTTTTAAACGGCTTCAAAAATGGAGGAGTTTCTCAATTGTTAATTAAGAACATTTGTAGTTAGATCATATAATACTTATACAATAACGACAGGCATCATGACTCAGCCGGTAGCAGCTCTGCCTTCCGCGCTGTGGGTCGTGGGTTCGATCCCTACCGAGAACAAACATTTAATTTTCTGTGTGGCAAACATAGATGTTTGTTCTATGTCTGGGTGTTACTACCTATGTATCATAATGTATGTATTTACAAAAAAAAAACATTATATAAGTATTCTATCAGCAATCTAGTTCCCATAGTACAAGCTTTGCTTAGTTTGGGACTAGAGGGCGTTGTGTGTATGTCCAATAATATTTATTATTATTTTATATCAAACCACTGAGCTGTGAGAGTGAGACCCGCCTGACATTATTTTTAGCACTCAAGTCAAAAGCATTTTAACATCTGTCCGGTCAAGAAAAAAAATAACAAGATTCTTGGAATGTATGATTCACATACTTGCAATTCAAGACGATAGCATCGTCAGGATGCCCTAAGCATATGTTACTGACGTCATCAATGCGAAAAAATGTCCGAAACCGAATCCAAACTCCCGACCAATGCAGTAAGCAAGCAAGCTCGTATGGGTTAGTGGCCAACTCTGGTGACGGAGTTTATAGGCCGCCTTAAGGCCTCCGTCGTGGCTTAACGACTGCTAGAGCCGGGACCGACAGTTTAACGTACCCTCCAAAGCATGGAAGCGCTCAGATGTAAATGCCACTAACGGTCACCCATCCAAATAGTGACCGCACATAACGTTGCTTAACTCAGATAATCAGTGAAGATTGGCTAAGCAAGCCTAGCCACGAGCGCTTCAACCAATGCAGTAAGTATAGGTCGACAGATCACAGATGTCCTGTTTTAACCCGACTACGGAGAAGCAAAAAAGAGGGTATATGATTTTTTCGGTTTTACACATTGGATAAATTTTTGCTAATGTTGATTATTGAATGAATGAATAAATATAAATATTCACGGACACTTAACACAACGCCTTCTAGTCCCAAACTAAGCAAAGCTTGTACGATGGAAACTAGATGGCTGATAGAATACACACATAATTTTATTTTGTAAATACATACTTATAATACATAGAAACACCCAGACACAGAACAAACATCTATGTTTACAACACACAAATGTTTGTTCTTGGTGGGGATCGAACCCACGACCCACAGCACGGAAGGCAGAGCTACTACCGACTGAGCCATGACGCCTGTCAAAATGATTTATTTATTTGAAGAGTGGTACATAATAGAGTGAGTGAGTGGTTTTTTGTGTTTCATTCGTTTGTTTCTTTGGCTATCGATTCTTACAAGAAACTAATGCTAGGACTTCCAATCGTTAATTTGTCACGAAAATACGGCACGTATGAATCACCATTGAGTTTCCGTACCTCGGAGGGCACGTCTGTCGGTCCCGGCCATGACGGAGACCTTAAGCCGGCCTAAAAACTCCGTCACCAGAGTTGGCCACTAAGTTAACACTAAGTTTGGCCAAGCAGCGATGCTCGCATTGCTGTGTTCCGGTTTGAAGGGTAAGGGCGCCGGTGTAATTACACGCACATGAGACTTCAACATCTTTACGTCTCAGAGTGATAGACGCAGTGCATTGCCTTACAGGGCATGTCCTCATTGGACTTGCTCTGTGAGGTAATGCATTGTTATAGGCAGAAGTTACTACTTAACTTTAGGTGAGCTATGAGCTTATTCCATTACTATTAACATTAAAAAAAAAAAAGTTAAACTAAATACTTTTTTTTTATTGAATTTTATTTTGTCTTTCTCAGACAATCTTCGGAATAAGAAACAATCGACGAAACTAAAAAAAAAAAAAACTAGCTGTCTCACTTAGAGATGTGCTTAAACTATTGCCATCTCTTACAAATGAGTAATGTCAGAGGCAGAGCAATTTTAAGTGGTGTTTAAATTTGAGTGACGTTTCAGTATTCGGGCATAAGGCACGTATTCAGAAATAATGCACGTGTCAGCGAAAGCAAATACTCTGTGGCGAAAGTGAAAAATGCGATGGTTTTGTAGGGTGACCATAATTAAGTTGAAAACCCATGGACATTCTCACAGGGTCCTATGGCAGTCATGGTCTTAGCAGAATAACAGCGCCTACTGCTAAAACAGTAGGCAAAATGCTGAGCTAGGACCCATTTGCTGCTGTGGCAGGCATCATACATATTATTATAGGCACCAATTATGTTATTTAGTTTTTTTTTTTCTTTTAAATTCAGTGCTTATGTTATTTTTATTATTATTGTTTCATTTGTACTTGTCTATATGTTTTGTATGTTGTGTGCCAAGTAGTAAATAAATGAATGTCTATGTCTATGTCTACATTTTTTGGATATCCAAGAATTTTTAAACAGAAACGCTATGGTTTGAAAATGCGCTGGTTTTGTAGAGTGACCATAATCCAGTTTAAGATCTATGGATATTTCTTTGAATATTCGGATTTTTTTTATCATCATCATCATTATTCATTTCAAAACGGCTTAGTCCCAACAACAGCTTTGAAGCCGTTTTGTAACCTGTTTTTTGGGTTTGTTTCTAATATACATAGTTTTTGTAGACGATTTTCGGGCTAATTTAGATAGATAGATAAACACTTCATTGTATAGAAAGAGAAATTACATAAGTACACGAAATAACATAACACAGACTGTACAATGGGCAGCCTTATCGCTAAAAGCGACCTCTCCCAGACAACCTCTTAATTAGACTATTTTCCAATTTAATTTATTTTCTAATTCACTTTGAGCTTAGATTTCATGCTTCACTATAATTCATTAGTTAATTAGAATAATATTAAAAATTCGTGTCACGCCGCCATTAGAACGTACAACAAGGGAGCTATTTGTGTGCTATAAAATATAAATGATGACGTCATATTTGATCACACAATCGCTCGCCTTCCTCCGATTGTTTTGAATAAGGTTTGTTGCTCCATTGTCAGACAAACATAATATTATGATTCAGGGGGGTCAGTGGGAACTATTATATTGTGTATCTAGATTCTAGATTAGACTATCTAGGTGTGTCTATCTCATATCTTCTTCTATACCTATATGGTATCTGTTCGTAATTTCGACAGACAATTTTGCCGGTGTCAAGTGATATTTGAAATAATATAAGTCAAGTCATTCGTCAAGTCGGCTGTCGTTTGTTTTGAAGAGAAAATGGTGCATTTTCTCTTCAAGACAACAAGATATTGAGGATTTGTATTCGAACGTGTAATTTGTCTATGGTTAGAAGTTAGAAGTTAACAATACAGTCTACTAAATTACTATCAAAAACGTGTTTTATCATCATCAATAGGTATATATAAAACTCTCTTGAAGCTGACTGAGAATCAACGCACAGCCTAAACTATAAGTCGTAGAGGTATGACATTTGGAAGGTAGTATCATTATGTAGTGTAGTGTAAGGGGTGCACTAAGAAAGGAATTTTGAAATGCCGCACCCTAAAGGGTCTAGAACGCGAGCAACACCGCGGGCGACGGCTAGTAACCCAAAAATCTTCTGTAGTGAACAGAGGGCGTTGTGTGAAATGATCAACGATATTTTTTTAATAAAATATCCTTGAATTTTAGGAGAGAAAAATCCTGTCGTAAAAAGATAATAACAAAATAAGCTCACGCCTGTAACGCCCGTTTCAAAGACATCCCTCGACTTGTTATATTTATACTGACCTTTCGTGCTTATCCCAGCGAAATATTGAATTATTAATACACGTTAGATGTTCAGTTACAGGTCACTACCTGACCCAGGGTAGCACCGGTGGTATTTTAATAAAATATTATACCTAAAACGGATTTAAATTCTACTAGCTGCCGCCCGCGGCTTTGTTCCCGTGGCAGCAGCCTACGCATTATTTGGTTGAAATCTTTGATCCTAATTTTAGACCCTTTAGGGTCCGACTTTTCAAAATTCCTTTCTTAGTGCACCCCTACACTATATAAGGATACTACCCTCCAAATGTCATACCTCTAGGACTTATAGTTTAGGCTGTGCGTTGATTGTCAGTCAGCTTCAAAAGAGTTTTATATATTTAGAAAAGGTTTAGTAATTTATTACACAAACGGATGCTAACCAATGGCGGTGTGAGCGGTGGCCTAGTGGCTGGTGACACGCATGAAATATCTACTACAACTTGGCCCTGACTACTATTATCCTCAATAACTTCAAGTGCAGTGCATGAGAATTAAGTGACCCCACTCACTTCAAGGGCCACTTAACGCCCATGCAACTACATGCCCATCTATTTAGCCGTTTCAGAAGGCATATAAATCTTCACAAATGGCTTTTTTATTTCGACTGTACTGACCTGCGTTGTGCCACAGAATAACACAACAGTACTACTTAAGGTACAAATTGGGAAGAAAAGGGTCTGGGGCAAGTTGGATGGAGCCCAGGTCCCACATTTTTTTTAAACTTGCAATGATGAAACTTTGTGTGTTGCAATATACTTACAATGCAGTTAAAAAAAAATTAATAATACCATTACCTATAAAGCAGCGGAAATCATTAGTTATTAGACATTTTAATTCGAAAAATGCGTCTTTTTCCATGTTTTTTATCGTATTTACAGGTGTTTATGTCAAAATAATTATTTTATTTTGCGTTTTCGTGACTGCTACTGCATAATATATTATGATAAAACTAACGAAAGTTATAAATAACAAAATTCATCTAAAAATGAACTAAACGTATGCAAATCGGGAACTGACATGCCCCAACGCCTTTGAAATTAGCATAACAATGTAAGGTACGAATTGGCTATAACCCGTGATGCCTGGGACAAAATATAAATAGATTATCCTTGTAATACCTATACCATCCTCTCAGCGTATTCCACGTTATCAACAGGAAAGACTGAATACGTGCGAGGTAACTCAGGCCTTGGAGCTCTCGGTATTTTATATTCAACCAGCAGTACTCGGTAGATAACAAAAACCAGTGCGTGGAGTCCCTCCGCGCGGAAAAAGTTATACTTCGAGTGGCACGCATTCACTCTCGCTCTGTGTTTAATGTGAAATGAATTTAGTATTTATTTTTATGTACTTAACCAATATGCAGTACTTATTTAGTTAGAAAAGGTTCTATGCTCATGTTGCCTAAATTTAGAACTAGATGGCGCTGCTAAGTTTGATCGGATCCTAGAACGCGCTATCGAAGTGTTTTGCGTTTTGTGGGGGTCTCCGTATGTGATCACTCTCGCTAGTCTCTGTCTTTTTCTATTCGGGGGTATAGAAAGAGACAGAGACTAACGCTTCCCGTTTAACGCAACCTTGTTGGAAGTCGCATTAGAAGTATAACTTCAATAAATTACGTGACAGAGAGGGGTATACATTTTTTGACAAATAAACAATGTTGCTATTGTAATCTATCTTTAGTACCTAAGGCAAAAGTATGTTGAAGTAAAATAATGAGGAAAAACCAACGCAGAGCGTCTAATTCTAATTCGTAGTGGGTGATTAAGATCTGCACTGACGTCCCGCGTTGGGGTGTATTGCGCATTGTCCCCCTGCTGACCCCCAGCCAGCACAACTCTATTAAGTAACGAAGAAGGACTTGATCCCCGATGGTGTTGTGGATGCCGAAGAGTGAGACCCGATCGAGAACGAAAATTAAACGAAAAGAGAAAGAAAATTAAATGGTTATTTAATTGTGACGTGCGATAGCGATATGAAAGTAAATATCCAAATGCATTAAATCTGTATCAAGGATATCACGTGGGTCAAATGCAAGGTTTTTAACAAACTTACTAGGTAGGTATACAATTTTATTTGATTTTACTGTACACATTCGACATTTTTTTTATTTTTTATTATGATATAAGTAATGGAACAAGCTGATAGCTCACCTGAAGTTAAGTAGTAACTTCTGCCTATGTGCATTGCCTTACAGGGCACGTCCTCATTGGACTTGCTCTGTGAGGTAATGCACTGCGTCCATCACTCTGAGACGTAAAGATCTTGAAGTCTCATGTGCCTGTAATTACACCGGCGCCCTTACCCTTCAAACCGGAACACAGCAATGCGAGCATCGCTGCTTGGCGGCAGAAATAGGTACGGAGGTAGTACTGAACCCGGACGAGCTCTCACAAAGAGCTCTACTACTACTAACTACTACATTCTATCATCATCGTCAAAGTAGCAGCTCGTATGAGAGAGATTAGCTCATGACCGCAGTGGATGGCACCAACTTAGCCCTATGCCTAGTGCATAGGCAATGTAGACATAAATGGCGAGATATGAGTAAATTGTCCTACACTCACACAGGCAAGGTATTGATCTCTTTGCCAAAAACACGATGAAATTTTGTACACCTGCTGTAAAACAACTCTACACCATCACCTGTCTTTACCTTCCTTTCCTCTATCAGACGTTATGAAGTTAATCACTCCTTTGTGACCTTTGATGTCTTCCACACCATCTCTTCTTTCGTCTACCTATATCCATACAATACAATACTTAACATCCTTTTCTTTTCTCTGCAGCCAACTGCATTTATATATTCTAACTTTATCCGTCCATAAAAGATATAAATATTCATAATAGTCTGAAGAACGCCCCAATGTCCATGACTCAAGTAAGATTCCAAGAGAAATCGATTGGTCGTATGTAGTCATGTGTAGCATAGCGTGAGTCATACAGAGTTCTTTTAAAGATTTCATACTTTATAAATGATGGAAACGAATGGCATTTAGGAGTAGAAATTTTTTACTCTGCTTAGTTTTAGTAGGATAGATAGGATAGTAACATACAACCATCCATAGTTATAGACATAGAAACGTAGAATGGCCAAATAGTTGCTTATCATGATAATGACCAATCAAAATTATTGGACTCAAGATTACAAGAGATGGTAAGTAAGCATTAAAACTTGAAGATCCACTTTTGTACTAAAAACGAAAGCGTGGATTTTGAGAACACTTTCTATAGATAGTGGACGGCTTCGCTACCTTTTCAGAGACTAACATGTCTGGGGTGACATTTTTTGAATCAAATTTGAAATTTGAATGCTTCGACCTTAGCTATGCTTTGACATAATCAAATATTTTCAACTGCAAGATGCTTATCAAAACTATAGTTCAAAGCTGATGAATATTCTGATAACATGGAAACTGATGCACCGATTTCTACCAAAGATATACAGACACACTAACGGCCGAATACAATACTAAACGTTAAAATTGTTGACTTTGTTGATTGGTAAGAGATGGCAATAATTCAATAAATTTTTTTAATCTCAAGTACGAGAGTATGTATAGAATTTCAGCATTCGGGTGTAAGGCCTCAAAATTATGACAGACCTCTTTTCAAATCTGAGGTAATTAAAAACAATTTAAACCACAAGGAGGTTCAAGACTTGGATGCAACTTCTCGTGTGATATGTACGTACAGTACACTTGTACACACTACATCGAAAATAATAACAGACCTCTTTTCAATTCTGAGGTAATTAAAAACAATTTAAACCACAAGGAGATTCAAGACTTGGATACAGGTGCTCGTGTGATATGTACATACAGTACACTTGTACACACTACTATTAGGCCTCAAAATCATAACAGACCTCTTTTCAATTCGGAGGTAATTAAAAAGAATAAATATAAATAAATATAAATATTCTCGGACACTTAACACAACGCCTTCTAGTCCCAAACTAAGCAAAGCTTGTATGATGGAAACTAGATGGCTGATAGAATACATACATACATATATTTTTTTGTAAATACATACTTATAATACATAGAAACACCCAGACACAGAACAAACATCTATGTTTACAACACACAAATGTTTGTTCTCGGTGGGGATCGAACCCACGACCCACAGCACGAATGTAAACCACAAGAAGACGATTCACTTGCATCCATCCGTCTGTTATATACACTTGTACACACTACTATCAGCATTTACACAGGCTATAACCTCTAAGGATTGGTCTTACGTCCACGACACGATAACGCAAATGGTAATGACACGATAAAAGGACTTTAGCATTGGTAACACTGCTGATAAGAGCTTTTAAGAAGTGTTGAGATTCTACAAAACTACTGAGGTTTGTATACACATTTACTGTTCAAGCACTGATCCGGACTCAAGCGTATAATCTACATTTTTGACAGTTTTTAACAGACTTAAAAATAGGAGGTTCTTAATTCGGTTGTTGGTTCAAAAGAGATTTTACGAGTCTTTAGTGTATTTTTAGAAAATAGGTACATATTTAATATAGTTGCGGGAACCAACAGTCTTATATTTCAAGGCGGTTTGCAATACAATACTGTAAATAACTTATTTATTGTTTAATGCTATAATATTAATTGGTTTTGCAATTTTATGTCTGTATTTTCTCAATGGACCTTATTGGATCAAGGATCGCAAATAATGTAATGCCGAGTCAATTTATTTGAGGAATCTATGTACCAATTTTCAAAGGTCTTCTATGTATATAAAAGAAACGCATTATTTGGTTTAAATCTTTGATTCCAATTATATACCTTTTAGAGTGCGACTTTTCAAAATTCCTTTCTTAGTGCACCCCTACACTATATAAGGATACTACCCTCCAAATGTCATACCTCTAGGACTTATAGTTTAGGCTGTGCGTTGATTGTCAGTCAGCTTCAAAAGAGTTTTATATATTTAGAAAAAGAAGATAGATAGATAGATGTTATATCCATATCCA
This sequence comes from Eulithis prunata, assembly GCA_918843925.1. Classification (NCBI taxonomy): domain Eukaryota; kingdom Metazoa; phylum Arthropoda; class Insecta; order Lepidoptera; family Geometridae; genus Eulithis; species Eulithis prunata. The sequence continues at coordinate 936,987 of OU974035.1, forward strand.
GAGGCTGTGCGTTGATTGTCAGTCAGCTTCAAAAGAGTTTTATATATTTAGAAGATAGATTAGATAGATGTCATATAATAACCGCGCCAGTCTGTCACCTGCACGCTAAATGACATACATACCTAATGTCGGAGTAGGTAGTGTATCTTGCATTAAAATATTTAAGCGTATTACATCACTGTTTAAGAAAGGTATTATCAAAATGCGGTATAAGTTGTATGTCATTTGTATTTTTAGTATGATAAGCGAAAGTTGTTTTTACTGCTTGCTTTAAGTTTTATATAACACGTATGTTTGCGTACCTACTTGTCTGTATATGTAGGTACATTGCAAACACATAAAGTAGGTAGGTAGGTGGGTACCTAGTGTGTGGTAGTGATACCTACCTACTACGTAGGTACTAAGTAGGTAAAAATTCAAATTCTTTATTGCGTTCATATTGTGGGTACAGATCTTAAATAAAGTTGAAACTTATTTGCTTTCAATATGAACCCTGACAGGGCACGACAATATTTTATCTATCGCTAGGTGGATAGATAGAAGTATGTATTACCTAATTATTTATATTGTATCATACTTAAATACTATACTTATACTAAGAGATCAGGCTTAAATTAATAGTATTAATATACTATACCTACCTAATACATAATATACTTACTACTTTCATTAATAACATTTTTACTTAAAACAGTAAAAAGTACGTAGATAGGTAAAAAAAAGTAGGTAAAAAAGTTAAAGTAAAGCTTAAAGTAGGTAGGTATAGGTACCTAGTGTGTACGTAGTACTAAGAAGTAGGTCCCAAAATTAGTCATATTTATGAGTATTTAGCTAACTAACTGATACGACATGTGTGGCTTAGGTAAATATTAGGTTAAATACTTACTAAGTACTAACGTAATTAACTCCATTTTGTAAAATAAGTAGGTAGGTACCTAGTTATCTATGTAGTAGGTACACTATACATAGCATACCTATATAAAATACTTGAAAATCTTTATCTGAAAACCAGCGCTGCTCCATGTCATGGTTCATGCATGTGGGGCAGCATATGCTGAGAACAACCATTTCAACTGCACAAGGGTACACAGAACAGGACAGAACTAACTAGCATAATTTTTTATTGTTTTTATTTTATATATTTGCTATACTTTTGTACCTACTTTCCTACTACTTACTCTGTGTTGCTCCTTCCTGTCTGATGTGTCTAGACTTACTTTTTTCTCTCTTTTGTACCTATCTGTGTGTTTGTATCCAATGGGTTGAATAAATGTAGGTAGGTATTTCATTTCATTTTTTTTATCTTCGCTCCGAACTCACATCTCGCGATGTTAAAAATGGACCCTTTAAAATCCCTTGACCCATTTAGCTCATTATTCAAACCAGTAAAACGTACCTATCTACTATCCGTAGACCTACCAAATTCTATGAAGATAGGCTAAGCAGTTCAAAAGCCCTAATTCGCACAATAATTATTATTGACAGATGACAGATGATTTTTTTTCCTTTGAGATATGCTTCTTTGTAGGTAAATCCAAATGATTATTTTTTTACAACGCACAATGCACGCAAGACTGATAGAATATACGGATATACATAATAGAATTTTCGCAAAATATCCTTTGTTAACAAAAATTATTGACACCCTATTGATAATGTCAACATCTTATTTTTGCACCTACCTACCTGCACTACTTTTTATTTACAAAAACATATTCAGACCCTATCTACATAAGTAGACAGGTAGGTAGTAGATACCTACCAATTCTATGAGCTATTTTAGAAATACCTATCATATTTTTGCGTCATTGTCCCCAAAAACAATAAAAATCTATGATTTCTAGGCGTGCCTATTTGCTTTTCGTTATTTATTGACTGGGATTTCGATTATCCACATAAGTTGCATCAAGCGAGCTCGCCAGCGTCAGCAAGTATGCACAAAAAACATAAAAAGTAAAACAAAACCCATGGACGGTCGTACGAAACCAGTTTGCGAAAATCCATAAGATCTTGCTCAGCAGCCGCGCCGGGCGCCCGGCGAAGCCTACTTTACACCACTTATTTTATACCCAAACGGTCACGTACCACAGAATTTAACCATACAAATAAATCTATAATATATTAATCTCACTCACCTGAATATTTCACAAGTAATTGATTACTCTCGTAAGCTATATCGAATTGTTTCAAATCGGAGAAGGACTGGCGCGGAGCACTCGTGACCAAGCGGGCATTAACACTGGCAGTGATGCCAACATGTAAGCGCTGCTGTTGACGTCATCCAAAGATGTCATCTGCGTGACAGTGACAATGACAGATCGGACTTTAGAGATCGTCATGTTGGTGCATCGAAACTTGCGTTTTGGGTATGTTTCACTAATTTTATAAGATTTCAAGCATTTCGTAATAGATAGAAAATAAAAAGATTTTTTTTCTATCTCATCTCGTTGAGCGATACTTTTAAATGCTTTCAACGCCTTTATCGAAAGCTACCACCATACAAAAACACCAAACAAAAACAAAAAAAACAAAAAACCATGAGTTAGCATCTTTAGTAATCTGTATTCTAATCTGTGGCCACCACTGTGCGTGACGAAACCCTGGGACAGTGGTGGCGGCCACCGTAGCCGTAGCGTAGTCGTTGTCGTCTTTTGAATAAATAAAGGAAATAAAGTAAAAACAGCATGGGTTTGTATCAAGCTGATTGACGAGACACTTTTTGCATCAGTCCATACGTCAAGCAAGCAATGCGCACATTTGCCGCCTATGCTAGCGCATGGCGCTGGAACACAAGGTTTCTTTTGTTTGTTTGTTTTGATTTTTTGAAATTCGGGCGGATAACCGTCAAACAGAAATTCTGGACGTCTCGCTTTGCATTGCGAAATGCGTACTATTCGATTCTGATAGGAAAAGTTGCTGGATTTTCGGTATAAAAGCATTTTAGTTGTGTTATCTGTGATTTAGTTATTTTACATTCGTGTTTTCTTCATTTCCCAGCCTGGGACTAAGGTAAAATTATATATTTGTATCTTTTGAGAATGCTACGGCATCTTAGACTATACTTTTCTCTTCTCTCCTTGAATCCCCAGAAGCTTATTTGATTTCTGATAGTCGCCTGAGTATATTAGTAACTTTGAAGTGAAGATACCTACCTACCTATTGACTTATTTACGGTACCTAGGTACCTAGTTACAACAGAGCAGACCCGTGAATCTGCTTTTAGCTACCTTTAGCTTTAATTTTAGTAATGCCTGTTGATTAAATTGATATCGCATTACCAGTTTTTTTAAGACCTAAATAATTTTTTGCACCCTAAAGGGTCTAAAATTAGGATCAAAGATTTTAACCAAATAATGCGTATGCTGCTACCACGCGAGCAAAGCCGCGGGCGACATCTAGTCTTGAATAAGTAGGTAAGTGAACATATTTTACTTTTTCAGAAATATTCAGTTCTACGCGTTGATCTGATCTGGTTCTGTGAAAATGTCGACGGTTGATCGTCTAGTCAGGCTGAGGGAAGAACGTATTGCTAGAGAAAAGGCTCGTATTGAGAAAGTAGGTTTGATCTTTGTAGCCTAAGAAAAGCGCGCTGAAGCGCTCGTGGCTAGGCTTGCTTAGCCAATCTTCACTGATTATCTCAGTTAAGCTACGTTCTGTGCGGTCACTGTTGGATGGGTGACCGTTAGTGGCATTTACATCTGAGAGCTTTCGTGCTTCGGAGGGCACGTTAAACTGGCGGTCCCAGCTCTCGCAGTTGTTAAACCACAACGGAGGCCTTAAGGCGGCCTAAAAACTCCGTCACCAGAGTTGGCCACTAGCTCATATAAGCTTGCGTAAGAAAAAAACTAGCTGCTGGCTGCGATTTCGTCTGCGTCCCGTTTGATCCTGTTGGTTTTCCATAAAAAGTAGCCTATGTGTTAATCCTATGACTGCACAGGAAGCACAGGACCGCAGTGGACGGCACAAACTTGGGCCGGCCTATGCTCAGCAGTGGGTAAAGTCAGGATGATGATGATGATGATCTGTTAATCCAGGTCACAAACTATATATATTCTAAGTTATAATATTACTTACACAGGTTTTTTGAAACCTTCCATGGGTCTCTTGCAATGCAGGCTGATATAAAGTACCTACCTATTCAATAATTTAACTAAAATCTTAGGCTAGATAAACCTTTTTGTAAGAAAAAGAAAAAAACCTATTAGTGGGATAAGATTAATTAATTTCTTTGCTTCAGTTGCGGGAGCTAAATCTCAAGAAATACAACAAAAATGACACAAACATTCCAACTCAAAAGATCTTGAAATCGAGCAGTGTCAGTCATATTAAGACCAATATTCCTGTTAAGAATAATAACGGAGCTACTATGAGACCTATAACAGCACCTATTCCAAAAACTAACGTGCTGGAGACAAAAACTAATGAACTCAAAGAAGGTAAAGTCAACTATCTACAGAAAAATATTAGTGCTCTGAAGAATGTCGAAGGCTCCAAAATTGAACACAAAAATGATCCTAAAGTTGCGGATAAAATTGACAAAAAACCGGTAACAATCGACAAAAAACCGGTAACAATCGACAAAAAACCGGTTACAATCGACAAAAAAGCGGTTACGACTGACAAAAAACCTGCAATTGACAGGAAACCAACTCTGACCAACAAAATCAACAATGACAAGTTATTTGACAGAAAACCTGTCAGTAAAACTGACAAAATCCTAGCTGAGATTAAGCCGTTCAAGAAAATCGATCCAAAACTTACTCGAAAAAGTTTTGCTGCAATTCCTAAACCGGCTGCCAATATCCCGGTAACGAGAAAGTCAATGATACCCAAAACCGACTCCTCAAAAGAAACCGTCTTCGAACGTCTGTACAAGCCGAGAACCGCAACAAAGAAGCCTTTGGATAACATAGAAAAGCTTCAAACCGATCCTAACTACCTTAAGAAGGTGATAAAGAACTCCGGCTTGATTCTTAAAAGACATACATGTTTCGACACGAAGGATATCAAAGAACCAGTGAGGCGATCTATATCTGCTGTCCACTTTAAGAAAATCAATAAAAATGAGATTGGAAACTGCATCCATAAATGCTCGTCTATCGGTGACATTAATCATTTAAATCTCGACGAAGGGACTAAAGAAGAACGTGTATTTTCCGCTGTTAAAAGTGAACGCAAGAAAGTGACATTCTTGACTCCGATGTCTCATTGTAACACTCCACGACCGGAAGATCTTCAGAAGAGACTGCAGTCGTGGCTTCAGAAGCGAGGAAAGTCCTTGGATTCGTACCACCATCTCCAATGCTTCGGGATGCACCATCTACCGAGGAAGTTTGAGCTGACACCGCAATCGAAACCTTACGATGAAGAGAATAAGGAAAATATTGCAGTGGATTCTGATAGCGACGATGGATCGTACACGGATAATATGCAAAAAGATGCTTTAAGTCAAGGTGATAGCGTTGATATTGATAAGTGGAGGCAGAACATTGCCAACGAGTCAATGCATACAGAATTTAACGATACAGCAGATTTGAACGAGACAACAGTCACATCGGCCGATACGTTTGTGAACGTTGATGAATTACTTAACGGAGCTCTGAATGATCTTACAGAGTTATTACGAGAGGTAATATATTTTTAATTCTAATACCAACTTCCGCTTGTGACTTTGTTCACGTCCCGTTGGATCCCGTTGATTTTCCGGGATAAAAAGTAGCCTATGTGTTAATCCAGGTCACGGACAATATATATTACAAGCTTCATCCAAATCGGATCAGTAGTTTTTGCGTGAAAGAGTAACAAACATCCATGCATGCAAACTTTCGCGTTTAGAATATTAGTAGGATAGAATTTTATTTAAAAACACGCACTTAACAAAGTGTTCTTAAAACGTAAATCTAAGCTATTAGTGGTACTAAATTTTCAAAATTTAAGATTTACCAAGTAGTCAATAAGTCTTAAATAGTAATTTTGTTAAAAAACTTACAAGAGGCGCTATAGCCTGTCGAGTTATGCTAAAATACTAGGTTTGTAGTGTACTAAGCTGTGTTTTTATTATTTATTAAGATAAATAAAGACTTTTTTAATAAAACAAACAGTAGGATAGAATATTCACTCTGTGATAATCTCGTTAGCGCGATCTAGGATAGTTCTCAAGTATCGTACTAGATGGCGCTTCAAAAATAATGATATTAAAAATAAAAATCATCAATCATCATCAATATATATAAAACTCTTTTGAAGCTGACTTAGAATCAACGCACAGCCTAAACTATTAAGTCCTAGAGGTATGAAATTTGGAGGGTAGGTTCCTTATATAGTGTAGGGGCGCACTCAGAAAGGAATTTTGAAAAGTCACACTCTAACGCGAGCAACGCCGCGGGAGACGGCTAGTATACTATAAATAAAAGAAATTTCAATACTGTGACGTAGATATATAACAGCGAAAGCTGCTCGTCTATAAACTAATAAATAAATAAATAAATATTTCCAGGGTTTTGAGTGGGAGCAGTCAGCTCGGTACCTCCGAGCTATCAAGTGCCACTTCCCCGAAGCCCCTAGAACAGCTGCCTACTGGGAATGTCGGGCCGCGCTAGAAGAACGACGGGGAAACCTACACGCCTCTGTACAATGCTGGGAAGAGGCATTTGTTAAGGGAATTGAGGTATATAAACTAGCGGCCAGTCCCGGCTTCGCACGGGTATTGAAGCGCTCGTGGCTAGGCTTGCTTAGCCAATCTTCACTGATTATCTATGTTAAGCAACGTTCTGCGCGGTCACTATTTGGATGGGTGACCGTTAGTGGCATTTACATCTGAGCGCTTCCGTGCTTCGGAGGGCACGTTTAACTGTCGGTCCCGGCTCTAGCAGTCGTTAAGCCACGACGAAGGCCTTAAGGCGGCCTAAAAACTCCGTCACCAGAGTTGGCCACTAACTCAAACGAGCTTGCTTGTACGGGTATTTAACAACTTCTTTTTGGTTTAGTAAGGATCCCTAATTTTTTGAAAATATAATATAGCCTATGTCACCCGATAGTGTAGCTTCCCATTGGTGAAAGAATTTTGGAAATCGGTCTAGTTGTTTCGGAGCCTATTCAATACCTTTATAATATTAAGTATAGAAATTGATAAATAAATATTCTTGGACAAATAACACAACGCCCTCTAGTCCCAAACTAAGCAAAGCTTGTACTATGGGAACTAGATAGCTGATAGAATACTTATATACATCTAGTAGGTGCCGCCCGCGACTTCGTCCGCGTCCCGTTGGATCCCGTTAATTTTTCGGGATAAAAAGTAGCCTATGTGTTAATCCAGGTCACGGACAATATATATTCCAAGTTTCATCCAAATCGGATCAGTAGTTTTTACGTGAAAGAGTAATAAACATCCATCCATCCATCCATAGTAGGATGTTTGTCACAAACAAAATTAAATGTAAACTGAATAAAATGTACTGAAAATAACCTATTTTCCAGCGTAACGTGGTCGAAGCCAATCTGGACACTCTTCTAAATAAGTTCATGCAACTCAAAATAAGTCCAAACAGCGCTGTCTCGAAACGCCCCGACGCCAAGATGGTGGACGTGAAGAATGTCTTCAAAAGCACCATCATTCGTTTTGCCGTGCAACAGGCTAAGCTGTGAGTATTTTTAACCCACTTCAAAAAAAAAGGAGGTTCTCAACTCGGTTGTTTTGGTCTGTTATCTCATTAATCCATCATTTATGAACCAATTTGAAAATATTTTATCTGAAAGGTGAATATAAATAAATATTCATAGACATATCACACAACGCCCTCTAGTCCCAAACTAAGCAAAGATTGTACTATGGGAACTAGATGGCTGACAGAATACATATATAATTTTGCTAATACCTATTTATAATACATAGTAACACCCAGACAGAACAAACATCTATGTTTGCCACACACAAATGTTTGTTCTCGGTGGGGAGTGGGGATCGAACCCACGACCCACAGCACGGAAGGCAGAGCTACTACCGACTGAGCCATGACGCCTGTTGATACGGTACTGTATATTTCCAGATTGGTCCCATATTTTTTTTATCAAAACTGCTTCTCTAGATTGGGAGTTAAATAAGAATACCTGAAAAAAACACTTCATCCCGCATGGACATTGCGTATTTTGCTTTCCTGTGACCTTTCAATGGTGTTTATGATCAATAGAGCAGTCCCAATGAACTGCCATCATCATCACCATGAAGGCGTATCAAATTCAAGTCAGTTTTTTCCAGTTTTTAAACGTAATTATCTTTTTTTTTCTCATTTCAGTCGACAATCGGAAACGCCAGTCGTCACCGTAACTCCAGTCCGACGCAGCGGCCGTATATCTCTCTACCACACTCCGCGTGGTAACATAAATAGTAACAAGAATGGTAACACAGATGGTAACATGAACACAGATGGTAACACGAATATAACACGTCAGAATCTGCAAATATGTGAAAGTGTTAAAGATGTGTACAAATTAGCGCCGCAGCATATTTTCACGCCGAATAAGAATCTGGTGAAGACTCCTTGATTGTTATTAAGATTAAAAACTTCTTGATTGATATTCAGATAGTTTTTAATCAACTTAATTTGTTGTAAACCAAAAAAATACACATTTCAAGGGCTTAGCCATTTAGACGAATATTTGACAATATTATAATATATTTTAATAGAACTTTGTAACTACCTAACTGCCAGACTCAGAGACGTGACATTAATGTAAGTTTTACTTATTTAGCGGTCTCGTGCGGTAGCGGTCTCGTGGAGACCGCGTTTAGGCAAGCGTAGTGTAGGACGCCCTCCGGCTAGGTGGGGCGACGATCTGAGACATGTAGCTGGCAAACACTGGATGAGAAGAGACGAAGACCGGGCTCAGTGGCGCGTCTTGGGAGAGACCTACGTCCAGCAGTGGACCAATATAGGTTGATGATGATGATGATGATGATGAGCGGTCTCGTTGGTAAGAGGTGACAATAGATTAAGCGTTGATTATCTCTTAACGTATGACTCTGAGTGTGGCAGAAAATGTTTAACTTAATCGTATTTTCTCAATAGTTTAGACTAGATTTTTTTATGTTACCTATTTTACGGCTATAGAGTGACCACGCTAACTATCTACTTTCCTGTGACTACTTTACGAGCCTACGACCTTGGTATAGTGACCACGCTAGCTTTGCAATGGAAATAAAACATTTTTGAAACTGTCTTAGTCATTCACTAATGATGCTGATTGTATATAGGCTGTCGTTATCGCAGTATATACCGCGTTCGCACTATGCCCATGCCGCTGCCGGCATTATTGCCGCGGACTTATTGCCACAGCAACATCGCCTTTATTCTCACTAGGGCACGGGCATAATCTCGAGCCGGGAGCCGGGACAGACGCATTATCGTGTTCACACTATGCTCGTGCCCACTTGCCTGCCCAAGTCCCTGCCGACTGCGCAATAGACGTTGTTTTAAAACACTGCTGTACTTTAAGCTCTGTATAGTTAGCGTGGTTACTCTATCATCGGCTTATGTGTTCCTGTCTGTACGTGTGTGCTATTTTCTTTTACTTATATTTCTATTATCTATTTTCTTATTCGTACGCGAACTTTAACTACTATTACTAAGACCTTGTATTAGTCATTTCCATCACAGCGAAGCTAGGCTACGTTGCTAAGGATGTGTTTGACATCCACAAATAGGGATCCTTTGTTTGACAGGCGTCATGGCTCAGTCGGTAGTATCTCTGCCTTCCTTGTTGTGGGTCGTGAGTTCGATCCCCACCGAGAACAAACATTTGTGTGTTGTAAACATAGATGTTTGTTCTATGTCTGGGTGTTACTATGTATCATAAGTATGTATTTACAAAAAAAATTATATAAGTATTCTATCACTAGTTTCCATAGTACAAGCTTTGCTTAGTTTGGGGCTAGAGGGCGTTGTGTGATATGTTCTCTTAGCAACGTAACTTAGCTCTGCTTTAAAAACACCTTTAAGTCCGTGTTCAATGATATCTCTGTGTAAATTTGTAACATTTCTATGATCTTATGTCTCAAGTTAACCGTATAGGAACCCAGTTGATACTCTTAGTGGTAACTATGTAACTACTAACACAACTAGGTATTTCTGTTATGAAATCTTGCTATTAAACTAGTATAAAAAATAATGTAGAATCTATTGTTGATAATATACTAGGAATAAGATTTTTGGTACATTCTATGGCTTAGGGCCTTTTTTATTTCAAATTATGTAATAAAAAGTATTTAAGTTTTGTATAAAATAGTTTTATTATTTACTAGCCGTCTCCCGCGGCGTTGCTCGCGTTAGAGTGTGACTTTTCAAAATTCCTTTCTTAGTGCGTCCCTACACTATATAAGGAACCTACTTTCCAAATTTCATATCTCTAGGACTTATAGTTTAGGCTGTGCGTTGATTCTCTGTCAGCTTCAAAAGAGTTTTATATATATTTATCACACCAAGAAAAGTGAGAATATTAAAACCTCTGGTAATCTGAAACAATCTGAAAATACAATAACTTTGCCTACGTCAAAATTTCTTTCAACGCCATCTATGAAAAACAATTGGAACTATCATGGCATGAAGGACATGTTTTTGTTATAGTTAGTGCCATCTAGTGTCGAGTAGCAGTAACTATTTAGTGTTGCTACATCAAATATTTTTGTATTGAATGATTGATTGATTCAGTTGTCTGTGGTTGTTATTCATTTCATTCATATTTCTTGTCTATGATATTTCTAGATGGTTGCTTTGTGAAGTCGTAATTTTGTGTTTGCTTATTTTCTGGCTGTTTTTTGAAGCATCTAGGAAATAGAAAGGCTTGCTCTTGCAATAGTTTTATGGAGGTAAGTTTTTGTGTAGCACACGGTAACTTTGTAAGCTTAGAAACGTCGAAATACCTAACCATTGGGAGGCAGCATTTTTTCTTATCTAGCGCCTAACGCCTGAATATCTGTGTAAAATGTATATTCCTGCATTTATTAGGTACTAATATTATGGGTGCTCCCATATCCTGTCACAATTACACCACATTACGTACAATCTAACCTCATTACAAGATGAATCTATGTAGGCTTCATAGTTTATGAAGGAAAATGCTGCTAGTAGGTATTGGCCACGTCTTTCCGTAATAAAGCCGACTAGAGAGGATTGTAAGTCCTACAAACCGTACTCCGTCATGTCACAAGCACCACAGTATCTAGTAAGGACATGTATCAAAGAGACATGTATGTTCAAAAAAAACTTACGCGTCTAAGCCATCGAGAATCCTGAATAGTCAGTTTTGTTCACTAGCTTCCACCCGCGATTTTGTCCATAACCCAACAGTTCCTGTTCATTTTTCGGCAAAACTATGACGTGGACATAACACCGACAGCTGCGTCTATAAACTAATAAATAATTGTCTAAGACTCTTGGGGCTGAGTCTGCAGGTCCCAGAAATCTTAACTAAGTCACTTCCATTTTCACAATTCCAGGTTTCATACAAGAAGTCCACGTATGACCACTCAAGCATAATCCCACTCGTAATGGAGAAGCAATCAGCTAGGACAACAGAGGAACTAACAAATGATACTGATAAGATTGAATTTATGTTCCTAGATGTCAGTAATGAAGTTGAAGTGAAAACCGAAGATACCAAACCCGATGATATAGAAATGGAAAATATAAAAACCGAATATCTTGAGGTCGAGGAAGTCTTTATAAAACAGGAACGAGGACACGAAGAACTTATTGAACCTCAGAATAGTAGTTGGGAAGAGGACACCATCGAAATCCCTTCCACAGACTATAACTTAGTTTGCAATCAATGCGGCGAGTGCTTTGCAAAAAAATACCATTTGACAACGCATCTCCGGACGCACACCAAGAAGAAACAATACCACTGCGAGTCGTGTGCGAAATCTTTCATTCAAAAGAGTGATTTGGTTAAACACAGACGCGTACACACAGGGGAGAAACCGTACGCATGCAATTTGTGTGAAAAGGCATTCATTCAGAAAAGCGATCTGACGAAGCACACTAGAATACATACTGGTGAGAAGCCCTACGCCTGTCACATTTGCGTTAGTGCGTTTATTCAGAACAGTGATCTTACTAAGCATATGCGGATACACACCGGCGAGAAACCCTTCGTATGCACTGTCTGTGAGAAAGGATTCATTCAGAAAAGTGATTTGACAAAACACTTACGCACGCACACGGGCGAGAAGCCCTATGATTGTACTCTATGTACCAAAAAGTTCTTTTCGAAGAGTGATTTGACGAAACACTTTAAGATACACACGGGGGAGAAAACATACATTTCACAACTAACCGGTGAACGGATTATTGTAACGAGTGGTTCCAGCAAGCACTCAAAACTGTTGTCCAAGTTATATTCGTGCAGTAAGTGCGAGAAGGTTTTCTTTGATAAAGGTGATTGGAACAAACACTTGTTAAGACATAATAGTAAATCTTTGGAATGCAAAAAATGTCCTGCAATGTTTAAGAATGTTAGGGATTTGTTGACACACTCTAAAACTCATAAATAAGAGCACAGGTGGTTTACTATAGCCTTCATTTATTCTATAACAATTTTTTTCACAAATCGTATGTGAATTTGGCTTAATAACTAAAATTATGAATAGGCAAATAAATTTACATCTATTGAAGATGATTTATACAGCGTCAGGAGGTAACCTATGCCTACACTTAACGACACACTGTAGTGCCTGGGACAATGTTTAGATGGCGTAAGCTTGTAGTACTATACCATCCTCTCAGCCTAGTCAGCCATATCCACAAGAAAGGCATGTATGTATGTTTGTTCCTCTCACGCAAAAACTACTAATCCGATATGGATTAAACTTGAAATGTATATTGTCCGTGACCTGGATTAACACAGGTTACTTTATCCCGGAAAATCAACGGGAAGCGAACAAAGTCGCGGGCGGAAGCTGTATTCTATACATTTTGGCAGTAGTTATTGCATTTTGGAGAAGCTGAATTAGTTTACATGTTCAAACCATTAACAGTGGTTTCGTAAAAAAAATTGTTTATATTAATGGGTGTAGTAACCCCTTCAAGTTTTTTAGAGTAGTTTTAAAACATTCTATATAAATAAAAAATAAGAAATATTTAGGTAGTACATACTTAAATATATCATTACAAAAATGGTCGTTAATAGTGTGTTAGAATATGACAGTGGTTGATTTATGGGGACGATACCCAATTTTTTTTATGCTGATGATGGTCAGTGACCTCTATGGACTCTATCGCAAAGGTCATTAACGACCTTTGGTGACCCCTTACAAAGTAGGTTCAATAATAATTCAATTCGTACAAACTACAAAAGCCACAAACCAAGAAGTTGAAGTAAATTCAATTCTTGTCTGAATGATCTTTGCCGTTTTGCCCGCAATTTCGCCATAACAACTTAAAGTTTGACCTTTGACCTCAACTGACCTTAGGGGTCATCTGTGTCATTGACGGATCTACGCGTAGATACGATAATCAACTTTGAAAAGGCGGCATTTTTCCAAGTCCGAATGTCAGTGGAAGTGGAAATGTCAGAATTTCTAATTTAAAAAAGATTTTCGACGTTTTTGGATAAATTAGTTGCTTTTGTTCAATTAAATGAAATATACGCATTTGAGACGCTCAAATGCCTTGCTATCGTCAATAGTTAGGTTATTCTAAGTAGAGTAATATTCGTTTAAATATGTCGTAAGAGTTCAATATATTGGCATAGATTATGTACATTTTGTTTTGTGTTGTCTAAATAAATGTATATGTATAAATACATTTAGTTTTATTGTAAGTAGGTACTATTTCTGCCGCCCAGCAGCGATGCTCGCATTGCTGTGTTCCGGTTTGAAGGGTAAGGGTGCCGGTGTAATTACACGCACATGAGACTTCAAGATCTTTACGTCTCAGAGTGATGGACGCAGTGCATTGCCTTACAGGGCCTTACGGGCGCGATTTTTTATGTAGGTATGTTTGGTATTGAGCCCTACTCAGTTATGAACTTTTCTAAACTAATTTCACAGCACTAAAATAATAGCTCTCTTCATCATTTCAGTTCATGAGAATAAGATGGCAACAATTTTAGTGCTGTCAAATTAGGTTAGTTTAGGCTAGTGTTTTTCAACCTTTTTGGGACTGTGACCCCTTTTGGACATAAAAATCGGGCACGACCCCCCCCCCCCCCCTCTCCCTATAATAATATCATACAGAATAAAAATAATATGTAAGTAAAATCGGTGATTCTGGTCGCGAGCAAACGTAAAAGTATACAAAAAGGAACGTATGTACCGGAGAGCGGAGCGAGCCGCGAACATTAACATGTCCCAATATGTACAATTTGGGGGCGCTGTTTGGTTCGTTCTAAAGGGTGTATTTGAAAAGATATAATATAGAGATGAGATAAAATAATACGACAATCTTATATTTTGTTAATTAATTTTATTTATTTCAATTATATTATCCTAATTATAACAATTAGAAAATAAATGTATATCAATACATAAATTGACTAAAATACTTGCTTATGATTTTTATAAAAACCTTATATTAACCGAATTGATATTAGTTGGTCAACCATTTTGGTCTTAACAAACCAATATGGTCAAAAATCTAATTCAAGTAATCGATTTTCTTAAAAAAATAATCTAAAAATATTACAATGTAGTAAAAATACGTATATTTGTGGTAAAAATAATAAGCAACAATAAAAATCGAATAATGGCAGTTTTGCAGCCTTGCAATTTTTAAAAACAAAATATTTTTAACCTGAAATATAGTCTACCTATTTACAGATTATAAAAACAAATTAAAAAAACGGGTAAAATAATACAGACTGAACTGGTTTTCCTAGGAACAGGGTTTTTTGTACTGTATCAATGAAAAAAGAAAAAATATGGCACCACTTTTTTTTTTTACTTTCCTTCACACTTGCACGCTGACGTATGCTTATGGCCTACAGTTTGTGCAAAAGTTGGGTTAAAAGATACTTCTGGTGCGACATATTGTGGCACTGTACCACTTCCAGATGTTTCATATCGTATAATCTGTGGTTTCGTCGTGTAACTAATGATTTTAGGTTTAGTTGTGTAAGTTACAATTTCGGGTTTCGTCGTATAAGTCACCAGTTTTGGTTTCGTCGTATAAGTGAAGTATTCAGGTTTAGTCGTGAATGTTACTATTTCGGGTTTAGTTGTGTAAGTTACTATTTTAGGCTCCGATTGGAAGACTTTTTTCTCGGTGTAAGTAGCGCTGAATGTGTTAGTCAGTGGTCCGTTGATTTCGGATCCGAAGTTTGCGTTTCCACCTTCAGAAAACTTTGATCCAAACTGACTGAATCCGAACTGGTTCAAACCGGCTCCAGCCCCTTTGACTTCGCTGATCTGACCACCTTTGACTCCACTGATCTGAGCGCCCTTAATTCCACTGGATAAAGCTGTTTTTATGCCAGAGTTGATTTGGCTGGAGTAAGAGTTCTTGGTGACTTTGGTTCCAGTGGTGTATTGGGCGAATCTGACGCTCTCAATGAGACCGATAGCCCATTCGTACCATTCGAGATCGAATTTGTAGAAACCGGCGAGCTGGTTTCCAATTTGGCAGCCTGTAAAGAAAAAAAAAGGTTAGACGCGCAAGAAAAACTTAGACATGCAAAAATATAGGAAAATGTAGGTAGGCTGCTTACGTACAACGAAATGCCAAAAGTGTTTTTTTAATGAAAATGTGCCTAGACTACCTACAGGTTTCATCCAAGAGTCTAATATAAGTATCTACCTACATATTCATATCATTAATGAAAGTTGCTCTATAAGAACTCCTAACCTAAAAAAGCTACCTAAATAAGGATATGTTCGGTAACATTGGTGCAAATAAGCATTCATTACTAGTAAAAAGGGTTCATAACCTAAAAAAAGCTACCTTACCTTATCTAAATTGGGGAATTTTCTTATTCAGATGCGCATTTTAAGTTTGACCTTTAATAGTTACTCTCTCGCCTCTTGGCCTACATCGTTAGGATTGAAAGTTGCTCTATAAGAACTCCTAACCATGTCCTAACCTAAAAGAAGTTCTAACCTGGAAAAAGCTACCGACCTATTTTCTTAGATTCCTTACCTGAATCCCAGGAGTAGATTCCTCTCAGCACATAGTGTCCATCACCGGTGGTGCAAGCCAAGGCACTTCCAACGTCCACCTGATACAAATACTTATATTAGGACATTGCTGTAGGCAGATGTTTTATGTAACCTACAAATATTACCATTATTTCATCTCCCAATATTTTTATGAAAAAAAATGTAGCAATCAACTTTTTTCATAAAAGTATTAGCACTACGTACCTACCTAATATGTGAAAAAAAACTCGCATGCGAAGAGTAAGTATAGGTACCTAAGTCCCGCGTCATTAATTTTGGCGACTTGTTTTATATCCTCTTGATTCGGTAGTTATTATTGCCGAATACCATCCATTGGTCCCACAGATTAATAATGTTTTATTCAAATTAAAGATTTTTTTGTCTGTGACTGAATCTCGTCCGAGCCAAAGATCGCTTGGCAGATGATCATCCATTTTCGTGAACACAGATCACCAAACCTTTGTTCAACTGACCTTGCACTCGCTCGTGGCTTGCTTGCTTAGTCAATCTTCACCGATTATTTAAGTTAACCGACGTTCTACGCGGTCACTATTTGGGTGGGTGACTGTTACATTTACATCTGAGCGCTTCCGTGCTTTGTGCACGTTTCTGTCCCGGCTCAAACACTCGTTAAGCCACGACGGAGGCCTTAAGGCGGCCTAAAAACTGCATCACTCATACTAGCTTGCTTGGTACTGACCTTGCAGATGTTGTTAGCGGGGTTGGTAGGCTGACCACAAGCACAGCTGTCTTGATCGTACTGCTCCAACAAATGAGGGTAGTCTTGAGATATCTTCGCTTCGCATTCGCCAGGGTTGATGAGTGATACGTTCAGGGAATGCATAATACTGCCTTGGAGATGGGCTGGAAAACAAAGACAGACGTCACATTTCAGTTGGTAGGTGCCTTCCGTGATGTGAGTCGTGGGTTCGATCCCCAATGAACAAATATTTGTGTGTGGAAAAAAATAAGTATTCTATCAGCAATCTAGTTCTCACAGTACAAGCAAATTAAATTAAGTTGAAATTGAAATTGAAAAAAACAAGCACAGATCATATAATACTGTACTAGCTTTGCTTAGTTTGGGACTAGAGGGCGTTGTGTGATATGTCCAACAACATTTATTTCTTATAATCAGAGTTGCCATGTAGTTCCTATCCTACGGTACAAGCTTTCCTTAGTTTGTACTAGAGGGCGTTGTATATGTCCAAGAAATATTTATTATTTTATAATTTGGTACCTAAAAAGAAACTTGATACCAAATACGAACTTTTTGAATTAGGATTCGACGATTGGTAATTACCAAAGAGGTTTAGCATAGAAATCAGCATGTTTTACGATGAAACTTATGACCCTCATTACAAAATCAGTCGTTTGGTTTGTGTTTTATTACTTTTGGGAAATTACTTGACGGATTTGGCCGACCGGTGTGGCAAAAAGGAGAGTCGGGTTTCGGAATTTTAACGTTCTAACACAATACATTTTGCTAAGTAATTGCTAAAGATTGGGTGATCCCAAAAATCGCGTGTCTTAACCCACATAAGAAAAAATATCTTGTACTTAATATGTATGGTCTCATTTAAACAATCAATATTTTTACGTCTCAGAGTAATAGATGCAGTGCATTGCCTTACAGGGCACGTCCTCATTGGACTTGCTCTGTGAGGTAATGCATTGTTGCAGGCAGAAGTTACCACTTAACATCAGGTGAGCTATCAGCTTGTTCCATTACATTTATCATAAAAAAAAATTATCAAGCGACTGAATGTCTTGACGGGTTAGTCCGGCCTGACCCCATACTGGCCTGTCCCCGATGTTGATTACCGAATAGTTACTACGTCGTCAATGGACGGTACAAGCAGACACAAGTATTACTTATGAGAAATGTCGATATGGGTTTTTTTAAATATCGACATTTCTCTTTTGACACAAAAAAATATCATCTAAAATATCTTAAAGGCCTTACTTTTCCGTTCATTAGGACTATTAGGATGATAGGTAGGCAGATATAGGTATACATTACATAACGTGATGTGACAAACATACATACATACACACACATAGTGCGTAAAACGGTCAGCAAAGATGACAGACCGGTTGCGAGAGTACAGATCGCAAAAAAAGTTTAGTAAAATAAGTTAAATGATAGTGGGCTCGTTGGGTTTTTTTTCCCATCTGGCCCACCAGTTAGCCGGTGGGTTCGATGGGAATAACTCAAATCTGGCCGACTCCTTTTTATTACCTACATATTAACAAGTATTTTTGTTTGTTTTTAAATTTTATCATTGAAAATTGAAATTGTTGCAGAAGTAACATGAAAATAAATTGAACATATTTTTATAGAGTTACTAGCTGTCGCCCGCGGCTTTGCTCGCGTGGTAGCAGCATACCTTCACTACATACCTACTATTCAGTCAAATGCGATCCTTTTCAGAGTAGTGTAACCACGAGTAAAAGAAATTACTCGTAGTCACACTGGTGTAGCAAACCGGTGGACCACGAGTCCGTCGTCCGCATTATTTGGTTAAAATCTTTGATCCTAATATTAGACCCTTTAGGGTGCGACTTTTCAAAATTCCTTTCTTAGTGCACCCCTACCACTATATAAGGATACTACCCTCCAAATGTCATACCTCTAGGACTTATAGTTTAGGCTGTGCGTTGATTGTCAGTCAGATTCATAGGAGTTTCATATATTTATCACGACGTTGGTACATAACATACCTACATTACCTACCTACTTATTATTCGCAATAATAATTTTATACACTTGCTTCTTTCGTTCCGTTCGTATTTTATTTTTATTTATCTTATTGTTTGAAGGGGTCATCGAACGTTCCAACAATAAACTAATTGTTTTCTTAAGAGTTTATTTAATTGAGGTTAATGTGAACATTAAATTAGGTAGGTACCTTAGTTCTTTCAAATTACCTTTTGAGTCTAAACTTGAAAATTAAAAACAAAATATTTTGATAAATAGGTATCTTTGAGCAGAGTTGCAAATTATTCATTTTTATTTTTAGTATCGTTTTACCTATATAAGATGATTCTAAGTAGGTACCATATCTCGCGACGAATCGCCATCTTGCGACCTGTCAAGTTAGTTAGTGGGGATTCCTGGAATATATCCTGCTTTGAGGGGTATATATTCCAGAAATCCCCACTGAGAAATACCTACCAGAGGAGATTTAAAGGTACAAAGAATCTTGCCAAAGACAACCCCACTGCTAATTCTACTATTTCTGGAAACAAATCTGAATTCCCCACTGGTAGGGTTTTCTTAGTGGGGATTTCTGGAATACTTATATCAAATAAAAGTAGGTAGGTAGGTACCTACGCGTGAAAATATTACCGTCTAAAAACAGTCCATTTAGAATTTTAGATGTTATATGTGTCTAACTTATTTCATTTTTTTTGTTTAAATAATATCTTACCTACTTTAGAAGTAAGTGGTTTTGCGACTTTATACTAGTACCAAAATTAACATAAATTATTATTTAATTTATGATTATAATTCAAATATCTGTATCAATTAATCTACATAAAATACTAAAGCATAAAAAGTAGGTTACAATAAAATATAGTTCAATTCAAAGCAAATTAAACTTGCAAAATGGAATCATCTCAAACCAATTTGAAACGTGACAAAACTCGAATCAAATAACTCTTTGGTAATATATTAAAAAAAAATCGTGTTTGTATGTAAATTTTGTATTTGGCTGAGCTCAGAACGAGCTCAGTTATTACTCATCGCTGGGCTTTAACGTGAGTTACGTCATTTGTATTGAACAAGACGATTTTGAGCTTAAAACGATTTTACGATAATCTGGTAGGAATATTTCCTGTTCTTACCTACCTACCTACGTAAGTGCGAGGAGGTACCTATACTGTTATATTGATGATTATTGGCATAGTATTTTGAAGCTTTTTAATACAGTAAGTAGGTACTCTGGTTTTGTAAGCTAAAGTATTTAGATGCATTAAGGTAGGTAGGTAGTAGAGAGCATTGGAGGTCTTTGGGGGAGACCTTTGCCCAGCAGTGGGACGATTCAGGTTAAATAAAAAAAAGAAGGTAGGTAGGCACGGCACTGGAGGTAGGTAGCATAGTGGGGATTTATGGAAAAAATCCAGAAATCCCCACTGCTACGTCGTAGACATGATACATCGTAGCAGTGGGGATTTCTAAAAAAAACCTTATATCCCCACTGGTAGGGATTTCTTAGTGGGGATTTCTGGAATATATCCAAAGCAGCTGTACAACTTAATAGATTTAAATAAAAAAATATATCTTATAAAAACACATGTAATTATAACCTATATTTTGACAAAGTATTTCGATAAAACCACAGACTAAAAAAAAGCTACTTTACCTAGACGGGAAAAAACCGCTTCTACCAAAAACGTTTCATTTTTTTAATCAAATAGTGATAGTAGGCGTCTGTGTCATTACTTACTGCTATATGCCAAGCAATTATCACCTGTTTGATATGATTACAAGGCTCAGAATAGCTTGATTTATGCAAGATACGTGGCCGTTAAAGTAGGTACCTAGTGCTTGCGGTCAGATGTTACTTAGTCTTATTTGTTTAGATGAGACGTCAAGAAAGTAATTTTAAACCATTTTTTTAATGTTGGCAACATTCTCCTTTCTCTGCAGTCCGTACTTAGCGACAATGACCCAAAAAGTGGTAATTTTCACGATTCTCACTTCTACTTTCCTTACGCATGCGCCTCTTTATCTCTTTACGACAATGAAAACGATATTATGACAATAATATTTATGTAAGAGTGCACGCTGATACAAGGTGTTTCAGAGGGTCAGTCTCATAATCCCCTTTAATCCCCTTCAAGGGGATTTAAGAGTCTCAAAATCCCCTTCGGCCAAAATTACACCGTAATATCTCAAAACAAAGCACAATTGAACTCAAACAAGGGCATAAGAATCCTTACAAAAAACCTAGAGTAGCTTTTCTAAGATGTCGCTAAGGAAATAAACGTCTGTTAAAATCTGTCGCCATCTTTTTTCTTTGATATGAAAGTGACAGTCTCAAGAACAATGGGTATAAAATTGTTCACAGGACAAAAAGTCTGTAGTCGAAAATATAGATCTTGATTATAGATAAGTACACTCTTCATTTAGTCTTGGAATTAGTAGTCAAGGGTGAGTAGATTCAAAGATATAGCCGTTTCAAAGATATAGGTACCTATAGTTTGACGTTTGACACCAGGGCGCGGTTGTCTGTCAGAATGACGGACGTAGGCCATAAATAAAAAAAGAAGCCCAATTCAGTCTCAGTATCACTAACCCGAGCGTGACAGTTTACTTTAATTTACTGCTAACGCAAAAAGCGCCTAAAGATCACTTAAAAAAACTAACATGACAGGAGTAGGTTTTTGTTACACCCTGTATACGTATTTATTTTGCAACAACCTGTAAATCATTCTTGTAATGTATGCAAAAGGGTGGCCTGCTGTTTCACAGTAAAAAACTTTCGAATCAAACAATTAAGATCGCCAAAAATAGATGTTACTTTTACCAAGTTTCACCCACGCGATGTCCTTATCAAAATGTTTTTTGGCGCCAACATTTCTTCTTCTTTTATTTAGTCTCTGGCCGTCATTTCACGGACAATTTTGCAAGTGTCAAGTGAAATATTTGGAAAAACATCAGCCTAGTCCGATTCGTTAAAAAAAAATATTGGAGCCCATTTATTGATTGATTTATATTATTATTCTGACTGCAGCTTGCATTATTATGATATAGGTTAAGAAGTCTAAATTTTACTTTACTTACCCTTACACGTCAGAACAACACAATTTTCAGATTGTCAAAATGACAGACAGAGGCCATAAATAAAAAAAAAGAAGACGTGTTTTTTTTTACCCATTTATACCCATTTGACTTACCTTGCAATACAGTCTTGCCCCAGCCGGTAACAATGCACTCTCCAGCGCCGTTGTAGTAAGCATCTAATGTATCCTTAGATCCAGGCAGACAAATTGGGTAGATGTTCTTAGCGAAGCGTAGGTTTTCTGACAGAACCAAGATGGCGGCGTCGTATTTGAGGTTACCGCGTTGGTAGAACGGATGACGAAGGATGGTTTTAACTTGGACGATTTGGAAAGGAAGAGGTTCGTCGTCGATTCCAAGCTTCCATTCTCCTCCTTTGATAAGCACGTTCTTGGCTTCGAGTCTGAGGGAGAAAGACATTTTTTATCTTTCTAAATAGGTATATAAAACTCTTTTGAAGCTTTTTTTTTTAATGGTAAAAGTAATGGAACAAGCTGATAGCTCACCTGATGTTAAGTGGTAACTTCTGCCTATAACAATGCAGCTGACTGACAATCAACGCACAGCCTAAACTATTAAGTTCTAGAGGTATGAAATTTGGAGGATAGTATCCTTATATAGTGTAGGAGTGCACTAAAAAAGAAATTTTGAAAAGTCGCATCCTAAAGGGTCTAAAATTAGGATCAAAGATTTTAACCAAATAATGCGTATGCTGCTACCACGCGAGCGAAACCGCGGGCGACAGCGTATCTATGTTAAGCGTGCGTGATTCTTTCCCGGTATTTGCACCCTTAAATCCGATCACTACTGACAACTTAAGTTCGCCTGTATACACTACTTTAAGTTGTGCAATAAAGAATTTTCTATCTATCTTAAATTTGGGCAAAAATTGGATGAGACTGGCACGGGGTCGTAAGGAGTGGTACATCAAAAGAGAGGCCTATATCCAGCAGTGGGTGAAGTCAGGCTGTGGATGATGATGATGATGATATCTATCTATCTATCTAACTCACCCATCAACACAAGCAGCGGAAGTAATGACTACATCGGGACGGGTAATGACACCACCGCACAGCAGACTCTTGTTGGTCTGAAGAAGAACCATCGCCTGCCAGGGGATCTCAGCGAAGTCGGCTTCCAGGTCGTTCCGGTTGCCATAGGGTTTCTGGGGCTGGAAGTTTGAGTAGGTAAATCAGTGGTTCTAGGTATAATATAACCCAGCTTTTCTATAAGGCTGACTAGCTTAAGGATGGTGTAAGTTGTATGTAGTAGGCATTTAATTGTATGTTTTTAAGATTAAGATTATTCTCTGTAATATCGCACGCCAACTTTCTCATTACACCACCACGTTTGGGTTGGCTGGCAGACAATTCTTTAAGCATTAAGTCCACCCTTTGTAACAAATTTATAATTTTGTGCAATAAAGTATTAAATAATACAATAAGGTGGGTAAGCTATGTGACCTAAATACATTTTGAGGTGAGGGTAAGGATTAAAATTCATATTGAGGTGAGGGTAAGGATTAGTGAAGAAGTTACCCGGCGCTCTAAAATAGGTTTGATACGACGCAAGGGCATAGTTATTCACATTATTATTGATAATCAGACTGGCGAAACTCTCGAACTATAGACTCATGCTTTCGAAAAACGAACAACGAGATTTTCAGTGTGAAATTTTGGGAGAATAGGAGTCCCGCTACATAATATTCTTTGTTAATACTTTTGGATAGTATAAATTCTAAACAAAATAACCCTGAAGTATGGAATGAAAACATCGCAAAGTGGCGCCGAATATAAAATAGATAAATAAAATAACGTCATGTTCATCACTCAACGTTAGATAATTGATTAATTATTTATTTATAAACTTGTAAGGACGCAGCTGGTGACGAAACATTTCGAACTCTATATGATGACATTATCTATCTATCATTTTGTGATGTGATTACGAAACGGTGACCTTTGAGGAAATTGAAAAAGTTGCCAATGAAAAAATGAGGGCTAAATGTTGACAGCTCCATTTAAATGTCATTCATTAGAGATCTTTATCTTTTATCTTTAAAAAAAATGTTTACCTATTGAGAGTAAGCTAGAGGCCCTTGCCTTATTGCCCGGTGTAGTTTAGGATAAAAAAAGATCGGTTGGAAATAAAAAAAAATCTAGTGTACCTACTTATGACTTTAAGCCTACAGGCGTAGTGTTTTTAGACACAAACATTGTTTTTTTGCGACATTTTTAATATCTTTTACACAACAAGAAAATTAAATAAAGAAAGTAAAAAAGCACTGGTAATATGCAAAAGACTTAACACCTAAAATGGTACTTCACGAGCTCGCCGAATAGAAAGTTAAACGTGAATTTATAGCCGCCCACCATCTTTTCAATATTCTCACAGATTGGTAACTGACAGTAGGTAATTAACTACCTACATACAAAATGTACATGATGCTGTGAACATTAGGAAGACAAGTACCTATATTTAAGAGGTTTTTATCTGTCAAAATGACAGACAGGAGCAATAAAGAAGAAGACAATTACGAAAATCAAGGCGGTTTGAGTCGGGGTGTTGTGGCCCTTACCCTCATAAATATGATCTATTGGACGATGTTCGGGTAGGTATCTAAATTCATGGCGTTTTTAGTCAGGGCACTATGGTAGGTATTTCTCACAAAAAATATTCGTATAAGTATGCATGAATAGGTATAATGAACGTTTTGTTAGATTAGGTGAGGTACAATTTAAGTAGTTTTGTCTCAGAACGTTGTATTTACCTACAGACATGTCCTATGTGAATAGCAAAGTAGGGTAAGAACTGTCGGCTGTACCTAATTTAAATATTTAGTTGGCGCCAATTGAAGTGACATTCTTGACGTCATGTCGAAACATCCACACCACAGCAAAGCAAGGGCACTCTGCCCATTCTACGTCTAGTTTCATAACTTTGACATAATTATTAAAAGATAATTAATTTTAGCACTTTTGGGTACATGTTTTATGTAGGTAAATTATAAGTTTGAAAATTAACTTTTAGATTTCGTTCATTCTTGTGAATTAATGAATGAACAAGAGATTTGGTTCCGTTTCAAGACTTTTTCTGCCAAGCTATAGTTCCTGACCTAGTCATAGGTCGCTATTGAGCGATAAGGCCGCCCATTGTACATTTAATGCAACCTGTTTTGTTTTATTTCATAAAAATATGTTTTGGTGTTTTTTATGTAGATACAATAAAGAGTTTTCATTCATTCATTCATACCAAAACTGTGTAAGAAATTTGAAAGAGTTTGACATTGGCAGATTATCATCTAATACGACAGAGGCCAATAATAAAAAGAAGAAGAAGATTCAGAATGGTACATTTTATCAACTACACACATTAGAAAAGGTGTCGTGGATTTAATAATTATTATTTTACCTATAATTATTACCATAATTATTATGAGTGTCATCTTAAATGTACCTACCACTCTTCACACAAATAAATAAATCATTCATTCATTCATTCATACTAGATAAGACCAACGTATATGAATTTTTGAAGAACATTTTCGGTGATATTTTCGTCCACATAAAAGCCTAGATAAAATCAAAAGCTACTCACATTTACCAACCCACATTGGCCTCCAGCGCTGTACTGCTGCAAGAACACCCTCTGCACGGATTCACTGTAGTCATTCTCCACGCTTCCACCTCCTTGGATCAACTTCTCCCCTTGCCCTCTGATGACCCCGAACTGTTGTCCTTGGGAGATTCCAAAGCCACTGCCTTGGGAAATTCCAAAGCCACCGCCTTGGGATATTCCAAATCCACCTCCTTGGGTTAAGTATTGACCTTTGCCTTGTGTGACGGCTTGACCGACTCCTTGGGTCACTCCCACACCTTGACCCGTCACTGTGTATTGATCTTGACCTCTTGAGCCGCCAAGGCCTGACCCTTGGGAGACACCAAAGCCTGACCCTTGGGAGACACTAAGGCCTGACCCTTGGGTCACGCCGATGCCTTGTCCGCCCACTGTGTATTGACCTTGACCTCTTGAGACACCAAGGCCTGACCCTTGGGAGACACCAAGGCCTGACCCTTGGGAGACACCAAGGCCTGACCCTTGGGAGACACTAAGGCCTGACCCTTGGGTCACGCCGATGCCTTGTCCACCCACTGTGTATTGAGCTTGACCTCTTGACCCGCCAAGGCCTGACCCTTGGGTCACGCCGATGTCTTGTCCGCTCACTGTATATTGACCTTGACCTCTTGAGACGCCAAGGCCTGACCCTTGGGAGATACCAAGGCCTGACCCTTGGGAGACACTAAGGCCTGATCCTTGGGAGACACCAAAGCCTGAATCTTGGCTGACGGCAAAGCCTTGACCTCTGATAACTCCCAGCCCTTGTCCTTGGTTCACACCTTGACCCTGTTAGAAAAATATAGTAAATAAAATACCTAATAGTATTCTATCAGCAATCTAGTTCTCATAGTACAAGCTTTGCTTAGTTTGGGAGACTAAAGGGGGTTGTGTGAAATGTCCATGAGTATTTATTGTATACTAGCTGGTGCCCGCGACTTCGTTTGCGCACGTTTAGAAGTGCAATTTGCTATGCGAAATCTTCTAAGCGTTACTGAAGAGTTCGCGTCCCGTTGGATCCCGTTGATTTTCCGGGATAAAAAGTAGCCTATGTGTTGATCCAGGTCACGGATTATATATATTCCAAGTTTCATCCAAATCGCATCAGTAGTTTTTGCGTGAAAGAGTAACAAACATGCATACATCCTTATGTTGCGTTCACAATATGCCGCAGTCGGCGGGGACTTGGGCAGGGAAGTGGGCACGAGCATAGTGTGAACACGAACATGCCTCTGTCCCGGATCCCGGCCCAAGTTCATGCCCTCGCTCTCTAATGAGAAAAAAGGCGATATTGCTATGGCAATAATGCCGTCAGCGGCATGGGCATACTGTGAACGCAGTATTATACAAACTTTATAGCATTTTTGAAGGAAAGTCCTAAGAGTAAACTCACCTGTCCTTGGACCTCATATTGACCTCGACCTCCTTGGGCGTAGCTTCCTCCGCCACCGATGGCAGCCTGTCCTTTAGAACCCTGAGCGAAGGAAGTGCTGGTCTGCGAGACCTGTGATCCTTGGCCGAATTGGGTAGCTATGGAAACATTAGATTATTATTTCTAAGCGTTTATTAAGTACTACCTCTGAGGATTAGTAAGCTGAAGTGGCAGTGGGCCGGCCATGTTTGCCGCAGAACCGACAATCGTTGGAGCAAACTAATACTCGAGTGGAGACCGCGTTTAGGCAAGCGTAGTGTAGGACGCCCTCCGGCTAGGTGGGGTGACGATCTGAGACATGTAGCTGGCAAACACTGGATGAGAAGAGATGAAGACGGGCTCAGTGGCGCGCCTTGGGAGAGACCTACGTCCAGCAGTGGACCGATATAGGTTGATGATGATGATGATGATGATTGGGTAAAACTAAAAACTATGAATTATACAGACAAATCTTATTACATAACTAGCTGATACCAGCGACTTCGTACGCGTGCGAAACTTTCCACCAAAATATCTGACAACCAGCTTACGATGAACCTCGATGCAATGCTGATACTAAATACACTAAAGAATGTATTTATATACGGTGTACAATACTGTAGTACATTATTTTGATCTATTTTGTAGGTGAAACAGTGAAACATTCCAAGCCAGCATTCGTAAATAACCACATTTTTTTCATATAAACCTTCCTCTTGAATCACTGTATTTATTTAAAAAAAAACGCAACAAAATCCGTTGCGTAGTTTTAAAAATAAATAATAATAATGTACAATAAAGCGTTTTCATTCATTCATTCATTCATTTTAAAGATCTAGGCATACATACAGACAGACAGCGGGAAGCGACTTTGTTTTATACTATGTGGTGATGTGACCTAAGAAATATATGGCATGATGACAAGAAAAATTAAAAAAAACTATTTAATGTCGAATTAATCTTGCTAATAGGCCAAAAATTGAGTCACTTTAGCTAAATTCCAACATATTTATGTGTAAAAACACCATAAAAACTGCAATAATCAGAGTAAATTTACATTTTACAAGCATCATAGTCTCATCAACTATAAACTATAAATCAATAATGTAAATATTCTTACGCAAAATATTAATTATCTAATAAGTAGAGCATGCATATTCAATTCAGTTCAAAAACTCGTCTCATTTGATATACTAGTCGGCATGGAAGTTGTGCTCTGAGAAATTACGTGCATTGACTTTAAAAATATACCTATTTATTTATTTTATTTATGATAAAAGTAATGGAACAAGCTGATAACTCACCTGATATTAATTAGTAACTTCTGCCTATAGCAATGCATTACCTCACAGAGCAAGTCCAATGAGGACGTGCCCTATAAGGCAATGCACTGCGTCCATCACTCTGAGACGTAAAGATCTTGAAGTCTCATGTGCCTATAATTACACCGGCGCCCTTACCCTTCAAACCGGAACACAGCAATGCGAGCATCGCTGCTTGGCGGCAGAAATAGGTACGGTGGTAGTACTTCCCCGGACGAGCTCTCACAAAGAGCTCTACTACTACTAAATACATTACTACTACCTACATTTTTCTAACCACATTTCAGAGAGTCCAACTTACATGTCGACTATTATATCTCACATATTTAAGAGCGTTTGCACACTGGCCAATACTGACATATCAGTGGCTCGAATAAAAATATTGGATCCAGGACTTCGCTTTAGAAGGGCTTAACCCAGGATTTTGGTTTGAAAAAGGCTTGACTGAAGGATCTGCCCTGATAAATATTGGTTCACCATTTACCCATACCCTGATGGATGGGACACTGTAGTGCCTGGGACATGTTTTAAAAATAGCTGGAACAGGCTTGCCGAGCACCTATACCTACCATCCTTCCAGCATAGTTCATCTAATCTACATGAAAGACGCGTGGAGCTGACTCCCGCGGGTTTCCTCAGGATATTTTCCATTACCGTTTTAGAGTTTTAGAGATGATGGCTTACCTTGACCTTGTCCAGCAACTCCGAATTGACCTTGTCTTCTGGTGGTGGTGAAGGCTGGAGTGGTGGGTTTTGGTTGACTGTGGACCAAAATTTGTATGAAAATCTTACAGTGGTTACTGGTTATTTTGTGTTTGAGTGGTCATGTTTTATGAGTTCATCACTAACTTATCCACATGCCTCATACCCTTCTAGCAAGCAAGCTCGTATGAGTTAGCAAACTCTGGTGACGGAGTTTTCAGGCCGCCTTCAGGCCTCCGTCAAATTGACCTACTTAGGTCCTCTCGTTTCCAACTCACCTGGCACTATTCAAGGAGGTTACTTTTCCTACAAATCTTTATCGTCCTTCAAATCCTAGTTAACGTGATAGAACCCCTGGAAATATCCACCGGAGAGTCTCAAATTAACCTGAAATGTCGGTTTATTGCTGTTACCTCTGCAAATCCAGCTGCAAAAGTCTCCAGGTCTTAATACTCACATGAAGTTATTCAAAATCACAGAGCCAGTAACTGGTGGCCTCGCAGTGACTTGAGGGCGAGGGTTGTTACTGCTTCCCCTGCTGTCCGGTGCGTATTTCCCATCGTTTCCTCCGAAGACGCCGGGCACCCATTGTCCGAGCTGGGTGGATGGCCAGGGGTCGGTGTAGGTGGGGTCACGGCAGCACTTGCCGATGCGGCCTGATGCTACGTCCTTGCAGTCCTGGGGAGATAGTTTGGTTCTAGATCTGGCTAGTATTGGCTTAACAGGATATCAAAGTCAGGAAATCGTTTAGAAAGACGGTTAGACCAGTTTAGATCTGGATAACAGGCCTAAGTTGACATTAAAGAATCGCTAGAAAATAAGCTGGGTAGTAAACATATAGATTAGGATCCCTGGCTTGGTAGTAGAAGAATAGGGAGCACGCCGCTACAGCTGGACTGATTTCTGTGATATTTGACCAGGCTTTCTAGCTTCCTAGTACAAGAATAGGTATTTACCGTAAGCGGAACTCTATAAGCCTCCTGATCCCTGGAAAGGATCACAGATGTGGTAGAGATGACTCCTTCAGCTGTACAGAACTCGATGGGCGTACACTTGAGAGCAGCCGCACAACCAGCTGGTACGGTGTCGGCTGTGGAATACATGATGCTTAGAGTCCAGGTGTTTAACTTGTTTTCTATATCCTAGACTACAGAAGTTGTAAATAACAAAATTAATCTCAAAATTAACTAAATGTATTAAAATCCGGACCTAAAATGCTCCAATGCCTTTAAGCTGTTGGTTTTCTCCATAAAATAAA
This sequence comes from Eulithis prunata, assembly GCA_918843925.1. Classification (NCBI taxonomy): domain Eukaryota; kingdom Metazoa; phylum Arthropoda; class Insecta; order Lepidoptera; family Geometridae; genus Eulithis; species Eulithis prunata. The sequence goes on from OU974035.1 coordinate 967,236, forward strand.
GAAAGAAATAATTATTTTATTCAGAGATACCCGCCATGACGAGACTCCAAGACCGACGCTGTGTTACCAACACCCCATAAATCTAATCTTCTATCCATAGCTTAGGAATTCCACATACATGCCATAAATTAAATACTAACAGTCTACAGCTCAGGGAATCAAGAAGGTAACTTACGAGCTGGTCCAGGCGTGAAGGTAGGTTGCCTGGTCTCATCCAGAATGATCTCTCCCTCGGTGTAAGTGGGACGGGTTGGGATTGGCAGACGAGTTTCCCTGTTGTTGGAAGACTCTCCCTGTGGTGGAAGGTATCCAGGTGCAGCAGTGGAAGGAACGTAGATAGGTCTGGTCGGGGTCGGTGGTCTAGTCGGTCGGGGAGTAGTGAATGGTCGCTGGGTGGTTACGAAAGCAGTTGAGCTGATTTGGTTGGAGCTGCTGGTAGAGCTGTCAACTGGAGGCAGGTAAGGAATACCAGGTTTGAGACCGGGGCCTGATCCTGGGCGGTAAATGCCGGTGTTCTCGCTTCCAGCGGAGAAGGAGTCGGTTTCGACGAAGTTCGACTGGCTGGTGGATTTGTAGACCTCGTTGTTGAAGTTTCCAGCGTTTCCGTTGAAGCGGTTTGTGGTGGGAGCGACGGTGGAGCCGAAGCCTCCAAACTTATTGCTGTTTCCTCTGCTAGCTTCGAATGATGAAGAGCTGGATTCCTGAACTACGCCTCGGTTACCTCCAGCGTTAGCTCCAAAGTTTACACCAGCTCCGAAGGTTCCTTGGCTTCCAAATGATGAGGAGGATCCCTTGTTGAAGGATCCGAAACCAGCTCCAGCTTGGAAGCCCTGGCCGTTCTGTCGTTGTCCGTTTTGGCTGAACCCTTGGCCGGTTTGACTGAAGCCGCTTCCAGATTGGGTGGTCTGACCAGATTGGGTTGTCTGGCCAGATTGGGTGGTTTGACCAGCCTGGCTGCTTTGGCCGGCTTGGCTGACAAAGAGACCAGAGCCAGAGCCTTGGTTTGTGCCCTGGAAGGTGCCGGAGCCAACTCCAAGAGAGCCCTGGAGGCTGCCGGCTCCAGAGATTGAGGATACTTCGATTCTGCAGCAGATTTCGGTTCTGACGTTGCAGTACTGCTTCTGTGTAACAAAAGAAACAAGGATTTTAGAGATTTTCAACATAATAGGTACCTAATATGAATTTGTACGCGGTATACCATGAACTTTGTTCACGTGGTGTTATTTTCTCAAGGTCTTGAACATAGATAACCTATACAGAGTGGTCTACACACGTCCAAAGATAAAAGCTAGTCGCCCGCGGCACTGCTCGCGGAAGCAGCATTTATTTGGTTAAAAGTTTGATCCTAATTTTAAACCCTTTAGGGTGCGACTTTTCTAAATTCCTTTCTTAGTGCACCCTTACACTATATAAGGATAGTAACCTCCAAATTTCATACCTCTATGACTTATAGTTTAGGCTGTGCGTTGATTGTACGTCAGCTTCAAAAGAGTTTTAAATATTTAGAAGATAGAAGAAGAAAAATATGAACGTCATTTACAACTGTAGTTTAGTAAGTAAGTAAGTATAAGTTGGTACAGTTTGTGCTTGATTTATTGGAAGAAAAATATAGGTAAAAAAATATATAATATTTATAGGGCGCCGGTGTAATTACAGGCACATGAGACTTCTAGATCTTTACGTCGCAAAGTGATGGACGCAGTGCATTGCCTTACAGGGCACGTCCTCATTGGACTTGCTCTGTGAGGTAATGCATTGTTATAGGCAGAAGTTACCACTTAACATCAGGCGAGCTATCAGCTTGTTCCATTACTTTTATCATAAAAAAAAATGAATGATGCAAAAGTCCTTAGCCAGTGTACACTACACCAAAAGCCAGTGTACACTTTTGCGTCACCTTCTACAAACATGTACCTAAATCCGTGTACAGTAGGTCAGCTGTTACACTATGTTTAAATAAGGTATCGTAAATCACTGTCTGTCTGTACGTACGTCCATTGTGAAACTCTAAACGGTAATGTAAACTGTTATCGTAAAGAAATCAATATTTGAGGTGGAACGGCATCTTTATGGTAAAATGGTAATGGAGTTCAAAACTTTAGACATAATTTTATCCATTTACTAGCCGTCTCCCGCGGCGTTGCTCGCGTTCTACCCTTTAGGGTGCGACTTTTCAAAATTTCTTTCTTAGTGCACCCCTACACTATATAAGGATGCTGCCCTTCAAATTTCATACCTCTAGGACTTATAGTTTAGGCTGTGCGTTGATTCTAAGTCAGCTTCAAAAGAGTTTTATATATATTGATGATGATGATGATGATTGATGACTAGCCATCTCCCGCGGCGTTGCTCGCGTTAGAGTGTGACTTTTCAAAATTCCTTTCTTAGTGCACCCCTACACTATATAAGGATGCTGCCCTCCAAATGTCATACCTCTAGGACTTATAGTTTAGGCTGTGCGTTGATTCTAAGTCAGCTTCAAAAGAGTTTTATATATATTGATGATGATGATGATTGATGACTAGCCATCTCCCGCGGCGTTGCTCGCGTTAGAGTGTGACTTTTCAAAATTTCTTTCTTAGTGCACCCCTACACTATATAAGGATGCTGCCCTCCAAATGTCATACCTCTAGGACTTATAGTTTAGGCTGTGCGTTGATTTTAAGTCAGCTTCAAAAGAGTTTTATATATATTGATGATGATGATTGATTGATGATCATTACCCAAAATCATTTAAAACTGTAATAAGGGTTAGGTATAGGTAAATAGGTAGCCTCTGGTTTTAACATAGAACATTGTAGATTTCACTAATAATGTAAAAGTTTTTATGTGTTGTATTCACAATCTGGCGAAACTCTCGAACTAGACTCGTGCTTTCGAAAAACGAAGAATGTATGAAACGGAGGTCAAAATTTGAATCACGTTTCATACAAAACGAGATTTTCAGTGTGTAATTTTGGTAGAATGGGAGTCCCGCTTCTTCTTACGTAGGAACTACGTATTACATATTCTTTGTTCACAATAAAACATGCACAACTCTGTGAAGATATCGATTTGCGTTTCCACCGCCAAAACTTGTGCATGTTTGGGATTTTCTTGATTGTAAAAACAAATCATTTGTAAAGATCGTGTTGTGAAGGTTTTATTGTGTATGTTTTCAGTCGAAACACGCAGTTAGGCATGTCAGTTTTTCTCTAGTCAATTGACGACTTGTGTCAATAACTGTCATGTCATGTCATATTAAGATGTCCGTTCCTTCTCTATAATTATCTAATAGAATAAATTAAATGCAGTTTTTTCTATGCGCTTAAGTTCTATTGTTCTTTTTATAGTTACAATTATTATTTTCATCTCAATTATGATGACGTTTAGACATTTCCGGTTGTCATTCTGATTACATACGCGGATATAGCGCAATTTTTTCTTATCAGCAGCAAAGTAGGGTCATTCTCATTTTATATAATTAGATAACTATCTCTCTATACTATTATAAAACTGTAAAAAAGCCAAAAACTAAAATTAAAGATATGGATAAACTAAATATGCAGATCTACTAAATATTCTGATTCTGAAAATTCGAGTTGGTCTGTTTATCGGTTTGTTTGTTCGCGGATCACGGCTAAACTACTGGACCAATTTCAATGAAACTTATACCATTCAGAAGCCTTTTTTCCGGATTGAAACATAAGCTATATTTTATTGAAATCAAAGACGTGGATTCTTAGATACAGCTTGACCTCTCTAAACCAAAAGCCGCCTTTGGGACGGTGCTCATCGTATGCTGGTTGACAGATATTTTGGTGGATAGTTTCGCTCGCGTACGATGTCGCGGGTATCAGCGAGTTTGAAATAATAGCAGTCAAGTCTTCGTCAAGTCGGCTGTCGTTTGTTTTGAAGAGAAAATGGGGGATTTTCTCTTCAAAACCTGAAAGCGAATTTTCACATTCAAAGAAACCACATTAGATACACACATTTATTCCAATGGCTCACACTTTATGTTACGACCTAAGTATTATTGGTTAAAATTCCACCAAAATTAAACAACAATACTCACAATAACACAAGAAAAACTATTAAAATAAAAGTGCTACGAGTAGGTGTTGTCTATCGGCTGTAAAATAGTGGTTGTTTACGTCAAAGCGTTCCTCTTATCTCTGACATTGACAGCTGATGGACTTAAACAGACAAGATTGAACTTTTTGAACTGATTGACACTGGCATACCTACCTGTTGACATTTTCTTTGATGGTGCCGATAACACAACCCAACCTCCATGTTTCTCAATATACATAAGACTAACACTGAACTGACATACCATAAGAGCCTACTTAAGCTGTGACAGGCAAAGAATATGTAATACGTAGTTCCTACGTAAGAAGACGCGGGACTCCCATTCTACCAAAATTAAACACCCAAAATCTCGTTTAGTATGAAACGTGATTCAAATTTTGACCCCCGTTTCATACATTGTTCGTTTTCGAAAGCACGAGTCTAGTTCGAGAGATTCGCCAGTCTGATGACAGGATTCGAGTTCTGTAATTCTTAGGGGAAACATCGACTCTTTGGTTTTAATGGTTTTTCTTGTGTTAAAGTGAGTATTGTTGTTTAATTTTGTTGGAATGTTAACCTATAATATTTGTGGTCGTGGCGTACAGTGTGAGCCATTGGAGTAAAAGTGTTTAAGGTGATTTCCTTGATATTATAGATTTCGTTTTCAAGTTTCGAAGGGAAAAATCCACCATTTTCTCTTCAAAACAAACGACAGCCGACTTGACGAATGAGTTGACTGATAATATTTCAAATATTTCAGACACTGTCAAAATTGTCTTTCGAAATGACGGACAGAAGCCATTATAGAAGAGAAGAACGACAGTCGACTTGACGAAGACTTGACTTGACTTTTAATATTTAAAATTCACCACTTGACACCTTCGAGCTTGACACTGGCAAAATTGTCTGCCGACATGACGGACACAGGCCATATAGGTTCAAAAGAAGAAGAAGCTGTGACAGGCGTCACAGCTCAGTTGGTTAGCTCTGCCTTCCGTGCTGTGGGTCGTGAGTTCGATCCCCACCGAGAACAAACATTTGTATGTTATCTTCGTACGTCTTTGCGAAGGTCGTATATATTATATGGTGCTTAAGAGTAATTAAATATGAAAGATATTGCAATATTTTGATTAAAATTGACTCATCGTAATCAGAAATTCCATGATTTCTTACGCAATGACATTGATAATGGATTCTACGAATTGAATAACCTTGTGTCTGAGGCGTGTAGCCGGATGAGAAGATTGAAGGTGTATTCATGTATCAATCATCATTTTTTTATTTTATTTTATTTATTCAATAGGCAACGCCAACAGCGCACATAGTATACATTACAATAATCACTTTTGAAAACCTTATTCTATAAAATGTGTGCCAATTACAGGCATGCACAGCATTTGCAATAATATTATTATGACTCATTATCATTATCAATATATATAAAACTCTTTTGAAGCTGACAGAGAATCAACGCACAGCCTAAACCATAAGTCCTAGAGGTATGAAATTTTGAGGGTAGTATCCTTATATAGTGTAGGGGTGCACTAAGAAAGGAATTTTGAAACGTCACACTCTTAAGGGTAGAACGCGAGCAACGCTGCGGGCGACGGCTATAGTTCATTATATTGGTTCTTAGTTAAAAAACAGGCCTTTGCTAATCTAGCTGATTAAAGTTAATACAGCGTTTACAAAGACCACTTTTTTTTTCCCCATGCCCTAAGGCCCCCGAGTTTTCAGTGTATAGTGTGGGTGTGAAACGTCTGACGCCCAGCACACCAGTGTGCGCTGATTTGTATGGAGACACTGAGCGGATTCTTTGAGAAGCTCGACATGGGACCGGCTTGGTGTAGACCAAGCTTCTCAAAGAATCCGCTCAGTGTCTCCATACAAATCAGCGCCCACTGGTGTGCTGGGCGTCAAACGTTTTACACCAGATTTACACACCAAAACTCGTACTAGGTCCTCTGGGACTGACCCTACATTAACACTGTTCTTCTTCTTCTCTTCAATAATGGCCTCTGTCCGTCATTTCGACAGACAATTTTGCCAATGTCAAGTGTTAAAATTGTAATAAATAAGTCAAGTCAAGTCATTTGTCAAGTCGGCTGTCGTTTGTTTTGAAAAGAAAATGGTGGATTTTCTCTTCAAAACCTAACACGAATTTTCACATTCAGAAAAAACACTGTTCGCGCCGACGCTGATATTTTTCTTCGAGCAATTGACAATGTCAATATTGTGTCAATATTTGTCAGTGTGCGAACGCTCAGCAGTAAAAAAATAATTGTTATCGTGTCTGCGCATCGTAGGCACGTGTTTGAGACGATTAACAAGTTCACGTTATTAAATGTGTTCTCATACATTGAATGGATGTAATTATTTGGTCTGTTTCCTGGGAAATTGAAAAAATACAGTTCTTTTATGTTTACCAGACAGAAAAAGACAGGCAACCAGCATAAACTGATTTACAATTTAAGATTGTCTATGTTTTGAGAGCTTTTGACTACATACTAATTTTTTTTAATGTAATTTAGCCACAAAGAAAATCACAACTATTATAATGTTCACAATATGTACAAAATACACATGAAACAGTTGAGCTATCTATAAACCGTTGCGAATGATTTATACACTACCTAGTTGTTTTTAACTTTTGCAAGCGAGGTGTCAAACATAAGTATTTAATTTTGTTCTATGGTTGGGTGTTACTATGTAATTATAAGTATGTATGTATTTACAATGACATTATCTTGCTAATCATTTTAATGCCGTGAGTGGTTCAGGCACTGAACTTTATAAAATATTTACTAAAACACCTATAAAATACAAATTAAATTATCTTATTTAGCAAATTGACATTACAAAGTCTTAAATTGCACATTGTGACATTTAACAAGAGTGACAACACGCCCTTAGCGCTTTTAGTGTTAAATATTGATTTATTTAATGTCAGAAATGTCATAATGACAGCTCGGTATAGTACGAGTTGGTCGTAAATTGTGAACTACCAATTACCGTGTTTGCTGCTCATTTATCAAACTAATAAGGCAGTGAAGATATGTCTAGATTGGTAATCTAAGGAGCCAGAATATGTGAGAATGAATCAATATAATTATGCAGTAGAATTTATGCAAAATCCGTTTGTGAGGTCTTTGTAAAAGAGCTCGTCTGGGGAAGTACTATCGAGTACCTATTTCGTGGTTGCACAGTGATGCCCACATTGCTGTGTTCCGGTTCCGGTATGAAGGGTATAAGGTGCCGGTGCTATTACACGCACATGAGACTTACACCTTTTACGTCTCACAGTAGGTACTAGGTAGTGGACTCAGTGCAATAATCTTACTAATATTATAAACGCGACAGTTTGTATAGATCTATGGATGTTTGTTACTTTTTCACGCAAAAACTACTGATCCGATTTGGATGAAACTTGGAATATATTATATTGTCCGTGACCTGGATTAACACATACGCTACTTTTTTTCGGAAAATCGACGGGACGCGAACGAAGTCGTAGGCTAGTAATATAATACATATTAGTAGTCAAATAAGGACTTAATTAAGGATTTGTTCTGTGTCTGGGTGTTTCTATGTATTATAAGTATGTATTTACAAAAAAAAAAATGTATGTGTGTATTCTATCAGCCATCTAGTTCCCATAGTACAAGCTTTGCTTAGTTTGGGACTAGAAGGCGTTGTGTTAAGTGTCCGTGAATATTTATTTATTTATTTATTTATTAATTAAATATTGTCAAACTTTTATTAAAAATAAATATATTTACCTACTTAATGTATCTTGCTGACTATACCTACATAGGCAATGCTCTCCATGGTGGCGAGTTGCGAGTTGCGACATTAGACCCCCTGACCTGTGTTTTGACTGCGAATAACCAACTGCCTTAACGGATTACGAAATAACCGGGCAAGATAAATAATAATAAATATCCTTGGACATTTCACACAGCGCCCTCTAGTCTCAAACTATCAAAGCTTGTATTATCGGAACTAGATTGCTGATACAATTAGGACAGATGAAAGTGAACGACATATAAAGTGTTAAAAGTTTACAAAAAATATTATTATTATATATTTTTTAAAATGGACACTAAATTATAGAACATAGATATTTTAATAAAAGTAAATGATTATTGAAATAAATAAATTATACTAATGATTTCGATTAATCTTTAGAATGTTGAAAACTAAATTGTTCTAGTCGTATTATCAAGTCTTGTAGAACAAATACTAGTAATATTTTCTTTGTGAATAAAATATTTTTCATCCCACCATCTCGGAAAGAGTATTTTTAATCTTCAATATCTGAGTGGAAAAGCCGTTTTTATTCTCTAGAGGATAAAGTAAATTGAATTTACAACATCGTGTGCACTAAGTTTGTGAATTAAAAAAAACATTAAACCTATTTACTGCTACCTCTATGGTGCCGAATATATCATACAACTTTTTTTTAATTTGTTAAAAACTCAGACTCGGAACCTTCTTGGTGTTCTTTTTTCAATTTGCTTTTTTTGCATTTAGTCATTTCCTCGCTGAGGTGGAATGAAAAGTTACGTGTTGCACTCGAGTGCAAAGATTTTTCACCTCGTGCTCTTTTGATTCCCTCGCTAACGCTCAGGATTCTAATTTTGAATCACTCGCTGCGCTCGTGATTCAATTTTAGAATCCTTCGATTGCTCGGTCATCAAAATTGAACACGCGGTTAAAAAGCAACTTTGCACTCTTGTATAACAAATAACTATTATTCAATACTAGTGATATTTGAATACCCATTATTTCCATTAAGATAATACTAAGTATTCTCATTATCGAGCACCTTGGCCGTAACAAAACCCCTCGAGATATCTCGGGTAATTATGTTTAATAGTATGATTTGTTTTGTAAACGTATGCGAGGTTAATATTACGATGTATCTTGTCATGCACATCGGTGAAGGAAAACATCGAGAGGAAACCCTTGGCTTAGTCAGCTCCGCACGTATTGACGATGTCTTTCCTGTGGATATGTCTGACTAGGCTGAGAGGATGGTATAGTACTACAAGCCTACTCCATCTAAACATTGTCCCAGGCACTACAGTGTGTCGTTTAGTGTAGGTTGCCTCCTGACGCTCTATAAATCATCTTCAATAGATGATCTTGACAAATGCAAAGGTTCAGCAAAAATGTAATTTTTATTACAAGTTTTCCGAATGAAATATTGAAAATGGGTTAGAATGTGTAATAATTAATTTTTTGGTCGGAAAACTTTTTTGGATCAAAATTATGTTAATGCTGAACCTTGTGCAATATTATTCCACACAACATTGTGGTTTGCGATGATTCATAATTTTTTTTTTTTCTATTTTGTTCTGCGATCAGTCTTCAGACTAGGAGCAGGTTTACTTCAGTGATTTTATATCTTCAGAAATGTTGAAATGTACGAGCTAGAAGTGGTTTGAAGTTACCTATCAGTCCTATCACCACGGAATTGTGAGGAAACCCGCGGCTCAGTCAACTTTAAACATATTGACCATGTCTTAGGCCGACTGGTAAGATAGGTAGGTAAATATTTTGATGAAAATCTGCTTCTAAATGTAGGAATTATTTAGATTTTACAAGTTTTAGTTGGGAAATAGCGTTTCGGAGACTCACTTAAGTAAACACTGAGCAGGGTCTTTAGAATCCGTGTTTGCATCCTAAATACTTGAATTTGACATTTTGTTTAGTACCTAAGTAGGTAGGTACATGCGTAAACGCAACTAATACCTCGTTCACACTATGCCATGCCGCTGCCGGCATTATTGCCGCAGACTTATTGCCACAACATCGCCTTTACTCTCATTAGGGAGCAAGGGCATGAACTCGGGCATTTTCTTTTTTCATCTAGAATACTAGTAGCGATCAAAATTATATTTACGCTGAATCTTGTGCAATGTTATTGCACACAACATTATTGTTTACGATTTTTCATAAATAATTTCATTGATTTTATATCTTTAAAAATGTTTAAATGTGCGAGCGAGAATTATGACGCTTGTGAGCGTCTGTATAGGTACCAAGGGATACACAAATAGTAGGTGCCTCTAACCACAGATCATATTATATATACTAGCTCTAACTAAGGTCATCTTAATTAGGTGTGTCACTCATTACCAATAAAAACCTACGCATCAAATTATAACCTCTCCTTTGTTCGTAATGCAAAAAGCATAACCAACCTACAAAAAGAATATTCTAAGCGCATCGTCACCCTGTTGCTGGAACCGCGTAACTCAAAAACTATTCATTTTTCGTCCCATTGTGGGCGCTCGACCTTTGTCAGGTTGACCTTTTCTAACTATTTAAAGGTTGATAAATGAGTCACGACTAAGTAGGTATTCTGTTTGATTGTTAAGTTATGAAGAGCTTGTTTTCGAATTTGAATACCGTAATCAAGTTGGTATTTGTTTGTTATTCTTTTCCGGCTTAGTGCGTACTACGTATCATCATCATCAATCATCATCATCATCATCATCATCATCAATATTCAATATATATATATAAAACTCTTTTGAAGCTGACAGAGAATCAACGCACAGCCTAAACCATATGTCCTAGAGGTATGACATTTGGAGGGTAGGTTCCTTATATAGTGTAGGGGTGCACTAAGAAAGGAATTTTGAAACGTCACACTCTAAAGGGTAGAACGTGAGCAACGCCGCGGGCGACGGCTAGTGTTACATTAACTCAGATTTTTCCTTATGAAACTTTTTTATTTAAGGTTAAGTAGGAAACATTTGGGCACGTTAAACTGTCAGTCTCGGCTCTAGCAGTTGTTAAGCCATGACGGAGGCCTTAACTCATACAAGCTTGTCTTCATGTAGGAAAGAAACCTATATTATTTGATGCAATCATAATTTGCTTTACATTAGTATAGATTCTGTCACTACATTTTTCTAAACTAACTTACTTATCTAATTTGACAGCGCTTTTGGACGTTTCAGCTTTGAGAAATAGATGGCAACATTTTTAGAGCTGTCAAACTAATCGTTCAGGAAGAATAATATAGTTTTTTTTTCGAGTTTTCACATTTTTTGAAACAACACATAGCCTTTTTATTTTACTAGTTTTTCTTGTGTTATTGTGAGTATTATTGTTTAATTTTGGTGGAATTTTAACCAATAATACTTAGGTCGTAACATAAAGTGTGAGCCATTGGAATATATGTGTGTACAGTGGTTTTTCTGAATGTGAAAATTCGTTTCCGGTTTTGCAGAGAAAATCCACAGCCGACTTGACGAAGACTTGACTTGACCTTATATTATTTCAAATTCATCACTTGACACTGGCAAAATTGTCTGTCGAAATGACGGGCACAGGCCATATAGGTTTATAAGAAGAAGAAAAATAATAATAGTTTCTTTCTTATCTTACCTATATCTACTAAACGTGTTTTGGGTTTTGCCGGTAGTTTTGAGATGCAACCGGTTTTCATGAGATAATTTAAAAGGTAAAACTATAAAACTGGAAAAGTAATTAAAACTCTTAGGTAGAAGTTACAGAAATTTTAACATTTTGAAGCTTATCTAAAAGTTAATTATCTAATAAATACTAGTAAAAATATCATTGTGATTTTGTAGGGATGTCGTGAAAGTCACAAACTCTGCTATCATTTTGATATCACAACAAAATCTAAATTATATTTTTACTAGAATTTAATATGCGAATAATTTATAAAATTATTATGAGAAATTAATCCTCTGAGCATTTATGATGAAATATTAATCAAATTTTAAGTTATACTCTTTAATCTTACCTCTGTGTTTCTCGGATATACTTAATCTTATTATTTAAAATATATCTGATGATAACAAATTAAATAACCTCAAAATGCATGTCCCTTTGAAACCGGTAGATGTCGCTCAGAACAGTTTTATTGGAAATCTATACTGTGTACCAGCAAGCAAGCTCGTATGAGTTAGTGGCCATATCTGGTGGCGGAGTTTGTAGGCCGCCTCAAGGCCTCCGTCATGGCTTAACGACTGCTAGAGCCGGGACCGACTGCTTAACGTGTTCTACAGACTGATATGATGATGATGGCTAACGTCAAAGTCAAAAAGCTTTTATTCAATAAAATCTCACTGATCAATTTGAATCGTCATTACGTTTCGTATGATTAGGGTTATTAATCTAAGTGATTAGGTATGATTAAAATTTTTTTTATTGAATGAGTTGGAGCTAGTTCGTCCCAAGCTTGTTTGTATTCTAAATAATCAGATATTTTTTGTAACAAATTTATAATTTTGTGCAATAAAGGCACGTCCTCATTGAACTTGCTCTGTGAGGTAATGCATTGATATAGGCAGAAGTTACTACTTAACATCAGGTGAGCTATCAGCTTGTTCCATTATTTTTTACCATAAAAAATTTAAAAAAAAAATAAAAAAAATAATAATATATAGTATGTTTTATAAAGAAGTCTTCGTTTTATTACGTTTTGACCTAAACTCTATGCCCTGAGTAGGTATATCAACGAACAGCGAAAGTTATTGATTCACCACATAGATTACTCCGAGACAGAAATATCAAATTGTGAGTTACTTATAATATTTTATCAAAATTAAATTGTCTTGATTGGCTGTCGAGATTGTAAAATGTTTTATGTAAGTTTGAAGCTTTGTTCGCTGAAACTGGTCTGAAAGAGATCTCTTTTTGCGATAAGATCTTTATTTTCTGCTGTTACTAATCGAGTGAATCAGATTTTTTAACCTTTCTCTGTACAGAGTAAATAATAATATTAATAGGCCTTTACATCTATTGAAGATGATTTATACAGCGTCAGGAGGCAACCTATGCCTACACTTAACGACACACTGTAGTGCCTGGGACAATGTTTAGATGGAGTAGGCTTGTAGTACTATACCATCCTCTCAGCCTAGTCAGACATATCCACAGGAAGGACATAGTCAGTACGTAAGGAGCCGACTAAGCCAAGGGTTTCCTCACGATGTTTTCCTTCACCGTTAAGCTCGTGTTAATGCGCATATAAATTTTTGGAAACGAAAAATTCATTGATACACGGCCTGGATTCGAACCCACGACCTTCGGATTGAAAGTCGGGGTGCAATCCCACTCGGCCAACACGGCACACAGAGTAAATAACAGTTGGTTAATAACGACTTACGTCCAGCAGTGGACTGATATAGGATGATGATGATATACGCTAGCTACGTACTATATTATTATATTATACTAGCTGATACCCGCGACTTCGTACGCGTGCGACATTTTCCACCAAAATATCTGTCAACCAGCATACGATGAACCTCGTGTCAAAGGCTGCTTTTGATTTAGAGAGTTCAAGCTGTATCTAAGAATCCACGTCTTTGATTTCAATAAAATATAGCCTGTGTTTCAATCCGGAAAAAGGGCTTCCGAATGGTGCATAAGTTTCGTTGGTATTGTTCCAGTAGTTAAGGCGTGATCCGCGAACAAACAAACAGACAAACTCAATTTTCGGAATCCGAATCGTTTATTTAGTAGATCTGCATATTTAGTTTATCCATATCTTTAATTTTAGTTTTTAGCTTTTTTACAGTTTTATTAGTCTAATAGTATCGATAGATTTCACAATAAAAGTAGAAGATACTATTTCACTAAAAATGCGTCACCAAAAATATTCCGAAACGTTTCTTTTATAGTAGTTTGTCATAAAACCATTTAATAGCTATTTTAATTAACCACAAGGATGTGGAAGTCTTTTAAATATCGTGTTTTATGTAATGAGTCAAGTTAGTGAACTCATCGATATGACAATGAAGGTGTAAATAATATCTTCATAAATATATAAAACTCTTTTGAAGCTGACTGATAATCAACGCACAGCCTAAACTATAAGTCCTAGAGGTATGGAATTTGGAGGGTAGAATCCTTATATAGGTAGTCTAGGGATGCATTAAGGAATTTTGAAAAGTCACACTCTGTAGGATCTAGAACGCGAGCAACGCCGCGAGCGTCGGCTGGTTTTAAAATAAAGAAAATAGTTGTAAACTCACCTGGGTATTCGCTTGAAGAAGGTTCCTTCCATTGGTGTTGACCACACCATTGTTGCACTGCGCTTTGTGGACACACACGTACCCTTGTCCAGCGCACGTCTGCTGCAGATCACCTCCAACATGCTCATGAGCGTTCACGTTTCCAGTGTGCTGGAAAGCCTCGTCAATACTCTGCTGGGTTTGTTGTTGCGTGAAGTCAAACTCACTAGCTTTCTGCGTGTTCTGAACTAGATTCACATTCGAGCCCGTGGTAGCGGTGAAGGGACTTGGAGAGGATCCAGAGTAACCAGCTCCAGAGGCGCTGAATTTAGTACTGGATTGCCCGAAGTTCTGTCCTGATTGCCCGAATTGGCCGGATTGGCCGGCGCCGAATTGATTAGCGGAACCTGATTGGCCAGCACTGAATTGACTAGCCGAACCTGATTGGCCAGCACTGAATTGACTAGCAGAGCCTGATTGACCAGCGCCGAATTGGCTTCCTGAGTTACCAGCGCCGAATTGGCTTCCTGAACTGCCCTGGCTTGCTCCGAATTGGCTGGCTGAGTTGCCGCTGCTGGCTCCAAACTGATTGGCTGAATTACCGCTGCTGGCTCCGAACTGACTGCCTGAATTACCACTGCTGGCTCCAAACTGATTGGCTGAATTACCGCTGCTGGCTCCAAATTGACCGGCTGTGTTTCCAGCTCCGAATTGGCTAGCTGAGTTTCCAGAGAACTGGTTAGCTCCGAATGATCCCTGCGCTTGGAAACCACCGTTGTTCAAGCCAGCGCCGTTAAAACCAGCCTGACCTTTGCCGTCCTTGTTTGAAGTACTGAAGGATGAGGATTCAAAGGAAGAGGATTGGAATGATGAGGGTTTGGATTCCGCTCCGTTGGCGCTAGCGCCGAAGCTAGCACCACCACTGGTGAAACCTCCAGAAAGTTTGGAGAAGTCTCCGTTTAGGAAGGGGTTAGCGGCTAAGTCGAAGTTCGCGCCACCACCAGCGTTTCCTGTTGTGCTGAAGCTCGAAGACGAGCTTTTACTGAACTTCTCAAAGTTTCCTCCAGCTCCGGCGTTCTTGAACGGCGAGTTTTGGTTCATCCACCAGAACGGGGCATCTCCATTCAAACCTCCTTCTAGAAGGTTGTTTCCTAGACTCCCTGCCGCGTGGAAGGTGAATTCGTTGCCTGAGTTCTGTGCGGCGGCTTGTCTGAAGTCGTCCAGGTTCCCAAATCGCTCCAGGACTTGTCCATCTTTGACCTTAATGCCTGCGCAGCCCTTGTCGCTCGAGCACCCTTCAAAAGACTGCTGAGTATGGACTTCAGCGCCGGGTGGCAGCTGTGTAAGGGCTGATAGCACGTCTTTGTGAGACTTGAAGTTCAGTTTAGGTCCTGGGCAGTTGGTGCATCGCTCTATCCTGGCCTGAGGCGCGCTTTCCTCGGCTTCGACGATAGGTTCTTTGCTCTGAGGCAGTTCTTTCACATCCTCAATGTTCTCGGGGTGAGCATTTGCTGATAATACCAGTATGGCGGCCACTATTGAAAATAGCGGCTTCATTTTTCTGTAACAAAAGAAAAATAATAATTAAGATAAGTAATTGACTTATGTATGATGTAAAAATTCCTAAAAATCACCTTGTCTCTGAAGTTTATGGAGTTCAGAAGCATTCCTTTACAACTAATTATGTGTTATAAAGGAATGCTTGAACTTTACACGAAAAATAAAGCTAAGTTTCTAATTTGCAAAGTTTTTGAAAAAAAGGGGGGATTTAGAAGTTTGTTCGGTTGAAGGGGGTTCGTCGGGGTTTTTGTTACGAGTTATGACGGAGTTTCTAAGCTTTTATAATCTATGTAGGTAGATACAATCATAATAACTCGCTATGCGCGCACTAAGTCGCGGGCGGGACAGCTAGTATTTAAGATAAAAAAAAAACAAATATCAAGAAAAATTTAGGAGGTAAAATATAAAATAAAATGAATCAGGATTAAAATACTTAAGGACTTAACGTGCCGTCGAAAGCGGTTTAAGGTGTGGTCCGATTAATTCTCGACGCGACCTCACTAAGATCTTCCGCGATTCGAATCAAAAGTAATAGGCAAGACGAACGACTTATAATAACACGATTTGCAAGCGTACAGTCCTAGAATAAATCTCCAAACACCTGACTTAGAATAAAATATAAACAAAGATATATTTTTGAACGAAAAAACAAATGTCAAGGCTGTATAGTAATGAACGAATATTTTGCAGATATTCGCTAATTGACTCTTATGTGGACGGTGCAAAGTTCAAATTCTTTTGTAGGAAATATTTGAAGACGTTAAAAAAAAATCGACGTGACATTTTGAAATTGGTGAAGATCGATTTTATACCTTGTTTAATGAGTACTAAGGTTTTTTTTCATAATAAGAATGGTTTTAATCAAATTTTGCTTTCGTTTGATTAGTTGGTATTATATTTTTTGTAATTTAAAATTCATTGAACGAAAACTTTTTGGTTTTGTGGTTTGTAGAATAAAGGGATTTTTTAAAGACTATGTTCATGAAATCATTATCTTCCTTTACTTGGATTAAATTGATCGAGCGAGCCAAGCCCCTATATCGCAAGCTAACTGCTTCCGCTGCCCAGCAATGTCAAGCGACGTGGCTACAGATATACGAAAACAAGAAGCTTTTGACGGCAAAAAACGCGCTGAAACGCGCTAATGTCACTATTCAGTCACATAATACCAATGATTTAGTATGAAAGCAGTTCAGAAAACCTGCCAGGCTTAAGTTTGGCAGGTAATACGTAAGTTAAGACAACGATACCGGACACCAGTTTTGACATTTTTTGAAACGACACATAGCACTTTTATTTTAATAGTTTTTCTTGTGTTCATCACACAACGCCCTCTAGTCCCAAACCAAGCAAAGCATGTACTATGGGAACTAGATTGCTGATAGAATACTTATATACATTTTTGTTTATGAAAATAGTAAATAGTTACATCCAGTCACAATATTTTAACAGTTAAGTAGTGTATATGGTCGGACTAATAAGTAGCTCTCGAGAGGAGGAGTATATATAACGTACTGTTAAGTAATGTAGTGTGTCTATTTAATCAAAGTTCTACAAGCATCACGGCCCGTTACACAAAACGCAACGCTAGCGCGTTCTACAAAGCGTACAATTTTAGCAGCGCCATCTAGTTGTGCATCGAGTACTAATGAAATAAAATAACCTTTAACAAGTAGGTATCTAGTTATTTTGGTACCTTAACAATACTTTGGGCCACTTTCACACCTCTCAAGGCGGAGAGTATTTATTTAAGAAATCAAATATTGTCTTTGACATTTTGGCCTTGAAACGAAACAGAATGAATACTATTGGAGAACCATAGAGATGAACTTTGACATTTCATTTTGTAAGCATTTCAAAATGCCGTAAAAGAAAATATACACGGTTATCGGCGAAAGTGGAAGGGAATATCTAATTATATTTATTTCTATTCTTTTCTAAGCTAGGTATATATCATTTTAGTCGGAAAAGTTATAATTATGCTGAACCTTGCGCAATGTTATTGCACACAGCATCGATTTTTCATAAATACCTTCAGTCACTTCTTCTTCTTCTCTTCATTAATGGCCTCTGTCCGTCATTTCGACACACAATTTTGCCAATGTCAAGTGATATAATTGTAATAATATAAGTCAAGTTAAATCATTTGTCAAGTCGGCTTTCAGTCACTTCAGTAATTTTATATCTTCAGAAATGTTGAAATTTCTTGTCAGTGTCAACGTCAAAGTCAAACTACTGAACCGATTTTGATGAAGTTCTTATCGGAAAAATCTGATACCTAGTACCTTTCAGTGGAGTTCTGAGGTAACAAACATTTAAAAAAATTGTATTGATAACATCCTCCTTTTGAGCTATTTAAAAAGCTAATTTATAAGTTTAAAAACTTGAAAAAAACCGACTTAAATGTTATACAGCTTCATCATCAGATAATGATGATGATTATGGTAATTGGTAGTTCATTGGGTTTATTTTATTGATCATAAACACCATTGAAAGGTCACAGGAAAGCAAAATCCGCAATGTAGTTTACGTGGATGACGTGTTTTCAGTTATTCCTATTTAACTCCCAAACTACTGAACTGATTTTGATAAAACTTTTATGAGATCAATCTGAAAATATACACTTTCAGATAATAAAAGAATTTTTGAAATCGGTTCATAAATGACGGAGTTATGAGGTAACAAACATAAAAAAATACAACCGAATTGAAAATCTCCTCCTTTTTTGAAGATGGTTAAAAATGTTTTGTCTGTCTCATTGTTTACCCATTTGACTGTACTTTCTAGGTACCATGATGTCTAAATGCTTGCATAGTAGTTCAATTACAATAGGTAGGTCAATCGCCGTGTATGGATAGCGTAGGTAGCAAGGCTAAGAAGCTTGGTTGTGAAACACCTCAAAACTAGATAGATTTAAAATAGATTCTAGGTAGCTTTGTTTAGTTAATGTTTTTTTTACGAAAAACCGAGGAAAAAAAACAATTTTTTACCTACTCTACAAAAAAAAAACTTGACAAAAAAGAAGCATCAGAACAAATATGCAATGTCGTGTACGTGTTGACGTGTTTTTTCCAGTTACACTTATTTAGCAAACTACTGAAAAAAATACAACCGAATTGAGAACATCCTCCTTTTTTGAAGTGGATTATAAATACAAACAGTTTAATACATTTCTTTCTTCTTCTTCTTCTCTTCAGTAATGGCCTGTGTCCGTCATTTCGACAGACAATTTTGCCAATGTCAAGTGTTAAAATTGTATAAATAAGTCAAGTCAAGTCATTTGTCAAGTCGGCTGTCGTTTGTTTTGAAAAGAAAATGGTGGATTTTCTCTTCAAAACCTAACACGAATTTTCACATTCAGAAAAACCACTTTACACACATTTATTCCAATGGCTCACAGTTTCTGTTACGACCTAAGTATTATTGGTTAAAACTCCACCAAAATTAAACAACAATACTCACAATAACACAAGAAAAACTATTAAAATAAAAGTGCTATGTGTCGTTTCAAAAAATGTCAAAACTCGTGTCATTATGAGTCTTGTATCTATGCGTTCGTTTTATGACATCATGGGAAATTCCTGTAACCCAACACTTTGACAGTTGGGTGTATATTTATTAACCCAACAAAGAGGTTTGATTTTAATAGAATTTGCATGTGGTCGAGTTAGAAATTATTATTAAAAAGTTAGCATTTTGAATTTCTGGTTCCGTTACTTTTTTTAATATTCTGCATCGTCTTTTCAATAAATCTTTTTTAATACATATGTCATAAATATAATCTGATTTTGCATTATTAATAATAATAGGTAAAACAGTTTTTTTCCTTTAAAAAATGATAAAAGATGACGGCTTTCATAAAAATGTATCGGCCTGAAAAATCTACATAAAAATACGCTGTATGAGACAGTTGCAATAAAAGCAAAAGAAATAATATGTTGACAATAATAATCAAAATACGTTCCATACCGAAGTAGATACTTATTTATTTTAATTTGTTGATACAATTGAATGAAATAAAGTCACAAGTAGTTAGTACAAAGTAAAGAGGTCAAATACACCGATTTTCTTTCATCTTCTTCCAAAATACAAATAAAAAATGTTTTATTTCGTTCACTTAATCTTAGTATAGTATTGACAGTGGTTAGATACCTCCTTTTAAGTATTAATACCTGTATTAAGAGATACCGCTCTTCTGTAACTTCTTAAAGAAGAGAAGAAGAAGAAAAAAGAAAATCAGTGTATGTGACCTCCTTGCTTTGTACTAATACGTCATAAAACCACCTGGGACTTCTAAATTATGATTCCTATGAGTCAGCTAAACAATACGGCATTTGCGTAGGATTTTTGACATTGCTATTGTGTTACGCCATGGTCTCGCGATCGTAACGCACAACGCTGCGGTGTGCGGCACAACGCAGAGTACCGCGTTTGCTCCACGCCGCTGACGCAGACTGTGACGTAACAAGAGACCATACTAGACGTTTTCCATACGGTTATGTGTCCGGCGCCGCATGTCGCGTACCGCTGCGTTGTGCGTTACGATCGCGTGACCAAGGCTTTATGTAGATGTGGTAGAGATTAATTTATCATTCTACAAATATGCTTCTAATGAACTTTGCACAATAAAATGAATATTACGTTTTGCAAATAGGCGTAAGCAGTATTTGCCAATTTTAATCCCTTTTGTAATCTATTTATTGTTGACTAGCCGTCGCCCGCGGCGTTGCTCGCGTTCAAGACCCTTAAGAGTGTGACTTTTCAAAATTCCTTTCTTAGTGCACCCCTACACTATATAAGGATACTACCCTCCAAATGTCCATACCTCTAGGACTTATAGTTTAGGCTGTGCGTTGATTCTCTGTCAGCTTCAAAAGAGTTTTATATATATTGATTGATGTCACATTTGAAGGGTTAATAGTAAATTGTGTATACAAGGTGTAAAAAAACAAATCAAAAACTTCAGTGGGTCAAAGTAACACACAACGACAAAGTAAAAAAAATGTGTTTCATTAGTTTTTTTGTACTTATTAGCACCACACTGAAACTTCGGCATTTAAGTATATTTCTCTGTAAGAATAATCATACAAAAAATTGCTAAAAAAATTGCCGTTTTTCTAGGTTTGGTCGCGAGGAACCAGTACCTAGAATGACCTAGATTTTTATAAGACAACTAGCTGATACTAGCTTTCCGCCAAAATATCTGTCAACCGCATACGATGAACCTCGTAGCAAATGGCTGCTTTTGGTTTAGAGTTCAAGCTGTATCTAAGAATCCACGTCTTTGATTTCAATAAAATAAAAGCCCTTTTTCCGGATTGAAACATAAGCTATTGTTTCAATTCGGAAAAAAGGGTTTCGTTGAAATTGGTCCAGTACCTAGTTTAGGCGTGATCCGCGAACGAACAAACAGACAAACTCGATTTTCAGAATCGGAATCGTTTATTTAGTAGATCAGAGCCCGTAGTCTGTGCATTTGTTTTACTTTCGACTCGATTATAGCACACGCAAACGCATTCGCAAAGCGAGAAATTTTGTATGAAACCCGGATAAGCGCCTCTAGCGGAAGATTTTGGAATTATGCAATTCCCAACAAAATTTCTCGCTTTCCGAATGCGTTTGCGTGTGCTATAATCGAGTTGAAAGTAAAACAAATGCACAGACTACGGGCTCTGCATATTTAATTTATCGATATCTTTAATTTTAGTTTTTGGCTTTTTTACAGTTTTATAATTGTATAGATTCTAAATGATCCTTGTGGTTTTACTGATGGCACGATAAACTGTCCCGGCTCTAGCAGTTAAGCCAAACAGGAGGCCTTAAGGCGGCCTAAAACTCCATCACCAGAATTAGCCACTCATACGAACTTACTTTTTTAGTAACTATGAAAATTAACGTAAATGTACAGGTATAAGTAATAAAATCAAAGGGTTAAGTCGTTAATATACTTATTAAAATAAAATATATGCTAAAAACGAGTTCTTTGTCAATATATTGTAATAACGAGATATAATATTATTTAATGGTGAAACCGGATTGATTTTTGCATTAAAATTATTATTATTTTATTGTAAGTTATTATATATCTGGTATAATTAACAGGTGTGTTGACTTCCTGATTGTGGAATGAAATGATCATGATGAGCACTTTTTTATTTAACCCAGTTTTTAATGTTTATAATTAGAATTCACTTCATAATTAATAAAAAAATATGTAGAATTTGATATCATTAAAAAAAATATTAATTGATTAATTAATATTTTTTTTAATAATATCGATATCTTTTAATTACGTCTTGCTTTTTTGAAGTCATTGAAAGTTAAAGTTATAAATAGGAATAAATGCTTTTAAATAAAACAATATTCATTTATTTATAACAGTATTTTATTTTATATTATTTTTATCATATAAAATAATAATTTTGGAAGCAATCGCTCTTTAACCGATAAGACCACCCATTATGTTTATTCTTCTCTATTACAATTAAGTGTTTTTATTTATTCATTTTATTATCATCATCATCAATCATCAATCAATATATATAAAACTCTTTTGAAGCTGACATAGAATCAACGCACAGCCTAAACTATAAGTCCTAGAGGTATGAAATTTGGAGGGTAGGTTCCTTATATAGTGTAGGGGCGCACTAAGAAAGGAATTTTGAAAAGTCACACTCTAACGCGAGCAACGCCGCGGGAGACGGCTAGTATTATATAAAACTCTTTTGAAGCTGACAGAGAATCAACGCACAGCCTAAACTATAAGTCCTAGAAGTATGACATTTGGAGGGTAGTATTCTTATATAGCGTAGGGGTGCACTAAGAAAGGAATATTGAAACGTCTCACTCTTAAGGGTAGAACGCGAGCAACGCCGCGTGCGACGGCTAGTACCTAATATGTTTATACCTACCTACTATACATGATTATATCAATGCATATAAATGTACCACGTGACGACTCGCCAGAAGCACAGTAGGTAATTTAACCAGTTTATCCACAACACGCCGATCGAAAACACAATAACTTTCTTTTAGTAGTTTTTGTAATAATTACGTAAACCGCTTAACTATGTCAAGGTCAACTTTCTCTGGGAAAAAGAGGTCAAAATGAATACATTTAATATGCATAGATGAATTTAATTATGCTAATCTTATTTGATAATTTCCACAGATGTCATTTCTTATTGTTTCAACTAATATATAAAAAAAATAGCTTATTTTTTTAAATAGCTTATTTTATTTATTTATTTATTATTAAATTCAGCTGCTTACTGCGCTTACAGTTTCCACCAACGCGCGCAGTAAGCCATTTAAATACACATAGGTATCACATTACTTTAGATCCTACTTACTTATAAAATTTACACATAATCGTACAAATTCATTAAATTTCGAATAAAACAAGTCAACCTCTGGTGATTGAGCAAGAAAGACGCTAAGCAGATTAAGGGCCTGAGCCGTTATTCTGTGGATATTAAAAAAATATTAAAAAAAAAAAAAATCTGGTGTAATGTTAACCTATTTAATGCCTGTCAAAGTTAGCGAGTTTGTTTTTCTTTGTCATCAAAAATCTAACAAACGGTCACTGAACGGTGACGTTTCAGCTGAACTGCAGAACGATTGAAAATAAATCGAAATTTTGAAGAAAAATATCTACCATTTTCTCTTCAAAACAAACGACAGCCGACTTGACGAATGACTTGATACTGGAACATTATGGATCTTCTCTTGGTCAATTGTAGAAGACTACTTCTACAATTATCCAAGAGATTGTAGAAGAATGTAGAAGACTTGATACTGGAATTGAATAATCTTACATTACTAATCTTCATACATTAGATACAATTAGTACATACATTAGAATGATACAAAATTGTCTGTCAAAATGACGGACAGAGGCCATAAATAAAAGAAGAAGAGTTTTTATACTTTTGCACTTGCTGTAAGTATATTTTCTCGTATCTTAATCCTCGGGAGACATCAAGATTATGTTTATCAGCGCCATCGGAATTCGGTGATGTGAAACAAGTTTTTAAACGATGGACAAAACTTGCTTACCTTTGGACTTACGCAAGTGTAGTGACGTGCTGGTTGTCGATTGTCGATAAAATATAAAACACTAGCCGTCGCCCGCGGTGTTGCTCGCGTTCTACCCTTTAGAGTGTGACGTTTCAAAATTCCTTTCTTAGTGCACCCCTACACTATATAAGGATACTATCCTCCAAATTTCATACCTCTAGGACTTATAGTTTAGGCTGTGCGTTGATTCTCTGTCAGCTTCAAAAGAGTTTTATATATATTGATGATGATGATTGATATATCGGTGGGGATCGAACCCACGACTCACAGCACGGAAGGCAGAGCTACTACCGACTGAGCCATGACGCCTGTCAACCCAAAAACTATGATTAGCAAGTTTTATAATATGCTAGATTAGATACCTATAGGTAAAATCTTAATACTTTAACCCAGTTTGCCTTGAAACAAAACATTTCATTAAGACCCGTAGTAAGAAAAAATGAAGTTTATTCTACTAAAAAAAATAAAAAAAAAACGTAATAAAATATGGCTTACATTAGCCCGGAAATCTGGCTAACTTTAGCCCATTTATTGATATAAAATTTACTCAAATGGGCCAAAGTAAACTCTATTAAGTCTAACTTTATAAATATATAATTAAAAAAAAAAAAAGATTTATTATACCCAATTATTATGATATTTGTATTATAATTGATATTAATCATTTCAAACATTGTATCCATAAATAATAATATATGTAAGACCATTAGTGTTTATATAGTTACTAGCGACCCGCCCCGGCTTCGCACGGGTGCAATGCTGATACTAAATAGAATTTTTGTAGACCTTTTTATGATGTACAATACTGTAGTACATTATTTTCATCTATCTCGTAGGGTTCAGCCAGCATTTGCAATGTAAGCGCAAAAAATGTGCTTATTTACGACATCACATTAGAAACCTCTAAAATTATCAGTGTTACTCTACTATATTATGCATGGTTTATACATATAAACCTTCCTCTTGAATCACTCTATCTATTAAAGAAAACCGCATCAAAATCCGTTGCGTAGTTTCAAAGATATAAGCATACATATTTTAGTAGTAGTAGAGCTCTTTGTGAGAGCTCGTCCGGGTTCAGTACTAGCACCGTACCTATTTCTGCCGCCAAGCAGCGATGCTCGCATTGCTGTGTTCCGGTTTGAAGGGTAAGGGCGCCGGTGTAATTACACGCACATGAGACTTCAACATCTTTACGTCTCAGAGTGATGGACGCAGTGCATTGCCTTACAGGGCACGTCCTCATTGGACTTGCTCTGTGAGGTAATGCATTGTTATAGGCAGAAGTTACCACTTAACATCAGGTGAGCTATCAGATTGTTCCATTACTTTATCATAAAAAAAACATAGTGACAGACAGACAGCGGAAAGCGACTTTGTTTTATACTATGTAGTTACCTACTATAGTTTTATATGGTATTTAAGTTTCCTACTAGTAGCTAAATGCCACTGACAGAAAAACAACAATTGTTTTTTTTGCTCATCCATTAGAACAGACTATAAAAATGATGGATGAGCTATTTGCGGATGTGTTTCTTTCATTTATTGGACTGTACAATTTGCTTTAGAAAAACCCATCGTTTATCAAGAGAGATAAATCAATATTACAGTACTTTATTTATTTATTTTATTTTATTTTAATAATATTTGAAAAAAGTTCTAAGTATTTTCTATTAAAAATACCAACCTTATTAATTTATTACAAATAATATCCATTAGGTATTTCATTTCGTATAGATACACGGTACATATCTTCAATTCAGTCATGTTATCTAAAAAAAGGATAAATAAAAAAAAAGCTCTTGTTTAAATTAAATAATCACGTAAAATAATAATAAGTAATACTTTATTGGCAATAATTATTTCCTATTTTAATAATTATTTATCTTCCTGACCTCTGATAATATCGAAATTGTCGTCGAATTTTGTTAATAAGTTGCCGATCGGGTCATGGGTCAGTTGCTTGACCTCTAGGTCATGTTAAGTCATCATTCCATCGGGTAAAGGTGGACTTGCCAAATCTATTTTATTATTTAGTGCATTATTAATTAAAAGGTTACGAGTTTTCCAAAAAACTATGAACTTTTGAAATGTCTCCTTAACATTGTAGAAAATCCGCAATTTTGAGCCTATTTCTATATTCAACTGTCAGATTGCAAATGAAAAATAAAAAGATAACAGTGGATTATATTATCATGGCAAGTTGTAACGTGCTCAAATCTGAGTATAGGATCCCTCAATCAAGACGGAGATATCAAAAAGAGTGATATATTTTTGAACAAATAAAAAATGTTGCTAGATATTTTTCTTTAGTAAACCCTATAATTATGGGAACACTATATTTTGTAACCCTTAGCCTAATTATTTGTCCATAAATGTGTAAGTAAACCCGTGCTGGGTGTCCTATTTTATATAAAAAAATAGTGCGTGGAGTCCCTCCGCGCGGAAGAAGTTATACTTCGAGTGGCACGCATTCACTCTCGCTCTGTGTTTAATGTGAAATTATTTAGTATATATTTTTATGTACTTAACCAATATGCAGTAGATGGATAGAGATAGAAAAGGTTCTATGCTCATGTTGCCTAAATCAGAACTAGATGGCGCTGCTAAGTTTGGTCGGATCCTAGAACGCGTGTTTTGCGTTTTGTGGGGATCTCCGTATGTGATCACTCTCGCTCTGTCTCTTTCTATTCGCCCTCCCCAGGAGCGTTAAACGTTTAACGCGTTAAATATTGGAAGTCGCATTAGAAGTATAACTTCAATAAATAAAAATAAATAAACGAAACTAAAGATAGATTGAAATTAATGGCCACCATTGGCCTACATACGAGTATTACCCATGGGTTTACTGTGAATAAGGCCGACTAGGGTATAGGCTTTGTAGATGTGGTATATGTGCTAAAAACCTCGTCCATCCAAACAAGTAAAAAGCTTTAATTTATCTTAGGTAAAAGTTGCCCCTTACAATGTTTTTACACTCTTGAAGGCCGAGCCTAAGATGTTCTACATACCATGATTGATTTTTTACGATGCAAATGTGATGTAGACATTTAAGAACCCAATTTAAATCACACAGGAAACCATAAATTAGATATAAATATCTTTTACAACATTAATTTATTTTATATATTCAACTAAAAGTTGATCTACATATCGTTCTATTGTTACCAAATCAATATTCTGTTTTAAATTAACTAAATATAAACCTGTGACTTTTCTTGAAAAATAAAAAATAAAAAGTTATTTTTTCAAACTTATTTTCAAGTTTATTCAATTTATAATGTACTAATAGCATAAAAATATATATACAAAGAAAATTACAACTAATACAGTATATACAATATTCACTATATTTACGATATACACGTAAACGTAGATGGTTTGTAGATAGGATAGGAATCCACTCACCATAATTGCCTACATCATTCTACTTTTTTTTCTTTTGTGTTCTAGTGACTGTCGTCGATTTTTGCTTATATGTTATTGTATTTAGAATGTAAATCCGTCTTTGGCTATCTGCTTTAAAATTAAGATTTACCATTATTATTCTTAAGAGCTGTGGATTTTATTACTCAATAAAATAAAAATAAATAAAAAAAATAGCTTAATGGTTTCATGTGTATTTTGTAAATATTGTGCATAAAAACTATACCTATTAAGCTTTATTCATGTCTTGTTTAGCAGCTACATAGAAACAGAAAAAAAATACAGTCATATTCAAAACTTGTATAAGATAAATATTATTATAAAAGGCTAAATTCAACTCAATGAACGTTTATTGTGTAAAATTTACAAGTTATGCATTAGTCAACCGAGCAAATAGGTTAGTGAAACTTGTAAATTATTTACCCTAGCTGCTATAGGCCTAGTGTCACTTGAGATTAGATAGAAATGACAGACAAATACTACAGATTTTTTTAATAAAATATGTAGATTTGGTATTTGGTGGCCAATCAAGATGTCTATTATATTTCAAGGTCTTGATTAACATATGCGTTGTTTTCTATAAAAACGTGACTGTTATATATAAATAGAGATATATCTTGGAGGATAAGATTTTGATTTGTGTGGTTAATTATTTATCTTCTAAATATATAAAACTATTTTGAAGCTGACTTAAAATCAACGCACAGCCTAAACCATAAGTCCCAGAGATATGAAATTAGGAGGGTAGTATCCTTATATAGTGTAGGGGTGTCTAAGAAAGGAATTTTGAAAAGTCACGCCCTAAAGGGTCTAGAACGCCAGCAACGCAGCGGGCGACGGCTATTGATAAATAAAATTTGAATTTATTTATAAAGAAAATTGCAACTAATATTCACAATTCACAGTATTCACAATATACAAAATACACATGAATCAGTTGAGCTATCTACAAACCGTTGCATGCTATTTATAGATAGCTCAACTGGTCCAATTCAGTACAGTATAAATAAAAAAAATTCAATGAAAAAAGACGATGACCATATTTAGGTACCTACCTACAGTCCTACATATTATTTGAATTATGTGAATACAATTTGTGACGGATAAAATATAACGGTTGATATTATAGCGGTCGTCAAACGGTCACCGTTTTATAGAAAATTGTAAATACTTTAATATGAATGCGGATTCGCGAATATATTTGTATGGTTCTTGACAAATATACATTCAATATTTAAACATGTTATTTGAATGGGTTGAACTGTATTTACTATGTTCATGTACATATTTAAGTTGTATGGATCAGAGTGTTGGGCAACGAAAATGACGGATGAAAAAAGAAGGATGATAAGGAATGAGTATATCAGGGGAAGTGTGAAAGTGGCGCCTGTTATTGAAAAGATGAGGAGTGGTAGATTAGCATGGTACGGACACGTAATGAGGAGGGATGAAAGTCATATTACGAAGAGAGTTATGGATATGAGTGTGGCTGGGTAGAGTAGAGGAAGACCGAAGAAGTGGTTTGATTGTGTGAAAGAGGATATGAATGTTAGAGGAGTAGATTCAGAGTTGACGAATGATAGGAGTCAGTGGAAGAAGAAAACATGTTGTACCGACCTCACCTAGCGTGGGATAAGGGCAGGGAAATGATGATGATGGTGTACATATTTAAGTTGAATTTCAAAAAAATACTCGATCTTTTGGTGCCAAAAAATTTCAAATATATTGTCTGAAATGTTAATCAATATAAAAAACCTAGGTTAGAGTTCTTAAATATAAAGTATACCTACGTAAACGTAATTATTATTGGTCTGTGTGATCGCATCCAAAAAAAAAAAACAAATTTGTCATAAATTTTATATACATTTAAGTGAAAAGGTCATAGAAACTTCAAAATTATCGATTTTTAATAATTTAGCAATCATTTTTACTTTACATTCTACCTATCAAAGGTTAACAATGTCCAATTATTATTTTTTGGACTGTTTTTTACAAGTTTAATCAAAACTAGTTTCTGTTTGATGAAAAAAAAAAACTAGCCAAGCATGTTTTCGAAAGGATTTTAACAATGAAAATAATGTTTATTATAATATAAATGAGGTTATATGCTAAATAATCATCCAATATGGTTGGCGGCTATCGTTATTAGCAATAATAAATATATAATGAGCTTAATATTCGTGATTATTGCAAATTTTCGCCGCCATTAAATTTGCTCGAATTTTTTTACTATATTTGTTTTTTTTTTACTTTTAACTTCCTATTCAGGTCTTTTACAGTTAAATGTCAAAATTTTCAGTTTCTGTGTCTAAAAAGGCAGGATATTTTTAGGTTTTATTTATTGACCCAATGAATGGAACTTACTTTTCATCTCTTTCGACAAAAAAAAAACTCAGTCCCCTTCTAAGCACTCATAAAAAATAATGTTACATAAAAATAATCCTCTCATTATGTTGTATAAAAACCAATCATATTTCGACTTATGATTTTATTATACTACTTTTACATACATCAATTATTATTATCTAATATTTTTGACTACTTAATTGCGCCTGTGTTACTCTAAATAGTTTCAACGCAAAATCAACTTAATGACACTGACTTTAGGTTTTATTACAGAACCAATCGCGATAATCCAACGGATAAACTTTTTTTTTTTATTGTTGTTTCGCATTTTTGACCAATGGATATGTAATACGTAGTTCCTACGTAAGAAGAAGCGAGACTCCCATTCTACCAAAGTTACACTGAAAATCTCGTTTTGTATGAAACGAGATTAAAATTTAGACCCCCGTTTCATACATTGTTCTTTTTCTTCTTCTTCTTCTCCTCTTCATTAATAGCCTCTGTCCGTCATTTCGACAGACAATTTTGCCAATGTCAAGTGTTAAAATTGTAATAAATAAGTCAAGTCAAGTCATTTGTCAAGTCGGCTGTCGTTTGTTTTGAAAAGAAAATGGTGGATTTTTCTTCAAAACCTAACACGAATTTTTACATTCAGAGAAACCACTTTACATACATTTATTCCAATGGCTCACACTTTATGTTACGATCTAAGTATTATTGGTTAAAATTCCACCAAAATTAAACAACAATACTCACAATAACACAAGAAAAACTACATATTAAAATAAAAGTGCTATGTGTCGTTTCAAAAAATGACAAAACTCGTGTACCGATCCGGATTCACGGAATTTGACAGATCTCGTGTCATTTTGTACTGAAGAATGACAGGACTTCTGTCAAAATCTATGGATCCGGATTGGAACTGTGTTCGAGAGTTTCGCCAGTCTGATTTTGACAGCGGTATTTACGTTTCCATGGCAACGCATCTATGTCTATAGTTTTTGACATCATCGCTTCAAATTAGCTCCTTTTTGAAGCCTACATCCTATTGACGATGATTCATGTTAGTAGGTAGCATCAATTTTTCACCCACATCTCTATCACGGTCAAACAAACATGAAACTGATGGCTATTCTCAATATTCAATTCAATATATCTCTGCTTTAAAAGCAGAGATATCTATCGAATATATGTTTCTGGGTGTTTCTATGTATTATAAGTATGTATTTACAAAAAAAATGTATGTATGTGTTCTATCAGCAATCTAGTTCCCATAGTACAAGCTTTGCTTAGTTTGGGGCTAGAAGGCGCTGTGTTAAGTGTCCGTAAATAATTTAATAATTTAATTTTTAACTTGTTAATAACAAAATTTGTTATATATTATTTTTTGACAGGCGTCATGGCTCAGTCGGTAGTAGGCCGTGCTGTGGGTCGTGGGTTCGACCGAGAACAAAACATTTGTGTGTGGCAAATATGTTCTATGCCTGAGTGTTAGTATGTATTTACAAAAAAAATGTATATAAGTATTCTATCGGCAATCTAGTTCCCATAGTACAAGCTTTGCTTAGTTTGGGACTAGAGAGCGTTGTGTGATATTTCAGAGAATATTTAAATTTATTTTGTCAATATCAAGCAAGCACGAATGATTTCGTGGCCAACTCTGGTGACGGAGTTTTTAGGCCGCCTTAAGGCCTCCGTCGTTGCTTAACGACTGCTAGAGCCGGGACAGTTTAACGTGCCCTCTGAAGCACGGAAGCGCTCAGATGTAAATAAATAATAATAAAATATTCTTGGACATTACACACAACGCCCTCTAGTCCCAAACTAAGCAAAGCTTGTACTATGGAAACTAGATTGCTAATACAATACTTATATAATTTTTTTTGTAAATACATACTTATAATACATAATAACACCCAGTAAATGCCACTAACATCCACCCATCCACATAGTGACCGCGCAGAACGTCGCTCAACTTAGATAATCGGTGAAGATTGACTAAGCAAGCAAGCCACGAGCGAGTGACATAGCTACGAAAACGATAGAACTTCTACATATTCCATGGAGGTAAACATTTCGCTGTATTCGTCGCAATACCCAGGTCAAGCTAATCAGAATCAGGATTATCGAAATCGGCGAAATTTTGTAATGTTTTCTCTCTAAAAGTCTAGAGATTGCTAATAAGCTGAGGATTAGCTATGTCGTCTTTCACCTGACGACCTATGTGTCACTGGCGACTAAAATCGGTTTTAGTTCAAGAATTTACTAGATTACTAGCTGTCGCCCGCGATTTTGCTCGCGTGGTAGCAGCATACGCATTTGGTTAAAATATTCAAGATCCAAGATGTGTATTTGCATTAATAAGTGTTACAATTTCTTTGATCCTAATTTTAGGCCCTTTCGAGTACGACTTTTCAAAATTCCTTTCTTAGTGCACCCCTACACTATATAAGGATACTACCCTCCAAATGTCATACCTCTAGGACTTATAGTTTAGGCTGTGCGTTGATTCTAAGTCAGCTTCAAAAGAGTTTTATATATTTAGAAGAAGATTGTTTAACTGATGTGTCACACACAGCTTACCTACTCACCACTTAATGCTCTGGAGAGATGCAGTGCAATGCCTTTCAAAGCACAACTGCAATGAACGTGCTCTGTGAGGTTAGTATGCATTGCAAGTAATACAATTAGAATCTCATGTAATTAATTACTGTAATTACAGGCACATGAGACTTCAAGATCTTTACGTCTCAGAGTGATGGACGCAGTGCATTGCCTTACAGGGCACGTCTTCATTGGACTTGCTCTGTGAGGTAATGCATTGTTATAGGCAGAAGTTACTACTTAACATCAGGTGAGCTATCAGCTTGTTCCATCACTTTTATCTTAAAAAAAAAAAAATGCTTGTTCGTCCGTGACTAATAGTAAACTTCAAGCCAGGTGTGTTGAAGGGAAAGAATAATCATTTTTAATGTGTTTTCATAATTAAAGTAAAAAATAAGATTAGCACAACACTCGAGAAATTCCAAACATCGACAAATCACAGCCCTTTAGTCGCACTAGCAATCGTAAAATATTTCCATCGATAACAGCCGCCCTTGTCTTGTCCCCTCCCTATTCTGTTGATGCAAGAACGGACAGCCAAAATGTTCCATCACTTTTACTCATAAAAAAAAATTATGAAACGAACTTCCAATAACTTTGTCGTTAAAAATGATATTGAACAAGGTTTTACAACTTGAATTCTTTTTTGAAACCAAAAACCGTTTAATTTAACTTTAAAACTATAATTTTACAGTTCCTTTCACAAGAATACATTGAAGATAATAATATCTTCACAATACATTGAGAATATTAATATTATATTGTAATGATTATCATTGACAATGACATTAGCATTGGGACGAGCATTTTAATGGAATTTAAAGTTTTAATTTAGGTCAAGTTATATTTAAGTTTTTTATATGCCATTATTTTCATTTTATATTTTAGTCACGCAAAAATTCAATAGCAATAAGTAGATAAGTAGGTACATAATTTCATAAATTTTTTGAATTTTTATTTTATATTATCTTGGAAATTAATAGACAAGTAATATTTTTCAGCGAACAATTATGTTTTATTTATATTTTGACATTTAAAATTCCACCAAAATTAAACAACAATACTCACAATAACACAAGAAAAACTATTAAAATAAAAGTGCTAGGTGTTGTTTTAAAAAATGTCAAAACTCCAACGACTGGGTCAATGTTATCAATAATCATTTGACATCCGGGAATAGCGAATGACGACACACATCATTCTTCAGCCACTAAGTAGTTCTAGTAATGAAAAAAAAAAATTGCAATTATATCACACGAACACTCGCGTGTCTCATCTAGTTAGTATTACCCACGTGAGGCAGTTCTCGTGATTGTCATTGTTTTAACAAAACAACGTGCCTAGGACAGTTCTTCTTCTTCTTCTGTTCATT
The DNA here is from genome assembly GCA_918843925.1 of Eulithis prunata. Lineage (NCBI taxonomy): Eukaryota > Metazoa > Arthropoda > Insecta > Lepidoptera > Geometridae > Eulithis > Eulithis prunata. The sequence goes on from OU974035.1 coordinate 1,000,677, forward strand.
AATGGCCTCTGTCCGTCATTTCGACAGACAATTTTGCCAATGTCAAGTTCTATAGATATTCCAAGTTGACCATAACAATCGCAAAGATTTTAAAACATCCCAAAAGTTATATAAAGGCGTTGGGGCATTTCTGGTCCCGATTAGCGTACATTTATGAAATTTTTAGATTAATTGTGTTACTTATGACTTTTGTGAGTTTTATCATAATCTATGCAGTAGCAGTCACGAAAACGCAAAAAAAAGTAATTGTATTGACGTAAACACCTGTAAATACGATAAACAACATTGACAAAGACGCATTTTTCAAAGTAAAATGTCTAAAAACTAATGATTCTCGCTGCTTTATAATTTTTTTTTTTAAGATTTGGGGCAAATTCGGTGGAGCCCAGGTCCCACATTTTTTTAAAACTTTCAATGTTGTAACTTTGTTTGTTACAATACACTTACAATGCAGTTTTAAAAAATGTAACAATACCATTACTAAGCAGCGGGAATCATTAGTTATTAGACATTTTACGTTGAAAAATGCGTCTAATTCAATGTTTTTTTCTTCGTATTTACAGGTGTTTACGTAAAAATAATTACTTTATTTTACGTTTTCGTCACTGCTACTGCATAATAGATTATGTTAAAACCAATAAAAGTTATAAATAACAAAAGTAATTTGAAAGATTAACTAAATGTATGCAAATCGGGACCTGAAATGCCCCAACACCTTTCATTTTTACATTCAAACAGGAAATTAAGATCTAAGAATTGAAAAGACTTGTCTATGGCGCTAAGAAAGATGTATATACTCCTGACGCAAGAGTTGTCATCATAAGAATCCTGCTTTGTCTATTAATCGGTAAATTATAATGCTTTTATATCGTAATGTCAACATTACACAATTATGTACATTAAAACACGTTATTTAAATAAAATATTTATAATTACATTAGAATTTCAATAAAACATGTTTTTAATGAATTATTACTTCTAATTAAATGAATATTTAGTAATATCTGACCTTAGACCCTTGACACCGAGAAATAAATAACTTAAAAATAAATAATAATAAAAAACCTAGATTGTTTACTCATTGTACGTATCATGTTTTAGTTCCAAATTAAATTAAAAATAATAATACATATATTAATCGTTTTGTAGTTTTTTTTTAATTTTATACTATTTTTAAAAGGAATATCTATTGCTTTGTCGCTTTTTGACGTATATTAACTACGTACATACCGAAATTTATTCATTTGATTATTTTTAACATTGTAGGTATATTAATATTACCTACATCTATCCTACATACCCATCACATGTGTTTCTTATTTCTTCTTTAATAAATAAATGTGTTGGTACTTCTGATTTTTTCTTCTAAATTCCTTAAACATTGTCACCTTCAAAAGGCTAATGTTACCTTCAACATGTGCGTAATTCCAAAGTAAACTTGAATGGGTAAAAATTTCACGAAGCGATGTAAACTTTTATTGCCTAAGTGCGAATATTGACAGATTAAATTCAACGCAGGTGTGCCAATACTTGCAACAGAGACATCTTCACGTGTTTGGAAAGTTACAGAAGTTTTTGTTATACATTTTGGATTTAGTAGTTTATATTCGGAACGATTGCTTCAACGTGTCACAGCTCAGGATGCTTTGAGTGTTCAAAAAAAAACAAAGCACAGTATATTTAAATTGAGCTAACGAATTTATTAACTATTATGAGTTCACGCCGGGCTTAGTAAAGGTAACTGGGCTAATGTTACCCTATAAAACCAATTCTACACTGAACATTACTTGTCAATGCAAAAAAAATTAGTTTAGTTAGTATTTCATTCGATTATAACTTTATGTACCTACCTACCTACCTCTATTCTCTAGCCTCAAAGGTTGCTGTAACAAAACTCTTTTCTGACTTCTGTTTATGTGTTATTTTAGTCTAGTATAGTATTATATGATCTGTGTTATAGTGTACAATAAAGAATAAAAAAAGAAAGAAAAAAGCAAAACACTGTTTGAACATAATTATTTGTTCAAAACTCACGCCGTTTTAGGTAACCGGGCTAATGTTACCCACGATACCCAATTCTAAACACAACATTGAGCGTGGGCAAAGTAATTACAAGATTTGATTGAAAATAAATTATGTTTAAAAAAATTTAAACCCGAATTCAGCCCCCATATCGTAAGCTCTGAACTGCTTCCGCTGCCCAGCATAATATCAAGTGACGTGGCTACAGATATACGAAAACAAGAAGCATTTGACGGCAAAAAACGCGCTGAAACGCGCTAATGTCACTATTTAGTCACAGAATACCTATGATTTAGTATAAAAAAAGTCAGAAAACCTGCCAGGCTTACCTGGCAGGTTTTTATAAGATAGCGATTGCCCCCCAGAGACTTCAAAAAATACCGACGAGTAGCGATTACAAGTGATGATGTAACTATATTTACGGTTTTGAAGTATGTATTAACCAAAAAGATTATCACCAATGTTACTAAGTATTATATAAAATCACTAGCCGTCGCCCGCAGCGTTGTTCGCGTTCTACCCTTTAGAGTGTGACGTTTCAAAATTCCTTTCTTAGTGCACCCCTACACTGTATAAAGATACTACCCTCCAAATTTCATACCTCTAGGACTTATGGTTTAGGCTGTGTGTTGATTCTCTGTCAGCTTCAAAAGAGTTTTATATATATTGATGATTGATGATGAAGATTGATTTATGTTGGTAAGCAAGTTTGTTTAACCTTTTTTACTTAGGGATTACTAAGACCTAAGAGAATTTGCTAGTACATCCTATAACGAATATGTGAAAGTTTAGATGTTTGGATGTTAGTGCTTGAATCACGCTGCAACTACTGGTCCGATTTGGCTGAAACTAGGAATATATATAGTTCGTGACCTGGATTAACACATAGGCGTTTTATCCCGAAAAATTAACAAGGCAAACGGGACGCGGAAGAAGTCGCGGGCGAAAGCTATGTACCTATATCAAATAGGTTAGGTATTATTTAACCAATAAAACTTATATTGGACCCTTGAAAGTGAATAATTACCGAGAACACCTAAAAACTCGCAGCAAATTATTAAATTGTTAATCGCCATTTTGTAAAAAATTCTTTACGAATTATTTTTCGTAAGCTTGGTCAACCTTTTTACGGATAAACTTTTTTTACTTGAAATAAATACTCTAGGTATATGTTTACCTGTTCCATTCAGAGAACTCACTTAAACATAAGTATATATAGCTTAAAATTAGTGTTCATAGTTCAGAAATGTTATAAGACGCATTGATTATCCTTTAAACGATAAATTATAATAAAATATTTTTTTATTTGATTATGTTAATTTGTAATTTAACTGTTGACTAAGATATAGATAGGTAGTTATAATATGTATTTCTCTTTTCCGATTACTTCGACATTTTGAGTTGTAGCATGCCATCTCTATTTGCTAAATATGTTAGATGTTGGTGGATTTATAAGTGTACTTTCGGTCCCACTGTGCGAAGCAGCTAGGGCTCTTTTTACACTAGTGTATGATATTGTTAAGTAGTAGATAGTAATTTTATTGTAAGCTATAACAGGGCTGACATAGTCGCTAAGCGACTCAAAGTCCTTACGAAATATAAGAATAAAAAAAAATTAAAAAATCTCTATTTGCACGCCAAAATCGGTAAGACATGTTGTGTCACCAAATTATTAACATACAACATCCTTATTTACACATGTTTTTGCCAATAAATTATCTATATCTTTATCGTTAACGTGCGTCTCTGAGTGTGGCAGTTAAACGGCAAAAATCAACTTGTATGTATTATTTGAGAAGCGTCAACGAAATATAGGAAATTCCGAATCGAACGTCTTTGCATATTAAGTAGGTAGGTTTTGCCGGAATAGTTCAAAATTAGTCATAATACATACTTAGATTCGTATTGTAGTCGACCTTGGCTGTGATGAGATTGACTGTTAAGTAAGCTCGTATTTAGTGGCCAACTCTGATGACGAAGTTTTTAGGCCGCCTTAAGGCCTCCGTCATGGCTTAACGACTGCTAGAGCCGGAACAGTAGCGTGCACGAAGCACGGAAGCGCTCAGATATAAATGCCACTGTCACCCATCCAAATAGTGACCGCGCAGAATGGCGCTTAACTTAGATAATCGGTGAAGATTAATCCACCATTTTCTTTTCAAAACAAACGACAGCCGACTTGACAAATGACTTGACTTGACTTATTTATTACAATTTTAACACTTGACATTGGCAAAATTGTCCGTCGAAATGACGGACACAGGCCATTATTGAAGAGAAGAAGAAGACTAAATTTGAAATATTTATTTTTAAACCGTCTTATTAATTATTTTTCTGCTTATATTTATTTCTAATACAATATTAGTAATACTAATAAAATAATTGACTAAAATATTTTGAATTTTTGTACTAAGCTTAGTCAAAAGACATAAACGCGTTCCACTTACGAAATTTTTTATGTCTAGATTTTTATATTAACCCTAGACCTAGGTAGGTAAGTAGGTACCTAAATACTAAAGTAAGTACACACTTAAAACCTGAAAAAAATATAGTATTTGCAAAGCAAAAATATCTTTAGCATTGAAACTTTTTTTAAGTTGAACCCCTTATTTTTTAGGAATATTATTTAAAATTTTACAAAAATTTCCAAAATGGTTGCGCAATTGAAGACTAAAATATTCTTTAATAATAATGGTTAAAAGAGTAAATAGTAAAAAAGATATTTGTCAATACGAAAGTTGACGAAACACAAAAAAATTTAATCCATATTGCATAATGATTGATACTAAAAATAAAACGTTTATTCAATAAAAAAAATCGACTTTCTTTACAATAACAAAAAAAGGAATATCATAGAACATGTATCATAGAACAGTAAGTAATCACCCTTATGCATAAAAAAATTAACCACAATATTTTCAGTAACCAGATTTTTAAATAAAATAAAAGTTATTAAACTATCCATATTTAATTTCGTAAAAAAAAACAATTAACAAACCACCCCTTTCCGAAAAAAAAACAATTTTATTTTAATAGTCCGAAGCTTTTTCAATCATAATCATTTATTTGTAATCAAATTAAAAATTATTAAATTACTTATATTTAATTTTCATTTCGTAAAAAAAATATTATAATAATAACAAACCACCCCTTTCCAAAAACCTTCAACTCGATAAACTCCACCACCAAAACACCAAAATTAAAAAAAAAATAAAAAAAACTCACATCATCAATAACAACCACTCGTCACAGAATCCAAGCACACACTGCGACGTTTATCCTGCACCGTCCTTATTAACTGTCACTTTTTTTTTTTTCTCGCGGCAACAACGGTCTCTCTTCGTTACAAATGAGGTTTAACAAGCTGTGTCTGAAGACGCAAGGGTTATATATACAAGAAGTTTGTGTAATGCATGACCTCGTGGTATGGGACACTGATTCATCTTGGTATCGACAATTTCCCTGTTAAGACCCTCGATATTCAGGGTCCTAAGATACTTTTAGAAGCTAGAATTAATAATAATAATGTTTTTTAAATAATATAATGCTTATTTTCTATTGATATGATGTAAAAAAACTTTTAAATTTAGATCCTACTAATATGTTAAACGCGAAAGTTTGTAAGGATGTATGGATGGATGTTTGTTTCTCTTTGGATGAAACTTGGAGTATATATTGTCCGTGACCTGGATTAACACATAGGCTACTTTTTATCCCGGAAAATCATCGGGACGCAAACAAAGTCGCGGGCGAGTTAACAAAATAAGTATACATGAAAAAGGTTGAGAAAAGTTGAAAAAAGTCTATTTTATTTATTTTAGTTTGTTCGTGACGGTTGGCAAGCCCATCGCCGCTGCTGTTTCCTGATTGATAATGTCCTCTTAATTAGTGATTAAGGGTAATTCTCACAGTTATAATGTAACAATAGTCAATCATTTCGTAATTACTTTGTATCAATCGTCTTTGTATTTTTATAGGCAGAGGTTACCACTTAACATCAGGTGAGCTATCAGCTTGTTTCATTAATAATAATAATAATAATAAATATTCACGGACACTTAACACAACGCCTTCTAGTCCCAAACTAAGCAAAGCTTGTACGATGGAAACTAGATGGCTGATAGAATAAATACATACATTTTTTTTTTGTAAATACATACTTACAATACATAGAAACACCCAGACACAGAACAAACATCTATGTTTACAACACACAAATGTTTGTTCTCGGTGGGGATCGAACCCACGACCCACAGCACGGAAGGCAGAGCTACTACCGACTGAGCCATGACGCCTGTCATTACTTTTACAAAGAAAAAAAATATAAATCGAAATAATGTTATTACTTCGTTCCTTTAATTTGCAGCCCCACTCAGTAGCATACGTTAGAAGATAATGAACACTCAGTCTTGTTTTAACCAAAGATTGGAACTTCTTGCCGGTGTTTTTTGTTTAACCGACTTCATAAAAGGAGGTTTTCAATTCGATTGTTTCTTTATGTTTGATACTTAGAAATCCGTTATTTATGAACCGATTTGAAAAAATATTTTTTATCTGAAAGGGTTATAACTCCAAACTAATCCCATTTTTTTGTTTTATCAAAATCGGTGTAGTAGTTTAGGAGTTAAATACGAATAACTGGAAAGAACACGTCGACTACACTGCGTGTTTGGCTTTCCTGTTACTTTTCTGTGGTGTTTATCAATCATCAATATATATAAAACTCTTTTGAAGCTTACTTAGAATCAACGCACAGCCTAAACTATAAGTCCTAGAGGTATGAAATTTGGAGGGTAGTAGGTATCCTTATGTAGTGTAGGGGTGCACTAAGAAAGGAATTTTGAAACGTCACACTCTAAAGGGTAGAACGCGAGCAACGCCGCGGGCCACGGCTAGTGATTAATAAAATAATCCCAATGAACTGCCATCATCATCATCTGATGAAGAAGCCCGAACGTAGTCAAATTAAAGTCGGTTTTTCGAGTTTTTAAACTTATGATTTGAACTATTTATTTTGATTAATGTTCCACATACTGACATAATCAAGCCTACTCCATCTAAACAGGCGTCATGGCTCAGTCGGTAGTAGCTCTGCCTTCCGTGCTGTGGGTCGTGGGTTCGATCCCCACCGAGAACAAACATTTGTGTGTTGTAAACATAGATGTTTGTTCTGTGTCTGGGTGTTACTATGTAAGTATAAGTAATAAGTATTTATTTACAAACAAAAAAATGTATGTATGTATTATAACAGCCATCTAGTTTCCATCGTACAAGCTTTGCTTAGTTTGGGACTAGAAGGCGTTGTGTTAAGTGTCCGTGAATGATAATAATCCCAGGCACTACAGTGTGTCGTTAAGTGTAGGCATAGGTTGCCTCCTGACGCTGGATAAATCATCTTCAATAGATGTAAAGGCCTAAGTTACTCACATAATTGGTATCCTATCGAGAAGTGTACAAACACCCTGCCCCCATATCGTAAGCTCTGAATTACTTCCGCTGCCCAGCATAATGTCAAGCGACGTGGCTACAGATATACGAAAACAAGAAGCTTTTGACGGCGAAAAACGCGCTGAAACGCGCTAATGTCACTATTTAGTCACAGAATGAATTATTTAGTATGAAAACAGTTCAGAGAACCTGCCAGGCTTACGTGGCAGGTTTTTATGAGACAACGATTGCCTCCCTGGACTGTATCAGAACTAGGTCAACCAAGATACTATCCTCATGGTGTTTTTCAACACTGTTTTACGGAAACGCGATACAAGAGCTAAAAACCTTGCTTTTTTGCATACGTCTTATTATCATCATTAATGTTATCTATTTGTACAGTCAGAATCAAAATTATAAAAAAGAATTTATAAATAAAAGAAAAAATACAAATATAATTTATTCACAATTTCATGTGTGTATTGTAGAAGAATAGAATAGAATAGAAGAATAGAATTTCTTTATTTGCTTGAAATAGGTACACAACAGGTGGTAAACAAACTTTAACTAGATCCATTATTTCGCTATTTTCTTATTATGGCATGCAAAAAAATTTTCTGTAACTGAATGTAACTGAAAAAGCCGTAATTTTGACTTTTTCAGTATTTACAATACACACATGAAACAGTTGAGCTATCTACAAACCGTTTATTTATTTAATTAAAACGAAATTTAAATTAAATATCTCTACTATTATAAAACTGCTAAAAAGCCAAAATCTAAAATTAAAGACATAAATAAACTAAATATGCAGATCTACTAAATAAACGATTCTGATTCCGAAAATCGAGTTTGCCTGTTTCTTTTTTCGCGGATCACGCCTTAACTACTGGACCAATTTCAATGAAACTTATACCATTCAGAAGCCCTTTTTCCGGATTAAAACATAGGCTATATTTTATTGAAATCAAAGACGTGGATTCTTAGATACAGCTTGAACTCTCTAAACCAAAAGCAGCTATTTGCTACGAGGTTCATCGTATGCTGGTTGACAGATATTTGGTGGAAAGTTTCGCACGCGTACGAAGTCGCGGATATCAGCTAGTTTTGTAATAAAAACCATTTCATTACCATTAACAATCTGTCTTATTCAAAATTTAAAATGAAATGAAATATATTTATTCGCAAGAAGTATGGCCGGATTACAAGTTCTTAATAATTTTAAGTTATTGTCACATACCTACTGCATCGGAGACCGACATGCAAAATGTTTAAATTTAACAAGACTAATAATAAATAAATAATAATAAATATTCACGGACACTTAACACAACGCCTTCTGGCCCCAAACTAAGCAAAGCTTGTACGATGGAAACTAGATGGCTGATAGAATACATACATACATATTTTTTTTTGTAAATACACACTTATAATACATAGAAACACCCAGACACAGAACAAACATCTATGTTTACAACACACAAATGTTTGCTCGCGGTGGGGATCGAGCCCACGACCCACAGCACGGAAGGCAGAGCTACTACCGACTGAGCCATGACGCCTGTCGTAATATATAAAATAAAAGAGAAACACATTAAGAGAACAAAATAAATAACACATTACAGGTTAAAAGAATAAAATACAAATGTCAAAATTAATTTGAATCAAACGTCATCAATTACTACCGCTAACTGTACATATCGTTACATCAATTAAGTGATCCTACAGATGTATCTTAACATCCGGTTAAGATGAGGATACTGTGTTTTCCTCTCTTGAGACTATAGTCATGGGGAAACCTATGTTATGCTAATATACTTAGGTACTAGCTGTCGCCCGCGGCTTTGCTCGCGTGGCAGCATCATACATGTTATTTGGTTAAAATCTTTGATCCTAATTTTAGACCCTTTAGAGTGTGACTTTTCAAAATTCCTTTCTTAGTGCACCCCTACACTATATAAGGATACTACCCTCCAAATGTCATACCTCTAGGACTTATAGTTTAGGCTGTGCGTTGATTCTCTATCAGCTTCAAAAGAGTTTTATATTATACTAGCCGTCTCCCGCGGCGTTGCTCGCGTTCTACCCTTTAGAGTGTGACTTTTCGAAATACCTTTCTTAGTGCACCCCTACACTTTATAAGGAACCTACCCTCCAAATTTCATACCTCTAGGATTTATAGTTTAGGCTATGCGTTGATTGTCAGTCAGCTTCAAAAGAGTTTTATATATATTGATGATGATGATATTTATTTGTTGTACGAAACAGTGGTGTTCAAACACATTGATTGACCGTGACAGTGCTCCGGACATTTTAATAACTCACAATGGCTTACAGTTAGCGGCTGTTGTATTGGCATGTGGTGAGAAATGACTGATGAAATAGCAATAACTCTTAGAATAGCAGATTCGAGCCTTCTAAGTTCCGATAAGGTTTTTTTCAGGCTTGAAATTCCTGTTTTTGGCTTACCTACTCATTCGCACACTCATGACATAAGTAATATACCTAATAAATAAATAAATATTGGTTATTTCACACAACGCCTTCTAGTCCCAAACTAAGCAAAGTTTGTACGATGGAAACTAGATGGCTTATAGAATACACATACATAATTTTTTTTAATTCTTTTTTTATCATCCAGATTGGTCCCATAAATTTTTTATCAGAATCGATTGAGTAATTTGGCAATTGAATAAGAATAACTCGAAAAAACACGTCGTTCACGGCATTGCGTATTTTACTTTTCTGTGATGTTTACGAATAATAGAACAGTCCCAATGGACTGCTATCATCATCATCATTTGATGATGAAGGCGTATTAAATTGAAGTCAGTTTTTCCAGTTTTTTAAACTTATAATTTAAATAAATTATTTACCAACCACATGCCATACCAAGAGCCGGATGCTGTGCAATACAATGTCGTAGAACATCTTAGTAAGTATCGTCGTAAAATTGTCTGACTGTCTGTCCCATTTGTCATAAAGATCCGGGATGTAAAAAGCAAAATAATAAAAATAGATGACCACAAGGTCCTTTGACGTTTAATTATCTTACTTAGTTGACTCGCCCGCAACTTCGTCTGCGTTTCTTCGACTTGTCTCTAGGAAGATTGTTTTTTTATTGTAATTAAACTCATATCAAAGAGGTTTTACTAATTTTTTTTTAGTGCCTGTGTGGGCCGGAGGTTTATTTTTAAAAAGAAAGCAAAATATATTTACTGATTTGGACCAGTTGAGCTATCTATAAATCGTTTGCAACGGTTTGTAGATAGCTCAACTGTTTCATGTGTATTTTGTAAATATTGTAAATACTGTATTAGTTGTAATTTTCTTTGTGAATAAATCTTCATTTGAACAGTAAATATATAATAACTACTTACAGAGAAGCTATTTAATAATTTTATTGTGTAATTATTCCTTAGCAATGATTTGATAGTTGTATGGTTGAGTCAAATACGTGTCGGGTTTTAAATATATTTCTGAACTAGCTGGTACCCGCGCCTTCGTACGCGTGCGAAACTTTCCACCAAGATATCTGTCAACCAGCTAGCGATGAGCCTCGTAGCAAATGGCTGCTTTTGGTTAAGAGAGTTCAAGCTGTATCTAAGAATCCACGTCTTTGATTTCAATAATATATAGCCTATGTTTCAATCCGGAAAAAGGGCTTCTGAATGGTATAAGTTTCATTGAAATTGGTCCAGTAGTTAAGACGTGATCCGCGAACAAACAGACAAACTCGATTTTCGGAATCAGAATCGCTTATTTAGTAGATTTGCATATTTAGTTTTCCCATAATCTTTAATTTTAGTTTTTGGCTTTTTTACAGTTTTATAATAGTACTAGCCGTCGCCCGCGGCGTTGCTCGCGTTCTACCCTTTAGAGTGTGACGTTTCAAAATTCCTTTCTTAGTGCACCCCTACACTATATAAGGATACTACCCTCCAATTTTCATACCTCTAGGACTTATAGTTTAGGCTGTGCGTTGATTGTCTATCAGCTTCAAAAGAGTTGTATGTATTTAGATACCTACGTAAAACGTGTGTGATAAAAAGCAATAGACTTAAACTGAAATACTTATCAAAATGGACGCGACTGGCTAGGGATCGTAAGGAGTGGTACCAAAAAAGAGCCCTATATGCAGCAGTGAGTGAAGTCAGGCTGTGGATGATAATGATGATAATGAAATATAGAAAACCCGTTACTTTACGTAATAAACTTAATTATTACAACTTTACTTCTTAAATGTTCTAACTGTTAACTAATTTTAACGGTGTTTGGAAAAAACAATAGTAACATATCTAAAAAATTATTAAATAGCACCGTTTATGTAATTATAACGTGTTTTTGAATATGACCCTAGTTGAGCTATCTTTTAATCGTTTGCAACGGTTTTTAGATAGGTCAACTGTTTCATGTGTATTTTGCTAATATTGTAAATACTGTATTACTTAGTTGTAATGTTAATTTTATTCTTGTACTAATGTAAATTAATCCTTGTTTTGCAAAAGATCTCGTCGAACAAACATACAAAGCATTTTGGTCCAAGTTGTCACTAAGATCTCGTTCGCTTTGCTCACTCGATCAATTAGGATACTACCCTCCAAATTTCAGTTTAAGTTAGCCTGTGTGTTGATTATCAGTCAGCTTCAAAAGAGTTTTATATATATATATATATTGTTTTTATGATAAAAATAATGGAACAAGCTGATAGCTCACCTGATGTTAAGTAGTAACTTCTGCCTATAACAATGCATTACCTCACAGAGCAAGTTCAATGAGGACGTGCCCTGTAAGCAATGCACTGCGTCCATCACTCTGAGACGTAAAGATGTTGAAGTCTCATGTGCGTGTAATTACACCGGCGCCCTTACCCTTCAAACCGGAACACAGCAATGCGAGCATCGCTGCTTGGCGGCAGGAATAGGTACGGTGCTAGTACTGAACCCGGACGAGCTCTCACAAAGAGCTCTACTACTACTATATTATCACTATATTAGTATTACTGTATATTTAGAAGATATTAAAATACCAACCTAAGAAAATAATGACATTCAAATGTGCCATACCAACACTCAAAAACTACAATAGCCAGAGTGTCCTGCGTGACCTAACAATAACTTCTGAAGCACAGATAATAAAACTTAATATAATTGCATTGTAATATTTATTTGTAATAATCTGAATCATTTTTTCGTAACTGTTGCAAATTGAGATCGTGAAATGGGTTCCTCTGAACCCTTGAAATGGTGATTCATTGGAAACTTTTGTTCGCGTGATATCCGGATCAAAGCTTACAGAGCCCGTAGTCTGTGCATTCGTTTTGACTTTCGACTCGATTATAGCACACGCAAACGCATTCGCAGAGCGAGAAGCACGCGGAGGGCACATTAAAAGATCTGCTAGGGGCTCGGAAACACTCTGCATTCTTAACGGTATATTCATATTGGTCTTCTAAAGCTGAGCTAACTAAAATGATTGCTAAATCTGTTGTCATCTCTTTTCGTTGTCATACAAATGACAAATAATCGGGACACGAGTTTTGACATTTTTTGAAACGACACATAGCACTTTTATTTTAATAGTTTTTCTTGAGTTATTGTGAGTATTGTTGTTTAATTTTGGTGGAATTTTAACCAATAATACTTAGGTCGTAACATAAAGTGTGAGCCATTGGAATAAATGTGTGTAAAGTGGTTTCTCTGAATGTGAAAAGTCGTTTCAGGTTTTGAAGAGAAAATCCACCATTTTCTTTTCAAAACAAACGACAGCCGACTTGACAAATGACTTGACTTGACTTATTTATTACAATTTTAACACTTGACATTGGCAAAATTGTCTGTCGAAATGACGGACACAGGCCATTATGGAAGAGAAGAAGAAGCCGCGCTAAAATGACGACTGACAGTTGAATATTCAATTCAATTCAATTCTTGTCTATGGCCTTTGCAGTGTTGCCCGCAATTTTGCCAATGTCACGTTTTATTAGACCTTAGCACGATGGAGAATGACCGGTGGTGAGAAGTAATGATCGGTGGAGAATTTGGATCCAAGCAAAATTATAAGAAATATCAACAAAAAAATACAATTCTAGCTAAAAATACAAAAGAAAAACACAAAAATGAAGAACTTAAACATACTAACATAAAGCTACCTATATCGAATAAAGGGGTTAGTGCGTACGTTTGACGTTTACTAAATGTTGTATGTAGAATCATCAGTTTTGTAAACTACCCGCTAGGGGCGCTGCTCAATCTCTACAATAATATTAGTTTACGTCAACTTTGTAGTATACGAACACACGAACACATTGGTCTCTCAGTGACTGAAGTCATGTTTGCTTCCGATGACTAGCAAGGGCATTGGATTTCTTTTCTCAAAACTCACGTAAAACCGAATGATTCACTAGTTACAAGGTTAGATATTATGTTTCGGAAGAATCTGCCTTCTAACTATTACACATCCATTTTTAAATTAATAATAATAATATTTATGGACACTTAACACAACGCCTTCTAGTCCGAAACTAAGCAAAGCTTGTACGATGGAAACTAGATGGCTGATAGAATACATACATACATTTTTTTTGTAAATACATACTTATAATACATAGAAACACCCAGACACATATAAAGATGCAATTTTACACATATTAACGGATTAACGATTATCGTTAACTTATTTAATGAATAAGAATAAAAAAAAATTACAACTAATACAGTATTTACAATATTTACAATATTTACAAAATACACATGAAACAGTTGAGCTATCTACAAACCGTTGCAAACGATTTATAGATAGCTCAACTGGTCCAAATCAGTACCAATCGGAAGCGTGCCCAAGACTGGCTGCATTGCCGCGCTGAATAGCAATGCTGATACGCTGGCCTATATACGATTATCGTTAACTTGCGTTAATTCTTCCAAAATGTAACGTTAAAGCGTTAGATTTCGGAAGCGTTACATTTCGGAAGAATTAACGCAAGCTAACTTTTTTTATAGCGGATTAACGATTAACGAAGTTAACTGTTTGATTAACGGTACCCAGCTATGTTTATTAGTTCAGTGTATTATATGATCTGTGGTACGGTGTTTAGGTTTTGGGCAGACTGGCGAATCTCTCGAACTAGACTCGAGCTGTCGAAAAACTAACAATGTATGAAACGGAGGTCAAAATTTGAATCACGTTTCATACAAAACGAGATTTTCAGTGTGTAATTTTGGTAGAATGGGAGTCCCGCTTCTACTTACGTAGGAACTACGTATTACATATTCTTTGGTTTTCGGCAGTAGTTTTGTAGCACCTTATGTAAGTCGTTCGTTAATTTCACACATCGTGCGTAAGTTTAGAAGTTTGTTTGACAAACATTGCTTTGTTATAGGTAGCCATTGACACGCATATTTGACCAACTTACAAAAAATGAAAAGGGTCGGCAACGCGCGTGTTTCAGGCCATGGGACCAATAGGGATCGATTGTTTTTATATCAAATGACCTAGCTGTCGCCCGCGGCTTTGCTCGCGTGGTAGCAGCATAGGTACCTACGCATTATTTGGTTAAAAACTTTGATACTAATTTTAATTCTTTCTTGGTGCTAGGGGTGAACTAAGAAAGGAATTTGGAAAAGACGCACTCTAAAGGGTCAATAAATTTGGATCATCCAAAGAATTAAACCAAATAATGCGTATGCTGCTAACACGCGCGCAAAGCCGCGCGCGACAGCTAGTAATAATCATATTATTGTATGCCATATTTAGTATTTTAGCCGGAAATCAGAAATATCATGCCTTGAATCTTGCGAACTGACATTACGGCGACCCGACTCACACAAACACGCACCTACTGTGAATGTTTGTTTGTATGTAGAAGGTACAGTCGCCTTCAGTAGGTATGCTTTGTTTTGACAACCCGTGTGTCAGTAATATGTTTTTCTTCTTCTATCTATCTATCATCATCATCATCATTTCCCTGCCCTTATCCCACGCTAGGTGGGGTCGGCACAACATGTTTTCTTCTCCCACTCACTCCTATCATTCGTCAACTCTGAATCTACTCCTCTCACATTCATATCCTCTTTCATACAACCAAACCACTTCTTCTTCGGTCTTCCTCTACTTGCACACCCAGCCACACTCATATTCATAACTCTCTTCGTTATATGACTTTCATCCCTCCTCTTTACGTGTCCATACCATGCTAATCTACCATCATCATCATCATCAATATATATAAAACTCTTTTGAAGATGACAGAGAATCAACGCACAGCCTAAACTGTAAGTCCTAGAGGTATGAAATTTGAAGGGTAGGTTCCTTATATAGTGTAGGGGCGCACTAAGAAAGGAATTTGGAATAGTCGCACTCTAAAGGTTCTAGAACGCCAGCAACGCCGCGGGCGACGGCTAGTAATTAATATTTTGTACATTGACCTACCGTTTTCGGGTATCATCAAAATTTTTGTTTGACACAATTCGATTACAATATATAATATACATTATCCCCCTATCTTATAAAAAGTTAGAGTAGACATTATGTACTGATTACGTATGTTAGACAAGACATAATGTCTACTCTAACTTTTTATAAGATAGACCAGTAGTCTATGTCTTGATGCAGGCGACTGTACACCATACACCTCACGACCTTTGAAGTAACAATGTCATATTTGCATAAACGCTAAATCATAGATTGGAGCATGACGGCTTCATAGTGTACACTCACCTTTAGATTTAATAATTAAGAAATGTCAAAGTCAAATATAATTGGTTCAATAAACACTATGCCTTATATAAAAACTGGGTGCGTCTAGATTTGTGTGACATATGAAATATCTAGTAATTTTTTCCGGAAAGTCTAGCACCGAGCTTAAAATCGATTGGACACGAGTTTTGACATTTTTTGAAACGACACATAGCACTTTTATTTTAATAGTTTTTCTTGTGTTATTGTGAGTATTATTGTTTAATTTTGGTGGAATTTTAACCAATAATACTTAGGTCGTAACATAAAGTGTGAGCCATTGGAATAAATGTGTGTAAAGTGGTTTTTCTGAATGTGAAAATTCGTGTTAGGTTTTGAAGAGAAAATCCACCATTTTCTTTTCAAAACAAACGACAGCCGACTTGACAAATGACTTGACTTGACTTATTTATTACAATTTTAACACTTGACATTGGCAAAATTGTCTGTCGAAATGACGGACACAGGCCATTAATGAAGAGAAGAAGAAGATGCCTTATATAAAAACTGGGTGCGTCTAGATTTGTGTGACATATGAAATATCTATAATTTTATGCCTGTGTATTTTTATTCCGGGAAGTCTAGCACCGAGCTTAAAATCTATTGGTGCGCATAAGTGGGATAGCATTGGTGGCAGGTGTCGCCGTGAGCACGGGGCTGTCAATGGATGGTGTTTGGGATCTTCTATTGGGAAGCTCCGTAGTGGACATAAAACACTTTTTGATTATTTGTTGCACTGGTTTATTTAATTTGGTTTACACTTTACGGAGCTCATGCAGCTCGTAGGAAAGCAAGATGGAAGAGAGCGTAGATTCTACATGACGGAACTACGTTGTCATGACATTGACATTGACAGTTTAGTGAATACTAAACAGATGGCATTCCCGGGATGTGCTCAGGCAAACTGCGAGGGAGGCACCGGCGTTGGTCTTTAGAGGTCCCGGAGCCCCCTGACAGGCAGAGAGGCCGGCCATCGGGGTGGTTTAGTGGGTTGGTTCGCCATCCCCAGACTACCTTGCCGCATCCCTGTATTGGTGTCTGTGTGCAGATTCCCCCCGTTAACAAAAAAAAAAAAAAAAAAAAGGTGCGGAAGTTCTTGTTCCGCACCTTTTGCTTCCTTTCGCTTCTGTGAAAGCACATTTCAATAGTTCAGAACATGTAGATAGGTACAAATAAGCGCCTCTAGCGGAAGATTTGAGAATTATGCAATTGCCAACAAAATTTATCGCTTTGCGAATGCGTTTGCGTGTGCTATACTCGAGTCGAAAGTCAAAACAAATGCAGACTCGGGGCTCAGAAGTAAATGCCACTAGTGATCACCCATCCGAATAGTGACCACGCAGAACGTCGCTTAACTTAGATAATCGGTGAAGATCGACTAAGCTAGCCACGAGCGCTTAGAAGCTTCAATAGCTCTACTACAAAGAGTATTGTGATATTTGTAATACACTGACGTCATTAGGTACCGACTAGTATTCATTCTGTGGTCAAGGGCAGCAATGGTCGTCGTACATCCTTGACATTTCAAAAGAATGTTAATTTGTCTAAATATTTTGTTGAATCATCGGAAAAAATCAATTGTTGATAAACCGGAAGAGATAATGAAAAGAATAAAGTATTTTATGTGATGACGTCATTAAAAAAGTGGAAGGCGCTGGGGAATAGAGATCCTTGACAGCGACCACGAACAGGAAGACGTGCCGTAAAGCAAGCAAGCAAGCTCGTATGAGTTAATGGCCAACTCTGGTGACGGAGCTTTTAGCCCGCCGTAATAGCTCTGCCTTCCGTGCTGTGGGTCGTGAGTTCGATGCCCACTGAGAACAAACATTTGTGTGTGGCAAACATAGTTTGTTCTATACCTGGGTGTTACTATGTATTTTATAAGTACCAAAAAAAGTGAAGTATTATATCATCAATCTAGTTCTAGTATACAATGTTTCACGTGCATTATTAAAACCTACATTCTAAAATCCGTAGAGAATTGCATGAAATTGTTGCAAAGTTCAACTCAATGATAAATTCATACTGACGTCAGTGATATTTCAATTTGACACGACGATCGCTAGATAGCATAAAATTGGTACATAGCAGATCGTCAAAATCGCAGGCCGTGAATATTTTGACATTTTTTGAAACGACACATAGCACTTTTATTTTAATAGTTTTTCTTGTGTTATTGTGAGTATTGTTGTTTAATTTTGGTGGATCTTTAACCAATAATACTTAGGTCGTAACATAAAGTGTGAGCCATTGGAATAAATGTGTGTAAAGTGGTTTTTCTGAATGTGAAAATTCGTGTTAGGTTTTGAAGAGAAAATCCACCATTTTCTTTTCAAAACAAACGACAGCCGACTTGACAAATGACGTGACTTGACTTATTTATTACAATTTTAACACTTGACATTGGCAAATTGTCTGTCGAAATGACGGACACAGGCCATTAACGAAGAGAAGAAGAAGAAATAAATGAATAAAAATAAATATTCACGGACACTTAACACAACGCCTTCTAGCCCCAAACGAAGCAAAGCTTGTACGATGGAAACTAGATGGCTCATAGAATACATACATATTTTTTTTTTTGTAAATACATACTTATAATACATAGAGACACCAATGAGTAATGAGGAGGGATGAAAGTCATTATAACGAAGAGAGTTATGAATATGAGTGTGGCTGGGTATGCAAGTAGAGGAAGGCCGAAGAAGAAGTGGTTTGATTGTGTGAAAGAGGATATGAATGTGAGAGGAGTAGATTCAGAGTTGACGAATGATAGGAGTGAGTGGGAGAAGAAAACATGTTGTGCCGACCCCACCTAGCGTGGGATAAGGGCAGGGAAATGATGATGAATACATAGAGACACCCAAACACAGAACAAACATTATGTTTACAACACACAAGTGTTTGTTCTCGGTGGGGATCGAACCCACGACCCACGGCACGGAAGGCAGAGCTACTACCGACTGAGCCATGACGCCTGTCTGTGAATGGGAGAGACCAGTACAGGACCGCTGTGGATGGCACATACTTGGGGAGGCATGTGCACAGAGTGGGTAAAGTCGGGCTGTGGATTATGATGATGATGGTACGTTGGTAAAGTCAGCTGAATATTTCATGCACAATGCATAAGTACCTACTTGCAAAAATGTATGAAATCCCATCCCATCCCACGACTACTACCTATAACCATAAATGTCAAGGCTAGGATAGCTTAGTCAATCTTCACCGGTTATCTAAGTTAAGCGACGTTCTGCGCGGTCACTATTTGGAATAGTGACCGTTACATTTACATCTGAGCGCTTTCGTGCTTCGGGCACGTTCCTGTCCCGGCTCTAGCAGTCGTTAAGCCACGACGGAGGACTTAACGACTGAGCTGTGACGCCTGTCAAAGAATAGAGAATCATATTGTTTAAATTATAAACGCGAAAGTTTGAAAGGAGGTAGGTATGTACTTTTTGGTATCTGCGAGACCAGTTTTTAGGCAACTAAACATTATGACGTTTCCATCCATGGCCATATTTCAGGTGGCAACCCATGTACACCAAAACTTGGAATCGTTCCCTAAGCAGGCAGAGCATGGCTACAATACCCGCAGAGCCGCGAGTGGCTGGCTTGCGACGGCGACGAGAAGACTAGCGAAATCGGACAAGCTGTCGCATATAATGGGCAGAGTGGTCTACAACGGGCTCCCTAGCAACATTAAAGACGCGCCGAGTCTAGATAATTTTAAACATAAACTCAAGAAATGGCTCATAGAAAGGGCGTTCTATAGCTATGACGAATTCATTAACTTTAAGGATCAGAATAAAAATAGTTGTGTCTTAGTTGACCAACAACCCAAATGATTGTAAGATCCGATTGAATATAATTAGTAATTGATTATTATTATATACAATTTTAATTTATTTGATTTCAAAATGTAATTTAACTCAATGAATTTTAGTAATGTAATTGAATAATTTACCTATGATAATTTATACCTAGCGTATAAAAAAAAAAATGTATTTCCATGACGTGTAATTTGCACCCTCTATTACCAATAAAATGTTTATCTGTTTATCTGTTTATCTTCCTCTTTCACGCAAAAACTACTGATCCGATTTGGATGAAACCTGGAATATATATTGTCCGTGACCTGGATTAACACATAGGTTATATATCCCGGAAAATCAACGGCATCCAACGGGACACAAACGAAGTCACTGGCAGAAGCTAGTAAGTATTATTATAACGATCTGTGGTGCAGACAAGACAATATCGTTTACCGTAGACAAATATGTAGACAAAGGACATATTTGCGATCACAGATCACGCGTAATAACTAGTTTTTCTGCCTCGTGCAATCACTCTCTGGAAAAATTCGGTATTTTGGATATGGCGCTAGAAATTACCAAATAATATTTAATATACGTAGTTCCTAAGTAAGAAGAAGCGGGACTCCCATTCTACCAAAATTACACACTGAAAATCTCGTTTTGTATGAAACGTGATTCAAATTTTGACCCCCGTTTCATACATTGTTCGTTTTTCGAAAGCACGAGCCTAGTTCGAGAGTTGAAATTACATAAAATTAGGTATGATCCTTGCAATATTGAAACCTCTTTAGTAATCTGAGGTTACTGAACGCCAAACTCTTTTCTTTTGGTTCAAGATCCGGACTCAAGCATAGATAAAAGAGTTTTGTATTAGGTACAATCTATACCCAAATCTATGTTTGTGCTAATTTATGCTAATGACTCAAAATATTGAAACCTCTTTGGTAATCTGAGGCTAATGAACGCCAAACTCTTTTTTTTTTCTCTAAGCGACCCAAGATCGTCTAAAAAACCATTGCCAACTAAGTAACCAAAGAATATGTAATACGTAGTTCCTACGAAAAAGTTTTATATATTTAGATAGAAGATAGATAAGTAGGTATACCTTAGGTAAGTTTAGATTTGCCTGATGGCAAGAATACACCATAAAACATGTTTCTATGTCGGGAAAGAGCTAAGAACCCCGTAGGCGGTGTGGTCTCTGAAGGCCACTATAATCCTGATATATTTTGGACAATTTATTGGCTATTGTTGGCGAAATGAGGTTCCGGGGGACAATGGTAGAAGCCTTATTAAGAATTTGTATTATAAATAAATAAATAAAAAATCTTGGACATATCACACAACACTCTAGTCCCAAACTAAGCAAATCTTGTACTATGGGAACTAGATTGCTGATAGAATACTTAGGTATATGCATTTTTTTTTGTAAATATGTACTTAGATACATAGTACCTAACACTCAATTATGAAATAGTTATTTATCTCAGAATCTGTGATAACTATTTGGGGTTTTGTTCTGTACTCACTCTTGAGAAGACCATATCTCGTCATTCTGCCCACACACTTTTTAAAACCTCAAGCAGGATTGGTCAAAAAGTGTTTTAAAAACTTCCTCGTTTCATCAGTATGTTTACCCCGAATTTTATGGAGATAATTTGTACCGATAATTTTTCCCATCTGACCCACTGGTGGGTCAGATGGGAAAAAAATCCCAACGAGCCCACTATGCAAATGGGTGGGCTCGATGGGAATAACCCGGTTTTACCCACATTTTTGTACACTACTGACTTAGGTACGAAAGTCATGTGACCATCTGTATAACATTTTGATGTTTCTTCTCTCTAGCGATGTAGAGTCGAGACAAAAAAATCTTTACAGAACCCTCCGATGTTTTTACCCTTTTTGCTTGACTAATTATCCTTAATCCATTTAAATAGAACCGGATTCAGTAAAGCGGTGCTTTTAAGGGTAATGTGACGTCATCACACAAATAGTCATTGGTCATTCGTTTAGTAAAACAAATACCTTATGTTTTATTTTTAAGAAAGGAATCTCAAATGGCGAGGTTTTTTGGGAATGTAACGATTTAAAAATTAATAAAAAGCAATCCCGTATGAGTTAGTGGCCAACTCTGGTGACGGTCTTTTTAGGCCGCATTAAGGCCTCCGTCATACAAATTGCGTAAAATTAAGGAAACATTATTCTTTTAGACAGAGATCATTAATTAATAGCCTCGTAGGTACATATTCTGATAGAGAAATCATTAGGTAGGTACTTTAAGATTTTAGCACAGATTCTTGTACAAAAATCTAGGTATAGGTACTTAGGTAGATATGCTTGAGTCCGGATCAGTGCTTGAAAGAACAGTAAATACGAAGACGGATGTGATACCGCGTTCACACTATGCCATTGCCGGCCGGCGTTCATGCCGCGGACTTATTTACAGCAACATCGCCTTTACTCTCACCAAGGGGCGAGGACATGAACTTGGCGATGTTGCTGTGGCAATAATTCCGGAATTAATCGCGGCAATAATTCCGGCAGCGGCATGGGTATGTATGAACGTGGTATAAGAATAAAGGCGATGTTGCTGTGGCAATAATTCCGGAATTAATCGCGGCATTCATGCCGGCAGCGGCATGGGCATAGTGTGCACGCGCAGAATTATCTATAGTAAGTGCCATTTTCTGTGACAATCTCCATTTTATGTCTAAAAGTTAGCAAAACAACAAAATTGCGTAAACTAAACGACATTTTTTCTAAATTACAATATTAAAACAATAAACGGATCCAATGTCGGTCGCTTACGAAAATTATTCGCCAATTTTAGTGAACAATAGGATTATTATGTCGCAGTTTGTTTCTGTTTTAGGTAAACTTATATTTCACTAGCTTTCATTGTACAAGCTTTGCGTTTAAAAGGGGTTGTGTAAAATATCCATGATTATACATTGTTCCCAATGGGGTGGATAATTATGAAGAGAAGATGTATATTTTACATTTTTAGTTTTATTTTCAAGAACATTACATGAGCCGTGTTGGCTGCGTAGAAAACATAGATTATCTATAAAAAAAAGGCGTCAATGTGTCAGACATTGTCTTGACGTTGACAGCTCGCTTGACGTTGACATTTCATCCGGCGCTGACAGGTGCGTGCGCGCATCCGCAACACCATGGGCCGGAACATACATTATCAAATTCAAATTCAAATCATTTATTGCACTTATGTTGTCTTAAAGATGTTGTACAAAAGGTAGTGTATCAAACATAAACCCTGTTAGGGCACAGCAATTTGTTGAGGTGTACATTATGCACTAGGTGGCCTATTTAAGTATTTAAGATACAAGATGTTTATTTGCTTAAATAAGTGTTACAATTTGGTCTTAACTACAACTTACTTATATATTTAATAATTTAATATTGCACTCTTTATAAATATTATATACTAACTTATAAATATGGACTAACTATAAATATCAATCATCAATATGCTCGTATATAAAACTCTTTTGTAGCTGGCTTAGAATTGACTGACAATCAACGCACAGCCTAAACTACAAGTGCTAGAGGTATGAAATTTGGAGGGTAGTATCCTTATATAGTGTAGGGGTGCACTAAGAAAGGAATTTTGAAAAGTCACACTCTAACGCGAGCTACGCCGCGGGAGACGGCTATAGTTAGGTAGGTATATAGGTATTATGTATTTATTATTGGGTAAAGTCGTAATATGATGAGTCAAAGTTTCAAAAATATTGTAGGTACCTACCTACCTATGTTTGAAAACTACAAACTTTTTTTTGGAGCAATCGCAAGCTAATAGATACCTAATATCCTTTTATCTTCCTTTGACCCTTGTATATATTATTGTTTATCATCTTTTATTTATTTAAATAATATAGAAGTTTAATTTTTCTACCTATTTCCATTTTGTATATATTTTTCTATATAGGTACTTACTATTTTTTTTTTTGTGTATACCTAACCCTGCTGATCCTTCTTCCTAACCCGCATGTCAGATCCCACGCTTTTTCTAATATAGGTATATGTTTCCCTAATGTTTACGCAAAAATGACAAATGCAAAAACAGTGCGATGTCAATAACAAAAAAAAGCAATGTACCTAGTAATAATAATTGTTTCATTTCTCACCAGCTGTTTTTAAGATTTTCGTTTCAACCCTAAGTCAACTTTTAACTAGGTAGATAGATAGATATATTATTCTTTTCAACACACTTGCTTATAAAGTGGCTCTATGGTCACTGCAATTAGGCACATAATGACACCCATAATCAAACTGTGACTTTTTCATTGCTATAACTCACAAGTGAGTTATAGATTTTTTTTTTGAATTTTATTTGTTGAGTTGCTTTGTTCTTAAAAAAGTTTTTATTCAAAAAAAAGATCGTGTTCAATAGAACAAATAAATTAATGTTCCTATTGATTGCTCATTTCATGCAACTTCTTATTTAAATAGATAATTTTAACTCGTACGTGTTTAATAAATAAAACTTTCACTCAAATATAACTTTTGTTTTCTCTGTAATAAAAGAAAACTTTAAATTCCCCATTTTGTACGTGGCAGAATATACGCAAACCCTATGTGCGGAAAATAAAAAAAAAACCTCATCCCATTCTTTAGTCTGTGGCCGATCGCAATGCGCGCGCATAGGAAATTTTTCCCGCCATAGCGAAACATTTTTCACAACTCGTTTTCACTGTTGAAATTATAGTTATTTTATTCACAAGTGTGTTGAAAAACGTCGTATGATACACGTGTGTATTGGTGATTACCGTCCTCGGCTCTCTTAAGACCCTCGCCTACGGCTCGGGTCTCAATGGCACCTCGGCGGTAAGCACCAATGTACCACACTAGTACCATAATGTACTATTATTGCATACCATGAAAAGAAAAACACTAAGAGATATAAATTTTAAGAATGAGGTACAATGGAATGGGCGGTCTTATCCTTATAAGCGATCTCTTCCAGACCAACTTAGGTAGGTAGGTACTCATAAATAAAAAGTATAAACAGGTGTTTGGGGCTGCCCATTTATATAAGTGACTCGCTTAAGTAACGAAGTACGAAGATACGAAAAGTGCAAAAATGTCTGCTTTACATCTTGACTAGTAACATTGATCCAATATTCAAAATCAATGATAATTAAGTTATCCAGTAGGCATAAATTTACAATAAAATGACACATTCGTAAAATATAGTGTCGACCTTGCCACTTCACGTGGTAGAATATAACCTTCATACCTTAGCATAAAAATACAAGACATAAAAAAAAAATTGGGAGTGGCCATCTTGATTTCACTCTCCTGATTTTTCGGGAGTTTTCAGGGAAAATGTAGGTTATGATTGGGTTTTGAACTCACGACCTTAGGTATGATAAAATAAGCCTTGAATTTCGTCAGCGTGACCAATATAATCCAGTCCATACTCATGCCATTCTATAATCGTATTATGGTGATGAAGAGCTATGAGATAAGCTTTGCTTTTAATATTTTACTGACAGGAGGTACTGACGCGAGCAAAAGTGTAAACAGAATTTTTTAAATTTTTCACCAACTATCTGTAACCTACTTTTTTTATATATATCATTTAAAAAAAAAACACAAATTATTTTGTATTACCTATAGCACTAAGGAAATCACAAGGGTTATATGGATAATGCTACATGAGTCTACGCATACCTACTGCGACGGATTATGAGACCATTCTAGACGTTTTCCATACTATTATGTGTCCCGCACCGCATGTCGCATGCAGCGTTGTGCGTTACCACAGATTATATTATATAGACAGACGTCATGGCTCAGTCGGTAGTAGCTCTGCCTTCCGTGCTGTGGGTCGTGGGTTCGATCCCTACCGAAAACAAACATTTGTGTGTTGTAAACATAGGTAGGTAGATGTTTGTTCTGTGTCTGGGTGTTTCTATCTATGTATTATAAGTATGTATTTACAACAAAAACATTGTATGTATGTATTCTATCAGCCATCTAGTTTCCATCGTAGAAGCTTTGCTTAGTTTGGGACTAGAAGGCGTTGTGTTAAGTGTCCGTGAATATTTATTTATTTATAATACTATAGTTACGATCGCGAGATCAAAGCCTAGGTACCTTCCCACAAAAAAAGTAGGTACAATGATTTGCGAGTAGATAAACTGCTTATTTTACTATTACAACAAAATATTTACTAATCGAAACATATCTAAGTAAAGAAACTTGATATTTTTTATCACTTTTCATCTCACCTGCCCTCAAATTCCTTTGTTCGGATTGCGAAAGGTCAATCGCAAAATATGCGTTCAGCAACACTAAAATAATGGCGGACGATTTAACTTTGACTGTTACATTAATATTAAGATGTTTTTATTTTCAAGATCTTTTATTTTACCCTTGCTCGGTATTTAATCTCCAACTGAAAAAATAAACCTAGTTTTTAAGATAGGTTTGCACGGATTATATTTTTGGAACTCTGACCCAGAAAAAATACTATTTACTAGCTGTCGCTCGCGGCTTTGCTCGCGTGGTAGCAGCATACGCATGGTTAAAATGTTTGATCCTAATTTTCGACCCTTTAGGGTGTGACTTTTCAAAATTCCTTTCTTAGTGCACCCCTACACTATATAAGGATACTACCCTCCAAATGTCATACCTCTAGGACTTATAGTTTAGGCTGTGCTTTGATTGTCAGTCAGCTTCAAAAGAGTTTGATATTTAAGAAGATAGAAGAAGATGGTTTTGTATTGCCCTGGTAGTCATCATCGGTGCCGTGCCGTGCCGGCGTTGGTGGACAATCGGCAATAGGCTCCTTTTTATCCCGGAAAAGTAACAGAGCCTGTCCGAGTTTGGTTTGTTGATCGAAACGCATATCGAGAAGCGACTTGCGAGATATTTTGTTAAGCGTCTCTAGCGGGAGATTTGCAAGCTATTTTTCTTCCATACAAAAACTGCGAGTTTCTTAATTCTCGCAATTCAACATAACAAAACTCAGACTACGGGCTCAGGACGAACAGAACGCAGACAAAGTTGCGGGCGGAAGCCAATCTTCAATTAATTATGAAATCACAGCAGACTAATTTACATAAACAGTGCAAAATCAAATAAGTAGGTACCTAATTGATCTATTGACTGCACAATGTACCTACATTGAACTGTCATATCTAAATGACAGGGAAATAATTAAATACAGATTAATTTATCCATCTTTGACAATGTAATTGGATTTATTTGTCTTATTTCCCTATAGGTAGCCTCTAAGTAGGTAGATGCATACCTACAAGGTGTAAAAGATATCGTCAGACTTTTGAAGGACGCTTACGTTCGCGTCCCGTTAGATCCTGTTGAATTTCCGGGATAAAAAGTAGCCTATGTGTTAATCCAGGTCACGGACAACATATATTCCAAGTTACATCTAAATCGGATCAGTAGTTTTTGCGTGAAAGAGTAACAAACATCCATCCATACTTACAAACTTTCGCGTTCATAATATTAGTAGGATAGGGTATGATGCCACGAACCACCGCACGGAAGGCAGAGCTATTACCAACTGAGCTGTCATGACTATTACAAAAAGATCAATAAAACAACTTTTAAATATTATATTTTATAATAAAATATTTTGTATCCATCGTACGATCTCGCATCTAAATAAGGCACATTTTTATAGCACTAATAATAATTATAACTTATTTCTAGTTTATGCGTTAATTATAAAACCAATTAATAGAAGAAAAAATCTTGAATATACAGTATGGTTTACAGAATTCTACTTTGTCTTATTAAAACTAAATTCCGCCCGCGACTTCGATCGCGTCGCGTTAAATCCCGTTGATTTTCCGGGATAAAAAGTAGCCTATGTGTTAATCCAGGTCACGGACAATATATATTCCAAGTTTCATCCAAATCGGATCAGTAGTTTTTGCGTGAAAGAGGAACAAACACACATACGTCCTTACAAACTTTCGCGTTTATAATACTAATAGGATTTCTACTCTAGTTGACAGTGGCCTTGATTCATATACATACTAAATATCCATACTTATCAAACCTAATCTAAATTTGAGTGTTTCAGTGTGCTACGGACATCTGTAAGCTGGCAACACTGCTTTTGGGGTAAAAAAACGTTGGTACTGCGTTCTTATAGAGAAGTGAAAATCACAATGGAGTTTTTAGGCCGCCTTAAGGCCTCCCTCGTGGCTTAACGACTGTCTAGCAGTCGTCGCCGGGACAGTATCGTGCACGAAGCACGGAAGCGCTCAGAGTCAGTAGTCTAGAGTTTTTTTTTGTTGATCGAAACGCATATCGAAAAGCGACTTGCGAGATATTTTGTATGAAAATCCGATAAGCGCCTCTAGCGGGAGATTTGCAAGCTATTTTACTCCATACAAAAACTGCGAGTTTCTCGATTCTCGCTTGTCGCAAACCAACATAACAAAACTCAGACTACGGGCTTAGATGTTACCACTAGCGGTCACCCATCCAAACAGTGACAGCGCAGAACGTCAACGAAATTGGAAGAATGTGATTATGTATCTAACTATGGCAATATCTTATATTAAACATTATTATTAACATTTTATTTTAATAATAAACTAATTAAAGCTATATTCAATAGTACAGATTACTTATTAGGGGGTCATCCATTAATTACGTCACACTAATTTCGTGATTGTTTGTCACAGTTGGTCACAGTTGTAAGACCCCCCTGTCACAGTGTGACGTCACATACCTTGCAATTTTACATCTACAAATTATTACATTAAAACAGCACTTCCGAAATTAGTTTTATTTCCATTTAACTTAGGCACATGAGACTTCAACATCTTTACGTCTCAGAGTGATGGACGCAGTGCATTGACTTACAGGGCACGTCCTCATTGGACTTGCTCTGTGAGGTAATGCATTGTTATAGGCAGAGGTTACTACTTAACATCAGGTGAGCTATCACCTTGATCCATTACTTATATCATTAAAAAAAAAACTTTTTTTGAAGTTATACTTCTAATGCGACTTTCAACACGTTAAACGTTAAACGAAGGAGGGATAGAAAGAGACAGCGTTTAACGCGTTAAACGTTTAACCCTCCCGGGGAGGGGGAATAGAAAGAGACAGAGCAAGAGTGATCACATACGGAGACCCCCACAAAACGCAAAGCACTTCGATAGCGCGTTCTAGTATAACTTCTTCCGCGCGGAGCGACTCCACGCACTGTTTTTTTTTTAGATAAGAATAAGTATAAGTATAAGATTTTGAAATGTGACGTCACAAATCTTATGACCCTTACGACCCCTTGTCACACAATGTCACACTTCGTAGACCTCCTCTCGACCCCTTAAAGTGTGACGTAATTCATGGATGACCCGTTACAACCTAATTTTTTTTAAAAATTGATCAATATCTCTAATATTATAAGTTTTAAAATATAAAATACATAGCAATTGATTTTCAAAATGCTTACATTGGTAGAGTCGGGCCACGCTAAGTTTGCAATAGAATAAACTGGCAACATAAAAAAGATTTGAACATAGTATAATGTTAAATCAGTAAGTTCGTATGAGTTAGCGGCCAACTCTGGTGACGTAGTTTCAGGCCGCCATAATGCCTCCGTCGTGGCTCACATCAGTATTTTTCGTAGCTCTTAGGCCGCCTTAAGGCCTCCGTAGTAACTTACATCAGTATTTTTCGTAGCTCTTAGGCCGTCTTAAGGCCTCCGTCGTGACTTACATCAGTATTTTTCGTAGCTCTTAGGCCGCCTTAAGGCCTCCGTAGTGACTTACATCAGTATTTTTCGTAGCTCTTAGGCCGCCTTAAGGCCTCCGTCGTGACTTACATCAGTATTTTTCCTACATAGGTTGTCAAAACATTTCACGTAACAGATAATACTTTCCACTATATGTTTTCGATTTCTGCCATATTTTGATAGCAGACTTAGCGTGGTCATACTTTAGCATTTTTTTTTCTTAAAAATTTGACAGTACTATAAATCTTGCCGTCTCGTTCTTTTACAAAAACAAACGACAAAGACGGCGATAGTTTTAGCGCTGTCAAATATTTTATGAAAATACTTAATCGATTTTTTCTAATTCGAGTTATAGGAATGTTATAATTATATTAAAATAATCTTAAATATTTATAATACTATACAGGGTGTGCGAAGTTATATTATACAGGATGTGTCAAGTTTGAAATGACGCCAAAATACATTTAGTTTAATAAAAAAATATGCAATACCTTATTTATAAGAAAAAAATCTTGAACGATCAGTTTTTTTTAATTAGATTTTTTTATTAGAATATTTAGTTAAAAACTCTTAACATTCTTAACAAAATTTACTTTTTCATGTATTGTCAAAGTTACAATAGTCTAGTACGAGTTTTCAGTGTATAGTGTGTGTGTGAAACGTCTGACGCCCAGCACACCAGGGGGCGCTGATTTGTATGGAGACACTGAGCTGATCCTTTGAGAAGCTTCGTCTACACCAAGCCCGTACTCGCATGTCGAGCTTCTCAAAGAACTACTGCCTAAAACAGTAGGCAAATTGCTGAGTTAGGACCCATTTGCTGCTGTCGCAGGCATCATATGGTATACATATAGGAACCAATTTATGTTACTTAGTATATATTTGTTTTTTTCCTTTTAAATTCACTGTTTTTGTTATTATTATTATTAACAGTTGTTAGTTTCATTTGTACCTATCTATATGTTTTGTATGTTGTGTGCCATGTAGTAAATAAATGAATGTCTATGTCATAGAATCCGCTCAGTGTCTCCATACAAATCGGCGCCCCCTGGTGTGCTGGGCGTCAGACGTTTCACACACACACTATACACTGAAAACTCGTATTAGACTCTCGTGCCAACCATTCTCCCGACCTGTAAGATTAGCAGGCAGAATATACTTATAGCAATAAGCCCACTTAATTGTATATTCGTTCATTTTGTGCAATAAAGAGTTTGACAATATTTTTTTTTACTTTTAAAATATCAAGACAATTATTTTTTTCAATCCGGTGGGTTTTGAACAGTAAACTCTGTCACAGGTTTTAGGGTTCACTGGTAAAATAATAAAAACGGAATATATTTAACATCACCCTGTAGCAGTCTTTATTTACAATGGTGTCGATTCTCTTGACCCATTTTTCTAAATTAATAATTATAAATATTCTTGGACATTACACACAACGCCCTCTAGTCCCAAACTAATCAAAGCTTGTACTATGGGAACTAGATTGCTGATAGAATACTTATATACATTTCTTTTGTACATACATACTTATACATAGTAACACCCAGACACAGAACAAACATCTATGTTTGCCACACAAATGTTTGTTCTCGGTGGGGATCGAACCCACGACCCACAGCACGGAAGGCAGAGCTACTACCGACTGAGCCATGACGCCTGTCAAACCTAATTTGACCGCTCTAAATGTTACCGTCCTTTTCTTATGAACTGAAACGACAAAGACGGCTATAATTTTAGTGTCAAATTAACCGCTCGTGGCTTGCTAAGTCAATCTTCACCGATTATCTAAGTTAAGTAACGTTCTGCGCGGTCACTATTTGGATGGGTGACCGTTACATTTACATCTGAGCGCTTCCGTGCTTCGTGCACGTTACTGTCCCGGCTCTAGCGGTCGTTAAGCCACGACGGAGGCCTTAAGGCAGCCTAAAAACTTCATCAGAGTTGGCCATTAACTCATACGAGCTTGTTTGCTGTCAAATTAGGTTAGTTTAGAAAAATGGAACAACAGAATCAATACCAAGAAGCCTCTTAATGAGATTGTTCAAATATAAAATAACTATATCACAAACTAAATTATTAATATTATATTCAGCCGTATTCAAAAATGTTATCATACTAATGGCCGAATACTCAAACGCCACTTAAATTAAGTTCACGCATAAATTATTGCCATCTCTTACCAATGAGTAATGTCAAACAGAGGCAGAGCAATTTTAAGTGGTGCTTAAATTTGAGTGACGTTTCAGTATTCCGGCCTAAGGCCTGAGGGCCTAGTAAGTATTAGTTTAAACACTGGGCTTATGATAAATCCGAGTACCTATGTTTAAACGTGCTTAATATTTTTTAAAGAAATTTAAACATAATTATTTATTAGCGATAAGTAGAATAATTTTGATTTATATACAAAATGCATCTTTTTTTACGAAATATCTACTTAACTATCTAAGTTGAACATAGCTTTATAATTATTATCGACAAATTAACTCGTTAAGTTCAACTTACAAGATCTTTCAACCCAAACTTAAGTTTAAAACGTATTTAGCAACTTAACTAGCTAAGCTCAGCCTACAAGCTCTTGTAACCCAACTTAAGTTTAACGTCACATTTAGCAACTCAACTATTTAAGTTGAACGTCGCATTTACCAACTTAACTATCTAAGTTGAATATTATCTATCAACTTAACTAGTCAAGCTCATTCCACAAGATCTTTCAACCTAGCTTTTAGTAACTTAACTATCTAAGTTGAACATAGTATTTAGGAAGTTAGCTCGCTAATCAACTTATATAGCTATTTAACCTACAAGATCTAAGAAGATTAAGTTGAACGTAGTATTTAGCAAGTTAACTCTCCAAGTTGAACAGTTTATACAACCTATAAGATCTTTAAACCAAACTTTAGTTTAAACCATATTTAGCAACTTAACTAGCTAAGCTCAGCCTACAAGCTCTTGTAACTCAACTTAAGTTTAACGTCACATTTAGCCACTCAACTATTCAAGTTGAACGTCGCATTTACCAACTTAACTATCTAAGTTGAATATATTATCTACTAGCCGTCGCCCGCGGCGTTGCTCGCGTTCCAGACCCTTTAGAGTGCGACGTTTCATAATTCCTTTCTTAGTGCACCCCTACACTATATAAGGATACTACCCTCCAAATGTCATACCTCTAGGACTTATAGTTTAGGCTGTGCGTTGATTCTCTGTCAGCTTCAAAAGAGTTTTATATATATTGATGATGATCAACTTAATGATCAACTTAACTAGATAATCTCAACCCACAAGATCTTTCAACCTAGCTTTTAGTAACTTAACTCTTTTATTCAAAGCATTTTTATATCCACTGCGATCAACAGAACTTCTACTTCTTCTAGAATTTATTCTCTCTTCGAATAGTTGGTAGAAATTCGGTGTGGGCGTGTCGATAAGTTTGTCTGTGTGTATGTTTGTTTGTTTGTATGACTCTGCGTCGGTTTGCTTGTATCGTATCGCCATGTTTTGTATGAAATGGTTGAACATGGCGGTTTCTGTGAACCATTCGAGAAAGTATTGGTTTTGCTTCGATGTTGCGTTCTTGATGAATGCTTCTTTCTGTGGAAGGAAGAATTACAAAATCATTGAAAAAAAAAACAAGGTAAGTACTTTTGTTGTAAATACATGTAAATAATTTATTAATGGACATTTTACTCGACAGGCGTCATGGCTCAGTCGGTAGTAGCTCTGCCTTCCGTGCTGTGGGCCGTGGGTTCGATCCCCACCGAGAACAAACACTTGTGTGTTGTAAACATAGATGTTTGTTCTATGTCTCGGTGTTTCTATGTATTATAAGTATGTATTTACAAAAAAATATGTATATATGTATTCTATCAGCCATCTAGTTCCCATAGTACAAGCTTTGCTTAGTTTGGGACTAGAAGGCGTTGTGTTAAGTGTCCGTGAATATTTATTTATCATTTATTTATTTATTATACAACGCCTAGTCCCAAACTAAGCAGAGCTTGTACTATGGGAACTAGATGGCTGATAGAATACTTATATTTTCTTTTGTAAATACATACTTATAATACATGTCACATCACACACAAATGTTTTTTCTCAGTGAGGATCGAACCCACGACCCACAGTACGAAAGACAGAGCTATCACCGACTGAGCTGTGAAAAAATCGGCGAAAGCTGATTATCGGGAAAAAACTCTAATATCGCGTTCACAGTATGCCCATACCGCTGCCGGCATTATTGCCACAGCAACATCGCCTTTATTCTCATTAGAGAGCAAGGGCATGAACTTGTGCCGGGAGCCGGGACAGAGGCATGTTCGTGTTCACACTATGCTCGTGCCCACTTGCCTGCCCGAGTCCCTGCCGACTGCGGCATAGTGTGAACGCAACATTAGAGTCTGATTTACTGCTCAAGCACTGATCCGGACTCGAGCATAGATTTTTGTATGAAAATCTCAACTCAAATCTATGCTTGAGTAACGATTTCTTTACCAGCGTACAGACCATAGGCCGGAATACTGAAACATCACTCAAATTTAAGCATCACTTAAAATTGCTCTGCCTCTGTTTGACATTGTAAGTGATGGCGATAATTTAAGCGTGAACTTCATTTGAGTGGCGTTTGAGTATTCGGCCGTTAGTGTTGTAAAAGTACTTACATCAAAAATAACATCTCCCTTCCCCATATCACCTTCCTTCATGACTCCTAAACTGAAGAATCTCCAGAAATCCCCCAGAATGTCCACGAAGAAACGAAGAAACGCTTCCGATATCATAACGTTACGGGTTTTTGTGTCATCACGCTCCTGTAAATGGTGAAATAGAGGGTAAACTAAGTGACTGTAAACAGTCAAATAGAGGGTAAACTAAGCGACTGTAAAAAATAAAGCAGAGAGAAAAATAAGTGACTAAAAAGTAAAGTAGAGAGAAAACTAAGTGACTGTAAACAGTGAAATAGAGAGTAAACTAAGTGACTGTAAATAGTAGCTAAACTAAGTGACTGTAAACAGTAAAATGGAGGGTAAACCAAGTGACTGTAAATAGAAGCTAAACCAAATGACTGTAGTATAATGGACAGTAAACTAAGTGACTGTAAATAGAAGCTAAACCAAATGTCTGTAAATAGTAAAATAGAGTGTTAACTAAGTGACTGTAAATAGTTAACTAGACTGTAAACTAAATTACTGTAAACAGTAAAATGGCGGGTAAACTAGGTGACTGTAAATGGAAAAAAAACTAATAAGAGTTAGGGTAAAGTCAAAGTCAGAAAGCTTTTATTCAATAAAATGTCACTGATCACTTTGAATCGTCATTACGTTTTGTATGATTAGGTATGATTACAATTTCTTTTATTGTATGAGTTGGAGATAGTTCGTCTTAAGCTTGTTTGTTTTCTAAATAATCAGATATTTTATAGTTTGCTTTTAAAAGAAGTTCACGTTTCCGAAGATGGCTAGAGTAATATAGGATAAAATGAACTATAAATAATAATAAATAATAAATATTCACGGACACTTAACACAACGCCTTCTAGTCCCAAACTAAGCAAAGCTTGTACGATGGAAACTAGATGGCTGATAGAATACACACATACATTTTTTTTTGTAAATACATACTTATAATACATAGAAACACCCAGACACAGAACAAACATCTATGTTTACAACACACAAATGTTTGTTCTCGGTGGGGATCGAACCCACGACCCACAGCACGGAAGGGAGAGCTACTACCGACTGAGCCATGACGCCTGTATATAAATGGAATAGGGTTAAATTAAAGTAAATTAAGGTACCTTATTTTTGATAGACTCCATTTGTAGCGACGTCTTAAGAGTTTTGTAACTGTTCGTTGGTAGGATGGTAGACTCATCGCCTTGGTAACATAACACTTTGGATGGATGAGTCAGGTCTATGAACATACCCTGGAAATAAAATTGTGCCAATGTATGTTAGTTTCTAACATAAAGTGTGAGCCATTGAAATAAATGTGTGTAAAGTGGTTTTTCTGAATGTGAAAAATCGTTTCAGGTTTTGAAGAGAAAATCCACCATTTTCTCTTCAAAACAAACGACAGCCGACTTGACAAATGACTTGACTTGACTTATCATCAATATATATAAAACTCTTTTGAAGCTGACAGAGAATCAACGCACAGCCTAAACTATAAGTCCTAGAGGTATGAAATTTGGAGGGTAGTATCCTTATATAGTGTAGGGGTGCACTAAGAAAGGAATTTTGAAACGTCACACTCTAAAGGGTAGAACGCGAGCAACGCCGCGGGCGACGGCTAGTCAATATATATAAAACTCTTTTGAAGCTGACAGAGAATCAACGCACAGCCTAAACTATAAGTCCTAGAGGTATGACATTTGGAGGGTAGTATCCTTATATAGTGTAGGGGTGCACTAAGAAAGGAATTATGAAACGTCACACTCTAAAGGGTAGAACGCGAGCAACGCCGCGGGCGACGGCTAGTATTCAATAAAACCTCACTGATCACTTTCAATCATCATTAACTTGATTAGATATGATTACATTTTTTTAATGTGTGTTCGCGTAATTGGTGTATGTATGTGTTGTGTATGTATGTATGTATAAATAAATAAATAAATATTCACAGACACATAACACAACGCCTTCTAGTCCCAAACTAAGCAAAGCTTGTACGATGGAAACTATATGGCTGATAGAATACATACATATTTTTTTTGTAAATACATACTTATAATACATAGAAACACTCAGACACAGAACAAACATCTATGTTTACAACACACAAATGTTTGTTCTCGGTGGGGATCGAACCCACGACCCACAGCACGGAAGGCAGAGCTACTACCGACTGAGCCATGACGCCTGTCGAATGTTTATGTTTCGTGTGCCATGTATGTATGTTTATTCCTCACCTCATCAACACTATCTCCATCCAAATCCAGCTTATCCAACATCCCGGCTAGGATAGGCAAGGGGGCATCAACCACAGCCCTTTGTATCTCAGCTGGTACACACGAGATCAATGGTTGTTGCCATACGAAGGGATATAACGCTGATTGGAGAGCTTCAAGCCACGATGACAATGCACTGGAAGAAGAAATACGTTTATTCAATAAACTAGCTGATACCCGCGACTTCGTATGCGTGCGAAACTTTCCGCCAAAACATCTGTCAACCAGTTTACGATGACCCTCGTAGCGAATGGCTGCTTTTGGTTTAGAGAGTTCAAGCTGTCTCTAAGAATCCACGTCTTTGATTTCAATATAATACGAAAAAATAAGTCTATATTTCAATCCGGAAAAAGGGCTTCTGAATGGTATAAGTTTCATTGAAATTGGTTCAGTAATTATGGCGTGATCCGCGAACAAACAAACAGACGAACTCGATTTTCGGAATCAGAATCGTTTATTTCGTAGATCTGCATATTTAGTTTACCCATATCTTCAATCTCAATTTTTGGCTCTTTTAAGAGAACCCTTTAAGCCATGTCTTAGCCAAAAATACAGCTTTATCAGACGTTAAACCATGACGGCACCTTCGTCATGGCTTAGCGTCTGTTTATATTAATACCTGAGTTTGTCAGAACGTACCATCAGTTTTACCCCAAAGTACAACTTTATCAGACGTTAAGCCATGACAGCACCTTCGTCATGGCTTAGCGTCTGTTTATATTAATACCTGAGTTTGTCAGAACGTACCATCAGTTTTACCCCAAAGTACAACTTTATCAGACGTTAAGCCATGACGGCACCTTCATCATGGCTTAGCGTCTGTTCATAAATAATACCTGAGTTTGTCAGAGCGTACAATCAGTTTCCTCTCCAGCAGCAGTGATCCGAACACCTTGACTAGCAGACCAGCTCCCAGGGAATCCAGGAGTTCACAGGAACTGTTCTCTTCAGCTCGAGGCTCCAGCGGTCGAGTTATTGTTTTTATTCTGTAATAGAGTAAATATTTATAAGTAGTTTTTATTTTTTTGTTGTTTGTTCTGTGTCTGGGTGTTACTATTAAGTATGTATGTATGTATGTATGTGATACAAAAATGTATATAAAGTATTCTATCAGCAAACTAGTTCCCATAGTACAAGCATTGCTTAGTAAGGAACTTGGAGGGTAGTATCCTTATAATAAGGATACTACCCTCCAAGTTCTTCAATACCTACCTAAATATTGAGTCCTGTAACACAATGTATGAAGTTTAGAATCTTCTATCATCATCATCAATATAAAACTCTTTTGAAGCTGACTGACAATCAACACACAGCCCAAACCATAAGCCCTAGAGGTGTGACATTTGGAGGGTAGTATCCTTATATAGTGTAGGGGTGCACTAAGAAAGGAATTTTGAAACGTCACACTCTAAAGGGTCTAGAACGCGAGCAACGTAACGTGTAATTACAGGCACATGAGACTTCAAGATCTTTACGTCTCAGAGTGATGGACGCAGTGCATTGCCTTACAGGGCACGTCCTCATTGGACTTGCTCTGTGAGGTAATGCATTGTTATATGCAGAAGTTACTACTTAGCATCTGAGGACCTAGTACGAGTTTTGGTGTGTAAATCTGGTGTGAAACGTCTGACGCCCAGCACACCAGTGGGCGCTGATTTGTATGGAGACACTGAGCGGATTCTTTGAGAAGCTTCGTCTACACCAAGCCCGTACTCGCATGTCGAGCTTCTCAAAGAATCCGCTCAGTGTCTCCATACAGATCAGCGCCCACTGGTGTGCTGGGCGTCAGACGTTTCACACCAGATTTACACACCAAAACTGGTACTAGGCCCTCAGGTGAGCTATCAGCTTGTTCCATTACTTTTATCATAAAAAAAAAGCCGCGGGCGACGGCTAGTACGACTATAAAATTTAAACATACTCACTTAACACCATCCAAACTCAGCAACAACTCTCTAAAACTATTATTATTCTCCAAATCGTATAACTTCTCATTACTTTTACCATCTTTACACTTTTCACGTTTTTCACTATCACTTATATCCCTATCATTCAACCTACTAACACTTTCACTACACTTCTCACAGGTCACAGCGGTGTCAGTCTGACAGCTGTCAGTTTGACAGTCGCATCTGTCAACGTCGGTGTCAGCGGTGTCGATTGTCAGTGTGATCTCTTCGCCGGGGTTTGGGAAGTCAGACTCAAACAGCTGTTGAAGAACGCTGTTTATTTCGTTGTCAGATTTGCCGTGATGCGATTCTATTTCTTGTAGAACCTGTGAGAGAATATATACTTTATTAAACAAGCAAGCTCGTATGTTAGTGGCCAACTCTGGTGGCCGAGTTTTTAGGCCGCGTTAAGGTCTCCGTCATGGCTTACTATTTGTGTGTATGGGTATTACTATGTATTTACAAAAAAAAAATGTATATATAAAATGTTCTGTGTCTAGGGTGTTACTATGTATTATAAGAATGTATTTTCAAAAAAATATGTATATAAGTATTCTATCAGCAATCTAGTTCCCATAGTACAAGCTTCGGATTTTTTAGGGCTAGATGGCGTTGTGTTAAATGTCAATGAATATTTATTTTATTATTTATTATTATTTACCTTATAATAAAATCCAGGGGCTCTATATTTTCCAATTAAGCAGTAACACAGTGGAAGACATGCAGTGGCGCCCTCTGGTAGAACTCTGCGGCAATATCTGGAAACAAGATTTTTTCTGTTAGAATAGAAGGATTAGTCTTAAAATCTCGTTGATTTCGATTTAGCAGCGCCATCTAGTTTCAAATTACAAATCAAGTTCATTATATTCAAGACATTTTGTCGCGCGATTTCGTCAGCGCGATCTAGGAAACATCCAAATTTAGCAGCGCCATCTAGTTCTGCAATATCAAACTCACCCGTAAGACCGTTCACCCTTCTCATCGGTTAGTACAAAGGAGTAACATTGCGTATGTTTCGAGTCAGCTGACCACTCCCCCTTGTCCTGGGTCAGGGTTTCAGGGAAGATGAGATTCTCTATGTGCTGGGGTACTGTCACCTGGAACAAGAGTCAATTCATTGATCGAGTGAGCGAAGCGAACGAGATCTTAGTGACAACTTGGACAAAAATGCTTTGTTGTTTGTATGTTTGTTCGACGAGATCTTTTGAACCGCTTATCCGATCTTCACAGAATTTGGTAGGTATACGGATAGTACTCCTAAGTTTTACTGGTTTGTTAAATGAAGTAAATCGGTCAAGGGGTCGTGAAGTTATGAGGGTCCATACGGAGTAAAAAAAAAAAGTCGTACATTAATATCAAGTGGGGTGTCATATGATAGGGTTTTGTTTAGACATTCCAAAACCGTTTTTATTTTGATTCTAGGTCTAACAGTTTTTGAGTTATTGTAAAAATTATAAAATAGTATACTAGCTTCCGTCCGCGACTTCGTTCGCGTCCCATTGGATCCCGTTAATTTTCCGGTATAAAAAGTATCCTATGTTACTTCTAATACCTCCAAGAATATATATATGTGTACAAAGTTTCATGATGATCGGTTAAGTAGTTTTCGCGTGAATGCGTAACAAACAAACTTACATTCACATTTATAATATTAGTAGGATAGGATAGGCTTGTATACTAGTATGTATTGACA
The DNA here is from genome assembly GCA_918843925.1 of Eulithis prunata. Classification (NCBI taxonomy): domain Eukaryota; kingdom Metazoa; phylum Arthropoda; class Insecta; order Lepidoptera; family Geometridae; genus Eulithis; species Eulithis prunata. The sequence continues at coordinate 1,041,022 of OU974035.1, forward strand.
GGCGTCATGGCTCAGTCAGTAGTAGCTCTGCCTTCCGTGCTGTGGGTCGTGGGTTCGATCCCCACCGAGAACAAACATTTGTGTGTTGTAAACATAGATGTTTGTTCTATGTCTCGGTGTTTCTATGTATCATAAGTATGTATTTACAAAAAAAAATGTATGTATGTATTCTATCAACAATCTAGTTCCCATAGTACAAGCTTTGCTTAGTTTGGGACTAGAAGGCGTTGTGTTAAGTGTCCGTGAATATTTATTATTAATTTTTTTGTAAATACATACTTATAATACATAGAAACACCCAGACACAGAACAAACATCTATGTTTTACAACACACAAATGTTTGTTCTCCGTGGGGATCGAACCCACGACCCACAGCACGGAAGGCAGAGCTACTACCGACTGAGCCATGACGCCTGTCGAATTGAATTGCACTAACCTGGGTAGGAAACACACTCTTAACATAAGCCCCTGCTGTCATATAATTAAGTCCGACCAACAAACACACGTTGAATAACCCGTGTTCGCGTGGCTCAAATGGCAGCTCTATGTCCACGCAGCCAGCTTTCTCGTCAATGCTGATGGCATCTATACTGCCATCGCTGATGTCAAAGTCGTTCTTCAGGGACAAGATGTTGCCAGTTGAATCTGTAAGAATTTATTTGTGATATTTTTGGTATAAGAGATAATATGGATTTTTTGAAGCTTTGCAAAATGTGGTGTATAAAACTCTTTTGAAGCTGACTGACAATCAACGCACAGCCTAAACTACAAGTCCTAGAGGTATGAAATTTGGAGGGTAGTATCCTTATATAGTGTAGGGGTGCACTAAGAAAGGAATTTTGAAACGTCACAGTCTAAAGGGTAGAACGCGAGCAACGCCTCGGGCGACGGCTAGTTTTGGTATAAGATATAATATGGATTATTTGAAGCTTTGCAAATTCTCTAAAAAATATTTTAAGTTTTTTCTAAATGTCTTAACCCCTCCCAAGTGTCTTAATTCTCTAAGTTTCTTAACCCCTTAAGTGTTTTAAAAGTGTCTTAAGGTTTAACCCCATAAATGTCTCCAGTTTACTCACCCGTCAAGTTAAACTTAGAGTCCGAGTCCATGTTGCTCGTCAAGTTATGCTGTGACGCCCTGAAGCTCTTCCACGAGCGGAAAGTTGAATATGTGTTGTTCAAATCCGACTTCGGCACATCGGACTTGTAAGAGCATATAGAGGTCTGGTGCCGGAACCTCGTGCTCTTTATGCTCTTCGGCTCTAAGTACGCGAGACGCGAGGAAACTCGACGCACGTAGTTTTTCCGCTTCTCTGTCAGACTGCGAGTTAGTTTTACTGATTCTGTAATGAGAAATAACAAAGTTAATATCACAACGCCATCTAGTACTAATAGCGCGTGCACACTATGCCCGGCATGAATGCCGCGATTAATTCCGGAATTATTGCCACAGCAACATCGCCTTTATTCTCACCAAAGAGCTAGGGCATGAACTTGGCGTGTTGCTGTGGCAATAATTCCGGAATTAATCGCGGCAATAATTCGGGCAGCGGCATAGGCATGTGTGAACGCGGTGTAGGAATAAAGGTGATGTTGCTGTGGCAATCATTCCGGAATTAATCGCGGCATTCATGCCGGCAGCGGCAATGGCATAGTGTGAACGCGGTATAAACACCTGTACCTCTCTGTAGACTATCCAAAGAAGTTAATATTGTTCACACTATGCCATGCCGCATCCGGCATTATTGCCGCGGACTTATTGCCACAGCAACATCGCCTTTATTCTCATTAGAGAGCAAGGGCATGAACTCGGGCCGGGAGCCGGGACAGAGGCATTATCGTGTTCACACTATGCACGTGCCCACTTCCCTGCCGACTGCGGCGTAGTGTGAACGCAACATGAAACTTATCAGCGTCTTAACCTCCCTCAAGTATCTTAACCCTCTGTTACCTTCACTTGAGGTACCGTCAGCCTGGTCTGTGGGAAAGCTTCCGGGCTTATTCTCCTCCATATTGCACGCTGCTGTTACCGTCTCGTATATCTCGTTCATAAGCGCGTTTAACTGTAAATAAATAAAATAAATATAAATAAATATTCACGGACACTTAACACAACGCCTTCTAGTCCCAAACTAAGCAAAGCTTGTACGATGGAAACTAGATGGCTGATAGAATACATACATACATTTTGTTTTGTAAATACATACTTATAATACATAGAAACACCCAGACACAAAACAAACATCTATGTTTACAACACACAAATGTTTGTTCTCGGTGGGGATCGAAACCACGACCCACAGCACGGAAGGCAGAGCTACTACCGACTGAGCAATGACGCCTGTCAAATAAAGATAATAAAATTAGGAGCTTTTTGCGAAAGAGTTTGTCAAGGGAAGTACTAGCACCTATATCAGAATCCGTTTAATCTAGTACGAGGTTTTCAGTGTATAGTGTGGATGTGAAACGTCTGACGCCCAGCACACCAGTGTGCGCTGATTTGTATGGAGACACTGAGCGGATTCTTTGAGAAGCTCGACATGCGAGTACGGGCTTGGTGTAGACCAAGCTTCTCATATAGAATCCGCTCAGTGTCTCCATACAAATCAGCGCCCCCTGGTGTGCTGGGCGTCAGACGTTTCACACCCACACTATACACTGAAAACTGGTACTGGGCTCTCTGTGCACCAGTGATGCTTGCATTGCTGTGTTTCGGTTTGAAGGGTATGTGTTGGTGCTACACACACATGCTAACACCAAAGAGTTGGACGTAGTGCAATGCCACATAGAGCACGTTCTCCTTGGATATGCTCCGTGAGATAAAGCATTTATTATACGACTAGCCGTCGCCCGCGGCGTTGCTCGCGTTATAGACCCTTTAGGGTGTGACTTTTCAAAATTCGTTTCTTAGTGCACCCCTACACTATATAAGGATACTACCCTCCAAATGTCATACCTCTAGGACTTATAGTTTAGGCTGTGCGTTGATTTTCAGTCAGCTTCAAAAGAGTTTTATATATATTGATTATACGATGTAATCATCAGGAGATTGGCTCAGTAATTTCGAATCTTAATAAAATATAAACAAAAAAGTGCAGAGGCTGATGAACCCCCGACCTTCACGTTTCTCGCCACCTGATTACCAGAAATCACGTGCTGGTCCACGTTTTGGAATCCCGAAGCGAGATAATAGTTTATAAACAATAGTTTTTTTACGCTTTTAGATGGCTACCGGCTGCCGATGAAATAAATCATAGTGGCATAAGTTGTTTTAATTAATACTTTGTAATAACAAACTTAAACAAAGCGAAGAACCGACGAATTCAATAAAACAACTTGAATGGATAGCCATCCAAGTTGTTTTAATGAATACTTTGTAATAACAAACTTCGACAAAGCAGATACCGACGAATCTAACTCGAATGCTATCTATCCAAGCTGTTTTATTGAATACTTTGTAATAGCAAACTTTAACAAAGCAGATACCGACGAATCTAACTCGAATGCTATCTATTCAAGTTGGTTTAATGAATACTTTGTAATAGCAAACTTTAACAAAGCAGATACCGACGAATCCAACTCGGATGCTACTTTAACAAAGCAGATACCGACGAATCCAACTCGGATGCTATCTATTCAAGTTGTTTTAATAAATAATTCGTAATAACAAACTTGTTATTAAATAATTAAATATTCATGAACATTTCACACAACGCCCTCTAGTCCGGAACTAAACAAAGCTTGTACTATAGGAATTATATTGCTGATAGAATACTTATACACATTTTTCTATAAATACATAACAACACCCAGACATAGAACAAACATCTATGTTTGTCACACACTTTAATGTTTGTTCTTAGTGGGGATCGAGCCCACGACCCACAGCACGGAAGGCAGAGCTATTACCGGGTTAGTTCCGCTATGCACGAGTCCCGCTTTGCTCGGATTCTAAAATACCTAAATAAAAGTGCCGCTATGCTACGAATTTCTCAGTTCTACCTTAAACAATGGAAGGTACAGTTCGTTAGAAAAGTGTTTCTAAAGCATACTTAATTACTATCAAGGATCGACTGAGCTGTGACGCCTGTCATAGTATTTTTGATATTATACCCACCATAATTGCACTTTTGAAACTCCATTTTGGACGGTATTCAATAACACAGAGTATATTATGTCAATGAAGTTTTTTTTCTTAAGTATTTAGTGTCACATTGTCACAAGCAATATTGTTTAACACCGTCCACCACAAAAATATCTAATAAAAACAATGACGTTTTATGTAAAAACTCATTGGATAAATATACACGCACTTTTGCAAAAAGTTACTTATAACTTTTTTTTTATATAGATATTGTATGAAGATTAGCTTCACATTGTCACAAACTGTATTCTTAGTTTGACGACAGCACATCAACTAAAATATTATAACTCTATAAATAAATAAAATAATATTAGATTTCACATTGTCACAGAACGATATTCGTTCCAAAACTTCAACAGACGACGCCACGTTTTTGTTACTATTCCGTAAAACGCTTTTTGAATCTGTGCTCTAAAGTCACATTGTCACAGACTAATTAGATAATCCTCCTTCAAAAGCACTGGCCACGTTTTTTTCACTACTTTTTAATACGTTTATTTTTACACTAGTTTTTTTTTAATTACGTAGTTTTTCTTTTTAAAATCGGTGCGTTACTTCACAACGTCATTGTGTAACTGCCGAGTAATGTTCTAGATAACGTCTCGACCGCCAAAAGTGTGGTGTTATGCAAAACAGCGCAATCTTCTTCTTCTAAATATATAAAACTCTTTTGAAGCTGACTGACAATCAACGCACAGCCTAAATTATAAGTCCTAGAGGTATGACATTTGGAGGGTAGTATCCTTATATAGTGTAGGGGTGCACTAAGAAAGGAATTATGAAAAGTCGCACCCTAAACGGTCTAAAATCACGATAAAAGATTTTAACCAAATAATGCGTGTGCTGCTGCCACGCGAGCAAAGCCGCGGGCGACAGATTCTTAATAATTGCGAATTATTATAATCATGTTATTATAAGACTTCCTGAATGATAAGAACATGCGTAATATATACAAAAAAAACAAATGTTATTTTTTTTGTACTAGCTTAACTACACGGCTTTACATGAAAAATTATATTTAGACGGGCGTCACAGTTCTGCCTGCCGTCATGTGGGTCGTGGGTTCGATCCCCAATGATAGCAAACATTTGTGTGTGGTAAAAATACTCGTAGATGCTTGTTCTATGTCTTAGTCAGCTCCGCACGTATTGACCTTGTCCTTCCTGTGGATATGTCTGACCAGGCTGAGAGGATGGTATAGTACTACAAGCCTACTCCATCTAAACATTGTCCCAGGCACTACAGTGTGTCGTTAAGTGTAGGCATACGTTGCGTCCTGACGCTGTATAAATCATCTTCAATAGATGTAAAGGCCTATTATTAGTTAATTGTTGCTGTACTTGCATACCATCATCCATACAAATATAAACAAATGAGGCTAGGTCACAATTATTGTAGATGACGTATGCCGATATGATTTATAGTGTTGTACTATTCCTCGAATAAATTATATCGATAATATTGTGCAGGAGGAATATTCCAACAACGATTAGACGTCCCGTACAAACGTATATGTAATTGTGATAGAGGTGGAGTATTGATGATTGAAATGTAGGTTCATTATTTGTAGATGGCAGTTTTTTTCCTGGCACAAACATTGACAAACAGTCATTATGAAAATAAACGAATTCAGCAGTAAGTACTAAATATAAAAAAATGCGCCCAAAGGATAACAAAACTAAACCATTTCCAGAAAAAATATGTAAATAGCTTATTTTTTGGCGTTAGTAGTATTTATGTGATCTCCACTATTGTCTACCGATACTAAGGTTTTTATTTGTTTATGAAAAAAAATCTATCTTTCTTTTTTTGTTAATTTTTTAATTTTTTTTATTTCAGACAACAAAGGTTCATGACATGCATAGTCACAATGATTTCTACCATAATATCGATATCGATTAATGCAGGGTCTATTAATCGATAATTTTACCATACCATTTACGTTCACTACAATAATATCGATGAACGCAAGGTCTTACTAATCGATATTTTTATGACATTCAACTGTAATGTCCCATCCCTACTTGTTAAACTAATTAGTTTGCGATAACTTTGTCAAGTACAGACAGGCCGACGCCTAGTGTAACCATTTTATTTTATGCATATTTAACTACTTTGTACTGATTCTAATATTTTTAGGTGGAAATTAACCAATATTTTATTGTTTTTGTACTGAGAGGTTATCAATTTATAAACAAACTACATAGCGTAAAAAGACCGCTCCCAAAAACTTTAGAAATCAAATCAAGTCATTTGTTGTTTGTACCCAATGGGTTGAATAAATGTTTTCATTTCATTTCATTTTTTTTTTTCATTTCATTTATTTGCATAAAAATATGGTAATTTATGTACAAAGATGTAAAAGTATAAATAAGTGCCGCATATTTTTACCAAAGAGATTGGCGTGCAAAAGTTTCTAGGTACCTAATCCACTATTTATGAAGTTCGCTAAAACAACACATTATAGGCCACTGTAACAGCCAAAGTACCTACCTATTAATAGTTGTAGAAGCGACACGAACCCTTCTTCAAGAAGTCAGAAACTGAAGAGGGCTTGAATTACTCATAAATAATCATCTTCCTCTTCTTCTTTACCTATATGGCCACTGTCCGTCATTTCGACAGACAATTTTGGAAGTGTCAAGTGATGAATTTGAAATAATAAAGTCGGGACACGAGTTTTGACATTTTTTGAAACGACACATAGCACTTTTATTTTAATAGTTTTTCTTGTGTTATTGTGAGTATTGTTGTTTAATTTTGGTGGAATTTTAACCAATAATACTTAGGTCGTAACATAAAGTGTGAGCCATTGGAATAAATGTGTGTAAAGTGGTTTTTCTGAATGTGAAAATTCGTGTTAGGTTTTGAAGAGAAAATCCACCATTTTCTTTTCATAACAAACGACAGCCGACTTGACAAATTGACTTGACTTGACTTATTTATTACAATTTTAACACTTGACATTGGCAAAATTGTCTGTCGAAATGACGGACACAGGCCATTAATGAAGAGAAGAAGTCAAGTCAAAATGGCTGCTTTTGGTTTAGAGTTCAAGCTGTACCTATCTAAGAATCCACGTCTTTAATTTCAATAATATATAGCCTATGTTTCAATCCGGAAAAACGGCTTCTGAATGGTATAAGTTTCATTGAAATTGGTCCATTAGTTAAGGCGTGATCCGCGAACAAACAAACAAACGATTTTCGGAATCAGAATCGTTTATTTAGTAGAACTGAATTAGTTTATCCATATCGATGCCTTACAGCCAAAAGGGCGTAAGCGACACTATACAAATTTTACAGGAGAGTGGTTTAAAGTTCAAAATAAACGAAAAAAAATCATATAAATTCGGTTAATGCTTCCAAAAGCTTAAAAATTTAGCTATATAGGTTTTAACTATAACTCTACAAAATAGAATAATTAATTTAGTAAAAATCAGCCTGCTTGCACCATTTACTGTCGTTTACCCCCAAATGGTCCTGATTTTACAAACAGGAAGAACGTCGTAAATGCAAACCTCTAATTATCCACTGCCCGCCCAAATGATATAACTGCTTCTTGCGTTTTATTTAAATTGAAGCAAAATAGCACGACTGCGTGTTTTTGTTACATCAAGTCAGGGCTACATGGTATAACTGCCTATTGGATTTTAAGAGAGGGACACGGAAATTGTGATAATTTAACAATTATTGACAAAATATTCGGCCTTTTAGTAAAAAACGAAACACTGTGCCATTAAGTACTTCAAATTATCAATAAAGTTCGCGTAGTTACGTTTCAAAACCCTAGTAAATTAATAATAATGCTTTATCTGTTCAATAAGTCTTTATTTCAATGGCACACAGTTTAAGTAGGTATCTTACTTCTAAAATTGGAGATCACTGTGTTCTTACAATTTGACGATTTCAGCAAATGTAGAGCACGGTGAATTGTTTTCCTGGCGTATTATTCATTTCCTGGAAAGAAAACAGACACATGCCAATAACCCTAATTACACCAAAAAATAAAGTAGGTACCTATGTAATGTAAGTATTTTTGTTGTTTTTATGAATTCTAGCGAATCTAAAATCTGTGACATATTTTATCCATCTTAAGCTTGAAAGACACATGATTGCACATCAGGATGTTTTAAATTATTAGACAATTACCTACAGATAGACAAACGAACTGACAGACAAACGGAACGACATACGATCAAACAGGATGACGTGTAGTCGACGTAGTTTGGTGATGATTTACATAAATGTGTAGAGTTAGTACCATTGCCCAGGTACCTACCTACTTACTAATTACCCTGTTACGAACGACATTGTCAACCTTGTTCTAAAGTAAGTAAGTAACTGTACCTAATGCTTTTTTTGAGAAAAATATTTCTTAAACCTAAACGCAACTTCTACTAGTAACAAAAACCCAGTTAGATCCACGAAGGGCGTACTCTAACATAGACATTATTAAAGTCAACCAAATTAAATATAATTCGGTTTATAGACATTTTATTTTCTTATAGACAGGATGTCTCTTACATCAGAAAATAACGAAATAGTAAGGTAAGTAGGTTAGTAGATTGTTCTTTTCAAGTAGGTTAGTAAATAGGTAAGTAGAAATTAATTCTATAGGTAGGTAGGTACCTAGGTAGAATGAGTCGGTAGTCGTGTAGGTGTTATGTTACAAGTAGGTAGGTAGGTACTCGCCTAATGCATAGGTTCCGCATATACTATACACTAAAATAAGTTTTCAGAAGTGTTACAGTCACAGGTTGGGCGGCACTCTTTGTAAATGCCGCCAAAGGCGTAGACTGCGCGGGTGTCGGTAGCGTCAAAGGCACATCCCCGCAGCGCGACGCGCGGCTGTGGCGGCGTCGGCACACACTCGCTCGCACGCGCCTATTCTTCTACTAGCCCTACTGGACATGTTTGCCGAAGATACATGCCCGTTTAAACCAACTTAGATTATATTAATGGATAATTAATTATCTTTTTGTCTTACCTCATAATCTGAGTTGTCGAAATTAAGTTTTCTCCGAGCCTGGAAATTAATCTTCGAAACTTTCAATGCTTCTCCAATTATAAGAGATGTCCGTTGTTTTTGAGCCATCACGACGACGTCCTGAAAAAATAAAACTAATTCTAAAATTAAATATAACAAAACAACCCTAACAAACTTAGCTATGGTATGTACCACCATCCACTAAAACTTTATAATTTAGGCTACCATTCTAAGAGTTATTCAGTAAACTTACCTTTTTAACAGCAGCTCAAACTTCGCCAAAATGGCTCGCGCGCACGCGTGTTGTTTGTGCCGCGATCGCCGGAGCAAAAAATCACATTAATACTCGTGATCTTCACCCAATCACGTTTGTTTTGAGCAAAAGAAATAGATAACCGACGTTTTTGTTTTTCTTGCACTAAGGTGAGCGACAACTTTCCTAACATGGAATTAGTGTTTTTCTAGCTAACCACCACACCCGATCGAATATCGGGAGGGAAAAAAAGGATTAGCGACAAATGTTAGATGAGGTTTATTTAGACATTTTGGCTTAAGTTCTGTAGATGATTGGTACAGCGATAGGTAAAAATTGACTAAGCGACAAACAATGTCGGAGAAAATTTGGCGAAAATTATATTAAATGACATTTTTATTTTTCAAGGAATCCAGCAAAATGTCTCAACCGGAGTTTAATAAAGAAAAGCAAACATCCAAAATGGGATAAATGTGTCTTTGTACTAAGACTACTTTTAGCCGAAACAGGTTAACGTCCAAACTAGACAAAGTTACAAAAAGCCCAAATAACTTAAGTCTCAATTCCTAAATACCATTTTAATCTAATCACCAAAACCATAAAAAAATCAAAATTTCTGTCGTTTACGACGAAGAAATAAGGTCAAAAACCACCATTTTCAAATTGCGTAAGCGACAAAAAGTGCGCCGTAGAGCCATCTTAGTTAGACCAAACGACGCAGAAAAAAAAGACGATTCCAACGATATATATAAGTCAATTTCGCAAAAAATGTCGCTTAGCCCTTTTTGGCTGTAAGGCATCGATATATTTTATTTTGGTTTTCGGCTTGCTACAGTTTTATAATAGTACTAGCCGTCGCCCGCGGCGTAGCTCGCGTTCTAAACCCTTTAGGGTGCGACTTTTCAAAATTCCATTCTTAGTGCACCCCTACACTATAAGGATACTACCCTCCAAATGTCATACCTCTAGGACTTATAGTTTAGGCTGTGCGTTGATTGTGAGTCAGCTTCAAAAGAGTTTTATATTGATGATGATGATACAAGATTCTAAACATCATACATTGTGTTACAGGACTCAATATTTAGGTAGGTATTGAAGATAAGAAATATTTTTAAACCCACCACATCCGTTCATTGAATGTTTAATTGTGTAAGTAGATAGGTATTACCTACACAAAGCATAGCATAGCAATAGAGATTAATTTTACAAAAATAACAAACCCGCGACCATGAAGATCACGTTGGATTCTCTTCATCATTAGTAGTCATCAGACCTTGGAGGATGGACTTCAATTCATCAAATCTCAATACCTTGAGGTGAGCTTAATGTGTCAGCAACATTCCCCTGCCCTTATCCCACGCTATCGTGCATGTTATCGTGGCATAGCTTGCTTAGTCAATCTTCACCGATTATGTAAGTTAAACGACGTTCTCCCGATCACTATTTGGATGGGTGACCGTTAATGGCATTTACATCTGAGCGATTCCGTGCTTCGGAGGGCACGTTAAACTGTCGGTCCCGGCTCTAGCAGTCGTTAAGCCATGACGGAAGTCTTAAGGCGCCCTAAAAACTCCGTCACCAGAGTTGGCCAGTAACTCATACGAGCTTGCTTGCTTTATCCCACGCTAGGTGGGGTCGGCACAACATGTTTTCTTCTTCCACTCACTCCTATCGTTCGTCAACTCTGTATCTATTCCTCTCACATTTATATACTCTTTCACACAATCTAACCACTTCTTCGGCCTTCCTCTACTTGCATACCCAGCCACACTCACATTCATAACTGTTTTCGTAATATGACTTTCATCCCTCCTCAATACGTGTCCATACCATGCTAATCCAACCTCACCTTTTCAATAACAGGCGCCTATGTTATGAACTGTTTCAACCTACAATTATTATTATGCCTGAGTTCTCGAAACTGGTTTTCAGAGCTGATGAATATTCTCATAACTTAAAAACGGCTGCACCAATTTTCACCAAACATGGCTTAGAACCATCCCAAATAAATGACCTATCTGACAAACAAAACAGCATTCAAATCGGAGCCTTGCTTCCTTACCTAATTTAGGTAAAAGCTTTAGGGGAGTTTTCGTGACCTTTTGGCTTAAAATAGATGTGGCTATTGAAAAAGGCGTGACCGTATTATAGCGACCGTAATAAGCATCGTCACATGCAGATTGTAGTGGCCTTTTGCTCGGCATAAGGGTGCTTTTCCACCAGAGGGCTTAGTACGAGTTTTGGTGTGTAAATCTAGTGTAAAACGTCTGACACTGAGCAGATTCTTTGAAAAGCTTGGTCCACACCAAGCCCGTACTCGCATGTCGAGCTTCTCAAATAATCCGCTCAGTGTCTCCATACAAACCAGCGCACACTGGTGTGCTGGGCGTCAGACGTTTCACACCAGATTTACACACCAAAACTAGGCCCTCTGAGGTAACAAACCAAAATAATACAACCTAATTGAGAACCTCAGTTTTTTTAAAGTAGGTTAAAAAAGTAGGTGACTTTAACCCCGTCGGGAAAGCAGTTATAGGTCAAAAGAAATGTCACTTATTACCACTGCCCTTGAGAAGTCCTAAACATGTTATAGCACCTAGCCGTTTTCTTTGAACGAGGGTGGGTTTAATGCCATGAATTGCGTCATGGGTTTTGGGTGTGATTGTGAGCACTTGGCATAGTGGATTGGAAGCCTCGTCTAATTTGGGGCCAAATTACAACCATGTAAAGTGGTATAATCCAACGACATTTTGTATAAAGGACTTTGCATAGACGTTTTGAGGTAACACAACAAATGTGCTCCGAAAATCGAGTTTGTCCGTTTATTTGTTTGTTTATTATTATTATTATTATTATTATTTTATACACAGGCAGCTTGAAGCTGATGCGTGTATATCACTTAATATTGTCTGTGCACTTGGTTTATCCAGTCTGTTTTTGAATGTGTTAACTGTTGGAGCACTAATTACTGTCTCTGGCAGCCTATTCCAGGCTTCGACCACACGGTTTGGCAGGGTATGTCTTTTGTAGGTTTGTTCGCGAATCACGCCTAAACTCCTGGACCAATTTCAACGAAACTTATACCATTCGGAAGCCCTCCTTCCGGATTAAAACATAGGCTATATTTGATTGAAATCAAAGGCGTGGATTCTTAGATACAGCTTGACCTCCCTAAACCAAAAGCAGCCTTTGACACGAGGTTCATCGTATGATGGTTGACAGATATTTTGGTGGAAAGTTTCGCACGCGTACGAAGTTGCGGGTATCAGCTAGTGTATGTATATGTAGATTCTAACGCGTAACTCAACATAACACATCAAAGAATACAATGCATTCAGCCTATTAGGATAGCATTACGTAACACAGAACAATGACATCACGATTATTCATCTACTTAATTAGTTTAGCGCACCACCACGTGGTGCGTTTCTTTGCATAGACAAAGTAAACAAGTCCTTTGTTTGGCTCATTCCAGTTATCCCCTGCGTAAGGGATTTCTGGAACTTTTGTCCAATAATCCCCTTAGCGACCCCAGCGACTGCCGGCAAGGGAAAACTTTATAAAGGTCATCATTATCATCATTCCCCTGATCTTATTTAAACGCTACAGAAACGTGGGACATCCAGCGAGACGGGCAGACGACATCGTCAAAGTAGACGAAAATGGAAGAGATTAGTTTAGGATGGCACAAACTTGGGAAGCTTGTAGTAATACTAAGCATGCAAGCTCGTATGAGCAAGTAAGCACATTTTATATATGACTTTTTAAAAATCCAAGATGGCGGACGGCGTGGCGGCCATTTTGTAAAAAGTTTGCGATTTTCGAAAAAATCACGATTTTCAAACCGGAATATCGGGTAGTTGGCAACCCCCTACCTGGATGAATTGTATGGACCGGTTGTGCAGTTGGTAGAGGAGTGTTGCTTGGTTGAAAATTTTTCCCCATTTTTAGGGTAGTTTCCCCGCTATCTCTCGGGAACGTGAAAAGTAGAAATAACGACATTTTGAATTAAAATTTCCACTAGCTGGCAAGATTGGGCCCACCCAAATGACATTTGATCATTTTCGTTCCCCGCAGCTGGCAACCCCGCATGCTATAGGAGTTTGAATTTTTCAGTCAGACCCGACTTTGGCGACTTACTTTGTTCTACCAAGTTTAAGGTATGACTACCGTTCTTTCACTGACAGGTAGCTTGTATCCTGTATATTTCAGAAAAATTATGACATTTCAGAAATTCAAAATGGCTGCCGTGTCATTTCCGTTTTTCGAAACTTTAACCGATTTACTTCGTTTCAACGGGGTATCCGAAGGAGATTGAGGGGTTTGAATGAAATTTTACACTCTTTTAAATTTTAAATGCGTTTTTATTGCAATTAAGGGTGGGCATTCCAAGATGGCGGCCATGTAGATTTTTTTTGCGAAACTTTAACCGATTTACTTCGTTTCAACGGGGTATCCGAAGGAGATTGAGGGGTTTGTAGGGGTTTGTGGGGTTTTTAGGGGTTTGTAGGGGTTTTTAGGGGTTTGAAGGGTTTGTAGGGGTTTGTAGGGTTTTTAGGGGTTTTTGATAAAAATACGGCCTAAAGCAAAAGACGCGAGCTGCTTGCAGCTAGCGCGCAACGCAACCACTAGTTATACTATATAAAGCTACAAAACCACTGACTGACTCACTGACTGATTGACATGCCCTGAGAGACAGAAGGAGTGGAGCTACACCACAATAATGTTCTACGAAAATGTGTATAAACACCAACCGAGTGGAGGAAAATTATAGCGGTTCTCGAAATCCAAGATGGCGCCGGTGTTGATTTGCGCGTTCGCAAACTATGACAGATAGAGGGCGTCTGAGCGTGTCATCCGACTGATTGACATGCCCTGAGAGACAGAAGGAGTGGAGCTACACCACAATAATGTTCTACGAAAATGTGTATAAACACCAACCGAGTGGAGGAAAATTATAGCGGTTCTCGAAATCCAAGATGGCGCCGGTGTTGATTTGCGCGTTCGCAAACTATGACAGATAGAGGGCGTCTGAGCGTGTCATCCGACTGATTGCAGGTTGTGATTTGGGGAATTGGTAAAAAAAAAAAAAACAAGATGGCGGCCGCGCAATTTTGATTTGAATTTTTCGACTTTTTAGGGTTGTCTTTGGCGGATTACTTTGTTTTACGAAACTCGCAAGTTGGCAACACCGACTACAGAGGTGGGTAGCCTATATCCTTGAGATTTAAAAAATTATGACTTTACAAAAATCCAAGATGGCGGAGGCTGTGGCGGCCATTTTGTAAAAGTCATGGTTTTTGCAAAATTTTCAAAACCATTTTTATGTATGATGGCAACATTTTAGCGGAATGAGTTGTAGCGAGCGGTTGTGTGTTTCGTCGAGGAGTGTTGGTTGGTTTAGAAATTTTCCCCATTTTTTGGGTAATTTCCGAGATTTTCCCCAAAAACATGAAAAGTAGAAATAATGACATTTTGAATAGAGACTTGGGCTGCATAGGAGCGTTGGCCTCCCCCAAATGACATTTGACCATTTTCGTAACTTTTAGTTGGCAACCCCGAGAGACTTGCAATTTTTTAGTTTTTGGGACTTTTTGACTTTGGCGTATTACTTTGTTCTACGAAACTCAAAAGCTGGCAACACCGATTATGCAGAACGATAGCCTATATCCTTGAGATTTCAGAAAAATTATGACTTTACAAAAATCCAAGATGACGGACGGCGTGGCGGCCATTTTGTAAAAAAGTTGCGATTTTCGAAAAAATCACGATTTTCAAACCGAAATATCGGGTAGTTGGCAACCCCCTACCTGGATGAGTTGTATGGACCGGTTGTGCAGTTGGTAGAGGAGTGTTGCCTGGTTGAAAAATTTTCCCCATTTTTAGGGAAGTTTCCCCGCTTTCCCTCGGGAACGTGAAAAGTAGAAATAACGACATTTTGAATCGAAATTTCCACTAGCCGGCAAGATTGGGCCCACCCAAATGACATTTGATCATTTTCGTTCCCCGCAGCTGGCAACCCCGCATGCTATAAGAGTTTGAATTTTTCAGTCAGACCCGACTTTGGCGACTTACTTTGTTCTACCAAGTTTAAGGTATGACTACCATTCTTTCACTGACAGGTAGCTTGTATCCTGTATATTTCAGAAAAATTATGACATTTCAGAAATTCAAAATGGCCGCCGTGTCATTTCCGGTTTTCGTAACTTTAACCGATTTACTTCGTTTCAACGGGGTATCCGAAGGAGATTGAGTGGTTTAAATGGAATTTTCAACTTTTTTTCAATTTTGCTGCATTTTTACTGCAATAAGGGGTTGATAATCCAAGATGGCGGCCATGTAGATTTTTTTTGCGAAATTTTAACCGATTGACTTCGTTCCAACGGGGTATCCGAATGAGATTGAGGGGTTTATAGGAGTTAGTAGGGTTTTTAGGGGCTTTTGATAAAAATATGGCATAAAAAAAAGACGCGAGCTGCGTGCAGCTCGCGCGCAACGCAACCACTAGTTATACTATATAAAGCTACATTACCACTCACTGACTCACTCATTGACATGCCCTGAGAGACAGAAGGAGTGGAGCTACACCACAATGATGTTCTACGAAAATGTGTATCAACACCAAGTGAGTAGAGGAAAATTATAGCGGTTCTCGAAATCCAAGATGGCGCCGGTGTTGATTTGCGCGTTCACAAACTATGACAGATAGAGGGCGTCCGAGCGTGTCATCCGACTGATTGTAGGCTGGGATTTGGGGAATTGGTGAAAAAAAAAAAAAAAACAAGATGGCGGCCGCGCTATTTCGATTTGAATTTTTCGACTTTTTAGGGTTGTCTTTGGCGGATTACTTTGTTTTACGAAACTCGCAAGTTGGCAACACCGAGTATAGGGGTGGGTAGCCTATATCCTTGAGGCTGTGGCGGCCATTTTGTAAAAGTCATGGTTTTTACACTTTTTTCCAATCCATTTTTAGGATAGATGGCAGCATTTTAGGGGGTCGAGTTGTACCGAGCGGTTGTGTGATTCGATGAGGAGTGTTGCTTGGTTTAGAAATTTTCCCCATTTTTAGGGTAATTTCCGAGATTTTCCCCAAAAACATGAAAAGTAGAAATAATGACATTTTGAATAGAGACTTGGGCTGCATAGGAGCGTTGGCCTCCCCCGAATGACATTTGACCATTTTCGTAACTTTTCGTTGGCAACCCCGAGAGACTTGCAACTTTTTAGTTTTTGGGACTTTTTGACTTTGGCGGATTAATTTGTTCTACGAAACTCAAAAGCTGGCAACACCGATTATGCAGAACGATAGCCTATATCCTTGAGATTTCAGAAAAATTATGACTTTTTAAAAATCCAAGATGGCGGACGGCGTGGTGGCCATTTTGTAAAAAGTTTACGATTTTCGAAAAAATCACGATTTTCAAACCGAAATATCGGGTAGTTGGCAACCCCCTACCTGGATGAATTGTAAGGACCGGTTGTGCAGTTGGTAAAGGAGTGTTGCCTGGTTGAAAATTTTTCCCCATTTTTAGGGTAGTTTCCCCGCTATCTCTCGGGAACGTGAAAAGTAGAAATAACGACATTTTAAATTAAAATTTCCACTAGCTGGCAAGATTGGGCCCACCCAAATGACATTTGATCATTTTCGTTCCCCGCAGCTGGCAACCCCACATGCTATAGGAGTTTGAATTTTTCAGTCAGACCCGACTTTGGCGACTTACTTTGTTCTACCAAGTTTAAGGTATGACTACCGTTCTTTCACTGACAGGTAGCTTGTATCCTGTATATTTCAGAAAAATTATGACATTTCAGAAATTCAAAATGGCCGCCGTGTCATTTCCGGTTTTCGAAACTTTAACCGATTTACTTCGTTTCAACGGGGTATCCGAAGGAGATTGAATGGTTTAAATGGAATTTTCAACTTTTTTTCAATTTTGCTGCATTTTTACTGCAATAAGGGGTTGATATTCCAAGATGGCGGCCATGTAGATTTTTTTTGCGAAACTTTAATCGATTGACTTCGTTCCAACGGGGTATCCGAATGAGATTGAGGGGTTTTTAGGAGTTAGTAGGGTTTTTAGGGGCTTTTGATAAAAATACGGCATAAAAAAAAGACGCGAGCTGCTTGCAGCTCGCGCGCAACGCAACCACTAGTCAAAATATATAAAACTCTTTTGAAGCTGACAGAGAATCAACGCACAGCCTAAACTATAAGTCCTAGAGGTATGAAATTTGGAAGGTAGTATTCTTATGTAGTGTAGGGGTGCACTAAGAAAGGAATTTTGAAAAGTCGCACCCTAAAGGGTAGAACGCGAGCAACGACGCGGGCGACGGCTAGTTGTATAAAAAAAACTTACTAATCATACTTTTTCACTTGTACACAATCACAACACAATAAGGCACTATATTCGAGTAAAACCATAAAAAATCCAAGTTTTACGACAAAACTAAATCACATTCCACATTCACTTTGACCTAGTAAACTATAAAGTCCATTTTACACGGCAAATGGAGTTATAATTAGACAAAACAACTCGACGATGGAGCTGAATGAATACTACCGTGGGTTTGGTTAAACCTTGGTTCAGTAAGGGCGGGTTTACATGGCGCTTGCGTGGTCAGTGCCTGCCTACTGCTTACTGCTTTTTAACAGACTTAAAAAAACGAGGAGGTTCTCAATTCAGTTGTATTTTTAATGTTTCTTACCTCACAACTCAGTCATTTTATACTTCCAGATTGGTCCCATCATTTTTTTAGCTAAATCGGTTCAAAGGTTTGGGAGTTAAATAGAAATAACTGAAAAAAAAACACGTCATCCACGTACACGACATTGCCTATATTGCTTTTCTGTGGTGTTTAAGATTAATAGAACAGTCCCAATGAACTGCCATCATCATCATCATCATCTGATTATGAAGAATTTTGAAAAGTCACACTCTGGTCTAAAACGCGAGCAACGCCGCGGGCGACGGCTAGTATCATCATCAATATAGAAGCTGACTTAGAATCAACGCACAGCCTAAACCATAAGTCCTAGAGGTATGATATTTGGTAGGTAGTATCCTTATAAATATAGTGTAGGGGTGCACAAAGAAAGAAATTTTCAAAAGTCGCACTCTAGAGGGCAAAGCGAAGGAACGCGAACGCGAGCAACGCTGCGGGCGACGGCTAGTTATTGTATAAGACGCGTCTATGCTAAACCTTGTAGCATAGACGAGTGTATCCATACAAATCAGCGCACACTGGTTTGCTGGGCGTCAGACGTTTCACACCAGATTTACCCACCAAAACTCATTTCCCTGCTCACTGCCGCCTAATCTAAACGCGTCATTAGAAACATAGCTTAGCTTAGCTCTGCTGGAGAAGCACCTTTACAAGCTGCCTATGATGATGATGATTACGCCCGCCATGTAAACCACGCTTAACATACCGTGTATCGTGATTTCTTTCCGCTGTGACTCAGAGAGATAATGGGCCTACATACAATAGTTAGTAGGTACTAAACAAACAAACCTATGTACTTACACTAGTCTACTATCTGTAGGTTTACTAAGAAGCTGTGTGACGTTTCAGTATTCCGGCATTAGAGATCTAAATATTGACTTTAAAGGCGTTGGGTCATTTCAGGTCCCGATTTGCAAACGTTTAGTTAATTTTTACATTAATTTTGTTATTTATAACTTTTACTGGTTTTATCATAATCTATTATGCAGTAGCAGTCGCGAAAACGCAAAATAAAGTAATTATTTTGACGTAAACACCTGTAAATACGATAAACAACATTGAAAAAGACGCATTTTTTCAAATAAAATGTCTAATAACTAATGATTCCCGCTGCTTTATAATGACATTGTTACATTTTCAAAAACTGCATTGTAAGTGTATTGAAACAAACAAAGTTCCATCATTGCAAGTTTAAAAAATATGTGGGACCTGGGCTTCATCCAATTTGCCCCAGACCCTTTAGTTAGGTCAGTATCAGAGGGCTTAGTACGAGTTTTCAGTGTATAGTGTGTGTGTGAAACGTCTGACGCCCAGCACACCAGTGGGCGCTGATTTGTATGGAGACACTGAGCGGATTCTTTGAGAAGCTCGACATGCGAGTACGGGCTTGGTGTAGACCAAGCTTCTCAAAGAATCCGCTCAGTGTCTCCATACAAATCAGCGCCCACTGGTGTGCAGAGCCCGTAGTCTGTGCATTTGTTTTACTTTCGACTCGATTATAGCACACGCAAACGCATTCGCAAAGCGAGAAATTTTGTATGAAACCCGGATAAGCGCCTCTAGCGGAAGATACAAAATTTCTCACTTTGCGAATGCGTTTGCGTGTGCTATAATCGAGTCGAAAGTAAAACAAATGCACAGACTACGGGCTCTGGGCGTCAGACGTTTCACAACAGATTTTCACACCAAAACTCGTACTAGGCACTCTGATAACTTTTTTCGAAAAAGGTGGAAAGCCCTAATTTAGATTATTGTCTCATTTCGACAGGCGTCATGGCTCAGTCGGTAGTAGCTCTGCCTTCCGTGCTGTGGCTCGTGGGTTCGATCCCTACAAGAACAAACATCTGTGTGTTGTAAACATAGATGTTTGTTCTGTGTCTGGGTGTTTCTACGTATTATAAGTATGTATTTACAAAAAAAAAATGTATGTATGTATTCTATCAGCCATGTAGTTTCCATCGTACAAGCTTTGCTTAGTTTGGGACTAGAAGGCGTTGTGTTAAGTGTCCGTGAATATTTATTATTATTTATTATTTATAAATCATTCTTTGTTTATTTTGTTCTAAACAGCTCGAGAGAGATCTAGTTGATTCACTGCGCTTCGACTTTCATTTAATTCAAGGTAGTTTGACGGATAATACAATTTACATTATAATCTTTTTTGCAAGGTTTTTCTTAGTAAATTGAACTTAATATCGGTCAAGGAAACAATAAGATCTTTTTAGTGTTTCATAAGTACTGAATTACGTAGGTTATGATGTTAATTAAAAGTATTTAAGTGTGTATTATATAATTTTATACATACTCGTACGTAGTAAACCTCTCTGTTATGGTAGAACTAAATTCTTTTGTTACAAAAGTGCCATCTATCAGTGAGCGGCAGAACTTAGAAACCAGATTATTAGCTATTACAAGGTAATGTCAATAATTTGGGGGGGGGGAATCTACATATACTTACAAGAATATGGTACTACCTAAATATTTCTCAAAATGATTAATTACGGACTTTATTTTTGGATAAATAAAAAAAAACTTCAAACGCCTACAGCCATCTATCATCGAGCAGCCGAACCACTCTTTTCGTACATTTCAACTAGATGGCGCTGTTCAACTAGTTCCAAAATTCCCCGATAGATGTCACTAGCAAACATGACACAATGCAATAAATACCGTGTCATTGGGTTTTCTTTATATGGTGTGCGTAGTTAATGCGTATGTACATATATGGTAAGATAATGAAAGATATTTGTCGTTATTCCTAGTAACCAACAATGGAGGGTGTATATATATATATATATTAGCATTTGTTTGTTTTACTTGAATAAAAACGGCTTGTGTCAATTACAAAAATATGCAGTTACTAGCAGTCTCCCGCGGCGTTGCTCGCGTTAGAGTGTGACGTTTCAAAATTCCTTTCTTAGTGCGCCCCTACACTATATAAGGAACCTACCCTCCAAATTTCATACCTCTAGGACTTATAGTTTAGGCTGTGCGTTGATTCTATGTCAGCTTCAAAAGAGTTTTATATATATTGATGATTGATGATTGATGATTGATGATAATGTAGCTTTATATGTATAGTATAATGATGATATATGATATATCGATGGCCATATGTTGACACCTCGTATCTATCAAAACCCAAATTTTACAGGAGAGAAAAAACTTCGTAAAATTGGATATAAGTGCTTTAAAAATAAAACAAAAATATAGTTGGTAGATACATATTTTAAATATCTACCAACTATATTTTTGTTTTATTTTTAAAGCACTTATATCCAATTTTACGAAGTTTTTTCTCTCTCCTGTAAAATTTGGGGTTTTGGTAGATACGAGGTGTCAACATATGGCCATCGATATTGATATATGATATATTGATCGATGATGTACATTAGGTAAACTGGTTGATCATCGAACACTTTGGAAGCGCTAGACTATAAAACTATACAAATTGTACTGACAAGCGTAAAAAACGACATTTTAGCAGTTTTTCATAAATAATTTTAGTGAATTTACTTAAGATTTATGTATGTATCTTTAAAATTGTTAAATCAGCGAGCGAGAAGCTGTTTGACGACTGTCAGCATTTTCAAAGTTGCCAAATTGTGACGTTTTTCATAATAGAAGTGTGTAACTTAATACTATTAGTTAAAAAAAAACCACTTACATTCTCTCTATCAACATCCAACTGTGGATTCTTCTTCGGCAAACTCAACCCAGCCCTCTCCACTTTGTACCTTCTCATCTCAGTCTGATACTTCCTCTCCCTCTTCGCGAATACACCCTCTTCCACCTTCAGAATCTTCACCCCTTCCAAGATTTTCGGAGACAGTTTCCCGGGTGGAGTTCTCACAGGTACAACTTCAAAAACGCCATTCTCATTATCTTTCTTAGTGAACACCCCTTCTTCCGCCTCCAGAATCTTCATCCCTTCCAAGATTTTCGGAGACAGTTTCCCGGGTGGTGTTTTCACAGGTAGAACTTCAGAAATGCTCGAATCTCTGTTCGTGAAAGCACCTTCTTCTACCTTCAGAACCTTCACCGCTTCTAATGATTTCGAAGATAGTTTCGTTGGTGGAGATTTGGCAGGTAGAACCTCTGAGACGCCATTTTCAAAGTTCTGGAGCAGTTTTTGGAAGTCTGTTTTCGCCGTTCTGGGGGAGGTTGCGTTGGAAGGTTCAGGGGTGGAAGGTCGGTGGTCGCAGGGTATCTCGTAGATTGCATCCTGGAATGAGAAGACAGTGGTGAGTTCATGACTAGAAGTTGATGTTTGTTCTGTGTCTGGGTGTTACTATGATAACTATACTATTATAAAACTGTAAAAAGCCAATAACTAAAATTAAAGATAATGAATAAACTAAATACACAGATCTACTAAATAAACGATTCTGATTCCGAAAATCGAGTTTGTCTGTTTGTTTGTTCGCGCATCACGCCTAAACTACTGGACCAATTTCAATGAAACTTATACCATTCAGAAGCCCTTTTTCCGGATTGAAACATAGGCTATATTTTATTGAAATTAAAGACGTGGATTCTTAGATACAGCTTGAACTCTCTAAACCAAAAGCAGCCTTTGACACGAGGTTCATCGTATGCTGGTTGACAGATATTTTTTGGTGGAGAGTTACACACGCGTACGAAGTTGCGAGTATCAGCTAGTACATACATACATTTATACATCCTCACAAACATTGGCGATATCGAAATCGGCGGAATCTATTTCCGTCCGAGATGCGACTATCTGTGCCCCAGTGACATTTATCGAGCGTTACCTAGCTAAGACCCCGCGTTAGACGATGAACTAGGTTAAGCAAAGCTTAGAATAGTCAATATTTGGAGAGACCGCTAGGCTATGTTTAGCATTATCGACATAGCAAGCGTACTAAGACACCTTCATATTAAGATGTTAAAAAAATTGTGACATTTATTTTTATTTTTTTATTTAATTGAATAATTAAATAAAATAATAAAAATATAACTTTTTTAACATCTCAAATGGAGTTGGGCAGGACATATTGCAAGGCGTGGTGATAACAGATGGAGTAAGGCGACCACTGAATGGTGGCCAAGACGCGGCTACAGAAACATAGGACGTCCGGCAGCGAGATGGGCAGACGACATCGTCAAAATAGCAGGCCGTAAATGGGAGAGACTAGCACAGGACCGCGGTGGATGGCACAAACTTGGGGAGGCCTATGCCCAGCAGTGGGTAAGGTCGGGCTGTGGATGATGATGATGATGAAGGTATTTGAGTACGCTATGTTTTTGAACACCCGACCAAACAGTACAAGAATAAAATTTACTGCGTTGTTCCATTCCGAGGCCCTTTTTCCGGATTGAAACATAGGCTATATTTTATTGAAATTAAAGACGTGGATTCTTAGATAAACTAGTGTGCTGGGCGTCAGACGTTTCACACCCACACTATACACTGAAAACTCGTACTAGGCCCTCAGTGTTGATCTCTACCCTTCAAACCGGAACACACCAATACAAACATCACAGGACATCAGACTTCTATAACACGACACGACCTACCCCACATTACGACATAGGTTACTGACTTAAGCCATATTGATCTGCGGTTTCTAAGACATCTTGTGTTACGTAAATAAATACCTATTGTCCTCGTCAGTGCAGCGAGTGACAAGTTTAGTGTAGAGGTGCACTAAGAAAGGAATTTTGAAAGTCGCACCCTAGAGGGTCTAGAACGCGAGCAACGCCGCGGGCGACGGCTAGTATTTTATTGAAATTAAAGACGTGGATTCTTAGATAAACTAGTGTGCTGGGCGTCACACGTTTCACACCCACACTATACACTGAAAACTCGTACTAGGCCCTCAGTGTTCATCTCTACCCTTCAAACCGGAACACAGCAATGCAAACATCACAGGACATCAGACTTCTATAACACGACACGACCTACCCCACATTACGACATAGGTTACTGACCTGAGCCATATTGATATGCGGTTTCTAAGACATCTTGTGGTGCGTAAATAAATACCTATTTTACGTAAATAAATACCTATTGTCCTCGTCAATACAGCGACTGACAAGTTTAGTTGGGATTTTCTTTACCATCTCAAAAGTTATGAATCGAACAGGATTTGAATATGCAACCTTCCCCTTAAGATTAAGGACACTGACAATTAAAGATATACCATCATTGAACTTATTTATGAAAAATCGTAAACAATGTTGTGTGCAATAACATTGCACAAGGTTCAGCGTAAATATCATTTTGATCCAAACAAGTTTTCCGACCAAAATTTTTTTTTTTTTTTTTTTAATTTATTTATAATGTTATTGCACGCAACATTGTTGTTTGCGATTTTTCATAAATAACTTCCAGAAATGTTCAAATGTGCGAGCGAGAAGTTGTTTCAGTTTCTTTATTTGCTTGAAATAGGTACACAAGAGGTGGTAAATAAAATTTTTAATTAGATCCATTATTTCGCTATTTTAAGATGATATCATGCGAAAAATTTTACAAATGATTTAGGTAGGTCTAATAACAACTATACAATTTTACTTCAACTCCATGAATTCACGAAATTGCATTGTGTGAAAATGTCCATGCATATTTATTTTTGCGCTTACTCCATCACCTTTTCTCACAAAAAAAAAGGTTAGAAGTCGCCGGTACTAGTTTTAACATGCTATGCCGTTTTTTAAATTCAAATTCAAATCGTATATTGCACTTATGTTGTTTTAGAGATGTTGTACAAAAGGTAGTGTATCAAACATAAACCCTGTAAGGGGACAGCAATTTGTTCAGGTACAGATAGGCACTAGGTGGCATATTGATGTAATATCTAGTTTTAAATATTTTAATAATTCTCATCTAGAAACTCGTGCAATGAATAAAAACAGTTTTTTTATTAAATACTTTTTTTAACATATTTTTGAATTTTATTTGTACATTCTCGTTTTGTAATATCTTATTAGATTCAGGTTTCAAAGTTTCACTTTCTACGGAACCACAGAGCCCTCATGGGTTCCAAACAGGTAGTTTCTTGATAGCGTTAAAACCGGTCGCGTTTCCGGTGTTACTCCAACATGACCGGTTAAAAACTGATTTGGAAAGAAAACAAAATTACTAGTAGTTCGCCCCGAACTGAGATCTCATGATGGTCGGAGGCTAACAAAACCCAAACAATTTTTATTGACCAATGGTTGTAACAAACTTTGCAAATCGCTTCGAAATCGCCGTCTAGCTATGTACCAGTCTTACTTGAACTACAAAATCATTGAAACTCCAAGAAATGGTAGCTCACGTTATACTGGGTTTGCCAATTTTATAATTTTTACAACAACTCAAAAACTATGAGACCTAGAATCAAAATAAAAACTGTTTTGGAATTTCTATACAAAACCCTATCATATGACACCCCACTTGATATTATTGTACGACTTTTTTTTTTTACTCCCTTTGGACCCTCATAACTTCACGACCCCTTGACCGATTTACTTCATTTAACAAACCAGTAAAACTTAAGAGTACTATCCGTATACCTACCAAATTATGTGAAGATTGAATAAGCGGTTCAAAAGATCTCGTCGAACAAACATACAAAGCATATTTGCCCAAGTTGTCACTAAGATCTCGTTCACTTCGCTCACTCGATCAACTAGTATTTGTTCTAGAGTAGGTAAGATAATGTTTATTTCCAAAATAACATAGAGCCACACACACACTTGACTATAATTATTAATATATATATATATATATATACAGGGTGTTACCAGACCACTTCCGAAAACTTGGAGGTTCCAATCAGACCATGATACTGAAAACATTAAGCGAAAAAAATCGCGAAAAAAAAATTGACTTGACTATCTCTTTTTAATTTTTTTTCTAGTTACATACACACAGTACAACATAATAAGACATATCTACCTAATTATCTCATTTAAAAAAGCAAAAAAACAAATAAAATAAATAAAGCAGCAATGTACACGCAGCACGCAGATTACGTCTACTACAGCATGAACAGCTGAGAGTTCATCGCGGGTCATTCAAGTACGCGACGTGCGTGCGACCTACGTTAGTACCTACCTACGTTAGTAGGCACTTACGACACAGAATAAATAATAGTACTACGCCTCGACCTTACCTACGTGAATGCGTACATTGCGGGCTGGTGAAATAAATACAAATCTTTAAACATTGTTTTCTCCGGCTATAATTATTTTTCAGGATAACTGATTTTTTTTTGGTTGGGTTTTGGTGTGCTGTAGCTCCCCCTTTCGTTTTCGGAAGTGGTCTGGTAACACCCTGTATATATATTATAGTATATATATATATATACTAGCCGTCGCCCGCGGCGTTGCCCGCGTTAGAGTGTGACTTTTCAAAATTCCTTTCTTAGTGCACCCCTACACTATATAAGGATACTACCCTCCAAATTGCATACCTCTAGGACTTATAGTTTAGGCTGTGCGTTGATTCTCTGTCAGCTTCAAAAGAGTTTTATATATATTGATGATATATGATATATAAATATAATAATTATATAATATATGTATATACTACGTATACCGTAAAAGGCAGCAACAAATTGGTTTTGGATCGTTTCCTTCCGTGCTAGTTAAAAACTGGTAGGTATACCGAAACATACCATCTGTTATAAGAATGCGTATCACTAAAACAAACAATACTTTGAGTATTGGCCCTCAAAACTCACTGCGACAGTTACAGAACGGTTCAGCTGTGAGCAGTTATTTTTAACTGGTGCACGGGGGTACTAAGCTATGGACTCGATTTTGGAACTAAATTAGTTATTAACATTAAATGTTAATAAAAAAGGGTATGTAGTTGAAAAATAAATCGGATATAGTTATTAAAACCCAAGAACCTTTGTGATGTAAGGTTAAAAAAGCCCTTAATAACCAGCTTCACTATAAAAGCTAATGTAACATGAGCTTCCAGATATCAGCGCTATACGGACATGATGTCCGCATAGCATTTATGCTGAGCATACCCCCTTTGCCTTAACGAATTGAAATGTTATTCGTTCTAACTGGGTACATCTATGTTTCGCATGCACATTATGTACCTACCTATACCTAGCTGTCTAAGTACGAGTAGCTTACTAATTTATGTATAAGGCAATAAACGATTTTTCTTCTTCTTCTTCTTCTTCCATTTGTAGGGTTGTTAATGACGATACGGTTCAGGTTAGCCTGGATGCTTAGTTGTAATTTTTATTAAATTTTGCTAATTCAGAATTAACTTTAGTTAACCTATAGTTTGTTTTCGTGAGCATTTGTGTGCGCGATTTTAGCGCATGTGTGAAAAGATATTAGTAGAAGTTCTTCCGAAGAGATTTTATAGCGAGTCGCTATATTCGCTAAAGTCCTTTAACCTTCGAAAAACTCCAATAATCTCTGTATGTCCCGATAATAGTAGCCACAATGACGGAGACTCGTTGTTTTGAACCTTAATCCAACGATAATACAGTCCTAATTACAAATTTTAAGAAAAAGCACTTTTAGCGCGCTTGCACGTCGCGTTCAGCGTTTTGTTTGTCTCCTGTAATTTGAGTCCAGTGTTGATTACTTCAAGCCGGATCAATCTATATTTATCCTTCCCCATTTCGTATGTGTAGTTATTTTCGTAATGGTGTTTTGAGTGGACTAGTTATATCGAACAATTTCCGTCTGTTTTCGCTCACCAAAATTAGGATAACGGCACAAACTTTTTTTTCACACGTTCTGTGTTATTTTTACCGTTTCGGATCACCATTTTATTTTATTGATTACCGGAAGATACTTTTCTTTCTTTGTTTGCAGAGCCCACAGCGTAAGCAAGCAAGTTCACATGAGCCAACACTGGTGACGGAGTTTTTAGGCCGCGTTTACGCCTCCGTCGTGGCTTAACGACTGCTAGAGCCGAGACAGACAGTTTAACATGCCCTCCGAAGTCCGAAGCACGGAAGCGATCAGATGTAAATGCAACTAACGGTCACCCATCCAAATAGTAACCGCGCAGAACGTCGCTTAACCAGTGAAGATTGACCAGATTAACCAGTGAAGTTCTCAACAACCTTTATGAGGGCTCTTTTGTTCACTCTACTTAATACTCGTACTTCTATGTTCGTTATTTCATCCGTTTGACTTATCCATTCCATTCTTCTCCAACACTACAAACCTACTCCATCTAAAACTATGTCGGGGAACTACTAGTTTTAGATACCAGACACTGGTAGTTCTGACACTGATGCAATGCAACCATCGATCGAGGTTGCCGCTTCCGGTTTTTGTTGTAGATAGTAGGTATACGATAAGTCGATTGCCCAATATCGGACCACGCGAAATGAATGCATTCACAATCGGGCGTCCACGTTTATGGCCCGTACGCTGATTTACTTCTCAAGCATTGATCCGGACTCAAGCATAAACTTTTGTATGAAAATCTCTACTCAAATCTATGCTTGAGTAACAATTTCTTCATCAGCAGGAAAGTAAGGTATTACATACTCTTGTAAAAGACCCCGTCGGGTCTTACCTTACTTTCCAGCACCTAAAACTAGAAAGTAGAGTATATTCCCGTGAACTCTCAAAACCGAACATTCTAGAACTCTTATGGTCGAATACTCAAACGCCGCTCAATTTAAGTTCACGCTTAAATTATTGCCATCTCTTACTAATGAGTAATGTCAAACAGAGGCAGAGCAATTTTAAGTGGTGCTAAAATTTGTATGACGTTTCAGTATTCCAGCCTTAGTTCCTAAAATTCCCAAGAAATTCCGGTTCTTCGTGACAGCATCGGCTCTGAGTTTCTGTTTATTAATATTCTGTGCTATACCAACTCGTGTAAGGTAGGTATTGTTTCTGTTCTAGTAGTTCACCCCGAAGTATTAAAGGGTCTGGGGCAAATTCGATGGAGCCCAGGTCCCACATTTTTTTTAAACTTGCAACTTTGTTTGTTACATTACAATACACTTACATTGCAGTTTAAAACAATTTAAGTAACTATGTCATTATAAACCAGCGAGAATCATTAGTTATTAGACATTTTACTTGGAAAAATGCGTCTTTTCCAATGTTTTTATCGTATTTACATGTGTTTACGTCAAAATAATTACTTTATTTTGCGCTTTCGTGGCTGCTATTGCATAATAGATTATGATAAAACAAACAGAAGTTATAAATAACAAAATTAATTTAAAAATTAACTAAATGTATGCGCAAATCGAGACCTGAAATGCCCCAACGCCTTTTGGGTCATTTCTCAGCCCGGACTCCAGAGTTGTATATTCGAATACTCCAAGCAAAACCAAATGCGCACTGAAACGAAGTCTCACAAGAAACAGTTCCGCCCACTTATCGACTTTCCCTGCGCACACACGCGATCGATAGAAAACGTCATTGTTTCACTCTATGACGTCACAGCTCTTGGCGTTTCAGGTCATTGGCTTCTTTTTCAGACGGTTTAAGCATGACGTCACTTAACGTGATCTTATCAATGAGACGTGCTGTTGTTTTCTTATTGATAAGACGCGGTACAATGCTTAGAGGCACAATGCCTTATACACCCAACGTGTGACGTCATAGCAGATTTTATTCCCTTAATTTGATTAGACAGATCATTTTAGATCATCGTCGACGGATTAGAATTTAGAATTTGTTTATTTGACTAATCTATTAGAAAAAAAAAGAAAGACAACATAGAAAAGTAAGCAATTAACAAGAAAAAGCATAATAAGAAAGTAGGTAGGAAACGTTACAATAGAAAAAGAAGAGTATTTCCTTGTGAAAGTGCTGTCAAATATGTCCTCCCGAACGGAGGTAGGGAAGCAGCGCTGGTCTTCAGACTAGGCTTCAAACTCGAGCCATTCTAAACCTCACGCCAGTGTCAATACAGCGCATTGTGCATTATAAGCTGATGCAAGTGATCGTGGCTCTCCATAGACGAAGTACTTTCGTTCATGCGCCTGTCCGTGATGGCATGAACACCACTTGCCAATTTGGTTATGTAACATACACACATCGTCTGATAATAATTTTATCAAATTAGAATCTTTATTGAGACTTGGGTCAATGTGTTAGGAATAGAAAAACTTATTAAAGGTTAGAAATGTTTAATCTGATTATAAATTTATTGGTAAAAAAGAAATACATGTAAAGGGTCTGGGGCAAATTGGACGCAGCCCAGGTCCCATATTTTTTTAAACTTACAATGATGGAACTTTGTTACAATTCGCTTACAATGCAGTTTAAAAAAATGTAACAATTTCATCATAAAGCTGCGGAATCGTTAGTTATTAGACATTTTACTTCGAAACATGCGTCCTTTTTAATGTTGTTTATCGTATTTACAGGTGTTTACGTCTAAATAATTACTTTATTTTGCGTTTTCGGGACTGCTACTGCATAATAGATTACAATAAAATGAACAAAAGTTAGAAATAACAAAATTAATCTAAAAAATAACTAAATGTATGCAAATCGGGACCTGAAATGCCCCAACGCCTTTTAACTTATAGTAATTTTGTCCTCTGGATGAGGTCAAATTTTTTTTTTTAGCAATAACATTCAGGATGCTGTGGTTGCTTCTGTGTAGTCTTGCGCCAGATGGCGTTGGATTCTGTGCGAGCACATGACCAATGAAACATGCTAGTGAACACATGACGAGCACGAGTGTAACCCTCAGGCATGGTAGAGAAATCTAAGATGTCCACCATGCCTGGGTAATCTGGGTATCTTTTAGGGCCTGTAGTTCAATGGTAAAAACTTTTACAAATTTAAAATATTCAGAAATGCAAAATCTTTACGTCTCAGAGTGATGGACGCAGTGCATTGCCTTACAGGGCCCGTCCTCATTGGACTTGCTCTGTGAGGTAATGCATTGTTATAGGCAGAAGTTACCACTTAACATCAGATGAGCTATCAGCTTGTTCCATTACTTTTATCATAAAAAAAATAACATAAAATGCCGAAAATAAAATGTAATTGTTTTTGCAAGTAACCTTTGGAGTTTTGGAGTATGGTTTCAGAGCTGATAAAATATCCTCGTAACATGGAAACGGCTACACCGATTGCACCTTCAACTACCAGCTTCTCACAAAATTAGCATTGTGATCAGATCATTAATTTCGGATGTACTAAAACCAAGTCACACAGAGACAGACACCCTAAAGTCTCAATCTTACAACGCCTTCTTTTCGTTCAGGGATTAAAAACAGATTCTTAAACTCGTTAGACTTGTTTTATCAAACCTGAAACTAAAAATGAACTTTTTTTTACGGCAATTTAACACGCACGATACAAAAAACTGGATATTATAAATAATAAGAGCAAAACACTGTGTCTAGCTCCTCAAGGTCATATTTATGAAGATTCTAATGCCCGTATGCTGTTAAAGAAATCGTTACTCAAGCATTTGAGTAGAGGTTTTCATACAAAAATCTATCTTCTTATCAAACTTGCTTGATACTTAAGTCTTTATAAGTATTTATTTTAAATCATAATAATATATGTATATTGTATATGTATATCAATATATATGTATATAAAACTCTTTTGAAATTGACTGACAATCAACGTACAGCCTAAACTATAAGTCGTAGAGGCATGAAATTTAGAGGGTAGTATCCTTTTATATAGTGTAGGGGTGCACTAAGAAAGGAATTTTGAAAAGTCGCACTCTAAGCGGTCTAAAATTAGGATCAAAGATTTTAACCAAATAATGCGTATGCTGCTACCACGCGAGCAAAACTGCGGACGACAGCTAGTACAATATACATAGATAAACGTTTGGCCACTATCTCACTTGAGGTATTATGCTCAGTTCTTCAAAGATTTAACTCTAAGAAGGACGACGTCATATATGCGATATTATAAACTTTTTGCAACTTTTTATTTTGAGGTGAAACTTAGTAGGTACTGCATATCGTTTAAGTATTCTTTGAAGGTTTCACTTCTACCACGTGTGAATTACACACATGTTTTTTTTTTGTAAATACAACTTTTATTACATAGAATAGATGCAAAGGCGTATTATTGTGATGACTGTATGTACATAGTTTGTGAACTGTATCGGCAGGATGTGAAACCGGCTATCTCAAGGATTAATGCCAGGTGCCTGTTCTAAACATCGTCGATAATATATTGTACCTATTAATGTGTTTTAGTAAGCGAGTAATTTTTCTTTAAACCCTCGATAAAAGTTAATCTTGCAAAAAGGATCTGGGGCAAATTGGATGGAGGCCAGGTCCCACATTTTTTTTTAAACATGCTATGATGGAACTTTGTTTGTTACAATATATAGTTACAATGCAGTTTTTAAAAATGTAACAATGTCATTACAAAGCAGCGGGAATCATTAGTTATTAGACATTTTACTTCGAAAATACGCCTTTTTCAATGTTGTTTATCGTATTTACAGGTGTTTACGTCAAAATAATTACTTTATTTTGCGTTTTCGTGACTGCTACTGCATAATAGATTATGGTAAAGCCAACAAAGTTATAAATAACAAAATTAATCTAGAAATTAACTAAACGTATGCAAATCCCTCATTTTGCTTCGCTGTAGTCGGGTAAAAAGTGACCCCTGACGATGATTTAGATTAGATGTAAAGGTCCATCTTAGGCTGCAGCTGCACTTATCATTAGGTGTGCTGGCAGCCAAATGCTTAGTTTTAGCTCATAAATAAAAATTTAAATATTCTAATTAATAATTAATTAATAATTCAGAGTTGACGAATGATAGGAGTGAGTGGAAGAAGAAAACATGTTGTGCCGACCCCACCTAGCGTGGGATAAGGGCAGGGAAATGATGATGAAATAAAACTCCTGATTATTATTGACCTAATTTCTCCAGTGTCTATAAATCCTAGAGGCATGAAATTTGGAGGGTAGTATCTTTACATAGCGTAGGGGTGCACTAAGAAAGGAATTTTGAAAAGTCGCACCCTAAATAATGCGTATGCTGCTACCACCCAGCCAGTGTCTTGGGCACGCTTGCGATTGCTACTGATTTGGACCAGTTGAGCTATCTATAAATCGTTTGCAACGGTTTGTAGATAGCTCAACTGTTTCATGTGTATTTTGTAAATATTGTAAATACTGTATTAGTTGTAATTTTCTTTGTGAACAAAGTGCAAGGAATTTATTTCTCCATAACAAACACTTTATTGGTTTGGTTTGTAAGGGTTCTAGAACCCGCCTACATTTTCATAGCTGAGCGTACCTATGAATCTGCAATTATTCTGTCATTTGTCACTTGTCAAATCGTTACTTTCTCTATGCACTGTATGTACCTACTTGTTTGTTCTGTACACAGATTTCTAATCTTAGGCCCGTACTCAGCCAGTATGCTGATAAACAAATCGTCACTCAAGCATATATTTGAGACTAGCTGTCGCTCACGACTTTGCTCGCGTGGTAGCAGCATACTAGGGTGCGACTTTTCAAAACTCTTTTCTTAGTGCACCCCTACGCTATGTAAGGATACTACCCTCCAAATTGCATGCCTCTAGGACTTATAGTTTAGGCTGTGCGATTTTTTTTTATGAGCTATAGCTAAGCATTTGGCTGCCAGCACACCTGGTGGTAAGTGTAGCTGCAGCCTAGGGTGGAGCACGCTTAGCTATAATCCACCTATTCACTCTTTTCTTGAAAATTCCTAGGTTATATCTTGCAGGAAATACTGAAGATGGCAGAGAGTTCCACTCCTTGGCAGTTCGCATAATGAAGGTGGAAGCAAAGCGCTTGATTGTCAGTCAGCTTCAAAAGAGTTTTAAATATTTTGAAGATAGAGATTTTCATGAAAAAATCTATGCCTGAGTCCGGATCAGTGCTTGAGCAGCAAACCAGCATACAGGCCTTAGTGCCCATTTTAAATCGATGTGTAATGGTGATACAACATTTTTGAAGATCTTTCTGTATACAATGATGGACGAAATTTTGCGCGATCACTATTTGGGTGACCGTTAGTGGCATTTACATCTGAGCACTTCCGTATTTGAGAGGGCACGATGAACTGTCCCGACTCTAGCAGTCGTTAAGCCACGACAGACTAAAAACTCCGTCACCAGAGTTGGCCACTAACTCATACTAACTTAATGTGAGATAACAAGAACTTTTCGCAATGTTATTTTTTTTTTCTTTTATTTATTTAACAAAACCCACAGCCCTTAATACTATTAAATAATATCTTACTAGACTAGTCCTATGACCAATTACGGATTTACTTTTTATAACATTGTTATCTGAGGGGTGATAACGAACAAATCTGACAGCCTCCGCGTTAAGTTAGCATGGTGGATACACACGTACGTACATGCTCGAGATCGACTATAATCATCGAGCATACGTGTGTATTCACCATAACATTTTTTTAATTATATAGCGCGTCAACGTCAGCTTGACTGTCGAACGTTATAGCGTCACCACGCAGTGTATGTGAGACGTTCACGATTGTCATATTTATTCATTACTAGTAGTTCGCCCCGAACTGAGATCTCGTGATGGTCGGAGGTTAATAAAACCCAAACAATTTTTATTGACCAATGGTTGTAATAAACTTTGCAAATCGCTTCGAAATCGCCGTCTAGCTATGTACCAGTCTTACTTGAACTACAAAATCATTGGAACTCCAAGAAATGGTAGCTCACGTTATACTGGGTTTGCCAATTTTATAATTTTTACAACAACTCAAAAACTATGAGACCTAGAATCAAAATAAAAACTGTTTTGGAATTTCTATACAAAACCCTATCATATGACACCCCACTTGATATTTTGCTACAACTTTTTTTTTTTACTCCCTTTGTACCCCCATAACTTCACGACCCCTTGACCGATTTACTTCATTTAACAAACCAGTAAAACTTAAGAGTACTATCCGTGTACCTACCAAATTTTATGAAGATCGGATGAGCGGTTTAAAAGATCTCGTCGAACAAACATACAAACATACAAAGCATTTTCGTCCAAGTTGTCATTAAGATCTCGTTCGCTTCGCTCACTCGATCAATTAAGAAACTGGTGTGCGTAGATCCAGACGTGATATCCACACGGGTCCACTGGGGTATAACGTGGACCGGTCACGGCTCAGCGGATGAGAACTTGGAAATTGTCGTGACTGAGATTTCTTTGAGACCGTATTCGAAAACAAAAGTCAGGTCTAATCGAGATTCAAGAGGGTCATTGACAGTTTATGAACGCCGCCGCGGACATAAAAACATAATACGAATTACGAAGATCACTTTTGATTCAAGCATATTTCTAGTATCCAGGAGAATTATGGATGCAAAAAGCCCAAAATAGACAAGAGTGTCGTTTGAGGGAGAAGGCTTATGCCCAGCAGTGGGATACTACATGCTGCCTATGATGATGATGATATTTCTAGTGTCGCTATATTATTGCAATAACATTGCACAAGGTTCAGCATGAATATCATTTTGATCCAAACAAGTTTTCTAAACGAAACGTAGAAAATAACGGTCGGAAAACTTGTTTGGATCAAAATGATATTCACGCTGAACATTGTACAATGTTATTGCACACGACATAGCTTACTATTTTTCATAAATAACTTCAGTTATAATCTTCAGAGATGTTGAAATGTGTGAGCGAGAATTTGTTTGACGCTTATCAGTGTCATTATGTCGAAATTGGTAGTTAACCTCGGGGTCACAGCGAAATTAATTAAACAATGTTATTGCCTTACTGATGCTCACCTACTTTTAAATAAGTAGGTAAGAACTAGAAACTATAAATTGATAAGGAAATAGGTGCACAAACTTATGGTCTATCTTATAAAAAGTTAGAGCAGACATTATGTCTTGTTTATCATACGTAATCAGGACATAATGTCTACTCTAACTTTTTATAAAATAGGGGGATGGTGTTTAACTGAGCCTCAAATTCTTCTAGCTAAACGTATATTGTCTACCGCATCGTCGCTTAACATAAGGACCTTAGCGTGCTTTTCCAGCAGAGCTTAACTAAGCTACGTTGCTAAGGATGTGATTTAAATCCACCAATAGGGATTATTTGTTTTCATATTAAACTACTAGACTGTCGCCCGCGGCTTTGCTCGCGTGGTAGCAGTAAATCTTTGATCCTAATTTTAGACTTTTCAAATTTATTTTCTTAGTGCACCCCTACACTATATAAGGATACTATACAACCCTCTAAATTTCATGCCTCTACGACTTATAGTTTAGGCTGTGCGTTGATTGTCAGTCAACTTAAAAAGAGTTTTATATTATTATATTTAGAGATAATAAAATTAAATGTTATGTTCTAAATAGAGCCAAAGCCCACTCACACAAGGATAACGTTATTTTTAACGTTGCATTGAGGTAAATAAGATAGGTACCCAATTATATATGAATTTCCATGACGTAATGTCTACCATAACCTATACCTAATATAGAATACTAGCCGTCGCCCGCGGCGTTACTCGTGTTCTACACTTTAGAGTGTGACGTTTGAAAATTCGTTTCTTAGTGCGCCCCTACACTATATGAGGAACCTACTCTCCAAATTTCATACCTCTAGGACTTATAGTTTAGGCTGTGCGTTGATTCTCTGTCAGCTTCAAAAGAGTTTTATATATGTATATTGATATATTGATGATGATAAAATATTGAATATTGATAAAATATTGATGATGATGATTGATGATGATT
Source organism: Eulithis prunata (assembly GCA_918843925.1). Lineage (NCBI taxonomy): Eukaryota > Metazoa > Arthropoda > Insecta > Lepidoptera > Geometridae > Eulithis > Eulithis prunata. Next base: position 1,077,785 of record OU974035.1, read on the forward strand.
AATCATACTTCATCCGTTTTTGTAAATAAAATATTCATAAATAGTCACAAACTAAGCAGATCTTTTACTATGAGAACTAGATTGCTGATAAGCTCTCGTGGCTAGGCTTGCTTAGCCAATCTTTACTGATTATCTAAGTTAAGCAACGTTCTGTGCGGTCACTATTTGGATGGGTGACCGTTAGTGGCAGAGCGCTTCCGTGCTTCGGAGGGCACGTTAAACTAGCATTCGTTAAGCCACTACGGAGGCCTTAAGGCGGCCTAAAAACTCCGTCACCAGAGTTGGCCACTAACTCATACGAGCTTGTTTTTTTTATGTATTATAAGTATGTATTTACAAAAAAAATATGTATAAGTATTTTATCAGCGATCTAGTTCCCGTAATACAAGCATTGCTTAGTTTGGGACTAGAGAACTTGTGTGTAATGTCCAATAATATTTATTTATTTTTGCCACACAAATGTTTGTTCTCAGTGGTGATCGAGCCCACGACCCACAGCACGGAAGGCAGAGCTATTACCGACTGAGCTGTGACGTCTGCAAATATAAGATAACCAGCTGTGTCTGCAACTGTGGGATCCACTGTGACTCAGTCTTGGAGCAATGCACTATGACGCTGTGTAAGTATGTACAGTCAGCGCAGATTTTATTGTACCACCACTACCAAGGCTTTTTTGACCGTCTGTTCTTAGTCACTGTTGGTGGCTAGGTAGTTGTGGTAATAATCTATTGATGTAAGGGTTATAAAAGATTAAAAACTTGAAAAACCGACTTCAGTTTGATACAGCTTCATCATCAGGTGATGATGATGATGATGATGATGATGATGATGATGATGATGATGGTGGTGGTAGTTCATTGGGTTTGTTCTGTTGGTCATAAACACCATTGAAAGGTCACAGGAAAGCAAAATACGAAATGTCGTGTACGTGGATGGCGTGTTTTTTCCAGTTATTCCTATTTTACGCCTAACTACAGAACCGATATTGATAAAAAAATTATGCGTCCAATCTGGAAGTATAATACCCTTTCAGATAAAAAACTAATTCTTCAAATCGGTTCATAAGTGACGGAGTTATGGGATAACAAACATTAAAAAGCGACTAGGTACTGAAAATCACGCTCTAAGCTAAAATAAGTTCAAAATCACCAAAAAATCACATTTTGATCGGAAAACTTGTTTGGATCAAAATGATATTTGCGCTGAACCTTGTGCAATGTTATTGCACACAACATTGTTTACGATTTTTCATAAATAACTTTACAAATGTTGAAATGTACGGACGAGAAGTTAGACGCTTGTCAGCGTCTTCATTTATTATTATTTTCTAGCGATTGTACATACAAAAAACTTGGCCACATAGGCAGGTATTGATGCCGGCGAATGTACCGCGTTAGTTTACAAAATATATTACTCATAATAATATGATGTTATATGAACTTGCACTATTATTATGAGACAACGGCAAGTAGAGCGTGTAATACACTCGAGAGTAACAACTACTGGACATCTACAAAAGCTTATCTTGGCAACCATAAATGCTAGCTTAGCGATATAAATAAATATAAATATTCACGGACACTTAACACAACGCCTTCTAGTCCCAAACTAAGCAAAGCTTGTACAATGGATACTAGATGGCTGATAGAATACATACATACATTTTTTTTTTGTAAATACATACATACTTATAATACATAGAAACACCCAGACACAGAACAAACATCTATGTTTACAACACACAAATGTTTGTTCTCAGTGGGGATCGAACCCACGACCCACAGCACGGAAGGCAGAGCTACTACCGACTGAGCCATGACGCCTGTCAAATTAACACTTTCATGTCTCAGAGTGGTGGGCGAAGTGCAATGCATCACAGGGGACGTCCTCAGTGGACGTGCTCGGTGAGGCAATGCAGCGTTATAGGCAGTGGTTATCACTTAATATCAGATTGGCCATAGGCTTGTTACATTTAGTTGTATAAAAAAAACTTGGAATGTTATCTGTGACCTGGATTAACACATCTAGGCTACTTTATCGGGGAAAATGAGCAGGGCCAAAGGGAACACAGACGAAGTCGCAGACGGAAGCTAGTAAAAAAATATAAAAACATACCTCTTTCACATCCTTGACTCGTACATCTTCCATACTCTTACTAACATTGACTTTCATAATTGTTCCATAACTATTCTTCCGTTCACCACTGATATACGGCTCATCATAGATATGCTCATCGATATAAAACTCCGAGCTCCGGCATCTACAGTCTAAATGACACTTAAACTCTTTCCCTCCATTCTCTTTACACTTAGCACACGTTCCGTTAACAAATTTTAAGTTCTCCAAAGACTTGTTACTACAAGAACAGCTTTTAAGATTCTGGTTCGAGTCGAACTCTGTGCTTAATCTTGTGTAAGGTAAACTTGACATGGAATTGTAATTCCCGACACAGTTAAGTCGTTCCAGGCAGTTTTTAAAAGCGGAGTCATTTTGATTCGGTAGCAACGTTCTTTGAGTTATATCTAAGATCTCTGTACATAAATAGTGAACTTCCTTAGGCTTCTTTTGGCTCAAGTTTTCTTCAGCGATATCATATATGTTGCTATCCTTTTTAGCCATGGTTTCTCTCTTCATCAAAACCTGTTCGAGCTTTTCTAACTTCCGTTTCGTGTCTTTTTTCTCATTCTCCGGTATCGTTGGAATGTTAAATGTTCGCGGTGGCTTTTTCGGAGGTGGACCGGATGGTAGCGGCTGTTTCAAAGCCTTTTTTAACGTATCTGTTAGCACCAAATGAGGGTTTTTACGTTCTAACTTCATCGTCTCACTTGATCCAGCAAAATCTTCCATGATGTCTAAATTATTACTTTCTAGTTCAGTCTTAACTCTTTCCTGCGTTGATTTATCTGGTTCAGCTTCCCTCTCCAATTGGTCGGTGATCTTCTTGACACGGTTATCTTCTTCTAAGTTCTCTGTTTCAGAGCTGACTCCGCTGTCGGTCATCGCCTCACCTTTATCTTCTTTCTTCGGCTTGATGACTTGAGAGTACTGGGCTAGGATATGGGGGGGGACATTTTTATCTGGTATCGAGTTGATCAGAGCAACTTCCTTCACTTCCCCGACAACTTGAAAGTTTTCTTTTTTCATCTGTTCGTCGAGGAAGTTACCGAGTCGTTTCAACCTGTCTTTGCTGAGTTTTCTGTCCATTTTGAGTGTTTCTGGGCGTCCGTTGCAGCTGCCAGCGCGTTTGTGGCTGGTTATTTGAGCTCTGTCGCAGCGGAAGGCGTGGCTGCGATGGAGTTTCTTACCGGGATCGCTGGCCTGGCGGGATAATGACGGCTTGGCGTCGGAAACGCGTTTCACGTCACTTTTGTGTAAATAACTGCGGTTGGGCTCGGGTGAATCGTCACTGGAGGCGCTCGATTCGACACTACTGATACCAACGGCGTACTTCGTCGTAATGCAGGAATTTTCCTTAACCCTTTCACAATCATTTTTGAGTTTGTACAGTTGGGAGACTTGTTTCGCTGGTGCGGGTATCTCGGCGCTCAAGTTCTCGAATTTACTTTTTATAGCTTGCACTCGGGTCGTTTGCGATAACATTATTTCACAATATCAGAAGACATTTTTGATCAAACACAGTTCAATGTCTACGCTAGCACTCACACATTTTGTTCTCATGACTTATAAAGAAACTAAAACAATGTTTTGAAAATCTGTCTTGTTTTTTTTTCACAACTCCGGACCGGGCAGAGAACAAAAACAAATCGGAACCACGATTACCCACAGCTGTTTTAGTTTTCGCACAAAACACGGTTACAAGAAACTCTGTAATTTGGTGATTGTGAAACTAATTTGATAATTTTCACGGTGATTTCACTGTTTTGAAATCGTTTGAAACAAACACCGAATCGTTGTAAAGTTTACAAAACAGTTGGCCCGCTACGCAGCGCACGTAGGTACCTACCTACTCTACTCGACTCGACTCGACAACGGACCGAGCGACCGAGCGAAGCGAACCCGAAGAGTGTTGCTAGCTCAGTAACTTCAAAATGTGCTAAATTTTTTTTTAATCTGTAATTTTTTTTAGGTACGTTAGATAAGGTATAGATAGGTACCTAGTGTACCTACACTACCTGCCTTACAAATAAATAAATAGGTAGGTAGGTACTTGTAATTTTTCTGACATGGAAATTTACCTAAGTCTTCTTCATAACTTTCCAGGAAAAAGGTTTTCTAGCTTTTTAAATCCCACGATTTCTATAATTCTGTTTTGCCGATGCTGCATCATGGTGATGATACATGCAGATAGGGCGCTGCGCCTTCAGGTGCGTGGTTGGCAACCACAAACCTGAAGGCGCAGCGTAAAATTTTATTTTACCAGTTGAATGTTTCTGTCAAAAACTGTCTCACCGCCATCACAGTTACTTACAGATTCTTAATTGTTACTTTATCATATTTTTTATGAAAATAAGTAGGTGTACTTTCTAGTGCTTAATTTCTAGTTCTAAATCGAATAAGACCTAGGAGCAACCTGTACCTTTATTATTGAATAAATAACTTTGTAACAATGTCATTCGAATTTGAAAATAAATAAATTAAATTATTATATTCAAAAAGAAAATTAAAAATTAAGGCCTATTACTCTACCTGAGTAGTACATCATAAAACACAGCTAAATATTAATTGTGTTATGTTCAGTGGGCACCTACCAAGCATTCTTGAAATGTCGCTAGATCTGGCAATAAAATAATCTGTTGGTAATACTAAGAGCGAGCATGGCAAGTGTAGCAAGTGGCAGGGTATTGCTTATAGCAACACCAAGACAATTGTCTCGTAAGCTGCCATCTAGTGACGAGTAGTTATGACTACTGCTTTATTTTTCCATCTACCAATGAGTAGCAGTACTATATTACAACATGGGTAAAAAATAACGGTGGTGATTTTTATCTGAACATATAGATGGCGCTCTAAGCTTCAAAAAACCTACATTTTATAAAATGTGGGAAATAATTTTATCATGATAAAATCGTACGTAGCGACGAAATTGCTGCTACACCGTCACAGGCGATTCGTTAAATAATTAATTAATTTATTTATCAAACTAGTGAGGTTTGCGTGACTAAGTAAAAGATTTAAAAAAAAAATCACAACTCCTAAACTATTTTATTTTCGTAGGACATACTTTGAGATATAATGAATAGTCAGGACGACTGCCATACAATAAAAAATTGAACCACTGTAAATGGGCCATCCTGTATAATTAATTACCAAAGTATATAATGTATATATAAGAACATTAGTAGATTACCTACCTGCCTAGGTTTTATTTTCTTCTTAAAATAGCAACAAGTAATTATAATGTACCTTCTACTAGGTATGTAGGTAGGTACATTGAAATAACCCTAGGGTCGACCACTTTAATGCAAAAGTCATAACTTTTCCTTTTAATCTCCCAGTCGGTTAAATAATGACAACTGTCCAAGATGGTAATAAAACTGTTAGTAAATCTGTTTATTCTTCTTAAATATATAAAATTTTGAAGCTGACAGAGAATCAACGCACAGCCTAAACTATAAGTCCTAGAGGTATGACATTTGGAGGGTAGTATCCTTATATAGTGTAGGGGTGCACTAAGAAAGAAGTTTTGAAAAGTCGCACCCTAAAGGGTCTAGAACGCGAGCAACGCCGCGGGCCACGGCTAGTTAAAAATAAAAGTTCAATTCAATTTATTTCTTTTATGGATGTTCCTTACCTATCTTAGCAACGCAAATACACATTTTTTCAATATTTTTATTGAATACCTACTTACCTAAGTTATCTATAGACTTTATTACCTACACAATTTGACAATATTTATAATACCTACCGCGTTCACACTATGCCATTGCCGCTGCCGGCATGAATGCCGCGATTATTTATTAATTATTATTTATTTATATTATTATTATTAATTATTAACCAGGCAAAAGTGGTTATGTTGTAAAGTGCCTATCTTAACTATATTAAGATCAAATTGTAACACTTATTTAATAGGAAATTAAACATCTTGTATCTTAGATACTTAAATATGCCACCTAGTGCATATTATGTACACCTCAACAAATTGCTGTGACCTAACAGGGTTTATGTTTGGTACACTAACTTTTGTACAACATCTTTAAAACAACATAAGTGCAATAAACGATTTGAATTTGAATTTGAATTCCGGAATTATTGCCACAGCAACATCGCCAAGTTCATGCCCTAGCTCTTTGGTGAGAATAAAGGCGATGTTGCTGTGGCAATAATTCCGGAATTAATCGCGGCATTCATGCCGGGCATAGTGTGCACGCGCTATTATGTATTAATCGTAAGTATAATGAGATTAAGTGAGTTGGGGTTATTTAACCTCTAGCAAAAAGTGGTGTAGGTATCCCAAAGCCGCTAGGGTAGGTACCTACCTACAAGGAAAGACATTGACAGGCGTCACGGCTCAGTCGGTATTAGCTCTACCTACCGTGCTGTGGGTCGTGGGTTCGATCCCCACTTAGAACAAACATTTGTGTGTTGCAAATATAGATGTTTGTTCATTTTTCTATGTCTCGGTGTTACTAGTATTTTAAGTATGTACTTACAAAAAAATTAGAAAACATTGTAGGATATGTGTCCTCCTACGAAAAGGGAAGTTCTTCCACGCCGAGCGACCTTTGGCTCGGGCTTCGAGGACCAATGGATGGTATTCGGTAGTATTACTTATGTTCAAACTCCGTGATAACTTCGTTTGCGCGTTCTAGGATAGTTCTCATGTAGCGAGATAGATGGCGCTACAAAAATATTAGTTATTTGTTATACAAGAGTGCAAAGTTGCTTTTTAACCGAGTGTTCAATTTTGATGACCGAGCAATCGAAGGATTCTAAAATTGAATCACGAGCGCAGCGAGTGATTCAAAATTAGAATCCTGAGCGTTAGCGAGGGAATCAAAAGAGCACGAGGTGAAAAATCTTTGCACTCGAGTGCAACACGTAACTTTTCATTCCACCTCAGCGAGGAAATGACTAATTTGCGCATTATTAACAGTTTCAGTCAATTCTGTTGGCGTCAAACAAACTTCCTCGTCGCTAGAATCACTCATTTTAGTTTTTTCACTTGTTTTCAAGTTTCTTGTTTTTAATATAAGGTTTAACAATGACGTGAAAAAATGCCGCGTAAAGAACCGCGTACAAAGCAAATTGAAAAAAGAACACCAAGAAGGTTCCGAGTCTGAGTTTTTAACAAATTAAAAAAAAGTTGTATGATATATTCGGCACCATAGAGGTAGCAGTAAATAGGTTTAATGTTTTTTTTAATTCACAAACTTAGTGCACACGATGTTCTAAATTCAATTTACTTTATCCTCTAGAGAATAAAAACGGCTTTTCCACTCAGATATTGAAGATTAAAAATACTCTTTCCGAGATGGTGGGATGAAATAGTATTTTATCAGCAATATAGTTCCCATAGTACAAGCTTTCCTTCACAGAATACCTATGATTCAGAATGACAACAGTTCAGAAAACCTGCCAGGCTCAAATGACATGTTTTTATGAGATGCCCCTCAGGCTTAGACAAAAAATAAGAAAATCAGTACCTATTTAAAACAAAATTATAACCAAACTAAAATTAGTAAGATAATAGGTATACTAAATTCCCCATCTTCCTCTAGAAGACAGGAAGAGATAAAATACACAGACAACATAATTTTTTTATATTTACAACGTACATAAATAATTGTCGGACATTTTGTTCTCTACAAGGGCGAGATGTGTCTTATAAATAACCAATACTCTTAGGTAGGTATATATAGGTACTTACCTAGGTACTGTTAGCATCATAATTTAGTTTGTTTTTAATATTCTATAGGTAGTAGGTAATTTAATTTATATATTGGTCTAATCAAGTTATTTCATCCCATCATTATAACCTAGCCCTCGCCCACGACCGTCCCGTTGGATCCCGTAGATTTCCCGGGATAAAAAGTAGCCTATGTGTTAATCCAGGTCACGGACTATATATATTCCAAGTTTCATCCAAATCGGATCATTCGTTTTTGCGTGAAAGAGTAACAAACATACATCAAACTTTCGCGTTTATAATATTAGTAGGGTAGGATAGGAAGTCAAAATTTAGAAGATTAGATGTTTGTGTTTCATTCAATCACGCTGGAACTACTGATCATATTTGGATGAAACTTAGAATATAATATATAGTTCGTAACCTGGATTAACACAGGCTACTTTTCATCCCCAACAAAATCAAACGGGACGCGAACGAAGTAGCGGGCGGAAACTAGTAAATATCCCGGAAAATCAACAGGATCAAAGGACGCGTACAAAGTCGCGGGCTGAAGCTAGTAAATATAAAGGGTGGAAAACTACTTAGTAATATAGAAAGATGACTCAAACACCGGTCATCTATCAACTAACTAGAACCTTCATTTGCGTGTGGTTAGCACTTAACGCCTCTTCGTGAACTAGCCCTGTGCCTTGATCACGAATAAATGCGACAATCGCAAACGTATCGTAACGCTAGCGTATCCGAGATACACTGCGCGGTGACACTACAACGGTTGACAGTCGAGCTGGCATTGACGAGCAATATAACTCGAATACGTCAACACGGCGACTGTCAGATTTGTTCGCGATAGAGGCACTGATTGACGTAGGTCTACGTACCTATGCGTCAGACATTAGAAAAACCTAATTACCTAGGCTGTATGTAAAATGTAAATGTAAGCCCTAAGTTTCTTAGAATATTCACATAAACACTTACCTAGTCAAATTAGCCAGTACCTGGTATAAGTATTACTATGTATTGTAAGTAATAAGAATACATACCTATGAACAGAATAAAATATTTAAAAAAATTCATCACTAATTATATTAAACACTAGCCGTCGCCCGCGGCGTTGCTCGCGTTCTACCCCTTTAGAGTGTGGCGTTTCAAAATTCCTTTCTTAGTGCACCCCTACACTATATTATAAGGATACTACCCTCCAAATTTCATACCTCTAGGACTTGTAGTTTAGGCTGTGCGTTGATTCTCTGTCAGCTTCAAAAGAGTTTTATATATTATTATATTGATTATATACAACCTTACTTATCAACTAAAAACCACCTATATATACACAAAATAACACAAAACTTAATCCATAACTAAAACTACTTCTGCTAATATAGCATCTTGGATTAGTAAAACCTAAGATAATGTACATTTATTTTCGTCAAATCATATACTCCAGTTTGTCAGAGTATGTAAAGTATATCTTCTTCTTCTCTTCAATAATGGCCTGTGTCCGTCATTTCGACAGACAATTTTGCCAATGTCAAGTGTTAAAATTGTAATAAATAAGTCAAGTCGGCTGTCGTTTGTTTCGAAAAGAAAATGGTGGATTTTCTCTTTAAAACCTAACACGAATTTTCACATTCAGAAAAACCACTTTACACACATTTATTCCAATGGCTCACACTTTATGTTACGACCTAAGTATTATTGGTTAAAATTCCACCAAAATTAAACAACAATACTCACAATAACACAAGAAAAACTATTAAAATAAAAGTGCTATGTGTCGTTTCAAAAAATGTCAAAACTCGTGTCGTATGTATATCTTCAAATGAATTTCCCGCTGTCAGTTTTTCCAGATAATTAACAACTGTCAACGTCTAACAATGTCTGCCGGTGAGAGGCGAGCTTGCAGTAGTCCGGCAAATATTGCCGGCTTGACTGCGCGTACGCAGCGCGCACGCGAACACGTGAAAAAAGTTACGGATATATTTTGTCTATTTCTGAAATTTACCTAGTTATCTAAATTTATTTGGTAAACTATTTCTATAACATTTACAAAAAAAAAAAGAATTCTTTTTCTTGCGTAAGTATTAATTTTTTTATTCAATTCGTACATTTTCCTGCAAAAAGTATGCAACTGAAAATGTTTTTCGCTCTGAAAAATAAATATAATAGGTACCGATCTTATGTCATAATTTTTCTTTTTTTTTCATAAATAGACAAAATATACCGATGTTTTAAAACAGTGATACCTATCTAGTGACATAAAGTTACATTACCCAGTGTACTTAAGTGAGTGTCGAAAAAGCACGGATTTGCAAATCGCCGGGTTGAGGTATGTTATGTGATATTATGTCAGTATTTTGCAAAATTCGCTTTCACTCCGCGTGTCGGCGGGGGTACTGGGTCAGTGGGACGGTGGAAAGTGATTGGCTGAATCCCTGCGCAATTGTAAACTTTTTTTTTTGTAATACGCAAAAGCTCGACGCGTCGGACAATGGTTTCGGAACGATTTTTTTTATTTCTCACAAAAAAAAGAAAAGAAATTGACAACTAATAAAATGCAGATTTAAATTTAAATAGGTACATAATAATAACAATACTGTTCATTTAATTCAATTAAGTGAATAATAATTCAATTGAACTTATTTTATTCAAAACTTATTTTTTATTTAAATATTATTAATTTTGAACATAAATAAATGACAAATACTCTGATAAATGGACGTTGAATTTTATCGTTGGAAATAGTTAGAATCTGAACTATTTTTGCGATTTTTAGATCAATTTTTAATAAGAATTTATTTTTTCATAAATAAATGAAAAATAAGCTGATTGATAATGAACGCAGGATTTTATCGTTGGAATCTTAAGTTTAATTTATTCAAAAACAGATTTCATTTTTGTGTCTAGTTAACCCAAAAATTAAAGCCCTACAAATTAAGCCCTTTTGTAACTTATTTGTAACTTAATCGCGTAATTTCTTAACTTTATATTGTAACTTACGTTACTTAAGGTAGCATAAAATGTAGGCATAATATTTCTTATGAATAAATACATAATAATGAATATTTAACTATTTGTTGCATCAAGTTATATCAGAGTAGGTAAACAAATATGGCCTTTGGGTTTTATACTTTTAGTTAACGGTGAAGGAAAACATCGAGAAGAAACCCTTGGCTTAGTCAGCTCCGCACGTATTGACGATGTGTTCCCTGTGGATATGTCTGACTAGGCTGAGAGGATGGTATAGTACTACAAGCCTACTCCATCTAAACATTGTCCCAGGCACTGCAGTGTGTCGTTAAGTGTAGGCATAGGTTGCCTCCTGAGACTCCTGGCTCTGAATTCATCTTCCATACTTTTGGGTTGTATTTTGTTTTTGATTCAATGTAGGTATAGTATAGTATAGTATAGATTTATTGCTTCACTAGCCCTCACCCGCGGCGTTGCTCGCGTTCTACCCTTTAGATTGTGACGTCTCAAAATTCCTTTCTTAGTGCACCCCTACACTATATAAGGAACCTACCTTCCAAATTTCATACCTCTAGGACTTATGGTTTAGGCTGTGCGTTGATTCTCTGTCAGCTTCAAAGGAGTTTTATATATATTGATGATTATGATGATGTGTAGTACAATCTTGGGTCTTAATGGGTAGGTAGTACAATAGTCATTACATGAGCCCCGCAGGGGCATTACAATTTGCAGGCATTGCCTGTACGCTAACAAAGTATGCATTTAATACTATCTCTAAAGACTTTTTATTTAGGTAAACCATTACTATCTATCTATCTATTCAGCCTGTATGCGCCCACTGCTGGGTATAGGTCTCCTCATTAGTACGCCAGTCCCTCCGGTCCAGGGCGAGTCTTCTCCACTGCTGCCCAATTACAGCGACAATATCATCGCACCATCGGGCGGGTGGTCTGCCTCGTGGTCTTTGAGCGTCCCTTGGCCACCATTCCGTAATCGCTGTCGTCGATCTTCCATCTTCCATCATTCCTTCTTGCCACGTGCCCCTATTATAATTATTAACTTATTAACCATTACTAATAATGAATGATACAGTCCCAATGAACTAAAATCATCATCATTGCTTTGAGAACGCTTTAATGTCAACATGGTTGTAGGTAGATCAATAAAGTTTTTTTTTTATGATAAAAGTAATGGAACAAGCTGATAGCTCACCTCATGTTTAGTGGTAACTTCTGCCTATAACAATGCATTACCTCACAGAGCAAATCCAATGAGGACGTGCCCTGTACGGCAATGCACTGCGTCCATCACTCTGAGACGTAAAGATGTTGAAGTCTCATGTGCGTGTAATTACACCGGCGCCCTTACCCTTCAAACCGGAACACAGCAATGCGAGCATCGCTGCTTGGCGGCAGAAATAGGTACGGTGCTAGTACTGAACCCGGACGAGCTCTCACAAAGAGCTCTACTACTACTAAAGTCGTCTTTATAATGATATTTTTTGTTACAAAAATACTGCATCTAAAAAAGCATGGCTAAATCTCTAATTGGATTTCATACAAAAAATAACATTGAAGTTTCAGCTTCCGTTGCACGAAGTTATAAAAATATCTAGACATAAGTATATACTTATCTAAGCATCCGGAAGGAAGGTGACGCAGAAGGCCTTAAACTTATAACACCCCTTTTTGTGGTTGCCGGTTAATTAGGCTATTGTATGGGTGCAATAATGTCAAATTTAAGATAGCTGTATTCAATTCAATTTATTTAGTATCAATCAATATTTCATTAGCTAAAAATTTTATTCACAAAGAAAATTACAACTAATACAGTTAACAATATTTACAAAATACACATGAATAATACCTTCTTCTAAATATTATATAATGTAAAACTTTTTTGAAACTGACTGACAATTTGTCAGTCAAACAGCTTAAACTATAAGAGTAAGTAATATAAGGTGTAATTACAAGCACATGAGACTTAAAGATCTTTACGTCTCAGAGTGATGGACGCAGTGCATTGTCTTACAGGGCACGTCCTCATTGGACTTGCTCTGTGAGGTAATGCATTGTTATAGGCAGAAGTTATTACTTAAAATCAGGTGAGCTATCAGCTTGTTCCATTACTTTTATCATAAAAAAAACAAAAAAAAAGTCCTAGAGGTATCAAATTTGAAAAAGTCACACTCGAACTCGAAAATTGGTACATAGATTCCTCAAATGAATTGACAGGACAAGTGATTCAGGATTTTTTAAAAATTTCAAAACTATTTCTATGCTGCTACCTAAATGACATTAAATGCAATGTCATATATTATTTTTTTATTATTAGTTTGTATCAATTTAAATGTCACAGCGGTCAAGGGCCATGGTCACATAACCTACCAAATATATTGAAATGTTTGTCAACAACATTTTTCTAAGATTCCAATAAGGGCTCCTACTGCTTAGTTATGTACAAAATCTAGCCAAACTTGACCTCAATAGTAGACAGATTAATAGCATCATAACAAGGCTGTTGACAGTATTCTAATGCAGGGCTCAGAGCCCCGCGAGTCTGTGCATTTGTTTTGACTTCCGACTCGAGTGTAGCACACGCAAAAGTACCGCGTTTGCTCCTCGCCGCTGTCGCAGACTGCGACGTAACAAGAGAGTTTTCACATTTTTTGAAACGACACATAGCACTTTTATTTTAATAGTTTTCCTTGTGTTATTGTGAGTATTGTTGTTTAATTTTGGGTGGAATTTTAACCAATAATACTTAGGTCGTAACATAAAGTGTGAGCCATTGGAATAAATGTGTGTAAAGTGGTTTCTCTGAATGTGAAAATTCGTGTTAGGTTTTGAAGAGAAAATCCACCATTTTCTTTTCAAAACAAACGACAGCCGACTTGACAAATGACTTGACTTATATTATTACAATTATATCACTTGACATTGGCAAAATTGTCTGTCGAAATGACGGACAGAGGCCATTAATGAAGAGAAGAAGAAGAAGAAGACCATACTAGACTTTTTCCATACAGTTATGTGTCCGGCGCCGCATGCTGCATACCGCTGCGTTGTGCGTTACGACCGCGAGACCAAAGCCTAAGAGAACGCTAGCAAGACGCTTCACTAATGAGAGCCACACGCTGGATGGGCTAACTAATGCCGAAAACAGAATACAATCGCCCAGAGCCACGAGTCTGTGTATTTATTTTGACTTTCGACTCGAGTGTAGCACACGCAAACGCATTCGCAAAGCGTGAAATTTTGTTGCGAATTGCACAATTCCCAAATCTCCCGCATATTAACCGGTTTTCATACAGAATTTCTCGCTTTGCGAATGCTTTTGCGTGTGCTATACTCGAGTCGAAAGTCAAAATAAATGCACAGACTCGGGGCTCAGAACCCATGCCCTGTTGTTTTGCATATATAGTCGGTACAAGGGCTTGGTATTAAAAACTCCAAAATTGATTAAGGTAGAGATTATTTTCTTTAATAAAAGTTAGACAAAGCAAAATTCTAAAGGGTCTAATATTAAGATCAAAGACTTTAACCAAATAATGCGTATGCTGTACCGCGAGCAAAGCCGCGGGCGACAGCTGTAATAAAATTCAAATGATGAGTGATCAGAAAAGAAGAGTGAAAAAATACGGGTGCATAGTTAATTTTCTTAACCGGATTCATAATAACGTGTATTCACCTAGATTTGAATCCGTTTACAGCGGATAATATTACAGATCAATTATTACATAGTCAATGTAGGTAATCAAACTTTGTTGCTAACTACAGTTTGTTACTATCAATCTATATTTTTTTAATTAAATAAATAAATATCCTTGGACATTACACACAGCTCTTAGTCCCAAACTAAGCAGGGCTTGTACTATGGGAAGTAGATTGCTGATACAATACTTATATACACTTTTTTTTGTAAATACATACTTATGATACATAGTAACACCCAGACACAGAACAAACATCTATGTTTGCCACACACAAATGTTTGTTCTTAATGGGGATCGAACCCACGACCCACAGCACGGAAGGCAGAGCTACTACCGACTGAGCCATGACGCCTGTCAAATTTAGCGTACATTATACTAACAGATAATACTTATACCCTAATTATATTACGATGTAACAAAAAGGCAGGTTTAATTAGTAATTTTACATTGACATACATTTTTAAACATATACTAGTCAAAGAATGTGTCCATTGGCACTTTTCTTATTGTCTCAAATTACTTAAAACCTATTATTGATCCACTGTGTTGGACTGTAGGAAAAAATCCACAATTCTGGCTTCTAAACAAACGACAGCCGACTTGACGAATGACTTGACTGATATTATTTGAAATGTTTCACTTGAGACTGACAAAATTGTCGAAATGACGGACAGAGGCCATAAATAAAAGAAGAAGATGTCATAAAATTAGTCCGAGACTACTGTACACGACAGTACTTAACAGTTTTGTAGCTGCCCTAGACCGTACGTCAAAAATAAACACGAGTCTTTATGGACCTTGGTGACAAATTGAGGGTTAAGGTCATAATAGCTACTGTGATGGATATAACGATAAATAACTTTATTGTTGAAATATTTGTTTATAATTATACTGTACGTTTATAAATATTTATACTATAAATCGTAAATATACATAAAAACGTTTATCGACAAAGAAAATTACAACTAATACAATATTTACAAAATATTAACATAAAAACCGTTTATTACTGAATGCATAGAAACAAACAATATAATAATATAAATAACTAGCCGTCGCCCGCGGCGTTGCTCGCGTTCTACCCTTTAGAGTGTGACGTTTCAAAATTCCTTTCTTAGTGCACCCCTACACTATACAGGGTGTTACCAGACCACTTCCGAAAACGAAAGGGGGAGCTACAGCACACCAAAACCCATCCAAAAAAAAATCAGTTATCCTGAAAAATAATTATAGCCGGAGAAAACAATGTTTAAAGATTTGTATTTATTTCGCCAGCCCGCAATGTACGCATTCACGTAGGTAAGGCCGAGGCGTAGTACTATTATTTATTCTGTGTCGTAAGTGCCTACTAACGTAGGTAGGTACTAACGGAGGTCGCTCGCACGTCGTGTACTTGAATGACCCGCGATGAACTCTCAGCTGTTCATGCTGTAGTAGACGTAATCTGCGTGCTGCGTGTACATTGCTGCTTTATTTATTTTATTTGTTTTTTTGCTTTTTTAAATGAGATAATTAGGTAGATATGTCTTATTATGTTGTACTGTGTGTATGTAACTAGAAAAAAAATTAAAAAGAGATAGTCAAGTCAATTTTTTTTTTCGCGATTTTTTTCGCTTAATGTTTTCAGTATCATGGTCTGATTGGAACCTCCAAGTTTTCGGAAGTGGTCTGGTAACACCCTGTATAAGGATACTACCCTCCAAATTTCATACCTCTAGGACTTATGGTTTAGGCTGTGCGTTGATTCTAGGTCAGCTTCAAAAGAGTTTTATATTATTTAGAAATAGAATAGATTGAAGATTGATTGCCGAAACTAACATACATTGGCATTATTTATGGTTTTGCTTCCATGGCAGTTTTGACACATGACGAAACTGTCAGACGATGCAAAAAATAGCATACCTACGACTTCAAAATAATGTTTGCAAACTTAAAGGCCTGAGTTAACCAACTTAAATCTTAAGCTAACATCATTAGTTACGATCAAACATAAAAACAGACAAATTAATTTAAAAAAATGAAAAAAAATCTTAAGAAAAGTTATGAAAAGCTGATCAAAATATCTGTCAAACTTTCAAAAATGGTAAAATGAAGTTGTTTTTTTTTAAATTATGAATTGACCAGCGTCAGTGAGCAAAATGGGCGATTAATAGAAAAAAACAGCTGTAATTGCCAGGCATGGTCGGCATCCCCTAGATGTGTGACTAAAACATATGACATACCTTACGTAATAGCTCGACTAATTTAAATAAAAGTTGCCATTAATAAAATCACAGGAATATTTTTTTTCTTATAACAAATGCAAAAACAAATTTCAAAGAAATTGGAAGTGAATCGTACTAATGAATTAATTAAATAAAAAAAACAAGATGAAATTAAGCGCCATGGCACACAGAGCCTAAAAAACTGGATAAATTAAAACTTTTGGTGTATTAGATCCTGATCATCCAAAGTTTCCCTGGAAGAGATTGTTTTAAGCAATAAGGTCAATCCTACCTACCTCCTCAAACTTAACTTTATTACCAATTTCGGTATTTTTCATGTTATTTTTTTAACTTATAAGGTGGTTGTGAGATACTTGGAACGGTTCACGTTCAGTCCGTTCATTCTCGTTCAGATTTCCACGTAGTTATGTGTACATCTTGGTGCCAATAAAATAACTCTAATTAATTAATTCCTGAGGTTTAATAAGACACCAAAGTGGTGTACAATAAAGAATATTCTATCTTTCTATCTTACAACACGTCACGTTAACCACAGGTTTGCGTGTTGGTGATCTTTAGCCCGAGTAAATGTTACGACACGAACTGACACGAATGACATTAAAATATTTGCGAAATTACAAATATTCTGTGGATCATAACAATGTACACAGTTGAGCAACCTACTTTATGTACTTAGTCAAGTGTTTAATTGAACAAAACCCTGAGTCGAGCTTCAGATTATTAGGTAGAATAATAGTACATTATGGTACTAGTGTGGTACATTGGTGATTACCGCCGAGGTGCCATTGAGACCCGAGCCGTAGGCGAGGGTCTTAAGAAAGCCGAGAACGGTAATCACCAATACACACGTGTATCATACGACGTTTTTCAACACACTTGTGAATAAAATAACAATAAAATAACTATAATTTCAACAGTGAAAACGCGTTGTGAAAAATGTTTCGCTATGGCGGGAAAAATTAATCAGTTTTCCTATGCGCGCGCATTGCGATCGGCCACAGACTAAAGGGATGAGGTTTTTTTTTATTTATTTTCCGCGCTTAGGGCTTGCGCCTATTCTGCCACGTAAAAAATGGGGAATTTAAAGTTTTCTTTTATTACAGAGAAAACAAAAGTTATATTTGAGTGAAAGTTTTATTTATTAAACACGTACGAGTTAAAATTATCTATTTAAATAAGAAGTTGCATGAAATGAGCAAGCAATAGGAACATTCATTTATTTGTTCTATTGAACACTATCTTTTTTTTGAATAAAAACTTTTTTAGTAACAAAGCTACTCAACCAATAAAATTTAAAAAAATAGTACATTATGGTACAAGTGTGGTACATTGGTGATTACCTTCGAGGTGCCATTGAGACCCGAGCCGTAGGCGAGGGTCTTAAGAAAGCCGAGAACGGTAATCACCAATACACACGTGTAACATACGACGTTTTTCAACACACTTGTGAATAAAATAACAATAATTTCAACAGTGAAAACGCGTTGTGAAAAATGTTTCGCTATGGCGGGAAAAAATAATCAGTTTTCCTATGCGCGCGCATTGCGATCGGCCACAGACTAAAGGGATGAGGTTTTTTTTTTATTTATTTTCCGCGCTTAGGGTTTGCGCCTATTCTGCCACGTAAAAATGGGGAATTTAAAGTTTTCTTTTATTACAGAGAAAACAAAAGTTATATTTGAGTGAAAGTTTTATTTATTAAACACGTACGAGTTAAAATTATCTATTTAAATAAGAAGTTGCATGAAATGAGCAAGCAATAGGAACATTCATTTATTTGTTCTATTGAACACGATCTTTTTTTTGAATAAAAACTTTTTTAGTAACAAAGCTATTCAACCAATAAAATTTAAAAAAAAAATCTATAACTCACTTGTGAGTTATAGCAATGAAAAAGTCACAGTTTGATTATGGGTGTCATTATGTGCCTAATTGCGGTGACCATAGAGCCACTTTATGAGCAAGTGTGTTGAAAAAATCTATAACTCACTAGTGAGTTATAGCAATGAAAAAGTCACAGTTTGATTATGGGTATCATTATGTGCCTAATTGCGGTGACCATAGAGCCACTTTATGAGCAAGTGTGTTGAAAAAATCTATAACTCACTAGTGAGTTATAGCAATGAAAAAGTCACAGTTTGATTATGGGTATCATTATGTGCCTAATTGCGGTGACCATAGAGCCACTTTATGAGCAAGTGTGTTGAAAAATGCATTAAACTTCCAAGCCGACGATGATCTTAACTTATCAGAGCCCGTAGTCTGTGCATTTGTTTTACTTTCGACTCGATTATAGCACACGCAAACACATTCGCAAAGCGAGAAATTTTGTATGAAACCCGGATAAGCGCCTCTAGCGGAAGATTTTGGAATTATGCAATTCCCAACAAAATTTCTCGCTTTGCGAATGCGTTTGCGTGTGCTATAATCGAGTCGAAAGTAAAACAAATGCACAGACTACGGGCTCTGTATACTAGCTGATACCCGAGACTTCGTACGCGTGCAAAACTTTCCATCAAAAATATGTCACCAGCATACGATGAACCTCGTAGCAAATGGCTGCTTTTGGTTTAGAGAGTTCAAGCTGTATCTAAGAATCCACGTCATTGATTTCAATGAAATATAGCCTATGTTTCAATCCGGAAAAAGGGCTTCCGAATGGTATAAGTTTCATTGAAATTGGTCTAGTAGTTTAGGCATGATCCGCGAACAAACAAACAGACAATCTCGATTTTCGGAATCAGAATCGTTTATTTAGTAGATCTGCATATTTAGTTTATCCATAAATATGTTTAATTTTTACATCTGAGCGCTTCCGTGCTTCGTGCACGTTACTGTCCCGGCTCTAGCAGTCGTTAAGCCACGACGGAGGCCTTAAGGCGGCCTAAAAACTCCGTCAATAGAGTTGGGTAGGTACTAACTCATACGCTTGCTTGCTTGCTACTTACTTTCCCTATTAAATGAAGTAATTAATTTCAAAATCTAACATTAAACTTGACTTTCACAAAATTTTACGAAAAATCGTTAAAAACTCCATTAGACCATCGCGTGTGTTAAAACAATAACAATACTAAATACGCACAATCATATAAAAAAAAGAAAGCATGTACCGTTCAATACTACCTAAATACATTTTAGAGTTCCGTGGACAGTTCGTCGAAACTAGAAAAACCGCACGAATAAAACAAATGTAGGACGGGGGATGATGGAACAGAAAATCAGGGGTAGCTCCAAGATACACTTTTATTCTTCTTTTAACTAATCCCAGTAAGTACATAAAAATCCTACACCTCTCCATTCGATCACCATTTCCATAATACCCATTCACTCCGTTCTTTTCCACTCATTCATCGATTTCACTCTCCACTCACTCGGTCCTTGGGTTCCTTCGTACCCAGAATCTTAACGTTCCATAACCACACAAATGACTAAAATAAATAAATAACTAATAAATGGTGGTAGAATACTTATATAGGTATTTTTATTTAAATTCATACTTATTATGTACATAGTTAGATATTTGTTCTATGTCTGGGTGTTACTATATATCATATTATATATGTATTTACAAAACAAATTGTATTATAATTATTATATCATGCCTACTCCATCTAAACATTGTCCCAGGCACTACATTGTGTCGTTAAGTGTAGGCATAGGTGCCCTGACGCTCTATAAATCATCTAAATATATAAAACTCTTAAAGCTGACTGACAATCAACGCACAGCCTAAACTATAAGCCCTAGAGTTATATGTTAAGGATACTACCCTCCACATACCTTTGTTACATGACATACCACATACCTACACTATATAAGGATTCCTTATATAGTGTAGAAGTGCACTAAGAAAGGAATTTTGAAAAGTCACACTCGAAAGCGAGCAACGCCGCGGGCGACGACTAGTCTTCAATAAATACATTGTTATCCCCACTACCCAAAGGTTATCTAGTAGAGAATGCTAATTTAGCATTAAGTTCGCCTGCATATACTACTTTAAGTTGTGCAATAAAGAATTTTCTATCTATCTTTACATCTTATATCTTTACATCTATATGTAAAGGCCTAAACGCGGAATCTTAAGTTCACAAGTTCGACTCACACTTGACTGGTTTTGTTATTGATCGAGTACCTTCACTTTCTCCGCGACACCTTCACTTACAGTATCTGTTCAATGTGTTCATCTTTCATCTCTCTGCATCTTAAGCAGCATTTACACAGTGCTCACAAACGCGCAGTGTAGCTCTACCAAAAATCCATTGATGAGGAAGCAAACATAGAAAAATATACAATCGAAACGATCGTCAATTATGAATTACTACTATTGAAA
The DNA here is from genome assembly GCA_918843925.1 of Eulithis prunata. Taxonomy (NCBI): domain Eukaryota; kingdom Metazoa; phylum Arthropoda; class Insecta; order Lepidoptera; family Geometridae; genus Eulithis; species Eulithis prunata. The sequence continues at coordinate 1,098,835 of OU974035.1, forward strand.
TTATTTTGACATTTGTATTTTATTCTTTTAACCTGTAATCTGTTATTTTGTTCTCCTAATGTGTTTCTCTTTTATTTTATATATTAGTCTTGTTAAATTTAAACATTTTGCATTTCGGTCTCCGATGAAGTATGTGACACTAACTTAAAATTATTAAGAACTTGTAATCCGGCCATAGGTACTTCTGGCGAATAAATACATTTCATTTCATCATCAATCAATCAATATATATAAAACTCTTTTGAATCTGACATAGAATCAACGCACAGCCTAAACTATAAGTCCTAGAGGTATGAAATTTGGAGAGTAGTATCCTTATATAGTGTAGGGGTGCACTAAGAAAGGAATTTTGAAAAGTCGCATCCTAAAGGGTAGAACGCGAGCAACGCCGCGGGCGACGGCTAGTTTCAAGATATAAATGGCTGAAAAGAAAAATGTTTTACACTGAGTGATTCCAATAAAACCACTTGAACCGATCAGTTTTAGTTTAGCTAACCGTAATATTGAGTCCATGAGTTTTGCAAGAACTGGTTATGGGCTAACACTTTAGAATGGCGATCAGAGTGTTGCCAACGGTCTAGCAATCTTGCATTTTTTTTTGTATGCGGTTTGTGTTTAGTTTTAAGAACTAGTAGGTGGAGTTAGAATGATTAGGTGTCTTCTAAACTGTCCTGCTTCATCGTCACTTAACATCAGGTGAGATTGTGGCCAAAGGACATTCTATCATCATCATCAATCAATATATATAAAACTCTTTTGAAGCTGACAGAGAATCAACGCACAGCCTAAACTATAAGTCCTAGAGGTATGAAATTTGGAGGTAGTATCCTTATATAGTGTAGGGGTGCACTAAGAAAGGAATTTGGAAACGTCACACTCTAAAGGGTAGAACGCAAGCAACGCCGCGGGCGACGGCTAGTCTCATAAAAAAAACTAGTGGGGTGGCTGTGACTACATAAAAATAAATTATTTCACAGGCGTCCTAGCTTAGTCGGTAATAGCTCTGCATTCCATGCGAGGGTCGTGGGTTCGATTCCCACTGAGAACAAACATTTGTGTGTGGAAACCATAGAACTTTGTTCTGTCTCGGTGGGTATGTATAACTTCAACTTCTTGATTTATGGCTTTTGCAACTTGTTGTTACAAGTCTGCCAGTGTCTGTTTGCTCTAGTGTCACAAACAGGATAGAGGGGTAGGGAAGAATAATAGAGGGGTAGGGAAGAATAAGAATATCATTCGAGTTTTCACATTCTTTGAAACGACACATAGCACTTTTATTTTAATAGTTTTTCTTGTGTTATTGTGAGTATTGTTGTTTAATTTTGGTGGAATTTTAACCAATAATACTTAGGTCGTAACATAAAGTGTGAGCCATTGGAATAAATGTGTGTAAAGTGGTTTCTCTGAATGTCAAAAGTCGTTTCAGGTTTTGAAGAGAAAATCCACCATTTTCTCTTCAAAACAAACGACAGCCGACTTGACAAATGTTTTGACTTTACTTTATATTATTACAATTATATCACTTGACATTAGCAAAATTGTCTGTCGAAATGACGGACAGAGGCAATTATTGGAGATAAGAAGAAGCATAAGAATATGATCGGTAAAATTTTATGAGAATCAATGAAATAAGTCTGTAGTCTCAATTAAGTCATTGATGTCAAACAGAAAATTTAAAATTCGTAATGGACCTTTTTAGCAAAGTAAATATATGACAAGTTCTTTTTTTTTAAAGTTTTCTTGTAAGTTTGTAAAGTGTTTTTTTAAGTTTAATTTTTTGTGAATATCATGCTGGCAACACTGTTTATAGTTACCACCTGTAGGTAGATTCTTACCAACTAGCGACAAGTGCGTGTTTAACAGACCAAGTACAATTAGAAACATAATAACAATAATAAATATTGTTGGACATATCACACAACGCCCTCTAGTCCCAAACTAAGCAAAGCTTGTACTATTGGAACTAAATTGCTGAGGACGTGCCCTGTAAGCCATTGTACTGCGGCCAAAACTCTGAGACGTAAAAACACAGGCGAGACGGCACATATTCGTGCATTTTTGTACAGATGAAAGTGAATTACATTTTTGTGTATTTAGTGGTACATGTACCTACTAGGTACTTGTTCTTTTATAAAGAGAAAGTAGATATCTTTATTGACACGAAATAATTTCACTCTTGAAGTACCGAGTCACCTATCCGACTTCTTCAAGGCTAAACTGTTGCCAAGTAAAAGAATTACAATTATTTACAATTACTATAACAAAAAGTTTTGATGTTCAAACAGAACCTTTTTGTTTGAAAATTATAAGATATATAACTTCAACTTCTTGGTTTTTGTGGCTAGTTGTCACAATTCTACGAATATGTTCAGTCAACTTAGCAGCTGTCAAAACAGAATGAGCTTAGCTAAAGAGTTTTGACGACACGAGTTTTGACATTTTTTGAAACGACACATAGCACTTTTATTTTAATAGTTTTTCTTGTGTTATTGTGAGTATTGTTGTTTAATTTTGGTGGAATTTTAACCAATAATACTTAGGTCGTAACATAAAGTGTGAGCCATTGGAATAAATGTGTGTAAAGTGGTTTTTCTGAATGTGAAAATTCGTGTTAGGTTTTGAAGAGAAAATCCACCATTTTCTTTTCAAAACAAACGACAGCCGACTTGACAAATGACTTGACTTGACTTATTTATTACAATTTTAACACTTGACATTGGCAAAATTGTCTGTCGAAATGACGGACACAGGCCATTATTGAAGAGAAGAAGAAAGAGTTTTGACATTTTTTGAAACAACACATAGCACTTTTATTTTAATAGTTTTTCTTGTGTTATTGTGAGTATTGTTGTTTAATTTTGGTGGAATTTTAACCAATAATACTTAGGTCGTAACATAAAGTGTGAGCCATTGGAATAAATGTGTGTAAAGTGGTTTTTCTGAATGTGAAAATTCGTGTTAGGTTTTGAAGAGAAAATCCACCATTTTCTTTTCAAAACAAACGACAGCCGACTTGACGAATGACTTAACTTATATTAGGTCAAATATTTCACTTAACACTGGCAAAATTGTCTGTCGAAACGACGGACAGAGGCCATTAATAAAAGAAGAAGAACAATAACTTTTTACCTACCTAGCTACCAGTACCCTAGTTTCGTAAAAATTACATACCTAGAGAAAAAATGTAAAGAAAAAATGAATTAACAAATAAGAACCGCTTGCAAAAATGACGCTTCTTCCAAAAACAAAAGAGTATTCAGTAAAAAGTTTAAAACAAAAAAAAAATATTGCAAAATCAGCACGCTTCCGTAGCGTTCAGACAATCAGAATCATATAAAAACCACAGCTGATGAGGTCATTGACTTATTGAGTCAATCACTGACCCAAATTCTTAATACCTATACTTTTTGATTGGTAACTTGTCGGCTGGCGTGATAAATAATATAGTTATTCCAATCTTAATAAGCTAGGTATATTAAATTGCTAAATTGAGTCTGAGAAGCGAATGTGCGAGTATATTTTTGTTGTAATACAGACTAGGTACCTAAATCTAAACAAATAATATATTAATATTCTGTTTTAACTACAAAAAAAGAATTCAATGAAAGAAGAAAGAAAAAAGGTTTTTTTTTTATGATAAAAGTAATGGAACAAGCTGATAGCTCACTTGTTGTTAAGTGGTAACTTCTGCCTATAACAATGCATTACCTCACAGAGCAAGTCCAATGAGGACGTGCCCTGTAAGGCAATGCACTGCGTCCATCACTCTGAGACGTAAAGATCTTGAAGTCTCATGTGCCAGTAATTACACCGGCGCCCTTACCCTTCAAACCGGAACACAGCAATGCAAGGTTCTCAATTCGTGATTTAATTTAACTTAAATGACTAGATTTTTTTTTTCAAAAATGTCTGTAACCCCTAGTTTGTGGGGAGCAATCGTTATGTGAACTGTTTTCATACTAAATCATAGGTATTCTGTAACTAAATAGTGACATTAGCTTGTTTCAGCGCGTTTTTTTCCGTCAAAAGCTTCTTGTTTTCGTATATCTGTAGCCACGTCGCTTGACATTATGCTGGGCAGCGGAAGCAGTTCAGAGCTTGCGATATGGGGGCAGAGTATACCATCACTCCCCTGCCCTTATCCCACGCTAGGTGAGGTCGGCACAACATGTTTTCTTCTTCCACTCACTCCTATCATTCGTCAACTCTGAATCTACTCCTCTCAAATTCATATCCTCTTTCACACAATCAAACCACTTCTTCTTCGGTCTTCCTCAACTTGCATACCCAGCCACACTCATATTCATAACTCTCTTCGTTATATGACTTTCATCCCTCCTCATTACGTGTCCATACCATGCTAATCTACCACTCCTCATCATTTCAATAACAGAGAGAGGGGCAGAGTATACCATCTGTACTTACTATAAACCTTGAGGTTTCCTTAGTGCTATAGCACAAAATAAGTTACTAGTAGTTCGCCCCGAACTGAGATCTCGTGATGGTCGGAGGTTAATAAAACCCAAACAATTTTTATTGACTAATGGTTGTAATAAACTTTGCAAATCGCTTCGAAATCGCCGTCTACCTATGCACCAGTCTTACTTGAACTACAAAATCATTGAAACTCCAAGAAATGGTAGCTCACGTTATACTGGGTTTGCCAATTTTATAATTTTTACAACAACTCAAAAACTATTAGACCTAGAATCAAAATAAAAACGGTTTTGGAATGTCTAAACAAAACCCTATCATATGACACCCCACTTGATATTATTGTACGACTTTTTTTTTTTACTCCCTTTGGACCCTCGTAACTTCACGAACCCTTGACCGATTTACTTCATTTAACAAACCAGTAAAACTTAAGAGTACTATCCGTATACCTACCAAATTCTGTAAAGATCGGATGAGCGGTTCAAAAGATCTCGTCGAACAAACATACAAACATACAAAGCGTTTTTGTCCAAGTTGTCACTAAGATCTCGTTCGCTTCGCTCACTCGATCAATTAAAAAAAAAAAACTTGTACAAGTTGATAATGATGATGTTTTGCTATGGTGTAAGTAAGATTACAACAGCAATAGAACGTCATAATATAGACCTTGGTATATACGCTTCGGTTATGGGTTTTTCCCTAACAAGTACGTACAAAGACATTTATAAGGTAGACGCGTTGTACGCTAGCACAACTTCTTATGAATTACTAAGTAGCTGCTCAAATGACATAGTAGAACTGGCTGGGAATCACTGGACAAGACTCGCAAGGGACCGAAAAGAATGGCGTAATAAAGAGGAGGCCTATACTCAGCAGTGGGTGCAAACGGGCTGAAATGATGATGATGATGAAGTAGCTGCTACCCGCGACTTCGTACGCGTGTACGCATTTTTGGGAATACATCTACATTGGGAATACAATATTAAAAAATGTTTTGCTAAAATGTTTTTTTTTCGTACGCGTGTACGCATTTTGGGAATATACCGAGTTCTATTAAAAAAATGTTTTTGCTAAAATGTTTTTTTTAATTTACAATATGATCACTCGGAAAGTTGTAGTGGCGTGGAGCCGCAACGCGATAGTATAACTCGGGCATTTACCCTCTGTTTTCTTAACATTTATACACTGGGTAACACATCTAATACTATAAAAATATCTAAAAATGTTACTGTGTATATTTGCAATGCGACATGCAATCTGCTAAATCGTGCAGAATTAGTATTTATTATATAATGTAAATAAGTAATAAATAAATAAATATTCTTGGACATATCACACAACGCCCTCTATTCCCAAACTAAGCAAAGCTTGTACTATGGGAACTAGATTGCTGATAGAATACTTAATATACATATTTTTTTGTAAATACATACTTATAATAACACCCAGACATAGAGCAAACATCTATGTTTGCCACACACAAATGTTTGTTCTCAATGGGGATGGAGCCCACGACACATAGCACGGAAGGCAGAGCTACTACCGACTGAGCCATGACGCCTGTTGATATACATACCTCTATTTATTTATTTACTACATAATGTCGGTTGTAATTTTATACAGGGTGTTACCAGACCACTTCCGAAAACGAAAGGGGGAGCTACAGCACACCAAAACCCAACCAAAAAAAAAATCAGTTATCCTGAAAAATAATTATACCCGGAGAAAACAATGTTTAAAGATTTGTATTTATTTCGCCAGCCCGCAATGTACGCATTCACGTAGGTAAGGTCGAGGCGTAGTACTATTATTTATTCTGTGTCGTAAGTGCCTACTAACGTAGGTAGGTACTAACGTAGGTCACTCGCACGTCGCGTACTTGAATGACCCGCGATGAACTCTCAGCTGTTCATGCTGTAGTAGACGTAATCTGCGTGCTGCGTGTACATTGCTGCTTTATTTATTTTATTTGTTTTTTTGCTTTTTTAAATGAGATAATTAGGTAGATATGTCTTATTATGTTGTACTGTGTGTATGTAACTAGAAAAAAAATTAAAAAGAGATAGTCAAGTCAATTTTTTTTTTCGCGATTTTTTTCGCTTAATGTTTTCAGTATCATGGTCTGATTGGAACCTCCAAGTTTTCGGAAGTGGTCTGGTAACACCCTGTATACAAGCTGTAATAAAAGTAATTGTTTTAAGTTGTTTGTTCTATGTCTGGGTGTTATTAAAAGTATGTATTTACAAAAAAATATGTATGTATGTATTCTATCAGCAATCTAGTTCCCATAGTACAAGCTCTGCTTAGTCTGGGACTAGAGGGCGTTGTAAAATCTCCATGAATAAACAATTATCATATTATTATATTCATTTTATTATATTAAATAGATAATTAATTATACGGGCCATAAAAAATAGCATAAATAAAACTAATTACTTTTCAATGACTCGATTATAACTAATAAAAGTGATTGCTTTTAGTGATAAGACCGCACATTAAACATTTATTAAAATTATTGTTTTTTTATAAGCTTATAATTACCTTGCAACGTCAATCTAGCTATAGGGGAAGGTCCTACAATATTGCATATACATATATATATATATACTAGCCGTCGCCCGCGGCGTTGCTCGCATTCTAGACCCTTTAGGGTGCGACTTTTCAAAATTCCTTTCTTAGTGCACCCCTACACTATATAAGGATACTACCCTCCAAATGTCATACCTCTAGGACTTATAGTTTAGGCTGTGCGTTGATTTTCTGTCAGCTTCAAAAGAGTTTTATATATATTGATGATGATGATGATATGGCTGGTCTCATGGTTTTTTTTTTCAATAAGCAATTTGTCCAATTGTATGTCGGATTACGCATAATATTGCCAATAATTTTAAACAACTCTTATCAGTTTTAAATATTGATTGCTACAATCAAATGAAACCTAGTTTAAATAATGTTAAAGACCTAATAATTTGTTTTACCTTGAACCGCTTTAGATATCAATTTAGAAGTCATAATAAATTGATGTGGTACATTGGATTTATTCAAAAAGATTTTTTTTTTATACAATATAGGCAACCGTTTGACCACAATCTCACCTGATGTTAAGCAATGATGCGGTCGACGATGTAGCACGGTTACCTAGAAGATACCTTACTCTACTCTTGAAAAGTTACAAATTATATTCATTCGGGAACACAGACGCCGGCAACGAGTTCCACTCTTTGGCTAATACAACTAATACAGTATTTACAATATTTACAAAATGCACATAAAACTGTTGAGCTATCTACAAACCGTGTATATAATAACTATTTTAAATTATCTGTAAAGACAAAAAAAATATAGAATATATGAACCAAATAGTGTTATCTTCTAAATATATATAAAACTCTTTTGAAGCTGACTTAGAATCAACGCACAGCCTAAACTATAAGTCCTAGAGGTATGACATTTGGAAGGTAGTATCCTTATATAGTATCCTTATATATAGAGCCCACCATAGGCATCAAGCAGCAACAATGTCGCCGCAGCTGAAACCGGCCAGGAATACATCATCATCATCATATAGTGTAGGGGTGCACTCTAAGAAAGGAATTTTGAAACGTCACACTCTAAAGGTTCTAGAACGCGAGCAACGCCGCGGGCGACGGCTAGTTGATTGTATAAATTCAAAATCAAAAAGTGCAATTTGTTGTCTAATAAAAACAAATGAACTATCTATAAATAAAAAATAATTGTCTTATACATAAATTGAGTTATAAAAAAATGTATACCTACAACAAAAGTTAATACCCGATGCGTAAAATCTAGATCAAATATTTAAATTGCTGTTACGAAATCGAAAACCAGTTTTGGTACAATATTCTTCAACAAAACCACATCAAGAGTTGATTTACCACATCCATGTTGTACACTCGAGAGGATAAATTCCGGGTCATCTCAAAACACGAATATCTTGGAAACTATAAATTCTTAACGACACACTGTAGTGCCTGGGACAATGTTTAGATGGAGTAGGCTTGTAGTACTATACCATCCTCTCAGCCTAGTCAGACATATCCACAGGAAGGACATAGTCAGTACGTAAGGAGCCGACTAAGCCAAGGGTTTCCTCACGATGTGTAGGCATAGGTTGCCTCCTGACGCTGTATAAATCATCTTCAATAGATGTAAAGGCCTATTTATTATAAATTGTTAGTGAATTATTTTTTTTACCTATTGTGTCCCACTGTTGAGCAAAGATCTCTCCCAAAATTTTCCACTGTTCCCAGTGAAATATTAGTGAAATTATGCAAACAAATAACGCAATTCAAGCCGTTTGTTTGTGAATGTATAATATGCATTTTATTCGTTTGAAATCGTTTACGCAATATTTGACATTTATAATAATAATATTATCTTCGATCTTTTAGCAGGACACAATTAATTTACGACAAGCGTCATGGCTCAGTCGGTAGTAGCTCTGCCTTCCGTGCTGTGGGTCGTGGGTTCGATCCCCACTGAGAACAAACATTTGTGTGTTGTAAACATAGATGTTTGTTCTGTGTCTGGGTGTTTCTATGTAATAAAAGTATGTATTTACAAAAAATATGTATGTATGTATTCTATCAGCCATCTAGTTTCCATCGTACAAGCTTTGCTTAGTTTGGGATTAGAAGGCGTTGTGTTAAGTGTCCGTGAATATTTCTTATTATTAATTTCATTATAGACATAATTCTGAGTCTGAGTCTGTTTTGCGACGCCATAACGTCTTGATTTTAAGTGATTGTTTATATTTAATTACTAGCTGATACCCGCGACTTCGTACGCGTCTTAAACTTTCCACGAAAGTATCTGTCACCAGTTATGATGAACCTCGTAGCAAATGGCTGCTTTTGGTTTAGAGAGTTCAAGCTGTATCTAAGAATCCACGTGTTTGATTTAAAATATAGCCTATGTTTAAATCCGGAAAAAGGGCTTCCGAATGGTATAATTTTCATTGTAATTGGTCCAGTAGTTAAGGCGTGATCCGCGAACAAACAAACAGACAAAGTCAATTTTCGGAATCAGAATCGTTTATTTAGTAGATCTGTACCTCTATCACGAACCAATCTGACAGTCGCCGCGTTAACGTATTCGAGTTATATTGCGCGTCAATGCCAGCGCAACTGCTAACCGTTGTAGTGTCACCGCGCAGTGTATCTCGGATACGCTAGCGTTACGATACGTTTGCGATTGTCGCATTTATTCGTGATCAAGGCACTGCTTATTATTAGTTTATCCATATCTTTAATTTTAGTTTTGGGCTTTTTTACAGTTTTATTTAAGACTAGCCGTCGCCCGCGGCGTTGCCCGCGTTCTAGTGTGACTTTTCAAAATTCCTTTCTTAGTGCACCCCTACACTATATAAGGATACTACCCTCCAAGTGTCATACCTCTAGGACTTATAGTTTAGGCTGTGCGTTGATTCTAAGTCAGCTTCAAAAGAGTTTTATGTAATAAAAAAAATATATTGATTGAAGAAACTTACAATCTAAGTTTTATGTCGCCAATAAATAGTTTTCTTTCCTTATTCACTAAGCTACCTAGAATTCGTAGTTACCATATGCAAGTTTTTATAGACGCCCCGGAATTTGTGCTCTCGAGTGTAATCGGAGTTGCAAACAGGCTTCTAAGTAGGTCAATAGCAAAAGAAGGTACCTACCTATTATATAAAACGTCTGTCTGTAGGTTAGGTACGTCTTAGGTTATGACCAAACTTATCTGTGTTTACGTCTAAAGTACGGCCACGCTAAGTCTGCAATCAATAAGCTAACAAAAGATAGTTTGTTTCAAAAGACTTTTTGTTTGCTAATTCGTATAATTGGATGTTTAGAGTGAATAATAATAATAATAAATATTCACGGACACTTAACACAACTCCTTCTAGTCCCAAACTAAGCAAAGCTTGTACGATAGAAACTAGATGGCTGATAGAATACATACATACATTTTTTTTTGTAAATACATACTTATAAATGGTAACACCCAGACACAGAACAAACATCTATGTTTACAACACACAAATGGATGTTTAGAGTGAATGAGTACCTATCTTCTAGCTAAGCGTGCCACATTATCCACAGCGTTGTGGCTTAGCCAAAAATACAGCTTTATCAGACGTTAAGCCATGACGGCGCCGTAAGAGAAGGCTTAAGTTTTAAGCCAATACTGACAGTTAGATACGTAAAACGACATGCCGATCACGATACGGCACCGTAGCGGTCTACGGTGCGATATCTTAGTAGTAGTAGAGCTCTTTGTGAGAGCTCGTCCGGGTTCAGTACTAGCACCGTACCTATTTCTGCCGCCAAGCAGCGATGCTCGCATTGCTGTGTTCCGGTTTGAAGGGTAAGGGCGCCGGTGTAATTACACGCACATGAGACTTCAACATCTTTACGTCTCAGAGTGATGGACGCAGTGCATTGCCTTACAGGGCATGTCCTCAGTGTACTTGCTCTGTGAGGTAATGCATTGTTATAGGCAGAAGTTACCACTTAACATCAGGGGAGCTATCAGCTTGTTCCATTACTACTATCTTAAAAAAAAAAATCGTACCGTGGAGGTATGCCCTAAGCAATGTTGGTTGAACCTAGTATGTCTTAACAGAGTTTTGCCTAACATGCCATGCAATATATCTTGCATAACTCACCCACTGACATACAGACGCTTCCTTGTAAGATATCAAAGAATTTCTACGAGCATATTGTAAAACTAACTACAACCTCCTTACTAGACTCCGACACGGTTTAATAGCTCTGCCCCCCAAGTACCGTTCTTGTCGATCGCATAATTTGACATTTAGAATCGTCAAAATTCGTTTTATCGACAGTTGCGGGTACGTTACCAACTTAGTCGATCGGTAGACAAATTCGTGAAATTTTAATGAATGGTGTATTTTTACTATGTTTTGATTCTGACAATCGAAAGTGAACCTTATTTTGACGATCGTAAGGCATCGTTAAAATTTGTCGACAAGAGATCCGCACTCCCATGGAACGATACGATTCGATTCGTTTATCGAGTTTAGCGATCGACAACTAAGCGATCGATAAGAACGGTACTTGCACTGCTGGTGATTGAATGGAGGAAGTGGGAAAAGGTGCGCTAAAGCGATGCGCATTCAAGGTTAGAGCTATTAAACCGTGTCGGAAACTATACCAAGTTGATATTCTGCAATCGAAAACGCTAAAAATGTTTGAAGGACGCGTCGACCTGACGAATGACTAGACTTGATTGGGGATTCCAGTTTTGTCATTTCTTGTGTTATTGTGAGTATTGTTGTTTAATTTTGGTGGAATTTTAACCAATAATACTTAGGTCGTAACATAAAGTGTGAGCCATTGGAATAAATGTGTGTAAAGTGGTTTTTCTGAATGTGAAAATTCGTGTTAGGTTTTGAAGAGTAAATCCACCATTTTCTTTTCAAAACAAACGACAGCCGACTTGACAAATGACTTGACTTGACTTATATCACTTGGCAAAATTGTCTGTCGAAATGACGGACAGAGGCCATAAATAAAAGAAGAAGAAGATCTTATGCCGATTGTAAAAGAAGATACCCACTTCTTGTGATGCACTTAGAACTGCATTAGGTAAATCTAACGGTAAATAAGTTAAGTACCTGCCTAACTACCGAAGCACGGCTCTTTGAAGTGAAAGGCAAGACTTTAGGTGTTCGAAAATGGTCCACTGACTACATACCTACCTATTTAGTTACTATAACTTTCGTTCGTGGCTTTACCTTACCTTTTTTGCTAATGTTTGGGTTTTATTAACCTCCGACCATCACGAGTGTAGTGTTTGCATCTATTCAGTAGATGCGTTACCCTGTCTCATGTGCACGAGTGGTTAGGTAACTGTCAGTGTCAATATCCCCGACCTGTCAATGTCATCCGTACGTGATGGCGGGAGACGAGGGGGTCGGGGAGAAAGCGAACAGAGACGGCCACGGACGGAAGGACTGTGGAAAACCAGCTCGGTGTACCAGTGAGCCAGGGATATAAAATACAGTATTTTACAACGAGATCTCAGTTCGGTGCGAACTTCTAGTTTAATAGTAGCATATTTTTAATGGCCTTTGATCCAGACAGACTTTTTGACGCCTGTCAAATGACCACCAATGCTTACCTCAACCAGTAGTACTACTAACTTAACCGTGATCTTTTGTGGAACTGTCCATTGGCATTTAACAGTTAGTGGCTGTTGTCACGATCTAGCCATCATCAACATCGAGCGAAAGATTAGCGTGAAAATAAAAACAGCCAAGTGTAAGTCGGACCTGTGGCTGAAGGTACCGTACTGTAGGTAGGTATTTTTAATCGACTTCAAAGAAAGACGGCGGGTTTTGATTTCGGTTCAATTTTTAACCAACTTCAAAAAAGGAGGAGGTTCTCAATTGGCTTGTATTTTTTTTATGTTTGTTACCTCAGAACTCCGTCATTTATGAACCGATTTAAAAAAATCTTTTTTTATCTTAAAGGGTATACTTCCAGATTGGTCCCATCAAATTTTTATCAAAATCAGTTTAGTAGTTTGGCAGTTAAATAAGAATAACTCGAAAAAAACCCGTGATACTCGTACACGACATTGCGTATTTTGCTTTTCTGTGGTGTTTACGATCAATAGAACAGTCCCAATGAACTGCTATCATCATCATCATCATCGGATAATGAAGCCTTAGTTTGTCTGTTCTCACTGACATTTTACATACATCTTTATTCCGCCAAGAGTGAGTAGGACACACAGTTATAGCAATGTGTACACAGAATCACGTCCAAACATTACCTACATTTTGACACATTCTTTGATATCACATACGTGACAGTTCGCAAGCCTATCCCCGCTGTGTTTAATCTTAATTTTAACACCGGAAAGAAGTATTAACTGCAACAACTGTCCAAAATTACATCTTTGGGCAAAAAGTGTAACGAATGATAGCGGTACTGTGAATAATAAATGCCACTTATTTTGGGGTTCAGTTACTCAAAGTCTTGCATCTCTACCTACCATAGCGGGCCTAGGATGCGCACGCGAGATATTTGTCACTAGCCGTTGCCGGCGTTGCTCGCGTTCTACCCTTTTGTTCTGTTCTACCATGTCAAAATGTAAGCATTTTGCATTTTGGTAATGTTGTCGAGAAACCGCGCCTTTGAATCTTCAACTTTTGACATTTCTGCATGACTATAATCTCGTCCTCAGAGAGGTACGACCACTAACAAGTGTCAAAAGTTGACAATAAGAAGGTGCGTGTTACCACAGATAATGCAAAAGTTCAAAAACTAGTGCAAAATGCTTAAATTTTGACAGAACGACATGATAAATATCTCGCGTGCGCGTCCTAGGCCCGCTGGCCTCGGCGTAAGGCCATCTACAAATCGTTGCAAACGATTTATAGATAGCTCAACTGGTCCAAATCGGAAGCGTGCCCAAGACACTGGCTGCATTCCCGCTCTGAATAAATTTAGATAAATCTAGATAGATGATGTGTGTAGGTGGCAGCACTAGGCCATCTTGTCATTCACTCATATAAGTGTCAAAAATATTCAGAAAACCAAAAAAAGACTTGAAAGTCAAAAGGACAAGACTCCAGCGCCAGAAAAAAAAATTGACATTCACATTAGGCAAGCAAATGCAGGAATTTTGACACCTTTCACTTTGCTTAATAGAAAATATCAAATTAACACTGCTATGTTAAATCAAACACTAAATTGACAGAAATTGCAATCACTTTCAAAAATTGTGCTACACCGTATAAATAAAACTTGGCGAATTGACCTTATAGTAAAACTAGCTGATATCCGTGATTTCGTACGCGTGCGAAACTTTCCACAAAAATATCAGCTTACGATGAACCTCCTAGCAAATGGCTGCTTTTAGTTTAGAGAGGTCAAGCTGTATCTAAGAATCAACGTCTTTGATTTCAATAAAATATAGCCTATGTTTCAATCTGGAAAAAGGGCTTCCGAATGGTATAAGTTTCATTGAAATTGATCCAGTTAAGGCGTGATCCGCGAAAAGACAAACTCAATTTTCGGAATCAGAATCGTTTATTTAGTAGATCTGCATATTATTATTTATTTTATCCAAATCTTTAATTTTAATTTTGGCTTTTTTACAATTTTATAATAGTACTAGCCGTCGCCCGCGGCGTTGCTCGCGTTCTACCCTTTAGGATGCGACTTTTTAAAATTCCCTTCTTAGTGCACCCCTACACTATATAAGGATACTACCTTACAAATTTCATACCTCTAGGACTTATAGTTTAGGCTGTGCGTTGATTCTCAGTCAGCTTCAAAAGAGTTTTATATATTTAGAAGATAGATAGAAGATAGATAGATAGATTGATAGAAGACCTAGTAGGTACTAATAAAGCGTTTACACACTGCCACTGAGCTGACATACTCGTATCACACCTACACGAATATAGAAGGTATATTATTAAAAAAAATGTATAAGTCTATATACAATCAGCAATCTAGTTCCCATAGTACAAGCTTTGCTTAGATTGGGACTAGAGGGCGTTGTGTGATATGTCCGAGAATATTTATTTATTTATTTTAGCTTGTAAAAGCAACTTGATCATCATCATCATTATCCACAGCCCGACTTCACCCACTGCTGGGTATAGGCCGGGTACAGAGAGAGGCCACCCTACAGATTCTTTCAAAAACTTATAGAACAATCTATTATTAAACCAGCCCCAATGAACTGCCATCATCATCATCATCTGAGGATGAAGCCGTATTTTTAAAGTCGTTTTAAATTAAAATTATTTGAAGTCGCATAAAAAGCGAAACCGGAAATTGACTAACTAGTTTCGCCATTAAACGGGGTTTATATTAAGGTTAGAGATAATACAGTTTATTTGGACCATCATTACACGACGTAAGAATTAGAGCGAGTAATTCGAGATTCCTAGGGTTCCGTAATACATGGATAATCTTCTTAAATATATAAAACTCTTTTGAAGCTGACTTACAATCAACGCACAGCCTATAAGTCCTAGAGGTATGAAATTTGGAGGGTAGTATCCTTATATAGTGTAGGAGTGCACTAAGAAAGGAATTTTGGAAAGTCGCACTCTAAAGGGTCTAAAACGCAAGCGACGCCGCGGGCGACGGCTAGTACAATATATCTCGCAAGTCGCTTCTCGATATGCGTTTCGATCAATAAAATAAAACTTAGACTACGGGCTCGGAACCCTTTGGAAAACGTAAGGTTTCGCTCTTACACACTTGAACATACAAGTTCGTGTAGATACCATCGTTAAGCTATCATACCTTTCACAGGGCTTGTATTATTAACATACCTACTGCCACACTCAGAGACACACCTTAAAAGATAACCAACGTTTATTCGGGTAACCTCGATTCAACTTTTAGTCTTAAGGTTCTTGTTGTTTTTCTGTTTCGTTCTTGTGTGTTTTGTATATGGATCCCTAGCTGTCCGAAATAAAGAAGTTTTATTTTATTTTTATTGAAATTACCATGACAGACTCGTGGTCACACCGGTTCGCTACACCAGTGTGACTACGAGTAATTTCTTTTACTCGTGGTCACACTGTGCGGTGTGATCAAGAGTAATTATTTAAACGTACGACTCGTGGTTACACTGCTAGTGTGAGGAAATATAAATACGCTGAACTGATATAATATGAAACTGATACAAATAAATACTAATCTATTAAATAAATATAATAATCATCATCATTTCCCTGCCCTTATCCCACGCTAGGTGGGGTCGGCACAACATGTTTTCTTCTTCCATTCACTCCTATCATTCGTCAAATCTGAATCTACTCCTCTCACTATAAATATAATAATCAATTAATGATATAAAATGTATAAATTTTAATTTGTATTATGGAAATAAAAGGCGTTTTTAAAATAGGTGTTTTTAAATTATTCAAGGGTCGGCAACGCGCGTGGCACCTCTGGTGTTGAAGGCGTCCATAGACTACAGTAGCCGCTTACTATCAGGCGGGCATGACGCTTGTTTTTCTATCAATATATATAAAACTCTTTTGAAGCTGACAGAGAATCAACGCACAGCCTAAACTATAAGTCCTAGAGGTATGAAATTTGGAGGGTAGTATCCTTATATAGTGCAGGGGTGCACTAAGAAAGGAATTTTGAAAAGTCACACTCTAACGAGAGCAACGCCGCGGGAGACGGCTAGTTTACCATACGTTTCCACTGCAAAACATTCACAATAAAACATGCACAACTCTGAAACGAGAAGAGAGATCCCTAATTTTCGTACGCATTCGAAGGAGACTGCTGGCCAAACGGTCTAACGGATTGGATTGCATCGAGACTAGCTCGTAGTGCGTGGGTTCAAGTCTCGAGCAAACTCGTGTTCACTTTTTGCAACTTTTTTGAAGTAAAAACTTCTTTAGCATCGTTGTGATTTGAGTCTTTTTGAAGGTTTTACTTCTACCACGTGTGAATTACACACATGTTTTTTTTTTCTAATTTTCTTTGTGAATTTTTCTTTACAGTATTATTAACAAAACCCTACAAACAATTATGTTTAAGAGATGTCTTTGAGTGCGGCATCCATTTCTCTATTTAGACGATTAGCTAAGTAGGTAAACTTCTCAAGTGAAATGATCTTGACCTAGTCATGTAGCCCTCAAGTTTCGTTATAGATATTTCTAGTTGAAGGTCATTATTTCTAGCAATTTTGATAGATATATAGATAGACTAGCCGTCGCCCGCGGCGTTGCTCGCGTTCTACCCTTTAGAGTGTGACGTTTCAAAATTCCTTTCTTAGTGCACCTCGACACTATATAAGGATACTACCCTCCAAATTTCATACCTCTACGACATAGTTTAGGCTGTGCGTTGATTCTCTGTCAGCTTCAAAAGAGTTTTATGTATATTGATGATTTTCATGTGGTTTTACTGTTGGATACCGTTATTAAATAAATAAATAAATAACATAGCATAGGATACCTAATGTATTAGACATATTTTTCTTTGTTAGTAAATTCATTTACTTACATAAAGATCATAACCTTCTGCTTATGTAATAACTATGTACTCAACAATATTGATGTGCTAATACTGTGCACGCAATATATACTTCTTACATACTATAGTTACTTCAATGAATACTTCTTTTGCGTAACCTACTTTTTAACTGTTGAAGATTATGAGTTTGAATCTGCTTGTCACTTTTATTAATAGTTTTTCTTGTGTTATTGTGAGTATTGTTGTTTAATTTTGGTGGAATTTTAACCAATAATACTTAGGTCGTAAAATAAATTGTGAGCCATTGGAATAAATGTGCGTTTTTCTGAATGTGAAAATTCGTCTGCAAGTTTTGAAGAAAAATATCCACCATTTTGCCTTCAAAACAAACGACAGCCGACTTGAAGATGACTTGACCTAAATTATTTCAAATATATCACTTGACACTGGCAAAATTGTCTGTCGAAATGACGGACATAGACCATAAACAAAAGAAGAAGAAGAAGAATCTGCTTGTCAATGCAAAAAATAAAACACGGTGTAAATGTTCCAAGTTTGCATCGTTATTTACTGCAAAGAATATGTAATACGTAGTTCCTACGTAAGTAGAAGCGGGACTCTCATTCTACCAAAATTACACACTGAAAATCTCGTTTTGTATGAAACATGATTCAAATTTTGACCCCCGTTTCATACATTGTTCGTTTTTCGAAAGCACGAGTCTAGTTCGAGAGTTTCGCCAGTCTAATTTACTGCTCAAACACTGATCCGGACTTAACCATAGATTTTAGTATGAAAATCTCTACTCAAATCTATGCTTGAGTAACGATTTCTTTATCAGCGTAAGAGCCTATATAGTTCAAATAATAAATTTAAAAAAAAAGGAATAGTAAGATTAATGACAAAGTTTTTACGTAAAAAAAAGCAACCAAGTTGAAAACCTCCTACTTTTTTGAAGGAGGTTGAAATTACAATCGCATTGAAACCTCTTTCATTTTTTGAAGTCAATTAAAAACTCTTGTCTTCTTCTTCTTTTGTTTCCATAAGACGCGTATGCACTAAGTACACGTAATACTATAGATAAGCGACGCCAATTTAAAAAAAAAAAAAAAAAATACTATAGATATCAGTGCGACGCCAATAACAAAAAAAAGTACTATAGAGCTAAGTAAATAGATTAAGTAGAATATCAGGCGATCATTTGCTTGCAAAACGTTTGAAAAGTATAACATCGGAAAAGCGTCGTACGATGCTGCAGCCAATCGGAACGCGCGGGCCTTGGCCGAAATGCGGATTTCCACGCAATCGGTGCCATTGTAAAGAAATAAGCAGCGCAATTATTGTTGAACAAGTTTTTTTTTTTTTTTTTTAAGAAAGTAGAGATTCAGAGTTAGAGTTGCATTTATAAGTGTACTTTCGGTCCCACTGTGCGAAGCAGCTAGGGCTCTTTTTACACTAGTATATGATATTTTTAAGTTGTAGATAGAAATTATATTGTAAGTTATAACAGGGCTGACATAGTCGCTAAGCGACTCAAAGTCCTTACAAAATAAAAGACTTAAAAAAAAAAAAAAGAGTTAGAGTTTCTTTATTTGCTTGAAATAGGTACACAACAGGTGGTAAACAAAATGTTAACTATAGATCCATTATATAGCAGTTTTAAAATGATAGCATGCAAAAAGAATTTCAATATTAGTTAGGTAGGTCTAATAACAACTATACAATTTTACAATTTTTAAGATTTTGAAATTGTGCAATTCGCACCAAAATTTCTCGCTTTGCGAATGCGTTTGCGTGTGCTATAATCGAGTCGAAAGTAAAACAAATGCACAGACTTGGGGCTCTGATATACGAAAACAAGAAGGTTTTAACGGCAAAAAACGCGCTGAAACGCGCTATTTAGTCACAGAATACCTATGATTTAGTATGAAAACAGTTCAGAAAACCTGCCAAGCTTAAGCCTGGCAGGTTTTTTTGAGATTCATTTGTAAAATTTTCTAAATATTTTTAACCATTTCGTACGTGGTTTTCTGTGAAATTGAAAGCGAAATAGACGTTCTCATAAAACTTGTGTTTGTTTTTTTTATTGCTATTCATTATCGTTTACTAGCGCCATTGACCCTGAAGAGAAAATAAGTAGAGAGTACTAAACTAATAATGTCCGTTGATTGTACCTATATTTTCTTATCTTAATTCATAATATCATTTAATTTACTCAGTACGGTTAAGTATATAAAATAAAAGTAAATAAAAAGGCATAGACTCGTTTTTCTATCATCATCATCATAGGCAGCTTGTAGTAGCCCACAGCTGGGCATAAGCCTCCTCCCTCAAACGCCACTCGTGTCTATTTTGGGCTTTTTGCATCCAGGTCTTCCCCTGAACGGCAACGACATCACCTACCCATCTGGCTGTTGGTCTGCCAAGGCCTCTCTTTATATTATACTAGCTTTCACCCGCGATTTCGTTCGCGTCCCGTTGGATCCCGTTAATTTTCCGGGACAAAAAGTATCCTATGTTACTTCTAATACCTCCAAGAATATGTGTACAAAGTTTCATGATGATAGGTTAAGTAGTTTTCGCGTGAAAGCGTAACAAACAAACTTACATTCACATTTATAATATTAGTATGAAATAAGTACATACCTATCCTCGTTTTTTTTATATTTATTACTAAACTTAGTAAATAAGACAGCGGCCTTCCCCATAACGTTTCAAACTATCTTTTCTAACCTCTCTTTCCCAAACTCTCTTTCTCAAACTCTCTTTATCAACCTCTCTTTTTCCAAACTCTCTTTCTCAACCGCTCTATTCTCTGAAGATTGTAGATTGGCTATAGTGCCGCTTTATAACGTGCAACATATAGCGATAACAGTTTTTTATAGACCTTCTTTTTATATAATAGATAATAAAGTATTTATAGCACCATTTATCATAATTATGACAGTTATTTGCAAATAAATTAAGTTTATTACAAATTATCTACCTACTTATGTAATTATGAAATACATAATTTTTTAACACATTATTTATTATATTAACATAATTAAAACTGGTAATATTTTTTTGATAACATTATTTATTGCCATAATTATATGTTTGCAAGGCAAAATATTTTTTTTGCAATCTTTCTATATATAAATATTATTTTAAAAGTGTGATGTTAGAAGGGAAAACATTTCATAACACTCACCACTGGCGCTCAAAAAATGTCATGTTATTGTGCTTAGACGAAGATGTCAATACATTTTAATTACATAGGTACCTATACAAAATTGCTATGATATTCTTCTACTATTTATGGCCCCTATCCGTCATTTTGACAGACAATTTTGCCAACGTCAAGTGATATATTGGAAATATTATAAGTCAAGTCAGCTGTCGCTTGTTTCGACGAGAAAATGATGGAAAAATAACACTTGGAAACCAATTGTATCATGAAACTACTTTACACACATTTATTCCAATGGCTCACACTTTATGTTACGACCTAAGTATTATTGGTTAAAATTCCACCAAAATTAAACAACAATACTCACAATAACACAAGAAAAACTACTAAAATAAAAATA
The DNA here is from genome assembly GCA_918843925.1 of Eulithis prunata. Taxonomy (NCBI): domain Eukaryota; kingdom Metazoa; phylum Arthropoda; class Insecta; order Lepidoptera; family Geometridae; genus Eulithis; species Eulithis prunata. The sequence goes on from OU974035.1 coordinate 1,119,839, forward strand.
CTAATGTACCTAATACTAAAAATGACAAATCCGGTGCAATCGATGTCTCATAAAAACTTCTGAACTGTTTTCATACTAAATCATAGGTATTCTGTGACTAAATAGTGACATTAGCTCGTTTCAGCGCGTTTTTCGCCGTCAAAAGCTTCTTGTTTTCGTATATCTGTAGCCACGTCACTTGACATTATGCTGGGCAGTGAAAGCAGTTCAGAGCCTGAAGAAAAAAATCTTATTAGCTAGCAAGCTCGTATGAGTTAGTGGCCTGGTGACGGAGTTTTTAGGCCGCCTTAAGGCCTCCGTCATGGCTTAACGAAATCTTATTGAGTTGATGTACTGACCTCGTGTACAATGTCGCGTAAATATTGAGGTTCGTGCGAGGTTCTGTAACTACACTGCCGGTCTATTAGAAAATCAGTCGGCTTATAAGAATCAATCCTTTTTAATACATTTATACATAACTAGCTGATACCCGCGACTTCGTACGCGTACTAGGTACCATGACATGTCAGCATGACATAATGTCATGGTGCTAAATAGTGTACCGTGAAGCTTAATGGATATCAAAATGTTTGCAATTGTTACAATGTAAGTAAAATGTAAATCTAGTGTATATAGCTTGAAAAAATAAAGAATTTCACAGTTTTATAAAGGGCTAGCTTGACCCGAGGACTATCACCGTGTTTTCTGCCTTCAAGCAGTAATGCTCCCATTGCAGTGTTCCCGAATTTGATATCAATATATATAAAAATCTTTTGAAGCTGACATAGAATCAACGCACAGCCTAAACTATAAGTCCTAGAGGTATGAAATTTGAAGAGCAGTATCCTTATATAGTGTAGGGATGCACTAAGAAAGGAATTTTGAAACGTCACACTCTAAAGGGTAGAACGCGATAAACGCCGCGGGCGACGGCTAGTTACGCATAAAGTTCAAACGTCTCAGAGCGATAAGCAAGCAAGCAAGCTCGTATGAGTCAATGGCCAACTCTGGTGACGGAGTTTTGAGGCCGCCTTAAGGCCTCTGTCATGGCTTAATGATTGTTAGAGCCGGGACCGACTGTTTAACGTGCCCTCCGAAGCACATAGAAACGCTCAGATGTAAATGCCACTAACAGTCACCCGTCCAAATACTGACAGCAAAGAACGTCGCTAAGTTAGATAATCGGTGAAAATTGACTAAGTAAGCAAGCCACGAGCTATTAGAGTGATGCGTGCAGTGCAATGCTCACAAAGCACGTCCTCTGCTTAGACACGTGGGTCGACTTGTTTCGCCATAGTTAAACCTTTTGCGGTAAGACTACTGATGATGATGGTTAAGTTGCGAGATATTAATCCTATTCTAGCTCATCTTTAGTCATCACCGGCCTTACACCAAGGTCGGTTAAGAAATCATTTCCTCTAGATAATTAACTATAGTACAATTATTAACTAAGTAACTAGGTGCTATTAAGCATCTGTTAAGTGCGAGGCGGACTTGTGAAATTAGGGTTCAGTAGACAATAAGAACTTTTATTTTTGTTTTAACGTTACGTTACCGGATTTATCTTGAATTTATCAAAAAACCCTGTCTCTAACTCGTGTTTTGGGCTAAACTAGGGTTTTTTTAATATTACGAAACATGTTTAGCACCTTCACCGAGGTCTAACTATAGACTTTCGCTAGACCAACCCCGCCCCAGGTTTAAGTCGAGTCTAACTTCACATCTGTCATGAAAATCAATTTAGTTTAGGGTAATTATATATGTTGTGGTGGAGGCTCCTAATCTTCATACTAATTCTTCGGGAGGTAGGTAATGATAGAGTTCAGTGTTCCACATAATTACTTATTTATTTCACCAACGAAGTTACATGTTTAAACTGTGCGAGCGGGGAGAGACGACTGGCGACGCGGGACACAAAACTATCGCGTCAGCCCGATTTACTTACTTGTGGCTAGTCGCCACAATACTCCCCTTCTAACAAAAAATTTTGAAAAAATTTAAAACACATAAATTATAAAACTTTCAACGACATAAAACATAGTCTAATCATTCCAATGATACAGATTACAATATAGGTATACAGTAAATTCAAACAAAACACGATTGCAAATTCGCTTACGCTGCTGTAGCTCGCTACTTTACAATGTGGGGTCTCAAGTTACCGAGTATCGCTCCTGTACCTATCTACTCTACACAAACGGAAATGTTCTCTAAACTAACACTGATTCTAAAAATAGATTGATCACTGACTTTACTTTAACAAAAAAAAACTTTTAAAAAACAACACTGCCAAACTAACGTACGCCTTGACATGATGATACGTCTTCTGATGATACGCTTTGTGGCCTTGTCCAATCCTTTGTCTCAGTACCTTCTAATCACCGTCATATCCAATATCCTCTTCGGTCTCTATGTAGCGCATGTACTCTATACACCAGTCACTCGCAGCAGTGGGACTGAGCTATCTCCAGATCCTCACTGATCCTCCGGTGAGCGTTCAGCCTCTAACCGGGCAACACGTTTGAGTGAATCTGCAGGTCCAAACTCCATTTTCTACAGGATTGAGTGCACCTCAGATGTCGCTGGTTTCCATAAAATCTTGCTACTTCTCTAGACCATGCGTGATCTTTTGCTGGCTGGACCGCGGGTGGGCAGGCATTCTCTTCCCCGGCCATACGTTGCCAAAATCTTCCTTATATCACGCTGATGACCGGCTCTTCATAAGGGCGTCTACTTGGAACAAGCTTCGGCTGACGTCATCTACTGCGCATTCCTTACCGCGTGGCGTTGCGTCATTCTTCTCTTTTCTCCATTTACCTCCCAAGGCGTGGACATCGTTGGGAGGGAGTCGTCTCCGTCGTTGGTCTATGAGGTCACCATGTTTCTAGAATCTTCTCAAGGTTCTCCGTGCTGCGTGTGTTCCTTCAGGTTGTCTCCGCATGTGACAGCAACCCAAAGTTTTGTCGAAGGTCACCAATTTAGGGTAATTAGATAAGTGTAGAGGTGGAGGCTCCTAATCTTCATACTAATTCTTCGGGAGGTAGGTAATGATAGAGTTCAGTGTTCCACATAATTACTTATTTATTTCACCAACGAAGTTACATGTTTAAACTGTGCGAGCGGGGAGAGACGACTGGCGACGCGGGACACAAAACTATCGCGTCAGCCCGATTTACTTACTTGTGGCTAGTCGCCACATTAGTGACTGTTTTTTCTGCATTATTTTATTATTATTTAGGTAGGAGCACGAGTTTTGACATTTTTTGAAACGACACTAGCACTTTTATTTTAATAGTTTTTCTTGTGTTATTGTGAGTATTGCTGTTTAATTTTAGTGGAATTTTAACCAATAATACTTAGGTCGTAACATAAGGTGTGAGCCATTGGAATAAATGTGTGTAAAGTGGTTTTTCTGAATGTGAAAATTCGTGTTAGGTTTTGAAGAGAAAATCCACCATTTTCTTTTCAAAACAAACGACAGCCGACTTGACAAATGACTTGACTTGACTTATTTATTACAATTTTAACACTTGACATTGGCAAAATTGTCTGTCGAAATGACGGACACAGGCCATTACTGAAGAGAAGAAGAAGAAGATTATTTAGGTACCTACTACGTACCGTTTTTTCGACAATACAGGGTGTTACCAGACCACTTCCGAAAACTTGGAGGTTCCAATCAGACCATGATACTGAAAACATTAAGCGAAAAAAATCGCGAAAAAAAAATTGACTTGACTATCTCTTTTTAATTTTTTTTCTAGTTACATACACACAGTACAACATAATAAGACATATCTACCTAATTATCTCATTTAAAAAAGCAAAAAAACAAATAAAATAAATAAAGCAGCAATGTACACGCAGCACGCAGATTACGTCTACAGCATGAACAGCTGAGAGTTCATCGCGGGTCATTCAAGTACGCGACGTGCGAGCGACCTACGTTAGTACCTACCTACGTTAGTAGGCACTTACGACACAGAATAAATAATAATACTACGCCTCGACCTTACCTACGTGAATGCGTACATTGCGGGCTGGCGAAATAAATACAAATCTTTAAACATTGTTTTCTCCGGCTATAATTATTTTTCAGGATAACTGATTTTTTTTTGGTTGGGTTTTGGTGTGTTGTAGTTCCCCCTTTCGTTTTCGGAAGTGGTCTGGTAACACCCTGTATATTTGACATTGACAAAATTGACCGTACGTATCCTTTGTTTTGTCGCCAATTTCTTTTTTGACTTCATTTACTGTCAGTTTTGAACGAATAACGGGTTTTTCTAAAACTTCGTTGAAAATCTTTCATAATCACGTCTCAGTTTTAACTCGAGGCTAACTTTAGGCCGAGCCTAGCTAGACCGGGTCTAAGCCCTCTATAAATCCAAGATAAATCCGTAGCGTAATGAGACCGTTATTAATGGACAATCTACTCAGTCCATTCCATTATTCTTTCTCAATAACTATTCACACCTCTGGAAGCTGTACTAGGTATGCCTATAAATTACAGACGCAATACATTTCCTATTTTTTTTTTCATTTAAATCTATTGTGTCATGCACGAACCTGCGGTCCAGCATACCAAAGGCTAAAGTTTTTTTTTATTTTTGCTTCAGAACACATGTAGACCAAAAATGGGACACAAGGCGTACTTGACGGTGGGCCAGTCGGCCCGAAGCCGACTATTCGGGCTTACGCCACGGATATCTGGGCCCCGGACCCCGCTCAATATGCTGATATCGCAACAGGGCAAGATCAACCATGGTAAGTGATATGACATGCATGAGCATGACATCTTCTAAAAGTTCTAAAACTCTTTTGAAGCTGGCTGACAATCAACGCACAGCCTAAACTGCTATAAGTCCTAGTGGTATGAAATTTGGAGGGTATTAGTTTCCTTATATAGTGTAAGGGTGCAAAACGAAAGGAATTTTGAAAAGTCACTCTCTAAAGGGTCTAGAACGCGAGCAACGCCGCGGGCGACGTCTGGTATGGTATAAAATCCTGTATTCTAAATCACTCACTGTTACACCAAGCTGGTCTCCCACAGTCTCTGTCGTTCCCCGTGTCTCTCGGCTCACTCTCCAACCCCGTCTTCTTCTTCTTTTATTTATGGCATCTAACCGTCATTTCGACAGTCAATTTTGCCAGTGTCAAGTGAAATATTTGAAATAGTATCAGTCAAGTCCGACCCCGTCGTCTCCTGCCCAAACGTACGGGTGACATTGACAGATGACATTGACAAGTCAGGAGCTTGACACTGACAGTCACTTAACTACTTGTGCACATGAGACAGGGCGAAATGACGGACGGAGTCCATTAAATAAAAGAAGAAGAAGAAAACACATGAGACAGGGTAAAATATCTACTGAATAGATACAAACGGCCTCCGTCATGGCTTAACGACTGCTAGAGCCGAGACCGACAGTTTAACGTGCCCTCCGAAGCACGGAAGCGCTCAGATGTAATGTTCAGGTTCTGACTGAAAACTAGCGCCGCTTTGCTTCTGCAGAGCTGCATAAAGCTGAGGCTCAGCGCTGGTCAGCACCCACAAACATATAACTACCTAGGTAGTAGAGTTAATATTACGTAGGTATTCTGTGCTGATCTGTTCAATTATTTTTTTTTTATTTCTTTTTCTAATTAATTTTGTATTGTTTTCTTATTGTGTAATTATTCCACTGTGTTGTACCTGTGTTGTGTTGTGTGCCAAATAAATATTTCTCTATCTCTATCTCTAATGGCCACTAACGGTCACCGATCCAAATAGTGACCGCGCAGATCGCTTAACTTAGATAATCGGTGAAGATTGACTAAGCAAGCCTAGCCACGAGCGCTTCTAAAGAAAACTGCCTATTGTAATGTATCAACTCAACTATTTTGTAAGGAAGTTTTGAAATGTCAGATAACTCTATGGTACCGGAACTAAATAGGTACTTTCACAAATTCTAACGTAGTTGTCTAGATTTTCTATCACGTAATCTGGTTTCTAAGTTGGCGTGTCTGAAAAGAAGGTTTTAGCGATTAGGTACCTCTATTTTATAAAATACCAACTTTACTCCCTACTTTGACTCAAGTACTGATTTGGACTTAAGTATTTGATAAGAATACGGTCCTTAAAGTCAAATATTATATTTTTGATGACGAACACACCTTGAACTGAATGAGCAATTTTCGGCTTAAAATTATTAAGGTTCTTGGAAAGTCCAAGGTTAACTATGATGTGTTAGTTTTCTACAGTTGCAAAACCGTTTGAGAAGGAAACCGTCTAATGTCTGTTGCACACTGGCGACTCCTACACGATACTGACACGTCTGTGGGTCAAACAAGTTTAAAAAAACCAGTAGTCCCTCCGCGCGGAAGAAGTTATACTTCGAGTGGCACGCATTCACTCTCGCTCTGTGTTTAATGTGAAATTATTTAGTATATGCAGTACTTATTTAGTTAGAAAAGGTTCTATGCTCATGTTGCCTAAATCAGAACTAGATGGCGCTGCTAAGTTTGTCCGGATCCTAGAACGCGCTATCGAAGTTTTTTGGGTTTTGTGGGGGTCGACGTATGTGATCACTCTCGCTAGTCTCTGTGTCTTTCTATTCGGGGGAATAGAAAGAGACAGAGACTAACGCTTCCCGTTTAACGCAACCTTGTACGCTGTCAGTTGGATGTCGCATTAAAAGTACCTATAACTTCAAAACTTACACTCCTGACTTACCTACATCAGATAGTAGATAATATAATGAAGAAAAGTTTTTTTCTTTATTCACAAAGAAAATTACAACTAATACAGTATTTACAATATTCACAATATTTACTAAATACACATGAAACAGTTGAGCTGTCTACAAACGGTTGCAAATGATTTATAGATAGCTCAACTGGTGCAAACTAGTACCAATCGGAAGCGTGCCCAAGACACTGGCTGCATAAGCAAGCTGAATAGCAATGCTGATACGTTGGCCTAGATAATCACCAGCCCTCGGGTCACGCGTACCTTCGACTAGACGCGACGCCCTGAAAGAATGTTGCAAACCTGGAGGGCCACGGCACCCCACGGACCCAGAGTCTCGACCCCAAATAGAGAAGACAGTCACGAAAATCATTTTCATGACAAACGTGAAGTTAGACTCGAGTTAAACCTGGCGTGGGGTTGGTTTAGCGAAAGTTAGACCTCGGTGAAGGTGCTAAATATGTTACGTAATATGAAAAAACTCTAGTGTAGGCGACGCCTTATTTTTTCTTTTTTTATAAGTAATAATTTTTGTATCGTGTACTCTATGGTCTGATTGGCAATATGGCCGCTAGCTTGAACTTTATAAAAATGTCATGTAATAGTGTAATTTCAAAGTAAAATAAATAATAGCTGTACTGAGACACGAGTTTTGACATTTTTTGAAACGACACATAGCACTTTTATTTTAATCGTTTTTCTTGTGTTATTGTGAGTATTGTTGTTTAATTTTGGTGGAATTTTAACCAATAATACTTAGGTCGTAACATATAGTGTGAGCCATTGGAATAAATGTGTGTAAAGTGGTTTTTCTGAATGTGAAAATTCGTGTTAGGTTTTGAAGAGAAAATCCACCATTTTCTTTTCAAAACAAACGACAGCCGACTTGACAAATGACTTGACTTGACTTATTTATTACAATTTTAACACTTGACATTGGCAAAATTGTCTGTCGAAATGACGGACACAGGCCATTATTGAAGAGAATAAGAACAGCCATAGCAACAAAAGAAGAAGAAGAAGAGAATAAGAAGAACCAAAAAGTGTCTTGGTTTTTGTCAATTGCTATATACCACTTCGCCGGAGCTCACCTACATCTAGTTTAGCCCAAAACACGAGTTAGAGACCAAATTTTTCGATTAATCCGATTTTAAGTACCTACTTAAATCCCCCAAAGTGTTTCGATAAGTTTTGAGAGTGGTCTTCTTCTTCTCTTCAATAATGGCCTGTGTCCGTCATTTCGACAGACAATTTTGCCAATGTCAAGTGTTAAAATTGTAATAAATAAGTCAAGTCATTTGTCAAGTCGGCTGTCGTTTGTTTTGAAAAGAAAATGGTGGATTTTCTCTTCAAAACCTAACACGAATTTTCACATTCAGAAAAACCACTTTACACACATTTATTCCAATGGCTCACACTTTATGTTACGACCTAAGTATTATTGGTTAAAATTCCACCAAAATTAAACAACAATACTCACAATAACACAAGAAAAACTATTAAAATAAAAGTGCTATGTGTCGTTTCAAAAAATGTCAAAACTTGAGAGTGGTCTTCTTATGTAGGTACACCTTGAATGTCAGTAAATATACAATAGTAGTTATATATGTCATCTAAACTAATGGATTGTATGTACTTGTAAATAATAGGTACCTTCATAAGGTTTGAAGTGCATCCGCTAATTCAAGGTCTTACCTAGGCCCTTCCGCGTTTAGCAGGCTAAGGCCCGTGTGCCGATTTACAGCTCAAACACTGATCCGGACTCAAGCATAGATTTTTGTATGAAAATCTCTGCTCAAACCATTACCTACTTGAGTAATACCGCGTTCACACTATTTATTTATTTATTCAATAGGCAACGCCAACAGCGCACATAGTATACATTACAATAATCACTTTTGAAAACCTTATTCTATAAAATGTGTGCCAATTACAGGCATGCACATTGCACAGCATTTGCAATAATATTATTATGACTAAAATACTAGTACTACAGACAACAGCAAAAGGAAAGCTTAAATTAAGTATTTACAATTAATTAAAAACTACGTGAACAAAAAAAAACAAAAAAAAAAAAACAAAAAAAAAAAAACAACTTCTAAATATAAAAAAATAATAATAAAACTAACAAGAACTAGGTATAGATTACTAAATTACATTTTGGTACTTGTTTACTTAGTCGTCGGACTGGGGATTTTGGATTTTGCACACTATGCAATTGCCGCTGCCGGCATGAATGCCGCGATTAATTCCGGAATGATTGCCACAGCAACGTCGCCTTTATTCCTACACCGCGTTCACACATGCCCATGCCGCTGCCCGAATGATTGCCGCGATGAATTCCGGAATTATTGCCACAGCAACATCGCCAAGTTCATGCCCTAGCTCTTTGGTGAGAATAAAGGCGATGTTCCTGTGGCAATAATTCCGGAATTAATCGCGGCATTCATGCCGGGCATAGTGTGCACGCGCTATAATGATTACTGCATCGGGCATAAGGCCGAAAAATTTTGAATATTAACTCAGACATAAACGTAAGCATAAATTTAAGTAGAGTTTCAGGCATCACAGCTAGCCGTAATAGCTCTGCCTTCCGTGCTCTGGGTCGTGGGTTTGATCCCTACCGAGAACAAACATTTGTGTGTGGCATAGATGTTTGTTCTATGTCTGAGTGTTATGTATTTACAAAAAAAAGGTAAAAAAGTCTTCTATCAGAAATCTAGTTCCCATAGTACAAGTTTTGCTTAGTTTGGGGCTAAAAAGTATAGGTTACGGTGCTTAAGGAATTATATAAAATAGATTCAATTTAAATTAAATTCAATAAATAATTTGATTGGTAATATAAATGCATTAAATTAATAATAAGATTTTAATTGCAGACTCCATTAAATATAATTAAAATTTAATAATAAATAAACCCATTGAATACACCTACTTACAGTTAATCTTAGTCATTCGCTCGAGCAAGCAAGCTCGTATGAGTTAGTGGCCAACTCTGGTGACGGAGTTTTTAGGGCGCCTTTAAGCCTCCGTCATGGCTTAACGACTGCTAGAGCCGGGACCGACCCTGTGGTAGATTCAATCAAACAGACAGACGCATTTCGTATAGATTGAGCTGTCACAAATGAATTCAAGATAAGTTATTATCTAAGCGGAAATGAAATTGATTTGAAGTTATAAAAATTTGCGTCCGGACAACGAATAGATAACGTATCATATCATTGCTATTGAACTTGTGAAAGAGTTTATACCTACAGTGTAGGCGACGCCTTTGTACCCGACTTCAGAAAAAAGTAGGTTTAAAATTTAGTTGTATTTTTTATGGTTGATACTTCAGAACTCCGTCATTTATAAATCAATCAATTCAGCGCACACTGGTGTGCTGGGCGTCAGACGTTTCTCACCAGATTTACACACTAAAACTAGTACTAGGCCCTCTGGTGGAGTGTGCCGAAGTTTTTGTAAACTAACCTAACTTCCGCAGTATCGTCAATACGGAACTAATCATTGTTTGACAAATTAACCAAGTACCTACACACAGCACAGTAATAACCTTTTATCACTACTCTTTACCTTTTGGATAAGTAGTACAAAGGTTTCTTCCATCATCATCATCATCATCCACAGCCTGACTTCACCCACTGCTGGATATAGGTCTCTCTTTTGATGTACCACTCCTTACGACCCCGTGCCAGTCTCATCCAATTTTAGCCCGCTATGACAGCGATATCGTCTGCCCATCTTGCTGCAGGACGACCGACATTTCTGTGACCGGTTCTTGGACGCCATTCAGGTAGCGCCTTACTCCACCTGTTTCTTCCAAAGAATATGTAATACGTAGTTCCTACGTAAGAAGAAGCGGGACTCTCATTCTACCAAAATTACACACTGAAAATCTCGTTTTGTATGAAACGTGATTCAAATTTTGATCCCCGTTTCATACATTGTTCGTTTTTCGAAGTCTAGTTCGAGAGTTTTGCTTGTCTGGTTTCTTCTCTTATTTTTGGCCTCTGTCCGTCATTTCGACAGACAATTTTGCCAGTGTCAAGTGATATTTGAAATAATATAAGTCAAGTCATCGTCAAATTGGCTGTCGTTTGTTTTGAAGAGAAAATGGTGGATATTTTTTTCTTCAAAACTTGGAAACGAATTTTCACATTCACAAAAACCACTTTACACACATTTATTCCAATGGCTCACACTTTATGTTACGACCTAAGTATTATTGGTTAAAATTCCACCAAAATTAAACAATAATACTCACAATAACACAAGAAAAACTAGTAAAATAAAAGTGCTAGGTGTTGTTTCAAAATACATATGTCAAACTCGAATCTTAGTACTTACATATGACAAGGCGTCAAATAACTGACATTTGTATACAATAATAATAAGCAGTAGACTTGTTAATCCCTAATCATGGTTTTGCTTCTGTTGTAAAAAAGAAAAAAGTTGGAAAAATAACGTGTGAGCACTTAGGTTGATAAGCAATTATATTTTTCTTGAAAATTAAATGCTTTATTATTGTGGACTTTGGCCCATAAATAACTTTGTTAATAGGTACGTTCTAGGAGTGGTTTTACTGCCTATAATAAATAACAAATTTCAAAAAACATGTTGTCAAAATGTTTATTAGGTGTCATACTCGCATGTTATATCCGGTAAAAAAATTGTCAAGAGCGGCACAGAAAAAGAAATATGTATACGCCATACAAAAGGAACATTTATTTACAAAGAAAATTACAACTAATATGTACAGTAGTTACAAAATCATCATCAATTTATATAAAACTCCTTTGAAGCTGACTTAGAATCAACGCACAGCCTAAACTATAAGTCCTAGAGGTATGAAATTCGGAGGGTAGTATCCTTATATAGTGTAGGGGTGCACTAAGAAAGGAATTTTGAAAAGTCACACTCTAAAGGGTCTATTTAGAACGCGAGCAACGCCGAGTGACGGCTAGTTCACAATATTTACAAAATACACATGAAACAGTTACAAAAATCTTATGGCTTATTAGCTGGCCTTCTGCGCTATATGCTGTGGGTTAGATCCCCACACAGAACCAATATTTTGTCTTGGGCACGCTTCCGATTGGCACTTATTTGGACCATTTGAGCTATCTATAAATCGTTTGCAACGGTTTGTAGACAGCTCAACTGTTTCATGTGTATTTTGTAAATATTGTCTTAAATTTTCTAATTTTTTTCTTTCATAAGAACCTTCTGACAATAGCAAACACAACAAAAAAAGAATTAGCGAAATCGGTCCAGCCGTTCACGCGTGATGCCGTGACCAAGGGAAATAGGGATTCATTTTTAAATATAGGTAGGCACATCTGGTAAGCACATAGTAGGAATCCAAGATCAGTTGAGAGAGATGATAGGCAGCCTCATCGCTGAGCTATCTCTTCAAGGTTACCAGACAAGCCTACGTGATGTTTGGCACGTGATATCTATAATTTGTATAATAATAAAATGAATTAAATAATATTAATAATGACTTAGACGATTACTATCAAATAAAGATTAGTGGGTCACCTATTAAAGAAGGTAATTAGCTAATGGGTCTGCGGCAAATTGGATGGAGATCAGGTCCCACATTTTTTTTAAACTTGCAATGGTCAAACTTTGTTTATTACAATACACTTACAATGCAGATTTTAAAAATGTAACAATGTCATTATAAAGCAGCGGGAATCATTAGTTATTAGACATTTTACTTGGAAAAATGCGTCTTTTTCAATGTTTTCTATCGTATTTACAGGAGTTTACGTTAAAATAATTACTTTATTTTGCATTTTCGTGACTGCTACTGCATAATAGATTATGATAAAACCAGCAAAAGTTATAAATAACAAAATTCATCTAAAAATTAACTAAATGTTTGCAAATCGGGACCTGAAATGCACCAACACCCTTATACTCAACCTTCGTTAGAGATACTAAAAAACAGGGCGTGAAAATAAAACTTCAAAAAATAAAATTCAGTGGCTCACGGCCGAATACTCAAACGCTACTTATATTAAGCGTATTTTCTTTTTTTTTTCAGTTATATTTACGGTCAATCGACAGACCTAATGAAACGCCTAACTTTCATCTTTAAAAAAATTATAAATCGGTATGAAAAATTACCTATTTTTACGTCTTGTACTATGAGTAATGTATTAACCAAACTGACAGAACAATACTAATTGTTACAATTTGGCAATCTGCCAGCAAAATGAATATCTATCTGTCAAATTATCATATTCACCTTCCGTGAAGTGACACATAGCTTTGGGCCGAGCATGGGCCGCGCGAGCTGACATGAGCGCCATAGACAATGGGGATTTTGAGACTGAAGAGTATCCAAATCCCCTTGATTTTAAAATTACGAAATCAAATCACCTTGACTTCAGAATTTTGACAAAAATATGAGACAAAAAGTCCCATAATCCCCTTGAAGGGGACGGCTCAGAGGGGATTATGAGACTAACCAAATATTTTCTAGTTTATTTGCTACTACAGATATACGAAAACAAGAAGCTTTTGACGGCAAAAAACGCGCTGAAACGCGCTAATGTCACTATTGAGTCACAGAATACCTATGATTTAGTATGAAAACAGTTCAGAAAACCTGCCAGGCTTTTATACGACTAAAGATACAAATTAATGACTTGTTTTTGAACTTATGTCAAATAAACTATCTATCTACCTATCTAATCTATCAATTACTTCTGGAAACAGAAAACACTCTTCAACCACAAACACAGGCATCGTGAAGACACAATACCCTCATATCATCATTATCATTAGAACCTTAAAGAAGTTCACCAAGTTGAAATGTCAGTTTGTGAAACCAAATGACAACTATAAATTCTAAGTGTTGAGGTTAGCAAACAATAGATTGTTGAAAAACATAATTACAGTTAACTAAGTAGTTGTTACACGAATTAACTTGCATTAATTATCTGAGGGCCTAGTACGAGTTATCAGTGTATAGTGTGGGTGTGAAACGTCTGACGCCCAGCACACCAGTGGGCGCTGATTTGTATGGAGACACAGCACCTAGTACCTAGATCGTCACAGGCTCGACAACATGCGGTGTGTACAGGCGGCACGTCTACTCGCGCCCGTGGCTCTCGTAGAACTGGCGCCCCGCCCTACTTCACTCGCCTGCCCGAGACCGTGGGTTGTATTAGTTAGGTCTAACACAAACACTACAAACAGTCAACATTGTGGTCCGTATACTAATTTACTGCTTAAGCACTGATCCGGACTCGAGCATAGATTTTTGTATGAAAATCTCTGCTCAAATTTTTATGCTTGAGTAACGATTTCTGTATCGGCATACGGGCTTTAGAGATAAAGTTTCAAATTGTTTTTTTTTAAACCGTGATTTGTGAGTTTAATTACATCCCATGTTAGCGCTTCAGTGCTTCGAAAAGCAATTAATCTAATTAAGTTAATCTTTCAGTCCCGTCTCTAGCAGTCACTAAACCACGACGGAGGCCTTAAAGCGGCCTAAAACCTACGTCATCAGCATTATTTGTCAACTTGTAACTCGCACATACCCAGTTTTTTTATGTCATTCATTTAAATTAATCTTTATGTAGAATCTTGCAATATCTGTTACCTATACTTAATGCGTTTATCTACTGAGGAAAACTTTGTTGCAATACTTGCAATAATCGACTTAAGTACAGATACTTACTTAAGTGGTGCTAATCACTGTTGATGACTGTGTCACCAAAATTTTTTTTTTTATGATAAAAGTAATGGAACAAGCTGATACCTCACCTGATGTTAAGTAGTAACTTCTGCCTATAACAATGCATTACCTCACAGAGCAAGTCCAATGAGAACGTGCCCTGTAAGCAATGCACTGCATCCATCACTCTGAGACGTAAAGATCTTGAGCACATTTACGAACTTCAAATTACCACGATTAACTTTGGTCTCTGTAGCGACTTGTATGCCGATACAGAAATCAATGCTCAAGCATTTTGAGTAGAAATATTCATACAAAAATCTATGCTTGAGTCCGGATCAGTGCTTGAGCAGTGAATCATCACACGGGCCTAAGCTTCGCACATCAAGTCTTGTGCGCGCACCGCGACAGGCGAAATAAATTGACAGACGAAATGAAATCTGGGAACTTTAGGTCGCTCATGCGTTAATTATGTTGTGTTAAGTCCCATCTCATCTCATCCCATCTCCCATAGCCCCTTGCTAGCATTCGCCTGCTTTAGTTTGTAATCATACCTAAAGTAATAGCCAATAGATAATATCTAATCATCTTCTTCTTCTTCTCTTCAGTAATGGCCTGTGTCCGTCATTTCGACAGACAATTTTGCCAATGTCAAGTGTTAAAATTGTAATAAATAAGTCAAGTCAAGTCATTTGTCAAGTCGGCTGTCGTTTGTTTAGAAAAGAAAATGGTGGATTTTCTCTTCAAAACCTAACACGAATTTTCACATTCAGAAAAACCACTTTACACACATTTATTCCAATGGCTCACACTTTATGTTACGACCTAAGTATTATTGGTTAAAATTCCACCAAAATTAAACAACAATACTCACAATAACTCAAGAAAAACTATTAAAATAAAAGTGCTATGTGTCGTTTCAAAAAATGTCAAAACTCGTGTCATATCTAATCATCGATTCAAATTGATGAGATTTTATTGAATAAAAGCATTTTGACTTTGACATTAGCCAACTCTTTTGTCACTTCTGAAAGAGTTTGAGTTACTTTTGATCAAATTAATAACAATTATTCTATTTTAATTAATTAACAATTGTGGGACGCTACTTGCTACATCTGCCTAGGACTTCCGTTAAGGCTGGTGCGGCGGCAGATTTGGCCGAGGACCACAAGAGGCGCAAGTATGCAGGTCTCGATAGGGCCTACACATTTGTGCCTCTTGGGGTCGAGACTCTAGGTCCGTGGGGTACCGAGGCCCTCCGGGTTTTCAAAATTCTTTCAGGGCGTCTAGTCGAAGCGACGCGTGACCCGAGGGCTGGTGATTATCTAGGCCAGCGTATCAGCATTGCTATTCAGCGCGGCAATGCAGCCAGTGTTTTGGGCACGCTTCCGATTGGTACTGATTTGGACCAGTTGAGCTATCTATAAATCGTTTGCAACGGTTTGTAGATGGCTCAACTGTTCCATGTGTATTTTGTAAATATTGTAAATAATGTATTAGTTGTAATTTTCTTTGTGAATAAATTATTCCTTATTAAATATTATTCTAATTCCAAATCTCTTATTATCTATAAAATGTTTTGCACATACACCTGTCAACAAAACTAACATCTGATTAGTTGAGATTGAGACTAGTCAGAGATTACAATCAAAAACTGCTTGTCAAATCACTATTTGACATGTCACTACCTATTTTTCTATGATGATTGATCTGTCAACAACCCAATCAGATAATCCTGTTAACTTGACAGGCTGGTTACTCTGGTTAGTTAATCAGAAGTTTGATCGGAGATTCGAGTTCTGTCATTTCTGGGAGCAACATTAGCACTTCTATTCTTGTGTTATTGTGAGTACTTATATAATATTGTTGTTTAATTTCGGTGGAATTTTAACCAATAATACTTGGGGTCGTAACATAAAGTGTGAGCCATTGGAATAAATGTGTGTAAAGTGGTTTCATGAAATGAAAGAATTCGTTTCCAAGTTTTGAAGGGAAAATCCACCATTTTGCTTACGAAACAAACGACAGCCGACTTGACGCAAATAATAATTATGTAATACGTAGTTCCTACATAAGAAGAAGCGGGACTTCCATTCTACCAAAATTACACACTGAAAATCTCTTTTTGTATGAAACGTGGTTCTAATTCTAAAAAATAAAACACCGGATGTTCTTTTTTAGGTCAAAACTTTATGTGGCGCCATCTGTCTTTGATTTCATACCATGTCAAGGGCAAGGGCGATCTAGTTATTAGAAAGAACTCAACCGCAAGATATTCAGGTCATTGCTGAGATAAAAACCACTGATGCATAACAAGATGGTTTGCATGCAAACTCCTTGGTTACCAGCGGCATAGACAACGTTTTTGTACCGAAAAAAGGACGCGGACGAAGTCGCGGGCGGAAGCTAGTCCTAGATAAAGGCGTTGGAGCATTTCAGGTCCCGATTTGCATACGTTTAGTTAATTTTTAGACGAATTTTGTTATTTATAACTTTTGTTGGTTTTATCATAATCTATTATGCCGTAGCAGTCACGAAAATAAAGTAATTATTTTGACGTAAACACCAATAAATACGACATACAACATCGAAAAAGACGCATTTTTCGAAGTAAAATGTCTAATAACTAATGATTCCCGCTGATTTATAATGACATTGTTATAGCGCGTGCACACTAATGCCCGGCATAAATGCCGCTATTAATTCCGGAATTATTGCCACAGCAACATCGCCTTTATTCTTACCAAAGAGCTAGGGCATGAACTTGGCGATGTTGCTGTGGCAATAATTCCGGAATTAATCGCGGCATTCATGCCGGCAGCGGCAATGGCATAGTGTGAACGCGGTATTACATTTTTAAAAACTGAATTGTGAGTATACTGTAAAAAAATTCCATCATTGCAAGTTTAATAAAAATGTGGGACCTGGGCTCCATCCAATTTGGATCAGGCCCTTTCCTTTATCATCATCATCAATATATATAAAACTCTTTTGAAGCTGACTGAGAATCAACGCACAGCCTAAACTATAAGTCCTAGAGGTATGAAATTTGGAGGGTAGTATCCTTATATACAGGGTGTTACCAGACCACTTCCCAAAACTTGGAGGTTCCAATCAGACCATGATACTGAAAACATTAAACGAAAAAAATTGCGAAAAAAAAAATTGACTTGACTATCTCTTTTAAATTTTTTTTCTAGTTACATAACATAGTACAACATAATAAGACATATCTACCTAATTATCTCATTTAAAAAAGCAAAAAAACAAATAAAATAAATAAAGCAGCAATGTACACGCAGCACGCAGATTACGTCTACTACAGCATGAACAGCTGAGAGTTCATCGCGGGTCATTCAAGTACGCGACGTGCGAGCGACCTACGTTAGTACCTACCTACGTTAGTAGGCACTTACGACACAGAATAAATAATAGTACTACGCCTCGACCTTACCTACGTGAATGCGTACATTGCGGGCTGGCGAAATAAATACAAATCTTTAAACATTGTTTTCTCCGGCTATAATTATTTTTCAGGATAACTGATTTTTTTTTGGTTGGGTTTTGGTGTGCTGTAGCTCCCCCTTTCGTTTTCGGAAGTGGTCTGGTAACACCCTGTATAGTGTAGGGGTGCACTAAGAAAGGAATTTTGAAACGTCACACTCTAAAGGGTAGAACGCGAGCAACGCCGCGGGCGACGGCTCAAATAAAACCGCATTCAAATCGGAGCTCTACTTTCAGAGCTAAAACCCATTGTCCTCATCTTGTCTAGTGTACGCCAAGAGCTTTCTATGCTCCGATACGATATGAAAAAGCTGTGTATCGTCATAATGATCTCAATGAAAGTGAATGTAACTAAAAGTACTTGCTTAATCGAGGAGAAAGTAACATTCTACATGAGTGTAATATGACCTATGACATTTTGTTTTTGTGACATTTTTTGCGTACTTTTTTACAGCACTTAAGCTGATACCCGCGACTACGTACGCGTGCGAAACTTTCCAGCAAAATATCTGTCAACCAGCATACGATGAACCTTGTAACAAATGGCTGCTTTTGGTTTAGAGAGTTCAAGCTGTATCTAAGAATCCATGTCTTTGATTTCAATAAAATATAGCCTATGTTTCAATCCGGAAAAAGAGCTTCTAAATAGAAGTTTCATTGAAATCGGTCCAGTAGTTAAGGCGTAATCCGCGAACAAACAAACAGACAAACTCGATTTTCGGAATCAGAATCGATTACTTAGTAGATCTGCATATTTAGTTTATCCATATCTTTAATTTTAGTTTTTGGCTTTTTTAGAGTTTTATAATAGTAAGTATAGATAGTACCTAACACTCAGACATAGAACAAACATCTATGTTTGCCACACACAATTTTTCTTCTCAGTGGGCATCGAACCCACGACCCACAGTACGGAAGGCAGAGCTGACTGACTGAGCTGTGACGTCATATTTTTTTACTAGAGTTTCCGCTAGCGTTCTTAAAACCAGAACTAGGGACTTTTTTACAAATAACTAATATCATTGCTATTAGAATCACGACACGTGTTCTAAGAAATAATGTTATTGTACGTACATAATAGAAATAGAAATAGAAATATAAATTATTTATTTTACGCAAAAACACAAAGATACAACTAAATAAACATTAAATTAAAGAGAATGATGCGTAAAAAGGGTACTCGCTCAGCAAATGCTAAAGGTGCACGGTGGCTCCTTTAGCGCTGGCTTTCAGGAGTGCCTAGAATGAAGGGGCGTGGCGCACAGCCTCTGCGACACAATACCTAATATACCTAAGCAGGTAAGCAAACTCGAAAAGTTAGTGGCCAACTCTGGTGACGGAGTTTTCAGGTCTCCTTAAGGCCTCCGTCATGGCTTAACGACTGATAGAGCCGGGACAGCAGTGCAAGTACCGTTCTTATCGATCGCTTAGTTGTCGATCGCTAAAGTCGATAAACGTATCGAATCGTATCGTTTCATGGGAGTACGGATCTCTTGTCGACAAAATATCTGTAATCCCAAAAATAATATCATAAACTGGAATGACAAAGACAGCCATTAGCGCTGTCAAATTAGTTCACGAAAATGCACTCTTCTTCTTTTAAACCTATATGGCCTGTGTCCGTCATTTCGACAGACAATTATTTTGCCAATGTCAAGTGATGAATTTGAAATAATATAAGTCAAGTCATTGTCAAGTCGGCTGTCGATTGTTTTGAAGAGAAAATGGTGGATTTTCTCTTCAAAACCTGGAACGATTTTTCACATTCAGAAAAACCACTTTACACACATTTATTCCAATGGCTCACACTTTATGTTACGACCTAGGTATTATTGGTTAAAATTCCACCAAAATTAAACAATAACACTCACAATAACACAAGAAAAACTATTAAAATAAAAATGATAGGTAAGTGTTGTTTCAAAAAATGTGAAACCTCGAATCGAAAATGCACTCAACATCGGGCCCAATGTGACAGTTCATCATATTTTTTTTTCTTATTCTGCTTGTCGACATTTTTTTCCTAACAGTATCGCAATGCGGAAACTTATCCAACATGTCGTGTATGGCTCAACTTGTTGTGCATCCGAGGTTAATAGGTCAGAAGGTAATTGGTATGAAATCGTTATAGTGATGGACCGATTCGGCTTCCTATTCGGCATACTTCAAAAGGCCGAAAAATTAAAGTGACATTAGATAAAAAACTAACCGTCGCCCGCGGCGTTGCTCGCGTTCTACCCTTTAGAGTGTGACGTTTCAAAATTCCTTTCTTAGTGCACCTCAACACTATATAAGGAACCTACCCTCCAAATTTCATACCTCTAGGACTTATAGTTTAGGCTGTGCGTTAATTCTCTGTCAGCTTCAAACGAGTTTTAGATATATTGATGATGATACAAAAACAAAATAATTTATTTTAGAACTAAAAAACAATAAGAACAATTAGCAGAAATTTAATAAGATGATACTTACCTAACATAGTTATTTTATACACCCACCAGTCACTTATTAAACATAAACATGGAAGATGTGTTTAAACTTGTTCAGGAGGGTAATTGAATTTTTAAAAGCACTTTTTTATGAGAAAAGTGATAGAACAGGCAGAGGGCCCAGCTGATGTCAAGTGGTTATTTCAGCCTGAAGCAATGCATACCTTACGGAGGACGTTTTTATGAGAAATTTGTGAGTTGGTTTAAAAATGAACTATATCAGAAAAATATATTTGCTTGACATAGGTACTGTAGTGTTTGCATCTATTCAGTAGATGCGTTACTCTGTCTCATGTGCACGAGTGGTTAGGTAACTGTCAGTGTCAATATCCCGACCTGTCAATGTCATCCGTACGTGATGGCGGGAGACGAGGAGGTCGGGGAGAAAGCTAACAGAGACGGCCACGGACGGAAGGACTGTGGAAACCAGCTCGGTGTACCAGTGAGCCAGGGATATAAAATAGAGTATTTTACAGGTACAATTGGAATATTCTTGGTCAAAGGCACGTATGCTGATAAAACAAATCGTTTCTCAAGCCTATTTCAGTAGAGATTCTCACACGGACATCTATGCTTGAGTCCGGATCAGTGCTTGAGCAGTAAATGCAAATACGAACCTAAGAAGCTAAATCTCTCTAAAATGGGATAAGTACCAAATCTTTTAAATAAAACAAACCCTTTCGGGTTAAGTGCAGTCATAAATCAGGCACTCACGCCATAAAATTGAGCAACGTAAGTTTTTTTTTTTTTATACTACTAAGTAGGCAAACAAGCGTACGGCCCGCCTGATGGGAAGCGGTTACCGTAGCCTATGGACGCCTGCAACACCAGAGGCATCACATGCGCGTTGCCGACCCTTGAAGAATTTTAAAACACCCTTTTTGAAGTGCCCCATATTGTAGTCACTAGGGAAAGCCTCGACAGGAAGATCGTTCCACAACCTGAGTGTTTCGGCCACATTCGGCATCGCCTCGGCTTTCGGCTTCGTTTCGGCTTTCGGTCAGTGACATCACTATCTGCTTGTGGTAGCTGCGGTTTACATCACGTAGCGGGATCATTATAATTTTCTTGTTATTTATAATAATGGAAACTAAGCGATTTTAATCGTATCTTTGTGGTTTAACAATAACATTATCTTGGAAAAGGTTTATTGGAAGCCAAGGGAGGTAATCGTTGTCTCATAAATCTGCCAGGTTTAGCCTGGCAGGTTTTCTGAACTGTTTTCATACTAAATCATAGGTATTCTGTGACTAAATAGTGACATTAGCGCGTTTCAGCGCGTTCAAAAGAGTTTTATATATTTAAGAAGAAGATATGTATTGGCCAACACGTGCAAACGTCTATTATTCAATACAGAATATAAATAATTCTAGGTAGCAACTAGCAACACTAAAAATATGTTTTTTTTATTCTGCCACTTCCGGTGGCCATCTTTGTGTTTTGACACTTTTTACTTTTGTACGGTCCGTGCTATGGCGGTCAACATTGGTTTCAATAAAACCTTTTTTATAATTATCAAATATAATTAGCCTTTTATTTAACAGGCTAAAGTGGTCCTTCGAACCGGAAGTATTCTTCGCCTTTTATTTAAATCAAGGTGGTCACAAAAATTTAATCTTACGCATTATTATGCAATAAACAGTCACTTAGATCAACCGGTCCTTAGTGATCAATAATAACTAGATAAAAATGATTAACGATATAATTTAAATAATAATTTGTGTTTTTATTATAGAGACGTTTACTTTTTTATAACACTTTAATACTTTGTAATGATCCATGCGTAAGTTATCTATGCATTATAAGTTATTTATATTAAGAGCATAATTATTAGCTACTCGGTGGCTTTGCTCGCGTGGTAGCATCATACGCATTTGGTTAAAATCTTTGATCTTAATTTTAGACCCTTTATGGTGCGACTTTTCAAAATTCCTTTCTTAGTGCACCCCTAAACTATATAAGGATACTACCCTCCAAATGTCATACCTCTAGGACCTATAGTTTAGGCTGTGCGTTGATTCTAAGTCAGCTTCAAAAGAGTTTTATATATTTAGAAAGAAGAAGATTATTAACCAACCGAAAAAAGTAGGTTGTCCACTCGTTTTTTATGTTTGTTACCTCATAACTCTATCATTTATCCGATTTGAAAAAATATTTTTTAATCTGAAAGGATATACTTCCAGATTGGTCTCAAAAAAATTTTGAACATAATCGGTTCAGTAGTTTGGCTCTTAAATAGGAATAACTGGAAAAAATATGTCAGCCGGCTTTCCTGTCACTTTTAGTAGTGTTTACGATCAATAGAACAATCCCAATAAACTGCAATCATCATCATCTATTAATAAATAAATAAATAAATATTCACGGACACTTAACACAACGCCTTCTAGTCCCAAACTAAGCAAAGCTTGTGCGATGGAAACTAGATGGCTGATAGAATACATACATACATTTTTTTTTTTGTAAATACATACTTATAATACCTACATAGAAACACCCAGACACAGAACAAACATCAATGTTTACAACACACAAATGTTTGTTCTCGGTGGGGATCGAACCCACGACCCACAGCACGGAAGGCAGAGCTACTACTGACTGAGCCATGACGCCTGTCAATGAAGCTTAATGTCGTCAAATTGAAGTCTGTTTAAGATAGCAAAAAAAATAACTACACGCATTGGCGTATTTTTTTTTATCCAGTTATCCTGTCTATATTTGTTCTAGGAAAATTGACTATATTTAAATCTATAGATACCTAATATACTAATAACAAGGCAGGTGTATTCAATGCTGAATCACGCTTGCATGTGGTTTGACCCTAGATATCCATTTAATTGTTTACCTTATGTATAAATAGTTCTAAGTATAGCTAAGTAAATACTTTGGTCAAGGTTTGTGTGACATTGTTAATAATTGCAATATTGCGCGTTGTATATTTTGACAGATCGTCTCATCTGTCAGAATGACAGCCTGTCAGTGACAGATAGCATATTAAAAGAAAACGGTGTAGGTAAATAAACCCAAGGGAATTTCGGGATTTTTTTTTTTAAATTTTCCCCTGCCGGCAGTTGCAGGGAAAAATGGACAAAAGTTCCAGAAATCCCCCACGCAGGGGCTCACGCAAGGGAAAACTGGATTGAGTCAAAATGTGAGCCATTGGAATAAATGCGTATCAGTTTTCTGTAAATGAATTTGTTTCCATGTTTTGAAGGGAAAATTGTTTTATTAATGAAACTTAAAAAATCGGTTATTTTTACTGACTCATTAAGCTCTTTACAATCACTTGCAAAGTACCCTTTTCGTTCAAAAAATGCATATCCTCTTGTTATGGAAGTTAGATCAAAGGTATTCCAATGTAAATCCATTGGTTTAACAGTTAATTTTGCGTGGATACCTAGCCACTGTGGTATTTTAGGAAACATACGGGCAGACAAATTGGCTAATGAGGCTGTGGAATGTGGAGACATATTCCCGTACAAAAATTATACGCATGATCTCATTGCTCTTTCTAAGATTTACCTCAGGGATTCTTGGGGTGAAGACTGGGACCGTTCTAGTAGTTCTAAAGGTAAACATTTCAGACTGTTACAACACGCAATACCCGTAAAACCTTGGTTTTTTAAGATTAAACTCGGTAAACGTGCTACCACAATTTTGATAAGAATGCGCCTGGGGCACTTGTGTACCCCAGCACACCTTGCACGAATAAAAGTGAAGCCTGACCCATCCTGCGTTTGTGGAGATGAATTCGGTGACGCTAATCATATATTTTTTGCTTGTTCCCAATATAATCACAGAAAACTCCTTCAAGATCTCGTTGCATGTCGTATTCCCCTTCCTACTAGTGTTAATATCCTTTTAGCTACCCTTGACCCTTGTATATATCATTGCTTATCATCTTTTATCTATATGAATAACTTAGAAATTTAATTTTGTACATATTTCCCTTTTGTATATATTTTCCACCTTTGTGTATATTTTAATTTTTTTTTTGTATCCCTAACCCTACTGATCCTTCCTATCCCGCATGCCAGATCCCGCGCTTTTTTATTATATAATATTGTTTCCCTAATTTTCTACGTAAAATGGCAAATGCACAAACACAGTGCGACGCCAATTAAAAAAAAAAAAAAAAAAAAAAAAAAAAAAAAAAAAGGGAAAATCCATTTTACCTTCTAAACAAAACGACAGTCGACTTGACGAATGACTTGACTGATATTATTTCAAATATATCACTTGACACTGGCAAAATTGTCTGTCGAAATGACGGACAAAGGCCATAAAAGAAGAAGAAGAATAGGAAAAGAATCGCATCGCTAAAATCGAGGTAAAGAACCCGATTAGCCCGTATGTTGATTTACTGCTCAAGCACTGATCCGGACTCATTTTGTATGAAAACATCTACTAAAACCTATGCTTGAGTAACGATTTCTGTATCAGCCTACGGGCATAAATTATTGATATCGATGATTATCGATGTTCAAATTCGTAGTCAAGCACTGGCTGAATAGTCAGTCAAGCTTGCGACTACATAGTTGATGTGAAGTACATAGGTAGTTAGTAACCCTTTGCAAAAAATCTAAACCAAAAAAGTTGCATTCAAAAGACTATTGACAATAGCTCTCTAGCTTCCAAATTATGACTGTTTGGATAATCTTAAAAAAAAACATACGAAAAACACTACATGTACCAATCAAACACTAATTGATGATTTGAACCTTTAAAAAAATGGAAAAACCAACTTCTTTTTTTGTATTTGACTCGAAAAAAATGGATCTATAGACAAATCGTGATTTGATGATTATTATTAAATGCAACACTCGAATAGATGAAATTATAGGTGTGATGTTTCCAAGGTAGTGTATCAAAGCTATTAGAAGTGCCTATTTTGGTGTGGTCTTCTTGTTTTTTTATTTATGGCCTCAATCAATCAATTCTTGTCTTCTTCTTCTATACCTATATGGCCTCTGTCCGTCATTTCGACAGACAATTTTGCCAATCTCAAGTGATGAATTTAAAAAATATAAGTCAAGTCATTCGTCAAGTCGGCTGTCGATTGTTTGAAGAGAAAATGGTGGATTTTCTCTTCAAAACCTGAAACGAATTTTCACATTCAGAGAAACATTACACATATTTATTCCAATGGCTCACTCTTTATTACCTAAGACGACTTAAGCATTATTGGGTTAAAATTCCACCAAAATCAAACAACAATACTCACAATAACACAAAAAAAACTATTAAATTAAAAGTGCTTTTGATGTTTCGAAAAATGACAAAACTCGAATTAATTCTTGTCTGATTTAAATAATTTTACCTAGATATATTTGTAAAGATATATATTTTTTTCTTTTCAGGACGTCTTGCTGTGGTTCTATTCAGCATTTGCACGGTGGTGCTGGGCATAATACTCTCCTTCGTGCCTTGGTTGGACTACATTATATTTAGAGTAAGTATTTAAAAAAATGAATTTAAGAATTCTATCAGCAATCTAGTTCCCATAGTACAAGCATTGCTTAGTTTAGGACTAGAGGGCGTTGTGTGAAACGTCCATGAATATTTATTTAAGCTTTCAAACAAAAAGAGGGTTGGCGCACTTAGCTACCAAGTTATTGACAGATAAAAACCGTTATTGGCCGCCATTTTTCCAAGATGGCGGCGCTTCCGGCAATACGAGGTGGCAAAATGACCAATCATCGAGCACATCAAAATTTATAACGTTGCCAGCCCTTACAAGCGACATCTATGAAACGATAGAAGAACGTTTCTATCGTTTCATAGATGTCGCTTACAATAATGAAAGCGAAGCGAAAGTTATTTGAGGTAGATCCATTTTTCCCACATTTTAACTATTTGGTTGTCGGTTCTTATTTTTAAAGTAGGCTATGAAGGCACAAAATAAACTTTTTCTATATATTTAGTTGCAATAGCCGCTCGGTACTTTACTAGTTTTGACATTAATTAAAACAAATCCAGGGGGGCAATTGTTGTCTCATAAAAACCTGCCAGGTTTAAGCATGGCAGGTTTTCTGAACTGTTTTCATACCAAATCATAGGTATTCTGTGACTAAATAGTGTCATTCTTGCCGTCAAAAGCTTCTTGTTTTCGCATATCTGTAGCCACATCGCTTGACATTATGCTGGGCAGCGAAAGCAGTTCAGTGCTTACGATATGGGGGCAGATATACGATAACAAGAAGCTTTTGCCGTATCTGCCCCGTTCAGAAAACCTGCCAGGCTTAAACCTGGCAGTTTTTATGAGACAACGATCGCACCGCTGGTTTTGACATTACAACAAATCCAGATGGATCAGTTAAGCCTACTTTTATATAATACTCTAGTGACCTTGACCTAGTACCACCAGGAAACTGGTACGTTGAAGATATTTCGTGATTGCTCTCATTTCGATGCGCCTACGCAGATTGTTATATAACTTTGATAACTTTTTCTTGCGAGTTTACTCGCATGGATTTTGTTTTTCGATGGACAACTAACTAGGGGCTTTAGGCTCAGTTCGGCAAAGATTTTATTCTACTAGGGATGACGGCAAAATGAGTTTTCGTTCAGCCGAAATATCAAGTATTTATTAAATGAATAAATAAAATAAATAAAAAATTAAATATCTGCCGAGCTGAGCACACGGCCCAGAGACTAAAAGAGGTATACCTATATACCTAGATACTTGGATAAAAAAAATATTAGTTCCACTAAAGGAACTAACTGGAATAGATATTTTTCATTCTTAAATGAATGTAACTAGTTATGCAAATCATTCCCATTTGTTCTATCAAATAGACCTAGCAATTATAACTAACGGGAACAAATCATATTGACACACTAATACAATAGGTACCTAAGTAGGTACGTAGATAAACTTCACTTACCTAATGTATAACTTCCAAACCAAGGTAGGTATGTAATAAAACAAGTAGGTATAATAGAAGCAAGCAAAGTTATTGTCACATACGGATAGACCCCCCCACAAAAGTCAAAACGCTTCGATAGCGCGTTCTAGGATGCGGACAATTTTAGCAGCGCCATCTAGTTCTGATTTTAGGTAAACTTAAGCATGGAACCTTTCTAACAAAATAAGCACCGCACACTGGCCATGTACATGAAAACATACCGCATAACATACATAAACTTAATTTCACATCAAACACCTAAATAAAACTTTGCAAAACACAGTATCAGTGCTTAAACGGTGACGAAAAACACCAAACTTTCTAAAACCCATGCTATTCTTCCAGGAGCTGAAGCTATGGAACGGATCACTAAGCTACAACTACTGGCAGAAGCCGGGCGTGGTCAGACTCACGAAGGTATACATCTTCAACGTGACAAACCCTCACGGCTTTATTGAACAGGGGGAGAAGCCAAGGCTGGTGGAAGTCGGACCCTTTGTTTATCGGTGAGTTTACCGTATTTTTTATTATCTACTAGCTGTCGACGTGTTTTCCAATTATTTTTATTTAAAAACCAAAAACTAATCAGTCGATTTTGATAAAAAGAAATATAGGACTAATCTGAAAGTACCTATACCCTTTCAGATAAAAATAGAATTTTTCAAATCGGTTCTTAAATGACGGAGTTCTGAAGTAAAAAACTGTAAAAAAAAACATACAGCCGAATTGAGAACCTCCTCCTTTTATAAAGTCGGTTACAAAAGAAGAAGATCTACTGGGATATACTATACTAGTCGTCGCCCGCGGCGTTGCTCGCGTTAGAGTTCCCTTTAGAGTGTGACGTTTCAAAATTCCTTTCTTAGTGCACCCCTACACTATATAAGGATACTACCCTTCAAATGTCATACCTCTAGGACTTATAGTTTAGGCTGTGCGTTGATTGTCAGTCAGCTTCAAAAGAGTTTTATATAATTTAGGTTTGTAATTTTGATTGTGGCTCGGGAAACCGGGTGATAGTGCTAATCACAGGATAGTAGTTACATTTTGAAGTTTCCTATTCTCTAGCGACTGTAAAAGGTTTGCTAAATTGGCAGAGATGGATGGTTTGTTCGTCGAGTACAAGTCAGTACCCAACGTGTAATTTCATGTCGTAATTGCAACGCACTCATTTTCTAATATTACGACAAAATGCTTGGTCAGTCGCGTGTTTGACGATGTACAGTTAAGCACAGAAGTGTTTTAGCCTTGTATTTTAAAACAATGCTCAAGAGGTTGATATTTTACATAAGTGTCAAATAAAAAAAAAGTGTTTTTTTTTTTCAGAAAAACTTATTTTCGCTTTGTTTCTTAGACAAAATTAAATTAAGCTAGTTAGTTAGGTACTTAGAGTGTGTTTTTGTTTGCACAATGTTTGTTGTAGTTAGATTCCAAGCCTGGTAATGTGGGGATCAAACCCACAACCCACATCGCAGAAGGCAGACTATACAAACTAAGCTGCGAAGCCAGTCGTCGGTCAGTGCACGCGTATCTTGAAAATGGTCGTCGCGTGGAGTTCAAAATACACACTATTCATTAGTTTGGATGAAATCGCTCTTCTAGCAATAAGACCGCCCATTGTACGAACATGTATAATTATATATTTTTTTAATTCTAGTTTATTTGTTGTAAATTGTACAATAAATGTTTTCATTCATTTATTCATTCATTTATTATTGTCACTTTTGATTACAAAGATCTACTATGTCATAGATGGCGCTGATCTAATGTGAAATTCAACGAATTTGTCATTTATTTGCAAATTACAGTAATCAGTGACCAGGAACGCTGCTAAGCTAGTGTAACAATGATAATTACTGACACGTGTAAAGCGTGCGTACACATGTTTTCTTGTTAATCACCCTTCCACACGACTGTACTGGACTATGTAGAAATATAGCGGTTAGCCGTGTAACTAACCTTACCTTTCCAGTGTTTTTTGTTTTTTTTTCTAATAGACAAAAAGAGGTTGTATGTTTTGTCGACCATGTAGTTTTAAATGAATGAATGATTATGTATATTGCAATGATATTTACAGACGAAAAATGATATTTTTTTTAAAACCTTCGTTGGAGATTCGAGTTCTGTCACTTTTGGTGGTTTTTCTCGTGTTATTGTTTTATTTTGGCAATATTTTGGAGGAATTTTAACCAATAAAAATTGAGGTCGTGGATATAAGTGGTTTCTTTAAATGATAGAAATTCGTTTCCAAATTTTGAAGTGAAAATCCACCATTTTGCCTTCAAAATAAACGACAGTCGACTTGGCGAATGACTTGACTTACCTATATTATTTGAAATATCACTTGACGTTGGCAAAATTGTGTGTCGAAATGACGGACAGAGGCCATTAATAAAAGAAGAAATCGGACACGAGTTTTGACATTTTTTGAAACGACACATAGCACTTTTATTTTAATAGTTTTTCTTGTGTTATTGTGAGTATTGTTGTTTAATTTTGGTGGAATTTTAACCAATAATACTTAGGTCGTAACATAAAGTGTGAGCCATTGGAATAAATGTGTGTAAAGTGGTTTTTCTGAATGTGAAAATTCGTGTTAGGCTTTGAAGAGAAAATCCACCATTTTCTTTTCAAAACAAACGACAGCCGACTTGACAACTGACTTGACTTGACTTACAATACAATTATATCACTTGACATTGGCAAAATTGACTGTCGAAATGACGGACAGAGGCCATTAACGAAGAGAAGAAGAAACAAGAAATCTTCATTGAGGATTGTCAAAAAACTTCAAGCGTAGTTCAAAACACTCTTCCTAAATTCATTTAACTACGTTCCTACGCGTAGATATTGTTTACTAGGTATAGGTAGTAAGTAGGTAGTAGGTAGGTTTAGCTATTTAACAATTCTGGATTACTTTTCTTGTGAAACTATGTTAACTGAGCGCATGACCGCATTCTTATTTGATTTAGTCATTTGTATAAAGCTATTTGTTATGACAATAGCATGTCATGCGGAGGGAAGAAAGCCATATTACGAGAAGAGTGCTAGACATGAATGTGGACGGATGTAGAAGTAGAGGTAGGCCAAAGAAAAGGTGGATGGACTGTGTGAAAGAAGATATGAGTAAGAAAGGAGTGAACACCGAGATGACGGCTGATAGAGGAGAGTGGAAGACGAAGACATGTTTTACCGACCCCACTTAGCGTGGGACAAGGGTAGGAAGATGATGATGTTATGACAATAGCTGTTTTGATACTGGCAACGATACGACATCTATACGATAAGAGAGAGCTAATATCCCACACTAGCCGTCGCCAGCGGCGTTGCTTGCGTGACTTTTCAAAATTCCTTTCTTAGGCACCCCTACACTATGTAAGGATCCTACCCTCCAAATGTAACCTCTAGGACTTATAGTTTAGACTGTACGTTGATTGTCAGTCAGCTTCAAAAGAGTTTTATATATTGGCGGTGGGCATAGTAAGTAACATCTTGTCTAGTCTGTTTTCGGACGAAGCCAAGATGCTATAGGCTAGCAGAAGTAGGTTTAGTTACGGTTTAAGTTACCTAGTTTTATTTTGTGTATACTTAAAGTTTGTTTTTTGTTGATAAGTTAGATTGTATAAAATAGGGTATAATGTAATCGAACAGCGATCAAACCCTTTAAATAAAAAAAACCTCTTTGTTCCAGCGAGGATATGGAGAAGGTGAACATTCAGTTCCACGACAACGACACAGTGACGTACCAACATAACAAGATCCTTCGCTTCGTGCCCGAGCTGTCAGTGGACAAGAATCTCAGGCTGGTCGTCCCGAATATTCCTCTATTGGTGAGTACGCGGTTATCGAGTCTATACGACTTAGTCCAGCGGGCCTAAGATGCGCACGCGAGATATTTGTCATGTCGTTCTGTCAAAATTTAAGCATTTTGTACCAGTTTTTGAATTTTTGCATTATCTGTGGCAATGTTGTCGACAAAACGCGCCTTGATTCTTCAACTTTTGACATTTGCTCGGCGAATCTCTCGAACTAGACTCGTGCTTTCGACAAACGAACAATGTATGAAACGGACATCAAAATTTTAATGACGTTTCATATAAAAAGAGATTTTCAGTGTGTAATTTTGGTAGAATGGGGGGCCCGCTTCTTCTTACGTAGGAACTACGTATTACATATTCTTTGTTTAGGCCCGTATACTGATTCAACGTAAATCGAGTCGAAGCGACGCATGACCCGAGGGCCGAGCACTGGACTACTGAGCCTGAGTTTTGTTTTGTTTGTTCGAAACGCATATCGAGAAGCGACTTGCGTGATATTTTGTATGAAAATCCGATAAGCGTCTCTATAGCGGGAGATTTGCAAACTTTTTTCCATACGAAAACTGCGAACTTCTTGATTCTCGCTTGTCGCAAACCAACATAGCAATTTCAGACTACGGGCTTCGGTGATTATCCGGTTGAGTGTACCAGCATTGCTATTCAGCTTGCTTATGCCGCCAGTGTCTTGTACACGCTTCCGATTGCTACTGATTTAAGACTTGAGCTATCTATGAATCGTTTGCAACGATTTGTAGATAGCTCAACTGTTTCATGTGTATTTTGTAAATATTTATTAATTGTGATTTTCTTTGTAGATAAATTATTATTTAAACGGAAATAAAATTGATTAGAAATTATAAAATAATTATGAGTCCGGACAATGATAACTTATCATTGCTATTGAACTTGTGAAAGTGTTTATACCTACTATTGTAATTCAATATTTATATATTTTACAATAAGTTAGTTAAGTTACTTTCAGTCTGCTTGAACTACATATCTGATACAATACTTATATACTTTTTTCTTTGTATATACATATTTATGATACATAGTAACACCCAGACACAGAATAAACATCTATATTTGTCACACATAAATGTTTGTTCTCAGTGGGGATCGAACTCACGACCCACAGCACGGAAGGCAGAGCTACTTCCGACTGAGCTGTGACGCCTGTCAAAGTTATGAACAAATTTCGATAATCATTCCTTGTTCCAGACAGTAACCTCATTCTCTCCAAACATGGCCGGCTGGTTATTCAATATCTTGGTGTCAGGGTTGGCGGTGACGTATAAGGAACGAGCTAAGCCATTCGTGCATGTTACTGCTGAGGAACTAGTCTTCGGGTAAGTGAGGAACACCGCCACAGCACATTGCTGTTCCACTAGACTCTAGACTCACTCAATCTATCTATCTATTTATCTATATCTGGTACTATTATAAAACTGTAAAAGAGCCAAAAACTAAAGTTAAAGATATGGATAAACTAAATATGCAGATCTACTAAATAAACCGATCTAATTCCGAAAATCGAGTGTCAGCTTGTTTGTTCGCGGATCACGCCTTAACTACTGGACCAATTTCAATGAAACTTATACCATTTGGAGGCCCTTTTTTCGGATTGAAACATAGGCTATATTTTATTGAAATCAAAGACGTGGATTCTTAGATACAGCTTGAACTCTCTAAACCAAAAGCTGCCATTTGCTACGAAGTTCATCGTATGCTGGTTGACAGATATTTTGGTGGAAAGTTTCGCACGCGTACGAAGTTGCGGGTATCAGCTAGTGTATAAATATAAACCATGTTAAAGCGATAAATATATTGAGTATTGAGTGAGTCTAGCTAGTGGAATAGATGTGCTTTCAGTACTTATTCGGGCTTTAAGTTTTTGAACTACCAAATTTTCTTTATTGTTTACCTACTATAATTGTGTTTTTTTTTTCAGATACAACGACCCTCTAGTATCGCTAGCTCACATCTTCTATCCCAAAGGAAAACGGCCGAATAGTCAGATGGGGCTACTATTAGCTGTAAGTTTTTATTTCCTAGTAAAAGTACCTACTTAAAAATATGAGAAGGAAAACTGTGACAAATATTTTTGAGCGCGTTTATGTCTTTTGTATTGAGTTTTATATCTCTCTTCTACATGGACTCTGTCCGTCATTTCGACAGATAGTATTGCCAGTATCAAGTGATATATTTGAAATAATATCAGTCAAGTCATTCGTCAAGTCGGCTGTCGTTTGTTTTGAAGAGAAAATGGTGTAATTTTCCCTGCAAAACTTGAAAACGAAAACTATCATTTCAAGGAAATCACCATGTACACCAGTGGTTTTCCTAAATGATAAATTTCGTTTCCAAGTTTTGAAGGGAAAATCCACCATTTTCTCTTCAAAACAAACGACAGCCGACTTGACGAATGACTTGACTGATATTATTTGAAATACATCACTTGACACTGACAAAACTGTCTGACGAAATGACGGACAGAGGCCATTTATGTAAAGAAGAAAATACAACAATCGGGCTCATTGTGAAATAAATACTTTTTCTAATACTTGCAGAGAAATGGCACGTTAGACGAAGTATCAACAATATACACAGGACAAAAGCTCGATAGATTCGGCTATCTCGATCGAGTCAACGGATTGGATCATCTACCCCATTGGAAAGATAGCCCGTGCAACAATATACGGTGAGTGAGTAGATTAGATTTTTTTATTGCAGATAAAAATCGTATAGATGCGAGTTTTATCGAGTTTAGTCATATTTATGTTACATATTTAATATTAGATTAAATTTTTTTTTGAAGTAACACTGTTTTTTTGTTAGGACTGGCGAAACTCTCGAACTAGACTCGTGCTTTCGAAAAACGAACAATGTATGAAACGGGGATCAAAATTTGAATCACGTTTCATACAAAACTAGATTTTCAGTGTGTAATTTTGGTAGAATTGGAGTCCCGCTTCTTCTTACGTAGGAACTACGTATTACATTATTCTTTTTTTGGCACGACTCAAAATAAAAAGAAGTTTTGTTTAGTTTACGATTTTTATAAATAAAAGAAAGTTGTCAAATAAAGCGTAGAGTCGTTTCAAATAGTGTCCATTTATTTATTTATTTATTTCTGACAGGCGTCACAGCTCATTCAGTAGTAGCTCTGTCTTCCGTGCTGTGGGACGTAGGTTCGATCCCCACTGAGAACAAACATTTGTGTGTGGCAAACATAAATATCTGGGTGTTACTATGTATTATAAGTAGGTAGGTATGTATTCACAAAAAATGTATAGGTATAAGTATTCTATCAGCAATTTAATCTTATTACACAGCGTGTTGTGTCTGGAAACCAAGCGTGCTATAGATTAAAGTGACTATAACGATTTGTAGAAGATTCTTCGCAAGTAATCGCTGAAAGTCAAAATAATTACTCGAAAAAATCACAAAAAACGTCACCTTGAACTTCTTCGTGGTTTTTCTTAAATGCCTACTACTAACTCTATTATAATGTCAGTTTCTCACAACTAAAGCCTAGAATAACAAGCTTACGCAATATGTTTTGCATAACTAATTGCCAACCAATAGTTTTTCTTTACAATCCTTTCATAGGAAAATTTGCGAGGTTTTTTTGGCATGTGTAAAAAAAGTTAGGTTCAAATGTCAAACGTGCGATTAATGTGTCATGTTATGACATGAGACATTACGCAAATATCAGAATGGCTGACCCGAGTAACCCTTAAACGTGTAAGAAAAAATTTACATATTTGCTAATATTTAGGTACCTACTCAATCAAATAAAATAATAGGCCTTTAAATCTATTGAAGACTAGGCTTCGCCCGGGGCATTGCTAGCGTTCTAGACACTTTAGAGTGTGACGTTTCAAAATTCCTTTCTTAGTGCACCCCTACACTATATAAGGATACTACCCTACAATTGTCATACCTCTAGGACTTATAATTTAGGCTGTGCATTGATTCTCTGTCAGCTTCAAAAGAGTTTTATATATTAATTTCATACCTCTAGGACTTATGGTTTAGGCTGTGCGATGATTCTCTGTCAGCTTCAAAAGAGTTTTATATATATTGATAACTAGCCGTCTCCCGCGGCGTTGCTCGCGTTAGAGTGTGACTTCTCAAAATTCCTTTCTTAGTGCACCCCTACACTATATAAGAATACTACCCTCCAAATTTCACACCTCTAGGACTTATAGTTTAGGCTGTGCGTTGATTCTATGTCAGCTTCAAAAGAGTTTTATATATATTGATGATGATATTGAAATATTGATAACTAGCCGTCGCCCGCGGCGTTGCTCGCGTTCTAGCCTTTAAAGTGTGACATTTCAAAATTCCTTTCTTAGTGCACCTCTACACTATATAAGGATACTACCCTCCAAATGTCATACCTCTAGGACTTATAGTTTAAGCTGTGCGTTGATTCTCTGTCAGCTTCAAAAGAGTTTTATATATATTGATAACTAGCCGTCTCCCGCGGCGTTGCTCGCGTTAGAGTGTGACTTCTCAAAATTCCTTTCTTAGTGCACCCCTACACTATATAAGAATACTACCCTCCAAATTTCACACCTCTAGGACTTATAGTTTAGGCTGTGCGTTGATTCTATGTCAGCTTCAAAAGAGTTTTATATATATTGATGATGATATTGAAATATTGATAACTAGCCGTCGCCCGCGGCGTTGCTCGCGTTCTAGCCTTTAAAGTGTGACATTTCAAAATTCCTTTCTTAGTGCACCTCTACACTATATAAGGATACTACCCTCCAAATTTCATACCTCTAGGACTTATAGTTTAAGCTGTGCGTTGATTCTCTGTCAGCTTCAAAAGAGTTTTATATACATATTTAGAAAATAAATACTACTATTAAAATAAACTTTTTACTTTATCTGAATTATCTCAATCGTACCTAATGATGCTATATAACTCTACTGTTCACAATAATCAAACTCATTAGTTGATGTTGTCAATGTCAGATGACGTCTGATTTTTTATGGAAAATGATGATTTTTCCATATTTTTCCATAGAACATATAACCTAGTACACGTCATTGTAACCGAAGAGTTATTGTTCCATTACAACAAACCGATTCATTAGGAAATAATGATAGGTACCTTAAGTAATACCTACTTAATCATAACTCCGTGAGAACTAAGAGATCCTATACTCGGATAAAGATCAAAGTTAGACACGAGCAGTCTCCTTAGAATGCGTACGAAAATTAGCTTTCTTAAATTCTTTATTGCACACAGAAACATATAAACAAGCAAGTTAAAACTAAAGATATGTACAAAGGCGAGTTTAACCCTAATAAGAGTTTTCTTCCAGCAAACCTTTGAGGCAAAGGCGAGGATTAAAATAGAGAGGTAGTATTGTGTACCAAAGAAGTATTAGAGAGTATTTCAATGTAAAATTAAACCTACAAACTAATATAAACTACATAAACATTGCATATAAATATACGTACCATACTAAAGTATATACTAACCTGACATAATAAATCAAAGTCAAAGTCAAAGTCAAAAAGCTTTTATTCAATAAAATCTCACTGATCACTTTGAATCGTCATTACGTTTTGTATGACTAGTTATGATTACATTTTTTTTTTATTGGATGAGTTGGAGCTAGTTCGTCCCAAGCTTGTTTGTCTTCTAAATAATCTGATATTTTATAGTATGCTTTTGAAATAAGTCTTTGTTTTATTACGTTTTTGAACTTGCCAATCGACAATTGAGACACATCACTTGGGATTTTGTTAAAGAAGCGTACACATTGCCCTTATATATATATATATATATATACCAGTATAAATAAGCTTTCGGATCTCTCTTCTCGTTTCATCGCTCTGTCGTTTCATCGACTTTCAAATCACAACGGTGCTAAAGAAGTTTTCACTTCAATAAGAATTCATGTAAATCTATTTCACTTCGTTTTCATTCTGTTCCAGGGCATCAGAGGGTTCGTTCTTCCCCCCTCGCGCTATCACCAAGTCTGACATCGTGCACATCTACGATAAAGACCTCTGCAGAATACTGCCTTTGAAGTACAGAAAAGATGTCTACAAGGACGGTGAGAAATTACATTATTACCTACACACTAGCTGATACCCGCAACTTTGTACTGAACAAATTGCTGTGCCCTAACAGGGTTTATGTTTGATACACTACCTTTTGTACAACATCTCTATAACAACATAAGTGCAATATACGATTTGAATTTGAATTTGAATTTGTACGCATGCGAAACTTTCAACTAGCATACGATGAACCTCGTAGCAAATGGCTGCTTTTGGTTTAGAGAGTTCAAGCTGTATCTAAGAATCCACGTCTTTGATTTCAATAAAATATAGCCTATGTTTTAATCCGAAAAAGGGCTTCTGAATGGTATAAGTTTCGTTAAAATTGGTCCAGTAGTTAAGGCGTGATTCGCGAACAAACAGACAAACTCGATTTGCAAAATTAGAATCGTTCATTTAGTAGATCTGCATATTTAGTTTATCCATATCTTTAATTTTAGTGTTTGGCTTTTTACAGTTTTATAATAGTACTAGCCGTCGTTCGCGGCGTTGCTCGCGTTCTACCCCTTTAGAGTGTAACGTATCAAAATTCCTTTCTTAGTGCACCCCTATACTATATAAGGACACTACCCTCCAAATTTCATGCCTCTAGGACTTATAGTTTAGGCTGTGCGTTGATTTTCTGTCAGCTTCAAAAGAGTTTTATGTATTACTAGCCGTCTCCCGCGGCTTTGCTCGCGTTAGAGTGTGACTTTTCAAAATTCCTTTCTTAGTGCGCCCCTACACTATATAAGGAACCTACCCTCCAAATTTCATACCTCTAGGACTTGTAGTTTAGGCTGTGCGTTGATTCTATGTCAGCTTCAAAAGAGTTTTATATATATTGATGATTAGATTTGATAACCATACTTCTTGTATAATAAGCCTTTTTGAAAACAGGCATCCAAACAGGACTCTACACGCCACCAAGCTCGACCTTCGAATGCGCGGAGTTGAATCGTGATAACCGCTGCTACTGCCAGGGGGAGATCTGTCCACCTCGAGGGTTGCAGAACATCAGCCCTTGCCAATACAGTGAGTCAGTTTCATTTGTCTTCCGCAGTTTTACTATACATTACTTCTTAACTGTAATTTTCAAGAAAAGAGTGAATAGGTGGATTATAGCTAAGCGTGCTCCATCTTTGGTTGCAGCTACACTTACCATCAGGTGTGCTGGTAGCCAAATGCTTAGCTAGAGCTCATAAAAACAAAATTAGTATTGTAATTGTTTCGTTTGTAGCTCTTGCATTAGTTTTATTAAATTTTTTTTGTGTTTTCTATGTAATCATTTTTATTTCTCATCTGCTATCTCCTCTACCATGTCATTGTGCTATTTCTACTACTTTTTACCTTCTCTTTGTAGTGTGTTCTCTTTGTACTCTACCTTATTTGTCACACATGTCTTTTACTCTTTATTCTTGTGCTTAATTTCTCATATTTTATTCATCATTTTCTCATTTGTCATCTAACATTAATTCTTAGTCTTCATCTACTTACCTATAATTTTTATTAACTATTTTATAATAATGATATATTATTTACAAAATACAAACCCTCATTATTAATATATTATTTACTAGTAAACTACTAGAGACTAATGTTTTCTCAGGATTATGAATATTGTATTTATTTACAGATGCTCCCGTATACCTATCATATCCTCACTTCTACGAAGCAGACCCGATGCTTCTCTCGCCATTCAAAGGCCTCAAGCCAAACAAGACGAAGCATGAAACCTACTTCATGATCCAGCCGGTATGTTATACAAACTATTCATCCAGACAGTCAGGCCCGTATGCCGATACAAAAATCATTACTAATGCATAGATTTTATTGTTTAAAAAGTACTAAGTTTCTTCTGTAACTAAAACCTAACTGGACCAAGTTGTCTGAATAAATTATCTAAATATAGAAAACCCTTTTGAAGCTGACTGACAATCAACGCACAGCCTAATCTATAAGTCCTAGAGGTATGACATTTCGAGGGTCCTTATATAGTGTAGGGGTGCACTAAGAA
The DNA here is from genome assembly GCA_918843925.1 of Eulithis prunata. Taxonomy (NCBI): domain Eukaryota; kingdom Metazoa; phylum Arthropoda; class Insecta; order Lepidoptera; family Geometridae; genus Eulithis; species Eulithis prunata. The sequence goes on from OU974035.1 coordinate 1,159,040, forward strand.
AGGAATTTTGAAAAGTTGCACCTTAAAGAGTCTAAAATTAGGATCAAAGATTTTAACCAAATAATGCGTATGCTGCTACCGTGCAAGCAAAGCCACGACAGCTAGTCTTAAATAAATATTGTAAGCCTATTTTATTGTTCTTTTCAGAAAATAGGCGTTCCGTTAGAAGGTTTCGTGCGAGTCCAGCTGAATATAAAAGTGAATCGCGCGCCTGGCATCCGAGTCAACAATATACACAAGTTCCCTGATATTATCTTCCCAGTTATGTGGGTAGAGGAGGTAAGCACTACATAAACAATTATATAACTACCTACCTAATAAGCTACAGCAGCGCTATCAAGAGGCAAAATAACTTTGTTCTATAATTTTAAGCAATTTGTATCTCATTGTAAAAGAACTTTTATGTTTTTATGAGAATAAATGTTATTAAACCTAAACTTATTAATTCAAGCAATAGTTATTTACCTATAGGTACCTACCTTCACTTCAAAAACAGAACCGATGGATCGAGTGAAATCCAAATAGAATAATAGAATTGGATAGATTAAAGATGAGAAATGAAAATAATATGAAGAATAAGAAATGACTGTTTCTCATAAAGGATGAAAGTTAGGAAATGATGGATGAACGATAGAGAAGGTTAATATAACTAAAGATTAAGGATTACCAGCTTCCGCCCGCGCTTTGATCTGCGTCCCGTTTGACATTGTTGATTTTTCGGGATAAAAAGCAGATAATAGTATATTCCAAGTTTTATCCAAATCAGACCAGTAGGTAATTGCAGCGTGATTTAAGTTTAAAACACAAACATCTAAACATTGACAATTATAATACTTCCTAGGGTATGGGATGGTACTATTTTTAGTTTTCGAAAGCTCAAATCCACTTCTCTTCCAGGGTATCCACGAGGTGACCACTCCAATATGGCGCTGGATATTCCTAGCAACAGCTGTAGGTCCAATCGCCGCCCCACTCATCACCTACGGCATGATTCTCTTCGGCCTGACTCTCATATCCATTGTCTTTCTACGAGCTTACAAATCCTTCCTCCTCGGGCAGAACAAGATAGAAATAATCGAAACCGGGCGAGAGACACTACGCAGAAGCTCCATTATCCATTCCCAGAGACTCTCAAACAGAAGTATTGGTTATCAAAACCTTAACCAGTTACCACTACACCAGAATAGGATACAAGAATTAGCGTTTGTTAAAGAACTCAGCCAGAGCGTTGAGGAGTTTAAGACAATTCTTAAAACCGAGTTTGTTAGGAGTTCGTTCAGTGATGTTGAGAGAGAATCGCTGCTCAGATCGGATAATGCGTTTATCATATCAGAGAATAGAAACAAAAGGTTTAGTTTAGATAGTTAAGTAATGACTTGCCTGTTCAGTGGCAGTGGTTCCAGGAATTTGATTTGGGGGCTTTGGCTAGGGTTTTTCGGGGGGCTTGACCGAGCTCTTTGGAGGTTTTCTCAAATCCTGGCTTTAGGGGTGATTAAGCCTGCTAGCCCCCTGGATTCACTAGATGATATTCGATTACAGAGTTTCATTTGTCATTTCTGTATAGGAAACCGTAACTTAGATTTGTCTTATTAATAGGTACTAAGGCAGATTCAGGAGTTCGGTTTGGAGGGTTTGGCTAGGATTTTAGGGGGGCATGACCGAGCTCATTGGAGGTTCTCTCAAATCCTTGTTTTTGGGGGCATCAAGCCTCCTAGCCCCCTGGATTCACTGGATTTGGATGTATATAGTCTATTACAGAGTTCAATTTTTCATTTTTATATGGAAAACTAGCCGTCGCCCGCGGCGTTGCGCGCGTTCTAGACCCTTTAGAGTGCGACTTTTCAAAATTCCTTTCTTAATGCACCTCTACACTATATAAGGATACTACCCTCCAAATTTCATACCTCTAGGATTTATAGTTTAGGCTGTGCGATGATTCTCTGTCAGCTTCAAAAGAGTTTTATATAAATATATAATATTGATTGATGATGGTGACTCAGATTTGTCTTATTAAGGTACTAAGGCAGATTCAGGAATTTGGTTTGGGAGGTTTGACTCACTAGAGGTTTTCCTAACACCCCTTGTAGGAGTTCGAAATCAAGGGGATTTTTAGGCAAAACGTCTCAAAATCCCCTGAAAGGTGACAGCTCAAAGGGGCCTTGAGTCTCCAAGCTCCCCCTAGATCCGCTAAATCTGTATGTCTATAATAGTCGATTACAGAGTTTCATTTTTAATTTCTGTAATGGCAATGATTGATCGATAGGCTTGACGTGGTGATTGTCAACACGGTAAACCGTATTTGAGTTATATTGCGCGTCAATGCCAGCTCGACTGCCAACCGTTGTAGTGTCACCGCGCAGTGTATCTCGGATACGCTAGCGTTACGATACGTTTGCGATTGTCACATTTATTCGTGAACTGCGATTGACCATCAGAGTTGTTTGTTGGATGTAAAAGACGCACGTTCAAATCTCTATGAGCTATGAATTATTAGTGGAATATTTCTTGTAAGTATCTACCTACTTATTGTTATTTTCGTTGATCTTTTTGCTATCGAATGTCAAAGCAGGGGGTCAATCGCGCTAAGTTGTAACAGCTCACCAGTTACTGTTACTTAGTACTGGAGTTAGCGCGATTGACCCCCTGGTGTTTCCAGTAAATAGTTTTTTTGAGTAATTTTTTACAATATTTCGGACCTCAATTTTTGAGCTATAATTTTTATTTCTATTGTCAGTATTATTAGGTAGTATGCTATCTTCTAACAACTCTGTGGTCCATGGCATAGGTTTTCAAGCGTACGATCAAATACTCAAACGCCACTTAAATTAAGTTCACGCTTAAATTATTGCCATCTCTTACAAATGAGTAATGTCAAACAGAGGCAGAGCAATTTTAAGTGATGCTTAAATTTGTTTGACGTTTTAGTATTCCGGCCTCAGATTACAATCGCTATTTCTATTTATCTTGCCCTGTGTGTGTTTTTCGGATACCAAATTCATATAAAAACCTACCTACTAGACCCTGCTACCTAGTTAATTAACAAATATTCATGGACATATCACACATCGCTCTCTAGATAGTCCCAAACTAAGCTAGCTAGTTCCTTGTACTATGGGAACTAGATTGCTTATAGAATCTTTTTTTTTTGCAAATACATACTTATAATAAATAACATAGGTATAGAACAAACATCTATGTTTGCCACACAAATGTTTGTTCTCAGTGGGGATCGAACCCACGACCCACAGCACGGAAGGCAGAGCTATTACCGACTGAGCTGTGACGCCTGCCAACAAAAAACTTTGTAATAATTGGTAGATAGGTATGTGTGACTGTCTGTTGTCTGATTTGACAAACTATGAAATTTTAGTGAAACTTGTTATGGTGACGTTATTAGTGTAGGATATCGTCTTATGGTCTATCTTATAAAAAGTTAGAGTAGACATTATGTCTTGTTTACCATACGTAATCAGGACATTATGTCTACTCTAACTTTTTATAAGATAGGGGGTTAGATCTTTTTTATTGCTCAATTATTCTGGGTTTTAGGATTTTCTAAAGTATAATTACCAACCTGCTTAATATCCCAGTCGATTTAGCTCAAAAAAGGGGCTCAAATTTTCATGTAAATGCTTTTTAGACGTTTTATTTAGGTACATTAAAATCTTATTTTAAAAAACACTATTGTGATATATATTGTTATCAAAATTCTTTGCTCAATTCTGTTTAGTATTTTACATTTAAAATTGTCTACGAACTTAGAAATAAAATCAACGCATTCTCTCCTAATATTTAGGTCTATTTTTTTTCGTAAGAAGCTCAAAATTAGCTTTAATCGCGAACATTCATTTGATATTAAAAGATAGCATTCCATTTTAGTTTTTAAGTTGGGTAAGGACTAAGTACGACTTATTACTATGGACTGTAAATATTAAGTTTAAGTATTTTGTAACTAAATTGTTTATAAAAATAAAAATGTATGCGTAAGTTTTACTGTTTTCTTTTTCAAAAACTTCCTGACTTGGTAGTAATTAAGGCAATGCCAAAGGTGTTTTTTTTTTGGTAAAAGTAATGGAACAAGCTGACAGCTCACCTGATGTTAAATGGTAACTTCTGCCTATAACAATGCATTACCTCACAGAGCAAGTCCAATGAGGACGTGCCCTGTAAGGCAATGCACTGCGTCCATCACTCTGAGACGTAAAGATGTTGAAGTCTCATGTGCCTGTAATTACACCGGCGCTCTTACCCTTCAAACCGGAACACAGCAATGCGAGCATCCTGTAAATGTGGCTGAAGTTTCTAATTTGTGTCTACAGCTGTTTTTCAGTTATTTTTCGTAATGAAGGAACGGAAATAAATTATTTTATAGTATAATCTAGTAACAAAGGTTAAGTAGAAAATAAAAGTTAAAATCTGTAACCCAACAGGATTTAAACACAAAATAGGGTTAAGTCGCCCGTGACACAATGGAAATCAAATTAAAATCTATACCCCAATAGGATTGAATGACAAAAAAAGGTTAAGTTGCACGTGACACAATGGAAATCAAATTGAAATTTGTAACCCAACAGGATTTAGACACAAAAAAGGGTTAAGTCGCCCGTGACGCAATAGAAATAAAATTTAAATTTAACCCAACGGGATTTAAACACAAAAAAACACACATGAGCCTAGAAATTATTTTATTGACTAGCAAAAATTATGCTGTAATTTAACTTGAAATGCTTACACTAAAAGCGTTAAGTCTATAGTATACTAAGAACTGGACATTTTCACTATAATAATAACGCTTGGAAAAATATAAGCAACAGAATACTACATCTAACTGGCCTAGTACTAGTTTTGGTGTGTAAATCTGGTGTGAAACGTCTGACGCCCAGCACACCAGTGGGCGCTGGTTTGTATGGAGACACTAAGCAGATTCTTTGAGAAGCTTGGTCTACACCAAGCCCGTCGCATGTCGAGCTTCTCAAAGAATCCGCTCAGTGTCTCCATACAAATCAGCGCACACTGGTGTGCTGGGCGTCAGACGTTTCACACATCTACACAACAAAACCTGCACTCTGATGCTATTTATTGGTGAGTGGTGTTTAACAGGATTTTTTTAACTTTTAACCCATTTTTGTACAAACTTTAACCATTTTCCGGGTTATCCACAACTTATTACTTTTGGAATATTAAAGGATTACTTTTACTAAGGGATCCGATTTCAATATTAGGGGATAAATTTCTTTGAAAAAAAGCTCAAAAAAAATGATTAAAATAAAATATTCAGAAACAATAAATAAAATTATTCCTGAACGAAGTCCTTTTGTTACAATAATAGTGTGTTTACCTTGGAAAGTAACTTAAGTTGGTTTACCAAATTACTGATTGTAGGCGACGCCTTATTTTTTATTTTTTTATAAGTTATAATTTTTGTATTCTGTACTCTATGGTCCGATTGGCAATATCTTGCTTTTTTGCTTGTTTTGCTTGAACTTTATGAAAATATGCCATGGAATAAATAGTGTAATCTAAAAGTAAAATAAATAATAGCTGTATTAATCAAAAAGTGCCTTGGTTTTTGTCATTTATGCCACCACTTCGCCGGAGCTCATCTACACTAATTAATTTATTTGAAAAAACACAACCCCTCTATATCTTTAGTACCTACTTTTTTGGAGTTATTTTTTTACTAGTAATGGCTTTTTACAAACCTTTTTAATGTTTTTACTAGAAACAATTTCGTCATTTACATTTAGCGATTTGAATAACATCTAAGTATATTTCTATGCCTGAATCATACAAAAAACTACTGACTCTTAACAGTTTTTGTAATTTACCCCTCATGGGGCTTATTTTAATTTGCACACTTGATCCAATGACTTTAGCAGTTTGTGTAGTTTACCCCTCATAGGGTTTATTTTAATATGCACCCTTGATCCAATGACTTTAGCAGTTTGTGTAGTTTACCCCTCATGGGGTTTATTTTAATTTGCACCCTTGATCCAATGACTTTAGCAGTTTGTGTAGTTTACTCCTCATGGGGCTTATTTTAATTTGCACCCCTAATTCAAAAAACATGAGCTGGATTGATGGTACTATTGACCCTGTTATTTGTACCACTTACCAATAAACAAACATCCCGTCTTCGTACATTTTTGAAAATATTTAATATTATAACTACGTACTTACAGACAACTTTTAATTTATAAAAAATCCTTAGCTTATTTTCACCTTTCAATTTACGTATATTCGTTCCACATAACAGACTAATATTCCCAATATTATTAGTATTAGAGATGGGGTGTTTTTATGAACGGGTATTTTTTTGTTTTTACTATTTTTTTTACAATTAACCTTTAATATGTCTGAATTCAAGACACAATAGAAATCTATTGTGTCTCACGTGGATCTGCATTGCAGCGTACCAAAGGTTAATAAATATAAGTATGATTTTACGCGTAATTTTGATGCAAAAACTTAAAATAATCGAGTAAATTAGATTTATATTATGTGCTATTTTTACCCCATCTCAAGACAAGGGCTATTTTTAATACCCAAAGAAAGTTATGAGCCATTCAAATAATTGGTTTAGTTGTAAATTCATGGACATTTCACACAACGCCATCTAGTACCTAACTAAGCAAAGCTTGTACTATGGGAACTAGATTGCTGATAGAATACTTACAAAAAACTACATACGTTATTCGTATAACTTGCTGAAGAAGATTTTACGTGTTATTTGTTTTTATCAACTTTTAAGTTAGGCGACGTTCTGCGCGGTCACTATTTAGATGGGTGACAGTTACATTTACATCTGAGCGCTTCCGTGCTTTGAGCACGTTAAACTGTCCCGGCTCTAGCAGTCGATGCCGACGGAGGCCTTAAGGCGGCCTAAAAACCCCGTCAGCAGAGTTGGCCACTAACTCATACGAGCTTGCTTGCTAGCTTGACTTTTTGGAGTATTCAAAATAGCCCTTGTCAATACCAAATATCATTTTGTCAACAAAATGACAAGTTAGCAAAATTATTGAATTCTTTTGCAAGATTTTCAATTGCAAAATTTACCACATATTTTTAATTAATGTGGTAAATAACTATGTTTAAAGTTTTATACATTCCAAATTAAAAAAAAAAATTTTGGCAATGCTGACACGTAAACGTCAAATCTCAAAACTACCCTCCGAAAAAAATTATATCTAACTTTTTAAAATTTCGATTAGTTTATACTTTTTGCGTATACAATTTTGAATCAAATGTTTTAAGAGTATACTGTCGTTTTGTAATCGTATATAATCGTATATTCGTTTAAAATAGGCCTTAATTATATCTTAATCTAATATGGCGTCGATAGAATTAAGAAATAATGATTACAATTGATAAAGATATTGTATACGCGTGTGATGGCTTTTTTGCACAATTCTAAATTATTCTTGTGATTTTACTGAACATTAACTATTGATTTTAGAGAACACAGTTGCATATAAACGCGTGGTCATTGTAGTTATCTGACGTTTAAAAGTAGGTTGAAAAATAACAAATAATAAAAATATTGAAACAGGGAAGAATATAACGCTGATTTAGTAAATGTATATCATGTATATATACATTGAACTATACTGTATATAAACATTACACTATTAATATACGTATATATAATTATTCAGCCTTCACACGCATGTACAATATATAACTCTATAAAACTTAATTACATTAAAAATAAACATTTTTGTCTACGGACGGTTTGTCTATAGTTTCAGCGGTAAAAAATAGTTTATTCTATTTCAATGTTTCAGTCGGTATTGTGGAGGAAAAGAAAAAGTCACAACCAGTCAAAATGTACAATTGACAAACAATTTTTGTTAAAAAATGCATTAATTCTCTTTGAGATGTTAACTTATTATTTTCTAAGGATTTGCTTCAATTTTTATACAAATTTTCGTTTCACGCTATATGATACTTAGCTGTTCATATTTAGTAGTAAAATATCTATACAATACATACAAATCTATAACAAAGCCTGACCACACTAAGTCTGCAGCATTGAAAACATGGTAGAATTCGAAAAAACTATAGTTGGAAACAACGTATGTATATGCTGCATATATTTGTACATATTTACAAAGAAATATGTACAAATATTTTTAAGGTTGCCCATTTATAACGTGGAGTTAGCGTGGTCAGCCTCGATCTGTGTTTGGCATTATTTTGTCGTTCTACGAATTAGTCGCAAAAAAATGTATAGCAGCAAAATTTTTGTCATAAAAATTGGGAAAAAAATTGAAGCAGTTTTTCCTTTAGATGGTAAATGAGTATTATTCATTTTATAATAATTAAAATACAATTAATATGAATATTAGTTTAGTACTGAGGTAAGTTTTACGTATACATGGTTCTAATAAATATAGCGATATATGTGTACATTTTATTTTTGTATATAACGGATGAATGCAAAATATATACATTTTAAAACTTTTAATTTTTTATATATCGTGTAATAATGCAAAAATATAGGTAAGTATATTATTAAAATTAGTTTTTGTATATATCGTGAATAAATGCAAGATATTATTATATACATTTTTTAAATTTATTTTTGTATATATCGTGTAATGCATGATTATATACATATTTAAAACCTTTATAACTTTTGGACGTGTCTATTACTATCCGTATACAGGGTGTTACCAGACCACTTCCGAAAACGAAAGGGGGAGCTACAGCACACCAAAACCCATCCAAAAAAAAAACAGTTATCCTGAAAAATAATTATAGCCGGAGAAAACAATGTTTAAAGATTTGTATTTATTTCGCCAGCCCGCAATGTACGCATTCACGTAGGTAAGGTCGAGGCGTAGTACTATTATTATTCTGTGTCGTAAGTGCCTACTAACGTAGGTAGGTACTAACGTAGGTCACTCGCACGTCGCGTACTTGAATGACCCGCGATGAACTCTCAGCTGTTCATGCTGTAGTAGACGTAATCTGCGTGCTGTGTATGTAACTAGAAACAAAATTAAAAAGAGATAGTCTAGTCAATTTTTTTTTTCGCCATTTTTTTCGCTTAATGTTTTCAGTATCATGGTCTGATTGGAACCTCCAAGTTTTCGGAAGTGGTCTGGTAACACCCTGTATAAATAAATAATATTATTTTAATAATCAATATTATTTACTTTTGTGCTGTAAAATGCAAAATATTATCTATTCAATAAAAAATTTAAAATATTGACACAAAATACGCTCTGAATTGATAAAATATTAAATATTAATTATCCGCGTATACTAATTACTTACAAATTATAAAATTTCATAAAATCGTATACAAAAATTTACGTATTTCATTTTATCGTATACAAACTAAAATTGAATATTTTCGTTATTTACGTATACATTTTAATTGATATAAAAAATACTGTTATTACCCCACCATCAGATGGAATTAATTAATAAATACTTAGATACCCCATGCAATTAATAAATGCTTGAGAGAGATAGAGAGGGAGAGAAAGAGAAGGAGACTTATCTACCTATGCAAATACAAATATTATTATTTCTTGCCATTTCTCTTTTTGGAAATTATTATATACTTTTCTTAAGAGCCCTTCAGAGTAGGCAACGCACTGACTATGCTAGTGTTGTCGGTGTTTCTAGACGGTGACCGCTTACCATCATGGGCCGTATGTCTGTTTGTCTGCTTCTAAATATATAAAACTCTTTTGAAGCTGACTGACAATCAACGCACAGCCTAAACTATAAGTCCTAGAGGTATGAAATTTGGAGGGTAGTATTCTTATATAGTGTAGGGATGCACTAAGAAAGGAATTTTGAAACGTCACACTCTAAAGGGTAGAACGCGAGCAACGCTGCGGGCGACGGCTAGTATTTAAATAAAATGTACACATACCCGCCATTTTCTTAACCTAATATTACTTACAAATAACTTGGTATACTGTTCAGTGATAGAATGTCTTTTTTTATTATTATTTAAGTAATTTGTGACATTTTTTGTCATGAAAATAACAGCCGTAGGTCACATTAAGGGCCGTATACTGATTTACAGCTCGAGCATAGATTTAAATATGAAAATCTATACTCAAATCTATGCTTGAGTATCAATTTCTGTACCAGAATACTGGCCTAAGATTCTCTATAAGTTAGTATCTTAAAAACCCCATCTAATCTAAACTTAAACGCCTAGACGTTTTAGATACATGACAGGCGTCATGGCTCAGTCGGTAGTAGCTCTGCCTTCCGTGCTGCGGGTCGTGGGTTCGATCCCCACTGAGAACAAACATTTGTGTGTAAACATAGATGTTTGTTCTATGTCTGGGTGTTACTGTTACAAATCCAATGAAACTTATACCATTCGGAAGCCCTTTTTCCGAATTAAAACATAGGCTATATTTTATTGAAATCCAAGACGTGGATTCTTAGATACAGCTTGAACTCTCTAAACCAAAAGCAGCCATTTGCTACGAGGTTGATCGTATGCTGGTGACAGATACTTTGGTGTTAAGTTTCGCACGCGTGCGAATTCGCAGGTATCAGCTAGTATTTAATATGTAATATTTAAATGTATGTTGTATGTAGTATTTAATATGTAATGTCGCACGCCAACCTCCTCATTACTCCACCACGTTTGGGTTGGCTGGCAGACAATGCTTTCAGCATTAAGTCTACCCTTTGTAACAAATTTATAATTTTGTGCAATAAAGTATTAAATAATAATAATATGTATTTACAAAGTGTATAATACCATTATTATTTCATTCTTATCAATATTAAAATCCCAGACACCAACATCCACGAGTGTACAACACACAAATGTTAATCCTGCGTGGGAATCGAACCCACAACCCAGAGCACGGAACACACACTAATATAACTGTAAAAAATCATTTTGACATCGCGTTCAATTTTAGATTAGACAGTATTTATATCTCACGCCGGGTATCAAACCCGCACACTGCCTGTATGTATAACGTATACATAGTAACACAATGCGTATACATATATTACATAATTGTCCATTTTTTGGCGATTATATGATAAAAACTCATATTTTTAGATCACTTAATATATTACTGAGTTTTGTTTGAACTAATACTCATTGTCATGACAAATAATGTGATTTTTTGATACAGAATTAAAATTATATAATATTATATAAGACAGGCGTCATGGCTCAGTCGGTAGTAGCTCTGCCTTCCGTGCTGTGGGTCGTGGGTTCGATACCCACCGAGAACAAACATTGTGTGTGCCAAAGATAGATGTTTATTCTATGTCTGGGTGTTACTATGTATATGTATGTATTTACAAAAGAAATGTATATAAGTATTCTATCAGCAATCTAGTTCCCATAGTACAAGCTTTGCTTAGTTTGGGACTAGAAGGCGTTGTATGAAATAAATAAATATTCATCGACATTTCACACAACGCCATCTAGTCCCAAACTAAGCAAAGCTTGTACTATGGGAACTAGATTGCTGATAGAATACTTATATACATTTCTTTTGTAAATACATACATATACATAGTAACACCCAGACATAGAACAAACATCTATGTTTACACACAAATGATTCTCAGTGGGGATCGAACCCACGACCCACAGCACGAAAAGCAGAGCTAATTACCAACTACAAAATGTGATTTGTTTGGAATTGATAAACAGAGGTAACTCAATATCAGTTAATATTTGTTTTTCCAATGAAAAGTACATGACAATACTCAGAGAGTGTTGGACGCAGTGCAATGCCACACAAAGAACGTCCTCGATGATTTTCATTCAATTTTTTAGACACAGTTGATGCAATAATTAGATACTATAGGTAACTAAATAATCAATTCATATTGTTCTTAACTAGAACCGTGGCTAGGCTTGCTTAGTCAATCTTTACCGATTATCTAAGTTAAGCGACGTTCTGCGCGGTCACTATTTGGATGGGTGACCGTTACATTTACATCTGAGCGCTTCCGTGCTTCGTGCACGTTACTGTCCCGGCTCTAGCAGTCAAGTCACGGAGGCTTTAAGGCGGCCTAAAAACTCCGTCACCAGAGTTGGCCTCACATACGAGCTTGCTTGCTATGTGGACGTGCTCTGTGAGAATGCAATTGTCACATACAAAATTAACATCACTATTGTAATTACAGTATTAGTTGTAATTTTCTTTGTGAATAAACTCACTATAATTTCGTACCAAAAAACCACTTTATCCCCATTTTAAGTTACGGCTGAACCATTTTCGATGTGTCTAGTGCAGGCTTGGTATTGGAAACTGATCGTTTGAGTGATCGTCTGCTGGTTCGGTTTCGTCTGCGGACGCTTCGCCTTCCGCTTCGTCTTCTGACGACGAGAGGAGACCTGCTGGAAGATAAAGATACCAATATTATTATAGAGCGAAAAAAAAACTAGTATATACTTAGTTATTCTTACTTATTATTATTCCTTCTCGCTATTAAGCGATAAGGCCGCCTATTGTACATTTAATGCAACCTCTTTTGTTTTATATCATAAGAATGTGTTTCGGTGTTATTTCTGTACAATAAAGCGTATGTATTCATTCATTCATTCATTCATTCATTATTATAGGTCGAAAACAAATTATAATTATAGTTTTAGAAAAAAATAATAAACTTTATACAACTAAATGATTGAACAAGGCGATAATCCACCTGATCTTATGCCTATAACGATGCATTGCCACACTGTGCACGTCCACAGTGGACGTGTCGTGTGATGCATTGTAATAAATAATAATAAATATTCTCGGACTAATCACACAACGCCCTCTAGTCCCAAACTAAGCAAAGCTTGTACTATGGGAACTAGATGGATGATAGAATACATATATACATTTCTTTTGTAAATACATAGTAACACCCAGACACAGAACAAACATCTATGTTTGCGACACACAAATGTTTGTTCTGTGTGGGGATCGAACCCACGACGTACAGCACGGAAGGCTGAGCTAATACCGACTAAGCCATGACCCCTGTCATAAGTGAGCAGATAGGCAAAACAACCCTTATGAGGGCTCTTTATGCATTAGTTAGGCAATGTATATAAATGGTGGTGTTCAGTAGAGCACGTCCACAGTGGACGTGTCGTGTGATGCATTGTAATACTAACCAGCGGTGAACTGTGGGCTGGCCAATGCATCAGGCCAGTAACGTTTGCCGGCGCCAGCGCCGTGCTTACTCTTCTTACCACCTGCAAACAATAATATAGACAGGCGTCATGGCTCAGTCGGTAGTAGCTCTGCCTTCCGTGCTGTGGGTCGTGGGTTCGATCCCCACCGAGAACAAACATTTGTGTGTTGTAAACATAGATGTTTGTTCTGTGTCTGGGTGTTTCTATGTATTATAAGTATGTATTTAGAAAAAAAATGTATGTATGTATTCTATCAGCCATCTAGTTTCCATCGTACAAGCTTTGCTTAGTTTAGGACTAGAAGGCGTTGTGTTAAGTGTCCGTGAATATATATTTATTTATATTTAATATCAATAACTAGCTGTCGACCGCGGCTTTGGTCGCGTGGTAGCGGCATACACATTATTTGGAAGACTTCTTTTATAAGCATACTATAAAAATATCTGATTATTTAGAAGACAAACAAGTTTGGGACGAACTAGTTCCAACTCATCCAATAAAAAAAATGTAGTCATACCTAATCATACAAAACGTAATGACGATTCAAAGTGATCAGTGAGATTTTATTGAATAAAAGTTTTTTGACTTTAATTAAAATCTTTGATCCTAACTTTAGACCCTTTAGAGTGTGACGTTTCAAAATTCCTTTCTTAGTGCACCCCTACACTATATAAGGATACTACCCTCCAAATGTCATACCTCTAGGACTTATAGTTTAGGCTGTGCGCTGATTCTAAGTCAGCTTCAAAAGAGGTTTAAATATATTGACTAGTTATATAAATATTGATATAGGGAAGGGATACTATAAATATATATTCATGGACATATCACACAACGCCCTCTAGAGCTAAACTAAGCAAAGCTTGAACTATGAGAACTAGATTGCTGATATCCGCGACTTCGTGCGAAACTTTCCTCCAAAATATCTGTCAGCCAGCATACGATGAACCTCGTAGCAAATGGCTGCTATTGGTTTAGAGAGTTCAAGCTGTATCTAAGAATCCACGTCTTTGATTTCAATAAAATATAGCCTATGTTTCAATCCGGGAAAAAGGGCTTCCGAATGGTATAAGTTTCGTTGAAATTGGTCCAGTAGTTAAGGCGTGATCCGCGAACAAACAAACAGATAAACTCGATTTTCGGAATAATCGTTTATTTAGTAGATCTGCATATTTAGTTTATCCATATCTTTAATATTACTTTTTGGCTTTTTTACAGTTTTATAATAGTATAGATAGATAGATATATTAACAGACCTGGTTTTTCATTGCAGTCTAACATTGGTTGTAGAATGCGTCGTCGTGCGTTGATGAACCAATTGTTAACTTGTAGAAGCGTTAGTCGGGTTTGTGCTGCTAACGTACGCTTCTCTTCTTCTGTGGGGTATGGATGCTGCGGAAACATAGAAGCATATTGTGTATAACTTAGAAGCCGTGTTGGCCGAGTGGGATTGCACCTCGACTTTCGATCCGAAGGTCTTGGATTCGAATCCCGGCCGTGCATCACTGGATTATTCGTTTAGGAAAATTGACACGAGCTTTACGGTGAAGGAAAACATCGTGAGGAAACCCTTGGCTTAGTCAGCTCCACACGTATTGACTATGTCCTTCCTGTGGATATGTCTGACTAGGCTGAGAGGATGGTATAGTACTACAAGCTTACTCCATCTAAACATTGTCCCAGGCACTGCAGTGTATCGTTAAGTGTAGGCATATGTTGCCGGTTGACGCTGTATCAATCATCTTCAGTAGAAGTAAAGGCCTATTGTCTCAAAAAAAATTTAATGGCGTCCTTACTAATTTGTCTACTTAAGTAGGTATTATTGCATGCTATTTTTGTTAATATAATTAAACTGCTATAACTGCATATACAGGGTGTTACCAGACCACTTCCGAAAGGGGGAGCTACAGTACACCAAAACCCAACCAAAAAAAAATCAGTTATCCTGAAAAATAATTATAGCCGGAGAAAAAAATGTTTAAAGATTTGTATTTATTTCGCCAGCCCGCAATGTACGCATTCACGTAGGTAAGGTCGAGGCGTAGTACTATTATTTATTCTGTGTCGTAAGTGCCTACTAACGTAGGTAGGTACTAACGTAGGTCGCTCGCACGTCGCGTACTTGAATGACCCGCGATGAACTCTCAGCTGTTCATGCTGTAGTAGACGTAATCTGCGTGCTGCGTGTACATTGCTGCTTTATTTATTTTATTAGTTTTTTTGCTTTTTTAAATGAGATAATTAGGTAGATATGTCTTATTATGTTGTACTGTGTGTATGTAACTAGAAAAAAAATTAAAAAGAGATAGTTAAGTAAATTTTTTTTTTCGCGATTTTTTTCGCTTAATGTTTTCAGTATCATGGTCTGATTGGAACCTCCAAGTTTTCGGAAGTGGTCTGGTAACACCCTGTATACTGCTATAATTAAACTGCAACGACCGGGACCAGTGGAAGACTTTGGGGGAGACCTTTGCCCAGCAGTGGGACACAATAGGTTAAACAAAAAAAAAAAAAAACCTGCTTAACTACCTACCTATTATCAGAATTACCACAACGTAACAGATGTTTGGTTCTTAATAAATTTCATTTCACTTCATCTTATTTCATTTTTTATTTTTATGAGCTATAGCTAAGCATTTGGCTGCCAGCACACCTGGTGGTAAGTGTAGCTGCAGCCTAGGGTGGAGCACGCTTAGCTATAATCCACCTATTCACTCTTTTCTTGAAAATTCCTAGTTTGTATGTTTCAGGAAATACGAAAGATGGCAGAGATTTCATTTCATATTATTACTAGCCGTTGCCCGCGTTCTACCCTTTACAGTGTGACGTTTCAAAATTCCTTTCTTAGTGCACCCCTACACTATATAAGGAACCTACCCTCCAAATGTCATACCTCTAGGACTTATAGTTCAGGCTGTGCGTTGATTCTCTGTCAGCTTCAAAAGAGTTTTATATATATTGATGACTGTTGGTTGAGTACGTACCACTAGATGTTGGAACAGCCAGGCCCGCATGGCTTGCGTTGCGTGCCGAGGCAGCACGCCTCGCTTGCCTTCCTCGCCCTCTGCCTCGGGAGGAGGCGAGCCAGACGAACACGAGTTGTTTGAATTTGAACCTTCAAATATAATATATAATTATTACTTTATTATTTGACTTGCAGATCTTTACCGATGTGCTAATTAATCGTTTTTTTTTTTTACAATAAAAGTAATGGAACAAGCTGATAGCTCGCCTGATGTTAAGTAGTAACTTCTGCCTATAACAATGCATTACCTCACAGAGCACGTCCAATGCAGACGTGCCCTGTAAGGCAATGCACTGCGTCCATCACTCTGAGACGTAGAGATGTTGAAGTCTCATGTGCGTGTAACTACACCGACGCCCTTACCCTTCAAACCGGAACACAGCAATGCGAGCATCGCTGCTTGGCGGCAGAAGTAGGTACGGTGCTAGTACTGAACCCGGACGAGCTCTCACAAAGAGCTCTACTACTACTACATCAATTGACATTTATGGTTTCCATAACTTCTTTTATACATGACCCGGATTTTTTGCTGTCGACTGTATTATATGAGACTAGAAGTGCCCGCGACTTCGTCCGCGTGGAATAATGTCTTTGGGGACCATTTTTAATTACTTCCATGCAACTTTTCATCCCCCCCTCTCAACCCCTTACAACCCTTTTTCGCATTAAAAAGTAGCCTATGTCCTTTCTCAGGCTCTAGACTATCTGTGTACCAAATTTCATTCAAATCAGTTCAGTAGTTTTGGCGTGAAAGCGAGACAGACAGAGTTACCTTTGCATTTATAATATTAGTAAGGAGTTAACTTCCATGCCGGTGACTATTACCTGTGAAGGCTTCTGTAGGTAACAATCCGGCGCCGATCTGACTTATTGGCGTCGACCCTTGAACCACAACGGGAGCTGGAAATTAGAAAAAAAAAACTATTACAAAGAAAATTTTGACATTTATTCATATTCAACAAGAATCGGGATATAAATACAATATTTTTGAAAGTTTCCAAAAGATTATTTGACTATTAGAAGATATTCACAAAGAAAATTACAACTAATACAGTATTTTTATAGACCAGAAGCGAAATTTAATTAAAAAAATACAAAACTGAACAAAAACTAGAACTCTTATAACTTTAACGACATAAATATCAACAGGTAAGTATCTACAACTCAGAATAGCTTAAGGCTGCATAATACGTCCGCACTCTCCGACCGTCCGAGCAAAAGTGTCAGGCGATGCGCCCCGCCGCAAACCCGTCACGTCACGCCAGCCGTCAGCCGGTGGCGCGGGGACAGGCCACGCCCCTCTTGCTATGGTTTTCTGTTACACGGCCTCTCCTGACGAGCGGTCGACCTCGTCCGCTCCCATGGGATGCTCGTGACTGGTCCTCAGCTGTCGAGATTATCAGTCTCGTCAGCTAAAATCAGCAGGAAAATTGGACACAATAGAACTCATCACTTAAAATTTCCATCTAACGCCATACTTCTTTCTAAAACTTCATTCAAAATTATCCATTCATCACCAATCGTTATTCACACTATCAATCTCAATGTATCCACGTTCATACTCGTATAGGACACCTATAACATTCATACATATCAATCTCATTCGAGGGCCCCCATTCACTCACACAACCTGACCAGTTAGGAAGACGTTAGCAGTGACTAGTATGCCTGACAGTGCTTTTTAGAGCTACTGCCCTGCCGTGGTAGAGAATCGCACTCAATACCAACGTGAACCGGTAGAGAATCACACTCGATACCGTGACAAACCGTGGCAGAGAATCGCACTCAATACCAACGTGAACCGGTAGAGAATCACACTCGATACCGTGAAAAACCGTGGCAGAGAATCGCACTCAATACCAACGTGAACCGGCAGAGAATCACACTCAATACCGTGAAAAACCGTGGCAGAGAATCGCACTCAATACCAACGTGAACCGGTAGAGAATCACACTCGATACCGTGAAAAACCGTGGCAGAGAATCGCACTCAATACCAACGTGAACCGGCAGAGAATCACACTCCATACCGTGAAAAACCGTGGCAGAGAATCGCACTCAATACCAACGTGAACCGGTAGAGAATCACACTCGATACCGTGAAAAACCGTGGCAGAGAATCGCACTCAATACCAACGTGAACCGGCAGAGAATCACACTCCATACCGTGAAAAACCGTGGCAGAGAATCGCACTCAATACCAACGTGAACCGGTAGAGAATCACACTCGATACCGTGAAAAACCGTGGCAGAGAATCGCACTCAATACCAACGTGAACCGGCAGAGAATCACACTCAATACCGTGAAAAACCGTGGCAGAGAATCGCACTCAATACCAACGTGAACCGGCAGAGAATCACACTCAATACCGTGAAAAACCGTGGCAGAGAAT
This sequence comes from Eulithis prunata, assembly GCA_918843925.1. Taxonomy (NCBI): domain Eukaryota; kingdom Metazoa; phylum Arthropoda; class Insecta; order Lepidoptera; family Geometridae; genus Eulithis; species Eulithis prunata. The sequence continues at coordinate 1,177,601 of OU974035.1, forward strand.
CGCACTCAATACCAACGTGAACCGGCAGAGAATCACACTCAATACCGTGAAAAACCGTGGCAGAGAATCGCACTCAATACCAACGTGAACCGGCAGAGAATCACACTCAATACCGTGAAAAACCGTGGCAGAGAATCGCACTCAATACCAACGTGAACCGGCAGAGAATCACACTCCATACCGTGAAAAACCGTGGCAGAGAATCGCACTCAATACCAACGTGAACCGGCAGAGAATCACACTCCATACCGTGAAAAACCGTGGCAGAGAATCGCACTCAATACCAACGTGAACCGGTAGAGAATCACACTCGATACCGTGAAAAACCGTGGCAGAGAATCGCACTCAATACCAACGTGAACCGGCAGAGAATCACACTCCATACCGTGAAAAACCGTGGCAGAGAATCGCACTCAATACCAACGTGAACCGGTAGAGAATCACACTCGATACCGTGAAAAACCGTGGCAGAGAATCGCACTCAATACCAACGTGAACCGGCAGAGAATCACACTCAATACCGTGAAAAACCGTGGCAGAGAATCGCACTCAATACCAACGTGAACCGGCAGAGAATCACACTCAATACCGTGAAAAACCGTGGCAGAGAATCGCACTCAATACCAACGTGAACCGGCAGAGAATCACACTCAATACCGTGAAAAACCGTGGCAGAGAATCGCACTCAATACCAACGTGAACCGGCAGAGAATCACACTCAATACCGTGAAAAACCGTGGCAGAGAATCGCACTCAATACCAACGTGAACCGGCAGAGAATCACACTCAATACCGTGAAAAACCGTGGCAGAGAATCGCACTCAATACCAACGTGAACCGGCAGAGAATCACACTCAATACCGTGAAAAACCGTGGCAGAGAATCGCACTCAATACCAACGTGAACCTGTAAAGAATCACATGAAGGTACCTGATACCAGAAAATGTGTCATCCACTTGAAACACACAAGGAGGTAGCCTTTTCACCATAAACATCAGCAACAAACCGTTCGGCCTTCCTCAATCAGGACTAGGCTTTAACATAAGATGGTTGTGCTGTAGCACAAAATTTATAAGAGCAGAGTTCATCAGTTGCGTACGTGTTTACAAACTTGTAGCACGGATACGATGGCAAGAACTAGAACTACGATACCGTGTTTTTCTCGTCGTGGTGTATGCGCTCGTGACCTGCTGCGTTCACGGTGAGCGCTGGTACTAAAACCATGGCTAGAGTGTCACGTGTGTTGCCGCGGAGTGTACCCTCACGAAAAACTGCGCGACCGCCGGTCTCACGAATGCCTGCTTCGCGAACGCCGACCCCGCGGGCTCCGCGAGCGTTGCCCACGCGACCTGGATCGAGGCCTTCTATCCATTTCTCCTAGCTTCTTCTAAAAACACAATCGCAAAACACAATAAACACTGATTAGTAGAACCTCGTAATGAGGGTAGGCAGATAATTTTCGACACGTACACTGCGGAGTGCGGACGTTTTACCAAAGCAAAAGAAAAGGGGAAAAAGTAACCGAAAAACAACCGATTTTAATGTGTGGGTGAGATCTATCCTTGGTTAACGCTCAACGTTCCAATGAGGCGTTCAGTGACGTCCAACGACGACACAGCACTCTCAAAAAGAGACTCACACGTTGTGCTAGCATCGCAAGCTGGCACCGAAACTCTGGGGTCGCGAACTCTGCAACCGGCACTTGCACTGCTAGGGACAGTGCACGCAGGCGTGACTGCGCCATGTAGACATGATGATCGAGCTGGCAGCCACAATGGCACGCACATCTGTTGCCATCACCTCCGATAGTGAAACATAGATGACACTTCACAAGACCTGTTTTAACTCACTTGGGAATGGCTCGAATAATCCATTTCTAACCAACATTAGTGAACAGCCAAAGCGTTTTACATCCATAAAACGCTATGAAAACCATAAAATTGATGATTTCTCTTCACAATCTTACTGCGGGTACATAAAAATAAAATTAATTTAACCATATGGGTTTGAGAGCAATCCCACTTCTGATTTTATAGACCAGAAGCGAAATTTAATTAAAAAAATACAAAACTGAACAAAAACTAGAACTCTTATAACTTTAACGACATAAATATCAACAGGTAAGTATCTACAACTCAGAATAGCTTAAGGCTGCATAATACGTCCGCACTCTCCGACCGTCCGAGCAAAAGTGTCAGGCGATGCGCCCCGCCGCAAACCCGTCACGTCACGCCAGCCGTCAGCCGGTGGCGCGGGGACAGGCCACGCCCCTCTTGCTATGGTTTTCTGTTACAGTATTTATAATATTCACAATATTTACAAAATACACATGAAACAGTTGAGCCATCTACAAACCGTTGCAAATAAGAAGATTATTAGAAAGATATTAATAGTGTTGAAAATCTTTTGATGGACTTACATATGTGTGCCTCGGCCCACATTTACACGTTCGTCCACCAATGCCTCTTATGCGGGCCAGTGCAGTATATGAAATATCTGCGACTCTTCATTAACTATTTAATTCACGAGATATATACTATATATGCATACAAGTCTCAATATATACACATATATGTATATGCATACATACATCAATATATATTTATATACTTACGAGTGGGTTCCGTATATATACACATATATGTGTCTCAAACACACATATATGTATATGCATACATACATCAATATATATTTGTATACTTACTAGTGGGTTCCGTATATTCCCTGGGCGGGTCCCGTACTGCATGAGGAAACGGTAACTCGGACGGAAATACTGACGGGTACATCGGCGCCGGCGGCGACTGAAATATATAACAATTCATTAATAACCAGTAAAACTTAAGAGTACTATCCGTATACCTACCAAATTCTGTGAAGATCGGATAAGCGGTTCAAAAGATCTCGTCGAACAAACATACAAAGCATTTTCGTCCAAGTTGTCACTAAGATCTCGTTCGCTTCGCTCACTCGATCAATTAAATAAAAAAACATGTGTGTAATTCACACGTGGTAGAAGTGAAACCTTCAAAAAGACTTTCAAATCACAACAATGCTAAAGAAGTGTTCCCTTCAATAAATAATAAATTATTGTTAAATTACTAATAATATATATAAAACTCTTTTGAAGCTGACTTAGAATCAACGCACAGCCTAAACTATAAGTCCTAGAGGTATGACATTTGGAGGGTAGTATCCTTATATAGTGTAGGGGTGCACTAAGAAAGGAATTATGAAACGTCGCACTCTAAAGGGTCTAGAACGCGAGCAACGCCGCGGGCGACGGCTAGTTTATGCATATAATTAATACACGTCAGAATCGTTATGTATGTTTGTTACACTTTCACGCGAAAATTGCTAATCCGATTTGGATGAAACTCGGAATATATATTGTCCGTGACCTGGATTAACACATTAGTAGAAAATTATATGATCTATGACATAGGTTACTTTTTATCCCGGAAAATCAACGCTCGTGCTTGCTAAGTCAATCTTAACCGATTGTCTATGTTAAGCGACGTTCTGCGCGGTCACTATTTGAATGGGTGACCGTTACATTTACATCTGAGTGCTTCCGTGCTTCGTGCACGTTACTGTCCCGGCTCTAGCAGTCGTTAAGCCACGACGGAGGCCTTAAGACGGCCTAAAAACTTGTTGACAAAGATACGAGCTTGCTTGCTAACGGGTACCAACGGGGCGCGAATGAAGTTGCGGGCGGAAGCTAGTACTTATACACAGTTTTTGTAAATACATATCGTAAGCCAAACAAAACAAATTAAGTTTTGTAACACGCAAATGTTTGTTCTCAGTGGGAATCGAACCCACATACGGAGGGTAAGTTAACGAGTGATTTGTGCTGCGCATTAAAGGTCAGCGCTATAAAACTGTGCCGTAATCAATAAATATAGTAGTAAAAAGGACATACATTTCATACCTGATATTGAGGAGAGTTTGAAGTACTCGAGTGTTCGTCTATCGAGTTTGATAGATTATTGTTACTTTCTAGGCCACCTGAAAAAAAAAACAAATATTAGACCGAAAAACAAGAATACGGCTGTTTGTTCTATGTGTGGGTGTTACTATGTATTCTAAGTATGTATTTACAAAAAAATATGTATATAGATTAGATTAGAAAATTCTTTATTGCACTTTGAAAATCGTACAGAGGTGAGTTTAATGCTATTTAGCATTATCTACCAACTAACCTGGGTGTAGTGTGGAGATGATGGTAGTGCTTCTAATGTAAAACTTTATAAAAATTTTTTTTTTTTAAACAGCGTATCAGCATTGCTATTCAGCGCGGCAATTCAGCCAGTGTCTTGGGCACGCTTCCGATTGCTACTGATTTGGACCAGTTGAGCTATCTATAAATCGTTTGCAACGGTTTGTAGATGGCTCAACTGTTCCATGTGTATTTTGTAAATATTGTAAATATTGTAAATAATGTATTAGTTGTAATTTTCTTTGTGAATAAAAAAAAACTTTAAAAAGAAACAACAACGCCTTCAAAACTACATTAACCTACAAAACATACTATATAAGTTACTAGCCGTCGCCCGCGGCGTTGCTCGAGTTCTAGACAGTTTAGAGTGTGACGTTTCAAAATTCCTTTCTTAGTGCACCCCTACACTATATAAGGATACTACCCTCAAAATGTCACACCTCTAGGACTTATACTTTAGGCTGTGCGTTGATTCTCTGTCAGCTTCAAAAGAGTTTTATATATATTGATGATAATGATAGATAGATGATTATTTTACCTGCATTATAATCAGTTCTTAGTAGGTTTTCACTCTGCATCTTGGTTTTGAGACAGGCGATATACCGGCCGCAGAAGTCCCGGCACAGCTCTTGGACCTTCTCCAGCTCCAGGAGATGGATACGGAGGACCTGGAAACCAGATACACAGGGGATTCAAGTTTGAGATGATTAGTTTTCTAGTTCTTGGCTTTTTGTCCTCTAGAGTGCGTTATTTTCAATTTATTGTGACGTCCAATCCATACTTAATATTATAAATGCGAAAGTAACTCTGTCTGTCTGTCTGTCTGTCTCGCTTTCACGCCAAAACTACTTAACCGATTTAAATGAAATTTGGTACACAGATAGTCTAAAGCATGAGAAAGGACATAGGGTACTTTTTAATGCGAAAAAAGGCTTGTAAGGGGTTGAAAAGGGGGGTGAAAGTTCCCTACCTTTTTCATGAAAACTTTTTTAACGTCACATTTGACATAACTGTCAGTTGTTTGACAGTAAGAGTTTGAATGACAGGACAACGTCTGTCGGGTCAACTAGTAACCTATATTTCATTTCTTTTGTTTCTTCACTAGCGATCCGCCCCGGCTTCGCACGGGTGCAATGGTGATACTAAATATACTACAGAAATACCAGAATGTCCCTGCATCTTAAATCTGTAATATCTTCGAAAATATTCATAAAAATTACATGCTGTAAATCCTTGCCTTGGTAATCTATATTTTATTTTTTAATAAAATTGTTATCAAATAAATGAAATGAAATAGATATTAACCTGAATGCTCTTAATCATGAGTCCATCGATCTCCGGCTCCTGCAGCAGCAGCGGCCGCGTGTCCCGGCGCTGATGCTGCACGAAGGCCTGCAGATCAGCTCCGAAGGCGTCTGCCGCTGGGGGCTCCGCCCCAGCTGTTGCTTGCTCGCATCGCTCTAGTAACAGAGCCAGGAGCGGGAACAGGGGATGTCTGGAAGTGTTTTTTATATATTACTAGCTTCCGTCTGTGACTACGTTCGCGTTCCGTTGGATCCCGTTGATTTTCCGGGATAAAAAGTAGCCTATGTGCTAATCCAGGTCACGGACAATATATATCCCAAGTTTCATCTTCATAGAATTTGGTTTAATATTACTTACTTGTAAACAGCTCGCTTGTCTGCCTCGAACTGTGCCTGGTCGGCGTCGGCGGGGGGCGCGCCGCCCTGCATGCCGCCGCCCTACCGCCACCGCCGACGCATCTGTCAAACAACACACGCAACTGTCACTATGACATCTGTCAAAACGTTACGCTATGTTGCGTTCACACTATGCCGCAGTCGGCAGGGACTTGGGCAGGGAAGTGGGCACGAGCTTAATATGAACACGATAATGCCTGTGTCCCGGCTCCCGGCCCAAGTTCATGCCCTTGCTCTCTAATGAGAATAAACGCGGTAGGTATTAGGTGTCAATGCTAATTTGACAAATCAACTTTTAAGAGTGTCCCTTCTTCACCGGTCATTTTTCATAATTTACCTACTCAGATCTCCGCCTTTCGTTAAAAGATTAGTAAACAAGTAAATGCCAATAAACACTGGTAAATTCGCGGCAGTCCCAGTCCCAGCCACCGAACAGCCACAAGAAAAAGAAGAATGTGTCTATGGTATCGATCCCCGTCTTCTTCTTCTTTTATTTATGGCCTCTGTCCGTCATTCTTTTACGACTAATAATGGTATTGATTCTCTTGTTGCACTTCTATAAACTAACTTAGTGTGACAGCTTTAAAATTATGGCAGTCTTTGTCGTTTTCGTTTATAAAAAAAATGAAATAGAAGGCAACATTTTAAGTGCTGTCAAGGACACGAGTTTTGACATTTTTTGAAACGACACATAGCACTTTTATTTTAATAGTTTTTCTTGTGTTATTGTGAGTATTGTTGTTTAATTTTGGTGGAATTTTAACCAATAATACTTAGGTCGTAACATAAAGTGTGACCCATTGGAATAAATGTGTGTAAAGTGGTTTTTCTGAATGTGAAAATTCGTGTTAGGTTTTGAAGAGAAAATCCACCATTTTCTTTTCAAAACAAACGACAGCCGACTTGACAAATGACTTGACTTATTTATTACAATTTTAACACTTGACATTGGCAAAATTGTCTGTCGAAATGACGGACACAGGCCATTATTGAAGAGAAGAAGAAGAAGAAGTGCTGTCAAATTAGGAAGACTTCACAAAAGGACAAGCCACCAGTGCCATAACAAAATTTAAAAAAAAAGTCAAATTAGGTTAGTTTAGAAAAATGATGATCTCTATGCAAAGTATGAAGTAAAAACTGTTTTAGATAAGTCGACCTCTACGTACCTAACGTACAAAACAATACAATATTCGGAACTAGGGTAAACAAACTTGGTACAGTGTTATAACAAGTTGCCGCTAGACACAGATTATATATCGAACGATACGACGGTGCGTCGTAAATAAATAGATAGATAGATAGAAAATTCTTTATTGCACAACTTAAAGTAGTGTATACAGGCGAACTTAATGCTAAAATAGCATTCTCTACCAGCTAACCTTTGGGTAGTGAGGATAACAATTTATTAGGGTAGTGCGCACAGGAATATAATATATTACTAGACAATTTAGCCAAAACTTACATGAACCTATCTTAATCTTAAATAAACATAAATACGAAGGTACATAAACTACATAAACTAATACATATAAATAAAAAATAAAATACATGTAAATAAATGTTTTTTGTCTCTTCCGCAGAATCATTAAAATACTAATGATCATTAATGCTGATTTACTGTACAAGCACTGATTCAAGCATAGGTTTTTGTATTTTTTACTTTTTTGATAAATCACAGTTTCCGTCAGAAGCAATTGACGTAATGTCGCCTTCTCGTGTCGAAGAATGTGGTACCGATCCTGCGGGCCTAAGATGCGCACGCGAGATATTTGTCATGTCGTTCTGTCAAAATTTAAGCATTTTGTACCAGTTTTTGAATTTTTGCATTATCTGTGGCAATGTTGTCGACAAAACGCGCCTTGATTCTTCAACTTTTGACATTTCTGCATGACTATTATCTCGTCCTCAGAGAGATAGGACGACTAAGAAGTGTCAAAAGTGTACAATAACAAGGCGCGTTTTGTCGACAACATTACCACAGATAATGTAAAAGTTCAAAAACTAGTGCAAAATGCTTACATTTTGACAGAACGACATGACAAAATATCTCGCGTGCGCATCCTAGGCCCGCTGATAATTTTTAGAGATAAAAAGTAGCCTATGTGTTATTGCAGGTTACGAACTATATATATTCAAAGTTTCATGCAAATCGGTTCAATAGTTTTGGCCTGATTTAAACATAAACAACCATCCTTTCTATTTTTCAATATTAGGTAGTAGAATACAGTAATGTAATGTAGTAATGTAGTGTTCATAGAAGTACCATCTTAGTATAGTATTTAATAATATCATGATTTATGATGGCAGGCGTCGTGGCTCAGTCGGTAGTAGCTCTGCCTTCCGTGCTGTGAGGCGTGGGTTCGATCCCCACCGAGAACAAACATTTGTGTGGCAAACATAGATGTTCTGTGTCTGGTTGTTTCTATGTATTATAAGTAAGTGTATTTACATAAAAAATATATTATGTATTCTATCAGCCATCTAGTTCCCATAGTACAAGCTTTGCTTAGTTTGGGACTAGAAGGCGTTGTGTTAAGTGTCCGTGAATATTTATATTTATTTATCAAAATAAATAAATAATGAGAAAACGAACCGAACCGAGCGATGTAGAATCAGAGGACATAGCATAACACACTTTTCCAATGCGAGAAAAATGTTCAGATATTTGTTCCGGCTCTGTTTATCTATATTTTTTGTTGTGACGTAACGAGCAGATGCCCACCTGATGTTCAGCGGTATCCTAAATAACTGTATTAGGTACTTTACAGAGAAAATATTCTTGTCTAAGGAAGAAATTAGAGGCACGTATTAGTACACAAGATTCGTGTCAAACATGCACAAGGTTTGTCGGTGGAGACGCAAATCGATATCTTCACAGAGTTGTGCGTGTTTTATTGTGAATGCCTTATGCAATGTGTGTGAAAATCTATAATAAAATCCAAAATTACATCAAAAACGAGGAGGTACAAATAAAATTCAAAAATATGTTAAAAAAAGTATTTAATAAAAAACTGTTTTTATTCATTGCACGAGTTTCTAGATGAGAACTATTAAAATATTTAAAACTAGATATTACATCAATATGCCACCTAGTGCCTATCTGTACCTGAACAAATTGCTGTGCCCTAACAGGGTTTATGTTTGATACACTACCTTTTGTACAACATCTCTATAACAACATAAGTGCAATATACGATTTGAATTTGAATGTTTTGCAGTGGAAACACGCAGTTAGCAACATTGTGTTCTCCTTGTTGTATATCCTTATTAATTATTTAAAAAAAAAAAAAAAAAAAAAAACTCGCTCTGTACGCTTTTATCCCGGTTCAGTAGACTTGTACCTTATACCAGCGTCTTTGCCTTGCTAATTCAAATAACGAAGCAATAAAAAACATTATATTAAAACCTAAGGACGTTTGTGGCCATTTATCACAAGTGTTGCCAGTAAATTGATATAAAATACCCCAAGACTGTCTGTTACTGCATTCCACCCCTGTAAGGAGGGATTAATTCTTCCTATATGTTTTTAAAGAGGGTACTTATATTTAAATTTTTCACTCTCGTGCCAAGCGCTCGTGGCTAGGCTTGCTTAGTCAATCTTCAATGATTATCTAGCGACGTTCTGCGCGGTTACTATTTGGATGAGTGACCGTTACATTTGCGTCTGAGCGTTCCGTGCTTCGGTGTCCCGGCTCTAGCAGTTGTTAAGCCATGACGGAGGCCTTAAGGCGGCCTAAAAAACTCCGTCACCAGACACTGACTCATACGAGCTTGCTTGCTATCGTTTCGAGGCAACTTTGATAACATTCTTTCGTATTTCGATCGGGAGTTAAAAATCAAAAATTTCATGATGGCAACAATTTTAGTGCTGTCAAATTATGTTGAGTTAGCATAACATATAAGTTTAAAAACTCTAAAAACCGAATTTTCGACTACGTTCCGGCTTCATCATCAGACGATGGTGATGATGGCAGCATTGGGATTGTTCTATTGATCGTAAACGGTCCCTAAATGACGTAGTTCTGAGGTCACAAACATTAAAAAAGAATTTTAAAAAAAAACATACAATAAAATCGGTCAATATATGACGGAGCCGGTCACAAACATAAAAAACACAACAGAATTGAGAATCTCCTCTTTTTTTGGAGTCGGTTAGAAATGAAACAACATCGAGCGTATTATTTATATTATAGAGATAGGATCAACGAGAGAAGTTTCTGAATTTTTTTATTATTCTACTTATTTAGCTCCAAGGTCTCCCGAACTTTTTTCTACAAAATCTTAACAAACAGAGCAACGGAGTAAACAAAATACGTGGCTATTTCCTCTTTTTTCCCCCTTTTTTTCCTTATTTCCGGTGAATCGTTTGGGAATAATTATCATTCGTTTATTTCTGGCTGAGGAAAAGAGAAACAATTTTCTTGTTTCTGTGTTTCTTTTGGGTAAACATTTGTTTTTCTTGATCGCTACAAATCTTGATAAAAACTTAATTTTTAGTCTTCTACAAGAAACTCTATACATAACCTGCCAGCTTCAGCTCGAGGTATGGGTACCAACCATTTGACGACTTCTATGCTTACTATTATAAAACTGTAAAAAAGCCAAAAACTAAAATTAAAGATATGGATAAACTAAATATGCAGATCTACTGAATAAACGAATCTGATTCCGAAAATCGAGTTTGTCTGTTTGTTTGCTGATCACGTCTTAACTACTGGACCAATTTCAATGAAACTTGGAAATCAATAGCCCTTTTTCCGGATTGAAACATAGGCTAGGTATATTTTATTGAAATCAAAGACGTGTATTCTTAGATACAGCTTGAACTCTCTAAACCAAACGCAGCCATTTGATTCACGATGCATTATAATTGAAATTATACTGAAGCACACTGAAGGTAGGTTTTTGTCCACAGACAAATAAATTTGTTCTAAAATCAAAAAGCCTTGCAAATCTGATACAGCCAACATAACAAAACAAACACGTCTGCCAATAAATATCGCGCCAACTTTTCATCTACAGTTGGTACTGTTGTATTGTAAATATTTGAATTCGGAAAGCGCGCGAGGCGGATCGAACGCGGCCGGCATTCAAATGACTGACTTATCTCCATGCCGCGCGGGGCGTAGGGATGTTACCATGTCGATGTCTCGTTATTTTTGACGATATTTCAGAAATCGAAAACAAAAATTATTGCCAAACTAGCTGATAACCGAAACTACGTACGCGTGCGAAACTTTCCACCAAAATATCTGTCAACAGCATACGATGAACCTCGCGCCAATGGCTGCTTTTGGTTTAGAGAGTTCAAGCTATATCTAAGAATCCACGTCTTAGATTTCAATAAAATATAGCCTATGTTTCAATCCAGAAAAAGGGCTTCTCAATGGTATAAGTTTCATTGAAATTGGTCCAGTAGTTAAGGCGTGATCCGCAAACAAACGAGTTTTTACTCAAAACTGATATCAACGTCATCAACGCTGCTTTTACTACTGTGCAATATTTTAGAATACAGATATTCTTTTGGCAATCGTTTGACTGCAATCTTACTTACTACGCCAATTTAAATATTTACAACTACCTGTGTTCATGTGTTATGTACATAAAGCCTACCTACATAAGTGTTCAATGTATTACTGATAGGGATTAAAATCGGCATCGTACGATTAAAAGAAAAGACGAGAAAATAATAATAAAACATCGACATATTTATCACATCACTATACTACAGACGACAGTGCGGAGAAAAGAGATTCCCAGTTTCAGAATGCAGGCGAGAATTATGTTGAATACACTGAGGCTGGGAATTTAACAGGTTTTAAGAAAAAAAAAACAATATATGAACTCTAGCATCTAGAGGTTTTCGCTTCACCAAAGAAGTCATACTCTTGAAACCCGGCTTCAAAGAGTTTGACAATGATAAGTTTTTTATGCAGGTAAACCTACCTACACAAATATTATGTAGTACCTACTTCTTCTTGGTCAATATTATACGTAGTTCTAGTTGTTGAAAAATTTTAAAAATCTTGAATCACGTGTCGAGTCAATTAATTTGAGGAATCTATGTACCAATTTTCAAGGGTATTCGCGGGTGTAACGTTTCAAAATTCCTTTCTTAATGCACCCCTACAATATATAAGGAAACTACCCTCCAAATGTCATACCTCTAGGACTTATAGTTTAGGCTGTGCGTTGATTCTCAGTCAGCTTCAAAAGAGTTTAATATATTTAGAAGATTACTAAAAAACTAAGTAGGTATGTAGGTAAGTATTCTATCAGCAATCTGATTTCCTAATTCAAGCTCTGCTTAGTTTGTGGTTTGGGACTAGAGGGCGTTGTTTGAAGTTTCTGAATATTTATCAAAATTTAAGTGTATGTATCTACTATTTCAATAGGTTCTTTTAAAAGATGGAGTATACCAAAAATGCTAGTCTTTTATGCCAACTCTTCTAAATAATAAATATTCACGAACATTTCAAACAACACCCTCTAGCCCCAAACTAAGCAAAGCTTTGTACTATGTTATCTTTGCATCGGCCTTGTAATTCTACAAAATTGAGATGAGACGTTTGTTTCGTTCAGAAAACTGGCTTTTTCGAGTCTTGTGTATTCATTGAATTTGGATGATTTGCATAGATCATCGAAAGACCGAATTGTTTAATACATTATTTACAAAGAAAATTACAACTAATACATTAATTACAATATTTACAAAATACACATGAAACAGTTGAGCTATCTACAAACCGGTGCAAACGATTTATAGATAGCTCAACTGGTCCAAATCAGTAGCAATCGGAAGCGTGCCCAAGACACTGGCTGTTTGCAAAGAATATGTAATACGTAGTTCCTACGTAAGAAGAAGCGGGACTCCCATTCTACCAAAATTACACACTGAAAATCTCGTTTTGTATGAAGCGTGATTCAAATTTTGACCCCCGTTTCATACATTGTTCGTTTTTCGAAAGCACGAGTCTAGTCCGAGAGGCTGTTTGTTTACTATGAATAAAAAATATAGAACAGAAAAGGAAAAGGAAAAATATAAAAAAAAACTTGAAGACCCGCCCTCATTTTCGTTCTACATTTAAACTCTGAAACTCGGTAAAAAATATAGAGCCTCTTTAGCCGAGGTCGACAGAAAACTGTTTTCTTTTTTATACAAAAGAGGGAAATTCGGCTCACGTCACGATAGCTAGCGAAAGCATCATCAAGTTTTCTTTTTAATAAATAAGGCGTTGTTTTATAAGCAATATAAATATCAATGTAAGTATATAAAACTCTTTTGAAGCTGACAGAGAATCAACGCACAGCCTAAACTATAAGTCCTAGAGGTCTGAAATTTGGAGGGTAGTATCCTTATGTAGTGTAGGGGTGCACTAAGAAAGGAATTTTGAAAAGTAACACTCTAAGGGGTCTAGAACGCGAGCAACGCCGCGGGCGACGGCTAGTACTATTATAAAACAACTAGCTGATACCCGCGACTTCGTACACGTGCGAAACTTTCCACCAAAATATCTGTCAACGAGCATACGATGAACCTCGTAGCAAATGGCTGCTTTTGATTTAGAGAGTTCAAGCTGTATCTAAGTCTTTGATTTCAATAAAATATAGCCTATGTTTCAATCCGGAAAAAAGTCTTCTGAATGGTATAAGTTTCGTTGAAATCGGTGCGGTAGTTAAGGCGCGAACAATCAAACAGACAAACAAACAAACTCAAAAATAAATGACGTCACGCAAATAAAGTAAAAAATGTATATCATTTATGTACAGCAGTGACGTCGTTTTGGACCAAATGTAGGGAACGCATTCTTTATAAAAAAAAAATTTATAACCTAGCAGATTGATAGTGAAACTAATTTTCCGTACAGCATTAGAACACGACATTTGTTTTTATTGTCCGAACAAATCAAAAGCAAGGCGAAATCAAACGATCAAAATCCGCCCCTCTGATTACTGATTGCCTAATTCCCTTTTCCCCATTCGCTAGGCAAAGAGCACTTCAATTTAGAGCAGAGGCGATAATTAAAACGAAAAATCTAGGTATGGCCGCCATCTTTTTTTCGAAAACGTTTCCCGCTTTTTCCCCGCGCGCGCAATTAGCTCAATTTTAGAACGAAGCGTTCAGTGTTGCCGAGTGGAAAAATCTTGAATTGATTTGAGTGGTCATTGGGATGAGTGAATTGTTAGACTAAATTCTTTTTGATTACCGAAAGTACCGAATATTTATAGAGGAATATCCCTTTGTAGGAATGTTGCTACTAATAGTAAAAAGAAAAACAAATCCTAGACTCGTATGCTCTAAAATTACTCAAATCTAAATTGAGACGAGACTCTTCATCTTTTATTTATGGCTTCTGTCCGCCATTCAATATTGACATTCAAGCAAGTCCATTTTAACTATTTTCAACAGACAATTTTGCCAGTGTCAAGTCAACAATTTGAAATAATATTAGTCAAAGTCCAAGGACTCTTCTTCTTTTTCTTCTCTTATTTATGGTTTCTGTCTTCTGTCCGACTCAATCTTTAGACTTTTGAATAACTAAATGACTTTATTGAATATGTCATTGTTATATTCTCATTTCTCAATAGATACTATGTTAGAATTAAAGTTTTGGGAAGATGTTGAAAAAGATATAAAGGCTAAGTAAGGCGTAGATACAAAAATAAAGATATCTTCTCACAAATTGTCACGTTTTAGCAAAGAACATGTTCACAATCAGCATTGGGGATGTTTTGGTATAAATATTTAAGTTACTGCAGCGGGCGTGCTCGACATCGGAATATCTTTATTTAACCGTATCGCTACCACCTTGCGAGTTTTTTTGTTTGTTTGGGGATGAAATGTATTTTTATTTATTTTTCACCATTTTCTCTTCTTCTTCTTATCTTCGTTAATGGCCTCTGTCCGTCATTTCGACAGACAATTTTGCCAATGTCAAGTGATATAATTGTAATAATATAAGTCAAGTCATTTGTCAAGTCGGCTGTCGTTTGTTTTGAAAAGAAAATGGTGGATTTTCTCTTCAAAACCTGAAACGATTTTTCACATTCAGAAAAACCACTTTACACACATTTATTCCAATGGCTCACACTTTATGTTACGACCTAAGTATTACTGGTTAAAATTCCACCAAAATTAAACAATACTCACAATAACACAAGAAAAACTATTAAAATAAAAGTGCTGTGTCGTTTCAAAAAATGACAAAACTCGTGTCCCTCAAAACTCGTCGCTTTTTCTCTTCAAAACATACGACAGCCGACTTGACTTGACTTATATTATTTATAATTCATCACTTGACATTGGCAAAAATGTCTGTCGAAATGACGGACACAGGCCATATAGGTTTAAAAGAAGAAGAACGGCGGTGGTCAAGAGTAGCCCTAGCCCCTAATGTACCTACCACAATATTCTTGAGGGCGACATTATATTCAGCATTAGCTTTATTAATATTAAGTAATATTAGAAGCTTAATGTCTAGACGCTTTCGTCTATAATTACATAAGTAGAGACAGTATTTCGATCACGCTCGTCCACAAACCCCGTTATTGTATATTTATGCTAAACAGCTGATTTGTAAGCTATGGTTGTGAATTAAATCATTTTCAGTGTCTGTAGTGCCAATTACGTATCGATAACTAATTTCTAACGCGAAAGTTTGAAAGTATGGATGGATGGATGGATGTTATACTCTTTCACGTAAAAACTACTGATCCGATTTGCATGAAACTTGGAATATATATTGTCCGTGACCTGGATTAACACATAGGCTACTTTTTATACCGAAAAATCAACGGGATCCAACGGGACGCGAACGAAGTCGCGGGCGGCACCTAGTGTGAAATATGTATTTTATTTTTATAATTTTCAAAATGAGGGTAGTCTAAGAAAATATTTTATTACCGGTTCGAAAATGTCATTTAAAAACAATTGATTAGGACATAAGTATTTTCTAGTATCTCTAAAACAGCTTAATAAATAATATTATACAAAATTTGAAAATTAAATTTACCTTTTTTGCGAGGTTGTAATATATTATGGTAGTTAGAGAGATCAAGTATAATAAATGTTATAAGAAAAAATTATAAATAGAACAGAAACAAATGGCAACAGATTCTTAACTTATAGCAAATGTATAGTATTCCAAACTGTTTGCAACAAAAAGGAGGTCGTATAGTAGCAAACTGTCAGAAGAAAAGTTTGAAAATAGAATAGAAAAACAAAAGAGCCAATCTCCGTATCGTAGGCTGCAGCAACTCAATATTTGAGCAGCTGTGCTTCGAAGCCGCGCGAAAATGTTATTTTTATGCGACCTACATGGAAATGCCGAGCCCTGACTAGGGGTGGGATAGGTATCGATAGTTTTATTCACCATCATACTCAAATTCCTGCAAAATTGTGGTCTTTCAGTTTATTATTGATCGAGTGAGCGAAGCGAACGAGATCTTAGTGACAACTTGGACAAAAATGCTTTGTATGTTTGTTCGACGAGATCTTTTGAACCGCTTATCCAATCTTCACAGAATTTGGTAGGTATACGGATAGTACTCTTAAGTTTTACTAGTTTGTTAAATGAAGTAAATCGGTCAAGGGGTCGTGAAGTTATGAGGGTCCAAAGGGAGTAAAAAAAAAAGTCGTACAATAATATCAAATGGGGTGTCATATGATAGGGTTTTGTTTAGACATTCCAAAACCGTTTTTATTTTGATTCTAGGTCTAATAGTTTTTGAGTTGTTGTAAAAATTATAAAATTGGCAAACCCAGTATAACGTGTGCTACCATTTCTTGGAGTTTCAATGATTTTGTAGTTCAAGTAAGACTGGTACATAGCTAGACGGCGATTTCGAAGCGATTTGCAAAGTTTATTACAACCATTGGTCAATAAAAATTGTTTGGGTTTTATTAACCGCCTACCATCGCGAGATCTCAGTTCGGGGCGAACTACTAGTAATAGCATAGATTATATACACATTTATTTCTTATTAACAGAAACTTCATCGACGACAACTTATCAACGCAGAATTTTAGTACACATACATACATTGCACTAAAAACTTGAGTCTATTTGTTATTATCGATAATATCGATAAATTATCGACACGTCCCATCACTATCTCAAAATTTACCCTTTCTACGTACGCCCCCGCCATCGCAACAAGAACTTGTTTCTTAATACGATACTCTTCTATTATTTAACGAATATCATCGTAAAAGGTCGAACCCAGATGCACGAGATCCCTCACTTTCATTTTTGTTAAGAAAATATTTATGAGTTTATCAAAAGATGAATTTTCGATCAATTCTTAGAAGAAAGAGGTTATTATACATTGATGAGTTTTTCAATGATAAGATTAAGTTCAAATTAAGTAATTATTAGATGCACCAATTACAACACATTTACAAACCTTTACAACAAGCTTCCGCCCGCGACTTCGTTCGCGTCCCATTGGAACCCGTTGATTTTCCGGAAAAAGATTTACAATTAGGAAGACCACTCTTGGGCATGGAATCCTCATCAAAGATAAATTAATTAAAATAAAATGAAGATTCTAATTAAAACCCATTCAGCGCATATTTTTGGAATATTATTCGCTTACGTACTATTTTGTGCTATTTAGTCGTTCGTATTTCAAATCGAAATTATGTAAAACTAACCGTCACCCGCGGCGTTGCTCGCGTTCTACCCTTTAGAGTGTGCCGTTTCAAAATTCCTTTCTTAGTGCACCCCTACACTATACAGGGTGTTACCAGACCACTTCCGAAAACGAAAGGGGGAGCTACAGCACACCAAAACCCAACCAAAAAAAAATCAGTTATCCTGAAAAATAATTATAGCCGGAGAAAACAATGTTTAAAGATTTGTATTTATTTCGCCAGCCCGCAATGTACGCATTCACGTAGGTAAGGTCGAGGCGTAGTACTATTATTTATTCTGTGTCGTAAGTGCCTACTAACGTAGGTAGGTACTAACGTAGGTCGCTCGCACGTCGCGTACTTGAATGACCCGCGATGAACTCTCAGCTGTTCATGCTGTAGTAGACGTAATCTGCGTGCTGCGTGTACATTGCTGCTTTATTTATTTTATTTGTTTTTTTGCTTTTTTAAATGAGATAATTAGGTAGATATGTCTTATTATGTTGTACTGTGTGTATGTAACTAGAAAAAAAATTAAAAAGAGATGGTCAAGTAAATTTTTTTTTCGCGATTTTTTTCGCTTAATGGTTTCAGTATCATGGTCTGATTGGAACCTCCAAGTTTTCGGAAGTGGTCTGGTAACACCCTGTATAAGGATACTACCCTCCAAATGTCATACCTCTAGGGCTTATAGTTTAGGCTGTGCGTTGATTCTCTGTCACCTTCAAAAGAGTTTTACATATATTGATGATTGATGATGATGATGATATCTGTTAGATTGATAATTAATAACAATGTAGTATCATTCACCTCAGTCGGTAGTAGCTCTGCCTTCCGTGCTTTGAGTCGTAGGTTTGATCCCCACTATGAGCCAATATTTATGTGTGGCAAACATAGATGTTTGTTCTATGGCTGGGTGTTACCACAGACCATATAATACTAGTGTTACTATGTATTATAAGTATTTACAAACAATATTATATAATTCTATCAGCCAACATATTTCCCATCTTTGCTTAGTTTGGGACTAGAGGGCGTTGATTATAATATCAAAGTATATTCATTCATTTATTCCTTATTTTTACCGGAATACGCGGCCTCTTAACCAGTTAAGGAGCTTCGAAAGTAAATAAAACATTGTTCAGTACAATTAACACAGTTCCATGCGTTTTAAGAAGTCCATGGGTTTGATTTTCACTTGTTAAATGGTCGTAATGGATTCCTACGTGTGGTCTGAACGAGATACTAATTGAGGTCCAAGTTATGAGATTATATCGTACTAGCTGATACCCGTGACTTCGTTCGTACGCGTCCGAAACTTTCCACCAAAATATCTGTCACCAGCATAGGTACCTACGATGAACCTCGTAACAAATGGCTGCATTTGGTCGTTGGAGCAAACTAATACTCGAGTGGAGACCGCGTTTAGGCAAGCGTAGTGTAACACGCCCTCCGGCTAGGTGGGGTGACGATCTGAGACATGTAGCTGGCAAACACTGGATGAGGAGAGCCGAAGACCGGGCTCAGTGGCGCGTCTTGGGAGAGACCTACGTCCAGCAGTGGACCGATATAGGTTGATGATGATGATGATGATGATGGTTTAGAAAGTTCAAGCTGTATCTAAGAGTTAACGCAACGGAAAAAGGGCTTCTGAATAGTATAAGTTTCATTGATATTGGTCCAGTAGTTAAGGCGTGATTTGCGAACAAACAAACTCAATGTTCGGAATGTTCTGTTTCGGCCGCTAATCGCTTCTTTCCCCAACTTGTACCAGAGACAAGAATTACAGCGTTTTTTATTAATTATCACCGAGGCTCGTGTACTCATTAACCTGATGAGAGATTGGTTAACATGTCTCGGAGCTCGTGTCAGAGCAAAGTTACAACTACAAGTGAAGGCTTCAGTTACGCAACTTCTGCGTATTCGGCCTTTGTGGGCGACGCCATATTTTTTTAATATGTTGTGATGTGCAAAAAAAGTAAGAAAAAAGAAGAAACATTGTCAATGGTTTTATGTTTTGTTTTTATAATATTTTTTTATCTATGTAAAGAAAAAGGTAAGAAAAAAGAAGAATAAATATTGTCAATGGTTTTGTTTTTTTTTTAAATAATATTTTGTGATCTACCGATATTATACCCACGGATAGGTACTACTCCTACGAACCTTACCTACCTTACCTTTGTAAAAAAAAGTAAGAAAAAAGAAGATATACTGTCAATGGTTTTGTTTTTTTTTATGCACTCTGCTGCGCAAAATATGGACGCTTGGTTGTATGATTTAAAATGTATTTTTCTGATTTCAAATTAATATTGATAATTGTGGTATAAGCTGAATGTTACGTCCTCATTGTCATCTCGCGTTTAAGGAACTTTGATCAAAAGAGAAAAATCCATTCAATAAAGTAATCGTTTTCGAGATTAGTCTGAGGTGTAGGGGTGGTACTTTGCATGATATCTACGTAATGTAGTGTACTGAGTAATATGTAATAGGTACCGGATGTGAAATGTATTGAATAGCAAGTTTTTTCTGCACTCGTAGTTCCGCAGAAAAAGATCGTAATTGTGTGTACCTACTTTAAGACCCGAGTTTTCGGGAGTAGTTTTATCACACCCGGTAGACTTAGCTAGGTTGATCTAAAAAAGAATATGAATTTTGTGAGCAAAGACAAAAAACAAAGGAAGCCTTTTTAAAATAATATTCTTCTAAAAGTAAACCCTGAAGTTATTACAATTTTCATATCCCCGACCCGAACTGAAAAATCTGTAAGGAAAACTTAACACAAAAGATTTTTGTCGGGAACGCAGAATCCGCTCGAATTTTGCACAGATTTTTCCCGCGAAAAAACCGCTTTGACAGCGAAAAAGGCGGGAACGGCCGCCATTACTAGCAAGTGACGCCTCGGCCGGTGGTATATAATTGGAAGTACAGTGGCGTGGACAGATTTTAATAACGCTCAGACACGAGTTATGGCCGCTTCGTCTTGTATTTGCGGGTAGAACAACAATTTGCTTTGCGAATTATTTTTATATTAAACGTTGGGGGGAGATTTTGATGGGAAATGTCAAACATGTCCGAGGCAGTACAGCGGCAATAAGACCATGAATGGCCAGTTACCTTTAATACTGTACAAATCATTGAAATACATAACTTCATGTTTTTTTTTAATAGCTTTACTTTGTTGGAACGGTAAAACTGTTTCTTAGTGGTTTCTGGCATCCGTGGCATGTATAAACCAGTCAATAAGTAAAAAACTTGAAAAAACCGACTTCAATTTGATACAACTTCATCATCAGATGATGCTGATGATGGTAATTCATTGGGTTTATTCTATTGATCATAAACACCATTGAAAGGTCACAGGAAAGCAAAACACGCAATGTCGTGTACGTGGATGACGTGTTTTATGTAGTTATTCCTATTTAACTCCCTAACTACTGAACCGATTTTGATAAAAACAAAATATGGGACAAATCTGGATGCATACCCTACCAGATACATATTTTTTCAAATCCGTTCATAAATGACGGAGTTATGAGGTAACAAAGATTTTCAACCGAATTGACTACCTCCTTTTTAGAAATCGGTTAAAATGAGGCCATAAATAGAAGAAGAAACAAAAGATTAATACGTCAATTTATATTGAAACTTACAAAACTGTTAGAGTACCAACCATTCCATAACTAACTAAAATTAAATAAACTAGTCACTCCAATTCCACCGAAAAAACTCTTCTCTAAACCCAAAAACACGGCAGAATTTACGAAAATATTTAACCTAGAGTTTCCCCGTGGCGTATTTTAAAGGGAAAATGGTACAGAGTAAGCAAAGGTAATACAAAGGAGTTACAGGGCCTTCGTACCTAAATTAAACCCCTTTCGTAATACGTACCGAAGTGTAGATTGCACAGCAGTTACTACGGGGTAGGCCCAGAAATGGGGACGCCGGGGAAATGAGCTGGGATTATGACTCTGGGGAAAATTAAACGGCTGATACTTGCCGAAGATGATATAGTTTGTTTCTTAATTCTGTGTTTTGTGCTTGATTAAGTATAGGCACGGATTATTTGGGCTTATAATATTTTTATGAATTCAATAAATAAATAAATACTTTATTGAGGACAAGTACAACTTACATTACGTAAGAACAGGCAAATGTCATGCAAACGGCGGTCTTATCGCATAATACGATTTCTTCCAGACAACCTTTACTAAATATGTATCTAATCTAACACTAAAAACTAAAACGATTTAAAAATTAATTTGAGGTTATGCTTTTTAATTACTTTTTTCTTGCAATCTGCCTGATTTTATAGGTATTTTATGTAAGTCGTAGACAAATAAGCATACGGCTCACCTGATGGTAAGCGGTCACCGTCTAGAAACACCGACAACACTAGGAGCATTATCGATGCGTTGCCTACCCTGAAGGACTCTTAAAGTTTTTTTTTGAAGCGATTCATGCCACTTGTAGTTCTACCATTAGATTGGTTACGTACCTATAGGTAGGTATTTCTCAGAAATTATTACGTTACACTTTCGTTACTGACTGTACTAAAAATGATTTTGAAAGCTGCCTTTATTAATCAGCGTTCGAATTGAATCTAGGTGACAATTAAAACCTCTTTAGGAAAAACTGACATTAAAAAAAACCGTCTCAACTTTTAATAACTGCCCTCCTTCCACGTAAAATGGCAAATGCACAAACACAGTGCGACGCCAAATAACAAAAAAAAAAAAAAAACTGCCCTCCTCTTAATCAGCGTTCGAGTTTAAACTAGGATCTCTTTACTTTTAAAACCTCTTTAGGAAAACCGACATTTAAAAAAAAGTCTCAGCTTTTAAGTTCAAAATCAGAACGCGACAGCCCTGGCTGATCTGTAACGGTTTTTTACTAACCGGAACTGGAACCGGCCGATTCGGAATTCAAATTCGAAATTGGAACGAGAAATGCTGACGCCGAGAGTTTTCGGGCCAACTCCACATTTTGGCCGTTATTAGTTTCGGAAAGGAATAGCGGGTAGATACGTTTTCCTTGAAGGGTAACGGCACTGACGACTTAAGATGCGAGGGTTACGGGAAGGCGACACGAATATATGTACACCATATTTACGGTCAATCCGGGATTTTTTACTTAAGGGCAAAGTTTCTTGGGGGTCATCCATGAATCGCTCGTGGCTAGGCTTGCTTAGATTATCTAAGTTAAGCGACGTTCTGCGCGGTCACTACTTGGATGGGTGACCGTTAGTGGCATTTACATATGAGCGCTTCCGTGCTTCGGAGGGCACGTTAAACTGTCGGTCCCGGCTCTAGCAGTCGTTAAGCCACGACGGAGGCTTTAAGGCGGCCTAAAAACTCCGTCACCAGAGTTGGCCACTAGCTCATACGAGCTTGCTTTTTTTTAACGTGTGACGTAGTACCTATCTAACAACGAAAATCTTGGTCACCCTACAAATGATTAACATTCTACTTATTTTATTAACCTAAATACAAAAGGCATTTATTTTATTACAAAATTGAGTAAAATAAAAGTCTTGAAGTTATCAGGGTTCAAAGGAAGTAAAAAAAAAGTCGTACAATAATATCAAGTGGGGTGTCATATGATAGGGTTTTGTTTAGACATTCCAAAACCGTTTTTATTTTGATTCTAGGTCTAATAGTTTTTGAGTTGTTGTAAAAATTATAAAATTGGCAAACCCAGTATAACGTGAGCTACCATTTCCTGGAGTTTCAATGATTTTGTAGTTCAAGTAAGACTGGTACATAGCTAGACGGCAATTTCGAAGCGATTTGCAAAGTTTATTACAACCATTGGTCAATAAAAATTGTGTGGGTTTTATTAACCTCCGACCATCACGAGATCTCAGTTCGGGGCGAACTACTAGTTATTTACAGAGAGCTAATGTAACTTAAAATTACAAAAATTTGGGAATTTATCTGAAATTCTTGCAATAAATTTGGTCACCCTAAAAAATTGGTACGAAATTTATTTTTTTACTCAAAGTTAGAGAAGTAAGTTTGGGACTATAAAGTTGTTGTGTGAAATGTCCACAGATTTTTTTTAATTCAGAATAGAATAGAATAGAATAGAAAATGTCTATTTTGTGCCATAAAAAGAAACATACTTAAGAAAAGGCCTAAGAAAAGATGGATGGATTGTGTAAGAGATGATATGCATAGGAGAGGAGTGAACACTGAGATGACGAATGATAGGGGAGAATGGAAGAAAAGAACATGTTGTGCCGACCACACCTAGTGGGATAAGGGCAGGAAGAAGAAGAAGAAGAAGAAGAAAAGAAACATACTTAAACAGTAAAGAGATAAAAAATAAATAAGAATCTAATATATTATATGACAACAAAAATAGGTAATCACACAGCCTAATATAATGTTGCTAGCTAATTAATAATTTAGCTAGTGTAACGTCGTCTTTTTGCGCGTCACATTGTTACTTCGTAAATCAAACTTCAGTGTTCATTTAAATACAAAGGCTCTATTCGTAATAATAAATACATTTCTCTAATTAATATTCTTTTACAATATCTCATAGGTTAACCACCCAATGCTCCTTCCTCTTATTTTTTTAGGTTGTCATTCAGTTATTACTGTCACGCAGGTGACAGTTGACATTTATGACAACGTCATGTATACATGCAATAATATACTTTACAGTCGGCCATCCTACTTAGAACGAGTCTCTTCGTTCGATTCAATCGAGAGTACCTGCCATAAATACATAACAATACAAATATTTGCACAAATACAAATTAATTTGTTCACAATTCACAAAAAATCTATTTTGCACCAATACATATTAACTAATTAATATATCCACATTAAGGACATCATTCATAATACTAATTTTTAAACATACATTTTCTGATATATTTCTAATCCAGCAATTATGCTAAGTTTTCTTATTTATTTATAATATCACTTTATGAAATCTTTAGTTAGTGTTAAAGTTTATTTTAGGCTAACATGCAGTTTTCTTATATCTATCAAAATTAGCGTCATTAATCAAGATTAGAACTGCGACTATCTCAAGCTTGGCGGCAAGGTCGTATGCCGGTCATGCCTTCACTTAATCGTGGAATGGGCGGCAAGGTCGTATGCCAGTCTTGCCCTCCCTCGATCATCAATTGGGCGGCAAGGTCGTATGCCAGTCATGCCCTCACTTATCGTCAAATTGGGCGGCAAGGTCATATGCCAGTCATGCCCTCACTTAATCGTCAATTGGGCGGCAAGGTCGTATGCCAGTCATGCCCTCACTTATGGTCAAATTGGGCAGCAACGTCATATGCCAGTCATGCCCTCACTTAATCGTCAATTGGGCGGCAAGGTCGTATGCCAATCATGCCCTCACTTAATCGTCAATTGGGCGGCAAGGTCGTATGCCAGTCATGCCCTCACTTAATTATCAATTAGGCGGCAAGTTCGTATGCCAGTCATGTTCTCACTTAATAATCAAATTTGGGTGGCAAGTTCGTATGCCAGTCATGTCGTCAATCAATCATAGATTGGATGGCAAGTTCGTATGCCAGTCATGTCGTCAGTCAATCATAGATTGGGTGGCAAGTTCGTATGCCAGTCAAGTCGTCAGTTAATCATACCTGAGCGGCAAGTTCGTATGCCAGTCACAACTGTTTTGACGACTGTGACTTCTGCTGTACCGTGCGTGACACAGCTCGGTGACTCACTGCTCACTGCATCGACTGCTTCGTCACTCTTTCAATTTCTGCTGGTGCGGCTGCAACAGCTACAGCGGTGGCTGTGGCTACCACTGCATCGTGTCTTCCCTCTGTAGCCATTGCAACGACTGCTGCTACGGCTTAGTCATGCTTTCTGTCAATTTCTGCTGGTGCGGCTGCATCAGCTACAGTGCCGGCTGTAACTGCGGCGACTGTGACTATCACTGCATCGTGTTTTCACTCTGTAGCAACTGTAACGGCTACATCTCCGACTGCGCCGATCACTGACTTTTCACTTTGTCACTTATCCTGGAACTCAAAACATGACGTTAAATTCGTAATTTTTAAGTCCAGTTCACTTGATAACTTTAGTTTTCTCTATTAGGGATCATATGTTCTAGTGCGTCTTGGACAAAGTATTCACCTGCTTAACATTAGCAGGTCGAGTAGCTATTCAAATGAGTAGGCAAAATCAATTGTTTAGTTTAATATATACTTTTCTCCTCCTACTCTACCTCTTTCGAGCTAAGATGCTAGTCAATATTATTTTGTATTGAAATACTGTTTTCGCTAGTAGTGCAATATTATCTATCGTATAAAACAATTAGTAGGTACAACGTGTACATGTAGTACAAATAATCATATCATGTATAGTCAGCATTATCAGAATTTCGAAATTGTGTCCACAACTCATATTTTCTATTGTTCTTCTTGGATAATTTTGTCTTATTTTCCAAATCTCTCTTTGTCTTATCATCGTTATAATAATATTATAGTCTTTTATTTTCCAAATCATTCTCTGCCTCATCACCGCATTAATCAATAATATATTATAGATCTCAAAAATGAAATAACCAGGATGTGGAGACTTGAAAGGTCTGTCTCCATCATTCCGATAGTCCTTTCCTCAAGCGGTGTTATCCCTAAGCAACTATTTCTATCACTCGCCCTTCTTGATTTGCCGAAACATACCTTTGCACTTCTACAAAAAGCAGTTATCCTTAACACCTGCAGAATCATCCGTAAGTTTTACCTTACTTTTAGTTTTACTCTTTATCATCAGAACTCTCTGTTGATGTCCAATTAGTAACTTCCAGTTCTCAAGAACATCCACCTGGATTTAATGATGCGCACTTGAACTTTAAGTTGAGTTGATGAAAATCTAAACTCAATAATAATAATGCATTTAATTTCTAAATCTCTTTTTGACTCATCATCATCATCGTCATTATTATATTAACATTCCTTATCCGTGCCCCATCGTTGGGTATCGTGAATCTGTGCAAGGAAATTTCAATTTGTGTTTTCCATCTACCACGGTCTCCGGCTTGATGGATCGCGACGTTGACTGGGGTTTCTAGCTGTTCAGACACCTGATCAGACCAGTGTTTTGGGCTCCTCCCTCTTCTTTAGTAACCTCTACTAAAGTGCTCGATGTAAAGTATTCGCTGGATGCAAATAAAAGACTGACGCTTAGTGCGTTCCAACTTAAGTTCTTTCAGAATGGAGACGTTGATTGTTTTGGCTGTCCATGAGATCCTCAGGAGCCGTCTCTAGCGGCATCATATCTAGAACGCATCGATTCACTTGCGTTAAGTGGTTTTCATGGTCCATGTTTCAGTGCCGTAAAGAGAAATGGAGAAAACCAGCGTGCACACTATGTGAACTTCGTAAACTCGTTCATCGTATCATATTATGTAACAATAGTAATAATGCCTTATATTGCCTAATATCTCCCTTAAGCGTATTAGTTCCTACATATTCAAATGATTTATAAACTATGTTAGTATTTTCTTCCAGCTTCTGATATATAGATCTCTCTTTGGGTGTAGATCTCCTGCATCTTTTCCCACTATCCTCTAGCTGATCCAGCCTTTCTCAACAATTTGGATTGGATAATATAAGTAACCAGCCAACCGGCTGCATGGTCTTCTCACATTTCTTTACCCTAATGGTTCTTTCTATCGAGTAGTATGAGTGGTCTATCTGCTGTCGTTACTACGTGAAATATGTCCCGCACATTTCCACTTTAGCTTGAAAGCTTAGTTTTTTTTTGTCTCATTAAATCGCTTCGCACTTCGTGATTTTTTTTTCAATCAATCATTTATTCACAGAGATTCATTTTATGTCATTAAATTACATGATCTTATGCAATAAACGGCTCAACACATTCTGTTTTTTTTTTTATATGCTCCTTTTCATTGCTCGTATGGACTTTGTTTTGTTTACGTTCATTTTGTAGGTATTTTTAAGCTTTCTCTGCAAAAGTTACACTTTACGCTCTTTTTTCCATACAAACACTAAATGATGATTACTTCACTGTTTGGAATCTTTAGGCCATCTACCCTGGCTCAGAGCCATATTTTAACAAAATATAATTTGAAAGTTACGATCTTCAAAACCAAAAATTTTTATTCGCTCAACGCTTTTCAGCGGCAATCAGCACCGTTATATTGATGGGAGTATTTTGTACTCTATACTACTCATACCTGAGTCTAGCCCACTCTCGCATAAATAGTAAGTATACAAATTGCCTGAAAAGTGTACCCTTAAGTGCACGAATCATTTCCTCGAATTCTTCAAGTTTTCTAATAGTAACATGGTAACATTATGCTATTGCATGCTTTACTACAAGGCTATTATTATAAGGAGCCTGTTGAATTCCCCGTATTTGCTGTATACCTGTTCTAAAGCTTGTATATCATCAGTTTTATTTTTATATGAATATTACGTCTGAAGTAGGTACATCATTTCTCAGGTACGGACTCTGTGTGTGTATTTTCATCTTATGTAGGTAGGTAATATGATTGAATAGTTTGATAGCTTCATTATTAAACCCATCAGATTCAAGACTTATTCCAGGTTTTAAGTTTTTAATTTCATTGAGTACCTCCAGTTCGCTTATTGATTCAATTGTGCTGCAGTTCGATGTTGTCTTTACTACTTTTCCTGTATAGCTCTTGGTAGGAAGGTGCTGCATGCCCAATCTCAATTAAATCTATCTATCTCTCTCACACATAAATAAATGAAGTTGTATGTAGGGTTCATTTTTTTTTAAAATTGGTTATTTGATAGTTCCGGATTTTATAAGGTTTTCGTTTGTTTATCTGGTTGTCACATTTTATCCTTAATCGCTTAGCTCCATTCTAGTTGTTTTGTCCCTTTTATTTTGTTTAATACTCATTAGCTCTGTTTTTCTTTTATTGGTTTTCTGTACCTTCACTTATTATTATCATTTTACCTTTATTTTTGCTTTAATGCAATTGTCGTAGTATTCTTTTATACTCGAATACTCAGGTGGTTCGCATTATCAGTGTTATTCAAATTGAAATTAAAGTGTGATTTCCCCCTCTAAAAAGCTTATTTTATGCACTGAAAACAGTCGATAAATAACACTTTTAATCACTTTTTGTTTTTGAATTTAGAACACATCAATATATTCGACTTTCATCTCAATGCTATACGTACACAACCTTCTAACGCAAAATACTCGACACAAACTCCTTGCGCAAATAACTCCTCGAGATTTGATTGGTCGACATTTTCGATAAGCATTCAATGTGTATTTTCTCTTAATCTTTCTTTAGGTCGTAGTCATGGTTTAAAGTAGAGTATAAATGTGGATAAAATGGATTACTTAAGTTACAATTACTTCACTTACAATTACTTCATATCAAGAGCCATGAATCGCTCGCGTCGCTCTTTAAATCACATGATTCGCTCGTAATTCAATTATTATGAATCACTACAAAGGTTGTCTGGAAGAAATCGCTTCGTAGAGATAAGACCGTTCATTGTACGTAATATTGCAATCTTAT
Organism: Eulithis prunata; assembly: GCA_918843925.1. Lineage (NCBI taxonomy): Eukaryota > Metazoa > Arthropoda > Insecta > Lepidoptera > Geometridae > Eulithis > Eulithis prunata. The sequence goes on from OU974035.1 coordinate 1,206,660, forward strand.
TTTATTTTTATTTTTTTGGTATAAGCTGTCAATAGGGTACATAATAAAGTATTTCATTCATTCAGTCATTCACTTTCTGCGATCGTCATTCAGTCGTTAGAATCCTTCACTTGGTCATGATTCATCTATAGACATCGCGTTAAACCCGTCCTTTATTCACTAATAGTTAATATACTAGTTTCACTTATTATTATTTTTTCGTCTTAATTTAAATTCACTCTGTAAGGTTGAATACTCTCTAATAAATTTTCACTGTATTTAGTTTTAAATTTCTATAAATGTCACTTACGTTTTAATCTCTTCATACTTTGAATAATATCCCTTTCTTCTTTTTTTTTTTTTTTTTCACTCGCTCAATTCTATGTTTGCATGTAGTCTGTCATCTTTCATCGGTTTTTTTATTAAATAAAAATGTGCCTCTATACTTGTTATCAGTGTATAATATGTTAATGACACTTAAACAAATCACTTCCGACCATTTCTATGTTTCCCAAGGTTAAGTTTATAGCATTTATGTCAAATATTTTATCACTTTATAGCACCTATAGTGCTTTTTATGATTGCCACTGCATATCAGATTTGATACAAACATCAGTACTTCAAAATTATAAAAATGGTCAATCGCAATAATTAATTTTATGTAAATTGGAAATAAAAAGCTCAGAGTTGTCACTCTAGCACTCTGATATCAAAGCTCTCAACTATGTCACCTATCATACTTATTTCATTTTAATTTGTATCCTGCCACATAACACTCTTGCCCAAAATCCAAGCTCTTTAGTTATGTTACCATAACACTCATGCTCGATATCAGTGCTCTTGAGTTATGTCGCAAAATACTCTCATGGGAGCTCTAACATTCTCATATTCTTATTGAAAAATGTACCTTTTATTAATGGTTACCATGGAGATTCACTTTCCTGTAATATGTAGTAGGTACATCTCAACTCCTGGCAGCCGGTCGCTGTGGCTGTATGCGATAAGGCAGCTACAAGTCACAATTCACTTAGTCATCTCTGAGTCTGAGGATGTATCTCACTCCTCTCGTCATCTAGAACTTCATCCAGCCGTACTGATGGTTTGTCTGCAACTCAACAACAATATTTTCTATGTAATTGTTCAGTAGTCAATGTGTGGTGTACATAGTGATATGTACATAATCATATTCTCGACTTCAGTAGGTAAATACCTACTCATTTCAAGCTCAAAGTCAACAAGCTTTTATTCAATAATTTGATGATCACTTTGAATCGTCTTTAGGTTTTGTATGATTACTGCAATAGGTAAGTACCTATAATTGTGTATCGACTATCACTACAATTCATAACTCAGAATAAAGTTTGGTCATCCGAGATGAGATTAACTTGAGGTTTTCACTAGGTTTTCACTAAAACATTACCTTCGATAGCGACATGGGCATTGGAAAAACTTTATATTTTTTTTCCATCTTTCCACTTCTGAGCTGTAACGTCGTCTTTTTGCGCGTCACATTGTTACTTCGTAAATCAAACTTCAGTGTTCATTTAAATACAAAGGCTCTATTCGTAATAATAAATACATTTCTCTAATTAATATTCTTTTACAATATCTCATAGGTTAACCACCCAATGCTCCTTCCTCTTATTTTTTTAGGTTGTCATTCAGTTATTACTGTCACGCAGGTGACAGTTGACATTTATGACAACGTCATGTATACATGCAATAATATACTTTACACTAGCTATCGCCCGCGACTTCGTCCGCGACCCGTTTCATCCTGTTGATTTTCCGGGATAAAAAGCCTAGGTTTTAATCCAGGTTATGAATATGATAGATATTATTATGTACTAGCCGTCGCCCGCGGTATTGCTCGCGTTCTACCCTTTAGAGTGTGACGTTTCAAAATTCCTTTCTTAGTGGACCCCTACACTATATAAGGATACTACCCTCCAAATTTCATACTTCTAGGACTTATGGTTTAGGCTGTGCGTTGATTCTCAGTCAGCTTCAAAAGAGTTTTATATATTTAGATTCCAAGTTTCATCCAAATCGGACCAGTAGTTGCAGCTTATGAATACAAACATTTCAACATCTAATTGACATTTATAATATTAGTGGCATAATAATAGGCCTTTACATCTATTGAAGATGATTTATACAGCATCAACAGGCAACCTATGCTTACACTTAACGACACACTGTAGTGCCTGGGACAATGTTTAGATGGAGTAGGCTTGAGTGGCATAGTGGGACGGGACTTACTCAAGCATAGATTTGAGTAAAGATTCTCATGCAAAAATCTATTTATTTATTTAATACTTTATTGCACAAAATTATAAATTTGTTACAAAGGGTGGACTTAATGCTGAAAGCATTGTCTGCCAGCCAACCCAAACGTGGTGGAGTAATGAGGTGGTTGGCGTGCGACATTACAGAAAAATCTTATAAAAAATATCTTAAATAAATTATATATCTATGCTCGAGTTCGGATCAGTGCTTAAGCAGTAAATCAGTACACAGACCTTAGTGATTTTAAATATCTTTTTTTTTTATGATAAAAGTAATGGAACAAGCTGATAGCTCACCTGATGTTAAGTAATAACTTCTGCCTATAACAATGCATTAGTGATATCTTCAAAGACGTTGAAATATGCGAGTTGCTTGTTTCAGAGCGTCCCAAACCATTTAGTTATTAAATTGAAAAATATAGCTTTAGGGTTTATGATCAGCATTAATTAACAACTTTAAGAAAACCTAGAAACCCTAAGTTGAAACTATTTGGACTTAGTTGTTGTCTATTGTAGACATAGATAGGTACCTAATGTAAGTAAGTACCTACTTATTGATGTATGTAGGTGATCCTCAACCATAAATGTAAAATATAGGCATAGAAACTGCGCTGTAAATACTCACTCAGAGTTTGTATAGTCAGTCAGATGACATATTCTGTGTTCTGGATGTTTCTGTATTTTATGTATTTACAAAAAAAAAATATGTATGTATTCTATCAGCCATCTATTTTCCATCGTACAAGCTTTGGTTAGTTTGGGACTAGAAGGCGTTGTGTTAAGTGTCCGTGAATATTTATTTATATTCTGACATAGGTAATTTGTCATTAGGTGCACTTTTAGTTAAAACATGCTTAAAACGTTTTGGGCATAATTCGTTTCCTTTATATCAATTTATATTATAACAGACACTAATTTATACTTTGAGGCAGGTATTTTACTTACCTACAAGTATTTAGAAATCTGTGGTTAAATAATTTGATTTGATTACTCAATAGTAAAATTTTAGTAATCTTACTATGTACAAGTTGGTGCTGGTATTCCTGGTAAAAAGAATAAAAAAAATACAGAAGCACTGAATTTACCAAATAGAAACATTCTTTTGGTTATTTCTAAAAGCAACTAATATAAACAAATAAACTTTTTTCTTTCACTTCCTTTGATTTTTTCATTGACAAACTTTTCATTTTTTCATTCAATAATTTTCAATCAGTTCTACCAACCGTGAACAGAGCGAAAAAAAATCGATGCAAAAAAAATCGATAGTCGAAAATCGATAATTATCTGTCAAAGTGAGAACGATTCAACAAACAATCATATACCCGCAAACCACGTGGAGCGTCAAGGTCGAATTTATGTTTTCAACTTGTCAAGCGCGGCGTGTGATAAATTAATTCTACGGGCCGTTATCGTCGGCGCTGTTATATGAATATTATATCTTGTTCCAGCCTGATAAGGTAGGTTTTTGTCTGCACAGCTCAGCCACGCATAGTCGCCAACCAAGGCAATATATCTTGGGCCGTGTACTGCTCCTGACAGTTCGTAAACAAACTGGAGCTACCGCAACAAAGGGTGACGGTCATTCTACACTTCTAGTAACTCATCCTGGGCTAGTTTACTCTGAATTATCTATTTATTTACAATTCTAAACGCTCAAACGTCTTCGTCAGACCGTAATCACAAGTTATTTAGCACTAATCAAGAACTAAGACTGCACTCACCAGAAAAATAACACGAGGATGAAGGATGTTATTGCAGAGTCATCTGTAGTACATCTTGCACATATCGATCAGTCTTGCAGTTCTCAAAACACGAGTACAAAAAACCTAAGAGGTTAGCACCAGAAATCGTCAGTATTGACCTATCCGTCACACGTCACAGCGTTAGTAAATAAAGATTTTATTACAAACAGACACAGTGAGTTGATGAACGTAATCAGCTCGTTAAATGATTCACAATCAAAATAAAAATAGTCCGGCAGACGCTGTGTCGACGACCGCTCTACTGTCTGTCTGCCGTGCTGTCAATATTCGTCAAAACGAAAATGGCGACACCCTCGACAGAATACGATCAGCCGCGGCCGGCTACGTGTTCCATCCCTGTCTAATTCACTAAGTAAACAAGGACAGAGAATCGATCAGTTGTCTATCCCAACCGGACTGATTTGTGATGTCACGCCCAGCGGCGTAACGTTTTGCGTAATTACACGTTCATGAACGGCTATAAACTTGTTTTAATAACGATAATTTACGTTCGCTTTGCATTATGAGGTCAACAGATAAAAGTGTTGGTCAATACATAGGTTAATCATAGAGTAAAGCAAAATAAATTTAAAGTAATCTGTCTTTGCGCATGTTAGGCCCATCCCACCACTCAATATCTGTCGTAAGAGCGCCTCCTACTTCTTTTTATTTTATTCAGTAGGCACTTTTTTCAGTTGTTCATCTCGACTGCATTAATTCGATGCTATAAGCAGTCGCATTGCAGTTTGATAAATAATTAAGTAGGTAGACATCCGATATACGTGGCAGGTACTCAAATTAAAATCTTTGTGAACCAAATTAAGAGTTATTATGTTGATGTTGATCATTAACTTCTTAGTAATAACAACTGCATTACATTAATTATTCCACAATAATTCATACTAAGACATAAATCGAATTTGATAACAACAATAAATAGATAGGTACCAACTTCAACTTTGATTGCTATTAAATTAGTTTCAGGGTACCTACTTAATATCAATAAGGTTAATTACATTTATCAATAGTAGGTATATATTTAATCAGCACGTGACGTCTGCGATAAGTCGGTGGTTTGATGTCATGTCACATCGGACAAACGCTGTCATGTCAAACCCAAAGGGAACTGCGACAGCAAACGTCATCGATTACATTCAATCGATCAATAAATAAAAAAATCGTATGGTTAAAAGTATGTACCAACCAAACAAATATATAGGGTTTTTTTGTCTGTTATGCGTTTCAAAACTATATTTGAAATGTAATTTTTTCGGTAGAATGGGAGTCCCACTTCTTTAGTCTGTGATCCTAGTACTTAGTTCTTTTTTTTGTATTCTCTTTGCTAGTAGTCTATGCATTTCTTATCTCCTTCCTAGTGCAAAAAAGTATTTTTTTTCTTTGTACCAGTAGTTGGTACCTACCTAACTTTTATGATAGGTCTCAAGAGTAACTTAACTTATTCAGGGGGTTGGGGTTACCCACATACATAGCTACCACCTCAGATTCATTTCGAGACCAAATAGCCACAGACAGATAAAGGACATTTTAGCTGTTGTACGTTTAGCAAATGAAATGGAAGCTTCTAAATTGTCAAATTGTCTTACAAAGAGCCAACTTGATTCACCAACAAAACAGTTTACTACGGTATTGCTTGGTTATATTTTTTTGCTATAATGTTATCAGTGATCACTTAGTGGACTATGAACATAATAGTTGGCGTGTGAAATCCAGACTTGGCTGTACTTTTCCCTAATTCTTTCCCGGCTCTAGCACGGACGGAGCCACACCGGAGGTCTTAAAGTGGCCTAAAAACTCACATTTGCCACTAACTCATACTTAATCTAACTTAACTGCTGTGTGTTACTCGGTATTCAAAATAAACCACAAGCTAAATCACAGAATATTTTTTATGAAAAAAATATTACAAGTTGTGTTATTATAACATTACGGGATAATTTTATAAAGTAATCGTATCTAGCGATTGTAGAAAAGAATATATTCTATGTCATCTTATCCTTCAGTTTTTCGAGTTGTTGTCTGAAAAAAAACAATGGAAATTAGGTAATGCAAAAACAGAGAGTTTTAGAAATATTGGAAGTTACTAGTGTATCCCCCTTTCAAAAGCTTTGGTCTACTCAAGGATGGATTTATCAATGAAGACCCTAGGTAATAGCTGGCCCAAACAATGGATGCCCGTTTGGAAATGGCTGATACTCAGGAATATCTGCATGAATGACATGGCCAATATTAGCAAAGCTACGCCGTGGTTTTCCTCACGATGTTTTCCATCACCATTTAAGAGGATTTTTTTATAGAACTTCAATGCCATGAACAAAACAGCTAGTCATCACAACAAAAATACTAACCTCAATTGTTGGCTAAAATCGTCTTGAACGATATCGTCTTCCCAATTATCTTCCCATACCGACACGTCTTCGTCATCAGCATCTTCTGTGCCCCAATCTGGTGGCAAAACAAGAAGTTATAGGAAAAACTAATTCGAAAAGTGTTGATTCACTTCGCTCGTCAAAAACTTACTTTCGGCGGGAAATTCTTCGAATTCATCATCTTCTTCTAATAGGCCAAGGTCTACCTTCTGTTTATCAGCCATGGTTTTCCAAATTTAGCTTAGAAACAATTAGAAAACTCAGAATTTACAACACAAACGCTGAATATCTGAATATTATCGATCGAACGAAATAGTATTTTTACAACTGACAGTGACAGATAATTGACATAAGACAGACTTGTAGAAGGTTGCCAACTGATTTTTTTTCTTGTACAGAGTATAAAATTACCATTTCACTTGGCGCGATACGGCGCGGTAGCAGATGCCAAATGATAAAGTACACTCCCTGTCAGCATTTACCTTATCCAGTTCCTTTTTTGTTGATTGAAACGCATATCGAGAAGCGATTTGCGAGATATTAATATATTTTGTATGAAAATCTGATAAGCGCCTCTAGCGGGAGATTTGCAAACTATTTTTCTCCATACAAAAACTGCGAATTCCTCGATTCTCGCAAATCAACCTAACAAAACGAAGACTACGGGCTTAGCGGTAGTTTCAAACTGTTTATCATTCTTCCAAGTTTCCAACACAGCTGGCGAATTATGCCTAGGTTGTGGTTTTCAAGGTCGTAGCGTCACCATGGTACTAATAGTTACAGATTTTGTTGGTATTGCGACTGGTAGCGCCACTGAGATGAGTTTACCTAACGTACCTACATTTTCACCAACATAACATTCACAAAAAAGTGCATGTTCGAAATTTTGAATCTTGTGTAGATTGTTTTAAGGATTTTCTTGATTGTAAAAACAAATCGATAGTAAAGATTGTTTTGTGAGGTTCTAAAAAATAAAACAGACTTACGAACATACCAAAATTTTTATTTTTATTTACAAAAAAGTACAAAAAATATTTTCCGTTTGATTAACAGTAAAATGTGTATTTACTTATTAACTATTTAAGCTCTTTATTGGCTGAATATATGAATAAAGTTTTTTTTAAATTATGATGGAAGCGTTTTTAAGTTTAATATAACTTTAGTAGACATCAGTCGCTTACCGCCAAGTGTAACGGCAAAAGAAATAAAAAAAATTGATAGTATTTATATTACACTTGGGTAAGGTGGCAGATTTGGAAAAGTACAACTAAACATATAGGTAAAAAAGAATTAAACTAAATAAAAATGCATATTAAATATAATTATGCATTTTTATTTAGCACCTGCACAGATTTCACAGGGCTAAAAGACTCACTATAAAACAGTCCCTATATATACATTTGAAGACAAAAACATATTGATGTAAAATTTACACTATATCATGGGCTCCAGACCTCAAGGTAGTTAACTGTCTAGCCCTGGTCTCCAGGGTCTCCATCCAATTTCAAACACCATCCCTCTGTTCGACATCAAATGGCAATACTTTAAACATTCATTTAGTTTCAGTATTCAGAGGACCGCAGTGGATGGCACAAACTTGGGGAGGTCTATGCCCAGCAGTGGGTAAAGCCGGGCTGAGGATGATGATGATGATTCAGATGTAAGTTAGTGATTGAGTACTAGAAGTTGATGTTAGGATCGGTCTGGTTCCCGAATTGAAACTCATTCTCATTCTGTGCTGGTTGGGCATTCTCATCACCTTCGCTGAAGTATGTGTCTATGAGTTCCACAGATTTGTTGTAGACCTGTAAATATTATAAACAGTTAGTTTATCATCAATCATCAATCATCCATCAATATATGTAAAACTCTTTTGAAGCTGACTGAGAATCAACGCACAGCCTAAACTATAAGTCCTAGAGGTATGAAATTTGGAAGGTAGGTTCCTTATATAGTGTAGGGGCGCACTAAGAAAGGAATTTTGAAAAGTCACACTCTAACGCGAACAACGCCGCGGGAGACGGCTAATTTCAATACATACTACAACATATTGCAAGATAAGAATCTGATAGCACCAAGACATAGAACAAACATCTATGTTTTACTTTCTCTTTAGTTTTATATCTACCAGTTATTTCATTTACCTATCTATTATGTTTTGTATTTTGTGTGCCAAGCTGTAAATAAATGAACATCTATATCTATGTTTGCCACACAAATATTTGTTCTCAGTGGGGATCGAACCCACGACGCACAGCACGGAAGGTAGAGCTATCACCAACTGCTGTATGACGCTTGTGAAAGAGTTTTTTTTTAATTTACCTGTTCATTCTCATGCTGTTGCAGGCCTTCAATCTGGTCTAGAACTCCCATTTCTTCGAGTTTCATGGAGAGAGCATCCACTTGACCGTATTTAACCGCCGCCTGAAACATGGAAGGAGTAATAACACCACAAGCTATCGGAATGTGAAAATTAGTTTTCAGGTTTTGTAATTTATGAGACCAATCTGGAAGTATACCCTTTCAGATAAAAAAAGATTTTTCAAATCGGATCATAAATAACGAAGTTCCGAGAAAACAAATATTTAAAAAAAATTAAAAAAATACAACCGAATTGAGAACCTCCTCCTTTTTTGAAGTCGTTTAAAAATAGAGCAAAACAGGCTTATTTATCAATGAGTTTCAAAGTACTAGATATTTTAGGAATATTTTATATATCGGGCACTTCACTACATACCTACTATTCAGTCAAGTGCGATCCTTTTCAGAGTAGTGTAACCACGAGTAAAAGAAATTACTCGTAGTCACACTGGTGTAGCAAACCGGTGTAACCACGAGTCCGCTGTCAGAAAATCCACCATTTTCTCTTACTTTAGAAAAATGCAAATAGAATCAATACCATTGACTTACTTCGCAGCTTTGTTTGAACTTTCGACTTGACAGCTGTGGGTTCGATCCTCACCAACCGAAGATTTTTGCATTATAATAATTTTTTTTACCTGCAGCAAATTAGACAGTCCATCGAGAATGAGTAGCACTACTCTATGATCAGGTGATGCTAGTAGCACGCAGTAAGGCTGCAGTAGCCCGGCTGATAGTAGTGTGTCTAGCTGCTCCGCTGAACCTCCCAGGCATAAGTTTGTTATAGCCCAAGCAGCTTCTTTTTGGCATCTGGGAAATCAAATCATTTATAAGTTAGTTTCTATAGTACAAAATTTGCTTAGTTTGGGGCTAGAGAGTGTTGTGTGATATGCCCAAGGATATTTATTTATTGATCTGGGAAATAAATCTATCTTCTAAATATATATAACTATTTCGAAGCTGACAGAGAATCAACGTACAGCCTAAACTATAAGTCCTAGAGGTATGAAATTTAGAGGGTAGTATCCTTAGATAGTGTAGGGGTGCACTAAGAAAGGACTTTTGAAAAGTCGCACCCTAAAGGGTATAAAATTAGGATCAAAGATTTCAACCAAATAATGCGTATGCTGCTACCACGCGAGCAAAGCCGCGGGCGACAGCTAGACAGAAGTTATTTATTATTTTTTATTTTTCAGCCGTGGTTTTCCCACTGCAGGGCAAAAGCCTCGCATCCCTCCTTCCACTCTTCGCGATTTAACGCCGTTAAAGACCAAGATGTTAAATATGCATAGAGTTCATCGCGCAATCTCCTCCTGGGTCTTTGTGGTTTTCGAAGTTGATTAATAATAATATTAAATGCTATTTAATATTATTATTAATCACACAGACAGGCGTCATGGCTCAGTCGGTAGTAGCTCTGCCTTCCGTGCTGTGGGTCGTGGGTTCGATCCCCACCGAGAACAAACATTTGTGTGTTGTAAACATAGATGTTTGTTCGGTGTCTGGGTGTTTCTATGTATTATAAGTATGTATTTACAAAAAAAAAAAATGTATGTATGTATTCTATCAGCCATCTAGTTTCCATAGTACAAGCTTTGCTTAGTTTGGGACTAGAAGGCGTTGTGTTTAGTGTTCGAGAATATTTATTTATTTATTTATTTATTTATTAGATTAAGATGTGTACTTACTTGGAATCTCCATTTTCTAGTACATTAAGCAGCGGTTCCAGGATCTGATGATTGAGTGCGCGTTGTATTTGAGGATGTGTTCCTGCGAGAATGTTTGACGCCGCCCACGCTGCTTCCTACACAAACAATTTTAATAAATCGTCTTGGGCACGGTTCCGATTGGTACTGATTTGGACCAGTTGAGCTATCTATAAATCGTTTGCAACGGTTTGTAGATAGCTCAACTCTTTCATGTGTATTTTGTAAATATTGTGAATATTGTAAATATTCTATTAGTGAACCATCTTAATGTAACCACACGCTGGCAAAGCAATTTAAATAGCTATATCATATTTTGCTTAACATTTTTTTACCTGACTGTACTCAATGGCTTCCTTAATTTGATGTTGTCCGAATCGTCACAACAAAAATGATTAAAATCAAAAGTGACAATTGGGACAATTTTGTCCGAATCGTCACTAAGTCGCTTAACGACTGCTAGAGCCGGGACCGACAGTTTAACGTGCCCTCCGAAACACGCATTACTTACATTAGTGGATGGATAAAGAAACAGAATATTAAGTTTACCTTCACTAGTGATGCTTTGCCACAGCGCAATAGAGCGATAATCTGATCCAAACAGCCCGCGTCTAGGCAGCGATCCGTCTGAAAAAACAATGATTTAAAAACTATAATTATTATTTATTTATTTAAAAATTTCACACAAACAAGTAGCGTTAGGAGGACTAAATGCTAACAGCATTGTCTACCAGTCTTCCTGGGCGTGCAAAAAGGTGGTGTGGCGTGTTTTTATAGGTACCAAACAAGTTGTATATACGAGAAATTATAAAACTACTAATACATAATACAATTACTATATAACAATTTTATACTATTCATCAGTATTTTAAAATATGTTAGCAGCATTTACTGTAGTGTCAGTTATTGACGTTTCTGTCAGCATTTTCCTTAGAGCCTATACTTACCTTCTGTGTGGAATGCCTATTGGAGACAAAAAAACACATTTTCGTTCTTTTTTTATTTTCTGTCAGCATTAAGGCTGTGTCCCCAGTAGACGAACTGTTAGCGGCCGACTGAGCACAAAAGCAGCAAAACTAAAAACTAAAGTGAGCACAAAACTAGCAAACTGTGGACACTCCATTTCAAATATATGGAAGGGCGTACTAAACCAATACGCCGCAAACTCAGTCGGCCGCTAACAGTTTGCCTACTGGGGACACAGCCTAAGAGTCAGTCAGCATACTCCCCAGAGCTCTCAAAGCAGAATTTTAACCACTGTGTTAGTATTTACTTATTATGCCAACATTAACCAGCATGTCAGCATTTACCTGAGTGTCAGTTCCTGTCAGCATATTCCCGAGAGCTCTCAAAGCGGGAGTTTTGACAGCTGGTGAGCTATGTCCCAGCAATGCTATGAGACGAGTTGTAAGTTTAGGTACGCATTGCACCGCTTCGATTCGCTCATTTGGTCCGTCTGTTAGGTAGGATAGCGCCCAACACGCGTCAGCTGTGAAATTCAAAATGGGTTAATAAATAAATGTGAAATTAAAATTGAATTAATATAATTGAAATAAATTCTAAGTATGATAATTAAATATTTTTTTTATTGGGTTTATAATAAGTTCTGAGTTCATAAGATAATTTTTTTTTTTTTTTTTTTGTGTTTTGGCAAAGATTCTTACCAAAATCTTTGACTGTACATCAGTGACTTTTGACAAGCGTCACAAGTTCTGTCTGGGTATTACTTTAAGTACATTAATATATTATTATGTATTCACAAAAAAAAATTAAGCTATAATATTGTTAACTATGAATCGAAAGACTATATTTTTTGTTCTTTTTTTTATTAACCTATTTCGTCCCACTGCTGGGCAAAAGTCTCTCCCAACATCTTCCACTTTTCTCTCCCAGGCCTGCTCCCACCAACTTCTATCAAAGGCGTCGAGGTCTTTTTGATATTTTACTTGCAATGAGAATGATTAATATAGGTCTGTAAACGCAGATTTTAGTGAACTTTACCTATTTTTAAGATCTTTACCAACCAGAAATTTATAAAATAAACTAGCCGTCTCCCGCGGCGTTGCTCGCGTTCTACCCTTTAGAGTGTGATGTTTCAAAATTCCTTTCTCAGTGCACCCCTACACTATATAAGGATACTAGACTCCAAATTTCATACCTCTAGGACGTATAGTTTAGGCTGTGCGTTGATTCTCTGTCAGCTTCAAAAGAGTTTTATATATATTGATGATGATATTTATGATTATTAAGTATAATACCGCCAATGGACCGACGACATTAGAAGCCTAAGAAGATGAGGGCAGGATCACTTACCCAGTACTTCTTGGTCCTTAATATCTAGCAACTCAGATATATATGGCAGTGCAGGTGTTACTAGTTCAAACTTCACCATGGGGTTTTTATTTCTGGAAATAATTATATTAGTTAACTCAGTTGGTATAGTTCTGCCTTCCGTGGTCGTGGGTTCGATCCCCACACAGAACTAATGTTTGTATAATGAACATGCTGCATGTTACAATGAAGCGGTACCTACACAAAAAAAAATATATTTTAATTCTTATAGAAAAAATATAATATTGTTAGAATAAATTGGTAGAACAAGCAGATGGCCCATCCTAGCCTGCCTATAACAAGGCATTATCTCGCCAAACACGTCCATTGAGGATGGGCCCTGTGAGGAACGAATCTACAGGCGTCATGGCTCAGTCGATAGTAGCTCTACCTTTCGTATTGTGGTTCGTGGGTTCGATCCCCACTGAGAACAAACATGTGTGTGGCAAACATAGATGTTTGTTCTATGTCTGGGTGTTACTATGTATCATAAGTAAGTATTTACAAAAAAAATATTATATAAGTATTTTATCAGCAATGTAGTTCCCATAGTACAAGCTTTGCTTAATTTGGGACTAGAGAGTGTTGTGTGATATGTCCAAGAATATTTATTTACTATTTCTATTAAGTATAAATAAATATTCACAGACACTTAACACAACGCCTTCTAGTCCCAAACTAAGCAAAGGTAGTACGATGGAAACTAGATGGCTGATAGAATACATACATACATTTTTTTTTGTAAATACATACTTATAATACATAGAAACACCCAGACACAGAACAAACATCTATGTTTACAACACACAAATGTTTGTTCTCAGTGGGGATCGAACCCACGACCCACAGCACGGAAGGCAGAGCTACTACCGACTGAGCCATGACGCCTGTCGATATAGTTACCTGCACATATTACTGTAAGTCCAGACATTAGTTCTCAATTGTGTGGTCGGTGTACTCGGATGCATGAATGGCATTATTGCTGGCAGTGCTCCATTGTTCAACACGGCATCTCTGTAAATAAGATTTTCTATTTTTATTTTCTCAATTTTGGTGAAAATATGTATGAAACTAATTAATTAGGGTGCCTTCTGGTAAGATCGCCGTAATAGTAAGTCCGGATGCCAAGCAATTCAGCGATATGCAGCATCTTCTATCACTATCTTATTTTATATACACTTTACGCACACACTCTCGTATTACAGTATACACTTGGACACATACACATTTAGTTTCCATAATTTATATATTCTCACAGGGTCCTATGACAGTCATGGTCCTAGCAGAATAACAGCGCCTACTGCTAAAACAGTAGGCAAATTGCTGAGCTAGGACCCATTTGCTGCTGTGGCAGGCACCATACATATAGGCACCAATTTATGTTATTTAGTATATATTTATTTTTCCTTTTAAATTCAGTGCCTTCGTTATTTTTATTATTATTTCATTTGTACTTGTCTATATGTTTTGTATGTTGTGTGCCATGTTAGTAAATAAATGAATGTCTATGATATTTTTATATGATAATTGCTTAGTTACGTGATTTATCCGGACTTAATATTAGGCCGATCTTACCAGAAGGCACTGTATAGATAAATTTAAATAACATGATAGATTGAAAATACTATATTGCACACCTTAACCTAGGGCTAATCTACTTAGTTTCTTAATCATTGCTAGTCATCATCAGACCTTGGAATATAGACTCCAGCAGGCCTAGGATGCGCTCGCGAATTTGTCAAGTCGTTCTGTCAAAATGTAAGCATTTTGAACCAGTTTGTGAACTATCGCATTATCTGTGGTAATGTTGTCGAGAAACCGCGCCTAGATCTAAGGCATTTCTCGTCATAGCAGGAAGCTATGACGAGAAATGCCTTAGATCTAGCTTAAACAGACGTTAAGCCATGACGGCAGTACCTGGTAGCAGGTCCATCACCAGCTATGTTCCCCAGTGCCCAAGCAGCCTGTTCTGCCACTACCCCGCCACGAGACAGCAAAGCCACCAGTGGTGGGATGGCTCCTCCCTGGAACAATAAGTTAGTTAAAGTTAAACAATCACTCTTTATAGCAAAAAACTCGCTCAAATAATCACTTTATTCACAACTAACTTTCCACCAAAATATCTGTCAACCAGCTTACGATGAACCTCGTAGCAAATGGCTGCTTTTGGTTTAGAGAGTTCAAGCTGTATCTAAGAATCCACATCTTTGATTTCAATAAAATACTGCCTATGTTTCAATCCGGAAAAAAGGCTTCTGAGTGGATAAGTTTCGTTGAAATTGGTCCAGTAGTTAAGGCGTGATCCGCGAACAAACAAACAGACAAAGTCGAATTTTCAGAATCAGAATATTTAGTAGATCTGCATATTTAGTTTATCCATATCTTTAATTTTAGTTTTTGGCTTTTTTACAGTTTTATAATAGTACTAGCCGTCGCCCGCGGCGTTGCTCGCGTTCTAGGAAGACCCTTTAGAGTGTGACTTTTCAAAATTCCTTTCTTAGTGCACCCCTACACTATACAAGGATCATCATCATCATTAACCTATATCAGTTCACTGCTGGACGTAGGTCCATATAAGGATACTAACCCCCAAATTTCATACCTATAGGACTTATGGTTTAGGCTGTGCGTTGATTATCAGTCAGCTTCAAAAGAGTTCTATATATTTAGATAGCCATGAACAACGCTCATGGCCCCCTCTGAGTGAAAGCCCTATGGCAAACCAAGTTTGGCTTTTCAAGCCATATTCGCTTGCATGTTCGGAGATGGACATCATCATCATCATCATCATTTAGATAGACTTACATCAACAACTGCGTTGGTGTGATCACGGGTACCAGAAGCAATGTTGGTGAGGGCCCAAGCTGCTTCAAACTGTAGATCGCTACTGCAAGAAATATATTTATTTTTATGTTCATTGACATTTAACAGAACGCCCTCTAGTCCCAAACCAAGCAAAACTTATTTTTTTATTTATGATAAAAGTAATGGAACAAGCTGATAGCTCCCCTGATGTTAAGTGGTAACTTCTGCCTATAACAATGCATTACCTTACAGAGCACAATGAGGACGTGCCCTGTAAGGCAATGCACTGCGTCCATCACTCTGAGACGTAAAGATGTTGAAGTCTCATGTGCCTGTAATTACACCGGCGCCCTTACCCTTCAAACCGGAACACAGCAATGCGAGCATCGCTGCTTGGCGGCCTACTATGGGAACCATAAAGAATATTTTTTCTTCTTTGTGGATAATGCAATTTGTAAAAACATACAAAAGAAATGTGTAAAACTAGACTTTTCCAATTTATTCGTTCCAGCACGGTTTAACAGCGCTGGCTTAATGTCGTCTTTTAGATCTATTTCGCTAAGCACCTGGATCTGCTCGTTCTCGCCGAGCGCTATTAAACCATGACGCCTCTTGTAAAAATACTTATCTAAGGTAATACTTACCAGTCATCTCTGCTCAAAGCATCTACCAGTGGTGCTATTATGCCGGCATTGACCAGTGGGGCGATAGGCGGATTTTGTTCTTTAGATAGCATCCGACGACCAGCCCGAGCAGCTGCAGTCTTGATCGATAGATCATGACTCTTGAGGGCTGAGAAAGTAAGTATATGTATGAAAGACTAGCCCGCCCGGCTTTACATGGGTATTTAACAATTTCAGGTAATTTTACACCTTGGATTACATTATTGGAGTTTTAGTAAGGATTCCAAATTATTTTGCAAGTTTATATTTTTTTTTTTTTTTTTTTTTTTTTAGTTTAGCTCTTATTTATTCACAAAGAAAATTACAACTAATACAGTATTTACAATAATATAGCCTATATGACCCGAGACTATGCCCTAAAGCTTCGCAATGGTGAATGAATTTTTCAAAACGGTCCACTAGTTTCAGAGCCTATTCAATGCAAACAAACAATCAAATCTTTCCTCTTTATAATATAAGTATAGTGCCTTCTGGTAAGATCGGCGTAAGTGGAAGTCCGGATAAATAATGTAACTAAGCAATTATCTTATAAAAATATCGCAGAATTGCTTAGCATCCGGACTTCCACTTACGCCGATCTTACCAGAAGGCACCTTATAGATAATAGGAATAATGCTATTAACCAGGCCGTGTAACTTCTTACCCGTCGCATGCTTAGTGTGTTCGTGTGTATGTGTACTACAAAGTTGAGGTAAACCATATTGTTGTATAGCGATTGAGCAGCGCCCCTAGCGGGTAGTTTACACAACTGATGATTCTACATACAACAAGTTTACGTGACTTTGTAGTAAACGTCAAATGTACAAGCCTCTGCGGCCATACGATGCTCAATTCAGTAGAGATTTTATTTCAATAGTGATGACGTAAATAGTGTACCTTGTATAATCTCAGTAGTTGTGTACACCTTCTCATTTTCCACCTCATCGCCTGGCTCCGGAGACAGAGCCCTGCGCTTCAGCAGTTGCTCATCTCGGGCTTGCTTACGGAGTGCTACGCTCAGCTCTGCCCGCTTTCGGCGAAGATCCTGCTGAGAGAACATACAGATCGATAATAATAAGAGGTCATCCATAAGTTACGGAATTTGCTAAGTCGTTTTTCACATGTTTTTTGTGGGAGGTAGGTCGTAGGTATTTTGTAAGAATAGGTCTCCACGCTATTCTTATTAGTTATGTAGGTATGTATTGGATTGTTTAGAGATTGAGATCCAACTAGATTGAAAAGCATTTAGGAATAACAAATGAAAAAGAATGAAAAAGAAATCACGTTTTGTGCATTCGGAATTTAAAATTTTCAAACCAAACTTACTGTCGCACCAATACCAGCATTTTTGTATGAAGATATTCTCGAAGAATGCGTTTTATCTGCCATCACGTTAATAATTGCGCTTTTACAAGATAAAATCCAAAATTTTCTTTCAACCACTTTCAACAGTATTCTATTTGAAAACGAAAGAACAAAACGGCCATCGGCCAGCTGAGCACTTTATGTTTTTTTTTCTGACAGTGTTACCAGCACAGCAAGTGAATCCAAAGAAGGAAAAAGCTAAAGTTGTCCTTTCCTTGCCAGATACCGATTATTTGACTTCCAAGACTTGTATTTAGCGGAGGCAAAGACCGATATCTGTACTGTGAATAAATTATCGCAGTAGTTTAAGGAGTGACAACAAAACACTAGTTAAGGTGCTAGTTAGTCTGTGCGTCTGTATTGTGGAATAATGTGGATAGTCTGTAAGTAAACTCTTTGACTCTGTATTAAAAAATATTTTTATTGACTTTTGGTTTGTTGTGGTTGTTGCATGTTTTATTTTATTTTGCGAATGTTTTTGCTAGGATATAGGTTTTCGGTGGTTTTTAGTGCGTTATGATTAATAATTATTATGTGCGACTTTGTTAACTGTTAGCATCTACCTATCTCAGCCAACAAAACAAATAAATCCCACCATAGCTTGATCATCGATTCGTAGTACACTTCTATACAATTTAAAAACTTCCCTTGCGTGTAGAATAATACTGACACACTCCAACCATGCTCCCACGACCTTACTACACGGATCAGGACCTAAGAAAACGCCAAATAGACACACTGAAAGTCTTCAACGATCACGTCATAGAAATTAAAGAAAACTCCGAGTACAGTGTGGAGTTTATCTCCAATGGAAAGAAAATGTCTCTGAACGTAGTCCTCTCCCCTGAATTTCCTAGCGAACAGCCCAGCATATACGTAAACCCAGCGTTACCCCATCCGTGGGTGGCTGAAAACACGAATCAAGTCACTAGCGCTCCGGGATTGGTCAATTTCACTGTACATTCAGATTTGGGGAGACTGGTGCAAGCTATTATCAGAGAGTTCCAACGATACCTCCCTTCTGAGGAGAGTACGTCGAGTGATACAAGTCCACAGATGAATACCTACAGTGCTCAATCCCTGATGTTTCCCGAGCTCGCTGAGCTGACGATTGATGAGTTACAGGAGATATTGGAGAACCCTGACTTACAGGTAGGTTTTACAAAGATGATGGCACAAACTGTGTGATAAAACTAATCTTTCAAATATTCACAACTAGCTTCTAGCAACTTAGTACACATCCTGATGGATCTCGTTGATTTTCCGGGATAAAAAGTTGACTATGTGTTAATCCAGGTCACGGACGATATAATGTCAAGTTTCATCCAAATTGGATCAGTCGTTTTTGTCACCACTATAATCTGTATGTCTTCTAGAACTTACATAAAGTTCCTTATTTCAGGACAAACTCCTGGAGAATAACAGTCAGCTGCTGGAACTGGATCTGGAGACCGAGGAGCTGATGACCAGCATAGAACAGATAGCTCAGGACAATCTGGCTAAACAGCAAGTTAGTAATACCATCATCAATCATCAATTATATAAAACTCTTTTGAAGCTGACAGAGAATCAATGCACAGCCTAAACCATAAGTCCTAGAGGTATGAAATTTGGTGGGTAGTATCCTTATACAGTGTAGGGGTGCACTAAGAAAGGAATTTTGAAAAGTCACTCTAAAGGGTCTATTTAGAACGCGAGCAACGCCGCGGGCGACGCCTAGTACTACTATAATATAGTATTGACTTGACAGGCATCATGGCTCGGTCGTTAGTAGCTCTGCCTTCCATGCTGTGGGTTGTGGGCTCCACCCCACAACCCACAGCACGGAAGGCAGAGCTGGGTGTCTGGGTGTAACTAAGGACCATAGGTATGTATTTACAAAAAAAAATGTATATAAGTATTCTATCAGCAATCTAGTTCCCCTAGAACATGTAGTTTGTGATTAATTATTTTTATTTTTATATTTTGTTTTAAAATTTTTTAGCTCGCTCTTGCTCTAATCTTAATAGCTTGTTGTCTGTCGCCTATAATTATTGTAACTCTTGCTTTTGTTATTGTTATATTCAGTGATTCGGTGTATATGATGTTGGGGACTCAAATAAATAAATAAAGTACAAGCTTAGTTTAGACTAGATGGCGTTCTGTGAATCATAAATATTTATTTATTTTCCCAGTGTGTGGACAGTATCAAGACTGAGGTGATTGACCGCATCTCCGGCATAGTTCAGCTCAAGATGGGGTATGAACAGCTAAGCAGACGACACCAACAGTTGGCGTCCCGACGTGAACCTCGAAGGATACGCGACTGCTTGCGCGCTGCAGCCTTAAAAGCCGATGAGGAAGCTGAGATACTCGCTGATAACTTCCTCACAGGTAAATAATACATTCTAATAACATCCTCATAGGTAAAGAATACATTCTGATAACTTCTTCAAGATTAAAGAATGTTAAGGAATACATTCTGATAACTTCCTCACAGGTAAAGAATACATTCTGATAACTTCCTCACAGGTAAAGAATACAGTCTGATAACTTTCACAGGAATTATTCTATCACTATGCATTAATAATGTATTAATATTATTTATTTTCAGGTAAAGTGTCAGTTGACGAGTTTGTAGCTCAGTTCGCGGAGAAACGAGCTCTGGGCCAAGCGCGGCGAGCTAGAGAAGAGAGATTAGCTCATCAGTTAGCTCAACTCGATAAGGCTACCACTTAGGCTCGTATTGTGCTTAAGAGAAATTGTTACTCAAGTATAGATTTTCACACAAAGATCAATGCTTGAGTCCGGATCAGTGCTTGAGCCGCAAATCAACATATAGGCCAGTTTGAAACATACTTATTAATACTAGGTGCCGCCCGCGACTTCGTTCGCGTCCCGTTGGATCCCGTTAATTTTTCGGGATAAAAAGTAGCCTATGAGTTAATCCAGGTCACGGACAATATATATTCCAAGTTTCATCCAAATCGGATCAGTAGTTTTTTACGCGGAAGAGTAACAAACATCCATCCATACTTACAAACTTTCGCGTTTATAATATAATATTAATATTAATTTTGTTAAGTGTCCGTGAATATTTATATTTTTTTTTTTAATAAATATAAATTTATAAATATCTATAGGATACTTCATCTCAAAGTATTGAGATTTGGGAATCAATGCTCCAAGGTCTGATGATGACCTGGATGAAGAGGATTTATGGAGATTTTCATGGTCTGAGATTTTGCATTTTTTGTATATTTTTTGTAAGTTATTTAAACATTTAAATTTACATTTATTTATTGCTTACAGTATGTTACTTAATTAAGGATACCTAGATCACAGTAGGTGGGTAAGTAAAGTAGGTATGTAGTCTATGTACTGAGTCTAATAGCGCGTGCACACTATGCCCGGCATGAATGCCGCGATTAATTCCGGAATTATTGCCACAGCAACATCGCCTTTATTCTCACCAAAGAGCTAGGGCATGAACATGGCGATGTTGCTGTGGCAATAATTCCGGAATTAATCGCGACAACAATTCGGGCAGCGGCATGGGCATGTGTTAACGCGGTGTAGGAATAAAGGCGACGTTGCTGTGGCAATAATTCCGGAATTAATCGCGGCATTCATGCCGGCAGCGGCAATTGCATAGTGTGAACGCGGTATAAGCGCTCGTGGCGTAGCTAGCTTAGTCAATCTTTACCGATTATCTAAGTTAAGCTTAAGCGACGTTCTGCGCGGTCACTATTTGGATGGGTGACCGTTAGAAGTCTAATGACGAACTAAAAACGATAGTAGGTATACAGTAGATAAAAAAAAGAAAAAGAAAAGAGTGAATAGGTGGATCATGGCTAAGCGTGCTCCACCCTAGGCTGCAGCTACACTTACCACCGCTGGCAGCCAAATGCTTAGCTATAGCTCATAAAAAAATAAAAATAAAAGATTAGGTACCACAACTGACTTACATTCTAATCCATACTTCCATACTAATATTATAAATGCGAAAGTAACTCTGTCTGTCTCGCTTTCACGCCCAAACTACTGAACCGATTTGAATGAAATTTGGTACACAGATAGTCTAGAGCCTGAGAAACGACATAGGCTACTTTTTAATGCGAAAAAAGGGTTGAAAGGGGGGGTGAAAGTTGTATCGGAAGTATCGTCATTTTTAGAGCTAGAAGTTTGAAACTTATTTTTTAGGCTGTTGGTTCGATATAAATAAATAATTCAAAGTTTGTATAAGTTTTACCCTATGCTACGCAAAGACACTATTCCACGCGGACGAAGTCGCGGGCACAGCTAGTATAAGATAAGTTATTTTATTGCTTATGTTAAATGATAACCTGTTGTTTGTTGATTTAAAAATAAAAAATAGTTATTCATACTAAAACCTTGTTACTTTATTACTCTTACCTCATACTTAGTTTTTTTAAACCCGGATCTAAAAAGTATTTACCTAAAACCTGTTTTTTTTTTCTTTTTTTTTCGAACGGACTAAAATGCTGATGTAATCGTCTGAGGATTGCTGACAGCGTTACAGGACTAATACCTATAACCGGTATTCGGTAGTATTACATGATCAAACTCCGTGATAACTTCGTTTGCGCGATCTAGGATAGTTCTCATGTAGCGAGATAGATGGCGCTACATACCTGCCATCGAAAAAAAATACTCTTCTGACTATGTAGTTATGTACAGTATCTATCGATAAAATAGTAACCGCCCATAAACTGTCTGTTATTTCGGTGACCTTGGTTACCAAAATAAACAGATTTACGAAAAAGGTTAAAATAATATGGTCAAATCTGGGGGCCTCAGCCCCCAAACGCGTTGTTTCTTGTGTCTTATTTTTAGGGCACACTTTAACCAAGACCTTGCCTAATTAGCAAAACCTAAATTGCAGGAACTAAACTATAGTTTGTGAGATGATCATTACAAGATGCAAAAATCGCAAGAACATCGGACCATGTCGTCATTGACCGATTAAGTTTTTACGTATATTTTATCGCATATCAAACGAATGAATCAGTGTTTCTGCGGGCGTAGCAGTGAATAGTCATCATTCATCAATTATAATTATCAGACAGATGTGAATTATCTACATAATTGTATAAAATTACAAACGAAAAGCGACGCGCAGCTGAAAATTAAAAATGGCGGGAAAGCCATTTTGTTTTTTATTTTTAATCGTACTTTGCACATGCTTCGTTAATAGTCTCAAGTTAAAACAAGTGTTGGTTCTCAGTCGTCACAACATAAGAACGCCGATCTCTGATCGTTTGCTAACCATGTCACCGAAACCCTGGCTCGAATGGAATCAATCGGCGGCGCAGTTGACTGAAAAGGGAGCTATGCTAGAACGGTATCAGGGTGAATATTTCTCAGAGTGGTTGCAACACCACGGTCTCATTCCTCAAGAGTGCCCTGATGAAGACTCTATCCATATTTACGCGAACACGAGACAGAGGACAAGAGATACAGCCAAAGCCTTCGTCGACGGTGCGTTTCGCAACTGCAACATTCCTGTTATATCAATAAATTCAACCGAAATGGATCCCATTTTCAATCCAATCATACACAACACAACAGAAGCTTTTAGAGACCAGGTTTACGCAGAAATGAATGAAAAGCTTAGAGACATTGATTTGAAGAATATCTACACACAATTAAATCGTATTTCGGATATTAAGAACTCGCAGATATGCAAGGAGAACTCATACTGTGATCTGGTGGCCGATAAAAATGACATTGTGTATAAAGTTGGTGAGGAACCGGATATAGCTGGACCGGTTTTCATCAGCGCAGCAATGGTAGATTCGTTTCTAATGGCTTATTGTGAAGGACATCCTCTAAAAGATATCGCGTGGGGTGAAATTGAAACTGAAAATGAACTGGAATTAATGGGTGAAGTTTTGAGAGAATATCAAAGTGTTAGGTTTAATCTGCGGGAGTCTGCTAAAGATTTCACAAAACCACTTCTGCAATACATGAAAGAAATTCTTAGCAGCAACAAGAAGTTCATAGTCTTAGTGGGTCATGATTCGAATTTGAACTCTGTATTTGGAGCATTAGGTGTCAAGGAGTTCAGTTTGCCCGGTCAACTGGAACTTTCGCCGATCGGCGCTAAATTAGTCTTCCAAAGATGGTCTGATGATAGTGATAATGATTTTCTGAAAGTGGAGTACGTTTACGAGTCATGGCCACAGATTAGAAACGCGGAAAAGTTGTCTATGGTGAATCCACCTAAAAACATAACGATATTTTTTAATAATATGACAGAAACAGATGGATATTACACGTGGACTGATTTTGAGACGCTGTTGCAGAATATTATCAAATAATGAACGACATACGGTGGCAAAACCTAAATTTAACATTTATATTATTTACTACTCATTACATCGTCGCTTCATACTTATTTTAGTAGGTAGATATGTACCCACATTGGAGCATAGACATAATAATAATGTACATCGCTGAAATGATTAATCATTTTAGTCTGCGAGTTTTTATTAAAAATAATAATTCGAAATACAAAACATTCCTTGTAAATGTGCTCATACGGTTTTGACAACTTCTGTCTGTCACTTCACTGTCACTGATGAGTGACTGATGTCACTGTCACTGTCAGCCACAAGCAAGCAGCTGTCTGTTTTTTGTTTATTTCATATTATTTTATGTTGATGGATTTTAGTTTTATTGCTGTAGTATTATGCTATTCTTTGTACTGTATGATTACCTAGGTACCTATTATTACGCTCAAATTGACAGTTTTTAATCATCTTGGTGTAGGTAGCTACGAACCTACTGTAGGTAAGTATTTTTTTTTTAATTTTTCAGACGATACAAACGTTATTATTATACACCTAAGTTCCTATAAACAAACTGATTACACAAAATGCCTTTCTATTCTCTTCAATGTCATGCCTCAGATTACCAAAGAGGTTTCAATATTCTCAGTGTCATGCCCATACAGTGGCGGTTATCAACTCACGTACTAAATACCAGTCTCAGCTTCCAGTGAACAATAAAATGGATATAAAACCTCTTTTCATTCTCAGTGCTATAATTTTAAATTCCGAACAACTGTGCCTCAAGCAAGTGGTTATTCTCAGCAGACATAATGTCCGAACTCCTTTGTCCCTGACTCTTTCGCAATCCAGCCCAAAGCGTTGGCCTACATGGAACGAGAAGCCAGGATATCTGACTTCTAAAGGTACATTACTGGAAGGTTACATGGGAGAGTATTTTTCATCATGGCTGCATAAAGAGAATTTGCTGTCTCAAGAATGTCCGGATGATAATGAATTTTATGCCTATGCTAACACAGCTCAAAGAACTCTGGCATCAGCGAGATCTTTTGTCGATAAAGCCTTCCCACTATGTAACGTGACTGTCTACCATGCAAAGAGCATCGATCCAATATTCAATGCCGTCATACACAACTCCTCCTCAGCTTTTATACACGAAGCACTGCATATAATGCAGAAAAAGATTAAGAATCTACATTTAAATAAGTCATTTGACGCTTTAGAAGATATTTTAGATTATACACAGTCAGAAAACTGTATAAAAGATCATGAATGCAGTTTATCCAAAGATATAAATATACCTAGCGTAAAAACAGGGACCAAACCTAATATTAATGGTCCGATTAAGATAAGCAAGTCAGCAATAGACTCATTTATAATGGAATATTACGAAGGAATTGAGATGAGTGACGTTGCTTGGGGCTTATTAAATACTGAAGAAAAATGGCAATCCATCTTAGATATATCTCATAGTTACCACAATATTATCTTTAATACCACTATCTTAGCCAAAGATATATCGAAACCCCTTCTAAAATATATGAAAAATATATTTTTAAACAAAAATGAACCTAAGGTATCTCTACTTATGGGTCATGATGCGAATTTGTATACAGTCCTGAACGCTATGGGATTTAAACCGTACAATTTGAGAGGTCAGCATGAGATCACACCGATTGGAGGAAAAATTGTATATCAGAAATGGTCGGATAATAATTCAAATGACTTTTTGAAAATCGAATATGTGTATCAAACATCGGAACAGATGAGAGAAGGTTTGAGGTTATCTTTGGAGAATCCACCTGTTTTTGAGAGGTTAGAACTTCAAGGCTGTACTGTTCAAGCTAATGGTTTATACTTGTGGACTGATTTTGAGAAGCTGTTAAAGAATTTAGTAGCTTAGCCGGAATACTGAAACGTCACTATGAGCGCCACCTAAAATTGCTCTGCCTCTGTTTGACATTACTCATTTGTAAGAGATGGCAATAATTTAAACGTGAACTTAATTTGAGTGGCGTTTGAGTATTTCGGCCATAGACTGCAACTCTTAAAATATGACAGGAAGAAAACCTTTAGCTGGAAACACTGTTGTTACTGCAAAAACAATTTGACAATGATTGAGGATTTTTGTGACAGTTCCTCGTGACTTGTGCCTTAATCACGAATAAATGTGACAATCGCAAACGTATCGTAACGCTAGCGTATCCGAAATACACTGCGCGGTGACACTACAACGGTTGGCAGTCGAGTTGGCATTGACGCGCAATATAACTCGAATAAGCTAACGCGGCGACTGTCAGATTTTTTCGTGATAGAGGTACAGACTGAGCCCTGAGTCTATGTCCGTGTTGTGTTTTCTTGCTATTTTTGGCATTCGGAAACGGATTCGCAAAGCGAACAATTTTGTATGAAAACCGGATAAGCGCCTCTAGCAGGAGATTTGGGAACTATCCGGTTTTCATACAAAATTGTTCGCTTTGCGAATCCGTTTCCGAATGCCAAAAATAGCAAGAAAACACAACACGGACATAGACTCAGGCTCTGTAGTCTAGAGTTTTGTTTTGTTGATCGAAACGCATATCAAGAAGCGACTTGCGAGATGTTTTGTACGAAAACCGATAAGCGCCTCTAGCGGGAGATTTGCAAACTACTTTTCTCTATACAAAAACTGCGAGTTTCTCGATTCTCGCTTGTCGCAAATCAACATAACAAAACTTAGACTACGGGCTCAGAGCCTAGAAGAAAGGGCGAGCGACGCCAACATAAAACAACAAAAAAACGGGCAAATATGATTTAGTCAATGATTTTTTACATCAAAGATCATTGGATTCAGTGTAGTCTGTATAATGAAAGTAGATACTGAAAAATCACGGTCAAAGTATCAAGGTGCGTTATTCCATGTCTCCCAATAAATAAATAAAAGCAAGCTCGTATGAGTTAGTGGCCAAGTTTTTAGGCCGCTTTAAGGCATCCGTCGTGGCTTAACGACTGCTAGAGCCGGGACCGACAGTTTAACGTGCCCTCCGAAGCACGGAAGCGCTCAGATGTAAATGCTACTAACGGTCACCTATCCAAATAGTGAACGCACAGAACGTTGCTTAACTTAGTTTATCGGTTAAGATTGGCTAAGTAAGCTACGCCACGAGCGCTTCATTATATAAATAAAAATATTCTTGGACATATCACAATAGGTACGCTCTTTAGTCCCAAACTAAGCAAAGCTTGTACTATGGTAACTAGATTGCTGATAAAATATTTATATAGGTACATTTTTTTTAAAATACATACTTATGATACACAGTATCACCCAGACACAGAGGAAACATCTATGTTTGCCACACACAAATGTTTGTCCTCAGTGGGGAGCGAACCCACGACCCACAGCACGGAAGGCAGAGGTACTACCGACTGAGCCTTGAACCTGTCAATAATTAATTTACGGGCTGCTTATATTTTTTTATTAAACTTATATTAATCTTAAATTTGCCGCGATTCTTCAGTATCTACTTTCACTAGACAGAAAATGTTAGGGCCCAAAAAACTAGTCATGTATACAAGCAACTGGGTTTTATTCGTTTTTTTCATTGTTATTTTATAAATTGTTATTTCTAGTCTTTGAAATAAATGAAATTCATGATCGGTTGTAATCATACCTACCTAAGTATCTACGAATGGGACACGTTTAGGCGAAAAGGTTAATATAAGTAGGTAAATTTGTTAATAAAGTTTTTTTAACCTTGTGTAGGTAGGTACCTACAAAAGGTTAAAAAAAACTTTGTGCCCTTATCATAGATTACTTTAAATGATGTACCTAACAATCTTTATCTATAAAAGAGATTATGTAAGAATCCACGTCTTTGCTTTCAATAAAATAAATCCGGAAAAAGGGCTTCCAAATGGTATAAGTTTCATTGAATTTGGCCCAGTAGTTAACTACTGGGCCAATTTAGTTTGTTAGTGGATCACGCCTTAAGGCGTGATCCACTAACAAACTAACAGATAATAGTACATTATGGTACTAGTGTGGTACATTGGTGATTACCGCCGAGGTGCCATTGAGCCGAGGACGGTAATCATCAATACACACGTGTATCATACGACGTTTTTCAACACACTTGTGAATAAAATAACTATAATTTCAACAGTGAAAACGAGTTGTGAAAAATGTTTCGCTATGGCGGGAAAAAATAATCAGTTTTCCTATGCGCGCGCATAGCAATCGGCCACAGACTAAAGGGATGAAGTTTTTTTTTTATTTTCCGCGCATAGGGTTTGCGTATATTCTGCCACGTACAAAATGGGGAATTTAAAGTTTTCTTTTATTACAGAGAACAAAAGTTATATTTGAGTGAAAGTTTTATTTATTAAACACGTACGAGTTAAAATTATCTATTTAAATAAGAAGTTGCATGAAATGAGCAAGCAATAGGAACATTAATTTATTTGTTTTATGGAACACGATCTTTTTTTTGAATAAAAACTTTTTTAATAACAAAGCAACTCAACCAATAAAATTAAAAAAAAAAACTATAACTCACTAGTGAGCAATGAAAAAGTCACAGTTTGATTATGGGTGTCATTCTGTGCCTAATTGCGGTGACCATAGAGCCACTTTATGAGCAAGTGTGTTGAAAACTAGATTTTCGGAATCAGAATCGTTTATTTAGTATTACGCACCAACACGATTTGATAATAAACAACATGACTGTTTTAATTGTTAAGTTATTGTGTGTTTCTACTAAAAACATTCACAACACAATCATTACAAACGATTTGTATTTACAATTAAGAAAATCCTTATAAAACAATCTGCATTCAAATTGTCAAACATGCACGACTGGCGAAACTCTCGAACTAGACTCGTGCTTTCGAAAAACGAACAATGTATGAAACGGGAGTCAAAATTTGAATCACGTTATATACAAAACGAGATTTCCAGTTTGTAGGTAATTTTGGAAGAATGGGAGTCCCGCTTCTTCTTACGAAGGAACTAGCTATTACATATTCTTTGGTTCGGTGGCTGGGGCTGCCACGAATTTACCAATGTCAGTGTTAATTAGCGTTTCCTTGTTTACTAAAAAACGTGACATTGGCGAAATTGCGGGCAACACTGCAAAGGCCATAGACAAGAATTGAATTGAATTGAACTAATCTTTTTTAACAAAAGGCGGAGATCTGAGTAAAGTCAAAAAGCTTCTTCTTTTATTTATGGCCTCTATCCGTCATTTCGAAGTCAAAAAGTTTTTATTCAATAAAATCTCACTGATCACTTTGATTGATTTATTGAGCACGTACGTACATTCAGTAGTTAAAATAAAAAACTGTGACTAATGCCAAACAAAAACGCAGTGGCAGATCAACAGATACACAGACGCCATAACAAGATGGCCGACCATGATTGGAAAGCCAACTTTGAAAAAGCGCGCGAATGTAAACTTGTACCCGTGTTGCTCCGCTACGCCGGCGCAGACTACATTAGCGCTTGCACCAATCAGCGTGCCGTTACCTGAAATACATAACAGGTTTTTTTTTTCATAGTAAAAAGTGAGGCTATTGCAAGTATTGAAAATACAAATGTCACAAATAACTTTAAATAATAAATAAATATTCATGGACATTTCACACAGCCCTCTCTAGTCGCAAACTAATACCGCGTTCACACTCAGCTCATGGCCCAGGGGGTCAATCGCGCTAAGTTATAACGGCTCACCGGTCACTGTTACTCCTACGCTACGGCCGATTTTCACTGTGAAAATCGACCTTATCGGCCATAACGTGGCAGTAACAGTGACCGGTGAGCCGTTACAACTTAGCGCGATTGACCCCCTGCCGGCATTATTGCCGCGGTTAATTCCGGAATTATTGCCATAGCAACATCGCCTTTATTTTTATTAGGGAGCAAGGGCATTTATTACTTCGAAAAATGCGTCTTTTTCAATGTTGTTTAGCGTATTTACAGGTCCAAATAATCACTTTATTTTGCATTATCGGGACCTGTAGGACTACTCTTGACCATCGCCGTTCCAAATTCGATCCGGATTTTGACAGATCTCGTGTCATTTTGTACTGAAAAATGACATTACTACTGTCAAATCCCGTGAATCCGGATTGAAAGGTGGTCGAAAGTAACCCACCTGAAATGCCCCAGCTTTTTAACCTACCACCAAGACAAGCTCCGAACAGCAAAGCCCACACCAGCGGTGGTAACGGTAGATCCAAGGCGGGGTTGGATCCGATGGCTACAACCACACGCACCATCATTGTCGTCAGCGGTATGTTGTCAACGAACGCCGATATCATTCCTGACACCTGCATAAAGAATTGGCGTTAACTGTTAGGGAAATGAGATCAGTGACCTGTAGAAACTTTAAATATCTGAAGAAAGTTGGTCATAGCTCCTAGGTATTTGATTTTTGAACTTAAGTGACCTTTGTAAAATTATGATATTGATGTCGAGGCTGGAGGTCAAGATCATTAGACATACATCTCGCATATCGTTTTATGGGCTAGAGAGAGACTCTAGGGGCCCTAAATCCTTAAACAAAGTTGGTCATAGTTCCTAGGTATTTTGATATTTGACCTTAAGTGACCTTTGTAAAATGTTGACCTTGACCTCTAGCCCATGAAACGATGTGCGAAGTATGACCTTTAGGGACTCTTAATCCCTAAAAAAGTTGGTCATAGCTCCTAAGTTTTTATATTTGACCTAAAGTGACCTTTGTAAAATGTTGACTTTGACCTCTAGCCCCTAAACCTGGTCAAAATGAGCGTGTTGCTCGCAACCAGTGATGCTCCCATTGCTGTGTTCCGGTTTAAAGGGCACGGGTGCCGGTGCTATTAGGTAGGTACCTACATGTCTCAGAGTCTAGAGTGATGGGCGCATACAGGTCCTGTCACGGTTTAATAGCGCTCGGCGAAAGTGAAGGGGTGCTTTGCGCAGCCCAACTTAACTGGTTTAAGATTCTTATTTCCAGAATAAACAAATTACATGAACTAAATTCGACTTCGGCCCATTCTCAGCGCTATTAAACCGTGCCGGCAAAAATTACCCAAAGAATCAACATCAGAGCCACGGGTAGGCGACTATTGACGTCCACTTGCAGAATAAGATGTTCCATCAGAGCGCCTACGTATACTATCAGACCGAGTTTTGATAGAGCCTGAAATATTAGGAAGGGTCATTAAAAAAACTGATTAGAACGAATGAATGAATGAATGAAAACACTTTATTGTACACCGCTAGTATTAGAGCTCTTTGTGAGAGCACGTCCGGGTTCAGTACTAGCACCGTACCTATTTCTGCCGCCAAGCAGCGATGCTTGCATTGCTGTGTTCCGGTTTGAAGGGTAAGGGCGCCGGTGTAATTACAGGCACATGAGACTTCAACATCTTTACGTCTCAGAGTGATGGACGCAGTGCATTGCCTTACAAGGCACGTTCTCATTGGACTTGCTCTGTGAGGTAATGCGTTGTTGTAGGCAGAAGTTACTACTTAACATCAGGTGAGCTATCAGCTTGTTCCATTACTATTATCATAAAAAAAAACACCTTACATCTAATAAACACGCTCCCGATTGGTATTGATTTGGATCATTTCGATACTCACTGAGAAAAAACATCCATGTTTGCCACAGACAGATGTTTGGGTGTTACTATGTACGTAATAAAAGTAAGTAGGTACCTATATTTACAAAAAAAATGTGGTGTGTATGTGTAGGTATAAGTATTCTATCAGCAATCTAGTTCACATATAATTGCTTAGGTAGTAGCGTGATTTGTGGTTTGGAACTAGATGGCGTTGTGTGATATGTCCAAGAATATATACCTCCACTAGCCGTCGCCCGCGGCGTTGCTCGCGTTCTACCCTTTAGAGTGTGACGTTTCAAAATTTCTTTCTTAGTGCACCTCTACACTATATAAGGATACTACCCTCCAAATGTCATACCTCTAGGACTTATAGTTTAGGCTGTGCGTTGATTCTAAGTCAGCTTCAAAAAAGTTTTATATATACCTCCATAAGTACAAAGAGTGCTGCGAAGAACAGAAGCGTGGACCATTCGACGCGATGCAGGATTGGCTCCAGATCCTCTCGATCAGCCAGGGTCAGCAGCAGGATGGCTCCCATTAACGCCGTCCAGCCTAGCGATATGCGATCTACAAATTGTAGATGAGGAGACATTTTGAATCTTGTGCATATCGTTTTAAGGATTGTTAAGCGACTTCGAAAAAGGAGGATGTTCTCAATTCGTTTGTACAACCGACTTAAATTTAATACGCCTTTATCATCAACTGATGATAATGATGATAGCAGTTCATTGGGACTGTTCTATTGATCGTAAACACCACAGAAAAGCAAAATATGCAATGTCGTGTACCTACGTGGATGACGTGTTTTTTCCAGTTACACTTATTTAACTGCCAAACACATACCTATTACTACCTATTAATCAGTTAGTAGATATCCTTATACATATAGTGTAGGGTTGCACAAAGAAAATAATTTTGAAAAGTCGCATCCAAAGGGTCTACAATTAGGATCAAAGATTTTAACCAAATAATGCGTATGCTGCTACCACGCGAGCAAAGCCGCGGGCGACACCTAGGGGACTTACTCAGTTCAGGTATGGAGTGTAGGAAGAACACAGTCACAACAAAAGCAATGGCTATTGAGCTTTTGATCAGCAGGACTTTGTGGCGGATCTTATACTGAAATATAAAAATTAAGTCCGTATTTACTGCCCAAACACAGCTTGCCGTTCTTGGGCAGGCGTCATGGCTCAGTCGGTAGTAGCTCTGCCTTCCGTGCTGTGGGTCGTGGGTTCGATCCCCACTGAGAACAAACATTTGTGTGTGGCAAAGATAGATGTTTGTTCTGTGTCTGGGTGTTACTATGTATTATAAGTATGTATTTACAAAAAAAAAAAAATTATGTGTGTATTCTATCAGCCATCTAGTTCCCATAGTACAAGCTTTGCTTAGTTTGGGACTAGAAGGCGTTGTGTTAAGTGTCCGTGAATATTTATTTATTTATTTAAATGCAACGTCAACTTTGTAGTATACGGTATACAACAAAGTTGACGTACCTAATCTATATTGTTGTATAGAGATTGAGCAGCGCCCCTAGCGGGTAGTTTACACAACTGATGATCTTCTTCTTCTTCTCTTCATTAATGGCCTCTGTCCGTCATTTCGACAGACAATTTTGCCAATGTCAAGTGATATAATTGTAATAGGTAATATAAGTCAAGTCAGTTGTCAAGTCGGCTGTCGTTTGTTTTGAAAAGAAAATGGTGGATTTTCTCTTCAAAACCTGAAACGATTTTTCACATTCATAAAAACCACTTTACACACATTTATTCCAATGGCTCACACTTTATGTTACGACCTAAGTATTATTGGTTAAAATACCACCAAAATTAAACAACAATACTCACAATAACACAAGAAAAACTATTAAAATAAAAGTGCTATGTGTCGTTTCAAAAAATGTCAAAACTCGTGTACCCCAAAACAGGTTACAAAACACACAAATTTGTCAGTTATTTACCTTTGCTTTCAATTCTGACAGCGTAGTTTGAAACGTATGCTTAGGACACGCCCTCTTGCTTGTCTCTTTGACCAGAGTTTGCAGTTTATCTTCTAACTTCTTGATTTTCCTCTCCAAACGCTCTCTTACTACGTGGACGTCCTGGGGGTAGGCAGAGAAGGTAGTTAAACCTTTTTTTTAGGAACAAAAGAGAACGTGCTATGGGAGGCATTGAACTGCGCGAGTTTGCTTCAGATGCTTTTGACATCAGTTTTGATTGTAAAATCAGCTTGTTTAGGCAAGCAAGTTCGTATCAGTTAGAAGTCAACTCTGGTGACGAAGTTTCTAGGCCGCCTTAAGGCCTCCGTCATGGCTTAACGCCTGTTAGAGCCGGGACAGTTTATCGTGCACGAAGCACGGAAGCGCTCAGATGTAAATGTAACGGTCACCCATCCAAATAGTGACCACGCAGAGCGTCGCTTAACATGACAATCGGTGAAGATTGACTAAGGGTCAATTTATACTAGCGCAGAGTCGAAGCGAATCGAAGAAACTTAACATAGCAAATTAAGCCTTATCTCCACAGAGTAATGGACATATTTACGAGCGCTTCAAAATACTTTAAGTACTTATCTATACTAATACTAGGTACCTGGCTGAGATGTGGTAGAGATTCGGCAGCGCGCCGCCATATTGTAATTTGACGAGTCAAATCTGAAATATTAAGTTTTTGTAAATACATACTTAGAACACACACAAAGGTATGGGTAAACTAATTATGCAGATATAGGTACTAAATACACTATCCTGATTCCAAAAATCGAGTTTGTCTGTTTGTTTGTTCGTGGATCATGCCTTAACCACCAATTTATATGTTTCTTTATGTGACTCAAAATAAACATTTTCTATTCTATTCAATTTCAACTTATACCATTCGAAACGTATACAAACTTATACTATTCGGAAGCCCTCTTTCCGGAAATCAAACACGTGGATTCTTAGATACAGCTTGAACTCTCTAAACCAAAACCTGCCATTTGCTACGAGGTTCATCGTATGATGGTTGACAGATATTTTGGTGAAAAGTTTTGCACGCGTACGAAGTCGCGGGTATCAGCTAGTATAATATAAAACTCCATTGAAGCTGATTGACAATCAACGCACAGCCTAAACTATAAGTCCTAGAGGTATGGCATTTGGAGCGTAGTATCCTGATATAGTGTATCTAAGGGTGCACTAAGAAAGGAATTTTGAAGAGTCGCACTTGTCTTAAGTGAGTCTTAAATTAGGATCAAAGATTTTGTGCTACCACGCGAGCAAAGCCGCGGGCTAGTAAGAATATATTACTATACACACTATCTTATAAGTTTCTTACCTATCTAGCTATATTAATAAGTAGGTAGGTACCTTGAATCTCCCGAGGAACAGCTAGTCTTAACCGGTTGGTATCTCTAAAGAGATATTTGATCTGTAGAGATGTTTGAAGGAACACCAACACTATGCCGAGCGACATGTGCGCTGTGAAGTCTGTAAAGTTGATGCCCTGAAATTAACAAGGTTATAATTTATAATTGATCGAGTGAGCGAAGCGAACGAGTTCTTAGTGACAACTTGGACAAAAATGCTTTGTATGTTTGTATGTTTGTTCGACGAGATCTTTTAAACCGCTCATCCGATCTTAATAAAATTTGGTAGGTATACGGATAGTACTCTTAAGTTTTACTGGTTTGTTAAATGAAGTAAATCGGTCCAGGGGTCGTGAAGTTATGAGGTTCCAAAGGCAGTAAAAAAAAAAGTCGTACAATAATTTCAAGTGGGGTGTCATATGATAGGGTTTTGTTTAGACATTCGAAAACCGTTTTTATTTTGATTCTAGGTCTTATAGTTTTTGAGTTGTTGTAAAAATTATAAAATTGGCAAACCCAGTATAACGTGAGCTACCATTTCTTAGAGTTTCAATGATTTTGTAGTTCAAGTAAGACTGGTACATAGCTAGACGGCAATTTCGAAGCTATTTGCAAAGTTTATTACAACCATTGGTCAATAAAAATTGTTTGGGTTTTATTAATTAACCTCCGACCATCACGAGATCTCAGTTCGGGGCGAACTACTAGTACTCTTTATTTTAATCCTCTTCTATGCCTTAAAGGTTTGCTGGAAGAAAAGTCTTATAAGGATTAAGCTCACCTTTGTACACATCTATGTGTGTTAATTCGTCCTAGACACCTACCTTTAGTTTTCACTTGTTTGCTCATATTTTTCTGTGTGCAATAAAGAATTTAAGAAGTAAATATATAAAATAAATATTCACGGACACTTAACACAACGCCTTCTAGTCCCAAACTAAGCAAAGCTTGTACGATGGAAACTAGATGGCTGATAGAATACATACATACATTTTTTTCTGTAAATACATACTTATAATACTTAGAAACACCCAGACACGGAACAAACATCTATGTTTACAACACACTTATGTTTGTTCTCGGTGGGGATCGAACCCACGACCCACAGCACGTAAGGCAGAGCTACTACCGACTGAGCCATGACGCATGTCAGTGTTTGTTAAATAAAAAAGGAGGGTCTTACCGCCTGCGCCACAGCTTTGTTAGAGACCACGACGACGTTGGGCGGGTCGCCGACAGGTGTCGCCGCGCCTCCTATATTGCTATAAATCGCCATGAACATCAAGATAGGCACCGGGTCCAGTTCCATCACTTCGCAGAGCCTGAAAAATACGTTGCATATTCACATTTACCGCTGAAGCACTGATCCGGACTCAGATCAGCCAAGTGAACAGAGCCCCGATTCTGTGCAATTGTTTTGACTTTCGACTCGAGTATAGCATACGCAAACGCATTCGCAAAGGGAGTAATTTTGTATGAAAACCGGATAAGCGCCTCTAGCGGGAGATTTGGGAAGTGTGAAATTCCCAACAAAATTTTTCGCTTTGCGAATGCGTTTGCGTGTGCTATACTCGAGTCGAAAGTCAAAATAAATGCACAGACTCGGGGCTCAGGTCCCTAATCGTATTTACTGCTCAAGCACTGATCCGGACGCAGATCAGCCAAGTAGCTAAAGATTCAGAGCCCCGAGTCTGTGCATTTGTTTTGACATTCGACTCGAGTAAAGCACACGCAAACGCATTCGCCCTATGTGTAAATGCGAAACATGATTAAGCTTGATCAGCACTCAGTAGGAGATAGGTTCTCAAATAGCGACCAGAGGACCTAGTATAGGTACCATTTCTGGTCTGTAAATCTGATGTAAAACGTCTGACGCCCAGCTCACCAGTGTGCACTGATTTGTATGGAGACACTGAGCGGATTATTTGAGACGCTTAATGTCTCCATACAAATCAGCGCCCACTGGTGTGCTGGGCGTCAGACGTTTTACACCAGATTTACACACCAAACCTCGTACTAGGCCCTCTGTAACCGAAAGACCAAGCGGACCCATTATTTTAAATATTCTATCAAGGTGTTACTAACCTTATAGTAACAGGAGACATCAATAGAACTGTCGTCACGTTGTCCAAGAATGTCGACAAAATGGCGGTTATCGCGCACAGCAGATAGATTAGCGGCCATAACTTCCCTTTTGTTACCTGGAAAATGTTGACAGCTAAGAGGAGCGGTACGAAGGCCAAGACAAGTGTAATGATAGTGTAAATCAAATCTTTAGTTCCCCATTTATTTTATTTATTTGGCGTCATGGCTCAGTCGGTAGTAGCTCTGCCTTCCGTGCTGTGGGTCGTGGGTTCGATCCCCACCGAGAACAAACATTTTGTGTGTTGTAAACATAGATGTTTGTTCTGTGTCTGGGTGTTTCTATGTATTATAAGTATGTATTTACAAAAAAAAAACAATGTATGTGTGTATTCTATCAGCCATCTAGTTTCCATCGTACAAGCTTTGCTTAGTTTGGGACTAGAAGGCGTTGTGTTAAGTGTCCGTGAATATTATTATTATTATTATTATTTACTAGCTGTGCCCCGCGACTTCGTCCGCGTGGAATAGTATACTGATCCGGACTCAATGCATAGATTTTATTATCAAAATCTCTAACTACTCAAATCTACGCTTAGGAGTCGCGTGAGTAACGATTTCTTTATCATATGTACGTGTCTGATTTTTTTTTTCACGACAGT
The DNA here is from genome assembly GCA_918843925.1 of Eulithis prunata. Classification (NCBI taxonomy): domain Eukaryota; kingdom Metazoa; phylum Arthropoda; class Insecta; order Lepidoptera; family Geometridae; genus Eulithis; species Eulithis prunata. The sequence continues at coordinate 1,244,255 of OU974035.1, forward strand.
TTTCTTAAAATAATGAAACTTTTCGTTCAGAAATTTAATTCCCATACATTTTGGTTTATTTTCTATTCTTTAGCGATTGTGGAATGTCAAACTGGCTAAGACCCAAAACCCTAGGTCATATATTATATAAAATAGGCCTTTACATCTATTGAATATGATTTATACAGCGTCAGGAGGCAACCTATGCCTACACTTAACGGGACACTGTAGTGCCTGGGACAATGTTTTAGGTGATACAAACCTCAAAAGTAAACACAGCGAGGAAATCAAAGATGCCAGTCTCCGCCATAATAGCCACTAGTATCATCATGCTGAAGAGCAACAACAGTGTTTCCTCATCCAGCCAGGATATAACTTCAGGCACTGAAGGTCGTTCTCCAGCGAGAGCCAACGCGGCCAACGACATGGTAGATATCGTGACGGCAGCCATTGTTCTGTTGATGATCTGGAATCATTATTAGGAAAACCATAGAAACTTATACCATGTGCCAGGAGTCTAAGCCCGCTCTATAGGGTTTGCTAGATGTCTCTTGTTAAAGAGTATTTTTTTGTCTGTGCAGCATAGATGGTTTCTAGACGGATGGAGCGGGACTTGTCTATGACTGGCATAGAGATACAGAGACTGTTCGAAACCGTAATCTATAAGAGGCTTCTTCAAGCCTTGGTCTCGCGATTGTAACGCACAACGCTGCAGTGTGCGGCACAACGCAGAGTACCGCGTTTGCTCCTCGCCGCTGACGCAGACTGCGACGTAACAAGAGACCATACTAGACGTTTTCCATACAATATTGTGCCCGGCGCTGCATGCTGCGTACCGCTGCGTTGTGCGTTACGATTGTTTGGAACAATGTGATATTTTTACTGAACCTTTGCATTGTTATTGTCTCGACCCTGAAGCTCTGCAATTTCACTTACATTTAGTTATATTATATCTTCAAAAATGATGAAATGTGCGAGCGAGAACGTTGTCTGCCTTTACCCTACGCCTTAATTAAAATCTATTTCAATATTCAGTTTGCGATCGTAAATGCGAGTAGCTACGTAACTTACCTCAAAAATAATTAACACATACAACCCACACAGTAACACACACGCGTAAACCACCCCGACAGCGACATCTATCGGCGACAGCGTGTACTTCATTACAAACGCAATGGTTTGAGTCGAGTTTGAACGCATTTGGAGCGCGTAGTGAGAAAGGCTTGGGTCTGGGAGCTTGAGGATTGTTGATAATTGTTCTTTTGAGGGTTCGTCTAGGTAAAGCAACCAGGGTTTTGATTTCTGTAATATAAATTATTTAGGAAGTAATACTTGTAAATTAATCTGTACTTAATCTTTTGTAGTTCATCTTTTGACCTTCTGAACCGAAAAAAGTTGTCTTATTTATTTTTAAATCTACTTTGAAAAAGGAGGTCCTTATATTTTTGTACTATAGCTAGGTAAAAAGTATTTTTGAAATGCATAGGGCGAGTATGTACCTAGTACGAGATTTGGTGTTTAAAACACTGAGCGGATTCTTTGAGAAGCTTGGTCTACACCAAGCCCGTACTCCCATGTCGATTCGAGCTTCTTAAAGAATCCGCTCAGTGTCTCCATACAAATCAGCGCCCCCTGGTGTGCTGGGCGTCAGACGTTTCACACACACACTATACACTGAAAATTCGTACTAGACTCTGGTCCAATTTTGATTGAGCTTTCATTAGTCTGAAAGCAAACTTACCACAGAAAACTCATCCGTGAAGCCTTCGAGCCACACTTCAATTTTGGGTATTGCGTCTAAGGCACTAGAGTTGAGTTTTATCTGACCATTCTCCGATAAGAAAGGTCCTGACATTTTGAGAGCTATTGAAGATATATCACTTTCTTGAAGAGTGAAGTCTGGAAAAAATACAATAGAATAATGTAAGTCCCAAGCTATGTAGAAGTTCCAAAGTCTACAAATATATTCTTGGCCATATCACAACGCCCTCTAGTCCCAAACTACGCCAAGCTTGTACTATGGGAACTAGATTGCTGATTTATCTAATTTTTTTTTATAAATACATAGGTACTTACAATACCTACCTACATAGTAACACCCAGACACAGAACAAACATCTATGTTTGCCACACACAAATGTTTGTTCTCAGTGGGGATCGAACCCACGACTCACTAGGTCTACTACCGACTGAGCCATGACGCCTGTCATATATGCTTAATAGCAAATAATTTTTTGTACAATATCAATACCCTATGTCATTTTTTCGGAGAAAGATTACCGCCAAAGTTTTTGAAATCCATTAAAATAGCTTCATGGACAAAAAGTGAAAACCAAAAAAGACTTGGCAAAAGGACAAGCCTCCAGTGCCAGAACAAAAAAAAAAAATCTTCATGGTGCAGAAATCGATTAATTCATGAACTTACTCTTCGCCTCCCCTCTCTCCAAAGAGGTTATAATCTCAACTTCATCCTTTTCGTTGTACATCAAGAATATTGCGGTGAAGAACGTCCAGCAACCTAGTAATACTGTCATTTTGATATTATATTTTGCTTGTGATATCTGAAAAAAATCCACCATTTTCTTTTCAAAACAAACGACAGCCGGACTTGACTTGACATTGGCAAAATTGTCTGTCGAAATGACGGACACAGGCCATTATTGAAGAGAAGAAGAAGAAGAAGAAAAAAACTAACGTAGTGGGAGAGCATGTATCTATTTGTATTTATTGAACTACTATATAGGTTAGGTACCTACATTGAATTAATATTTTTCATAGCTACAGCGTAAAAATATTTAACTAGTTACATAATCGACAATATTTTTAATAAATAATATATTTTTCAACCTACTTTTCAAAGAGGTTACTTGAGGAGCTTACTATATTATATAGCCATTCTCTCTAATTCAATTAAAACAATAAAAATGCTAGGTTTTTATATATAACTAGCCGTCGCTCGCGGCGTTGCTCGCGTTCTAGACCCTTTAGAGTGCGACTTTTCAAAATTCATTTCTTAGTGCACCCCTACACTATATAAGGATACTACCCTCCATTTCATACCCCTACGACTTATGGTTTAGGCTGTGCGTTGATTGTCAGTCAGCTTCAAAAGAGTTTTATATAAAATATATATACATATATAGGTATTGTATATTATAATATATTTATGTACTATTTTCTTGTTTCTTTAAAATGATCTTACCTTTTTTACATTCTTGATTATTGAAGAGTTTCGAATATTAGGGCTGAAAAATTCAATAGAATATTTTATTATGAATAAAATGTGTAGAGACGTAAGTAGGTAAATAAAAAAATCTGTTGAGTGCGTATTTTATGTCGATTCCTTAAAAAAATACAATTTAGGCTCAAATTATGCTGACTATGACTAATAAACAAATCTAGAGTCAAGCTATTGATTATTATTTACATACCTACCTACTATCTCAATAACTCGAGCATACATTTTTGTGACATAGCTTTTTGTAAATCCCTACTCAAATCGCGCTTCAATATGAGTTTTTTGTAAATACGGCCCCCTTTGGTCCGTAACTGCAAGCACTACGGACTCACGCATAGATTTTTCGACAGTTTTGCATGAGAATCTCTACTCAAATCTATTCTTGAGTACCGATTTCTGTGTCAGAATACTGAACAAAGAATATGTAATACGTAGTTCCTACGTAAGAAGAAGCGGGACTCCCATTCTACCAAAATTACACACTGAAAATCTCGTTTTGTATGAAATGTGATTCAAATTTTGATTCCCGTTTCATACATTGTTCGTTTTTCGAAAGCACGAGTCTAGTTCGAGAGTTTCGCCAGTGATACTGAATACTAGCCTCTAGCTTTTCTAAATATGAACTCTTTTCAATTTAGAAAGAGACTCACCTTTCGCCATCTCTTTCTTGTATCAGCTCTTCGATGACGTCATGGGTTCCGTTTACATCTCCAGGCTTTTGGAGAAGTGGTATGGCAGGGGCTGAGTGCACTGCGTGTAATTTTGAAGGTTTTTTTGGCACCTGTGTGGGTCTGCCTGTGAAAAGTCCGATTTTTAAGTCCGTATTTGTATTTACTGCTCAAGCACTTATCCGGACTCAAGGCTAGGTACTCTGATAAAGAGCATTTGTAATCCTACTAATATTATAAACGCGAAAGTTTGTAAGTATGGATGGATGGATGTTTGTTACTCTTTCACGTAAAAACTACTGATCCGATTCGGATGAAACTTGGAATATATATTGTCCGTGACCTGGATTAACACATAGGCTACTTTTAATCCCGAAAAATTAACGGGATCCAACGGGACGCGAACGAAGTCGCGGGAGGCACCTAGTTGCTTATAACTATTTATTGTAATCGAATTGTAAAGTATTGTAGGTTACCTACCTACCGTGAATTGTTACTAACATTATGCCCATGCCGCTGCCGGCATTATTGCCGCGGACTTATTGCCACAGCAACATCGCCTTTATTCTCATTAGAGAGCAAGGGCATGAACTTGGGCCGGGAGCCGGGACAGAGGCATGTTCGTGTTCACACTATGCTCATGCAGACTTCCCTGTCCAAGTCCCTGCCGACTGCGGCATAGTGTGATGTGAACGCAACATAAAAATATTGAAACCTCGTAATTTGAGCCTACTCCTTCCATATTAGGTACCTACCTAATTGGACTTGGTAAACTATAGTTATTTGTTATACAAGAGTGCAAAGTTGCTTTTTAACCGCGTGTTCAATTTTGATGACCGACCAATCGAAGGATTCTAAAATTGAATCACGAGCGCAGCGAGTGATTCAAAATTAGAATCCTGAGCGAGGAGGGAATCAAAAGTGAGTTAGCGAGGGAATCAAAAGAGCACGAGGTGAAAAATCTTTGCACTCGAGTGCAACACGTAACTTTTCATTCCACCTCAGCGAGGAAATGACTAAATGCAAAAAAAGCAAATTGAAAAAAGAACACCAAGAAGGTTCCGAGTCTGAGTTTTTAACAAATTAAAAAAAAGTTGTATGATATATTTGGCACCATAGAGGTAGCAGTAAATAGGTTTAATGTTTTTTTTAATTCACAAACTTAGTGCACACGATGTTCTAAATTCAATTTACTTTATCCTCTAGAGAATAAAAACGGCTTTTCCACTCAGATATTGAAGATTAAAAATACTCTTTCCGAGATGGTGGGATGAAAATTAATTTTTCACATACCTATTAGGATGTTGACATTCCATACCAAATTGGATATCATATTCACACTCCATAGTAGGAACGATCTAAAAATTCCATTATGATTTTTCTAAATAATGTATTTGTACCTATACCTATACATAGGTATACCTATGTAAGTATAGTCAGCATAAGTAAGATGTATACAAAAACTTTTTACAACTTTTATAAACAATTTTTAAAAACATGTTATTTGCCTACGGTTCTCAAAATTGGGGCGCCACAAACATAGGTACCTACTATTTTACAAAATTCTGAGCCCAAGTCTTGTTGATTGTCGAAAAGTGAGAATCGAGAAACTCTCATCTAGAGGCGCTTTGGTTTTCATGCTTTTCGATATTCAATTCGATCAACAAAAACTCGAGACTACGTGCTCAAGAGCCCGTAGGTAGATTATTACATATTCAAAGATGTGTTAAGTATGATAAAAGATTTCATCATCATCAATTGTATCATGATAGACAGGTACATTTTTATGAAATCTTTTATCGTACCGTGCTTAACATTATTTAGGTACCTAACATATCTTTGAAAATTTCGATTTGGTTAAGGATTTGGTAGAAATCTTGTTGATATCAGCTGATATTTTTTTCATAAGTATTTATTTACTTTTAGCGGGCCGGTCATGTTTGCCGCAGAACCGACAATCGTTGGAGCAAACTAATACTCGAGCGGAGACCGCGTTTAGGCAAGCGTAGTGTAGGACGCCCTCCGGCTAGGTGGGGTGACGATCTGAGACATGTAGCTGGCAAACACTGGATGAGAAGAGACGAAGACCGGGCTCAATGGCGCGTATTGGGAGAGACCTACGTCCAGCAGTGGACCGATATAGGTTGATGATGATGATGATGATGATTTATTTTTAATATGAAAGCAATAAAGAACTTGAACTATTTATATTGATTGGTACTTTAACCCCCCTCAAGTTTTCGAGAGTGATCTGCACTGTAGGTACTACTAGGTGCCGCCCGCGACTTCGTTCGCGTCCCGTTGGATCCCGTAATTTTTTCGGGATAAAAAGTAGCCTATGTGTTAATCCAAGTCACGGACAATATATATTCCAAGTTTCATCCAAATCGGATCAGTAGTTTTTACGTGAAAGAGTAACAAACATCCATGCATACTCACAAACTTTCGCGTTTATAATATTAGTAGGATGTTATAGATACTGTGTTATGTTGCTGAGTGTACCTAAACCTATTATGGTTTTTACCATGTTCTTCTTCATATTTTTCCTTGAAAGGTGCAAGTTCCGGGTCATTCTTGACTTCTTCGGGGAGGTCCATCCATAGTTGGAGGTTATCAGCTGTCAAATTACATGACACCTAAAAAAAACAGTGCATAGGTAAATTTACGCACCAAAACTCGTACTAAGCCACCAGCTCAAGCGTGACTCGCTACTGAAGCTTCTTCTTCTTCTTCTTCTTTTCTACCTATATGGCATCTGTCCGTCATTTGGACAGACAATTTTGCCAGTGTCAAGGGATAAAGTGATAATTTGAAATAATATAAGTCACGTCAAGTCATCGTCGAGTCGACTGTCGTTTGTTTTGAAGAGAAAATGGTGGATATTTATTTTCAAAACTTGGAGACGAATTTTCACCTTCAGAGACACCACTTACCTACACATTTATTCCAATGGCTCACACTTTATGTTACGACCTAAGTATTATCGGTTAAAATTCCACCAAAATTAAACAATAATACTCACAATAACACAAGAAAAACTATTAAAATAAAAGTGCTATGTGTCGTTTCAAAAAATGTCAAAACTCGTGTCCCTACACAAGCATCGGTATTAATTAGGACACTTTTTGACACCTCTATGAAAATGTGACAAATAATTATGTTTGAGTTTTTTTGAACATTTGACATTCGAGCATTCAGATTATTTATGTACGTCCATAGCCTATATACTTCAGTAGGTAGGGTATTTGTTTTGGATTGTTCCTGCCTACACGTATTTTTGAAGCATTTCACTTTTGCGCACCAAAAAGTTGCGCACCAAGATATCCTACGCTATGCCACTTTTGTGCACCAATCGATTTTAAGCTTGGTGCGCAGAGGTTTTGGTAGTATAAGGTGCCTTCTGGTAAGATCGGCGTAATAGTAAGTCCGGATGCCAAGCAATTCTGCGATATTTTTATATGATAATTGCTTAGTTACGTGATTTATCCGGACTTAATATTACGCCGATCGTACAAGAAGGCACTATATATTGTTACCGGAAAATTTCTTAATCTTTGGTTGGAATTTTCATTTTATCTCTAATTTTTTCAATTTCATGAATTTGATCTTACCAGGGAGTAACTACTCCTATGGATCTCATTATCAGGCTTCTTTTTGGCCACCCCTGTCCATTCCTTGAAACTCTGCCAGGCCATTTTAGGTCATGTTTCTGTCAACCTGTAAATACAAAAAAACAACCATTTATTTGACAGATTCTATGATGTATATTCCGTAGTGATTAAACCCATCCAAAAATACTTAAACTCAAGCAAAATTACATTACATGCTTACACTCAAAGATTCATAAAATAATTACTTTATTTTGCGTTTTCGTGACTGCTACTGCTTAATAGTTTATGACAAAAGTTATAAATAGGTAACAAAATAATTCAAAAAATTAACTAAATGTATGCAAATTGCAAATTGGTACTTGAAAAGCCCCAACGCCTTTCGATTAACTTTTCATCGCGAATCAACAATAATTCAGATTAGGCACGGATTTTGATGTTTTTACTTTTTTTTTTAGTTTTTAGTGCACGTTCTGTGCAAAAACACTAGTTATGATACGGCCTTCAGCAAATAACGCGTACAAAGTCTAATTTTCCACTAGCTTATACTAACACTAAGTCCTATGTACTGTGGGGGTTAGTACGAACAAATCTCGCGTAAATCTAACATATTCGAGTCGTATTGCGCGTCGACGTCAGCTCGACTGCCGAACGTTGTAGTGTCACCGCGCAGTGTATTTCCGATACGCTACCCATCAGGCTTTTTGCACAATATAAGACACGAACACAAGACAAGATTTTTTTTGTATGGCGCGTGTCTTATCCTACATAAGTAAAATATCTTGTAATATGTATGGTCTTATATCAACAATCAAGCGACTGAATGTCTTATCAATATTTCTCATAAGACACAATAAAAATATAACTAGCCGTCGCCCGCGAAGTTGCTCGCGTTCTAGACTCTTTAGAGTGTGACTTTCCAAAATACTTTTCTTAGTGCACCCCTACACTATATAAGGATACTACCCTCCAAATGTCATACCTCTACAACTTATAGTTTAGGCTGTGCGTTGATTCTCAGTCAGCTTGAAAAGAGTTTTAAATATATTTAGAAGAAGAAGATGTGCAAAGTGCCTTACGATACGTTTACGACTGTCACATTTATTCGTGATTAGGACTCTAACCTTGTGATATCGCTAACTAGCGTGTCTCTATAGCGTACCTAGTAACTACCTAGAATCTAGGTAGTTACTAGGTAATCTAGGTCCTAGATTATGGAATCAATGTGCTATGTATTATGACCAAAGAATATGTAATACGTAGTTCCTACGTAAGAAGAAGCGGGACTCCCATTCTACCAAAATTACACACTGAAAATTTCGTTTTGTACGAAACGTGATAATCTTTAGATAACTTTGGTAAAGATTATGCATTAAAATTTAAAAATAATCTAAATTATATTTGAATAGGTATGTATCTGGTGTCACGGAATAACTAGGTAGTAACCTACCTACCTGCCTACCGGTAGGTACTTTTACCGCGAAATTCAATCGTACCTACTTTAGTAAAGTTCAAAAACATAAGTAATTGAAAAAAAAAAACAAAACATTTTATTCTTTCCACATTGAAATAACATATTTTTACAATTTAGCATTACTGGCATTACTCAAATCCTTGAAAACTTAAATACCAGTACCTAGCTAATAAGTTAAAACTTTTAACTTCTTAACGGTTAACTTATTTTTAAATGTTTAACTTATTAAGTTACCACATTGTAGAGTTTTACGAATATTGTAAAATGATAACCAAAATGTGTGTGAACAAACAATATAATTAACGCGAATGAAGTCGTGGGCAGAAACTAGCTATTTAATAAGGACATAATGACAGACCTAGTAATGTACCTACTTGTTGATAAGAGACATATAAGAGACGACGAATGTAAAGTATATAGGGATGACCTAGGTATATTACCTACATACCTAATAATACTACTTTAACCGTAACCAACACGTTAGTTTGATTAGACCTCTTTCCTGCCTCCAAAATTAAAAACAAACTTATCTAAATGTCACTGTCACTTCACAGAATCGATGGTTTTCGCGCGAAAGAATCGATGACCAATAATCGTTTTAAAATCGATGAATAAAATGACGCTACGCGCAGATACGTGTTCAGCCGAACAAGAACGCGACTCAACTGTTTGTTGACATTGAAAATATTTATTTTTAGCAGCATTGCTTTATGCCATTGACGAAGCTTTATGATTATATCTTGGCAACAGATTATAAAACTAGTGTTGCCATGCTGTGTTCAGTGTTATTACTGTCATATATAAATAATAGTTTTTGGTAAATAAGTATGTATTACGATTATTTACGATTATGTCTAGTAAAAAGTTTAACGGGTATATTCATATTAGTCTTTTAGAGCTGAGCTAACTAAAATTATTGTTAAATCTGTTGTCATCTCTTTTCGTTCTTCTTCTTCTTCTTCTCTTCAATAATGGCCTGTGCCCGTCATTTCGACAGACAATTTTGCCAATGTCAAGTGTTAAAATTGTAATAAATAAGTCAAGTCAAGTCATTTGTCAAGTCGGCTGTCGTTTGTTTTGAAAAGAAAATGGTGGATTTTCTCTTCAAAACCTAACACGAATTTTCACATTCAGAAAAACCACTTTACACACATTTTATTCCAATAGCTCACACTTTATGTTACGACCTAAGTATTATTGGTTAAAATTCCACCAAAATTAAACAACAATACTCACAATAACACAAGAAAAACTATTAAAATAAAAGTGCTATGTGTCGTTTCAAAAAATGTCAAAACTCGTGTCTCATCTCTTTTCGTTGTCATTGTAAGCGATAATGACAGAGTATTTTATAAAGCAACGTTAAAATGACAGTCGAGAATAAAGGGGCACATATTTTCATAGAATTATTTCTAGGTACTAGAAGAACTACCTACCTAAGTACTAATTATAGGTTATAATGTGTGGATTTATAATAACTATAAAATTCAAATACAGCTCATTAAAATCAACATTCTTTATTCATTTTTATTTAAAATTAACGTTTACGTAATTTAATAGATTCATTTGTATTCTTACATAACCTTAAAAACTTAAAATTAGGTACTTATGTAAATAAATATTTTTTTTATATTAATATTGTGATTTTTACGTGCGTCGACAGAAATAGGTGCTAAACGAAACTGCGATTTCCAATCCAAAGGATATGTAATACGTAGTTCCTACGTAAGAAGAAGCGGGACTCCCATTCTACCAAAATTACACACTGAAAATCTCGTTTTGTATGAAACGTGATTCAAATATTGACCCCCGTTTCATACATTGTTCGTTTTTCGAAAGCACGAGTCTAGTTCGAGAGGTTCGCCAGTCTGTTCCAAACAACCAGCATGCTTTAATGCTTAGTCTGTACGTTTGACGTTTACTACAAAGTCACGTAAACTATAATGTTGTATGTAGAATCATAAGTTGTGTAAACTACCCGCTAGGGGCGCTGCTCAATCTCTATACAACAATATACGTTTACGTCAACTTTGTAGACTTTGTAGTTTAATAATAATAATAATAAAACCTTTTTTATTTCCTTATTAATACATATAAACAGAATAAGATATTTAATTATTATTTTTATCGCTAATTATTATATATCCAATGGAAACTTTGTAATATAAAATGAACAAGCTAATCGTAAGTATGCAGACCAAAATCGGAGTTTCGAACCAAAAACCTACTACACAATATACAATAAGTATATTAGGTTTATTGTGTAGGTAGGTAGGTACATTTTTTTTAATTTTAACTCTCGTATAGCTACTTACTACAGCGGCTACGTAAGTACATTTTTGTGTAGAGTCTGTGCTATGATAATGTGGTGCACTACGTATGCTACGGCGTAGTAAGCTACGGCGTAGTAAGCTATAGCGTAGTAAGCTACGGCGTAGTACGCTACGGCGTAGTACGCTACGGCGTAGTAAGCTACGGCGTAGTAAGCTACGGCGTAGTAAGCTACGGTGTAGTAAGCTACGCCGTAGTACGCTATGGTGTAGTAAGCTACGGCGTAGTAATCTCTATGTAGCTCAAACGACATAAAAAAATGCATAATAAAAAACACGCATTATTTGTCGCTCTACAAGATAAGAAAATAAATTGTTTCTTCCTACAAGTACTTACCAATAATACTAGGTCAAGATGTATTAAACAAAACTTATATTATTATACAAAAGTGTAGGTAAGTAAATAAATAGTTTTTTTTTATGATAAAAGAAATGATACAAGCTGATAGCTCACCTGATGTTAAGTAGTAACTTCTGCCTATAACAACGCATTACCTCACAGAGCAAGTCCAATGAGAACGTGCCTTGTAAGGCAATGCACTGCGTCCATCACTCTGAGACGTAAAGATGTTGAAGTCTCATGTGCGTGTAATTACACCGGCGCCCTTACCCTTCAAACCGGAACACAGCAATGCGAGCATCGCTGCTTGGCGGCAGGAATAGGTACGGTGCTAGTACTGAACCCGGACGAGCTCTCACAAAGAGCTCTACTACTACTACTAAAATAAAATGTTTCTTAAAAAAAACCAATTCTAAAACTAAATAAAGCAATGGTGTCTTATAATAAAACTAGCTGATACCCGCAACTTCGTACGCGTGCGAAACTTTCCACCAAAATATCTGTTAACCAGCATACGATGAACCTCGTGCCAAAGGCGGCTTTTGGTTTAGAGAGTTCAAGCTGTATCTAAGAATCCACGTCTTTGATTTCAATAAAATATAGCCTATGTTTCAATCCGGAAAAAGGGCTTCTGAATGGTATAAGTTTCGTTGAAATTGGTCCAGTAGTTAAAGCGTGATCCGCGAACAAACAAACAGATAAACTCGATTTTCCGAATCAGAATCGTTTATTTAGTAGATCTGCATATTTAGTTTATCCATATCTTTAATTTTACAGTTTTATAATAGTACTAGCCGTCGCTTGCGGCGTTGCTCGCGTTCTAGACCCTTTAGGGTGCGACTTTTGAAAATTCCTTTCTTAGTGCACCCCTACACTATATAAGGATACTACCCTCCAAATGTCATACCTCTAGGACTTATAGTTTAGGCTGTGCGTTGATTCTCAGTCAGCTTCAAGAGTTTTATATATATTGATGATGATAGATGATAGATTTATACACGGTGTCTATTTAACAGTAAATAAGTACTAAAACACATTAAAAAAATATATATTGAAGGATAATAATAACTTAGTTTATAATAGTATAATATGTATAATAGTTTTCTAACAACTAATAACTAAAATTTTGTTCAGTAAACTAAAATACTGTATAAATATCACACTACTATTTGTACTTCACAATTTATTACTCAAGCAAGCTCGTATGAGCTAGTGGCTAACTCTGGTGACGGAGTTTTTAGGCCGCCTTAAGGCCTCCGTCGTGGCTTAACGACTTCTAGAGCCGGGACAGTTTAACGTGCCCTCCGAAGCACGGAAGCGCTCAGATGTAAATGCCACTAACAGTCACCCATCTAAATAGTGACCGTGCAGAACGTTGCTTAACTTAGATAATCGGTTAAGATTGGCTAAGCAAGCCTAGCCACGAGCGCTTCTATTTTAATTTATTACTAAAAAAATATTTTTTAAATAAATAATCTTTTAGGCATTGTATAACTCACAGTTCAGTTGGTATTAGGTCTGTCTTCCGTGCTGTGGGTCGTGGGTTCGATCCCCACCGAAAAACAAACATTTGTGTTGCGAATATAGTTGTTTGTTCTGTGTCTGGGTGTTACTATGTATAAGTATGTATTTACCAAAAAAAATGTATATAGGTATTCTATCAGCAATCTACTTCCCATAGTACAAGCTTTGCTTAGTTTGGGACTAGATGGCGTTGTGTGTAATGTCCAAGAATATTTATTTATTTAATTATAACCAAATATGCCACAAAAAAGTGTTTTTCGGTAATAGAGTTCATTTATATGTAGGTTTGAGTTGACATTTACACATGTCACTGTTTGAATCACCCCGCATTAATATTCGCTGAATAATTCGCCTTAGTATTTTTAACAACAATTTTGTTATCACAACAAATGTCATATTTTTACTGTAATTTAACAGAATGCTTGTAAGTTTTCGATTACTTTAAAACTAAAAAACATATGAATATGTTGTCATAAGAAAATAATTATCTTTTTACACTCTAATTTTGTAGTTATTTAACTATAATTTTCAGTAAGAACGAACCGACTATGATAGTTTAGATTGCTTTCCGATATTCCACCACACTTATGTACTTAGTCTCAAAACAATATAAACATTTTACAGCAAATTTGTTATTACAACAAAAACTACATACCATTTACAAGACAAAACGTACATTCGTAACCTTGACAGTCGAATATTTTTACATCAAATTTGTTGCTCCAACAAAACTTCATAACCTTGGCCGTCTCATAACAAAACGAACATTTTTACACCAAATTTGTTGCTCCAACAAAACCATGGTCTCTAATGCCACTCAAACAACACATGACAAAACATAAGATATCCCGACGCAACAATAAGATGGCCGATCATAACAGGAAAGCCGATTTTGAAGAACTGCATGAATGAGAACTTATAGCCGTGTTGTTCGGCAACTCCTGCGCAGACCACGTTAGCACTAGCGCCAATCAAAGTGCCGTTACCTGTAATTCAAAGAGTTTTTAGCCTGAATGCTTAGTTTGTTCGTGTGTACGTATACAACAAAGTTGAGGTAAACTATATCAATATATATAAAACTCTTTTGAAGCTGACTTAGAATCAACGCACAGCCTAAACTATAAGTCCTAGAGGTATGACATTTGGAGGGTAGTATCCTTATATAGTGTAGGGGTGCACTAAGAAAGGAATTTTGAAACGTCACACTCTAAAGGGTAGAACGCTAGCAACGCCGCGGGCGACAACTAGTTGTTGTATAGACATTGAGCAGCGCCCCTAGCGGGTAGTTTACGCAACTGATGATTCTACATACAACAATAAAGTTTAAGTGACTTTGTAGTAAACGTCAAACGTACAGACTCGACAGTTGTATCTCTGAGCATATTTTATTTAATTAATTGGAATTGTTCTATTGAGCGTAAACACTGAAAAGTCACAGGAAAGCAAAATACGCAATGTCGTGTACGTGGATGATGATTTTTCCAGTTATTCTATTTAAATTCCAAAGTACTGAACCGATTTTGGTAAAAAAAATTATGGGACCAATCTGGAAGAATACCCTTTCAGATAAAAAAGTAATTTTTCAAATCGGCTAATTATTGACGGAGTTTTAAGGTAACAAACATAAAAAAATACAGCTAAATGAAATGAAATGAAATGAAATGAAATTTATTGAAATAATAACATACATTAATAATACATTTCCAATATTGTAAGTTGGTTTACAGTGTTGTTGTTTCCTGGTTGGACAACATTGATACCCAAACTAGGATTAACCTGTGTTATGTGTAAATTGAGAACCTCCTCCTTTATTTGAAGTCGGTTAACAAAAAAATTAACTTCATAAGATGAACAGGTAACCTACCTCCTAAGCAAGCTCCAAAAGACAGCGCCCAGATTAGTGGAGCCATCGGTAGATTCAAGTTGGGGTTCGAGCCCAGTGACGTCACAACTCTGACCATCATTGTGGTCAACGGTATGTTGTCAACGAACGCTGACGTCACTCCTGACACCTGGAAATATTATATAAAAAAATATATATGTATTAATAAGTATTCTATCAGCAATCTAGTTCCCATAGTACAAGCTTTGCTTAGTTTGGAACTAGAGGGCGCTGTGTGAAATATTTAATTGTTTATATAAGTACCAACCTACCTATATGAATTTATTTTGACATTTTGTTTAGAATAAATAAATATTCTTGGACATATCATATCACACAACGCCCTCTAGTCCCAAACTAAGCAAAGCTTGTACTATGGGAACTAGATTGCTGATAGAATACATACATATATACAGGGTGTTACCAGACCACTTCCGAAAACTTGGAGTTTCCAATCAGACCATGATACTGAAAACATTAAGCGAAAAAAATCGCGAAAAAAAAAATTGACTTAACTATCTCTTTTTAATTTTTTTTCTAGTTACATACACACAGTACAACATAATAAGACATATCTACCTAATTATCTTATTTAAAAAAGCAAAAAAACAAATAAAATAAATAAAGCAGCAATGTACACGCAGCACGCAGATTACGTCTACTACAGCATGAACAGCTGAGAGTTCATCGCGGGTCATTCAAGTACGCGACGTGCGAGCGACCTACGTTAGTACCTACCTACGTTAGTAGGCACTTACGACACAGAATAAATAATAGTACTACGCCTCGACCTTACCTACGTGAATGCGTACATTGCGGGCTGGCGAAATAAATACAAATCTTTAAACATTGTTTTCTCCGGCTATAATTATTTTTCAGGATAACTGATTTTTTTTTGTTGGGTTTTGGTGTGCTGTAGCTCCCCCTTTCGTTTTCGGAAGTGGTCTGGTAACACCCTGTATACCTACATTTTTTTTGTAAATACCTAAATTTAATAAAAACTTATACACAGTAATGGACACTACTTTGAGATGCTACTACTACTAGATACTACTTTTAGATGCTACTACTACTAGACACTACTTTTAGATGCTACTACTACTAGACACTACCTTTAGATGCTACTACTACTGGACACTACTTTTAGATGCTACTACTACTAGACACTACTTTTAGATGCTACTACTACTAGATACTACTTAGCTTATCTTATCTTACCCAAAGCATAAGAAGTATGGCGACGGCTAGTCTCGCTCGCTCATCGACTTGGAATATGACAGCTTCTGTCAAACCACCAATAAACTCGATCAAACCCAACTTTGACAGCGCCTGGAAAGAGTTAATTTTTGAAAAGATTGCATAATACATAATATGCAAGGTATTAAAAATACCTGTCTCATTCGACTAGATAGAACAGTCCCAATGAACTGCCATCATCATCATCATTTGATGATGAAGGCGTATCATAATTTATCCTACTAATATTATAAACGTGAAAGTTTGTAAGTATGGATGGATGGATGGATGTTTGTTACTCTTTCACGTAAAAACTACTGATGCGATTTGGATGAAACTTGAAATATATATTGTCCGTGACCTGGATTAACATATAGGCTACTTTTATCCCGAAAAATCAACGGGATCTAACGGGACGCAAACGACGTCGCGGGCGGCACCTAGTAAATTATATAAATGCCGGCTATCCAATCCCTGTGTAGGTACAAACCTCCATAAGCACAAACAGTGCTGCGAAGAACAGAAGCGTGGACCATTCGACGCGATGCAGGATCGGCTCCAGATCCTCTCGATCAGCCAGGGTCAGCAGCAGGATGGCGCCGAGTAACGCCGTCCAGCCGAGCGACACTCTGTCTGTGCGGAACATAATTGGTTATGAGAGCATCACTGTGCACAGATATAGGTGCTGGTACTGAACCCGGACCAACTAGCACACAAATAGCTCTACTACTACAAGGTATTACGAGATATTACTTTTAGTCGCTACTACTACTAGATACTACTTTTAGATGCTACTACTAGTAGATACTACTACTACTAGTCACTACTTTTAGATTCTACTACCTACTAGACACTACTATTAGATCCTTTTCTTACACATTATAGGCAAAAGTTTGACCACAATCTCATCTGATGTTAAGCGATGATGCGGTCGATGACTACTACTACTAGACGCTACTATTAGGTAGGTACTCCTATTAGGTGCTACTACTAAATACTACTACCAGGTCTAGTACCTGGGAGTAGTATTTAGTAGTACTTAGTAGGTACTACTACTACTACTATTGGATACTACGACTACTAGACACTACTATTTTTATTTTTTATTGTTTTAAAAATACATAATAACTTATTTTGTACTATAGCACTAAAGAAACCACAAGGTTTATAAGAATAATTAAATTAGATACTACTACTAGGATACTAACAAGTAATAACTTACTGAGTTCAGGGATAGAGTGTAAGAAAAACACTGTGACGACGAATCCGATGGCTATTGTAGATTTGATTAGAAGCCACTTATCACGAATCTTGTACTGTGAACAAAAAAATACACAAATAATTAATAATAGGATAAAAAGTAGCCTATGTGTTAATACATGTTATGAACTACCTCGGTATGTATATTCCAAGTTACATCCAAATCTATACTGCACTATATTTACATTTAAGACCTAAAGTAACATAAATACTAGTCTATCATCATCATCATCATCAATCATCAAGATATATAAAACTCTTTTGAAGCTGACAGAGAATCAACGCACAGCCTAAACTATAAGTCCTAGAGGTATGACATTTGGAGGGTAGGTTCCTTATATAGTGTAGGGGCGCACTAAGAAAGGAATTTTGAAAAGTCACACTCTAACGCGACTAACGCCGCGGGAGACGGCTAGTACTATTATAAAACTGTAAACAAGTCAAAACGTTAAATTAAAGATATGGATAAACTAAATATGCAGATCTACTAAATAAACGATTCTGATTTGGAAAATCGAGTTTGTCTGTTTTTTTGTTCGCGGATCACGCCTTAACTACTGGACCAATTTCAATAAAACTTATTCCATTCGGAAGTCTTTTTTCCGGATTGAAACATAGGCTATATTTTATGGAAATCAAAGACGTGGATTAATAGATACAGCTTGAAATCTCTAAACCAAAAGCAGATATTTGTTACGAGGTTCATCGCATGCTGGTTGACAGATATTTTGGTGGAAAGTTTCGCACGTGTACGAAGTCTCGGGTATCAGCTAGTTTTTTTTGTATAATTTCACCTTTTCCTTCATCTCCTGCAGTGTACTTTGGAAGGTATCCTTCGGACAGGCTCGCTTACTGCTCTCCCTAAGCAGCACGTCTAACTGCGCCTGCAGTTTCTTAACTTTGCGTTGCAGGCGCTCTCTGACGACTTGTTCGTCGCGACTCATGTGCGGTAAGGACTCTGCGGCGCGACGCCATATTGAAATTTGATGACGTATGTCTGAAATTAGATCAATTTTTAGTTAGATAAATATCTCAGAGGTCACAGTTCAGTTGGTATAGCTCTGCTGTGGGTCGTGAGTTCGATACCCACCAAGAATAAACATTTGCTTTGAGCCGACGTCAAAATAGGAGGAGGTTTTCAATTCAGTTGTATTAGTTTTATCTTCGTTACCTCAGAATTCCGTCATCTATAAACTGATTTAAAATAATATATTTGAAAGGGTACGCTTCCAGATTGGTCCCATAAAAATAGGTTCAGTAGTTTGGCAGTTAAATAAGAATAACTGGGAAAACACGTCATCCAAGTACACGACATTGCGTATTTTGCTTTCCTGTGACGTTTCGATAGAACAATCCCAATGAACTGCCATCATCAGCTGATGATTAAGCCGTAAGGTAATCAAAGTGCTGGGCAAGCCTACTCCATCTAAACATTGTCCCAGGCACTACTGTGTGTCGTTAAGTGTAGGCATAGCTTGCCTGTTGACGCTCTATAAATCATCTTCAATACATGTAAAGGCCTAGTAAGTCAAATTAAAGTCAGTTTTCTAGTTTTTTTGGATTTTGTTCAAAAGTGGGTATTCCTATAGTACCATACCTTGTATCTCTCTGGACTCGTTTAACCTTAGTTTGTTAGTATCCTTATAGATACAGTATCTCAGTTGTATCCATGTTTGTATGCAAACAAGAAGTATACCGAACGTCATGTGTAGTGTGAAGTTTGTGAAGTTTATACCCTGGAATAAAGAATATTAGGTTCTAGACGTTTGGAAGAGATCGATTTTAACTATAAGACAGTCTATTAGTAGTAGCAGTAGTAGTAGAAGCAGTAGCACTTGAAGTAATAGGTACATACGAAGTAATAGAAGTAGTAGTAGTAGGAAAATCAGTAACAGTAGAAGTGATAATAGTAGACACAATAGTAGTACCAGTAGTAATAATATCTCAAGTTATAGTATCTACTAGCTGTTTGTGATGAAGTTTGCCCAAGCACTTCTACTATTAAGATACTTCCAGCTTGCATCACCGCCTAGACGCTATAATGACGTCTTCTACCACTACTAATACTACTTACTACTACCGACTACTACTAACGACTATTACTACTATACTACTACCGACTACTACTACCGACTACTACTACTATACTACTACCGACTACTACTAACGACGACTAGGTACTACTACTACTAAGATACTTACAGCCTGCACCACAGCTTTGTTGGACGCAATAATAACATTAGGCGGATCACCGACCGGTGTCGCTGTACCCCCAATGTTACTAAATAACACCATTGACATTAACACAGGGATCGGATCCAAGTCCATGCATTCACAGAGTCTGTAATATAAAAAAATGTTCATTGCAATTTCACACAACGCCCTCTAGTCCTAAACTAAGCAAAGCTTGTACTATGGAAACTAGATTGCTGATAGAATCCTATTATAAGTATTTACAAAACTTATAACTTAGTACTCGCTTTCGCCCGAGGCTTCGTCCGCGTCCCGTTTGCTTCTGTTGATTTTCCAGGATAAAAAGTAGTCTATGTGTTAATCCAGGTCACGGACAATATATATTCCAAGTTTCATCCAAATCGGATCAGTAGTTTTTGCGTTAACGAGTAATAAACATCCATACATCAATACATAGATAGATAGAAAGTTTACATAATATACAGATGCATCCATACATCCATACATCCATACATCCACACATACATACATCCATACATCCATACATCTACAGATCCTCACATCCATACATCCATACATCCATACATCCATACATCCATACATCCATACATCCATACATCCATACATCCATACATCCATACATCCATACATCCATACATCTATACATACATACATACATACATACATCCATACATCTATACATACATCCATACATTTAGGGTGCCTTCTGGTAAGATCGGCGTAATATTAAGTCCGGACAAATCACGTAACTAAGCAATTATCATAATAATATAAAAATATCGCCGAATTGCTTGGCATCCGGACTTACTATTACGCCGATCTTACCAGAAGGCACTATACCTACCTGACATCGATACATACATACATCCATACATCCATACATCCATACATCCATACATCGATACATCCCCACATCCCCACATCCTCACATCCATACATCCACACACCTCCCCTACCGACCCCAGGTACACGCACACGCACACCCTCACATACATACATCCATCCATACATCCATACATTTACCTGATAGTAACAGGTGTCATCAGTAACACAGTGGTGACGTTGTCGAGGAACGTGGAAAGTATCGCTGTGATCGCGCATAACACGCTTATCAAAGGCCACAACTTGCCTTTTGTTACCTGAAACAAATAATATAAATAAGGGTCTATCTTATAAAAAGTTAGAGTAGACATTATGTCTTGTTTAACATACGTAATCAGGACATAATGTCTACTCTAACTTTTTATAAGATAGGGGCTTAAATTCTTTATTGCACACAGAAACATATAAACAAGCAAGTTAAAACTAAAGATATGTACAAAGGCGAGCTTAACCCTAATAAGAGTTTTCTTCCAGCAAACCTTTGAGGCAAAGGAGAGGCAATAGTATGTTTTGTAGGTTAATGGAGTTCTGAAGGCGTTGTTTTTTCTTTTTAAGTTTTCCATTAGAAGCACTACCATCATCTCCACACTACACCCAGGTTAGTTGGTAGATAATGCTAAATAGCATTAAACTCGCCTCTGTACGATTTTTAAAGTGCAATAAAGAATTTTCTAATCTAATCTAATCAATATACGAGATTATTTAAAGTTTTTTCTATAGGTATTCCGTTATAGCTCAGTCGGTAATAGCTCCGCCTTCCGTGCTGTGGGTCGTGGGTTTCTTCTTATCTTCCGTTTATGACCTAGGACTTAGATCTTACACGAGGCATGTGCAGTGTACCTAGGTTACATAATACATAATCAGTCGCAAATGTGGTAATGACTGCTTGGAATATAATTAATTGTAAAATAATTATGTATACAAGGAAAATAAAGATAAAAGATACAGGGTGTCTAAGATTAAGTAGTACTTCTAAAGATATAGGAGAAAAATGGTAGGTTTTTTGAGACTGTGGATCTTTTTGGGAGGGTAGACCTTTTTTGGGAAGGAAGATGTATTGGGTTTGGGATGGTAGACCCGTTTAGCAAAGTAGACCAGCCCCCCAAGTACCGTTCTTCTTCGTCTTCTCTTCAATAATGGCCTGCGTATCCGTCATTTCGACAGACAATTTTGCCAATGTCAAGTGTTAAAATTGTAATAAATAAGTCAAGTCAAGTCATTTGTCAAGTCGGCTGTCGTTAGTTTTGAAAAGAAAATGGTGGATTTTCTCTTCAAAACCTAACACGAATTTTCACATTCAGAAGTACCGTTCTTGTCGATCGCATAATTTGACATTTAGAATCGTCAAAATTAGTTTTATCGAGATTTGCGGGTACGTTACCAACTTAGTCGATCGGTAGACAAATTCGTGAAATTTTAACGAATCGGCAATGGTGTATGTTTACTATGTTTTGACTCTGACAAACGAAAGTGAACCTTATTTTGACGATCGTAAGGCATCGTTAAAATTTGTCGACAAGAGATCCGTACTACCATGGAACGATACGATTCGATACGTTTATCGACTTTAGCGATCGACAACTAAGCGATCGATAAGAACGGTACTTGCAATGCTGTTTGGGAAGATAGGTCTTCTTATGAAGGTAGACATTTTCGGGAAAGTAGATATTAGATATTTTTGGTAAGGTAAGATACTTTTGGAAAAAATACTCTTTTAGAAGGTAGTCTTTGAGATAGCAGATATATTTATGAAGGTGGAAGGTGATATTTTTGGAAAGTTAGAGTCTTTTGGGAAGATAGAAGGGTAAGGGCGCCGGTGTAATTACAGGCACATGAGACTTCAACATCTTTACGTCTCAGAGTGATGGACGCAGTGCATTGCCTTACAGGGCACGTCCTCATTGGACTTGCTCTGTGAGGTAATGCATTGTTATAGGCAGAAGTTACCATTTAACATCAGGTGAGCTATCAGCTTGTTCCATTATATTTATCATAAAAAAAAAAAGATAGACACATTCACAAACCTCAAAAGTGAAGACAGCTAGGAAGTCGAACATGCCCGTCTCCGCCATTATCGCCACTAGTAACATCATGCTGAAGAGTAACAGCAACGTCTCCATGTCCAGCCAGGATATCAGCTCCGGCAGCGTGGGCCGTTCGCCAGCAATGGCCAGCGTCGCCAGCGCTGTTGTGGAGACCAGAACAGCTGCCATTGTACGGTTAATAACCTGGGAATAAATAAATTAAAAAATAGAAATAAATATTCACGGGACATTTAACACAACGCCTTATAGTCCCAAACTAAGCAAAGCTTGTACTATGGGAACTAGATGGGTGATAGAATACATATATACTTTTTCAATATCAAGCATGTTCGTATGAGTTAGTGGCCAACTCTGGTGACGCAGTTTTTAGGCCGCCTTAAGGCCTCCGTCGTGGCTTAACGACTGCTAGAGCCGGGACAGTTTAACGTGCACGAGTCACGGAAGCGCTGAGATATAAATGTAACGGTCACCCATCCAAATAGTGACCGCGTAGAACGTCGCTTAACTTAGATAACTGAAAGATCGACTAAGCAAACCACGAGGCACTTCGAGAATTTTGATGATTTTATTATTTATTTCTTATTTATTTCACCTAAGCAAGTAATGTTAGGACGACTTAATGCTAAGAGGATTGTCTACCAGTTTTCCAGACGGCCTAGTACGAGTTTTGGTGTGTAAATCTGGTGTGAAACGTCTGACGCCCAGCACACCAGGGGGCGCTGATTTGTATGGAGACACTGAGCGGATTCTTTGAGAAGCTTGGTCTACACCAAGCCCGTACTCGCATGTCGAGCTTCTCAAAGAATCTGCTCAGTGTCTCCATACAAATCAGCGCACACTGGTGTGCTGGGCGTCAGACGTTTCACACCCACATTATACACTGAAAACTCGTACCTACTAGGCCCTCTGGGTATGCCAAAAGATATCATGTATTTTTTTTCCGTATATTGTCGCGGTTTAGTTATTTCCTGCTTCATTAATATCTAGTAATTATCGTTATCACTGTACTATCTAGTTATTTCACGACCTCAAGTGTCAGATTGACCTTAAACTTGACCTTAGGGTTGACCTTTTGATTACTATCATGTTAAAACCTATCATATAAGTACCTAAATATATAAAACAGGATATAGGTAGCTACTACCATTAAAACTCTTCAGGGGGCTACTCTCAAAACTAGAACCGATACCAATTTCAGTTTTGGAATCAGCGTTGCTAACTAATATTCGGTTCTATTAGGTTCTAAAGTTCTAATAAGACTTAAAAGTGTTTTTGTTTATAAATCAAAAATGATCGCCTATCATTTTCAATATTTTTCACCAACTCCAAAAAAGGAGGAGGTTCTCAATTCGACTGTATGTTTTTTTGTATGTATGTTCCGCGAATAATAATTATGAATCGATTTTGATATTTGTTTTGTTGTTTGGTTCATCATACTTCAGAGGTGGTCCCATATAAATTTTATCAAAATCGGTTCAGTAGTTTGGTAGTTTAATAAGAATAACTGGAAAAAACACTTCATTCTGTTAGCAATGCAGCGTAGAACCAACCTCTTTGAGTTATAAATAGTATTGGTTCGCTCTGACCGGCAGTGTTTGAAAATGGAAGACCCATGGATGACACGACGAGCGAGGGCAGCGAGACGTGTCAGTCGAAGAACAATGAAAAATAAGTGTGGATGTGGAAATACGAATTATTATGGAAATACTATGATTAATACACTAAAGCTCTGTTTATTACTGTTGTAGCTCAAAATTCACGTACACGACATTGCGTATTTTGCTTTTCTGTTTTGTTTACAATTAATAGAACAGTCTCAATGAACTGCCATCATCATCATCATCATTTGATGATGAAGGCGTATCAAATTGAAGTCGATATTTCAATTTTTTAAACTTTTTGTCTGAAACTCACCTCGAAAATAATCAGCGCGTACAATCCGCAAAGAAGCAGACACGCGTATATAACGCCAGTGTTGACATCTAGCGGATTAACGGTGAAGCTCATTGCAAATGGCGCCGTCTGGTTTGAGTTCGTCTTCATTCGCAACTTGTAACTCGTTTGGTTTGAGTTGAGGAACGGTTCGAGTCTGAGGGTTGATTGTCGGGGCTCACCCTCGCTGAAATCCAGGGTCTCATCTTGGAGGATGATGGACCAGGAATCTGTTTTCTAGAAGAAGTCAAAAATATTTAAGCAAACAAGTGAGTTGAGACAAAGAACGACATCCGTGCTGTGGGTCGTGAGTTCGATACCCACCAAGAACAAACATTTGTGTGTGGCAAACGTAGATGTTTGTTCTATGTCTGGGTGTTACTATGTATTACATACAAGTATGTATTTACAAAAAAATATCTAATTATTCTATCAGCAATCTAGTTCCCATAGTAGGCACAAGGTTTCCTTAGTTGGGGTCTAGAGAGCGTGTGTGATATGGTATGTGTGCTTATATGACAGGCGTCATGGCTCAGTCGGTAGTAGCTCTGCCTTCCGTACTGTGGGTCGTGGGTTCGATCCCCACCGAGAACAAACATTTGTATGTTGTAAAACATAGATGTTTGTTCTGTGTCTGGGTGTTTCTATGTATTATAAGCATGTATTTACAAAAACAAAATGTATGTATGTATTCTATCAGCCATCTAGTTTCCATCGTACAAGCTTTGCTTAGTTTGGGACTAGAAGGCGTTGTGTTAAATGTCCGTGAATATTTATTTATTTATTTATCTCAGCATAATCTGCTATAACCATAGGAAAGACCATAGCTAGTTACCTACATGATAGAATTTGAACCCACGACCACAGGATCTGAAAGCGGTATTTGTACCACTGGACCACCGAGAATATTCAGTAAACCTACCAAATTACTTACTTGAACAACATTGCCGTTCTTCCATCTCTCGACCCAAACTTTCATAGTTACAGCTGCTTCGAAATCACTTGCATTGAGCCTGGCTTCGCTGGTCTCCGAGAGAAAAGGACCTGATATCTTTAACGTGATCGATTGGAGGTTTTGTATGCTATCTATTGGGTAACCTGGAATTTCAAATAGATGAAGGTATTCTTATTAAGAAGACGTATTTTGATGACGGCCTATTTTAGTTTAGCCGTTTTTAATTCCATTAGATGTGCGTTTATTTAGTAAAATTACAAGGATCATGAAAATCCTTTCCTACTTCCTACTAAAGTACTAAGTATGGATGGATGGATGTTTGTTACTCTTTCACGTAAAAACTACTGATCCGATCCGAAACTTGGCATAATATATATTGTCCGTGACCTGGATTAACACATAGCCTACTTTTTATCCCGGAAAATCAACGGGATCCAACAGGACGCGAACGAAGTCGCGGGCGGCACCTGGTGATGTATAAAGGCTAGTAACTACTACAATTAGCATTCTCTAGCTAGACGATATCAATATTACAAACACGACTATACAAATATTAGCTGATAGTAAACATTATGACTAAATTCTAGATTAGAGAGACTTACTTTTGACTTCGCCGGGCGCGACGGCTGAATTTAAAACAATAGTTTCTTTCTCATTGTACAATAAAAATGCAGCTGTGAAGAACAACCAGACAGCAAGAAGCATCGTCATCTTTGTGTAGTGCTGAGCTTGGGCCCACTGCAAACGGAATTCTTAATTCTTTATTTTTTGTTTCGCTATGGGGTTTGTATAGGTGTGGGTAGACATAGGACATCGAATTATGGGACTCAAATGGAGTTGGGCAGGACATATTGCAAGGCGTGGTGTTAACAGATGGTGTAAGATGACCACTGAATGGTGGCCAAGACGCGGCTACAGAAACGCAGGACGCTTGGCTGCGAGATGGGCAGACGACATCGTCAAAATAGCAGGCCGTAAATGGGAGAGACTAGCACAGGACCGCGGTGGATAGCACAAACTTGGGGAGGCCTATACCCAGCAGTGGGTAAAGTCGGGCTGTGGATGATGATGATGATGATGGGGTTTGTATTGTGTCCCTGTATCTTTAGGAAGCCTAGTCTGGCTCTCCCATTGAAAACAATAAGCAATAGGTAGGTACCTACTCTGAGCTTATTTTACCACGTTTGGTTCCATTCTTTTATTTATTATTTATGTTAAACATATATATTTATTACATATATTTATTTAAATAGTAGGCAAATTGCTGAGCTAGGACCCATTTGCTGCTGTGGCAGGCATCATACATATAGGAACCAATTTATGTTATTTAGTATATATTTATTTTTTCCTTTTAAATTCAGTGCTTTCGTTATTTTTATTATTATTGTTTCATTTGTACTTGTCTATATGTTTTGTATGTTGTGTGCCATGTAGTAAATAAATGAATGTTTATGTCTATGTTTATGTTTAAGTTAAGCCTCATGCTACAATTTTACATTTTACTTATGTTAATATATAAATTATTTTTCTAATTCTATTTCTACTTTTTAACTCTGAATTCAATATTTCGCCCTTGAGACAAACCATACTTTATTAGCTCCTTGCGTAACCTCTACCTATTTACTGATGACAGTATTTGTAGGTACCTGTACTTATTAATCTGTATCCTCATTTATCTATCTGTAGATATCTAGTGATAAATAATGTGAACACTCGAAAAAAGGTTAAAACTAAATAGTTATTTGATTAAATTAAAATCGTGATAAGAAACATACTAGATAAAATACTAAAATAATATTATCATAAGTTGTATGTAATGTCACTATCACATTGAAAATGTTTTAGAAGGATTTAAATATTTACTTACATAAGATTTCTTTGAACATGGCGTCTGTTCTTCAAGTCTGCAAAAGAAAAAGCAAATATTTAAGAGATCTCTACTTAGGGTTTTTTTTAGTTGTATTGACGATAAAGATGTTATAGGGGTTGTTTGTCCAAAAAGAATAATAGCTCCGATTTGATCGAAAGCCTACGTGAGAAGTGGCAACTTTTGTTAGAAGCTTGTATTTTTTAAATGAATACTTTTTTTACGGTTTGGGGTGCATACAGACATAGATTATGACGAGATAAATTGATATAATCCTTAGTTTTGGTTGGTCAACGTCAAACAGTGGAGTAGTTACCCTTCCACGTTTGTATGGAAAGGTGGGCGACTTGTTCCACCTTAAGCATCGTATTCCGAGCCGTAATGTGCGTGGTTCTAGCACCGGTATACCTATACCCCTCAAAACGGAACACAGCAATGCGAGCATCACTGCTTGGTGGCAAAAATAGGTACGGTGGTACAGACAAACTCTTTCCCACAGAGCTTCTACTTTCCCTGTGTTGTGGTATATAATCAACTGTCAATCCTACTAATATTATAAACGCGAAAGTTTGTAAGTATGGATGGATGGATGGATGTTTGTTACTCTTTCACGTAAAAACTACTGATCCTATTTGGATGAAACTTGGAATATATATTATCCGTCACCTGGATTAACACATAGGCTACTTTTTATCCCGAAAAATCAACGGGATCCAACGGGACGCGAACGAAGTCGCGGACGGCACCTAGTATCATATAAATATAGAACTGTCAAACTAGAGAGAAAAAAAAGACGACAGATCTAGGTTCATGTCTTGTAACTACGTCTGCTCGATCTGTACCTCCATCACGAACTAATCTGACAGTCGCTGCGTTAGCGTACCTATTCGAGTTATATTGCGTGTCAATGTCAGCTCGATTGCCCACCGTTGTAGTGTCACAGCGCAGTGTATCTCGGATACGCTAGCGTTACGATACGTTTGCAATTGTCACATTTATTCGTGATCAAGGCACTGGTCGTCCTAGACGAGGTGGACCTCGTAAAAAGAAATGTCTAAAAGTTAATCTTCAAGTCTTTAAAATGTCACGCCTTTTGTCGCATCCTAATAGGAAACTTATAAATACCCTGTAGTCACTCACAATTTCTCCAGCTTCTCATTCTCCTCCCCAAACGGCTGTTCCTTGACGATGTGGACATTGTTGTTGAGATGGGGCGCTGAGTTGACTGACGGTAACCGTTTGTGGCGAGGAGCTGATGATTTTCTAGCGTTCTCTTGTAGTTTACCTATAATAGAAGTAATAATCAGGCCTTTGCGTCTAATCTAGATGATTTATACAGCGTCAGGGTCAGTTATAACCGATACCCCGATGAACGGGACGCTGTAGTGCCTGGGACATGTTTTGGATGGAGTAGGTAAGCTTAGCACATAATATACCGCTCCACTTAGCCTTATCCTTTATGAAAGAAGTCAAATTCGATTTCTTAAAAAAAAATCACATTGGAATCGGATTGACATCGAGATTGGTATCGCGTTGAGTTTGAGAATAGCCCGCCTGTTCCTAACTATGTAAGTATGATGAGCCTATAGGGTTACATAAGTGGTTTAAAAACAAAATTATGTATAATAGAGCTATTTTCAAAATTATTTAGCTATGTATCTAGGGCATTAAAGTTTTTTTGGACGGTTCTTTATAGTTGTGGCTTAATAACATCCTAATGCTTATAAAATTGTTTTGTTTACTAAAAAAAGCACAGATCATCCAGTGGTAACTGGCCAGAAAAAAAAACTACAACGTCTAACCACGCTAAGACTGCAGAGCTTAGAATAAAGGCGGAATATGCTTGAAGTTGGAAACACCCGTCTTCACCAATAAAATGATATGCCCATCTTTAACACCTGTATATTGTTTCCCTAATTTTTCACGTAAAATGGTAAATGCACAAACAGGGCGACGTCAATTATAAAAAAAAAAAAAAAAAAAAAAACCGCGTATACTGATTTACTGTTCAAGGACTGATCCGGACTCAAGCATAGATTTTTGTATGAAAATCTCTACTCAAAGTATGTTTGAGTAACGATTTCTGTATCGGCATACCTACGAGCCAAATTAAACTAAAAACTAATCAAAAGAAAACAATAATATTTACCTATTTAACATAATTATTAAACGGAAGTGGCGGAGTAGATTGTCGCTGAACTGATTGGGGTGAAATTTTCCACGCTGATAGCCACGTGTTGGTTTAATGTAGTTCAAGGTTTAGCTAAACTGTACCTAACTACTTAGCGCTGCCGAATGGGAGGGTGCAACCCCCCCCCCCGGGTCTACTGTTCGTTTTTTTTTATGATAGACGTAATGGAACAAGCTGATAGCTCACCTGATGTTAAGTGGTAACTTCTGCCTATAACAATGCATTAACAGAGCAAGTCCAATGAGGACGTGCCTATTTAATTAGATATTTTATTTATATTAAGAATTTTAGGAAAACTAAGAGATAGGTAGTTATACAGAGACTATAAACATATAACAAAGGAATTTACGCTACCATTTTTTATTACCAAAAAAACTTAAGTAAGTACAGTTGCAGCAGAGGCTACTAATGTTATTGGCACTGTCTTCTTAAGACTTTTTAATATTTAACTTTCACCGAGTTATCGAGGCTTGTTTTTATATTATACTAGCCGTCTCCCGCGGCGTTGCTCGCGTTCGAGTGTGACTTTTCAAAATTCCTTTCTTAGTGCACCCCTACACTGTATAAGGATACTACCCTCCAAATTTCATACCTCTAGGACTTATAGTTTAGGCTGTGCGTTGATTCTCTGTCAGCTTCAAAAGAGTTTTATATATTGATGAAATTACTAGCCGTCTCCCGCGGCGTTGCTCGCGTTAGAGTGTGACTTTTCAAAATTCCTTTCTTAGTGCACCCCTACACTATATAAGGATACTACCCTGGAAATTTGATACCTCTAGGACCTATAGTTTAGGCTGTGCGTTGATTCTCTGTCAGCTTCAAAAGAGTTTTATATATATTGATGATGATGATGATGATATTATATTTTATAGCGTAATAATGTAGTTTTTATCGTTACATTGTTTGTGCACCGCCTTCCGTTACCGCTCCGCTCGTTACTTTCCATGCTACGGTTGCCTGGAAGAAATAGCTTTCAGCGATAACGCCGCCCATTGTACTATACAAAGTTAGTTTTAAGATTTATACGTACCTTAGCCTTGTGTACAATAAAGTATTATCTATCTATCTTGTTTTTAAAATCCTGCACAATTTAGTTAGTATTGCGCGAAATGCGCAAGCGGCGTAAAGTTATGAATGAGACTGGGGTCAGATATGAGGTTCATGTACACTAATAACCAATTAAAAGTTTCCATAGATCATTACTAAGTTTACTGTTTAGATTAAGATAAGCAGCTTAGACGACAAGAATTACTGAGTAGGTACAAATATTAGATAATTTGAATTTTGAAGAGAAAGTAAGTAAACAATAACCCTCTTTCTCCTTCATATCTTCGTGAGCGTTTCAACTTTCTTATCCCCCGTGGTGAGCCCTGCAGAACTGCTAAATCTCTTTTACTTAAAACTCCCTCTCACTCTACTAGCCGCTATGGTGGCTCTTTCACAGTCTTCTCTGTCAAGTTGTGGAATTCTCTCCCTCATGATATTCGTGCAAGTCCTTCGCTCTGCGTATTCAAGCGTAAAGTCAAAGAACACTTTCTTTCCTTGTAAGTTTATAGGACCTATCTTATTTTTTTTTTTTTTTTTTTTTTTATTTATTTATTGTTTTAAAAATACATTATAACTTATTTTGTACTATAGCACTAGGGAAACCACAAGGTTTATATGAATAATGCTATATTATGAGTCTTGGTGTCGATAGCCTTACATTAGGTAGGTGGTTACTAGATTAGATAGATAGGTAGGTAGGTAGCTAGCAAAGTGCATTCCATTTATTTAGGTAGCTTGTTTTAGTTAGGTATTTAAGTAGGTAGGTTGATTAGCTTTTTGAAATAGTAGGTAAGTATTATTGGTACTTTTCAATATTAGCTAGAAAGTAGGATTTTAATTTAAGTTTAATGTTCTTAGGCGTAATACTATTAATAAGATCAGTAGGTAGGTTGTTTATTAACCGAGGAACTAGATAACTAGCTGTCCTCTCGCCGTATGCATTTCGTGCGCTCGGCATGCACAACCGGTTCTGTGCAACTTTCCGTGTGTATACAGGGTGCTTAACTTCTTGTTTGAGTGTTTCATTGAAAAAATGTTCTTTTAGTAAACTATATTTGAATTGAATATGAACGGGTAAAATTTTACAATGTCTAAAAAGGCCTATGTCATTGTTATGGAATTGTAATTTTGTTTTTGTAGATACGATATTTTTAAGAATTTTTAGTTGGAGTCTATATATTTGATTAAGATATGTGGTGTAGGTACGACCGTAGCTGCTTAGGCCGTATTGAATATAAGATTCAGCCAGAGAGTTATATAACATGAGTTTAATTTTGAAGGGAATACGATTTTTAAGAATAAATTATAAAAATTATAAATTATAAAAATATTCGCAAAAAACTGTCTTAATTTATTGCAAACGCGCTCGATATGGCTAAACCAGTTAAATTTTTTATCCATTGATAAACCGAGGTAAGTCTGGCTGCCTAGAACCTCTACGCAAGGGCAACTGCATGAGTCTGTAGTTGATGCATGCAAGCAGCCATGCTCGTGCACTACTATATTATTGAGAGGGACATTTTTTATGTAGGGGGATTTGATTACTAGTAGTTTAGTTTTGTTAGCATTTAGCACAAGGCCAGCATCGTGGCACCATCTCGTTAGTACATTAAAGTCTGACTGTAGGCGGTCACAGGCTTTTATAGGGTTTTCATCAGCTGCCACAAGACACGTGTCGTCAGCAAATTGATAACATGTACATTTGTTAATGCAATTACTCATTTCATTTACATATGATAGAAAGTGAAGAGGGCCCAAAACAGACCCTTGGGCGGTGCCTTCTGTTGCAGTTATGGGTTCACTATACGTATTATCAATCTTAACCGTAGATTTCCTATTCTGTAGGTTATTCTTACACCAACTGAGCAAAGGGCCCCGTACCCCACAGGTATCTAGCTTGTCTACTAGTTGGGAATGCTCTAACGTGTCAAACGCACGTGAAAAGTCGATAAACAAGGCCAGTACGTGCTTTTTGTCATTTAAGTGGTCATTAACTTCATCGGTAAACAATGATAAGAGGTCAGATGTACCCTTCCCTGATTGAAATCCAAACTGATTCTTATATACCACCTCATGTTTTTTATAAAACCTATGTATTTGTTCACAGACATATTTTTCTACAATTTTATCTATAGACGAAAGCAGTGTTATTGGGCGGTAGTTAGTATAGTCGTTCCGCTTCCCTTTTTTATAAATTGGCCTAACACAACCTACTTTTAATTCATCTGGATACAGACCTGATTCTACACTACAATTTATTAAATTTGCGATAGCAGCTGAAACATCTTCACTAACTATTTTAATATCTGATACTTTAATGTTGTCTGACCCAGGAGCCTTATTTGTATTCAACTTTGTAATAATTTTTTGTATATTGTCGCCAGTTGCTTTTTGGAATAAAATACTAGAGTCAACCGGCCTATGGTAAATAGCAGGGTCTACTAGTTTAACACTACATTTGGGAATAATGTCTTTTACCGCTTTGTCAAACCCGGTAGCAAAGTTGTCGACGATATTTTTCGTGGTGAGACCCTGCGCGTCAAACGCTTTTAGTATCGCTGCATCTATTGACAGGGATACTCGTCCTATCATTTGGTTGACGAGTTGATAAACTTTTTTAGTATTTTTAAAATTATTGTTTATTGTATTAATGTAATACGTGTTTCTTTTATTTTCTATAACTTTATGTACCTTATTGCGAGTTTTATTATATTCAAGTTTTAATTAAGGATCATTTAGACTATTCTTCCATGAGTTATACAATTTCTCCCTTTTTTCACAAAGCCGATTTACATTACCATCTACCCAGGGTACTCTTTGGTTATTTTTCGAATTTTTATATGTTTTAGTATAAGTTGCTAGTTTATTTGCATTATGAAAAGAACTTCGCATAAATTTTAAAATTTCATTTGGATCATCCATGTATGTATTGTATGTATGTATGTTTATTTTATGTAGGTAACAGGTTATATTTAATGTGTATTGTATGTATGTATAGTGTAATATAGTTGTGCTATGTATATGTGTAGGTTTATTTACTTATTTGTATGTAGGTTTATTTTATTGTAGGTTTATATTGTTTATATTTTCTATTCGCCTATCTATATGTGTTGTACACGTACCCACTTTCATTTTCATTTTCCCATCTCTCATCCTAAGGTTTGCTGGAAGAGAACTCTTTTTAGGGTTAAGCTCGCCTGTATGTACATGTTTTAAGTTTAAGTTTTAAGTTAAGTTTATCTGTGTACAATAAAGAATAAAGAATAAAGAATAGAATAAACATTAAAAACCCTTCCACACCTTTTATGCCAAGAGAAAGATAGGAATTTCTGTTCAGAATTTGACACTGAGTAAACGCTTAAGTGAGGATATATGAGGATATTCATCAGCTCAGCTACCTACAAGTCTGATTATGACCAGCATATTGACTTGATTATGACCTGTAATGTCGCACGCCAACCTCCTCATTACACCACCACGTTTGGGTTGGCTGGCAGACAATGCTTTCAGCATTAAGTCCACCCTTTGTAGCAAATTTATAATTTTGTGCAATTAGCATTGACAATACACACGTGGGCATCCGGCCCTGCGCACGATACGACTATTTTTTTACCTGACTGTACTCAATGGCTTCCTTAATTTGATGTTGTCCGAATCGTCACAACAAAAATGATTAAAATCAAAAGTGACAATTGGGACAATTTTGTCCGTATATTTTGTCCGAATCGTCACTAAGTCGACTCAACGATCCTCCCGGGGGGAGCGGGAGGCGGCGTCTTCTTACAAAATGTAAAACAATAATACAATAATTATTATGTGTCACTACAAAAGTATTAAATAAAATATTATGATAACGAGGTTCTACTATTTTCGAGATCTGAAAACCTCTTAAAAGATGAAACTAAAAAGAAACTCACCATGTTCCTTCTCGTAGAACTGTCGGAAGGGCGCTAAAGCTGGATCATACTTGACCTCTTCAGGTAGACCCAGCCAGAGCTGAACAGCCCCAGCAGTCAGATCATTCGACGATACCAGGGAGTACTGACTCCGGCTCAGTTCTGCCTCCTGTTTCCTGGAACCACCCCAATCTTTGACGGTCTTCACTATCTTCTCCATGGCATTTGCTGGTCGCTCCTTAGACTGCTTTTATAGAACTTCTAGAGCTATAGAGCAGTTTGAATTGGCTTTTGCTGCTAAAATTTTTGGATCTTTTGGATCACTATTTAGTTGAAAGAACTTTTAGAACACTGTATGTCTTTTAGTGCTAATAATTTTTTGGATCTTTTAGATCACTATTTAGTTGAAAGAATTTTTGGAACACTAATGAATTCAAGGCTCTAGCTACCAGGATAGGAAATCCCTTCCGCTCATTCAAACCTTGATCTATTTCCTCGTAATCAATGTCTCGATCTATTTATTTATTAGTTAGGTTTTCTAGGTACCTATCTATTCACTATTCAAGGTAGCACGTTTCATTTTTTTTGCCAAATATTCCATCTATTTTTTGCTATTGTTGATTCAAGCATAATTCTTTTATCGTTTGTTATTTTTTCACTATCACAAATTTATCACACTTTACATTAGGTTTAATTCATAAATTCTAAAATAAATACAAAGAATTTTAGTAAACTAAAGTATTGACATAATAGCGCATTCGATGTTCTGCCAGAAATACTCTCGTAATAAATACTTTTTTGATTGAGAGAAATGTTTATTTTCCGAAAGTTACTATATCAGTCCAAATACTCTATGGTAAAATGAAATGACCCTAATTCTTGAATCTTGAATCTACAACGGTTAACGTTCAATTCAGTACCAACAATGGTTCGATCGATCTACAGCTTAGCTGAAACGTCACTGTTCAGCTGGATCCAAACGGCCTAACAACAATAAAAAGTATGGTACAGCTGCATTTCAGCTGGCTAGTTCATTAATGGAATCACACCCCCAGAGGAGAAAATTACTGAATTACCCGGAATTATCTGAAAGCTCAAACAATTTACTGAAATGGTCAGCTGAAACTTAGCTGAATCGTAGTTTCCTTGTCTGTTAGATCCATTTAGATCCATCTGAACAGTGACGTTGCTGGCACGTACATTTCACATGGGATTTTTGATGAGATTCAAGAGTAGGCAGGTATGCTCAGACGAAACTCTCGAACTAGACTCGTGCTTTCGAAAAACGAACAATGTATGAAACGGGGGTCAAAATTTGAATAAAGTTTCATACAAAACGACATTTTCAGTGTGTAATTTTGGTAGAATGGGAGTCCCGCTTCTTCTTACGTAGGAAATACGTATTACATATTCTTTGGGTGTGCTATTGATACCTACATAACAGGTAGGTAGGTTAGGTACCCACTGTGGTGCAGAAAATAAGGTTTCTCTCGAGAAACCTGTGAACGCTCGAGTGAATGTCTGCTTCAAACCGGCTCAGACCGGTTCTGTCGAGTTTAAACTGGATTCCGAGCCAGACAGACTACTTGTCTATCTATATTCTATACCTAGGTTAGTTAGCGTACCTATACCTACAGCGGGTCAAGGAGGTTATGGGTCTTAAACCTACATAATGTTCTATTGATTTGTTATGTTATATGTATATATTTGTATATTAAATTATGTAGTAGCTCTTAGTTTTAATGTAAGATAAATATTTTTCTCTGTACCTAATGTCGCACGCCTATACCTACCTAGTACGTACTTCAAAAAAACATCTCCGACTGTTTATATTGTGGTTTATTAGTTAAAACATAAACAACCTAGTATTTTGTGGTGTATGTGGTTTGGTTACACATACTACCTACACTACACTCATCGCATTCATAAATAACTATGTATGTATAGGTAGGTAGGTACCTTTTTAGTAATTCAATGTGAAAATCAATCATCAATCAATCATCAATCATCAATCATCATCAATATATATAAAACTCTTTTGAAGCTGACAGAGAATCAACGCACAGCCTAAACTATAAGTCCTAGAGGGATGAAATTTGGAGGGTAATATCCTTATATAGTGTAGGGGTGCACTAAGAAAGGAATTTTGAAAAGTCACACTCTAACGCGAGCAACGCCGCGGGAGACGGCTAGTGCTTCATATAGCCATGATTAAGCTACCTAGTAGGTACCTACTACGTAGTGTAGGTACCTACATAGAAAAATAATTTGAAATGAAATGACACCTCAAAATATTGGAAACTCTGTAATCTGACTTTGAAACATACGCTCACTTATTCTCAATAATTTTGAAGAAAAAACACAGCAAACAAAAAGATTAGGACAGAAATAGCGAACTAATTTTTTTCACCTTTTTGTTTTTTCGACATATTCCGGATATCCCCACGATGAAATCCTTACCAGTGGGGATTTCAGTTTCTTTTTGCAGAAACCCCGCTTAGTGTCTGGTCCCTATTTAAAGCCTTTCTTTATCCATTGAAATTGGCTAAGTTTATACTTCTCTTTACTTTCTTCTGTCTTTGCTTAGTCAATCTTCACTGATTATTTAAGTTAAGCACCGTTCTGTGCGGTTACTATTTGGATAAGTGACCGTTAGTGGCTTCACATCTGAGCGCTTCCGTGCTTCGGAGGGCACGTTAAACTATCGGTCTCGGCTCTAGCAGTCGTAAAGCCATGACGGGGGCCTTAAGGCGCCCTAAAAACTCCGTCACCAGAGTTGGCCACTAACTCATACGAGCTTGCTTGCTTTTACTTAAGTTAAATTTAAGTAGTTAGTCTAAAAACAATGACTTTTCGACCGAGCTACTGGGTTTTTTTGCCTAATTTTTTAATAAAGGCACGAAAATGTTAATATTAGCATAAATTGTTTATTTTTGCACCTATCTGACCTTAAAAACCTGCCAGACCCTTTAAGGAAAGCGATAAAAATAAAATAAACTTAAGTTAGTAAGTACAGTCGGTAATATAAGTCGATGAACCATTTAATACTGTTTAACTATGTATTGGAGGGTTAGTAAATAATCCATATGCATACTAATATTATAAATGTGATATCCAATTTCCATACTAATATTATAAATGTGAAAGTAACTCTGTCTGTCTCGCTTTCACGCCAAAACTACTGAACCGATTTGAATGAAATTTGGTACACGGATAGTCTAGAGCCTGAGAAAGGACATAGGCTACTTTTTATTGCGAAAAAAGGGTTGAAAGGGGTTGAAAGGGGGGGTGAAAGTTACTTAACCTTTTTCATGAAAACTTTTTTTAATGTCACGTTTGAAATAACTGTCAGTTGTTTGACAGTAAGAGTTTGAATGACAGGACAACGTCTGTCGGGCGGGTCAGCTAGTATTACATAAATGATAAATACTCTTGGACATATTATTATCACACAACGCCTTCTAGTCCCAAACTAAGCAAAGCTTGTACGATGGAAACTAGATGGCTGATAGAATACATATACCTACATACATTTTTTTTTGTAAATACATACTTATAATACATAGAAACACCACGATGCAGTACATTATTGTTTTTTTTGGACTGTTAGAACGACTTTGATCTTGAAGCCAAAATTTTTGAAGGTTTCACTTCTACCACGTGTGAATTGCACACATGTTTTTTTTTCATTTCATTTCTTTTATCATCTCATTTGTCAGCAGAAGATTGATTATTTTATTTGGTTTTTGCGACGTTTACCTGAATTTTATGTTTCTGACTGTACCTACCTTCTACAATTGGACACTTATGAGTCTTTATGGAAATGGTGACGCATAACAAAGTTTAGAGGTTTTTACAAAAAAAACATGGTGTGTTTGTGTTATTTATTATCACTATAGTGTTAGAGAACAAAGCTCTGTTCAAACCGACCGAGGTTGCAAAACCATGGTGTGGTTTCAAGGACTAGAAGAGGCACATAACTTTAGGCCCGTATGCTAATTTACTGCTCAACCACAGACAGGCGTCATGGCTCAGTCGGTAGTAGCTCTGCCTTCCGTGCTGTGGGTCGTGGGTTCGATCCCCACCGAAAACAAACATTTTTGTGTTGTAAACATAGATGTTTGTTCTGTGTCTAGGTGTTTCTATGTATTATAAGTATGTATTGCAACAAAAAAAATGTATGTATGTATTCCATCAGCCATCTAGTTTCCATCGTACAAGCTTTGCTTAGTTTGGGACTAGAAGGCGTTGTGTTAAATGTCCATGAATATTAATTTATAATTTACTGATCCGGACCCAAGCGTAGAGTTTTGTATGAAATTCTCTACTCAAATCTATTCTTGATTAACGATTTGCGTACGCTGACAAGCGTCAAAAAACACCTCGCCCGCACATTAAAAAAATTCTAAAAAATCATGTTTAAAAAACTGGAAAAACCGACTTCAATTTGATACGCCTTCATCATTAAATGATGATGATGAAAGCAGTTCATTGGGACTGTTCTATTGATCGTTAACACAGAAAAGCAAAATACGCAATGTCGTGTTTTTCCAGTTTTTTTTTATTTAGGTAGGTACCTAATACTTTATTGCACCAAATTATAAATTTGTTACAAAGGGTGGACTTAATGCTGAAAGCATTGTCTGCCAGCCAACCCAAAGTTACACTCAATTACCCCAGTTACACTGCCAAACTACTGAAGAAAATACAACCGAATTCAGAACCTCCTCCTTTTTTGAAGTTGGTTAAAAATGATCTTATGCCTGGAAGAGATCGCTCATAGCGATAAGGCCGCCCATTGTACTTCACATAAAAATAATGAACTTTGTGTTTATTTATTAATTTCTGTAAAAATGGTGTACAATAAAGAGTTTTCTATCTATCTATCTATCTTATAAGAAAGATCTACGCGGACGAAGTCGCGGCTAATAAATAAACCAGTTTTCGGAAGTAATCTTATTGCACCTTGTATTTCTTACCTACAAAGAAGACGTTGCCATATTTACTTATAGGTAGGTACACTACACACAGACAACGACAATCCTGACTAATATTATAAATGCGAAAGTAACTCTGCCTGTGTGTCTCGCTTTCACGCCAAAACTACTGAACCGATTTGAATGAAATTTGGTACACAGATAGTCTAGAGCCTGAGAAAGGACATAGGCTACTTTTTAATGCGAAAAAAGGGTTGTAAGAGTTGAAAGGGGGGGATGAAAAGTTGTATAGAAGTATCGTCATTTTTAGAGCTAGAAGCTTGATACTTATTGTTTAGGCTCTTGGTTCGATATAAATAAATATGACATTCAAAGTTTGTATAAGTTTTACCCTATGCTACCCAAAGATACTATTCCACGCGGACGAAGTCGCGGGCTCAGCTAGTATTCAATAAGCATAACGAGGCATTGTCTAGATTCTAGACTAGAAAATGGAGATTTACATAAAACTAGATACCTAGGTGAGTAGGCGCTTCCTAGACTACGAAGCGCTCGTGGCTAGGCTTGCTTAGCCAATCTTAACCGATAATCTAAGTTAAGCAACGTTCTGCGTGGTCACTATTTGGATGGGTGACCGTTAGTGGCATTTACATCTGAGCGCTTCCGTGCTTCGGAGGGCACGTTAAA
The DNA here is from genome assembly GCA_918843925.1 of Eulithis prunata. NCBI lineage: Eukaryota > Metazoa > Arthropoda > Insecta > Lepidoptera > Geometridae > Eulithis > Eulithis prunata. Next base: position 1,284,447 of record OU974035.1, read on the forward strand.
CTGTCCCGGCTCTAGCAGTCGTTAAGCCACGACGGAGGCCTTAAGGCGGCCTAAAAACTCCGTCACCAGAGTTGGCCACTAACCCATACGAGCTTGCTTGCTTGTTAGACTACCTTACTCATTCAATAGTAAAACGTAATCATCAATATATATAAAACTCTTTTTAAGCTGACTGAGAATCAACGCACAGCCTAAACTATAAGTCCTAGAGGTATGACATTTGTCATTAGGTTGAATGATTATGTATGACTAGCCGTCGCCCGCGGCGTTGCTCGCGTTCTACCCTTTAGGATGCGACTTTTCGAAATTCCTTTCTTAGTGCATCCCTACACTATATAAGGATACTACCCTCCAAATTTCATACCTCTAGCACTTATAGTTTAGGCTGTGCGTTGATTCTCTGTCAGCTTCAAAAGAGTTTTATATATATTGATGATGATGATTGATGATTGATGATAGATAGATAGAAAACCTCGGATCAATCATTTATCTATGCGTAAACGCATCAGTTTCATGGAACTTATGTTTAAAACAAATAGTATTAATAATATAAACACGTGCCCACCGAGATATGAGACACGTGTTTCTTTATAGAGTTATAATTACTATTCTGTGTGCATGTGACAAAGATAGGGTGCGATAAAACCACCGTCAAAATATCCACCATTTTGTCTTCTTCTTCTTCTTCTCTTCAATAATGGCCTGTGTCCGTCATTTCGACAGACAATTTTGTCAATGTCAAGTGTTAAAATTGTAATAAATAAGTCAAGTCAAGTCATTAAAACAAACGACCGCCGACTTGACGATGACTTGACTTAATATATTATTCTTCTTCTTCTTTTGAACCTATATGGCCTGTGTCTGTCATTTCGACAGACAATTTTGCCAGTGTCAAGTGGTGAATTTTAAATAATATGATGATTTATACAGCGTCAGGAGGCAACCTATGCCTTAACGACACACTGTAGTGCCTGGGACAATGTTTAGATGGAGTAGGCTTGTAGTACTATACCATCCTCTCAGCCTAGTCAGACATATCCACAGGAAACACATACGTCAATACGTGCGGAGCTGACTAAGCCAAGAGTTTCCTCACGATGTTTTCCTTCATCGTTAAGCTCGTGTTAATGCGCATATAATCGTTTGCACGGCCGGGATTCGAACCCACGACCTTCGGATCGAAAGTCGAGGTGCAATCCCACTCGGCTAACACGGCTTATTGCACAAGGTTCAGCATAAATAAATATAATTTTGATCCAAACCAGTTTTCTAAACAAAGAGTAGAAAATAAGTTAAAAACGCTAAAAAAACTCTAGAAAATTTATTACTCACTGCGTTGTTTCCAAGGACTTTTCGTTGAGATTTTCCTTATAACCAAGGTAGTCACTCAACCATTGCCAAAAGAAACTTTTTTGAATAATTAATACTAGTAGTTCGCCCCGAACGGAGATCTCGAGATGGTCGGAGGTTAATAAAACCCAAACAATTTGTATTGACCAATGGTTGTAATAAACTTTACAAATCGCTTCGAAATCGCCGTCTAGCTATGTACCAGTCTTACTTGAACTACAAAATCATTGAAACTCCAAGAACTGGTAGCTCACGATATACTTGGTTTTCCAATTTTATAATTTTTACAATAACTCAAAAACTATTAGACCTAGAATCAAAATAAAAACGGTTTTGGAATGTCTAAACAAAACCCTATCATATGACACCCCAATTGATATTATTGTACGACTTTTTTTTTTTACTCCCTTTGGACCCTCATAACTTCGCGACCCCTTGACCGATTTACTTCATTTAACAAACCAGTAAAACTTAAGAGTACTATCCGTATACCGACCAAACTTTATGAAAGAAAAAGCATTCTTGTCCAAGTTGTCACTAAGATCTCGTTCGCTTCGCTCACTCGATCAGTTATAATCAAGGTCATCTCTTACTTCTATCATAACTTAGTTTACTTTATTTACCTACTAGCTAGCTGGTGCCCGCGACTTCGTCTGCGCAGGATTCAAAGTGCAATTTGCTATGGGAAAATCTTCTAGGCGTTTCTGAAGAGTTCGCGTCCCGTTGGATCGCGTTGATTTTCCGGAATAAAAAGTAGCCTATGTGTTAATCCAGGTCACGGACAATGTATATTTCTAGTTTAGTAGTTTTTCGCGCGTTATCGTTGACAGGGGATTTTCGGACAAGTCCAGGAAACCCCCTGATGTGTTCAAATACACCGTCACGTCCGTTCCGTAGCTACGCTCGGCACTGTTTTATGTTTGGATGTTTGTGTTTCGATCACGCTGCAACTGCCGGTCCGATTTGGATGAAACTTGGAATATACGTAACCTGGATAAACAAATAGGTTACCTTTTATTCCAGAAAATCGACAGGATATAAATTAAAGATATGGATAAACTAACTATGCAGATCTACTAAATAAACGATTCTGATTCCGAAAGTAGAGTTCTCTGTTTATCTGTTTGTTTGTTCGCGGATCACGCCTTGACTACTGGACCAATTTCAATAAAACTTATACCATTCAGAAGCCCTTTTTCCGGATAACATAGGCTATATTTTATTAAAACCAAAGACGTGGATTCTCATATACAGCTTGAACGTTCTAAACCAAAAGCAACCGTTTGCTACGAGGTTCAACGTATGCTGGTGACAGATATTTTAGTGGAAATTTCGCACGCGTACGAAATCGCGAGTATCAGCTAGTATTATATATACCTAAGCATAACGTAACTACATAGATAAACACTATATATATAATAGTGTAGGTTTTTGTAACAAAGCCCTACTGTAACCTGAGTGAAGGTTACGTTAAGGTAATTATTATCTTATCGTAAATCGATATGTGCAAGCGATGACTCACCTGTGTGTACAGGATGTCCTAAGCATGTTGATACAGATCCTTTCAGACCATGAAAATGAACACCTGTAGGTACGCGTAAAATCTCACAAACTTATTTTTTTTTTGCATATTTTATGCTTGTACTATGTGAAGTAAATTGCTGATAGAACACTAAAATACTTAATTTTTGTAAATAAAACTTATAATCCTATTAATATTATAAAGGTAAGGTATTATGTTTTTATTTCAATCGCACTGAAATTGCTGGTCCGATTTAGATTAAACTTGGATTATATAGTAGTTTGTAACCTAGATTAACATATAAGCTACTTTTTATCTCGGAAAATCAATGGCGTCCAATGGGACGTGAACTCTTCAGAAACGTTTCGACGATTTCGCATAGCAAATTGCACTTGTAGTCCAGCGTAGACGAAGTCGCGGGCACCAGCTAGTAATAAATAAAAGATCATTGACTTGGAATCTTCTAGTTGGATTCGTGCTTTTTGAGAACAAAACAAATATCTTGGGTATTGGTTCTTGATTATCGAGAAACCCAGACTCCTCAATCAAACAACAAAAAAAAAAATCAAACAAAGATTTTGTGACAGTTTTTCATGAGAATTTCTACTCACTTCTTGAGGAACGATTTCTTTATCAGAATACGAGTCTCAGTTTGTAGATAGTCTTATTCAAATGGCTTCTGTTACTCGCTCGTCCATAGTAACATGCAGGTGACAATGATAACCACGCAGCCGTCTAATGGAGCTTAAGATAAGCATCTAAACATTATTATTGCTCAATTAGTTACGTATGTACGACATAACTGCGATAAATACTTTCCTGTAGCATGTATAAACTCTGGTATTCTACTATCAAAACTTCTAAACAACCCACAGATAATGCATAACCTTAATTTTGGCTTCTCACTTTTTTACAGTTTTATAATAGTACCTATAGATCTACTTAGTATATTATACTTACATCGTAATTAGCTTTATATTATAAGCACTTATTTACATAGTTATACATAGTATGTACCTACCTTGGTACATAATATAAAATATATTTAAGATGTGTATATAATAATAGGCCTTTACATGTATTGAAGATGATATAAACAGCGTCAGGAGGCAACCTCTGTCTACACTTAACGACACACTGTAGTGCCTGGGACAATATTTAGATGGAGTAGGCTTGCCCAGCACCTATATCATCCTCTCAGCCTAGTCAGCCATATCCACAGGAAAGACAAGGTCAATACGTGCGGGGATGACTAAGCCAAGGGTTTCCTCACGATGTTTCAACTAAGTAACGCTTCAACAAATGATAATTATAAAAATCAGTCAAAAGACTCAAGTCAAATCAGTCTTTTTGGTCGGGCATGGGTTAAAAGTTCTGCCAGGTGACACGAATGAAGTCAATGGCATTCCACTAGTTAATAAACTTTTTTAATAGTCATCATTACATATGGAAAACTACAGAAAATATAATATAAAACATTACGAAATGTGTCGTTCGGACTTGACCTAAATTTTTATCACTAATTACATCGATTCGAGATAAAAATTTTGTCATCACGTATTTTTATCTTGACGTAAATATTTTGTGGATTCACTGACCTTTACATCTGTCTAGACAGCTGATGTTTACACCTACCATACAACCCTAGAAAAAAGACTGCTACCTTATCTTTTTTCGCGGACGCTTCCAAACTGCACATCGAGCCCACTCATTTGCATAGTGGGCTCGTTGGGATTTTTTTCCCATCGGCCACACCAGTGGGCCAGCCGGTGGGCTCGATGGGAATAACCCCCTCTTTTGTAGGTTTCACGATTTAACCCCTAAATAGCTGGCGCGGGTCAGTTGTACCTTTCTATACATAATATTTTAACTCGGGTTTTCTCTAAAAATTAACTTGATTTTCAGAGGTTTATCAATTTAAATAAGGGTAAGCAAGCAAGCAAGCTCGTATGAGTTATTGACCACCTGGTGAAGGAGTTTTTAGGCCGCCTTAAGGCCTCCGTCGTGGCTTAACGAATGCTAGAGCCGGGACCGACAGTTTAACGTGCCCTCCGAAGCACGGAAGCGCTGATGTAAATGCCACTAACGGTCACCTATCCAAATAGTGACCGCGCAGAACGACGCTTAACTTAGATAATCAGTAAAGATTGACAGCAAGCCTAGCCACGAGCGCAATGTAAATAAGGGTACAACTTACCCACGCTGGCTATTTAGTAGCCATGTTTATATAGTGGCTAATTTAATCAAAAATCTCTAGTATTAGAGACGAACACATCACATCAACTACTAATAGGAGATAAAACGTTTTATGATACGATTATATGAATTAATGAATAATAATGAATCTGGAAAGTTTATCAAACATGTTATCTAAGTGCGTCTTTACGACACATTACAGGTAAATCATGCAAATGAGACCACTCTCTATGAAGTTAACAGCAAAGAATATGTAATACGTAGTTCCTCCGTAAGAAGAAGCGGGCCCCCCATTCTACCAAAATTACACACTGAAAATCTCGTTTTGTAATAAACGTGATTCAAATTTTGATCTCCGTTTCATACATTGTTCGTTTTTCGAAAGCACGAGTCTAGTTCGAGAGTTTCGCCAGTCTGCTTACAGGGGCACTGGCGGGTTTTTGTTTGAATTTGTACAAGCAGACTGAATCTTCGTCAAAAATGTACCTCTATCACAAACAAATCTGACAGTCGCCGCGTTAACGTATTCGAGTTATATTGCGGGTCAATGCCAGCTCGACTGCCAACCGTTGTAGTGTCACCGCGCAGTGTATCTCGGATACGCTAACGTTTGTGATTGTCACATTCATTCGTGATCAAGACACTGGCCGATCTCCATGCAACCCCCCAAATACATACTTACGACGTCCCTCTCTTGGACAAACTAACACACGTTGAAACAAAACTACTTCAGTAAAACTGTTTTAAATCCTATCCTCTTTCCTATTATAATATTATTAAACATTTAGTGTGTTGTAAACATAGATATGTTTGTTCTGTGTCTGGGTGTTTCTATGTATTATAAGTATGTATTTACAAAACAAAAAATGTATGTATGTATTCTATCAGCCATCTAGTTTCCATCGTACAAGCCTTGCTTAGTTTGGGACTACAAGGCGTTGTGTTAAGTGTCTGTTAATGTTTATTTATTTATTATAAGTAAACGCGAAAGTTTGTAACGATGTATGGATGTACGAGTATGTATGCTAATAAAGGCCATATTTGTGACTTTTAATTCATTAACATTGTGTTTATTTACTTGTTACGTCATTTAAAATATTCGGAATAATGTATACATACCGCGTTCATCGACAGGTTTGGAGCTGATTAAGCCACGGGTTTTTACGATGTTTTCCTTCATCGTTTGAAGGGATTGGCTTTACGCACACTAAGGAGTAGGTAGGAATAGTAAGTATACTTGTATCAAGTTGTATCTAAGGAAGAGCTTTTACGAATAACGTAACAGGTTGCTATTCCATCTAGAATTATATCTGCTTTTAATTCAAATAGCTTTATTGCGTTTTTCTGTTTACAGATACATTTGCAACGCCCCCAAGGCCACATAACATTAAAGGAAGACGTATCAGTACCTAATCAATCGGGAAGCCCTTATCTCCTTGAAAAAAATCATTCTTAGCAGCAAGAACTTGAAAAAAAAATGATTTTCTTATTAAAAAAAACGTTGCGTAAACGTTATTTTTATAAGCCTAAATATATTAATTTCAAAACTGCAATATTATTATAAAGGTAGGTACATAGGTACCTACGTTTTAATGTTAAGATCACAAATATAACGCTTTAAAAATAGCTTGCTCTTTCCCAGTTTTATTTTTAAATTAGTAACAAATGTGGACTTTTTCTATACACCTAAACATAAAACGCACTTGAGGTGCATATTTGCTGGTTTATTTACTTAGATTTGCATGATTCGTTATACAAAACGAGTTTTATAACGTTTTATAAATAAACATTTCTCCACAGAACATTCTGGCAGGAAATCAACAGCGCACTTTGATTAAAAAAAAACCAAACACAACACTGTTTTGTTAATACCACGTGAAAATTATTATACCCGGGTGAAAATCGTTCAGAAATTTAATATTTTTTTCTTTTAAGCTTTTATGGCGCGAATTCATGCGTTCGGTACCGCGCGCGTCTGGGTTGACACTGGCCGAACAGAAACAGAAATAAACAAACGATGTTGGTACCTACTTGTAGATAACATACATAACAAAATGTAAGTAAATATAGCGTTATCAAGACTCGGATTTATACATGTGGGCGTGTTTGTTATTCCGTGTAGTTTTGGCACGAATTTATACTATTACACACTACAGCAGACTGGCGAAACTCTCGAACTAGACTCATGCTTTCGAAAAACGAACAATGTATGAAACGGGAGTCAAAATTTGAATCTTGTTTCATACAAAACGAGATTTTCAGTGTGTAATTTTGGTAGAATGGGAGTCCCGCTTCTTCTTACGTAGGAAATACGTATTACATATTCTTTTGTTTGTAGCGGTTGAGTGTAGGTACATAAAATATTTTCATGACCACATAAAAACATATTTTTTACCGTATTTATTATGTAGCAATATGCTACATAACATAATGGTCAAAAAGTGGTACTTTGACTATCAAGCGATAGCAACAAAATAACGCCAAATGTACCTACGACACTGATGGGGTTAACTGTGTAAATGAACCAATCAGGGCATTTTTGGATTATCAAAATATCCCCTGACGGTAGTCGTAGGGACGCTATAAGGTTATTTTCGGACAAAAACTCCGAAAATCTCCTTCGCAGGTGGAACTGGCAGGGGATTTCTGGAATGAGCCTATATTATATTAGGTGCGGTTCGGTATCGAGAAAATGATGATAATATTGAAATAGACAAGATTTTTGTTGTTTGGAGGGGTAGAGTGAAACATTTCGAACCAAAAAAACTAAGTATCTAGGTAGATTAGGTACCAAGGTACTTAGGGGTATATTCATATTGGTCTTCTTCTTCTTCTCTTCAATAATGGCCTCTGTCCGTCATTTCGACAGACAATTATGCCAATGTCAAGTGTTAAAATTGTAATAAATAAGTCAAGTCAAGTCAGTTGTCAAGTCGGCTGTCGTCTGTTTTGAAAAAAAAAATGGTGGATTTTCTCTTCAAAACCTAACACGAATTTTCACATTCAGTCAGAGAAACCACTTTAATCACATTTATTCCAATGGCTCACACTTTATGTTACGACCTAAGTATTATTGGTTAAAATTCCACCAAAATTAAACAACAACTAAAGCTGAGTTAATAAAATGATTGCTAAATATGCTGTCTTCGTCTTCTGTCATTTCTTTCATGACATTGAAAAACTGCGTCAACAGAGTTGCCCACTAACTCATACGAGCTTGCTTGCTTGCTACGGGCCAGAAGGGAAAAAAATCCCAACGAGCCCACTATGCAAATGAGCGGCCTCGATGGGATTTTTTTTCCCATCTGGCCCACTGGTGGGCCGGCCGGTGGGCTCGATGGGAATAACCCATAGATAATTTTGAAAAGCCGCGCTAAAATGACAGTTGAATATGAATAAAGAGGTTAGTTTCTTTGGTTTGGAATTGTAGGTACCCAATATAAGAAAGCAGGTACGTAGGTACCTACATATACTTACCTAATGAGACAATTACCTTATCGGTCGTTTGCAAGTGATTAGTACGAGTGATTTTTATCAAACTAAGAGGTCAATGACTTATTACCCAACTATCAAGGGCTGAGAAAATGATATATTTTTGATACAAGATACAAGATACGTTTATTTGCATAATAAGTGTTTACAAAATTGGTCTTATCTTAGGGTATTAGGCACTTTTAAAGTTATTTATCCATTTCGGGTATCGCAAAATGTTTTATAAATTGGTTACTAAGGTTTTATAAGTTTCTTAGTTTTTCTTGACCGCATGAGATAAAAAAGAAAAAAGGCCTTTTCTGAAGTTTTCGGAGTGTTACACCAGAGGGCCTAGTACGAGTTTTCAGTGTATAGTGTGTGTGTGAAACGTCTGACGCCCAGCACACCAGTGGGCGCTGATTTGTATGGAAACATTGAGCGGACTCTTTGAGAAGCTCGACATGGGAGTATACGGGCTTGGTGTAGACCAAGCTTCTCAAAGAATCCGCTCAGTGTCTCCATACAAATCAGCGCCCACTGGTGTGCTGGGCGTCAGACGTTTTACACCAAAACTCGTACTAGGCCCTTTAGGCCCGTAACTTGAAAAAAGAAATCATTACTCAAACATAGATTTGAGTAGAGATTTTCATACAAAATCTATACTCGAGTCGGGATCAGTGCAAATGGGGGCCTTGGATTCGCCATCACTTCCCAGTAATATCATCATCATCAATATCAATATATTATATTATGTTATATTTTATATTATGTTATTTTATTATTATTATATATTATATATATAAGTATAAAACTGTTTTGAAGCTGACAGAGAATCAACGCACAGCCTAAACTATAAGTCCTAAAGGTATGAAATTCAGAGGGTAGTATCCTTATATAGTGTAGGGGTGCACTAAGAAAGGAATTTTGAAAAGTCACACTCTAAAGATTCTAGAACGCGAGCAACGCCGCGGGCGACGGCCAGTAGACAATAATATGGCAAACATATGTGTTTTATTAGTATAGCAATAAATGAGTGAAATGGCTCTTAGTAATGCGTCAGGCGTTTCAAGGTTTTAATAATATTTACGCGCTGAACCAGAGTAGACGAGTACCTATTGCATCTGTGTTTTAATTAATCTGTAGTGTCGATTCAGTTGTTGCATTTAATACCGCGTTCACACTATGCCCATGCCGCTGCCGGCATTCATGCCGCGGACTTATCGTCACAGCAACATCGCCTTTATTCTCACCAAGGAGCTAGGGCATGAACTTGGCGACGTTGCTGTGGCAATAATTCCGGAATTAATCACGGCATTCATGCCGGCAGCGGCATGGGCATAGTGTGCACGCGATATAACCTAGTTTGACAGCGCTAAAAATGTTAGGTACCGTCGCTTTCTCTTAAACTGAAATGACAATAATTTGATATATTCCAGAAATCCCTACCAGTGGGGATTTCAGTTTTTATTCTAGAAATTCCCACTGCTACGACGTTAAAAACTTGAAAAAAACAGACTTCTGCTTCATCTTCATCATCAGCTCCAGCTTCATCATCAAGATGATGACGATGGTAGTTCTAGAGTTCAAGTTCAAGATGGTAGTTATTGGTGTACCTTTGACTTCATACAAAAATATCATACATTTTAGAAAACAAATTTAGATTTTACCAAATTAGTTCTAACTGTGGGACTAGATGGCATTGTAAAAATGTCCTCGAAAGTTTTATTTTGTACCCACATACTTATATTTAGATTATTCTACTTAGGTAATATTATAAACGTAAAAGTTTGTATGGATGTTTGTTACTCTTTCGCGCAAAAACTACTCATCCGATTTAAATGAAACTTGGAATAGGTATACCTATATTGTCCGTGACCGGATTAACACATAGTATTAGTCTACTTTGAAAATCAACGGGAGCCAACGGAACGCGAACGAAGTCGCGGCCGGAATCTTCTTCTTCTTCTCTTCGTTAATGGCCTCTGTCCGTCATTTCGACAGACAATTTTGCCAATGTCAAGTGTTAAAATTGTAATAAATAAGTCAAGTCAAGTCAGTTGTCAAGTCGGCTGTCGTTTGTTTTGAAAAGAAAATGGTGGATTTTCTCTCCAAAACCTAACACGAATTTTCACATTCAGAAAAACCACTTTACACACATTTATTCCAATGGCCCACACTTTATGTTACGACCTAAGTATTATTGGTTAAAATTCCACCAAAATTAAACAACAATACTCACAATAACACAAGAAAAACTATTAAAATAAAAGTGCTATGTGTCGTTGCAAAAAATGTCAAAACTCGTGTCCTCTTCTTCTTCTTCTCTTCGTTAATGGCCTCTGTCCGTCATTTCGACAGACAATTTTGCCAATGTCAAGTGTTAAAATTGTAATAAATAAGTCAAGTCAAGTCATTTGTCAAGTCGGCTGTCGTTTGTTTTGAAAAGAAAATGGTGGATTTTCTCTTCAAAACCTAACACGAATTTTCACATTCAGAAAAACCACTTTACACACATTTATTCCAATGGCTCACACTTTATGTTACGACCTAAGTATTATTGGTTAAAATTCCACCAAAATTAAACAACAATACTCACAATAACACAAGAAAAACTATTAAAATAAAAGTGCTGTGTCGTTTCAAAAAATGACAAAACTCGTGTCCCGGCCGGAATCTAGATTTCAATAATTCACTTGACACTGGCAGAATGGTCTGTGAAAATGACGGACAGAGGCCATATTATACAAGAAGAAAGACTTGAATTCAAAAATAATAAAAGACAGGACACGAGTTTTGACATTTTTTGAAACGACACATAGCACTTTTATTTTAATAGTTTTTCTTGTGTTATTGTGAGTATTGTTGTTTAATTTTGGTGGAATTTTAACCAATAATACTTAGGTCGTAACATAAAGTGTGAGCCATTGGAATAAATGTGTGTAAATTGGTTTTTCTGAATGTGAAAATTCGTGTTAGGTTTTGAAGAGAAAATCCACCATTTTCTTATCAAAACAAACGACAGCCGACTTGACAAATGACTTGACTTGACTTATTTATTACAATTTTAACACTTGACATTGGCAAAATTGTCTGTCGAAATGACGGACACAGGCCATTATTGAAGAGAAGAAGAAGAAGTAATAAAAGACACTTACAATTCCAAAGACAGCTTCCTGATTCTTCGTCTTTTCCGGCGCTCTCCACCACTCCAGAACACAGGTCCTGAGAACTGGTACCTTCCATTCTCTAGGTCTTCGATGCGAGGTTCCAGATCTTCAGGGGTTTGGTCAAAGCCTTCGTTTGAGATACCAGTTGTAAGCTCCATTTTTTACCTGAAAATTTCATGGTTTAGGACCACTCTTACCTATGACAGGTGTTAATATATCTATTTATGTAAAATAAGCGCTCGTGGCTAGGCTTGCTTAGCCAATCTTAACCGATTATCTAAGTTAAGCAACGTTCTGTGCGGTCACTATTTGAATGGGTGACCGTTAGTGGCATTTCATCTGAGCGCTTCCATGCTTCGGAGGGCACGTTAAACTGTCGGTCTCGGCTCTAGCAGTCGTTAAGCCACGACGGACGCCTTAAGGCGGCCTAAAAACTCCGTCACCGGAGTTGGCCACTAACTCATACGAGATTGCTTTTATGTAAAATCACAAGGATTATCCCATACCATCCCGCTAGTATTATAAACTAGCTGGTGCCCGCGACTTCGTGCGCAGGATAGAAGTGCAATTTGCTATGCGACATCTTCTAGGCATTTCTGAAGAGTTCCCATTGAATCCCGTTGATTTTCCGGGATAAAAAGTATCCTATGTGTTAATCCAGGCCACGGACAATATATATTCCAAGTTTCATCCAAATCGGATCAGTAGTTTTTATAATATTAGTCAAAAGTTGTCTAATTTTTTTTTTTTTAAGGATTTTTAAGATATTATTCTCTGTAATGTCGCACGCCAACCTCCTCATTACACCACCACGTTTGGGTTGGCTGGCAGACAATGCTTTCAGCATTAAATCCACCCTTTGTAACAAATTAATAATTTTGTGCAATAAAGTATTAAATAAATTAAATAAATAAGTTTGTGTTTTAATCACGCTGCAACTACTGGTCCGATTTGGATGAAACTTGGAATTTAGATAGGTCGTAACCTAGATGAGGAAACAAACGTAAAAAAAATAACACCAAATCGAGAAAAATAAAAAAAGAAATTCATTTATTGATCTTCAGAGAACCTCCTCTTTTATTTGAAGTCAGTTAAAGAAATAATTATATCAAAATTGTTATGTACATACCTACCTGTAATAACACCCTTCTCGCTGGAAACTATAAATAATTCTGTGTTTGACAGGTTAAAAATATTATAAATAGGTACTTACCTACTCACTTAATAAATTATTTCAGCCACATACATCAACACATTAAAAGGACAATCAAAAACAAATAATTCTAAACTAAATTACTTTACAAAAATTGTTATTTTTACACTTCACCAAAACACTTTCTTTAAAATTCACTGAAAAAATAGTAGGTAGGTTATTTTTGAAAATAAATTATTTATTAGGTACGATTTTTTGATATTAAGTAGGTATAAAAAGTTATAAAACAAAACCAGAATAAAAAAAAATATCTAAATAAAAAAATATGGTACCAATTTTTACACTTTTAGTAACTACATAGGTAGGGTAGGTAAATAAAATCACTTTCTTCAAAATTCAATGAAATAAATGTAGGTAGGTACCTAAGAAATATTTTTTTTAAATTAATAATTTGAGTACCTAACCTATCTACCTACGACTTAGAAGAAAAAAAAGTTATAGGTAAGAAAATGGTTTGATTTCAAAGCAACACATTACCTACTAGCTATAAAAGTGAACTCAAGAATGTTGTTATCATACGCTCGAACGTGTTATTACAATACAATTGATTTGATTACAAACTTACGTGAGAATATTATTAATCTAACTTTAATCAAAATATATACAGGGTGTCCCAAATAGTTCCAATAAAGGGACAACCGGAAGTCTGAAGGGATTAACTCTTGTCAATGCTCCGCGATTCATTGTTTGTCAAAGTCACATCTCTTAGTAAGCGTCTTGCAGTAGCCTCATAAGTCATAAGCCAAGTCATAAGCATTTATTAGTAACTAGCTGATGCCTGATACCCGCGACTTCGTAGGTACGCGTGCGAAACCACCCAAAATATCTGTCAACCAGTATACGATGAACCTCGAAGCAAATGGCTGCTTTTGGTTTAGAGAGTTCAAGCTGGGGGCCTAGTACGAGTTTTGGTGTGTAAATCTGGTGTGAAACGTCTGACGCCCAGCACACCAGTGGGCGCTGATTTGTATGGAGACACTGAGCGGATTTTTTGAGAAGCTTGGTCTACACTAAGCCCGTACTCGCATGTCGAGCTTCTCAAAGAATCCGCTCAGTGTCTCCATACAAATCAGCGCCCACTGGTGTGCTGGGCGTCAGACGTTTTACTGCACCCACACTATACACTAAAAACTCGTACTAGGCCCTCAGTATCTAAGAATCCACGTCTTTGATTTCAATAAAATATAGTCTATGTTTCAATCCGAATGGTATAAGTTTCATTGAATTTGGTCCAGTAGTTAACAAACAGATAAAAAGAAAAACTAGATTTTCGGAATCAGATTCGTTTATTTAGTAGATCTGCATATTTAGTTTATCCATACCTTTAATTTTAGTTTTTGGCTTTTTTACAGTTTTATAATAGTAGGTAGGTATAGATTAGGTAATAAGTACCTAACTAAAGTTTGCATTGTTCTTTCAAAAGTTCAATCCAAAATTCCATTCTTTCTCTATCAACATCTACGCAACATTTTATATCATTATCTACAACTAATGTGCGTTTATCGTCTTTGGTGTACGGCAGCCATTTTGTTTTTTGTTTCGACCATGTTGGTATTCTGTAAAAAAAAAAAACGATATTATGTACATTTTTGATACTTTCTTAGTACGAGAGTATACATATGTGCACGATTTTGCATTCGATTTTGATGGCATTTATAGAATTACAAGCTGTCGCCCGCGGCTTTGCTTGCGTGGTAGCAGCATGCGCATTATTTGGTTAAAATCTTAGATCCTAATTTTAGACCCTCAAGAGTGCGACTCCTTTCTTAGTGCACCCCTACTAGTGTACTATATAAGGATACTACCCTCCAAATTTCATACCTCTAGGACTTATAGTTTAGGCTATGCGTTCATTGTCTGTCAGCTTCAAAAGAGTTTTATACTTACCCATTCTTAGCAAAATTGCAGAACGCTTCGCTCAGAAACTCTACAACCTCAAAATCCTTCTCCGTTCCGTGGCTCGCTTTGCTCTCTCTATAAAACTGATATTGGATCATATCTCCGTGTGTTGCCCCCTTTACTTTCAAACTAGACATTACTCTAGTATGCATGTTACCCGTATAACTAAATTTCAATGCGTATATCTGATCAGAATACCGGGAAAGAAGCTCATTGAAGATCATAATATCTCTTGTAAAAAACGCATCGGTAACCATCGATAGATACTCGTTTTTAACCCTATCATCTAACTCTCTGCCTTGTACATAGAACTCCCGTATTTTATCTTGATATTCTATCGCTTTTCGCGAACCTCTGTCAACAAACGCGTAACGTGGGATGAAATAGTAGTAATCCTTTTCGTATATAACTTCATCGTCATCTCTAAAGAATATAGCACCTTCGTGCGAGTTATAACACGTTATCACAGGAACTTTATGGAACCTATTCTCTTTCATCGACACCCTGGGATGTTCTGAGAAGAATATATCAACGTTTTCAAACTTTCTCTCGACTACTGGTAGAAAATACGCGTATAGGACAGATCTAGGTTTACTAAGCTCTGCTGTTGTGAACGCTATGATTAGATCTTCTACATTCGCTTGGGAGAAGAAGTCAAAAATTTCACGTTCATCGGTCAACTCTTCCCCCATTATCGAAGCTATATTCCTTGCTTTAGCGATAGGATCTTCCTCGACTACATACAGATCTGCTGTACAAGTTCCAGACATAGCAATCACTTTATTAAACAAGCCTACAGTCATATCTGAAGTTAAATATGAAGCAACTATAGCCGCGCCTGCGCTCTCCCCAAAAACAGTAATATTACTACTATCACCATTAAAATACCCTATATTTTGATTAATCCACTTCAAAGCCATAACAGTATCTTTTAAACCTGCATTCCCCGGACACTCGGGTATATTTAAACATAACCATCCGAGTATATGAAGCCTATAGTTCACTGTTACTAAAATCACATCGTATTTTATTAAGTAGTCCGGAGAGTAATAGTTGCCATACCCAAATATAAGTCTACCACCGTGGACGAAGAATAAAACTGGGAGTTTTGAGCTTTTTTGTGGCAATACTGGGGTGTATATGTTTAGGTATAGGCAGTCTTCAGAGCCGTCGATAGGAGTGCTGGAGTATGGGTTCGATTGGATGCATTTGTTGCCAGGTTTTGTTGCATCTAGGATTCCTGCCCAGGACTCG
The DNA here is from genome assembly GCA_918843925.1 of Eulithis prunata. Taxonomy (NCBI): domain Eukaryota; kingdom Metazoa; phylum Arthropoda; class Insecta; order Lepidoptera; family Geometridae; genus Eulithis; species Eulithis prunata. Next base: position 1,300,519 of record OU974035.1, read on the forward strand.
GACGGGAGTGGGTCCTGAAAGTTTTTGAGATTAAGTGTCAACTCATACTAGAGTCGAAGCGCATAGAAGAAACTAGCAAAACATAGCAAATTCAGACGCGCGAAATCTCTCGTATGCGCTTGAATTCGCACGTCTCTTTTTTTATCTAATAGCGCGTGCACACTATGCCCGGCAAGAATGCCGAGATTAATTTTGGAATTATTGCCACAGCAACATCGCCTTTATTCTTACCAAAAGGGCATGAACTTGGCGATGTTGCTGTGGCAATAATTCCGGAATTAATCGCGGCAATCATTCGGGCAGCGGCATGGGCATGTGTGAACGCGGTGTAGGAATAAAGGCGATTTTGCTGTGGCAATCATTCCGGAATTAATCGCGGCATTCATGCCGGCAGCGGCAATGGCATAGTGTGAACGCGGTATAAGATTAGCGACCAGTGAAAAAACATAACACAAACACAAAAATCAGGAACCTACAAGAAATATACAAATAACAGACTAACATAACGCTACCTATATGAAGTTAAAAGTTTTATAATAAACCTACTAGTATTATTATTATTTTTAGCCTACATCTTCCCATTGCAGGGTAATGGCCTCCCTACCCCCCTTCCAAGTTTTCCTATCCTGTGCTAATGATGGCCACTCTTTCATAAATAAGTCTAGATCATTCCGCCATCTCAGTCTTGGTCGGCCACGAGCTCGTCTACCGTTGTTAGGGGCCAACTCCCTTGTTGTTTTAGCCCAAAGATCCTGTGACATCCGACAGACAGGTCCAGCCCAGTTCCACTTTAGGCTGGCAGCTTTTTGATTAACATCGGCGATTTGCGTTTTTGAGCGCAGAAATGTTTTATTTTGGGTCGGTGAGTACTATACTTAATTCAATTCAATTCTTGTCTATGGCCTTTGCCATAAAATATTTACAAAGTTATATATCTGACTTTTTGAACTGTCAGTGACAGTTAATGTACTTACTCTAAACCGCAACGTCCCCACGGGTGGTTTTGCATACGGAATCCCTTCAAAGCTGTAGTACTTCTTGCCATAGAACGTCTTACATTCTTTACCTTGAAGCGTTCCATTATTTACTGTGACTTGCATCATCTTTTAGGTTTATTACTGAAACAAAATGGTAGAAAATAATCTAGGTATACTGAATCATTGCCTAGAACAGGGATTCCGACTGAAGCAAGGGCATGAACTTGCCCAGACAGACGCCTATTCGTGTATAGACTATGCTCATGCCCACTTCCCTGCCGACTGCAGCTGAGTAAGCAAGCAAGCTCGTATGAGTTAGTGTCCAACTCTGGTGACCGAGTTTTTAAGTCGCCTTAAGGCCTCCGTCGTGGCTTAACGACTGCTAAAGTCGGGACAGTTTAACGTGCCCTCCGTGGGGTGGAAGCGCTCAGTTGGAAATGCCACTAGCGGTCACCCATCCAAATAGTTTGCAGCTGAGTGTGCACGTGGTATAACACTCTGTAACATTAGCTAGGATAATTTAGAATTGATCTAGTTGATGATTTAGATTAATTTAGTTTTCTCGGGTCTCGAAACAAGGACCTGGCTTTAAGGCATGTATGGCGATACAGAAATAGTTACTCAAGCATAGATTTGAGTAGAGACTTTCGTACAAAAATCTATGCTTGAGTCCGGATCAGTGTTTGAACAGTAAATCAGCATACGAGTCCAATAATCACTATTATGACCCCTACATTATAGAACTCATGAATTGTTACGAAGATTAGTTAGGATCATGTTACGAAGATTTCATGCAAGGAATTTTTAATGTTTTGGACTGCTTACCACAATAATCCTTCTGTATGTCTTCTGAAGACTACACTGGGAGCTGGTATAATGATTAATAACTGAAGATACAAGATATTTATTCTTATAAGTTCCAGTTGAGAAGGTACAATAAACTTTTGACTAGTTTTCGTGATTACGTAGGTAGTTGGACTTTGTGCCTGCGTTTTCTTGTACCTTTTAGTAGGCGCGTAGTCATTTAATGTACCTATCGGGGACAGAACACATTCAATTCATAATTAATCAGAATATTCAAATTTGGCTTTTTCACTATTCAAAAGTTTGTGGTTTGTTTGGGTTTGTTTTTGATGTTTTTTGTTTTTTTAGATTTTTGACAAATCACATGATGTGACGTGACATCATGTGACGTACCTACATGATGACAGTTGATTGACATGATAATGCTATCGCAAAGCTATCACACGCACTGGGCTTCTTGTATATTTACAGGATTCTGAAAAATGAACCCTGGTTCTCTTGCCTTGGTATTTTTGGGCATGCAGCTCATTCTGGTTTGGTTTGTGCATAAAAGTGTTAAAAATAGGTACTTTGGCTGATATGTACAGGTTACGCAATATTACAAATTGAATAATATTGAAATATAATTTATATCCTGTACTCACACTAACCCAATCAAGCAAAAAGTGCATCTCTAGTGTTTGATTGTCTATGGTGAGTTTGATGACCACAAAAAGTGTCATGGCCGCCGTCCTCCACCATATTGCGACATCTGTAATAAGTAGCGTGACAAGTCATGTCATTTATGTGCATGATACATGAAAATTTCCAATGGCAGATTCTTTCTTTGGGTTCGATACATCAGCATCGGTAAGTTCCAGCATGATTCTACGTAATTCCACCATCAGATTGAGGTATAACTTGCCTAAAACTGTCCGCGGACGAGCTATCGCGACGTCTTGTGCCGAGTGCCAACATGGTACTTGGAGGGAATTTTTTGATTTACAGGCTTGGATCTTGCCTTTCCACGCAATAATCGTGTAGTTTAAGGACAAAGAAGGCCTAATGTACACCTTAGATGATTAGACAGATCGCTTATCTATACTAAAACTTGATAAAAAGTTCCTTGAACCCAACAATGCCGCTATTCATTGCTACCTACATATTGGTCTTGTTTGTGTAGGATTCAGATAAAGTGGAATATTTCTTGGAATCATACATTGTTGCGTTTATTCTCGTAGCCGCGCCCAAGCGAAAATAATATCAATTTTATGCATACATAGTAGAAACAGCTTTCAAGTGTCAGGCCTTCTAAGTCATGCCTTGTTTACTAGTTCTGACGTGTCTTAGACAGATGGCACCTTGATAAATACCCACCTATTGCACAATTATAAAGAAAAAAATACCTACATACCAACCTAAGAACGATCTCTACCGCACACTGGTTTGTAAGAAATACTGAAATACATGAATACCTGGAAATGCCAACTGTCAAGAAGGAAGTTACCAGATGCAACATAAAATACAAAGAAAGACTTGAACATCACTTAAATGAACTGGCTAGAAACCTACTTAACACATAAGAGAATGTGAAACGCCTTTGCAAATACTTTACTTAGACCAGAGAAGATAGACTGTTCTTAATACCATATGGTGTCACTCGTTGGAGTCTCACCGAAACATCCAAATATCACGAACCAATCTGATTATGGCTAAGTAGCCGATTGCAGATAAATTTAAAAAAAAAAGCATTTCAATACTTTTTAATACTTGTTTTTTTCATTGCAGAACTTAAATGATGAAGATGGCGGCGGTGGTGAAGGTTCTGAAGAGGAGTACGATGCGCTCAACGATGAGACCTTCGGCCATGGTAGTGATATTCTTTTTTTCTAAATTATTGGGTTCCAGATGTCCAATCCATCTGGGTCAAAGTTTATAAATAAATAAATAAAATGAGCCTTTATTTCTACTTAATACCTACCTAATTCTAATCCAACTTATGTAGCTTTAAATAAAACAAAGATTATTATAAAAGCATAGCATTAACTCAGTAATACTTTACCTAATACGGTTCTAAAGGTTACTTCAGGTCAAAGATCAATCAGGGTCACAGGTCATAATACTATCATTGCTTATTATAAATATATTCACAAAGAAAATTGCAACTAATACAGTATTTAATATATTCACAATATGTACAAAATACACATGAAACAGTTGAGCTATCTACAAACCGTTGCAAACGATTTATAGATAGCTCAACTGGTCCAAATCAGTGCCAATCGGAAGTGTGCTTATTATTGTATATTTCAGCTGATGAGTTCGACTGGGAGGTGGAGCATGAGCATTTGGCGCACCAGCTCGAGAGCAGCCGGAGACACGATGGAATTGACGACCTGGCCAACTCTCAACTGGGTAATTAATGATACTCTGCCATCATCAGTATTTCCTGACAGAATTTTCACCTAGGAATTTTACCTAACCTAGGAACCTAGGAATTTTTAGGAACCTAGTTTCGGAAATTTTATATGCGCATTAGCACGAGCTTAACGGTGAAGGAAAACATTGTGAGGAAACCCTTGGCTTAGTCAGATCCGCACATATTGACCTTGTCCTTCCTGTGGATATCGCTGACTAGGCTGAGAGGATGGTATAGGTGCTGGGCAAGCCTACTCCATCTAAAACATTGTCCTAGGCACTACAGTGTCCCGTTAAGTGTAGGCATAGGTTGCCTCCTGACGCTGTATAAATCATCTTCAATAGAATAGAAATAGTAAATGTCTGATTATTTTTGTTACAGAAGCATCACTATCCCAGCTAGTGTTAGATGAAACGGACGCACCGCAACACACGCTAGGATCCCTTGTCTGGAGACACGACCCTCCACCACAGGTAAATAACTCTTATTTATATTGATAGAAGGTTCAATTTAATTGCAGAGGCCAGTGCACTCAGACCAAGAATAAACAATAAGTAAATAACATATTGTACTCAAAAAGTTGAGCTAAAAAATACTATAACAAAATAAGTCAAAGAAGGAACATTGTGCCGAAACCTTACTAGTAATCGGTGCTTCTATCATTAACACTATAGTAAAATCTCTGAAAGTTGACCCTCAATATTTACATGTAGAATACGTCAAGATCATTCCTAGTGAAAGGTCAACACTTTATGAAGTTATGACATCATCTGAGGTCATTGACCTTAGGTCTAATCCATAATTGACTTTGATTTAACCAATGCATTGTTATAAGCAGTGGTTAAATATCTGATATCTTGTCCTTAGCCTCCAAAACCACAGATGAAAAATGTATGCACAGTTGAAGAGTTGGAACGGCAGCTTAGACAAAACCAGCAACCGCAAAATCAAAATTTCTTCCAGGTGACATTTAATATACATTAAACATTTCACATCGGATATTTCCCAAAACTATAGCTAGCCTATGCCCGAATACTGAAACGCTACTATGATTTTAAATTGTATTGTAATATATTTTAATTATACCATTATGGGTAATGGCGGGGCAATTTTGAGTGGTGTTGAAATTTGAGTGACTTAATTGTTTTTTTACGTTTCACTTTGACCCTTTACAGCCTAGGTTTCCAGTAATTCTACAAAGGCCACATGGAATCCAAGGCCCCCTACCATTACCTTTCGCGCAGCAACCCATGAACCACATGAACCAACCACTCAATAACATGATGAACCAAATGGGCCAAAACATGAACCAAATGGGGCAGAACGTGAATCAAATGGGGCAGAACGTGAACCCAATGGGACAAAACGTGAACCAGATGACTCCAAATGTAAACCAATTCATGAACAGCCAATTGGGGTTTCAGAATAATCACGGTCAAATGATGCATCAGAATCAAATGATGCAGAATCAAATCATGAATAATATGGGTCAAAATCTCATACAACAAAATATGAACCACATGAATCATAGTGTGAATCACATAGGGCAGAATAACATCAACCAGAGTAACCAGATGGTTCAAAATGTGAATCAAATGGGACATAACGCTCAGATGGGTCAAGGCATGAATCAGATGGTTCAAAACGCGAATCAATTGGGTCAAAACGTAAACCAAATGAACAACGTTAATCAGATGGGTCCAAACGTGAACCAATTGGGCCAAAACGTGAACCAATTGGGCCAAAATGTGAACCAAATGGGTCAAAACGTGAATCAATTGGGTCAAAACATGAACCAAATGGGCCAAACTGTGAACCACAATATAAGCCAGATGGGTCAAAACGTAAACCAATTGGGCCAAAACGTGAATCAAATGAACAACGTCAATCAGATGGGTCCAAACGTGAATCAAATGGGCCAGAACGTTAACCAAATGGGTTCGAATATGATAAACGGTGGTCAATACCCCATGAACCAGTTTTCACATAATATGATGAGTCAGAATCGTATGTTGGGTCCTCCGCCAGGAATGAATATGCCGCGGCAGAATTTTAGCCCTAATATGGGTCAGTTCAACCCTAACTTTCGAGTAAGTATTTTGTAATATCTGATTATTTAGAAGATAAACAAACTTTGGACGAATTAGCTCCAACTTATTCTATGAAAAAAATGTAATCATACATAATCAAAACCTAATGACGATTCAAAGTGATCGGTGAGATTTTATTGAATAAAAGCTTTTTTGACTTTGACTTTAAAGAGTATGTAAGCGAATGTAACAGCTTAACATCAGGTAGGACGCACTTGACACGCATCTCTTGAAATTACATCATTTTTAGTATAAACTTAAAGAAATAAAAAAAAAATTCGTCGTAATTTTATGTACTTGCATAATTTTATGTTGCGTTTTCAAGTTTTTATTGACCAAAATCTCTATACTACGTGTTCTTCATCAAACAATTTTTATTTTTATTTTTTCATTTATCAGAGTTGCTTTAAATTCGTCCATTGCTATTTTTTTCAGTTTTTGAATTAGTTTTTATAATTTTTTTTTAAACTTATTTTTATTTTTTTCCAGGGTCCTATACCAAAACCGAATGAATCAATGATCATGAATCAGCAAATGATGATGAAGAACCAACAGATCATTCCGAACCAGCAGAATTTACCTCAAAACATACCCCAAAGTTTACCTAACATGAACCAATCTATGAATCAAACTGCGAATCAGTCTATGAATCAACCCATGAATCAATCTAACCAATCCCCGCAAAAGACGAAAGATAAATTGCAGCAAAAAAGTAGGGTTTTTACGTCAAAAACGCCTAATAATATGACTAATAACTTATCATCACAAGGTAAGTTCTTTAATATTAGTTATAATATAAGTTACTCAGATGTAAATGCCACTAACGGTCACCCATCCAAATTGTAACCGCACAGAACGTCGCTATAATCCGTGTTTGGAGGGCACGTTTAGTAGTAGTAGAGCTCTTTGTGAGAGCTCGTCCGGGTTCAGTACTAGCACCGTACCTATTTCTGCCGCCAAGCAGCGATGCTCGCATTGCTGTGTTCCGGTTTGAAGGGTAAGGGCGCCGGTGTAATTACACGCACATGAGACTTCAACATCTTTACGTCTCAGAGTGATGGACGCAGTGCATTGCCTTACAGGGCACGTCCTCATTGGACTTGCTCTGGAGGTAATGCATTGTTATAGGCAGAAGTTACTACTTAACATCAGGTGAGCTATCAGCTTGTATCATTACTTTTATCATAAAAAAAAAACTCACACATTAAAAAAAACATAGAATTACACCCAACGTAGAACAATCATGTATAAAATAAAAAATTATATAAAATTGAATAATATTTTGATATTTTCAGGATTAGTCCAACTCATACAAAGCACACATCCAATGTTACAATCATACAACAATATAAGCAATAGCTTCTACAACGCGAATCACCATCCAATGTTGAACCGAAACCAGCAGTATGTGAATCAGAATATGATGAATCAACGAAACGGATTCACTAATAATATGTAGGTTTACTTTTTTTTATGACAGGCGTCATGGCTCAGTCGGTAGTAGCTCTGCCTTCCGTGCTGTGGGTCGTGGGTTCGATCCCCACTGAGAACAAACATTTGTATGTTGTAAACATAGATGTTTGTTCTGTGTCTGGGTGTTTCTATGTATTATAAGTATGTATTTACAAAAAAAAATGTATGTGTGTATTCTATCAGCCATCTAGTTCCCATAGTACAAGCTTTGCTTAGTTTGGGACTAGAAGGCGTTGTGTTAAGTGTCCGTGAATATTTATTTATTATTATTATTTATTTATTTTCCTTTTAGTATAATTTTATTCACAAAGAAAATTACAACTAATACAGTAAGGTGCCTTCTGGTAAGATCGGCGTAATATTAAGTCCGGATAAATCACGTAACTAAGCAATTATCATATAAAAATATCGCAGAATTGCTTCGCATCCGGACTTACTATTACGCCGATCTTACCAGAAGGCACTATATTTACAAAATACACATGAGTCAGTTGAGCTATCTATAAATCGTTTGCAACTGTTTGTAGATAGCTCAACTGTTTCATGTGTATTTTGTAAATATTGTAAATACTGTATTAGTTGTAATTTTCTTTGTGAATAAATATCATTATATTATATTATACTATATAAAGCTAGACTACCACTGACTGACTGACTCACTGATTGACATGCCCTGAGAGACAGAAGGAGTGGAGCTACACCACAATGATGTTCTACAAAAATGTGTATAAACACCAAATGAGTAGAGGAAAATTATAGCGGTTCTCGAAATCCAAGATGGCGCCGGTGTTGATTTGCGCGTTCGCAAACTATGACAGATAGAGGGCGTCCGAGCGGTTCATCCAACTGATTGTAGGCTGGGATTTTGGGAATTGGTGAAAAAAAAAAAAAAAACAAGATGGCGGCCGCGCAATTTCGATTTGAATTTTTCGACTTTTTAGGGTTGTCTTTGGCGGATTACTTTGTTTTACGAAACTCGCAAGTTGGCAACACCGAGTACGGGGGTGTGTAGCCTATATCCTTGAGATTTAGGAAAAATTATGACTTTACAAAAATCCAAGATGGCGGAGGCTGTGGCGGCCATTTTGTAAAAGTCATGGTTTTTACACTTTTTTCCAATCCATTTTTAGGGTAGATGGCAACATTTTAGGGGGTCAAGTTGTACCGAGCGATTGTGTGATTCGATGAGGAGTGTTGCTTGGTTTAAAATTTTTCCCCATTTTTAGGGTAATTTCCGAGATTTTCCCCAAAAACATGAAAAGTAGAAATAATGACATTTTGAATAGAGACTTGGGCTGCATAGGAGCGTTGGCCTCCCCCGAATGACATTTGACCATTTTCGTAACTTTTGGTTGGCAACCCCGAGAGACTTGCAACTTTTTAGTTTTTGGGACTTTTTGACTTTGGCGGATTAATTTGTTCTACGAAACTCAAAAGCTGGCAACACCGAGTATGCAGAACGATAGCCTATATCCTTGAGATTTCAGAAAAATTATGACTTTTCAAAAATCCAAGATGGCGGACGGCGTGGCGGCCATTTTGTAAAAAGTTTACGATTTTCGAAAAAAACACGATTTTCAAACCGGAATATCGGGTACTTGGCAACCCCCTACTTGGATGAATTGTATGGACCGGTTGTGCAGTTGGTAAAGGAGTGTTGCCTGGTTGAAAAATTTTCCCCATTTTTAGGGTATTTTCCCCGCTTACCCTCGGGAACGTGAAAAGTAGAAATAACGACATTTTGAATCGAAATTTCCACTAGCTGGCAAGATTGGGCCCACCCAAATGACATTTGATCATTTTCGTTCCCCGCAGCTGGCAACCCCGCATGCTATAGGAGTTTGAATTTTTCAGTCAGACCCGACTTTGGCGACTTACTTTGTTATACCAAGTTTAAGGTATGACTACCGTTCTTTCACTGACAGGTAGCTTGTATCCTGTATATTTCAGAAAAATTATGACATTTCAGAAATTCAAAATGGCCGCCGTGTCATTTCCGGTTTTCGTAACTTTAACCGATTTACTTCGTTTCAACGGGGTATCCGAAGGAGATTGAGTGGTTTAAATGGAATTTTCAACTTTTTTTCAATTTTGCTGCATTTTTACTGCAATAAGGGGTTGATATTCCAAGATGGCGGCCATGTAGATTTTTTTTACGAAACTTCAACCGATTGACTTCGTTCCAACGGGGTATCCGAATGAGATTGAGGGGTTTGTAGGGGTTTGTGGGGTTTTTAAGGGCTTTTGATAAAAATCCGGCATAAAAAAAAAGACGCGAGCTGCTCGCAGCTCGCGCGCAACGCAACCACTAGTTATAGTTATATAAAGCTACATTACCACTCACTGATTGACATGCCCTGAGAGACAGAAGGAGTGGAGCTACACCACAATGATGTTCTACGAAAATGTGTATCAACACCAACTGAGTAGAGGAAAATTATAGCGGTTCTCGAAATCCAAGATGGCGCCGGTGTTGATTTGCGCGTTCGCAAACTATGACAGATAGAGGGCGTCCGAGCGTGTCATCCGACTGATTGTAGGCTGGGATTTAAGGAATCGGTGAAAAAAAAAAAAAACAAGATGGCGGCCGCGCAATTTTGATTAGAATTTTTCGACTTTTTAGGGTCGTCTTTGGCAGATTACTTTGTTTTACGAAACTCGCAAGTTGGCAACACCGAGTACGGGGGTTGGTAGCTTATATTCTTGAGATTTCAGAAAAATTATGACATTTTAAAAATCCAAGATGGCGGAGGCTGTGGCGGCCATTTTGTAAAAGTCATGGTTTTTACACTTTTTTCCAATCCATTTTTAGGGTAGATGGCAACATTTTAGGGGGTCGAGTTGTACCGAGCGGTTGTGTGATTCGATGAGGAGTGTTGCTTGGTTTAGAAATTTTCCCCATTTTTAGGGTAATTTCCGAGATTTTCCCCAAAAACATGAATAGTAGAAATAATGACATTTTGAATAGAGACTTGGGCTGCATAGGAGCGTTGGCCTCCCCCGAATGACATTTGACCATTTTCGTAACTTTTAGTTGGCAACCCCGAGAGACTTGCAACTTTTTAGTTTTTGGGACTTTTTGACTTTGGCGGATTAATTTGTTCTACGAAACTCAAAAACTGGCAACACCGATTATGCAGAACGATAGCCTATATCCTTGAGATTTCAGAAAAATTATGACTTTTCAAAAATCCAAGATGGCGGACGGCGTGGCGGCCATTTTGTAAAAAAGTTGCGATTTTCGAAAAAATCACGATTTTCAAACCGAAATATCGGGTAGTTGGCAACCCCCTACCTGGATGAATTGTATGGACCGGTTGTGCAGTTGGTAAAGGAGTGTTGCCTGGTTGAAAATTTTTCCCCATTTTTAGGGTAGTTTCCCCGCTATCTCTCGGGAACGTGAAAAGTAGAAATAACGACATTTTGAATCGAAATTTCCACTAGCTGGCAAGATTGGGCCCACCCAAATGACATTTGATCATTTTCGTTCCCCGCAGCTGGCAACCCCGCATGCTATAGGAGTTTGAATTTTTCAGTCAGACCCGACTTTGGCGACTTACTTTGTTCTACCAAGTTTAAGGTATGACTACCGTTCTTTCACTGACAGGTAGCTTGTATCCTGTATATTTCAGAAAAATTATGACATTTCAGAAATTCAAAATGGCCGCCGTGTCATTTTCGGTTTTTGAAACTTTAACCGATTGACTTCGTTCCAACGGGGTATCCGAAGGAGATTGAGTGGTTTAAATGAAATTTTCAACTTTTTTTCAATTTTGCTGCATTTTTACTGCAATAAGGGGTTGATATTCCAAGATGGCGGCCATGTAGATTTTTTTTGCGAAACTTTAACCGATTGACTTCGTTCCAACGGGGTATCCGAATGAGATTGAGGGGTTTATAGGAGTTAGTAGGGTTTTTAGGGGCTTTTGATAAAAATACGGCATAAAAAAAAAGACGCGAGCTGCTTGCAGCTCGCGCGCAACGCAACCACTAGTCAATATATATAAAACTCTTTTGAAGCTGACAGAGAATCAACGCACAGCCTAAACTATAAGTCCTAGAGGTATGACATTTGGAGGGTAGTATCCTTATATAGTGTAGGGGTGCACTAAGAAAGGAATTCTGAAAAGTCACATTCTAAAGGGTAGAACGCGAGCAACGCCGCGGGCGACGGCTAGTATTTCCATTAAAAACAAACAAAAAAAAACATACAACCTAATTGAGATCTTTTTTTTTTGTGATCCGTTCAAAAGAGTTTCGATCGTAAAAGTAAATAAAACCTTCTTTTTGCAGGTTAATGATGAACGGTGATGATGATGATGATGTTGATGATATAGACGAATACGCCGGATTAATGACGCAGCGTGAGAAACAATGGCTTATCAACATTCAAATGTTGCAACTCAACACCGGAACGCCATATATCCATGACTTTTATTACACCGTAAGTACATTTAAGGACACCTCAAGCTAGTATGAGTTATTAGCTGTGGTGACGGGAGTTTTTAGGCCGCCTTAAGGCCTCCTGTGTGGCTTAACGACTGCTAGAGCCGGGGACACCTTGTTCAAGCAAGCTCGTATGAGTTAGTGGCTGTGGTGATGGGAGTTTTTAGGCCGCCTTAAGGCCTCGTGGCTTAACGACTGCTAGAGCCGGGGACACCTTCTTTAAGCAGGCTCGTATGAGTTAGTGGTCAACTTAAGGCCGCCTTAAGGCCTCTGGCGTGGCTTAACAACTGCTAGAGCCGGGACAGTTTAACGTTTAATAGCCTTCCGTGCTGTAAGTCGTGGGTTCGATCCCCACTGAGAACAAACATTTGTGTGTGGTAAACATAGATGTTTGTTCTATGTCTGGGTGTTACTATATGTATTATAAGTATGTATTTACAAATAAAATGTGTATAAGTATTCTATCAGCAATCTAGTTCCCATAGTACAAGCTTTGCTTAGTTTGGAACTAGAGGGCGTTGTGTGAAATGTCCAAGAATATTTATTGTTATTCTGATTTTTTAGGTGTTCTTAGAACGGCAAGCGAAGAAAGAAAAGGAAGGAATTAAGGAAGCACACAAAGTGAATCAACAGAACCATCCCTTCTACAGCGGTGGTGAGTTTTATATGGTACTAGCATCCGCCCGCGACTTCGTTCGCGTCCCATTGATCCCATTAATTTTCCGGTATAAAAAGTATCCTATGTTACTTCTAATACCTCCAAGAATATGTGTACAAAGTTTCATGATGATCGGTTAAGTAGTTTTCGCGTGAAAGCGTAACAAACAAACTTACATTCACATTTATAGTATTAGTAGGATATACTAGCTGATACCCGCGACTTCGTACGCGTTCGAAACTTTCCGCCAAAAGCCGAAACTCAAATTGAAGATATGGATAAACTAAATGTGCAGATCTACCAAATAAACGATTCTGATTCCGAAAATCGAGTTTGTCTGTTTGTTCGCAAATCACGCCTTAACTACTGGACCAATTTAAATGAAACTTATACCATTCAGAAGCCCTTTTTCCGGATTAAAACATAGGCTATATTTTATTGAAATCAAAGACATGGATTCTTAGATACAGCTTGAACTCTCTAAACTAAAAGCAGCCATTTGCTACGAGGTTCATCGTATGCTGGCTGACAGATATTTTGGTGACGCTGATGAATTAATAATAATGGGCAGAAGACATCGTCAAAATCGCAGGCCGTTAAGGCAGAGACTAGTTCAGGACCGCAGTAGATGGCACAAACTTGGGGAGGCCTATGCCCAGCAGTGGGTTAAGTCGGGCTGTGGATGATGATGATGAATAAAACTTGTTAGTCAATAATTTTCTGTTTCGAGCTGAAACTTTTATTTAAGTTGTTACGCATACGAAGTCGCAAGTAACAGCTAGTTGTTATTATAATGATTATTTGCAGGTGTTAAACAAGAAACTATGCGACGCGAGCGCCACAACTCAAACCGGCACAACTCGACGAGCGAAGACCAACCACGGACCTATGTGCCGACACAGTTTGAAAACTCATTGGGTAAACTACAGGTAAAACTTCCAACTCGATTATATTTTACTAGCTGTCGCCCGCGGCTTTGCTCGCGTGGTAGCAGCATACGCATTATTTGGAACAGCCCCATAAAAGATTTAAGAGCGTATTATGCACCTGGTTGCTGGATCATGGGTTTCATTCATGGTTGTGAATTCATGGAGTTGAAGTGAAATTATATAGTTGTTATTAGACCTACCTAACTATTATTGTAAAAATTTTTGTATGCTATCATAAGAAAATAGCGAAATAATGGATCTAGTTCAAATTTTGTTTACCACCTTTTGTGTATCTATTTCGAGCAAATAAAGAAACTCTTACTCTCTTGGAGATATTTGATCCTAATTTTAGACACTTTAGGGTGATACTTTTCAAAATTCCTTGCTTAGTGCACCCCTACACTGTATAAGGATACTACCCTCCAAATTTCATACCTCTAGGACTTATAGTTTAGGCTGTGCGTTGATTCTCAGTCAGCTTCAAAGAGTTTTATATATTTAAAATATTATTTAGTTATATTTATTTTCAGTGTGGCAGTGTAACAGCTCCTAGAAAAATAATCGATTTAGAAATTGTTGGAGCTGAACAACAAACTCAACGCAGTTCCAGAGCGCCCAGTGTTGCCAGCACCACTAATCCTGCAGAGGTATTGCCATGTCTATTGATTTAGCTATCGCCCGCGACTCCGTCCGCGTCTTGTTTTGTCCTGTTGATTTTTTCGAGATAAGCAAGCCAGCTCGTATGAGTTAGTGGCCAACTCTGGTGACGGAGTTTTTAGGCCGCCTTAAGGCCTCTGTCGTGGCTTAACGACTGTTAAACCTAGGCTTTAAGGTCTAGAGCCTAGAAATGAAATTTGGTACACCGATAGTCTAGAGTCTTAGACTATCATTGTACCAAATTTCATTTAAATTAATTCAGGTTCAGTAGTTTTGGCGTGAAATCGCGACAGACAGACAGAGTTACTTTCGCATTTATAATATAACTAGCTGGTACCCGCGACTTAGCGTGCGAAACTTTCCACCGAAATATCTGTCAACCAGCATACGATGAACCTCGTAGCAAATGGCTGCTTTTAGTTTAGAGAGTTCAAGCTGTATCTAAGAATCCAGGTCTTTGATTTCAATAAAATATAGCCTATGTTTCAATCCGGAAAAAGATCTTCTGAATGGTATAAGTTTCATTGAAATTGGTTCAGTAGTTATGGCGTGATCCGCGAACAAACAAACAGATAAACTCGATTTTTTTAATTGAATCGTTTATTTAGTAGATCTGCATATTTAGTTTATCCATATCTTTAATTTTAGTTTTGGTCTTTTTTACAGTTTTATAATAGTATAGATATAAATAAGTTACGATTAATTTATTTAATTGTGGCCGCGCTGGCTTATACTGCCACCAAAGAAAATGTTCACCCCGGCCGAACACAGTCACTATTAAAATCGCCTGTAAAAGACGCAAAGGCGAATGATGATGATGATGATGAATTTCTTTTACTTCAGGTTCCCAGAGAGTTGAAAAGAACAAAGCAATTGCTACTAGATATAGAAGCGTTGTACTTAATATTACTACGGATAGAAGAACTAACCGATCCACTGGCAATATCAAACGCGCTTATACTAAAAGTAAGTAAGTTGTAGGTCATCATCTTCCTACCCTTGTCCCTAAGCTGAGTCGGGACCGATTTGGCTGCATACAGCGCGGAACGAGACTGGCTAGTACCCACTTATTATTGTTAGGTTACCTATAGCTGTTGCTAAGCTATTACTATTTGTTTGTTTCTTGTACGTATCTATAAGTTTCCTATATTTTCTATGTCCGTTCTGTATTCTCTGTGTGTATGTCAAATAAACGATCTATCTATCTATCTATCTATCTATCCCACGCTAAGTGGGGTCGGTACAACATGTCTTCGCCTTCCACTCTCCTCTATCAGCCGTCATCTCGGTGTTCACTCCTTTCTTACTCATATCTTCTTTCACACAGTCCATCCATCTTTTCTTAAGATCTTCTTGAGTAAGTAAGTTGTAGGTATAGTTTATTTACTAGTAGTTCGCTGCGAACTGAGATCTCGTGATGGTCGGAGGTTAATAAAACCCAAACAATTTTTATTGACCAATGGTTGTAATAAACTTTGCAAATCGCTTCGAAATCGCCGTCTAGCTATGTACCAGTCTTACTTGAACTACAGAATCATTGAAACTCCAAGAGGTGGTAGCTCACGTTATACTGGTATTGCCAATTTTGTAATTTTTACAACAACTCAAAAACTATTAGACCTAGAATCAAAATAAAAACGGTTTTGGAATGTCTAAACAAAACCCTATCATATGACACCCCACTTGATATTATTGTACGACTTTTTTTTTTTTACTCCCTTTGGACCCTCATAACTTCACGACCCCTTGACCGATTTACTTCATTTAACAAACCAGTAAAACTTAATAGTACTATCCGTATACCTACCAAATTCTGTGAAGATCGGATAAGCGGTTCAAAAGATCTCGTCGAACAAACATACAAAGCATTTTTGTCCAAGTTGTCACTAAGATCTCGTTCGCTTCGCTCACTCGATCAATTAACTAGTTGGTGACCGCGACATTCGCGTCCCGTTGGATCCCGTAGATTTTCCGGGATAAAAAGTAGCCTATGAGTTAATCCAGGTCACGGACAATATACACTTACTCCAAGTTTCATCCAAATCGGATCATTATTTTTTGCGCGAAAGAGTAACAAACATACATACATCCGTACAAACGTTCACGTTCATAATGAAACAATATTGATAGGATTCACAGCTCAGTCGGTAGTAGCTCTGCCTTCCGTGCTGTGGGTCGTGGGTTCGATCCCCACCGAGAACAAACATTGTGTGGCAAACATAGATGTTTGTTCTGTGTCTGGGTGTTACTATGTATTATAAGTATGTATTTACAAAAGAAATGTATTATAAGTATTCTATCAGCACTCTAGTTCCCATAGTACAAGCTTTGATTAGTTTATATAAATATATATTCATGGATATTTCACACAACGCCCTCTAGTTCCAAACTAAGCAAAGCTTGTACTATGCGAACTAGATTGCTGATAGAATACTTATAATACATTTCTTTTGTAAATACATACTTATAATACATAGTAACACCCAGACACAGAACAAACATCTATGTTTGCCACACAATGTTTGTTCTCGGTGGGGATCGAACCCACGACACACAGCACGGAAGGCAGAGCTACCACCGACTGAGCTGTGACTCCTATCATTTATTATTATTATTTTCCAGGAAAGAGAAGAAAAACAGAAGCAGCTAGAACTAGCATTGGCTTTGGAAACATCACAGGAAGACGAATCCAACTTATTTCTACGGAACATCGAATCTGTGCAGAGGAAGAAGCAAGATAGTCCTAAAAGCGATGTCGTTGATAAAAGACAGGTATGTCTATCTATCTATCTATCTATCTATCAATATATATAAAACTCTTTTAAAGCTGACAGAGAATCAACGCACAGCCTAAACTATAAGTCCTAGAGGTATGAAATTTGGAGGGTAGTATCCTTATATAGTGTAGGGGTGCACTAAGAAAGGAATTTTGAAACGTCACACTCTAAACGGTAGAACGCGAGCAACGCCGCGGGCGACGGCTAGTACTATTATAAAACTGTAAAAAAGCCAAAAACTAAAATTAAAGATATGGATAAACTAAATATGCAGATCTACTAAATAAAGGATTCTGATTCCGATAATCGAGTTTGTCGGTTTGCTTGTTCGCGGATCACGCCTTAACTACTGGACCAATTTCAACGAAACTTATACCATTCAGAAGCCCTTTTTCCGGATTGAAACATAGGCTATATTTTATTGAAATCAAAGACCTGGATTCTTAGATACAGCTTGAACTCTCTAAACCAAAAGCAGCCATTTGCTACGAGATTCATCGTATGCTTATCGTATGATAATAATAATAGGATGTTAAAGTTTAGATATTTGTGTTTCGATCTACCAGACTCTACTAGTCCTATTTGGATGAAACTTAGAATATATATAGTTTGGATTAACCTGGATTAACACATAGGCTATTTTTTATCCCTTAAAATCAACGGGATCCAACAGGATGCGAACGAAGTCGCGGGCGGAAGCTTGTTCAAATATCAGTGGGTTTGAAATATTTTTTTTAATATATTTCAGGTTGTAAGCCTGGCATTGCCTCAAAAACCAGCTCCGGTTAAGAATCTACTCGACGAAGACAAAGATGATCTTATGAACAAGATGTTCCTCGGGTTATTGCATAGTGATCGACTGGCGCAAATGTTAACCGTTAGGAAAGGAAGGGTAAGCTTAATATAAATATACTATATGCTTAGTTAGTAAGCAAGCTCGTATGAGTTAGTGGCCAACTTTAGTGAGTTTTTAGGCCGCTTTAAGGCCTCCGGCATGGCTTAACGACTGCTAGAGCCGTGCACGAAGCACGGAATCGCTCAGATGTATATGTAACGGTCACCTATCCAAATAGTGACCGCGCAGAACGTTGCTTAACTTAGATTAGTCCTAGTGGTTATAAGACTTCTGCCAGGTTCTGAATTCGTCAGAAAAACGTCACTTTCTTTGGGACGTCTTATTATTATCAAATTTATTTCTCAAGATTTTAATGAAAAATCCACTATTTTGTAACAACTAGTCGTCGCCCGCGGCGTTGCTCGCGTTCTACCCTTTAGAGTGTGACGTTTCAAGATTCCTTTCTTAGTGCACCCCTACACTATATAAGGATACTACCCTCCAAATGTCATACCTCTAGGACTTATAGTTTAGGCTGTGCGTTGATTCTAAGTCAGCTTCAAAAGAGTTTTATATATATTGATGATGGATGTGTTTAGAACACGTGCATTCTAACAAGTTATGTTATGATTGAGTTTAAAACTATTGTCGGCCAACGTCTCAGAAACACTGCAGTAGGCTTTTTGTACAAGAATTTTAATAAATTTAACATTGAACAAATTCAGACACGAAACTCCTCTTTTTAATACAGTTGCTCAAAAAGTGGCATATTACAGGGACGTATAGCGTTCGGGATGTGGGCTATTACACACTCGTGCTTTTTTTTTACCTTTCCCGAACTAGTGCGTTCTCTTTCCCAACTGTCAAAATAATGTCTATTAGAAAGAAAAACCAACCATGAAGTTTTTACTAAAAAAATCATAGAAGTTTTTATGATTCATGCAAATACGTAAATTTCTAAAAAGAAGCTACTAATTTGTTTCAATATCAGATTTAATGAGTTAGGTTAGGTTTCATTTCATTTCATCTCATTAAATTTCATTTTTATTTCATAACAATAAAATTTTTTTACTTAAGACTTGGCTGTATGGGCATAGTTCCCTTTGCCTACCAGAATGGATGAAGAAAAAAAAAATTACGGTTGGCGCCATTTTTCAGAAATTTTCTTAGTTGAGTTTATTGTTTTTATTATTTTATTCAATTGCTTAATTTTTTCGCAACTGTATTAAAAATAGTAGTTCAGTACACGTGCGGAACCGTCATTGCAACTTGTTCCGCTATCGGCTGCGCCTCGGCTCGGGTAGACATTTGTCGGAACTCTTTGCAATGACAGCCTTTCCGCACTTGTAATGAAATATACTATTTTCTAGTATTTAATCTATTCGCTGATGGTTTCGACAGAATAACAGCGCCTAACTACCTTTGGGTGGTGAGGCATGCGCTGAGTCGAAACCCGTTTGCTGCTTTAGCACACAAACACTTGCCAGCTTACCTAGCTACCTACTCAATCCACTCATCTCATTTTTCTTTCTGTGTAATTTTTATTTCTCTGTAGTGTTGTTAGTTTAGTTCTGTAGGTGTATTTTGTGTGTTACTTTATAAGCAAATAAATGTCTGTCTATGTCTATGTCTAATCCTAAAAGTATTGTTACAGAGTTTAATACTACGCTTTGTGTCGCGAGTACCGGCGACGCATCAAAGGCTACGTGCGTTGTGGGCACGCGTAATGCGCGCGTTGCCTAACGCTACTAGAAAGTATGATACCTCGTCTATGGCGCCTTTAGCTATCTACTACGCAAGGTAAGTTACGCATTTATCTGCGTATATGTGTTATAAGTATGTATTTACAAAAAATATGTATACATATAAGTATTTTATTAGCAATCTAGTTCCCATAGTACAAGCTTTCCTTAGTTTGGGACTAGAGGGCGTTGTGTAAAAATGTCCATGAATATTTATTTATTTTCAACACACTTGCTCATAAAGTGGCTCTATGGTCACCGCAATTAGGCACATAATGATACCCATAATCAAACTGTGACTTTTTCATTGCTATAACTCACAAGTGAGTTATAGATTTTTTTTTTGAATTTTATTGGTTGAGTTGCTTTGTTCTTAAAAAAGTTTTTATTCAAAAAAAAAGATCGTGTTCAATAGAACAAATAAATGAATGTTCCTATTGCTTGCTCATTTCATGCAACTTCTTATTTAAATAGATAATTTGAACTCGTAAGTGTTTAATAAATAAAACTTTCACTCAAATATAACTTTTGTTTTCTCTGTAATAAAAGAAAACTTTAAATTCCCCATTTTGTACGTGGCAGAATATACGCAAACCCTATGCGCGGAAAATAAAAAAAAAACCTCATCCCTTTAGTCTGTGGCCGATCGCAATGCGCGCGCATAGGAAAACTGATTCATTTTTCCCGCCATAGCAAAACATTTTTCACAACTCGTTTTCACTGTTGAAATTATAGTTATTTTATTCACAAGTGTGTTGAAAAACGTCGTATGATACACGTGTGTATTGATGATTACCGTCCTCGGCTCTCTTAAGACCCTCGCCTACGGCTCGGGTCTCAATGGCACCTCGGCGGTAATCACCAATGTACCACACTAGTACCATAATGTACTATTATTCACTTGTCCATAGTTAATTTTAACTAAATACACTAATAATTCAACTTAGTCGATCGGTAGACAAATTCTTTAAATTTTAACGAATTGCCAATGGTGTATGTTTACTATGTTTTGATTCTGACAAACGAAAGTGAACCTTATTTTGACAATCGTAAGGCATCGTTATAATTTGTCGACAAGAGATCCGTACTACCATGGAACGATACGATTCGATACGTTTATCGACTTCAGCGATCGACAACTAAGCGATCGATAAGAACGGTACTTGCACTGCAGTTGGTAGACTATTATTATTATTATTATTAGTTGGACTCCCGTTTCCGCATTTAGACCGTTGGTAGACTAGTCGGTACTACTACCGACTGAGCCAAGACGTCAAATTTTAAAAGAAAATGTCATAATTACATATATTTGCAGGTACATAGAGAACAGTTCAGGATGGACAGCAGTACTGGAGTCGTGCAGTTTGCTCTCCGAGGCATTAGATCCAGCGAGAACTCCACACGCACTATCCACATCTGTAAGTACACGGCATGGAAGTCTATCTATCATCATCAATCATCAATATATATAAAACTCTTTTGAAGCTGACAGAGAATCAACGCACAGCCTAAACTATAAGTCCTAGAGGTATGAAATTTGGAGTCTAGTATCCTTATATAGTGTAGGGGCGCACTAAGAAAGGAATTTTGAAAAGTCACACTCTAACGCGAGCAACGCCGCGGGAGACGGCTAGTACTATTATAAAACTAAAAAAGCCAAAAAGTTAAATTAAAGATATGGATAAACTAAATATGCAGATCTACTAAATAAACGATTCTGATTTCGAAAGTCGAGTTTATCGATGGTATAAGTTTCATTGAACAATTTCAATGAAACTTATACCATTCGGAAGCCCCTTTTCCGGATTGAAACATAGGCTATATTTTATTAAAATGAAAGACGTGGATTCTTAGATACACCTTGACCTCTCTAAACCAAAAGCCGCCTTTGGCACAAGGTTCATCGTATGCTGGTTGACAGATCTTTTGGTGGAAAGTTTCGCACGCGTACGAAGTCGCGGGTATCAGCTAGTTTATAATATTAATAGGATTTAAATAAATAAATATAAATAAATATTCACGGACACTTAACACAACGCCTTCTAGTCCCAAACTAAGCAAAGCTTGTACTATGGGAACTAGATGGCTGATAGAATACACACATACATTTTTTTTTTTTTTTGTAAATACATACTTATAATACATAGAAACACCCAGACACAGAACAAACATCTATGTTTACAACACACAAATGTTTGTTCTCAGTGGGGCTCGAACCCACGACCCACAGCACGGAACGCAGAGCTACTACCGACTGAGCCATGACGCCTGTCAAAATTTATTTATAATGATGATTTTTCTTTCCAGTTCACACTATCGTGCGTTTGCGCATTAGTCGAAAAAGCATCGACATTAACCACAACAGCGGAAGCCACAGCCAACGAGCGCCAATGGTACAAATTCCTTAAAACCCTAGCACGAGCCTTGAAACACACATCGCTTAACGTAGCCCGCCCAATTCAACCTATGCAGCTTTCCAAACTAACGTTCCATCTGAAGCAGATCGATCGAGGCACGATAGAGATACTGCAGAGGGGTAAGGCGCATGAATTCGCTGATTTAACAAAGACAGATGTTCATGATCAGTTGTTGGGGCATTTGTGCTAGTTTCTGGCTTTTTTGGGTCATATTTGACCTTACGTTTGGGTCACCTCTAACCTGGCGTCTGGGTCATAATTGACCTTACGTTTTGGTCACCTTTGACCTTACGTTTGGGTAACGGTCATATTTGACCTTACGTTTGGGTCACATTTGACCTTACGTTGGGGTAATTTTTGACCTTACGCTGGGGTAATATTTGACCTTACGTTTGGGTCATTTTTGACCTTGCGTTTGGGTCATATTTGACCTTTCAAACTGACATTTCAAGTAGAATACTACTGCAGTTTTAACTAAAATGGACGGACCTGATCAACTGTTGGGGCATTTGTGCTTAGTTAGCTTATTGGGTCATTTTTGACCTTATTGACCTTTCTAATATCTCACGTGCGCGTCCTAGCCTAGCCCCAGTAGTTATTTAAACTCAATATAAGCGTGTTATAGTTACAACGTGTTTTATCTTTTGCATTGACAAGCAGATTCAAATTCGATTCAGAAATAAAACACGTTTTAACTATACCAAGCTTAAGCATTTCCGAAATCGTAACGCACAACGCTGCGGTGTGCGGCTCAACGCAGCGTACCACGTTTGTACTTCACCGCTGACGCATACTGCAACGTAACAAGAGACTATACTAGACGTTTTCCATGCAATTATGTGTCCGGCGCCGCATGTCGCATACCGCTGCGTTGTGCGTTACGATCGCGAGACGAAGGCTTAACATTGTGTTTATTGATAGGTTTTTAGTACATGTTATTTTCAATAAAAAGTAACAAAAATAATTGTCTACAAAATAGTGAAATTCTGCTGAATTTAATGTACTAGCTCGATTCGAATTATCACAAAATGTATATACAAAAGCTTGAAAGTCTTTAGGCTGTTAGGGAAGGTGATGTCAGATGTTAATTATTAAAAATAAAAAACTACTCTAAAATAAAATTACGACTCAAAAAGAAAATAACGGCTCAAAAAGAAAATATTTGAATTTTATTCAGTAAATATTTCAAGTCAACCGCCAAACTATACTGGATTACTATTTTGTGATTTGTAATACTTACTCTTGTTTTAGTGTTCTTGAGATAATAAGCGCTCTTTTCCAAAACTGGAACAAAATATGCTGAAATTATATAGTCTGATTTGAATCGATACTCAAGTTTTTTGAGAAAAGTATCTGAAAATATATGCTTGAATATTTTTTTTAGCATACGTCTAAAATCAGTCTTAGGCCTTTACATCTATTGAAGTTGATTTATAGAGCGTCAACAGGCAACCTGTGCCTACACTTAACACTGTAGTGCCTGGGACATTTAGATGGAGCAGGCTTGTAGTACTATACCATCCTCTCAGCCTAGTCAGACATATCCACAGGAACGACATAGTCAATACGTAAGGAGCTGACTAAGCCAAGGGTTTCCTCTTGTCAGAAAAAACAAAATAATATGATAAATAGGTTTTTTGGTTGTATTTTTAATAATTAATCTTTGATAATCACCAATGGACAGCAGTTTTAGTGAAACAATTCATTTTGTTATAATAAAAAAAAGTAATCATTTATTTCATGTAAATAATAAGTACAGATTTTTATCCATATAGAATTAGATTTTTTAATTAAATGAAGCTTACAAACAAGCATTTTAACGATACATTTTTTTAAATCCATTGAATTTGTAAATTATGGAACTGCAATATGTTTTAAAATCCATATTAAAATTCATGGATAGAGTGGTCGCACACATTTAAGCAAATGACTTGATTCCAAAATGCACTCCAATAAAATGACTTGAATCCAAAATGGACTTCAATAAAATGACTTGAATCCAAAATGCACTCCAATAAAATGACTTGAATCCAAAATGGACTTCAATTAAAAAATGGGTTTAAATCCAAAACGGTCATAGCCCCATTCAATAAGTCAATTTCATGCGGGTTTGTGTACGTACATTTACAAAAACGACTTAAATCCAAAATGGACCCCATCCAAAAAGTCAATTTCATGGGATTTGTGACTCAAATTTAAATTATGCTGTATATTTAACATTTAGGTAATTAGTTTTAATATTTTACATACAAAAGTGTTCGCAAATTATAGTTTACGCGACATTATTGTACTTAGTTTTATTTTACAAACTAATTTTATTTTCTAACCTTAAAGATAAGTCGAAATTGACTTAATGGGTGGGGAATGTCATCTGATGAATGTGTGCGATTAACAATGAGGGTTGATTTTTTCCTTTTTTTTTAAATATGACTGTGATCGGTAAACGTTGAGACTTATTTTTTTTTTTTAAATTATTTTCTTTTCGTCTTGTTTTTTAAAAAAATCAGCCCTCCTTGCCGTAGCTGAATCGCATTACGACATTTGTTTTAAATAATGTGAATTTTAGCGTAGGATAAATGAAAAATAAAAAAAAAATCTGCAAGGTGGGGTGGGGTCTATATTTCTTTTATACCCATTCATTTGACTCTAGATATCTCATGTATGTCTAGGCAAGGCGTAACATTATGTAAAAAAAAATGCCTTGGAGTTGTGTTGTTTCATCAATAGATGGCGTTAAATAAAATAGCTTTTGAATGTTGCCAGTTAAGATTTTTATAAGTAACAACACCAAGGCATTTTTTTGGAATATGTAATATGTATGTAGCTTAATAAATTGTATATAATGTATTTACTGCCACGTAATAAGCAGAATAGAATCATATAATATGTTAAATGAAAAGTTATTTGTTAAAGCAACATATTTTTTTTTGTAAAATATCTTTTTTTATTTTCATCGAATCATAGGAGGGGAGTACTATTTTTAATAATAGTTTTTAGTTTTTTTTATCCATTAAATACATAGATTTGTTTATTATATAGAACAACTTGTTTTATTTGACAGCTTTGGTTTCTTCTTCTTTTATTCGAAAGCAAAATAGTGGTTTTTTCGTTCAAATCTTGAGAAATGAATTTCATAATAATAAGACGTCAGTCCCAAAGAAAGTGACGTTTTTCTGACGAATTCAAAACCTGGCAGAAGTATTAAAATCACTAGGACTAATCTTAGTTAATGCGCGGTCACTATTTGGATGGGTGACCGTTACATTTACATCTGAGCGATTCCTTACTTCGTGCACGTTAAACTGTTTCGGCTCTAGCAGTCGGAGCCACGATGGAGGCCTTAAGGCGGCCTAAAAACTCCGCCACCAGATTTGGCCACTAACTCATACGAGCTTGCTTGCTTACTAGGACGAATATTAGGTTTCTGTGCTAGGAAAAAAAATCAACAAGATTAGTCATATTTTCTATTTTTATTTCTATAAGAAACTAAATTCGTATAAAAGTATTAATTTTTACAAATAATTGTTTGATTTGATCTTATAATAACTCTGTAGGTAAACCCATATATTGAAAGAATAATCTTTGAACCTGGTAAGTATAGTTTGACCAAGCTAAGTTTGCAAAATAAATGGGCAACATAAAAAAAAATTATTGCTCTAGTAAGAATAGAGGCGATGTTGCTGTGACAATAAGTCTGGCATTTTAATGTGTGTGAACGCGCTACCTATAAGCTTTCAAATTGTACCACATTTAAAGCCTTGGTCTCGCGAACGTAACGCACAACGCAGCGGTATGCGGCATGCAGCGCCGGACACTATTGTATGGAAAACGTCTAGCATGGTCTTTTGTTACGTCACATGCGTCAGCGGCGAGAAGCAAACGCGGTACTCTGCGTTGTGCCGCACACCGCATCGTTGTGCGTTACGATCGCGAGACCAAGGCTTTAATCGTTGCAGACTTAGCATGGTCAAACTACCACGGTTATAATGTCTTCTATTGATCTATGAGAAGCTGGAAGGTTTGAGTTCCTGCAGCAATGCGAAAACCGTCTCCACAAGACGGTATTTCATACCGAATGTTGTTCGTCTCGCGTCCACTGATCCATACGTCATGTTCAATGTGAATAAGTCTGGAAAAAACTGAAAAAAAATCAGTAGATAGGTATGTAGGCTCGTAAGAGACAAAGTTGTCGTTTTGGAAGATTTTGACTACATTTGTTTTACTTATAGGTAGGTAACACGAGCTTTACGGTGAAGGAAAACATCGTGAGGAAACCCGCGGCTTTGTCAGCTCCGCACGTATTGACCTTGTCTTTCCTGTGGATGCTGACTAGGCTGAGAGGATGGTATAGGTGCTGGGCAAGCCTACTCCATCTAAAACATTGTCCTAGGCACTACAGTGTCCCGTTAAGTGTAGGCATAGGTTGCCTCCTGACGCTGTATAAATCATCTTCAATAGATGTAAAGGTCTATTATTATAGGTAGGTAGCTTTTTTTTAGGTAGGTTCATATTGCAGGCAAACGTTGGCCCACTATCTCACCTATGGATATTAATAATAAATATTTTTTTGTGGCAAATGGTTTTGACTTCTCTTTATGCAAATATTTTTACGTTAAAACCGCTATAAGTTTTTTTCTATGGTACCTACTTGAACCGGTATAATTGCTCTAATATCGGGGTAGTGCACGCAAAACTCTTGTTGATGAGCTTGGCTAAGCATCCCTGTGTATGTGTACAATTTAAGTAACAACTTTTACATGAAAGTAAATTTATCAAAATAACAAAATCAATCATATTACAAATCTTTCACGTCACGTAACATCACTAGCAGACTGAATAGGTATGATAGATAGATAGATAATACTTTATTGTACACAAGGGTAAGGTACGTACAAATCTTAAAACTAACTTTGTATAGTACAATGGCCGGCCTTATCGCTGAAAGCGATTTCTTCCAGGCAACCGTAGCATGGAAAGTAACGAGCGGAGCGGTAACGGAAGGCGGTGCACAAACAATGTAACGATAAAGATGGTACTTAACATTAGTACGAGTTTTGACATTATCGCACTGTCAAGGATTGAATTAAATTAGAAGTTCGAGTATAGTACCTACTAGGTTAGTTAGAGAATACCATCGTTAAGATGAGGATAATGACTGGAGGTGGTCACGACCCTCAGATATGAGGAATACGATTGAAGGAGGAGGATAGTACTAGGTACGCAAAACGAACTGTAAAATACTGTATTTTATATCCCTGGCTCACTGGTACACCGAGCTGGTTTCCACAGTCCTTCCGTCCGTGGCCGTCTCTGTTCGCTTTCTCCCCGACCCCCTCGTCTCCCGCCATCACGTACGGATGACATTGACAGGTCGGGGATATTGACACTGACAGTACCTAACCACTCGTGCACATGAGACAGGGTAACGCAACTACTGAATAGATGCAAACACTACACGAACGATTGAATTAAATGAGGTGTTCAACTTTGTAGTAAGTATACCTACTCAAAACGAACACACTAAGCATGTTAAGGTACCCACCGGTAGACCCGTCATGGGATCGGCGCTGAACTCCTGCGCCATCTCGTTGGCTTTCAGGATGTTGGCGCGCTGTGGGGTTACATGGAGCAGTTGGAATTTACCCTGTAAATATTGAAACTTTATGTTTATTGTAAAAAAAAACACGGGTGCCCGTTTATATCCTTGACACCCCTTGATTCTAGGGGTGTCATCGCGAATCGCTATACTCTATGGGACCGCCCTATACCTAGTGGTAGGTAGGTATCTAGCAGGCTATATATTTTTTTTTATAGCTAACTAGCTATTTCTGATGACACCCCTGGGAGTGTCAAGGGGTACAAACGAGCGTGCCAACATAATTAATCTTTGAGCATAATTTTACTGACAAATTTTTATTAAAAGGTGCCACATAAAAGGTTTATTACTATTTCTTCTAGAAGCACATCATGGGTAATTTACTCAGTGTTTGTTTGAAACCACCAACTTCAGAAAATGTATCATGATGGAGTTACCTCTCGTTTCTTATCCACAGCCTCTCTCATCTGCATCACGATGTTGCGACTTCCAGCCGTGGCGTTCCATCTGAAAAGTATTATTTTAGTTGGCAAGTAAAAGACTCCTTGAAAAAGAAAAAAAAACAAAGTGGTATGTATACAAGTCATAACTGTCAAAAAATATTCTGAAAACCAAGACTTGGCAAAAGGACAAGCCTCCAGCGCAAGAACACAACAGGTAGGTACTTAATATAACAAAAAAAAAAAACATTGTCCTGTCAAAAGTAATGGCGGTATTTTTCCCAGCGCTAGTGACGGGACACTCTCGTAGGGTTGGGAAAAACGAAGGAGGACGATGCAATCGCCACACTGTCAAACTAGTTTAGAAAAATGCCACAACAATCTTCTAGTTCACCTGCTCCACTGAAAGTTGTGAGATCTGGAGAGGAAGGCCATGGCGTGGTAGTTGTGCCTCTCGAGCACCCACTCCTTAGGGCAGGTGCCTTCCAGGTGACTGTGGCCGTCGAAATCGGGGAAGAAGTCGCAGGCTGCTTCACGCATTATCTGTGACATTAACTTAGAGGTCTGATGATGACCAGCAATGATGAAGGGGATCTAGGAAGATTCTCATGGTCGGGGTGTTTAAATTTTTACTACCCACTTGTAGCTGGTAGAGCTCTCAAGACAAGTAACTATTTGTTTTGAATCTTATTCTGCCTTCGATTTTTGTTCATATAGGTATCTTCAATATCTGAATATAACTGAAGTAACTGAGTCATTATCTTCACACTGTAAGGTTTACTTACAGTACCCGAGTAATTCTTCACACTGTAAGGTTTATTTACAGTACCCGAGTAGTTCTTCACACTGTAAGGTTTATTTATTTTACTGTATCTGAGTCATTCTCTTCACACTGTAAGGTTTATTTACAATACCTGAGTCTCTCTTCACGCTGTAAGGTTTATTTACCTAAGTCACTCTCTTCACACTAAGTTTTATTTACCTAAGTCATTCTCTTCACACTGTGAGGTTTATTTACAGTACGTCAGTCATTCTCTTCACACTGTAAGATTTATTTACAGGACCTGAGTCATTCTTCAAACTGCAAGTTTTATTTACAATACCTGAGTCTCTCTTCACGCTGTAAGGTTTATTTACCTAAGTCACTCTCTTCACACTAAGTTTTATTTACCTAAGTCATTCTCTTCACACTGTGAGGTTTATTTACAGTACGTCAGTCATTCTCTTCACACTGTAAGATTTATTTACAGGACCTGAGTCATTCTTCAAACTGCAAGTTTTATTTACAATACCTGAGTCTCTCTTCACACTGTAAGGTTGATTTACCTGTGTCATTCTCTTCACACTGTAAGGTTTATTGAAATGTTCCTTCAGCGCTGGTGTAGTAGCATTGGCTATCCACTTTAACCTGACCGAGTTACCGACGCACAGCCATGTCACTGTCAAGCATGCGCCTGTTACAGTTATGATGACGCCTTTACTGGAAAAGGTGATCATCATCAGGCAGTAGAAGTTGTAGACTATCCTATCCTACTAATATTATAAACGCGAAAGTTTGTAAGGATGTATGTATGGATGTTTGTCACTGTCACGCAAAAACTACTGATCCGATTTTGATGAAACTTGGAATATGCATTGTCCTGGATTAACACATAGGCTACGTTTTATCCCGGAAAATCAACAGGATCCAACGGGACGCGAACTCTTCAGAAACGCGTAGAAGATTTAATGTTAATTTTGTGCAATAAAGGCTAAATAAATAAATATATTCAGCTTACCCGTCTGGATCAGGCTTCACGTCCCATCCTTGGTATGGCATATTGCTATATCTTAATGTTGCTATTCCTATTGGCCCTGTAATGAAGTTCTTTAGTCAAAGTTAAGAAGCCTCGTTGTCAAAATAGGTACTTGAAAAACAAAATGGCGTGCTAAGGAAAATGGCGACCAAGAATTTGGTGGCAACGATGAGAGAAATCCTTTAAGAACGGACAGGCAGCTCAGTCAGTATAGCTCCACTTTCCGCGCTGTGGGTTGTGGGTTCGATCCCCAGGTGCAAGTTTCATCCATATCGGACAAGTAGTTTCAGCGTGATTGAAACACAAACATCCAAATATCCGAGACATCTACTTTGACAGTGAATGAATGAATGAATGAATGTTCCGATTTGAATGAAACTTGGAATATATACTGTCCGTGACCTGGATTATCACATAGGCTACTTATTATCACGGAAAATCAACAGGATCGAACGGGACGCGGGCGGAAGCTAGTTTATAACATTAGTGGGATAGTGGTACTTACAAAGAACACCAGTTCGAAACTGAACGGTTAATTTATCCTCATTGAACTTGAAATCGTTCACGTAGTTCGAGGTCCACAACTTACGAGGCTCCTGCCATTGGCAGACCACGGGAGGTTCACTCCACATCAGATCTTGGGGGAGCCTGGAAGCATGGAAGTTATTGATCGAGTGATTGAAGCGAACGAAGATCTTAGTGACAACTTGGGCAAAAATCCTTTGTATTTTTGTTCGTCGAGATCTTTTGAACCGCTTATCCGATCTTCACAGAATTTGGTAGGTATACGGATAGTACTCTTAAGTTTTACTGGTTTGTTAAATGAAGTAAATCGGTCACGGGGTTGGAAAGTTATGAGGTTCCAAAGGGAGTAAAAAAATAAATAAAGTTGTACCAAAATATCAAGTGGGGTGTCATATGATAGGCTTTGTTTAGACATTCCAAAACCGGTTTTGGAATCACGAGAATCCCGAATCCACGAGATCTCAGTTCTCGGCGAACTACTAGTGTATATCTACATAGATAGAACAACTCACTCAATGTGTACCAGCGCCAGTTTTTCATACTCCGCTTCAGTCCGCTTCATATTGGCTTCGATCTCCTCCGGCGTGCGCGTCACGCCCGGCGGCGGCGGCGAGGGCGCTCGGTACTGCACCTGATACTTCATCGGCTGCAGAGCCTTGGGCAACTGAACTGGGGGGGAGAAGCTAGTTTAAAAAAAATACTTGAAAAGGGTCTCGGGAAAAGGCGTTGGGGCATTTCAGGTCTCGATTTGCATACATTTAGTTAATTTTTAGATTGATTTTGTTGTTTATATTATTTGTTGGTTTTATCATAATCTATTATGCAGTAGCAGTCACGAAAACGAAAAATAAAGTAACTATTTTGACGTAAACACCTGTAAATATGATAAACAACATTGAAAAAGACGTATTTTTCGAATTAAAATGTCTATTAACTAATAATGATTCCCGCTGCTTTATAATGAAATTGTTATTACATTTTATAAAACTGCATTGTATGTGTATTGTAGAATTCTAGGTCTAAAATTAGGATCAAAGACTTTAACCAAATAATGCGTATGCTAACTACCACGAGCAAAGCCGCGGGCGACAGCTAGTAGGTACCTACATACATTCACACATCCTCACTAACTGTCGCGTTCTTAGTCATGTTTCAGACTATTTTAGTTGAAGTGAGGATGATAATGATGAGATTAAAACGCACAGCCACCTGCCATATGTAAGTTGACAATAACAATGGGAGATAACAAGCAATGGTCCGAGATAAGATAAGCTTATCTCGCGATAGACCACACGATTATGCGGAAATCGCGACAACTCGATCCAAATTCGAGAAAATATCACAAAATATTGTTTACTGATTGGTATCCTACGCGTACTAAATAGTTACTAATTCTTTAGTGTGAAAACGCAAGTGGATATATTTTTTACTCTAAATTAGTTTTCTAAGAACATGTAAATATAACATACCTACTCTCTTATACCTACTTTCATCGTTCTAGAAGATCAGACTGGCGAAACTCTCGAACTAGACTCGTGCTTTCGAAAAACGAGCAATGTATGAAACGGGGGTCAAAATTTGAATCACGTTTCATACAAAACGAGATTTTCAGTGTGTAATTTTGGAAGAATGGGAGTCCCGCTTCTTCTTACGTAGGAACTACGTAGGTATTACATGTTCTTTGACTATATAATGGTAACTTTTTATATCACAGTCGAAACGCAAGTGGATATTACATTTTTTTGACTAAAAATTAGTTTTCTAAGAATATAATAAAAAGTTTTTATTTTCATTCTTTGATCCATAGAATTACGATAAAAACAATTTGATCGTACTAGAAGATGGTAACTATTTAGTGCATACCACGGTGTTAAAAAAGTGAAAGTGATAGTGCGTAGTTCAAAAGTTATTTACGACGCATTTTTTGGCTAAATTTTTAACAATTTGTGTTCTGTATGTGATTGTAAGTGTGCGAGAATAGCAAAATGAGTGATTTTTTGTTTTTAAAACTTTGGTAACCACCATGATTATAAGGATTATGTAAGTAATTAATAATAAATAATAATCTATACTATATCTAGAGAAAAGTGGAAGATGTTGGGGAGACCTTTGCCCAGCAGTGGGACGAAATCAATTTAAAAAGACCATCAATCATCAATCAATGTATATAAAACTCTTTTGAAGCTGACAGAGAATCAACTCACAGCCTAAACTATAAGTCCTAGAGGTATGAAATTTGGAGGGTAGTATCCTTATATAGTGTAGGGGTGCACTAAGAAAGGAATTTTGAAAAGTCGCACTATAAAGGGTCTAAAACGCGAGCAACGCCGCGGTGACGGCTAGTACTATTATAAAACTGTAAAAAAGCCAATAACTTAATTAAAGATATGGATAAACTAAATATGCAGATCTACTAAATAAACGACTCTGATTCCAAAAATCGAGTTTTTCAGTGTATCTGTTTGTTTGTTCGCGGATCACGTCTTAACTACTGGACCAACTTCAACGAAACTTATACCATTCGGAAGCCCTTTTTCCGGATTGAAACATAGGCTATATTTTATTGAAATCAAAGACGTGGATTTTTAGATACAGCTTGAACTCTCTAAACCAAAAGCAGCCATTTCATCGTAAGCTGGTTTTCAGATATTTTGGTGGAATGTTT
Organism: Eulithis prunata; assembly: GCA_918843925.1. NCBI lineage: Eukaryota > Metazoa > Arthropoda > Insecta > Lepidoptera > Geometridae > Eulithis > Eulithis prunata. The sequence continues at coordinate 1,333,744 of OU974035.1, forward strand.
CGCGGGTATCAGCTAGTTACAAGATATTGTTTTTACGTCGAATAAAACACGCGCCATACAAATTTTTCTTGTCTTGTGTTCGTGTCATATACGTGCAAAAGGTCTTCAAATCATTTGCTATTTTACAGCGTGTACTTTAGTCTACTATTCTCAACACAATGCAACATATCGCACAAACGACAGTGCCTGACAGGGTACATGACAGACGTGCAGTCATGGGTCGACCACAAAGGAATACTGACAATATCAGAAGGTACATAATTGTTCCTATTTATCATCATCATTCTGCCCTTATCCCACGCTAGGCGGGGTCGGCACAACATGTTTTCTTCTTCCGCTCACTCCTATCATTCGTCAACTCTGAATCTACTCTCACATGCATATCCTCTTTCACACAATCAAACCACTTCTTCTTCGGTCTTCCTCTACTTGCATACCCAGCCACACTCATATTCATAACTCTCTTCGATAGATGACTTTCATCCCTCCTCATTACGTGTCCTACCATGCTAATCTACCACTCCTCATCTTTTCAATAACAGGCGCCATTATTTAATTACGTAAGTAATTGTTTCTATTTAATTTTTGTAAAATAGATCACTTTTCAGAACTGTTTTCTTAATTATTTAACATACAAAAAATTATAATACATCATTGCAGGAGGTACCTAATCACATCAAAAAAAAAATAACTTAAAGTAAAATAAAAATTCTACCACCTAATATTATAAGCGCGAAAGTTTGTAAGGATGTATGGATGTATCATAATTATGGATGTATGTATGTTTGTTCCTCTTTCGCGTATAAACTATTGATCTGATTTGAATGAAACTTGGAATATTTAAAGTCCGTGACCTGGATTAACACATAGGCTACTTTTTATCCCGGAAAATCAGTGCCAGCTTGCGCCCGCTACTTCGTTTGCCTTCCGTTGGATCTCGTTAATTTTCTATGTTAAGTGATGTCGGATAAATAAATAAAATAAATTATAATCTGTAGGATTTCATTGAACAGATAATAACTATCATTACTCTATCAGACTACCACCGAGCAATAGACCTCTCAGCCAGTTCAAACCCGATAGCAGTCCTGCAGCAGCGTATAACCTTCATGAAGAGCGGAGAAGTCTTCGCACGCTATCTAAGCATGGCCCGATGCAGACTCTCCTTGGTGCCCACGGTACGTAGCTGTACCGGCTATGGCAGGTGCTAAGCCATGACGTTAAGCCATGAAGTTAAGCCATGACGAAGTTAAGCCATGCCGAAGTTAAGTCATGACGAAGTTAAGCTCTGATAGCGTGTTTTTAAGATATGGATGTTTTCTGGCTGCTGATATTCATTTGTTTTTTTTTTGTTCATTTAAAACAGTTCTTAAGCTATGACAAAGTGGCTTTAAATCACGCTATCTAATACCTTACCGGTCCCAGCCAGTAACCATCCCGAATTTCAGTTTGGGACTTTGACCCAGCTCATAAGGGGTTTCCCTGACCAGCCCTGGAGCACTCATAGGTAGACCCTTAGCTTCTGGGGGGGGGAGGTCTTCATGAATTTCCTCTTCTTAACCTTTTACGTGTTTACAGTTCAATATTTGGATGGGTGACCGTTGTTAGTGGCATTTACATCTGAGCGCTGCCGTGCTTCGGAGGGCACGTTAAACTGTCCCGGCTCTAGCAGTCTTTAAGCCACGACGGAGGCCTTAGGGCGGCCTAAAAACTCCGTCACCAGAGTTGGCCACTAACTCATACAAGCTTGCTTTTTAGGTGTTCAGATTCGAAGACTCCAGAGGTTACCAGTTAGCAGACACGCTGGAGTATATCACGTTCTTCGGCAATGGGTTTTCGGAGATAGGTGTTCCAGGGGAAATGTATGACGTCACAATAAATGCAACTAGCACCCGGGATAAGTCTATAAACCTGCCTTTTCAAAGACAATGTAAGGAATTCGTCATTAGTTCATGTATTTGGGAACCTGTAGGTACATTTAAGAATTTATTTCACTTGTTTGGGAACCCATTCATTTATAACATTCATTTATTTGGGTATTTATGCAATTTAATTGAATTGGTACGTGTACTAGAGTAGGCCACTAACTCATACGAGCTTGCGTGCTTTGGTACGTGTTCATTCAATAATGTCATTCATTTATTTGGGTGTTTATTCATTTACTAAGTGTTTTATAAATGATTGAGTAGGTAGTTAATTTTTCATTTAAGCATTCAACTTGTACATGTATATCAAAACGTTTTTAATTTGTTTGAAATGAATCAGAAATTTTAGGATTAATTTTATTTTATTGGTACTGATAGTTGACCTGTTGAGCTATCTATAAATCGTTTGCAACGGTTTGTAGATAGCTCAACTGTTTCGAAATTCTGATCGTAACTATACTTTTGAATGTGTAACTAACAGTCTAATCTCTTTAACAGCAGCTGTGACATGGTCCAGAGGCTTCGAGGGAACAAACTTCCCACGGCTCAAGGAACTAGATCTAAGAGCATGTTCCATTCAGATCATAAGCGATTACATCTTCAAAGGCATGCCTAACCTAGAAGCTTTATACATCGGAGAAAACGAAATCTTCTATATAGATACCAACGCATTTGCTGGATTAACCAATTTGATACATCTAGACTTTAGTAAAAACGCTGCTTACGACGAAAAGGGAAATTTACAAGCTCTCAACACAGATTGGTTTTACGTTTTCGAATCGCTGAAAAATTTATCATCTCTGGACTTGTCATTCACGAAACTAACACGAAGACATACTAGCATACTTAGAAGCTTAGGAGCTAAGCTGGAAAGGTTATCGTTATGCGAAACAGGCATCACAGATCTGAAGGATGGAGTTTTTAACAGAACTTCACTTAAGATCTTAGATGTGTCAGGAAATAATGGAATTTTTAGAGGAACCAGAACGCTAAGTGGCTTAGAGGATACATTAAAAGTTCTATACGCTAAAGACGTTGGCTTGAGAGATATGGATATCTTCAAAAACTTTTATAAACTAGAAATTTTGGATCTATCGATAAACGAAATAACAACAGTCAGACCGCGTGTGGCGAAAACCTTAAGAAATTTACAGATTCTAGATTTAGATGTGAATCGAGTGGCTTCGTGGTTCACATCGACGTTTTCTTTAATGGCAAATCTGAAATTGCTCTCGTTGAGAGAGAATAACATAAATTTGATAACAGAAGATATGATTGAAGATCTAACAGAGATCCACTACATAGCTATGTCGGGAAACTACATAGTTTGCAACTGTCATACGCGTGATTTCTTCGACGTAGCTGTGATCAACGAGAAGCGATACAGCGCTAAAAATATAACAGAAAAAGTTACGCAAACACCAAAGATTTACGAATACCATAGAGGTTTTATAGACTTCAACGAACAGGTAGCAGAAAGAAACGTAGTAACTCTAAATTGCACTGAAGAAATATGCTACGATACGAATGAAGAACTAGAAGGGCACTTTTTGTTGCTAGATTTCTTCCCAAGCACATACATGTGCTTATCACCAGCTGAAAGTAAACCTATTGAATTTTCTCACATAATTGGATGCCATAAAAATTCACGAGACATGGACTACGATAAAGTAATCAAAGATAATATTAACATGCTATATGTTCTTCTCGTGATACCAGGTCTGCTGACAATATTGATAGTTATATTCATATTCAGAAGAAATTTTAGATACTGCTTGATTACATTAAGAAATTCTGCAATGCTGAGTTTGATACACAAAAATGAATTTGTTGATGGTGAGTATAATAAAATTTTATGTAAAATACTCTTTAAAATATTTGAATTATGTCATAATTTTTAATTGACTTTCAAAAAGGAGGAGGTATTCGGTTGTATTTTTTAATGTTTGTTACCTCAGAACTCTAATATTTATATACCGATTTCAAAAACTATTTTATCATCTGAAAATATTACTTCCAGATTGCTCCCATAACTTTTTATCAAAATCGGTTCAGTAGTTTGGCTTTTAAATAAAAACAACTGAAAACAAACTTAGCATCCACGTACACGACACTGCGTAATTTGCTTTTCTGTGACTTTTCCGTTGTTTTTACGATTACTAAAACAGTTCCAATAAACTGCCATAAATAAACTGGGTTTTCCAGTTTTTAAACGTATAAATTATTTACATCCGTTTTGCTGGATCTATCATAAATTAATTATTATCAGCAAATATTTACGTCAACATCAAAATGTGATCAATGTATTTTAAATCTTTTGGTTGTAAAAATGATATCTAAGAGATAATTTTTAAATCCTACTACCTACTTAATTATTATATTATAAATGCCAACAATTTTGGCAATGGTGCTCTGAACCAAATTGCTAATTTCAGATTCCACAATATTCCATTACGACGTATTCGTGTCGTATTGCAATGAGGATCGCAACTGGGTGCTGGACCACCTTCTGCCTCATCTGGAGTCAGATTGCTGCATCAGCGCGTGTCTTCATGAGAGAGACTTTCAGGTATAAAACACGTCACTATGAATTTATTACACACTTCAAAAAAAGAGGAGGTTTTCAATACGGTTGTATTTTTTAAAATGTTTGTTACCTCAGAACTCCGTCATTTATGAACCGATTTGAAACATTTTTTTTTTATCTAAAAGGGTATATTTTCAAATTAGAGCCATATTTTTTTTATCAAATTCGCTTTAGTATTTTAGCCGTTAACTAAGATTAAGCTTTCCTGTGTTTTTCAGTGATGTTTATGATCAATAGAGAAGTCCTAATGAAGCCAGTAAATTGAAGTCAGTGTTTCCAGTTTTGAAACTAATCTATACTATTATAAAACTATAAAAAAGCCAGAAACTACTGGACCAATTTCAACGGAACTTATACTATCCGAAAACCCTTTTTCCGAATTGAAACATAGGCTATATTTGATTGAAATCAAAGACGTGAATTCTTAGATACAGCTTGAACTCTCTAAACCCAAAGCAGCCATTTGCTACGAGGTCCATCGTATGCTGGTTGACAGATATTTTGGTGGAAAGTTTCGAACGCGTACGAAGTCGCGGGTATCAGCTAGTATATTATATTGTTTTATTCCAGGTGGGTCATTCGATCCTCGAGAACATAGTGTCCTGCATGGATCGCTCCAGATCCATCATGCTGATCATATCTCAAAGGTTCCTCTTGAGTCAGTGGTGTCAGTTTGAGATGCATTTGGCACAGCATAGGTAATACTTTATATTAAAAGATTTAGATTCCTTTATTAAAATACATACTACGTTTATTTGCTTTTTTATTTAATAATTCGAACAAGAAAATAATAATTCGACTTCACGAAATTGATATTTAAATGAAACATTCATTGATTAATTAAATGAATGATGATATTGTCCTAGCTGATTTCGGACAACGTTTATGGACAGAAATATTTATGTAGAGTTTTGTTGTTTTGTCCTTAAATAATTTATTAATTAAATTAATATAAAGTCGAAGAAACAGATGATCGATAATAATAAATTCAATTATGTATCTAATCTGTTCATTTAATATTAAGTAGTGTCAACGAAATGAAACATTCTTTGCCTGGTTAAATGAATAGAAAATCCTTTAAATAAATAATCAGAAATTAGGTAATTAAATGAACATTTCTCAAAGTAAATTGAAATAGTAGATCAAATTAGTAAATGAAAATTTTTAAAACGAATATTGAATGAAACTTATTTGACTGATTAAATGAACACAAAACCCTATAAATAAATGAGCTACTAAATGAACTTTACATTTAAAAAACCAACATTGCAGGCTACTGGAAACCCGTCGAGAAGACCTAACCCTAGTTCTCCTAGAAGAGATTCCAAGGCGTCTCCGACCAAACACCCTTCACTACCTGATGCTGACGAAGACATACATAATCTGGCCGAACGAGGAGTCAGAACGAGAGGTGTTCTGGAGACGCGTGAAGAAGACCCTGGTCACTATGAAGCTTCGACATACTTCTATTGAAGGAGTTTCTTTGGCTTAGAATTTATCAACCTACTATTATAAAAGTGCAAAAAATCCAAAAACTAAAATTAAAGATAAACTAAATGCAGATCTAATAAATGAACGATTCTGATTCTGAAAATCGAGTTTGTTTGTTCGCGGATCACGCCTTAACTACTCGACCAATTTTAATGAAACTTATACCATTCAGAAGCCCTTTTTCCGCATTGAAACATAGGCTATAAATATGTTTTTGAAATCAAAGACGTGGATACAGAGGGCCTAGTACGAGTTTTCAGTGTATAGTGTGGGTGTGAAACGTCTGACGCCCAGCACACTAGTGGACGCTGATTTGTATGGAGACACTGAGCGGATTCTTTAAGAAGCTCGACATGCGAGTACGGGCTTGGTGTAGACCAAGCTTCTCAAAAAATCCGCTCAATGTCTACATACAAATCAACGCCCACTAGTGTGCTGGGCGTCAGACGTTTCACACCAGATTTACACACCAAAATTCGTACTAGGCCCTCTGCTTGAACTATCTAAACCAAAAGCAGCAATTTGCTACAAGGTTCATCGTATGCTGGTTGACAGATATTTTTGTGGAAAGTTTAGCACGCGTACTTACCTACGTAGTAGTACGTAGTCACGTGTATCAGCTAGTACAACCATAATTATAGTTCACGTCAACTTTGTAGTATACTTCTTCTTCTTCTCTTCAATAATGGCCTGTGTCCGTCATTTCGACAGACAATTTTGCCAATGTCAAGTGTTAAAATTGTAATAAATAAGTCAAGTCAAGTCATTTGTCAAGTCGGCTGTCGTTTGTTTTGAAAAGAAAATGGTGGATTTTCTCTTCAAAACCTAACACGAATTTTCACATTCAGAAAAACCACTTTACAAACATTTATTCCAATGGCTCACACTTTATGTTACGACCTAAGTATTATTGGTTAAAATTCCACCAAAATTAAACAACAATACTCACAATAACACAAGAAAAACTATTAAAATAAAAGTGCTAGGTGTCGTTTCAAAAAATGTCAAAACTCGTGTCCTTTGTAGTATACATAAAACGAACACACTAGGCATGCTGATGTGTCAAAAGTGAAAACTGTCTTTTTTGTCAAAGTTCATGTTACTTACATGTAGTCAACGTGATAGCGCCTCGTAACCGCTTCGGCTGAGGAGGTGTCGTCAGCAGATCCAAGTTCAACACTCCTCCACAGATCCTTAAAACATTGATAAACATTTTGTGTGTTGTAAACATAGATGTTTGTTCTGTGTCTGGGTGTTTCTATGTATTATAAGTATGTATTTACAAAAAAAAATGTATGTATGCATTCTATCAGTCAACTACGTAGTTTCCATCGTACAAGCTTTGCTTAGTTTGGGACTAGAAGGCGTTGTGTTAAGTGTCCGTGAATATTTATTTATTTGGTACTAATATTACTAGGTACTGGTTCAAACTGGCTTTAACTACCTTATTTTTACCTTCAGTAAGATGCTTCTACTAATATTACTTCTGTGCCGCATTTAGTGTTTTAGCTTGAGAATCTAGTACGAGTTTTGGTGTGTAAATCAGAGGGCCTGGTACGAGTTATGGTGTGTAAATCTGAGGGCCTAGTACGAGTTATGGTTTGTAAATCTGAGGGTCTAGTACGAGTTTTGGTGTGTAAATTTGAGGGCCTAGTATGAACGCTAAACGTTGTTATACCTGTACTTTCTAAGGTTGATTTCACCAGCTCGTGTTCTTGTCAGACAGGTCTTTAGATACTTTGCAAATGCAAGTTCTGCAATATAAAACAAGTCCGGTTAAGTGCGAATGGACTCGCCCACCGAGGCTTCCGATCCGAACCAAAACTGTATTAACTTGTTTTTTTCAAAAACTATGCAAGTTAGAAACTTGGCTTTATTTTTGGTGTAAAGTTCAGGCATTCCTTTATAACACACTAGCCGTCATCCGCGGCGTTGCTCGCGTTCTACCCTTTAGAGTGTGACGTTTCAAAATTCCTTTCTTAGTGCACCCCTACACTATACTTTTTACATCATAATGTAACGGTTGGAATTCTGGGGAGATGACAAAGGAAAGGAATGGCAGGATATCTACCTTCCTGACTACCCCAGCTAGCTCCTGCGGGGTGGTTCTGCCTATCTTCCTACCGTACAAAATTTATTTTTATTCTAAACAAAAGAAACATGTGGAACACAAGAAAATAACCATTTATTGCTGCAAAATAAACCTATGATTATATAAACATAAACTTCTTATTCTATCATTTACCTACATATATTCTAAAGAGGACCTAAAACATTATTTATTATACTAAAGATGTGGACTTAACTAATCGGATATTTAAAGTGAATCAGCCTCGTGAAATAGTATAATTCTAAAATTACTTCTAATCGCACATCCCTAGAACTTGTTCTAGTCTAATTACAGGTGCCACCAGGGGCATAAAGTTACTAGCTTATAATCCTAGCTATAGAATGTACATTTGTCTTTGACCAACATTTTCCTACACCTTGCACAACCACTTATGGCTCGTATGAGCTTTGCTCGGGTTGATCTGAGGAATGCACTGGCCCCGTCTGGACCAGGGCAGACCACAGGTCCAACCTGCACTGAAATCTACGGATCTACTCCTACTGGTATGCTAAAAAGTTTAACGAAGAACTAATAGCGTTGCAGGATAAACAATACTCAAACGCAGACTAACGACAAACAAACGATAGACAAGTGAACCAGGATTCCACGAAATCAGCTGCACGTCTTCGACTTCAACTGATGAAACGCCTGATAAACGATCCTACTCATAACACCTTCTTGTAAAATATTGACACTGGGCCCACCTTATAGTGCCGACGAGACACGTGGTGGCTTGTGCACACCACGCCTTTACGGAACTCAGCTCGGGAAATCCAGCCGCTGGCCGTCTCGCCACGCTCTGCTCGCCTCTGCTTACCACCGACCGGCTCGTGACGCCACGTGCGTCCGCGCCCTTCTCTGCTCGTCCTTCAGCCTGAAAAATACAAGGAAAAGTGTTTATATTTTGTCTGCGATCATGACGCCCTGACGGTTGGGTCGTCATAAGCTTCTGCATGACCCGCCCCGAAGTCCCGATCAGCTGATCCTGACTCGAGGCCACCTACCGGAAATTGTTCTCAGCTGCACCTCCGTCGGTCTCCTGTTCAATGTTGACTTGCGTGGCTGCTCTCGAGATGACATAAATGCTGCCACGTCGGTCTGGTCTCCCCGTTCTCTCCGGCTGTCCGCTTTCTTTGGTGTTTGTCTCGTCTGAAATAATCGAATCGAATAAAAACCCGAGAACCTCCTGAGCCTGGATCCTTGCCATGCTATCCATGGCCTGGAATCGCGAGGAACTTACCGGCACTCTCTTCTCCGCCCACACGCACTTTCGGTGTTGATTTCTCTGCAAACTTCGTGGAATGAAGACGCGGCTCCTCTTGCCGGCTAGTTTTATGTAGCTCAAAATCGAAAGTTCTCGAAGCTTTTCCTTGCGAGCTTCATGGCAAAAACGTCCCTAAACACAATTCTTTCGAAACAAAACAAAACCTATATTTCTCCGGCGTCGGCCATGACCTCTTTTTTCAATGTCATCGCCATAGACAAATCCTTAAAACCTAGAGCAAGTGCACAAAAAAAACCAATCGAAACTAAATCGATACAACTACTCGACACCAGATGGCGCCTCGGCGTTTTACCGATCTTTCCATCTTGATTTCGCTGTAAAAAAAAAATGAAATTACAATGTAATTTCCATGCGGTGCGCTAGATGTCGCTGCTACTTGCCTTTATTTAATTTTTTTAAGAATGAGGCGCGAAATTTGAATTGAGCCAGCGAGGGATACCTATTTCACGAAGCTGAAAAAATGAAATGCTACAATACCCCCCCCAACGATAAAAGTTTCACTGCACAAGTGAAACTGCGCTGCCCTCAGCGCTGCTCGTTCTGCGTGAAAAAAAAATACAACAACTTATAACTATACCAACAACAACAATAACTTACAACTATATAAGCAAATTATCTACACTAACAAAAAGTTTACCTTGAGACTAGCTACTAGTTCCTAAAATTAGACTTAAAACCAAAATATTTATTTTTTCCTTATCTTATGAAAACCAAATACTCATCTATATACACCATACATTTAGTATATCTAAAAAATAAAATAATGTGTGTTATCGTTGACTATTTTCGGGAGGTCGGTCTCGGGCCCTGCTACTACATTATTCCATTGTCTATTTCTTTCATTCCCACACATACATACTTCATCCAATCATACTTCTCCTTACAAACATAGTTCAATAAACATACATATATAGTAAACATATTTTTATAATCATAGTTCTCCATCCATACGTTCCGCATTCACACCGTTGCGATACCCTACGTGGCATCGTGGGTACGCTTTCCTCTGCTTTTGACGTACCGAACTTGACTTCAGTTTGTACGCCGACAGCTTCGACATTCCTTTGACTGTGAAAATAACTGTAAAATAACCTTGTTACGCTACAACCCTACCGCGACCTGCCCTATAACTAGTAGGTAAAAACCTCTTTAGTTTTTGTCTGAAATTAACAAAATCAAAATTGTTTGATGTGATTTCACAAAAATATTTCCTCCCACCTAAGTGTTGGACCACAATCACACCAAAACCGGAAATTTCTAATCTGAAAAGTATTAGAAATCTATCTACACAAAAATACCTGTAAAATACAATAGAATACCTATTATGACCCTAAATTAAACACCTATCTCGACCGCAAATCTATTTGACTTTTAGGTCTTTCATATGCCATGATCCTAAGATCTTACCGTTCATGTCCTCAAGTTCGAAACTAATGGTGAAAGTACTACTTTCACTCTGCATTTTTCGCACTTGGGGCACAACTTCGCCAACTTGAACTTCGCTGCATCACTGAGCGGATATGTTTTCTTCCACACGATGTCGCCTGTGACTACAAAAATATACAAAATCTGGTTTTGACCTAGGTAAATTTTCTAACAAACCTACTGACAAAACCTGGAACCAACTAACTAACTAACAATTTGACTGCGCCTTTCTCCCTTTACGCGTGCATAACTGCGGACTCTCCTTCCGGGACTCTAGATAATCTGTAAAATAAATGGCTAGCTAGGGCGCGAGCGCGCAAGAAACCGCCGCTGTCGCGTTCCTCCTCATACTCCGTCCATTTTGAGATCAATTCGTGCACCTTCTGTTGGACAAATAAAAATTGTTCCTGCGACTGTGGTGGTGCGTCTATTATCTGTTCCGATGGAATTTCAACTAACAATTTCTTGAGCTGCTTCCTCAATTTCTCTACAGTTGTCTCCGGTGTCTCTGATCTAATTTCGACCTCGTACTGCAACTCCTCCTTCGACAAGCTGTGCACAAAAATCGCTGGAGTCGACATGATGAAATATCAAAACCAAAATAAGCAAATAAACAAAATAAACAAATGAGCAATGAAGGGAAACAAAAGATTATCAAATATTCCCTACAGAAGTAATATTTTCGTTCCTGGCTAAAAAAACAATAATAAGAAGGTGCGAAAATATGCTAAGGAATATTGCCTAAATTGTTGAGCTAAAGAACCGTTGGTCCCTAAATTTGTAGTGTGCAATGTGTCTAAACATTTATCAAAACCCTCAAAAAATTTTATAAATTGCTGCGATGAATTAGTACTCATTTAACTAAATACAGCTAAGCAACTTAACTAAATTAAATTACCTAAAAATAAACACCTTAAAATAAATACTTAAAATCAACTTAAAAACTAACTGGATCACTTGTCTTCGCTTCGTTGCTTTAAAAAAAATACCAGAAAAATATTATACTTAAACGAAACGTTGGTCAGACGTACAAAATCTCATTTGTAACGGTTGTAATGTTTTATTCTGAAAATATAATTTACATAAAAAATCTCATTTAAATTGCTGAAAAATTTAAATTAAAATACAGTTGGGCGCCATTTTGTAACGGTTGGAATTCTGGGGAGATGACAAAGGAAAGGAATGGCAGGATATCTACCTTCCTGACTACCCCAGCTAGCTCCTGCGGGGTGGTTCTGCCTATCTTCCTACCGTACAAAATTTATTTTTATTCTAAACAAAAGAAACATGTGGAACACAAGAAAATAACCATTTATTGCTGCAAAATAAACCTATGATTATATAAACATAAACTTCTTATTCTATCATTTACCTACATATATTCTAAAGAGGACCTAAAACATTATTTATTATACTAAAGATGTGGACTTAACTAATCGGATATTTAAAGTGAATCAGCCTCGTGAAATAGTATAATTCTAAAATTACTTCTAATCGCACATCCCTAGAACTTGTTCTAGTCTAATTACAGGTGCCACCAGGGGCATAAAGTTACTAGCTTATAATCCTAGCTATAGAATGTACATTTGTCTTTGACCAACATTTTCCTACACCTTGCACAACCACTTATGGCTCGTATGAGCTTTGCTCGGGTTGATCTGAGGAATGCACTGGCCCCGTCTGGACCAGGGCAGACCACAGGTCCAACCTGCACTGAAATCTACGGATCTACTCCTACTGGTATGCTAAAAAGTTTAACGAAGAACTAATAGCGTTGCAGGATAAACAATACTCAAACGCAGACTAACGACAAACAAACGATAGACAAGTGAACCAGGATTCCACGAAATCAGCTGCACGTCTTCGACTTCAACTGATGAAACGCCTGATAAACGATCCTACTCATAACACCTTCTTGTAAAATATTGACACTGGGCCCACCTTATAGTGCCGACGAGACACGTGGTGGCTTGTGCACACCACGCCTTTACGGAACTCAGCTCGGGAAATCCAGCCGCTGGCCGTCTCGCCACGCTCTGCTCGCCTCTGCTTACCACCGACCGGCTCGTGACGCCACGTGCGTCCGCGCCCTTCTCTGCTCGTCCTTCAGCCTGAAAAATACAAGGAAAAGTGTTTATATTTTGTCTGCGATCATGACGCCCTGACGGTTGGGTCGTCATAAGCTTCTGCATGACCCGCCCCGAAGTCCCGATCAGCTGATCCTGACTCGAGGCCACCTACCGGAAATTGTTCTCAGCTGCACCTCCGTCGGTCTCCTGTTCAATGTTGACTTGCGTGGCTGCTCTCGAGATGACATAAATGCTGCCACGTCGGTCTGGTCTCCCCGTTCTCTCCGGCTGTCCGCTTTCTTTGGTGTTTGTCTCGTCTGAAATAATCGAATCGAATAAAAACCCGAGAACCTCCTGAGCCTGGATCCTTGCCATGCTATCCATGGCCTGGAATCGCGAGGAACTTACCGGCACTCTCTTCTCCGCCCACACGCACTTTCGGTGTTGATTTCTCTGCAAACTTCGTGGAATGAAGACGCGGCTCCTCTTGCCGGCTAGTTTTATGTAGCTCAAAATCGAAAGTTCTCGAAGCTTTTCCTTGCGAGCTTCATGGCAAAAACGTCCCTAAACACAATTCTTTCGAAACAAAACAAAACCTATATTTCTCCGGCGTCGGCCATGACCTCTTTTTTCAATGTCATCGCCATAGACAAATCCTTAAAACCTAGAGCAAGTGCACAAAAAAAACCAATCGAAACTAAATCGATACAACTACTCGACACCAGATGGCGCCTCGGCGTTTTACCGATCTTTCCATCTTGATTTCGCTGTAAAAAAAAAATGAAATTACAATGTAATTTCCATGCGGTGCGCTAGATGTCGCTGCTACTTGCCTTTATTTAATTTTTTTAAGAATGAGGCGCGAAATTTGAATTGAGCCAGCGAGGGATACCTATTTCACGAAGCTGAAAAAATGAAATGCTACAATAAGTCAAAAACTAGACATGATAGCAAAAAATTGTAAACTGTCGTGGAATGTACAAAACAAGCCCTTTCCAATGATACCCCACTAATGTTTTGAAGCCCCACTTTTTCACAATCCCCCCTATTTTGGCGCGTTTTGGAAAAACTATGTTAGGTAGATAGGAACTATTTTTTTCGTGTCACGTTCGGGAACTCTTCTATAACGTATAATTATTTCAAATCTTTCGCTCTAAAATCTTCGGAGTTAGGGGTATCATCATCATCATCCTCATCATCATCATCATCAACCTATATTGGTCCACTGCTGGACGTAGGTCTCTCCCAAGACGCGCCACTGAGCCCGGTCTTCGGCTCTTCTCATCCAGTGTTTGCCAGCTACATGTCTCAGATCGTCACCCCACCTAGCCGGAGGGCGTCCTACACTACGCTTGCCTAAACGCAGTCTCCACTCGAGTGTTAGTTTGCTCCAACGATTGTCGGTTCTGCGGCAAACATGGCCGGCCCACTGCCACTTCAGCTTACTAATCCTCTGAGCTATGTCGACCACCTTGGTTCTCTGTCGTTAGGGGTATGCTACTACTAAACATCTTGACAGATAAAATTACCATTTTGTTCACCAATAAAAGTCCTCGGGTCAGGAAGGAACGGTGGCTCCATCATGTTGAGATTGTCCAAATCGTCTTTTTCCTTCTCATTTTTCGTGTAACTGAAAGTCAACAGAATATCATCTATCTACTATACCTACTTACTAATGTGTAACACAGTAAGTTTGTATTGAGTTAGCCAACTCTGGTAACGGAGTTTTTAGGCCGCCTTAAGGCCTCCTGAGTGACTTGACGGCTGCTAGAGCCGGGATAGTTTAACGTGCCCTCTGAAGCACGGAAGCGCTCATATGAAAATATGAGTTAACGGTCACCTATTTAAATAGTGACGGCGCAGAACGTCGCTTAACTTAGATGATTGGTGTTCTCGGATCTTCTGTAGAAGTTGTAGACATTTTTTGAAAAATTGAGAGTACCTAATGATGCGTTCACACTATGCCGTAGTCGGCAGGGACTTGGGCAGGGAAGTGGGCACGAGCACAGTGTAAACACGATAATGCCTCTGTCCCGGCTCCCGGCGTCTAGTGTGAACGCGGTTTATAGATTATGACTCACGGATTGGCCTTCAAGAAGTTCTCCAGTTCTCGAACCTTCTCTCTTATCTCCTTGTAGAACTTGCTGCGTATATCATCTTGCTCTTTCTTCAGCTTGTACGCATCTATGTGCTCTTTCACGTTGTATATGAACAGATCTGTAAAAACCTACGCTTTAATCGCTTTCAACTCTACTTCTTTTATTTATGGCCTCTGTCCGTCATTTCAATACACAATTTTGCTAGTGTCAAATGAACTGACTGGCGCCTGCGACTTTGTCAACGCAGGATTAGAAGTGCAATTTGCTATGCGAAATCTTCTAGGCGTATCTGAAAAGCTCACGTCCCGTTGATTTTCCAGGATAAAAAGTAGCCTGTGTGTTAATTGAGGTCACGGACAGTATATATTCCAAGTTTCATTTAAATCGGATCAGTAGTTTTTGCGTGAAAGAGGAACAAACATACATACATCCATCCATACATCCTTACAAACTTTTGAGCTTATTATATTCGTAGGGTAATATTAGTCAAGTCATTTTTAAAGTCGGCTGTCGTTTGTTTTGAAGACAAATTGGTGGATTTTCCCTTCAAAACTTGGAAACGAACTTCATCATACCAAAACCACTTTATACATCAATGCTTTACACACTTTTACTCCAATAACTCACACGTTACGACCACTATGTTACGACATCCAGTATTATTGGTTAAAATTCCATTTTCCTAAAAGAGTTCCTTCACAAGAAGCTCTACTATGTACAATTCACCTTCATAACGGTTAGGCAGGTCGGCAGCAAGAGCATAACTTCTAGAACTCTCGCTTAGCAGATCTATCATAGACCGGGCAGCACGCACACATACACAAGACCCGTCTATTATCTTTGGCAGTTTGACAGCCACCTTCATCGCTGGAAAAGCTAATTCCACTGGCTCTCTGTAAAGGAGTTAGTTTATCCTGTTTCTTTGTTTTGAATCCATGATCAGAGGGCCTATTACGAGTTTTGGTGTGTAAATCTGGTGTGAAACGTCTGACGCCCAGCACACCAGTGGGCGCTGATTTGTATGGAGACACTAAGCGGATTCTTTGAGAAGCTTGGTCTACACCAAGCCCGTACTCGCATGTCGAGCTTCTCAAAGAATCCGCTCAGTGTCTCCATACAAATCAGCGCACACTGGTGTGCTGGGCGTCAGACGTTTCACACCCACACTATACACTGAAAACTCGTACTAGGCAATCAGTATATATCGAATGTGTACGTTTGACGTTTACTACAAAGTCACTTAAACTATAATGTTGTATGTAGAATCATCAGTTGTGTAAACTACCCGCTAGGGGCGCTGCTCAATCTCTATACAACAATATAGTTAACGTCAACTTTGTAGTATACGTACACACGAACACACTAAGCATATATACAATCGTGCAATAATGAGTAAGTAAGTAAGTAGTAGTAGTAGTAGTAGCTCTTTGTGAGAGCTCGTCCGGGTTCAGTACTAGCACCGTACCTATTTCTGCCGCCAAGCAGCGATGCTCGCATTGCTGTGTTCCAGTTTGAAGGGTAAGGGCGCCGGTGTAATTACAGGCACATGAGACTTCAACATCTTTACGTCTCAGAGTGATGGACGCAGTGCATTGCCTTACAGGGCACGTCCTCATTGGACTTGCTCTGTGAGGTAATGCATTGTTATAGGCAGAAGTTACTACTTAACATCAGGTGAGCTATCAGCTTGTTCCATTACTTATATCATAAAAAAAAACTTTTCTACATATTAGGAAAATGCGTGCAAAAAACAAACTGGCAGTTTCTTTCTTTCTTTCTTTCTTTCAAATGCTGAAGGAAAACTTCGTGAAGAAACTCCTGTGCTAGTCAGCTCCATACGTAATGACTGCGGGTAAGGCCTACTAGGCTGAGAGGATGGTATAGGTACTAGAAGCCTTCTTCATCTGAAGCCTTGGTCACACGATCGTAACGCACAATGCAGCGGTATGCAGCATGCAGCGCCGGACACACAATTGTATGGAAAACGTCTAGTATAGT
Organism: Eulithis prunata; assembly: GCA_918843925.1. Classification (NCBI taxonomy): domain Eukaryota; kingdom Metazoa; phylum Arthropoda; class Insecta; order Lepidoptera; family Geometridae; genus Eulithis; species Eulithis prunata. Next base: position 1,350,733 of record OU974035.1, read on the forward strand.
CTCTTGTTACGTCGCATGCGTCAGCGGCGAGGAGCAAACGCGGTACTCTGCGTTGTGCCGCACACCGCAGCGTTGTGCGTTACGATCGCGAGACCAAGGCACAAGTCATGTCCCGGAGTTATGAAGTAACATGTAAAAAACATAAAAAAATATACAACTGAATTGAGAACCTCCTCCTTTTTTAAAGTCGGTAAAAAATACCTACGGATCTGGTTCGACAGGTTTTCGCTTCCTGGTGGGCATCCTCACAGCCACCCAGAGGTTCAGCCGCAGACCTTTGAACTCCCGTTGGTAAATGGCCAGTTTTATAGATTCAAATTTTAGATGCTTCTCCAGATCTCGGAGTAGTGTGTACGATGCTATTTCGATGGCGAATGACAGCTGGGCTCTGAGGGCTAAACGCACCTGGAAAGAGACAGTAGTGTTTGTTTCGTAAGCCAAACGAATCAATCTTCTTATCAATCATCAATATATATAAAACTCTTATGAAGCTGACATAGAATCAACGCACAGCCTAAACTACAAGTCCTAGAGGTATGAAATTTTGAGGGTACCTAGTATCCTTATATAGTGTAGGGGTGCACTAAGAAAGGAATTTTGAAACATCGCACTCTAAAGGGTAGAACGCGAGCAACGCCGCGGGCGACGGCTAGTATAATATAAAACTCTTTTGAAGCTGACTGATAATCAACGCACAGCCTAAACTATAAGTCCTAGAGGTATGACATTTGGAGGGTAGTATCCTTATATAGTGTAGGGGTGCACTAAGAAAGGAATTTTGAAAAGTCGCTCTCTAAAGGGTCTATCTAGATCGCGTGCAAAGCCGCGGGGCTGGATGAGAATATATTATTATCATGCTAGAGCTTAAAAGTTGTACTAACCTCGTTGTAACTCTGAGCTTGGAGCGGAGTATACTGCCTGGAGTTGGCCACGAACTCTTCCAGCATTTCCAACATCTGTATAGGAAAGTCTAGATGTTAGGTCTGTTTGTCTGTTTGCTTGTTCGCGGATCACGCCTTAACTACTGGACCAATTTCAATGAAACATTATAACATGCGGAAGCTCTTTTTCTGAATTGAAATAATTTCAATAAAATATAGCCAATATTTTATTGAAATTAAAGACGTGGATTCTTAAACTACCTACCTAATGTAAGGCTATCGACGCTAAGACTCATGTAGCATTATTCCTATAAACCTTGTGGTTTCCTTAGTGCTATACTTAGTACAAAATAAGTTATTATGTATTAAAAAAAAAAAAAAAATACAGCTTGAACTCTCTAAACCAAAAGCTGCCGTTTGCTACGAGGTTCATCGTATGCTGGTTGACAGATATTTTGGTGGAAAGTTTCGCACGCGTACGAAGTCGCGGGTCAAGGATATTAAAGAAATTCTTCGGAACCAAGAAGAGAACTAGCGTGCCGTGTGGGATAAGCGTAGGAAGAAGAAGATCCAATACACTGACGTAGCACCAAGTCTTAGTGTGTTTGACATTCACCAATGGGAATAGTTGATTGAGTGAGCGAAGCGAACGAGATCTTAGTGACAACTTGAACAAAATGCTTTGTATGTTTGTTCGACGAGATCTTTTAAATCGCGCATTTGATCTTCATAAAATTTGGTAGGTATACGGATAGTACTCTTAAATTTTACTGGTGTATTAAATGAAGTAAATCGGTCAAGGGGTAGTGAAGTTATGAGGGTCCAAAAAAAAGTCGTACAATAATATCAAGTGGGGTGTCATATGATATGGTTTTGTTTAGACATTCCAAAACCGTTTTTATTTTGATTCTAGGTCTAATAGTTTTTAAATTGTTGTAAAATTTATAAAATTGGCAAACCCAGTATAACGTGAGCTTCAATGATTTTATAGTTCAAGTAAGACTGGTACATAGCTAGACGGCGATTTCGAAGCGATTTGCAAAGTTTATTACAACCATTGGTCAATAAAAATGGTTTGGGTTTTATTAACCTCCGACTATCACGAGTTCTCAGTTCTTGCGAACTACTAGTTAGTGATAGTGTCTGTGCATGGTGTGTTGTGTGCTTAGCTAAACCTCATAAAAAGCGTGCATAAATCGTTCACTCCTCACGCTAATAAACCATTAATTCATTCATTCAAAGAGTTTTACTGCCACTTACTGGTAACGTCTCGATACACCGTCGATCCAGCTCATTATCATCAGTGCGGGTTTCTCTCTCCCAAAGATGCAGATAAGTGTTCATCTGGGTGACCACTCGAGGGTCGGGAAGACCATCACAGCGCAGGTATTGTTGCCACTAGAAAAATCACCTTTCATTTAGTTCGATTCAGATTACCCATTCGAGTCGATTCACCATTCATTTAGTTCGATTCAGATTACCCATTCGAGTCGATTCACCATTCATTTAGTTCGATTCAGATTACCCATTCAGTATGCCGTGTATGTACGTTTGACGTTTACTACAAAGTCACTTAAGTAAGCTATAATTTGTATGGATCAGTTCTGTAAACTACCCGCTAGGGGCGCTGCTCAATCTCTAGGTATATGAAGTCGGTCGAAAATATCTCTAGCATATCCTGCCATTAACAATTATTTTTAGCTGTTTTCCTTCTTCTTTTGGTGAAATGAGATTGTATTTTTTTAACCTCACCTCTGCCTCCATCTGCTTCTTATTTTCAAAATCCATTTTTTGCTTTTCGAATTCTGAAAAAATTACATCTGTGAATCTCTACTTTTAGTTACGCTGTTGTCTATGCTCGCTTTCGTTCCTTTTTTTTCGATTACTCACTGAAAAGTTTGCAAAACCTACTTTGGAACAAATTGACCGTCTTCTGCAGCAGATCTCTTCTGACCTCCTGTTCATTGTTATCTTTGGCCATCAGCTCTGCTCGTTCTCGGGCCAGCGTGGCGCGTTTCTCTTTCGCGCCCGCCAGGATTGCTTGTCTGTGGGAGAGGGAGGTATAGATCAAAATAATCATAGTGACACGTCAATTGGCAGACTGGCGAAACTTTCGAACTAGACTCGTGCTTTCGAAAAACGAACAATGTATGAAACGGGGGTCAAAATTTGAATCACGTTTCATACAAAATGAGATTTTCAGTGTGTAATTTTAGTAGAATGGGAGTCCCGCTACTTCTTACGTACGAACTTTATATTACATAATCTTTGGTCAATGGCTTTGTTTCTTTGCAATCTAAACCCGGCACAATGGCACGGAGAGATCTGGAAGATACATACGACAGTTGACTGAGTTCATAGTGATTATCTGAAAAATATAGTAGAACTTTGGAATTCTTAAGCCATTCAAATTCCATTCATGCCTTAGCGACAGAAAGATGAACATTGAAGATTGGTAGACATTTACTGGTAGAGAATTTCGGGGCACCTAAAGACCACTTTGTCTTAGCTTAACGAAGGGATGGTGATGATTTCTCTTAGCTTCTCAAATACCTCCATCATGGCTTAAAACTTCAAGGATAGTGGATAGGAAATAAGGAACTAATTTTTACGTTATTGATCCGCGCACAGGCTTCAAAGACATCATGGCTTAGCGACTGAAAGATAGTGATGCTTGTGGAACCAGAGGCAAGAGTACTGAAGCCACCCCCAAAAGCATCCATGTCTACCCAGGGGTGGACCCAAACAGCAAGGTCAAGCCCGAAATCCTGGATCCGTCACTAAAACTACACTCTTCGTAGATCGTATATACTCCTTCGTTAAGGTTTGACAGTTGATGGAAAGAGAATAAAAACTAACTTCTCGGCCTCCTTCTCCGCCCTCCATTCCTCGATCCTCTGCACCATCCATGCCTCTCTCTCTTTTCTGTTCATCTTCTTCCAATTCTTCGGCTGTTCGAAAACACTAACGGTTTTTATTAGAGGGGGGTTTGTATAAAAAAGATGTTACTTTATTAATAATGAAGTTTTTATTTTTAGTAAAAATATAAAAAATAAAAAATTACGGCATTGGCCAGTTGAACATCTTGATGGTTTTCTTTTCTTTTTATTTTGTTTGTTTTAATTTTTTTCTTATATCTTTTTATTTATTTTTTTATTAAGAAGCTAAGCTTATTTTTTGTATTTTTTTTAGTTAGATTTAGTTTTTTTATTAGTTTTAGGATTTTTGGTGTTTTTTTTGCCGCAAAAAGGTATAAACGTATTTTTCTTAAATTCGAAGTCGCCGTCACCGCGTTTTCCCCCAAAATGATTGACAGAATCCACACCCCCCGGACTATATCCAAAACAGGACAATAAAATTTTATCGCTTTTTTTATTTGACCACGGAACGGCAACTTTGAAAATAAGAATTGCAAATTTTTTTTATGGTCCACGTCACGATCACAAAAAAGTTTTTCAATAAAAGAGCATTGTTCGTGACAGAGGGCAGTGAAATCGCTTCATGCGTGTCTGAAGTCATGTAAGTCAGGGTTTGTTTGAGTATCGTGTAAAAACACGCTTTTTAAGAGTTCATCGAACGATGCTGACGGGTTGGCGACAGCTTTGCAATGACAAAACTAATTTATACCATTCCTCCTCTAAAAAGCTTATTTTATTCACTGAAAACAAAGTGAATAAAAAGCACTTTTAGTCACTGTTTTGGTGTTTGAATTATAGCCAATGCTATACAACCTCCTTGCTCCTCCAATCTTTCTTTTTCTCGTAGTCATGAAGTATAGTATGCAACTCTTGAATAAAACGGATTAATACCGAGGGCCATGAACCACTCACGTCGTTCAGGATTCTAACACTTGAATCATGGCCCTCGCTTTAAATCCGTCTTTTATTCACTAGTTACATACTATACTATTATTGTTACTTAGAGTTTTTTTCTAGTCTTAACCATTCAGCAATAAGACGAAATTAATCTTACTTAGATACATGAAATAATGTGTGTGGTTGAATATTAAAAAACTCAAACCTTTTCAAAATCAGGTATTTCCTCCTTTTCTTTTTCTTTCTTCCCCTTCTTTCCTTTTCCCTTCTTCTTCTCCACTACCTGCTCCTCTTCCACTTTAGCCTGTTCCTCTGAAAAGTAACTATGTATAAGACATAGATTTTTTTTAAAGTTGGATCGACCACCCCTGCTAAGCCTGCTGGTCCATTCATCCCATTAAATGAATTATTGAATGATGATTAGATGATGTTTGAATGATAATTGAATGTTGTTTGAATGGTGATTGAATGAGATTATATGGTAGTTGAATGTTAATTGAAAGATGATTGAATGCTAATTAAATCAATTATTAAGGTCGATTGAATAGGTACTGATTTCATGGTTATTGAATGATAATAAAATGGTGATTGAATGATAATTGAATACATATTTATTGATAATTGAATGATAATTGAATGCTGATTCAATGAATTGCTGAAGTCGATTGAATAATGATCGAATGATAATTGAATAAAGATTGAATGCTGTTTGAATGATATAATTGAATGCTGATTAAATGATGATTGAATGCTGAATAAATGATGACTGAATGATTTATATTACTACAAATAAGGAAGATAAGTACCAGCTGGTAATGATTCCTCAGACCATTGGAAGAGATCGCTCCCCGCCTTCTCAACCACTTCTTCTACAGCCTCTGCCTTCTTCTTTCCCTTCTTTTTCTTGGGTTTTGGCTCTGGAAAAATGGTAACAGATCAGCCATATGCGTTTGGTTGCGCTAAGTACCCTCCCACTTCCCCTCTACTTTCGCCGAGAGCTATTAAACCGTGTCGAAGTAAAAAATGTATGGGTAGGATACCTATAGGTATATTATTATTATGAGAAGAAGTATTTGGAACATACACTTTTGATGTTAAGTTTTTACCTCTGCCTACTTTTATCAACGCATTAGATACCTTATAGACCAAACCTATTGAGGACGTGCTCTGTGTGGTAACGCGTTGCGTCTTTTATTCGACATACAAAATAGCTTATTTATTGGTAAAAAATATTATAATATGTTTTAAACTTTATAGGTACCTACTACTGGCCACATTTTTTTATTGTTTTTTTTTTTTACTAAAAGTGTTTTAGTGTCAGTCAGACCAAAAAAATTTTGGCAAAAGATGGAAAAAAAAAAGAAAAAAAAAGTTCCAATAAATACGATCATTAGATAGCGGTACCAGAAAAACAAGTCTAAACACAATACTTTGAAATGAATACAATTGGTTCAATTAGCATAACATTAGGGAACAAGTAAAAATATCTACATACCCGATTTTTATTCAGAACAGTAAAATACTTGTTTTACGATTTTTTCACACTTACGACACACAAAACCCTCTTGTTATTGTAACTTAGCAACCATCGTATTGATTTAACTTAGGTAGTTAACTTGCTAAAGTTAAGGTATTTTCAGAGTTTACTAGCTTTCGTCAGCGATTTCGTCCGTGTCCCGTTGGATCCCGTTGATTTTATGGGATAAAAAGTAGCCTATGTGTTAATCCAGGTCACGGACAATAATAATAATATTATATTCCATGTTTCATCCAAATCGACTCCAAACATCTTAACTTTGACATCCCATTATCATCAATCATCATCAATATATATAAAACTCTTTTGAAGCTAAATTAGAATCAACGCACAGCCTAAACTATAAGTCCTAGAGGTATGATATTTGGAGGGTAGTATCCTTATATAGTGTAGGGGTGCACTAAGAAAGGAATTTTGAAACATCACACTCTAAAGGGTAGAACGCGAGCAACGCCGCGGGCGACGGCTAGTTAATATTATAAATGTCAAAATTTAGATGTTTGGGTTTGTGTTTCAATAACGCTGAAACTACTGGTCCAATTTTGATGAAACTTGTAATGTATATAGTTTGTAACTTGGATTAACACATAGGCTACTTTTTATCCCGGAAAATAAACAGGATCAAACGGGACGCGGGCGAAAGCAAGTTTACAATATTATTGGGAAGTGGGATTTGTAATAGTCCCGACTATTTCCTACTAACCTCTTTATTGTGATGTCAGTAAAGTCATGCCAAGGCCTATTACCCTAGTTTAGTTAAATACGATTAAATCAAACACATTGTCTTTATTTCTTAAGCCTGTATTAGCATTCGTTTGTCAAGCTCTGGATCCGGATTCAAGCCTAGATTTTTATATGAGTATTTTCTTCTTCTCTTCTATAAGGCCTCTGTCCATCATTTCGACAGACAATTTTGCCAGTGTCAAGTGAAATATTTCAAATATTCAGGAGAATTTCTACTCAAATGTATATAATAGGTCGCTGATAAAGAAATAGTAACAAATCCTATGATATAAATCGAGACTCAGTTTACGTTTGTACTCCAAATCGGCACTCAAAATCTCTACTCAAGCGCCGCAAGCAAGCTTGAATATTGACACGGTTTTTCTTAGAAAAGTTACAGATGAAAATGCTTGAGCACAGATTTCGATGCCCGAGTGTTGAGTATCCTTTTAGAATAAGGAAAAACTTGGCTGAACTATATTCGACACTCAAGCAACGTTTCGGAATTTAAACTCGGCTCAAATCAATGGTCAAGTATATTGATCCAGAATTAATTACGCATACAAAAGCATACGGGCTAGTGTTCATGATGGAGATACTTTCGATAGCAGGTATTCGACACTCAAGCAACGTATCGGAATTAAAGCTTGACTCAAACAATGCTCAAGTATCCAGAATCAATCCAGAAGTAACGGGCCTTAGTGGTATGGCTCATGATGGAGATACCTTTAATTCGACACTCAAGCCACGTTTCCAAATCAAAGCTCGACTCAAATCAATGCTCAAATACTGATCCAGAAGTAACGGGCCGTAGTGGTAGGGCTCATGATGGAGATACCTTCGATGACAGGAGGCAGGGACTCGAAGGAGGCGCTGGTGTACGAGGTATCAGTGAACTGAACCTCCTCTGGTTCTGGCTCCAGGTCTGTCGTGGCCACGAGGATCTCATCTTGGATATCAGATTCTGAAAAATGATTTTATTCTTTACTAGCTGATACCCGCGACTTCGTACGCGTGCGAAACTTTCCACCAAAATATTTGTCAACCAGTATACGATAAACCTCGTGCCAAAGGCTGCTTTTGGTGTAGAGAGTTCAAATTGTATCTCAGAATCCACGTCTTTCATTTCAATAAAATATAGCCTATGTTTCAATCCGGAAAATGGGCTTCTGAATGGTATAAATTTCATTGAAATTGGTCCAGTAGTTTAGGCGTGATCCGCGAACAAACAAACAGATAAACTCGATTTTCGGAATCAGAATCGTTTATTTAGTAGATCTGCATATTTAGTTTATCCATATCTTTAATTTTGGTTTTTGGCTTTTTTACAGTTTTATAATAGTATAGATAGATAGATATAGATAGAGTGGTCTGCCTCGTGGTCTTTGACCGTCATGTAAATGTAAATGCTTCAAAAATTACCTGGTGGCTCGCTGTCTTCCTGAAACATAACAATTAGAAAATAAATACCTGTCTGAGGTTAGTTAAGAGCGCGTCTCCATATTTAAAGAGCTTAATCTAATCTAGTAACTTAAAACTTATTATACCTACCTACTTAGGTAACTATATTAATTTTAAGTTTAGAGTACTCGTGACGAAGCTTGCTTAGTCAATCTTCACCGATCTAAGCGCGACGTTTTACGGTCACTATTTGGATGGGTGACCGTTAGTGGCATTTACATCTGAGCGCTTCCGTATACTTTGGAGGGCACGTTAAAGTATCAGTCCCGGCTCTGCTGCGACGGAGGCCTTAAAGCGGCCTAAGAATCTATCACCAGAGTAGACCACTAACTTATACGAGCTTAAATAATAGGCTTTTGCAAAAAAGAGGTTCTGAATTTGATTAATACTCTTTCATTACTTAGTACACCGATTACTTCTCAATGGCTGGACTAATTTTGATGTGGTTTTCACTGTTGCGTAGTGAATAACTCCGGGTACCATTGTTAGTTATAACACGTAACTAAACCTACTTATTTGGTAATTTTAGCAACAAACAAACATACTCTTTCGCACTTTAATTGATATAAATAATAGTAATGCTTTCTTCAAATGAAAGTAAGACTAACTTTTTTCCCTTTCTTGTCTTTCTTAGCCATTTTGGTAAATTATTGTAAAACAAATAAAAATAATCTAAAACTATTAAATTTTATTAGAAAACTTCGAGTAAAATGTAAATAAATAATTTTATGTCAAAATAATACAGCCATTTGACAGTAGTTTGACAAACATTTCGAAAAGTCTATGATTTTGAAAGTAAGCACCACAGATTGGAATATATTTCGAAATAGAACCTCTTTTTTCAGATTTTCATGGCACTATATTAGTTTAGTAGGTTAAAGGCTGACCACAGTACGTCTGCAGTGGAAATGGCCAACCCCAAAAAGATTTGAAGCAACTTTTATTGTCATAGGTAGCTTATCAAATTAATTTCGCACAACATTAAGTTTGCTACAGCTTTGGTCTCGCGATCGTAACGCACAACGCAGCGGTATGCGACATGCGGCGTCGGACACATAATCGTATGGAAAACGTCTAGTATGGTCTCTTGTTACGTCGCAGTCTGCGTCAGCGGCGAGGAGCAAACGCGGTACTCTGCGTTGAGCCGCATACCGCAGCGTTGTGCGTTACGATCGCCGAAACCAGCTTAACATACTAAACAAATACTAAAATTTAAATTGATATTTAATTTTCAAACGGCGTTTTTGAAAAAATTTTGAGTAAGTATAAGTTACAATTTTTTTTTAACTATTATTATAAATGCGAAAGTAACTCTGTCTGTTTGTCGCGCTGTCACGCCAAAAATACTGAACCCATTTAAATGAAATTTGGTACACAGATAGTCTAGAGCCTGAGAAAGGACACAGGCTACTTTTTAATGCGAAAAAAGGGTTGTAGAAGTTGAAAGGAGGGGATGAAAAGTAGGTATGGAAGTAATTAAAAATGGTACCTACCCAAAGACATTATTTCACGCGGACGAAGTCGCGGGCACAGCTTGTTGTATTTATTTTAATAAAGAAATCTCTAGAAAAGCAGGTAGGTAACCTATAGGTAGGTACAACCTACAGTTAGACGTCATTGTAATTTGATTAGGTAGGTACACGGCTAACGACATGCGACATCATCATCAATATAATATAAAACTCTTTTGAAGCTGACTGACAATCAACGCACAGCCTAAACCATAAGTCCTAGAGGTATGACATTTGGAGAGTAGGTTCCTTATATAGTGTAGGGGCGCACTAAGAAAGGAATTTTGAAAAGTCGCACCCTAAAGGGTCCAAAATTAGGGTCAAAGATTTAAATCAAATAATGCGTTTCTTTTATATACCGTACATAGAAGATCCTTGAAAATTGGTACATAGATTCCTCAAATAAAATGACCCGACACGTGTATCAGGATTTAAAAAAAAAATCAAACCTCAATGTATATAACACTCTTTTGAAGCTGACAGATAATCAACGCACAGCCTAAACTATAAGTCCTAGAGGTATAAAATTTGGAGGGTAGGTTCGTTATATAGTGTAGGGGTGCACTAAGAAAGGAATTTTGAAAAGTCACACCTTAAAGAGTCTATAATTAGGATCAAAGATTTTGAGCAAATAATGCGTATACTGCTGCCATGCGAGCAAACAGCGGGTGACAGCTAGTGTGACGCGGGTGACAGCTAGTTTGAAATAACTTGTTGTCAATACTTTTTAGTGCACAGTCATGGATGTAGGTGTTCTGTGACAGTCATCCACAAAATTTATTGTGAGAACAACAACCAACCAACAGTTTGAACGCATAAAAATATGCATATTTTTATGCGTTCAAACTGTTGGTCTCAGCTTTAGCAGTCGTTAGGCCACGAAAAAGGCCTAAAAACCACCGAACACCTTTTTTTTTATGATAAAAGTAATGGAACAAGTTGATAGCACCTGATGTTAAGTGGTAACTTCTGCCTATAACAATGCATTACCTTACAGAGCAAGTCCAATGAGTGCGTGCCCTGTACGGCAATGCACTGCGTCCATCACTCTGAGACGTAAAGATGTTGAAGTCTCATGTGCCTGTAATTACACCGGCGCCCTTACCCTTCAAACCGGAACACAGCAATGCGAGCATCGCTGCTTGCCGGCAGAAATAGGTACGGTGCTAGTACTGAACCCGGACGAGCTCTCACAAAGAGCTCTACTACTATCTATATTGCTAAAAACGGCCTAAAAAATTCAAAGCTGGCCACTGACTCATACAAACTTACTTTTGACTTATCTAAGCGTTCTTGAAAGTCATTTGTTAATTATTTTGAATTAAGTAAGTACCTAAGCAATAATGTTGCTCATGGTGTAATGTTCTAAATTATTTATATAGGGCGTAAAAAGACTACCATAGAGTATGCCAGTTCTCAAACGGTGAAGGAAAACATCACGAAACCCTTTGCTTAGTCAGCTCGTTACGTATTGACGTAATACCGCGTTCACACTATGTTATTGCCGCTGCCGGCATGAATGCCGCGATTAATTCCGGAATGATTGCCACAGCACTGTTATAGGCAGAAGTTACCACTTAACATCAGGTGAGCTATCAGCTTGTTCCGTTACTTTTATCATAAAAAAAAGAAGAGTATTGTATAGTTACTAGTACTTGGTATATATAAAGATCATAGCCTGGATTAACACATAGATACAAAGGAAAGTAACTTTGTATTGAATTTCGGGATCGATACATTATTCCAAAAAGTTTTTAATACGATTAATTTTAGTAAAAAGTTTCTACCTACTTTTACACCCAGTACACAACATCACCTACTTATCGTGACCTGTTGTGCAAATGATTTAACCCTGTGATTAGTTGGTATACCTACCTCCTTACTTACCTTTAATTGGCTATTGTTTTTAAACAGTTTAGTAAGCAATCTGATTTCAATCAGACGACATTGAAAATAGAAGGAAAAATTTGTGATTTTTTTTTCAAAACGATAGATTCATTGAAATGATTTAGACGTTTTTTATTAAAAAAAACAAGTTTTTTTTTATTTATAGTCTGTAACTTTGCAGTTTAGTGTTTTGAGTTTACGTTGAGACAGTGTAATAATAATATAGACCAATAATAATGGGGTTTTTAGAAGATAGGGACTTTTTTGGAGTGCCAACAATACCAGATTATTATAATGGAAAAACTATATTTATAACTGGTGGTTCGGGTAAGTTCTTGTATAATTACTGCCGTCGTCCGCGGCTTTGCTCGCGTGGTAGCAGCATACAAACTCTTTGATCCTAATTTTAGACCCTTTAGGGCGCGACTTTTCAAAATTCCTTTCTTAGTGCACCCCTATACTATATAAGGATGCTTTTCTCCAAATTTCATACCTCTATGACTTATAGTTTAGGCTGTGCGTTGATTCTCAGTCAGCTTCAAAAGGGTTTTATATATTTTGAATCGATAGATAGATGCATGGTAGTACCAGTATATCTACACTAATGTAAAAATGCCAATTCTGCGCATTAGGTATCATATTTCAATGCATTAGTAGGTAGTTGGTACCTACTCTTAAAAATGGCGGATAATGTCAGTTTATTGCTTTTTCAGCAGTAGGTGTCCTAATTATAGTTTGAAGTTTGTCTGAAGGTGCAAAGTATAAACACGCTGAGTTTGCAATGAAATAAATGAGCATGTTTGAGGGACGCGTAGGCCTGCGGTGTCCGCGTGGGCGCAACAAACTCAATGCTAATTCAAATTCGAAGGATCTGGGGCAAATTGGATGGAGCCCAGGTCCCACATTTTTTTTAAACTTGCAATGATGTAACTTTGTTTGTTACAATACACTCACAATGCAGTTTTAAAAATTGTAACAACGTGATGATAAAGCAGCGGGAATCATTAGTTATTAGACATTTTACTTCGAAAAATGCGTCATTTTCAATGTTGTTTATCGTATTTACAGGTGTTTACGTCAAAATAAATACTTTATTTTGCGTTTTCGTGACTGCTACTGCATAATAGATTATGATAAAACCAACAGAAGTTATAAATAACAAAATTAATTTACAAATTTACCAAATTGCATGCAGATCGGGACCCGAAATGCCCCAACGCCTTTATTTATTCAAGACTAAAATAACATAAGAGATTGCTCCAATGCGTTATTCTATTTAAGACCAGAAAAGTAATTTTAAAATATTTACATTACCTAGGTATTTATTTTTATTTACAAACAAATAAATAAAGATACGGTTACGACAAGAGATATTAATCAACTAAAATTCCAGGGTTCATGGGTAAAATCCTCGTAGAGAAGCTGCTATACTCTTGCACTGATCTGGAGAGAATCTACCTACTGTTCAGATGCAAGAAGGGGGTTGAACCTGAGGAACGAATCAAGGAACTATACTCATCAGAAGTAAGTTCTTCTTCTCTTCTTCTTCTTTCTTCTCTTCAATAATGGCCTGTGTCCGTCATTTCGACAGACAATTTTGCCAATGTCAAGTGTTAAAATTGTAATAAATAAGTCAAGTCAAGTCATTTGTCAAGTCGGCTGTCGTTTGTTTTGAAAAGAAAATGGTGGATTTTCTCTTCAAAACCTAACACGAATTTTCACATTCATAAAAACCACTTTACACACATTTATTCCAATGGCTCACACTTTATGTTACGACCTAAGTATTATTGGTTAAAATTCCACCAAAATTAAACAACAATACTCACAATAACACAAGAAAAACTATTAAAATAAAAGTGCTGTGTGCCGTTTTAAAAAATGTCAAAACTCGTGTCCCAGAAGTAAGTTCACTGTTTACTCAATCTTCCGCTTAATCGTGAATCGAACTAGTCAAAATCAGTCAGGGATCAGAAAATGTGTTGGTGTTTCCGAATTCAAAAAAGGATTTTTTTAATTTAATTTTTTAAAAATGTTTGTCGTCTCAGAACTTCGTCATTTATGAACCGATTTGAAAAAATCTTTTTTTATCTGAAAGAGTATACTTCCAGATTGATCCCATGTAATTTTTATCAAAATCTGTTCAGTAGTTTGGCAGTTAAACAAGAATAACTCGAAAAAACACGCCATACACGTACACGGCATTGCGTATTTTGCTTTCCTGTGACGTTTACGATCCATAGAACAGTCCCAATGAACTGCCATCATCATCATCATTTGATGATGAAGGCGTATCAAATTGAAGTCGGTTTTTCCAGTTCTTTAAACTTATATATTATTTTGTTGTCATATATTAGATTTTAATTTTTATTGTGATTTCTTTGTTGTAACTGTGCATGTTTCTTTATATGACCCAAAATAAACATTTTCTATTCTATTCTATTTTTCAGTGTTTTGACCGACTACGCAATGAAAAACCAGGAGTTTTCGAATCCAAGGTATTCGTCATACCTGGAGATGTTATGGAACTAGGATTAGGTAAATATTGACTTCAATATTAATACAATTTCATAACATATCTTGTACTTAAATCTACTCTCGCGTATATAGTTTTCTTTCAATCTTCATAAAACAAGCTGATAAAACTTTTAAAAAGTTTAATAATTAAAATTTTACCAACTAAAATAAGTACCTAATTGGATTTCAGGAATATCAGACGAAAACCGGAATCTTCTAGCCAAGAATGTGAACATTATATTCCATGTAGCTGCCAGTGTGAGGTGAGGTTTTTTAGGCAGTTTTAGATGTGTTTATAAAAGGAAAGTAAAGAGGTAAAATGGTAAAAAGTTAATAAAATACCTATACTAGTAGTTCGCCCCGAACTGAGATCTCGTGATGGTCGGAGGTTAATAAAACCCAAACAATATTTATTGACCAATGGTTGTAATAAACTTTGCAAATCGCTTCGAAATCGCCGTCTAGCTATGTACCAGTCTTACCTGAACTACAAAATCATTGAAACTCCAAGTAATGGTAGCTCACGTTATACTGACTTAGACTTACTTTAGGTAGGTACTTTATAATATGAATCATTTTACAGATTTGACGATCCCCTGACTTATGCTGTAAAGATGAATTTAAGAGGAACTAAAGAAGTTATGAGTCTGGCGAAGGAAACTAAGAATTTATCTGTAAGTTTAATTCTATTATCAACTAGCTAATACTCGCGACTTCGTACGCGTGCGTAACTTTTCACCAAAATATCTGTCAACCAGCATACGATGAACCTCGTGCCAAAGGCGGCTTTTGGTTTAGAGAGTTCAACTTGTATCTAAAAATCCACGTTTTTCATTTCAATAAAATATAGCCTTTGTTTCAATCCGGAAAAGGGGCTTCTGAATGTTATAAGTTTCATTGAAATTGGTCCAGTAGTTTAGGCGTGAACCGCGAACAAACAAACCGACAAACTCGATTTTCGGAATCAGAATCGTTTATTTAGTAAATCTGCCTATTTTGTTCATCCATTATCTTTCATTTTAGTTTTTGGCTTTTTTACAGTTTTATAATAGTATAGACTAGCTTCCGCCCGCGTGTGAGCCCGTTGATTTTCTGGAATAAAAATATATAAATAAATAAATAAATATTCACGGACACTTAACACAACGCCTTCTAGTCCCAAACTAAGCAAAGCTTGTACTATGGGAACTAGATGGCTGATAGAATACACACATACATTTTTTTTTTTTTTGTAAATACATACTTATAATACATAGAAACACCCATATATTTTAATATATTTTAATCATTTATTTCACAGGCTCTAATTCACGTGTCCACCTCCTACTCGAACACCAACAGGAACCCTATTGAGGAGGTGATGTACCCTCCTCACGCCAACTGGCGAGATACTCTCCAGATATGTGAGGAGATGGACGAGCATGTACTCAGGACCCTGACTCCGAAGTAAGATCAACTTGACAGGCGTCATGGCTCAGTCGGTAGTAGCTCTGCCTTCCGTGCTGTGGGTCGTGGGTTCGATCCCCACCGAGAACAAACATTTGTGTATTGTAAACATAGATGTTTGTTCTGTGTCTGGGTGTTTCTTTGTATTATAAGTAGGTATGTATTTACAAAAAAAAAAAATTATGTATGTATTCTATCAGCCATCTAGTTTCCATCGTGCAAGCTTTGCTTAGTTTGGGACTAGAAGGCGTTGTGTTAAGTGTCCGTGAATATTTATTTATTTATTTATTTATTATTTATTAACATCACCATCTTTTTTAATCGACTTCAAAAATGGAGGTTTTCAATTCGGTTGCGTTTTTTTTTAATGTTTGCTACTTCCGAACTCCGTAATTTATAAACAGATGTGAAAATTTCTTTTTCATCCCACCATCTCGGAAAGAGTATTTTTAATCTTCAATATCTGAGTGGAAAAGCCGTTTTTATTCTCTAGAGGATAAAGTAAATTGAATTTAGAACATCGTGTGCACTAAGTTTGTGAATTAAAAAAAACATTAAACCTATTTACTGCTACCTCTATGGTGCCGAATATATCATACAACTTTTTTTTAATTTGTTAAAAACTCAGACTCAATTTTAGAATCCTTCGATTGCTCGGTCATCAAAATTGAACACGCGGTTAAAAAGCAACTTTGCACTCTTGTATAACAAATAACTATTTTTATATAAACGGACTAGCCGTCGCCCGCGGCGTTGCTCGCGTTCTACCCTTTAGAGTGTGACGTTTCAAAATTCCTTTCTTAGTGCACCTCTACACTATATAAGGAACCTACCCTCCAAATTTCATACCTCTAGGACTTATAGTTTAGGCTGTGCGTTGATTCTCTGTCAGCTTCAAAAGAGTTTTATATATATTGATATTGATAATTATACTTCCAGATTGGTCCCATAGTTTTATTATCAAATTCGGTTTAGTAGTTTGCCTTTTAAATAAGAATATCTGGAAAACTCTTAAACACTTTATCCACGTACATTGCGTATTTTGCTTTCCTGTCACTTCTCAGTGTTTCCGATCAATAGAACAAACCCATCAATGAACTGCTATGATGTAGACGATGCAAACCTCCTTCAGCAGGCGAGTGACGGATGGCGGTGTAAAAGTTTTTTATTGTTGAGTCATGTGACAGAAGAGAAAAAATAGAGTGGTTTTTTCAAAGTAAAATTATTGCAATTTAATTTGTTACTTGAGCCTTCCCTTCCCCATAATTAACAAATGGAATCATCATCATCTGTTGATGTAGCCGTATTCAATGGAAATTACTTTTCTAGTTTTTAAACTTATAAATTACTAGCTTCCGCCCGCGACTTCGTTCGCGTCCCGTTGGATCCCGTAAATTTTCCGGGATAAAAAGTATCCTATGTTGCTTCTAATACCTCCAAGAATATGTGTACAAAGTTTTATGATGATCGGTTAAGTAGTTTTCGCGTGAAAGCGTAACAAACAAACTTACATTCACATTTATTATATTAACTAGCACACTCCCGCGGCGTTGCTCGCGTTAGAGTGTGACTTTTCAAATTTCCTTTCTTAGTGCACCCCTACACTATATAAGGATACTCCCCTCCAAATGTCATACCTCTAGGACATATGGTTTAGGCTGTGCGTTGATTCTCTGTCAGCTTCAAAAGAGTTTTATATATATTGATAAGTAGGATAGGATAAGTAGGATGATACTTACTTACACTGTATGATGGGACCTATCTATTATACACTCTCAAAATAATGGCCTCACTAAAAGACGTCTCAAAGTAAAATACCTTTTATCGACTAAAATCACGCGGATCATTTAGAATGGTCTTACAATCAAGGCGATTCTAGGTGGAATATTTGTTTATTATTTTTTACAGGATGTTAGGAGAACTGCCGAATACGTACACCTTCACGAAGCAGTTAGCTGAACACGTGGTGTATGAACATCGAGGTCAGCTGCCCGTGGTCATCTTCAGACCTTCTATTGGTAAGTTTAACAACAATATTATTGTTAACTAGCTGGCGCCCGCGGCTTTGCTCGCGTTCTTGACCCTTTAGAGTGCGACTTTTCAAAATTCGTTTCTTAGTGCACCCCTACACTATATAACGATACTACCCTCCAAATGTCATACCTCTAGGACTTATGGTTTAGGCTGTGCGTTGATTCTCTGTCAGCTTCAAAAGAGTTTTATATATATTGATTAAGTTTCAATTCTATAATATTGTGTATTTATAAAAATAACAAAATAAACATTAAATAAAAAGCCTCGTTGGTATTTTTCTTCCCATCGGCCACACCAGTGGGCCAGCCAGTGGGCTCGATGGGAATAACCCAATTTTATTGGCACCAGCCATACAAGTTGTCACTCTCTGGCAAAAACTAGTTTGAGTGACACATTCATCTCATTCATTCCATTGACACGATGAATGAATGATTCAATTTTATGTTTTAGTGATATCCAGTGTCGAAGAACCAGTTAAAGGATGGATTGAGAACTTTAACGGACCCGTGGCTTTACTCCTTGCTAGTGGAAAAGGTGAGACTATTCGGGCATGCCTCTGACTACTCCCGAAAAGGTTTGGAAACTTAGAACATACTAGATAAACCTATACAACTTATGTTTCAGTAGATCTGGCGGATACTACAGATTAAAATTGTAACTACCTACCTACTGAGATTCCTAGACTTAGTGACGATTCGGACAAAATATACGGACAAAATTGTCCCAATTGTCACTTTTGATTTTAATCATAATATCTGATTATTTTTGCCTTGTATTAGGTACCTACCTGTCAAATGCGTTTTTTTAAGTTTCTTGAATAAACGAAATAAGCGAAAAATATACGAAAAAAGCTAAATTTGCGAAATAAACGAAATAAGCGAAATACACAAATTAAAAATAAAGCTTATAGAGTAAGACAGACCCCGACCTGCTAACCAATTACATTTAGAAGAATGAAGAAAGTTGTTGGAAGGAGAACACCATAGAGTTAGATATTCGAACTATGGGACATCAAGCTATGGCTTTTTTTTAAATAGATGGTTATGATTTATCAGGTATCATGAGAAGCCTCTACACGGATCCTGATCTGAAGGCTGATTACATGCCGGTAGACGTCTCCATCAAGGGTATGATCGCTGCTGCTTGGATGCGTGGGACTAAAAAGTGAGTATCTAAACTATTTCTCACTAAGCTCAGTGGTATTCGTCCCATCCTATCCTACTAATAATACTTCTTCTTCTCTTCATTAATGACACTGGCAAAATTGTCTGTCGAAATGACGGACACAGGCCATATAGGTTTAAAAGAAGAAAAAGAAACTTGTGACAGCAAAAAACGTGCTTATTAGTCACAGAATGCCTATGATTTAGTACAACAGTTCAGAAAACCGCCAGGCTAACCTGGCAGGTTTTTATGAGACAACGATTGGCCCCAGGTTTGATATGGGTTAAACTTGGAGTATATTTAGTTCGTAACATGGATTAACGCGATGAAAAACTCTTTTGCAGGTTGGAACCAACTGATGATGTCCCAATTTACAACTGTTGTTCTGGCCAGCTCAACAACATCACTATGGGAGAGATGGTGGAGCTAGGACGAGATCTGGTAGCCACTATACCACTGAACGATATGCTCTGGAATGTAGGGGGGAGTCTAACTACCTCACCCCTTCTTCACTATATCAAGGTACTTATTGACACGAGTTTTGACATTTTTTGAAACGACACATAGCACTTTTATTTTAATAGTTTTCCTTGTGTTATTGTGAGTATTGTTGTTTAATTTTGGTGGAATTTTAACCAATAATACTTAGGTCGTAACATAAAGTGTGAGCCATTGGAATAAATGTGTGTAAAGTGGTTTTTCTGAATGTGAAATTTCGTGTTAGGTTTTGAAGAGAAAATCCACCATTTTCTTTTCAAAACAAACGACAGCCGACTTGACAAATGACTTGACTTGACTTATTTATTACAATTTTAACACTTGACATTGGCAAAATTGTCTGTCGAAATGACGGACACAGGCCATTAACGAAGAGAAGAAGAAGAAGAAGAAGGTACTTATTAATAGTAGGTAGAGCTTCTTGGTCCAAGACATAGGACATCGAATTATGGGACTCAAATGGAGTTGGGCAGGACATATTGCAAGGCGTGGTGATAACAGATGGCTACAGAAACGTAGGACGTCCGGCAGCGAGATGGGCAGACGACATCGTCAAAATAGCAGGCCGTAAATGGGAGAGACTAGCACAGGACCGCGGTGGATGGCACAAACTTGGGGAGGCCTATGCCCAGCAGTGGGTAAGGTCGGGCTGTGAATGATGATGATGATAGAGCTTCTTGTGTGTGAGTCGGTCAAGGTTCAGTAGGTACTAGCATTGATAGGTACCTGCGCACAGCGATGCTCGCATTGTTAAAAGTGTGTCATCTTCGAGTTTGTCTGTTTGTTTGTTCGTGGATGACGCCTTAACTACTGGACCAATTTCAGTGAAGCTTATACTATTCGGAAGCCTTTTTCCGGATTGAAACATAGGCTATATTTTATTGAAATCAAAAACGTGGATTCTTAGATACAGCTTGAACTCTCTAAACCGAAAGCAGCTATTTGCTACGAGCTTCATCGTATGCTGGTTGACAGATATTTTGGTGGACAGTTACGCACGCGTACGAAGACGCGGGTATCATATCAGCTAGAAAAGAATATCTTTATTTCAGGTTATTTTCCTTCATCTTTTGCCAGCCATTTTTGTGGACTTACTTCTATGGATTCTTGGTCGAAAACCATTGTAAGTACCAACTTATTAATTACTAGGAATAAAAATAATCTCCTGACACTAAATTTATCTCCAATCAATAATATTCCAATCTAGATTACAATGAGATTACAGCTAGAATTAGATACAATCTATAGGTTAGGTTAAACGGCTTTTTTTTAAACCTTCAAAGGGCACATCAGTTGAATCATAGCAATTACAAAACTACATAAAAATCTTGAGAATAATCTAGGATTTTTTTTCATTTTTTTTATGCACAAAAAATTTGTGAGTAGGTAGGTACTAATTTGAAAATATCTTTGACTATACTCGTCTGAGATAATAATAATACAAATAAATAAATAAATATTCACGGACACTTCACACAACGCCTTCTAGTCCCAAACTAAGCAAAGCTTGTACGATGGAAACTAGATGGCTGATTGAATACATACATACATTTTTTTTTGTAAATACATACTTATAATACATAGAAACACAAGTAGATATAATAATCTACTTAAAGTTATATGAGGTCTACCGAAACTTATCGTCTACCAATTTTTTTCAGACTGGTTAAAATACAACGCCGCATCTACATAGCAAACCAAGCACTCGTCTTCTATCTAACCACGCAATGGACATTCGACAACAAGAACTTCATATCTCTCCGATCGCGTATAAAAGATGAAGATAAACCATCCTTTTACTATGATATTGAGAATGTGGACCGTCGTCAGTTCTTCATAAATGCATGTTTAGGAGCTAAGAAGTATCTACTGAAGGAAAAAATCGAGGATATGCCCAAAGCTAGGGCACATTTTAAAAGGTATCTATGTGTAAACTTAAAGGTATACTTAACCCTAAAAAATGAGGAGTACTAAGTACTCATCTTATTATTGATCGAGTGAGCGAAGCGAACGAAATCTAAGTTTTTTTTTATGAGCATTTATAACTAAGCATTTGGCTGCCAGCACAGCTGGTGGTAAGTGTAGCTGCAGCCTAGGGTGGAGCACGCTTAGCTATAATCTTAGTGACAACTTGGACAAAAATGCTTTGTATGATTGTATGTTTGTTCGACGAGATCTTTTAAACCGCTCTTCCGATCTTCATAAAATTTGGTAGGTATACGGATAGTACTCTTAAGTTTTACTGGTTTGTTAAATAAAGTAAATCGGTCAAGGAGTTGGAAAGTTATGAGGGTCCAAAGGGAGTAAAAAGAAAATAAAGTCGTACCAAAATATCAATTGGGGTGTCATATGATAGGGCTTTGCTTAGACACTCCAAAATCGATCCTATTTTTATTCTAGGTTAAGTAGTTTTTCATCATCATCATCATCAACCTATATCGGTCCACTGCTGGACGTAGGTCTCTCCCAAGACGCGCCACTGAGCCCGGTCTTCGGCTCTTCTCATCCAGTTTTTGCCAGCTACATGTCTCAGATCGTCACCCCAAGTAGTTTTTGAGTTGTTCTAAAAATTGACTGTTGTAAAAATTGATTATTGGACAAAAGTCCCAGAAATCCTCTATACAGGGGACTCACGCAGGGGAATAGTAGAATAAGTCGAGAATATTTCTCACTTTCTTATCAGTGCATGCTCTTTATTCTCGTGTTTTGTTTTTCAGGATGCAAATTTTGGACAAGGTGGTGCAATGTATATTGTACGGGTTCCTAATGTGGTGTTTCGTCAATTTGAGTTTTGTACAAAACCTAGCCCTAAAGATTGTTGGTTTGTTGGTTTGAGACATAAATAAAATAATTAGTAACATTTATAACTATATTTTATTTTTTAAATTCCTAGTGAACTATGTTAAATTTTACAATAAAATTGCTTATTTCGTTAACAAAATTTCGTCGTTATTATAAAGAAAAATAAACATTTTATCTATTTATCTTTGTTAGATAGAAAGTTTAAAATAAGGTACTTAAGCATAATAAGAATCATATAAGAGTTCAATCATATAACTAAAAAATAAATAGTTTATAATTAAATTAGTAGGTACTCACGCCTTGTAAAAATATGTTACGCTTCTACATAAGTTTATAACAAACTAGCCGTCGCCTGCGGCATTCTTTAGTACACCCTACACTATAATAAGGGTTAAGGATACTACCCTCCAAATTTCATACTTCTATGACTTATAGTTTACTGTTATGTAGATCGTAGGTGTTATTATTTTATAGAGTGTATTTCTTTTTACTTTCAAACCACACAATGAACGTGCGTATCTGCGTTGGACGTAGAACGACGATGTAATCGGGTTCTGCGGGTTCCGGGTCTGATGCGTTGTTGGTTTCTGCGGGTTCTTCTTTGGGAGACATGCTGTAAAATTTACCATTTTCTTTGTATTTTTATGAATAATTTTAGTTATTTAATAACATCAGCCGGATGCCTCCCGATAGGTGGGCGAACATCTCCACACCTTGGGTCCCTGACGGTCGGCGATATCGGGGTCGGCCAAGAAAGCGTTGGCGTGACGAACTAGATGCCTTCGAGAGAGGATGGTGGGAAGAGGCTCGGGACAGAGAACATGGGAAGTCTATGGGGGAGACCTTTGCCCAGCAGTGGGACGATATTAGGTTAAATAAAAAATAACATATGATTTTAGTTAATATTATTGATTATCGATTTCTTTCATAAACACCTAAATAACGACTAATATCTACAGTATTTTCAATATTCACAATATATACATGAAACAGTTGAGCTATCTACAGACCGTTGCAAGCGATTTATAGATAGCTCAACTGGCTCCGAATCAGTAGCAATCGGAAGCGTATAAAAGACGCTGGCTGCATTGCCACGCTGAATAACATTGCTGATACACTCAACTAGATAATCACCAGCCCTCGGGTCACGCGTCGCTTCGACTAGACGCTTGAATATAATTTTGTTTGAAAACTCGGAAGATCTCGGTACCCACACTGAAAGAATGCTATGGTTAAATTTACCAAAGTCCCAACGGTTGACAAAATTTACAAGATTAATGATAAAAATTACTAAATCTTAACTGTTCAAATTACAAAACAATAAAGGTTGATGACGAAACAAAAGTTTACTAAGTTTTCTACGTGGATTTAACAATTGCTATGGTTGAATTTACATACGTCCCGACGGCTATTAAACTTTTCAAGAGTAGCAGTAAAAGTTACTAAATTTTAGCAGTTAAATTTATAAAACATTAAAGGTTGATGAAAAAACAAAAGTTAACCACATTTTTATTATTGATTTAACCATTTCAGTTTGATACATTTTCTAAAATTTATTAGTAAATGACGTTGTAACAAAAAAATAACAAAAGAATTAAGTAGATTATACAAAAGTGTTAGTTTAATAGAAATTACAATATTCCTGTTGTACATTTCACAATTCATTTACGTTGAATTGACAGGAAATTATTGTTGTATTTACGAGTTCACTTTAGTAGAAAGTTCCCATTCTCACCGCAGCGAGGCACTTTATCCGTTACAAAACTTAAAGTTGAAATTACAAAATAATTAGGTAGAATGTACAAAAGTGTTAGTTTGATAGAAACAATCAAATTCCTGTTGTACATTTCACAATTAATTTACGTTAAATTGACAGGAGATTATTGTTGTATTTACGAGTTCACTTTAGTAGAAAAGTTCCCATTTCCACCGCAGCGAGGCGCTTTATCCGTTACAAAACTTAAAGTTCAAATTACAAAATAATTGGGTAGAATGTACAAAAGTGTTAGTTTAATAGAAACAATCATATTCGTGTTGTACATTTCACAATTTATTTACGTTGAATTTACAGGAGATTATTGTTGTATTTACGAGTTGCCTTTGGTAGAAAAGTTCCCATTTCCACCGCAGCGAGGCGCTTTATCCGTTACAAAACTTAAAAGTTGAAATTACAAAATAATTAGGTAGAATGTACAAAAGTGTTAGTTTAATAGAAATTACAATATTCCTGTTGTACATTTCACAATTCATTTACGTTGAATTGACAGGAAATTATTGTTGTATTTACGAGTTCACTTTAGTAGAAAAGTTCCCATTCTCACCGCAGCGAGGCACTTTATCCGTTACAAAACTTAAAGTTGAAATTACAAAATAATTAGATAGAATGTACAAAAGTGTTAGTTTAATAGAAACAATCATATTCCTGTTGTACATTTCACAATTTATTTACGTTGAATGGACAGGAAATTATTCTTGTATTTACGAGTTGCCTTTGGTAGAAAAGTTCCCATTTCCACCGCAGCGAGGCGCTTTATCCGTTACAAAACTTAAAGTTGAAATTACCAAATAATTAGGTAGAATGTACAAAAGTGTTAGTTTAATAGAAACAATCATATTCCTGTTGTACATTTCACAATTTATTTACGTTGAATTTACAGGAGATTATTGTTGTATTTACGAGTTCACTTTAGTAGAAAAGTTCCCATTTCCACCGCAGCGAGGCGCTTTATCCGTTACGAAACTTAAAGTTGAAATTACAAAATAATTAGGTAGAATGTACAAAAGTGTTAGTTTAATAGAAACAATCATATTCGTGTTGTACATTTCACAATTAATATACGTTGAATTGACAGGAAATTATTGTTGTATTTACGAGTTCACTTTAGTAGAAAGTTCCCACTTTCACCGCAGCGAGGCGCTTTATCCGTTACAAAACTTAAAGTTGAATTTCCAAAATAATTAGGTAGAATGTACAAAAGTGTTAGTTTAATAAAAACAATCATATTCCTGTTGTACATTTCACAATTAATTTACGTTGAATTGACAGGAGATTATTGTTGTATTTATCGAGTTCACTTTAGTAGAAAAGTTCCCATTTCCACCGCAGCGAGGCGCTTTATCCGTTACAAAACTTAAAGTTGAAATTACCAAATAATTAGGTAGAATGTACAAAAGTGTTAGTTTAATAGAAACAATCATATTCGTGTTGTACATTTCACAATTAATTTACGTTGAATTGACAGGAGATTATTGTTGTATTTACGAGTTCACTTTAGTAGAAAAGTTCCTATTCTCACCGCAGCGAGGCGCTTTATCCGTTACAAAACTTAAAGTTGAAATTACCAAATAATTAGGTAGAATGTACAAAAGTGTTAGTTTAATAGAAACAATCATATTCGTGTTGTACATTTCACAATTAATTTACGTTGAATTGACAGGAGATTGTTGTTGTATTTACGAGTTCACTTTAGTAGAAAAGTTCCTATTCTCACCGCAGCGAGGCGCTTTATCCGTTACAAAACTTAAAGTTGAAATTACAAAATAATTAGGTAGAATGTACAAAAGTGTTTGTTTATTACTAGCTGTAGCTATAATATTGATTCCTCTTGAACCTTCTTCTTCCTGCCCTTATCCCACTAGGTGGGGTCGGCACAACATGTTCTTTTCTTCCATTCTCCCCTATCATCCGTCATCTCAGTGTTCACTCCTCTCCTATGCATATCATCTCTTACACAATCCATCCATCTTTTCTTAGGCCTACCTCTTCCTCTATATCCTTCCACATTCATATCTAGCACTCTCCTCTCTACATGAGTCTCTTCCCTCCGCATGACATGCCCATACCACGCTAACCTGTTGCTCCTCATTTTCTCCGTCACTGGTGCTACTTTCAGACTTCCTCTAATATATTCATTCCTAATTTTATCCATCCTTGTCACTCCGCACATTTATCTCAACATTCTCATCTCTGTCGCATGCACTCTTTTTTCATCCGTCACCTTGGTAGCCCAGCACTCAGATCCATACAATACGACAGGTCTTATGATCGTCTTATAAATTTTGCCCTTAAGTTTAAGGGGCATACGCGGATCACATGTTGTTCCAGTGACCTGTCGCCATTTCATCCATCCCACATTCATTCTGTTCTTAACGTCACGGTCTATTTCGCCGTCGTTCTGGAATAATGAACCGAGGTACCGGAAATCGGAGCAGACTGGCAGGGATACACCATCTAAGGCTATTGCGGAGAAATTGGAAGGACCACCAAAGTCACAGAACAGGTGTTCTGTTTTTGTCCTACTGATCTTTAAACCCACTTTCTCCAATCTCTCCCGCCATTTTGCCAGTCTGCTTTGGACCTCAAGTGCATCTTCTCCGACAAGAACAATGTCGTCGGCGAACAGCATGCACCAGGGTGCTTCTTCCTGTATGTTTGATGTCAAAGCATCCATTACCAGGAGAAACAGATAAGGGCTTAATGCCGACCCCTGATGCAAGCCTACAGCCACATTGAACTTGTCGGTTACTCCAGCTTCGGACCGAACGTGCGTGCTAGCTCGGCTATACATAGCTCGAACAAGCTGTAAGTATTTAACCACTCTATCTATTAAAAAAACCGCATCAAAATCCGTTGCGTAATTTTAAAGATCTAAGCATACCCATGTACAGAGTCAGACAGCGGGAAGCGACTTTGTTAAAAACTACCTAGGTACCTACCTATCTATGTGGTGATGTAAACAAGTAGGTACATGTAGGTACCTATAAGGTAAGTGTAACGTACGTATGCCTTTACCTACCTTACCACCTTGTCAGCTTTCTGGTTCCCATAGTAGGTAGGTACCTACAAGCTTCGCTTAGTTTGGGACTAGATTAAATTGCCACGGTAATGTTATAGAGAGATAACATTAGGTAGGTACCTACCTACCGTGTTATTGCTGCGTAGAATGTCCATGTCCACCAATATTTATATAGTACCTATCTACCTAACCTTAACTAGGTACCTACCTACCTATTATTTAGTTTATAGAAATGTATTTAGGTAGGTAGAAACCTACTATTTATTTATTTAGTTGTCCTGTAGATTCTTTAGTAGGTAATAGCAAGCAAGCTCGTATGAGTTAGTGGCCAACTCTGGTGACGAAGTTTTTAGGCACCCTTAAGGCTCCTTGAGCCGGGACTTACAGTTTAGCGTGCCCTCCGAAACACGGCAGCGCTCAAATGTAATGCCACTAGCGGTCACCCATGCAAATAGTGACCACGCAGAACGTTGCTTAACTTAGATAAACGGTGAAGATTGACTAAGCAAGCCTAGCCACGAGCGTTTCAAGTAGGTAATGAGAAATACATACCTAAATTCAGAAATAAATAATTCATAAATTCATTCAATACATTCAGATACCTACCTACCTACTTTGTTCTAAGTATGTATAGAATAGATGCAGTAGTTACCTACCTTTTATAGAATTAATAAAGAAAGAATAAAATCTATGCATACTATGATAATATTATGATCTAGATCATCTAGAAATTCTAGAAAAAAAACACGCATAATATGACACTAGCTGATACCCGCGACTTCGAACGCGTGCGAAACTTTCCACCAAAAAATATCTGTCTACCAGTGTCAACCAGCATTACGATGAACCTCGTGTCAAAGGCTGCTTTTGGTTTAGAGAGGTCAAGCTGTATCTAAGAAAATCCAGGACTTTCATTTCAATAAAATCTGGCCTATGTTTCAATCCGGGAAAAGGGCTTCCTATTGGTATAAGTTTCGTCGAAATTGGTCCAGAAGTTATGGCGTGATCCGCGAACAAACAAACAGACAAACTCGATTTTTGGAATCGGAATCGTTTATTTAGTAGAAATAAGAAACATTTATTGTAGAACTGTGTACAGGAGATCTTAACATAAAATAGTTTCAACAGTGTGCATATATTTAGTTTATCCATACCTATTTTTAGTTTTAGTTTTTGGCTTTCTTACAGTTTTATAATAGTATAGATAGATAGAAGACAGGACTGACTTGGCTTTGTCGTCAAGAGTTAGCATGCTCAAGTTGGTAGTATAGGATAATGTCAATATAAGCTCAATATTTTTATATAATAATGTTTAGATGATAAAAAAAATATCGATAATTTTAATGGTTAATTTATACGTAATAAGTGAGTGAAAAGTCTAAATAAATGTTCATATCTTAGGTCATAATAATAATAAAACATAGCAATTGTATTCATGATCCTTGGATATAAATCAATATTGTGTTTTATTTTAACTAATATAAAGCATACAATTGAATGCAGGTAACTTGTTAAATTTACGCAACGACTTTTTGGGCAATTATAAGATTCACTCCATATTATGCTTTATCACAAAGCGCATAGAGTACAAAATTAAAATGCAGGATGAAACCGAAAAGAGGCGTTCCTAGACCGCGCGGCAAGATTTGCTATTGGCTACATTTCTCAATCGTACCATAGTAATAAACTTGAATTTGCGAGCGAGTTGTGTCTAGCTTGCTTTTCCATTTCCAAATCTCCTCCATCTTTCTTTTTAAGCTCGTAGCACCGGTGGCACGTTTACTCACCGAATTACCGACACACAGCCTGCCGCAATATAATAAGCTGTTATTGATAATTATAGTAGGTATCTACATTGCATCAGAACGTTTCTTGTAGCTAGCATAGCGATTCTCGGTTGTGTTTGTGGCTTGTGGAGAACTGGAGACTGTGACTTGTGTGTGTTAGTGTTTCGCTACCTTCGCTAGTTTACCTAGTATTATGAGGTACCTACCTAGGTACCTAATAATTATGTCAATTAATAGCGATAGTGATGATAATACGACAGAAGAGTTCATACCGAAAAATTTTGTCACAGACCTGTTGGAGTCCTGGGGGGTTTCGGCGAGGGTTCAAGAAGTATTCAAAGGTGAGTATTACCTGCAAATGTACCTTTTCAAATTTATAAACTAGGTCCTAGAGTTACTACATAACCTACCTAGGTTACAATAAAAAATGTAAAAACTACCAGATTACTTTGGTAGTTTTTACATTTTTTATTGTAACATAGGTAGGATGTTACCTACTAGGACCTAGTTAAATGTGTAGAATACCTAACCTACTTATGCTTAGGTACCTACCTACCTACTAACAGGTTGTTATGTATTTTTAGAGTTCCCTATCAACCTCTTCCATCGATGAGTCCGTACGCTCGGCTCAAACGAAATCCAAAATTGAAGATGTAAATGTAAGTATGAATCCATAGCTTTTTGTTTGGTAGGTAGGTACCTACACCTGGAATACACCAGTAAAAAATCCAACAAGTTCGGACTCGCCGGTTGATCGGACGTCATCGGGCGTATTCACGATGGCAGTTATTCTAGTGTAGGGCACACGCTCCTATCTTTTACGTACCTACCTAGTACCTACGTTTGATTTGATCAGACGACTTCGGCCGATAACGGTTACTTTTGATGTCTTTTACAGGAAACATACTATATACCTAGCCAGAAGTATGGCAAAACTAAATACTTACCAGCAAGAGGCAAATTGGTAGATAATACAATAGCCATAAAATAAAATTGTGCAGTCTTGGGATTCTACAATCGAAAAAGCAGCTTGTGCCCATACCCAAAACCATAGATTCTGAAAATGAGGTTTATGACAGTAAGTATTATTAAATATATTGACTATTAGTAGGAATAGAATACAAATTGTTTGTCCCATGATCAGTCTGAAGCACTTCGTACATAGCTTTGTTTCGTTGTTCGTTCACTAATGAAAAAGATAACAAACTTTAGTTTTATTTCAGTTTCCAAGTTTATTACAGCCTGATAGTATATTTTGCAACAGTGTGTGTAGCATAAGCATAAGGGCTCAATTATGGCAATTTATTACAAATTACATATTTGCATATTATTATGTACTAGGTATCGAAGAATAAAATGTGGGCTCATGCAGATTTTTATTTTTCAGATGTTTGGGACTACTGCTTTGCCGCTTTAATTGGCCACAATCACCACTACAATAAAGGTGTCAACACTCAGACGAAACCATCAATAGCAGAATCAAAAAAAAATGTCATTCTCCATGTACCTACAGGTATGTTTTGCCAATGTTCACAATAATAGTAAATATTAATAATATACAGGATAAAAAATTGAGCACCAGTGGTCTAGTCTAGTGGGAGCGACTATGCTTTCGATCGGTGAAGGAAAATATCGCGAGAAAACCTACTTTCTATCGTGGATACTTCGCTAAATCTTCAGATAACTTTTTCCCTGTTGCATTGCTAACCTTCATTTATTAGTAATTTATACACAAAGCAACAATAAGTAAAAATGTTTGTTATTTCAGAATGACAGCGAAATAGTTACTTGATTAGACACAGGAGAAAGGTTCAACTCGAAAAAGGAATGCAATGTCAGCCGCTCATCATTGGGGTCGGCGCAACACGGGACAAACTAAAAGATTTTTATGTGTCGTGCGACAACATTCTGTATAAGATTGACAGTTTTCTAAAAGCCTTAGATATACAAATAGATAGGTCCATTGAGGCAGTTTTGTTCAATAAAATTGCACATGGTTTTGCAATGCAAAAATATTATTTTGATCCAAATAAGTTCTCCTATCTAAATGTTGTTTATTTTAACTAACTTTATTGTTAAGATGAATGCTAATACAACTTTGTTGAATGCTGATTTCATAGATATGTTCAGTGATTTATATGTTCAGAAATGTTGAAATATGCGAGTGAGAACTTGTTTGACGGTTGTCAGTCTAATAATCCACTCTGTATAAGGGTACAAGATATACCCCGGGAATGGTAGTCATTAGGTACCTACTAGTAACAAAATGTTTTTTTATTTTATAAGTTATGTTAGGCCTCAACCGCACTAGCGGCCAACCGCGCGGCTAACCGCGGGGGCGGCCAATCGCGCATTTGCAGTTGGTATGCAACCGCAACCGCTGTACGCAGCGGTTGCATACAAACTGGAAACGCGCGGTTAGCCGCCCCCGCAGCCAACCGCGCGGTTAACCGCTGGTGCGTTTGAGGCCTTACATTTTACGTTATAAATCTGCTTCAAGTTTATATTTTCTGTGTAAAAAAATAAATTGGCATATTAGCTTAATAAATGTATGAACCTTTTCTAATGTTTCAATTCAATTTGTTCTCCTTTTTATTTGCTCGGTCTATCTTAAGGTTTTGTATTATAAACTTTATTACGTAAATTGTACTATAAACTGATGTTTTTTTACTAGAACACTTGTATTTCATCTACCTAAGTACTGTGGATTCTACAATGAACTGCGGTATTTTTTGCTGGGAAGCTTTTGTGTTGTCTATCATAAGGTTTTGTATTATATTAACCTAATTATGTACTCATGTAGATTGTACTATAAACTGATGTTTTTTTACTAGACAACTTGTGTTTTATCTACTGTTAGGTTTTGTACCTATTATCTACGTAAGTAGGTACTTATTGTAGATTTTACTATGAACTGTGTTACCACAGTTCATAGTAAAATCTGCAGAAGCAATATAAGTACTTACGTAGATAATACAAAACCTAACAGTAGGTAAAACACAAGTTGTCTAGTAAAAAATACCTTAGTTTATAGTACAATCTACATGAGTAATCAGGTTAATAATACAAAACCTTATGATAGACAACACAAAAGCTTCCTAGCAAAAAATACCACAGTTCATAGTAGAATCCACAGAAGTACTTCGGTAGGTGAAACACAAGTGGTCTAGTAAAAAATACCACAGTTCATAGTAGAATCCACAGAAGTACTTAGGTAGATGAAACACAAGTGGTCTAGTAAAAAATACCACAGTTCATAGTAGAATCCACAGAAGTACTTAGGTAGATGAAACACAAGTGGTCTAGTAAAAAATACCACAGTTCATAGTAGAATCCACAGAAGTACTTAGGTAGATGAAACACAAGTGGTCTAGTAAAAAATACCACAGTTCATAGTAGAATCCACAGAAAAACTTAGGTAGATGAAACATAAGTGGTCTAGTAAAAAATACCACAGTTCATAGTAGAATCCACAGAAGTACTTAGGTAGATGAAACACAAGTGGTCTAGTAAAAGATACCACATTTCATAGTAGAATCCACAGAAGTACTTAGGTAGATGAAACACAAGTGGTCTAGTAAAATATACCACAGTTCATAGTAGAATCCACAGAAGTACTTAGATAAATGAAACACAAGTGGTCTAGTAAAATATACCACAGTTCATAGTAAGTTCATGGTAGAATCTACAATATTAATTTGTTAAAATATATCAAAGGCGTTAAGTAAATAATACTATTTCATTACAGTTTTACCAAAGGGGTTTAGTAACTATCCTGACAGTTTTACGGATGTTGTTTGGTAAAAAATATCAAAGTTCATGGTATAATCTACAATATTAATTTGTTAAAACATATCAAAGGCGTTAAGTAAATAATACTATTTCATTACAGTTTTACCAAAGGGTTTAGTAACTATCCTGACAGTTTTACGGATGTTGTTTGGTAAAAAATATCAAAGTTCATGGTATAATCTACAAGATCAATTTGTTAAATAATACCATTTAATATGTTTAAATATATGTTTACCGAAACCGTCGTACATAGGTAAAATCTATCAAACCAAATTGGTATCAATATACCAAACTACTTTGGTAATCAGCCAACCGTCGCCGTATGGTAAATTCAACTTAAGTCAGCGGTAGGACCTCATTTAAACGTAAAATTTGGTAACTTTCATCTGGAATCTGGTAAATTCAACCAAAGTATTTTTTCAGTGCAGGGTCCTATACAAGACTAAAGAGACTTAAGAGTACGTACCGTTTCCATCTATTCCTAGGACGCCTTGCTATTTCCTCAACACTTCTGTCATCATCCTCATCATCGCCAGGATCCTCGTCATCGTCGTCATCATCAGGGCTGTCTCGGCGTTTGATCAGCTTCCTTGGTGTCGCTTCAAAATCTTAAAACGTGGGTAGATAATGTTATAAACATAAAAAATATAAAACAAACAAAATGGCGCCTGGAATTGAAATGGGTTAAAAAATTTTGGTTCTTAGCTTGAGCCTTAGGCACGGTAGATACCCTTTAGATTTGAATATATAGGTAAATGAAGAGCCAACTTGAAAAAACCAACCAACGAAAAAACTCCATCTTAAAAGTATTTAATACTTATTTAGGTAAAAAATTATGATTAGAACCAACAATATACAATTTTGAAATTCTGTTATAGTACTAAAACTTACCATAATTTTCAACTTCCACATTACCCTTTATCTTCAATCTTCTATCGGTCATAAAGAACGGCATATCAGCGCTGAAGCGCTTCTTCTTCTTCCTTCTAGAAGGTTCTGTGACGTCATCAGACTTTTTAAACCTTTTATTCTTTTTCCTTCTAACTTCTACGGGTTTTAGTTGAGGTTTTGCTTTGTAATACATTTCGTAAATTGATTTTGTGATGCCGTCATCGGAATTGTCGATGATTATTTCTGGAATGAATGAACGGAATGATTCGAGTGAACGAATGTATAGGTAGGTACTTACCAATTGTGTTTTTGTAATGTCTTCAAAAATTTACAGTAAATGTCAGAGCACATTCAATGAACAGAGGGCCTAGTACGAGTTTTGGTGTGTAAATCTGGTGTGAAACATCTGACGCCCAGCACACCAGTGGGCGCTGGTTTGTATGGAGACACTGAGCGGATTTTTTGAGAAGCTTGGTCTACATCAAGCCTACTCGCATGTCGAGCTTCTCAAAGAATCCGCTCAGTGTCTTCATACAAATCAGCGCACACTGGTGTGCTGGGCGTCAGACGTTTCACACTCACACTATACACTGAAAACTCGTACTAGGCCCTCTGGACTTTTTTATTTATTTATTTATTACACAAATGCTTAAATAAAACTTACAGTCTAAGACCAAAACGTTTTATGAGCCATAAGAGCATTTAGTTAGATGCTTAAAAAACATATAAAAATTGTTAAAAAACATATCTCAATAAAAAATCTTTTAAAATGCACGCTGTTAAAGAGCTTTTCTGTTAAATGCTTATTCTTCGTACGCCGTTTTCGTTATAACGACCCTAAAAGCAAAAGCGTTTACTATCGTCCGACATAGATCTGCGTTCCGGCATTCCAAAGGTTAAGAAATGCAACGAATTGACAAAACTGGCTATTTATTCGTGCTTTGGGTTCCATCCCCAGAAATGTGGGATGGCAAATGGTATATGTCATTGTTTCTTCTTAGCCTACGAATTCATAAACGATGTCGAATTCACGCACTACGCAAGGCAAACGCTTGAAACTGGCGGTTTGGCGGACTTCCATAAACATTTAATTTTATGAATTCGAGTGTAGTACGTACCGTCTTTATTCTTCTTGGATTTCCCCTTCTTTTTCTTAGGAGATCTCTTCTTCAAATTAGATGAAAAGTCCTCTTCAGAAGACCTCATTTCTTCATCTATTTCCCAAAACTTTTTCTGTCTGGGCCGGTTCCAAAAGCTCAACTTTTGCGACTTTTTTGTGACTTTACGATTTTTGATAGATTTCACAGTTGTCCGAAAACCTTCAGTGGTTGTCAAACTTAACGGTATTTCTGTGAAGTTTATTTTAATATCCAAGTCATTTACAGGGTTAATAACGTTTAATGTGTCGTTTAGAGAACGCTTTTTTCTGTCCAAATCTAAGTTTTGCGTTTTCAGTTTGCCTCGAACTTTTTCGACGAACTTTGGATTTTTCTTCGAGTATTCTTGTTCTTCCTCCGAGTAAGTTCCTAAAACAAGTTCAAAAATGTTCTACCAATACTAAAAGGTAGTGTTTCGTCCCAGTGGGACGAGATGCCGATTGTCCGAAACTAGAATAAAGTAAGTTAGGTTTGAAAAATGTTTAACATTATATTTGGATTCAGAGAAGGTCGCTCAACTCCTGTCAAAAAGGTGATAGAAATAGTTCCATCCCGTTTTGTTTATAAGGTGACAAATAGAGACAGACGATTACCTACTTATATTATAAGTAAATCGAAAGTTGTGACTGATTTGACTAGATTGTACCCAAAATAGTAATAATTGGGATATTTAATTGAATAAAATCAATGCTTTTGAAGTTACCGGAATCTCTTTCAGTTTTTAGGGTGGAGTCATCTTCTACATGATCTTCTGCCAAAATGCCGTCCTCTCCTCCATTGTACACGTATCTACAAGACAATAATAACTACAGTAAATTGATATTATAGATTGAAGAGGTTGATAGAGATTGATGAAGGTTGTTAAAGGTTAATAAAGATTGATAAACATTCCTAAAGATTGAAAAATGTATTTACTACCTGGTACTCCAGTCCATCTGTCTAGCATCATCCAACCACTGGTTCGCAGCCAGGGTCGTCTCCCGAACCAGCTTGATGCGGAGCTGAAGGAATATCTTGCGCAGTTCCACTGTTATATGGGACTTTGTGTCTTCAGGGCCATTGAAGTCTGATTTAAATCTTCCTGTAGAAAATAATTTCATCTGCTGACACTTACGGTCTTGAGAAGTTGGTGAATGCAGAAGGTTCAATATCGTTCTTCCTAAGAGGTTTTGGGGATGGCTGTGTTAAGCAGTATACTTTTACAGGCTGACTTAATGATGATGATGATGAAAAACAAATAATCAACAGTTGAAACCAGCTATAAATAATGATCCAAGGACAAAACTCAAAAAACACTGCATATTTCTACAGCTGAATGACTAATTCTACTTAGATAAATGCCATATTTTTTACGGTGATACCCCTTAGTATCTTCTGTTAGCCATGTTTACCTCTATCGCTTTTCTCAAGAGTATTCTCAAGCCTGAGGAGTACGGAGCCACCCTTCCACGGCTCCAAGGTCAGTATGTGTATATGACGAGGCAGTTCATGGAGCTTCAGTGCTGAAAACTAGAACGTAAAATTACAAAAAAATATAACAGTAATAATACCACACATAGATTTGTGTTACGTACCTGTACATTGATAGAAATTTATATATTAAAAATTATTGATAAAGATTAATGAAGATTGAGAAGGAAAGAATTAATAGATTGATATAGAATGATAAAGATTGATAAAGGTTAATAAAGATTGATAATAATTACCCGTTTGTTCCTAACATTCTGCCATTTCCTTCTGTTAACTTTATCACCAGTCGTAAAGAAGAGCCACGGTTCAAACTCCCATCTTCTAGCGGCCATGGACGTTCTTTCGGAGAATGATACATCATCCACTAGAACAGAAATGCCTCACAGCTCAGCAGGCCTAGTACGAGTTTTGGTGTGTAAATTTGGTGTGAAACGTCTGACGCCCAGCACACCAGTGGGCGCTGATTTGTATGGAGACACAGTGGATTTTTTGAGAAGCTTGGTCTGCACCAAGCCCGTACTCGCATGTCGAGCTCCTCAAAGAATCCGCTCGGTATATCCATACAAATCAGCGCACACTGGTGTGCTGGGCGTCAGACGTTTCACACACACACACTATACACTGAAAACTCGTACTAGGCCCTGAGTAATACCTTCCTGTCTGTAGTTTCCGAAGATGATTCTATGCTTCCCTTTGACCACGAGTCCTATACCAAACTCCTCTTCATTCAGAGCCTCTTCGAGACCAAAACCGTCGTCAGTGAGTAGTCTTCTGTGTACCTGCAAAGTAACCATTTACGTTATAGTTTTGTAGCGCCATCTAGCACACAACTTAAGAACTACTAGTACTTACTACGCCCGATAGATGGCACTGTAGCTGATCTACACAGACTAATCCTAGATCGCACAAGCAAAGTTATCACACAGTTTGAACATAATTAATACTACCGAATACCACCCAGCTAGAGGCCGCTCGACGTGAAAGATTTCTTCTTTTCCTAAGAAAACACACATACCTACTACTAGGTACCGTTTTCTCCTCAGTATAATTAGCTGAATCTGCCAGTAGGCGGCCTTATCGCTGACAGCTAGGCAAATTATTGTGTTCTCTAGAGCTTTGGTCTCGCGATCGTAACGCACAACGCTGCGGTATGCGGCTCAACGCAGCGTACCACGTTGGCTCTTCGCCGCTGACGCAGACTGCGACGGAACAAGAGACCATACTAGACGTTTTCCATACGATTATGTGTCTGGTACCGCATGTCGCATACCGCAGCGTTATGCGTTACGATTGCGAGACCAAAGCTTAACTTACCATAAGCTCAATCTCTCCTTCGCTGTAAGATGTACCACCTTGGGTCCTGTCTGTGAGCACACACATCTCCACAGTAGAGTTGGGAGAGTTAATACAAATTCGAGAGGTCACGGGGTAGTAGCACGCGGCCACTGGTTTCTTGGTTTGGTGGCCTAAAACAAAAAGTGCAATATTCAAATCTGTAGCGACATCTAGCACGCTACATGAGAACTACCCTGAAAAATTGCACCCGAATTCCGATAGATGGCATTGTCAACTAGATTGCACCAGCGAAGTTATCACGGAGTTTGAACATAAGTAATTCTCGATACAAGATACAAGATGTTTATTTGCATAAATAAGTGTTACAATTACCTATTACTACCAGATTACTACCAGACACCTTCCAACAATATTCCTCGGACCCCGTCGCTCCTTTCCCTTTTCGTGGGAGGACACACATCCTACCGTGTTTTTCTCAGACACTCAGACCCAAAAATATGGAGTCCAGCCAGCCAGTGTGTCAAAATAGTTATACTTTGGCATAAACCAAATATTTCAAGCTAGGCTTGGCTAGCTCCGGCTAGGTGGGGTGACGATCTGAGACATGTAGCTGGCAAAAACTGGATGAGAAGAGCCGAAGACCGGGCTCAGTGGCGCGTCTTGGGAGAGACCTACGTCCAGCAGTGGACCGACATAGGTTGATGATGATGATGATGAAATATTTCAAACTGAGGGCCTAGTACGAGTTTTGGTGTGTAAATCTGGTGAGATACGTGTGACGCCCAGCACACCAGTTTGCGCTGAATTGTATGGAGACACTGAGCGGATTTTTTGAGAAGCTTGGTTTAGACCTAGTATATAGCATGTATCTACAATGGCGACATTAAATTGACACACGGGTAGAGCTACTTATTAGTATTCATAAAATAGTTATTTGTTATACAAGAGTGCAAAGTTGCTTTTTAACCGCGTGTTCAATTTTGATGACCGAGCAATCGAAGGATTCTAAAATTGAATCAGCGAGTGATTCAAAATTAGAATCCTGAGCGTTAGCGAGGGAATCAAAAGAGCACGAGGTGAAAAATCTTTGCACTCGAGTGCAACACGTAACTTTTCATTCCACCTCAGCGAGGAAATGACTAATTTGCGCATTATTAACAGTTTCAGTCAATTCTGTTGGTGTCAAACAAACTTCCTCGTCGCTAGAATCACTCATTTTAGTTTTTTCACTTGTTTCCAAGTTTCTTGTTTTTAATATAAGGTTTAACAATGACGTGAAAAAATGCCGCGTAAAGAACCGCGTACAAAGCAAATTGAAAAAAGAACACCAAGAAGGTTCCGAGTCTGAGTTTTTAACAAATAAAAAAAAAGTTGTATGATATATTCGGCACCATAGAGGTAGTGTTCACGCGCAACTCGCTCCCGTTCGGTCATTCACTCACGACTGGAAGAACGGGTCCATTCAGCCTTGCGACGGCGATCAAACCGCACGTCAATTATTATTCTACATAGAATTCAATACACATATTTTGTAAAACCTAAGCCTCATTACACTTACTTAAACCTCAAGAAGTCTTCCTCATTTCACCACCAACCTCGATACCTAACAAGTTTCAAGCCGGGTGTCCGTCAAGAAAGAAGAACGTCGAACATTCCAAGAACATTCGAACAAACGGCGGACATAACCGTTGGGTCGAGCGAAGGTCAACGGAAATTGTTGAAGATTTTTCAAGACACAATGTCTTGGATTTGCC
Organism: Eulithis prunata; assembly: GCA_918843925.1. NCBI lineage: Eukaryota > Metazoa > Arthropoda > Insecta > Lepidoptera > Geometridae > Eulithis > Eulithis prunata. The sequence goes on from OU974035.1 coordinate 1,389,952, forward strand.
GGCGAAGACATTTCTGAGGGACATCAGCTGCTGCAAAAATATCTACGGACGAGCTATCTATTTCTACGAACGAGAAACCTAGACGGGGAATCGCACAACCGTGAGTTCGTTCCAATTCATAAATTGCGCAGCACATTTCTTACTACTTATCATTTAGCAAGTCATTTCAAGCTATTATAGCTTTGCTCCCGCTTTTTCCCCATTAGGTACGCAGTAGTTGCCATAAAACTACAGCTGTCCCGTAGGCCCCGATGCCCTAGTCAGTGCCTTCAGCCGCTAGTGGATGCCAAGGGAAAACTGCCTTAGCTGGGAAACTAGGGCTTAGCATGCGTTGGGTTCCTTCTTTTAGGTTCTCCAGCGATCCCAAGGCTTTAGGTTTGCAAATAAAATAGGTACCTATACACCTATATTCAAGTTTTACAATCTGCTAGCATTTATCCCTTCCAAATAGGTGATACATTTCATTCGGTTCTACACAAAGATTCGATTTCATACATTTTTCTACGTGGGCTAGGTATTACTAACTACCTACCACTCGTACCTATTTATTTTAATCAAATACTTCAGAGATCTAGTGTTTTGAATGGCCCTGTCCTAAACTCATTTCATTTAGCCTAATAAACGATATAAAGTGTGTTCCTACGGTTATTTAGCTTTTATCAAACATTCCAAGGACGCTTGGTGCCGGGTGTTATCGCTTACCGGGCGGTTGACATCATCGAGCGGGCCCAAGCGCAAGCCGGTTGTAACCGGTTCTAGAAGCTTCGCGTGGTTGTTTTGACCTACTGCTTTGCTTCTCATAGATCATCATTACAAATTTAAGTATTTTTTCACTTTTTACTTCTGCATTTTCATATTTTTGCACTAATTATTTATTTCAGCTAGACCACTTTAACTTAGTTTCATTTTCATTTATTCACCTACTACCTACAAAGGGACATGATCATGGATCTTAAATCATTGGAGAAGAACAGAAGTTCTTTCAAGGCTAAGCTCACTATATTCAAATCATATGCTCATCCACTTCTATTGTCCAAGGAGCTTAACAGCTTACAGATTTGCGAGCTATCTACTCGTCTAAACAAAATTCAAGAAATGTACACAGAATTTGATTCAGCTCAAACTGAAATAGAGAGTTTATCTGAAATTCCAGAAGACGAGTTCAAAGAGAGGGAGGCATTCGAAACAAGCTACTTTGGTGCAGTGGGAGCTGCACAAGAGCTGCTGAGCAGGAACCAGGCTATCTCTGCGGTGCACGACGACCAGGTGACAGGTTCTAGTAGTGTGTCTCCGCATTCAGGTATGCCAAATATTAAGCTTCCTATAATAAATCTACCTACTTTCTCTGGACGCTATCAGGACTGGCTAGAATATCATGATACATTCAAATCACTTATACATTCAAACACTACCATTCCAAAAATAAACAAGTTTCATTACTTGCGCGCTTCCCTCAAGGAAGGTGCATCACTAATCATACAATCACTAGATTTCTCTGCTGACAATTACGATGTTGCTTGGAGTCTATTATGCGATAGGTACAATAACAATAGACTTTTAGTAAATAATCATATCAATGCTTTGTTCAACATTGAACAAGTTCACAAAGAATCTTCAAGGTCATTACGAAACACTATTGACACAATCAATAAAAATCTTAGAGCACTAAAAACACTTGACTTACCTACAGAACACTGGGATACTCTCATAATCCACATGGTTTTGGGTAAGCTCGATCAAACGTCAATCCGCGAATGGGAAAAGCAACGTAACATTATAAAGGACCTTCCGTCACTAGAAGACTTTAATTTATTTCTAAAGAATCGAGCTGACCTACTAGAAACCATGGAGGGTGCATATAACATACCACGCAGACACAGTGACACCACACATGTACGACCAAAGGCATTCATCACAAACCAAGCAACTTCAAATCAAACACAACACACCAATTCATTTGCGTGCCCTGTATGTAAAGGTCATCACTCAATTTATTATTGTATTCAATTCAAAGCATTACCACTAGAAAAAAGAATAGAAAGGGTCAACCAATTGAACCTTTGTAAAAACTGTCTACGTCAGGGACACGATGAGCAGCGTTGCAGGTCAGGCCCTTGCAAGTATTGCTCACAGAAACACAATACTTTGTTACACATTAACAACAACAATACAAACACAACCAACGACACAGAGGCTAATGCAAGCACCTCAAGTGAGTGCGTAGTACTACCGACTTTACAAACACAACAGCAAGCTGAATCGCAACCAACACAAACTAACATATCACTATCCTCAATACATGAAGGTCAGGTACTACTATCCACTGCTATAATAAACATTTCAGACCACAACGGTCAACTACACAAAGTCAGAGCGCTCCTAGATAACGGTAGCACTTCAAGTTTCATTACAGAAAGTTTACAAAAACAATTACAAATACCAAGCTATTTTACATCAACTACAGTTCAAGGGTTGAACAATCAATCATCACAAATCACACAAAGGTGCGATATAACAATATCGTCACTCACAAACAATAGGTACGATGAAGACGTCAATTGTTTCATTGTACCTCAAATCACACAAATCATACCATCAACACGAATAAATTGCAAACTATTTACAATCCCTCCAGGTATCCACTTAGCTGATCCATCATTCCATGTGCCGTCAGAGGTGCAGGTTCTTTTAGGTGCAGACTTATTCTGGGAGGTACTCACACAAAATACTTTGTCACTAGGCAAAGGCAACCCAACCCTGGTTGAAACAAAACTAGGGTGGCTTGTTGCTGGTTCAGTACCAGTTTCACACACAAAACAGCAGACCTATAATAATACAGTCCATTGTCATTTCATTCAACATTTTGAGCTCGAAGAAAAACACAACTTCTTTGAATCACAATCAGTTTCCACTGCTCAACAAGTCCGCACTAAAGGTGAGAGCGAGTGTGAAGCAACTTTCACAAACACATCAGTTCGTCAATCAGACGACACACCCGTGGTCCATAATCCACCAAAGGAATTCCCTGCCAATTTGGGTAATTCTACAATTTCACAACAAACATTTCAAACACAAAATCAAACATTCAAACAACAATACAATAACAAATACAATAAACGCATGACCCTAGGTCATAAACCACAAAACACAAATAGGTACCATAAACCATACTTCTTATCTAATCGTACAAATTTACATAATCATAATATAATCCTACCTAATCATAGCATTCTACGGGAAGGTAACCTCACCACAAAGAGGTCCGTATGTGGTGCATCAGCAATTACAAGGTCAAATCAATATTCCTATCCTCACTTTTTTCGTGGGGAGGACCACATTTCCTACGTGAAACAGAAATGTTCAGTCTCACAAAACCTCATACCACACACAATGAATACTTATCGAAACCCTAAATCTAATAAGTATAAGTTTTATCAAGTTAATCACAAAGCTTGATTTCATATTAAATAAGGTACCTACCTACTATAGAAAGTTAGCTCATATACATATTTTATAACATTTTATACATATCTACAAGAATCCAAGCAACAAACCTACACCTGGGTACCTAAGGTCATAGTCAGTGGGTACCTAAGCACTACACAAACATTTTATAATCATATTTATAAAGTTATCTAGTACAATCCATTTAACAATTGCACAATTCCCTAATCTAAAACCATTTTATGAATCATCAGGTGTTCTCAAGTTCAAGGACGATCATAAAACTCCAACTTCAATAAAACACAAATCATTCAACCTCACACAGCACTTTACAAAGTACCTACCTGCCTATTGGTAGAATACTATCACAGATGATGACTAATGCGTGCTGAGCTTTAATGACCTACTAAACTATTTATTATTATGTCACAAGTTTAATACGTACAGCCAGTACTAATAGCAGATAAAAGGGAAAAGGTGGATAAAGGGAACTTATATTTGTGTAGGTATTTGTTTGCACATTACGAGCTACACTATACACAGAGCTTGTTACCAAGGAACGTCATTAAGTTTCTTATCAATGTCAATAAGTATTACTGCCCGCAGAGGTATGCCAGCAAATATTCTCCAATAATGGAACGAATGCTCGTAGGGACCTGTAACAAATAATTCATAAACAAACTTACAGTGATGTAATATCCTACTCATCTGAAAACGAAACTAACTTCAAGTTCAGTCCAGCATTACAATACGATATACTTACATTTCAATAATATAGCAAAGGCATCAGTCAAATCAACCATATTACACCTATAACTAGAACGAGTCTTAGATATGGCACACATTACAGTAAAATGAATACAGTTGCGAAACAATTTAAGCCATTCTTTACTCTAGTTCTCTCATCATTCTCTTACAGATCCTTCTGATCTAATCTCATTGTTTCCTGCGCATTTTTGATTGGACGTGCTCTCACAATGTTGCTTCTCCCCAGGTACATGAAGTCTTCACACTATACCTACTTACCTAGCAGAGTAGATGATACCTACATGAGAACCTAATCTCAGGGGGCTCATTCCTGGAACCGTTTACAAAGAGTACGTTTCAGAATTGCAGACGAGATACAAACAGCGCGCGCGAGGACAAGAGACAACCAACCCCAGGCGCCATGGTCCTGGTCGAAGACGACTGTCCACCACCCAATGGCTTCTCAGAAGGAGCACCAGCCTACCTCAGCTTCTACGGCGTCACCGAGCAGCGGACGTACGAACCACATCTAGAACCCTGAGAAGAGCTCTCAATTGGCTCTGGCTATATTTAACATTGGAACCGAACGTTCCAACGCCGGCAGTATGTTCACGCGCAACTCGCTCCCGTTCGGTCATTCACTCACGACTGGAAGAACGGGTCCATTCAGCCTTGCGACGGCGATCAAACCGCACGTCAATTATTATTCTACATAGAATTCAATACACATATTTTGTAAAACCTAAGCCTCATTACACTTACTTAAACCTCAAGAAGTCTTCCTCATTTCACCACCAACCTCGATACCTAACAGGTAGCAGTAAATAGGTTTAATGTTTTTTTTAATTCACAAACTTAGTGCACACGATGTTCTAAATTCAATTTACTTTATCCACTAGAGAATAAAAACGGCTTTTCCACTCAGATATTGAAGATTAAAAATACTCTTTCCGAGACGGTGGGATGAAAAAAATATTAAAGTACAGTCAGCTGCACTAAAATGTGTACTGGTACTAAGCCTTCTGCAATGTGCCAGAAAGACCAGAATGAACCAACTAAGCTTGGGACATCAGAAATACTAGTTTTACAGAAAATATCACCTGCGGTCTCATTCCAGCAGGTCCGCTTCACCATCTGTCGTTGGTTGGAGTCTGTGTAGAAATCTCCGTTATTGCTTATATTGGTGTTGAAGATACTGACAACTTCCTTGCCCAAATCCGTTCTGAAAACCATCAGAAAATGGTAGTAAACGTTAAAATAACAAACACTTTATAACCTACTTAAAAAAAGGAATGTTTTCAATTTGACTGTATTTCTTTTGGTATGTATGTTCCGCGATCATTCCGCCAATTATAAATCGATTTTGATGATTCTTCTTTTGTTTGGTAGATCATACTTTAGAGGTAGTCCCATATAAATTTTATCAAAAACGGTTCAGTAGTTTTGCAGTTAAATAAGAATAACTGGAAGAAACACGCCATCCACGTACACGACATTGCTTATTTTTGCTTTCCTGTGACTTTTCAGTGTTTACGATCAAAAGACATTCCAATGAACTGCCATCATCACCATCATCTGATGATGAAGAAGGTGATCAAATTGAAGTCGGTTTTCCTAGTTTTTAAACTTATTATTAACTTAACTAGCCGTCTCCCGCGGCGTTGCTCGCGTTAGAGTGTGACTTTTCAAAATTCCTTTCTTAGTGCGCCCCTACACTATATAAGGAACCTACCCTCCAAATTTCATACCTATAGGACTTGTAGTTTAGGCTGTGCGTTGATTGTCAGTCAGCTTCAAAAGAGTTTTATATATATTATTGATAATGATAATAATGTATTCCGAATGTTTTGCCAACTTAGTGCTCTCTTAGTTGCCTGATGCTGTATAACATATAACACATCTTGGAAGGTCAAAACACTTACCCAATAGGTACCGGACCTACAATCCATTCAAGTTCAATGAATTCTTCACCTCGGTATAGTCTTATTATCTGAAAAGAATTACCTATTATATTTTTAACCATCTTCAAAAAAAAAGAGCTTCTCAATTAGGTTATTCGGATTTGGAGTTGTGGGGTTATAACTCCGTCATTTATGAACCGGTTTGGAAATTTGTTATTTGATCTGAAAGGATATAGGTACTTCCATATTGATCGAATATTTATTTTATCAAAATCGGTTCGGTAACTTATTTCAGTCATCATCATCATCATCAACCTATATCGGTCCACTGCTGGACGTAGGTCTCTCCCAAGACGCGGCACTGAGCCCGGTCTTCGGCTCTTCTCATCCAGTGATTGCCAGCTACACGTCTCAGATCGTCACCCCACCTAGCCGGAGGGCGTCCTACACTACGCTTGCCTAAACGCTTATTTCAGTAGTAGCTTTTAAATAAAAATACCTAAAAAAAACGTCAGCATTTACCAATCACAGCTCGTTAATCTATACGAGGAACTTCTACACCGTTTATAAATTCGAGGGCAGTTAGTATACCAACCTGTGTGACCCAATCACTAAATCTTTGCCTTATCTCCTTGACAAGGGACCCTCGGACAGTGTTGTATTGGACCTTATCGGTTATCTAGAACAAGTAATATATATCCTGATTATTGGTCTGTAGCTCATAGAACAGACAGAGAGCCTAGTACGAGTTTTGGTGTGTAAATCTGGTGTAAAACGTCTGACGCCCAGCACACTAGTGTGCGCTGATTTGTATGGAGACACTGAGCGGATTCTTTGAGAAGCTTGGTCTACACCAAGCCCGTACTCGCATGTCGGGCTTCCTAAAGAATCCACTCAGTGTCTCCATACAAATCAGCGCACACTGGTGCGCTGGGTGTCAGATGTTTCACACACACACTATACACTGAAAACTCGTACTAGGCTCTCAGTTAGGGGCAAACTCACCGGTACAGGTTTTGGCTTATCAGGTCTGAAGCTGTAAGCGCCAGACTGCAGCGCTCGTTGTGACTGACTGTATGCGAAGAAGTTCTGCGTGACTTGTATCCTGATTCCGTCCACATGCTGGATGGACTCCAGTAGACCAGTCGTCTGGTCGACTGATACTTTTAAATACTGGAAACAAATAGTTTAATTATGGAAACTGTTATGTATGTGTGCGTGGCTACGTCCAGCACCTCGTTTACCTATCCTGCTAATATTATAAACGCGAAAGTTTGTAAGTATATGGATGGACTAGCCGTCGCCCGCGGCGTTGCTCGCGTTCTACCCTTTAGAGTGTGACGTTTCAAAATTCCTTTCTTAGTGCACCCCTACACTATACAGGGTGTTACCAGACCACTTCCGAAAACGAAAGGGGGAGCTACAGCACACCAAACCCCAACCAAAAAAAAATCAGTTATCCTGAAAAATAATTATAGCCGGAGAAAACAATGTTTAAAGATTTGTATTTATTTCGCCAGCCCGCAATGTACGCATTCACGTAGGTAAGGTCGAGGCGTAGTACTATTATTTATTCTGTGTCGTAAGTGCCTACTAACGTAGGTAGGTACTAACGTAGGTCGCTCGCACGTCGCGTACTTGAATGACCCGCGATGAACTCTCAGCTGTTCATGCTGTAGTAGACGTAATCTGCGTGCTGCGTGTACATTGCTGCTTTATTTATTTTATTTGTTTTTTTGCTTTTTTAAATGAGATAATTAGGTAGATATGTCTTATTATGTTGTACTGTGTGTATGTAACTAGAAAAAAAATGAAAAAGAGATAGTCAAGTCAATTTTTTTTTTCGCGATTTTTTTCGCTTAATGTTTTCAGTATCATGGTCTGATTGGAACCTCCAAGTTTTCGGAAGTGGTCTGGTAACACCCTGTATAAAGATAGTACCCTCGAAATTTCATACCTCTAGGACTTATAGTTTAGGCTGTGCGTTGATTCTAAGTCAGCTTCAAAAGAGTTTTGTATATATTGATGATGGATGGATGTTTGTTACTTTTCCACGCAAAAACTACTGATCCGATTTGGATGAAACTTATATAATGTCCGTGACCGTGTGTAGCAAGTGGGATGGATAGTGCTTACCTCGTTGGCTATGAAAGGTACCAGCTCATGCTCGGCGTCTTCTTTTTCCGTTTTGGATTTCCTTGCGTAGTCATTCTCTTCCTAAAAGTTTAGTAGTAAAACAAAAACAATTCGCTATGAGTAAACCATACCTACTCTTTACTAGGTTTAAAGGCAGATAGATTTGTTTTGACAAATGTATGCAAAACCGACTGAATCTTCGGACGTGTGACCCGAGGGCTAGTGATTATCTGGGCCAGCGTATCAGCATGCTTATAATGCAGCCAGTGTCTTGTACACGCTTCCGATTGCTACTGATTTGGACCAGTTGAGCTATCTATAAATCGTTTGCAACGGTTTGTAGATAGCTCATCTGTTTCATGTGTATTTTGTAAATATTGTAAATACTGTAATTTTCTTGTACTTCATTGTAATTTTCTTTGTGAATATGAATCCTTACTAAGTATCAAGCAAGCTCGTACGAGTTAGTGGCCAACTTTGGCGACGGAGTTTTTAGGCCGCCTTAAGGCCTTCATCATGGCTTAACAACTAGAGCTAGGACAGTTTAACGTGCACGAAGCACGGAAACGCTCAGATGTAAATGCCACCAACGGTCACCCAAATAGTGATCGGGCAGAACGTCGGTAACTTAGATAATTGGTGAAGATTGACTAAGCAAGCAAGCCACGAGCGTTCCTAACTAAGTAAGGTACATTATTACAGGCATATATCTCACCAGCTGATCTCTAATAGGCGATATGTAGTATGCTGTGTATCCCATAGCTGGAATGTTCTCAGCCTCGAACCACAGTTCTTGGATGGCATTGGAGGATCTCCCTGGAAGGTTGATAACAGCAGCGGGCAGTGGAACCAGCTGGTATTCCACTTCCTCATCTGTAAATGAGAGCTTCTTCAAAAAAGTCTTTGGTGTTTGAATTGAACCTTTTTAGAGGTTATTTTAGTGCCGGTTTCTTGCAGCCAAAGCCTGGAGAACTGGCACTAGTATACTCGGAGGAATAAAGTACAAAATAATTAACAATTCTGGAACCAACATTTTGAGCGCAAAAGAAAAATCTGCTGTGCCATTTTTTGACCTCAGAATCCTAAATTATAAACGCGAAAGTTTGTAAGGATGTATGAATTTTTGTTACTAATGCACGCAAAAACTGCCGATTCGAATTGGATGCAACTTGGAATATATATTGTCCGTGACCTGTATTAATACATAGGCTACTTTTTATCCCGGAAAATCAACAGGATCCAAAGGAACTTGAACGAAATAGCGGGCGGAAGCCATAGTAATAAAAAAAGGATATTGGAGAATGTATAATTCTGTACCATTGAAGTCTCTAATAGAGTAGTGGAGTGCTATAGCTGGCAGACGCACGTAGTGGTAGGTCTTAACGCTGAGAGGGTTATACACCAGCACCAGTAAGGACTCTTGCGTTTCTGTAAACTGAATGACAATGGGTTTGATTTGACTGATTCATTCTTCTAGGGTTTAGGTAGGGTTTTTAAGGCGTGATCCACGAACAAACAAACAGAGAAACAGATGAACAGACAAACTTGATTTTCATAATTAGAATCGTTTATTTAGTAGATCTGCATATTTAGTTTATCCATATCATTAATTTAAGTTCTTGGCTTTTTACAGTTTTATAATAGTACTAGCCGTCACCCGAGGCGTTGCACGCGTTCTACCTTTTAGAGTGTGACGTTTCAAAATTCCTTTCTTAGTGCACTCATACACTATATAAGGATACTACCCTCCAAATTTCATACCTCTAGGACTTATAGTTTAGGCTGTGCGTTGATTCTCTGTCAGCTTCAAAAGAGTTTTATATTGATGATTGATGATTGATGATTGAGGATTGATGATTGATGATTGATGATTGATGATTGATGATTGATGATTGATGATTGATGATTGATGATTGATGATTGATGATTGATTATTGATGATTGATGATTGATGATTGATGATTGATGATTGATGATTGATGATTGATGATTGATGATTGATGATTGATGATAGAAGATTGGTAGATAGATAGATAAATGGAATTGAATTGCGTTTAAAAGGTACTTACTCTACATTGGCTCATGTTGAGCTGATGGCACACAATGAACTGCTGGCTGTTCTTTGATCTCCTGCTGGCTCCCCAAGTTGGTGTCAAATAACTGGAAGAAAGAGTTTCATCATACCCTACTTTCAAATTCATCAAACACTAGGTTGCTATCGCTAGTTTACCTTAGCAAATGTGATACTTTCTTAGTGCAGAAATCGATGGCTTCGCTCAGAGTTCTGATGAAGTCGTTGGTGACATGCTGTTGGCTCGTCCCTGAAAAGTGTTCCATAATTTTATTAATAATTCATATTATCTATTTCAGATTATGCTTTCACTAGCCGTCGCCCGCGGCGTTGCTCGCGTTCTACCCTTTAGAGTGTGACGTTTCAAAAGTCCTTTCTTAGTGCACCCCTACACTATATAAGGATACTACCCTCCAAATTTCATAGCTCTAGGACTTATAGTTTAGGCTGTGCGTTGATTCTCTGTCAGCTTCAAAAGAGTTTTATATACAGGGTGTTACCAGACCACTTCCGAAAACTTGGAGGTTCCAATCAAACCATGATACTGAAAACATTAAGCGAAAAAAATCGCGAAAAAAAAATTGACTTGACTATCTCTTTTTAATTTTTTTTCTAGTTACATACACACATTACAACATAATAAGACATATCTACCTAATTATCTCATTTAAAAAAGCAAAAAAAACAAATAAAATAAATAAAGCAGCAATGTACACGCAGCACGCAGATTACGTCTACTACAGCATGAACAGCTGAGAGTTCATCGCGGGTCATTCAAGTACGCGACGTGCGAGCGACCTACGTTAGTACCTACCTACGTTAGTAGGCACTTACGACACAGAATAAATAATAGTACTACGCCTCGACCTTGCCTACGTGAATGCGTACATTGCGGGCTGGCGAAATAAATACAAATCTTTAAACATTGTTTTCTCCGGCTATAATTATTTTTCAGGATAACTGATTTTTTTTTGGTTGGGTTTTGGTGTGCTGTAGCTCCCCCTTTCGTTTTCGGAAGTGGTCTGGTAACACCCTGTATATTGATGATGATTTCACCCCCAACACGCTACGCTCCATGGCTCTTTGGCAAACCTTGATTTTGGACTTTTATTACCGCTACTAGCCAGAAAAATAAGCACATTTGCACCTGTAACGTACGTACTTACTTATAGTGTATTTGGTAAATACAATTCACTCTTATATACTTAGTGGTCTTATAATAGCAATTTAAAATCTATGTGAGGTTAAAATCACTTCGAAAAGCCTGGGGGCAATCATTATCTCATGAAAACCGGCCAGGTTTAGGCCTGGCAATTAAATCATAGGTATTCTGTGACTAAATAGTGGCATTAGCGCGTTTCGGCGCGTTTTTTGCCATCCAAAGCTTCTTGTTTTCGTATATCTGTAGCCACGTCACTTAATTGACATTATGCTGGGCAGCGAAAGCAGTTCAGAGCTTACGATACGGGGCCTCTGGTCTAGTAAATAGTTCAGCTTGACATCACCCGCAAACTTGCTTGGCGCGTGTCGTACCAGTAACAGCGTCGTGATGCAGTACTAAGCCAACAGCATGCCTCAAGAGATGCAGCTCGTATGAATCTCCACTTTGTGACACAACTGTGATCTGTTTTACGACCTGCAATGATATAAATGATATCTAGGTTCACTTGAGAATAACGGGGTCACCAATGAGGATAATGCTTTGGACGAACGTAGACGAAGCGCTTGTGGCTAGCTTGCTTAGTCAATCTTCACCGATTATCTAAGATAACCGACGTTCTGCGCGGTCGCTATTTGGATGGGTGTCCGTTACATATACATCTGAGTGCTTCCGTGCTTCGGAGGGCATGTTAAACAGCAGTCGTTAAGCAGGCGTTAGAGAAAGATGGAAGGTGATAAAGCATAAAAGATGGCTCCTCTAACTATAACAATGCAGTTCCTCACTGAACACGTCCTCTGAGGTCGTGCCCTGTGAAACATCACCCTGGCGTAGCCTAGGATTTGGCAATTTGCGACAGTGCCATCTGTTGGGATTCGGGCGCACTTTCAAATTAGTTCTCTTGTAGCGTGCTAGATGGAGCTACGGAGTACATGGCACCACGAAGTATAGAGCAAGTTGTTGGTGAAGTGAAACCACAAACCTGAAGAAAAACATGGGCTTTCCTAACGAAGTATTTGAAGCTGGGTCGCGAGGTATAGAAGCCGGTCCAATAGGTAGTCGCATCACTGCCGTATGGAAGTTGATCTCCCTGAAAATAAACATTTGTAGGTATGTATGGATGTTTGTTACTCTTTCACGCAAAAACTACTGATCCGATTTGGATGAATCTTGGAATATATATTGTCCGTGACCTGGATTAAGACATAATTAAGCTACTTTTTATCCCGGAAAATCTACGGGATCCAACGGGACGCGAACTAAGTCACAGGCGGAAGCCAGTCTACCATATTTAGGTTAAAAAATATATGACAAATAGCTAAATTAAGTAAGCTAGGTACCTTTTCTGTGTAGATAGCTTTATCCCTCCTCCCATATAAATAGATAGCCTTCAGGTAACAAGATGGAGTCGAGTAGAAGATGTTGATATCTGACATGTTGGCTGGATGGGTATTTACGTGACTGGAATAAAATAAAACATATTTTAGAACCGTCCAAACTTATGTACTTAACAGCGCCATCTAGTGGAGACCTAAGGCAACTTTATGCAATCCGTTTAGTTAACGCAATTCTTAGTAGGTACCTGCTACCTACTCATATTTGGTGCAACTTCTCTATTTAATTGATATATTATGTCGTTATATAGTAAAAATACAACGCCATCTATTGCTGACCTGAAGCAACTCTCAGTCTTACTTGATAAGCTTGTCCATGTTCATGAACCAGGTGGCAGCACTTTGGTAAGTAAAGTCCCCTCCCATAGTGACTAATATGTTATCGTGGTCGTAATATTTCGCTTGACGCTCTATTTGAGCTATGAAGTCGTTTACCTGAAACCAAAATCAGTATACCATTATATAGATATTAGATTATATTATTATATTATATTATACAAGATTATATAGATATATAATTATATATCTATATAATATATATATATAATCTATATACATTATATAGATATAGTTATTAGGTAATCGAAGTTTTTTTAGCTTGGGCGCTAATAGCAATCGAATATACATTTTGACGCTTTGCAAGTAAGATAGGTAACACAGCACAGCATGACCATATTATTTTTCCTCCGAAGAGACGACAATTACCTACCAGAGTAAAGATTACCTACCTCCCTTCCTAACTAAGTAATATCTTCGCCTTTTTCTCTCTTACTCTACCAGAGATTTGCAAAGTCAAAGTCAAAAAGCTTTTATTGTTTATCATTCTTCCAAATTTTATTCAATAAAATCTCACTGATCACTTTGAATCGTCATTACGTTTTGTATGATTAGGTATGATTAAATTTTTTTATTGAATGGGTTGGAGCTAGTTCGTCCCAGGCTTGTTTGTCTTCTATATAATCAGATAAGCTGTGGAAGGCGGATAAACGGTGTGCAAGGAAAAAAACCACCATAGTGAGTACCACCAGTAATTTTACGTGTTGATACCTACTCTACCTACCTATTGTGACGAAGCGTGGACTTTGGGGGAACACACATTCTCTTAATTCTAGTTTTAGTATTGTAATTGTTTCGTTTGTTGCTCTAGCATTAGTTTTATTCAATCTTTAGCTGTTATCATTATTATTGCTCATCTGTTATCTCCTCTACATGTTACTGTGCTATTTCTACTACTCTTTACCTCTTCTTTGTAGTGTATTCTTTTTGTATTCTACCTTATTTGTCACAAATAAAATGTCTTTTATTCTTAATCTTATTGGTCAATTTTTGCCCATCTTTGGTAGAAAAGCATTATAACAATGACGCAAGAAAAACACTCGCTTCGCTCTTACCCGTTTATCAGCGTTATACAACTTGGTGTCTGGATCGTCGACCAGTGGCTCATCGCTGCAGAGGAAGTCGAAGCAGAAGCCATCCGGGGCGTTGTAGAGGTTGAAGAGCGTGTGGGTCATAATGTCGGACATTTTACCTGGGAATTGTATTCAAGAGATGATGTGAACAAGTTGAAGATGTGTGAAAAATGTATTATGAATGAGGCATGAGTGAGACATGGGTTAAGTAGGTACCTACATTTAAAAGAAAAAAAAGAAATAACGAAGGAAGACTGAAATAATTACAAAATAAAGAGTGTGAAGGAAACGAGAGAGCTATAGTAGAGGCTTGCTAGTGATTAATTAGTCGTTAAGCCGTGACGGAGGCCTTAAGGCGGCCTAAACACTCCGTCAAAAGAGTTGGCCACTAACTCATACGAGCTTGCTTGCTTATTTTCTAGATGATCAACAGCCGTAATCTGATGTGCCAATTGGAGGTCCTTACGTTAGATGCAAGTAGAGGAAGACCGAAGAAGAAGTGGTTGGATTGTGTGAAAGAGGATATGAATGTGAGAGGAGTAGATTCAGAGTTGACGAATGATCCTATCATTCGTCGTGAGTGGAAGAAGAAAACATGTTGTGCCGACCCCACCTAGCGTAGGATAAGGGCAAGGGATTGATGATGACGTTAGTCCTCACTAGGTATTTACCAAGAACGTCGCTTCCTCTCCACATAAACTCCATCCTATCTTCTTCCATCATTGCTTCTCTTTCTCTATGATCCACTCGTCCTGTAGGAAGATAGCTACTAAGTTTCACATGATTTTCTTTCCTACCTCTATTCGCTTGCCACTTTTTTGACTCATCTATTATTTTTTTATAAGTTTAGATGGCTAGTCAATAATTATTTAAAACTTACCGGTATTTAAAAAAAAAGCAACATTTCGTTCTACAAATCCTTCACTATATTGACTGCTCTGCCCATCATCATATATTAAGTAAACTATCTGAAGAATCGTCAAGTCAAACTGCCAAGAAATGAATTAAATGTTTCAAACTGCAAATGTCTACGATGCCTTCAAAATTGGGTTTCAGAGGTGATGAATATCATTATATCGAACATAGGAACAGCTGCACCGATGTATTTTATTTCTGGACCTGAAAGGGCAGACAGACAAACACGCAACCAGTCATATGCCCCCAAACTTCATTATGTGGGTCCTTTACCTAGGAATAATCCATCAAAGCCCATCTGCGCAAGCAAAGATGCCTGCTCTCTGGTATGTCCGTACGTGTCTATCTGCCATGCTGCTTTCGGCTTCCCACACGGCCCGAGCGTATCGTTGAGTTTCCTGAAAGAATTCATAGACGGCGCTATATTATACGTTAAGTTCCCTGAGACAAATCATAGATGGCGTCATATTATATAAGTTTCCTGAAAGAAATCATAGATGGCGTTATATTACATAAGTTTTCTAAAACAAATCATAGATGGCGTTGTATTATAATCGGACTTAAAAATAACGGTTTTCCTTGCAGCGCCACCTAGCATGCTACAAAAATAACTGTTCAAAACTACGTCCGATAGATGGCACTGCCGTTAATCGACACAGAAATTTCTAGAGCGAAATTATCACGGAGCTTGATTGAACATTAGACGAGTCAATCTTCACTAAGTTCATCTTCACTAATCTAAGTTCAGCGACGTTCTGTGCGGTCACTATTTGGATGGGTGACCGTTTGTGGCAATTACATCTGAGCGCTTGCGTGCTTCGGAGGGCACGTTTAACTGTCTGTCCCGGCTCTAGCAGCGTAACGACACGACGGGCGGCCCAAAAACTCCGTCATCAGAGATGGCCACTAACTCATACGAGCTTGCTTGCTAACGCATTTACAAGGGCACTTTACCTGAGGCCCCAAGTCCACATATCCAGTACTTGAAGGTACCCGACGGTAGCAGAGTCTGCGTGGGTCCAACCACCGCCAGCGAATTCAGCTCTTCCTTCTTGAACCAGTGTTCTGTCAAATCAAACTTCAACTGTCAAAAAACCGGTGATTATCTGGTTGAGCGTATCTGCATTGCTATTCAGCGCGGCAATGCAGCGAGTGTCTTGTACACGCTTCCGATTGCTACCGATTTGGACCAGTTGAGCTATCTATAAATCGTTTGCAACGGTTTGTAGACAGCTCAACTGTTTCATGTGTATTTTCTAAATATTGTGGATATTGTAAATACTGTATCAGTTGTAATTTTCTTTGTGAATAAACTATTTTACTGCTAACTTTTCGGACCAACAGAGGGCCTAGTACGAGTTTTGGTGTGTAAATCTGGTGTGAAACGTCTGACGCCCAGCACACCACTGAGCGCTGATTTGTATGGAGACACTGAGCGGATTTTTTGAGAAGCTTGGTCTACACCAAGCCCGTACTCGCATGTCGAGCTTCTAAAATAATCCGCTCAGTGTCTCCATACAAATCAGCGCCCACTGGTGTGCTGGGCGTCAGACGTTTCACACCCACACTATACACTAAAAACTCGTACTAGGCCCTCTGTTTTCTCCGTCATAGCAGACACGTACCTGAACGTGGCTCTTGTATTGGGACGCTGTTCCTTCCACCACCGCCAGAAGTACGCAGTCTCTGAGAACGTGAATCTGAAGACAAGGAGTTATTATCAAGGAGAAACCGATTTCAATTCGATGACAGACTCGTGGTCACACCGGTTTGCTACACCAGTGTGACTACGAGTAATTTCTTTTACTCGTGGTCACACTGTGCGGTGTGATCAACAGTAATTATTTAAACGTACGAATCGTGGTTACACTGCTAGTGTGGGGTAATATAAATACGCTGAACAGAGGGCCTAGTACGAGTTTTCAGTGTATAGTGTGGGTGTGAAACGTCTGACGCCCAGCACACCAGTGGGCGCTGATTTGTATGGAGACACTGAGCGGATTCTTTGAGAAGCTCGACATGCGAGTACGAGCTTGCTGTAGACCAAGCTTCTCAAAGAATCCGCTCCGTGTCTCCATACAAATCAGCGCACACTGGTGTGCTGGGCGTCAGACGTTTCACACCAGATTTACACACCAAAACTCGTACTAGGCCCTCTGATATAATTCCAGCTTCATCATGATAATGTTAGTTTGTTAGTAGACGAGCTGGTGTGGATGTTTTGAGGAGTAGGGAGACTTACTTTCTTCGTTTGTCATGCAGCAGCTCAGACAGCACGGAGTGGAAGATGAGCTGTACATTAGCTGTGCTCACTGAAGCTCGTGCTGTGGAAAAATATGTGTCAATGGTCAAATCACCATTTATTTAGGTAAGTATACTTTAGTAGGTACTATCTATTTTAAGTTTTTTAATTCTTAGTAGGTATATTTTGCAAATTTTATCAAAAGTAGATTATCAACTAGGGTCGCCAAATAACCTGAACAATTTTTTTTGAAGAGAAACTTCTAATGCGACTTCCAACTAACAAGGTTGCGTTAAACATGTAACGTTACCATGGAGGGGGTATGAAAGCGGGGGAATAGAAAGAGACAGAGGGAGAGTAAACGCGTGGCACTCAAAGTTTCACTTCTTCGGCGCGCAGGGACTCCACGCAATTTTTTTTTTTTAGTTATTTCATATTCATTTTATTATTTTACTTACTGCCATAATAATATTCGTCGAACGTCTTCACCCAGCCAGCGTCCATGTGTGAATGAGCTATGAGGTGTACATTTAACGCACCGTCTCTGGTTAAAGGGCATTGCTAGCAAGAAAAAATAGTTTTAATCTTTTTTATTTTAAATGTCAAAGAAATAGGCGCAATAATCAAGCACGATATTTTATTAAAATTAATTTATTTATTTAAATAAATATCTAGGTACTCCTGTTAGTAGGTAGATAAGTAATGGTTATTTCGCTGAAATACATAGAACATAATATTATGTAGGTTACTTACTTAAAATTAATCTTTAAATTTAAATATTCTACTATAAAAAGTATTTTAAATAAAAATACCTAAATAAATACTCAATAAAATAAAGCAAGCAAGGTCGTATGAGTTAGTGGCCAACTCTGGTGACGGAGTTTTTAGGCCGCCTTAAGGCCTCCGCCATGGCTTAACGACTAAAAATTAATTTGTAAGTATTACCTTGTATCCACATTCAATTCTAGTTTTCGCACACAAATAAGGGAAAAATTGAAAATAGAAAAATATTATAGTCCAAATTATTTTTTCCATTTTTATCAACTATCACTAAAACTTTATTGTATTTTTCATTGTTAAATTAACTTTTTATTACTTATTCCAGTTTAATTTAATTTTTTTCTTAAAATGATCTACCTATAATACTTTTTCATTAAAAACTTTTTACGGTAAGCAATTTATGAAAATTAATGAGAGCGACTATTCGATTGAAAACTCAGTTAGTTAACTAACTTCTGAAGTATACTCTCTATTGCATTTCGAAAGGTAAACTTTTGAACTAAAGGTGAGTTTATACTGTTCAATCCATACTAATTAAATGCGAAAGTAACTCTGTCTGTCTTTCTGTATCGCTTTCACGCCAAAACTACTGAACCGATTTGAATGAAATTTGGTACACAGATAGTCTAGAGCCTGAGAAAGGACACAGGCTACTTTTTAATGCGAAAAAAGGGTTGTAAGGGGTTGAAAAGAGGGGGTGAAAGTTCCTTAACATTTTTCATGAAACCTTTTTTAATGTCACATTTGAGATAACTGTCAGTTGTTTGACAGTAAGAGTTTGAATGACAGGACAACGTCTGCCGGGTCAGCTAGTCTGTTATATCTTTGAGTCATCATTCCATTACGAAAAATTCATATTCAAAATTGTCTATTGCATTTAAGTTGCTTTATAGATGTTGTACAATAGGTCAGACTGGCGAAACTCTCGAACTAGACTCGTGCTTTCGAAAAACGAACAATGTATGAAACGGGGGTTCAAAATTTGTTTGAGCATTCGCATTGAGCACTGACCCTAAGCTTCTCATAACAGCTTAGTTCGTGTTACTGGTCTTCCAACAACGCGGTCGCATTCACGTAAACATTCAACAACTCTCCACCTTTACCTAAAAGCATAACAATACTGACCCACACAACACATCAATAATATGAAACTCTTTTGAAGCTGACAGAGAATCAACGCACAGCCTAAACTATAAGTCCTAGAGGTATGACATTTGGAGGGTAGTATCCTTATATAGTGTAGAGGTGCACTAAGAAAAGAATTTTGAAAAGTCGCACCCTAAAGGGTCTAGAACGCGAGCAACGCCGCGGGCGACGGCTAGTCAATATATATGAAACTCTTTTGAAGCTGACTTAGAATAAATGCACAGCCTAAACTATAAGTCCTAGAGGTATGACATTTGGAGGGTAGTATCCTTATATAGTGTAGAGGCGCACTATGAAAGGAATTTTGAAACGTCACACTCTAAAGGGTAGAACGCGAGCAACGTCGCGGGCGACGGCTAGTAGAACATAAGTAGCTTAGCAATTCGTGACAGTGTGTACCTACTTTTGTAAAATAATTTTTTTTTTTTTGGGCATTTGACACAACGCTCCCTAGTCTCAAACTAAGCAAAGCTTGCTCTACAGGAACTAGATTGCTGATATAATACTTAAATACTTTTATTTGTAAATGCACACCCAGAAATAGAAGAAAATATCTATGTTTGCGACGCACAAATGTTTGTTCTCGGTGGGGATCGAACCTACGACCCCACAGCACTCGGAAGGTAGAGCTAATACCGACTTAACAGTGACATGCAAATTGGACCAAAAGAAAAAAGTTGCTAGTTTTCAAGAGTTGTAAAACATTATAAAAACTTTATTGTAGGATTGTATTATCATTACTAGCCGTCGCCCGCGGCGTTGCTCGCGTTCTAGACCTTTTAGAGTGTGACTTTTCCAAATTCCTTTCTTAGTGCACCCCTACACTATATAAGGATACTACCCTCCAAATTTCATACCTCTAGGACTTATTTTAGGCTGTGCGTTGATTGTCAGTCAGCTTCAAAAGAGTTTTATATTATTGATGATGATGATTAATAATACAAATTTGTTAAAAATAAGATTTATCTACTTCGTATTCACGAAACCTACCTAAGTTTACATGACAACTAAATTGAATTTAAAAATTGTAATCCTTAAATAAATTAAATTTTAATAATTTATAATGGTTAAATGAAGTTGCATAGAATAACTAAAAGTAGCTTAACAACTTGGGTGCGTATTATTGCAACTAAACAATTATAATTTTATTTAGATGACCCGGAATTTTTGTTAGTATATATAATTTGTTGGCCATTTTGTCACGAATATCAATTACATAGTGATTTACAAAAATAAATGAATCATTTTATTGACTTCAATAAAAATCAGGAACCGGATATAAGCGTTCAATTTTTTATATCCGGTGAAGCAAGGCTGTTTTAAGTATTAGCTATTTCTTGCAAATAAATTCACTTCCGAATTTGTTATACTGTTTCAACTTCAACTTCTTGGTTTGTGGCTTTTGTGGCTAGTTGTCACAATTCTGCCAGTGTCGAGTTCGCTAATGCTAGTGTCTTAAACAAGAGGGGAGTGCGGATAAGAATATGGTCAGTGTACAGAGGGAGGTACAACCAAAAATTTTGACAATTGTTTAATGATGCTTTAAGACTAGGTACCTACTATGTTAGAATGCGGGTTTGAGTCTCGGAGCATTCACTGTAGGTATCTATAATATTTTCATGATCAGAAAATTCAGAAACATAATAATCTTTGGGGGAGACCTTTGCTCAGCAGTGGGACACACTAGGTTAAATAAAAAAATAAAAAATCTTATCAAAAAAATCGAGCACTACTAACCGATTTCAAAAAGGAAGGGGGTATTCAATTCGACTATGTTTCTTTTTGTATATTATTATGTTACGCCATGATTCGGCCAATTAAACGATTTCAATGGTTATACAACTAATAGGTACAGTATTAATAGTTACAGGTGGAGTAAGGCGCTAACTGAATGGCGTCCAAGAACCGGTCACAGAAACGTCGGTCGACCAGCAGCGAGATGGGCAGACGATGTTGCGAACATCGCGGGCAGGACGTGGATGAGATCGGCACAGGACCGTGAGGAGTGGCACAAACAAAGGGAGGCCTATACTCAGCAGTGCAGGGTGAAGTCGGGCTGTGGATGATGATGATGATGAGGTACAGTATTTACAATATTAACTAAATACACATGAAACAGTGTAGCTATCTACAAACCGTTGCAAACGATTAATTCAATAGGATAATGTACCATTTTCATCATCATCATCTGATGATGGAACCGAAACGTAGAAAAATGAAGTAGGTTATTCAATTTTTTAACCTTATAAATTTTTATCCCGAAGGAAAGGAAGGAAATTACAGGAAGAAGGGGGACGCGGACAAAATAGCGGGCGGAAGCTAGTGTTAAATGTTGTAGTGTGTTCTTTGTGAGATGTGACACACTACACGTATCTACATAGGTATTATATGATCTGTGCTAGTAGGTAGGTATTTGTAGGTGTGTGGGTGTCCCTTATGTCAATGTGGGTATAACTTCAATTTGTAGATTTTGTAGCATTTATATTTGCAATGACCTCACATTCTACAAGGCAAGTTTGTCGGTTTCCGAAATAAGGTGTTCAATGGACAGATAGGTACAGTCAACACAAGTTATTTAACGAATAAGCGCAGTTTTTAATAATAAATTCAATTGTTATTATAACTTCTCCTCTATCTTCTTTCTAAATTATATGAAACTCTTTTGAAGTTGACAGAGAATCAACGCACAGCCCAAACTATAAGTCCTAGAGGTATGACATTTGGAGGGTAGTATCCTTATATAGTGTAGAGATGCACTAAGAAAGGAATTTTGAAAAATCACACTCTAAAGGGTCTAGAACGCGAGCAACGCCGCGGGCGACGGCTAGTAGACAATAAACATGTCACACAACGCCCTCTAGTCCCAAACTAAGCAAGTCTTTTACTATGGGAACTAAATTGCTGATAGAATACCTACATAAACTTTTTCATTTTGTAAATACATACTTATAAAACATAGGAAGCAAGCTCGTATGAGTTACCCCCTCTGTTGACGTAGTTTTTAGGCCGCTTTAAGGCCTCCGTCATGCGTCAACGACTGCTAGAGCCGGGACCGACAGTTTAACGTGCCTTCCGAAGCAAGGAAGCGCTCAGATGTTTATAGTAGTAGTAGAGCTCTTTTCAACTTCAACTTCTTGGTTTGTGGCTTTTGTGGCTAGTTGTCACAAGTAGAGCTCTTTGTGAGAGCTCGTCCGGGTTCAGTACTAGCACCGTACCTATTTCTGCCGCCAAGCAGCGATGCTCGCATTGCTGTGTTCCGGTTTGAAGGGTAAGGGCGCCGGTGTAATTACAGGCACATGAGACTTCAACATCTTTACGTCTCAGAGTGATGGACGCAGTGCATTGCCTTACAGGGCACGTCCTCATTGGACTTGCTCTGTGAGGTAATGCATTGTTATAGGCAGAAGTTACCATTAAACATCATGTGAGCTATCAGTTGTTCCATTACATTTATGAAAAAAATAATTTTAAAAAAATGAAAATAATTATAGGTATCTACAGTGTGTAAGACCTATAGTACCAGCATGTCGCCAAGGTGATGTGAACGTTGTATAAACAAGAGTATGAATGAAAAGTGACAAGTAGACTCGAAGTTATTTTGCATGCTTTTATCTCCAAGGACATCTGGCCCGTATGCTGTTTTACTTTCGTGTAGAAGTATTCTATCAGCAATCTAGTTCCCATAGTAGGTACAATATATTTTTGTTGTACAATATGGGTAACCGTTTGACCACAATCTCACCTGTGGACGACGATGTACGAGTAACACGCTTACCTAGAGGATACCTATTCAATCTACTCTTAAAAACTTCCAAATTATAGTCATTCTGGAACTCAGACATATTTTATATTTCACTAGCCGTAGTCCGCGGCGTTGCTCGCGTTCTACCCTTTAGAGTGTGACTTTTCAAAATTCCTTTCTTAGTGCACCCCTACACTATATAAGGATACTACCCTCCAAATTTCATACCTCTAGGACTTATGGTTTAGGCTGTGCGTTGATTCTCTGTCAGCTTCAAAAGAGTTTTATGTATGTATAAATATAAATATAAATATGTATGTATATGTATATATTAGTATAATTATATTAATATTGAATATTGATGATGATTGATGATGAGGATGAATATGTCTAAGTAAACAAACTGACGTGTAACTAAGTAAGAAATAAATATGAATTATTATTATTATAATCGTGTGAAATCAGTCACGTGACTTCCGTATTTAATTCGATTATAGGTACATTTGTCTTATTCATTCATTTATAAATTTAATTATTATTGTTTTTACTGAATTAAATTCCGGCGGCATATTTCATTAATACTTATGTAAATTTACTACAAATTCATTCACTTGTGTGAATACTTGTTTATATTTTGTCTCTTGTTTTACAAGTTTTTTATGTAAATAAGGTAATTATATATCCTTTTTTTGGTAATGCTCTGACTCAGTGGTAGGTTATTTGAAAGTTCTGTGCGGAAGTTGGAACGATGAAATAAATAAAGTTGAAAACTGAAACACTGGTGGGGTACCGAAGATACTTTAACTAAAAATTGGTGCAAAATATCTTCATTTTGACAGGACGAGTAGACAAATCTTGTTTATCATTCTTCCAAGAGGCAAATATCAATGAGCAATAGCCCCGCTTGCCGGCGACGTGGCTATAGATATCTTCTTCTTCTTCTCTTCATTAATGGCCTCTGTCCGTCATTTCGACAGACAATTTTGCCAATGTCAAGTGATATAATTTTAATATATAAGTCAAGTCATGTCCTTTGTCAAGTCGGCTGTCGTTTGTTTTGAAAAGAAAATGGTGGATTTTCTCTGCAAAACCTAACACGAATTTTCACATTCAGAGAAACCACTTTACACACATTTATTCCAATGGCTCACACTTTATGTTACGACCTAAGTATTATTGGTTAAAATTCCACCAAAATTAAACAACAATACTCACAATAACACAAGAAAAGATATCCGAAAACAAGAAGCTTTTGGCGGCTAAAAACGCATTGAAACGCGCTAATGTCACTATTTAGTCACGGAATACCTATGATTTTGTATGAAAACAGTTAAGAAAACCTGCCAGGTTAACCTGGCAGGTTTTTATGAGTTAACAATTGCCCTCTAGTGTAATAATCATGTAAAATAGGATGTGAATTATTCGTAAAACAGCTAATTACAATATGTAAAATGTAACGTTACATTACAAAAAAGCAAAGATATCCGGTCGGTCCTAATTTTGAAGGTTATGCCCGCAAAAATGCGAGGTTGTATAGGCCTGAGGGCTATTTAACATGTAGGTGTAGATTTTGTTTAGTTTACCACTTCCGCTTCCTGTATTTTTTGAATTCAACTTGTCAAAAATTATATTGAATTACTTATTTTTGATCTTAGTGACAACTTGGACAAAAATGCTTTGTATGTTTGTTCGACGAGATCTTTTAAACCGTTCATCCGATTATAGCAGCCGTTAAGCCCCGACGGAGGCCTTAAGGCGGCCTAAAAACTCCGTTACCAGAGTTGGGCACTAACTCTAATGAACGTACGTACCTACGTAGTTCACATACATACCTCTAGTCCTAAATAAAGCCAAACTTGTACCTACGGCTTTAGTTTAGCTTATTTTAGGACTAGAGGTCGTTGAGTGATAATATCCATAAATATTTATTACTTATTTATTTAATTTAAAATTATTAATCCATTAATAAAATTATAAAGCCAATTTGTCATTAAAAGTACATTAGAGTTAAAAATAAAAAGGATTTTCTATAAATAATTTTAATCTTAAGTACTCGTTTGACCCTGTTACAGTTTTATTATCAATGGAAGTTGTTGTATACTCTGTGGCGTGGATCGTGATGACAATAACGAACCATGATCAGATTGGTCAGTTCCTTTTAGGCTGGTGAGGGTGGCAATGGTTTAGAATTGGACTGGTCAGAACCCACTAACATATGGTATAACAGTTAATATTATGTATTCTGTGCATAATATTAACTGTTATATGATCTGTTCAATTTTTATTTAATTTTTATTCTTTTATTATTGTTTTCTTATTGTGTACCTAATTATTATTTTACTGTGTTGTACCTGTGTTGTGTTGTGTGCCAAATAAATGTTTCTCTATCTCTATCTCTCTCCCTCTCTATCTCTAATTGCTAAAGTTAGTGTAGTGTTTGCATCTATTCAGTAGGTGTGTAACCCTATCTCACGTGCACGAGTGGTTAGGTAACTGTCAGTGTCAAACTCCCGACCTGTCAAGTGTCAATGTCTCCCGACGTGAGGGCGGGAGACGGAGGGGGTCGGGGGAGTTAGCTGACGGGGACAGCCACGGACGGAGGCCGGTGGAAGACCAGCTCGGTGTATCAGTGAGCCAGGGATTAAAAGTACAGTATTCTACAGTTAGTATGCTAGTTTGGCTTATAAATAAGAATAACCGGAAAAACACGTCATACACGCACACGACATTGCGCATTTTTCTTTCTTGTGACTTTTCTGTGTTTACGATCAATAGAACAGTCCCAGTGGACTGCCATCATCATCATCATTTGATGATGAAGGCGTATAAAATTGAACTCGGTTTTCGCAGTTTTTGTTTTTTCCAAAACCGAATTGAGAACCTCCTGTTTGTTTTGAAGTCGGTTAAAAATTAAAGAATATCGTACCATCATGGTCACCTCTAAAATCCATGGATGTGGTCAAACATGGTTAGGTATTTATTACTCATAACAATTTAAGTGGTTAACCTTAGTTTTTGTGAATGGTTTAAAAATTGGTTCGAATCCCTTTTTGGTGATCTACTTAACAATAATAATTGTCTTATTAACTTGTAATTATAATTAAGTTAAGTGATTTTCGCATTTTATAATAATAAGTTTCTATTTTAAAAATATTTACGTAAAAAACAAGATTTTGCTTTCGAGTCTTCGTTTCCATGACTTTTAAACTCTATCATCATCCATACGGTCCTAGATGATATCAGCTCCGGGATATCATCTAGGATCTTATTCCTTGTCAAGACCAATCAAATGAGCCTGAACTCGATGGGGTTACGTCGTTTTATTACAGAGTTCCTATGGCCACCTTCCGGCTCCAGATCTGCTCATCCAAGTCACAATAAAAAGACTAAGTATTATGATAGGCGTCATGGCTCAGTCGGTAGTAGCTCTGCCTTCCGTGCTGTGGGTCGTGGGTTCGATCCCCACCGAGAACAAACATTTGTGTGTTGTAAAACATAGATGTTTGTTCTGTGTCTGGGTGTTTCTATGTATTATAAGTATGTATTTACAAAAAAAATGTATGTATGTATTCTAACAGCCATCTAGTTTCCATCGTACAAACTTTGCTTAGTTTGGTATTAGAAGGTGTTGTGTTAAGTGTCCGTGAATATTTATTTATTTATTATAGGTAGGTATGCCCAAAATCCTGGACCAAGACTTAAAAAAAGTGCCCTCAGGGTTGATACAAAGTGCGTCTGAAAGGGCTTAAAAAAGCTTTCATTCTTTATGCGTCAGAAAAAAATCCATCCTGTAGAAATCGAGTTATTCCCGAAAATCAGTTTTTTATTTAGGTATCACTGTTTCACTTCGCATCCTCAAGGCCCACAGAGATGGCATGTATTTCGTTAGAAAGGCTATTAAGGGTCCGTTCACACAAACCGGATCGTATACGCTTGGAGTTGGTCGGAGCGGAGCCGCCAACTATGTATTTCACATAGACATGGAAGCGATCTGAAAGCAGATGCGCTCGGAAACAACTGCGCGAACGAGAAAAAGTACCTACGCGATCGGAGCCGGTCAGCGCTTCTTATTATTTCACACCAAGCGCGTTCAAGCATTCTTAATGACAAAAGCAGTGCACATGCAAAAATAAACCTTACTGCAAATACTGAAAACTCTGTTTTCAACGTGATAAGAATCTGCTCTCCTCTCCGAGCCGGTCTGTGTGAACGGACACTTAAAGCGCTTTATTTTTTCTACAAAATGTAAAAAATCCCTCTTGTAGAAATCGGTTTATTTCTAAAAAAACACGTATTTTTATTTCACCATGTTTTGGTTCACATCTGGCGTGACCACAATAATCTGCATTTGACCGGGCATTAAAAGAGCTACATATTTTGACGCATTACATAATATTTAAAAACATTATAATTATATAACATTTCAATTTGGATGCGCTACGAGTGCACCCAAATTGAAATGTTATTCATTCTAGCTGGGTTATGCACATTATGTACCTACCTATACCTAGCTGTCTAAGTAGCTTACTTGTTTCCCTAATTTTTCACGTAAAATGGCAAATGCACAAACAGTGCGACGCCAATAAAAAAAAAAAAAGTTGCTTACTAATTTATGTATAAGGCGATTTTTCTTTCTTCCTTTCTTTCTTTCAAAAATGCATCTTTTAGAAATCTTTTTCGGGAATAACTCTATTTTTAAAGATAGCCAGTTGTTAAACAATGTTTATAAGTATTACCCATACCGCATAGGTTTAATGAGTTACTTCTAACGAAGCAAAATGTAGTACAAGGCTATTGCAGTACTAAACCTAGACCTATAGACGTCTAGATACCTAGATAGGTAATCTTCGTGGGTTCTGTAGGTACTATTTTATTTTAAACTATCTGTCGCCCGCGGCTTTGCTCGCGTGTTATTACACTGAAAGACCGATAAGGTTGATTCAACATTATTTCAACCGATATTTAGGGTTAATATTACCCCTACACTAATGATTTGCTAAATGAACTATAATTTGTCACATCAAATACCACGCGTCGGTTTAAGAGTTGAGCTAACATTAAAGGAACCAGCAATTAGAAGTTCAACTATTGGGTTTTTCAGTGTTTTAGTTTTAGTAAGTTTTACCCTTGCTCCTTCACATCTGCCTAGGACTTCCGTTAAGGCTGGTGCGGCGGCAGATTTGACCGAGGACCACAAGAGGCGCAAGTATGCAGGTCTCGATAGGGCCTACACATTTGTGCCTCTTGGGGTCGAGACTCTAGGTCCGTGGGGTACCGAGGCCCTCCGGGTTTTCAAAATTCTTTCAGGGCGTCTAGTCGAAGCGACGCGTGACCCGAGGGCTGGTGATTATCTAGGCCAGCGTATCAGCATTGCTATTCAGCGCGGCAATGCAGCCAGTGTTTTGGGCACGCTTCCGATTGGTACTGATTTGGACCAGTTGAGCTATCTATAAATCGTTTGCAACGGTTTGTAGATGGCTCAACTGTTCCATGTGTATTTTGTAAATATTGTAAATAATGTATTAGTTGTAATTTTCTTTGTGAATAAAACTAATTTTCAGTGTAGCAGCATACAACAGCTTTGATAGTAATATTAGACTCATAAGGGTGCGACTTTTCAAAATTTCTTTCTTAGTGCACCCCTACACTATATAAGGATACTACCCTCCAAATGTCATACCTCTAGGACTTATAGTTTAGGCTGTGCCTTGATTTTAAGTCAGCTTCAAAAGAGTTTTATATATTTAGACTAGCTGATACCCGCGACTTCAAACACGTGCAAAACTTTCGACCAAAATATCTGTCACCAGCATACGATGACCCCGAATTTGCGAGTATTATTGACGCCAATGACGTTAACGCCGTTTTGTATTTGTATTTGTATTTGTAATTTCATGGACTTCCTTTTATTTAAGATGCTATGTTATTTGGAAAAAAATCATTCTTACGATTGAGCCTTTTGATCGGTATCATAAAATAACGGGTGTTTTGTTTTACAATTTGGTGGGTTCGATTCCCGGTTCAGACATGCGATTATTAAAAATTCTTTGAATGCAGTTTAAATTGTTTTTAAAAACAAAATAAAGTCTTCTTTCAGTAAAATGTTCTATCTACCTACATTATTTAAGATACTTTCCCTCCATGTGGCATGGCCGTGGGACGCCCTGTAGATTCAAGGACACAACGCCCTCTAGTTACAAACTAAGCAAAGCTTGTACTATAGGAACTAGATTGCTGATAAAATACTTGTAGGTATACATTTTTTTGTAGATACTTA
This sequence comes from Eulithis prunata, assembly GCA_918843925.1. NCBI lineage: Eukaryota > Metazoa > Arthropoda > Insecta > Lepidoptera > Geometridae > Eulithis > Eulithis prunata. Next base: position 1,419,315 of record OU974035.1, read on the forward strand.
TGGATACCCATACATAGAGCAAACATCTATGTTTTCCACACAAATGTTTGTTCTCAGTGGGGATCGAACTCACGACCCACAGCACGGAAGGCAGAGCTATTACCGACTCAGCTGTGACGCTGTCTGTTAGTAGTTACACAGCTGATCGGTCAAGCAAGAAAGACAAAAATTAGCTCTGCACTACGCTCGATAGAACCATATCGAATTACTAATCACATGTGTTCAACATTACAGGATTAGCTTCCGCCCGCGACTTTGCCCGCATCCCGTCGGATCCCGTTAATTTTGCTGTGTGTTAATCCAGGTCACGGACAATATGTATTCCAAGTTTCATCCAAATCGGACCAGTAGTTTTTGCGTGAAAGAGTAACAAACATACATACATTCTTACATCTTTACAAACTTTCGCGTTTATAATACATATTAGTAGAATAATAGGATTGCTACTCGTATTATTAGGTATGTAGGTATATAAGAAAACTTCAAAGATATAAAAAATCAGTCAGTCAGAACTGCTTCCGCTGCCCGGCATAATGTCAACCGACGTGGCTACAGATATACGAAAACAAGAAGCTTTTGGCGACAAAAAACGCACTGAAACGCGCTAATGTCACTATTTAGTCACAGAATACCTATATAATCATAATCACCATATATAAAACTCTTTCGAAGCTGACAGAGAATCAACGCACAGCCTAAACTATAAGTCCTAGAGGTATGACATTTGGAGGGTAGTATCCTTATATAGTGTAGATGTGCACTAAGAAAGGAATTTTGAAACGTCACACTCTAAAGGGTAGAACGCGAGCAACGCCGCGGGCGACGGCTAGCTTAGTATAAAAACAGTTTTTGAAGTCAGAAACAAGTTTCTAATGGAACGCACATGTTTGGACCATACATTTGACAGAAAAAAAATAAAAAAACCAGGAAATTATATTTTCAAAATTAGGTAGCCGTTTTGAAAATTTAATTTCCTGATTTTTTTTTTAAGTTTAATATTCTCCAGCGATTGTAGAATTACTAGTTGGTTAGAAGTGTCGTATAAAGACCAAGGTTTTTCAAAAATATGTGCATCAATTATGGATTTTTTTGTGTTATATTAATACTAGCTGATACCCGCGACTTCGTACGCGTGCGAAACTTTCCGCCAAAATATCTAGCATACGATGAACCTCGTAGCAAATGGCTGCTTTTGGTTTAGAGAGTTCAAGCTGTATCTAAGAATCCGCGTCATTGATTTTAATAAAGTATATTATTGCATTTCAATCCGGAAAAAGGGCTTCTGAATGGTATAAGTTTCGTCGAAATCGGTCCAATAGTTAAGGCGTGATCCGCGAACAAAAAAACATACAAACTCGATTTTCGGAATCAGAATCGTTTATTTAGTTTATCCATATTATTATGTTTAATTTTAGTTTTTGGCTTTTTTTACAGTTTTATCATCATCATCATCAATATATATAAAACTCTTTTGAAGCTGACAGAGAATCAACGCACAGCCTAAACTACAAGTCCTAGAGGTATGAAATTTGGAGGGTAGTATCCTTATATAGTGTAGGGGTGCACTAAGAAAGGAATTTTGAAACGTCTCACTCTAAAGGGTAGAACGCGAGCAACGCCGCGGGCTACGGCTAGTAATAGTATAGATAGATAGATACATATTTATCTGTTTAGATAAAATATGTAATTTATGAGCTCATCTTTATTTTTTTATTTATTTTAACCACCGTTTCGGTTCTGTTATTTCTAATTTGAATTTTGCAAAAACTCTTCCGGACCAATTATAAAGATGACGGGAAAAAATATCTTCGTGCTATATTTAATTATCTGTTGGAATGACGGACAGAGGCCATAAAGAAATAAATAAATATACTTGGACATTACACACAACGCCCTCTAGTCCCAAACTAAGCAAAGCTTGTACCTACTATGGGAACTAGATTGCTGATATAGATAGATAGATAGATAGATAGATATAATCTTTATTGCACACCAAGAAAAGAAGAAAAACAATAAAAGAGAAATAAATTTTAAGTATGAGGTACAATTGGCGGTCTTATCGCTATAAGCGATCTCTTCCAGACAACCTTTGGATGGACAGAAGCATGTCGATTAGGTAAGAACGGGGCGCACATAAAAGTGAATACTTACATAAAAAATGTTAATAATTTATCAGTAATATATACCTATATAATACCTAAATAATTATTTTTTTGTGGTATGTACATTTTTTAACACAATTTAGTGGTATATTCCAGAAATCCCCACTAAGAAATGCATAGCACATTAAAAAAAAAGAATATTTATTTATTTTAATAATAACCAAACTGCTGACCCGATTTTCATAATCTATGGAACCGAATGAAGAACTTCCTCTTCCTAAAGTTTGTTAAAAATAGTTCTACAAATTCTATTCTGAAAGGGTAAAAAACCTTTGAAAAAGTGACAAGTATTTTAGATAGGTACATTTTTTGTCTCAACACCCAACCAAGCATCATCAAACGCTTGGTAGATAAGTACCTAACAATGAACAGAGTAATAAAACCAACATAGGCCACCAACACGTTAGAGAAGCGTATAAGCGGCTTCATTCCGGCCGATCACGGTTTCGCTGGACCACTATTATAAAAGGTACTGTTGGAAAGGAAAATGCTAGGCGCTTCAAAATAAGCTGTCTACCTTTATATTATTTTTCAACACACTTGCTCATAAAGTGGCTCTATGGTCACCGCAATTAGGCACATAATGACACCCATAATCAAACTGTGACTTTTTCATTGCTATAACTCACAAGTGAGTTATAGATTTTTTTTTAAATTTTATTGGTTGAGTAGCTTTGTTACTAAAAAAGTTTTTATTCAAAAAAAAAGATCGTGTTCAATAGAACAAATAAATGAATGTTCCTATTGCTTGCTCATTTCATGCAACTTCTTATTTAAATAGATAATTTTAACTCGTACGTGTTTAATAAATAAAACTTTCACTCAAATATAACTTTTGTTTTCTCTGTAATAAAATAAAACTTTAAATTCCCCATTTTTACGTGGCAGAATAGGCGCAAACCCTAAGCGCGGAAAATAAATAAAAAAAAAACCTCATCCCTTTAGTCTGTGGCCGATCGCAATGCGCGCGCATAGGAAAACTGATTATTTTTTCCCGCCATAGCGAAACATTTTTCACAACGCGTTTTCACTGTTGAAATTATTGTTATTTTATTCACAAGTGTGTTGAAAAACGTCGTATGATACACGTGTGTATTGGTGATTACCGTTCTCGGCTTTCTTAAGACCCTCGCCTACGGCTCGGGTCTCAATGGCACCTCGGCGGTAATCACCAATGTACCACACTTGTACCATAATGTACTATTATCATCAATAGGTATATATAAAACTCTTTTGAAGCTGACTTAGAATCAACGCACGGCCTAAACTATAAGTCCTAGAGGTATGAAATTTGCAGGATAGTATCCTTATATAGTGTAGAGGTGCACTAAGAAAGGAATTTTGAAACGTCACACTCTAAAGAGTAAAACGCGAGCAACGCCGCGAGCGACGGCTAGTAATATTATAAACGCGAAAGTTTATAAGTATGTGTGTATGTATGTATGTTTGTTCCTCTTTCACGCAAAAACTACCGATCTGATTTGGATGAAACTTGGAATATTATATTGTCTGTGACGTTGACTAACGCATAAGCTCCTTTTTATCTCCGAAAACCAACGGGATCGAACGGGACACGAACAAAGTCGCGAGCGGAAGCTAGTTACGAATAAATGTGACAATCGTAAACTATCGTAACTTTTGTGCTTGTTGCTTACTGTTCATACTTACTGTTCATACCACCTTAGTCCTTGTGAATGTGATTCATAGTTTGCTCATTCACTCTCAGATCTTTAACCCACTTTTAATTGGTTTTTGCTATACTTCGCCAAAAATGATAATCTTTCAATTAGTTTAGGTCCTAGTTTTATCTTGACCTTCATGGTTATTTACTTTTTTTACAAATTAATCGACTTTTTCTATTTTCAAATGGTTTTGACGTTTCATTTGACAAAATTTAATTTTTATTTTATTTAGTTGAAGTGGAAAAAGTTTCTATGTAGTTGTCAACAGTTTTGCTTTGACTTGATTAAACAAAAAAATATTTGATATGACCCTTACGTCAAAATGACGTAACTTAAAAATGACAGTATCAATCGTACCTAAATTGCAACAAAAGATGATCCCTCAAACCAACCAATTTTATAAAACCTAAATTCCATAGACAAAAGTTCCCAAACTCAGCTCAATCAATTCTGGACATAACACTCCAAAACTTCAAGACCTACAATTACATGCAACTACTATTTCAAGGTAGGTCAGACACTTTGGCCGGTAAAACTTAGTTTCAATAAACCAGCCAAGTATGAGCTGGCGTGGCGATGGTTTTAGAAGGGTAGATAGGTCTGCTAAGTTTAGTTTGGCGGTGATCAATGATAGAATTTATCGCACTTAAAGCAAGGCTGTGTGGTTAATTCTACCAGTTACAGTAGGCGCAGCGTAGACTGCGTTTGCTTCGCGCGTTTAAAAAAAAAAACAAGTAATTTTACTAATAGTTTAGTACTTGTGTAGTGTGGAATTAAACTGTGAAGTGATTTTGGTGTGTCCAGTTTTCGAAGGGTTTTTTGAAAAGGGAACAAAGGTGAGTTTTGTGCGCCATTTTTTTTTACAATTAGCTCATGGATTTTGATTCAATATTTTGTCATTTTTACCAATAGATTTGAATAAAAAATGTAATAATTCAGGCATACCCATTCATAGTAGTAGCGAGGTAAATGAAATTTAAAAATGTAGGTATAAAAATATACAGAAAAATTAACAATTGAACGGATTTCTAAGTTAGATGACAATTAATAGATATAAATACATGTAACTATAGATGCAAAGAAAATTACATCTAATACAGTATTTACAATATTCAAAATATTTACAAAATATATATTAACTATAGATATAGATAAATTAAAACATAATTTGGTTCGAAGAAGACTACCCGCAAAAATGTATTGTAAAAAAAACAAGATTACAGTGTAATGTTTTTTCACACTACACCGTTTTCTTTGTTTTTTTTTTCATTTAGACAAAAATACCGCATGTAATAAGAGAACCAACGCTCATCAATTTGAGATTTTAAAAAAAAAACAACGCGAGTTCGAAAAATCCCACTGAATTTTTTATTTAAAAAAAATTTAGGTTTATATTGCATTTACTCGTACCTAATAGTCTTAGATATTGTAGATTTTGATTGTAAGTTTTTTTGCTTCGTACTATTTTCATAATAGTTAGGTATTAAGTTTTTTTTATACAATGTCTTCCTTATAACTAAGGCCGCTGTCCACCAAATAGATTTGTATGCTGTAGCAACATCAATATTATAAAACTCTTTTGAAGCTGACTTAGAATCAACGCACAGCCTAAACTATAAGTCCTAGAGGTATGAAATTTGGAGGGTAGTATCCTTATGTAGTGTAGGGGTGTACGAAGAAAGGAATTTTGAAAAGTCGCACCCTAAAGGGTCTAAAATTAGGATCAAAGATTTTAACCAAATAATCCGTATGCTGCTACCACGCGAGCAAAGTCGCGGAGAACAGCTAGCAAAATACGTAATGTCGTGTATACGTGGATGACGAGTTTTTTTCCAGGTTTTTTTATTTAACTGCCAAATCACTGAACCGATTTTGATAAAATGTATATAGGACTAGGTACTAAAGTATGATCTACCAAACAATATATAAGAATCATCAAAATCGATTCATAATTGGCGGAATGATCGCGGAACACAAAAAAACATAGTCATATTATTGAGAACATCCTCCTTTTTTGAACACATTCAAAAATATGTGCTTTGACAGATATTCAACCTTTTAAAAGTTGAGGTAGGTTAGACCGTTTGCATGCGAGGTAACCGCCGTCACTTGCGGTGAGGTGCGTTATGATAGGTTTGGCTCGAGTGCGGCCTGGGTTCGATGCCCGGTGCTCGCTGGGTAATTCCGGTCTCCCCAGACCGGTCTACTCGTAAATGAGTTTCCTCACCGAAACAAAAGAAAAAAAAAAAAAAAAAAGGTTAGACCGTTTAGAGGTTAGGTTCTGCGACTTCAAATTTGTGTTCCGTAATACCAAAAAATTATGAATGAAAACTTGTTATACTTAGCATATTGTAATAATAATCTGTTACTTGATGATATAAGCTATGTTTTCATGTTAAAAATACCGTTGTTTTTAATATAGAACAAACTAGATGAAAAAATAAATGCGCGAAATTAAATTTCCTTACATTTTATGGTTATAATTTGTAAACACTCGTGGCTAGGCTTGATTAGTCAATCTTCACCAATTATGCAAGTTAAGCGACGTTCTGTGCGGTCACTATTTGGATGGGTGACCGTTACATTTACATCTGAGCGCTTCCGTGCTGCAGAGGGCACGTTAAGCTGTCGGTCATAGCAATCGTTAAGCCACGACGGAGGCCTTAAGGCGGTCTAAAACCTCCAGCCACTAACTCATACGAGCTTGCTTGCTTTGTAAAAGAAAATATGGCTAGGAACATATAAAAATTCTAGGTCTTGTGGATAAATAGTTAAAAATATTCTTTATTGTACACAAAATAACAAAAAAAATACCAAAATTGTTAATACAGTCAAGTTTTAGGAGGTAGGTACAATGGGCGGCCTTATTGCTTACAGCAATCTCTTCTATTGTAACCTAAATAATCATAATCATATTATATAATATATATAAAACTCTTTTGAAGCTGACAGAGAATCAACGCACAGCCTAAACTATAAGTCCTAGAGGTATGAAATTTGGAAGGTAGTATCCTTATATAGTGTAGGGGTGCACTAAGAAAGGAATTTTGTATCGTCACACTCTAAAGGGTAGAACGCGAGCAACGCCTCGGGCGATGGCTAGTGTACAAATAGGCTTAAATCAAATGATCTTGGTATTACGTAGGTATTATGTCCTCCACCAGACCTCTTACTATCTAGGACAAGAGCATTGTTCTAGATATTAAGATATTGAATTAGGCATCTCTTTGTACTAGAACCTACATAAATACCTACTTCTTTGTATGTATTTAAATTTTTTAAATATCTGTACATGAAATAAATTATTTACTAATTCTTTTGTGATTTATTTTAATGTATGTATATTATAAGTAAGGTTATATTTACGAGCGTCTCAGCTCAGTTGGTAATAGCTCTGCCTTCCGTGCTGTGGGTCGTGGGTTCGATCCCCACTGAGAACAAACATTTGTGTGGCAAACATAGATTTTTGTTCTATGTCTGGGTGTTACTATTACTATAAGTTTTATGTGTGGTAAAACATTGATATTACCTCAAGTTTGTCCTATGTCTTCTATGTATTATAGGTATGTATTTACAATCAGCAATCTAGTTCCCATAGTACAAGCTCTGCTTTACTTGGGGCTAAATGGTACTGTGTGTCCATGAATATTTATATATTACTAGACGTCGCCCGCAGCATTGCTCGCGTTAAGGACCCTTTAGCGTGAGACTTTTCAAAATTCCTTTCTTAGTGCACCCCTACACTATATAAGGATACTACCCTCCAAATGTCATACCTCTAGGACTTATAGTTTAGGCTGTGCATTTATTCTCAGTCAGCTTCAAAAGAGTTTTATATATTTAGATTTTATTCCTATTGTAAGTATACTAAAGCAATTGAATATATATTATTCGTTTGTAGATAAAAAAATTAAATTATTTGAAACACGCACCATCTTCTACTTCTTTACCCTATATGGCCTGTGTCCGTCATTTCGACAGACAATTTTGCCAGTGTCAAGAGGTGAATTTCAAATAATATAAGTCAAGTCAAGTCATTGTCAAGTCGGCTTTTGTTTTGAAGAGAAAGTGGTGGATTTTCTCTTCAAAACCGGAAACGATTTTTCACATTCAGAAAAACCACTTTTCACACATTTATTCCAATGGCTCACACTTTATGTTGCGACCTAAGTATTATTGGTTAAAATTCCACCAAAATTAAACAACAATACTCACAATAACACAAGAAAAACTATTAAAATAAAAGTGCTATGTGTCGTTTCAAAAAATGTCAAAACTCGTGTCCCTTCCTTACCTTCATCTCATTTACCTATGACACTGGAGTAACGTCCTGGCTGAATTTTGACAAGTTGCAAAAGTCATACACCAAAATGTATGAATGTCTTGACATTGGCAAAATTGTCTGTCGAAATGACGGACACAGGCCATTATTGAAGAGAAGAAGAAGAATGTATTTGTTTCCACTACAAGTGTTTAGAGTTCTTACAAACCTGAGAATAATGATTATTTTCTCCTTTTTTTTGGTCATAAAAAATGTGCGTCACAACAGGAGCGCGTTTATGTCTTTTGTTTGAATTTTGAATTTAGATCGCTTTGTTTTTTTTTATGTTTGTTATTTTATCTGTTGTACTTTATAATATATAAAAAAAATGTTTTAGTCGTGTGCCATTTAAATAAAGAAGAAATAATATAATTATTCAATATTTAATAGATCATTTCAATTTTAAAAAGTATTTTTTTTACAGTTCAATATATTCTAGTTCTCCTGAAGGTTGTATTTTAATCAAAAAAACTTGTTTTTTTTTCGAAAATGTATCGTATCGTCTAAATAGTTAGTTATTAATATATACTAAGCAGTTAACATTTCGAATCAGGAAGTGATGTTATCGTAATCTCCGCCATCTTGAATTTAATTTAAATTATTTTTAAATAAGTAGGTTTAAAGACTATGATTATTTTTTTATACTTACTTTTGAACACGCAAATATACACGTAACGTATTTGAGGTACACTGCGCGGTGACGCTTCAACGTTCGGCAGTCGAGCTGTTGTGGACGCGCAATATGACTCGAATACGTTAGTTAGTTGGTCTGTTTGTTTCTTCGCGGATCACGCCGTAACTACTGAACCAATTTCAATGAAACTTATACCATTTAGAAGTCCTTTTTCCGGATTGAAACATAGGCTATATTTTATTGAAATCAAAGACGTGGATTCTTAGATACAGCTTGAACTCTCTAAACCAAAAGCAGCCATTTGCTACGAGCTTCATCGTATGCTGGTTGACAGATAATTTGGTGGAAAGATTCGCACGCGTACGAAGTCGCGGGCATCAGCTAGTATTTATACAAGAATACTTACTAACTTAAAAAAAATACAGGCTCAGTGTTTTAAGACGAAAAAAAAGATTGACAGTTTTAGTCAGTTTGTATGAAGTGACAGAAAGTAATCAATTACATAACACCGCCTTTTTGCTACAGTCGGTACAACAAAGCGGGTAATTAATCGACGCCGGCGCAGCCTCAAATCAAGGTGCCATGTCGGTAGTACGAAAATATAGATGCGGCATATTTTGACAATATTTTGAAACAGGCGTCATGGCTCAGTCTCCGCTAGGATACAAGTGTTCTGTGGCTCAGTCGGTAGTAGCTCTGCCTTCCGTGTGGGTCATGGGTTCGATCCCCACTGAGAACAAACATTTTGTGCGTAAGCAAGCAAACTCGTATAAGTTAGTAGCCAATTCTGGTGACGGAGTTTTTAGGCCGCCTTAAGGCCTCCGTCTTGTCATTTTGTGCGTGGAAAAAATAGATATTTGTTCTATGTCTGGGTGTTACTATAGAAAACAGCGCAAACAAAAACTAAAAATACTAAATTACATAGGTTAGGTAGGTATTCATAATAAATAAATATTCATGGACACTTAACACAACGCCCTCTAGTTCCAAACTAAGCACAGTTCCATCATGAGATGGCTCATTCCAGTTTTCCCTTGCGTGAGTCCCCGGCATAGGGGATTTCTGGAACTTTTGACCAATAATCCCCTTAGCGACCCTAGCGACTGCCAGCAGGTAAAAATTGGAAAACATTCCATAAATCCCCTTAGGGGTTCATTTACACCGTTTGCTGATAGAATACTTACATTTTTTTTTGTAAGTACATACTTATAATACATAGTAACACCCAGACATAGAACAAATATCTATGGTACTTAATACCGCGAAGCACTCGTGGCTAGGCTTGCTTAGCCAATCTTCACCGATTATGTAAGTTAAGCGACGTTTTGCGCGGTCACTATTTGGATGGGTGACCGTTACCTTTACATCTGAGCGCTTCCGTGCTTCGTGCACGTTACTGTCCCGGCTCTAGCAGTCGTTAAGCCACGACAGAGGCCTTAAGGCGGCGTAAAAACTCCGTCACCAGAGTTGGCCACACGGAAAGAAAAGTTGTCTTAAAACAAGACTTTATTGGTCAAGAATAATATAGTTTCCTATATAGTGAAAAAGATATTTTCTAAGATTTAGAATTTTATTGTTTTGCTTTTCAACACATTATTATCTCAACTTAAGAGGATATCTTCTGAATAGGAGACATAAACAATGTCTCTGAGCAACTAGAACAAGTTTCTTGGAATTCAAAACATACGATTTTCTTGAAAAGAAAAAATAAACAATATTCACTGAAGAGCTTTTGTTTATTACTATTACTAACTCATAACGAGCTTGCTATTTAATACCGCATCCATTATTTAGTACGTACATAATTACTTGTACATTCGTGATCATGATCAGTAGGTATCGAGGTCATTGTCGTCTGTGCGAAATCGATGCTACAATACACTCTATTAGAAAGAAGTAAGGTCGCTCTTCGCTTAGCAAAACCACATTTAAAAAATTGACATACCTAGACATTTTTAATTTAATTTCACACAGCGCCATCTAGTCTCAAATTTTAAATTTTAGCGCCATCTAGTCAAAAGTTAGGAACTAAATTGCTGATATAATGGTATGCATAATACATTTTTTGCGAATACATACTTATAATAATTACATACATAGTAACACCCAGACAGAACAAACATCCATATTTGCCACACACAAACGATTGTTCTCAGTGGAGATCGAACCCACGACCCGCAGCACCGAAGACAGAGATATACAAACAGAGCTGTCAAATGTCTTGACTTGACTGATAGTTCAAATATTTCACTTGACACTGGCAAAATTGTCTGTCGAAATGACGGACAGAGGCCATAAATAGAAGAAGAAGAGGCCTAAAATATATTCTGGACACAATTTCTACAACTTTGCTGCGTTTCTTTGACAGACAAATTAGTCAGTGGACATTTCACGCAGCGCCATCTAGTCTCAAACTAAGCGAAGCTTTTACTATGGGAGTCAAATGGCTACCTCTAGGTTTAGCATTGTGACCTAAATACTTCTAGACTGCTTTTTGAACTAATATTATCTAGCCTTAACTTATCACTCATTTCAAAATAACTAGTTTACTGATTTTGATTTATTGATCGAGTGAGCGAAGCAAACGAGATCTTAGTGACAACTTGGACGAAAATGCTTTGTATGTTTGTTCGACGAGATCTTTTAAACCGCTTATCCGATCTTCATAAAATTTGGTAGGGTTACGGATAGTACTCTTAAGTTTTACTAGTTTGATAAATGAAGTAAATCGGTCAAGGGGTCGTGAAGTTATAAGGGTCCATACGGAGTAAAAAAAAAGGCGTACAATAATATCAAGTGGGGTGTCATATGATAGGGTTTTGTTTAGACATTCCAAAACCGTTTTTATTTTGATTCTAGGACTAATAGTTTTTGAGTTGTTGTAAAAATTATAAAATTGACAAACCCAGTATAACGTGAGCTACCATTTCTTGGAGTTTCAATGATTTTGTAGTTCAAGTAAGACTGGTAAATAGCTAGACGGCGATTTCGAAGCGATTTGCAAAGTTTATAACAACCATTGGTCGATAAAAATGGTTTGGGTTTTATTAACCTCCGACCATCACGAGATCTCAGTTCGGGGCGAACTACTAATATTATAACTAGTTTACTGATTTTGATTTATGTATAGATCGTTTGCAACTTAACTCTTTCATGTAGGTATACCTACCTACTGTGATTTTATTTGTGAGTAAATATTAATTTAGCTTCCCAGACAAGGATATGACATAATTTATAAGTTTAAAAACTGGAAAAACCGACTTCATCATCAAATGATGATGATGGCAGTTCATTGGGACTGTTCTATTGATCGTAAACACAGAAACGTCACAGGAAAGCAAAATACGCAACGTGGATGACGGGTTTTTTCCAGTTATTCTTAATTAATTGCCAAATTACTGAATCGATTTTGATAAAAAAATTATGGGACCAATCTGAAAGCATACCCTTTCAGATAAAAAAAGAATTTTTTAAATCGGTTCATAAATACGAAGCTACTAAGAAACATTACAAAAAAACAACCGAATTGAGAACTTCCTCCTTTTTTGAAGTTGGTTAAAAAGAGGTAAATCTAGACTTTAAAATATTATTTTAATGACTTTAGGTGGAATACTGAAACGTCACTCAAATTTAAACACCATTTAAAATACTCTGTTTGGCATTACTCATTTGTAAGAGATGGCAATAATTTAAGCAGATAACTTAATATAAGTGCCTATCGTTTGAGTATTCGGCGGTTTATTTTATTATATTTAATGTGTTAGTCAAAAGACAGTGTAGGTAGAGTAGAGAAGTAGGCGAGGTTGCATTTTGCAATAACTAGCAGAGTCATAGTTTTTCAAAAACGGTCACCGTTTTGGTGCAACGCAAATAATACTTGAAGTTAATAAAATAAATACTTAAAGTAAAAATTACAAGTTGCAAAAAAACTTATTCCTAAAACTTTCACCTTATACCGGGTGTAATAGAATAGAACTACTCTTACAAGTAATTTTAATCCACTTCAAAAAAGGAGGAGGTTCTCAATTAGGTTGAATTTTTTCTTTTTTTTTGTATGTTTGCTACCTCAGAACTCCGTCATTTACAAATTGAATTGTAAATTTCTTTTTTTATCTGAAAGGGTATACTTCCATATTGGTCTCATAATTTTTTTATCAAAATCGGTTCAGTACTTTGTGTTTTAAATAAGAATAGGTAACTGAAAAAAACATGTCATCCACGTGCAAGACATTGCGTTTTTTGACGTATTTTGCTTTTCTGTGACTTTTCAGTGTTTACGATCAATAGAAAGAGAAAATCCACCATTTTCTTTTCAAAACAAACGACAGCCGACTTGACAAATGACTTGACTTGACTTATTTATTACAATTTTAACACTTGACATTGGCAAAATTGTCTGTCGAAATGACGGACACAGGCCATTATTGAAGAGAAGAAGAAGAAGAACAATTCCAATGAACACGAGTTTTGACATTTTTTGAAACGACACATAGCACTTTTATTTTAATAGTTTTTCTTGTGTTATTGTGAGTATTGTTGTTTAATTTTGGTGGAATTTTAACCAATAATACTTAGGTCGTAACATAAAGTGTGAGCCATTGGAATAAATGTGTGTAAAGTGGTTTTTATGAATGTGAAAATTCGTGTTAAGTTTTGAAGAGAAAATCCACCATTTTCTTTTCAAAACAAACGACAGCCGACTTGACAACTGACTTGACTTGACTTATATTATTACAATTATATCACTTGACATTGGCAAAATTCTCTGTCGAAATGACGGACAGAGGCCATTAACGAAGAGAACAAGAAGAACTATTTCCAATGAACTGACATATCATTTTCTAGTTTTTAAACTTATAAATTATCACTATTTATCTGAGTAATAATGTCACAAGTCGCAACTGCTTTTATCAGACTGGCGAAACTTTCGAACTAGACTCGTGCTTTCGAAAAACTAACAATGTATGAAACGGGGTTCAAAATTTGAATCCCGTTTCATACAAAACGAGATTTTCAGAGCAGAATAACAGCGCCTACTGCTAAAACAGTAGGCAAATTGCTGAGCTAGGACCCATTTGCTGCTGTGGCAGGCACCATACATATAGGCACCAATTTATGTTATTTAAGTATATATTTATTTTTCCTTTTAAATCCAGTGTTCTCGATATTTTTATTATTATTATTTCATTTGTACTTGTCTATATGTTTTGTATGTTGTGTGCCATGTTAGTGAATAAATGTATGTCTATGTCTATGTCTATGTCTTTTCAGTGTGTAATTTTGGTAGAATGGAAGTGCCGCTTCTTCTTACGTAGGAACTACGTATTACATATTCTTTGGCTTTAACGACAGTTGACGTTCACTTTTTATTAGAAATAGATAAAACCTTCGTCAATACCTATAGGTCATTTAGAATGGCCTAGCCTAGGTTTAACCTTAAATTAGGAACAGTGGTGTAACGACTTTATTAATAGTTACTTGTGTTTTAATGACGCAAAAAATAGTTTTAAAAACAAATAGTGTTTAGTAGTAAACTTTTAGAATGTTGAGGATACTTTCCACTAAAGTGGTGCGTACATTATTATTTAATAGGTATTTATCATAGAGCCAAGGATATTAATTATATTATGTACTTAAATGATTAAAGAATACTTATATATTGTACCTACAAGTAAAACTATTCATAGATAGGTAGGTCTTAATTTACCAATTTGTTTTCTGTTATTTGTGTGCAAATTTTGCGCACTACGCTAATAAATTAATTGTTATCCTCACTACCCAAAAGTTAGTTGGTAGAGAATGCTATTTTAGCATTAGGTTCGCCTGTATACACTACCTTAAGTTGTGCAATAAAGAATTTTCGATCTATCTATCTATCAATTTTTTTTTTGTTACATTTGTATATAATAGTATTGTTTTTTATTTAAAGTTGGGTAGATCACCATGCTAATAAATGATTTCTTTGTTCCAGAAATAACCAAAATTCAGTCATAGCATGATATAAAAATGGCTCCGCAAGAAAGAACCACATACGAGCAAGAGGATAACTCCCGCCAAAACGCGCCCATAGACAACCTGTCAAACGTAGACTTATCATTCGTCAACAAAGGCTATCAGAATGACAGCACTGACATTGACAGCTCACGAACTGTCAACAATAACGTGGAAAGGAAAAAAGCTACGGATTTTGACGATTTACTGCCGTATATTGGAGAATTCGGACTGTACCAGAAGATATTGTTTTTATTGATGATCCCGTTTGCATTTTTCGTTGCATTTGTTTATTTCTCGCAAATATTTATGACTATCGCGCCCGAGCAGCACTGGTGTTGGGTTCCGGAGTTGGCTAATCTGACAGTTGAAGAACGGTGAGTTTTTTTTCTTTTTCTTTTTTCTTTGCGCCTGTATTTTTTTTTCTGAGTCAAGAACACAAACTGGCCTGCAATGTATTGGAGTCGAAACACTCGTATTTACTAAAATTCAATGAAATTTCTACAATATTGTGTTGTGATATTATTTAGATTTGAATAGTTATCAGTGTGTAAATCGGCTTTGTTTTTTGCACCAATCAAGCTTCATGAATATATAAATAGAAATAATAATTGGTAGTTTAGATAAATAATTATTACATTATGGGACTTATTGTGTTACATCATGAACACGTAAGGCGTGGGAAATTATCTTACTTATCAAAGAATATCCAAGGACAAACATTACGTATTATAATAATATTATAACTAGCTGTCGCCCGCAGCGTTGCTCGCGTGGTATCAGCATACGCATTATTTGGATAAAATCTTTGATCCTAATTTTAGACCATTAAGGGTGTGACTTTTCAAAATTCCTTTCTTAGTGCACCCCTACACTATATAAGGATACTGCCCTCCAAATGTCATACCTCTAGGACTTATAGTTTAGACTGTGCGTTGATTCTAAGTCAGCTTCAAAAGAGTTTTATTATACAACAAAAAGGTACAAAGTGATTTTGTTATTTTGACAGATAGGTAACAAAATATGCATTAAAAAAAAAGAAAATTACTAATTATGCGTACTTTGTTATTCGTCAAAAAAATATGACTTATATGTTTTTAAATTGCAAATAAAAAAAATACAAACAAAAAGTTTGTATTTCAGTAAAAAAAAAAAGGTTTCATTACTATCTAGCCCAAATACAGGCTAATGAGTAATATAACTCTAATTTAGTATAGGGATTATTCTAAGCATCAGTAGTACGTTTCCTACAGAATTAATTGAGTATGACCTCTGCAGCTTCGGTCGACAGATGCCTTAATTAAAAAAAAACTGACCAGACAAATATAGCACCGCAAAATGACAGAAAAAGATACAACAACCAAACTCAATACTGTATTTCTTAGAGCAGAAAAAACCAGCGCTTGATGTTAATTGTAGTTCGTGTTAGACAATAATGAGTCAAGGATTACAAGAATAATTATTTTGATAGCTTCATTGTCATCGGAAATCTTAAGAAACCATCAAAATGATATAATTTGTGAAGTGATTTTATTAGTTCAGCGGTCAGGGTTATTAACCAACTTCAAAAAAGAAGGAGGTACTCAGTTTGGGCGTGCATCAATGGATTTTTCATTTCCGAAAATGTATATGCGCATTAACACGAGCTTAACGGTGAAGGAAAACATCGTGAGGAAATCCGCGGCTTAGTCAGCTCCGCACGTATTGACCTTGTCTTTCCTGTGGATATATCTGACTAGGCTGAGAGGATGGTATAGTACTACAAGCCTACTCCATCTAAACATTGTCCCAGGCACTACAGTGTGTCGTTAAGTGTAGGCATAGGTTGCCTCCTGACGCTGTATAAATCATCTTCAATAGATGTAAAGGCCTATTTTATTGTCAGTTTGACGGTATTTTTTGCATATTCCTCGATCATTCCGCCAATTATAAATCGATTTTGATGATTCTTTGTATGTTTGATAGCTCATATATAGCTCATATAGAGATAGGGAGTGCCATATTAGTTTTATCAAAATCGGTTGAGTAGTTTTGTAGGTATATAACAATAACTGTAAATAACACGTCATCCACGATATTTTGAACTTGCTTGCTTAAATAATGTATGTTGGTATTTACGTAAAAAAACATTTTTTTTAAGTTAGGTAGTACCTATAGGTACCTAGGTACCTACCTGTTTCTAATATTTTTTATGGAAGTTATAAAATTATACAAAAATCTGGTTATTTTTTTATTGTATGTACCCTAATCAATATTTAATATAACCCATTTTGAACTAGGTACCTTTAAAGTTATTCCAACCTTGTAACCAAAACATAATTTTATATTTTTACAAAAAATTTAACTACCTACCCACCTTAAGTTTTAAAATTAGTTTTAAAACTTGTTCACACTATGCTGCAGTCGGCAGGGACTTGGGCAGGGAAGTGGGCACGAGCGTAATGTGAACACGATAATGCCTCTGTCCCGGCTCCCGGCTCAAGTTCATGCCCTCGCTCTCTAAGGAGAATAAAGGCGATGTTGCTGTGGCAATAAGTCCGCGGCAATAATGCCGGCAGCGGCATGGGCATAGTGTGAACGCGGTATAAGACAAAAATATCTCAATACTCAATAAACTCAATATTCACGGACACATAACACAACGCCTTCTAGTCCCAAACTAAGCAAAGCTTGTACGATGGAAACTAGATGGCTGATAGAATACAAACATACATTTTTTTTTGTAAATACATACTTATAATACGTAGTAACACCCAGACACAGAACAAACATCTATGTTTATAAGACACAAAGGTTTGTTCTCGGTGGGGATCGAACCCACGACCCACAGCACGGAAGGCAGAGCTACTACCGACTGAGCCGTGACGCCTGTCAAATCTTGTAATAAATAGGGTCTCATATAAACAATCAAGCGAGTGAATGTCTTATCGATATTTCTCATAAGACACAAGAAAAATATCTTACAAGTAGCCGTCGCCCGCGGCGTTGCTCGCGTTCTAGACCCTTTAGGGTGCGACTTTTCAAAATTCCTTTCTTAGTGCACCCCTACACTATATAAGGATACTACCCTCCAAATTTCATACCTCTAGGACTTATGGTTTAGGCTGTGCGTTGATTCTCTGTAAGCTTCAAAAGAGTTTTATATATATTGATGATGATGATGTGCAAAAGGCTTCTTCTTCTCTTCCATAATGGCCTGTGTCCGTCATTTCGACAGACAATTTTGCCAATGTCAAGTGTTAAAATTGTAATAAATAAGTCAAGTCAAGTTATTTGTCAAGTCGGCTGTCGTTTGTTTTGAAAAGAAAATGGTGGATTTTCTCTTCAAAACCTAACACGAATTCTCACATTCAGAAAAACCACTTTACACACATTTATTCCAATGGCTCACACTTTATGTTACGACCTAAGTATTATTGGTTAAAATTCCACCAAAATTAAACAACAATACTCACAATAACACAAGAAAAACTATTAAAATAAAAGTGCTATGTGTCGTTTCAAAAAATGTCAAAACTCGTCTGCAAAAGGCTTAATGAGAACGGTACCGTCCCTGACTTCACACGGCACAGATAACATTATAAACGATTTTGACGTACAGACAGACGGACATCCGGTTACGAAGGTTAGGTAACGTGAGTTCTGTCATGTTTTTACTCACGCGTATCATATTTTTAAAGCATTCAAAATAAAATAGGTACGCTATTTTTAATAGGTATACATATGACCCAAGATAGATATACCTAAATAAAATATCCTTGGACATTTCACACAACGCCATCTAGTCACAAACATGAGATCTATGATGACAGCTGGGTTTTTTCTTCTTCTTCTTCTTCTCTTCAGTAATGGCCTGTGTCCGTCATTTCGACAGACAATTTGGCCAATGTCAAGTGTTAAAATTGTAATAAATAAGTCAAGTCAAGTCATTTGTCAAGTCGGCTGTCGTTTGTTTCGAAAAGAAAATGGTGGATTTTCTCTTCAAAACCTAACACGAATTTTCACATTCAGAAAAACCACTTTACACACATTTATTCCAATGGCTCACACTTTATGTTACGACCTAAGTATTATTGGTTAAAATTCCACCAAAATTAAACAACAATACTCACAATAACACAAGAAAAACTATTAAAATAAAAGTGCTATGTGTCGTTTCAAAAAATGACAAAACTCGTGTCGGTTTTTTCTTACGTATGAAGAATGGAAGTCATTTTTATGACCTTTCAGACGCATTATGTGTCAACTCTGAAGGCACTTTTTTTATTCTTGGTCCAGGATTTCCATTCTCCCTTCCATAATAACAAAAATAGTCCATAAATAAATAGCATAAAATAATTACTTGCTCGCGTGGTATCAGCATACGCATTATTTGGTTAAAATCTTTGATCCAAATTTTAGACCCTTTAGGGTGCGAGTTTTCAAAATTCCTTTCTTAGTGCTCCCCTACACTGTATAAGGATACTGCCCTCCAAATGTCATACCTCTAAGACTTATAGTTTAGACTGTACGTTTATTCTCTGTCAGCTTCAAAAGAGTTTCATATTATGTATTTTATCAGCCATCTAGTTTCCATCGTACAAGCTTTGCTTAGTTTGGGACTAGAAGGCGTTGTGTTAAGTGTCCGTGAATTATTATTTTTTTTTACACAATATAGGCAACCGTTTGACCACAATCTCACCTTTATTTACATATTTAAAAAAATTGACTTAAACTTAGTAGTTAAATAGTAACTTAACCTATATAAGCTAACCTTATAAGTAAATAAAGAAGAAGAAGGATAATCTAAGATCCAGAACCACAATAGATACTTTGGTGTTAGCTATAACGAACAATGTTGCGGTAAGTACCTTGTATTCTCAATAAAATTGTTGTTTTCCTCACAAACTTCAGCATGTGTTTTTGTTCACGTGATGTTGACTATACATCGGCTTCTTTTTGACGTTGGTTAAAAAAATACATTTGAATTGAGAACCTCCTCCTTTTTTGAAGTCTGTTAAAAAGTACACAGCGTGTCATGTTATTTTACGGTTACAGACAGACAAAATTTTGTATATTTTTATAGTTATAAATAATTTGTAAACAAAACACGAAACGTGCGTTGTGGTTTTAACAATAACTGTTATTTAGATATAATTTTACTAGCCGTCTCCCGCGGCGTTGCTCGCGTTAGAGTGTGACTTTTCAAAATTCCTTTCTTAGTGCGCCCCTACACTATATAAGGATACTACCCTCCAAATTTCATACCTCTAGGACTTATAGTTTAGGCTGTGCGTTGATTCTCTGTCAGCTTCAAAAGAGTTTTATATATATTGATGATGAAAAACCACATGTTGAGAACAATAGATTTATTATAGGAATTCAAAGATTAACTTTACCATAAATGTAATGATTTGAAATTATTTACCTCTTTGGATACACTCAGCGACAATAAGATGTTAAATCGAATTTTTGTTACGTCGCGTTTCTTGATAATTTTTGGCTTTTTTACAGTTTTATAATAGACTAGCCGTCTCCCGCGGCGTTGCTCGCGTTAGAGTGTGATTTTTCAAAATTCCTTTCTTAGTGCACCCCTACACTATATAAGGAACCTACCCTCCAAATGTCATACCTCTAGGACTTATAGTTTAGGCTGTGCGTTGTTTCTAAGTCAGCTTCAAAAGAGTTTTATATATATTGTTTGAAGTAGCAAACAGCAGAATAGACAACTTTGAAAAAAACATCTAACAGAATACATGCACCAAGGACGTGCTCTGTGGCATTGCACTCAACATGAACTCTGCAATGTCAGGACGTCAACATCCCGTTTGTTACCGTGACGCCTATGTGACTAGCACGGAGGTCAACTTGCCGGGTACTTTTTTTATTACCATGTATGATGAATGGTAATGATAGAATGAATCGTGCGGAATGAGAAACGTGACTTAGTGGTGTGCAAGGTGATTCAAAAAAACTTATAGGTACAACTAAATAATGTAACGGTAACCACTGCCTATAACAAAGCATTGTCTCACTAAACACGTCCGTTTAAGACGTGCCCTGTGAGGTATTGCACTACATCCACTCTGAGACGTGTAGTTAAGTGTCATGTGCGTGTTATAGCACATCCTACTTATATTATAAACGCGAAAGTTTGTAAGTATGGATGGATGGATGTTTGTTACTCTTACACGTAAAAACTAACTGATCAGATTTGGATGAAACTTGGAATATATACAGGGTGTTACCAGACCACTTCCGAAAACTTGGAGGTTCCAATCAGACCATGATACTGAAAACATTAAGCGAAAAAAATCGCGAAAAAAAAAGTTGACTTGACTATCTCTTTTTAATTTTTTTTCTAGTTACATACACACAGTACAACATAATAAGACATATCTACCTAATTATCTCATTTAAAAAAGCAAAAAAACAAATAAAATAAATAAAGCAGCAATGTACACGCAGCACGCAGATTACGTCTACTACAGCATGAACAGCTGAGAGTTCATCGCGGGTCATTCAAGTACGCGACGTGCGAGCGACCTACGTTAGTAGGCACTTACGACACAGAATAAATAATAGTACTACGCCTCGACCTTACCTACGTGAATGCGTACATTGCGGGCTGGCGAAATAAATACAAATCTTTAAACATTGTTTTCTCCGGCTATAATTATTTTTCAGGATAACTGATTTTTTTTTGGTTGGGTTTTGGTGTGCTGTAGCTCCTCCTTTCGTTTTCGGAAGTGGTCTGGTAACACCCTGTATAGTCCGTGACCTGGATTAACACATAGGCTACTTTTTATTCCGGAAAATCTACGGGATCCAACCAAGATCCAACGGGATGCGATTGACGTCGCGAGCGGAAGCTAATTCATACATATTATCATCATCATCATCATCAATATATATATATATACAGGGTGTTACCAGAACACTTCCGAAAACTTGGAGGTTCCAATCAGACCATGATACTGAAAACATTAAGCGAAAAAAATCGCGAAAAAAAAAAATTGACTTGACTATCTCTTTTTAATTTTTTTTCTAGTTACATACACACAGTACAACATAATAAGACATATCTACCTAATTATCTCATTTAAAAAAGCAAAAAACAAATAAAATAAATAAAGCAGCAATGTACACGCAGCACGCAGATTACGTCTACTTCAGCATGAACAGCTGAGAGTTTATCGCGGGTCATTCAAGTACGCGACGTGCGAGCGACCTACGTTAGTACCTACCTACGTTAGTAGGCACTTACGACACAGAATAAATAATAGTACTACGCCTCGACCTTACCTACGGAATGCGTACATTTAGGGCTGGCGAAATAAATACAAATCTTTAAACATTGTTTTCTCCGGCTATAATTATTTTTCAGGATAACTGATTTTTTTTGGTTGGGTTTTGGTGTGCTGTAGCTCCCCCTTTCGTTTTCGGAAGTGGTCTGGTAACAC
The DNA here is from genome assembly GCA_918843925.1 of Eulithis prunata. Classification (NCBI taxonomy): domain Eukaryota; kingdom Metazoa; phylum Arthropoda; class Insecta; order Lepidoptera; family Geometridae; genus Eulithis; species Eulithis prunata. Next base: position 1,441,547 of record OU974035.1, read on the forward strand.
CCTGTATATAAAACTCTTTTGAAGCTGACAGAGAATCAACGCACAGCCTAAACCATAAGTCCTAGAGGTATGAAATTTGGAGGGTAGTATCCTTATATAGTGTAGGGGTGCACTAAGAAAGGAATTTGGAAACGTCACACGCTAAAGGGTAGAACGCGAGCAACGCCGCGGGCGACGGCTAGTTCATACATATATCTACCTACCATAGTTGTTATACTTATTTATCGTGTAGGTAGATGATAAAAACCTTGATGATGATTAAAATAAATAATTAATGATGGCACATATTTTTCTAAATACTCGCATTTTTAAGATCCACAACCACATTTTAACATAAAATAGCTTTATAACGAAGCAAAAGAATCTTTTGATTGATTTCATCTAGGTATAGATAATAGTACTTAGCTATGTATTAGTATATTCTATTTTTTATTTATGTAAGTTTTATGTAGTATATTTTATTGCGTAATAATTTAGTTTTTATCGTTACATTGTTTGTGCACCGCCTTCCGTTACCGCTCCGCTCGTTACTTTCCATGCTACGGTTGCCTGGAAGAAATCGCTTTCAGCGATAACGCCGCCCATTGTACTATACTAAGTTATTTTTAAGATTTGTACGTACCCTACCCTTGTGTACAATAAAGTATTATCTATCTATCTATCTATCTAATATTATTATTTACTAGCTGGTGCCCGCGACTTCGTCTAAGCGGGATTAGAAGTGCAATTTGCTATACAAAATCGAGTTCGCGTCCCGTTGGATCCCGTTGATTTTCCGGGATAGAAAGTAGCTTATGTGTTAATCCAGGTCACGGACAATATACAGGGTGTTACCAGACCACTTCCGAAAACGAAAGGGGGAGCTACAGCACACCAAAACCCAACCAAAAAAAAATCAGTTATCCTGAAAAATAATTATAGCCGGAGAAAACAATGTTTAAAGATTTGTATTTATTTCGCCAGCCCGCAATGTACGCATTCACGTAGGTAAGGTCGAGGCGTAGTACTATTATTTATTCTGTGTCGTAAGTGCCTACTAACGTAGGTAGGTACTAACGTAGGTCGCGCGCACGTCGCGTACTTGAATGACCCGCGATGAACTCTCAGCTGTTCGTGCTGTAGTAGACGTAATCTGCGTGCTGCGTGTACATTGCTGCTTTATTTATTTTATTTGTTTTTTTGCTTTTTTAAATGAGATAATTGGGTAGATATGTCTTATTATGTTGTACTGTGTGTATGTAACTAGAAAAAAAATTAAAAAGAGATAGTCAAGTCAATTTTTTTTTTCGCGATTTTTTTCGCTTAATGTTTTCAGTATCATGGTCTGATTGGAACCTCCAAGTTTTCGGAAGTGGTCTGGTAACACCCTGTATATTCCGAGTTTCATCCAAATCGGATCAGTAGTTTTTGCGTGAAAGAGTAACTAACATACCTACATTCATACATACATTCAAACTTTCGCGTTTATAATATTAGTAGGACTATAATAGGTACCTAAGTATAAAAATAAAACTAGGAACTTATAATTGTACGGACTTCGAAAGGGTTATCTTGTTTTTGCAAAGCAAATTACTACTAATACAGTATTAACAATATCTACAAACAAAATACGCAATGAACAGCGAGATGCAAAGGCGATTATTTTGACCGACAATGGGTGGTTTCATCAAAATACGCAATGAACAGCTAGATGCAAAGGCGAATATTTTGACCGACAATGGGTGGTTTCATCAAAATACGCAATGAACAGCTAGATGCAAAGGCGATTATTTTGACCGACAATGGGTGGTTTCATCAAAATACGCAATGAACAGCTAGATGCAAAGGCGAATATTTTGACCGACAATGGGTGGTTTCATCAAAATACGCAATGAACAGCTAGATGCAAAGGCGATTATTTTGACCGACAATGGGTGGTTACATCAAAAAGTACAAAGAACTAATTGACTCATCAAAAATTGTTTATAATTGTGTACTTATTTGCCTATTAGGCGCTTAAGAAAACGGAAATCACGCGATAGTTTGGCGGTCAATTAAGATACGTATCTACTAGGCGTAACATTTTTTACGTTCATAATGTGCTTCGTTCTATATTGAGCCCGATTCTGTTTTTTCATTTTCCTAAACTAATAATAGCCCTTTACATCTATTGAAGATGATTTATACAGCGTCAGGAGGCATCCTATGCCTACACTTAACGACACACTGTAGTGCCTGGGACAATGTTTAGATGGAGTAGGCTTGTAGTACTATACCATCCTCTCAGCCTAGTCAGACATATCCACAGGAAAGACAAGGTCAATACGTGCGAAGCTGACTAAGCCAAGGGTTTCCTCACGATGTTTTTCTGTCTACGCCTGCCTTATACCGCGTACACACTACGCCCATGCCGCTGCCGGCATTATTTCCGGACTTATTGCCACAGCAACATCGCCTTTATTCTCACTAGGGAGCTAGGGCATGAATTTGGGCCGGGAGACGGGACACGAGCATGCCTCTGTCCCGGCTCCCGGCCCAAGTTCATGCCGTAGCTCCTTAGTGAGAATAAAGGCGATATTGCTGTGGCAACAAATCCGCGACATTAATACCGACAGCGGCATGGGCATAGTGTGCACGCGGTATTAGGTGTCGTAGTGATAGGATTGGATGGAAGTAATTTTTTCGAAAGTCAAAACGGAAATCCTCATTTGCCAGCACCGCTTCATTAGCAGCGACCTTAGAATTGCATGAAATGACCTCTGTATTGTTCGCGTGACCTCAGCTGAGGTCAACGTCTGGTTGATAACTTTTTTGTTCTATTAAAAAGTGCTCAGATGTCTTCAGTTATTTGCGCAAAAAGTAACAAAGGGAAGATAAAACTGGACATCTTGGGAACGTAAGCATAAGCAGTTAGGTCCGTATGCTACGTCTATCACGGACAAAATTAAATCTCTCGCCGCGTCAACGTATTCGAGTTATATTGCGCGTCAATGCCAGGTCGACTGCCAACCGTTGTAATGTCACCGCGCAGTGTATCTCGGATACGCTAGCGTTACGATACGTTTGCGAGTGTCACATTTATTCGTGATCAAGGCACTGATTTACTGCTCAACCACTGATCCGGACTCAAGCATAGATTTTAGTATGAAAATATCTACTCAAATATCAGTAAGGATTTCTGTATCGACATACGAGCCTTAGTGTACAATTTTGACTTAAGCCCGACCGCGCTGAGTCTGCAATGGACACAAAAAGATTTTTTGTACATGCTATCATGTTACCAGTAGTCACTTACAGTTGTCAAATCGTTCTCGTATTGTCTATTTTCATCTCTTTCAGACGAGCCCTATCCATCCCTCCAAGCACAGCAGGACTATACGCGCACGAGCGATGCCGTATGTATGCTGGTGACTGGTCCAAAGCCCTGGCTGAAGGAAGAACAACTCCTGACGACGAATGGCCAATTGTACCTTGCACTCATGGCTGGGAGTACAATAGAAGTGATGTTCCGTACCACACGATAGCTTCTGATGTGAGTACCATACGATAAATAATTACGTTTTTGCTTTTAGCTCAATTAGGTCTGTGTTTAGCTAACTTTTTTATATACCAAAATATTCCTTGATTTATTGTCTATGTGATGGTAAAAACCGCATCCAAATCGGTTAAGCAAAACTCGAGCTATAAGATTCAATGTAATATAAGAACCGAGTAGTGTAGCCCAGGGATCTCCCATAAGTCCATTCCTGTTTGTTGTATTTCATGGCCAATTCTTTGCAGTTTTGAGGTTTTTTATCTAGTGACAAACTCATTCCTTTAAATAATTGTATTCAACTCAACTCAAGGGACAAGAATACTAAAATTAAAGGTCTTTATTTAATAAGAAACTATTTCGTACCAAATCAACCTTTTGGGGTATTGCAAACCAACAAATCTACAAGGGCCTTAGAACTTGAACAACCATCTCTTTCCCTCTTACAGTTGGACTGGGTGTGTGAGCAAGACAACCTAGCAGCGACAGCTCAGTCCATCTTCTTCTGCGGTGCTATCGTCGGTGGGTTGGTCTTTGGCTGGATTGCTGATAAATATGGAAGAATTCCTGCTTTGGTTGGTAAGTTATGGACGTTCTATGTACCTTCGTGTATTTAGTAGTATATTATACACTTGTGTTGTGGGCGTGGCACCTATAGGTAAGAAACTTACAATACTACGTTATTTAGATGTATTATACTTTAAAGTACTTACAGTACAGCCCGCGCAAAAGCGTCCTAGTTTACGTTACTTTTTACTGATGAAAAGACAAATCATATTCCGCCTTTTTCTTTCGTTCCAAAGTAAAAGAGACAAGCATAGTTTTGTCTTTTCTTCCGTAAACAAATCTCTGTCTCAAGCGCTCATGTTATAGACCTGCTAATTCTAATAGGTCTGCTAGTCATTACATAATATTCTTCTGGTTTCCAGGAACTAACCTGGTTGGCTTCGCGGCTGGTATTGGAACCGCCTTCTGCAGCAGTTTCTGGAGCTTCGCGCTCTGCCGTTTCCTCGTCGGGTTGGCGTTTGATAACTGCTTCACCATGATGTATATCTTAGGTAAGTGGCTCTTAATAATACATCATTATCATCCACAGCTCGACTTTACTGCTGGGCCTACTAGACTGGTATAATAGGTCTCCTTGAGTTTGTACCATCCATCACTTAAGATAGGTTCATGTAAGTTTTGGCAAAATTGTCTTGTAGTAATATATACCTATACGCACTACCCTAATAAATTGTTATCCCCACTACCCAAAGGTTAGCTGGTAGAGAATGCTATTTCAGCATTAAGTTCGCCTGTTTACGCTACTTTAAGTTGTACAATAAAGAATTTTCTATCTATCTACCTATCTATAAGTTCGTCTATTCTTGTCTGTTTTTACCCTGCTTTGACAATTATCGAGTACCCATCTCGTTGGGTCTACGACATTTCTATAACCATTTCTTGGCCACCATTCAGTTGTAGTAGGTATTCGTCGTAAGTACCTATAGTATTCCTAGTATTCCTTAAAAGAACTCTTTCACAAACCCTGCTGATGATTATGATTACATCAAGTTTAATAGTACCAGGGAAATTGACCATGCAACCACTTCGATAATAATACCTTCAACTTGCACTTGGTACTTCTAAGTAATACCAAAAAAAATTAAACGATTTCTCTTCTACCCAGTCATTACCACCACGAAGGTAGCAACCGACAGATAAACTGGCTGTGAATATTTTAATTGTCACTTTGAACCAAATCACGCGCATCCTTGGATACTACGTGACTGTCTGAATGAGTTAGAGGAATGACGCAGTCGACCAATCACCCCTCTAACTAAATAAACATTCAACATCGCTAGGTGTAAAATACTGTATTTTATATCCCTGGCTCACTGGTACACCGAGCTGGTTTCCACAGTCCTTCCGTCCGTGGCCGTCTCTGTTAGCTTTCTCCCCGACCCCCTCGTCTCCCGCCATCACGTACGGATGACATTGACAGGTCGGGGACATTGACACTGACAGTTACCTAACCACTCGTGCACATGAGACAGGGTAACGCATCTACTGAATAGATGCAAACACTACACTAGGGAATTGGAAAATAATAGATATGTGGAAATGACTTTTTTTTAAATGATAATTTTTTAGGTCCTGACACGGTTTAATAACCACTGAATCACCTCATGGAGCGCATTCTTTAATAGCGCGTTCACACTATGCCAATGCCGCTGCCGGCATTATTGCCGCGGACGTATTGCCACAGCAACATCGCCTTTATTCTCATTAGAGAGCGAGGGCATGAACTTGGGCCGGGAGCCGGGACAGAGGCATGTTCGTGTTCACACTACGCTCGTGCCCACTTCCCTGCCGACTGCGGCATAGTGTGAACGCAACATGAGACGTACCCTATGAGGCATCGCGCTGCGTCCATCTCTCTGAGATATAAAGATACTAGCTGGTGTCCGCGACTTCATCAACGCAGGATTAGAAGTGCAATTTGCTATGCGAAATGTTCTAGGCGTTTCTGAAGAGTTCGCGTCCCGTTGATAGATTGATAGATAAACACTTTATTGTACGCAATGAGAAATAACATAAGTACAGGATATAACATAAAACAGACAGTACAATGGGCGGCCTTATCGATCTCCTTGGTTGGACAGGAGTAACGAAATCAAAAGAATTAGGTGCTAGCATAGACCAAGATATTTATTAGTCCATGGTGCTAGTAATTCCCTGAACGAACTCTTTCTCAAAGAGCCCTTATTAGGGCTCTTTGAGAAGAGAGTGCAATACTAATCTTGGTATTTTCTTCCAGTCCTCGAATACGTGGGACCAAAATGGCGTACGTTCGTTGCAAACATGTCAATTGCTCTATTCTTCACGTGCGCTGCGTCACTGTTACCCTGGATAGCTCTATGGGCTGATGATTGGAGAACCTTCGCGTTGTGGACCAGTGCTCCGTTCATACTGGCTGCTTTTACACCCTGGCTGGTTCCGGAGAGCGCCAGGTTAGTCCAAAGTATCTGGCAGTTTCTAAAATTTAGCTTTATATAGATAAAATTACGTTAGTGAGGAATAATCCATGCATACTGGCTGGTCCCAAAGAGTGCCAGGTTAGTCCAAACTATCTGGCAAATGATAAAATTTAGCTCTAGACAGGTAAGATCACGTTATTGAGGAGTAGTCCATACGTACTGGCTAATTATACATTCTGGCTGGTCTCGAAAGCTGCTAAGTCAGTCCAAACTATCTGGCGTGCCAAAATTTAACTTTAGATAGGTATATAAAATCACGTTTGATGTTTGTTCAGGGATCAAACCGACGTCCTACAGCGCTGAAGGCAGAGCTATATCCACTAAGCCGGTGAGGCTTGTCAAGACTATAACCACCATCTATTTCTTTATTCCAGATGGCTCCTTTCTCAAGGCAAAGTTGACAAGGCACTCTCAATAATGAAGAAGTTCGAACGAATCAACAAAACTAAAATACCGGACAAAGTACTGAGCGAATTTACTGTAAGTACCTACTCACTATTAGTATTAATTGACCTAAAACTAACGACGACAAAACATTTTGTTCTCAATAGGGACTTGTACTAATATTCTGTGTTAAGGATCAAACCCACGACAGCACAAAAGGCAGAGCTATTACCCACTGAACAGTCACGCCTATAACAGTAGACATGTCTCAAGCCTCCCACGTCAACAGACGCGTCCGCGGACTCTGACTGATGCATCCGCTGATACAATTCCACGAGCTGTCCACACGTCTGTAGGTCGATCAGTCTATGTTCTATCTTCGCGCCGAAACCCTTTGATGCGTGCCAAAAACCGACAACAAACGCATTCGAGGCGGACGCATCTGCTGACGTTAAATACTTTTTTTTTTTTTTTTTACGATGGGAAAATGCTTTACGCATCCCCTGCAACCCGAGGAGAGTCGGCGGGGTATGTCGGACTCCTCACTCACTAACTAATGCTAATGAGACATTAGTTAGTGGCGTCCTACCGACTAAAAACCCATCGATCTTCCCTCAATCACCTCAGCGCTAGTGCGTCGTCAAACCACTGACGTTAAATACCTACCACAGACGCCCAAATCACCCCCTCCCTCTACACGTCGGCGGACGCGTCCGCAGATTGTCGTCTTCAGATGCGTCTTATGACTTGTAGAGGAGGCTTGAGCCTCACCCTTTTATTTAAACCTATTTGACATTTCCAGGAGTCAACAATGAAATCTATCAAAGAGACTGAGGCAGAATCTCGTACATACTCGGTACTGGATCTATTCCGGACTCCAAGGCTTCGTCGGAACACAATTCTTCTCATCATAATCTGGATGGCAATATCTCTGGTATTCGACGGACATGTCAGGAACGTTGGTTCCTTGGGCCTGGATATTTTTTTGACGTTTACAATTGCATCGGCCACTGAGTTACCCGCAGACACGTTTTTGACAGCTGTTTTGGATAGGTAAGTGAAGTTTGAAATGGATTCGAGTTTTGGAATTTTTTGAAACATTAGCACTTTCATTTTAATAGTTTTTCTCAAAGAAAATTACAACTAATACAGTATTTTACAATATTCACAATATTTACAAAATCCACGTGAAACAGTTGAGCTATCTACAAACCGTAGCAAAAGATTTATAGATAGCTCAACTGGTCCAAATCAGCACCAATCGGAAGAGTGCCCAAGACACTGGCTGCATTGCCGCGCTGAATAGCAATGCTGATACAAGAAAAACCTATTCTTCTTCTTTACCCTATATGGCCTGTAACCGTCATTTCGACAGACAATTTTGCCAGTGTCAAGTGATGAATTTTAAATAATATAAGTCAAGTCAAGTCTTCGTCAAGTCGGCTGTCGTTTGTTTTGAAGAGAAAATGGTGGATTTTCTCTTCAAAACCTGAAACGATTTTTCACATTCAGAAAAACCACTTTACACACATTTATTCCAATGGCTCACACTTTATGTTACGACCTAAGTATTATTGGTTAAAATTCCACCAAAATTAAACAACAATACTCACAATAACACAAGAAAAGCTGTTAAAATAAAAATGCTATGTGTTGTTTCAAAAAATGTGAAAACTCGAATCGAAAAACTTGCTAGCGTTGCTTCTAAAAATGACAATGAATATCGACGCCTTGTTAGTTGGATCTGCAATTCACATTTGCTATTTCAGATGGGGTAGGAGATGGCTAGCCTGTGGCTCCATGGTCGTCAGTGGTATCTTCAGTTTATTGGCCACAGCTGTGCCTGTTGGTAAGTACAAAATATTCATATTCATGTAGGTACTAGCTGATACCCGCGACTTCGTACGCGTGCGTAACTTTCCACCAAAATATCTGTCACCAGCATACGATGAACCTCGTAGCAAATGGCTGCTTTTGGTTTAAAAAGTTCAATATGTATAGATTTATAGTATAGATTTCATACTAGCTTCCGCTCGCGACTTCGTCCCTGTTCCGTTTGATCCTGTTGAATTGCCGGGATAAAAAGTAACCTATGTGTTAATCCAGGTCACGGACAATAATATTCCAAGTTTCATCCAAATCGGATTAGTAGTTTTTACGTGAAAGAGTAACAAACATCCATCCATCCATCCATACTTACAAACTTTCGCGTTTATAATACTATTAGTAGGATTTTAGTGGGATAGTAACACCCAGACACAGAACAAACATCTATGTTTGCCACACAAAGTTTGTTCTGCATGGGGATCGAACCCACGAGCCACGACCCACAGCACGGAAGGCAGAGCTATTACCGACTGAGCTGTGACGCCTGTCAATGTTCTGTTTTGGTCTTCCAGGTGGACCATCAGCTTCTTTAGCCATAATGGGACGCTTCGCAGTGAACATTTCATACAATATCGGCCTACAATATGCAGCTGAACTTCTACCAACCGTAGTAAGGGCCCAAGGAGTTGCACTGATACATATTATGGGCTACGTGGCTAGTATCGTCGCACCTTTTATAGTTTACCTGGTAAGTAAACAGTTTATGCGATGAGTATTTTGTTTATCTGGTGAGTATTTGGTTTATTTGATAATTATTTGTATATCTGGTATCTATATTATTAGTTTACTAAGTAAGTATAAGTTTGGAGGGCACGTTATACGGTTATTTGATGAGTAACTGATAAGGATTAATTTTTGTTGGTCTGGTATCAAAGTAGTTAATGAAGTAGTAGATAATAAATAAGTCTAATCTGAAAAATAAAAAGGTTATCTGGCAAGTAATTTGTTTATCTAATAAGTAACATGTTTATGTAGTGAGTAAATTGGTTATTTGGCAAGCAAACCTTACACAAAAGTCCTTAGGTATGAACCTTTAATTGAATTCCCGAGATTCTCCCTAAAACTTGCCCGATAATATCCGTAAACCACAACAATACTATTTATCTACAAGTATCCGATGTATGATATTTTTTCCAGGCGAACGTATCAGTTGACCTTCCCCTCATAATCCTGGGAGTTCTGGGTATAGCCGGGGGGATGCTGTGCCTCCTGCTCCCGGAGACCATGGACACGGAGATGCCACAGACCCTGCAGGATGCCGAGAATTTCGGCTTGGACCAGAGATTCAGCGATATACCTTGCTTTCCGAGGTGAGGCTTCATGGCTTAAGGGCTGTTGATTTTCGTCATGGCTTAAATACTGTTAATGGTAGGACTGATTGATGGTTTAGGCTCTTTAAGCGTCTAACAAGATGAAGCTCTTCGAAACCAGGCGCAATGGCTTGGGTTTCCGTCATGGCTTATTGTCTGTTATAGCCACGAAGTCACGGGAAACAGCTATACGCTTCTTTCCATTCAAAGATCGTCCAGAAAAGATCGCTAACAGCAATAAGACCGCCCATTGTACCTCATAATTTAACTTTATTTATCTTTTATTGTTTTTCTTCTTTTCTTGGTGTGCAATAAGGACATATCTATCTATCTATCTAGTCTAGTAAATAAATAAGTGAACCGCTCGTACCTAGGCTTGCTTAGTCAATCTTCACCGATTATCTAAGTTAAGCGACGTTCTGCGCGGTCACTATTTGGATGGGTGACCGCTAGTGGCATTTACATCTGAGCGCTTCCGTGCTTCGGAGGGCACGTTAAACTATCGGTCCCGGCTCTAGCAGTCCTTAAGCCATGACGGAGGCCTTAAGGCGGTCTAAAAACTCCCGTCACCAGAGTTGGCCACTAACTCATATACGAGCTCGCTTTTAATAAATAAGTACCTAAGTATATCCCTTTGTACAGAAAACGGCCACAACCCATCGACTTGGAAAACACAGAGCGATACACAAAACGCGCATCAATAGCAACGCAGGAAGACCACTTCATCAGAGCCCTACCTTCTATCAGTTCACGAGCTTCAATCCGCGCCTCTATACGAGCGTCCACACGAGAATCTCTACGAAAGCGATCCAAACAAGACGTGGTTTGAGAATAAAGACTTTTGGTGTCAATTTTGGCTTTTATGGTATCAATGCTGGCTTTTGGTATCAATGCTGGACTTTGATATCAATGTTGGATTTTGGTATCAATGCTGGCTTGTGGTATCAATGCTGGCTTTTGGTATCAATGCTGGACTTTGATATCAATGTTGGATTTTGGTATCAATGTTGGCTTTTGGTAACAATGCTGGACTTTGGTAACAATGCTGGCATTTGGTATCAATGCTGGCATTTGGCATCAATGCTGGCTTGTGGTATCAATGCTGGCTTTTGGTATCAATGCTGGACTTTGATATCAATGTGGGATTTTGGTATCAAAGCTGGCTTTTGGTAGAAACCGTTGCATTTGGAAAAGATCTTGGTACGAAGTTTGTGAGGTCGACTTTAGAGATGTTATAGGCCTCGGTTAAGTGGCGTAGATGAAAATGTGTGATTTTTTTATTTATTGGACAAACGTTTCATGACATTATTATTTTGCAACAGATTTATTTTTATTATAACGTTTGAATTCTTGCCAATTGTGTACAATAAATTGTGATAAATATAACGATGTTAAAATAATGTTACATTTAAATTATGAATGTGATTTCTGCGTTTGTGAAAAAAACTTTGACAGGTTGTAAAAGTAGGTGGTTTTGTAAGAATTACCTTATTGCTCGACTTATAAATAATAATAATAATGACTATATACAGGGTGTTACCAGACCACTTCCGAAAACTTGGAGGTTCCAATCAGACCATGATACTGAAAACATTAAGCGAAAAAGATCGCGAAAAAAAAAATTGACTTGACTATCTCTTTTTAATTTTTTTTCTAGTTACATACACACAGTGCAACATAATAAGACATATCTACCTAATTATCTCATTTAAAAAAGCAAAAAAACAAATAAAATAAATAAAGCAGCAATGTACACGCAGCACGCAGATTACGTCTACTACAGCATGAACAGCTGAGAGTTCATCGCGGGTCATTCATGTACGCGACGTGCGAGCGACCTACGTTAGTACCTACCTACGTTAGTAGGCACTTACGACACAGAATAAATAATAGTACTACGCCTCGACCTTACCTACGTGAATGCGTACATTGCGGGCTGGCGAAATAAATACAAATCTTTAAACATTGTTTTCTCCGGCTATAATTATTTTTCAGGATAACTGATTTTTTTTTGGTTGGGTTTTGGTGTGCTGTAGCTCCCCCTTTCGTTTTCGGAAGTGGTCTGGTAACACCCTGTATATTATGTATGTTTTATTATTTGTCAATTATTATTTGGGTCAAATTCGATTTTAAAGTGGTTAAAGACTTATTAATAAATCAAGTTTTTTTTCCGTTTTGCAAAATGAACTTAGCAACATGGTAGCATTTTTAATAAAATAGAATACTAATGAACGTATGTACGTAAAAACTTGGCGATTACTAAGTAAGTCTACACTTTTCAGTATTATGAGACCTCTAGTAATACATTTTGAAGGTGTTGGCCGTGTTGGCCGAGTGGGATTGCACCTCGACTTTCGATCCGAAGGTCGTGGGCTCAAATCCCTTCCGTGCATTAATGGATTTTTCGTTCGGAAAATTTATATGCGCATTAACACGAGCTTTACGGTGAAGGAAAACATCGTGAGGAAACCCTTGGCTTAGTCAGCTCCGCACGTATTGACTATGTCCTTCCTGTGGATATGGCTGACTAGGCTGAGAGGATGGTATAGTACTACAAGCCTACTCCGTCTAAACATTGTCCCAGGCACTACAGTGTGTCGTTAAGTGTAGGCATAGCTTGCCTGTTGACGCTCTATAAATCATCTTCAATAGATGTAAAGGCCTATTATATAGTAATACATTTTGAATCTATATTTTGAAAATAAGATCTTCTGCAATACCCCGTAATCAGTACAGACTCTTAATAAGAAATATGTATTTACAAAAAAATGTATATAAGTATTCTATCAGCAATCTAGTTCCCATAGTACAAGCTTCGCATAGTTTGGGACTAGAGGGAGTTGTGTGATGTGTCCAAGAATATCTATTTATTTTATTTATTTAAATTGTGTTGACAGGTGTTGCCAATTAAATAGTTTTTTTTGCAATATTTTTGTAATTAATTGCCATTTTATTCGGAGCGAAATGTATAATCGATATTCTGTGATATTTATAATGGTAATAAAAATTAAATAATAAAGAAGAAACTGATTTTTTATTTAAAAATCTGATATTATGTACCTTTTTGGTTCTCTACTTTTTTTTAAAAACTTCTCTCCATATCCATACCTAGATAGGTAGGATAGAAGAAGTTTTAGTCTTATAAGGGGTTATTCCAATCGCGCCCATCGGCCGGCCCCCTGGTGGGACAGATGGGAAAAAGTACAGTGGAATAAGACCACTGACAAAGACTTTGAGGGGGTAATATGGCCACTTTAACCTTTCGAGTTTTTGGAAGTAATCTTACCCGGTATAGGAAGTTAAACTAAAGACTTCGGGGGGGTTAAAAGTACCTATCAGTATGTTTTTTATTCTATAGTACATAAGAAAAGTTATTCATTTACTTTAACCCTTCAAAGTTATTAAGCAGTCTTGTTAGAATCCAGTATAAACTGGAGTTAAATGCACCTTAAGTATCTCAACTAAAATAGACAAACAATTACTTAAATTGAAGGGTACACACATTTCATTGTGTACACAGACGTAACAACAAATAGAACTGAATTGAACAAATAATGTCACTTATTTACTAACTAGCTGCGGCCCGCGGCTTTGCCCGCGTGGTAGCACCATACGCAATATTTGGTTAAAATCTTTGATCCTAATGTTAGACCCTTTAGGGTGTGATTTTTCAAAATTCCTTTCTTAGTGCACCCCTACACTATATAAGGATACTACCCTCCAAATTTCATACCTCTAGGAATTATAGTTTAGGTTGGGCGTTGATTGTCAGTCAACTTCAAAAGAGTTTTATATATTTAGAAGATTAGATAGAAGAAGATCTTTAGCTAATTTACCAGAAATTACTGGGGTAAATAATCACGTTATTTACTAAGCTATGTACACACCTAGTTAGGATTGCTTTATGTATTCACGCACATGTCTCTACATGTGCGTCTCAATAGATTGTATGTAAGTCACTTAGTAACTTTGTGACATTTTACACTTAATATATATACAAGGTAGGTATACTTATATAATATGTCCACAATAACCTCGTGAAGTATCCTGAAATCAAGGCTTATTGGGGGATTAAAATGCTGCTTTTTTTAGTAAAGAAGGTTATAATATATAATTCGTCACCTGGATTACCTAATAGCGTACTCTTTATCCCGGAAAATCAACAGGATCAAAGGGGACGTGGACGAACATAATGAACTTTGGCATATCTTCATATCTTTTAAAAACAATTCGTCATAAAAATAACTTCCATTCTAACATATCCCGATATCTATGGTCGTTCATTAGGGTTGGTTCATCACCAATTTAGCCACTTGCTGCATGCAAATATACAAGAACTATAACACACACACGTTCTCCCAATCGGTGATGGAAAATATCGCAAAACTGTCCCATTTCAGACAGGCGTCATAGCTCAGTTGGTAATAACTCTGCCTTCCGTGTAGGGGTTTTCGATCCCCACTGAGAACAAACATTTGTGTATGGCAAATATAGATGTTTGTTCTGTGTCTGGGTGTTACTTTACTATGTTTTTTTTTTTATACTAATAGGTAGGCAAACAAGCGTACGGCCCGCCTGATGGGAAGCGGTTACCGTAGCCTATGGACGCCTGAAACACCAGAGGCATCACATGCGCGTTGCCGACCGTTGAATAATTTTAAAACACCCTTTTAATTGAGACTTGAAGTCTCATGTGCGTGTAATTACACCGGCGCCCTTACCCTTCAAACCGGAACACAGCAATGCGAGCATCGCTGCTTGGCGGCAGAAATAGGTACGGTGCTAGTACTGAACCCGGACGAGCTCTCACAAAGAGCTCTACTACTACTAATTGAAGTCGGTTTTCCAGTTTTTTTAGATACAAACTAGGAATTTTCAAGAAAAGAGTGAATAGGTGGATTATAGCTAAGCGTGCTCCATCCTAGGCTGCAGCTACACTTACCACCAGGTGTGCTGGCAGCCAAATGCTTAGCTATTGATCATAAAAAAAAATAAAAAACTTATAAATTATATTGTGAATGTTTTCCAATGGAAACCTACAGTGAGACGTGAAGTCTCAGTGTTTGAAATAGCACCGAACTTTTTGAAACTGAAACAGCATGACGTCATTATTCGAAAACAAATGACGTCATAATTTATACTTAATAACAAAGATTGAATTTCACGAGCATTCGATACACCGCCTTATTCATTGTATTTTTCTTCATAATTGATCGAGTGAGCGAAGCGAACGAGATCTTAGTGACAACTTGGACAAAAATGCTTTGTATGTTTGTATGTTTGTTCGATGAGATCTTTTTGAACCGTTCATCCGATCTTCATAAAATTTGGTAGGTATACGTATAGTACTCTTAAGTTTCACTGGTTTGTTAAATGAAGTAAATCGGTCAAGGGGTCGTGAAGTTATGAGGGTCCAAAGGGAGTAAAAAAAAAAGTCGTATAATAATTTCAAGTGGGGTGTCATATGATAGGGTTTTGTTTAGACATTCCAAAACCGTTTTTATTTTGATTCTAGGTCTTATAGTTTTTGAGTTGTTGTAAAAATTATAAAATTGGCAAACCCAGTATAACTTGAGCTACCATTTCTTGGAGTTTCAATGATTTTGTAGTTCAAGTAAGACTGGTTCATAGCTAGACGGCGATTTCGAAGCGATTTGCAAAGTTTATTACAACCATTGGTCAATAAAAATTGTTTGGGTTTTATTAACCTCCGACCATCACGAGATCTCAGTTCGGGGCGAACTACTAGTACAACGTGTATCTACAATGGCGACATTAAATGAACACACAGGTAGAGCTCCTTATTAGTATTCTTAAAAAAATAATTAAAGTACAGTCAGCTGCACTAAAATGTGTACGATTTGTGTACAATTTTTACAAAAACTCAAAAATTATTAGACCTAGAATCAAAATTAAAACGGTTTTGGAATGTCTAAACAAAACCCTATCATATGACACCCCACTTGATATTTTGGTATGACTTTTTTTTTTACTCCCTTTGGAACCTCATAACTTTACAACCCCTTGACCGATTTACTTCTTTTTACAAACCAGTAAAATTTAAGAGTGCTATCTGTATACCTACCAAATTTTATTAGGATCGGATGAGCGGTTTAAAAGATCTCGTCGAACAAACATACAAAGCATTTTTGCCCAAGTTGTCACTAAGATCTTCGTTCGCTTCGTTCACTCGATCAATTATAAATGCGAAAGTAACTCTGTCTGTCTGTCTAAGTACAACAATTAGCAAATAAATTAATATTTTCTTCAGTGAAAATAGTTGGATTAATTATACAGAACACTCATTCGCCGCTCAAACACTCTTGCCCGTTCCAACAGTTCCGCGAATCGATAAAAACCTTGCTGAAACATCAGTGCAGTCACACACATGTCATTAGCTCGACGAAGCACGCGTGTTGTGATTTCAAACTGTATTTCACTGTTTTATAGTGTCTTCTGTGAAATCATCTGAAAACGCTGGTGAGTTATTTATCTTATAACAGACTAGGTGCCGCCTGCAACTACGTTCGTGTCCCGTTGGATCCCGTTAATTTTTCGAGATTAAAAGTAGCCTATGTGTTAATATGTAGCCTATGTGTGAATTTCTCGCTTTGCAAATGCGTTTGCGTGTGCTATGCCTGAGTCGAAAGTCAAAACAAATGCACAGACTCGGGGCTTAGTAGTAGTTATAGTTAGGTTACCATAGCAACCGTTTTTAGATGTAATAAAAGATGGCCGTTAATAGCCAATTAATATCTAAATGTACCTACATATTAATGGGATAGTCCTTGACAACAATTTACAGTTTTTCTTAATGTGCTAAATAGTCTAATCAACTAACGAAATATCTATTTTTAGAAATATTCGACACTAGCTGATACCTGCGACTTCGTACGCGTGCGAAACTTTCCACTGAAATATCTATCAACCAGCTTATGATGAACCTCGTAATTGGCTACTTTTGATTTAGAGAGTTCAAGCTGTATCTAAGAAATCCACGTCTTTGATTTCAATAAAATAGCCTATGTTTCAGTCCGAAAAAAGGGCTTTCGAATGGTATAAGTTTCATTAAAATTGGTCCAGTAGTTAAGGCGCGATCCGCGAACAAACAAACAGACAAACAGAGTCGTTTATTTAATAGCATATTTCGTTTATCCATATCTTTCATTTTAGTTTTTAGCTTAGGTTTCAAAGATCTCGTCGAACAAACATACAAACATACAAAGCATTTTCGTCCAAGTTGTCACTAAGATCTCGTTCGCTTCGCTCACTCGATCAATAAAAGTGCTATGTGTCGTTTCAAAAAATGTCAAAACCTGTCTCATCCCCGACCCCCTCCGTCTCCCGCCCTCACGTCGGGAGACATTGACAGGTCGGGAGTTTGACACTGACAGTTACCTAACCACTCGGGTACGTGAGACAGGGGAGTTTTGACATTTTTTTAAACGACATATAGAACTTTTATTTTAATAGTTTTTCTTGTGTTATTGTGAGTATTGTTGTTTAATTTTGGTGGAATTTTAACCAATAATACTTAGGTCGTAACATAAAGTGTGAGCCATTGGAATAAATGTGTGTAAAGTGGTTTCTCTGAATGTGAAAATTCGTGTTAGGTTTTGGAGAGAAAATCCACCATTTTCTTTTCAAAACAAACGACAGCTGACTTGACAACTGACTTGACTTGACTTATTTATTACAATTTTAACACTTGACATTGGCAAAATTGTCTGTCGAAATGACGGACACAGGCCATTATTGAAGAGAAGAAGAAGACAGGGTAACGCATCTACTGAATAGATGCAAACACTACAGGTAGGTACTAGATGGTACTAGGTAGGTATTTAAATGGTTATTTACACTGTAGGTATGCTCTAACTAGTTATCATTAGTTGACGCACAATGAGAGCAAATAGCAAATACTGACACAACGATTTATCTGTCTTTTATTATCATACCTAAACTACATATAATAATTGTTCATTAATCAAACGATATCTATATTAGTTAGTTACATTTAGGTACCTATACTCACGATTAGGTACATACGATTAATTAACGTAATAAGTAGGTAAGTAGGTAGGTACCTAGCTAACTAATGCTTTATGTTGCGTTCACACTACGCCGCAGTGGGCAGGGACTTGGGCAGGGAAGTAGGCACGAGCATAGTGTGAACACGATCATGCCTCTGTCCCGGCTCCCAGCCCAAGTTGATGCCCTCGCTCTCTAATGAGAATAAAGACGATGTTGCTGTGGCAATAAGTCCGCGGCAATAATGCCGGCAGCGGCATGGGCGAAGTGTGAACGCGGTATTACTTACACCAGAAATAAATAATGTAGATATAAACACAAAAGAAAAAACATTTAAACAATTTGTCTTGACAAAACATTTTGTTCCAGTCCAACCTTACCACTTCAGTTTCTAAGCCCAGAAATCACGTCGCGTAAAGTGTCTTACAAGGAAAGGGTGCTATTCGAGGATGGAATCACATGAGAAGGTGGTCAACGGTGCGGTGACCCCCCGCGCTGATCTGAAAGACTCCATGGAGATGCGAGAATCCACCGGTGAGATATGACACACGTCTTGGCCTTGAGTGACCTTTGACCTTACTTTAGTCAAATTATAACGGTAGATTTTTTTATATTTCCTTCAAAATATTATAAGAAATCACGTCATTCATTGCCAGACACTTAACATCGTGGCAACCCCTTGCCAGACACCCTTAATGTTTATTAAATTGTTACTCTATTAATTTACGTTATAGTATAAAAGTCTGGGGTTCACTGGCTCTTAAGCTATAAGGGCGAATACATCTGAGAATTTTGACTAAATATGATGGCCTGTGTGGCATAATTACAGAAGCCTGATGTGAAAATAATAAACTTGACCTAAATTGACCATTGTCCGAAAATAAAGTTCTTGGTTTAGCCTTGAAGGAATAGCTCTGACAGATGGGTTCTTTCACATTAAGTTTAGTGACCTTGATTCTATTAATATATTGCACTTGAGTGACCTTTGCCCCTAATTAATTATTTTCCAACACGTGGCAGTTTTTTTAAAGATGAGATAAATGCATGAACAGCATCTATAATTCTGACACGTCAAGACTTAAATTAACTAAATACCTTTATTCCAGGAAAAAGCAGGCGCCTCAAAGACCTGGATGACCTGCTCCCGTATGTCGGAGACTTTGGCTGGTACCAACGAATCTTGTTCCTTCTGATGATACCATACGCGTTCTTCTTCGCTTTCGTCTACTTCGGCCAAATCTTCATGACGGTGGTGCCAGCGGAACACTGGTGCTATGTGGAAGAGCTTGGGAACTTGACAGTGGAAGAACGGTAAGTGGTTTTTCAGACCCGAGTGACAAAATTTAAGATGTTCCTGAAAATAAGTACTATGATTCAAGTAGAAGGCATTTTGAAACTGTAGAAGTGTAGTCTGTAGAGCCTACTTTAGTAGGGTAGGATGTCTGAACATGTTACAGCACGTAACGTAGCTATTGTGTCTTGAAGGCGGTCTACCTTCCTGTTTTAGGGGTGTTATTTTCTTATTTCAGACGACATCTTTCAATACCACTGGCGGAAGACCCCACAAGCTTCATCTACGAGAAATGCAGAGTCTACGATGTAAACTGGACACAGCTGTTACAAGATGGCGTCCGCGTACCCGATACAAAATGGCCGACTAAGAAATGTCAGAACTGGGAGTTTAACTTCACTGATGTACCGTATGAGACGATTGCTACTCAAGTTAGTTCATTTGCAATGTACTAAAAAATAATATAAATAAAATCTGCCCATACCATAAGTCTTGATGGTAAGATCTAGGAATTTAAATTGTTTTGCTCTTTCTTTCCAACAGGAGGGTTGGGTGTGTGACCGAGACAGCTATCCCGCAACAGCTCAGGCTATTTTCTTCTGTGGAGCCATCGTTGGAGGGTTCATATTTGGATGGATAGCTGACAGATATGGAAGAATACCAGCTTTAGTTGGTAAATATTCTGCCTTGAGGTCAAATATAATTAATGATTAGAGCGTCTGAGAGAATCCACCTGTTCTATAAATGTAGATCATATAACCGGCAGTCTTACAACCGCACCAGTTGTGAGACTCTCAGATCAACCCTAGTCTTAAAATATTAGACGTGATCTTTCGGTATTCTAGCATTTTAATTTGTTTTACCAGGGGCAAATCTATCAGGCTTCATCGGAGGAGTAGGAACGGTGTTCACAAACTCCTTCTGGTCGTTTTGCTTGTGCCGGTTTGTCGTGGGACTGGCGTACGATAACTGCTTCATCATCATGTATATTGTGGGTAAGACAGCTTGTATTTCTTCACGAGAGATGGTCATGGAATCAAAAATATTTGACTTAGGATTGTATAATAATAATAAATTTAAGCTTATTTTCAAAAACTGTTTTCCAGTGGTAGAATACGTGGGTCCAAAATGGCGAACATTCGTCGCGAACATGTCTATAGCAGCGTACTTCACATTCGCGGCATGCATGTTGCCATGGCTGGCGCTAGCAGCCGAAGACTGGCGGGTCTATACGCTGGCCATTAGCGTGCCACTTGCACTGGCTGTGCTGACGCCCTGGGTTGTTCCTGAAAGTGCTAGGTAGGATTCTTCAAGATCTCAAAGTGATCGATGTGATTACAATGTAATTCTGACGTAAAAATAGATTTCGGTAAAGGTCATCTTTGAGACAGGAGGAAGGAGGACAGAGACGAGACTCAAATACGTACCTAATTATAAAATTATAAATTAAACCTATCTCAACTTCATAATTATAAGATAACCCCGTTGATTCTTATTTAATTTGTCTCTAACCATAACTTTGCTTTTTGTAGATGGCTGATTTCTCAAGGACGCATCGACGAGGCCCTGAAGATCATGAAGAAGTGTGAAAGAATCAACGGAAAGAAAATACCTGATGAAATTATTAAAGAGTTTAGGGTGAGTTTGTCCTTTACGTACGTTATCAAAAAGTAGGCAAACTTATCTTATAAGTAGTACCATGTCCTGTCTTATAGGTGGACGTCAGTGAAGTAACGGTAGACAAAACTTAGGGAGGGTCACAACACAAAACACAATATTATACCTCCGTACTGCCATTTGTATCATCACAAAGACTATGAGGAAAAAATATGTGGGTACCTAAGTTGTCTGCCAAATATGCGGATAACATATATCAGAAAGATTCAAGATTTAGATTTACCTACCTACTTCTCGTTAACCATAGTCTTTATTTCAGGAAACGGCTACAGAAATAGCCAAAGCCGAACAAGAATGCAAGAACTACAGCGTCGTGGACCTCTTCAAGACCCCTCGGATCAGACGCCACAGCATTCTCTTAGTGGTCATCTGGATCACCATATCCATGGTGTTTGATGGCCATGTCAGGAACGTGGGCGCTTTGGGGCTGGATCTGTTCCTGACTTTCACTGTCGCTACAGCAACTGAGTTCCCAGCTGATATATTGCTCATTCTGATTCTCGATGTGTGAGTACTATCAAACACTCCAAAACACGCCTCACAAGGTGCAAAATACGTTTCATTACATACGAAAACGAATAACGTGGGCATAATATTTCACTTTGTTTCCAGTCTTGGTCGTCGCTGGCTAGCTTTTGGTTCGATGGTGATCAGCGGAGTCTTCAGTCTGCTTGCTGCTGCAGTGCCTATTGGTAAGCAAACCTAACCAAATGTTTCATAACCTATTTGAAGGGATCTCAGATATTGATACTACACAGTGCATTTTACCATTTTATCTTAGAATTCAAACTTTGTCAGTGACTCATTTATATGCAAATTATAAAGTCAATAGGTGTTCACGGCCAACAAGAGCATTTATGCTAGGGGACTATTAAGCCCCTAGCTAGGTAGTCTATGTACGAGCCCACTCGTACAGTATCAAATGTAGCATAGCAAGCACTTTTAGTTTTATAAGTGTAATTGAATAAAGTTAGTTGCGATTTCACATTAGCATCGTGCGGTCGTTTCTCTCAAACCCGATCCCTGTCCAATAACATATCATAGCATAGCATCGTAGTGTACCGGGGTAGCATCAGCCCCGTACAGTCTATGACTGGGTTAATCTGTCCACAGGTATACCATCGGCCTCATTAGCCATTGTCGGTCGGTTCGCCGTCAACATTTCCTTCAACATCGGCATGCAATACGCAGCTGAGTTGCTGCCAACTGTGGTGAGGGCCCAAGGATTGGCTCTCATACACATTACAGGATATGCAGCCACTATTCTGGTGCCTTATATCTGTTATATGGTACGAAATAATCTTTATTATAACATGTATCACTTTGTTATCGTTACTTATCATGTGCCTCTTGGGGTCGAGACTCTACGTCCGTGGGGTACCGAGGCCCTCCGGGTTTTCAAAATTCTTTCAGGGCGTCTAGTCGAAGCGACGCGTGACCCGAGGGCTGGTATCTAGGCCAGCGTATCAGCATTGCTATTCAGCGCGGCAATGCAGCCAGTGTCTTGGGCACGCTTCCGATTGGTACTGATTTGAACCAGTTGAGCTATCTATAAATCGTTTGCAACGGTTTGTAGATGGCTCAACTGTTTCATGTGTATTTTGTAAATATTGAGAATATTGTAAATACTATATTAGTTGTAATTTTCTTTGTGAATAAATCATACCTTATCATGTATGTATATGTATAATGTACCAACAATCATGTTTATGATATTATTTAATCTCTAATAATGCTCTAGTTTAACTGTTACAAATTACTTTCCCCATAATGACAGAAAGTATGTGATGTATTTACATTAGGTACGCTGCACCTTCAATAAAGTACATTGCGAGATCCACCTGAACTTGCTTCACAGTTTGGTGTCAAACAGAGTCCTAAGAGGTCAAAGGTCAGACTAGGTTAAGTCACTCAGTCAAAGGTCACATTAGTTCAAGGATCACAATGTTTTTGTTCTATGGTGTGCCATCAATTACCTACACTCTTATTTAATCTGTGACTTTTGTCTATCATTCCGACGAACTATGGCAATTTAGGTATCATTGAAATATTTAGGTTTAGTTTTTGTTAGTCAAGTTAATCGTCAAGTCGACTATCATATTATTTTAAAGATGCTGAGATTCGTTTGAACTAGATGGCGCTTGTAAAATCCAACTATATTATTTCAGGCAACAATAGCCACCTACATCCCACTGGTCATCCTAGGAGTCCTAGGCATTCTAGGCGGCTGCCTCTGCCTATTTCTGCCCGAGTCAATGGGCAGAGCAATGCCACAAACCATCCAGGACGGTGAGGATTACGGCAGGAAGCAGAGCTTCTGGGACTTTCCCTGGTGTTCAAGGTACCTAATACATTATACTATAGATAGATAAATATTCGTGGATATTCTTGGACATCACACAGCGCTCTCTAGTCCCAAGCAAAGCTTGTACTATAGGAACTAGATTGCTGATTGAATACTTGTATACACTTTTTTTTTGTAAATACATACCTACATAAGATACATAGTAACACCCAAACACAGAACAAACATCTAATGTTTGCCACACACAAATGTTTGTTCTCGGTGGGGATCGAAGATCGAACCCACGGCCCACAGCGTTTTTTCATTGTTTTTTTGTTTGTTACAGGAAGAAAGAAGAACCGCAAAAAGAAATTCAAAGATTCTGAGAAAAGAATTGGAAATTCAGTATTTTTTTACCTTATGTATTATATACCTATCTAATATCTTTATGTGTTTGCTTTTATCTAGGTAAGTACGTGTATAATTTATACAATTTTTTTGTTACTATTCAGTTTCTATTAATTTTCCAATATACTTATCTAGTACCTACCTATATTAAAATAGTTACCTACCTATAAATCCCATTGAGTAATTTAGTAATGAATGACGTACAAATAACAGAGATACAACAAATTTTAAGTAATAGTGACGTCTAAGAGTTTGGTAGTTAATCCTGCATTCAAATAAAAAAACAAAGTTATTCACTTGTTTTATTTGTTGTTTTCTACATAAAAAAGTAATTTTAAGTTTTAAATTTAATTTAATTAATAAATAAATATTTTCTTTAAATTTTAAGTTTTTCATTATAATTTCCTGGACTTCATTCTGTTCAAGATATCTTCTTGTAACCTGAAATTAATAAAAAAAATATTTAGAACTAGCTTCCGCCCGCGACTTCGTCCGCGTCCCGTTTGATCCTGTTGATTTTCCGGGATGTTTACTTGTTACATGTACCTACTAAGACCACTTTCCAAAAACCGTTTATAGGTTAGGGGGGCAATCGTTATCTCATAAAAACTCATTCGTATCGTTTTCTTAACTGTTTTCATACTAAATAATAGGTATTATGTGACTAAATAGTGACATAAGCGCGTTTCAGCGTGTTTTTCACCGTCAAAAGCTTCTTGTTTTTGACGGTGAATCTTGTTTTTGGTGCTAAGGTCTAATAAAACGTGACATTGGCGAAATTGCGGGCAACACTGCAAACGCCATAGACAAGAATTGAATTGAATTGAATTCTTGTTTTTGTATATCTGTAGCCACGTCACTTGACACTAACTAAGCTGGGCAGCGTAAGGAGGACCTTGCGATATGGGAACGATAGATACATACCTTTTTACATAAACCCGTCTTTTCGACTGTAAGTCTAAAGCAATAGGGTACATTTCCTCTTTCGTGTTACCATTTATAAGTCCTGGCATGACGTCTGACATTCCACCTCTATCATGAGCTAGAAAAAAAAGAGTTTGACTCAATAACGGCAGAATGTAATAATAAAATAAATAAATATTCATGGACATTACACACAACTCCCTCTAGTCTCAAACTAAGCAAAGCTTGTACTATGACAACTAGATTGCTGATAGCATACTTATATAGGTAGGCACACAATTTTTCCAAAACGGGCCAAAATAGGGGGGATTGAAAAAAAAAAGTGGGGCTACCAACACAAGTGGGGTATCATAGAAAAGGTCTTGCTTTGTACATTCTAATGCTATTTTTATTTTTTTCTATCATCATCATCATCATCAATATATATAAAACTCTTTTGAAGCTGACAGAGAATCAACGCACAGCCTAAACTATAAGTCCTAGAAGTATGAAATTTGGAGGGTAGTATCTTTATATAGTATAGGGGTGCACTAAGAAAGTAATTTTGAAACGTCACACTCTAAAGGGTAGAACGCGAGCAACGCCGCGGGAAACGGCTAGTATTTTTTTATAATATAAAACTCTTTTGAAGCTGACTTAGAATCAACGCACAGCCTAAACCATAAGTCCTAGAATTATGAAATTTGGAGGGTAGTATCCTTATATAGTGTAGGGGTGCACTAAGAAAGGAATTTTGAAACGTCACACTCTAAAGGGTAGAACGCGAGCAACGTCGCGGGCGACGGCTAGTCATGCATATTTTTTGACTTATGATGTAGAAAGTCCTAAAAATTACCTTGTCCATCCCTCTATCTCCGAAGTTTATGGAATTAACAATTTGACATAATTATGTGTTACAAAGGAATGCTTGAGCTTTACACAAAAAATAAAGCAAAGTTTCTAACTTGCATAGTTTTTGAAAAAACATAAAAAAAACTGATATACAGTTTTGGTTCGGATCGTAAACTTCGGTGGGCGAGTCCATTCGCACTTGACCGGACTTCTTTATAATATAAGTACCCACTCTTACCATAATGTCCTAGATCACTGAAATGTAGACTTCCATCATCATAATAAACGTTGCCTTCGGTATCTGGGGTCAAATCTGAAAAGGTCACCAAAATTAACGTTCATTCCCGTCCGCCCCACTGGTTGGACAAATGGGAACATTTTAAATAACTTTGATAACATTTTTGTTCCTTACTTTCTTTTTCTTATGTTTGTGTGGTTTAGAAAAATAAAAAATCAGAAGTCAGAAGTCGTCTTTCTTATTTAACTTTAACTTTCTTATTCTCGAGTGACCTCGATATCCAAAGCATATCTAGGTCACTCGAGGTCGAGTCAAGGCGAGGATAATTCGGGGTAACAACTAAGAATACGGGTCTTTTTTACTAACTGCTGTACTTATAATCATTACATAACTTTGATCGGTTTAATCAGGTGTTTAAATTAGCTAATTCGTGTTTGTAAGTGTGGTGATCTGAGACATGTGGCTGGCAAACACTGGATCGGAGGAGCCGAAGACAGGGCTCAGTGGCGCGTCTAGAGAGAGACCTGCGTCCAGCAGTGGACTTATATAGGTTGATGATGATGATGATGATTGTGTTTAATAATAAATAAATAGGCCTTTACATGTATTGAAGATGATTTATACAGCGTCAGGAGGCAACCTATGCCTACACTTAACGACACGCTGTAGTGCCTGGGACAATGTTTAGATGGAGTAGTTTGTTTTGTTTATGTTTATAAGTATAGTATAGGTACATAAAGGTATACTAATATTAGATTATTTCTACGTACCATATTGTTTCAAATTAGTTTCCAACTCTTCGTTATCTGTAAGAAATATGATTTTTAATATTCATGAATATATTTGACGTTTACTTAGACGTAGATATTACTGAATAATTATTCGGAGTGGAGGTTCAGGGAGGCAATCGTTGTCTCATAAAAACCTGCCAGGTTTTCTGAACTGTTTTCATACTAAATTATAGGTATTCTGCGACTGAATATTGACATTAGCGCGTTTCAGCGTGTTTTTTGCCATCAAAAGCTTCTCGTTTTCGTATATCTGTAGCCACGTCGCTTTACATTATGCTGGGCAGCGAAAGCAGTTCAGAGCTTACGATATGGGGGCTGTAAACTTACCTGGGAAGAATATTCCTTGATTCGGCACAGCGTACATTGGTGTGCTGATAGGATCCACCACCGTGCTCAGCCACACTGTTGATAGACCTAAAAATCGCAATAATTTATTTGTATAGAGCCAGAGGTCAGGGTCGTTCACAATTAAGGTCATTTTAGGTCATAGGTCAAAACTTTGAGTTATGACCTAGTTTGTAAGGGGTCATGAGGTCAAGGTAATTTCTTATCTAAAGTTATTTGAAAGCGGTAAGCAAGCAAGCTCGTATTAGTGGCCAACTCGGGTGACGGAGTTTTTAGGCCGCCTTATGGCCGACTGCTAGAGCCGGGACCGACAGTTTAACGTGCCCTCCGATTATCTTAGTAACAACTTGGACGAAAATGCTTTGTATGTTTGTATGTTTGTTCGACGAGATCTTTTGAACCGCTTATCCGATCTTCACAGAATTTGGTAGGTATACGGATAGTACTCTTAAGTTTTACTGGTTTGCTAAATGAAGTAAATCGGTCAAGGGGTCGTGAAGTTATGAGGGTCCAAAAGGAGTAAAAAAAAAAAGTCGTACCAAAATATTAAGTGGGGTGTCATATGATAGGGTTTTGTTTAGACATTCCAAAACCGTTTTTATTTTGGTTCTAGGTCTAATAGTTTTTGAGTTGTTGTAAAAATTATAAAATTGGCAATCCCAGTATAACCTGAGCTACGATTTCTTGGAGTTTCAATGATTTTGTAGTTCAAGTAAGAGTGGTACATAGCTAGACGGCGATTTCGAAGCGATTTGCAAAGTTTATTACAACCATTGGTCAATAAAAATTGTTTGGGTTTTATTAACCTCCGACCATCACGAGATCTCAGTTCGGGGCGAACTACTAGTTTAAGTTAAGCGACGTTCTAGGCGGTCACTATTTGGATGGGTGACTGCTAGTGGCGGTTGGTCGTTACAACTTACCGAAAGGGTATGGTGTGACATCAGGCTTCTTCGTAGTAGGCTGGGATTTCACTACTTGCTGCAGTTTCTGGGGTTTTTTTTCTTTCATGACAGTCACTGGCTTGGAGAAAAGTTTTTTATCTGTGGGAATATTTTTTTTTTAAACAAAATTATGCTAAAGTCGATATTGAGTTTCAAAGAATACGTAATCATCACTGCAGTTTCAGCTCTTTAAGGCTCAGTTTTGGCATGAAAATGTGTTCAGTGAAACCAACTACTTATGTACCTATATCTTATGAACTTGTAACCATTCTAGCAAGTTATCCATTTCAATTCTATCCTACCTACCATAAATCGTTGTCATCTCAAAGTATTTTCAACACACCACTTCGAAGACAGTGTTTAGTGAAATATATGAAACCAACTAGGTATAACTTATGAACGTACTGATCTTTACGTCTCAGAGTGATAAATAAAAATAAAAAATAAAACTTCTTTATTTCGGACAACTAGAGATCCATATACAAAACACACAAGAACGAAAAAGAAAAACAACAAGAACCTTAAGACTAAAAGTTGAATCGAGGTCGGAGGGCGATCAATGAAGAAACAGGATTCCTTCATTTATCGTCCTCCGTACAAGACTTTTCCACAGCGGAGATGTCCAGCTGCAACTGTTTTCAGGATGCTGTTCAGAATGGACACAGTGCATTGCCTTACAAGGGCACGTCCTCATTGGACTTGCTCTGTGAGGTAATGCATTGTTATAGTCAGAAGTTACCACTTAACATTAGGTGAGCTATCAGATTGTTCCATTACTTTTATCATAAAAAAAAAGTGTAACCATTCTATCAAATAAACCATTTCAATTTACTCACCCATAAATCGTAGTCTTCTCAAAGCCTTTTCAACACACCACTTCAACGACTGTGCATTCATATCCTGACCTATCTCAATACAAAAGCTATTAGCCATTGTCAAAAATGGATCAGTTTTGGCCGAAACTTTTGAAAATTCTGCATTTTTCTGATTCTGCGTGACTTCATGTCTGTTATATTTATTATCGCTAGAATGTATCCATCTCCGCACCCGGTTTTTACTGCCTTTATTAGTAATAGGTAGTAGAACAGTAGTTTCTAATTCGTCTCGTTTGTTTTTAACGTTTCTAGCTATTTCTATGTTATTTGTATTGCTGGCGTAATTATTTAATATTTTACTTTTCATCAGATTGTCTATGAAAGTATTATTGAAATAGTATTTGTATACTAAATCGTCTACCGTTCGCTCGTCTTTCTCTTTTATTATAAGTTCGTCTTGGTTAGTTAGTTTATTCTTTGTTGGTATCGAGAATAGATTGAGTTTGATAGTTTCAGCTGTTGTTGGTACTGTTGTAGTTTTCACAGGTTTAACATTATATACAACGTCGGTTACTTTAGCAATATTATCGTTGACATCCGTGTGATTCAATTTTTTGCTATCCATAAATAATTGCTTAGTTTTCTTCAGAATGCGAGCGAAATTGTTCTGCCTGTGAGATATTTCGCTTTGTGTTTTTGCGATTGTGTTCTGTTTCGTATGAATCTTCTCGTTCTGAGCTAACATTACTTTCTGAATGCTGTAAAACTGTTTTTGTTGAGCTAAAAACTTCTTCTGCTGATTCTCAAACTCTACAATATTAGCGTCCATTTCCTTGTGTTTCTTTTTTAGATATTCCTCTTCGCTTATCAGTTTATCTTCTATTATCTTAAGTCTATCATTGAACTGGATCATGTCTGAGTATTTGGAATCAAAGTCTTGGAACTTTGTGTTCATATTGTTAACCTGTTTGAAGAAATCATCGTTTATAGCGTTGAATTTGTCGTAAATTCGTTTAACTTCATTATGTTGCTTCATTATCTTTTTGAATGTTTTGGTTAGCATTGAGATTACCTTGATCAGACCTTTTTCGGTGACTGTCTTTGGTTTATCTTTGGGTACTATTTCGTACACATTAGTGTCGGGTATGGGTGCGTTTTGATGCCAGATTTTATCGCTCCTATCAAACGCGTTACGGTTTGTTTTAGTTTTCACGCTAACGGTTGTTTTATTAAAATCTTCGATGAAATCAATTTCACCGTTATCTATGCCAAAGTTGTGTTTTCTACTGCGTTTTGGAGCTATATTAATTTCTGCAGTCGTTGCTTCAGTAACATTACTTTCATTAACATCCACTGTAGTTAAATTACCTTCAGTAATCTTATCATTCGTGGTATCATTAACAGTGTTATTATTTTTATCACTTACAATATTTAAGAGATCTTTTCTGTTATTGTTAAGTAGAATAGCTACTTCGTAAGGATAGTCGTTAAACACTGAAGTAGGTTTAACATTGGGTACTTGGGTTTTCGCGTTATTTGTGAGCGCAGATTCAATGCTGTGTTTCAGTTTCTTGCTTTTTATACTTTTTCTAGAATGTCGTTTTCGAATCTCTGTAACAATGAAACAGTAGTTTTAACTAAAGTAAAAAACCCTTTAGTTGAACTAAAATTTGAAGAAATATTTTCAAAGATTGAGCTGAGGGCCTAGTAGGTACGAGTTTTGGTGTGTAAATCGGGTGCAAAACGTCTGACGCCCAGCACACCAGTGGGCGCTGATTTGTATGTCTCTATACAAATCAGCGCCCACTGGTGTGCTGAGTGTCAGACGTTTCACACACACACTATACACTGAAAACTCGTACTAGGCCCTTAGTACATCAGCATACGATACGGGCCTTATGTTGCGTTCACACTATGCCGCATTCGGCAGGTAAGTGGGCACGAGCATAGTGTGAACACGATAATCCCTCTGTCCCGGCTCCCGGCCCAAGTTCATGCCCTCGCTCTCTAATGAGAATAAAGGCGATGTTGCTGTGGCAATAAATCCGCGGCAGTAATTCCGGCAGCGGCATTGGCATAGTGTGAACGCGGTATTAGACTGGTTTAAAAAATAGATACTTACGCTCAGCTGATCTGCGCGCCCTCTCAACATACCCAGACACAATCGGAGCTTCGTCCATAACATTGTCTGCAAACGTGTCAAAATTCGTCTGTAAGAGGCGATCAGCATCTAATGAATTTGGCTTAAAAACAAAATTACCCAATGACGACTTCTCAAAATGACTCGCACTGAACCTATTTCTGACCCAAACCCCCTTGTTGACGATATTATTCCTCTCCAGCTTCGGTTTTAGGTAATTTGATTCAGCGGCCAAAAAGTTACTCGATGATAGTTGTATCGGCAAAAGAATCGATATAATTAGTAGGAACATTACTGGTGTGGCAATCGCATGACAGAGAAGCGACTATTGAAAGGGTGGTAGGAATTTTAGGTGTACCTAATTGTTGCGAATGTTTTCGATTGTTTGTAAATATGATGTTAGTGTTGGGAATTGGGATATACAGCGATGTTATCGATACCGTGCGATGATTGGATGAGGACCTATAGAAGTATTAATTATGTGAATTAATACTTTGTTATTTTTCCTACTTTATGTTATTGTAGGTATAAGTTGCTTGTTCCTATGCGCATGATGTGGTACCCTATAATTATGGGAGCACCTTGTTTTATTTCTTTTTATATGTACTTTGATTTGTTATGTGTAAACCTGTGTTGGGTATCCATTCTTTTAAAAATAAAATAATAAATAAAATAAAATAAAAAATATTAAATGAAACTAACGGCCGATTACTCAAACGCTACTTATATAAAGTTCATACTTAAATTATTGGCATCTCTTACCAATGAGTAATGTCAAACAGAGACAGAGCAATTTTAAGTGGTGTTTAAAATTGAGTGACGTTTCAGTATTCGTCTCGTCCCGTATGCCAATGCAGAAATTGTTACTCAAGCATAGATTTTAGTATAGATTTTCATATAAAAATCTGTGCTCGAGTCCGGATCAGTGCTTGAGCAGTAAATCAGCATACGGGCCTAAGATGCAAAACAAGTATATAAGGCCAGTAAACCAGACAGCGTGTTTCATTTGAAATAATAGTAATTATGCCTTCATTATCATCAATATCATCATCATCAATATATATTAAACTCTTTTGAAGCTGACAGAGAATCAACGCACAGCCTAAACTATAAGTCCTAGAGGTATGACATTTGGAGGGTAGTATCCTTATATAGTGTAGGGGTGCACTAAGAAAGGAATTTTGAAACGTCACACTCTAAAGGGTAGAACGCGAGCAACGCCGCGGGCGACGGCTAGTCTGTCATAAACAAACGATGACTGTCACTGTCACATAACCTTCACCTGCGGGGCTAGGATGCGCAAGCGATATAATATATTTGTCTACGCGTTATGTCAAAATGAA
Organism: Eulithis prunata; assembly: GCA_918843925.1. Taxonomy (NCBI): domain Eukaryota; kingdom Metazoa; phylum Arthropoda; class Insecta; order Lepidoptera; family Geometridae; genus Eulithis; species Eulithis prunata. The sequence continues at coordinate 1,473,721 of OU974035.1, forward strand.
GGCATTTTGCATCAGTTTTTGAACTATTGAATTATCTGTGGAAACGTTGTTGACAAAATGCATTAAATTAATTTATTAAATTAATTAAATAAAAAAATGTAAACAGCATTCATGCCTGAGATTCCTCAAAAGTAATAAATATATTATGTTCAACTTTGAAACGGCTGCACCGATTTTTACTAAATATAACATAGGCCCTATGCTACAGGTCATAGGTCGCAGGCCGACAATCTGATACTGAGAGGTTAAAAATAAAAATCATCGACTATTTTCATCGACAGAACACATCACTAACCGACAAATTCAATTCCTACTAAGAAAACACAAACGTTTACATTTTCTCGAAATTTTCTTTTTATAAACATTTCAATTATATCGCTGCAAGAACATTCCATCTTAATCTAAACCGTAAACTACTGGAGATAAGAACTAGATTTGTGTGACAAATGAAAATGGCCAAGCGTGTTTTTTTTAAATACTTTTTAGAGTTAAAAAGAAAAAGATGATTTATCGATAATGATAGTTTGGAAAACATAGGTTTTACTAATCACTCGGTTAAAGGAAGTGGTTTGGTACATGTCAAAGTAGGTAAGTGATATAGTACATACTTAGGGTCACCTGTAAACCCTAGGCACGGTAGACATTTTTATAGTTCTCTAATATTTGACGTTTACCCAACTTTATACCGGGGATGCATAGAAGACATTACATTATAACACTTGTTCGATATTTTTATACTATACTAGCCGTCGCCCGCGGCGTTGCACGCGTTCTACCCTTTAGAGTGTGACGTTTCAAAATTCCTTTCTTAGTGCACCCCTACACTATATAAGGATACTACCCTCCAAATTTCATACCTCTAGGACTTATAGTTTAGGCTGTGCGTTGATTCCCTGTCAGCTTCAAAAGAGTTTTATATATATTGATGATTGATCTATCTATTTATACGTACTAGTATAAAACTGTAAATAAGCCAAAAACTTATATTAAAGATATGGATAAACTAAATATTCAGATCTACTAAATAAACGATTCTGAATCCGAAAATTTAGTTTATCTGCTTGATCTTTCAGATAACACACCCTGTACATTCCGATGACGCGATGGGACTACGACACTGTATTCTACAGGGTGTTCTGCACCGCGCTGTTGTGCGTAGCATTGACGTTTACAATCATACTGACAAACGTTTTTATAGATATAGATGGGTTGCTGTATAAGAATAAAGGTATATCTACTAATTCAATTCCTTGAACTGAAATCGTACCTATGTATGAAGTTTGGTAACTACTGGACCAATTTCAATGAAACTTATACCATTCGGAAGCCCTTTTTCCGGATCGAAACATAGGCTATCTTTTATTGAAATCAAAGACGTGGATTCTTAGATACAGCTTGAACTCTCTAAACCAAAAGCAGCTTTTGGCACGAGGTTCATCGTATGCTGGTTGACAGATACTTTGGTGGAAAGTTTCGCACGCGTACGAAGTTGTGGGTTTCAGCTGGTTTTCAATAGATGTAAAAGCCTAATGAAAATAAATAATGTATATTACTTAATACCGCGCGTGCACACTATGCCCATGCCGCTGCCGGCATTAATGCCGCGGACTTATTGCCACAGCAACATCTCCTTTATTCTCACCAAATTCTCCTTCATTCTTTATTGTCCCTTCTCCCGGCCCAAATTCTTGCCCTAGCTCCCTAGTGAGAATAAAGGCGATGTTGCTGTGGCAATATGTCTGGAATTAATGCCGGAATTCATGCCGGCAGCGGCAAGGGCATAGTGTGCACGCGGTATAACAGTTTTTCTAAATTTGTTTTGTTTGACAGCTGACACAAACCAGTTAGAACCAGTACAAGGTGAGGAAGAAGCCACCAGCCTCATTCCAGATTATGTTTTCGATTACAAGGACTACGGAGATTCGTCTGTGGGGGAAAGAACTAAAAGATCTTTAGGTAACGAATTATAGTAACTAAAAACTCTAACTATAAAACTCTTTTGAAGCTGACTGACAATCAACGTACAGCCTAAACTATAAGTCCTAGAGGTATGACATTTGGATGTTAGTATCCTTATATAGTGTAGGGGTGCACTAAGAAAGGAATTTTGAAAAATCGCACACTAAAGGGTCTAAAATTGGGATCAAAGATTCTAACTAAATAATGCGTATGCTGCTACCACTCGAGCAAAGCCGCGGGCGACGGCTAGTTAATAAATAAATATCCTTGGACATTAAATCTGTGACATATCACACAACGCCCTCTAGTCCCAAACTAAACAGAGCTTGTACTATGGGAACTAGATTGCTTATAGAATACTTATAGGTATATTTTTTTTGTAAATACATACCTACTTATAATACCTACATAGTAACACCCAGACATAGAACAAACATCTATGTTTGCCGCACACAAATGTTTGTTCTCGGTGGGGATCGAACCCACGACTATAATCATCCACAGCCTGACTTCACCCTGCTGGATATAGGTCTCTCTTTTGATGTACCACTCCTTACGACCCCGTGCCAGTCTCATCCAAGTATTGCCCGCTATGACAGCGATATCGTCTGCCCATCTTGCTGCAGGACGACCGACATTTCTGTGACCGGTTCTTGGACGCCATTCAGTTAGCGCCTTACTCCACCTGTCATCACCTCGCCTCGCCAAGTGTCCTGCCCAACTCCATTTTAGTTCCGTTATGCGATTCCCAGCGTCTTTGACATTTGTTCGACTTCGAATCGTAACGTTGGGAACACGGTCTATAAGCTTGATGCCGAGCATAGCACGCTCCACGACTATAATAATAAGTTTAAAACTACAGCGAGGCACGGTAGACAAGTCCTCAAGTCTCTTAATGGCACTGATATCTAAGTAACTGTAAGATTCTTTTAGCGATGAAGTTTGGTTTGTTCCTTCAACTAAGTTATAATTGGTTGGGCAATCCTATTCCATCTAAAAATTTTATTGTCCCAGGCACTACAGTGTGTCGTTAAGTGTAGGCATAGGTTGCCTCTTGACGCTGTATATATTATTATCATCTTCAATAAAAAAAAAGTAAAAAAAAAAAGTAAGAGTAAAAAAAAATGTAAAGTAAAAGTAAGTTTAAAGGCCTATAATTGGTTACAGAAATGCAAGACTTTTCTTTCCAAATAAAAGATCCGAAAGTGAAGAAGGTTATTACTAACCGCTTGGCTGAGCTTTTGGAAGATTTAGACAAAGAATCATCTAAAAAGAATCACGAAGTTAAAAATAAAGCTGAAAATAATCATAATAACATCGAAAGAAGTGAAAAATATATAGAAGTCAAAGATTCTAAACATGAAAAGGAAAATACGAGACGATACAAAGCTAAAGATGTTGAATTGCTCGATAGTAAAATATCAAAAGAGGAAGTCGACGAGAACTTGAAAATAATAGACGATATCAAAAGGATCAAGAAAGAAAAGGATAAGAAACAAAAATTAAAAAGAACAGAAGACGAGTTAAAACATTTAGCGATGCATAACATTATTTTACAGGGTATAATAGGACACATGGATTTGGGAGATGTTTATGCAAAAGTACATGATTTAATTAATAATTTTGAAACTCCTGACATTAATAAAGGTAAGCCAGATGTCATACAAATTAAATTCACTGGTATTAGACTTAACACTTTAAAATCACCTATTTGTTATATTTCTACAGACAATTTCAAGGAAGCTAAACCTCATGAGCAGGATAAACAGTTTTTTAACGAACTCATGAATTGTAAGCATCTGAAGGCACACATTGTTGAAAATGCAAAGCCAGAACTTAAAAAAAATACTATAAAACCTCCAGGTAAGTTTATATCGTATGAAAGTAGTCACGCCTATTAAAAAACCACACATAATATAGAATAGTATGGTTTATACGATAGCGAAATAGGTAAATAATTAAAATGAGTGCGGTAACTACACCGCACAAAATGTATGGCTAATAGCACTAAATGTTGCAGGTCGGAACGTAATGATCAAGACGATAATTGATATCACTTCGCTGGCTAATGACAAAACCAATCAAGATGACGTGTCAGTATGAAAGACTATTACTTTATCAGTAGATATGTTCTATAAGATAACTAATAGATTCAAACTTATAGATGAGCTTAGGTAGTGAACTGCTTTTTGTAATTTTATTATTATTTTCAGACCCTCGAAAGAAAATGTTAATGGTATCGTGAAGTTAATATATAACGGTAAATCGCTGAAATTCAGAAGAGTCGACGAAGGTAACACAACGATGAAAGCACTTAGGCAGACAAATGAAAAAATACCTGCAGATATCCGTGTTGATAGTAGTAATGGTGAAAACATTCATATAAAAGAAGCTGAAGATAAAATTCTTAACACTGGTACAAGTAGAACTTATGTGCCGAATATTTACATGAGCAAGATGATCAACGAGTATTTAAAAAGGTTGTCAAAAGAATCTGAGAGTTTAGAAAATATAAAAAACTTTACCACAAAACGTCTTAAAAGACACATCAAAATTCAATATGACAATGAAGAAGAGGTTACAACTACAACTGAAATGGCAAAAGTCAAGGAGCAGAAAGAGGATGATGAACTGTTTGTGGAAATTGAAACGCACTTTGATAGCAAAGGTTATAAAGGCGAGAAAAAAAAGAAACTGATAAGAGATCTTATAGAAAAAATACAAAAAGCTATCCACGCTGAAAAAGACGTCAAGAAAAAGAAACATAAGCACCTGCACGTCAAGAAAAGGACTCAAAATCCATTGGACAGTGAAAGCGCTGCTATTTTCGTCAGTAAAATGCTGATGCCCTTGGATAATCTTGTACACCGAGACATAGACCCCATTAGTAAATCTGTTCCGATACACGAAAAGCTACCATATGTATCTGATAACAGAGGCAATGAGTGGAGGAGGGATTCCATTGGGCCCAGATTTTTAACTGTGTCTAAAGCAATAAACTCTGCTGAAATTAGCGAAGTAGATACAGATTACAACAGAATTATGGAAAATGGCATTCCTCAAAGACTCCAAAAGCCACTAAACACTGAAAATAACGATGATCCATTTAATTTTAATAATGCCCAAGAGCAAGGAAATACTAAATTCTTAGTTAAAAACATCGCTGGTTCAGGGTTTTCTATAGGATTTAATCAGTATGTGGATGAACAGCCAGATGCGGAATCAATGAAACTGTTTACAGGAATTGAAAACATTATACAAACATATCACCAAAAATATGACGAAGACGCCAATGCTGATAATACCAATCACGAAAATCTCTCGGACCAGAGACACCAAGCGCAGGAAGGACCAACGAATCAGGAAAATCCCACAAACCACAGATATTTACAAACTCAGGAAGAGCCTATAAATCAGGAATATCCTGTTCCTGTAAGGGACGACCATTTGATTGTTCGACGTTCTATAAAAAAGATTAAAAGAGACTATCACTCAAATGAATACAAAGCAATATTCGATAAAAACTTTTTAAATTACGATAACTACCAAGACGTGTATAACAAAGGGCACTACTCGGTCAGTAAAAACAGTAAGACTAAAAAGGACACAAATCCATCGTTAGTAATTGACGATAATATCTTCAAGAAAAACCTAAAGCCCGCTGAAATATTTAGTTTGGCAAATATACTAGAACGGAAGAAAAGATCTTACAACGTACCAAGGATTTCAAATATAAAAAACAAAAAAAAACTCAATCGATACTTGAATACCAAAACAATGGCATCTAAGAAAATATTTCAACAGAATAAAAGAAGCAAACGCCAAATCGATAAAATACGAATAATAGCTAAGGACCGTTCAAAAAACCACAGACATAACTCCGAAGAAAATATATTCGTTTTATCAGACGAAAAAATATTTGCGGACAGAGCTATGGTGAAAGAAGTAGAAACACCAGACATGGAACCTAACGAAAGAATTAACGATGAACACTACGATGTTATTGCTTCTCAAAAGCCAGATGAAGAGCATTTCGATATAATCACGCCCCAAAAAGTATCTGAAGACCATTACGATATCATTGCACCCCAGAAAGTAACAGAAAATCATTATGATATAATATCTCCGTACATTTTCGAAGCGCCACCTTTACAAAATAACGTGTTTACTAGAAGATCCAGGCACAACTCGTTGATGTCAAAGTATCCACATCTTTTTATGGATGAAATATCTAGATCTAAAGAAGAACACTTCATGCCCGAAAGTCCTGTAATTTATGGAAAAGTGAAAGATAAGTTTTCAGGTAAGACTGAAGATACTTCTCACGCTGCACCAACAATAGTAGAAATGTCAGAGCCTCAATTTATACCACAACCATTCGTACCACAACAAAACTTTAATAACCCAGATATTCAAGATATTGCCGATAACAATCCTCTTCCAGAAAATAATAATTACAAAGTAACAGTCAAAATAATGCCAAAAAACAACACTGGGCTCAATTCTGGATTCAAAGAAATCCACACTAGTATCAACAAAAGCTACAATAAAAACGGCTTGGTCTATACCTCGCTAGTCAACGTATCTGAAATTTCCAAAGTCGAGAAGGCCAACAAAACGAAAGAAAACTACGAGATACTTCATCCTAGTGTAAAGAAACTGAAAACAGAGCAGTTGAAAATGAAAACATTAATTCAACAACATAAAGACCGAATTGAAGAACAGCTAGCGCATTTGAATAGAGAAAAAGAGAAACTACAGCGCATGGATATGAGGAACAAAGAGTTTCTCAAAGATCCTCCTAAAGATTACATAGAAGTTCCTTTACCAGCAAATCCAGCGCGGACATTACATCTAACTAAAGAAGACCTAGGCCGATTTTTTAAATACCAAGAAACCACAACGACAGAGCAAACTACAACAGTTCTAACAACCACAGAGTATATAGAACCTATTACAGTAGATCCAGATAAAACAAAAATAATAAACACTATAGAAAGAAACGAAGTAATAACTAACGAAATTCTAAAGAAGATCGATAAAAACACTGACATCCTTCAACAGTTTCTAGATAAACTTATCAGTAGAATAGAAACGCACGAAACTACAAAAAAAACTGAAGATTGTAATAATACCCTAGAAGCTGTCAATAATCCTAATATCTTCGAAGAGGAGCCACGAAAGAAGCCGCCACAAGCACCTAGAACGAACGAAATCTATGATCCTAATATACAAAACTTGTTTTTTAATCCAATACCAAACGAAGGGCGTAGAAACGGTTCAGTTGGTATACCCTTCGTATATGCTTTCCAACACCCTTATCCTATGCCTAAGGGTGATTATAAAGAGTTGCCAATAGCCAACGTAGTTTACCAAGGGCATATACACACTAATACTATTAACATGAGACCAGTTAATAGCAGAAAGAATTGGAACGAGAAAGTAACTGACGAGAAAAGAGAAGAGATCGACACGAAATCGGAAAGAAACAACTTTGAAACGAAGAATAGTACAAAGTTTTTTATAGATGATTTAGAAAATGATTATAAAGTATTACCTATTGTAGGTAAAGCTGTGTATCCAGGCAATATTACTAAAGTATAGAATGTAGATTTTATCATTGTATTAGATATAGATTTGATACTACCTAGTTTTAAATAACTTATTTTTACGCAAGAGTTTTATTTTTTTTACCTAGTGTATGCATCCGAGTTACTAACAGACATTTTGTAGCTTTTTGGTAACAAACAAACACACTGACTGGCATATGAATATGCATCTACTTACTATTATAAAACTGTAAAAAAGCCAAAAACTAATATTAAAGATATGGATAAACTAAATATGCAGATCTATCATACCAATATTATAAATGTGAATGTAAGTTTGTTTGTTACGCTTTCACGCAAAAACTACTTAACCGATCATCATGAAACTTTGTACACATACCTATATATTTAGAGGTATTAGAAGTAACATTAGGATACCTACTTTTTATGCCGGAAAATCAACGGGATCCAACGGGACGCGAACGAAATCGCGGGCGGAAGTTTGTTTGTTCGCGAATCACGCCTTAACTACTGGACCAATTTCAACAAAACTTATACCATTCGGAAGCCCTTTTTCCGAATTAAAACATAGGCTATATTTTATTGAAATCAAAGACGTGGATTCTTAGATACAGCTTGAACTCTCTAAACCAAAAGCAGCCATTTGCTACGAGATTGATCGTATGCTGGTGACAGATATTTTTATGGAAAGTTTCGCACGCTTTCGAAGTCGCGGGTATCAGAGCACTGAGTCTATCTCCGTGTTGTGTTTTCTTGCTATTTTTGGCATTTAGTTTGAAATTATTTGTAGAAATCGATTTGTAGTGATAGGTACCTATTACTTTTCCACTAATTTAGATAAATGGTATGAGATAAAATATCAATTAGGTGTAGTATATTATTGAGATCAATAAATTTTCTCTCTAGAGTGTTTACCAAGTTCAAAGGAGAGTCATTCACAATGAAGGAATATACTACGGTAAGTGAAATGTTCTATTTCTTGCGTTCACACTATGCCACAGTCGGCAGGGACTTGGGCAGGGAAGTGGGCACGAGAAGAGTGTGAACACCTCTTATTAGCAAAATATGTTATAGAATCCCCACTAGAACGCACTGCCGTAATCCTTGTCAACTATTTGCGACGGCTCGATGCCGCACTAATGCTGGTAAACGATCGCCCTTGTACCGTTTAGTTACCTCTTATAATACAAATTTCAATTCTATAGATATTGCGGTAATGCGTCCTAGCATTTTTAGAAATAAGATTCTTGAGATTTTGGAATTGTAAGTAGGTACTTACTATGTACCCACTCATGAACTGAATAAACCTACTACTATTAGTAATCTGTGGTAAACGGTGTTGGTGCCACAATTAATAAATTAGTTTTTAAGAAAACACTTTACTTAAATGTATTGAGGTACTGTTTGTTTACCCAAATAAATAAAAAAAAACACGATAATGCCTCTGTCACGGCTCCCGGCCCAAGTTCATGCCGTTGCTCTCTAAAGCCTTGGTCTCGCGATCGTAATGCACAACGCAGCGGTACGCAGCATGCGGCGCCGGACACATAATTGTATGGAAAACGTCTTGTATGGTCTTTTGTTACGTCGCAGTCTGCGTCAGCGGCGAGGTGCAAACGCGGTACTCTGCGTAGTCTGCGTTGAGCCGCACACCGCAGCGTTGTGCGTTATGATCGCGAGACCAAGGCTTAATGAGAATAAAGGCGATATTGCTATGGCAATAAGTCCACGGCAATAATGCCGGCATGCGGCAGCGGCATGGGCATAATGAGCACGCGGTATATTAATTAACGCTGATTTTCAATACTTTTCTACTCCGCAAAAACGATAGACGAAAGTTCCTTAGTGATTGATTATAGTTAGGTACATTGCGCAACCATTTATATGTTTGTTACCTCATAACTCCGTGATTTATGAACCGATTTGAAAAAATCTTTTTTTATCTGAAATAGTATACTTCCAGATTGATACCATGAATTTATTATCAAAATCGGTTCAGTAGTTTGGCAGTATCACAATATTCTGTAATCACAATATTTTTTTCCAGGTTATCCTACTCTTTCTAGCCATCAATAGTAATTTCAGCAATGGACATGCGCTATCAAAAATCGAGGTGAATATAAGCATTTTAATATACCTACTTCTAAACCAACAATACTTAATGTGATGACGTACGTACGCCGTAATGACTCTTCTTCTCTTCTTCTTCTCTTCAATAATGGCCTGTGTCCGTCATTTCAACAGAAAATTTTGCCAATGTCAAGTGTTATAATTGTAATAATATAAGTCAAGTCAAGTCATTTGTCAAGTCGGCTGTCGTTTGTTTTGAAAAGAAAATGGTGGATTTTCACTTCAAAACCTAACACGAATTGTCACATTCGGAAAAACCACTTTACACACATTTATTCCAATGGCTCACACTTTATGTTACGACCTAAGTATTATTGGTTAAAATACCACCAAAATTAAACAACAATACTCACAGCTGTAATTTTCTTTGTGAATAAAGTTTATTTGTAACTTTACAGATGAATAACGTGACTGTATACGAGGTGAAGGAGAACAAATCTGCCCTCTCTATCGCGCACCCGAAGGACGACAAGCCAACACTCAGGGAGATCGTCTACTACCACATTATTGAGAAGCCTTACGATACGGTTTGTATGATCCTTTGTATGATTCTACTACTAAAGCCTTGGTCTCGCGATCGTAACGCACAACGCTGCGGTGTGCGGCACAACGCAAAGTACCGCGTTTGTTCCTCGCCGCTGACGCAGACTGCGACGTAACAAAATACCATAGGTACTATAATAGACGTTTTCCATACAATTATGTGTCCGGCGCTGCATGCCGCATACCGCTGCGCTGTGCGTTACGATCGCGAGACCAAGGCTTTAGAAGTAATATTATAAACGCGAAAGTTTGTAAGGATGTATGGATGTTTGTTACTCATTCACGCAAAAAATACTGATCCGATTTGGATGAAACTTGGAATATCCATGGACATTTTACACAACGCCCTCTAGTCTCAAACTAAGCAAAGCTTGTACTATGTTAACTAGATTAATGATAATGATTACCTATCGCAATATTTTATTTCAGGACGACTCGAACGACGAAGATGATAATGAACAGCCAGATGATTATCAAAATGATCCATCAGAGTTAGATGATGATGATGATGATGATAAACCTGTAGAAACTACTGAAGCTAATCATCATTCTACAGATAAAAGCGAATGGATGCCTGCTATTGATAAACGAAATAATTTAATGTCAGTAAATGATGATGATGATGATGGTGATGCCGATAAACCAGCTAATGTAGATATCGATATAAACAAGGATAACCTTAGTGTTACTCAGGTAATTCAGTCATAAAATGAATCAAATGAACTCACCGCTTGTTTCATACATCTTCGTGGTCCAATAGTTGACTAAGACTCAATAGATATGGTTCAGTTAGGCTTACTTTATTCACAAAGAAAATTACAACTAATACAGTATTTACAATATTCACATTTACAAAATACGCATGAAACAGTTGAGATATCTACAAACCGTTGCAAACGATTTGTAGATAGCTCAACTGGTCCAAATAATAGCAAATGCGGTTTTGACGATATCGTCTTCCCAACTTTGAATAGTTACAATAATTCATTGTTTTATTTTCTAGGAAGTACCGAAGAGCAGAAGAAAGAGAGAAATAAATTCAGTAAGTAATTAATATTTAAAAGAGTGAATGAATGAATGTAAATACTTTATTGTACGGTACACCTTACAAAGTATGCGAAACAAATTATATTATATTACATACAATGGGCGGTCTTATCGCTTGGGAGCGATTTCTTCCAAAAAAGACACTAAAAAAGAGTAGATAGGTATACCTATACTTACAGTAAAACCTTTGAATTAAGATGAAGGCGAAGAAAATACGATGATTACTTCTACTTGTAATATATTCTTTTTTTTTACAGAATATCCCCGATGCACCGACTCTACCAGAGTTCAATTTAGACTCGCTTCCAGATTATATAAAAGCAGTATTCATGATGGACTCTGTAAGTACCTGTACACATCTTTCATTTAATTTTAACCGACTTCAGAAAAGGAGGTTCTCAATCCGGTTATATTTCTTTTCAGTAGTTTGGCAGTTAAATATGAGTACCTACCTAAATAAAAAAAACACGTCACCCACGCACACGTCATTGACATTACTTTTCTGTGGTGTTTGCGATCAATAAAAGTCCCAAATGGACACGAGTTTTGACATTTTTTGAAACGACACATTGCACTTTTATTTTAATAGTTTTTCTTGTGTTATTGTGAGTATTGTTGTTTAATTTTGGTGGAATTTTAACCAATAATACTTAGGTCGTAACATAAAGTGTGAGCCATTGGAATAAATGTGTGTAAAGTGGTTTTTCTGAATGTGAAAATTCGTGTTAGGTTTTGAAGAGAAAATCCACCATTTTCTTTTCAAAACAAACGACAGCCGACTTGACAAATGACTTGACTTATTTATTACAATTTTAACACTTGACATTGGCAAAATTGTCTGTCGAAATGACGGACACAGGCCATTATTGAAGAGAAGAAGAAGAAAGTCCCAAATGTCCCAATGAACTGCCATCATCATCATCATCATCATTTGATGATGAAGGCGTATCAAATTGAAGTCGGGTTCTCCAGTTTTTTAAACTTATAAAATAAGTTAAATAATTTCAAAAATAACATCTACTTTTTTTATGTAAAACGTGAAAGATGTAGGTACCTACACTATCTAGGTATTGAAATGTTATACAGATAAAATTCTATACCACCTACCTACTACCAATATTAATTTTATATTCTTCATATAACAGGACAATTCTAAATCAAAGCAAGCAGATATTTTAGAAAATGAAATAGACAAGAAAGTATCTAAATTGGAAGAAGCGGTTAACTATAACCACCCTGCAGATAAGAGTGGTAGTAATGGTTCTAAAAGAAAAGCAAAAACCTATGGGATGAGTCTGGCAGGCGAGAATGGCGTCGTTTGGAATGTAAGTATCGTTTTCAAACACGTAATAAGTAAAATTGCATCGTATAAGAATCCAGACTCTAATAAGAGAACTGCCTCCTCATCTATACCTACTATTATAAAACTGTAAAAAAGCCAAAAACTAAAATTAAAGATATGGATAAACTAAATATGCAGACCTACTAAATAAACGATTCTGATTCAGAAAATCAAGTTTGTCTGTTTATCTGTTTGATTGTTCGCGGATCACGCCTTAACTACTGGACCAATTTCAACGAAACTTATACAATTCGGAAGCCCTTTTTCCGTATCGAAACATAGGCTATATTTTATTGAAATGAAAGACGTGGATTCTTAGATACAGCTTGAACTCTCAAAACCAAAAGCAGCGATTTGCTACAAGGTTCATCGTATACTGGTTGACAGATATATTGGTGGAAAGTTTCGCACGCGTACGATCTCGCGGGTATCAGCTAATAATATATAAATATATACTTTTCATTTGACAGGACGTTAGCGTCCCACATCTCGAATACCACGTCGGTGAACCAGAAGCCATTCCTACTACAACTTTAAAACCCGAAGAATATACTACAATGCGAACTACAACCACAGAAGATCCTATAAAAGAAACATCTTATGAAGATAACGATTCTAGCAAAGCAGAAGATGCAAAAATTAATTCAGAGGAGTTAAAAGATATAGAAGCATCATTCAATGAAATAAATAAAATGCTTGATCAGCTTATAAAGGAGAATGAAAGCATAACAGAAGCTGATAAAGATGTTACTGAAACACCTGACGAAGAAAATGATAGAACAAACACACATACATCCGGTAAAGATGAAACACATTCAGGTTCTACAGAGAGTACGAAATTAGAAGAAAAGAAGGATATTAATGATAGAAAAAACGATGTAAGTTAGATATAAAGTTGTTTGGTTTTAAGGCCGTTCATGAATGGATTTTTCGTTTCGGAAAATTTATATGTGCATTAACACGAGCTTAACGGTGAAGGAAAACATCGTGAGGAAACCCTTGGCTTAGTCAGCTCCGCACGTATTGACGATGTCCTTCCTGTAGATATGTCTGACTAGGCTGAGAGGATGGTGTAGTACTACAAGCCTACTCCATCTAAACACTGTCCTAGGCACTGCAGTGTGTCGTTAAGTGTAGGCATAGGTTGCCTGTCGACGCTCTATAAATCATCTTCAAATGTAAGACCTATTATAATAGTTATTTACCTGTATACCTAACTTATACCTATTCTAATTTCAGAACAAAGAAATGAGCAAAGACAGAAACGAGGATTCAAAGCAGAAAGAGTTTGTAAAGGAGCTTATGAAAAATGTACGTATAAATAATACTAACGTAATTTTAGACGTAACTAGCCGTCGCCTGCGGCTTTGCTCGCGTGGTAGCAGCATACGCATTATTTGGTTAAAATCTTTGATCCTTATTTTAGACCCTTTAGGGTGAAACTTTTCAAAATTTCTTTCTTAGTGCACCCCTACACTATATAAGGATACTACCATCCAGATTTCATACCTCTAGGACTTATAGTTTAGGCTGTGCGTTGATTGTAGTTAGCTTCAAAAGAGTTTTATACATTTAGAGATAAGTAGTCAAGTAAGAATAGAAACAGTAGGTAATATTTGCCAATATTTGTTGTTATTTTTTCAGAAATATTTCTGGCAGTGGCTGCAAGACTCATCGACGGCATATTTAGGAGTAGTGATGAAGGTAAATTGAATAGAATCTTCAATACCGTTAAAAACAATACAATACTACACTTTAACATAATATTTAATTCACAGAAGCTGGACGTTTTGATTAGAGCAGAAGTGGAAAAGCAAATTAAGACGTATTTCGAAGAACATAAGAACGTAAGCAACCACATACCAAATAAAATTAATGCAACACAAAACAACACACCAGAAAAACCTATTCAATCAAATGTTACAGATGTAGACGACAATACTCAAAAACCGAATGTGACTAGTACAGATCTGAATGTTACTTCAAACAACACTACAGATGGTGAGCCTACAAACAATGGTAATAAAACCGAAGATTTAGCAAACAAACATAATAACAAAGAGTCAGATGCAAATCATAAAGAAAACCCAGTCAGAATTGAAGCTAAAAATATATACGGCAACTCTGTAGGTAACGATAAAGTTACTAACATTTTTATATTTAATATCGGGAAAGATACGGATTTAGCAAACTTAAAGCCGATTAGCAATGGAACTGATGGCGTGTTTGCATTTGGACTTGATGATAACAATAACAAAGATGATGACAAAACTGAAAATGATAAGGATATAGCTAAGCCAAACACAAGCACAGAAAAGCCTGAAAAACCTATCGATGATACAATTGAATCTACAACATCCAATGGCGTAAGTGAAACTACAGATAATGAACACACAACCCCGGAAAAACCTAAACCTACACCTCTAAAACCAAACAACGATAAAGATACTACAAGTACTACGGAGAAAGCTGAAGAAACTACTACAGAGGCTGCTAATGAACCTTCGAAAGATCAAAGTATCAATGAAAGTGATACTACTACTTCAAAACCGAATGACCATCAAGAATCTACTACTACTATAGATAAAGTTGAAGAAACTACGACAGAGGCTACTAAAGAACCCACAGAAGATCTAAATGACAAAGATAGTAGTACTACTACTCTAAAGCCCAATAGCGATGATCAATCGAGTGATAAGACAACAGAAGCTGAAGAATCTACTACAGAGGCTACTAAAGAACCCTCAGAAGATCTAAATGACAAAGATAGTAGTACTACTACTCTAAAGCCCAATAGCGATGATCAATCGAGTGATAAGACAACAGAAGCTGAAGAATCTACTACAGAGGCTACTAAAGAACCCTCAGAAGATCTAAATGACAAAGATAGTAGTACTACTACTCTAAAGCCCAATGGCGATGATCAATCGAGTGATAAGACAACAGAAGCTGAAGAAACTACTACAGAGACTAATAAAAACCCGTCAAAAGATCTAAGCGTCGAAAATACAACTGAAAGTCAAAAAGACGAAACAACAGAATAACCAAGTCGAATGACAGCGAATTTACTGTATCAACTAATAATGCCAAAGAAAGTACATCCCCAAATGAGAAGAATGATGATAAAAATAAGAATATGGATGAAAATAGCACAATTACTACAGAAAGCACAAAAAAGGATGATAAAATTGATACAACAAATATAGGTGAAAAAGATAATAAAGTGGATAAAATTAACTAAGAATAATTAGATATAAATATATATGTTAACTAGCTAGTTTAATTATTTAATACACAAGAGCTGTGTCTAGCTTTAAGAACAGTAATAAAGTAATTTCATGTGAGTTAGTGGCCAACTCTGGTGACAGTTTTTAGGCCGCCTAAGGCCTCCGTCGTGGCTTAACGATTGCTAGAGTCGGGACAGATTAACGTGCACGAAGCACAAAACTGCGCATATATAAATGCCACTAACGGTCACCCATCTAAATAATGACCGCGTAGAACGTCGCTTAAGTTAGATAATCGGTGAAGATTGACTAAGCAAGCAAGCCACGAGCGTTTCAAGTAATGTAGAATATATAATTATATAGGTACCTAATCAAGAATAGTGATAAAAAACTGTAGAAAAATTTAAAAATAAAACAAAATATTTATAAAATATAACACAATATATTTCTAAACTACTAAATAACAATTCCTGATTATTTATTATGGCACAAACATATTGAAATAAGCTTCAGACTTACACTAAAGAGGTCCTAGTAGAGTTCCTAGGAGGTTACTATGAAATAGATTTTACTATACACCACTATTTTGTAAGTACCAAAAAAAACCGTAAGCTCTATGTCTGTTACTGATCACATTTAGGTAGGAAAAACTCGTTATTAATTAATAAAATATCCAAAAATAAGGATGATAAATTAGTTACTCGTTATCCGTACGTGCCTACTACCGAGTCTACTGACCCAAGTCTCATTCATAATTTTCTGTCACGCTCCAAACGCGCCGCTCACGCATTTAGCGCAGTACTAACTAAATTGTGCAGGATTTCGGTTAAAAACAAACCTCGATAACTAGGTCATCATCATCATCATCATCATCAACCTATATCGGTCCACTGCTGGACGTAGGTCTCTCCCAAGACGCGCCACTGAGCCCGGTCTTCGGCTCTTCTCATCCAGTGTTTGCCAGCTACATGTCTCAGATCGTCACCCCACCTAGCCGGAGGGCGTCCTACACTACTAGGTAAAAGATAACTAGGTGAAAGGTAAATATTACAAAATCTTGACAGTTCGATAACTTGGTGAAATTAAAATATTAAGGGTGAACAACTCCCCAACTTTCCATACAAACGTGGAAGGGTAACTACTCCACTGTTTGACGTTGACCAACCAAAACTAGGGATTATATCAATTTATCTCGTTATAATCTGTCTGTATACACCCCAAACCGTAAAAAAAGTATTCATTTAAAAAATACAAGCTTCTAAACTTTCAATACGAAAGTTTAGAATGCTTGTATTTTCTAGGACAGGAAAATCAATTTGTAGGAAACAAACAGTATTTGTTTTAATATAATTTTATCTACTTAAATATATATTTTTTTAGATCTTTTTGCAGCGTTTATAAGACTCAAATAGTTTTTGAAAATTTCATACGAAAGTTTAGAAGCTTGTATTTATTAAATGAATACTTTTTTTACGGTTTGGTGTGTATACAGACATAGATTATGACGAGATAAATTGATATAATCCTTAGTTTTGGTTGGTCAACGTCAATAATTGGAGTAGTTACCCTTCCACGTTGGTATGGAAAGTTGGGGAGTTGTTCACCCTTAAGTATAAGTGCCAATAGCCTTAGTAGCGTCTACTGCAACTGCCCTTAAATGTTTTCTGGTAATTACAAAATGGCGGTGTATTTCTACGGAGTGTAAAATACTCCCATGAAACAACAGAATCACAGGCAATATTGTAATTATTGTTAACAAAGTTTGAACCCTATTGCATCTTAGGAAAAAACTGCGTAAAAAAAAGATGACAAGAGTGACCATAAATATAGACTTTTCAGGATAATCTGGATATATTTGCCTGAAAAAATTAATAATTATATATACTCTTATTTTATAGTAATTTATTTAAAAGAAAAATAAGGTTCAACTTTTATTCATTACAACTATGAATTTGCTTATATTTAATTCATTTAATTTCACCAAAAGCGCTTTAACTATTGCGTTGTATATAATTATAGTTCATTTTATAAATAGTTTTGAACTAAAATTAAAATATGCTACATTTTTAACAGACTGTAAAAAAGGAGGAGGTTCTCAATTCGGTTTTTTTTTTTAAATATCTTTCATTAGATGATTCACAATAACTATTATGTTAAGATAATGATTTGGGAAGACATTATAACACGATTAGGTGTATAACTTAATCTACGTGTAATTCTATAAAAATATATTTATAAAACCAATTCCCGTACTAAAATATAAAAAATCTATTAAAATTTAATTACGATTATTATCGGTTCCGTTCATTCGATAAAAAGTTTCATAAAATATTTGCAACATGATTTATAATATTTATAGATAAATATAAATTCACTGGGCGCGATAGTTTTATTACATCTTTCATAATTGCATGTAATATAAAATATGAAAATTTATAAAATAAAATATACATGCGTCTTTAATATAAAAATATATTTTTAGTTTACAGGAACTCATTAGGGATAAATCTAGTAAAAATATGACAATTAGGGCCGGATACCGAAACGTCACTCAAATTTAAACACCACCTAAAATTGCTCTGCCTCTGTTTGTCATTACTCATTGACAGAGATGGAAATAATTTAAGCATGAACTTAATATAAGTAGTGTTTGAGTATTCGGCCGTTATTCACTTAAAATTAAGTAAATCCGAACAAGGCGTACAAAATATATATTCGTACATATATTTATGAGGCAATATAATTTTTTTTAAATATTTTAAGCTGCCCTGTATGTAGATTACATTATGACAGTCATGGATGGTGCTTAGCTGAAAAACACTTATTTAAAAAAAAAAATTGTCGTCGAAAACTTATTCCAACTTTTTGGTGCAACTTGGACACCCTGGCGAAACGAATGGTAAAAAGTTCAAGGGTAAAATGGGGTAAAACGAATCGTAAAAAAATTCAAGGGTAAAATGGGTTGAAGCTGTATATAAATATAAAATTTTGACGTGACTGGTGTCAATTCTGTTGTCACGTTTATCTAAACTAACCTAATTTGACAGTGCTGAAATTATAGCCGTTTACCCTCGGCAAGAGTTTCAGTTCTGTGAAATTAGGTTAGTTTAGAAAAATGTAACAACAGAATCGAAACCACAGGCATCAACGCACAGCCTCAAAAGTTCTAAGGCCCGTGTGCTGATTCACAGCTCAAGCACTGATCCGGACTCAAGCATAGATTTTTGTATGAAAATCTCTACTTAAATCTATGCTTGAGTAACGATTTCTTTATCAGCATACAGACCTAAGAGTATATTTAGAGAGTAGCTTTTTTGAGTACAGCTCAAGATGGAACCCAACACCGCTGCTATTCCCAATCTAAGTAAAGCCTGTACTATGGAAACCAACTGACAAAATACTTATAATATTGTAGATACATAACTACCAAACACATTAATCACAAAAATGTTTGTGCTGTGTGAGGATCGAACCTGCAACCTAAAGCGTAGAAGGCAGAGCTATAACCAACTGAGCTGTCAGGCTTCATCATCACGCGGACGAATTAGGTGTTCTATCTAGCAAAAATAATTAATTATCGTTGATTCTCAATTCTGCGAGTTCTTTTTCCTCGTCCACTTCATCCTCGTCATCAGAGCCGTGGACTGAGGCGGCCGGGGTTGTACCTCCTGTAAAAGTCCAATAAAAGTTAATAAATATCCATCCAGGTGTATACATTATAATAAAACAACATTGGATAGTTGATGTAAATGAACAACTTTTGCTATGGAACCAACAGTCTACTGAAAAAATATGTCTAAAAAATCTACTGTTCCATATAAGATACAATAGCTGGTATTAAACACAACCGCAAAGTGTAAAACAGGTTGCAATACTAATTCTACCAAGGGTAAAACACGTTGCAAAACTTCTATTCTATTTAAGGGTAAAATGATTAAACACAAGTTGATCACACAAAACCAGTGCTACAGAAACCGAGAATCAAATCGTGTCGAACCTACGTCCAAGGATGTAATCTATTTAAGCTCCCAGTGCTCAAATCACACAATAATTAACCACGAATATTTGATATGATATGAAGTGCTTCTAAAGATAACCTTAACCGAAGTCACAATACCAACCATAGCTTATTATGATAACCCTACGTTTCAAGCTGCAAGGTCCGAGTGCGAAATAGATCTACAGTTACTACAGTAGTGGTTCAAATAAGTGTCAACCTTAGCAGAAAACGTCCGAATATAAGCCAGAATTCGCATCGTGATAACCCTAGATTCAGGGCTGCCATTCGTTCGAGATGACCCGGGTTGCGAGAGATCGCTTTCAATGTTGCCGCTCTCGTTTCTTCAACTGTTAAATGTTGACAGACGTTTTAGAAACGGTATTTGATTGGCCTTGAAGACTTACTTTTTGGTAGTCAATGACTAATACCAAGTTTCACCAAGTCACAATCTAGTGACGGAGGTTTCACCTCACCAAGAGACTGCTATAGCCAGAATTGATAGCTTAATGAACCCTTCAAAGACGGACGAAAAGGACGGACTCAGATTAAAACACCACAGTCCCTTATTGTAATGATGAACCGCTCGTGGCGTATCTTCCTTGCTTCCGATTATCTAAGATAAGCGACGTTCTGCGTCACTATTTGAATGGGTGACCGTTACATTTACATCTGAGCGCTTCAGTGCTTCAGAGGGTACCTTAAACTCTCGGCTCCAGCAGTCGTTAAGCTACACAGGAGGCCTTAAGGCAGCAAAGACTCCGTCACCAGAGTTGACTATTAACTCATACGACCTTTTTTTATGATGATCAGTGCTTGGTGAAAATTGATATTAGTTAATTAGTTGTCTATTGTAATGCCACAAATTTACAAACCAATAATCCAAAAAGTAATAAACCAATTGTATAAACTGTGGCATTACTCACACACATTCAAATTACGCATCATTGATACAGCATACTTCATCAGACACGGTGCGTATCAATGTGCGCGTAAAATGAATGCGTGTAAACACAGATAAATCTTTTCTTGACTTGTTTGGGATCAATTTTCTTCAAATTTCATTTAAATGTTTCCATTTAGCCAATCAAAATCCGTGTCCAATGAGTTCAAACGAATAACAACCCATTTAAAAACCATGCCTAGAGTATACTTTTTTACCCAAAATCAAATCTACTTTGCAGTTAATTTCAAAGGCACAGTGACTTTTAAACTACTAGTGTACTTTATGCTTTTTATCAACTCGGTAATTTGGGTTGAGGTTCTTTCTTTTACTCTAATTTTACCCTTTTCAACGCAATCGCGAAAACGTAACGTTAGAGCGAGCGAAGCAAGCCTAGCAAAAAGTTTGGTTTTTGTTATATTTTGTTTAACGCAACCTAATGTTTATAAATCCTAATAAATCATTTAATCTCGACTTTGTTCTGCCCAAATTACTCTACTCAGCGTAAGCCTGCTTCATTTGAAGTTACTATTGAATTCAAATAATGCTAATTAATGCTATTTTAGCATTAAGTTCGCCTGTATACACTACTCTAAGTTGTGCAATAAAGAATTTTCTATCTATCTATCTATCTATAAATAACTCTTCAACCCAAATTAACCCTTCAACCCAATTTACCCTTCAACCCAATTTAACCTTCAACACGAGTTACTTCCCAACTCCCAACAAACCCGAACCTATTCCTGTACGCAATCGTTCAACTTCGCAATCAGCTGATCGATCTGTTCCGCAACCGCTTCGTTCAGCGGCTCGAGAAAATCGCTCGGCGTTCGGTAATTCTCGTGCTCGGATTCGGTGAAGTTCGGCTTTTCGAAGCTCACTTCTACACCGGTGTCTTCGACGTCAGTTATTTCGAGAATTTCGAGGGATTTTTGAAGGGTTAACTTTTTCTGGTCGTCGGTTTGGACTTGCTCGTCTTTTGTGGTGATTTCTGATGGATGGTGGTCGTACCGACCCCCTAAATAATGAAATTGAGGGGGTCAGGAATAAAAGATCAATCCTATCCTACTTCCTATCTTCTAATCTTCCAAATATATGAAACTCTTTTGAAGCTGACTGACAATCAACGCACAGCCTAAACTATAAGTTTAACTAGAGGTATGAAATTTGGAGGGTAGTATCCTTATATAGTGTAGGGGTGCACTAAGAAAGAAATTTTGAAGTCGCACCCGAAGACCCTTGAAAATTGGTACATAGATTCCTTGAATAAATTGACTCGACACGTGATTCAGGATTTTTTTTTAATTTCAAAACTGTTTGTATACTACGCGAGCAAAACCGCGGGCGACGGGTAGTAATACTATAAACGCAAAGGTTGGTATGTATGGAATGGATGTTTAGTACTCTTTCACCAGATTTGGATGAAACTTGGAATATATATTATCCGTGACCTGGATTAACACATAGGCTACTTTTAATCCCGGAAAATCAACGTTATACAACGAGACGCGGGCGGAAGCTAGTGTGGTAAGTTTATACTTTGGATTATATATTTATGTGTTCGTTTTATACTACAAAGTTGAGATTAACTATATTGTTGTATAGAGATTGAGCAGCGCCCCTAGCGGATAGTTTACAGCTGATGATTCTATATACAACATTATAGTTTACGTGACTGTGTAGTAAACGTCAAACGTACGCACTGGACATGCGGGAGATTAGTCAGAGGCAAACATAAAAATTATATCTATTAAATATACATATAGAAATACTTACGAAAACTTCGAAGGGTTAAAGTACCCATCAATATTGAGCAAAAAAACTAAAAAAAACTGTTGTTCTATACATTTTCTTCAGTAAGTTCTAAGTTTTTTATGTAACACTTGATGTTTTCGTCCATACGCTTCGGCTGTGCTCACACATTTCAACATTTCTGAAGATATAGAATCACTGAACTGAAGTTATTTATGAAAAATCGCAAACAACAGAGTTGTGTGCAAAAAAAATCTAGTAAAATTCCCAAAATAAGTAAATATCACAAAAAAATCACATTTTGGTCAGAAAACTTGTTTGGATCAAAATGATATTTATGCCAGCAAGCAAGCAAAGTCCAATGAGTTAGTGGCCATCTCTGGTGACGGAGTTTTTAGGCCGCCTTAAGACCTCCGTCATGACTTAACGCCTGCTAGAGCCGGGAGACTTTAACGTGCACGAAGCACGGAAGCGCTCAGATTTAAATGTAACGGTCACCCATCCAAATAGTGACCGCGCAGAACCTCGCTTAACTTAGATAATCGGTGAAGATTGACTAAGCAAGCCACGAGCGCGATATTTACGCCGAACCTTGTGCAATGTTATTGCACACAACATTGTTGTTTGCGATTTTTCATAACTTCAGTGATTTTATATCTTCAGAAATGTTGAAATGTACGAGCGACAAGTTGTTCGACTGTCAGCGTGTTAAGTTATATGGTTAAGCTGTTATCGATGGTCACTTTAACCCCTCAAAGCATTCGAGGAATTTTCTTATACCCTACATGAGTGTGTCTTGAGATTTTTTGAGCATACGAGATACAAAAATTGTGGTCACAGTAAATATAAACTTACTAGAAATAGATGGACTGGAAGGCTCTGAGAATGGCCTTGAAAATATGAAGCCGCCATTGTCCTCAGTAAAATACTCTAAATAATAACTTCATCATTACTTTAGAAACTGACTTATAACACTAAAAAGGATGGGTAGTTTATTTTATAAGATTATGTGTAGTTATACCTACATAATATGTATACACGTTAAGGGTAATCAATAGTTAATAGCTAGCTTCTTTCTATTGTTTCACGAGCGTCTGGTTAAATTTTAGCCAGCGTCTAGCCAGTATTTAGCCAGCGTCTATCTAATGTTTAGCCTGTGTTCAGACACCGTCTAGGTAATTTGCAGCCTGTGCCTAGCTTAGCTAGTATTTAGCCAGCATCTAGGTAATTTGCAGCCTGTGTCTAGCCAGTATTTAAACAGCGTCTAAGTAGTTTGCAGCCAGTGTCTAGCTAGTATTTAGCCAGCGTCTATTTTGATGTTTAGCCAGTGTCTAGACAGTAGCGTCTATCTAATGTTAAGCCAATGTTCAGACAGTATTTAGTTTACACCTACGTATTTCGCAGCCTGTGTCTAGACAGTATTTAGCCAGCTTCTAGGTAATTTGGAAGCCTGTGTCTAGCTAGTATTTAACTAGCGTCTTATTTTCTTTTTATT
The DNA here is from genome assembly GCA_918843925.1 of Eulithis prunata. Classification (NCBI taxonomy): domain Eukaryota; kingdom Metazoa; phylum Arthropoda; class Insecta; order Lepidoptera; family Geometridae; genus Eulithis; species Eulithis prunata. The sequence continues at coordinate 1,497,726 of OU974035.1, forward strand.
ATTTATTTATCATTTTAAAACACAACTTATTTTGTACCAATGCACTAAGGAAACCATAAGGTTTAGCCAGTGTTTAGACTATATTAATTAATCAGCGTCTATCTAATGTTCAGCCAGCGTCTAGCTAAAGTTTAGCCAATGTCTAGACAGTATTTAGTCAGTCTCTAGCCAGCATCCAGCAACTTTTTTCCAGCTTCTACCTTTCTTCCTAGATCTTATAAACTAGTTTTTTTTTTTAAAAAGCTACTTACTTGACTGCGACGGGCTGGGCGGCTCAGAGATGGGTCGCGGGTAGTTGAACCGCTTCTCCAACTCCTGGTCCATGTGGTCCACATAGTCAGGGTACACTATCTTCAGAGCCTGGGCTCTAGCCTGGCGGTAGTACTGTGAATAAAAACATATCATTTTTTTTTTTTTTTTTTATTGAGTAATAAAATCCACAGCTCTTAAGAATAATAATGGTAAATCTTAATTTTAAAGCAGATAGCCAAAGACGGATTTACATTCTAAATACAATAACATATAAGCAAAAATCGACGACAGTCACTAGAACACAAAAGAAAAAAAAGAGTAGAATGATGTAGGCAATTGTGGTGAGTGAATTTAAATCTTGTGTTGTGTTGATGCAAGAGAAGTTGTAAAGGTGTAAGAGTGCGTGTATATGTGGGTACTCCTAATAGCGCCAGTCTCTTAAGAGCCTGGAGATCTCGGGAGCACCCACGTGTATAACTATAAATGTGAATGTAAGTTTGTTTGTTACGCTTTCACGCGAAAACTACTTAACCGATCATCGTGCAACTTTGTACACATATTCTTGGAGGTATTAGAAGTAACATAGGATACTTTTGATCCCGGAAAATTAACGGGATCCAATGGGACGCGAACGAAGTCTCGGGCGGAAGCTAGTAAAAACAAGTGAGAAATGGTTTTTTATCATTTTTTCATCATCATTATCCTGCCCTTATCCCACGCTAGGTGCGGGGTCGGCACAACATGTTTTCTTCTTCCACTCACTTCTATCATTCGTCAACTCTGAATCGACTCCTCTCACATTCATATCCTCTTTCACACAATCCAACCACTTCTTCGGCCTTCCTCTATTTTTAAGCCTACTAATATTATAAATGCGAAAGTTTGTATGAATGTATGGAGGTTTTTCACTCACGCAATGACTACTGATCCGATTTGGATGAAACTTGGAATATACAGGGTGTTACCAGACCACTTCCGAAAACGAAAGGGGGTGCTACAGCACACCAAAACCCAACCAAAAAAAAATCAGTTATCCTGAAAAATAATTATAGCCAGAGTAAACAATGTTTAAAGATTTGTATTTATTTCGCCAGCCCGCAATGTACGCATTCACGTAGGTAAGGTCGAGGCGCGCGTACTTGAATGACCCGCGATGAACTCTCAGCTGTTCATGCTGTAGTAGACGTAATCAGCGTGCTGCGTGTACATTGCTGCTTTATTTATTTTATTTGTTTTTTTGCTTTTTTTAAATGAGATAATTAGGTAGATATGTCTTATTATGTTGTACTGTGTGTATGTAACTAGAAAAAAAATTAAAAGGAGATAGTCAAGTCAATTTTTTTTTTTCGCGATTTTTTTCGCTTAATGTTTTCAGTATCATGGTCTGATTGGAACCTCCAAGTTTTCGGAAGTGGTCTGGTAACACCCTGTATATTGTCCGTGACCTGAATTAACACAACGGCTACTTTTTATCCCGGAAAATCAACGGAATCCAACGGGACGTCGAAGTCGCGGGCGAACCTAGCGTCCGCCCGCGACTTCGTTCGCGTCCCTTGATAGGTGATAATTATAAGTTAAATAATTTATTTATTTTATTTTAATAATTTTTGGAAAACTAACAGCTAGGTATTTATACAGTAGGAAGATAGACATAATACAGTACACTGAAGGCCAATTAAAAGTTTCCACATATAAATAGAGTACGAGAAATCACAAATTAGAATTTTGAGGAGAAATTTAAATTAAAAAAAAAAAGCATACTACAATAATACTCACAATGCCAAGATTTCTCCAGTCCATCAGATCAGAAAGGCGCTCGGTTCTGTTCCTCTGAATGATACGCTGACGTCGACTCAGTCTGATAAATACAATAAATAAATTTAAAAAAATGTGTGAAATTCACACGTGGTAGAAGTGAAACCTTCAAAGAATACTTAAACCAATATGCAGTACTAAGTTTCACCTCAAAATAAAAAGTAAAAAGTTGCAAAAAGTTTATAATGTCGCATTGGATTTGAACTTGCTCCCGTTGTCGGTCTGACCGCAGTCCAACGGTATCACTGTTCGGCCAACAGTAGCTCTACGGTTGAAAGAACGGCTATGTCTCTTTTTGTTTGCGCTTTTTCGTTTCATCGACTTTCAAATCACAACGTTGCTAAAGAAGTTTTCACTTCAATAATAAATATCCTTGGGACATTACACACAACGCCCTCTAGTTCCAAACTAAGCAAAGCTTGTACTATGGGAACTAGATTGCTGATAGAATACTTAGATACATATTTTTTGTAAATACATACTTATGATACATAACACCCAGATATAGAACAAACATCCATATTTGCCACACACAAATGTTTGTTCTCGGTGGGGATCGAACCCACGATCCGTGGCACGGAAGGCAGAGCTACTACCGACTGAGCCACGACGCCTGTCAATCAGACTTTAAGTATCCACTAAATACCTACCGGACTTGTAACCAGCGGGCCTAAGATGCGCACGCGAGATATTTGTCGTGTCGTTCTGTCAAAATGTAAGCATTTTGCACTTGTTTAGGAACTTTTGCATTATCTGTGGTAATGCTGTCGAGAAAACGCGCCTTCTTATTGTACACTTTTGACACTTGTTAGTCGTCGTACCATATCCATATCCATATCATTTATTGCAATTATCATGTTACATGGTGAGGTCTTAAGGTTTGAAATAGTAGGACATAATAACCCTTAAGCTTAGGGCATAGCAATATTTGGAGTGGAAGCGGGCCGAATCCTCTCCGAGGACGAGATAATAGTCATGCAGAAATGTCAAAAGTTGAAGATTCAAAGGCGCGGTTTCTGAACATTACCACAGATAATGCAATAGTTCCTAAACTGGTGCAAAATACTTACATTTTGACAGAACGACATGACAAATATATCTCGCGTGAGCATCCTAGGCCCGCAGGAGTTATGAACAAATGACTTGTATTTGGTAATGTTGACTTACTTGGTAAAATCAAACATGTAGTGCGCCAGTTGTTGAACTGAGCCTTCTAGCGAAATATAGCGCCGGTCGACCACGTAGATACCGTACGACATTGGATCAGCTATGTGTTCTTGCATGAAACAGCCGAAACCTAGAAAATGGACGTGTTTTGTAAGATAATGCAATTGGATAGCTTGTAATTCTAATCTATGAAATCGGATGGAATGCAATTCTAAGCTACGAAGGTAAATGGCTTAATCTTCCAAGCTATCTATATTAAACCATTGTTTTTTACTTAAGCTTTCTCACATTTTCAAGCCATTTCACTTTTTAAGTCATACTTTTAAGCCAACTCAAATTTTTACTTACTTTTCCTCTTAAGCCATCTGAATTTCTTAAGCCATACGTTAAGCCATCTCACCTGATAGGTTGGTAGTGACGCTAGGGATGCCCATAACGGTACATTCGGCCGGCGTGTATCCCCACGGCTCGTAATAAGATGGAAACACACCCAAATGACAACCACGTACAAACTCTTCGTAATCCAATCCAAATAGGGGATTTGTAGATGTTAAGAATTCTGGATGGAATATCACCTAAAAACAAAATCTATACTATTATAAAACTGTAAAAAAGCCAAAAACTAAAATTAAAGATATGGATAAACTAAATATGCAGATCCACTAAATAAACGATACTGATTCCGAAAATCGAGTTTATCTGTTTGTTTGTTCGCGGATCACGCCTTAACTACTGGACCAATTTCAATGAAACTTATACCATTCGGAAGCCCTTTTTCCGGATTGAAACATAGGCTATATTTTATTGAAATCAAAGACGTGGATTTCTTCAATACAGCTTGATCTCTCTTAACCAAAAGCAATATTTTATTGAAATCAAAGACGTGGATTCGTAAATACAGCTTGAACTCTCTCAACCAAAAGCAGCCATTTGCATGTCAACCATTCTCTTCACCTGTCACGTCGGCAGGTGTAAAATGCTTATAGCATTAAGCCAGCTTATATTCTTCTATTTATTTGTATGCAATAAGGAGTTAAATGATTATATTAAATAAATAAATATTCACGGACACTTAACACAACGCCTTCTAGTCCCAAACTAAGCAAATCTTGTACTATGGAAACTAGATGGCTGATAGAATACATACATACATTTTTTTTTTGTAAATACATACTTATAATACATAGAAACACCCAGACACAGAACAAACATCTATGTTTACAACACACAAATGTTTGTTCTCGGTGGGGATCGAACCCACGACCCACAGCACGGAAGGCAGAGCTACTACCGACTGAGCCATGACGCCTGTCGCGTCATTAATACATAAGTCGCCATATTAATAAATACCTTGACTTTGTCGTTGACGGTATTGAATAATTCACATCGTCTTACGCCGTTTAGTACGGGATCACTCCAATCGTCAACCTAAAAATATAAATAATAATTAATATCATCAATATTTCAATATACAGGGTGTTACCAGACCACTTCCGAAAACTTGGAGGTTCCAATCAGACCATGATACTGAAAACATTAAGCGAAAAAAAAAAATTGACTTGACTATCTCTTTTTAATTTTTTTTCTAGTTACATACACACAGTACAACATAATAAGACATATCTACCTAATTATCTCATTTAAAAAAGCAAAAAAACAAATAAAATAAATAAAGCAGCAATGTACACGCAGCACGCAGATTACGTCTACTACAGCATGAACAGCTGAGAGTTCATCGCGGGTCATTCAAGTACGCGACGTGCGAGCGACCTACGTTAGTACCTACCTACGTTAGTAGGCACTTACGACACAGAATAAATAATAGTACTACGCCTCGACCTTACCTACGTGAATGCGTACATTGCGGGCTGGCGAAATAAATACAAATCTTTAAACATTGTTTTCTCCGGCTATAATTATTTTTCAGGATAACTGATTTTTTTTTGGTTGGGTTTTGGTGTGCTGTAGCTCCCCCTTTCGTTTTCGGAAGTGGTCTGGTAACACCCTGTATATTATAAAACTCTTTTGAAGCTGACAGAGAATCAACGCACAGCCTCAACTATAAGTCCTAGAGGTATGAAATTTGGAGAGTAGTATCCTTATATAGTGTAGAGGTGCACTAAGAAAGGAATTTTGAAAAGTTGCACCCTAAAGGGTCTAGAACGCGAGCAACGCCGCGGGCGACGGCTAGTTACTTACAATATTGTGCGTTGTGACGGGTGGCAAGCCGTCGCGCTGCAGCGAATAGATACACCTCTTCAGACGAACTGTATCCTCCTTCTCGAGAAGCTCTCCAGCATCAGGTAAATGACCTCTGTAAATATATTTGAATGATATACAAACACACACGAATTACGGGCGTTGGGGCATTTGAGGTCCCGATTTGCATACATTTCGTTAATTTTTAGATTAATTTTTTTAGTTATGACTTTGTTGATTTTATCCAGTAGCAGTCACGAAAACGCAAAATAAAATAATTATTCTGACAAAAACACCTGTAAATACGATAAACATTATTGAAAAAGACGCATTTTTCGAAGTAAAATTTCTAAATAACTAATGATTCCCGCCGCTTTATAATGACATTGTTACATTTTCAAAAACTGCATTGTAAGTGTATTATGACAAACAAAAATCCATCATTGCAAGTTTAAAAAAAAATGTGTGACCAGCAAGCCTAGGATGCGCACGCGAGATATTTGTCATGTCGTTCTGTCAAAATGTAAGCATTTCGCACAAGTTTCTGAACTATTGCATTATCTGTACTAATGCTGTCGACAAAATGCGCCTTGTTATTGTACACTTTTGACACTTCTTAGTCGTCGTATCTCTCTGAGGACGAGATAATAGTCATGCAGAAATGTCAAAAGTTGAAGATTCAAAGGCGCGGTTTCTCGACAACATTACCACAGATAATGCAATAGATAGATAGATAGATAATACTTTATTGTACACAAGGGGGTAAGGTACGTACAAATCTTAAAAATAACTTTGCTTAGTACAATGGGCGGCCTTATCGCTGAAAGCGATTTCTTCCAGGCAATAGTTCAGAAACTGGTGCGAAATGCTTACCATTTTGACAGAACGACATGACAAATATCTCGCGTGCGCCATCCTAGGCCCGCTGGGCTCCAGTCGATTTGCCGGAGACCTTTTCAGTACCTCCATCACGAACTAATCTGACAGTCGCTGCGTTAGCGTATTCGAGTTATATTGCGCGTCAATATCAGCTCGATTGCCCACCGTTGTAGTGTCATCGCGCAGTGTATCTCGGATACGCTAGCCTTACGATACGTTTGCGATTATCACATTTATTCGTGATCAAGGCACAGGTTACAAAAACAATCGAACATGGTGAGATTTGAACTCGGCACCTCGCGCACGCAAATCACTATACAATACCATTCGACCACACATCCTCTTAACAGTAGTACGAAATTAAAACTCACCTCAAACAGATATCATACATCCGTTTTCCAACTTTCTGCTGTATATCATGTATAGTATCGCGCAGTGCTTTGGTAACAGCATGTCCTCTCAGACTTTCAACGTTGAAGTTATTAGTTTTTGCGGGGAAGATGAGAAACGCGATGACTGTCATCTCTGAGCCTGACGACTGAAATATAAATCATAAATCATATATTTGCCTAAATATCTATCATTATCAATCAATATATATAAAACTCTTTTGAAGCTGACATAGAATCAACGCACAGCCTAAACTATAAGTCCTAGAGGTATGACATTTGGAGGGTAGTATCCTTATATAGTGTAGGGGCGCACTAAGAAAGGAATTTTGAAAAGTCATACTCTAACGCGGGCAACGCCGCGGGAGACGGCTAGTACTATTATAAAACTGTAAAAAAGCCAAAAACTAAAATTAAAGATATTGAAAAACTAAATATGCAGATCTATTAAATAAACGATTGTGATTTGAAATATCGAATTTGTCTGTTTATCTGTTTGTTTGTTCGCGGATCACGCCTAAACTACTGGACCAATTGCAATGAAACTTAAGCTCTTTTTCCGGATCGAAACATAGGCTATATTTTATTGAAATCAAAGACGTGGATTCTTAGATACAGCTTGAACTCTCTAAACCAAAAGCTGCCATTTGCTACGAAGTTCATCGTATGCTGGTTGACAGATATTATGGTGGAAAGTTTCGCACGTGTACGAAGTCGCGAGTATCAGCTAGTGGCTATTATAATTTATTATTATTTACTATGCAGAATTGAAAAAGCTGTTGGTTCTCCAAAATATAAATAAATAAATATATAAGTAAATAAGTAAATAAGTAAATAATAATAATAATAATAATCTTTTATTTCAGACACAAGATCCAGTCATAGGTACAAAATTATATAAAAAAAACTTTATAAAACTAAAAAAAAACTAAGAATAGGTAGGTACTTACTATCTAAATGTACCTTAGGTACCTACGATGCTATTTGCACCCACCGTCTATAGACTCCTGTCAGCAGGAGCCTATCTGATAGACTTGCTATTATCGCATTTTTACACTTGCCGACCCTGGACATAAACTTTGCGATACGATTCCTTTGGATGGCATTAAAGGAGTTGACTCGCGCCTCCAGGTACATGCCTGACGCACTGCAATATCGGTCCAACCCCATGAGTTGCCTAAAGATGTTATTGTAGGCAACTCTAATGCCATCGTGCGCTTTCTTAGTGTAGTTAGTCCAGAGTTGGCAAGTGTAAAACGTCTGACAGAAGGACCTGAACAGGGTCAGTTTAACGTCATTTGATGACTTACAGAATTTCCTGATGATCATATTGCCTACTATACATAATGCTCGCCGTTGTCGCTCTATATCATCGTCATCTTTAAGATTCGATGTTACAATATGGCCAAGATATTTAAAAGTAGCAGCAACATTGACAGGTTGTCCGTTAAGAATAACTCTAGGTACAGTCTCGGGTCCCTTCCCGGATCTAAATATCACCATCTCAGTTTTCTTCACATTGTAAATGAGATTGTGTTCTATGGCATACTTTTCACAAATGTTAATTAACTTTCTTAAACCTTTGATCGAGGGACTAAGCAGCACAAATAAGTAAATAAGTAAATAAGTAAACAAGTAAATAAGTAAATAAATAAATAAATAACTATTACCTTCAAGTAATGATTGAGCCTGGCCAATGCTTCTATGAAGATATCAGCTCCTTTGTTGCCATACTCGTAACGGCCGGCGATGAAGAAGTATAGAGTTTTATCGAGATCGAAGTTAAAATGACTGGAATAGAATGGACATAGTTAGAAATTAGATTAAACATGGTTTTTAGGGCTTGTTCCACTAATCCCCGTTGGCAATCCCCGTCAACGGGGATTAGTGAACTTTTTGTTCATTATTCCCCGTTGATGCTAGTTATTTTTTATCCTAGATAGATAGATATATGTATATTCTTTATTGCACACCAAGAAAAGAAGAAAAACAATAAAAGAGAAATAAGTTTGAAGTATGAGGTACAATGGGCGGTCTTATCGCTATAAGCGATCTCTTCCTATCCTTCCTTATCCTAGGTAGATATTTTGTCTCGTTTTAGTGTTATGATGATATTTGGCTAGTTTAATGATTTGTATTTTGTAAATATTGTAAATACTGTATTAATTGTAATTTTCTTCGAGAATAAACTTTTTTTTGTAAATCAAAGTCCCCTTTCTCGTTCTACAGAAAAACTCTGCTTAAAATACATAAAAGTGGCCCCAATAAGTGTCTCCTAGACTTGCATATAAGAAGACAAGTGTCCTCTAGACTTACCCATAAAAGTGTCCCCTACACTTATCCATTAAATTGTCCCTTAACATAGACTTATCTATAAGTGTCCCCTAGACTAACCTATTAAAGTGTCCCCTGGATTTACATAACCTATAAAAATGCCCTAATTATGGCAAAATTGTCAGTCAAAATGACGGACAGAGGCCATAAATAAAAGAAGAAGAAGAAGAGACACCTATAAGTGTCCCCTGAATTACCCATAAAAGTGTCCCCTAGCGAACTCATTGATCTTCTCCTTGGCCAACGCGTGAAGGTTCTGAAACTCGTGCAGTGCTGAGAATTTCTTCACGTTCAATCCGTTGGGGGTTATTATGTCCGGCTTGCGACGTAGTAGGTGCTCTGCTTCGTATCCTAGAATATATATATATACACTAAGATATTTGAGCTTATAATAATACTAGCTGATACCCGCGACTTCGTACGCGTGCGAAACTTTCCACCAAAATATCTGTCAACCAGCATACGATGAACTTCGTAGCAAATAGCTGCTTTTGGTTTAGAGAGTTCAAGCTGTATCTAAGAATCCACGTCTTTGATTTCAATAAAATATAGCCTATGTTTCAATCCGGAAAAAGGGCTTCCGAATGGTATAAGTTACGTTAAAAATGGTCCAGTAGTTTAGGCGTGATCCGCGAACAAACAAACAGACAAACTCGATTTTCATAATCAGAATCGTTTATTTAGTAGATCTGCATATTTAGTTTATCCACATCTTTAATTTTACTTTTTGGCTTCTTTACAGTTTTATAATAGTACTAGCCATCGCCCGCGGCGTTGCTCGCGTTCTACCCTTTAGAGTGTGACATTTCAAAATTCCTTTCTTAGTGCACCCCTACACTATATAAGGATACTACCCTCCAAATTTCATACCTCTAGGACTTATAGTTTAGGCTGTGCGTTGATTCTAAGTCAGCTTCAAAAGAGTTTTATATATTTAGAAGAAGATAGAAGAAGAAGATAGATCAAAATTGCCCTTAAGTACTAACCAGTGATATCAGATACAGTTGTGAAGATATGTGTCATATGAGCCGCCGCTCGTTCCATACAATATCTGTGGTAGATTTGACGTTTACCGGCTTCTTCGTCCACTGAAAACTGAAAAATAAATCAAAATTAAATGAACCGCTTGTGGCTTGCTTAGTCAATATTCACCGATTATCTAAGTTAAGCGAGGTTCTGCGCGGTCACTGTTTGAATGGGTGACCGTTACATTTACATCTGAGCGCTTCCGTGCTTCGTGCACGTTAAACTGTCCCGGCTCTAGCAGTCGTTAAGCCATGACGGAGGCCTCAAGGCGTCCTAAAAACTCCGTCATCCGTGTTGACCGCTAACGAACTTACTGACCTAAATATATAAGCCTGAAGTTCAAATCAATAAAACGAATATTCAATCATTCACATAACGCCATCTAGTCCCAAATTAAGTTACTTATGGGAACTAGATTGCTGATAGAAAACTTATATAATTTTTTTGGAAATACATAACTTATAATACATAGTAACACACAAACATCTATGTTTGCCACACAAATGTTTGTTCTCAGTGGGGATCGAGCCCACGACCTACAGCACTGAAGGCAGAGCTATTACCGACTGAGCTGTGACGAATGTCATTGTGTCATACTAACCTTATCCAGATTATTGTAGAAATCAGTGTTGCCAGCGCACAAATATCTGCCCAGTAACGTGGCGTGAGTGGTGAACACCGTAGCAACATCTACGTGACGTACTCTGTAACAATCATAAATATTACAAGTAATCTATACTATTATAAAACTGTAAAAAAGCCAGAAACTAAAATTAAAGATAAAGATAAGATAAACTAAATATACAGATCTACTAAATAAACTATTCTGATTCCGAAAATCGAGTTTGTCTGTTTGTTTGTTCGCGGATCACGCCTAAACTACTGGACCAATTTCAACGAAACTTATACCATTCGGAAGCCCTTGTTCCAGATTAAAACATAGGCTATATTTTATTGAAATCAAAGACGTGGATTCTTAGATACAGCTTGAACTCTCCAAACCAAAAGCAGCCATTTGCTACGAGGTTCATCGTATGCTGGTTGACAGATATTTTGGTGGAAAGTTTCGCACGCGTACGAAGTCGCGGGTATCAACTAGTTATGAATAAATGTCCAAATAACTATGAAACGATTACTAAAGCTTTTCTAAAACACTACAAACATTAAAATATCACAAAAATATGCTCTCAGTGGGGATCGAGCCCGCAACCCACTGCACAAGAACCACTCTCTATACCAACTGAGCTATGACACCAATACAGTGTTAGGTTGAAATAAGTGTATACCTCAACATGATGAGTCCAACGCCGGCTTGCCACTCGTGGAAATGAGCGACCACGCGTGGCGGTGTGTCGGCGTAGCTCTCCGCTGCTTTGCGGAACTGAAAATAATAACAGTTTATTTGTAGATACTTTTGTACTTGATACTTGTACTTGTACTACCTTTGGACCCTCGCATCTTTCCAACCCCTTGACCGATTTACTTTATTTTTCAAACCAGTAAAACTTAAGAGTACTATCCGTATACCTACCAAATTTAATGAAGATCGGATAAGCGGTTCATAATACCTCGACGAACAAACATACAAAACATTTTTGCCCAAGTTGTCACGAGATCTCAGTTCGGGGCGAACTACTAGTAATACACTACTTTTAAGTCAAAGTCAAAAAGCTTTTATTCAATAAAATCTCACTGATCACTTTGAATCGTCATTACGTTTTGTATGATTAGGTATTATTACATTTTTTTTTTTTTTATTGGATGAGTAGGAGCTAGTTCGTTCTAAGCTTGTTTGTCTTCTAAATAATCTGATATTTTATAGTATGCTTTTGAGATAAGTCTTTGTTTTATTACGTTTTTGAACTTGCCAATCGACAATTGAGACACATCACTTGGGATTTTGTTAAAGAAGCGTACACATTGCCCTTTGAAAGATTTACTAATTTTTGAGAGCCTAGTGGTGGGAACAGCGAGTTTGTCTTTGTTTCTAGTGTTAACATTATGATTATCACTTTTTTTGTTGAATAGATTTATATTTTTTTGAGCATACATACATAAGACTTTTTTTACTTTGAATTTTGCTACCGGCTGCGCCAGTTTTTTTTTTCTTACCTCACCAATAAATTGCGCTATCATAAAACCCAAGATGACAGAATCGTTCGCCTCTGCGTCCAGATGCGGTATACCAATGGATGTGGTATCCCACAGCTCCTGTTTGTACCCATCCAACTGCCACGCCGCTGAGCCAATGTCGAAGAGGATTATTTGAGGGTTGCCATCAACAAGCCATGTTCCCACGTGGAGCTGGGAAAAAAAAATGTAATGTCACTAGTTTGCGCCCGCGACCTCGTACGAGTCTGTTTGATCCTGTTGATTTTTTGGGATAAAAAGTAGCCTATGTGTTAATCCAGATTACGAACTATGTATATGTATTCCCAGTTTCATCCAAATCGGACCAGCAGTTGTAGCGTGATTGAAACACAAATATCTAAACTTTGACATTTAATATATTAGTAGGATGTCCCGTACCAAACTATAAATAAATAAATATTCACGGACTTTTAACACAACGCCTTCTAGTCCCAAACTAAGCAAAGCTTGTACTATGGGAACTAGATGGCTGATAGAATACATATATGCATTTTTTTTTGTAAATAAATAACATACTTATAATACATAGAAGCACCCAGACACAGAACAAACATCTATGTTTGCCATACGCGAATGTTTGTTCTCGGTGGGGATCGAATCCACGACCCACAGCACGGAAGACAGAGCTACTACCGACTGAGCCATGAAGCCTGTCGCTAACTAAGCAGAGCTTGTACTATGGTAACTAGGTTGCTTTTAAAGTAAATGGTAAATACACTTATAATACATAATAACACTCAAAGATAAAACAAACATCTATGTTGGCCTACACACTTTTTCGTGTATATGGGAATCGAACCCGCCCAGAAAGCAGAGTTATATTCCAACACAGTTGTAGCGCATGTCCCCTGTTCTATGGAATTACATATTATTATGCTAGGGGACTGTTCAGTCCCTAAGACTATAACTTCAGGAGTTAATATCAACACACCTTGTATCCTTGGCTTCGCATGACGTTGACAGCAGCTGTCAAAGGCGAATTGGGTGGAAACTCGGCTTCTTCGACTTCAGTACGGGCGCAATGTTCCTTGTACGGTCCTAGGATAAACATAAATTAACAGTCGGATTCAAAAACGTCACTGTCACATAAGTATTACTTAAAATTGTAAGAATATTTACTAGCGGCCCGTCCCGGCTTCGCAAGGGGATTTAACAAAAATTTCTTAGGTAAGGAATTTTTTAGGTCATTTTTTTTATACTTTAGGTTACATTATTGAAGTTTTAGGAAGGATACATATATTTAAATATTATATATATATATATATTTAAAAAAAATACATAAAATAGCCTATTTCACACGGGGATAGTGTTGCTTCCCAACGGTGAAAGGATTTTTTAAATCGGTCCAGTAGTTCCGGAGCCTTTTTTTTTTTTTTTTTTTATAATAAAAGTAATGGAACAAGCTGATAGCTCATCTGATGTTAAGTAGTAACTTCTGCCTATAACAATGCATTACCTCACAGAGCAAGTCCAATGAGGACGTGCCCTGTAAGGCAATGCACTGCGTCCATCACTCTGAGACGTAAAGATGTTGAAGTATCATGTGCGTGTAATTACACCGGCGCCCTTACCCTTCAAACCGGAACACAGCAATGCGAGCATCGCTGCTTGGCGGCGGAAATAGGTACGGTGCTAGTACTGAACCCGGACGAGCTCTCACAAAGAGCTCTACTACTACTGCCTATTCAATGCAAACAAACAATCAAATCTTTCCTCTTTATAATATTAGTATAGATGGTTCATAACTTACCAAGTCTTGTTGTCTAGTTGTTGAAGTTAAGTGTCTTGGACACGCTTCCGATTGCTACACTGATTTGGACCAGTTGAGCTATCTATGAATCGTTTGCAACGGTTTGTAGATAGCTCAACTGTTTCATGTGTATTTCGTAAATATTGTAAATACTGTATTAGTTGTAATTTTCCTTGTGAATAAAGGTACTTACCAAGTAGGCAATAGTTTTCTCCCATTTCTTCAGTAGACACGTAGGCTTTAGATCTGATCACGGTGTAGATACCTCCGACTGGAAATAACGAGTTGAATGTAATAAGGTTCGAGCGATAGGCGTCATAGCTCAGTCGGTAATAACTCTGCCTTCCGTGCTGTTGGTCGTGAGTTCGATCCCCACTGAGAACAAACATTTGTGTGTGGCAAATATAGATGTTTGTTCTATGTCTGGGTGTTACTATGTATGTATTTATTATTTTATTACTAATTATTATTTTACTGTGTTGTACCTGTGTTGTGTGCCAAATAAATGTTTCTCTATCTCTATCTCTATCTATCTATTTACAAAAAATATGTATCTAAGTATTCTATCAGCAATCTAGTTCTCATAGCACAAGCTTTGCTTTGGGACTAGAGAGCGTTGTGTGATATGTCCAAGAATATTTACTTATTTACCATTCTCTCAGCCTAGTCGGCCACATCCACAAGAAAGACAAGGTCTATGTTTCCTCACGATGTTTTCCTTCACCATTTGCGACCTAGCATTTGCGGAGTAGACCTTCAGGTGTAACTTATACCACAGATTATACACCAACATTTTGTAATTACCAAAAAAAGTTTAATTACAGTTGCAGCAGAGGCTATTAATGCTATTGGCACTTATACTTTAGTACATTATGGTACTAGTGTGTTACATTGGTGATTACCGCCGAGGCGCCATAAGAGAGCTGAGAACGGTAATCATCAATACACACGTGTATCATACGACGTTTTTCAACACACTTGTGAATAAAATAACAATAAAATACCTATAATTTCAACAGTGAAAACGAGTTGTGAAAAATATTTCGCTATGGCGGGAAAAAATTATCAGTTCTCCTATGCGCGCGCATTGCGATCCGCCACAGACTAAAAAAAGGATAAGGTTTTTTTTTTATTTTCCGCGCATAGGGTTTGCGCCACGTACAAAATAGGGAATTTAAAGTTTTCTTTTATTTTCACCAAGTTAACGAGGTTTGCTTTTAACCAAAATCCTGCACAATTTAGTTAATATTGCGCGAAATGCGCAAACGGCGCGTTCGGATCTAGTTTTTTTTGGTAATTACAAAATAGTGGTGTATAAACTAAACTAATACTTATACTGTAATACCTAAAAATACTATGTAGACTTCCACAGACGACCTAGATTATCTTAAGACCTAAACAAAAGACAGAAACTAGTATTTCTAGTTTTAAAAGCAACGCGTCTTGAGCACGCATAATAATATCGAGTTTCAGAACTTGTTTGATACTTAAGACGAGATTACTAGCAAGCAAGCTCGTATGAGTTAGTGGCCAACTCTGGTGGCGGAGTTTTTAGGCCGCCTTATGGCCTCCGTCGTGGCTTAACGACTGCTAGAGCCGAGACAGACAGTTTAACGTGCCCTCCGAAGCACGGAAGCGCTCAGATGTAAATGCCACTAACGGTCACCCATCCACATAGTGACCGCACAGAACGTTGCTTAACTTAGATAATCGGTGAAGATTGGCTAAGCAAGCTTAGCCACGAGCGCTTCAAAGAGGGTACTAAGAGACTTAGAAATCTTTTGATTATATCAAATGTCCCTACAGTCAATTAGTGTTGACTTTTTATTTAGGTGCATAGATGTCATTGTTATTTTATTTAATTGATGTTTTTCTAAATATAATAAAATTTGTTTTCGTTACACTAGTTTTTAAATTATTAGATGTCAGCCAATTTCGTACGTTACTCATGTATTATTTACTAGCAGACCGTCCCGGCTTCACATGGGTATTTAGAAAACTTTTACATTTTTTTAGGTCAGTTTTTTATGCCTTACGTTATTGGAGTTTTAGTAAGGATCCCTAATTTTTTTGAAAATACCCGGGGATAGTGTAGCTTTCCAACGGTGAAAGAATTTTTCAAATCGGTTCAGGTTCTGGAGCCTATTCAATGCAAACAAACAATCAAATCTTTCCTCATTATAATATTAGTATAGATGTTTCGTTCAAGTCCAAGATTCCGCACCCAAGTTGTTCGTTGCAAGAGCAATTTAGCCAAGTGGGGTATAACAGACCCATCCGAAGTACAGTGTGAGTGCGGAGCTCCAGCGCAGAGCATGTCGCACTTACTTTTCTGTCTAGGTACCCGACTACCTGCACCCGAGCGGCTTTCGCAGGGGCACTAACATCCGCCATCCAAATTGCCACTTTCTGGCAGAAACTAGTCTGAGTGACAATTGACACGATGAATGAATGAAATGAGTCCAAGAGCTAGTTTATTGGTACCAGTTCCATCAAGTAAAGAGGTTTTACCTTTATTTGCAGCCTCCCATGCAGTTTCGAATGTCCACCTATTCTCGTTGCTGGCGGCCTGGCCCTTATCCATGAAGGATAGCAGGTCGTGTGTGGAGTCAGCGCGGTAGAACCGCTTCGATGACCTATCACGCGACATTGTGACCTGCGAATTAAGATACAAGATTAAGAGTTGTGTAGCAAGAGATGAGCAGCTGGGAGTTGAGCAGAGTAGTAATGACATTGTGATCTGTGGGTGGGAAAACCAGGCTCAGAATTGAAAAATTGGTCAAATTCAAAAAGCTTTTATTCGATAACTAGGTGATACAAGTATACGATGAACCTCGTGCCAAAGGCTGCTTTTGGTTTAGAGAGTTCAATCTGTATCTCAGAATCCACGGCTTTGATTTCAATAAAATATAGCCTGTGTTGCAATCCGAAAAAAGGGCTTCTGAATGGTATAAGTTTCATTGAAATTGGTCCAGTAGTTTAGGCGTGATCCGCGAACAAACAAACAGACCTCAATTTTCGGAATCAGAATCGTTTATTTAGTAGATCTGCATATTTAGTTTATCCATATCTTTCATTTTACTTTTTGGCATTTTACAGTTTTATAATAGTATAGATAGATAGATATCTCACTGATCAGATCACTTCGAAGATTATTAATGCACTAGTAAATAAAACAAATAATGCATTTAAATGTACTTTCTTCTCAAACACAACAGACAAACAGAAAAATTGGATCACTTCCAACATCCGCCAAACATTACCTAGTAGCTCGCCAAAACGATGAATTAATAAATAAATAAATATTCAAGGACATTTAACACAACGCCTTCTAGTCCCAAACTAAGCAAAGCTTGTACTATGGGAACTAGAAACTATGAATAAAAACATAAATGATCGAGAGAGCGAAGCGAACGAACATAATGATAACTTGTTAAGATACATTTTATTATGGTAAACCGTACTTCTGAGACCCAAGATACAGGCTTTTTACCTAGTTTGGGCCTCGCCGGCTAAAATGTAGCTAAAAATACTGTTAAATCTGTTACTATTATTTACCTACCCAATAACCTGTGTTCTGTTTTTTGGCAATAAAAAATATTCTTATTCTTATTTATTTTTATGTTACAATTTTGGTGTTAACTTAAAATAGGAGGCACTTGATGATAATCTTTATTAGCAATGATGGCATGATGATAACACTTATCATCATGGATTGATGATGATAAACACGAATTAAACATCCTACAGAATAACCTAGTCTTGCCTTTGACCCTATCATTGCAATCAGTTATCCGTGCTATCAGTAAAAAGTGAAACGCTCGTAGCTTGCTTAGTCAATCTTCACCGATTATCTAAGTTAAGCGACGGTCTGCGCTGTCACTATTTGGATAACTGACCGTTAGTGGCATTTACATCTGAGCGCTTCCGTGCTTCGGAGGGCACGTTAAACTGTCCCGGCTCTAGCAGTCATTAAGCCACACTGCAGTGCAAGTACCGTTCTTGTCGATCGCATAATTTGACATTTAGAATCGTCAAAATTCGATATAAAAAGTTTTATCGACAGTTGCGGGTACGTTACCAACTTAGTCGATCTGTAGACAAATTCGTTAAATTTTAACGAATTGGCAACGGTGTATGTTTACTATGATTGATTTGATTCTGACAAACGAAAGTGATTAACAATGATATTGGACAGTAAACTAGTAAATCATGGCAGCAGTGAACGAATGCTTTCGATAAACTGTGACCTTATTTTTGGGAGTACGGGGCTTTTGTCGACAAGAGATCCGTACTCGCATGGAACGATACGATTCGATACGTTTATCGACTTTAGCGATCGATAACTAAGCGATCGATAAGAACGGTACTTGCACTGCAGGAGGCCCAATTAATAACTCGCGTTTTTTTTCAAGTATCGGCTGGTGCATGACATAATAATAGGACGAGAACTCTGCAGAGGTCGTCTTAGCGTTTGACGATCTTGACCGAATTATTATTGTTTAATTGTCGTGTCGACAAGCGCGCTATCTTATCAAGTTCAAGTAGGTAACATTATTATACATGTACCTATATCTAAGCTACGCATGTCATAGTACGCGAGGCGGTACCGCAAGCGCAACGCTATAGTATTCGAAAACATAGGTGTTTTTTTAGGCATTCCACTTTAGATAGATAGAGATAGAGATAGAGAAATATTTATTTGGCACACAACACAACACAGGTACAACACAGTAAAACAATTACAACAATAAGAAAACAATACAAAATTAATTAGAAAAAAAAATAAAAAAAATAGAACAGATCAGCACAGAATACGAAATATTAACTCTACTACCTAGGTAGTAGATTCTGCATTCTGATTTCTGCATTAAGATTTTTTGCACCTACGCTATTCCACTCATGAGCACCAATCGAGGCATGCGTGACACGGGAAAAGAGTTCGCTAAATACCTAGCTATGTTACTTAGGTAGGTACTTACGTCACTATAAGTGTTTGTCGTATTGAGTTGTGATTATCTGACGTAGGTAAATAGTCATTCATTAATTAAAAAGTACCTATCAACATCAATATAATATAAAACTCTTTTGAAGCTGACAGAGAATCAACGCACAGCCTAAACTATAAGTCCTAGAGGTATGAAATTTGGAGGTATGAAATTTGCACTAAGAAAGGAATTTTGAAACGTCACACTCTAAAGGGTAGAACGCGAGCATCGCCGCGGGCGACGGCTAGTTAGGTATATACAGGGATTCGAGCTCTGTCATTTTTAGGGAAACATCTTCTCTTTTACTTTAATAGTTTTTCTTGTGTTATAGTGAGTATTGTTGTTTAATTTTAGTGGAATTTTAACCAATAATACTTGTTTTTTTTTTATGATAAAAGTAATGGAACAAGCTTATAGCTCACCTGATGTTAAGTAGTAACTTCTGCCTATAACAATGCATTACCTCACAGAGCAAGTCCAATGAGGACGTGCCCTGTAAGACAATGCATTGCGTCCACTGTGGTCACTTGTGGTCGTGGCATAAAGTGTGGGCCATTGGAATAAATGTTACGTAGAAACCTTTAGTGAGATTTTAATGGAGATGGACTACTGGACGATTTTACTATGTCAGTGTTATTTAAAGTTGATCCAAAACATAAAGGAGATTGCGTCTGTTTGCTATTTTTTCATGGCTAAGCCGATCTTGAAAGGTAAGTTCGTATGAGTTAGTCATACGAACTTACCTTCGTATGAGTTATGCCCTCCGAAGCATTGAAGTGCTCAGATGTAAATGCTAGTAACAGTTACCAAATAGTGACCGTGCAGAACGTCGCTTAACTTAGATAATCGGTGAAGATTGACATTACTAGTTACATTACATTACATCAAAAGATAGTGAGATCCCTCTCAAATTGAGAGAAACCTCACTATCTCTTTGGGAGTCTCAAAAGGCACTATCTTTACTTAGGTAGGTACCTATTTACTTAATTGAGTAAGATTAACCAAGCAAGCAAACCACGAACGGTTTGATGTAACGTAAAATAGTTAAACTCGATCTAACTTTAGCTACTGATAGCTCTGCATACCCTATTCTTGCCTCGGATTGCAGTAAAGAAGGATGGTTGTAGCGCTTCAGAGAGATTATATGGCAGTAGATATTGAACATTTAGTCACAAAGCAAAACTCTCGAGGTGGTTCTTAATCCTACTTCATCCACAGCCTGACTTCACCTACTGCTGGATATAGGCCTCTCTTTTGATGTACCACTCCTTACGACCCAGTGCCAGTCCCGTCCAATTTTTTATCAATTTTTAATCCTACATATCCTACCTAATATTATAAACGCAAAAGTTTGTAAGTATGGATGGATGGATGGATGTTTGTTACTCTATCACGTAAAAATTACTGATCCCATTTGGATGAAACTTGGAATATATATTGTCCGTGACCTGGTTTAACACATAGGCTACTTTTTATAGTGAGATCCCTCTCCAATTGAGAGACCTCACTAGCTCTTTGGGAGTCTCAAAAGGCACTATCTTTACTTAGGTAGGTACCTATCTACTCACTTGAGTATCATACATAGGTAGATGAACATAGGTAAGTATTTAGGTACACCAGAAGCAATGGAACTGTTAGCTAAATAAAAACTTAAATAAAAATTGTAGCATACAAAGTAGGTATATCTTGAATTTATCTTAAATTTTACACTCACAGGTGAAAATTGGTAAGCTTACCCGGCCTACGAAGAGTGTGTGTAAAAGTTGAAATGAGTTCTAAAACATAGCTGACCGCAGACTAGAATGTTTGTTCAGTGATCTTGAACTTCTTGGAGGCTAAGCGACGATATTTACTATTCTACAACTAGCGATAAAAACTATTTTTATCCACGGCAATGTGTGAATGAAACGTGCGCAAGCGATGTAAAAATGTAACTTACCGAAATGTTCACGCAGCACCCCGAAAAATAGAGTTTCTCAGCGTATTTACACGTTATCACACAGTTTTAGCACTGTAAAATTGCGTAGCAACGTGGCAGTTACGCGTTTTATTCACTAAATACAAGGTTCAGAGTTATTTGGGCGATTATTTCGTGAAAAACATGTCTACGCGGGTAGGAATTTCAAATGAATTTGATTTTTCGTGACAACACGTCCGTACGTCAAACTCGTTTTCCGTGAAGGTCACCTTGAAGTGACTTTTGTAGTGATGGGGTAAGTTTAGTCATTTCATATCCAAAATGCAAATCGATTAAACCAGTAGTTTACTTTAACATTTTAACTTAGTAACTATAATGATACTATAATCAGGGTTCGTATTGTAATCTAACACAGAAATTGTAACTCAAGCATAGATTTCAGTAGAAGTTCTCATACAACATCTATGCTTCAGTCCGGATATGCTTGGGCAATATACGCCACAGGCCTAAGATGAAATAGCAGTCAAACGTTTGTCCAATACAAATGTACTTTGTGCGTTTGTCTAAAACCTTTTTGAAAAATGCTTACAATAGTCTTTGATATATCGATTATTGATCGTCAAATCTCGATTAAAATTTTCGTGTTTCGTTTGTTGATAGAAGCTCATCACTCAATCACTATGAAGTTAGTAAAGTGTTGCCTTCATAAACTATTTCCTACCATTTTGGAAGTTTAATATTTGAAGACTATTAGCACCCGCCTATTATCTCCAATCTTGGTAGTTTTAAACATGTTAATGACAATAAAACCACAAGGCTAACATGTTTCAAAAATATATTTGCATCCTAAACATTAATATACAATATTACAGCCTTTTTACAATATCTTTATAAAAATGATTTTGCTTTGCAAAACGATTTCCAAAATAATCACACCTTAATCTAAACTCAGAGGCGGACTTCCATCAAACTCTTCAGCGAAATGATCTACTGAATCATTATCATCATTTGCAAAGTTCAACTTGACTGGTACACTCCGAACAAAACCTCTTTTCATTGATATAACAGGACTTTTTTCTCTGCATTCTCTTGGGATAGTTTTAGGACTTTCATCGGGTAACTTATTTGATATGGTAACACCGTTTGGGATATTTGAGGTGGCAGCACTCAAGTCGCTTGATATAAGAGGGCTTTTATACGAGCTCTTGGCGTTTTCCGATTTGTTTATAATATTAATAGGACTTAGGGGAGGCGGTTCACCATACATTTTTAATTTTGCAATCTTCTCACCAACTTTTTTCTTTCTCAACAATGTCCTGGGCGATAGCTCGGTGGTATCTTGTTTGAATGACGACTCAAAATCTAATCCAGTAAGGTTGAAATTTAAATCTTCTATTTTATTTGATTTTACATTCACGGGAGTGTCTATGAACATTTTATTTCGAGCAAAACTATAATCACTTTTATAATATCTATAGGGAGTTTCATTCTCAGTATTGTTCAAGCATCTTATAGCTGTATAGTTATTTTTAATAGTTATACAATCTTCACAGAACTTTCTTCTATCCAAACCAAACAATTTCTTATCTAATTCATCCACTATTTCTCTCGCTTGCACATTTCTAGGCGTTTTGGTGAAATGTGTGAACTCAGTTACCCGAAACTGGGGTATATTTTTCCCGGTGTTGCCAGCTCGTTTCTGCAAATTCGCACACGCGACTACCTGCCCAGTGTCTAGTACATTTTCGAATCCAAACTTTTTGAGACCGCCCCAAAAGTTTACGCTGATTATATTTTTATCAGTATCAGCTAGGTATACGTTTTGGAAGTTTCGACTCGATTCGAACTCTCGATTGCTCGATTCGATTAGAAACACGATGCCTGCAGTATCGATTTCGTTATAATCGGTTGTCATGGTCGGGTTTTGGGTGACATCACTAATTTTGATGCATTTTCTTTTGAGGGACTGTAGTAGAGGTGAATCTTCGGTTTTGCATTTTATTTGTCGGAATACTGATTGTCTGCCTGCTGTTATTTGGATTTCAGAATACCTGGAATAAAAAAAATATAATAAAAATATCTAGTTCCCATAGTACAAGCTGCTTAGTGTTGTTATTTGGGTATCAAAATGGTAAAAGTAGTAACTAGTAACGCCATCTATCATTTTAGAATATGTACTTATGTTAAAACGTCACACCGTAAGAATAAATATGGCAATCTGTTGCGAACCATACTGTTTTTTCTTTATACTTAGTTTGGGACTAGAGGGCGCTGTGTAAAATGTCGACTATTTCAAATGTCTTTATTTCAGAAATAACTCAGATGAGATGAGACCACTTACAACTACGTAGGTAGGCCTTTACATCTACATATTGAAGATGATTTATAGACCGTCAACAGGCAACCTGTTCCTACACTTAACGACACACTGTACAATGGGACAGTGTTTAGATGGAGTAGGCTTGCAGTACTATACCATCCTCTCAGCCTAGTCAGACATATCCACAGGAAGGACATAGTCAATACGTAACGAGCTGACTAAGCCAAGGGTTTCCTCACGATGTTTTCCTTCACCGTTAAGCTCGTGTTGATGCGCATATAAATTTACCGAAACGAAAAATTTATTGATGCACGGCCGATTAGGTAGATGTAATCTTTAAACATTGTTTTCTCCGGCTATAATTATTTTTCAGGATAACTGATTTTTTTTTGGTTGGGTTTTGGTGTGCTGTAGCTCCCCCTTTCGTTTTCGGAAGTGGTCTGGTAACACCCTGTATATTATTTACCTAATAGCAGTAGGCACCGTATTCATGACCTCAATCCATGACCCCTCTCTAAATAATTCCAAGATGGCGTCGTTTGGTTTCCATATTGACAGCATTCCTATAAAATTATTATAACAAACAATTAAGTTATTTGTTTACAAGTAAAATATCTAATTCTACGCATAAACCTTAGATAATCTTCTAAATATATAAAACTCGTTTGAAGCCGACTGAGAATCAACGCACAGCCTAAACTATAAGTCCTAGAGGTATGACATTTGGAGGGTAGTATCCTTATACAGGGCGTCCCACGGCCATGCCACATGGAGGGAAAGTATCTTAAATAATGTAGATAGAAAATTCACTGAAAGAAGACTTTATTTTAATTTTAAAAACAATATAAACTGCATTCAAAGAATTTAGAATAATCGCATATCTGAACCGGGAATCGAACCCACCAAATTGTAAAACAAAACACCTATTATTTTATGATACCGATCCAAAGGCTCAATCGTAAGGATTATTTTTATCCAAATAACATAACATCCTACTAATATTATAAACGCGAAAGTTTGTAAGTATGGACGGATGAATGGATGGATGTTTGTTACTCTTTCACGTAAAAACTACTGATCCGATTTGGATGAAACTTGGAATATATATTGTCCGTGACCTGGATTAACACATAGGTTACTTTATATCCCGAAAAATTTACAGGAACCAACGGGACGCGAACGAAGTCACGGGCGGTAGCTAGTTTTAAATAAAAGGAAGTCCATGAAATTTGACATTTTCCAGCATTGGCTTGTTCCGTCTATTAGTTGTATAAAAAACTAGCCGTCTCCCGCGGCGTTGCTCGCGTTCTACCCTTTGTGTGACGTTTCAAAATTCCGTTCTTAGTGCACCCCTACACTATATAAGGATACTACCCTCCAAATGTCATACCTATAGGACTTATAGTTTAGGCTGTGCGTTGATTCTAAGTCAGCTTCAAAAGAGTTTTGTATATTTAGAAGATGTCCTAGTAATAATTACCTTTAGTAACTTCCATTTTGTTATTCAAGCTAGCAATTCTTGCTCTTGCTAATGGCACAACATTTCTACAGCTGATTTTCTCTTGTATCTTGCTCTGTATTGCTTCTAGCATTTTATCTCTGTATTTACATGTGTGTTCTTGTAGAAGATGTAATTGTGAAATTGTGAGTTGTGCCTGAAAAAAAAATACAGCTCAGTTGGTATTAGGTCTGCCTTCTACGATGTAAGTTGCGAGTTCAAATCTCAGACAGAAGAAATTATTTTTGTGATAAATATTGATGTTTGCACCATATTTGGGTGTTACTATGCAAGTATCTATTATAAAACTGTAAAAAAGACAAAAACTAAAATTAAAGATATGGATAAACTAAATATGCAGATCTACTAAATAAACGATTCTGATTCCGAAAATTGAGTTTGTCTGTTTGTTCGCGGATCTTGCCTTATCTACTGGAACAATTTCAATGAAACTTATACCATTCGGAAGCCCTTTTCCGGATTGAAACATATGCTATATTATTGAAATCAAAGACGTGGATTCTTAGATACAGCTTGAACTCTCTAAACCAAAGGCAGCCACTTGCTACGAGGTTCATCGTATACTGGTGACAGATATTTTTGTGGAAAGTTTCGCACACGTACGCAGTCGCGTATGTATACCTAACTCTAAAAATGTTAACTGTGTTACCTAAATATTAAGTAAAATAAATATTTCATTCATTCATTCATTTCAGTCATTCATTCGTTCAAAAATTTACTACAATTATAATAGTTACCTACCCTAAATTCCATAGGATCTTTGCTGATTTTCATCATTTTGGCGATCTGCGAGCCACTGTCGTAACATTTTCTCTTCCCATAATCTTGGACCTCCGAGTCTTGTGACTCCTGAAAGATATTACAAGGTGTGATAAGACCACTCAGAAAACTTGGGGGAGTTAAATTACCTATCAATATGAACAACTTTTCCTACAGTATTAGCGCGAAAAGCAAACCTTATTGAATACTAGCTTCCGCCCGCGACTTCGTTCGCGTCCTATATAGGCTACTTTTTATCCCCGGAAAATCCACAGGATCAAACGGGACGCGGGCGAAGTTGCCGACACCAGCTAGTTTTGTATATATCGAAAGTATATAATTTATTACCTGATCAGAGAACTCCTTCTGAACTTCCTCATAGATCCTCTCCATCATCAGCTCTCTCTCCGCCTCATACTTTATCTGATGGAGATGTTCTAGCCGCTCTGAGCGTGTTACTGTTAAATAATGAGTTGTTTAAGTTCCGAATTTATAGACAGAGGCTGAACAGGCACTAACACATCAGCCCCCCAAGTACCGTTCTTGTCGATCGCATAATTTGACATTTAGAATCGTCAAAATTAGTTTTATCGACAGTTGCGGGTACGTTACCAACTTAGTCGATCGGTAGACAAATTCGTTAAATTTTAACGAATTGGCAATGGTGTATGTTTACTATGTTTTGATTGTGACAAACGAAAGTGAACCTTATTTTGACGACCGTAAGGCATCGTGTCGCTAACTTATGATACATAGTAACAACCAGCCATAGAACAAACATCTATTTTTGCCACACACAAATGTTTGTTCTCAGTGGGGATCGAACCCACGTCCCACATCACGGATGGCAGAGCTACTACCGACTGAGCTGACTGAGAATGTAGGGTTATCATTACCTGTACTACCATCTTCAAATTTCTCAACATACAACAGAGGATACACTCTTGTCACGTAAGCCTTGAGCCGGCAGATTTTCCCGCCATCTACTTTGACAGTTGACAGCTGATTCAAAATGGCGGCGCGGGAAAAGCCCAAAATGGCGTCCCAAGGCGCTGGCCGGGTTGAATTACCGAATATCTTTAGACGGACCGCTGAGGTATCCTAAAATCAAAATATTATAATTATGTAATAAATGAAGCATTTGCATTTAATAACAATGTTTTATACAGTGTTGCCACTTTATCATTCATACCCCTCTGAACGGGATATGGGTGATAAAGTCTCTTATTTTTTTACCCCCTTTGGACCCTCATAACTTTACAACCCCTTGACCGATTTACTCCATTTTGCAAACCAGCAAAACTTAAGAGCATTATCCGTATACCTACCAAATTCTGTAAAGATCGGATAAGCGGTTCAAAAGATCTCGTCACACAAACATACAAAGCACTTTGCCCAAGTTATCATTAAGATCTTCGTTCGCTCATTCGATCAATTAGTTACCTCCCAAGGTGACATCCCCTCGCAATTGGTCAATTCCGCACCACAAGTGACCATCTTACAGCCAATGACAATCCGGCGATCATAGACTAATTTACACAGCATTTTGTCTATGGAAGCCTTGATGAAGTACCAACCGTCTGTTAGTAGAAGCTCCACGTCTTTTGTGTTGGCAATACTGAAAGTTTAAATCAAACATTAAAAATTGACATAAAACGTAAGCTTGAGTATATTAAATACTAATTTGATCATGAACCATCATTTTTTATTTATTTTTAGCTTCCATTCGTTCGCGCCATTTCATCATCATCATCTCCTTGCCCTTTTCCCACTTTATGTGGGATCGGCACAACATGTGTTTTTCTTCCATGCTCTTCTATCAGCCGTCATCTCAGTTGTCACTTCTTTCTTACCCATATCATTTTTCACACATTCCATCCATCTTTTCTTTGGCCTACCTCTACTCTTATATCCATCAACATTCATATCTAATACTCTTCTTGTTACATGACATTCATCTCTCCGCATAACATGGCCATACCATGCTAACCTGCTGCTCATCATCTTTTCATTCACTGGCGCCACTTTCATAGATCTTAAAAATAATCATACCTGTTCACACTAACGCCATCTATGTAAATACCAGCGACGCACAAAACCATAGTTTTACTGGGAACATCATCTCTTTCGTATATCTTCCTTAAAACTGATCTTTCTGCGTTATACAACTCTTTGTCATATCTATACTTCAGCTGGTCTACGACATTTTGTACTGTGCATACTATTTTATATAATTTGACTTCATATGACAATAATTTCCAAAGAATTAGTTTAAGATGATTGTCTAGCCAACCTTCAGGGACTAAATTTGCATTTACTGCACGTAAAAACTCTTTTTTCAGATCATTTATACTCATTTTAGTATCTGTGACTTCATTTCTTCGTCCCGCAAACTCAAAATCGAGTACATTTTCCAAATTGAAGTTTTTTATGTATGGATCAATATTATCACTATTACCAAAGTTGTTAAGAGCTTTGAGTTTGTAGATTTTGTTTTTTTTATAATTATCTGTGAATTTGATCTTTGTTCCACGTGTATTGTTTGTATCTGCAATTTCGACATATTCAACCTTTTTGAGATTCTCATCTCTGTAAGGAGTTTCGAATCTTTTTCTTTTTTTAGCTCGTGGACATGATAGTATAGGACTACCAGAACGTTTGTTATTTTTTGGAGTATGTTTAAAATCTTCCGTGTATAGGCTTTCTTCGAAGTTATTCATCACTTGAGTGTTTATTATATTATCTAAATTGATAGTATTATCTACTTTCAATTCGTTTTCATTCAAAATCTTCTTTTTATTAAGATTATCATCTGTTGATTTATATGTACCATCATCTTTAAGTAGATTTTTGGATTTCTTTAAGGCATCTTCAGAAACTTTAATATATTTGTTATTACCAGTTTGAAAATTAAACATACCCATATTGCTTTGATTCTCTTCTCTCTTATCAGAATATATATCTTCATTCAATTTACTGTCAATATCTTTAAATATTTTTTTAGTTTTAGCTAATGCGTCCTCTGATACATTAACTTTTTTCTTACTCGCTGTTTGAAAACCTTTAAAACCCTTCTCTTTTATGTCAAAATCTTCAAAATCATTGAAAAGTCCTTTAGCATGTTTCATAGCATCTTTAGATACCTCTACTTTCTTTTTATTTTCAGTTTTAAATCCATTAAACGATTCTTTAACTTCTGATTTTTCAATATCATTGAACAAAGCCTTAGATTTTTCGATAGCTTCTTTGGAAAATACGACTTTCTTCTCACTTGCAGTTTGGAAGCCTTTAAAAGTTCCCATCTCTGACATTCCAGGCGTTTCTACATCTTTGAAAAGATTTTTAGTTATTTCTAATGCGTTTTTCGATACTTCAACTTGTCTATTATTTGCTGTTTGAAATCCAAATGCTTCAAACGCTATTTTATCATTTTCAATAGATTCGTTAGGTAAGTCATCTAAATCATTAAATATTTTCTTACATTTAGCTAGAGCTTGTTCAGAAATATTCACGTTTTTGTGGCTAGCAGTTTTAAAACCAACAAAAGAAGTTTGATTATCTGTTTTGAATTGATCAAGAAGTTTCTTACTAGCGTCTATGGCTTCTTTAGTTATTGCAACATTTGCAACCTCTTTATTACTTGTTTGAAAACCTTTACGTTTATTTTCTGAAACTATATTTTTATTTAAAGTGTCATTGTTATCAATATCTTTGAATATTTTCTTGCTTCTTTCTATTGCAACAGCTGACACACTAACAGGCTTCTTGCTGGCTGTTTGAAACCCTTTGAAAGTGGGAATGTAATCTTTAGGTTCATTAGCAATAAGTTGATTATCATTTGTATTAAGCGTTACTTTAGCTTCCAGATTTTCGAACAGTTTCTTACTTTTAGCTATACTTTCTTCGGATTCTACTACAGTTTTATTATTAGCTGTTTTAAAACCACTAAAACTTGCATTTTCTTTAGAAATATTAGCAATGTCTTTAGTTTTTCCATTATTGTCTTTCATATCTTCAAATATTGATCTGTTTTTCTGTAAAGCTTGCTTCGATATATTGATATTCTTGTTACTTTCAGTTTTGAAGCCAAATAGAGATTTTGCAATTTCAACTTCGCTCTCAAAATCTTTGGAACTTTCTTTGTCAATATCTTTGAATATTTGACTGGATTTTGATAGAGCTACTTTCGATATTTTTATATCCTGATTACTGGCGGTTTTGAAACCTAAAAATACAGATTGACCTATTGACTGGTTGGATAGTTGACTGCCATTTAACGCTTGAATTTTATCTTTTAGTTCAGAATTTCTAGATTTTTTGGTGTCTCGACCAATATCTTCAAATACTTTTTTAGTGTTCGCTAAAGCTTTTGCAGAGATTTCTATATTCTTATTGCTGGCTGTTTTAAAACTGACAAACGCTGTTTCTGATTTAACTTCCTTGTTGATCATTTCATCATTCTTATTTATAGGGTAAAAATCTTCAGATTTATCATTTAATTCTCCAAGATTTATATCTTTAAAAACATCTTTTATTTTAGCTTTCACCACATCAGATATATCAATGTTTTTGTTACTAGCCGTTTTGAAACCTTGACAATCGGCATTATTTACTTCAAGACTCTTTTCTTTCTCTTCTAGTGACATTTCAATATTTTCAAACTCTTGTATAAGCATATCATCGTTTATATTATCGTCCATATCATTATTAGAATCCTTTCTATTACGAGAATCTTCAATTTTATTGTCAGTAGCATTCATTGTTTTTTCAACAATAGTATCAGAATTCTGGTCTAACGAATCAATATCGATATCTTTAAAAACAATCTTGCTATGATCCAACGCTTTATCTGATAAATCAATCTTCTTGTTACTTGGTGTTTTAAATCCAACAAAGCATTGTTTCTCTGGTGGGTTTTTGACTGTATCATCATAATGAATAGCTGTTGATATTTTTATTTGATCATCTTCAATCGTTTCTTCATCTTTAGAATTGTTTTCTTCTAAATTAGTTTTAGTCATATTACTGTCGGTACTCACTTTGTTTTCTACTGGTTTTGATTCAATATTACCTTTTACTTGCACTTTGAAACTAGCTGTGCTATCATTAATACTTTTCTCATCACAAATATCAACTAGCTCAGCCAAGCTGAAATCTTTACTATTTTTGTTATCTTCATTAAGAATATCATTAGCTTTTTGTAACGAGTCTGCGGATATTTTTATCGATTTGTTACTAGCTGTCTGAAAGCAGACATACATAGTTTCATCTAATACATCAGAATGCTTGTCAAATGATGTATCCAACTCTTGTGTTAATGGCATATTATGAAATTCTCTGTATATAAAGTCATTCTCTTCATCACTGCTGAATAAGATTTCATCTTTTAGACTATCATTTTGTTTATCTCTTGAATTTATTATTAGATTAATAACATCTGGTTTTAAATCTTTTGTATTATCTTGAATTGCTTCAAAGTTTTCTTTAATAATAGGACTCAGCTGACAGTTTTCATTGAATTTAACATCATCATCTGTATTTATACATAGCTCTCCTCCTAATATTTGTGAGTTTATCAAATGTTTACAAGTTGCAAAGTCTTTCTTACTATCTATGAGAGGTATAGCTAGTCTTTCAAACCTCTCGAAGGTGTCTAATGGGACTATCAGAGGAGGTGGGACTGTTTTGCTTTTCGTTTTCAATATGGGACTTGGTGATCTTTCTTTACTATCCTCAATATTCATAGAATCACTAAGCATTATTGTATGATCTACTACATTTATTTTATTTACATTTTTATTATTCTCATTCGTTTTAAGATTACTTTCGATTTCTTTATTAGTTTTAAAGCTTGTTTTATCAGTAAGTTCTGTTTTGAATACAGTTTGGTTTGCCTCTAATACTTTATCACACATTTCTTTCAATGTATTTACATCTTTCATACTGTTCACATCTCTAACTGCCTCTTTAACATCTATATGAGTCTCATCAATGTCTCCACATGGATTATTTCCCTCCATTTCTACTCTATCTTCTAAAAATGATACAGTTCTATCTACATTGGTTTGAGTAAATGTAGTTTCAAATTCTTCAATCTCAGGTTGGTTGTCTCCGTCTAGTTCAACCTGTGTGAGTGGGATGGCACTTTGTCTGTGATCTATATTAGTGTGAGTGAAGTCAGTATCAAACTCTTGGGTTATTCCTTTGTGTGTGTCTATAAGAGCTTCAGCATCTTCTATAATGTTTATCAGTTGCGTATCAGAGACACATTGCGTATCAAAAGTGTTCATTGGTTTTGGTACCTGAAATATTTTAAGACTTCTTTAGTTCTCTTTAGAAAGTTTGTATGTAGGGACGTTTGTTACTCTTTCACGCAAAAACTACTGATACGATTTGGATGAAGCTTGGAATATTGTCCGTGACCTGGATTACCATAGGCTACTTTTTATCCCGGAAAATTAACGAGATCCAACGGGACGCGGACAAAGTTCGCGGGCGGACGCTAGTTTTAATTATGTCCTAAGGCCTGAATAAGCGTTTTTCAATAAAAATGGTTTGAAAACTTCAATAGGTAATGTTCATCAAGTTTTAACATAATGTAGGCTTTTATATTTGTATGAACCTAAGGGGTAGGTAGGTAGGTACCTATCTACTTCATTTCAGATGATGATGCTTCTTACCTCATCGTACAAAGGCAGTTTATTTACTGCCAAAAATGTAGATTTCGCTTTGTTCATTGAATTACTAACATACGAGCTCCTTCTATCAGCCTGCTGCATCAATTTTATTTGAGAATACACACTATGAAGCACATCTTGAGGTTTTATTGTAGTTTTGTTTATATTAGAGGTTCTGTAGAGCGGTGAAGGTTTACTAGTGTTTTTCTTCAAAAGTTGTTCAAAGTTAGCGAGGTTATTTGGATCGTCCATTGCAAAAGCAATACGCACTAACCACCAGCGGTGTTCTAATCAGTACCTGCCTACCTAATTTTTCTGATTTTGTAGTAATTTATATGAGAAATATGCAACGCAACGCACAAAAATGCAATTAGTAAAAAAATATTTGTTTTGAATTTTTTTTCAATAACAATTCTTGTGACACTGACATACTTATATAGATATACATGACATAGTTAAGCCGTTAGTTTTTTTTGTGTACGCACTACTTTTATTTTCAAAACTACTACAATCGATTCGATTAATCGAATGATTTCGTTATGTACTGACTCCATGAAAACTCCCCTTATCATTTTTTTAGTATAGCAACATGTGGCTACCTACACCAACCTGTCAGATAAAGTCAAGTGTAACAATCAATCAATAAAAAAATAAAACCAACTTCAGCCGACATGACAAATGACTTGACTTGACTTATTTATTACAATTTTAACACTTGACATTGGCAAATTGTCTGTCGAAATGACGGACACAGGCCATTATGGAAGAGAAGAAGAAGAAATAAAACCAAAATATTTGTTTTCATTTCATGGATCGCTTTGAGATTGCGTAAAAACATTGAAAATGTATACAGAAGTGGATGTTTTTGTGAGCAATTTCACGCTAATTGATCCGGAGATCTATCAGCTATGGATAGAAGGATGCTCATGTAAGTAAAACACAGACTTCTCACCGTACGATACTCATAAGAAGGCAACCATTCAATATTTAAACGATCCTGCTTTTAACCTCCTTGTATCCTCAAGCAAGAGAACCAAGGAGCTTTCGGAACATCCACCATGCCATTGGCGAAACTCTCGAACTAGACTCGTGCTTTCGAAAAACGAACAATGTATGAAACGGGAGTCAAAATTTGAATCACGTTTCATACAAAACGAGATTTTCAGTGTGTAATTTTGGTAGAATGAGATTCCCAATTCTTCAATTACGTAGGAACTACGTATTCTTTGATTAAGTTTTTCAGACTCAAAATACTACGACATATTTTACACAAATTATTTTGTGTTTCCAGCCAGCGAAGCAGTTTCCACTCTACACCAGAGAAGTATTATGAAGCAGATGTTGGCACCTGTGGATCTCATTGCCAGCGATGTATTAGATCATTACCGGTATGTAACATCTTTAAAACAACATAAGTGCAATAAACTATTTGAATTTGAATTTTAGATAGATAGCTATGTCCTACTAATATTATAAACGCGAAAGTTTGTAAGTATGGATGTATGGATGTTTGTCACTCTCTCAAGTAAAAACTACAGATCTGATTTGGATGAAACTTGGAATATCGTATAAAATTGGAAAATTGTATAATGTTATCCGCATTACTTACTTTTACCTACCTATTATTACCTAAGACTACTAACCTAACATTACTTTTTTTGCCTACCTACTAAAATTATGATTTAAGCTCATTCTAAGTGGACTGTAAAGTTCTTTTATGAGTAACAATAAAGTTCTTTAAACCGAATATATTGTCCGTGACCTGGATTAACACATAGGCTACTTTTTATCCCGAAAAATCAACGGGATCTAACGGCACCTAGTAGATAGATATGTAGAAAATACTTTAATGCATACCTTAACCTAGTGATTACAATTACAATAAAATGAAAAACAAAACTTAAATCAATAGTACAATGGGGGTCTTATCGCTCATCAGCGATCTTTTCCAGACAACCTTGGACGGAATGGACTTCGAGGTATAATACAAGGGGTGCTGTATAGAAAATAAAAAGATTGGGAAAAAATAATTACACACTTAGTTATATCACTTGGTCACTTGTCAGTATTTAGTTGGCTAGGGGTAGGTATGGATGAGAGAATGGTATAGGTACCTACAAGCATACTCCTTCTAAAAATGTCCCAGGCACTACATTGTCTGTAAATAGGGTTTTGAGTGAAAACTGGCCCCTGACACTTTTAATAGGTACCTACCTATCATCTTGAATTGGTAAAACTTGTAAAGAAATACGTAAACCTTAATAAGAACATTCTTTTTGCAGTACTTTTGCACTTTTGGAGAGGCTACTGACAGTTCCATCGAAGCTGTCAGAACAGATGATCTTCCAAATTGATGAACCTACCAAGCAGATGTTGATTGAGAAGTAAGCATCCTAATGTCTTGTACTCAATCGAAAGACTGTTATTCGTTTGAGTATTATGTATAAACAATAGTTTGTTACATAGATAGGTATGTGCCTATAGTTGTAGTTGATGTGTGAACAGGCTGGGGGCAGTGTGTGCGCTGGCCAGGGGGGAAGTGCCCCTTGCATCTGACACCACAATCGTCCGCTGTTGCTATAACTAGAAGAGTCGTTGACTATAACATTCGATTGCTTGTGTTTTTATATTGAAGCGTTCATATAGTTTGCTTAATCTTCACCGATTATCTAAGTTAAGCGATATTCTGAGCCGTCACTATTTGGGTGACTGTTAGTAGCATTTATATCTGAGTAATTCAATTGTGTTTCCAGATACTATGACCTCGATGATGCAGTGATACGAGAGCTGCTCGGAAAGAAGCTGTCTTCGAGACACCGGAAGGACTTAGATGAGGTATATTATCTGTGACTAACCTTAAACATACTAAAAAACTTGAATTTTGCATGATAAGTTCAAAAATTTCGTTTAATTTTAGCTTTGGATACCACGTGTAATATTATTGCTCCCGAATACTCGCCGAATAAGCGCTCGTGGCTTGCTTGCTTCAATCTTCACCGATTATCTAAGTTAAGCAACGTTCTGTGCGGTCACTGTTTAGATGGATTACCGTTAGTGGCAATTATAGAGCGCTTCCGTGCGTCGGGCACGTAAATACATACTTAAAATACCCATACATAAATTTCTTTTTTGTTTTTATTAGTGATCGAATCCACGACCTACAGCATAAAGCAGAGCGAATTCTAATATAAAAGAACCTACTGTCAGGTGTCGGAGCGGTCCGGCGCGCCACTACGCTGCTGCAGACGTCAGTTCGATAATGTCCGTCGCGTCTTCAAGGCCGTTGAAGAAATGCCCGGGAATGTGGTCGCTAACATTAGAACTACATTTCTACTCTCAGAACCATTGGCTAAGTAAGTCGCGAGTTATTGATCAAAATAATATATTCCAAACCTGAAAATATAATTAAGATCCCTCTTCATAATAAATAGATATTCTTGGACATATCACACAACGCCCTCTAGTCCCAAACTAAGCAAAGTTTGTACTATGTGAACAAGATTGCCAAACTTTCTACAAGAATATCTGTCACCAGCATACGATGTCGTAACAAATGGCTGCTTTTGGTTTAGAGAGTTCAAGCTGTATCTAAGAATCCACGTCTTTGATTTCAATAAAATAAAGCCTATGTTTCAATCCGGAAAAAGGGCTTATAAATGGTATAAGTTTCATTAAAATTGGTCTAGTAGTTAAGGCGTGATCCGCGAACAATCAAACAGACAATTCTGTTTTTTTGTTCGCGTATCAATCAATCAAATTTTCGAGATCAGAATCGTTTATTTAAAGATCTGCATATTTAGTTTATCCATATCTTTAATTTTAGTTTTTGGCTTTTTTACAGTTTTATAATAGTAGGTAAGTATAGATTTGTCTTGTTTGTTGTAGAAAATATGGCGCAGTGGTGTTCATAGCTTGCATGAGATTTGAGACGAGCAAACGGAAGCTTCAATACCTTACTTTTAGTGATTTCTACCATTGTGCACAGGTAAGAACTGTTTAAAAAAATTGGGGCCATGCTTAAAAGATAGATATAATAGTGTTTATTCAGCCACCACAATAAAAATATTAACAAAAATCTAAGAAATAAAATAAAAACTATTGTCTACGCGTCACGACAGAGGGCGCTGCACCGCGACCTTAAAAGGCGTTGCACGCGTCACTCGCTCTCTCATTTGCATTCTCGCCAAGATCATATAGGTGCTCCCCTAACATTATTGTAATAATTGATATTAAATTGATGTACTGTTTAACTAGCATTCTCCATTATAAGCTAGATAGCAAAGGATCCCTAGAACCAGCTAGTAACGACAATCAGTCGTAGGGCTAGGTAGGCCGCATCATTGCCGTAGGCTAAAACAACTATAAATATACATCTAGACAAAACCATATAGAATAAACCAGACGTCGCCCGCGGCGTTGCTCGCGTTCTACCCTATAGAGTGTGACGTTTCGAAATTCCTTTCTTAGTGCACCCCTACACTATACAAGGATACTACCCTCCAAATTTCATACCTCTAGGACTTATAGTTCAGGCTGTGCGTTGATTCTCAGTCAGCTTCAAAAGAGTTTTATATATATTGATGATGATTGATTGATGATTGATAATTCTACATGAGATCATAGTGGTGTTAATGAGGCCTACAGCTCAGCATACATTTCTGTATGATTCCATACAGAAGCGCTGGTCTTCCGCATATTATATTTTATACATTCTATAAGTACATCCTTACAAACTTTTTTTAATATTACTAGGATAGTATTTATTTCCAGGCTATAATGGGCAATTGGACATACAGTTGCACGGGTCCCGAATACTACGACACAGAGATGGATCGCGAACTATTGTTAGAACTGCGCGATCTACGCATACTTCTAGAGAAAGAGAAGGAACATAAGCAGTAAGTATTTACAAGGTTAGGCAAGCGTAGTGTAGGACGCGCTCCGGCTAGGTGGGGTGACGATCTGAGACATGTAGCTGGCAAAAACTGGATGAGAAGAGACGAAGACCGGGCTCAGTGGCGCGTCTTGGGAGAGACCTACGTCCAGCAGTGGACCGATATAGGTTGATGATGATGATGATGATGATGATCTACAAGGTGTAAGGTAAGGTGCCTTCTGGTAAGATCGGCGTAATAGTAAGTCCGGATGCCAAGCAATTCTGCGATATCTTTATATGATAATTGCTTAGTTACGTGATTTATCCGGACTTCCACTTACGCCGATCTTACCAGAAGGCACCTTACCTTACACCTTGTAGATCATCATCATCATCATCAACCTATATCGGTCCACTGCTGGACCAAAATGTTAAATAATTTCTAATTATAAAAACTTGATAAAAAACCTGACTTACAATACAACCCCTTGGCCGTGTTAATTTATACTTATTTTGTTACAGTTTAGTGTGCATGCGACTCAAGCCGAAACTTCTAGAGAAGTCATACCAAGAACTAGAGTTGAACTTCAGGTGAATTGTATTTCTATACTATTATAAAACTGTAAAAAAGCCAAAACTAAAATTAAAGATATGGATAAACTAAATATGCAGATCAACTAAATAAACGATTCTGATTCCGAAAATTGAGTTTGTCTGTTTGTGTGTTCGCGGATCACGAACTGCTGGACCAATTTCAACGAAACTTAAACCATTCGGAAGCCTTTTTTCCGGATTGAAACATAGGATATATTTTATTGAAATCAAAGACGTGGATTCTTAGATACAGCGTGAACTCTCTACACCAAAAGCAGCCATTTGCTACGAGGTCCATCATACGCTGATTGACAGATATTTTCTTGGAAAGTTTCGCACGCGTACGAAGTCGCGGGTATCAGCTAGTTTACAATATTTACAAAATACAGATGAAACAGTTGAGCTATCTACAAACCGTTGCAAACGATTTATAGATAGCTCAACTGGTCCAAATCAGTAATGCATTAGGTATAGTGCCTTCTGGTAAGATCGGCGTAATAGTAAGTCCGGATGCGAAGCAATTCAGCGATATTTTTATATGATAATTGCTTAGTTACGTGATTTATCCGGACTTAATATTAGGCCGATCTTACCAGAAGGCACCTTATATATTTACAGATTATACACTCGTGCGTTAGTCGGGTTGGCTTGCAACTTACACAGGGGAAGGGAGCTGCGTTCCCTGTTCATAGATTTACTTGAAAGGTACATATAGACGTCGCCCGCGGCTTTGCTCGCGTGGTAGCAAAATACAGTTTTGAAAATTTTCAGAAATCCTGAAACACGTGTCGAGTCAATTTATTTGAGGATTTATGTACCAATTTTCAAGGGTCTTCGGGTGCGACTTTTCAAAATTCCTTTCTTAGTACACCCCTACACTATATAAGGATACTATATACCCTCCAAATGTCATACCTCTAGGACTTATAGTTTAGGCTGTTGATTGTCAGTCAGCTTCAAAAGAGTTTTATAAGAAAATAGTAAA
This sequence comes from Eulithis prunata, assembly GCA_918843925.1. NCBI lineage: Eukaryota > Metazoa > Arthropoda > Insecta > Lepidoptera > Geometridae > Eulithis > Eulithis prunata. Next base: position 1,536,324 of record OU974035.1, read on the forward strand.
GATAACCATTTTTTTTATGATAAAAGTAATGGAACAAGCTGATAGCTCACCTGATGTTAAGTGGAAACTTCTGCCTATAACAATGCATTACCTCACAGAGCAAGTCCAATGAGGACGTGCCCTGTTAACCATTTGTTAATTTACAGATGCATAGAACCGTTGCGACTTGGTTCGTGGCCTAAGACAGATTTGGGACAGTTTTTGAGCGCTTACGAGCAATGCGCACTACAAATGGATGTTTTAAGGTACTAACATCTATAATTTAACCTTGGTATTAGAATTAGAGGAAGTTTGAAAGTGGCGCCAGTGAATGAAAAGATGATGAGCAGTAGGTTAGCATGGTATGGCCATGTTATGCGGAGAGATGAATGTCATGTAACAAGAAGAGTATTAGATATGAATGTAGATGGATATAAGAGTAGAGGTAGGCCAAATAAAAGATGGATGGAATGTGTGAAAAATGATATGGGTAAGAAAGAAGTGACAACTGAGATGACGGCTGATAGAAGAGCATGGAAGAAAAACACATGTTGTGCCGACCCTACATAAAGTGGGAAAAGGGCAAGGAGATGATGATATCTATAATTTAACCATTTAAATTTATAAATTTTTTTGGGATAAAAAGTATGTGTTAATCCAAGTCACGGACAATATATATTCCAAGTTTCATCAAAATCGGATCAGCAGTTACAGCGTGATTGAAACACCATCATCTAAACTTTGATATTTATTATGACTAGTGAGACTTATTTTGAACTAGCTTCCGTCCGCGACTTCGTTCGTGTCCCGTTGATTTTCTGGGATAAAAAGTAGCCTATGAGTTAATCCGGAAAAAGGGCTTCTGAATGGTATAAGTTTCATTTAAATTGGTCCAATAGTTTAGGCGTGATCCGCGAACAAACAGACCAACTCGATTTTCGGAATCAGAATTGTTTATTTAGTAGATCTGCATATTTAGTTTATCCATATCTTTAATTTTAGTTTTTTTACAGAGTTTTAAAGAAGTTACTGTTTTTGTTACAGAGAGGCAGACTTGAAAAGCGTCTGGGAAAGGTACATGCGTGTGATCAGCAAATGTCTCATTACTATGTACCATATTTAGATTATATTTCAAACTGGTGTTGATTAAGTTGAGTGTTCGTAAACTAACATTTTTATAGTAACTAAAATATGCTAGTCTAGTCCATGTATGCAAATAATTAATATTATCCTATCCTACTAATATTATAAACGCGAAAGTTTGTAAGTATGGATGGATCTTTGTTACTCTTTCACGTAAAAACTACTTATTCGATTTGAATGAAACTTGAAATATATATTGTCCGTGACCTGGATTTAACACATAGGCTACTTTTTATCCCGAAAAATCAACGGGATCTAACGGCACGCGAACGAAGTCGCGGGCGGCACCTAGTGATTATTAATTGTGAGATGTGTTCTAACTTTTGTATCTGTTATAATAAATGTTTTACCTAACTTGATTTTTTTTTTAAAAAGAAATGTCTCATCAAAACTCGATTTCATAAACTTTTATAATGAGTGAAACGGCTAACTAATAGCTAGTTTAGTACTAGTAATAAATGATGTGCTAAAACATTTGGCGCCTTAACAAATAAGTTCAATATTAGTCTTACCAATAACATATACATTTTAGTGCAACAAAGTCAATCAATCAATCATTCGGTTTATTGTCATAATCCCCACTAAGTTGTTCCCACTAATGGGGATAATGACAATCTTCAGAAAATTGTTGGGTGTTTTCCCCACTATCCTGGCTGGTGGGGATTATGACAATAAAAATAATTTTCAATCAGAGTAGCTAGATATCCAACACATATATTTTTTATGGTAGATCATTAATTTAGAAGGGAGATAGAGAATTTTATTTATTTATAGGAACCTACCACCTACTACTATCAAAATAAAAACGATTTGAATAAGAAACATCTTTAATTTTTATGCTTAGTTTTAACTTACATCTAGTTATTCAACATTTAGAAAAAAAGAGATTAAACAAAAATGCCGTTGTTGGCTAAAATCTGGTTAGTACCAATAATATAGGTACGTTTTGGTACATAATCATTACCTTTTATATCATAGTAGGTACCTATTAGAATTGTTTACAGAGTTAGGTCTGATCTTTTGCACAAATGGGTAGACTGTTGAAACTATTGAGAGATAACATCTTCAGAGCCCGTAGTCTTGAGTTTTGTTGTTGATTTGCGACCAGCGAGAATCGAGAAACTCAGTTTTTGTTTCGTATGGAGAAAAATAGTTTACAAATCTCCCGCTAGAGGCGCTTATCGGATTTTCATACAAAATTTGTCAGCACTCGAGTCGAAATTCAAAACAAATTTGCAGACTCGGGACTCTTTCGATAGTTCTTCAACTGTTCTAAATGTTTATTTTTTTTCTTATTTAAAGTTATTCAATAGAAAATGGATTATTCAAGCACTTCTAGCATAAAAGTTACACAGTTGTTTTTGTTCAGGTACACAGCACTATTTGTTGGTCCGAGTATAAACAATTACAAAACAAAACCAGCAATGATTTCTGTATGAAATTTTTGAAGAAAATAGCAGCCACACTTTATACATATACCTTTTTTATACTTAATAAATAGATAACTGTGTTCTCACAAACAAACGGTGAAAGAAAAACACTGTGAAACTCGAATAAAACTCATACCCATTATGTGTAAGATAAGGGGACGACGGGAGGACGTCGATGGAGTGTGAAATTGTGTGACAAGGGGTGGTAGGGGTCCAAGGTTTGTGACGTCACATTTCAAAATCTTATACTATTCCAACTTATTCTTATCAGTGTTACAATAATATAAAAAAAATATGAAAATTTCCATAATTTTTTTTTGCTGTTTTAATTTAATAATTTCCAGATTTAAATTTGCAAGATATGTGACGTCACACTAGGGAGAGGGGTGTTACAAAATAATGTGATCATCTGTGACAAGGACGGGGAGGGGTCAAAAAATCATGAAATTAGTGTGACGTAATTTATGGATGACCTAGAATACATCAGTTACATGTACATCTCAATGCGCTTTGAACTCTCCCACAAATCACCAGTGTGACATACCAGTCTTTTCCCGCTGACTTAATTCACCTGGTTTTATTCACCCAGGCGAATTAAGTATACTATTTAGTAGACTTAATATACCTGTCTTTTTCACTTTTCACTATTCTGTTCGACACTACCCTAGTGATGTGTTGAACTTCTATTACAGATATTTTTTTACTATTAGTTCTTTTCACAGAAATGTGAATTTGAGTTTGCGAAGTGAGTGTGGCTTCAAAAAGTTATTCTATTTTTTTAGTCTTATATTTAAGTTATTATTTTTTAACCTTGTCCAACTTTTAAAAAAGACAGGTGTAACGCGCGCTTAATATTATCGGGTTGTGCTCGGAACGCGGCCTTTATGCGCGCGACATCTACGCCCTCCGCCGGGGAACTTTTCGTTATGTCAGTCATGATCTGTCAGGAATTCAGTTGGAGGTTAAGTTTGGATAATTTTAGAATAACTAGAAGAGTTTTGTTACCCTAGTTGTTAAATGGTTTAATAAATGATATACCAAGCATTACACAGGTATATTAAGTGTACTAAATAGTATACAGCATTCACCTGGGTGAATTGACCCAGGGGAATTAAGTCTACAGCGGGAGTGTTTTAGTGTAGGGTCGGAATCTATACTTTGAACTTCACTTAATCATCGCAATGAGTCATCAAACTCATAAGTTTTTATACATTTATTATTACTAGTCAGTGTGCCCCGCAGCTTGGCGCAGCAGAACGTAGATCTTCTCTTTAATCCAATCTTTGTTATATGGAGCATATGTGTTTGTTGACTTTTGGTAGACGAGGCAACTTAAGTCTGCGAGCTAAAATATATCAAAACATTTACCGATACTGCTTCATCATTCGCAGCCCAACTTTACCCACTGCTGGGCGAATGCCTGTTTGAGGTGAAAACTATAATGTTCGGTAGACAATTGAATTAGAATTAGGTGGAACTAGATAAATTGATTATTGGGAAGTTTTTTAGTCAATTTCTTGTTACAGAAACAATCAACCAAGTTAATTAAATTTATTTCTGTCCTTTGATCTGTTAGGTTCAAATTCCTGTTTATGCTGAAATTATTGAAGTCTGAATTTTTTGACTCAAAGTCAAAGTCAAAGTCAAAGTCAAAAAGCTTTTATTCAATAAAATCTCACTGATCACTTTGAATCGTCATTACGTTTTGTATGATTAGGTACGATTACACTTTTTTTTTTTTATTGGATGAGTTGGAGCTAGTTCGTCCCAAGCTTGTTTGTCTTCTAAATAATCTGATATTTTATAGTATGCTTTTGAAATAAGTCTTTGTTTCTCATATTAGAAGCTTTAGCATACCCGTGGGTATCGACTGCAAAACATTCACAATAAAACATGCACAACTCTGTGAAGATAAGTCTGGTACCCTGTAATTATGGGAGCACCTTGTTTTATTTCCTTTTATATGTACTTTGATTTGTTATGTGTAAACCTGTGTTGTGAAGGGTATAAATTCATTAAAAAAAAAAAAAAAGATATCGATTTACATATCCACCACCAAACCTTGTGCATGTTAGACATTTTGAATCTTGTGCAGATTGTTTTAAGGATTTTCTTGATTGTAAAAACGAATTGTAAGGATGGTGTTGTGAAGGTTTTATTGTGAATGTTTTTAGTGGAACACGCAGTAATGAGCATACTCTGCTCAAGTCAGTGGCTCATATTATTATTTTTATAAATAAAAAAAGTAACAAAATAATACATACCTGATCTACAAAATCAAATAGTTGAGATATATCATAGGTTATTGTCGGTGTATTGGGATTCCGTCTCTTGAGATGTTCCTCGTATATCTTACAAACTCCCTCCATACAGTCGTTAACACTCTCGTAATCGGAGTATGTACGTGTCTCCGGCCTGTGGCCCGGTTGAACCAACAAAATTGTATGCGACTGAAAACATAACCCCCTGTTACCGCCATTTTATGACGCGAAATAATGTTTTTACAGTAAAATATAGAAAAACTTACCATTATTTATAGAAAAGCAACGTAGGAGCAATCTAATGCGATTTCTGAGCCTTTTTACAGGCAAAAAACGCTGAAAATAATATTTTTGAAAAATGTCGATCAACCTAATTGAATGAATGAAATTTTTGATTGCTTGTTTGTTTGCTTCGTTCTAAAGCAAGCTAAACACAGATAAAATTTAATGAATGAATGACGTGACTAGCATTTCAAACGCACTGCACTAATATCACGCGCGGTTTTTTTTTGGCCGCTATACGATACCATGGATAGGATAGGGTAACACTAAGCATAAGAAGCAGACAGACAGCAAGACAGAAAAGACGTAAAAAAGGAAGGAGTACCAAAATCCAGAAAATTAATAATAATGAATCTAATGGCATTCCATAGAAAATAATTATATCATAGCAAATAAATTATCACAGGTATGTATCCTAATCTACTGTAGTTTCTGTATAAAACCTCCCGTGTTTCAAGAACTTCTGACTAAATTGGTGATGCCTCTTGGAAGAATGAGATGTCTAATCTACTTTTTTAGGGAAACAAAACGAACAACAAGCAAGCAGTAAGGCCGCTTGCATTTTAGTCACACATATTTTTATACTTTGTTCAACTTGGTAGATAATACGAGTGTTCAACCAATAACATCGGTATCGGTACTTAGTCAAAAACATTTTGTTTTCCTAGTGTTTCTTGTTTACCTTTACTTTACCTAGGTTAGGTATTACCTACCTACAGACAATCTATACATTTTACTTCTCCATATAAATAAAATAATGTTCTTTTTGTCAACTTAAACATAGGTAGAGCCTTGTCAAAAAAAATATAATATAGGTACCTACCTATATATTTTTAATAACATTAGACTGAGATCGTAGTCCGCCTTGCTTGCTCGTAACTAGTAAAAATGTATAATAATCGAACAGGAGGTATCTTAGAGATACCACATTTACCCAGGTTCAGGTTGGCTTTCATTCATTCAGGTTGTGTAATTCAAATTCAAATCGTTTATTGCACTTATGTTGTTTTATAGATGTTGTACAAAAAGTAGTGTAGCAAACATAAACCCTGTTAGGGCACAGCAATTTGTTGAGGTGTACACATGCACTAGGTGGCATATTTAAGTATCTAAGATACAAGATGTTTATTTGCATAAATAAGTGTTACAATTTGGTCTTAACTATGTAGGTACCAAGATAAGACCTATCTACTTACTACTTAGTCAAAAGTCATAAATGTAGGTGTTTCCGTGGTTGTTATTGTATAATACGTTATACCTACCTAATTGTACCTAATGTAAATTAAATTTAAAATGTTAGTAGGTACCTACCACTATACCACTTGTGCTAAAATGTGCTAATAATATTTACTTACGTGATACCATTGTATTGTTAGTCCATGGTAATACCAATGTCTTTGAATGAAAACTATGAACTAACTAAATTTTTTCAGAATAATGTCGAAAAATGAATCTGGCTCTGAAGATCGATCAACCTCGACCAAAAACCATCCTGAAAAGCAAGATATCTCAGGACTTGAAGAAGACAACGATAATTTAAACTTATTTACCAGTGTGTGGGTCAAGGTAGAGATAAATGATGATGATGATGATGATGAAACTACGGTTCAGACAACTGAACAAGAATTAAAGAAAGAAGATGAGTATGTACCTACTTAATTACAATCCAAAAATCCACAACACATGTTTATTTTTGCCTTTTAAAGATTGCAAAGATAATGGTTCTTTTTTTTCTATTTATTTCAGAAAGAGACCATACAAAAAGTGCCATAACTTGCAGGATCTCAATTGTCAACAATGTGACTACAAAACGAAACACAAAAACTGTTTAGCCTTTCATATTTTAAGTCACACAAATTCCAAACCTTTCACATGTACCCAATGTGATTACAAAACTATGTACCCCATATCGCTAAAACGTCATATTTCTGTAAAACATGGAGATTTAGATCTTATAAAGCCAGGATTACCGACTTACAAATGTAGCGACTGCTCATACGAAACCCAATTCAAATGGAATTTAAGTTCGCATCAGAGAAAACATGACCCATCAAAACTACATAAATGCCCTCAATGCAGTTATTCAACAGTTTATAAGCATAGCCTTGCCAAACACAGCCGAACCCATAACAAACCTGAAGAATCTACTTATTACTGCGAAAAATGTCCATTCGCTACCAAATACGAAGGCCACATAACCAGGCACTTGGCAAAGATACATTTTGTGGTGTCTGAAAAGGCAAGCAGATGCGAGCACTGCTCTTTTTCTACTAAAACTGGGTGGAGATTGAATGTCCACAAGAAACGAAGTCGCCAAGACAATGCCATGAAGTGTGCTCATTGTGAGTACCAGACTATCTATCGGTGTGCTTTTAAACAACACAAACTCACTCATACTGAAGAAAACCGAAATGATCAGCAATGGTTAGATTCTCTCTTTGCAACCGATACCAACTTACACAATATTCAGAACATACAAAATCCAAAAGAGGAACAAGCAATAGAGATTATGAAAATGTGCGAAATCCGATCTAAAATAGAGATTGATGCAGGCACCAATCTCAATGACAGTACAAAGATTTACGATGAACTTAAAAGCAGATTGAATAATCCTACTTACTACACTTTGAACTGTGACAATGACAGTGATAATGTAAGCTTACCGAATATTTCGCAACTGCCAGAGCATGAAAAAAATAAATACTACACGGTAGACCCCACCTGTGAAGTGACCTGGAGTAACATAAAAGTCAAAGAGTCAACAAACCACGATCGCCCATTCCAATGTACAGCATGCAATTACACAGCTAAGTTCAAGGCCTCAGTTCAAAGGCATTATCAACGACACCACACCAGTCACAACCGACCTTACAAATGTGTGAACTGTGATTTTTGTACTAAAACTAAAGACCAAATCGCCTTACACAATAAAAGGAGTAGGTCTGAAGCAATACTTACATGCAAAATCTGTGGATTTACATCCGTTTTCAAATGTCAATTCCTGATGCACGAAAAAGAGCACTATCCTTTCAAATGTGTTCGCTGTGAGTTTCGTTGCAAAAAGAAACCGGACATGCAAAAACACTTTACTATAGTTCATCTTGGAAATGGATTAAAATGCAGTCATTGCGACTTTGTAGCGATAAAAAAAGATAGTTTGCTTTGCCATGAAGCGTTACACACAGGAAAAAAAGCATTTCAGTGTCAACTTTGTGAATATACGTCTGTTAGACGTTCGCTTCTTGAGAATCACATAAATAGATTTCATAAGACATCTAGTATTAGAGAAGAAATAATTCATGAATCGAAAATAGATTCATTGAAAAGAAGCAGCGTTGCAAATCAATGAATGATGAATAACATGAATTATTAACATATTTGGGTAGTTAATAGTTATACGTATTTAAGTGAAAGGGGTAATTTATTTTAGGTAGGTACCTCCCTGATATACCTACTTACTACAGTAAAGCGTGTTATAACGTGTTATACCAACTCTTTTAGCAACTCCAATACTGACAAAAGTATTGTAGAGTTAAAATACATAACAAAACAATATGATCTGCTGTCATAGCGTTCACAAATACTCTAAAAATCTTTCAGACATTTTTAAAGATTTATTTCTCTGATGGATATTGGTAATATAAATAAAAACACTTACGAAACGTCATTATCGTTTAGAGATTAATATTTTTTTTAATTCGCTCAGAAACTGTTTCCATTTGTTTCAAATACATCGTAAGTAAATACATACCTTCAAATACATCGTAAGTAAATAAAAACAAACAAGTACATAGTATTTTATTCAAATTCGGTATTATTTTATTTCAAAAAATTTGGTACCTAGGTAATTTATTTATTTTTAAAGTAAGGCCTAGTAGTGAGTATTGTATCTGTCTACCTGAAGTTATGAGCCCGCACGGTGCGGTTGTCCGAATTTTAGGATTATTATATTGATTTTAAAGTTATTCACCTAACTATTTTCTATTGTACAATATTGTACATTCTTCATTCTTACAAAATGAATCTGTGAAACTAATATTATGTATTCTGTGGTAAAAGTGTATTAGACACCGTACGAACGATTCGCTTTCTATTCTGTGGTAGATGCCCACGCACTGCGTGGGCATCTACCACAGAATAGAAAGCGCAGTAGATTTTGTGCAGTGCGTGGCACGCACTGCACAAAATCTACGCGCGTTTATTTTAGTTTACTTGATTTGCTGGTTTGCTTGATTGATTTTTGCTTTGCTTGACTTTTTATGAACTTTATTTCATTCAAAACGAAGATCGAAGAAGCTTGATGACTTTTTCTGTAGACCTATGACATAAAATACCCTTTAAAGCAGGTTTTACAAATAAATAACGTGACATTGGCGAAATTGCGGGCAACACTGCAAAAGCCATAGATTAGAATTGAATTGAATAGAATAAACTTTGAGAATAAACACTAAACACTGTAAGCTAGGAAGCTAGGATGTAGGTAGGTGTTCGCGGGTGCCGTCATTTCACAACCATGGAAAACACAACCCCGGAATGTACAGTCAGGAATTGATGTATATTTTGGCAGCCAATTCCATGGTTGTGCAATCTCGGGACGTGTTTTCCAGGCCGTAAAATGTTGTGCACAGGGTGGGAATACACAGCCATGGAATTGGCTGCCAAAATATACATCAATTCCTGACTGTGTTTTCCATGGCTGTGAAAGCTCAGCACGTGTCGGGAATGCCCATCCACGGAATGTAAAACCTGGGAGTTGGATGCCAAAATACGTCATCACCTATGCTTTGTTTACACTTACTTGCCTGACTATGTGAACGATTGAACGATTGAAAGGGAACGTAAACAGAACAAAATATTTAATTTTTATATATTTTTTGTTTACTGCTATCTAAGGGAATTATCAGTTTCTCCTCGAGTTGCGTGAATAGAACCCAGTAGGTTGTTAGGTTTTTTTTTTGTTAACCTTAAGAAAGGTGCGTGTCAGGTCAGAGGAGCACTTTTGTCGACTTAAGTCACAAAAGTAACCCAGTAGGTTGTTAGGTTTTTTTTTTGCTAACCTTAAGAATGGTGCGTGTCAGGTCAGAGGGGCACTTTCTAAATTTTTACCACCAAAATTACCTCATTCATTTATTTTCTACTCCTTATGCTAATCTGTTTAATAACTTTGATAGCCTGTGCTTTACTAATCACTAAATTCACACTAGTACCATTTTTACTCTGTAGTTACATCTGAACGAAGCATAGAATGAATCGACCAATCAGGAGCAATTACATCAATTCCATGGTTGTGCTTTCCACGGGCGTGCATTCCCTACACGTGTCGGGAATGCACGACCATGGAATTGATGTATTTGTTTTTTTTTTATACATGAATTCCATGGTTGTGTTTTCCCGGGCTGTGCAAAATCGGGCTGTACAAACTCAGCACGTGTCAGGAATGCACGACCGTGGAATTCACGTACATTATACAGAATTCCACGGTCGTGCATTCCTGACTGCGCTTTCCACGGCTGTGTTTTGACAGGCTGTACATTCCATGGTTGTACAATAACCGGACCCACATTACATCATTAAAGGTACGTGAACAAATCTGACAGTCGCCGCGTTACGTAAACCTTCTTCTTCTTCTATACCTATATGACCTCTGTCCGTCATTTCGACAGACAAATTTGCCAGTGTCAAGTGATGAATTTGAAATAAAATAAGTCAAGTCTTCGGTCATAAATGTGTGTAAAGTGGTTTTTCTGAATGTGAAAATTCGTGTTAGGTTTTGAAGAGAAAATCCACCATTTTCTTTTCAAAACAAACGACAGCCAACTTGACAAATGACTTGACTTATTTATTACAATTTTAACACTTGACATTGGCAAAATTGTCTGTCGAAATGACGGACACAGGCAGGCCATTATTGAAGAGAAGAAAAAGTCTTCGATCGTTTGTTTTGCAGAGAAAATGGTGGATTTTCCCTTCAAAAACTGAAACGAATTTTCACATTCCGAGAAACCACTTTACACACAACGTATTCGGGTCAAATAGCTCGTAGTCTAAGTTTTGTTTTGTTGATTTGCGTTAAGCGAGAATCGAAAAACTCGCCGTTTTTGTATGGAGAAAAAGTTTGCAAATCTTCTGCTAGAGGCGCTTGTCGGATTTTCATACAAAATATACCTAGTTACACCATCTTATCCGTTCAGTTGACAGCGTCGCTAGCGTCGTTTGTATGACGCGACTGTAGTTCCAATTTTGGCCACCCTGAACAGTTAAGTTGGTGGCACTGTAACACGTAAGTCGCGTCACGTTGCGTTTCGATCAACTAAACCAAACTGAGACTACGGGCCTAAGTAGATTGGCGAATGTTGTAGTGTAACCGCGCAGGGTAATTCGGATACGTTATCGTTACGATACGCTTACGATTGTCACTATTTCTTGATTAAAGCACGTGAATCCAACGACGGCGTTATGTCGTCTGCCGATATGGTCACCAATTTACGAAGGAAACAAAAGAATTATAAAATAAACTTTATTTGTTGTTAACTTACAATGATGTATATACATTAATTAGTCTCAAAGATATAAACACTAGTAATTCTAGTCAACCTACGATTACCCATAATGTAGATAGTAGACATCCTGACAGGCATCATGGCTCAGTCGGTATAGCTTTGCCTTCCGTGCTGTGGGTCGTGGGTTCGATCCCCACCGAGAACAAACACTTGTGTGTGGCAAACATAGATGTCTGTTCTGTGCCTGGGTGTTACCATATCTATACTAACATTATAAAGAGAAAAGATTTGTATGTATGTTTGTAAGGAATTGGCTCAAAAAGTACTGATCCGATTTGGATGAAACTTGGAATATAATAATATCCCTATTGTCCGTGACCTGGATTAACACATAGGCTACTTTTAATCCCGGAAAATCAACGGGATCCAACGGGACGCAAACGCAGTCGCGAGCGAAAGCTAGGTATTAACAAAAAATGCCTAGGTGTTACTTTGTAGTACTATGTCGATATTTACAAAAAAAAATTATAGGTACTGTATCAGCAATCTAGTTCCCATAGTACAAGATTTGCTTAGTTTGGGACTAGAGGGCGTTGTGTGTAATGTCCCAGAATATTCCTGATCGGGTCTCACTCCTAGGCATCCACAACACCATCGGGGATGCTGGAACATTGCTGTCATCAACCCAAAGTCCTTCTCCGTTACTTAAAGGAGTTGAGCTGGCTGGGGTGAGGTCAGCAGGGGGACAATGCACAACACACCCCAACGCGGGACGTCAGTGCAGATCTCATTCCCCAACGACGAATTAGAATTAGATGGCTTCAAGACAAGAATGAGTAGGTGTCTTTTAGACCATCACCGGCTTCATAGTCGCTTATCATCTGGTGAGATTGAATTAAAGAGATGGTTCATCTAGCATGTAGTTGCATGTGTATCTTCAAATTAGATTTACTTTTAAATCTCTTGTTACATACAATACATAAATATGGCGTCTTCCCAGTGTGTGTTCTCATGTGTACTGTTAAATTAATTTTTTGAGTAAATGCCTTTTTACACCCACTGCAGACATACAGCCTTTCTTCAGTGTGTGTTCTCATGTGTACTGTTAAAGCACTTTTTTGAGTAAATGCCTTTTTACAATCACTGCAGACATATGGCCTTTCTCCAGTGTGTGTTCTCATGTGTACTGTTAAAAAACTTTTTTGAGTAAATGCCTTTTTACAATCACTGCAGACATATGGCTTCTCCCCAGTGTGTGTTCTCATGTGTACTGTTAAAAAACTTTTTTGAGTAAATGCCTTTTTACACTCACTGCAGACATATGGCCTTTCTCCAGTGTGTGTTCTCATGTGTACTGTTAAAAAACTTTTTTGAGTAAATGCCTTTTTACAATCACTGCAGACATATGGCCTTTCTCCAGTGTGTATTCTCATGTGTACTGTTAAATCACTTTTTTGAGTAAATGCCTTTTTACACTCACTGCAGACATATGGCCTTTCTCCAGTGTGTGTTCTCATGTGTTTTATTAAATGAATTTTTTGAGTAAATGCCTTTTTACACTCACTGCAGACATATGGCCTTTCTCCAGTGTGTCTTCTCATGTGGACTATTAAAGCCTTTTTTAGAGTAAATGCCTTTTTACACTCACTGCAGACATATGGCCTTTCTCCAGTGTGTGTTCTCATGTGTACTGTTAAAAAACTTTTTTGAGTAAATGCCTTTTTACAATCACTGCAGACATATGGCTTCTCCCCAGTGTGTGTTCTCATGTGTACTGTTAAAGCACTTTTTTGAGTAAATGCCTTTTTACACTCACTGCAGACATATGGCCTTTCTCCAGTGTGTGTTCTCATGTGTACTATTAAATCACTTTTTTGAGTAAATGTCTTTTCACACTCACTGCAGACACATGGCCTTTCTCCAGTGTGTGTTCTCATGTGTACTGTTAAACTTCCTTTAGTACTGAATGTTTTAGCACATTGGTGGCAAGATGGTTTTTTCCCTGTATGTTTTTTGATATGTTTTACCAAATTCTTTTTATCCATAAACTTTTTGTTGCACACATCACAATATAAACATGATCTAATGTTCTCCAAATCATTGAAATTATCTAAATTCAACTTTGTGGGACTTTCTTCAATAATTTCAGTATCTTCATTGTTTGCCTCCTGTACCTCCGCAAAGACAGACTCTTCAGTTTCAATTTTCATAACAATCTCTTCCTTGACAGTTACAGTAGGTTTTGTGACATTTGAGTAATCAATAACCGACATGTGCTGAGTAGAAGTCACCGATAAGGTTGGTACTACTGCCAGAGAATACATCCCGATAGTACTATGTGTTATCTGGAAACAAAAGCACACTGTTATCCAATGTGATTTATTTAAAGCAGGTGTAAGAAGCACTCGTGGCTAGGCTTGCTTAGTCAATCTTCACTGATTATCTAAGCTAAGCGACATTCTGCGCAGCCACTATTTGTATTGCTTCCGTGCTTCGGACGGCATGTTAAACTGTATATCCCAGCTCTGGCAGTCGTTAAGCCACGACGGAGGCCTCCATCACTATAGTTGGCCACTAGCTCATACGAACTTAACATGGGCCAGGAGTTGCCCAACTATGATTTAGATTAGAGTATACAGACATCACTTTAGGTGAACAAGATCTTTCAGACCAGCTACTGTGAATGAGGAACATGTGAATGTAATGTTTGTTCTATGTCTGGCTGTTTTTACAAAATAAATGTATAAGTATCAGCAATCTAGTTCCCATAGTACAAGCTTTGCTTAGTTTGGGACTAGAGGGTGTTGTGTGAAATGGCCATGAATATTTATTTATTTATTACTTGAATGTTTATGTTGCCTTCAACTGTCTCTATACCTTAATGCCGTTGTGCAGCATATCACACATGGTCCTGTCAGACCTGCAAGCCATCTCGGAGAACATGTGGCACTTCTGCAGCAGCCGGTGACAGATAAAGCATGCTGTGCTTGGCATCTCTGTTTCCGAAACTCTGTTAAGCTGAAACGAGTTTTATCATAATATTTTTGTAGGATACCTACCTGAAAGTCAAGTCACAGGAATCACAGGAATATGCCTGAAAGTCAAGTCACAGGGATAAAGTTGCCCTGACGTAGCTTTTTATTTTTATCATACACTAGCTTACGCTCGCTACTTCGTTCTCGTCCCGTTGGATCCCGTTGATTTTCCGGGATAAAAAGTAGCCTACGTGTTTAATGTAATTACAGGTCACGGTCCAAGTTTCATCCAAATCGGATCAGTACTTTTTGAGCCAATTCGTTACAAACATATACATACAAATCTTTCCTCTTAACAATATTAGTATAGATAAAAAACACTGTAAAACCTGATGTAGGTAGGTACCTGTGAGCTAGTAAGTTTCTTCAGCAGCTGCAGGAGGTGCTCGTCAATGTTCAGCATCCTGATATTCACAGCCAGACAAACTCTACACACAGAACTAGCCATTGTATGTAATGGGAGCTCAATCAAGAGGATCCAATCCACACAGTGTGGTGTTTGTCTCGTTAAGTAGGTACCACTTTTTAGTGTTGGTTGACGCTAAAATCGTAGGTTTAGGTAGAAAGAAAAACACAGGTAAGAATAAAATGATAGAGTAGGTAAATATACCGACATGTGTATTTTGTAAATATTGTAAATATTGTAAATACTGTATTAGTTGTAATTTTCTTTGTGAATAAATTATTATTTAATATACCGATGAAATCATACAATTTGTGTTTTATTTTCTTCCAAACTTCCGAAAGAGTATATTTTTCTACGCTTCCGAGTTCCGAGCCGTGGGTTACTCTCGACCACAGTTCCAATCCGGATTCACGGAATTTGACAGTAGTAATGTCATTTTTCAGTACAAAATGACACGAGATCTGTCAAAATCCGGATCCAATTTGGAACGGCGGTGGTCAAGAGTAGTCCTACTGAAAAGAAAGGGTGCCGTCATTTCACAACCATGGAAAACACAACCCCGGAATGTACAGTCAGGAATTGATGTATATTTTGGCAGCCAATTCCATGGTTGTGTTTTACCGGGCTGTGCAAAATTGGGCTGTACAAACTCAGCACGTGTCAGGAATGCACGACCGTGGAATTCATGTACATTATACATGAATTCCACGGTCGTGCATTCCTGACTGCGCTCTCCACGGCTGTGTTTTGACAGGCTGTACATTCCATGGTTGTACAATAACCGGACTAGAGGTGTCAATATCGGTTAATTTTTTTTATTAGTTAATGTTATAGCGATAAAAAAATATATCGTTATTTTTAATGATTAATTTTATTTGAATAAATATTCGATAAACTCGCTTAGATAAATTTATTTATACGCATGAGTGAATGATTGATATTAGCAGAGAGCGAGCACAGACAATTTTTCATAGACAAAAACATTCACCGTTCACACGAACGGTCCACAGATAAGAAATATAGGGGCATCTTACACAGGTTTACTTTTCATATTTCAATAAAATTAAAACTTTTTCTTGCAGTATTTGCAGGTAGCCAACTTTGCGACGCCACCGCCGCCGCGCCTGTACATTAGAATAGAATAGAATAATTTTTATTGCCAAAAATTATTCTATTCTATTCTATTCTATTCTAATGTACCGGCGCATCGGCGCGCACATTGATCGAAATGGTTCCATATATCCGAACTTATTCTCGGCATTTTTCACATAATACGACTTCGAAACAAACACTTTCTTCCATCTAACGATGGCGCAAAAATGCAAATCGCAAGTCTAAATAAATTTTCGTCTCTTAGGTCTCATTCATTCAATCATTGTCATTCATTCAATTTGCCAAAAATAACAATTGTATTCATGATCCTTGGATAAAAATTATATTGTGTTTTATTTTAAGCAACTTAAAGCATACAATTGAATGCAGATCAATGTTGTTAAATATACACTAAACGACTTAATTATCGTAAGTAGTGGTTCATTCTATATTGAGCTTTATCTCATAGAAAATAGAGTACACAGTCAAAAATGCAGATGAAGCCGGAAATGAAATTAAACGGCCGCTTCCCGGCACATAGCACTACCTTCAGGCCGGTCACTCTAATGAAAATATGAAAATTACTCATTATATCTAGGAAGCGTAGGTTCAAATTTCAATGCATTAAAATGAAAGAATAATTTTCGTGGTGAGTTATAAAATTATTCATTATATCTAGCAAGCGTAGGTTCAAATTTCAATGCAGTAAAGAAAGTGAATAATAAAAATATTACCTACATACGTTCACCTTGTGTTGAAGTGAAATAACATGTGTTATTAAAAATATTCGAACACCGCCATTTTTTTTAACAAATGTTATTGTTATTTTTTTTTATTCGTTTTTTTCATTAGTTGAAAGAAATATTAAACACCTATAAACCGGACCCATTTGCGTTGCAACATTTGCAACAAAACAAAAGGTTTGCCTATACCTACACAAAACAATATTCTTGAAAGAATAAATAAAACTTCTCTGGCTATACGTTTGCCCACTTGCCCAGGTTGGCCTTACTGACACATATCTAATGAACTCAGTCTGCATGCGCTCACAGCTGGGCATAGAGCTCCTCGTTAGTGCGCCAGTCTCTCCGGTCCTGCGCGAGTCTTAACCACTGCTTCCCAACTACAGGCACAATATCATCGGGCCACCGGCCCTACTCCAATCCAATATTCTCTGATACTTTACAGATGTCTGAAACTCAGGCTGAAAACCAATCTGAACTAGACGAAAATGGTTATAGTGGACCCTACTTTGCTAGTGTATATGTAAAAGTAGAAGTAAATGAAGAAGATGAAAATGAAATAGATACTGGAAATGAGCAGTTCATGACCTTGAATCAACAAAAAAAGTATGTACCTATTACTTTTAGATTATGTATCCAAACCACTTCTAACCCCTGCGGTGATGAATGCCCCAGCTATTTACAGTTTTCCTGACAAATCCTAGTCCTTGGATAGCCCCTAGGCTTTTGTTGAGAGCTTGAGTCCTAGTCTCTCTGTGTCTGCTAGTGAACCCTGAAATTCATAAACAGACTTCCGTGAAACTGAATTTTGCCAAGTACAGTAGCCGAATCTGCACCTAGAAGAGCTTTTCATTGTTTAAGAATTTTAGAGTGTTGGAGGTCAGTGGTACTGCTGCTGTCACATATCTGGTTTAGTTTAGCTTCAGTACTTACTTTCAAATCCGTTAGCTTCTCAAAATCACCTAACATTTCATAGGTTTTTTGCATGCCTTCATTTCATCAACTTGCACCCATGTCTAAGCCTCTCACACCTATTTATTTCCATTTGTGTCTTTATTTCAGACCAAGGAAACCATATAAACGTATACTTAAAGATCTCAGCTGTGACCAATGTGACTACAAAACTCCATACAAGAACTGTCTAGAAATCCACATTCTAGGCCACTCCGACGCCAAACCTTTGACTTGTAGCTTCTGCGACTACAGAACCAGATTCCCTGCATCTCTAAAACGCCATGTTATCTTCAAACACGAAGATCCCGAGACCAAAGACCTACCGACTTTTAATTGTAACATGTGTCCGTATAAAACATACATTAAATGTAATCTGAAATCACATCAACGGAAACATGATCTCTCCAAGCAATTCAAATGCCCCGAATGCAGCTATTCTACCTCCTACAAGCATAACATTGTTAAACACAGTCGAAAACATACCAAAACGGAATTTAAAACAACGGTACATAACAAACCGAAAAAACCTAAAGAAAATGCAACGTACTATTGCGACAAATGTCCGTTTGTCACCAAATACGAAGGGCATATAACCAGGCACTTGGCTAAAATACATTTTGAGGTATCTGATAAAGCCAATCGTTGTGAACATTGTTTGTTTTCAACGAAAATCCGATGGAGGTTGAATATCCACAAGAAACGAAGCCTCCAAGATAATCCCTTGAAGTGTATCCATTGTGATTATGAGACTGTCTATCGCTGTGCTTTCAAAGACCACAAGCTTACTCACTCCGAAGGTTACAGAAACAGCCAGCATCAGTGGTTTGATACACTCTTCAGCAACAGCTCAAAACTAAACGATGAAAACACTAAAGAGGTACAAGCATTGGAGCTCATGAAAATGTGCGAAATCAGATCTAAAATAGAAAACGATGCTGGTACAGACAAAACTGAGTCCACAAGTATTTTTAATGAACTCAAAATCAAATCGGATTTAGATCCTGTATACTACACATATGATCAGGACGAACACGTTGACCAAGGTGCACCGAATGTCTCGCAACAGTTTGACTATAAACAAAACAGCGACTATCTTGTCGACCCAAACATCGAAGCAGCATTGGGTAATATAAAAGTCATCGAGTCACCAGACCTAGTCCACCCGTTCCAGTGTACTTCATGCAAATACACTTCAAAATTCAAGGCTTCAGTACAACGGCATTATCAACGACACCATACAAGTGTAAACCGACCATACAAATGTGTGAACTGCGACTTCCGTACCAAAACTAAAGATCAAATCGCGTTGCACAATAAAAGGAGTCGATCTGAAGAAATACTTATATGCAAGAACTGTGGATATACATCAATTTTCAAATGTCAATTTCTTATGCACGAAAAAGAGCATTATCCGTTCAAATGTGTGCGCTGTGAGTTCCGATGCAAGAAGAAATCGGATATGCAGAAACATTTTACTATAGTACATCTTGGGAATGGCTTGAAATGTAGTCATTGTGATTATCAAGCAAGTAGAAAAGAGAGTTTGTTATGTCATGAAGTGTTACATACAGGAAAAAAACCATTTCAGTGTGAGCTTTGTGTATACTCCTGTGTTCGTCGGTCGTTGCTCGAGAATCATATTAAAAAATGCCATAAAAAAGCTATCGTTGAGACAATTATTGATGATTCTAAAATTAAGGCGCTGAAAAAATAAAGACTGCTGAGGTAAATTTTGAAAAGATTATGATAACTATCTAGTACCTGTATCGGCTTGGATTACCGTTACTTTTAGATTCGGTTCGACTGACATCGTCGAGGTATCGATACTTTTTTAGTACCGGTAAAAATTCTAGCGATTCTTTATATAGGTTCTACAGATATCGAATTAGATTCCCGAAATAGATTCTTTCCCTAGTACCGGTACTAAAGTATCAATTGTTTCATAATTTATAACGTTTTTCCGCAGTACAATTATGGTATATTTCAACTTGCAAAAGTGCAAGCAAGATAGAATAGAAAGCGGACATCGTAAATAGTCGGCGGTAGCGTACTTAAGTATACATGTGGCAATGTCAGAAGATGCGTAACGAAATAACGTTAATTTTAGCAAAAAAATGCGGTTCTCGAAACGTTACTCATGTAACGAAATGAAAAAGTACCGGTACTTACTGAAAATAGGTAATTTTAGTACCTCTCCGAGGGCTGGTATCTGGTTGTGTATCAGCATTGCTATTCAGCGCGGCAATACAGCCACTCTTCCGATTGCTACTGATTTGGATCAATTGAGCTATCTATAAATCGTTTGCAACGGTTTGCAGATAGCTCAACTGGTTCATGTATATTTTGTGAATATAAATACTGTGTTATGTACTTGTAATATATTTAAGTATAATAGAATAGAGATAGTAGAATATCGGGGATTAAGAATGGCTGTTATGGAAATCAAGTTTTCCTACCTTTGTAAGACTTGCGCCTGTAATATTGAATGATACCCTACTTGGATTAAGTTCCTGCTTAAATTATTGTCATCTCTTACTAATGGGTAAGGTAAAAGAGACAGGTAATATCTTCCAAAAGATCTGCTTATATCAGGCTGATTGATAAACTAAAAAAATTTTTTTTTTAGTTACATATCACTATTCGGTCAATCGGTACCTAATGTAATCTCATCTCACCGTTTTACTGTATTTTACCATCGTATCGTGTGTAAAATAATAACTTATTACCGAATCAATACAGTGTTTTAATGTTTATTAGCAACTTGTTTGTTTCGTCTGCCCAAAAATTACAATTATACGGGAACAATACTAAAAAAACAATGACATTATAATACATTATTATTTATTTATAACATTTTTACAATGTACAAGCTATAATTTAGGAATAATAATAATATCAATAATTTACCTAGGTAGGTACCATGATCTTTTTTTTTAAACTATTGAACATATTACAACACAACTGAGTTTTATAGCTATTTGTGAACATATTACGAATCGACTTGTGTTGTTTTCCTTCACCGTCTGCGCCTAGTTTGCTCCAATAGCCGCTTCTTTACCGACAAACTAGGTTAAGAGGATGGTAGGTAGAAGCTAGGCACAGGTCTCTGATTGAACGATGAAGAAAAACTAAGAAAAGTTGCCTAAAACTAAAATAAGTACTTTACAGCGAAAATACGTCACAATGTAATAAGTTGCTAAAACTTATTACACCCTGACGTGCACTCGTATTTAGAACATGTACCTATTACTTTGTGACATTTAGCGTTTTGTAAAAAAGTATGGGAATGATACTAACATCGGAATGTTAAAAGCAAGAGATTTTAAATGCTACCTACTCCTTAAGAAATAAGTTCTTGTGAAGAGAAGGCACATTTATTTTAACTAGCCAAAGTGATTTTTTGGGATATGATTTTTAAGTATACATTTTCATTTTTTTTATTACCTTTTTTATATTTTTTTAGACGGGATTTAGACGACTTACTTTGGCCAAATAACAAACCTACTAACTATATTGACTAAAAAACTTTTCAATTAATAAATATTTGACTTCTTAAGTACCGGGATGTCAGATACAATAGATTTAAAATAGTCCTGGCCTACGCCTGTTGCCAATAACGAGAAAAATATATATGTAATAGGGCTTTAAAATAAGTTTCACTAATCTAAGGGATTTGTCAAACCTTAATTTCTTTTTCATTGACTATTAGTTTGACTTTCTATTGAAGGAGACAAAACATTGTACAAATATTTTAAGCTAACAACGGGCTTTTATAGGTAGAAAACGTTGAAATTGAATTATTATTAAGCCACAATCACAAAATAATTAAGATTTCTTAAACAACTACGATCACATGACATAATGCTTCGCATTGAATTGCATTTTTGAATAAATTTAATAGAATCTAAATAAAATATCCACGCTTACTAAAGCCTTGGTCTCGCGATCGTAACGCACAACGCAGAGTACCGCGTTTGCACCTCGCCGCTGACGCAGACTGCGACGTAACAAAAGACCATACTAGACGTTTTCCATACAATTATGTGTACGGCGCTGCATGCCGCATACCACTGCGTTGTGCGTTACGATCGCGAGACCAAGGCTTAACATGAATGACCAAACAGATTTTTTTTCTATCTCACCGTCATCTTCAAATTAATAAGCATGCGTTATGTACCTATAAATACTTGAAAGGAGTCAGAGGAATTCAACTAGTTCACCTTACAATAAAATTTGGTATGCAAGTGAAATGTAAAGATTTACAACGTACTTTTAAAATAACTTTAGTTTTACCGAAGTAAAACATTTTATTTCGGCGCAGTCAATAATTCAAAATACTTAAAAATCTATGATAAAAGGGTTAGGGTAGTCGTCAATTTTGTGAACTTAATTCTAAAGTAGTGTCGTTTGTGCATATAACATAACTGCAAATCATGAAATACTTACTAGATTACTTATAAACCCAGCTTAGTTTACATAAAAATAACAAGCAGACGACCCACCTGAGTTATCTGTACTTATAGCAATGCATTACTTCTCAGGACACGTCTCTTAAAACACATGTCTTGTACAGCGTAAAGCATGCCATTGCATAACCTCTGAATAAATCTTCTTCTAAATATATAAAACTCTTTTGAAGCTGACTGACAATCAACGCACAGCCTAAACTATAAGCCCTAGAGGTATGAAATTTGGAGGGTAGTATCCTTATATAGTGTAGGGGTGCACTAAGTAAGGAATTTGGAAAAATCGCATCCTAAAAGGTCTAAAATTAGGATCAAAAATTTTAACCAAATAATGCGTATGCTGCTACCACGCGAGCAAAGCCCCGGGCGACAGCTAGTATTTTAAAATATTTCGAATCTTTGAATAGAAATTGAAATACATTCCGCGAATTTTTTTATGCAAAGATTTGGGAAGTTAATTTAATAAGTTACTCAGACATCTAGATAGTAGATGTATAAAAAGTTAAGTTTTGTACATTTACACGTAGTAAATATCAAAATTTATAGATACACATATTTGGTCGCAATAAAGAGATCTTGCATCAATTTTATCAATTAGTTTATAATGATACCATTATTAATTTAATTAAGTGTCTCACTCAAAAATTTCTTATCTATATCTATACTAAACTTCAACAGTCAGCACGCTAATTAAGAGTGCCTTACTGTACATTTCCACCAAAAAACATTCACAATAAAACATGCACAAATCTGTGAACATATCGATTTGCGTTTCCACCGTCAAACCTTGTGCATGTTTGACATTTTGAATCTTGTGCAGATTGTTTGAAGGATATTCTTGATTTGTAAAAACAAATCGATTGTAAGGATTGTTGTGACGGTTTTATTGTGAATGTTTTTTGTGGAAAGGCACCGTAAGACAACGTTTTTTTTTTTACCAAAGAGAAGACAAATAAATCATACTTTGGCTCTTTTGTTTGACAGAAAAGGATACAAAGTTTTAGACTATTCTTTCGTAGACGAATCGCAGTCTCATGCTAATGCTTGTTATACTTTCAGTCTGATTATCCTAATGATCGCACAATCCATATTTTACAACTTATTACACTTGATTATATTCCACCTGATTCTGATCAAATATTCCATTTCATCAAGTCCTGATAAATTCTTTCCGAATGTACATTTCGGGAATACTGAACTCTAAATACACTTTATTTGAATATATTGATAATTAAATTAGTTATTACACTGTATGATTACATTGCTCTGATTATATGGCCTACCTAAATTAGTGTGTTTTATATTTTTAAATGAATACACCTTAAATAAACTGTTCACTGTACCTACATTGTTAACATATTCCACTTGATTACACTATCCTTTTGATCACACTTTCCATTTTGGTATATTGTCCGTTCAAACTTATTCCAACTGATTATAATTCTCCTATAACATATTCCACCTGATTACACTGTCTTCACTGTCTCCTTGGGAGTCAAAAGTTATCTCTTAAGAGGATAGAACTATCTCCGTGAAGTCAAAAATTGTCTTTTTGGAGGTTGAAATATTCACTTCAAAGGCTAGAATTGTCTCCTCAGAGCCTAAGACTGTCCTTGGAGGCTAAGGTCAGAGATACCGTCTCATATGTCCACTTCACAGATTTTTCTCTTTTGCGGAATACCGTAGCTATCTTTCTTGATGATCTCCTGTTTGAGTCTTAAGTAGATTTCTAGTCTGGATAGACCGTATTCCTGTAAGGTGTGAATGATACTATTAAACAGTATTTCTTGGTGTTACTATGTATTATAAGTATGTATTTACAAAAAAAAAATGTATTTAAGTATTATATCAGCAATCTAGTTCCCATAGTACAAGCTCTACTTAGTTTGGGACTAGAGGGCGTTGTGTGTAATGTCCAAGGATATTTATTGTATTTATTTCACACATCGCCACAAAGCTTGTATCCGCTATAGAACAATCTTCCACGTCCTCAAAACTTTGTTGTTTGGGGATCGAACCCACAACCTACAGCGCGGAAAACAGATATACCTACCAACTGAGCTGTGAATCTAACTTACCCAGTATCCAAAGGGAATCTGGCTTTTGGAAGCGTTGACGAATGACCATAGACTCCACAAGAGATGACTCGCTAATGCAAACGCGTCAATCTGGAATAAGTTTTTATTAAAAGACTATACAGGGTGTTACCAGACCACTTCCGAAAACGAAAGGGGGAGCTACAGCACACCAAAACCCAACCAAAAAAAAATCAGTTATCCTGAAAAATAATTATAGCCGGAGAAAACAATGTTTAAAGATTTGTATTTATTTCGCCAGCCCGCAATGTACGCATTCACGTAGGTAAGGTCGAGGCGTAGTACTATTATTTATTCTGTGTCGTAAGTGCCTACTAACGTAGGTAGGTACTAACGTAGGTCGCTCGCACGTCGCGTACTTGAATGACCCGCGATGAACTCTCAGCTGTTCATGCTGTAGTAGACGTAATCTGCGTGCTGCGTGTACATTGCTGCTTTATCTATTTTATTTGTTTTTTTGCTTTTTTAAATGAGATAATTAGTTAGATATGTCTTATTATGTTGTACTGTGTGTATGTAACTAGAAAAAAAATTAAAAGGAGATAGTCAAGTAAATTTTTTTTTTCGCGATTTTTTTCGCTTAATGTTTTCAGTATCATGGTCTGATTGGAACCTCCAAGTTTTCGGAAGTGGTCTGGTAACACCCTGTATAGCTGATACCCTCGACTTCGTACGCGTGCGAAACTTTCCACCAAAATATCTGTCAACCAGCATAAGATGACATTAATCGCAAATGGCTGCTTTTGGTTTAAAAAGTTCAAGCTGTATCTGAGAATCCACGTCGTTGATTTTAATAAAATATAGCCTATGTTTCAATCCGGGAAAAGGGGCTCGATTTCCGGAATCAGAATCGTTTATTTAGTAGATCAGCATATTTAGTTTATCCATATCTTTAATTTTAGTTTTTGTGTTTTTTTTACAGTTTAAAAATAGTATAGATTTATCTAGTACCTCTATATACATGCGTAGTCAACGGTTGGTTGCCATATCAATATGGCCAACCCTTTGTTTTCAATCCTACTAATATTAGAAACACGAAAGTTTGTAAGTATGGATGAAGAAGAAGAAATTATTTATTTGCGACATAGACACATACAAGTGCAGGACCAACGGGACGCGAACGAAGTCGCGGGCGGCGCCTAGCACCTATACAGGGTGTTACCAGACCACTTCCGAAAACTTGGAGGTTCCAATCAGACCATGATACTGAAAACATTAAGCGAAAAAAATCGCGAAAAAAAAAATTGACTTGACTATCTCCTTTTAATTTTTTTTCTAGTTACATACACACAGTACAACATAATAAGACATATCTACCTAATTATCTCATTTAAAAAAGCAAAAAAACAAATAAAATAAATAAAGCAGCAATATACACGCAGCACGCAGATTACGCCCACTCTACTACAGCATGAACAGCTGAGAGTTCACCGCGGGTCATTCAAGTACGCGACGTGCGAGCGAGACAAGAGACGCCCGTCTTTATCGCGCGGTCGCGTCACGCAAGCATAGAAAATAATAAGCGCGACTACAAACGGTAGGTATTATACCTACCTAGTGCCCGCGTCTGCGTCTACTTAGGTAGCCTACCTAGGCAGCCAGCCTGCCTTATTTCTACAAACTACAGAATCTTAGATACCGCAAACTGAAACTGAAACGCGCGAGTGCCACATTCTTCCAATGCAGCAGAATGCTTGGGAAAACATGGGGACTCTCGCCAAAAATAACACTATGGCTCTATACAACCGCAATAAGACCAGCGCTTACATACGGGGCCATTGTATGGTGGACCAGAACCGAACTCAACACCGTCATCACTAAACTGCAACGCTTTCAGAGACTGGCATGCTCTGGAATAACAGGTTGCATGAGAACGACGCCGACGGCGGCCCTGGAGATAATACTGGGACTAACGCCGCTTGATCTTTATATACAACAGGAAGCGACGATGGCCGCTATCAGACTCAAACACTTGAACCTATGGGGAACATCCAGGAGCCCCCACGCATCCATTCTGGAAAGGGCACTAAAGCAAGAGCCGCTAATAGGCGCACAGTGCGACAAGATCCCCAAACAACAAATATTCCAGAAGCACTACCGAATACAAACCTATGAGGACCAAAGAGACCAATCAGGCAACGGCGAAGTACGAGTGTACACCGACGGCTCAAAAACTAAACGGGGAACAGGAGCAGGAGTACACTCGCTGGACCTGAACATCAACATCTCAATGACACTCGGCCCACACAGTTCCATCTTCCAATGCGAATGTGCAGCCATCACCGAAGCCGCTACAGCAATCAACAGGAGAGGAATACTAGATTACAGCATACGAATCCTCTCGGACAGCACAGCCACACTCAATGCTCTGGCGAGCTACAACTGCACATCCAAACTCATACACGAATGCCACCTTGCTCTAGAAAACATCGCCACAAAAAATAGGGTAACCCTACAGTGGATTAAGGGGCATAGCGGATCACTGGGTAACGACGCCGCTGATGAGTTAGCAAGAAGGGGATCAGAGACAGTATTGGAAGGGCCAGCACCCTTCCTCCCCCTACCCTTCTCCCAGCTACGCACTTGGGTGCGTCTAAATACCCTGAACTTACATAACCGACGCTGGGCACACACGACTGACTGCAGACAGTCAAGAGACGCAATCCCAGCCATCACTCCAAGACTAACACGCCGTCTATTGAGCCTGGATAGACGGAACCTCAGAATCATCGTAGGGACCCTGACAGGCCACTGCCCCTTAAACAAACATCTCTACAACATCGGAGCCACAGACAGTCCACTCTGCAGAGGCTGCCTCACCGAAGAAGAATCAGCTGCCCACGTAGTCCTGGAATGCGAGGGCGTAGCAACGCAACGACAAGAAATCCTAAGTACCCCTAGGTCACTTCTCCAAGCCTGCGAAGCCCCCAGGAAGCTTCTGTGCTTCTGGGAGGAGTTAGGCTGGCTGCATGTTTAGCCAGATTACCCCCCCACGTATAATGGACCAACTTTGAGTCTAAATGCGGAAACGGGAGTCCAACTAATAATAATAATAATAATAGATACCGCAAAAACACAAAGTTGAAACAAATTGCAAGTACCTAATCTAGGCAGGTACATAATGGAAAGAACTTATGCACCAATAGGTTGTTTAGGCTCTACCTGGATGAAGCGTGCATTTGAGTAAACACATACGCAAACACTTTACTAAGTATTTACAATCGAAGAGAATCGACATCGTAGCTTTGTAATAATTTCATGATTTCATAATAAAAACAACCCACTTCTTATAAAGGGTACTTACCTACCACCTTTAGTAGTACCTACTACCTTTTTTTTCTCTACGTTTATAGGTTGATGTATAAGAATTGGAATAGAAAACTGATATTGTTACTATTCGTCTTTGCACATAGAAATACATCGTCGGAACTTTGCTACCTTGCCGGCGCGCGCGCGAGCGACCGTTCCGCTCAGAGATTGTTTTGTCACTAGTGGGGCGCCCCGCGAATGGCGTGAGCCAGGCGTTCAGCTACCCGCGCGGAGGGACGGCAGCGTAGAGGGGATGGAGGAGCAGAGGGGCAACACTAGGCGCTATACGTTATTAATTACTTAAGTAGGTACCTATTAAAGTACTTAGGTACTTTGGTTTTGGGAAGGACTTAGATGACAGAGCACTAAATCATTGTGTCATAAACATAAATAATCGTAAACATTACATCAGATACCTAATACCTACTTAGTTTACTTACTTACCTACTTTCATTAAATAATTAGTAGGTAGGTACCTATCTACAAATAGGCAGGTCGGCACTTAGTCAAAAGAAAATGTAGCGAAATAGAAGTCTGAACCTTAAAATTACTCATTTAGAACACAAAACAGATTGATGACCGAGCTTGCGCTGGCGCTTATTTTTTCTCTGTCGGCATCTTTCAAAGGGCTGTTTTGGCGCAATTTACCTACTCTCTATCATTTTGCTTATTTTTGATTTATTTTTACCTAGTTCGTGTTTGATATTCGTACTGGACACTTGTGCGCGGTGCATACTAATTGCATACCTTTCGTGAAAGAGTTGTTTTTTTATGTTTTATTTTATTAATTACCTACTTAAGTTAATTAGGTACTTAGTTCGTTTATGAGTGTGTGTTTTTTTATTAATTTATGTGTTAATTTAGAGTTACTTTTAGAGTAGGTGGATACTTTTTTTAAGATTTTAGATAGAACAGTGAGTGTTAGTTACTATGTTTCGTGCGAGGGAATATGGGTGCGATACGGCTGAAGAAATGAGAAGCCGTATTAGATTAGTATTCTCAGACCTTAATGCGAGAAGTGCCGAGAATCCTTTATTCCTGGATCGCGTTCATCAGGAAACAATCAGGCGAGCTCAACTGTGCCATGAACGAGGAGGAGCTCAGTTAGAGCCATTTCTAGTTTGACCGAGGCTACAGCGTAATTAGGTAAGTAGGTACTATTCCAATTAGGTATAAATAAACATAGTAGGTACCTACCTACGTTAGTAGGCACTTACGACACAGAATAAATAATAGTACTACGCCTCGACCTTACCTACGTGAATGCGTACATTGCGGGCTGGCGAAATAAATACAAATCTTTAAACATTGTTTTCTCCGGCTATAATTATTTTTCAGGATAACTGTTTTTTTTTTGGTTGGGTTTTGGTGTGCTGTAGCTCCCCCTTTCGTTTTCGGAAGTGGTCTGGTAACACCCTGTATACTTTAATGTGTACTTTAGTTCTCGAATTGCTTACCTCACTAAGTAAATGATTGACATCATCGATTGAAGGGTCCTTATCTTCAGAAAGATTTGAATTGTAGTGTTTCAGATATTCCTTTATGAATATTTCCTGTAAAGAGAATTTACGAGTAAAATACTTTGATAGTTTTAAAAATAACATGTCTTCTTTCTTGTTTTGTTAGCCATCATAACTTTTGCGCCCTGCGTTTTAGATAGTTTTCTAAAGTAGAATGTATATTGAAGGTTTTATCAGTAATCTTATTTCGCTTTTTGCTCAAAAATAGAACAACTCTTTATAACTTTTAAAGTAATCTTACCTTTTGCTCCAACGTAGGGCAATTTTCATAGTTTTCGAAGTAGAACGGGTGTTCAGGGTTCGTGTAATCGAGCCCCCATTCTTGGAAATGGTTCGCCAAATCGAAACCTCGATAGTTATAAGCGCAGTACTCGAAATCTATTAGAACTAGTTTCGGTTCACCTATATCGGATATTCGACTTATTATGCTGTAAAAAACAAATTAAAAATTAATATAGACTTGTTCCATCATTAAGTTGTAAAAAAAAAATTCTCTAAAAATTAGGTACATTTTTAATTAATAATAAATAATCACGGACATTTCACGCAACGCCTTCTAATCCCAAACTATGAAAAGCTTGCAACTAGATTGCTGATAGAATACTTAAACGCTTTTCTAAACAATTAATGTACACAAATGTTAGTTCTGTGTGGGGATTGAACCCACCACCAACAACACAGAAGCTGTATAACTAAACTGTCAGTTGTGTTACTAACCAGTCAGTTGTATAATTAGATAGATAAACGCTTTATTGTACACAAAGAAAAATTACATAAGTACAGGTACAAACAGACAGTACAATGGGCGGCCTTATCGCTAAAAGCGATCTCTTCCAGGCAACCATTGGATGGACAGGAATTACGAAATCATAAGATGGTGGTGTAACTAACCTGTCAGTTGTAATTCAATTCAATTCTTGTCTATGGCCTTTGCAGTGTTGCCCGCAATTTCGCCAATGTCACGTTTTATTAGACCTTAGCACGATGGAGAATGACCGGTGGTGAGAAGTAATGATCGGTGGAGAATTTGGATAACTAACTTGTTAGTTGTGTTACTAACCTATCAGTTATGTTACTAAAATGTCAGATGTGTTACTATTTTCTTCAATAATGGCCTGTGTCCGTCATTTCGACAGACAGAGATGTGTTACTAACCTGTCAGATGTGTTGCTAACCTGTCAGATGTGTTACTAACCTGTCAGATGTGTTACTAACCTGTCAGATGTGTTACTAACTTGTCAGATGTGTTACTAACCTGTCAGATGTGTTACTAACCTGTCAGATGTGTTAGCATCGTCATGTGCAGGTGAATCGGGAGGGTATGACTGTACATACACTGGAGAAAGATCGTCTTCCGCCATTGTTTGTGGTTGATCTTCTAATAATAATATGTTGCCTGGAACAAAGTCAAATATCTGTAGCGCCATCTATCTCGCTACATGAGAACTATCCTAGATCGCGCAAACGAAGTTATCACGGAGTTAGAACATAAGTAATACTACTGAATACCATCCATTGGTCCTCGGACCCCGAACCAAAGGTCGCTCGGCAAGGAAGATTTTCCCTTTTCGTAAGAGGACACATATCCTACCGTGTTCTCCTCATATCTTTTATTCAGTAAAATCACAAGGATTATATAAAATCGTCTTATAAACCAGTTAATCCTAAGTTCCAGTTGCTCGCGACGAGAGCGTAGAAGAACAGACTAAACTACAGACTGGTTCGTACCGCTGTTTTGTATGATCACGATGTTTTCCATCACCGTTAAGCTCGTGTTAATGCGCATATAAATTTTCCGAAACGAAAGCCCTTGGCTTAGTCAGCTCCTTACGCATTGACGATGTCTTTCCTGTGGATATGTCTGACTAGGCTGAGAGGATGGTATAGTACTACAAGCCTACTCCGTCTAAACATTGTCCCAGGCACTACAGTATGTCGTTAAGTGTAGGCATAGCTTGCCTGTTGACGCTGTATAAATCATCTTCAATAGATGTAAAGGCGTATTTACCTTCTTGCATATCGTTGTGACAGAAAACGACGGGAGAGTCCACTGTGGCGATTAACTTCTTCAACCATTCGATTTCTTTTTCGAAGTCAACGTTCTTCAACTTTTTGATGATGCATTGTTCCTCTTCATTCTGGAAATAAGACCAAATTAAACCTATGAAACATTTTTAACCGACTTCAAAAGAGGAGGAGAATCTTTTTTTAAACCTATAAACTAGTACCTAGTTCGCCCCGAACTGAGATCTTGTGGTCGATCAAGAGGTTGTAAAAATATGAGTGTCCAAACGGAATTAAAAAAATGCCGTACAAAAATATCAAGTGGGGTCATATGATAGGGCTTTGTTTAGACATTTCAAAACCGGTTTTATTTTTATTCTAGGTTAAATAGTTTAACGGCCTTATCGGCCGATAAATAATGATTTTTACTAAGATCTTCGTTCGCTTCGCTCACTCGATCAATTATCTGCTTATATGTGTTACCAACCTTTCCATGTATATTCCCAGATAACCTCTCCTCTCGCACTGTCCTGGTCCATTTCCCCATAGTTTTCCAAAGCCAGTTGGGTTCTTTAGACAGTGGTACGTCCATAGAA
Source organism: Eulithis prunata (assembly GCA_918843925.1). Classification (NCBI taxonomy): domain Eukaryota; kingdom Metazoa; phylum Arthropoda; class Insecta; order Lepidoptera; family Geometridae; genus Eulithis; species Eulithis prunata. Next base: position 1,568,140 of record OU974035.1, read on the forward strand.
TGAATAGCGGCCATTTTTTCGGCAATTTTCATTGACAGAGCTGGTTCGGCGAGTTCTTTTGTAAGAAGCGGTCGTGCCTGTAGGTTTTTATGAAATAATAATAACAGAAAAAAATATTTATGGAACTAAACTAGATAATATTTATTTATCTAGTTCCCATAAAAAAAGCTTTGCTTAGTTTGGGACTAGAGGGAGTTGTGTGTAAAATCTAATGATATTTATTTATTATTATTATTGCACATAGCGTTTTCTGTCATCCCAAATTAAGGAAAGCTTATAACTATGGGCACCAAATTTTACACAGAAGTTTCAAAATGGTCCTTGAACGTATAGAAATACGTAACATTTCACTTTGACCTCACAGCTCAGTTGGCTTATTCCAAGTCTGAACAAGTTGAAGTGTAATATAAACTTATTCTAGCTTGACGCATATGCCAGCAATTTATTATTTTTAGAAATTCACATTTCACTTTGACCTCACAGCATGGTTTATACAAAGTCTGAACAAGTTGAAGTGTAATATAAACTTATTCCAGTTTGACGCGTATGCATTAGCCAGCCATTTATTCTAAAGTATATGGTAGTTAGTCAACGCTTTCAAAAACCAGATTTTCTTTAGATTCTTTGTAGATAGCTCAACTGTTTCATGTGTATTTTGTAAATATCTATCTTCGAAATATATAAAACTCTTTTGAAGCTGACTGACAATCAACGCACAGCCTAAACTATAAGTCCTAGAGATATGAAATTTGGAGGGTAGTATCCTTATATACGGTAGGGGTGCACTAAGAAAGGAATTTTGAAAAGTCGCACCCTAAAAGGGTCTAGAACGCGAGCAACGCCGCGGGCGACGACTAGTTGTTAATATTGTAAATACTGTATTAGTTGCAATATTCTTTGTGAATAAATTAATTTTTAGGTAAGTACCTACTGGGTATGCTAAGATTATTCATGGAAAAACTAAATATTTATCTGCCTTCTTAGAACTGTACACGAAGACAAGTCCTTACGGGTATGTACTGCTCTATTCGCCCTCCAGAGAAAACTCCATGCAGCTTCGGTCCAAGTCTTCGTTCAGAGAGCAATGTGAATATGACGGATTCTGTGACGATTGCGTCCATTGCTCGCTCGCCGTGAACTTGCCCGTAGATTCGGAGTAAAACCTGTCGATGGATAGTTAAATTGTTAAAAACAATTTGGAAAAAATGTTGAGATTTGTCAATAATAAAAAAATCTACTTATGTTTTGAGTACATACTCCATACTTAATTGAATTAAGCAACCGATATTTTTGCTAGAAAACTGGCTAGTAATTCTATAAGTCAGCTTCTGGCAGTTCTGTGAACACTGACTACTAAAATACCGTTTTAAGCTCATCCATAGAGTTGCATCTGGGAAATGAAAATTTTGCCAGACGGCTGGCAAAACCTTTAATGTTGGTCTCACTCTATTGAGCTGTGTGTAGTGTACTCTGATATTTGCTGCCAAACTAAGTTACCTCTTTAGACCCATTCATAGTGAAGGAGTTCAAATCTGGCAACTGAAAATTGTGCCAGACGGCTGGCTAAAACTTCAATGTTGGTCTGTGTAATGATGATGAAACAAAGTTTTTTTATTTTTATTTTATTTATTTATAAAAAACGCCTAAACCTTAAGGAACTAAACTTATTTCATACTATGGATGCACATCATTATTGTCATTAAAAACAAGTAAATTTAACACAGACAGTTTTAGTAGTAGTAGAGCTCTTTGTGAGAGCTCGTCCGGGTTCAGTACTAGCACCGTACCTATTTATGCCGCCAAGCAGCGATGCTCGCATTGCTGTGTTCCGGTTTGAAGTGTAAGGGCGCCGGTGTAATTACAGGCACATGAGACTTCAACATCTTTACGTCTCAGAGTGATGAACGCAGTGCATTGCCTTACAGGACACGTCCTCATTGGACTTGCTCTGTGAGGTAATGCATTGTTATAGGCAGAAGTTACCACTTAACATCAGGTGAGCTATCAGCTTGTTCCACTACTTTTATCATTAAAAAAAAAAGTCCTTTTCAAGTTACCTTCTTAGGTTCATCCATAGTGAAGGAGTTGGATCTGACAACGGATCGTTTTGCCAGTCGACTGGCTACTGTCTCTGGTTCAGTCTCGGGTGAGCTGTCACGTTGGGTGTAGGTTGGCAGATTGCTGGTGTCTTCAGGCAATGCCACGTAGTAGAGGAAATTTGAGAGGCCGCCGCTGAGAACGAATTCACTATTTACAATCTAAATAGATTAACTTAACTACCTAATAACCACCTTACTTAACTACCTTTTTTGGTGTGCAATAAAGAATATATCTATCTATCTATCTATCTATCTACCTACCTACCTAATGTAGGGTAGGTACTTTATTTTGAAAAAAGTTCAGGCATAAGTATTTACCTAAGTACAGAACAGTACCTACAATAAGGTAAGATCTGGAAGAGATTGTTTATAGCGATAAAACCGCACATTGTGCTTCATATTTGTTTTCCATTATTTCCTTATATCTTTTTTTCTGTTATTTTGGTGTAAAATAAAGATATATAATCTAGGTAGTAATGGTGCCTTGACACTCTTGACAGTCGGTAGGGGGCATTTTTGCGAGAGATTATTGTCAAGCGACAATTTTTGTATTTTTTATAGAATACCTACTTGATTCTGTTTTCGAGACCCGCCATAAATGAACCCTTAGTTTATTCCCGTTCGTCCCACTGGGTTTCGTCCCACTGTTGGGATGAATGGAATTAAAAAAAGGGATATATTTTAATCCCGTTCGTCCCTCGGAGCAATCTGAGCATGTTGAAAATTATTTTGAAATATTCCCATTCGTCCCACCAGTAGTCTGACCAAGTGGTACGAACGGGAATGATCCTGTTTATCAAGGTACATCTAAATCATGGCAAAGATTTGCATTAAAAACTTGTTTTTCCCTCAATTCATCAGACCACAAGTATTGTAATCAGCAAGTCAAGCGTTGAAAGATAAAAACAAATATTTGACGAATGTAGGCCGGTGGAAAAATACCCGCTGATAACTGAAGTGCAGCTAATCAAATATAGTATTTATTTTCTCTTACATAAGATTTGTTTTAGCGATCTTAGTTATATTATTGAACTAGCTGATACCCGCGACTTTGTACGCGTGCGAAATTTTCGACCAAAATACATGTCACCGGCATAAGACTATATACATTTCCAGACGTTTAGCTACTAAGTCATTTTCGCATCGTAGTCACTTCTACTAAATAGTCTTTTTGCTATTTAGGTGTTCTGATAGGTGAACCTCAAATGCCTGCTTTTGGTTTAGAAACTTCAAGCTGTATCTAAGAATCAACGTCTTTGATTTCAATAAAATATAGCCTATGTTTTAATCCGGAAAAAGGGCTTCCGAATGGTATAAGTTTCATTAAAATTGGTCCAGTAGTTAAGGCGTGATATGCAAACAAACAGATAAACTCGATTTTCGGAACCAGAATCGTTTATTTAGTAGATCTGCATATTTAATTTCCATATCTTTAATCTTAGTTTTTGGCTATTTTACAGTTTTATAATAGTATAGAATAGAAGACAGATAGGTAGGTATAAACCTGCATTGCAAGAGGCTGGTGCCTGTGGTGGGTTTGAAAGAAACCTGTGCCAGGACTCTACTCCGCAAAATATTATCATGAAACACATTAACCAATAGCGATCGTTTGTCTTCATATTAAACTATTCCTATTGGTGGATATCAAACACATCCTTAGCAAAGTAGCCTAGCTTAGCTCTAATGGAAAAGCACCCTAATTGGTCACCACAGCTCACACGCACTTAAGTTCTTTTTGAATTTAGTATTAAAGTTTTTGCCAGATTAAATTGGTTTTTCGCCACGATTTCATACAATAGAAGTTGTAGCAATTTAGTTTTTGCAGAAAAGAACATAAAAACTATAGTGACTGTAAGTGTCAAACTAAACTGGTTCAAACTAGAATAAAAATAATAAAAAATGTAAGAAATAACTACCAAAATAGGTAAGTACTTAAAGGTACTTAAAACAAGAAAAATGTACGGGCTAGAGATTCAATAGTTAAAAGTCATTTCATACACAATCATTGGCTAGTTTTAAGTACTTAAAGGTACTTAAACTTAAAACAAGAAAAATTGACGGACTAGAGATTCAATAGTCAAAAGTCATTTCATACACAATCAATTGGCTTGTTTTAAGTACTTAAAGGTACTTAAACTTAAAACAAGAAAAATTTACGGGCTTGAGATTCAATACTTAGTTAAAAGTCATTTCATACACAATCATTGGCTAGTTTTAAGTACTTAAAGGTACTTAAACTTAAAACAAGAAAAAATTACGGGCTTGAGATTCAATAGTTAAAAGTCATTTCATACACAATCATTGGCTAGTTTTAAGTACTTAAAGGTACTTAAAACAAGAAAAATGTACGGGCTAAAGATTCAATACTTAGTTAAAAGTCATTTCATACACAATCATTGGCTAGTTTTAAGTACTTAAAGGTACTTAAACTTAAAACAAGAAAAATTGACGGACTAGAGATTCAATACTTAGTTAAAAGTCATTTCATACACAATCATTGGCTAGTTTTAAGTACTTAAAGGTACTTAAACTTAAAACAAGAAAAATTGACGGACTAGAGATTCAATAGTCAAAAGTCATTTCATACACAATCAATTGGCTTGTTTTAAGTACTTAAAGGTACTTAAACTTAAAACAAGAAAAATGTACGGGCTTGAGATTCAATACTTAGTTAAAAGTCATTTCATACACAATCATTGGCTAGTTTTAAGTACTTAAAGGTACTTAAACTTAAAACAAGAAAAATTTACGGGCTTGAGATTCAATAGTTAAAAGTCATTTCATACACAATCATTGGCTAGTTTTAAGTACTTAAAGGTACTTAAAACAAGAAAAATGTACGGGCTAAAGATTCAATACTTAGTTAAAAGTCATTTCATACACAATCATTGGCTAGTTTTAAGTACTTAAAGGTACTTAAACTTAAAACAAGAAAAATTGACGGACTAGAGATTCAATAGTCAAAAGTCATTTCATACACAATCATTGGCTAGTTTTAAGTACTTAAAGGTACTTAAACTTAAAACAAGAAAAATTGACGGACTAGAGATTCAATAGTCAAAAGTCATTTCATACACAATCAATTGGCTTGTTTTAAGTACTTAAAGGTACTTAAACTTAAAACAAGAAAAATTGACGGACTAGAGATTCAATAGTCAAAAGTCATTTACTCATACACATACATTGGCAGACATCAAATTACATTACTTGTTGTTCCTAGTCCTTCCCTGAATCTACTATAAAGATTACTCTACCAATGACGCTTAATAGATCTACTTACGGATGTTCGTATAAGACAGAAACAGGGCAGCTTTCGGCCGTGTAATAAAAATCTTCCAAATTTATAAAACTCTTTTGAAGCTGACTGACAATCAACGCACATCTTAAACTATAAGTCATAGAGGTATGAAATTTGGAGGGTAGTATCTTTATACAGCATGTATCTACAATGGCGACAAAAAATTGACACACGGGTAGAGCTAGGTACTTATTAGTATTCGTAAAAAAATAATTAAAGTACAGTCAGCTGCACTAGAATACTAATAAGTAGCTCTACCCGTGTGTAAATTTTTTGTCGCCATTGTAGATACATTCTGTATAGTGTAAGGGTGCACTGAGGAAGGAATTTTGAAAAGTCCCACCCTAAAGGGTCTAAAATTAGGATAAATGGTTTTAACCAAATAATGCGTATGCTGCTATCACGCGAGCAAAGCCGCGGGCGACAGCTAGCCAGATATAAATTTCAACATGGGACAGTTTATTTATGTAAATTGCTCATTCGAAACACGTTTTTCAAGGTAATCATCATTTGTTTACGTTTTTTGTATGTCTTGCCTTTTTGCGTTTTGGTTTTTTGCTACTTTTTGTTTTTTTTCGGCTTTTGTGTACGTAATACTTACAAAGTTTTTCTTTCTTCCGAGAAAAGACACCATAAATAATGAGATTTGAACTTTTTTTTTACCTTCAATATAGTTTTTTCAGTTTTTTTCATGAACTTACCTAATCAGGCCTTTACATCTAATCTATAATAGTAGGTATCAATAAGTATCTTGTCTTATATCTTACGATGGCGGAAAGTTTCGCACGCATACGAAGTCGCGGGTATCATCATCATCATCATCCACAGCCTGACTTCACCCACTGCTGGATATAGGCCTCTCTTTTGATGTACCACTCCTTACGACCCCGTGCCAGTCTCATCCAATTTTTGCCCGCTATGACAGCTATATATATATATATAGTGATAGCGGGTATCACCTAGTTTATAATCATCACCATCATCAACCTACATCTGCCACTGAGCCCAGTCTTCGGCTCTTCTCATCCAGTTTATAACATTAGTGGCATAAGTAGGTACAAACCTGATCCTCCGGAACTCCAAAGCCTGAGGGTCGACTGTCTTCCACGCGCCGTGGAGGTAGTTCCGGCAGATACGACCAGCCACCTCTCTCATTTCCTCCTCCGTTCCACACATCTGTAGTTTCTGGGGACAAGAACATACAAACGTTCAGAACTTTCTAGATGTTTAACTCTTATTCAATATATTTTTAAATTTATAAAACTCTTTTGAAGATGACTGACAATCAACGCACAGCCTAATAAGTCCTAGAGGTATGAAATTTGGAGGGTAGTATCCTTATATAGTGTAGGGGTGCATAAAGAAAGAAAAACTTTTCATTGCCCACACTTATAAATAGGAAGGTACCTACAGGTACCCATCATTGGGATGGGGTGGGACTCATCTGCTAGATAATCGCAAAATATATATTTGCGTAGGTAAGTAGGTAAGTCTCTGTGCCAAACTTGGCATACGCATTTGGATTAACCTTTCACGATTCAACAATAAACCTCATACCTTCTACGGGCACAAGAGTTTAAAGAAAATACCAGACGAACCAAATCGTTGTAATAAAATAAGGTAAGTAGGTACTTAGTAGGTAATATGGAAAATTACGTTTTTCCTTATTGGTTAAAAACAGCGTGGGTTTCCAAGGTTTTTCATTGTATACTTTATTGAAACATTGCTGCAATAAAGAAAATCTATTCTGGGTAAATTACGATAAAACTGAGTTATTCTAGTTTCGTACTACCGGTATCTCGTCCCACTGGGATGAAACAAAAACTTTTTTTTTTCATGTTATAACTGGCAGACGAGCAGGCGGGCCACCTGATGGAAAGTAGTCACCGCCGCCCATGGACACCTGCAACACCAGAGGTGATGCTAGTGCGCTGCCGGCCTTTTAAGAGTTGATAAACCCGCCTTTTGAAGGACCCCATCTCGAAACTCCGTGGGAAAACCGCAGAGGGAAGTTCGTTCCACAACTTACACGTACGAGGCAGAAACTTTAAATTTTATTACTGTTTCGTCCCATTTGTTTCAATACAAACATGAAGTGAGTGATATCTCAGAACTGTCATTTATGAACCAATTAGAATTTGTATTTTTACTTTAAAAAAATTGGTCTCACTTATAAAAATGTCGTGAAAATCTGTTCCTTCTAAAAATATATCATGTAAGTATACAAATAGGTAAGATAAAGCCGAAATGTAGTCATATTGTTTATTAATATTTCTATTACTGTTTCGTCCCAAATTTGTTTCAATACAAAAGTGAAATGGGTACTGTCACCGACAATAGTGTCGATTAATGACTTTATTCAAACTAATGAATATCTTTCTACATATTTGAAAAGCCAACAGTGTAATCAAACTTCTCTCTCGCCCATTTCAACATTTCTGAATTTATTAAATAGTAACTGAATTTATTTATAAATAAATTGGGAAAGTATTGTTTACTAGCTTCCGCCCGCGACTTCGTTTGCGACCCGTTGGATCCCATTGGTTTTCCGGGATAAAAAGTAATATATTCCAAGTCTCATCCAAATCGGATCAGTAGTTTTTGCGTGAAAGAGTAACAAACATCCATACATTCTTACAAACTTTCGCGTTTATAATATTAGATAGTAGGATAGGATTTTCATATCCCGTTTGACCTTCCCCCGTAACTCCCTAATTTTCAGAATATTGCACAAAGTTCAGTAAAAGTATAATTTTGTTTCATGAGGTTTTCTAAACGAAAAGAAGAAAATAAGTAGGTACAACTAGGTAGGTATTTTGGTACAATTTCTGAAGGTTTCAAATCTCAAGGCCGGGTGCACGTCTGATAAGTCAAATCAATAATACCTACACGATTATCTTTTGTATTTCGACTAGGGCGTAGTAACATAATCTAAGGAGGGATATACCAACTTAGATTAATGTTTTTTATCAGTTAAGTACTCTAAGATATCTTAATTTGAGTATTCCTCCAAGGATTTTTGAAAAAATTCGAAGATGGAACAGGCATCACAGCTTAGTCAGTACTTAGGCCTTTACATGTATTGAAGATGATTTATAGAGCGCCAACAGGCAAGCTATGCCTACACTTACCTAACGACACACTGTAGTGCCTGGGACAATGTTTAGATGGAGTAGGCTTGTAGTACTATACCATCCTCTCAGCCTAGTCAGACATATCCACAGGAAACACATCGTCAATACCTAAGGAGCTGACTAAGCCAAGGGTTTCCTCACGATGCTGTCAGTATAGCAGTATAGCTCTGCTTTCTGGTCGGCCTCTTGGTCTACGAGCATCCCTTGGCCATCATTCTTTGACCGCCTTTGTTTATCTCCTGTCGGCTCTTCGTACCAATATTATTTCTTAACCCGCGACTTCGTCCCGTTGGATCCTGTTGATTTTCCGCGATAAAAAGTAGCGTATGTAGCTAGTAGCCTAGTTAATCCAGGTCACGGACAATATATATTCGAAGTTTTATCCAAATCGGATAGTATAGTTTCTGCTTAAAAGAAGAACAAACATATATCCTTTCGCGTTTATAATATTAGTAGGATAGGATTAATACTACCTACTCTGTAGGTATATTTACGAAAAAAATGTAGGTACCTACCTATTCTTCCAGTTATATCTGGTTCCCTTAGTACAATCATTGCTTAGTTTTGAGAAATAATTTAAGCCATAAAAGACCACTGAAAACTGCCGTGCTGTAAATTAATAATAGCTTTATTTACGTTATTATTATTATTCCATCTAGATTTTTCGGTCAGTTACTTCCAAAGACCTTCAGAATTTTGTTTACGTATCGGGTGGTACGAATTGTACGACATATCGATTCTAGCATGCGGCATCTTCTACTAATATTACTAGTAGTTCGCCCCGAACTGAGATCTCGTGATGGTCGGAGGTTAATAAAACAGAAACAATTTTTATTGACCAATGGTTGTAATAAACTTTGCAAATCGCTTCGAAATTGCCGTCTAGTTATGAACCAGTCTTACTTGAACTACAAAATCATTGAAACTCCAAGAAATGGTAGCTCACGTTATACTGGGTTTGCCAATTTTATAATTTTTACAACAACTCAAAAACTATAAGACCTAGAATCAAAATAAAAACGGTTTTGAAATGTCTAAACCAAACCTTATCATATATGACACCCCACTTGATATTAATGTACGACTTTTTTTTTTTGCCTCCCTTTGGGCCTTCATATCTTCACGACCCCTTGACCGATTTACTTAATTTAACAAACCAGTAAAACTACAGTACTAGTACTATACGTATACTTACCAAATTTTATGAATATTGGATGAGCGGTTCAAAAGATCTCGTCGAACAAACATACAAAGCTTTTTCGTCCAAGTTGTCACTAAGATCTCGTTCGCTTCGCTCACTCGATCAATAAACGCGACAGTTTGTAAGTATGGATGGATGGACGGATGTTTGTTACTCTTTCATATAAAAACTACTGATCCGATTTTTATGAAACTTAGAATATATATTGTCCGTGACCTGGATTAACACATAGGCTACTTTTTATTCCGAAAAATCAACGAGATCCAACGGGACGCGAACGAAGTCGCGGGCGGCACCTAGTAGTCTATGATTTTGTATTCCGAAATTATTGTTTATCTCAGAATCTGTGAAAGTTGGAAATGATACGTCTAACTTTTATCTTCGATTACGTACGTGTTTTACACACTCTATTGGCAATAATTGATAACATATCTTTTTGAAAAATACATATTTTGCTTATCTATGGGAATATTTATAGGTAACCTTAGTTATATTTTATTTTTTACTAGCTTTTGCACGCGACTTCGCCTGCATCCCGTTTGATCCTGTTGATTTTCCGGGATAAAAAGTAAGCTATGTTAATAAGATTGAATCAAATTTTCAACCAAATTGAATCACACATTATAATTGATTTCTTATACTGCAGAAAGATGATATCCCGAATGACTATAATTTGGAAGTTTTCAAGAATAGAGTGAATAAGTATCTTCTAGATAACCGTGCTACATCGTCGACCACATCATCGCTTAACATCAGGTCAGATTGTGGTCAAACGGTTATATAATTGTATAAAAAAAAATCTAATTAATTTTAATTACATCAAATGATTCAAACCATAAAGCAATTCTGTTTAATTAAACATGACATTGTTCTTGTGTAAATTCTGTGCATTTAAAACAGTCTATGATTTAATTAGAATTGTCATAAATAAATTTACTGTGATAGGTTTAATTATGTTTTCATTGAGGTTGCTAGATTTTTCTCGTAGACATCAAAGAATATAAAGAAAGATAATAATAGAAAGACAGGCCTAGCACCTATACCATACTCTCGGCACGGTCAGCCATACCCACAGGAAAGACAAGGTCAATACGTGCGGAGCTGACTAAGTCAAGGGTTTCCTCGCGATGTTTTTCTTCACTTACTGAATAGCTTGTAATTATCCAGCATGTTTGAAGCGAAAAGAAAATCGATAATACAAAACCAACCTATTGTTCGCTGACATACGTACCTAGGATATTAAGCCTTATCTAGCCAATAAAACATCTCAATAGCTCTCAGATAAAGCATAAGGTCATTTCCCATTCATTTAACCTTACGAAACGATAATCAAAATGCTAATAACTGTGAAATTCAGGTGAGATCTACTAACAAAATTATCACCAACTTTCGGCTAAAATAATCAGTGGAAACATACCCAATAGCTACTCCGGTTCATTTCTATGAAGCTCCGATATCTATTCCGCGCCTGTTTTATCAGATTTCTAATCGCTAGAGACATTAATTTGAATATAAAACACGAAAAACCAGAATGAAAATATCGATCGGCGGATTCTCCGGTCACACAAATCATCTAATCTGACTGACATTGACAGCACTGACTGCTTTGACAGTTACGAAAAAGAAAAATATTGATTTTTCATTACTAGTGTTGCACCATTTGAGCAAGACATTTCCCCCAAGTAATATAGGTAACGTAACGACACCGTAAACGTAAACCGTGTCATGTTAAGAATACGAACATAATTATTTTTTATTACGGATTCTGCCAAACTATAAGCCTCATAAAAATAAGTCTACCTAATATATTGGATAAAATACCAAAAAATCGTTAAAAGTGTCGGTCGGTAGTACAATTTTTTTCTACCTGTAGAGGGGATCCCTCTACAGGTAGAAAAATTTAGGGAATATTATTGTTGATATGCGCTTGGTTTAATGTCTTGAGTAGTAGTTATGTGTCTTCGATAACATAAAATGATAATTTGCGTTGATAAAATGCATTAAAAGGTCTTAGATAGCCTAGGTAGTACAGAAAAGAGAATTCTGTGTTCTGTGATTTCTACTCGGTTATCTCGAACCCGTAGGTAAAGAACCTACTCGTACGTCATCGGGTGCGATGGATTTAAAAACAAAATATTTGTAAGTTAGAAGTAAAACCTCTAACAATGAATCACCTGGAAACATAATTACCTTGGCCATTATAACGATATTAGCACTGTATCATATAACACAAATCAGTATTTAGAAGCAACTCATTCAGAAAATATCGCGATTAAATCGATCGAATGAACACGTCCGCAATATGCGTGTTAAAAATACGTACTGGATTGAATCACCACCACAAACAGAGCGAGAAGCAAAACTCAACAAGCTAGAAAGAGGCAGCATGTTTCCTGAGTAGAAATTCGATAAGGCAGTTCCTAGCGTGCGGGACAGTGATAAAAATATAAATTTGCACGCAACCGAAAGAGTTCGCGCGAAAAACAACCCTTGTTCAAGTTATATAAAAACGTTACTATAGCACGGCCATTGAATAATGATGTATTTCGTCTGATATTTAAACGGAAAAGGTGTTTTTACATTTAGCATGGTTATCATTATGTACTACCGCACACATCATTATCTCAAAATAAACAACAGATTATTATTTAGTCATAAACTTTCATACATGTCATCAACGCAATCGATTCAGTAATTAATCCCTCAAATGTTTTGTAAACAACTAGGTAGATTAACCTATACTTAATGATAGTAATTAGGTATTAGTTACCTACTTAATTTTTTATCTACTTTGAATAATCACAGTAGGTAGATAAAAATATTTTTTTGAAGGGGAAAAATTTCAAACTCGGATACAAAGTAAACTACATGTAGAAATAGAAATCTAACCCTATGTAGACTAGGCAGACACTTAGGCATCTTATTAAATTTCACTATAACTTACTTACGTTGTTAGTTTGATATCGTGGAGATCGTGGTACCTCCTACACAACTTATTAAAAAATTTATTAGAAAGTCCTAAAATTTATCAAAAAGTACACATAGGTGGGAGGTACTAGGTACTTATACCTATACATTTTATCATTATGTTTATTGTAGGTAAGAATACGTGGTGTTGTTAGAAGTACGTAGATTCTTTATTTTTCAAACAAAGGCACAGAACAAAGAGCTAAGAGTAGTACGCATGCATGAACATTTGGGTTGGCTGGCTCAGAATGCTTTCAGCAATAAGTCCACCCTTTGTAACAAATTTATATTTTTGTGCAATTAAGTATTAAATAAATAAATAAATAAATGAACATAAAGAAAACATCATTTAGGTCAGATACGTGGTAAAAAGTAAAATTTTAGAGGGGAATATTTGAAATATTAGGGGCGATTTAAATTTTTTCGAGGGGAAGATCGCGGGTTTTAGCCCGCTCGACTTTTGGAATATTATAAAAATCTTTAATTTCCCTGACTAGGTAACATTTTCAAGGTTTTCAGATCGCAAACCATTTAGACATATAATTTAGTCGTTAGGTACTTACATTACTTATTTCTACTACCATTACAATATTTAAAGCAAAAACATATTTATGGTTATTCAGTGTTCAATCAACTTACTGACTGAATTCATTTTTAGTGTTAACGTAGCTAATTAATTTCTGAAGTCTTGACAGAAAATATCGACTCAATATTCAAGTCTTGGAAATGTAAAAGCTTACATTAAATATTCATGAGATGTTATGAATCCCAGTTTATTTGAATGCGAGAGTAACAATAATATTCTGTTACCTACAGTTTTGAAACAACTCACTTTATGCAGTACTTTTATTTGACAATTGACAAGGCCAACGTACCAAGGCAAATAAGAAAAAGTGCACGTGTACAAACACAAAGGAAATAGAAAAAAGTCCCTCGCACCTGCCTATCTGTTTTACGATTTTCTATTTATTTGTGGGCCCCAAATATATAGATAAGTAGTACTTATTATAAGAAGACACCTATTAAAACATAAAACCTAGAAGGTGGTCTAATAGCCTTAAAATTTTAATTTAATAGAAAATATCTGAATAGTAACTCACCTTTGCTTCTTGCTGAGTCTTGTGCGATAATCTCTTGTTTTTTTGTATTATAGCAGAGTAATTACTTTCACTCTGAAAAAGAAATTTAATAGATTAGGTACCTATTTAAATTTTACTTGATTATTTACTCTGTACGTATGTGACATGTAGATTAGGTAGGTATAACTACCGTATCTAGTTATAGCAGCGGGGTGTCTGTTTATCTTTGATAACATCATAATCAAAAATTGTAAATGATTACAATTAAAATTATGTGAAAATGATAGTTCAGAGAATCGATCGGTGAACTCGCATTTTGATTGTATTTTGTAATTATTCTGATAAAACTAGAAAAACAGATATAAATTAGATTTTTGGAATATACCGGTGTACATAATCATAGTTACATAGTTCGAAACTATTCCAAATGTAATGCATAGATTAGTTAGACAATGGATACTCTGAAATTGCCACAAAGAGTAATAAATACACTGAGTGCAGCTATAACCATTAAGATAGGTAACCATAACCATAGATGACAGTAGATTAGATGTTTTGACGTAAGAAAAAGTCAATAGTCAGTACGCGTTAAGTCTGGGAGTACAAGGATAATTTCTAACTATGTTACTTATATTACCTAGGTACCAACTTATTAGTATTATAAAAGATTCTAAGTGCCAGTTCCTCATGCATGACCAAAGCCGGACAAGAATAAATAATAAATAAATAAATATTCACGGACACTTAACACAACGCCTTCTAGTCCCAAACTAAGCAAAGCTTGTACGATGGAAACTAGATGGCTGATAGAATACATACATACATTTTTTTTTGTAAATACATACTTATAATACATAGAAACACCCAGACACAGAACAAACATCTATGCATACAACACACAAATGTTTGTTCACGGTGGAGATCGAACCCACGACCCACAGCACGGAAGGCAGAGCTACTACCGACTGAGCCATGACGCCTGTCAAAACTCAAAAACGTGAAACTCATGGCATTGCTATTATATTACAACATTTACAACACGCTTTCGCCAGTGACTTCGTTCGCGTCCCGTTGGATCCCGTTGATTTTCCGGGATAAAAAGTAGCCTATGTATTAATCCACGATCAATATATATTCAAAGTTTCATCTAAATCGGATCAGTAGTTTCTGAGTGAAAGAGTAACAAATATCCATCCATCCATACCTCATAAACTTTCGCGTTTATAATACCTACAACAGTTTGGCCATTTACTTCACAAACTGTACATGGATTAAAAATCACGCATTTTCACGGTCAAACTTTATCTCTTTTACGTGACTGTACAAACGTTAATAAATTCTTTATTACAAAAGTTAGGATAGGACTTATGAATATGTACATCTTGTTTGCAAAACACGTGTTGTGTATCTTCGTATTGAAATGTTTAGTTTAGATAAGTACCTACCTACCTGCAATACATACGAGGTCGATAACTACAACTACGTGATTTTTTTTATATTTTATTACTTAGCATGAATGAAATATTTCTACCAATGATCTTATCTATGGTCATTCTCTCTGTAAAAAGAGATGAAAAAGTAGGTTTTATCGGAAAGTTTTTGTAGAGACCTCATATATATTTCATTGGTGATTTGTACCTAGTCATAACAACAAGATTAGAATGTACCTATAAAGATTGTATAGATAGGTACATAGTTCCTTCAACAACGATTAGATTAACCCAGGAATGTTCGGTAGATTTGAATCACATAAGTTACGTAACTTATATTATTGTATTATTAGTAGGGTGGTATTATTGTACTTGATCGAGTACATTGACATTAATTAGGGACTATGTATATTCAGTGGCAACACCATAACACCCTAATATTCTGCAAAAAAGACTTGGCAAAAGGACAAGCCTCCAATGCCAGAACAAAAAAAAAACCTAATATTCTGTTTCTGTGAATGAAATGTTATTTAATGCACCCACCCAATACAAGGACAAACAATGAATAATGTACGACAAAAAAATAGGTAGGTACCTAAGTTAAAATTTTTTTTTTGTTGAAAATGCCTCTGCCTACCCCACCAACTTGCATGCACATCGAGCCTCTCGGAGATGTCGGTGGTAGGTGCATGTAGGTCGACATACTACTCTCCTAGGAATGGGTATGTTTATGCACATATGCTTAGAATGGCCTACATTTGAAAAACAACAAAATATCTGTACTTACTCACCCGCCATATAACTTGTCTTCGCTCGAGGCTCTGCAGTCGTTTTTCCATGGTGTTCAGCTTCACCTTGAAATCGTCTGCGATGCAGCGGCAAAGGTTTAAGGACTCCCCAAATATTCTCATCTTGCATTTGAGATCTTCGAAATCGTTACGGAATCTAGAAAAAAAACACAGGCAGTTAAGCGGAACTAGCCTCGTGCTTTCGAATGGGAGTCCTGCTTCTTCGAATAGCGCGTGCACACTACGCCCATGCTCTGCCAGCATGAATGCCGCGATTAATTCCGGAATTATTGCCACAGCAACATCGCCAAGTTCATGCCCTAGCTCCTTGGTGAGAATAAAGGCGATGTTGCTGTGGCAATAAGTCCGCGGCATGAATGCCGGCAGCGGCAGTGGCATAGTGTGAACGCGGTATTAGGAACTACATTTACAATTTCTTTGCTCCGAAACGCCGCCGCCATGACACCGAGTCTAGTCTTCGGCTCTTCCCATCTAGTGTGTTATTTTGCAGGCTAGCTAGAGGTCATCTTAGAAATCTACTCAATTACCTACCTATTTGTTTGCTTGTAATATTGTCGGATCTAATAGGTGCCTATGCTTCTACGGCAATCAGGGTACCTACCTAGGTATCAAGTCATAGGTTAGGTTAGTTGCTACCTAGGTACTTAGTAGGTATATATACGAGTACCTACCTACCTTCATAGTATGGTGAACAGAATATGTAAAAAATAGACGAATAACTTTGTTCCCAACAGTGATCTAACCTGGATATGGAGGAAGACAGTGAAGTATTAGAAAAAGATGTGGAAATATCCGAAGTAGACATATGAGGGGATAGAATGGAAGTTTCCAAAGCCGGTCTCCCTCGTGGACGGGCATGTTCTTGTGGGATATTTGTGGTTCCATTACTGTTTGATGATGGCTCACTGGAGGAATTATCACACATTCGCACTTCCTGCTTGGCAGATGCGCATTTTTTAGTTTTTTTCATTATTTTTGAGTTTGGTTACATTTGACAGGAATTTTGAGTTGCTTCTGCCAATTGCTGCCAATAGACATTTTTGCGGGAAACTGGAAACGGGCGCGAAATTATGACAGCAGCCCCCAGTCTTTGTTGATCGGAAAAGATCTATCAATCTATGATCGAAAATAATACCTCATAGAAGTCCTCATATTGACTTTTAATGAAAAGCTACTTGTGAGATATTTTGTTTTGTGAGAGTAATTAATAAATAAATATTCACGGACACTTAACACAACGCCTTCTAGTCCCAAACTAAGCAAAGCTAAGTAATTAGTTTTCTGTGTATTTTGTATGTAACCCGGTAAACGCCTCTATCGGGAATTTAGCAAACGATTTTTCTCTATACAAAAACCTCTATGTAGAGCAACAAAATAAAACTCAGGGCTTTCTGATGTTTCTCATTCAGCTATTGGGAGCTATATAAATATTATAGTTACCTGGTATATCTAGTAAATGAACTCGAACAGAAAAATGGGTTCTGTAATAAAATAACAAGGTAAAGAGAAGTCAAATAGCGCCATCTAGTTAACTTTACTCTCATCTGATTACCCACGTGTAGGTAATGATGGCTGGTACAGGTAAGGTACATACTCTAGTTTCATAACCTCAACACTAGATGACGTTCTCACGTATGACGTACTCGCACTCCTAACAAGCTCTGCTCGCCTGGTATTCGGAACAAAAAGTTCGCACAATGACGTCGCCACTTGCGCTTTCGTTTGATTTATTTCGTTTTTGTTTTTCATTCGAATCAAACAAAATAAATACATAGCAAGTAGGTAGGTACCTACGTAGTACGAGCGAGACCCATACAAGTGGTATTATGTAGAACGATCGAAACTTTGTAATGTTATTTTTATCGCAAATACCTAGAAGTTGTATACTATGTATTATTGTAGTAGGTTAGGTAGGTAGGTACCTACTACTTGTACTAATAATACTCTTTTGAATTAAAAAAGTGAGCAAATAGCCACAGAATTGTAAAACACAAGCCTACTTGAATTTTATGTTCTCCCAGTGGAAATACGAGGAGGTCAAAAAGTCCGCGGAATGACAAAGAGGGGGCGTCAAATATAACCAAGAAGTTTATTAGGCATATTTTTTTCTTTTCAATGAATATGTATTACCGTCTGTAGTATACCACAGACAGATCTTTTCAAGAAGCTTTCTTCTTGACCCTGAAAACCTTTAAATATCCTGTTCATCATGATTATGCTGGTCTTCACAGTCTGTGAAACTGGGGTTCAGTTTTCGATAGAGTAATATATACATGTACTCCTGCCCACTCAAGGTGTTCGGTGTGCCCACTTCCCCACTGCAGCCATATCACAGAATTGAATTTCAATTTCTTATTAATAATAAAATAATACAGATTACTCGTACAAGGCCATAGTAAACGGGAGTTTAGGACGATTACGAGACGATTAGCCATGTCGTCGTCGCCATTGGGTAGGTAGAGTTTCAATCTATCTATACGTGTCTTACCAGTCTACCACTTTTCATTTTATGTCATCCTAGTATATTACGAGAAATCCTCATCCGTTTAATACAACCTCTGGACAGTTTGGTCCCAAGTCGAAATGTCTAATTGACCGCGGACACCGCGGGACTAAAGTGTCCCCAGATTGCATGTCGCGACCAAGTGTCGAGAATTCAGTCTGTCCTGGCTTTTTTTACTACAAAATGTCCGGAAGGAACGAATTTCATCCTTTTCGCACTAATTTGTTCTTCGTAATTATGTATGTCAACGTCAAAATAGACGTCATTGAAAAAAATTTACAAATCGAATCAGTCCATCAGTCACATTTTCGCGCGCGCATCGCATTGATTGATTTCGGTGTTTTGTTGAATATAAAAGTGTTTTTAAGTTGTTTGGTGTCTAGATATCGGTACAATAATCAGATTGAATCTAATAACACATAGAAAACATAGTTTATTCTTTCTTTTTTAAAATATACGGCATTTTATACTTCGAGGTCTACTTTTTTCAAAGTTGTTGGTTCTGAACTGTTTTATTTAATTATAAATTTAATTAATATAATTAATAAATAAGGTAAAACTTAATAAAGGATTTTTCAAGTTAAGCGCATGTTTAATAATTAAAATAAGAACGATACAATACACTCGATTTAATCCTAAAGTCTACAACACTTCCATGATTCACTTTATCGTTTATAAAGTGACCCTGGTAAAAATATATTTTTTCATATTTTTTTTCACACCCGGTCAATATTCTGTCGCTTTACGTTCAAAGTAAATCTCGTCATACCTCGTATGATTGCTACTATTTGCTACTCACTCATAGATGTCGCTAAAACTCTTCCGAGATAAATCTATTTCATTTAACTGACAGAAGAAAGAAAGAAGAAGGACTTTTTACTTTTTTGTTTTCGCTTTGCTTTGTTTGTTTTGTTTACTTCAGTTTACTTGAGTTTACTTTTTATTTCGCATCTCGCAATGTGTTTTTCTTTGTAAATAAGGCCAAAAATGGCTAAATGTAGATCTTGTTTAGCAACGAAGGTGAACTTGATAACAATGGATTTGTGTTTCATACAAAATTTCAACTTACTCACTGGTATAAACGTAAGAAAATTTGTTCAAAACTTTATAGAAACATTCTGCGTGACCGTTACATTTACATCTGAGCGCTTCAGTGCTTCGGAGGGCACGTTAAACTGTCTGTCCTGGCTCTAGCAGTTATTAAGAATTCGGTCCCAAGTGTTGACCATTAACCCACACAAACTTAGTTTAGCATCTAGTCAAACTCAATGCCTTAGCCACAGTCACAGATCATATAATACTATCCTACACCTATTTACAGTGTCCCGTTAAGTGTAGGCATAGGTTGCCTCCTGTACGCTGTATATATCATCTTCAATAGATGTAAAGGCCTATTTATTAATTATTATTAAACCTATTTACATTTTTTGACTTTCAGATAACAATGACTGAGAATACATACACATGTAAAATATGTTATAATGCTGTAAAGTATTTTATGGATTTTAGAGAGAAATGTATTGAATCAGATATAATGTTTCGAGAAAATAATCAAAACGAACAGGTAGTGTTTATCTATTATCATCATCATCATCATCAACATCATCATCAACAACATTTTTATTTTATTTTAAAAATTTTGGGAAAACGAACAGTTAGGTAGTTACACATTAGGAAGGTAGACATAGTACAAGAATGTATAAAGATTCAAGTATACTGATGGCCAATTAAAAGTTTCCAGTTAAATTAAAAATTTCATCATCATTATCATCATCATTTCAGCCTGTTAGCACTCACTACTGAGTATAGGCCTCCTCTTTAATACGCCACTCCTTTCGGTCTCTTGCGAGTCTTTTCCTTTGGCTCCCAGCTCGTTTTACGATGTCACTGGTAGACTATAGATTATTAAAATTAATTTTTCAAAGTTTAAAACCCGGCGTCTATGCAAATAATTAGTCAATCTTCACCGATTATCTAAGTTAAGCGACATTCTGCGCGGTCACTATTTATAGGTGATTGTTATATTTACATCTGAGCGCTTCCGTGCTTGGTGCACGTTACTGTCCCGGCTCTAGCAGTCGTTAAGCCACACAGGAGGCCTTCAGGCGGCTTAAAAACTCCATCACCAGATTTAGCCACTTCCTAATACAAACTTAAATGAAGTTATTTTTTTTTCAGGAAGTTAAACATGAAAGTGAGCCTTCATTGGATAAAAATGAGTATGATTTATCATATCTTAAACAAGAGATGAAAGATGATAGTTTTGTGACAGCTGAAACATTAAATGATGATGATGGCTATTTGAATATATCTAAAAGTAAGTTTAAAAGACAATTTAAAATGTTAAGTCGGTAGCAAAGAAAATTACAACTAACACAGTATTTACAAGTACAAAATACACATGAAAAAGTTGACAGCGTGTTTCGACTAAAAACATTCACAATAAAACCTTCACAACGCAATCCTTACAATCAATTTGTTTTTACGATCGAGAAAATCCTTAAAACAATCTGCACAAGATTCAAAATGTGAAACATGCACAAGGTTTGGCGGTGGAAACGCAAATCGATATCTTCACAGAGTTGTGCATGTTTTATTGTGAATGTTTTGCAGTGGAAACGCACAGTAAGATACCTTCAAAACGTAACAGTAATTATTTTTCTCTTGCATTGTTTTTTTTCAGATACTAATAAAAAGGATAAAACAATTTCAAAGAAAAGAAAAGTTTCACAAAGTAATACCAAACTCATGAAGGAAAATATGAATAAAACCATACTAAGTAAAGAAATTAAAAGAAAGAAAGAAAAACATGCAGACAACAAAGTCAATTGTGGTATGTTTATATTAAGACTAGCTGATACCCGCGACTTAATACGCGTGCGAAACTCTCCATTAAATATCTGTCACCTACGATGAACCTCGTAGCAAATGGCTGCTTTTGGTTTAGAGAGTTCAAGCTGTATCTAAGAATTCACGTCTGTGATGTCAATAAAATATAGCCTATGTTTCAATCCGGAAAAAGAGCTTCTGAATGGTATAAGTTTCATTGAAATTGGTCCAGTACTTTAGGCGTGATCCGCAAACAAACAAACATGAATGGACAAACTCGATTTGCGGAATCAGAATCGTTTATTTAGTAGATCTGCATATTTCGTTTATCCATATCTTTAATTTTAGTTTTTGGCTATTTTACAGTTTTATAATAGTATAGAGAGATCTCAAACAACAATGTTGTGTGCAATAACATTGCACAAGGTTCAGCGTAAATATCGTATTGATCCGAACAAGTTTTCAAGTGAAGTTAAGACATAATAATAAGTTTATTTTCTTACACATAGGCTTAAAAAGAATACAAGTGGAATATATAATACTTAGGCTTATAACAATTTATATACGCAGGTAGGTACTTAGATCTAGCTGTAGGTACCTATTAATATGAAGAAATTCCGAAAAACCCAGTTTTGTCTAAGACTGGTGTATAAGATAGGTTGCAAACCTATGATACAGGAAGTTAATTTGATTTCGTGATTAATAAGTTGGTTTAGATGATTCAAATGTGTATAATATTTTTCAGGACTATGTGATAGCGATTTTGATAGCAGACACGACCTTAGCAAGCATTTGGAGTACCATAAGTCTTTGTTCAGCACACAGGTTAGTCCTAACCTAAGCAGAGCTTGTACTATGGAAACTAGATCGCTGATACAATACTTATATACATTTTGTAGCGCCATCTATCTCGCTACATGAGAACTATCCTAGATCGCGCAAACGAAGTTATCACGTAGTTTGAACATAAGTAATACTACCGAATACCATTCATTGGTCCTCGGACTCCGAGCCAAAGGTCGCTCGGCGTGGAAGATCTTCCCTTTTCGTAGGAGGACACATATCCTACAATCCAACCCGCGACCCAAAGCAAGGAAGGCAGAGCTACTACCGACTGCGCCATGACGCCTGTCAATATCAATGTCAAGACTTCGTTCGCGTCCCGTTGGATCTCGTCTATTTTCCGGGGTAAAAAGTAGCCTATGCGTTAATCCAGGTCACGGACAATATATATTCCAAGTTTCATCCAAATCGGATCAGTTGTTTTTGTGTGAAAGAGTAACTAACATACATACATCCTTACATAATTTCGCGTTTATAATATAAATAAATATGTGAATGATAATAATAATACATTTTTAGGCACAGAACCATTAAACAATACAGTACATACCTATACTAAGCAATTTAAACATATTTAAATACGAAAAATAAAGAAAAAAAAATATTAGTGAGAAGTAAGACGGTTCAAGATTTGAGACTAGATGGCGCTGTGAAATGTACATGAACATTTAATATTATTTACTTACAGTTATCTTGTGGCCTTTGCACAGAGCGGTTTCTAAACCTGCCTCATATGCTAGGGCATAGACTGGAACACCTTCCCGGAGACCAGAGGGTATGCCACATCTGTTCTAAGAAATTCATTGCTTCCTCGGCCACTTGTCTTGAGTTCCACTATATGCGGGCACACGGCATGGCTGAAAAGGTAGATACTATTTTCTATGTATTCCTTTATTGACTAGCTTTCGTCAGGGACTTCGTCGATCCTGTTGATTTTTCGGGATAAAAAGTAGTCTATGTGTTAATCCAGGTCACGGATATATATTCCAAGTTTCATCCAAATCGGATCAGTAGTTTTTACGTGAAAGAGTAACAAACATCCATCCATCCATCCATACTTACAAACTTTCGCGTTTATAATATTAGTAGGACATAGATTAGATGTAA
This sequence comes from Eulithis prunata, assembly GCA_918843925.1. Classification (NCBI taxonomy): domain Eukaryota; kingdom Metazoa; phylum Arthropoda; class Insecta; order Lepidoptera; family Geometridae; genus Eulithis; species Eulithis prunata. Next base: position 1,591,439 of record OU974035.1, read on the forward strand.
AGACCTATTATATTGCAGGATGCTCAAATACAATGCAAGCAGTGTACATCCAGCTATTCTGATTCTAGGAAACTAATTCGGCATGTTAGAAACTGCCATTCTGAACCTAGATATGAATGCCGACTATGTGAGAAAAGGTATGTTTTAAAAGTTTATCTATATCTATATTACTAGTATATAAAACTCTTTTGAAGCTGACTGAGAATCAACGCACAGTCTAAACTATAAGTCCTAGAGGTATGAAATTTAGAGGGTAGTATCCTTATATAGTGTAGGGGTGCACTAAGAAAGGAAATTTGTAAAGTCGCACCTTAAACAGTTAGCATACAGTTGTAAACATTTTTATCACAATTGTGTTTTCAGTTTTAGAAATAAAACATTACTAAACATTCACAATAAGATGCAACATACGCAAGGAGAAATAATTAAATGTGAACTTTGTGATTTTACAAGCAAATACGCAAATAGCTTAATGGTGAGTTCTTTCTTGGCTCTAGCAGTCGTTAAGCCATGACGGAGGCTTTAAGGCGGCCTAAAAACTCCGTCACCAGAGTTGGCCACTAACTCATACGAGCCTAGTAACACTAAGAGCTATAAAGTCATTTTTTTGAAGCGATTATAGACATTGACAGGCGTCACAGCTCAGTCGATAATAGCTCTGCCTTCCGTGCTGTGGGTCGCGGGTTCGATCCCCACTGAGAACAAACATTTGTGTGTGGTAAAGCACTAGCTAGTTATTCCGTCGTACTGTATGGATCAGAATGTTGGGCAATGAAAGGGACGGATGAGAGAAGAGTGCATGCAGCAGAGATGCGAATGTTGAGATGGATGTGTGGAGTGACAAGAATGTATAAAATAAGGAATGAGTATATAAGAGGAAGTTTGAAAGTAGCGCCAATAACGGACAAGTTGAGGAGTAATAGGTTAGCGTGGTATGGGCATGTCATGCGGAGGGAAGAAAGCCATATTACGAGAAGAGTGCTCGACATGAAGGTGGACGGATGTAGAAGTAGAGGTAGGCCAAAGAAAAGATGGATGGACTGTGTGAAAGAAGATATGAGTAAGAAAGGAGTGAACACCGAGATGACGGCTGATAGAGGAGAGTGGAAGACGAAGACATGTTGTACCGACCCCACTTAGCGTGGGATAAGGGTAGGAAGATGATGAGTTATTCTTTTTTAAATTAATTCCAGTTACACACTCGAAGAAAACACACAACAAACACGTTTCTATGCAAAGCTTGTCGTAGGGTATTCATAGACGAGGTATCATTGAATCATCACGTGAACAATGTTTGTAAACACCACACGAAGGTTGTTTGTTCGGTGTGCGGACACACCGTTAGGAAAGTTTGGGTAAGTTACTTTTTTTAAACAAAAAATTTAAGTCAAAAGATCTTCTATTCTATATAAAAAAAAAGAAAAGAAAAATGGCGGTTATTATACCTACACATCAGCCTATAATAACCACCTATAACAGTAGCATTACCTAAGTATGTCCACTGGACGTGTCCGATGTGGTATTGAACCCATACCCTTGAAACCGAAACGCAGGAATGCGAGCATCACTGTGTTACCACTAAACGAGCAAGCCGAATGGATTCAATTTTATAAAATCTTGTATCTTAACATATATTTGAATATTTTGTAGACATCTTACTGACGCTGATTGTACCTTTCGTATTTATGTTTATTTAAGACTAGCTGACCCGACAGACGTTGTCCTGTCATTCAAACTCTTACTGTCAAACAACTGACAGTTATTTCAAATGTGACATTAAAAAAGTTTTCATGAAAAGTGTTAAGGAACTTTCACCCCCCCCCTCCTTTCAAACCCCCTCCCCCCTCCTCCTTTCAACCCCTTACAACCCTTTTGTCGCATTAAAAAGTTGCCTATGTCCTTTCTCAGGCTCTAGAGTCTAGAGCCTATCTAGAGTCTAGAGAAATTTAGTACACAGATAGTCTAAGAGTCTACACTATCTGTGTACCAAATTTCATTCAAATCGCTTCAGTAGTTTTGGCGTGAAAGCGAGACAGACAGACAGAGTTACTTTCGCATTTATAATATTAATTATGGATAGGTAAGTTTTGGCTAAATTGTCTTCTAGTAATATATTCCTATACGCACTACCCTACCACTACCCAAAGGTTAGCTGGTAGAGAATGCTGTTTTAGCATCAAGTTCGCCTGTATACTACTTTATGTGGTGCAATGAAGAATTTTCTATCCATCTACCTTTGACTAAAACCTAAATAATTATTTATTTTTCAACACACTTGCTCATAAAGTGGCTCTATGGTCACCGCAATTAGGCACATAATGACACCCATAATCAAACTGTGACTTTTTCATTGCTATAACTCACAAGTGAGTTATAGATTTTTTTTTTAAATTTTATTGGTTGAGTAGCTTTGTTACTAAAAAAGTTTTTATTCAAAAAAAAGATCGTGTTCAATAGAACAAATAAATGAATGTTCCTATTGCTTGCTCATTTCATGCAACTTCTTATTTAAATAGATAATTTTAACTCGTACGTGTTTAATAAATAAAACATTCACTCAAATATAACTTTTGTTTTCTCTGTAATAAAAGAAAACTTTAAATTCCCCATTTTTACGTGGCAGAATAGGCGCAAACCCTAAGCGCGGAAAATAAATAAAAAAAAAACCTCATCCCTTTAGTCTGTGGCCGATCGCAATGCGCGCGCATAGGAAAACTGATTATTTTTTCCCGCCATAGCGAAACATTTTTCACAACGCGTTTTCACTGTTGAAATTATTGTTATTTTATTCACAAGTGTGTTGAAAAACGTCGTATGATACACGTGTGTATTGGTGATTACCGTTCTCGGCTTTCTTAAGACCCTCGCCTACGGCTCGGGTCTCAATGGCACCTCGGCGGTAATCACCAATGTACCACACTTGTACCATAATGTACTATTATCACATTTCAGCTGAAACATCACATGAGATCCCACAGTGACGAATACCCATTTAAATGTGACAAATGTCCCGCTCAGTACAAGTACCGGACAGGCCTTAAAGATCACTCGGACAAACATAAAGGAATACTCAGTTTTCATTGTGATATTTGTGCTAAGAGCTTCTGTATTAAGTCAGCATTGCGATCTCATAGACGAAACCACACAGGTACACCTATCTATGTAATCGTTGTCCAAAACATAAATATCTAAGGCCCGTATGGTACAGAAATCGTTATTTATTCATACAATTGAGTAGAGATTTTCATACAAACAAGGAAAAAGGGCTTCTGAATGGTATAAGTTTCATTGAAATTAGTCCAGTACCTAGGGCGTGATCCGCGAACAAACAAAAGTTAAACAGATTTTCGGAATCAGAATAGATCTGCATATTTGCTTATCTTATATTTTAGTTTTTGGCTTTTTTACAGTTTCATAATAGTATCGATTGTAATTTATTGATTCCAATAGATTCTTAATATAATTTTAAATATTTTGATCCGTGTAAATCATTCTGCTTCTTTTTTTCAGAAGAAAAACCGTACGTGTGTACAATCTGCAAAGTGGGGTTCAAAAGGCGTAACAATCTCGTAGCTCACATGAATGCCCATCCACTATCCGCGCTTAGTGAAAACGCGGACAAGAAACGATGAATATGTTACTGCTGAATAAATAAAAAACATTAAAATGTATCATTAATGTACATTGTTTTGTTGACCAATTACCGCTGAGCTTCAAATTCGCAGAATGAATAGGGTTAAGTACACAAATTAATTGTTACAAGCGCCATCTATTGAGGATTTTTAGTTTTAATTAGGCGCCATCTATTGAGGGTTTGTAGTTTTAATTAAGCGCCATCTAGCGATGAGTAGCAATAGCTAATAATGTTGCCATACTATAAAAATAATATTTTTTATTGGACCTCGCATCCGGTTGACATTTGATGTGTCAAAATGTCGGTCGTTCAGCTCAATCATTCATTCATTTCATTAAATTTATTTCATTCGCCTGGTTTGATTTGATGTGACAGGACGGGGTTTTCGTCGAGACACATTTTTTAAATTTACGAAAGTGTGTCGGTGCTAATACTTCTAATTCAATACATATTACGTAGTTTGATTACTGGTTTTTGTAAATAAGTGCTTCCAACGTAAAGTTTAGCGTGAAATAAGTAAGTGATCACGGCTTGTGCTGTGAGCTTTTGTGGTGATATTCGGTCAGCTGTTTTACAGCTGGTATATTTGCAAAAAAACTTGGTAAGCTTTTATCAAACTTTCAGAACTAACCTATTTTTTTACTGCTTTAACCGTAAAGCTAACATAAGGGCGTGTACAGTTATCATTTATTTGTCATAATGTTACGAAAATTGTCATACATAATGTTACGAAATAGCTACCTAAGTATATTTCATGAGTTTTGTAACTTTTTGGAATAAAATAAAAGTACCTGCTAAAATAACGCTATAATGATCCTAGACACATAGACAATCTATTCTAGAGACAAATTTTAAAAATTATGTATTTACCTACTGACCTATCTACCGCGTGCACACTATGCCCATGCCGCCGCCGGCATGTATGCCGCTTAGTGAGAATAAAGGCGATGTTGCTGTGGCAATAAGTCCGCGGCATTGATGCCGCCATCCATACATTCCGGCAGCGGCATGGGCATAGTGTGCACGCGGTATTAAAGTAAGTACCTACCTACCTACACCTACCCTTGTTATTTGACTTATTCCCGCAACTAGGCCACATATGGGCTCTTTCTGCGTGATGTGTGGCGACTGTTATTCCAGCAAACCTACTTAGAAAAATAGATTTAATATAGAAAACTCTTTATTGTACACCACTTTTACGGAAATTATGAAATAAACATAGTGTTTTTTATTCATAAGTAAAGTGGGTACAATGGGCGGCCTTATCGCTATAAGCGATCTCTTCCAGGCAACCGTTGGATGGACTGGATTAGCTGTCTGCCTGTTTCATTTCTAGTAATGCAATGTCAAAGATTTGACCGAATCAACTATTGATTGATGCAACAATTCCCTCTCCTTGCTTCTGGGTCGGGTAATACTACAGGGTGTTATATTCCCTATTCTTGTTAGTTATACTTACTGTTGGCAGATGGCAGTAGTTGGTAAAAATTATATAAAAAAGTGACATAAAAAAAAAATGCAGTTTAACATTCATTTTAAAAGTACCTAACCAAATGTTTAGTACTTTTAAGCTAAATACTATATTCACAAAGAAAATTACAACTTATACAGTATTCACAATATTTACAATATACACATGAAACAGTTGAGCTATCTACAAACCGTTTCATACGATTTATAGATAGCTCAACTGGTCCAAACCTTAGTAAAAGTGCTAAATTCAATACTTAGGATAGGTAGGTAGGTACTCATCCCCTCTAAGCCCAGGCTTTATACTCTGTAGAGGAATAAATACTTGGCAATTCTCTCCTTTTTAATTTAATTTATTGAATGCCTAAGCGGTTTATAAATATTTTTAAATAGCTTAGAGTAAGATTTAGTTATTAAAAACATAAAAAACAGACTTCAATTTGATACAGCTTCATCATGATGATGATGATGATGATGATGATGATGATGATGATGATGATGATGATGGTAATTTATTTAGCTTGTTCTATTGATCATAAACAATTGGAAGGTCACAGGAAAGCAAAATACGTAATGTTGTGTGCGTGGATGACGTGTTTTTTAGAGTTATTCTTATTTAACTCCCAAACTACTGAATCGATTTCGATAAAAATTTCATGAGACCAGTCTGGAGTCTGTGGTGGTACCTATACCCTTTCAGATAAAGAAGAATTTTTCAAATCGGTTCATAAATGACGGGAGTTATGAAGGTGACGTGAAATGTAAGTGAGAGTATCTTAGTGAGTGTGGGTGAGTGTGTGATGCTTGAGTGTGTGGAGATATTTCAGCACTACACAGTGATGTTTCTGCTAACAAACATTTTCAACCGAATTGAGAACCTCTTCCTTTTTTGAAGTGGGTTATAAATAATAGAATGTCGATAATAATGGGAAGCACTTGCACGATAACAAAGCGGATGAAAAGTCTAACAATTTTATAACAAGACCTACGAATCTTGATTTCAACTTCGCAAATAGATTCAATTCAATTCTTGTCTATGGCCTTTGCAGTGTTGCCCGCAATTTCGCCAATGTCACGTTTTATTAGACCTTAGCACGATGGAGAATGACCGGTGGTGAGAAGTAATGATCGGAGGAGAATATGGATCCAAGCAAAATTATAAGAAAAATCAACAAAAAAACACAATTCTAGCTAAAAATACATAAGAAAAACACAAAAATGAGGAACCTAATACTAACATAAAGCTATCTATATCTAGTGTTAAAGTTTTAGATATCTACCTAGTAGGTACCTGTACGTATAACATGACTGAGTGAATATGTGAACTGAGTTTTCCTCAAACGTCAGGGGGAAATACCTACCAAATACTAAAACTGTAGGTATTCTAGACTGACTAGTTATTCATCAATGTAATTGGACGGGTAATTTTTTATCTTCTTATGAACCGGAAACTGAAGCGTTTAACGGCCCTCTATCCGACGCACCGACGACATTATAAAACTCGCTAAATTCACGTTATAGGCTATCCTACTAATATTATAAACGCCAAAGTTTGTAAGTATGGATGGATGGATGTTTGTTACTCTTTCACGTAAAAACTACTGATCCGATTTGGATGAAACTTGGAATGTATATTGACCTGGATTAACACATAGGCTACTTTTTATCCCGAAAAATCGACAGGATCCAACGGGACGCGAACGAAGTCGCGGGCGGCACCTAGTACATTTATATACCTAAGTACCTGATACCCGCGACTTCGTACGCGGCGCAACTTTCCAATAAAATATCTGTCAACCAGCATACGATGAACCTCGTAACAAATGGCTGCTTTTGGTTTAGAGAGTTCAAGCTGTATCTAAGAATCCACGTCATTGATTTCAATAAAATATAGTCTATGTTTTAATCCTGAAAAAGGGCTTCTGAATGGTATAAGTTTCGTTGAAATTGGTCCAGTAATTAAGGAGTGATCCGCGAAACAGATTAACAGACAAACTCGCGCCGATTTTCGGAATCAGAATCGTTTAATTAGTAGATCTGCATATTTAGTTTATCCATATCTTTAATTTTAGTTTTTGGCTTTTTTACAGTTTTATTATAGTATAGATAGATAGATACTATACTAGTAGATAAAGCTATACTAAGAGAAGCCTATCAGCTGAATCAACTAAGTGACTCAAGAGAACAATATAGTTGACCATCGTCAATTGGTATCAATTGGCACTGTAAATATTAATTATTAATACGCTGGATATTTAACCCTTCAGATGTCTTAGCGCTTTTATCCATGACTGTAAAATAAATAGACTATGTGTTAATCCAGGTCACGGACAATTCCAAGTTTCGTCCAAATCGGATCAGTAGTTTTTGCGTGAAAGAGGAACAAACATACATCCATAAGTCCTAGGGGTATGAAATTTGGACGGTAGTATCCTTATATAGTGTAGGGGTGCTCTAAGATAGGAATTTTGAAAAGTCGCACTCTTGAGGGTCTAGAATGCGAGCATAAAACTAAAACTACACACCGACTGCGACATCATATTCAAGCAGATGAAGCAAAAGGCATAAGCTAACAGTGTAGTAAATAAAATAAATATATTCAACACCTTTATTTGGTTAGGGACATCATTGAAGTGTCTGTGACAATATTTGTGAACTGAATTACATACACAACTTTATCTCTATCAAATAAGTTTGTAAAGCGTTCTTTGCCCTTTCAATGGGTAGTAAATATTGTGAAATGTTCATACAATTTTTATTTTTTTTCGAACAGTGTTCAGTCATACATACAATCACGCCTGTTTAGTAAGGAAGCAAGCAGGCAAGCAAGCAAACAAGCAGTACTATGAGAATGAGATTGCTATTAATACTTATAGGTAGATATACCTACATATAGATTTTTTTCTCCTGGCCTGGGTCTACTTCTAAAATGCCTTCAAAATCTAAAGCTTTGGTTTCGCGATCGTAACGCACAACGTTGCGGTGTGCAGCTCAACGCAGCGTACCGCGTTTGCTTCTCGCCGCTGACGCAGACTGCGACGTAACAAAAGACCATACTAGATTTTCGATACGATTATGTGTCCGATGCTGCATATCGCATGCCGCAGCGTTTACCGTTACGATCACGAGACCAAAGTTTAACGTTAAGGCGTATGGTAAAGGCACAAAATCTTCTCGCCCGCACATTTCAAGATTTTCGAAGGCTATAAAATAATGCCACAAGAACAATATCTTTGACATTTTACGTATATTTTAAGATTTATGTAGAGTACTTGCTGTCGCCTGCGGCTTTGCTCGCGTTGAAGCAGCACACGCATTATTTGGTTAAAATCTTCGATCCTAATTCTAGAACCTTTAGGGTGCGACTTTTCAAAATTCCTTTCTTAGTGCACCCCTACACTATATAAGGATACTACACTCCAAATGTCATATCTCTAGGACTTATAGTTTAGGCTGTGCGTTGATTGTCAGTCAGCTTCGAAAGAGTTTTACATATTTAGAATATATTTATTTTTAGATTGACAACAAAATAACCTTGTATTTATAAGTCTGCTTCCGGTATTACTACTATTACGAGAGACAATAAGAAAAAACACATTGTTGTAGGTATCTAGGCGGTACATTGTTCCGCGACTGGTCTTAATCTAGACTTCCTTAGGCTTTGATCTGGTTTTTATGAAGTACCTACTTAGCTGCCTGCCAGTAACTTCTGTGTTTCTGTCTTCATTTACAAATATTGAGATTACTTACTGAAAAAGCATAGCTTATGGTATTAAGGAATAATGTAGCCATTCTGACTGATAATCAACGCACAGCCTAAACTATAAGTCCTAGAGGTATGACATTTTGAGGGTAGTATCCATATATAGTGTAGGGGTGCACTAAGAAAGGAATTTTGAAAAGTCACACTCTAAAGGGTCTAGAACGCGAACAACGCCGCGGGGGACGGCTAGTCTTCTTTTCTAATATAAAACTCTTTTGAAGCTGACTTAGAATCAACGCACAGCCTAAACTATAAGTCGTAGAGGTATGAAATTTGGAAGGTAGTATCCTTATTAGTGCAGGGGTGCACTAAGAAAGGAATTTTGAAAAGTCACACTCTAAAGGGTCTAGAACGCGAGCTATGCCGCGGGCGACGGCTAGTAAATAAATATGACATTCAAAGTTTGTAAAAGTTTTAACATATGCTACTCAGACACTAATAGAATACATGAATGTACAAAATATGTAGTCTAGAATTGATCTAAAAGCTAGCTAAGTTACTGAACTCGCTCAGTTTAGATTACTTTCAGGAAACCCGTGTTTAAACACAGTATTGTTACAAACAAACAGACAATGTTGATGGCTTCTTTACACACGTTTACCGATAAAGGAGTGTATGTTTTGTCAATACTTTTCCATACGCCATTATTAACAGCCTGTTCACATCAAATTCAACTTTAGTAACGTGTACTACAATGTTTTATTTATTTATTTAATAACTAGCACGGGATTAACCAATTACAATAATTAATTAATTATTTTGCTTTGTTTTGAAAGGATGGTATCTCCCTTGGCGTGGTAGTTATAGTAAATAAGGCATTTATACGTTCAGATCAATATAATCTTTCTAGAATACCACTTTTTTTCACTCAACATCTTTACGCGCCATCAATACCTATCCAATACGTCTTCTTCTTCTTGTTTTATCATTTGATATAGACTATATAACTGTCACACACGGCATGGAAGAAGATGGGTTAGCCAGACAATATTTAGTAAGCTCTCAGTTTGTATTGTATTTGAAATTACTAAACAGATATTGAACATTATTTCGATGATAGATAGTAACATTATAAGTAAATCCATACTTAATATTATAAATGCGAAAGTAACTCTGTCTGTCTCGCTTTCACGCCAAAACTACTGAGCCGATTTAAATGAAATTTGGTACACAGATAGTCTAGAGCCTGAGCAAAGACATAGGCTACTTTTTAATGCGAAAAAAGGGTTGTAAGGGGTTGAGAGGGGGGGATGAAAAGTTGTATGGAAGTAATTAAAAATGCTACCCAAAGTCATTATTCCACGTGGACGAAGTCGCGAGCACAGCTAGTAATTTATAAGTTTAAAAACTTAAAAAACCGACTTCAATTTCATACAGCTTCATCATCAAATGAGCAGTTTATTGGGACTGTTCCAGTTGTTCTTATTTAACTGCCAAACTACTAAACCTATTTTAATTGAAATTGTATGAAATTGTATCTGGAAGAATACAATTTCAGATCAAAAAATAATTTTTCAAATCGGTTCATAAATGACCGAGTTCTTTGGTCACAAATAGGGCATTCACAAACATAAAAAAATATACAACCCCAATTGGGAACCTCCTCCTTTTTTGAAGTTGATTAAAAAACAGTTTGCTAGAAAAAACCATAGCATTGAGACGTTACTCTTTTGTCCATATTTAGGTACCTATTTTTAACTAACTTGTACCTAAGTAGGTACTGCAAAGTTCAGCATCTTAGTAGTTAAGAATAAGAATAAGAATACTTTTGATTTACGGCACATACTACATAGAACAGAAACAAATACAGACGAATTAAATACTAACTAAACTAGAAACTATGTGCTAAGTAAAGTAAAGTAAACTAGGTACAAAGGAAATCTAGTGTGCCGTTAAAACGTACCCTGGCTCAGCATATGTTGGATGACTGGCAACCAACGCTGGTCTTCCGCCAGAGCCGTACGGTGATATCACGGAAAACCTACCCACCAGCCATGTTTAAAAGTAAACAAGAAAAATAGTAAGTAGTAATAGTAAAATAGTAGGTACGAGCCTTGTTACACTACATCTTCATCTATTTACTTATGAAACATGTAGATGTGTGTATAAATGTTAATATTGGTTTTAATAGATAGTTTACCTACCTATATGTAAAACATTACGTAATGTCTAACAAGTAGTAATGTATTCAAGTATTTCAGTGTATTATTTACTTAGGTTATATGATAGTGCTCCCATGTTACTATGTACGAGGTACTTTACTGTATTTGTCGTTACTAAATATGTATATATATTATTTACTCAGGTTATATGATAGTGCTCCCATGTTACTATGTACAAGGTACTTATTTGTCGTTACTAAATATGTATCTCTATTTGTAAACGGTTCTATACGAAATGCCTACGACATAAATATTATGTAGGTACAGGAAAATTCCAAACTAATTGCAAGTTAGATCGAATACAGATATTATCGAAATTGCACCTATTATTTTGGGTTGTGTAAAAAGAAATAAACGTGCTTATATATTTTTGTACACCAATTAGTAACCGAATTAGGTTGGCTGAATGACGTATAGGTTGGAGGACTCTTCAGTGCCTACGACTATGAATACCAGCGATCAAGATCAACTTCAGCCGACACTGAAAACCGAAATAGCATCGAAACAAAGAACTTAAACATTAAATTAGAATTTAAATATTTTACCTATTCATTGAGTAATTGAAATAATAATTACTGAGTCTAATGAATTGTTACAAGGCCTACAAGTTAAAATTATCGCGAATATACTTTCGAAATATCTGCCTGTAGTAGTTTTATACCCTTATAAATAATAATAATAAATATTCACGGACACTTAACACAACGCCTTCTAGTCCCAAACTAAGCAAAACTTGTACTATGGGAACTAGATGGCTGATAGAATACACACATACATTTTTTTTTTTGAAAATACATACTTATAATACATAGAAACACCCAGACACAGAACAAACATCTATGTTTACAACACACAAATGTTTGTTCTCAGTGGGGATCGAACCCACGACCCACAGCACGGAAGGCAGAGCTACTACCGACTGAGCCATGACGCCTGTCAAACCAAACGCCTTGACTTATTCGATGCCATAATAGGCCTTTACATCTATTGAAGATGATTTATACAGCGTCAGGAGGCAACCTATGCCTACACTTAACGGGACACTGCAGTGCCTGGGACAATGTTTAGATGGAGTAGGCTTGCCCAGCACCCATACCATCCTCTCAGCCTAGTCAGCCATATCCACAGGAAAGACAAGGTCAATACGTGCGGAACTGACTAATCCGCGGTTTTCCTCACGATGTTTTCCTTCACCGTTAAGCTCGTGTTAATGTGCATATAAATTTAACATTGTTACCCATAGTCACCACTGAATAAGAGCACTGGGGTCTACTGAAAGTGGCATTTTGATACGAAGGTCGTGGGCAAAAATTTTGCCGTTCATCAATTATTTCTGCTCTTTAGACTTGGTCTGTTGGCCCGTGGTAAAAAACTACTTGGATTATACTGTAAAACTAAACGTCGCCCGCGGCGTTGCTCGCGTTCTAGACCCTTTAGAGTGTGACTTTTCAAAATTCCTTTCTTAGTGCACCCTGCACTATATAAGGATACTACCCTCCAAATTTCATACCTCTAGGATTTATAGTTTAGGCTGTGCGTTGTTTGTTAGTCAGCTTCAAAAGAGTTTTATATATATTTAGAGATATTTCCAAGATTAGACATGATAAGAAACAGTTGTGAGAACAATTTTGGCTTGCAAAATACCGTTCGGAATGATAATATGTAGTTCAAAAAATTGCGTGTGCAAATCTGTTTTTGTGGAATTTAATAACATTTGCATAGTTATTGCGTTCAATAAATTGATAAGCGAATTACTTTGAGAATTTAGCGAGTTACGCATGCTATGATACTTGTTATTTATCTATCTATACTATTATAAAACTGTAAAAAAGCCAAAAACTAAAATATTAATATAATATACTATACTAGCCGTCGCCCGAGGCGTTGCTCGCTTTCTACCCTTTAGGGTGCGACTTTTCAAAATTCCTTTCTTAGTGCACCCCTACACTATATAAGGATACTTATTACCCTTCAAATTTCATACCTCTAGGACTTATAGTTTAGGCTGTGCGTTGATTCTCTGTCAGCGTCAAAAGAGTTTTATATATATTGATAATTAAAGATTGGGGTTAAAACTAAAGATAAACTAAATATGCAGACTAAAATTAAAGATAAACTAAATATGCAGATCTATTCTATGTAAACTATTCTGAGTTCGAAAATCGACTTTGTCTGTTTGTTTGTTTGTTCGCGGATCACGCTTAAACTACTGGACCAATTTCAACTTAACTTATAAATGGGTCATTCTCAGTTAAGAGGTAATATGTTGTATGAAGAGACGGCATGGCATTTTTTTTTTTTTTAATTTTTAATTATACATCTTTTTTATGGAAACTTTTAAGTTGAAAACGTTTACAAAGTGGCCAGTCAATTTGTTGGTTTTATCTCATTTTATAAGTGACCAGGGTAGATACTGAACCGTTCTTCGCGCGTAATTTTTTTTCTAGGTGCCATTTTTTCTGTAAAAAAGTAATATTAAATTGTAAAGCTAAGATATTCATAATGCCAAGTAAAGGTTCAGAAAAAAATCTAGAAGTATTCATGAAAACGCATAGGTACAAATGTATCTCCCCTGGACATTAAGTATCACACCTAACATCAAAAGAGCCAGGGGAAATACGCCAGGGGAGAAGACATTTTCGATTGATATCTAAAATAGCCGTAAAAGTGTTCCTCGTACGCAATTCACAATCAAACGTAACAATGTATGCACTATTCATAGTGAATATTCAAGTCTATATTAGTATTTTAACAAATAATTGCTAAATAAAACTAACCAGAGGAAAGACTGCATTCACTCAACACTTCTACACCCAGCGAGCGGCGTGACTGAAATGGCCATTAAAATGGCTGCGCAGTCGGTTTATGCGTCACTTGCTGCTAACTTCAAGTTACATCCTATGCACTCAAAGTCACAACTTCCACAAAATATTTAAAAAAAACTGATTTTTAAACGAAAACAAAAAGCCAGGGGACGAGACACGAAATACGTGGGACAAATTTCGGCGTTGATATTATTTATGAAAAATTGGAATATAAGTAATTTTACTTATAAGACACTGTGACTAAGTTATTGTTCTGTATAAAATTAACAATGATAAAGTAATTATTGAATTTTAATACATTCATAATAACTGGTTTACAAATAAAGTCGGTTTGGTGACAGACCAGGGGAGAGACTTTTTTCTTATATTAGAATTAATTGTGACTAAACTAGATACATTTCTGTAATAAATTTAAGTGAGCATGAAGAAAACATTTAGTTTTAAGTAATAAATAAGTTAATTAGAAAGTTAGTATAAAAAAAAAGTATTTTTTTGTCCTGGCCATGGAAAGTACCTCTTAACTGAGAATGACCCAAATACGATTCGGAAGCCCTTTTTCCGGATTGAAACATAGGCTATATTTTATTGAAATCAAAGACGTGGATTCTTAGATACAGCTTGAACTCTCTAAACCAAAAGCTGACATTTGCTACGAGGTTCATCGTATGCGGACAGATATTTTGAAAGTTTCGCACGTACGTAGTCGCGGGTATCAACTAGTGTATTTATATTTCGCAATGTTACTCTATCATCTCATTGTACCTACACTAGATAACTAGTTTTATCTAATACCATTGCGTGTCATTGACACACTAACGCACGTGCCGACCAGCATACTATGACCTATGAGTGGAGATCATCCAACTCATAATTGCTATTGAATAGGTCAGATGTACAGCTCTTTTTGACTTAGTAACTGTTGCGATTATCTTGTGATATTCGCAGAAGAATTTAGGTACATACTTCATTTTATATTATAGTAGGTTTTTTTTATGATAAAAGTAATGGAACAAGCTGATAGCTCACCTGATGTTAAGTAGTAACTTCTGCCTATAACAATGCATTACCTCACAGAGCAAGTCCAATGAGGACATGCCCTGTAAGGCAATGCAATGTAAGGTACCTTTTTATTAATGCTTTTGTTCATCCAAAGGTTGAATAGAAGATATCGTTATATAGCGAGAAGACCGCCTATTGTACCTAATAATTTAAACTTCTTTTTTCTTGGTGTGCAGTACAGATCTATTCAGTAGGTAGGTACCTATATTTTAGTAATTACTGTGCCCTAAAAGGGGCCTATAGTTTCGGCATGTTCCATTATTAAGGTGTATATTCGGTACAATATTTTTGTATAACATCTGTAAAAACAACATGATGATGATGATGATGATGAAAAACAACATATAAATGCTGATGAAAAACATATAAATGATGATGAAAAACAACATATAAATGCTGTAAATGATTTGAATTATTGGCGAGAGATATAGAAACACAAAATAATAATTAGGTATAGGTTGGATCATTAACATAATAACATCTATTGATCTTACTGAATGATCTTCTCTCTGGTTTTACTTAATAAAAGTAACAGTAAGCAAGCAAGCTCGTATGAGTTAGTGGGAGTTTTTAGGCCGCCTTAAGGCCTCCGTCGCGGCTTAACGACTGCTAGAGCCGGGAGCGAACGTGCAAGTAACAATGTATTCGACTTTGACATCACGCACAGAACTTTTCATGATGATGGAGTTTTTAGGCCGCCTTAAGGCCTCCGTCGCGGCTTAACGACAGCTAGAGCCGGAGCGAACGTGCAAGTAACAATGTATTCGACTTTGACATCACGCACAGAACTTTTCATGATGACGGAGTTTTTAGGCCGCCTTAAGGCCTCCGTCGCGGCTTTACGTCTGCTAGAGCCGGGAGCGAACGTGCAAGTAACAATGTATTCGACTTTGACATCACGCACAGAACTTTTCATGATGACGGAGTTTTTAGGCCGCCTTAAGGCCTCCGTCGCGGCTTAACGACTGCTAGAGCCGGAGCGAACGTGCAAGTAACAATGTATTCGACTTTGACATCACGCACAGAACTTTTCATGATGACGGAGTTTTTAGGCCGCCTTAAGGCCTCCGTCGCGGCTTAACGTCTGCTAGAGCCGGGAGCGAACGTGCAAGTAACAATGTATTCGACTTTGACATCACGCACAGAACTTTTCATGATGACGGAGTTTTTAGGCCGCCTCAAGGCCTCCGTCGCGGCTTAACGACTGCTAGAGCCGGGAGCGAACGTGCAAAGTAACAATGTATTCGACTTTGACATCACGCACAGAACTTTTCATGATGACGGAGTTTTTAGGCCGCCTTAAGGCCTCCGTCGCGGCTTAACGTCTGCTAGAGCCGGGAGCGAACGTGCAAGTAACAATGTATTCGACTTTGACATCACGCACAGAACTTTTCATGATGACGGAGTTTTTAGGCCGCCTCAAGGCCTCCGTCGCGGCTTAACGACTGCTAGAGCCGGGAGCGAACGTGCAAAGTAACAATGTATTCGACTTTGACATCACGCACAGAACTTTTCATAGAAGCTACACTTTCATACTAATATCTACCTAGTCTTATATTGTTTGACTAGCCGTCGCCCGCGGCGTTGCTCGCGTTCTACCCTTTAGAGTTTGACGTTTCAAAATTCCTTTCTTAGTGCACCCCTACACTATATAAGGATACTACCCTCCAAATTTCATACCTCTAGGACTTATAGTTTAGGCTGTGCGTTGATTCTCTGTCAGCTTCAAAAGAGTTTTATTTATATTGATTGAGCGTACCAAGCGCTACCCAGGCTTATGTTTGGACGCACCCTAGCCTCCACAAAATCGATGGAGCAGTCACGTTTACGACATCAAGCTAAAATTAGAAGCTTTTCTTTAGAAGTCACATGTTGTACGCTGTTTTGTTGTAAGCACGATGTTAATTGAGATCTCCATTTTGCAGGTCGATCTCTTAGATGTTTTATTTGACAGGCGTCATGGCTTAGTCGGTAGTAGCTCTGCCTTCCGTGCTGTGGGCCGTGGGTTCGATCTCCAACGAGAAAATATTTGTGTGTGGCAAACATAGATGTTTGTTCTGTCTCTGGGTGTTACTATGTATAATAAGTATGTATTTACAAAAAAAAATTATATATATATAAGTATTCTATCAGCAATCTAGTTCCCATAGTACAAGCTCTGCTTATAAGGGACTAGAAAGCGTTGTGTGATATGTCCAAGAGTATTTATTTGTCAAAGATCACAAATTATCTAGAAGTTGCTTCCTCTGTACCACAACTGACCACAAGTACCTATTTATTCCGCAATAGTTTTTTTCCAGAAACTATTATTGTCATTGCAACTGTGATTTTTTCCCATCTTGTGGTTTGGTTAGTTCATATTTAAATTAAATAAATAAATAAATATTCACGGACACTTAACACAACGCCATCTAGTCCCAAACTAAGCAAAGCTTGTACGATGGAAACTAGATGGCTGATAGAATACATACATACATTTGTTTTTTTTTTGTAAATACATACGTATAATACATAGAAACACCCAGACACAGAACAAACATCTATGTTTACAACACACAAATGTTTGTTCTCGGTGGGGATCGAACCCACGACCCACAGCACGGAAGGCAGAGCTACTACCGACTGAGCCATGACGCCTGACGTTTATTGTACGTATTTATATTTGTTATTGTGAGACCTTGCAAAGCCATATTATAGAAATGAAACGGATTCATCACACTTCAGACTACAAGCGTCACGGACTCACGGTGGCTTAGCGTGTGATGTTTGAACTTTAGTTCGAAGTCATCAGTCTGTATCTGAAGGAATGCATGCATCGTTGAAATGATAATCTGAGTCATATTTTAATTCTGCAACAAAAGAGAGTCTTAATTCTTCATCATTTTCTTGTCATTACTTATACTAGTAGTTCGCCCCGAACTGAGATCTCGTGATGGTCGGAGGTTAATAAAACCCAAACAATTTTTATTGACCAATGGTTGTAATAAACTTTGCAAATCGCTTCTAAATCGCCGTCTAGCTATATGTACCAGCCTTACTTGAACTACAAAATCATTGAAACTCCAAGAAATGGTAGCTCACGTTATACTGGGTTTGCCAATTTTATAATTTTTACAATAACTCAAAAACTATTAGACCTAGAATCAAAATAAAAACGGTTTTGGAATGTCTAAACAAAACCCTATCATATGACACCCCACTTGATATTATTGTACGACTTTTTTTTTTACTCCCTTTGGTCCCTCATAACTTCACGACCCCTTGATCGAGTTACTTCATTTAACAAAACAGTAAAACTTAAGAGTACTATCCGTATACCTACTAAATTTTATGAAGATCGGATGAGCGGTTTAAAAGATCTCGTCGAACAAACATACAAACATACAAAGCATTTTCGTCCAAGTTGTCACTAAGATCTCGTTCGCTTTGCTCACTCGATCAATAAACATTTTTATAGCAGTCGAAAGCCAATTATAGGTCATTAGTATTATGTCATCTTTTTCTACCCATTAGATTTTTAACACTACCTATGTATGTATCCATACATATTTTCTTTGACCTATTTATACGTATTCATTAATGTCTTAATACTCATCGCGTTCAGTAAATATTCTTACCTTTAACGTCAAGCCCTTAACCCGCTAACCCATCGCTTTTAACTGTTCAATCATTGGCGCGGATGCTGATTTACTGCTCAAGCACTGATCCGGACTCGAGCATAGATTTTTGTATGAAAATCTCTACTCAAATCTATGCTTGAGTAACGATTTCTGTATCGCCATACGGGCCATACTGTTCTTTAACCATAAATATATTGTTTGCAAAGTCTGTAGATGACTCAACTGTTTCATGAATATTTTGTTAATAACGTTTCAATATTATAATTTAATACTGTAGGTAGATTGGTTTGAAAATTTAAATGCCTTATCCTTAACGAGGTGATTGACCTGCTGCGAAAATGTACAAGCGCTTAGCGATGTAACAAGTTTTCGTCATTAGCAAAATAAAATACTTACATAATTTATAAGTAAAAAAAAATGGAAAAACCGACTTCAATTTGATACGCCTTCATCATCAAATGATGATGATGATGGCAGTTCATTGGGACTGTTCTATTGATCGTAAACACCATAGAATAGCAAAATACGCAATGTCGAGTACGCGGATGACGATGTTTTTCCATTTACACTTATTTAATTGCCAAACTACTGAACTGATATTGATATCATCATCATCAATCATCATCATCATCATCATCATCAATATATATAAAACTCTTTTGAAGCTGACAGAGAATCAACCGACAGCCTAAACTATAAGTCCTAGAGGTATGAAATTTGGAGGGTAGTATCCTTATATAGTGAAGGGGTGCACTAAGAAAGGAATTTTGAAAAGTCATACTCTAAAGGGTCTAGAACGCGAGCAACGCCGCGGGCGACGGCTAGTAGATGGTATTTATAGGAAAAAAAAATCCTTCTAAAACATTCACAATGTTAAAAATGTTATTTTGTTATAGTTAATTACTCTGTCATGTTTGCGTGTGCAATTATAATTAGTGCAATATGTTTCTTTGTTTCAGATATTCCAAATGGTACTTAAATGAGTCTTATTTACACGATATTGCGGCGCTATAGCAATTACTTAAAGTTTACTAAGTGTACTTAAACTATGGATCCGGGGTACTTCGACATAGAGAGGAAACAAAACCCGAGGGAGAAAGCGAATATATTATCGAAATACTTATTTTGGTAAGTATTACACGTAACACATTTTAAACCCTAATGATGCGTATACACTATGCCGCAGTCGGCAGGGACTTGGGCAGGGAAGTGGGCACGAGCGTAGTGTGAACACGAACATGCCTCTGTCCCGGCTCCCGGCCCAAGTTCATTCCCTTGCTCTATAATGAGAATAAAGGCGATGTTGTTGTGGTAATAAGTCCGCGGCAATAATGCCGGCAGCGGCATGGGCATAGTGTGAACGCGGTATAAAACGATGCTGTCATTTTGTGTTACACTACGTAGCGAACTGTGTGGTCACGCAAATTCCGCACAGTGGCCGCGCAATGTAAGTTAAATACTAGTAGGTATACTTTCTTCTTCTTCTTCTATACCTATATATGGCCTCTGTCCGTCATTCCCACAGACAATTTTGCCAGTGTCAAGTGATGAATTTGAAATAATATAAGTCAAGTTATTCGTCAAGTCGGCTGTCGTTTGTTTTGAAGAGAAAATGGTGGATTTTCTCTTCGAAACCTGAAACGAATTCTCACATTCAGAGAAACCACTTTACAAACATTTATTCCAATGGCTCACACTTTATGTTACGACCTAAGTATTATTGGTTAAAATTCCAACAAAATTAAACAATAATACTCACAAAAACACAAGAAAAACTATTGAAATAAAAGTGCTATCTGTTGTTTCAAAAAAATACTAAACTCGAAATTCTAGGTATACTTTATCGTTTCGGAGCGTATCTTTGACGTCGGTCATCGCACCATTACCGCCCATTTTCCCGACAAACGTCATTATATTTCAGAATTTGCATATTCTTCTTGTAAACACAAAAACTTCTCTGTCATTATGACCGTCCAAAACGAGGTCATTCGACAAAGCGCCAAGGTTGTCGACTTATACCTTTCTGCTGTTGCATTCCTAAACCCTTGTTCTCGCTTTGCGAATGCGTTTGCGTGTGCTATACTCGAGTCGAAAGTAAAAACAAATGCACAGACTCGGGGCGATTTATAGAAAGAAGAAAGAAATAAAGAAAATAAATTTATTTGCAAACACTTACAATAAACTATAATACATTAGCAGTACAATAAAGCCTAGTGTTGCAAACCGGACCATGACTCAGCATGAAGTTAGTAGCTAGTAAGCGACTAACGCTGGTCTATAGGTCAGTTTGGCTATTGGCTTCAACGAATATTCATCATCAATTAATTATATATATAAAACTCTTTTGAAGCTGACAGAGAATCAACGCACAGCCTAAATTATAATTCCTAGGGGTATGAAATTTGGAGGGTAGTATCCTTATATAGTGTAGGGGTGCACTAAGAAAGGAATTTTGAAAAGTCGCACCCTAAAGGGTCTAGAACGCGAGCAACGCCGCGGGCGACGGCTAGTGATTCTATAAGTACCTACTATGTTTTAGGTATACACATGACGTGTTCAACAAAGGGCGCAAGGGGCAGCTCAGCATATCAGATGTTTACAGGTACCTATGTAATATAATCTAGATTGTAGATTAAATACTTAAAGCTTTTTTATGGAGGGTTACTCTCGACCACAGTTCCAATCTGGATCCATAGATTTGGACAGAAATTATGTCATAACTAGCTTCCGGCCGCAACTTCGTTCGCGTTCATTTAGAGTTATTATGCAGCCAGTGTCTTGGGCACGCTTCCGATTGCTACTGATTTGGACCAGTTGAGCTATCTGTAAATTGTTTGTAATGGTTTGTAGACAGCTCAACTGTTTCATGTGTATTTTGTGAATAATAATCTTTTTTTTATGGGACCAGAATTGTTTCATCTAGATCCATTGAAAAATCATGATGAAACTGATTTAATGATTTGTCCTGTGTTTTTAGATGTTCCCCAGGGCACAAGGCTGCGCCTAGAGGTGACACGCTAGGCGTTAAGTGGAAGGAACAATTACAAAAACGAGGTTTGTATAATGTACTATAGCTACTAAGAACAAACATTTGTGTGTGGCAAACATAGATGTTGGTTCTATGTCTGGGTGTTACTATGTATTATAAGTATGTATTTACAAAATTGGATATAAGTATTCTATCATCAATCTAGTTCCTATAGTACAAGCTTGGCTTAGTGTGGGACTAGAGGGCGTTGTGTGAAATGTCCAAGAATATTTATCAATACTTATCTAAATATATAAAACTCTTTTGAAGCTAACTGAGAATCAACGCACAGCCTAAACTATAAGTCCTAGAGGTATGAAATTTGGAGGGTAGTATCCTTATATAGTGTAGGGGTGCACTAAGAAAGGAATTTTGAAAAGTCACACTCTAAAGGGAACGCGAGCAACGCCGCGGGCGACGGCTAGTTCATTTATATACGCTATAATTAATTGCATAATTTAAATATGTATCATATTAGTTTGTTTGCATATCGCGTGAAACGCTGACCTCATTACAAAATTAATAATAATATTTCTAATAGATATTAGATAAAACAAAGGACATAAAATACACGACAAGCGTCACAGCTCAGTCGGTAACAGCTCTCCCTTCCGTGCTGCTGGTCGTGGGTTCGATCTCCATACATCTTATAATACATAGTAACACCCAGACAGAACAAACATAATGTTTTCCACACACAAGTTGGTTTCGTGTGGGGATCGAACCCACGACCCACAGCACGAAAGGCAGAGGTATACCAACTGAGCTGTAACAAGCAAAGTCATGAAATAGTTTTTTTTTTTCAGATAAAGGAAAGAAGCCGTCCCTACTCAAAGCAATTATAAATGTTTACGGGCTTAAGTTTATTATCGGAAATATTATCTTTGCATTTGTGGATGCTGCGTTACGGTGAGTTTATCGTATCTTTATCTTATACTACCTGCCGCCCGCGACTTATTTCGCGTCCCGTTAGATCCCGTAGATTTTTCGGGACAAAAAGTAGCCTATGTCCAGGTCACGGACAATATATATTCCAAGTTACATCCAAATCGGATCAGTAGTTTTTACGTGAAAGAGGAACATCCATCCATACTTACAAACTTTCGCGTTTATAATATTACTAGGATAGGATTCTCAAATAATTATCTTATGACCATTCTAAATATTCAATCTTTGGTTCAATTTCGTGCAGATTTGCAGTTTAACATTAAAGGGTCTGGGGCAAATTGGATGGAGCCCAGGTCCCACATTTTTTTAAAACTTGCAATGATGGAACTTTGTTTGTTACAATACACTTCCAATGCAGTTTAAAAAAATGTAACAATGTCATTATAAAGCAGCGGGAATCATTAGTTATTGGACATTTTACTTCTAAAAATGTGTCTTTTTCAATGTTGTTAATCGTATTTACAGGTGTTTACGTCAAAATAATTAGTCTATTTTGCGTTTTCGTGACTGCTACTGCATAATAGATTATGATAAAACCAACAAAAGTTATATATAACAAAAATAATCTAAAATTAACTTAATGTATGCAAATCGGGACCTGAAATGGCCCAACGTCCTTATTAATTAAAACAACAACGCCCTCTAGTTCCAAACTAAGCAAAGCTTGTACTATGCGAACTAGATTGCTGATACAATACTTATAATTTTTTTTGTAAATACTTACTTATAATACACTAGACGTCTCCCGCGGCGTTGCTAGCGTTAGAGTGTGACTTTTCAAAATTCCTTTCTTAGTGCACCCCTACACTATATAAGGAACCTACCCTCCAAATGTCATACCTCTAGGACTTATAGTTTAGGCTGTGCGTTGATTCTCTGTCAGCTTCAAAAGAGTTTTATATATATTGATGATAATTATTCCAGGTTATCCATCCCAGTGTGTCTGGAAGGCCTTATAAACTACTTTTCCCCGGCACACGGTGGTGTAACAGCCACTCATGCGTATTTGTATGCCGCTGGCGTTGTTGGGTAAGATTTGTTATAGCGCCATCTGTTTGTGATGTACGGAAGGTAGAGCGTAAGTTTTGTAACGCCATCTATTATTGAATTACAAAAAGTTTACTAAAAAGACGTTATCCACGGCCACTAACTCTTCTGCTTCTTCGTCTCTTAAATAATAGCCTCTGTCCGTAATTTCGACAGACAATTTTGCCAGTGTCGAGTGAGATTTGAAATAATATAAGTCTTGTTAAGTCTTCGTCAAGTCGGCTGTCGTTTGTTTTGAAGAGAAAATGGTGGATTTTCTCTTCAAAACCTAACACGAATTTTCACATTCAGAGAAACCACTTTACACACATTTATTCCAATGGCTCACACTTTATGTTACGACCAAAGTATTATTGGTTAAAATTCCACCAAAATTAAACAACAATACTCACAATAACACAAGAAAAACTATTAAAATAAAAGTGCTATGTGTCGTTTCAAAAAGTCGAATCTCCCAGCCAATAAATCATACGAACGTATGTATTTGAAAAGTTACTTAATTTTGGTTTACAGTTTCATGGCAGTGAGTGCTAGTTTGATGCACCCCATGCTACTATGGCTACTTAACACTGCAATGAAGATACGAGTCGCTACCGGATCTCTTATTTATAGAAAGGTTTGTTATACTCTGGGGTAACAACAAAAATAAGTGCCTAAAGGGTCTGGGGCAAATTGGATGGAGCCCAGGTCCAAATTTTTTAAACTTGCAATGATGGAACTTTGTTTGTTACAATACCCTCACAATGCAGTTTCTAAAAATATATCAATGTCATTATAAAGCAGCGGGAATCAATAGTTATTAGAAATTTTTGGAAAAAAATTTGTCTTTTTCAATGTTGTTTATCGTATTTACAGGTGTTTACGTCAAAATAATTACTTTATTTGGCGTTATCGTGACTGCTACTGCATAATACATTATGATAAAACCAAGAAAAGTTATAAATAACAAAATTAATCTAAAAATGTACTAAATGTATGCAAATCGGGACCTGAAATGCCCCAACGCCTTTAAGCAGTCTCTAACTTTTATATCCATACTAATATTATAAATGCGAAAGTAACTCTGTCTGTCTGTCTCCCTTTCACGCCAAAACTACTGAACCGATTTGAATGAAATTTGGTACACAGATAGTCTAGTGCCTGAGAAAGGACATAGGCTACTTTTTAATGCGAAAAAAGGGTTGTAAGGGGTTGAAAGGGGGGGGTGAAAGTTCCTTAACCTTTTTCATGAAAACTTTTTAATGTTACATTTGAAATAACTGTCAGTTGTTTGACAGTAAGAGTTTGAATGACAACGTCTGTCGGGTCGGGTCAACTAGTATTTGAATATATTTTAACGTATTTTCAAACTATTTCAGGTACTTAGTCTGGACGTGAACGCCGGAGGGAAAGCATCTGAGGGTCTGGCGGGTCACGTGATCAACCTTCTAACCACAGACGCGCAACGCTTCGACATGGCCTGCCTGTTCCTAGTGGACCTAGTTAGGACGCCTATTGAGAGCACATTGATTATATACCTTATGTACAGGCAGATAGGGGTGGCTACGTTCGCTGGGGTTGCGTTTTTGCTGGCTTTTATACCCTTGCAAGGTGAGTTTTTTTGAAAGAGCGTCCTCGGTAATTTAGTTTAGCGCCATCTGTTTGCTCGCGTGGGCAGCATACGCATTATTTGGTTAAAATCTTTGATCCTAATTATAGACCTCTTAGAGTGTGACTTTTCAAAATTCCTTTCTTAGTGCACCCCTACACTATATAAGGATACTACCCTCCAAATTTCATACCTCTAGGACTTATAGTTTAGGCTGTGCGTTGATTCTCTGTCAGCTTCAAAAGAGTTTTACATATATTGGTTGATGATAATAATAATAATCAATATATATAAAACTCTTTTGAAGCTGACTGAGAATCAACGCACAGCCTAAACTATAAGTCCTAGAGGTATAAAATTTGGAGGGTAGAACCCTTTATAGTGTAGGGGCGCACTAAGAAAGGAATTATGAAAAGTCACACTCTAGAGGTTAGAACGCTTGCAACGCCGCGAGCGACGGCTATTTAATAATATTATTTCAGCAGAATAATATTATTAATTTATTATTAATACAAATTTTTCAGGTTACCTGGGTAAAATATCAAGTAAGCTGCGTCGTCAGACGGCCGTGCGCACAGACAATCGTATAAGACTGATGAACGAAGTGATACAGAGTATAGAGGCTATTAAAATGTTCGCTTGGGAGAATGCCTTCGCTAGAATTATTGGGCAGGCTAGGAAGTAAGTGGGTTTTTATAATATACCTACTAACTTATCTTATTTATCTCTATTTTTATTGTTTTTCTTGGTGTGCAATAAAGAATATAATCTATCTATCTATCTTATAAATTCTGTATGAAACTTGAAATATATATTGTCCGTGACCTGGATTAACACATAGGCTACTTTTCATCCCGGAAAATCAACGGGACCAAACGGGACGCGGACGAAGTCGTTGGCAAAAGCTAGTAAAACTTGAAACCAAAAGGAAAACTAAAAATACCTACATGTACATACCCTACGCTATATAAAGTTATTAAAATCAATTTATATTTCAGAAAAGAAATGAATGTCATCAAGAAAATGTCATGGCTCCGAGCTGTCATGATATCATGTGTCAAACTAAACACAAAAGTCGCCATTTTGCTTAGCATTATCACATACATATCTGCTGATAACGATCTCACTGCAGCCAAAGTATTCGTTATATTCTCCTACTATGATATACTAAAGTATACATTAGTTGATTTCCTACCTCTTGCCATCACTTTCACTCTGGAAGCGTACGTGAGTGTGACGAGGATGCAAGAGTTTTTGTTACTACCTGAAGTGGAAAATCAGGGAGTTGATTTGTGGAATATTGAAGGGGAGAAAGCTAAGAGTAATGGAGTGTTTGAGAAGATTGGAAATGGGTAAGTTAGTTTTTCGTTCATGCATTTGGTAGGTGGTTTGGTCTAGTCGTAGCAGCCTCGACTTCCGATCCAGAGGTCGCGAGTTCAAATCCTTGTAACTTAGCTATGGATTTTGCACTCAAATATTTGTTACAATACAAAATGTTGTATTTAATGTAGACGTTATCTTTATTACAACTAATACAGTATTTACAATATTTACAAAATACACATGAAACAGGTTGAGCTATCTACAAAATCTTACAAATGATTTATAAGATAGCTCATTGTATTTAATGTCTATTTGATGATGGAAAACTGAAAAAAAGTAAAAATGAATGCGTTTGTAAATTACAATATTAATCTTGGCGGCCAAAATATATTTTACGCAGAACTTGATATGAAATTGAAAATGATACTTGATTCGGAAACAAATCGGTACACGCGTAACAGCCTCTGGCTAAAATATAAATAAAAAAAATATTTAAATGTAAATAAAACTAATTTTAGAAGTGCTGCTTTAATTAAATAATTTCTAGATGTAAAATTGCAAGATGTGTGACGTCACACTAAGGAGGTGACGTCACACAAATGTGAACAACTGTGACAAAGACGGGGAAGGGTAAAAAAAAATCATGAAACGTAATTACCTGATTTATTGATTACCCCCTAGTAGTTAATAAATGTTTATTTTCAGGCAACAAACGTATGTAAAGTCGGAATCGAACCTGGAACACCTAAAGCCTACAGTGTTGGTCAGTTTGAAGAACTATAGCTCTCATTGGAGGAATACGGAAGACGAAGCGCTGGATGGGAAGGTGCCTGCTTTGACGGACATCAACCTTAATGTAAGTAGTTTTAGTAAATACTTAGAAGTAGGGTTCTTTGTGTGTGAATTGGTCCGGGTTCACTAGCAAGCAAGCTCGTATGAGTTAGTGGCCAACTCTAATGACGGAGTTTTTAGGCCGCCTTAAGGCCTCCATGCACCTCCGTGCACGAAGCACGGAAGCACTCAGATGTAAATGTAACGGTCACTCTTCCAAATAGTGACCGAGCAGAACGTCGCTTGACTTGATCAGTGAAGATTGACTAAGCAAGCCTAGTCACGAGCGCTTCCATCATCAGACCCTGAATATCAATTAGAATCTACATTATAACCAGGGTTTGATGATGTAACTGGAAGGTCGCCATGGGAACTCGCGTAAAAATAAAATATTGTTTTTAAAAATAAACAGACGTCACAGCTCAGTTGGTAATAGCTCTGCCTTCCGTATACTGTGGGTCGTGGGTTCGATCCTCACCGAGTACAAACATTTATGTGTGTGGCAAGCATAGATGTTTGTTCTATGTCTGAGTGTTGCTATGTTTAAGTATGTATTTACAAAATGTATATAAGTATTCTATCAGCAATCTAGTTCCCATAGTACAAGCTTTACTTAGTTTGGGACTAGAGGGCGTTGTGTGTAATGTCCAAGGATATTTATTTTATTTTACAGATAAAACCAAACACATTAACAACTATAGTAGGTACAGTTGGATCGGGCAAGTCAACACTACTTCAAGCAATGCTTAGAGAGTTGTCCATCAGCGGTGGTCATTTACAAGTGAATGGTATTGTGGCGTATGCGGCTCAAGATCCATGGCTTTTTGAGGCTTCTGTGAGTACCTATTCTATTATTCACTACCAATCGTTTATTTAGTAGATCTGCATATTTAGATTATCCATATCTTTAATTTTAGTTTTTGGCTTTTTTACAGTTATATAATAGTATAGATTGATTAAGGCACTGTTTAATATTTTTACAGGTACGTCAAAATATCCTATTCGGACAAGATTTAGACTTGCGTAGATATAAGCAAGTTATTAAATGCTGTCAACTGAAGAGTGATTTAGATATTCTACCACATGGAGATAAAACTATTGTTGGAGAGAGAGGTAAGTCATCTAGACGCATAAATGTAATAATCTGAATATATTAAACTCTTTTGAAGCTGACTGAGAATCAACGCACAGCCTAAACTATAAATCCTGGAGGTATGAAATTTGGAGGGTAGTATCCTTATATAGTGTAGGGGTGCATTAAGAAAGGAATTTTGAAAAGTCGCACCCTAAAGGGTCGAACGCGAGCAACGCCGCGGGCGACGGCTAGTAATAAATATTCTTGAACATATCACACAACGCCTTCTAGTCCCAAACTAAGCAGAGCTTGTACTATGGGAACTAGATTGGTGATAGAATACTTATATATATAAGTATTTTTTTACTAAATACATACTTATAATACATATGGTAACATTAGTGGTTATTAATGTCGTTTGCCACTCACAAATGTTTGTTCTTGATGGGAACTGAACCCACGACCTACAGCACGGAAAGCAGAGCTATTACCGACTGAGCTGTGACGCACGTCAATATTAGTGGGATGGGATGGGATTAAGTTATATATCCGCTATATGGTCCTTTTAGTACAAGCTTGGCTTAGTTTGGCGATATTTGGCGCTGTAAAAAAAACCCCACCAATATTAATAATGACTTTTTCCAGGGGCCTCGCTATCCGGCGGTCAAAGAGCAAGAATCTCTTTAGCCAGATGCGTCTATCAAAGCGCAGATGTTTACCTACTGGACGATCCGTTGGCCGCTGTGGATTCTAAGGTATTATCTCTGCCTATAACAAGATAGATAACTAGCTGATACCCGCGACTTCGCACGAAACTTCCACCAATATCTGTCAGCATACGATGTACCTCGTAGCAAATGGCTGCTTGTGGTTTAGAGAGTTCAAGCTGTATCTAAGAATCCACGTCTTTGATTTCAATAAAATATAGCCTATGTTTCAATCCGGAAAAAGGGCTTCCGAATGGTATAAGTTTCGTTGAAATTGGTCCAGTAAAGGCGTGATCCGCAAACAAACAAACAGACAAACTCGACTGTCTTGCGCTACGTCTTCCGGTTATAATCATTCAAATTTTTTACTTATTTTTTAGGTAGCTCAAGCGATTTATGACGACTGCATTCGTGGTTTCCTTCGAGACTACGCCACGGTACTGGTAACACATAGAGTGCAATACGCCAAGAACGCACATAACGTCTGCGTTATGAAGACTGGGAAGGTAAGTAAATGTTATAGACTAGCTGATACCCGCGACTTCGTACGTGTAAACTTTCCACCGAAATATCTGTCAACCAGCATACGATGAACCTCGTAGCAAATGGCTGCTTTTGTTAAAGTTCAAGCTGTATCTAAGAATCCACGTCTTTCATTTCAATAAAATATAGCCTATGTTTCAACCCGGAAAAAGGGCTTCCCAATGGTATAAGTTTCGTTGAAATTGGTCCAGTAGTTAAGGCGTGATCCGCGAACAGATAGACAGACAAACTTGATTTTTGGAATCAGAATCGTGTTTTTAGTAGATCTGCTTATTTAGTTTATTTTTAATTTTAGTTTTTGGGTTTTTTACAGTTTTATAATAAATATTATACATTTTACACAGCGCCAACTAGCCCCAAACTTTCCAAACCAGCCAATATTTCATTATGGGAATTACTGATCTCGCAGTGCTTCCAACCTTATCCTAACTTCCTAACTAATATTATAAATTCGAAAGTAACTCTGTCTGTCGGTCTGTCGCACTTTCATACCAAAAGTACTGAACCGATTTGAATGAAATTTGGTACACAGATAGTCTAGAGCCTGAGAAAGGACATAGGCTACATCTTAATGCGAAAAAAGAGTTGTAAAGGGTTGAAAGGAAGGGATGAAAGTTGTATGAAAGTATCGTCATTTTTAGAGCTAGAAGCTTGAAACTTATTTTTTAGGCTGTTGATTAAATATAAATAAATATGACATTCAAAATTTGTAAATTTTTTACCCTATGCTACCCAAATACACTGTTCCACACAGGCGAAGTCGCGGGCACAGCTAGTCTTATAATTATGTATAAGTTTTAATTTTTATAAGTTTTTGATAATAATCTATTTACTTTTGCTCACAGATTGTAGCACAAGGTACATTTAATGAACTCAAAAATGGCGTCGCCGAATTCGAAACGTTAATAGAACAAGGAGAAAAAACTGCAGAGGAAAAGGCAAAGCAGAAAACAGCCGGTTACGATACCCAGGAGTCGCTGGTAAGAAATTTTACACTGCGCCATCTAGCCCCAAACTACGCCATACCCGAACTATTGGTATCAGATAACTGATAAAATACTTCTATACGTTATATATAAATACTAGCCGTCTCCCGCGGCGTTGCTCGCGTTCTACCCTTTAGAGTGTGACGTTTCAAAATTCCTTTCTTAGTGCACCCCTACACTATATAAGGATACTACCCTCCAAATGTCATACCTCTAGGACTTATAGTTTAGGCTGTGCGTTGATTCTCAGTCAGCTTCAAAAGAGTTTTATATATTTAGAAGATAAATAGTTATATTTTGTTAAAGGTGTACAATGTATCGGTGAAATCAGAGAGACCAGATGCTAGAAGAAGTGTTAGTTCTTTATTAATTGTATTGTTTTAGTTTGGATTTGCCTCTGACAACACCCATCATGTAGTGTACAACAGTGTAGTGACATCGAAGATATACCTATTTACATTTACTAATTTCGAAACTAAATACATTATTTACACTAGAAAATTCATTTTTTTGATCCACAATCATGAATCTATTTTGATAATTCTTTATAACCGCCTTCAAAACGGGAGGAGGTTCTCAATTCGTTTTTTTTTAATGTTTGTTACCTCATAACTCCGTCATTTTTGAACCGATTTGAAAATTTCTTTTTTTATCTGCAAGGGTATATATACTTCCAGATTGGTCCCATAATTTTTTTTATCGAAATCGGTTCAGTAGTTTGGGAGTTAAATAGGAATAACTGGAAAAAACACGACATTGCGTATTTTGCTTTCCTGTGACTTTTCAGTGTTTACGATCAATGGAACAGTCCCAATGAACTGCTATCATTTCAAATTGAAGTCGGTTTTTCTAGTTTTTAAACTTATAAATTACTAGCTGATACCCGCGACTTCGTACAAACTCGATTTTCGGAATCTGCAGTGCAAGTACCGTTCTTATCGATCGCATAATTTGACATTTAGAATCATCAAAATTCGATAAAAATGGTTTTATCGACAGTTGCGGGTACGTTACCAACTTAGTCGATCGGTAGACAAATTCGTTAAATTTTAACGAATTGGCAATGGTGTATGTTTACTATATTTTGATTCTGACAAACGAAAGTGATTAACAGTGATATTGACAGTAAACTAGTAAATCATGGCAGCAGTGAACGAATGATTTCGATAACTTCTGACCTTGTTTTTGGGGGTACGGATCTTTTGTTGACAAGAGATCCGTACTACCATGGAACGATACGATTCGATACGTTTATCGACTTTAGCGATCGACAACTAAGCGATCGATAAGAACGGTACTTGCACTGCAGAATCGTTTATTTAGTAGATTTGCATAGATAGATAGATAAATAGATATTGTCTTTATTGCACACCAAGAAAAGAAGAAAAACAATAAAAGAGAAATAAGTTGGAGCATATATAGTTTATCCATATCATTAATTTAATTTTTGGGCTTTTTTACAGTTTTATTATAGATATTATTATAATAGGATTATTATTATATTATATTTTGTAGGAACACAGTTACAAGCTACGTTCACAGCGTTCAATGTCCGAAGCATCCCAATTATCCTTCACTATGGATTTGGACAATAACTTGGATCCTAAATACGAAGGTATTTTTTACAATCTTTTATTTAAGACGCTGATAAGAATCAAACAACTTCAACAAAAATTCTATAAATATTCTCGGATATTTCCACACAACGCCTTCTAGTCCCAAACTAAGCAAAGCTTGTACTATGGAGACTAGACTGCCAGTGTTGCCAACCCAGATTTTCATTTTAACCCAAAGTCTGATTAATTTTACTTATTGTCTATATTAGTTAGGAATAGAATGAATTAATCTGATTCAATTAACGCATAGTGCAAATTACCCTCAAGATTACTCTAAACAATTCGTTACCCTAAGAATTACTCTGTCATTTTAATTTTACCCTAAATTTAGGGTAAATTACCCTTACTTGGAATCACTAGACTGCTGATATAATACTTATATAAATATTATTTTTTCTGTAAATACATGCTTATAATACATAGTAACACCCACAGTAGTAATAAATAGTATCTCACCTCACAAGACAGAAAAAAGTGAAACGTAGTGAACAAAAAAGTTTTTTTTTTTTTTTAGTTAGCGTACCTGTACTAATAAATAATACTTATACCCTAATTATATAACGATCTAGCCACGACGCTGGCTAATTAGTAATTTTACATTGACATAAATTTTTAGCATAATATAAACTAATCTAGGAATGTGTCCATTGGCACTTTTCTTATTGTCTCTAATTACTTAAGGCGAAGACACTTTGTTGTTGTGTTCTTATTAGGTGGCACTAGTTTGCACTCGCACTACATATCACTGTTTGGTTCACATTACACTAGCTCAAAAGGTTTTTGCCTTTTGAGCCTTCTTACAATGTTTGTGTTGTTTGAACAAAAAAGTGACTACAAAAAGTGAAAACCAAAACAGACTTGGCAAAAGGACAAGCCTCAAGTGCCAGAACAAAAAAATTTTGTATATTTTGTTTTTTTTTTCAGGAGAGGCGCAAAACACGGGATCAGTGGATAATAGTGTTTATATGTCGTATATAAAAAGTGGTGGCACAAGAATATCTATGATGCTACTATTCGTGCTATTTATATTAGCTCAGATATTCTACTCTTCTACTGATATTTGGCTTAAGGACTGGTGAGTATATTCTATGCTACTAATATTATAAATGTGATTATTTGGATGTTTGGATGTTTGGAGGAATGGATGTTTGGATGTTTGGAGGAATGGACGTTTAGATGTTTGTATGTTTGGAGGAATGGATGTTTGTATGTTTGGAGGAATGGATGTTTGGATGTTTGGAGGAATGGATGTTTGTATGTTTGGAGGAATGGATGTTTGTATGTTTGGAGGAATGGATGTTTGTATGTTTGGAGGAATGGATGTTTGTATGTTTGGAGGAATGGATGTTTGTATGTTTGGAGGAATGGACGTTTAGATGTTTGTATGTTTGGAGGAATGGATGTTTGTATGTTTGGAGGAATGGATGTTTGTATGTTTGGAGGAATGGATGTTTGGAGGAATGGACGTTTAGATGTTTGTATGTTTGGAGGAATGGATGTTTGGATGTTTGGAGGAATGGACGTTTAGATGTTTGTATGTTTGGAGGAATGGATGTTTGGATGTTTGGAGGAATGGACGTTTAGATGTTTGGATGTTTGGAGGAATGGATGTTTGGATGTTTGGAGGAATGGACGTTTAGATGTTTGTATGTTTGGAGGAATGAATGTGTAGATTTTTGGAGGAATGGACGTTTGGGTTTTAAATACTCTGCAGCTGCTCGTCTGATGAATTTTCATAGATCCTCTTCATCATCATTGACTCCAGTTGTTCCAGATTTTTGACATGAACCAACCATTTTACAAGTACATATTGTTTATTTTAGTTGTTTTTTCAGGGTCAATTTGGAAGAAGCTAACAGCGCGTATCAGAAAACATTGAAAAATGCTACTACAGGTGCCGCGGTTACAGGTAATTATAACCATACATTGGTGACGAGCTTTCGACGTCATTTCAACGTCATCTTTATTAGAGGTCATCCATAAATGACGTCATGCGTTAAGGGGAAGGGAGGGGGTCGACGAAGTGTGACATTGTGTGACAAGGGGTGAATGAATGAATGAAAATACTTTATTGTACGTAGGTACACCTTACAAACTAATATGCGAGACAGACTAAATTACATTATATTACGTACAATGGGCGGTCTTATCGTGGGGTGGTAGGGGTCCTAAGTTTTGTGACGTCACATTTCAAAATCTTATTCTTATACTATTCACTATTTGGATGGGTGACTGTTAGTGACATTTACATCTGAGCGCTTTCGTGCTTCGGAAGGCACGTTAAACTGTCCCGGCTCTAGCAGTCGTTAAGCAACGATGGAGGCCTTAAGGCGGCCTAAAAACTCCGTCACCAGAGTTGGCCACTAACTCATACGAGCTTGCTTGCTTGCTATTCTAACTTATTCTTATCTAAGTGTTAAAATATATATAAAAATAAAAAATTAAATGGAAATAAAACAAATTTCGGGAGTGCTGTTTTAATTTCATAATTTCTAGATGTAAAATTGCACGATATGTGACGTCACACTATGGGGGGTCTCACAAATATGACCAACTGTGACAAGGACGGTCACAAAATCACGAAACTAGTGTGACGTAATTTATGGACAACCCCTAATGAGTAATCTCTGCCAAACTGAATGCTCAGTGTGTTAGTTTTACGTACTACAAAGTTGATGTAAACTATATATTTGTACTAGCTGTCGCCCGCAGCTTTGCTCGCGTGGTACCATACGCATTATTTGGTTAAAATCTTTGATCCTAATTTTAGACCCTTTAGGGTGCGACTTTTCAA
Organism: Eulithis prunata; assembly: GCA_918843925.1. Classification (NCBI taxonomy): domain Eukaryota; kingdom Metazoa; phylum Arthropoda; class Insecta; order Lepidoptera; family Geometridae; genus Eulithis; species Eulithis prunata. Next base: position 1,626,458 of record OU974035.1, read on the forward strand.
AATTCCTTTCTTAGTGCACCCCTACACTATATAAGGATACTACCCTACAAATTTCATACCTCTAGGACTTATAGTTTAGGCTGTGCGTTGATTCTCAGTCAGCTTCAAAAGAGTTTTATATATTGTTGTATAGAGATTGAGCAGCGCCCCTAGCGGGTAGTTTACAAACTGATGATTCTACATACAACATTATAGTTAACGTGCCTTTGTAGTAAACGTCAAACGTACACATTCGACATACGAAGCAAAGACCCTATCTTAATTTCCCTTTTTTTTTCAGGGGTGTCATTTGAAAATATTCCCTCTAACCGCTTCAATCTGACCCGAGAACAATGCTTATACGTATACGCCGGTCTTATCGCTATATGTATATTCTTCACGTGGAATAAACTCGTGGTGTTTTATAACACTTGTATCAAGGCTTCTGTGACGTTACACGATAATATGTTCAGGTAAGTCTAGGACTAATAAATATTCATGGACATTACACACAACGCCTTCTAGTCCCAAACTAAGCAAAGCTTGTACTATGGGAACTAGATTGCTGATAGAATACTTATATACATTTTTTTGTAAATAATACTTATCATAGTAACACCTAGACACAGAACAAACATTTGTGTTTCTTCTCAGTGGGAATCGAACCCACGACCCACAGCACCGAAGGCAGAGCTACTACCGACTGAGCCAAGTAGCTCTGCCTGTCGAAAATACATACTTATAACACACTTATATACATTTTGTCAATACATACTTATACATAGTAACACCCAGACATAGAACAAACATCTATATTTGCCACACACAAATCTAAAAACATCTATATGTATCATATACATGTTTGTTCTCAGTGGGAATCAAACCCACAGCACAGAAGGCAGTGCTATTACCAACCGAGTTGTCTGTTTCAGGGGGGTGACGAATGCTGGCATGTGGTTTTTCCACCACAACCCTTCAGGACGGATTCTGAATCGGTTCTCAAAGGATATGGGACAGGTGGATACATTGCTGCCTGTGGCTTTAGTCGACTGTCTTGGAGTAAGTAATCCTATCCCACTAATATTATAAATGTCAAAGTTTATATGTTTGAATGTTTAGATGTGTGTATGTGTGGATGTTTAGAAGTTTTGGGTGTTTAGATATGTGGATGTTTGGATGTTTAGATTTTTTGAGTGTTTAGATGTTTGGATGTTTAGAAGTTCGGGTGTTTGAATATTTGGGTGTTAGGGTGTTTCGATGTGTTTACTGTGTATGTGTTGATGTTTTGATGTTTGGATGTATAGATATGTGGATGTATGGATGTTAAATTTTTTTGGTGTGTGTATTTTTAGATGTTTGGATGTTTCATGATAAAATGTTTAGATGTTTGGGTGTTTGAATGTTTAAGGGGTATATTCATATTGGTCTTCTAAAGCTGAGCTAACTAAAATGATTACTAAATCTGTTGTCATCTCTTTTCGTTGTCATGCAAGTGACAATGATAGAGTATTTTTGAAGCCGCGCTAAAATTATAGTTGAATATTATTAAAGGGGTTAGATGTTTGGATGTTTGGATTATCGCCATTAAATTTCTAATCTTATTTCAGTTTTTCCTAGAAGTAATAGCGATACTAGCCGTGGTTTGTTTAGTAAATTGGTGGTTATTACTACCTACTGGTTGTGTTGCGGTCTTGCTATTCGGACTCCGTGCATTGTTTCTGTGGACGAGTCGAGAGCTGAAGAGAATTGAAGCTATCGGTGAGTGTTTTTCATCACCAGTTTTAGAATAAATAAAATAAAATCATCATCAATATATATAAAACTCTTTTGAAGCTGACAGAGAATCAACGCACAGCCTAAACTATAAGTCCTAGAGGTTTGAAATTTGGAGGGTAGTATCCTTATATAGTGTAGGGGTGCACTAAGAAAGGAATTTTGAAACGTCACACTCTAAAGGGTAGAACGCGAGCAACGCCGCGGGCGACGGCTAGTCTATCATAAAACTGTAAAAAAGCCAAAAACTAAAATTAAAGATATATGGATAAATTAAATATGCAGATCTACTAAATAAACGATTCTGATTCCGAAAATCCAGTTTGTTTGTTCGCGGATCACGCCTTAACTACTGGATCAATTTCAATGAAACTTATATCATTCGGAAGCCCTTTTTCCGGATTGAAACATAGGATATATTTTATTGAAATCAAAGACGTGGATTCTTAGATACAGCTTGAACTCTCTAAACCAAAAGCTGCCATTTGCTACGAGGCTCATCGTATGCTGGTTGACAGATATTTTGGTGGAAAGTTCCGCACGCGTACGTAGTCGCGGTTATCAGCTAGTGTATAACAAAATGTTTATCTATCAAAAATTTAAAAAAAACCACGACAGCCATGACGCCTGTCTTAAAAAAATATTTCAAAATTTTCGAAATTCAAAAAATACACTTGCAAAGAAATAAACTAGCAATTTGCCTACTGCTAAAACAGTAGGCAAATTGCTGAGTTAGGATCCATTTGCTGCTGTGGCAGGCATCATATGGTATACCTACATATAGGAACCAATTTATGTTACTTAGTATATCAATATATATAAAACTCTTTTGAAGCTGACAGAGAATCAACGCACAGCCTAAACCATAAGTCCTAGAGGTATGAAATTTGGAGGGTAGTATCCTTATATAGTGTAGGGGTGCACTAAGAAAGGAATTTTGAAAAGTCGCACCCTAAAGGGTCTAGAACGCGAGCAACGCCGCGGGCGACGGCTAGTATATATATATTTTCCTTTTAAATTCACTGTTTTAGTTATTTTTAATATTATTGTTTCATTTGTACTTCTCTGTATGTTTTGTATGTTGTGTGCCATGTAGTAAATAAATGAATGTCTATGTCTATGTCTAAATATATATAATTCTAGCTAGAAGTCAATCTCTGAACCACCTCTCGTCAACTGTTGGTGGCCTAACGACAATCCGTTCGTCGCGACACCAGCGACTGTTGGCGCGAGAATTTGACAAACTCCAGGATTTACATAGCTCTTCTTGGAGCTTGCTTCTCAATACTAACAGGTATCCCGACACGGTTTTATAGCTCTACTGTAATAAGGGGAGTAGGTCTAGTTTTTAATGGGGGGGGGGGGGGGGGGGCAATACGGTTTTATAGTTCTATACTTTAATGGGGTAGTCCCGAACTAGTTTTATAGCTCTTCAAATGATCTTTAATAGAGGGGGTCTCGACACGTTTTTATAGCTCTGGCTCGGTGGGGGAAGTGGGGGGGTAGGTTTGCACAGCGACAGATATATATGATAGAAAGAGAGATATTACCTATACTTTCGCTGAGAGCTATTGAACAATGTCGTGGCTTATAAAATTAGCTTCTACGTACCCCCTTTCATCCCCCATTTTTGTATTTTTAATCTCTCGATAGGTAGGTCGACCATCGAGTAAAAAACTAAAGAAACTCTAACTCTTAAACCTGGGTTTAGGGTAGGTTTAGCAAAACTCTATAGTTAGACCTCGGTGAAGTTGCTAAAATATATTTCGTAATAGGAAACATCCTAGTTTAGCCCAAAACACGAGTTAGAGGCCGGGTTTGAAGGGTAAGGGCGCCGGTGTAATTACAGGCACATGAGACTTCAACATCTTTACGTCTCAGAGTGATGGACGCAGTGCATTGCCTTACAGGGCACGTCCTCATTGGACTTGCTCTGTGAGGTAATGCATTGTTATAGGCAGAAGTTACCACTTAACATCAGGTGAGCTATCAGCTTGTTCGATTACTTTTTATCATAAAAAAAAGGGTTTTTAGAGAAATCCGTATCGTAATGAGACTGAATGTGTATTTTGTGAATAATCTAATGATTGTATATTTATTTCGCAGAGCATTTGGTTTCTGGATGGACATGTTGTGCTGCGCGTATCTCGCATTAGTCACATTCAGCTTCTTCTTCTTCGCCAGTGAAGGTAAATGATTTTTAGTAACTACCCTCTAATAAAAAAATAGAGTATATATTATGTCTTGACTAGCTTCCGCCCGTGACTTCGTATGAACCAGTTTGGTCCTGTTGATATTCCGGGATGGAAAATAGCCGTTGGAAAATATCGTTCGTAACCTGGAATAATGTGTTAATCCAGGTTTCGAACTATATATATTCCAAGTTTCATCCAAATCAGACTAGTAGTTGCAGTGTGATTGAAACCAACATCTAAACGTTGACATTTATAATATTAGTGAGATGGGATGGGATAATATTAGTGGGATGAGATAATACTAGTGAAATGGCATAATATTCGTGGAATGTAATACTATTAGTCAAATTGGAGAATATTAGTGGAATGGGATATTATTAGTGGGATAGTATAAGAGGGGTTACCAATGTTACCATACTTAATGTCAACTCTAACTCAATTGAAGTCGGTTTTTCAAGTTATTTAATGTTATTATTATAGATACCATAGGAGGCAGTGTGGGTCTAGCAATAACCCAGGTCATAGGACTAGTGGGAATGTGTCAGTATGGAATGAGACAGACTGCAGAAGTGGAAAATCAGATGACTTCCGTAAGTAATCTCATAGCTCAGTTGGTATAAGCTCTGCCTTCCGTGCTGTGGGCCGTGGGTTCGATCCCCACCGAGAAGAAATATTTTGTGATGGATATAGTTTCTTTAGATGTTATAAAGAGTTTTGTAAGTATTTAAAAAAAATCCACTCTTTTGAATATATATTTTATTGTTTTGTTTGGATGTTATTAAAACATGTATATAAAAAAAATACAGTGCTAACCAAAAATTTTCTATTAAAAACTTGAATATTTTGGAAACTATGAATACAGACTAAAAACAGATATTTTCAAAAGTTTTTGAGAAAAAGTGGATTATACAAAATTTTCGATAGTGGTTTTATGTATATACAGGGTGTTACCAGACCACTTCCGAAAACTTGGAGGTTCCAATCACACCGTGATACTGAAAACATTAAGCGAAAAAAATCGCGAAAAAAGAAATTTACTTGACTATCTCTTTTTAATTTTTTTTCTAGTTACATACACACAGTACAACATAATAAGACATATCTACCTAATTATCTCATTTAAAAAAGCAAAAAAAACAAATAAAATAAATAAAGCAGCAATGTACACGCAGCACGCAGATTACGTCTACTACAGCATGAACAGCTGAGAGTTCATCGCGGGTCATTCAAGTACGCGACGTGCGAGTGACCTACGTTAGTACCTACCTACGTTAGTAGGCACTTACGACACAGAATAAATAATAGTACTACGCCTCGACCTTACCTACGTGAATGCGTACATTGCGGGCTGGCGAAATAAATACAAATCTTTAAACATTGTTTTCTCCGGCTATAATTATTTTTCAGGATAACTGATTTTTTTTGGTTGGGTTTTGGTGTGCTGTAGCTCCCCCTTTCGTTTTCGGAAGTGGTCTGGTAACATCCTAAAATATATGAAATTCCAGGTTGAAAGAATACTGGAATACACAAACTTACCGCCAGAAAGACCCGTGGAGCCGAATGAGAAGGCTTTGAAGGCAAACCATCCTAACTTGGACTTCGACAAATGGCCCACTAAAGGTAACTTTATAACCTCTAGGGGTCTCTTATTGTTGGTTTTTAAATTTAACTATTGGATGTTAGTGGGTTGGGTACTTATCTAATGACATCCGATAGTAACTCTGATAAGGTAATGGTCACCATACAGTTAATTTAATAGATCTGTCATCAACTTTAGTTTAAAAAACCTAGAAATAAATGATAAAAACCAAGTTGTTACATGTCAAAATAAGTGACACATTTTTTGAGTGATCTTGTTAATTTTCCGGGATAAAAAGTAGCCTATTTGTTAATCCAGGTTACGAACTATATATATTCCAAGTTTCATTCAAATTAGACCAGCAGTTACAGCATGATTTAAACATAAGTCATCTATACATCCAAATATCCAAACTTTGACATTTATAATATTAGTGGGATGATATATAAGTATGTATTCACTAAAATGTATTTATGTATTCTATCAGCAATCTAGTTCCCATAGTACAAGCTTTGCTTAGTTTGGGACTAGAGGGCGTTTTATGATAATTATGTCCACGAATATATTTATACTAGCCGTCGCCCGCGGCGTTGCTCGCGTTCTAGACCCCTTAGAGTGTGATTTCTCAAAATTCCTTTCTTAGTGCACCCCTACACTATATAAGGATACTACCCTCCAAATGTCATACCTCTAGGACTTATAGTTTAAGCTGTGCGTTGATTCTCAGTTAGCTTCAAAAGAGTTTCCCACAAACAAGCTTTGGTTAGTTTAAGAGCGTTGTGTGAAATGTCCAAGAATATATTAATTTGTCCAGGTGAGATAATATTCCACGACGTTTCGCTGGAATACGAACGTCCCCCCAAGAAGGAACTGGCTGATATAAAGGAGGAGCCGGCGTACGCCATCAGGAATGTATCCTTCAAGATCCAACCCTCGGAGAAGGTGGCTGTGGTCGGCAGGACTGGAGCTGGGAAGAGTTCCTTAGTCAACGCGCTGTTTAAGTTAGTTATCATCTTTTAATATTTGCACACTCGTGGCTAGGCTTGCTTAGTCAATCTTCACCGATTATCTAAGTTAACACGTTCCCTGTCCCCATACAAAATGATTTGACAACTTCATACGTCCAAGTGTGGTTCCACTATGTGTGGGCCATTGACGTTGTGAACCCATAGTGGAAGCACGGACTCCTGAAAAAAAGCTGGACAGGGAACGTGTTAAGCGACGTTCTGCGCGGTCACTATTTGGATAGCTGACCGTTACATTTACATCTGAGCGCTTCCGTGCTTTCGTGCACGTTGCTGTCCCGGCTCTAGCAGTCGTTAAGCCATGGCGGAGGCCTTAAGGCGGCCTAAAAACTCCGTCAACAGAGTAGGCCACTAACTCATACGAACGTACGTCTGTATTTGCACACTTGATGGTAAAACATAACGAAGACATTCATAACATTACTCGCTTCCGCTCGCGTCCCGTTGGATCCCGTTGATTTTCCGGGATAAAAAGTAGCCTGTGTTAATCCGCAGGTCACGAAAAATATATTATTCTAAATTTCATCCAAATCGGATCAGTAGTTTTTGCTTAAAAGTGGAACAAACATACATACATACGTCCTCACAAACTTTCGCGTTTATAATATTAATATGATATCATCTATGCTAATATTATAAAGAGGAAAGATTTAAGATGACAGGCGTCATGGCTCAGTCGGTAGTAGCTCTGCCTTCCGTGCTGTGGGTCGTGGGTTCGATCCCCACCGAGAACAAACATTTGTGTGTTGTAAACATAGATGTTTGTTCTGTGTCTGGGTGTTTCTATGTATTATAAGTATGTATTCACAAAAAAAAAAATTATGTATGTATTCTATCAGCCATCTAGTTTCCATAGTACAAGCTTTGCTTAGTTTGGGACTAGAAGGCGTTGTGTTAAGTGTCCGTAAAAGTTTATTTATATTTATTTCATTGTTTGTTTGTTTGCATTGAATAGGCTCCGAAACTACTAGACCGATTAGAAAAATTCTTTCATCGTTGGGACGCTACACTATCTGCGGGTGACATAGGCCATATTATATATTTTAAAATATGTTCCCAGACTTAGCAATATATCGGGCAGTATAACAGTGGACGGCGTGACAAGCGAGCAGGCCGGCCTCCGGTGCTGGCGCTCGAAGCTTTGCGCGCTTCCGCAGCGAGCCGCACTTTTTGCTGCTACGCTACGGGATAACCTGGATCCTGCTGCAAAATATACTGATGCTGATATATACAAGGCTTTGGAACAGGTCAGTGGATCAGAAGACTACTTATAAGGACTTTAACATGTTAAAATATACTTAAAATTTCAAAATCTTGTGTTTAAAACCTAGTTTTGTCATTAGTCAATAAAAAATAGCTTTTTGCTCCTATTCTTTGGTATAACTTTGGATACACTGCTCAATATATTAATGCTCATATTAACAAGGTTTAGAACAGGGTAGTATACAAATTTTTAGTTTGTAGTAAAAAAAGTAGGAGCAATTTACAGTCCAAACAGCATTCGCGAAAACTCATAGTGACCGAAGTTAATTGAAAAGTTGTACGATTTGATATAACGTGGGTTGGACCCAGCTGCACAATATACTGGTGTTGATATTTACAAGGTCTTAGAATAAATTAGTAGACAAATCATTGGTTTTTTTACAGGTACAAAAACAGGAGCATTTTGTAGTCCAAACTGCATTCGTGGAAACTCGTAATGGCCAAAATTGGTTGCAATAAAAACATTGATGTGTATCAATCAAAATTATGTTTTCTTTCGTGTATTTTAAGGCTCGAAGTTGCACGCGACTTTACCAAGTCCTATGAGACTTTAATATTAATCTTTGTCATTGTTTACTAAGCTAGCTTCCTTTCCCTAGGTGGAGCTAAGTGATATGGTCAGCAAGCTGCCCGCTGGGCTCAGCACGAAGGTCGGTGACGGCGGCGGCAGCTTGTCGCTCGGGCAGCGTCAGCTGGTGTGCCTCGCGCGGGCAGCACTCGGCGCCGCCAGCGTGCTGGTGCTCGACGAGGCCACCGCTAATGTTGATACTGAGTAACTATATTTTATGATATGCACTCATAGTCATTGGTGGTTAATATGGTCATGGTCATTGGTGACCATAGTCATAGATGGTCATTGGTTATGACCAATGACCATCTATATAGTCATGGTTGGTCATACTGCCGTTGTGTGGAATATCCATGAGTATTTTATTTTTATAAGTATTCTATCAGCAATCTGGTGTCCATAGTACCAGCTTGGCTTAGTTTGGAGCTAAATGGCGTTGTAGGAAATGAATGTCCGTGAATATTTATTTATTTTATATAACTGTTCTATCAGTGATCTAGTGTTCATAGTACCAGCTTGGCTTAGTTTAGAACTAGATGGCGTTGTGATGTTAAATGCCCATAAATATGAATTAATTTTTATCAGCGATCTAGTGTCCTACGTACTAGCGTGACTTAGTTTGGGGCTACATGGCGCTGTGTGAAATATCTATAAATATTTATTTACAGAACAGACAAGCACATACAAGAAACGATCAGGAACAAGTTTGGTAACTCCACGGTACTGACAATAGCGCACAGACTCAACACCGTTATGGACTACGATAAAGTTATTGTTATGGACAAGTGAGTGTTTACCTTTATTTCTATACTAGCTGATACCCGCGACTTCGTGCGCGTTCTAAACTTTTCGCTAAATATCTGTCAACCAGCATACGATGAACCTCATAGCAAATGGCTGCTTTTGGTTTAGAGAGTTCAAGCTGTATCTAAGAATTCACGTCTTTGATTTTAATAAAATATAGCCTATGTTTCGATCCGGAAAAGGGCTTCCGAATGGTAGAAGTTTCATTCAAATTGGTCCAGTACAAACAAACAGATAAACAGACTTGATATTTATCCATATCTGTAATTTTAGTTTTTGGTTTTTTTATAGTTTTATAATAGTATAGATAAATATCTATTTTTAATGTTTATTACTATTTATGTTTTCAGAGGTCGAGTGGTAGAAATGGGTCATCCATTTGAACTGCTCACACAACAATCGCCAACGCAGACTAAAAGCGATATGGTGCCAAGAAAATCGCTACTATCTAAGAGTCAGGTAATGCCACATGCTTTGTAATAAAATAAGCATTTGTATGAGTTAGTGGCCAACTCTGGTGACGTAATTTTTAGGCCGCCTCAAGGCCTCCATCACGGCTTAACGAATGCCAAAGCCGGGATGGTAACGTGCACGGAAGCGCTCGGTTGTAAAGCTGTCACCCATCCAAATAGTGACCGCGCAGAATGTCGCTTAGATAATCCGTGAAGATTGACTAAGCAAGCAAGCCACGAGCGTCGATAGTCGTACGTGTATAGCGCCATCTAGTTTCCAATTAAAGCAAACTCTCATATGTCCAAGCTACGTTAGTTAGGCGAAATATTATGCAAAATATTAAAGTAAAATTAATAGGTTTTTAATCTATATGGAAATTTAACCTAGATGGCGCTGTACTCGAACTGTTAAAACTCAACAGTTTGCGCTATACCAAATCAACGAAAGCGCTCGATTTAAACCGCCTTAGGATGTAAAAAATCTCACATTTGATTATTTGTATTTGTTTATTTAACAGGCGCCATTAGCGATCCCGGAGAACTTTACATTTGAATCGACAGCCGGTGAGCGAAGCGAGGGACACAACGAAACTGTCGTGTTATCGAGGGACCGCATCAGAACTTATTCTAACAGGTACCTACACAATGGAGTCTTCTTCTTCTTCTATTTACGGCCTCTGTCCGTCATTACGAAAGACAAATTTGCCAATGTCAAGTGAATTATTTGAAATTCCGCGTCCCGTCGGATCTCGTTGATTTTCCGGGATAAAAAGTAGCCTATGTGTTAATCCAGGTCACGGACAATATTTATCCAAGTTTCATCCAAATCGGATCAGTAGTTTTTGCTTGAAAGAGTAATATACTATACTAGCCGTCGCCCGCGTTCTAGACCCTTTAGAGTGCGACTTTTCAAAATTCCTTTCTTAGTGCACCCCTACACTATATAAGGATACTACCCTCCAAATTTCATACCTCTAGGACTTATAGTTTAGGCTGTGTGTTGATTCTCTGTCAGCTTCTAAAGAGTTTTATATATATTGATGATTATAGTATGTATTTCTTAACAAACATACATACAACCTTTCGTGTTTATAATATTAGTAGGATTCTATCAGCAATCTAGTTCCTATAGTACAAGCTTTACGTAGTTTGATACTAGATGGCGTTGTGTGTAATGTCCATGAATATTTATATTCAGGTCTGAAGCAAGCGAACAGGATTCAGGTGGATTCTTCAAGACCCTGGTGGAACAGACCGGTCCTGAGACATCAGCCTTGTTATACAACATGGCTGAAGAGGTATGCAAACTTATATAAGACAGGCGTCACAGCTCAGTCGGTAATAGCTCTGCCTTCCGTGCTGTGGGTCATGGGTTCGATCCCCACTGAGAACAAACGTGTGGCATATGGATGTTTGTTCTATGTCTGGGTGTTACTATGTATTTACAAAAAAAAATATATAAGTATTCCTTCAGCAATCTAGTTTGTATAGTACAAGCTTTGCTTAGTTAGGACTAGTGGGCGTTGTGTGAAATGTCTTAAAATATAATTATTATTTTCTATGATATTTGTTGACCCCCCCTTGCCTTGTCACAGTTGGTCACATTTGTGTGTGACGTCACATATATTGCAAACAGCACTTTCGAAATTAGTTTTATTTCCATTTAAATTTCTTTTTAATATATATTTTAACACTTAGATAAGAATAAGTGAGAAACGTATAAGATTTTGAAATGTGACGTCACAAAACTTATGACCCCTACCGCCCCTTGTCACACAATGTAACACTTCATCGACCCCCTCCCTACACCCTTAACGTATTTATGGATGACCCCTAAGATATTAAGAGAATAAATGTTCTTTTTATTTATTTTCAGAGTTACAAAAAGATGTTAGAGAAAAAGAAAAATTCGTGAAATTTCAACTCTTTGAAAATCTTACATTCCAAATGATTTTCAACAAACAGTATTTCTACAGTGATGTCAATTAAATGCTTTATTTATGCATTTATTTGATAAATGTATCTTTAATTAATGTTAAAAATTAAATTAAAAATTGTTAACATAATTAGCAAGCAAGCTCGTATGAGTTAGTGGCCAGCTCTGGTGACGGAGCTTTTAGGCCGCCTTAAGGCCTCCGTCGTGGCTTAACGACTGCTAGAGCCGGGGCAGTTTAACGTGCCCTCCGAAGCACGGAAGCAAGTTGTAATTTTCTTCCGAAACTTCAGAAGGTTAAAGTTAACATATGAACAAACTTTTCCTATAGAACTTACTTTAACCCCTTGGAGTTTTCGAGAGTGAGGAAGTCGAATATTATTTACTAGCTGTCGCCCGCGGCTTTGTTCACGTGGTAGCAACATACAAACAGTTTTGAAATTTTTTAAAAATCTTGGAACTCAATTAGTCATGTCGACTCAATTTCAATGGGATCCAACGGGACACGAACGTAGTCGGGGGCGGAAGCTAGTTATAAATGCAATTATAAGAAACAGGGATGTACTAATTTAGTTTAATATAATTTTGATTAAATTTTTCTCCAAAAGTGATAATAACTCGAAATTGTTACCAGTATTTTAGTTACTTATTCTACTTTGAAAGCAAGATTTGATAAGTATTTATTTAGTTAATTTTATACACATGTACGTAGACTATTTATTTATAAAAAATATAATTTTCAAATAAATATACATAATTATGTTTGATTCGTACAGGGTGTTATAACACCCTCCAAAGTAGTGTTATAACACTACTTCTTAGGGTGTTAGTGTTATAAGTTATAACACTAGGTACTCATAAATACTTCGAAGGGTTAAGTTAAGATCACTCAAGGGTTAAAGGCCTAAATACCCATCAATATTAACGACTTGCGTTTGAACGTTAAAAATGATTAACTATAAAAAAAAATCCAAGTAGATAAGCCTACTAAGAAACTTATAATTTTGAATAAGTTAGACAATTTTATTTTCATGTTATTATTTACATAATTATCTATTTATACAGAAAATGTGAACTACATTTCAAGTATATCAATAAACAGTGACCACGCTGAGTTCGCAGTAGAATTATATATGAGCGAGTTGCAAGTTTTGCGTGGTCAGATTACAAGCGTGTTTCGTATGGAGTGTTATGTGCAAACCACCATAGCACTGAAGCATGCTTCTATGTGGTTGAAATTGAATTCGCGGTGCTTGTCCGAATTTTTAAAATAACTAGATAATTTTATAATTATGTCAATTTAGTGGTTAACTTATGTATAATATTAAAATATATTCTTGTTATTTGCGATGATAATAAGTGTTAAGGTGTCACACCGTGTTTGTACTTATTGTGATATAGTAAATAAATATTTTTATTGAATAAACATACTTGTTTTTCTTAATATTATTTTCAATAACTTTAGGGTTTCCTTTAGATTTATTGGTGGTATTTTAATTAAGATAATATAGGCCTGTAACGTGTGAGAACGCCATCAATAATCAGAAGCAGTCAATAAGTGAACTTGAGAATGGGCCCGATTATGTTGGTGCATTTGTCTTAACTAAACAAAGACAGATATAGTTTTAGTTCATGAGTAAGGGATGGCAAATATTTTAGTGCTGTCAAATTAGGTTTAGGAAAATGAAACAACAGAATCGGGAGCATCCATCAAATCATAACACTATATAAAAAAAAATACAGTAAAAATACAAGGAACATGATCCTTCCTAGTAATATTATAAACGCGAAAGTTACTAAGGATGTATGTATGTTTGTTCCTCTTACACGCGAAAACTACTGATCCGATTTGGATGAAACTTGGAATATGTATTGTCCGTGACCTGGATTAACACATAGGCTACTTTGATTCTGAAAAATCAACGGGATCAAACGGGACCCGGACGTTGTCGCGGGCGGAAGCTAGTTATAAATAAATACCACATAATTATATTACATTGTACATTTAATGCAACTTGTTTTGTTTATATCATAGGAATATGTTTCGGTGTTATTTATGTACAATAAAGCGTTTTCATTCATTCATTCATTCAATTATTATTTAACTAGTAGGTACAGTCAGAGTCAAATTGATATGAGCGTCTAGAGTAGTCCAAATGATCTGAAAAACATAAAAGAAATTTGATATACGCAGTTCGAATCATCATATTACTGTAAGCACACAAGGTGTTAATCATTGTTTCATATTTATATGAGCAGTCAGGTGTTCAAAATTATCTTAGCTATCAAAGCTCTCATTGACATTTCAAGTATTCACTCAAAAGAGTTTGCATACTACCTCTGAAAGCTTTGTTAGCTAAGATAATTTTGAACACCCTGACTGTACATATAAATATGAAACATTAAGTAGTAAGATATTTTGAACACCTTGTGTCCTTACAGATATATGATGATTCGAACTGCATATAACAAATTGCTTTTATGTTTTTCAGATCATTTTGACTACTCTAGACGCTCATATCAATTTGACGCTGACTGTACGTAGTGTCTGCGACGGGGTTCGGTAACGATGATGGATGATTCTCTTAGACCACAGTTCTTCCATGAAGGCCAACAGATGTTCGATCGGAACCTCACCATGAAGGAGTTGAAGCTGACTCTGTGGTGACTCCAGCAAAGTGTTGAATCTGAAAATTCTATACAAATGCAGATATTAAGAGCCAACTCTCCTATAAATGTGTCTGAACTTTTATATTCGTGCCTAGCATTTGTTCAGTTCTCTAAGACCTCGAAGGCCCGTATATATGCTGATTATCAGCTCAAGCACTGATCCGGACTCAAGCATAGATTTTGATCGAGTTAGCGAAGCTAAGGAAGATCTTAGTGAAGTGACAACTTGGCGCAAAAATGTTAAGTATTTTTGTTCGTAGATATATTTTGAACCGCTTATCCGATCTTCACAGAATTTGGTAGGTATACGGATAGTACTCTAAGTTTTACTGGTTTGAAAAATAAAGTAAATCGGTCAAAGGGTTGGAAAGTTATCGAGGTTCTAAAGGGAGTAAAAAAAAAAGTCGTACCAAAATATCAAGTGGGTTATCATATATCGGCCGATAAATAATGATTTTTACAACAACTCAAAAACTATTTAACCTAGAATAAAAATAAAACCGGTTTTGTAATGTCTACACAAAGCCCTATCATATGACACCAACTAGGTACTAGTTATACTCTAATCAAATCTATGCTTGAGTAAGTAACGATTCTTGTGACGGCATGCGGGCATAGGGAAAGGTTGAAGTAAATGTACAACAAACAATTTATTAAATTCTTCTCTTCTTTAGTTATTTTTCAATCTTCAATTTCCTTTGAAACGGTGCTGTAATGGTAACTTCAGTTTTGTTAAAAGACATTTCTTCATATCTTCTTTCTCGAAGTTGAGCTTGAAGTAGAAGCAGCCAGCGGGCCTAGGATCCACACGCGATATATTTGTCATGTCGTTCTGTCAAAATGTAAGCATTTTGCACCAGTTTTGAACTATTGCATTATCTGTGGTAATGCTGTCGAGAAACCGCGCCTTTGAATCTTCAACTTTTGACATTTCTGCATGACTCTCGTCCTCAGAGGTACGACGAGGATCGAGCTTTGACATTTTTTGAAATAACATAGCACTTTTATTTCAATAGTTTTTCTTGTGTTATTGTGATTTTTTATTTTTATTTTGGTGGAATTTTAACCAATAATACTTATGTCGTAACATAAAGTGTGAGCCATTGGAATAAATGTGTGTAAAGTGGTTTCTCTGAATGTGAAAGTTCGTTTCAGGTTTTGAAGAGAAAATTCACCATTTTCTCTTCAAAACAAACGACAGCCGACTTGACGAAGACTTGACTTATAATATTTCAAATTCATCACTTGACACTGACAAAATTGTCTGTCGAAATGACGGACACAGGCCATATAGGTTTAAAAGAAGAAGAAGAAGGTACGACGAGTAACAAGTGTCAAAAGTGTACAATAAGAAGGCGCGGTTTCTCGACAACATGACCACAGATAATGCAAAAGTTCAAAAACTGGTGCAAAATGCTTACATTTTGACAAAACGGCATGACAAATATCTCGCGTGCGCATCCTATAGGCCCTCAGATTTCCATCTCTTCTTTCTTCAGCTGTAAACCGTTGTACGTTTGAAGTCAAGAAACAAGAAACCATTTATGTTGGCGGCTGCATTTTTTTACAAACATAATTCAAGCACGAGTTACTTTTTTCTCGCGTTACAACTTCCATATTATTTTTTGAATCGAGCGCGCCATTTAAAAGTAATATACAGACTTTGAAAAAATATTTTGTTAGCCACGTCAGTTTTTTCGTTGGCTTGGTTTCCTTTATTTCTGTTTTTTTTTTTTTTAAAACGATATTTTTTACAATCTTCTATAATCTAAGCGAGATAACTAAGGAACTATACATATTCTAGTTCACTTGTAAATATTGCTTTTTGTTTGTATCAAAACTAATTATTATACGTTATTTATTTGCTTTGTCTCTCTAGTTATTGCTTATATTACATTTAACTTAAACTTGTACTTTTATTTTAGAATCTGAATTGTCATAACCGGAGTTAATCTTAACCATTCCAATAATATTAGGTACCCTAAGGGTGCTATTCCAGTAGAACTAAGCGAAGCTATGTTGCTAAGGATGTTTGACATCTACCAATAGAAATCTATTAATATGTTGCGTGCAATAACATTGCACAAGGTAACATAAATATAAAATTGATTGAAACAAGTTTTACAAACGAAAAATATAAACAAAGAATATTTTTTCGGTCGGAAAACTAGTTCAGTTCAAAATGATATTTACAGTAAACCTTGTGCAATGTTATTGCACACAACATTGTTTGCGATTTTTCATATATAACTTCGGTGATTTTATATCTTCCAAAGATGTTGAAATGTGTGATCTACAAGTTGTTTGACGCGTCAAACGGTTCAGAACAGACATTCCGATTCTAATATAAATGCACAATCACATCCAAATAGCCAAAACTATCTTTACAAGTGAAAGCTATCACCCATTCGCACCTACCATGGTTATCGTAATATAAAGTTGCTTTTACACTAAAGCTAAGCTAAGCTACGTTGCTAAGGATGTGTTTGACATCCACCAATAGGAATCGTTCAATATGAAAACATACGATCTCTATTGGTGGATGTCAAACACATCCTTAGCAATATAGCTTAGCTTTAGTAGAAGATCAACCCTTACTTGGGAGTTATATTTTTTTTATTTCGGACTAATTCACTACGGGTAAGTAGGTACCACTAGACGCGTGACATGGAGCCCTAATGCTCATTTCGGCAGAGATTCTAGTCTGATAGTAATAACGTATCTCGGCCGAAAACTCGTCTCACCTCAAATGTCTTACCTTATAAAAAGTTAATAACAGGATTCTTATAGGTATTAGTATTTTTTTTTTAACGTAACGGGGATTTGTGATCAAAAGTTCACTAATCCCCGTTGACGCCGATGCGTACTCATAACGGGGAATTGTGATCAAAAAGTTCACTAATCCCCGTTGGCGGGGATTGGTGGAATATGCCCTATAAAATAGTGCCAGCATAATTTTCAAATTATTATAACCAGACTATAACTTTTTATGACTACCAATGTATCTAACGGAATAAAATAAATTAATCTGAATCTGAAATAAAGTGACTAGAGTTATCGACGTGATTTTAACGTCATCCTTATTATAATAGAATCTCTGCCGAACCGAGCTTAAGACAGCTGATAGCTAGTTATTATCTGGTTGAGTGTATCAGCATTGCTATTCAGCTTGCTTGCTTATGCAGCCAGTGTCTTGTACGCGCTTCTTGATACCGATTTGGACCAGTTGAGCTATCTATAAATCGTTTGCAACGGTTTGTAGATTTGTCCATTCAAATTTTAACCCCGGGTTTACACGGTTTACTACGCTAACCAAAGTTGGTGCAACTAGTCACTTAACCTAAAGAAAAAACTTTAAAAATAGGCAAAACTTTTTACATCCGAACCCCTTCCACTGTAATTTTGTATAACTTATTGTTAATTAGCTTTCATATCAAAATGGTTGATGCAAAGGTGCGTTCAAAAACTTATGGCTTCTTCTTCTTTTGTTGTGGCTGTTCGGTGGCTAGGGCTGCCACGAATTTGCCAATGTCAGTGTTTATTGGCGTTTACTGGTTTACTAATCTTTTAACAAAAGGCGGAGATCTGAGTAGGTAGGTTAAGAAAAATGACCGGTGAAGAAGGGAGACTCTAAATTGACTCATACTAAGCCAACCGTCATCATGACACATGACATTAATTGTCATGTTTTGTTTTTTTTTTACTTCTTCTTTTATTTATGGCCTCTGTCCGTCATTTCGACACACAATTTTGTCAGTGTCAAGTGATATATTTGAAATAATATAAGTCAAGTCATTCGTCAAGTCGGCTGTCGTTTGTTTTGAAGGCGAAATAATAGATTATTTTTCTTCAAAACTTGGGGACTAATTTTCACCAAAAATATCCATCATTTTCTCTTCAAAACAAACGCCAGCCGACTTGACTTATATTATTTCAAATATCTCACTTGACACTGGCAAAATTGTCTGTCGAAATGACGGACAGAGGCCATAAATAAAAGAAGAAGATGAGCTCCATTGTTACTTGCGTAGCCGATTGGTTAGCACATGTACCCTCCTATAATTACGTCAGCACTCCGCTGACATAATTATAACAGACATTTCGCGAACACCACAAACCTATTCTTTCAATTATGATAAATAACCACAACTTTGCAAAAACCATTTCAATAATAAAAAAGCCGTGGTAAATAACATCTGCTTAAATTAGCCCTAAAAACTAATTATTACAATGAAGAACTAATCTACGCCATCTTGTTATCCAAACATCGAATACATTCGCAACACTCCTTGACTTTAAGATGTACTTTTGATAATAAAAACAATTTAACATAATCGTTAGTCATTTTTTTTTAATACAAACGTAGTTTACGATTGTCATTATTTAAAAAAAACGCATTTATGCAATACTAGCTGTCGCCCGCGGCGTTGCTCGCGTTCTACCCTTTAGAGTGTGACGTTTGAAAATTCCTTTCTTAGTGCACCCCTACACTATATAAGGATACTACCCTCCAAATGTCATACCTCTAGGACTTATAGTTTAGGCTGTGCGTTGATTCTCAATCAGCTTCAAAAGAGTTTTATATATATTGATTTAGTAGTTTCTAAAGCAAAAATATATGTTAATAGTATCGTGTCATAGTTATGTCATTGTACTGTAATAGTAGGTAATGTTATACGGTCAAAGCAAACTGACGTCAAACTTTTTATCATCATCATCAATCAATATATATAAAACTCCTTTGAAGCCGACTAAGAATCAACGCACAGCCTAAACTATAAGTCCTAGAGGTATGAAATTTGGAGGGTAGTATCCTTATATAGTGTAGGGGTGCACTAGGAAAGGAACTTTGAAACGTCACACTCTAAAGGGTCTAGAACGCGAGCAACGCCGCTGGGGACGGCTAGCTTAAATATATAAAACTCTTTTGAAGCTGACTGACAATCAACGCACAGCCTAAACTATAAGTCCTAGGCTGGAATACTGAAACGTCATTCAAATTTGAGCACCATTTAAAATTGCTCTGCCTCTGTTTGACATTACTCATTTGTGAGATGGCAATAATTTAAGCGTGAACTTAAATTGAGTGGCGTTTGAGTATTCGACCACTAGAGGTGTAAAATTTGAAGGATAATAATCGTATAACTACGTTTGTATATTTGTTAAAACGATTTAGATTATAAGAATTAAGTTAGAAGTAAATATGCTTGCAGCTCAGATTCCATACAAGTATTAGTTAACTAGATTAAAAACAACAAACGCTAAAACTAAAAAAAAAGTAAAATAAAAACTATTAATAAAAATAATAACTCATTTGACTTGTACAGTCAAAGGTTAAATATCTGTCAAATTTCAAAATTATTAATAACAAATTTTGAAAAAAATTATCTGAAATTGTTTTTTCATTAACCATCGTGAGGAAACCCTTGGCTTAGTCAGCTCCTGACGTATTGATGTGTTTCCTGTGGATATGGCTGACTAGGCTGATCGGATGGTATAGTATTCTGATGGTGAGGTGAAGAGGTGAAGACTCTTCTTGAAAATTCCAAGGTTAATCTGGAAATACTGATGATGGCAAAGAGCTCCACTCCTTGGCAGTTCGCATCATGAAGGTGGAAGCAAAGCGCTTTGTGCGAAGATATGGACTATCTACCATGTAGGGATGGCATTTAATGGTCATGGTCAAGGTTGACTGTCCAATTTTCATTCACTGGATTAAGTTAGTTATAATTATTTTTCTTTGATCTCATTTAGTTTAGAGTACATTTATTTCGTTGTTTAATTTGTAGTGTCTAGACGAGCCAAATGAGACTCTCACCTTTTTCTGTAATTTTAGTTTAATTTTAATTTTGTATGGACCTTGTGTAGTCTGAAATAATGAATTAATAAATAAAATAAAAAAATTATCAGTGCGCCTAGTAATCCGGAGGTGAAAGGGTCTTATAACAAATCGTTGCGTACCCATATCTAAAACAATTTCAGATGTGTTTAATTCAAAATCCTTAATATCAACAATTTAGGTTTAGACAAGTATTCTTCCTTTGACTATATAGTTGTAAAAATTTGATGTACCCTCAAAAAACAGTGTAGAATCTTTTCCAGCAGAGCTATGTTGCAAATACCGCGTGCACACTATGCCCATGCAACTGCCGGCATAAATGCTGCTTAGTGAGAATAAAGGCGATGTTGCTGTGCCAATAAGACCGCGGCATTGATGCCGCCATACATTCCGGCAGCGGCATGGGCATAGTGTGCACGCGGTATAAGGATGTGTTCAACATCCACCACGAAACGCTCGTGACTTGCTTAGTCAATCTTCACAGATTATCTAAGTTAAGCGACGTTCTGCGCGATCACTAATTGAACGGGTGACCGTTACATTTACATCTGCCGCGCTTCCGTGCTTCGTGCACGTTGCTGTTCCGGCTCTAGCAGTCGTTAAGTTACGGAGGCCTTAAGGCGGCCTAGAAACTCCGTCACCAGAGTTGGCCACTGACTCATACGAGCTTGCTTGCTTACCAATAGGAATCGTTTAATATGAAAACGTACGATTCCTATTGGTGGATGTCAAACACATCCTTGGCAAAGTAGGTTAGCTTAGCTCTGCTGGAAAAGCACCCTTAGGCCGGAATACTGAAACGTCACTCAAATTTAAGCACCACTTAATATTGCTCTGCCTCTGTTTGACATTACTCATTTGTCAGAGATAGCAATAATTTAAGCGTGTTCTTAATTTAAGTGGCGTTTGAGTTTCCGGCCATTTAAGACTCAATTTGCGATGAAACACATCACAAAAGCAATGTTTTCAAACACTATATTTCTTTGAATCTCTTCACTGATTTTTGAATAGGTAAAGGTTATTTTGACAATACAGTGTATTGCATTCAAAATTATGTACGTTATGTAAATCCTATGGGTTATCCCTTCGTTAATCAATACAACTCAGTGTCAGAACACACCATCAATGGTACTTTTTATCTTTGTAAATAATAACTTGAGAATTAGACGTATATAATATATGAATATGTGTGTATATATGTGTGTAGTTACATGTATATATTGATAAATAAATAAAAAAACTCTTGGATATATCACACAACGCTCTATAGTTCAAAACTAAGCATAGCTTGTACTATGGGAACTAGATTGCTGATAGAATACTTGTATATATATATTTTTTGTAAATAAATACTTATAATACATAGCAACACCCAGACATAGAACAAATACCTATGTTCGTCACTCACTTGTTTGTTCTCAGTGGGGATCGAACCCACGAACCACAGCACGGAAGGCGGAGCTACTACCGACTGATCCATGACGCCTGTCAAAGTACTTATAGCGATAAGACTGCCCATTGTACCACTTAACCAACTTTTTTTTCTTGTTTAGGGTAGTTTTTATGGCAAACATAAGAGTTTTCCTGTGACAAAATATGGTTTGTCTGGTGCCCATCACATATTATTAGAAGGGACTTCATTTCCACCTGAGAGAAGATCATCAATTGTCCCAAAGTCTGGGGCCCATGACCGCATGGCTTTGTATGCTACGGAGCGATGGAATCTATCGCAAGAAGTATGCGCTGCAGTGAAGAGAGCTTTTTCACATGTTCCTTGTATTGATGATCTCCCTGAACCCTGAACTCTCACAACCAACGCTGGGCACATACGACTGACTGCAAACAGTCAAGAGACGCAATCCCAGCCATCACTCCAAGACTAACACGCCGTCTATTGAGCCTGGATAGACAGAACCTCAGAATCATCGTAGGGACCCTGACAGGCCACTGCCCCTTAAACAAACATCTCTACAACATCGGAGCCACAGACAGTCCTCTCTGCAGAGGCTGCCTTACCGAAGAAGAATCAGCTGCCCACGTAATCCTGGAATGCGAGGGCGTAGCAACGCAACGACAAGAAATCCTAAGTACCCCTAGGTCACTTCTCCAAGCCTGCGAAGCCCCCAGGAAGCTTCTGTGCTTCTGGGAGGAGTTAGGCTGGCTGCATGTTTAGCCAGTTCACCCCCCCCACGTATAATGGACCAACCTTGAGTCTAAATGCGGAAAAGGGAGTCCAACTAATAATAATAATAATAATATTGATGATCTCATCGAGATTACTAAGAACATAAAACAAGCAGCTGAAGTCTCTGCAGTCACGACGATTCTGGCAGAGATATTGATGGTTACTACAGCAAGACAGGCGACAAGAATGTATTTTCCAATCACTATCTTTGCGGCAGTTTGGAGAGACTCTAAAGATAATGTTGCATTGTGCAATTTCTTCAGTTCAACAGGCGCAGGTGGATGGTATGTGTACAAACGAGCGGCCATGGCAGGAAAGCACTTTACAGTGTGCGGTAAGATGGAAGAAGAGAAAGCGTCCCAAATAGTTTTTCACGGAATTTTTGGTACATTCAAGGAGGACCTTGGAGTATTAGCATCTATCACTGACTGTGCAAGGTGGTTGACAAGAGAAGAGCTAGGTGGGTGTTTTTGTAAACAGGGTTCATCCGAAGCGATAACAAAGTTCAAGCTGCCGGTAGTGAAATATTACTCGAAGATGTCCTGCGCAAACCAGACTGGGCTTTTGTCAGGAGTTTACAACCAGGTTGCCACAGTGCCCTGTTTCAGTGGTCAGCGTGTACATGTGTTTGATGCGGATTTCTTCAATCACATCGAGAAAAGAAGGATAATAGGGACATCAGGTAAAACAATGACTCAGATCATGGGAAATCCTAACAACCATATTGGAAGACTTACACGACAAATTGCGTAAAGAGAATGGGAAACTGACAATGGGTACAACTTCATGGTGTTAAGGAAGATCCGTTTTGGTTGGATACGTTCTCCTTGTTAATATTCATAGACACCCTGACACAAAAAGAATAGGTAATGTCATGTCAATAACGAATGTCAAGTGATTCGAATGTGAAAAATATACGTTGAAAAAGAAACTAAGTTCTCTCCCGTTTTAATTATTCGTTTTATTGTAACGCCTAATTGCGCAAAACTGCTACACATGGCATGAGATGAGTTCCTTAGAAATAGGAAATCCTGGTGACCAAATCGACGTTATAATTAAAGGAACTGGAGAAAAGTTTTTGGGGAAAAGAGACTAGTTCTTTTTGCTTGAGTAGGCAAGGGGTTATTGTTTTCGTCAATTATCATATAAATTATGGTTCGTAATATTACGTTTGTTTGAATTGCCAATTGCTTTGTATTTGGGTGCCTAATTGTAATTTTATAAAATCAATAATGGTACCCTTTAAAATTAGATACAATCAAGGAAGCTCGTATGAGTTAGCGGCCAACTCTAGTGACGGGAGTTTCTAGGCCGCCTTAAGGCCTCCGCCATGGCTTAATATTAGATGACGTTTTAAAGATAAAAAAAAAAACCTTAAACAGTGTGTTCTGGTACCGAGTAATCTATCCAATTTCATTACCTAACGCCACACGTTCACGCGATCAGAGAGTCTAGCTTCTATTATAGATAACTATTAACTATAGATATCTTATTTGAACTTTTTCATCAACTCTAATTACTAGAATAACTATTTCTATCTAACTTTTTAAGTTTTCTAACGTCAAAACTGTAGGTGCCGTTATAAAGTGACAATTTGACAATATTAAAAAAAAACTAGCAGACTTGACATTCTGCTCTCTACCAACATTTTGTCTTTGTTAAGGAATCGAACCTACACCTCTTAAGTCACAGCTGTTCCGTCTTTAGCTGTGCTAAACAATCGGCTCTGACTTTTTGTCTTTGTCAAGGTATTGAACCCACACCTCTAAGTCACAGCTGTTCCGTCTTTAGCTGTGCTAAACCATCGGCTTTGACTTTTTGTCTTCGCGAACCTCGAACCCACAACTCTCAGCCACAGCGGTTCTTTCTTCCCCTGTGATTTATGAGAGGTTATTGAAATATTGTCAATATTATTGATCACTCAAACGGCACCAAAAAATATACCGAAAAAAAACTTTTGTATGTATATTAATTAGCTAAATAATTCAATATGTCTCATAAGTATTTGTAGACGAAGGCCATATGTTCAGGTAGCGAGTACGCAGCAATAACTACGACGCGCCATACCAACTGCCGCGCACTGTATTCAGTTATTTTGTGTATATATCGCATTTTATAACGTAACGCGTAAAATGTGCCACATTAACGTGTAAACGTGCCGCGTACTGTATTCAAATATTTACAGTACGCATTCTATACCGGTCATAAAAAGTGCCATAATGAAATCCACGTACCATAAGTCAGTTATTGCAGTACGCGGCGTTTCAAACAGCACATTGCGACGTGCCATATCAATTGCAGCGTACTGTGTATATATGTATATTATTATGTATATTTATAGTATATAGTCATGTCGTGTTACGAGTAGGTATTGTTAGTACCCTGAACTTAGGTTTCTGTCTTAAGAGTTGTTTCATATTTATTCGCAAGGCAAATGTATATTAGTTTAATTACCCGACTACGGGGAAGCAAATAGGAGGGTATATGATTCTGACCGGTGTGTATGTATGTTCTACTGTTCCCGCTATGTGACGTCATATTAAATTGCATATGGCGCCCTCTAGACGCGACGTGATGAACTAAAAAAATATTTTTCTCAAACATGCTTGGAAATTGGAGCATTATTTTGACAACCTTCTTCGAGATAAATCGAATATGCAGTACTGGCCAAATACATGCGAGCAGCGGCCGGCAATAAATGTATGAAAATCCATTGCTGGCGTGTTTACCGGCCAAATTAATACACACAAAACTCATATCTGTCGTGTAATTTAAAAATGGAACGATCTTTTACTCTGAAACATGGCGACCAAGGAGGTAACTTATCAAAGGTTTTATTCAAATTTCGAACAGGCTTTCAAATAGAAAGCTGATTATTGAAAAAAAAAACAAATGAACACTGTAACTTCGTTATTCGTTATTGGTTTTGAAAAGTAATTGTATTTTCAACTAAAAAGTTTTGCCTAGGTACTTAGTTTTAATTTCCGCGCATTATTTGAGAAAAGTACTATACAAGCCTTGGCCACAACTAGGCAATGATGAACTTATGTATGTGTGCCTCGTCTTCGACTCGGCCAACATTTAAACGTACGTCCATCATTGCCTGTTATGCTGGCCGCTGCAGTAATGTACTATTGTAATTATGCCGTGTGGGGTATCAAATGAAAGGGCTTAATAAGCACATTTAAAAAAAAATCTGTTTTGCGTTTTATTTATTGTTATAACCAATTATGTCATATTAAGCCAGCTAAGTTCAGGGTTTATAGTCACTTCATAAGGGAATAATGCTCAGAACCGTTCGACAATGTCTAATTTCACGACATTTATCGAAAGTTTTTGAGGTTAGTGCGAGCGTAAACTGACCATCGACAGCCACTGGTAGCCAGCGACAGCCACTGTTTATAGTTTCACATTGTGTAGCGAGTGGCCGCCACGGACCGCACGTGCGAGTCTACAA
This sequence comes from Eulithis prunata, assembly GCA_918843925.1. NCBI lineage: Eukaryota > Metazoa > Arthropoda > Insecta > Lepidoptera > Geometridae > Eulithis > Eulithis prunata. Next base: position 1,652,180 of record OU974035.1, read on the forward strand.
AATGGAAAAGGAAGCAGTGGCTACTGACCACCGATCACAGTCACTGGTGGCCAGAAACTATCACTATTTATTGTTTCACATTGTGTAGCGAGTGGCCGCCACGGACCGTACGTGCGAGTCTACAAAATGGAAAAGGAAGCAGTGGCTACTGACCACCGTTACAGTCACTGGTGGTCAGCAACTACCACTATATAATTCACATTGTGTAGCGAGTGGCCGCCACGGACCACACGTGTGAGAGTCTACAAAATCGAAAAGGAAACAAAGTGGTTGTCGGTGGCCACTGGTGGCTGTTGTCGGTGGCCACCAGTAGCCGTGGCCAATGGTCAATTTGCGCTCAGCCTTAGATCCCAAGTAATGTTAATGTCAAATAGTTTGTCGTCCAGTCGGGTTAAGTAAAATTGGTGTTTTTTGAAGTCTTAAAATATTAAGTTAAAATATAATCTAACATTTTGTCAGAATAACAGCAAAATTCTAAAATTTACAAATATTTTATCAAAATACTCGTTACCAAATGCCTTACCGCAAAGCGTAATGGTAATAGAAATTAACTTCAGTTGTAATTTTTACAATATTACTAAATCTATAGTGTTTTTTTACAAGTTACAACCAGTCACTTGTAACTTATAATTTAGATATTACTAAAATTGTAAAAAATCACACAGAAAAATGTCTATGCTTTGCGGTCGGCCTGTTTTTGTCTTGTACAAGTATTTTTTGTGAAAAATATTAGTAATTTTAAGTATTTATCGGTTATTTTGACAAAGAATTATGCTAATCTTAAAAGTAAACGCTACGTAGATTGAAAAATAATATCTCTTTCAATTGAAAAAGATAAATTGTTTCTACGCAGCGTTTATTAGTAAGAACTTATGACCGCTAAACTTATAAACGGTTTTTAAGTTAATAATTACTTTGTGGGTATTTTTGTAATTTATTATGATATTTGATACTAAATGTCTACCGTGCCTTGTAAATCAAAACTTTTTTTAATAAAATGACTAAATTTACATCGATAAGTCGGCAGTGACCGTTTTTATTCTAAAACCCATAAAACCGGTTATTTCCAAAATACCCGAAATATCCGGTTATTTCCATTACACAAATACCAAATCCAGACACAGTAAACATATCCAAACAGGACGTCTACACCAACTTGGAATTTACGATCCACAATAACCGTTTATTTCCAAAAACCCGATTATTTCCTAAAAACCGTTTACTCACTATAGGCCTAACATTAAGTACTAAGTACTAAGACGTGCTGTGTGTGTCAACGCCGCCATGACCTCGCTTCGTTATCATCGTCGTCTTCCTCGTCTGAGCGGAGTAGAGCGGCTTCTGTTGTCTGCGGCTATAGGAGATGATACATCAGAATTGCCATACATTTCAGAAATAGAGTGTTTAATAATCACACCAATTGGCCATGTGTTTCCCAAAGACCGAATAATGCATGTATACCTTCCAAGAACCTTACAGTGACGGTCGTGACGGAGGCATAATGACATTTATTTTCTAAAGTTTTAAATTACCGTTTATTTAAAAAACCTACAATGACCGTTTATTTCTATGCAGCACAATTTAGTCGTTTATTCCCAAACCAAAAACCCGTTTATTTCCGTAAGACCTAACAGGATCGTTCATTTTCATAAAACCTAAAATAACCGTTTATTTCCATAAAACCCAAAAAGACCGTTTATTTCCGAAATACTCAATTATATATTTTATTAGGAACTTAAGTTTTACGTAACATAATTAGGTATTTACCTCTTCTCTATGTTCGTCGCTCAGGTTTCCGTTGAGTCTCTTCGGTTCCTGCGCGCCGGCGGCCTTAGTGCTAAGCGCCCATGTTATCTGGAAGAGATTAATACAAATAAATGGACATTTCATACACATCATCTGCTTATTCAATCTTTTCTAAACAGAAATGATATGGTATGCTATATAAAATGTAAGTATTCATAAATTTATTTTGTGATATGAAAAAAATTTGGTTAATAATGTAACAGACGGTGGTTTTAACTCTTGACAGTCTTTTTGAACTGCAAAAAGATTACATCTCTTTGTTACATAGGCAACAAAAACAGTCATAAGTCGTCAAATTGCTTTATAAATACAGACTACCTGATACCCCGCGACTTCGTACGCGTGCGAAACTTTCCACCAAAATATCTGTCAACCAGCATACCATGAACCTCGTGTCAAAGGCGGTTTTTGGCTTAGAGAGGTCAAGCTGTATCTAAGAATCCACGTCATTCATTTCAATAAAATAATGTAGCCTATGTTTCAATCCGGGAAAAGGGCTTCTGAATGGTATAAGTTTCATTGAAATTTGTCCAGTAGTTAAGGCGTGATCCGCGAACAAACAAACAGACAAACTCGATTTTTGGAATCAGAATCGTTTATTTAGTAGATCTGCATAATATTTAGTTAATCCATATCTTTAATTTTAGTTTTTGGCTTTTTTTACAGTTTTATAATAGTATAGAAATTGCTTGCAAAACACAATCAGCGCTATACGGACATGATGTCCGCATAGCATTTATGCTGAGCATACCCCCTTTGCCTTAACGAATGGTTAGGGTGCGCTACGAGTGCACCCAAATTTTAAATGTCATTAATTCTCTAGCTGGGTACATTTATGTTTCGCATGCACATTATGTACCTACCTATACCTAGCTGTTTATGTAGCTTACTATTTTATGTATAAGGCAATAAACTATTTTTCTTTCTTCTTTCTTTCAATGGATTCAAATTCAAACTGCATACTTAGCGTGGTCGGACTCTAGTACTCACGGATAGTGTTCTATCATTATAGTTCTTGCCGAGTAGCATTGCTTGTTCCGCGTGACTCCTGGCTTTGTACTTTAGTACTAATTGCGGCACTGTTAAATCCACTTCTTTACTGCTCACTTCGCCAAATTGCTGTTAAACCAACAAATCAATAAATATGGCCGTCTAGTTCCTATAGTACAAGCTTTGCTTAGTTTGGGACTAGAAGGCGTTGTGTAAAATGTCCGCGAATATTTATTTAGCATCAATCATCAATATATATAAAACTCTTTTGAAGCTGACAGAGAATCAACGCACATCCTAAACTATAAGTCCTAGAGGTATGACATTTGGAGGGCAGTATCCTTATATAGTGTAGGGACGCACTAAGAAAGGAATTTTGAAACGTCACACTCTAAAGGGCAGAACGCGAGCAACGCCGCGGACGACGGCTAGTAAAAAGATATTATGACTAAATAGGTTTTAAAGTGATTATGTACTTACATAAAAGAGTATATGCGTGGCTTCTGTCCAAAACTAGGGTGTATTTTTGTGTGTATACCTACTAAAATGTGTTTTTTACAGAATTTGTGTACTAGTATAAATATGCGTATACTTACTAAAAATGTGTGTTCTTACAGAAATTTGTGTACTAGTAGAAAAGTGTGTAAGTATACTTACAGAAAAGTGTGTATACAACGCGTCAATTTCATCAGTCTCGAAGCCCGATATTAAGAGCGCCTTCGGCCGATGATCTACCGAAGTGTTCGTAGAGAATGTCTTAGGAGCGTGGTTCACTACGCCTCGGGTGAAACGCATCGAAGGATTAAACCGGCCACCTCTGCGGATTAAATGGAAATTAAATAGGATTTTCATGATTATTATTACGTTTAAAACATATTAATTCGCTTTGAAATCAAAAATCATGCAATCAAAAAAGAAATGAATGAATGATGAATCATTCATTCATTCTTTTTCGTGCCAAAGTATTCTTTTAATTTGTTACACAGCATCTAATATCTTGGCTCGATGGGATTTTTTCCCATCTGGCCCACCAGTGGGCTCGATGGGAAAAAAAAGTGAACTTAGAATCAAATTATAAACAAATAGCATAACTATTAATTTCTTTAATAATAAATGAATAAAATATTAGTAATGACTTATAGTTTTAATAATAAAAACCTAAGTACTCACCTTAATTTTCTTTTCACAATTTTATAGCAGCTTGAAATAAAAATATATTATAATTTATTTATACCTTCACTTCACATCAGCACTTATTTTATTCGGCTTGCTTACGCAGCCAGTGTCTTGTACACGCTTCCGATTGCTACTGATTTGGACCAGTTGAGCTATCTATAAATCGTTTGCAACGGTTTGTAGATAGCTCAACTGTTTCATGTGCATTTTGTAAATATTGTGAATATCAAAATATAATAATAATAAATATTCATGGACATTACACACAACGCCCTCTAGTCTCAAACTAAGCAAAGCTTGTACTATGACAACTAGATTGCTGATAGAATACTTATACTCGTATACATTTTTTTGTAAATAGATAGATAGAAAATACTTTATTTATATTATTATATTTTATTTGTTTATTTAGTGTTTCTATGTATTATAAGTATGTATTTACAAAAAAAAATGTATGTATGTATTCTATCAGCCATCTAGTTTCCATCGTACAAGCTTTGCTTAGTTTGGGACTAGAAGGCGTTGTGTTAAGTGTCCGTGAATATTTATTTATTGCACACCTTGACCTAGGAATTACAAAAAAATAAAAAACAAAACTTAAATTTATTGTACAATGGGCGGTTTTAAATACATACATAGTAACACCAAAACATAGAACAGACATCTATGTTTGCAACACAAATGTTTGTTCTCAGTGGGGATCGAACCCACGACCCACAGCACGGAAGGCAGAGCTATTACCGACTGAGCTGTGACGCATGTCGACACATACTTTTTAATACATAGTAACATTCAGATATAATATGAATATATTATATTCATTTAGTAACTCACCTAGCTGATATAGGTCTCCTAATATTGGAGTGTACGGGGAAGTTCAACGCCATCTGTTTTCTTAGCTCTAAAACTTTCTTCAACAGATCTGTCACGTCTTGCCCCTCCTGTTAAATATCTACTAGTTAAACTCTTTTGAAGCTGACAGAGAATCAACGCACAGCCTAAACTATAAGTCCTAGAGGTATGAAATTTGGAGGGTAGTATCCTTATATAGTGTAGGGGTGCACTAAGAAAGGAATTTTGAAACGTCACACTCTAAAGGGTAGCACGCGAGCAACACCGCGGGCGACGGCTAGTCATCATCAATATATATAAAACTCTTTTGAAGCTGACAGAGAATCAACGCACAGCCTAAACTATAAGTCCTAGAGGTATGAAATTTGGAGGGTAGTATCCTTATATAGTGTAGGGGTGCACTAAGAAAGGAATTTTGAAACGTCACACTCTAAAGGGTAGCACGCGAGCAACACCGCGGGCGACGGCTAGTCATCATCAATATATATAAAACTCTTTTGAAGCTGACAGAGAATCAACGCACAGCCTAAACTATAAGTCCTATAGGTATGACATTTGGAGGGTAGTATCCTTATATAGTGTAGGGGTGCACTAAGAAAGGAATTTTGAAACGTCACACTCTAAAGGGTAGCACGCGAGCAACACCGCGGGCGACGGCTAGTTTTACACATACAAACACACTAAGGACTCAAACTTATAACACCCCTTTTTCCGATCCGGGGGTTCAGTAGTTTGGCAGTTAAGTAAGAATAATTGGAGAAATCACGTCATCCACGTACACGACATTGCGTATTTTGCTTTCCTGTGACTTTTCAGTGTTTACGATCAATGGAACAGTGCCAATGAACTGCCATCATCATCATCATTTGATGGTGACGGCGTATGAAATTGAATGAGCCGTGTTGGCCGAATGGGATTGCACTTCGACTTTCGATCCGAAGGTCGTGGGTTCAAATCCCGGCCGCGCATCAATGGATTTTTCGTTCGGAAAATTTATATGCGCATTAACACGAGCTTTACGGTGAAGGAAAACATCGTGAGGAAACCCGCGGCTTTGTCAGCTCCGCACGTATTGACGATGTGTTTCCTGTGGATATGTCTGACTAGGCTGAGAGGATGGTATAGTACTACAAGCCTACTCCATCTAAACATTGTCCCAGGCACTACAGTGTGTCGTTAAGTGTAGACATAGGTTGCCTGTTGACGCTCTATAAATCATCTTCAATACATGTAAAGGCCTATCAAATTAAACTCAGTTTTTCGAGTTATAAAACTTATATATTACTAGCTTCCACCCGCGACTTCATTCGCGTCCTGTCGGATGCCGTTGATATTCGGGGATAAAAAGACAATATACATTCCAAGTTTCATCCAAATCGGATCAGTATCATACATACACATCCATTTTCTTACCAACTTTTGCGTTTATAATTATAATAGGACTTTTAATATATCATCATCATCATCATCATTTCAGCCCGTTTGCACCCACTGCTGAGTATAGGCCTCCTCTTTATTACGCCATTCTTTTCTGTCCCTTGCGAGTCTTGTCCAGTGATTCCCAGCCAGTTCTACTATGTCATTTGACCATAACTAACCTTTTAATATATATCTATCTAAAATCTAGTGTTTTATTTATTTTACTTACCTGTTGCTTATTGAACATGTCCAATTCTGTATCAAGTATTTCTTTCTGGGCCTCTTCTCTCGTTTTCGGCTTTTTCGCGTTGATCTGTTGGCAAATATCACATTTAACTATGTTTATTTGACTTACTTTCACGTCCTGGATGGGACGTGCTCAGTGCCATTGTTAAGCTTTGGTCACACACAGTATTAGTAGAGCTCTTTGTGAGAGCTCGTCCGGGTTCAGTACTAGCACCGTACCTATTTCTGCCGCCAAGCAGCGATACTCGCATTGCTGTGTTCCGGTTTGAAGGGTAAGGGCGCCGGTGTAATTACAGGCACATGAGACTTCAACATCTTTACGTCTCAGAGTGATGGACGCAGTGCATTGCCTTACAGGGCACGTCCTCATTGGACTTGCTCTGTGAGGTAATGCATTGTTATAGGAAGAAGTTACTACTTAATATCAGGTAAGCTATCAGCTTGTTCCATTACTTTTATCATAAAAAAAAACACAGCGAATACTCGCTGCGTATGCCTACTTGCCGCGAGTATTCACTGTGTGTGACCGAAGCTTTATAGGCAAAGGTAAGTTTACAGATGAATCAATCAATTTATGAAAAAATATAGCTTATTGGTTATTGATATTTTCGTTAAATTATTTCCTTTTTTTTTATTTAGAAGAATCTCTTATATTTTAGTGACAGTTTAGATTTTTGTCGTATTTTTGATACGATTAAGTTACATTTTGTCATCCAATAACGAGGCTGGAACGATTTGGATCAAACTCAGTCCCGTATGCTGATAATATCGTTACTTAAGCATATATTTGTTTATTTTATTTATTTATTTAAATTTACACAAACAACTAGTGCTAGGAGGACTTAATGCTAAAAGCATCGTCTTCCAGTCACGCGTGAAAAAGGTGGTGTGGCGTAGGTACATTTGAGTAGAGATTTTCATACAAAAATCTATGCTCGAGTCCGAATCAGTGCTTGAGCAGTAAATCAGCATACGGGCCTTAGACTGACCATACGAAGATTTTTTTTACAAAGTTTTAAGTTTTTTAAGTAGATTTTTTAATTTACATTTTAATATATTTAAGTATTATTTTAGCAGAAGTTAATATAATACATAAGCTCACCAACACAGACAAAAACCAATCCACATTTAATTTCATACTAAAACGGATGATTTAAAAAAAAAATATAGTACATTATGGTACAAGTGTGTAACATTGGTGCTTACCGCCGAGGTGCCATTGAGACCCGAGCCGTAGGCGAGGGTCTTAAGAGAGCCGAGGACGGTAATCATCAATACACACGTGTATCATACGACGTTTTTCAACACACTTGTGAATAAAATAACAATGAAATAACTATAATTTCAACAGTGAAAACGAGTTGTGAAAAATGTTTCGCTATGGCGGGAATAACTAATCAGTTTTCCTATGCGCGCGCATTGCGATCGGCCACAGACTAAAGAGATGAGGTTTTTTTTTTAATTTTCCGCGCTTACGGTTTGCGCCTATTCTGCCACGTACAAAATGGGGAATTTAAAGTTTTTTTTATTACAGAGAAAACAAAAGTTATATTTGAGTGAAAGTTTTATTTATTAAACACGTACGAGTTAAAATTATCTATTTAAATAAGAAGTTGCATGAAATGAGCAAGCAATAGGAACATTCATTTATTTGTTCTATTGAACACGATCTTTTTTTTGAATAAAAACTTTTTTAGTAACAAAGCTACTCAACCAATAAATTTTTAAAAAAAAATCTATAACTCACTTGTGAGTTATAGCAATGAAAAAGTCACAGTTTGATTATGGGTATCATTATGTGCCTAATTGCGGTGACCATAGAGCCACTTTATGAGCAAGTGTGTTGAAAAAAAATTTACACAATTACTACTTTACACCGATGAAACGAATTACTATATTTTCTAACACAATACAATAATACATAATATAATTATGAACAACAATGGTACTATACACTACGTGATGAGTAACAAGGGTTAAATAATATCACTCCCAAAAACTTGTAGGGGTTAAGACGCTGACAAGGGTTAAGCAGCTTCTCGCTCGCACATTTCAACATTTCTGAAGATGAAGTTATTTATGAACTAGCTGATACCCACGACTTCGTACACGTGCGAAAATATCTGTCAACCAGCATACGATGAACCTCGTAGCAAATGGCTGCTTTTGGTTTAGAGAGTTCAAGCGGTATCTAAGAATTCACGTCTTTGATTTCAATAAAAGATAGCCTATGTTTCAATCCGGAAAAAGGGCTTCCGAATGGTATAAGTTTCATTGAAATTGGTCCAGTAGATCGGCGTGACCCGCGAACAAAAAAAAAACAAACAGACAAACTCGATTTTCGGAATCAGAATCGTTTATTTAGTAGGTCTGCATATTTAGTTTATCCATAACTTTAATTTTAGTTTTTGGCTTTTTTACAGTTTTATAATAGTATAGATAGAAAATCGCAAACAATATTTACACTGAACCTTGTGCAATGTTATTGCACACAACATTGTTGTTTACGATTTATCATAAATAACATCAGTGATTTTATCATCATCATTTCCCTGCCCTTATCCCACGCTAGGCGGGGTCGGCACAACATGTTTTCTTCTTCCACTCACTCCTCACTGAATCTACTCCTCTCACAGTCATATCCTTCAGTGATTTTATATCTTCAGATATATTCAAATGTGCGAGGAAGAAATCGTTTGACGCTTATCAACAGTACCCATAAATATTATCCCCGAAGTTTTTAGAAGATGTCATATTACCCTGCAGATGAAGTTTCTAAGTTTGTATACAAGGTGTAAAATAATTACTTAATTACTCTATAAGTCCGAAGGGGGCGTAATCAGACCGACTACTAGAGTGCTAGGACATGTGCAAAGGGTCAATAAATCGTTATTAAAATTTCCATACAAAAGTACAACTTTTATTATTTTAGAAATCTGCGACAATAAACGGTCTTGTTCCAGAACGGAGACTAAAGTCACGGTTTAAACGTCAAGGTTTATACAACCCGGCCGAATTAACATGACACCTGCCCCGCAAGTACCGTTCTTGTCGAACGCATAATTTGACATTTAGAATCGTCAAAATTCGTTTTATCGACAGTTGCGGGTACGTTACCAACTTTGTCGATCGGTAGACGAATTCGTTAAATTTTAACGAATCGGCAATGGTGTATCTTTACTATGTTTTGATTCTGACAAACGAAAGTGAACCTTATTTTGGTGAGGGTAAGGCATCGTTAAAATTTGTCGACAAGAGATCCGTACTACCATGGAACGATACGATTCGATACGTTTATCGACTTTAGCGATCGACAAGAACGGTACTTGGGGGGCAGGTGTCATGTTAATTCGGCCGGGTTGTATAAACCTTGACGTTTAAACCGTGACTTTCTTTAGTCCCCGTTCTGGAATAAGACCGAATCTGTTTGTTTACTATTTACGTAAACCCGGACACATGCAGACGTTAGCACGCACACGTTAGCCGTGTGTACGTACATTTTAAGTAAAAGATACGAGCTCATTTAATGAATGAAAAACTTCGAAATCTCAAAAGTCGTAGAACAAACTCTATTCGCCATGACCTGTAAAATACCCCCCTTTCGGACTTATAGAGTAATTATATTACACCGTGTATATATGAGTTTCCTAAAGTGGTACCTATATAGTGATTGGTATAGATGGCAAAGAAAAATGGACTAATAGATGTACGCATGCGTTGTTTCATATAAAAGTAGCTAAAAAGTCTGCTTATATGCACGCGCGGAATCGTCTTTTGTGGCTATCATTCTATTTTATGTCCGGGTTTTATATTCAACTATAGACGCTATTACGTTAGAGATATTTCACAACGCCCTCTAGCCCCAAACTAAGCAATGCTTGTACTATGGGAACTAGATTGCTGACAGAATACTTGTATATATATTATTTTTTGGTAAATATATACCTATATACATAGTAACACCCAGACATAGAACAAACATCTATGTTTGACACACAAATGTTTGTTCTTAGTGATGATCGAACCTACGACCCACAGCACGGAAGGCAGAGCTACTACCGACCGACAGTTTTGCTCGAAAACGAAGTTTTTTTGGTTAAAAATCTAACCAGAAAAAATTACATTAAATGTAGCTATTAAGATGTGAAAAAAACTAGTTGAATAAAGCAAGCAAGCTCGTATGAGTTAGTGGCCAACTCTGGTGACGGAGATTTTAGGCCGCCTTAAGGCCTCCGTAACTTAACGACTGCTAGAGCCAGGACAGTAACGTGCTCGAAAGCACGGAAGCGCTCAGATGTAAATGTAACGGTCGCCCATCCAAATAGTGACCGCGCAGAACGTCGCTTAACTTAGATAATCGGTGAAGATTGACTAAGCAAGCAAGCCACGAGCGCTTCTATCATCATCAATCATCAATCATCAATATATATAAAACTCTTTTGAAGCTGACTTAGAATCAACGCACAGCCTAAACTATAAGTCCTAGAGGTATGACATTTGGAGGGTAGTATCCTTATATAGTGTAGGGGTGCACTAAGAAAGGAATTTTGAAACGTCACACTCTAAAGGGTAGAACGCGAGCAACGCCGCGGGCGACGGCTAGTAGTTGAACATATAAACTAGACAAAGATTAAGACAATGAAATGACAGACAAAAGTAAAATTCCACGCTTAAAGTAGAAGAGTCGAATCCAGCTTAATTAAATAGCTTCTTAACTCATGAATGAAGAAAAGAGATATAGAGAACTCGCACACAAATCATAATGAAGAATATTTATTAATTTTATTTGTTTATATTTTTTTATTGAATTTACCTACATATTGTAATTTCATTTTGCAGGGTTTCGAAACTGGTGGCGATTCTGTTGGTACATTTTTCTAAACCAACCTATGCTGTCAAATGAGGTTAGTTTAAAAATATGAATCGACACCATACATTTCGTTTGTTTAGTTTTTCGAGTTTTTTTCATTAAATGCAATATTTGGAAGTTATAAAGAAAATTGAAAATACTGTATCGAGTCTAAAGATTAAATACTTTTTAGTTTTTTTTTAGTAGGTAATTATGTTTCATTGTCTTTTTTTTAAACGTGTTGTGATGTAATATTGTTTTTTAATGAATAATTGTTTTAAAATATTTGTTTTTTACAACTAAACCACTTTATATACATGCATCAACCACTTTATACATATAAAAATGAAATATATTAATTATATTCATATTAAACAATGTTTATATGCAACCAGAATATACATGGTTTTTGTTCAAATGCCAACAATATACAGTATGGTTTCTTATGAGGATTATACATGGTGTTTTATGTGAATTAGGTAAATATGGTTTTTATATGCAACCAGATTTTTTTATTCAAATGCTACCATTATACAGTATGGTGTTTTATATATTATACATGGTGTATTTTCAAATGCAACCAGATTATACATGGTGTATTATAAGGATTATACATGGTGTTTAAGATGCACAAACGCATGCGTACACGCCATCGTCCAAATACCTGATTCAGTTGGAGGCGAGACATCCGTGATACTGTATCTTCCTGCGACCGACAGTTCATTATTATTTAACTTAATTTTCATTACTTATTACAAATTTTATTACACAATAAGTTAAACAATATTTATATTTATCAATTTTTTTTGTTAATTTTCAGAGTAGAAATTTAAGTCACTCGCATTTCATCAAATTAGTAGTGATCTATTCTATTTTATAAAACTTTTTTGAAGCTGACAGAGAATCAACGCACAGCCTAAACTATAAGTCCTAGAGGTATGACATTTGGAGGGTAGTATCCTTATATAGTGTAGGGGTGCACTAAGAAAGGAATTTTGAAAAGTCGCATCCTAAAGGGTCTAAAATTAGGATTAAAAATTTTAACCAAATAATGCGTATGCTGCTACCACGCGAGCAAAACCGCGGGCGACAGATATTTTATCATTAAAATTATTTCCTAGTTTAGTTATGCTTTTTTGAACACTGATAAAATATTATGTGATTGTGATAATTTTTGCATGTGACATGGTAACACCCGCGTACTGTACATACCTGCATTTGTTTGAGTGTGCCATTGTAAGCGACGAGCTCTTTCCTTAGTTTCTCGATTCCTTCCTGAGCTGAGTTGATGGCTTCCATTAGCGCTGCTTTTTGAGCGCCTGTTACATTACCTGTCAAAGAAATATGAGTAAATATAACTAACTAGCTGATACCCGCGACTTCGAACGCGTGCGAAACTTGCCACCGAAATACCTGTCAACCAGCATACGATGAACCTCGTAGCAAATGTCAGCTTTTAGTTTAGAGAGTTCAAGCTGTATCTAAGAATCCGTCTTTGATTTCAATAAAATATAGCCTATGTTTCAATCTGGAAAAAGGGCTTCCGAATGGTATAAGTTTCGTTGAAATTGGTCCAGCAGTTAAGGCGTGATCCGCGAACAAACAAACAGACAAAATCGATTTTCGGAATCAGAATCGTTTATTTAGTAGATCTGCATATTTAGTTAATTCATACATTTAATTTCAGTTTTTGGCTTTTTTACAGTTTTATAATAGTATAGATACATAAGACATAGGTGCTGGGCAAGTCTACTCCATCTAAACATTGTCCCAGGCACTACAGTGTGTCGTTAAGTGTAGGCATAGCTTGCCTGTTGACGCTCTATAAATCATCTTTAATACATGTAAAGGCCTAAGAATACATAGAAACACCCAGACACAGAACAAACATCTATGTTTACAGCACACAAATGTTTGTTCTCGGTGGGGATCGAACCCACGACCCACAGCACGGAAGGCGGAGCTACTACCGTCTGAGCCATGACGCCTGTCATTTGTTGTAGTTAGTTTTCAGTGTAAATCGAATCTGTCAAATTGTTTTTAAATAGGACACGAGTTTTGTCATTTTTTGAAACGACACATAGCACTTTTATTTTAATAGTTTTTCTTGTATTATTGTGAGTATTGTTGTTTAATTTTGGTGGAATTTTAACCAATAATACTTAGGTCGTAACATAAAGTGTGAGCCATTGGAATAAATGTGTGTAAAGTGGTTTTTCTGAATGTGAAAATTCGTGTTAGGTTTTGAAGAGAAAATCCACCATTTTCTTTTCAAAACAAACGACAGCCGACTTGACAAATGACTTGACTTGACTTATTTATTACAATTTTAACACTTGACATTGGCAAAATTGTCTGTCGAAATGACGGACACAGGCCATTATTGAAGAGAAGAAGAAGAATCTGTGAGGCTATTATTGAAGAGAAGAAGAAGAAGAATCTGTCAAATTGTTTTAAAAATAACTAACCAGACTCCAATTTCTGGATAAGTAATCTCTGTTGATGCAATTGCGTCTCCAGCAGTTCCTGCCCGCGTTTGTACATGTCCATAACTTTCTTGCTTTTGTCCATAGATGGCGTTGTTTTCATCGCGTTCTGCGTCTCCTTCTTGCTATCTGCTATTCCGTTGGCAATACTCTTTTGTTCCTATAAAGTAAATATGAAACAATTTCACTTTTTTTTTTATACTACTAAGTAGGCAAACAGGCGTACGGCCCGCCTGATGGGAAGCGGTTACCGTAGCCTATGGACGCGTGCAACACCAGAGGCATCACATGCGCGTTGCCGACCCTTGAAGAATTTGAAAACACCCTTTTTGAAGTGCCCCATATTGTATTCTACTTGCCTTGAAGATACTTTAGTAGTTAGCAAGCAAGCTCGTATGAGTTAGTGGCCAACTCTGGTGACGGAGTTTTTAGGCCACCTTAAGGCCTCCTCTGTGGTCGAAACTTAGAATATATATTGTCCGTGACTTGGATTAACACATAGGTTACTTTTTATCTCGGAGAATCAACGGGATCTAACGGGACGCGAACGAAGTCGCAGGCGGAAGCTAGTAACAAATATTCATGGACATATAACACAAACGCCCTCTAGTTCCAAACTTAGCAAAGCTTCTAGGAAAACATCTATGTATGCCACACACAAATATTTTTTCTAAGTGGGCATCAAACCCACGTCCTACAGTACAGAAGGCAGGGCTAACTAACCAACTGAGCCTATGACGTACCTTTTCGTTTTGCAGTTGCTTTGTGTCCGCGGTGGCTTTGATATTGTCCTTATTTATAAACACCTTGTTGTGCGACATGGGATGTTGTGAATTAGGACGCTCTGCCGGTTTCGTGGGCTGTTGGTTGGAAGGCGCCATATTTTCTTGTTTGCTCTGAAAGTTTTTAAAACGTAATTTATTTTTATTTTACACAACGCCTTCTAGTCTCAAACTACGCAAAGCTTGTACTATGGGAACTAGATGGCTGATAGAATACTTATATACATAGTAACACCCAGACATAGAACAAACATCTATGTTTGTCACACACCAATGTTTGATCTCAGTGGGGATCGAACCCACGACCCACAGCACGGAAGGCAGAGCTATTACCGACTGAGCTGTGACGCCTATAAAACAAAAGTTGTCTAGGCTTATATATGAGACTAGCTGTCATCCGCAGCTTTGCTCGCGTGAGAGCAGCATACGCATTATTTGGTTAAAATCTTTGATCCTAATTTTAGACCCTTTAGGGTGCGACGTTTCAAAATTCCTTTCTTAGTGCACCCCTACACTATATAAGGATACTACCCTCCAAATGTCATACCTCTAGGACTTATAGTTTAGGCTGTGCGTTGATTCTAAGTCAGCTTCAAAAGAGTTTTATATATATTGATAATAAATAAATAAATATTCACGGACACTTAACACAACGCCTTCTAGTCCCAAACTAAGCAAAGCTTGTACTATGGAAACTAGATGGCTGATAGAATACATACATACATTTTTTTTGTAAATACATACTTATAATACATAGAAACACCCAGACACAGAACAAACATCTATGTTTACAACAACACAAATGTTTGTTCTCGGTGGGGATCGAACCCACGACCCACAGCACGGAAGGCAGAGCTACTACCGACTGAGCCATGACGCCTGTTGACATATTTTGGTACTTACATCAGGGTTATGCCAGAACACCTTGATGAATCTATTGTTGAGTACTGCTTCTGTACTCTTGTAGGCGACATTAGCCTCTGTGGGGTTCGAGAACGTGATCAAAGCCGCTTCTTGGTCACCTTCGTAGCACACCTGCATTGTACAAAATATAAAGATCTTATGATTTATATTCGTGTTTAGACAAACAAATACTTTTACGCCAATATACTGACGCCATGCCTGGCATGGCGCTCCGAATCAATCACGCAACAATTCGCAGAAGATATAATCTGTGTCTATGGAGAGAACAAAAGTGCGCACACGTCGATTGAATATCAATTTTTTTCCTTGTAATAAAATCCGAGCAACAATTATACATTTTAATATAACAAAGAAGATTTTAATTGAAGAAACCCATCAGCATCAACAATTCGTTTAAACACGTTTTAGCCACTACAGCGTCAAATACTAAGGGACATGGGTCAGTGACCCCTGGTACTGTATAAATTATGATTATTAATTGTATGGATTTTAGCACGGTAACATTTAATTGTTTTTCTTGGTGTTACTAGTTTAATTTTGGGTTTTTTTTTTTCACGATTTTCTCAATATCTCCTTAACCATTTCCATGACGCAAGTAAAGTCGCTGCACCATTAATTATTGAAGCGCTCGTGGCTAGGCTTGTTTAGTCAATCTTCACCGATTATCTAAGTTAAGCAACGTTCGGTGCGGTCACTATTTGGATGGGTGACCGTTAGTGGCATTTACATCTGAGCGCTTCCGTGCTTCGGAGGGCACTGTCCCTGCTCTAGCAGTCGTTAAGCCATGACGGAGGCCTTAAGGCGGCCTAAAAACTCCGTCAACAGAGTTGGCCATTAGCTCATAGAAGCTTGCTTGTTACCGTTAATTATTAGCTTGCAATACGTTTTAAGAGTGTCAATTTGGATCTCACAAATTAATGTCTGTGGTTTTCATATAACTCAATTAATTCAATATATTTATCATTATCCATTTTGCCGCGCACCGAGCACACACAAACGTCTCCACTAACCATAATTTGGCTATCTGCCTCGGGTAGAGGCAGCCGCTCGGCCCGAGGCTGCCTCAAATGGATACCCAGCTTTACACTATCTCACCTGTATATTCACAATCTTGCCAAACTTGCTAAAGTGGTTGTTCAGATGCGTGATATCGTTCAGCCCTCGAGGTACCTTCTTGACCTCCAATGAACAGTTCACTGCGTTCGCCGGTAGAGGGGGACGCATTCCTATAACAATACAAATAATTATTCACAACGCCATCTAGTTCCAAACTAAGCAAAGCTTGTACTATGGGCACATTGGGCACTAGGTTGATAGAATACTTAGGGTGCCTTCTGGTAAGATCGGCGTAATATTAAGTCCGGATAAATCACGTAACTAAGCAATCAATATACATAAAACTCTTTTGAAGCTGACAGAGAATCAACGCACAGCCTAAACTATAAGTCCTAGAGGTATAACATTTGGAGGGTAGTATCCTTATATAGTGTAGGGGTGCACTAAGAAAGGAATTTTGAAACGTCATACTCTAAAAGGTAGAACGCGAGCAACGCCGCGGGCGACGGCTAGTTATCATATAAAAATATCGCTGAATTGCTTCGCATCCGGACTTACTATTACGCCGATCTTACCAGAAGGCACTGTATATACTTTTTTTTTTTGTAAATACATACTTATGATACATAGTAACACCCAGACACAGAACAAACATCATTACAACACACAAATGTTTTTTCCCAGTGGGGATCGAACCCACGATCCACAGCACTGAAGGCAGGGCTACTACCGACTGAGCCATGACGCCTGTCAATGTTATATCTATCTTATTTGAATATATAGTACTGACCAATTCTATTGTAGTCGAAGTTCTTCTTAGAGGGTGGAGCATGTCTCGGCGGTAGCGGAGCCAGCGGTACTCCCGGCAGCGGGACCTCGTGACGAACTCTGGAACAACAAGCAAGCTCCTATGAGTTAGTGGACAACTGTAATTACCTATTTTTTAGGCCGCTTTAAGGCCTCCGTCGTGGCTTAACGACTGCTAGAGCCGGGACAGTAACGTGCACGAAAGCACGGAAGCGCTCAGATGTAAATGTAACGGTCACGCATCTAAATAGTGACCGCGCAGAACGTCGCTTAACTTAGATAATCGGTGAAGATTGACTAAGCAAGCCACGAGTACCACGTACCTCTGTAACTATATCTATCTATCTATACTATTAAAAACTGTATAAAGCCGAAAACTAAAATTAAAGATATGGATAAACTAAATATGCAGATCTACTAAATAAACGATACTGATTCCAAAAATCGAGTTTTTCTGTTTATCTCTTTGTTTGTTCGCGGATCACGCTTAAACTACTGGACCAACTTCAACGAAACTTATACCATTCGGAAGCCCTTTTCCCGGATTGAAACATAGGCTATATTTTATTGAAATCAAAGACGTGGATTCTTAGATGCAGCTTGAACTCTCTAAACCAAAAGCTGCCATTTGCTGCGAGGTTCATCGTATGCTGGTTGACAGATATTTTGGTCGAACGTTTCGCACGCGTACGAAGTCGCGGGTATCAGCTAGTAAATTACAATACCTGGGTATAGGTATGAGTTCTCTGGGCGGATGCGGATGTGTGTGTGCGTGTAGCGGCGGCGGGTACGGAGGGAAGCCAGGGGACATCCATATATCCGGCGCCAGCGGGTTGTACTCTAAAACAAATGTATTTATATTGTTAGTACATACACTATGGGTACTGCAATGTCATAATGTACTAATAAATAACAATAATAAGTATTCTTGGACATTACACAACGCCCTCTAGTCCCAAACTAAGCAGAGCTTGTACTATGGGAACTAGATTGCAGATAGAATACTTTTTAATAAATTTTTTTGTAAACCATAAAAAATATAGTAACACCCAGAGTCAAAGATAAAGTCAAATTCAAAGAGCTTTTATTTAATAAAATATCATCGTCATATGTCATTACGTTTTGTATGCTTAGGTATGATTAAAAAAAAATTTATTGGACGAGTTATATCATTTTTTTATATTATTTAATCCACTCCCAATTACACCACATTTCTGACCAGAGGGCCTAGTACGAGTTTTGGTGTGTAAATCTGGTGTGAAACGTCTGACGCCCAGCACACCAGTGTGCGCTGATTTGTATGGAGACACTGAGCGGATTCTTTGAGAAGCTTGGTCTACACCAAGCTCGTACTCGCATGTCGAGCTTCTCAAAGAATCCGCTCAGTGTCTCCATACAGATCAGCGCCCACTGGTGTGCTGGGCGTCAGACGTTTTACACCCACACTATACACTGAAAACTCGTACTAGGCCCTCTGTATGTCAATCATCTTCAGCTCTACTGGATGTTACAGCAGTCTTCATAACACTGGGCACTAAAAGGGGTTATCCAGAGCTAAGTGTACTCTAAGCTATCTTATCTCTGACTTCGTCTGACACGTTATAAGTTATTTTTTTTTTTTATGGTAAAACTAATGGAACAAGCTGATAGCTCAACTGATGTTACATGGTAACTTCTGCCTATAACAATGCATTACCTCACAGAGCAAGTCCAATGAGGACGTGCTCTGTAAGGCAATGCACTGCGTCCATCACTCTGAGACGTAAAGATCTTGAAGTCTCACGTTGGAGCTAGTTCGTCTCAAGCTTGTTTGTCTTCTAACCAAACATAGAACAAACATGTATGTTTGCAACACATATGTTTGTTCTCAGATCGGATCGAACCAACGACCCACAGCACGGAAGGCAGAGCTACTACCGACTGAGCCGTGACGCGTGTCAATAGTTACCTGGGACGGGATGTGGCATAGTGAGCACAGATGACAAGGCAGCATCCTCAAGTACCACGGGATCAGCGCCGTGGTCGAACTGACACAGATCACCTCGCATGCAATATCCTTTATCTGTTGACAATAGACATATTCTTTATTTTTAGTTTTTTTATTTATTGAAGGGACCATCAGCTACAATTCTAAATTAGAATAAAATAGACATCTATCATCAATCATCATCATTTCAATATATATAAAACTCTTTTGAAGCTGACAGAGAATCAACGCACAGCCTAAACTATAAGTCCTAGAGGTATGACATTTGGAGGGTAGTATCCTTATATAGTGTAGGGGTGCACTAAGAAAGGAATTTTGAAAAGTCACACTCTAAAGGGTAGAACGCGAGCAACGCCGCGGGCGACGGCTAGTACAATTATAAAACTGTAAAATAGCCAAAAACTAAAATTAATGATATGGATAAACTACATATGCAAATCTACTAAATAAACGATTCTGATTCCGAAAATCGAGTTTGTCTGTTTGTTTGTTCGCGGATCACGCCTTAACTACTGGACCAATTTCAATGAAACTTATTGACATTCGGAAGCCCTTTTCCCGGTTTGAAACATAGGCTATATTTTATTGAAATCAAAGACGTGGATTCTTAGATACAGCTTGAACTCTCTAAACCAAAAGAAGCCTTTAGCACGAGGTTCATCGTATGCTGGTTGACAGATATTTTGTTAGAAAGTTTCGCACGCGTACGAAGTCGCGGATATCAGCTAATAATATAATCTAAATACATACCATCAAAGTCCCGACATCTCCGCTTGAAGACATCGTTGATCTCGAGTCGCGGGTCGCGGGGAGACGCCGAGCCGCGAGATCTCTCCAGCGATCTGTCGCGCGATCTAAACAATAACACACATGGATGTAGACAGGCATTTACATATTTGCTTAAAAAGGTAACAAACGAAATACACCGACAGAACTAAACTAACAACACAACAATGACAACAATATATTATATAGGTATATATTACTGACTAGTGGTTGCGTTGCGCGCGAGCTGCAAGCAGCTCGCGTCTTTTTTTTATGCCGTATTTTTATCAAAAAACCCCTAAAAACCCTACTAACTCCTATAAACCCCTCAATCTCATTCGGATACCCCATTTAAACGAAGCAAATCGGTTAAAGTTTTGAAAACCGGAAATGACACGGCGGCCATTTTGAATTTCTGAAATGTCATAATTTTTCTGAAATATACAGGATACAAGCTACCTGTCAGTGAAAGAACGGTAGTCATACCTTAAACTTGGTAGAACAAAGTAAGTCGCCAAAGTCGGGTCTGACTGAAAAATACAAACTCCTATAGCATGCGGGGTTGCCAGCTGCGGGGAACGAAAATGATCAAATGTCATTTGGGTGGGCCCAATCTTGCCAGCTAGTGGAAATTTTAATTCAAAATGTCGTTATTTCTACTTTTCACGTTCCCGAGAGATAGCGGGGAAACTACCCTAAAAATGGGGAAAATTGTTCAACCAGGCAACACTCCTCTACCAACTGCACAACCGGTCCATACAATTCATCCAAGTAGGGGGTTGCCAAGTACCCGATATTTCGGTTTGAAAATCGTGATTTTTTCGAAAATCGCAACTTTTTTACAAAATGGCCGCCACGCCGTCCGCCATCTTGGATTTTTGAAAAGTCATAATTTTTCTGAAATCTCAAGGATATAGGCTATCGTTCTGCATAATCGGTGTTGCCAGCTTTTGAGTTTTGTAGAACAAATTAATCCGCCAAAGTCAAAAAGTCCCAAAAACTAAAAAGTTGCAAGTCTCTCGGGGTTGCCAACTAAAAGTTACAAAAATGGTCAAATGTCATTCGGGGGAGGCCAACGCTCCTATGCAGCCCAAGTCTCTATTCAAAATGTCATTATTTCTACTTTTCATGTTTTTGGGGAAAATCTCGGAAGTTACCCAAAAAATGGGGAAAATTTCTAAACCAAGCAACACTCCTCAACGAATCACACAACCGCTTGGTACAACTCGACCCCCTAAAATGTTGCCATCTACCCTAAAAATGGTTTTGAAAATTTAGCAAAAACCATGACTTTTACAAAATGGCCGCCACAGCCTCCGCCAACTTGGATTTTTGTAAAGTCATAATTTTTCCTAAATCTCAAGGATATAGGCTACCCACCCCTATACTCAGTGTTGCCAATTTGCAAGTTTCGTTGAACAAAGTAATCCGCCAAAGACAACCCTAAAAAGTCGAAAAATTCAAATCGAAATTGCGCGGCCGCCATCTTGTTTTTTTTTTTTTTTTTCACCAAATCCCAAAATCCCAACCTACAATCAGTCGGATGACATGCTCGGATGCCCTCTATCTGTCATAGTTTGCGAACGCGCAAATCAACACCGGCGCCATCTTGGATTTCGAGAACCGCTATAATTTTCCTCTACTCGTTTGGTGTTGATACACATTTTTGTAGAACATCATTATGGTGTAGCTCCACTCCTTCTGTCTCTCAGGGCATGTCAATGAGTGAGTGGTAATGTAGCTTTATATAACTATAATAAATGATTAACATTTTTTATGTAAGTATTTACTTTTGTGTGCGCCCCGTTCTTACCTAATCGACATGCTTCTGTCCATCCAAAGGTTGTCTGGAAGAGATAGCTTATAGCGATAAGACCGCCCATTGTACCTCATACTTAAAACTTATTTCTCTTTTATTGTTTTTCTTCTTTTCTTGGTGTGCAATAAAGAATATAATATCTATCTATCTATCTATATATCAATGAAACAAAATTAGAAAGAAAGAAAAATTTGATGAGTGGATTGAGTAGGTAGCTAGGTATACCTATTAAAGCAAGCTCGTATGAGTTAGTGGCCAACTGTAATGACGAATTTTTTAGGCCGCTTTAAGGCCTCCGTCATGGCCTAACGACTGCTAGAACCGGGACAGTTTAACCTGCCCGAAGCACGGAAGCGCTCAGATGTAAATGTAACTGTCACCCATCCAAATAGTGACCGCGAAGAACGTCGCTTAACTTAGATAATCTTTGTAGATTATCTGAGCGCGTCCGTGCTTCGTGCACGATAAACTGTCCCGGCTCTAGCAGTCGTTAGGCCATAACGGAGGCCTTAAAGCGGCCTAAAAAATTCGTCATTACAGTTGGCCACTAACTCATACAAGCTTGCTTGCTTCATCAGTGTAGATTGACTAAGCAAGCAAGCCACGAGCGCAAAACTTATTATGAAAAAGTAAATGTGGTTAACAATCTCCTTTTTTTTGAAGTTGGTTAAAATATTACCTTTCTCTTTCTCTCGAGCGAGACATCCGCTCCCTGTGCTCTCTGTCCCGCGACATTCTGTCTCTCTCCAACTCGCGAGGGACACGTAGCCTCTCTCTTTCCCTCTCGAGCTCTCTATCGCGCATCGCCATTGGTGATCTTGACCTGTGAAAATAAATAAATATAATATTCATGGACATTTCACGCCATCTAGTGCCAAACTAAGCATAGCTTGTACTATGGGAACTAGATTGCTGATAGAATACTTATATACATTTTTATGTAAATACAAAGTGTTTATTCACAAAAAAAATTACAAGTAATACAGTATTTACAATATTTACAAAATGCACATGAAACAGTTGAGCTATCTACAAACCGTAGCAAACGATTTATAGACAGCTCAACTGGTCCAAATCAGTAGCAATCGGAAGCGTGTACAAGACACTGGCTGCATAAGCAAGCCGAATAACAATGCTGATAGATAATCACAATGTAAATAATCCCATGTAAATACATACTTAAAATACATAGTAACCCAGACATAGAACAAACATCTATGTTTGACACACACAAATATTTGTTCTCCGTGGGGATCGAACCCACGACCCACAGCACAGAAGGCAGAGCTATCACCGACTGAGCTGTGACGCCTGTCTTTGTTTTTTTAATGTATATCAATTACGTTTGTAATCTGTTACGTGTTCCGGTTTTTTAATAATTTTATGATAGTAGATAGTTAGTTGGTTCAAGCCCGGTCGTGCACAAACGATTTTCTACAAGAACAAACATTTGTGTGTCGCAACCAAATATGTTTGTTCCGTGTCTAGATGTTAGTATGTATCATAAGTATGTATTTACATGGGATTATTTACATTGTGATTATCTATCAGCATTGTTATTCGGCTTGCTTATGCAGCCAGTGTCTTGTACACGCTTCCGATTGCTACTGATTTGGACCAGTTGAGCTGTCTATAAATCGTTTGCAACGGTTTGTAGATAGCTCAACTGTTTCATGTGTATTTTGTAAATATTGTAAATACTGTATTACTTGTAATTTTCTTTGTGAATAAACACTTTGTATTTACATAAAAATGTATATAATGTATTCTATCAGCAATCTAGTTCCCATAGTACAAGCTCTGCTTAGTTTGGGACTAAATAAATATTCACGGACACTTAACACAACGCCTTCTAGTCCCAAACTAAGCAAAGTTTGTACGATGGAAACTAGATGGCTGATAGAATACACACATCCTTTTTTTTGTATATACATACTTATAATACATAGAAACACCCAGACATAGAACAAACATCTATGTTTACAACACACAAATGTTTGTTCTCAGTGGGGATCGAACCCACGACCCACAGCACGGAAGGCAGAGCTACTACCGACTGAGCCATGACGCCTGTCAAACTGTCAACTAGAGGGCGTTGTGTGATATATCCAAGAATATTTATTTATTTGATTATATGCAAAGTGACTGATTATTATGTATATATTAGTATAATTAAAAGCAATGATTACCTAGATCGGCTGGGTTGTCGGTCGAGTGTTGGCGGACTGCAATTTCTATACCGGCGAGGCGACGGAGAACGGGAAGCCAAACGCCTACAACATTTATAATGTTAACTAGCTGTCGCACGCGGCTTTGCTCGCGTGGTAGCAGCATACGGATTACTTGGTAAAAATCTTTGATCCTAATTTTAGACCCTTTTGGGGTGCGACTGTTCAAAATGCGTTTCTTAGTGCACCCCTACACTATACAAGGATGCTACCCTCCAAATTTCCTACCTCTAAGACTTATTTTCAAGATACATGCACTATCGTAATGTATATGAAAGGGTTTTATTATTTTTTCTCCTTACACCACGTGTTTTGGGTTCGAGTCCTTGTATGGAGGCTCGTCGACTTGTACCGTCAGCAGTGTAATTTTTGTTTTATTATCTTTTAGAACACTTATATCAATAGTTAGGCTGTACGTTGAATAGAACTCGGTTAGTAATGAATAGAACTCGGTTAGTAATGTATTTAACTCGGTTAGTACCTGCCATCGTATCTCCATTCGTCGAACTCTCTCAGATGTTTGAAATCTCTTGATTATGAAGCATGAATAATGAATAATGAGGTCAGTATAGAAATATATATGATTTAGCTACTAACATTATTATTTTGATGCAGATTCCGTGGTTGCATTTTCCTAAACTTTGACAGCGCTTAAGTTATAGCCGTCTTTATTGTTTCAGTTCATGAGAATGAGACGACAACGTTTTTAGCGCTGTGAAATTAGGTTAGTTTAGAAAAATGCATCAACAGAATCGACAATACTAAAGAAAATGTATTAAAACCATGAATGTAGTAATTGGACTTGCTCTGTGAGGTAATGCATTGTTATAGGCAGAAGTTACTACTTAACATCGGGTGAGCTATCAGCTTGTTCCATTACTTATATCATAAAAAAAAAAAAGTAAGGTTAGTAATATAAGTTATTCAGTTAGTTACATCTCTATTCTAATCGGATCTACTCAAATGCATGCTAAAGTAACGATTTCTTTATCAGAATACGGGCCATATCAAAGCATGCATATGAATCAGCCAGTAATGTATATGAATCAGTTAGTAATGAAAATGAATTCGTTAGTAATGTATATGAATCAGCTAGTAATGTACATGAAACAGTAATATATATGAATCCGTTACTAATGTATGTGGATCAGAAGTAATAAATATGAATCAGAATAAATGAATCAGTTAGTAATGCATATCAATCCGTTAGTAACGTATATGAATCGGTTAGTACCTGCAATCATACCTCCGTTCGTGATCGAACTCTCTCGGGTGTCGCGGGTCGCGTCGCGCTCGCACGCGTCGGTCGCCGGATCGCGAGCGACGCCGACGGCGGTCCTCTTTGTCGCGAACCTGTCGCAACAGTAAATAAAATATAAATATTCACGGACACTTAACACAACGCCTTCTAGTCCCAAACTAAGCAAAGCTTGTACTATGGGAACTAGATGGCTGATAGAATACACACATACATTTTTTTTTTTTTTGTAAATACATACTTATAATACATAGAAACACCCAGACACAGAACAAACATCTATGTTTACAACACACAAATGTTTGTTCTCAGTGGGGATCGAACCCACGACCCACAGCACGGAAGGCAGAGCTACTACCGACTGAGCCATGACGCCTGTCAAAGTAACAGTAACAATACATTTAAATTTTACCAAATTTTTAACCCGACTACGGCGAAGCAAAAATAGAGGTAATATGATTTTAACCGGTATTCATTATTATAACTTATTGCCCTACAACTACTGGTAGAATGCATTTATTAGGGTAGGTGGCATACGACCACGGCTATCCTCTAGACACACTGAGTATCGGGAAACAGAATTTCTTGTCCGATGCTCAGGGTTCCCCATAGTGTTTATGAATGGCTACACATTCTGCGTAATGTGTAGTCTTTAGCTCATAAGCGCTCATTTTTGTTTACTTTACTTTACCTGAATAAAGAATTAATTAATAGTACATAACATATTTTACTTAGCATTGTTTTCAATATTAAAGTACTTTAGGTATGTATTAGTATATTATATTTTTTATTTATGTAAGTTTTATGTAGTATATTTTATTGCGTTATAATTTAGCTTTTATTGTTACATTGTTTGTGCACCGCCTTCCGTTACCGCTCCGCTCGTTACTTTCCATGCTACGGTTGCCTGGAAGAAATCGCTTTCAGCGATAAGGCCGCCCATTGTACTATACAAAGTTATTTTTAAGATTTGTACGTACCTTACCCTTGTGTACAATAAAGTATTATCTATCTATCTATCTATCTATCTATCTATCTAACAATTTCAGATGAGAATTCTTGTTTCATACTTTTTAGAGCTTCATTTTTAGTAAGTCGGGTTTTAGTTCTCGAACTAATTTTTTTTCATCATCATCATCATCATCATCCACAGTCCGACCTTACCCACTGCTGGGCATAGGCCTCCCCAAGTTTGTGCCATCCACCGCGGTCCTGCGCTAGTCTCTCCCATTTACGGCCTGCTATTTTGACGATGCCGTCTGCCCATCTCGCTGCCGGACGTCCTGCGTTTCTGTAGCCGCATCTTGGCCACCATTCAGTGGCGTTTTTCAAGTAATTCATTAATTTTTTTAGTTACTTCATATTTTTTTTTATTTGTAATGTGCAACGCTGGCTTTGTTTGACGCTCGTCTGCGTTTTAAGTATCAGATGTTTTTTTTTTTTTTTTTTTCCTCGTTCTATTTTCCTTTGGCGAGTAAGTGTCAGAGTCTTTCTTAACTTTATTTAGTTTTTACTTATCTACCTTTATTTAACAGAATTAACTTCTCAAAAAAGCACTAATATTACTTTTCAACTTTTCCTACGGTTTTGTTTTCCGCTAGTTTGGATGGGGTTTGGGTAAGGACAATGTTTATTTTATTACATAATTCTTTTACATTCTGAGGGCTTAAACTATGTACATCTAAATTTACAATCTATTTATATCTTTTCTTAGTTCTTTACATATTTATCTTGTTTTATTGTAATGCTGATTTTACATATATCTAAATATATATATTCAGCATTATTAAATGCCTACAGCTTACTTATTTCTTACTATAACCTTCAGTATCAGATGTTAGAATGTATCTTACCAAATCATTTCTTCTATCTCTCCTTCTAGGTGGTTGATCCACGGGTTCTTCTAACAGCTCAGTTAGCGGAAGTACCTGTCGAAAATTAATACGAAATGAAACAAATACAAATAACACGGAAGGCGGAGCTACTACCAACTGAGCTGTAAGTAAGCAAGCTCGTACGAGATAGTAGCCAACTCTGGTGATGGAGTTTTTAGGCCGCTCTAAGGCCGTACCTATTTCTGCCGCCAAGCAGCGATGCTCGCATTGCTGTGTTCCGGTTTGAAGGGTAAGGGCGCCGGTGTAATTACACGCACATGAGACTTCAACATCTTTACGTCTCAGAGTGATGGACGCAGTGCATTGCCTTACAGGGCACGTCCTCATTGGACTTGCTCTGTGAGGTAATGCATTGTTATAGGCAGAAGTTACCACTTAACATCAGGTGAGCTATCAGCTTGTTCCATTTCTTTTACCATAAAAAAAAAAAAAAAAAAAAGGCCTCCGTCGTGGCTTAACAACTGCTCGAACCGGGACAGTTTAATGTGATTGAAACATAGGCTATATTTTATTGAAATCAATGAAGTGGATCCTTAGATACAGCTTGAACTCTCTAAACCAAAAGCAGCCATTTGCTACGAAGTTCATCGTATGCTGGTTGACAGATATTTTGGTGGAAAGTTTCGCACGCGTACGAAGTCGCGGGGTATCATATCAGCTAGTTAATAATATTAGTGGGATAGGATAGAAAGAATACATAGTTTGGACACAGTACCTTGACTAGCGTCTGTTCGTGCGGCGCGGTGCGTTTTGCCGGCGGTCGCACGACGACACGACGCGGCGGTAAGGCCGCCGTCGGACGCACCAACAACGGTCTAGGTGACACTGTACCGTTACTAGCTGCAATAAATAAATAATACATAATTAATATCAATATAATAATAATAATCAATATATATAAAACTCTTTTGAAGCTGACAGAGAATCAACGCACAGCCTAAACTATAAGTCCTAGAGGTATGAAATTTGGAGGGTAGGTTCCTTATATAGTGTAGAGGTGCACTAAGAAAGGAATTTTGAAAAGTCGCACCCTAAAGGGCCTAGAACGCGAGCAACGCCGCGGGAGACGGCTAGTAATATATAAAACTCTTTTGAAGCTGACAGAGAATCAACGCACAGCCTAAACTATAAGTCCTAGAGGTATGAAATTTGGAGGGTATGTTCCTTATATAGTGTAGGGGCGCACTAAGAAAGGAATTTTGAAAAGTCACACTCTAACGCGAGCAACGCCGCGGTAGACTGCTAGTAAATATATAAAAACTATTTGAAGCTGACTTAGAATCAACGCACAGCCTAAACTATAAGTCCTAGAGGTATGAAATTTCGAGGCTAGTATCCTTATATAGTGTAGGGGTGCACTAAGAAAGGAATTTTGAAAAGTCGCACTCTTAAGGGTCTAAAATTAGGATCAAAGATTTTAACCAAATAATGCGTATGCTGCTAACACGCGAGCAAAGCCGCGGGCAACAGTTAGTGTACCAATATGTTTTTATCGCATTTGTGTAAAATTTTAGTACTAGTAGTTTAGGGCTCAGGATGTGCGTTGATTGTCTGTCAGCTTGAAAAGAAACCATTGTTTTCTTCAACTAAAAACCTTTATATACTTACGAGGTACTTCATTTTCCACTTCCTCCTTTTCCACCGCGGGTTCCGGGGGAGGTGTGGGGGGCTTCGGGTCCAGCTCCCGAGGTTTCAGATACTCATTAGTCTCCAGAGACTTGAACAGCATTTCTACAAAGGGCTTCGTCTCTGAAAGATCATCATTAATCATCATCAATATATATAAAACTCTTTTGAAGCTGACTTAGAATCAATGCACAGCCTAAACTATAAGTCCTAGAGGTATGACATTTGGAAGGTAGTAAGTACCCTTATATAGTGTAGGGGTGCACTAAGAAAGGAATTTTGAAACGTCACACTCTAAAGGGTAGAACGCGAGCAACGCCTCGGGCGACGGCTTGTTTATCTATACTATTATAAAACTGTAAAATAAGCCAAAAACTAAAATTAAAGATATGGATAAAATATGCAGATCTAATTAAACGCTTCTGATTCCGATAATCAAGTTTGTCTGGTTGTTTGTTCGCGGATCACGCCTTAACTGCTGGACCAATTTCAACGAAACTTATACCATTCGGAAGCTCTTTTTCCAGATTGAAACATAGGCTATATTTTAATGAAATCAAAGACGTGGATTCTTAGATACAGCTTGAACTCTCTAAACCAAAAGCCGCCTTTGGCACGAGGTTCATCGTATGCTGGTTGACAGATATTTTGGTGGAAAGTTTCGCACGTGTACGTACGTAGTCGCGGGTATCAGCTAGTAAATAAATATTCGTGGACCTTTCACATATAATCCTTGTGCTATATAAACTGCACTAAGTCCAATAGTAGGCGTCTCGCTACTAAATCTTTAAAATATCCTCACCATGTTGCAAGAAGACGTCAAGTTGGTCCACCATCACCTCACGGAGCTCGGAGATGGGCTTTTCCTTCTTAACGAGAGCGTACACGTACTTCGACAAAGCAGCTGGGTCCGCATCGCATCTGTAACCAAAGATGAATGAATGAATGAATGAGTGAGTGAAACAAAGAATGAATTAATGAATGAGTGAGTGAAAATACTTTATTGTACGTATGTACACCTTATACCGCGTGCACACTATGCCCATGCCGCTGCCGGCATGTATGCCGCTTAGTGAGAATAAAGGCGATGTTGCTGTGGCATTAATGCCGCGGACTTATTGCCACAGCAATATCGCCTTTATTCTCACTAAGCGGCATACATGCCGGCAGCGGCATGGGCAGTGTGCACGCAGTATTACAAAGCAAAATGGGAGACAGATTATACAGAAAATAAGATACAATTACGTACAATGGTCGGTCTTATCGCTAGGGAGATTCTTTCAGACAACAAAAGATGTTTTGTTTAGAACATTATATTTACGAATCTATATTAAGATCGTTTGCAACGGTTTGTAGATAGCTCAACAGTTTCATGTGTAATTTGTTATTATAGTGAATATAGTGAATATTGTAAATACTGTATTATTTGTAAGCGCTCGTGGCTAGGCTTGCTTAGTCAATCTTTACAGATTATCTAAGTTAAGCGACGTTCTGCGCGGTCACTATTTGGATGCGTGACCGCTAGTAGCATTTAGATGTGAGCGCTTCCGTGCTTCGAAGGGCACGTTAAACTGTCGGTTCCAGCTCTAGCAGTCGTTAAACCATGACAGAGGCCTTAAATCGGCCTACAAACTCCGTCAACAGAGTTAGCCACTAACTCATTGGTCTGGTAGAAACTATCGATCGACGTCGACTAATCGATTCTACCATCGATCGATGATCTATCGATTGGTGTAGTAACACCCTTAGTAAACATAATGCCAGTGTTTCTTTCGATATATCTATACTAGCGACTTCGTACGCGTGCGAAACTGTCCACCAAAATATCTGTCAATCAGCATACGATGAACCTCGTGCCAAAGGCTGCTTTTGGTTTAGAAAGTTCAAGCTGTATCTAAGAATCCACGTCTTTAATTTCAATAAAATATAGCCTATGTTTCAATCCGGAAAAAGGGCTTCTGAATGGTATGAGTTTCATTGATATTGGTCCAGTAGTTAAGGCGTGATTCGCGAACAAACAAACAGATAAACAAACAAACTCTATTTTCGTTTATTTAGTAGATCTGCATATTAAGTTTATCTATAATATCTTTAATTTCAGTTTTTGGCTTTTTTACAGTTTTATAATAGTATAGATCTACGAGTTATCTTTAGGCGAATGCGATAACAATAACTAAAGGGCACACGTAATGTACGAAATGATATCACGATATCAAGGTCGAGAACTATTCAATAGTTTTAAATTTTTTGAAGCTGTTCATAGCCATTAATTACTACACGATACTTTATCATTGGTTCGCAAGGTGGAAACATTTTTAATGTTAAAACTATTGTACTTTTGCGCACCAAGCTTGCGTGCGTAAAAGTAGAATAGCGTAGGTGCGGTAAGTTCTTGGTGCGCAACTTTCTGGTGCGCAAAGTGGAATGCCTCATTTTCTTGTCTTTCGAATTCTAATTCAAAGTAATAAGACTTGCACTGTGTTGGGGTGTATTGTGTGTTGTATTTTCTTGACATGAAAGAGGTATAATTTTTAAACACAACTAACTTTAGCAAGTCATATGTAGGTACTGGGCCCATATCCTATTGTTTTTTATTGACAGTTACCTAGGATACACAGATGGCGCTAGCTACCTTGCAGGATGATTTAGTTACAATAATAATAACAAACGTCGTCTGTTATCCATTATCAATATATATAAAACTCTTTTGAAGCTGACATAGAATCAACGCACAGCCCAAACTACAAGTCCTAGAGGTATGAAATTTGGAGGGTAGGTTCCTTATATAGTGTAGGGGCGCACTAAGAAAGGAATTTTGAAAAGTCACACTCTAACGCGAGCAACGCCGCGGGAGACGGCTAGTTATTCATATTATTTTATATTAATTTATCCATTAAAAATAAAATTATCCTCATACCCTACCAATGACTCATTGTGTTGTAGTTAAGGGCGTATCATATTTTTTCAACAACACAGACTAAGCGAGTTATTATTCTAGTTTCAGACTACCGGTATCTCGTCCCACTGGGACGAAACAATAAAATCCCAAAATTCGTCTCAATACAAACATGAAGTGAAATACTGCCAGCGAAAAAAGTGTCAAACAAATGAATACATACCTACCAAAAGTAATAAGAATGATATAGAAATTATTTATTTTACGCAAAAACACATACAAAGATACAATGAAATAAACATTTAATTATAGAGACAGATGCGTAAAAAAGGGTACTCGCTCAGCAAATGCTAAAGGTGCACGGTGGCTCCTTTAGCGCTGGTTTTCAGGAGTACCTAGATTATATAGGTACCTATTATTATTATTAGCCAGTTTCATCCCACTGCAGGGCAAAGGCCTCCCTATCCCCCTTCCACCTCTCACGATCTAGTGCAGCTGCGGGCCAATCCTTCAAAAATGCGTCTAAATCGTCTCGCCGTCTAGATATATACGAAAATAGGCGCAGGCGCAATTCTTACTTCAGTAGGTAGTAGCAAAGAGTTATTACAATAAATTGCTTTACATAGGGCTTGTTCAGTAGTTTATCAGGTTGTTATCAAACCAATAATTGCTCAAGCAGTAACTTCTACTTATCTTTCATTACAAAGTCTTACAACATTGAAATAACCGTGTTGTCATGTCGAGAGAGCTTAATAATAAATCCTAATCATCATCAATTCAATATCAATATATATAAAACTCTTTTGAAGCTGACAGAGAATCAACGCACAGCCTAAACTATAAGTCCTAGAGGTATGAAATTTGGAGGGTAGGTTCCTTATATAGTGTAGGGGTGCACTAAGAAAGGAATTTTGAAAAGTCACACTTTAAAGGGTCTAGAACGCGAGCAACGCCGCGGGCGACGGCTAGTTATTACATATAACTAGCCATCGCCCGCGGCGTTGCTCGCGTTCCCTTACTGGAGGGCGTTGTGTGAAATGAATACTTAAATCTCTCTTAGTTGTTATATTTTTTAGAGTGTGGCTTTTCAAAATTCCTTTCTTAGTGAACCTCTACACTATACAGGGCGTCTCACGGCTATGCCACATGGAGGGAAAGTATCTTAAATAATGTCGATAGAAAATTTTACTGGAAGAAGACTTTATTTTGATTTTTTTTTTAATTTAAACTGTATTCAAAGTATTTTGAATAACCGCCTGTCTGAACCGGGAATCGAACCTACCAAATTGTAAAATAAAACACAAACGTTATTTTATGATACCGATCGAAATGCTCAATCGTAAGGATTATTTTTTCCTAAATAACATAGCATCTTAAATAAAAGGAAGTCCAATTGTATGGAAAACGTCTAGTATGGTCTCTTATTGCGTTGAGCCGCATACCGCAGCGTTGTGCGTTACGATCGCCGATACGCTGCTTAAGCCATGGGTTTCCTCACGATGTTTTCCTTCACCGTTGGAGACCCTTGCGGGCCTAGGATGCGCACGCGAGATATTTATCATGTCGTTCTGTCAAAATTTCAGCAGTTTGCACCAGTTTTTGAACTTTTGCATTATCTGTGGTAATGCTGTCGACAAAACGCGCCTTCTTATTGTACACTTTGACACTTGTTAGTCGTCGTACCTCTCTGAGGACGAGATAATAGTCATGCAGAAATGTCAAAAGTTAGAGATTCAGAGGCGCGGTTTCTCGACAACATTACCACACATAATGCAATAGTTCAGAAACTGGTGCAAAATGCTTACATTTTGACAGAACGACATGACAAAATATCTCGCGTGCGCATCCTAGGCCCGCTGGCGTAGCTCATTACACAGTAGTTAGAGGATTCTTACCAACTGACACAAATCAGTTTATTATTAGTCTCAACCTGTGTGACATCACAATTAGATACCGTGTGGCGTCCTATAAATACACATTGACGACCTCCGCGTTTAGGTTCGGTTCCCGCGTAGTGACATAACTAGATGTTTGTAAATAAGCATCGCGTGAGTCATCGTGGTTTTAAAAAACAGTATTTATAAATTAATTTGATACAAATACTCATGTCTGGTCTTGTTTATAGGTACCAAAAGGGTCTGAAGCAAATTGGATGGAGCCCAGACCATATTTTTTTTTTAAACTTGCAATGATGGAACTTTTTTTGTTACAATGCACTTACAATACAGTTTTAAAAAATGTGACAATGTCATTATTAAGCCGCGTGAATCATTACTTATTATACATTTTACTTCGAAAAATGTGTCTTTTTAATGATGTTTATCGTATTTACAGGTGTTTAATTCAAAATAATTACTTTATTTTGCGTTTTCGTGACTGCTACTGCATAATAGATTATGATAAAACCAACAAAAGTAATAAATAACAAAAATAATCTAACAATTAACCAAATGTACGCAAATCTGGACCTGAAATGCCCAAACACCTTTTACTTTTGAGAGGTTTTGATACTGTGTAATAGGTACCTATTCTGTTGATCTTGGAATGTAGGTACTAACTATTATTTATTCTATGTGAATGACACAATCTCACTTATTTATAGCACGCTCCGTATGTGTTTACAACAATATATTTTTGGAAATAACTTTTGCCAATGTTAAAACTAATAATAGGTGTGTAGTTATGTTTGTTTGTAGGGGTAATCCTTGGCTCGAATACTTATAAGTTTTGACCATGATAGGTGGATAGGGCAGTAACAGAATGGAGACCAAGGACGGGAATGAGAAGTTTTGGTTGCACAGCAGTGAGGGGAGCTGATGACTTTGCTAGCAGTCCGGGTTGAACCTGGATGTGATTTACTCTTATGCCCAGCAGTGGGTGAAATCAGGCTGTGGATGATGATGATGAATGCTTATTATATAAGTTTAGTAAGGGAAAGACTGTTGAAACTATTTTTACAATTATATTTACAGTTGAGCTATCTATAAATTGTTTGCAACGGTTTGTAGATAGCTCAACTGTTTTATGTGTATTTTCTAAATATTGTGAATACTGTATTAGTTGTAATTTATTTTACAATAAGATCTCTCAAATAAACAAACTCTAACTATAAGGCTCCTATGCTGATACAGAAATCCTTATTCAAGCATACATCATCATGATATATGATATACATACATATATATGATCATACATCATGAGTAGAGATTTTCATACAAAAATCTATGCTCGAGTCCGGATCAGTGCTTGAGCTGTAACTCAACTTGTACACAGTTCTACAATAAATGATTCTTATAATCAATTGATTCTTTTTAATTAAGTAGATGAGTATTGATGTCAATTGGGTGCTGTGCATTTCTTCTTTTTTTTTTAAATAACACTACTAGCCGTCGCCCGTGGCGTTGCTCGCGTTCTAGATCCCTTAAGAGTGT
This sequence comes from Eulithis prunata, assembly GCA_918843925.1. NCBI lineage: Eukaryota > Metazoa > Arthropoda > Insecta > Lepidoptera > Geometridae > Eulithis > Eulithis prunata. The sequence goes on from OU974035.1 coordinate 1,687,478, forward strand.
GACTTTTCAAAATTCCTTTCTTAGTGCACCCCTACACAATATAGGGATACTACCCTCCAAATTTCATACCTCTATGACTTATAGTTTAGGCTGTGTGTTGATAGTCAGTCAGCTTCAAAAGAGTTTAATATATTTAGAGAATGAGGGAGCAAGTGGTGGCCCACCTGATGTTAAGTGGTAATTACTGTGTATAACAATGCATTGCTTCACTGAGCATGTCAGTAAGAGATATTTTAAAATAAGCAAATTTTTATGAATTTTATCATTTAGGTAGGTACCTACCTAACATCTGTTCAGTTCAATAGCGTCTATGTAGCTAGGTAGGTAGGTACTTCTACCTAAATAGATACCTAATAATGTGGTCTAGAGAGAAAGTTGACCTCTTGATTAGGAGCATCAGATCAAGTTGTACATCTAGCAACCATCAAGCATCATATCTATGGAGGAACAGACGCCAAACTTTAACAAAACTTTTTGAATAGGCACGTAAAGTTGGGAGTTTCAATTATATGAACCTACCTACGTAAAGTGAAGCTGAAACCCTACAAAGGACAACAGAACCTTTAGAACAAGCGGGAAAAACAAAAATAACATAAAAACAACCATGTGTGCGTAACTAATGTAAACTCAAGGCAAGGTTATTGCGAAACTGTAATTTGATACTTCTAACTTGGCATTTCATTCGTAAGCACATTTTAGAATCAATTTATCTAATAACTTAGCAGTTCAAGAAATAATTTAGGTTATTTTTCGCGAGTTCTAGAAATCGTAGGTAAATAACAAAATAAAATGGCAGCGGAAGTACTCACAGAGGTTCCAATATGGAAGTCAACCAATTTTTGAAAAGGTCCGGATTTTCTATAATCATCTTGTACAAACTAAAAATATAGTTCACTAACTACGGTACATTAATAAAGCACTTGATTTATCACTGAATTAGCTATAATTAGTCACGGGAAAGTTTGTAATTTCTCTTTGAAAATTCACGTCCTTCACGTTTCGCAATTCTTTTTTTTATGAAAGTAATTTACTTTTTTGACACTTTACTACTTTGTTTGACACATAGACACGCAAAATGTCAATGTCAGTGGCAATGGCATTTATTTTACAGTGTTGCCAGTACTTTTGTCTACAGAGTAAAAAATATTAGGATGCCACAAATATCTTTTAAAGCGCCATCTAGCATTTTTTTACAGTACCTAAAAGTACAAAGTTTACTATTCGTTTCTTAAGATAAACCACAGATGTCGCGAAATTAAACGCATGGTTTTTATAGGACATTCGCGAAAATGTTCATTATTATCAAAGTTCCGAAGTTTGTAAAGCAAAGCAAAGATTGTGATGCAGACAATCACTGAAATTAGTGTTTGAATAATCATGCCATTGAGCTCGTTCTGGTTCTTGCTTTTACAAACACACCAACAGACACAACGCCGTCAAACTTATAACACCCCTTCCGTTTTTCGTTCGGGTGGAGAGAGATTTTTTTGAAGGTAGATTCAGGCACTGCGCTAGGCTAAAGAGCAATGTAGCCTAGGTAGTTACTACCTAGGCCTTGCTCTTGCATTTGCTCATTGCATTGAGTAAGAACTAATTCAATAGTAGGTAGGTCTAGGTACCTACGTGGATTGTTTCTGACGATAAAAATAACAATAAAGACGACTGATAGGTACCATACAAAACATGCATGCCGCTCGAACATTATTCTACCAATGACAAAAACTTCTTCGTGATTTTATCAACAAAGTTCAATTGGGATCAGTCACACAGATCATACGATAGCATACGCACAACACAACTCAGCCGGAAAGCGCTTTACCACCGCTACCATTCCATATCATTTACAAAAGCGCTTAGCGCCAGCTAGCAAGGTCGAATCGAGTTGCTGGATACTTTAGCCAATATTTTGTTTTTTCGGCAGTCTTCCCGTGACACTCGGCAAGCCACGGGCTGACCGTTGGACCACTGCCCAAGTGCTTGAGGTAGCATTTTGCTTCGCGTGCGTTGAATCTCGAGTCCATTAAGTGAGTTTTAAATTGTCCAGCGTATTATCTGTAAGTGTAAACCATCCCTATTTGATTTGCTATCGATATTGCGGTGTAAAATAAATGTATTCCATTCAGTTACTTAAGTAGGTACCTAGTTCTATCGGGATTTGTTTATTCAATTCTTTCGCGTGTACTCGCCGGTCGCGCGAGGATGTCTGTCGTATGTAGTCGTCAAAATCAAAAAGTTGGCGAGAATAAGATTTTTTTGTTTTTTTTTTAATTTCGCAGAATGACTTCCGGTAGTGGTGTAGTGTTGTGAAAAGTTTATATATGTTAACGATTGGGTTCCTCATTGGAGTTCTAATTTGTTACATCGTTAAGTTTCTTTTGAAGGCGCGAACTGAAGAAAACGTAAAAAGTAAGTTATCTAATCAGTTGTTTTATTAATAATTTTTCACGCATACATCTATTTTGATACACACAACTAATGCTAACGATACTAGTGTTATTATTACTTAAGGTAGGTACTTACCTACTTACATTGTAACAAATAAATATACGATCCTAGTTTGAATTTGAACTAACCGGACTAAAAATAGTAGGTACCTGGTTGGTATTGGGCGATCTATATTTTTATTATTAAATAGCTGAGATCTTAGCCTAGCTATCAGAATTTGACTCGTAAGTCGTAGGTAATAAAACTGGTTTATTATGACGCAGGTAATGATGGGCTTAGTTTCACGAGGATTAGTTGGAAACCAGATACCTACCTGAGACTTGGTTTTGTACAGTTTATGAACCTATCCACCTAGACAAGATAATATAGTAGATATAGGTACCTACCTACCTACAAAGCCTTTTGTACACTTATACAGTACACCGTCTAATGAGTAGGTTTCTAGACCTACCTACTTAGGTAGTTATTGATATAAGTAAATAAATGCTATAGCTCATCATGGCGCATGAAACTGTGCCGAAATATCGGGAAATAATCAATACTTACAACATGATAAATATCCAGTATTTGGTAAGGAAGTATTTAGTAAATAATCGAAATATTATAACTCTCACGCTAGAACTAGGTAATGGGACGGTCAAAACCTAATTATTAGTTTCATAGATAAATACATAGTAAGCTGAAACTTTTCTGAATTTAATCTGACTACGTAGACCTTGTTAGTAATTGAGTTCCGTGGGGTAGACTGATGATGATAATACTTTTTGGCAGCAACAGCGACTGAGTCTGTATTAGTAGTTTGATTTACACTTACATGCACATTGTGTGCAAGACCCTTTAAAGCCAAAATTTATTTTATTTTATTTTAAGAATTTTGGGAAAACTTACAGCTATATATAAGACAGTAGGACGATAAACATAATACAGTACACTGAAGGCCAATTAAAAGTTTCCACAGATAAATAGACTACAATAATTACAAATTAGAAAAGGTACAAATTAAATATGTAGTTTGAATTTTGAATTGGCTATTCAAGTCACCTTAGAGCCCATCATACGCATCAAGCAGCAACAATGTCGCAGTAGCCGAAACCGGGCAGGAAGACATCAATCAAATCATCATCATCATCAATATCTGATTTGTAACTCGCAGAAAACTATTCATCAAAATAAGCCACATGGCGACCAATCCACAGGTTACAATAAAAACAGCATCGTACGATTCGTACGACGTGACTTCATGAACCCAATGACGGAGGGACTTATTTGAATATAATGGTATTCAATATTCATTAGGTCTGTCTGTTTAATTGAATTCAGTCGGTGCGTAGGTCCTTATGGTTTTTCTCGGTCACATTTTTATTGGCATTCTTTACTTCAGGCATAAGGTACTTTTTACACTAAAATTTTGCAATGAATGATAGATCCTGTTTTATTTTCTATTTTTATTATGAAAAATAGCCGTCGCCCGCGGCGTTGCTCGCGTTCTACCCTTTGGGGTGCGACTTTTCAAAATTCCTTTCTTAGTGCACCCCTACACTATATACCTAAGGATACTACCTTCCAAATTTCATACCTCTAGGACTTAAAGTTTACGCTGTGCGTTGATTCTCTGTCAGCTTCAAATGAGTTTTATATATATATAAATATTGATGATGATGATGATTGATGATGATAATATTGTTAGTAAACATATTCTGCAATTTATTTTAGAGCGTGTGACAGAGGCATTCTTTGATTATGTACAATTGTACATGTACCTAAATATCCCGCGGCGGAAGCCATAAGGAAGTCTTAACAAAGCCCTTACCTATGACTATTGTAGCCAAAACTGGACGGGTGTGATGGGCTCGTTGGTGAATTGGCCAATTACTATACAATAGATAGGTACTATGTTTTGGACTTATGGGTACTTCTTGTAATCATTCTTATAGCGCATATCCTAGGCAAACAGAAGAATGGCATTCTTACCTCTTACGGGCTAACCTTAACCATCCATGTCAAGGAAATAGGCAGAAAATGAGCGGAAGAATGAATAACTGATGTTATTATGGTAATAACTATAATCACTATGGTATTAAGAGCTTTATAGTAGGTCAAAACTGCTGCACTTCTCACGTTGGATCCTGACCAAGCTAAAATGGCTAAAGCTAAAGCTAATGGAAAACCGACTGGATGTGGACTCAGTGTTTATGAAGCACTGGGATACGGCGCACACTGTGCACACCTGAGTGTATATGGTTAAATACTTATTTCTAATATGGCTGTAATACTTATTTATCATGTGTATGAATGGCTGAAATAAAGACTTTGAATTTGAATTTGAATAAAATGTTTTGAATTCTTATGATCAATGTGAATGTGATGGCGTATGTTTTTGCTAGCCACAATTGGGTGATTAGGTACAATCTTATCGTAATCTTAGTGTACCCACTCGTTTTCCTTGACTAGAAGTTGTAATAATTAAGAAACGATTCCGCCAATTATTCTGTCCTTCATTTAACTTATTCCTATGTTTTATCGCATCGTCCTATTTCACCTTCAAGTGCATGCTTCCCAGCGTGTCATTTCTCGATTGAGTTTTGACATTTGACACAAGATAACCGTTATAGATAGCTAACACGCGGAGAAATAACCATCTCTCATCGATCTGCCGTGTTTTGTTACATAATATTTGATCAGTAAGTTACCAGACTTCTTTTCAATAAGTCTCCATTACTACATACATCGAAGAGAGCATTCTCATAACATTGCTGATAAAACTACTAAGGGTTCATTTGCACTTAGGTCTTAAGGCAGTCGGTAGTCAAAATGACCATTCACAACTTTAAGTGATACAATCTCAGAATTAAATTCAATCTTTGTTTCATATTTTGTTAATATAGGCGTTTAGGCAAGCGTAGTGTAGGACGCCCTCCGGCTAGGTGGGGTGACGATCTGAGACATGTAGCTGGCAAACACTGGATGAGAAGAGCCGAAGACCGGGCTCAGTGGCGCGTCTTGGGAGAGACCTACGTCCAGCAGTGGACCAATATAGGTTGATGATGATGATGATGATGATGAGGTACTTTTTAATCGTAATTTTCTTTGTAGATAAATAAACAAACTTTCGAAACATCTCTTCTTAGTTCCAATTGTCTGATTGTTAATTTCTACTTCAAATCTCCGCCACATCAGTGGAAACCAACGTTGTTAGTTGTTTGTTTGGGTGTCAAGTTTCACAGCTAAGCTACTGAACAATCTTGATGAACCCAGAGATAGTTTGCATTCTGAAGACGGACATGTGATAGGGCTCATTCACAAAATAATACTGGTGCATGCTAAAGGTACTCTAGAATCACCGAAGTTCTTCAAATACCAGGGAATCTGGTTTTCATTCATGTTTTTCTAATAATTAATCTAAATTAGTGTATTTATGCACTAGAATATTATTGCTCTCTATAATTATGGCTCCATAAACCATACCTCCATAATATTTCCTATAGATTTCATCTCGTGCCCTGGCACCCGTTGGAATCCGATCAATTCTCATCAAGGAATTCCATCTCGCCCGGTACCAGCTACGACTAGAATGCAATTTTCTCGCTTATTGAATTGTTTATTGGAATATTTTCATCTGCCGTAGATACTTCTTAGTTTGTCGTAGGTAAATGGGATAGCACTAATTTAGCGATCAGTAGGCAGTTATCCAGTAGTAGTTGAAGTCAGGCTGTGATTGATAATGCTGTAGGCATTAGAAATAGCCTTTTGAGATTTCATAGCATTTGATACTGTGTAGATCAAAGACAATTAGCTAAGGCGATGCTACTCACAGGATAATAATTTATGAGTTTGAAAACTCGAAAAACCGTCTTCGATTTGACTAACTACGTTCCGGCTTCATCATCAGAATGATAATGATGACAGTTCATTGAGATTGCTCTACTGATCGTAAAAATCACTGATAAGACATAGGAAAGAAAATACGCAATGTCTTGTTTCTTTCACTTTTCCTTTTTTCAAGTCGGATAAAAAACTAATCTCAGTTTGTTTCGGCGTGCACGATTGTATGGAGAGGTATCATTTCTAGATCTATATCTTACTGTTTTTACGTAATGAATAAATATATCTTTCATTTCAGACATCGAAATGGCCGAGCAGGAGCAGGCGCGGTGTTCTTCAAGTGAGAGTGATAATTTTGAAAAGATTGATTCCGAAGATGTTAAAGATACAAATGTAAGTTAGCACTTAACTAATCATCAGTTAGCTAATACTTTTGTAAAATACCAGTGAGCGCCAGGTATAATAATTGTCACTAACCATCACTAGTCCAATAAAATTATGTGCATGACGCGTTTGAATCTAATTGATCTGTTTACCAACAGCAGTATAAAACTTTAACTCGACACAAAAATGCAATGTTAATTTGACAGATGCTTCTGTGATATTAAGTAAAATGAAAATATTTGGAAAACATTCTTGGCGCCTGAACTAATCTATACCCTACAAAAATATAGTTTGTTTCCTCAGACTGTTGGTAGATTTTAATTAAAATGCTTTCCCACAGGCTGCGAACCCAAACTTCATTGTGGGTGATGAGTCCGACCCCGGAATAGATGAGGAGCCAGCTCACGAAGGCAGGGATTCCTTCCCCAATGCTCCTCCGCCTAACATCCGACGCCAGCACCTGACTAAGGCTCAGCAACTGGCCTTAGCTGAGAAACGGTCTAAGCTGAGGTAAGCCCAAATTACCTATAAGTTAATTAGATTTTTATTTATGTAAATAAATAAATAAATAAATGTAGGTACCTACCTACCTACAGTTGGCTACACTTCATGTTGGTACTTTTTACCCAACTACGTGAAGCAAGAGGAAGGATTTTTAAAATAGATATTTAATTAATAAAATATAATAAATAATAAAATAATAATAATATATATGTATATAAATAATATAATTAATATTTAATCCCTAAGAGCTGTGGATTTTGTTAAATAAATAAAATTAAATTTTAAAGGGGATCTTCCCTGAATAATAGTTATTATTGAGATTCAGATACTCCTTACTTTTTATTCTGAGCAAAAGTTACTAGTGGTTGAAGAACTCATAATAAAATAGGAGAAATAGATAGCACATGCCTGACATTGTAGCACCCAGCTATGAGCCTATGATGTAGATACTTATCCCTCGCCTATTTTATTTAGAATTAGATGTAGGTACCTATTATTAAAAACACAGTTTAGGCTTATGTTACAAGACCAAAGCGCCCAAACCATTTCTAGCCGTCTATGCGGAATAGTCTGTGCCCATCGTTCAGTATCATCCTCAACCCGCTTACTTATAATCGTTGCATAACTTTATTCAGCTGTTTAAATTATTGCTGTCTCTTACTAGCAGGTTATGTCAAACAGTGCTAGAGCTAGATTTTCATCCACTGATAATATTAGCTATTATAATATAGAAAGGAAAGATTAAAGATAAAGATTTTTGATTTAGAAATAATTGGTTAAGTATTAAGTATTATGATTACTTAAGCACCTGTCATTATGTTTACGAGTTGGTACTTCAAACAAAGTACCTTCTCATCTATCAACAATGATACATCATCATCATCAATCAATCATCATCATCATCAATATATATAAAACTCTTTTGAAGCTGACTTAGAATCAACGCACAGCCAAAACTATAAGTTCTAGAGGTATGATATTTAGAGGGTAGTATCCTTATATAGTGTAGGGGTGCACTAAGAAAGGAATTTTGAAAAGTCACACTCTAAAGGATTTATAACGCGAGCAACGCCGCGGGTGACGGCTAGTCTTATGATATAATTTATTATGTTATAATAGATTCTAGTAGTATGTACGTAGGTAGGTATCTCACCTAGATAAACGCTAAGTTGCATGTCATCGTCATGAAACATTAAAAAGCAGTTTGGTAGTAAACAAGCCAGTTGATAAAAGTAGAGTCAGAAAATAAGATTCAATAAATGTATTTAAATAAAGGTTTTTTCATCCCACCATCTCGGAAAGAGTATTTTTATTCTTCAATATCTGAGTGGAAAAGCCGTTTTTATTCTCTAGAGGATAAAGTAAATTGAATTTAGAACATCGTGTGCACTAAGTTTGTGAATTAAAAAAAACATTAAACCTATTTACTGCTACCTCTATGGTGCCGAATATATCATACAACTTTTTTTTAATTTGTTAAAAACTCAGACTCGGAACCTTCTTGGTGTTCTTTTTTCAATTTGCTTTTTTTGCATTTAGTCATTTCCTCGCTGAGGTGGAATGAAAAGTTACGTGTTGCACTCGAGTGCAAAGATTTTTCACCTCGTGTTCTTTTGATTCCCTCGCTAACGCTCAGGATTCTAATTTTGAATCACTCGCTGCGCTCGTGATTCAATTTTAGAATCCTTCGATTGCTCGGTCATCAAAATTGAACACGCGGTTAAAAAGCAACTTTGCACTCTTGTATAACAAATAACTATTAACTGTATGTATCCGTGAGTGAAAAGTTTGCTGAGATCAATAGGTACTATAAAATGGTCCCACTGGATAACGTGCGATTCGCATCACTACGGTTTGGTAGTATGAACTGTCACCGATATTTTTTTCTTTTTCAATCAATACAATAACTCTTATTTATAAATTATTATAAAAATATCATAGTTCAAAGTATTCGAAGTGAGTTATTAAAATGCAAAGTATAAAATAACTTTTTTAATAACAATATGTTGCTATCTATAGCCTAATCCTAGCCAGTAGATCCATTACCGTGTGACGTCACCGAACTGGCGGCAAAGCCTCTAGTTCGAATCAAACCTTCGCTGTTTATACCCGTCGTTTGTGGTTGTTCTAGTGATTTCGGAAAACGCGTGATTTAAAAACTATTTGGTGTTTTTTTAGGTTTTAATGCAAAAAGTATACATAAAAAGTTGCGGTCAATTTTCGAAGTTTCGTTGAGTTGGGAATTTTAAAAAGTTGCCCTTTGCTTCCGGTAATAATAGTGATGGATGTCAGCACAATTTTATCGATAATTCAATAATGTGAATTTTTCCTTTAAAATGCGATTTTTGCACTGTTTTAGCAAGTCTAATGATTAATCCATAGCAAAATGAAAAATTGCGGCGATAGTATCAATGTTATCAAATTTTGATAACACTATCTATTATATTCAAGGGTATACAGTGTAGTAGATATTAGAAACTCCAGGTCCAACTAAGTTTATTTACGTTTGTCATAAGATGAGAGTAGTGTCGGAACAGTGACATAACTAGTGATTGTCAGTAGAAGGAAGAAAGAAATCATGTATCAAACGCACCAATTTCATTTATTGGGGTAGGTGTATTTCTCTCCCTTATATTAATAGTGTGGTAATAGTTACTGTGAAGTATGCCTTAGAATAGAATGGGTAGGTTTGTTTACCTATCTTTAAAGTGACTCTTGACTTTATAAAACATGATAAAACTAGTCATTTAGAACAGTCATCTAAAAAGTATTTACGAACTTTTACCTTGAATTGGCATTTACTGAGATATACGTTAATGTTTCTTCATAAAAATGTTCTAATAGTATTTAATAAGTAAGTTTCTTGGTAAATAAATAAAAAAAAAAACTTAGTTTAGTTATTATTAAATTACACAATCAAAAGCTTCTTAGGATCAAATCTTAGAAAAACGGCTTTAATCGAGGTAACTGATAGATAATGGTAATTAAATGTTAATAAATATTTTGTTTACCTTAAGTCAATGACAAGACAAGAGGTTGAATCCCTAATAGATGACAAACATGCTACGTAATTCCACGTAATACTGTGTTTGTGTATCAAATAGTATCAAAGTGTTAGATTTTTTGCTTAATTTGGTTAGTTCCGTAATAAAATGATAGTATCCATGTAAAAACTACTGAACAAAACAGTAATTGTAGCCATGCCGCTATTGTCGATGATGGGTTGATGTTCTGAATAGTTATCGAATTTATTATTATCAAATAAGTAACTAATTTGTAAGCGAAACCACTTCCTGCAACAACTGGAATTGAGATCGCACCTACTTAGCTTTAAAGAATGTCCTAATCTTTAAAAACGTTTGTTACTACTGGGTAGTACCTACATACCTCTTTTAATAATCTTCAGAAAATAATGCAAAGATGAGTAGTCTTTTGAAACTAACATATTTATGACGTAGGAATTCAATTATTTTACTTATTACTTTGAACGTCATATTTTTAATAGATATGAGGTAAAATAAAATGGTAATTAAAGAATTACTTGGGTATTCACATACGAACCCACGTGATTATATTTTTATGCAAGAACCTACCTAGGGTCACGAGCTACCTACTCGTGAAAAATGTTATGAATAACTATTTGATTGCAAATCCAGATATTCAGGTATTCATTTATTTAAACATTTTGTTACATTACATAACCTTGGCATGTCAATCCGTAATCATCATCGCATCTTAGGAAACATATTATTCATGGAGATTCAACAGCTTTTGACATGAACTTATTGTATTGTATGTAAGTGTCATTCAAGTCTTTGTTTTCCCAGCTAACCTCGAACGGTTTTTCATTTAATAATAATGTATTTACTTGGTTGGATTGACAGTCCCAGTTTTCACTGTTTCATTTGCGAGACTAGAATGGTTGGTTATTGTAGTTATGTATCTAGGTATTTGCTACGTTAAACGTTAATTCACCAATAGTTTACAGTGTCTATCAAATATAACTCTTGTATTTATTATTTTACTTTAATTAAAACGGATAACCTATTACATTAATTAAAGAAAAAGGAATAATAATAAAAGAATCAGGTCAAATAGAAATTACACATATCAAATAAAAATATACCAATAGTCAATAAAAAAGTCACGAAAAAATTAACATCACGAAAATTACCAATTATTAAAAGAAATATAATTCAAACACACATTCATACATCACGTTATATATTTAATCTTGTCTGTGAGTGTTTTAGTGGGTACCCATCACTCTATGATAAACTGCACGAACTGCTGTGAACTGGCGTAGAGCAAAATAAAATGCGTGTGGATAATATTCATTTGTATCATCTCACATACATTTAGATGTGATTACAGCCCACTGTTTCTGATAAATGTTTTACATAATAATTTGATTGGTCTCATTTTTGTTGTGATTTTAATCAAACACAAAAATTTGAGCAGCTGCCTGTACCAACCCAAGTAGGTAGGTACATTAGAAATGTATCTCTATGAATTAATTATCTTATTTATATTTTATAATTATTTATCTTATTATTATTACGAGCCTTCTCTGTCCCACTGCTGGGCAAAGGCCTCCCCCCATTTTTTCCATTCATTACGGTCTTTTGCTGCACTGGTCCACTCCTGCCGAAATTCGTCGAGCTCATCACGCCATTATTTATCTTATGAATTAATTATTAATTTATGTTACTAGACGATCTTGTTATCGACGTGATTTGTATGATGCCTTGACAAAACTTTTGATGTTTTAATTTTAATATGGTATCTATCTCAAATCTGGTGTCCATTAAAATGTATTTTGCCGTTTTTGTATTATTATGCAAACAATATGCCTAAGCTTAGATATTCTTGAATTATACATACAAGGGTAAGGTGCTAGCGAAATACGAAGGTCAGATTAGTGTTTGCTGAACTTAAGTATATGCTAATAAACTGACGTCCTCGCCAGAATCACTTTGTAGGCATACAAATCTAAATAACCACCTACTTAGCTACTTTAAAACATGGTCGTATATTAGTATGGACACTATGGACTAAGAAAAATAATTTTAATCATATTATTCAAATGTAAATACCTAATGTCCTTTTACATCTAAAATAGGCACATACCTGTTTAATTGTATTCTGTGGCTATGCGATAGGTAGGTATATGACGTTATTTGTTAATCTGGGTCTTCTAAGCTATTTATATAACGATAGACCAATTAGGATGTGAAGGCTTGTAGGTAGTTTTATGAATTAATTACTTACCTACCTATTGTTTCTAAGAAAACTCAAATTAACTTGATTATCATTAGAAATCACAATTTTATCACCTGTCATATAAAAATGAGGTTTGAATTACTCTTCAGTGCTGCATTTCGCTGTATTGGTTATAAAACAAAAACAGATATAAATTAAACTAAAAAGCATACTTACCTGAACATGACGTAGCTGACGCTTCTTACCACTAGTTCTTTTTTAACCGCGTTAGGAAAATGACCAAAAAAAGATGCGGTTGACCCTGAAAAGACCTATACGAGAAAAAAAACACACTGTTACGAAGGTTTTACTCATATTAGTAGTTTTAGTTGGTATTACGGTTCGGTTGTGGAAAAACTCAGTCTAGCAGTAAACTTTTAGTTGATATTATGGTTCGGCTGTGGAAAAATAGACCTTTTATATTGTGGGTGTGATTAATTGCCAGTAGAATTACCTACCATTATGGCAATATAAAGAGATCTTAGATTCAATCTATGAGTAGTAAAAAAATTACTTTGTTAAATGCCTGTCAATAGTTAAATTTTATACGTGAGTGGTTCCACTATATCACTATTGCTAAAATATTGCTTACTGAGTTCCTATATTTATTGAAACCCTGCAAATAATTATATCACCCTGACTAAAGATTAGGCAAAACGAACATTTAGGTATCCAGTGTGTTGATAAAATTGAATGTGCGCATTTGAACAGTACCTACCTAAGGAAAATTATAATTAACGGGAAAGACATTATACAAATTTGAATTTTCTGTGTAAAATATACGATTGCATCGAATACCTATAACTATATAGGTAAGTAACCATAAATTTTTCAAAAGTAAGATACATAAAGACCACAAAAATATGGAGCAATCTATCAAATTACCTACCTACTAAATTTAAACTTAATAAATTCTAAATATGTATGTAAATTAACTTTTAAGTGAATCCCAACATTCCCAACCAACGAAACTTCGAATGTTGTAGATAAGCACTACGAAATATAAAAGTATTTTGTATAATCCAATTATTTTATTCAGCGAAAGTGGGAAAAAATGTCTTGTAACATGAATTAGGTAATCGTCCCCGGAAAAAACGACAGTGTATCAAATTTGGTGTTCTTTGTGGAATCGGATCAACATGATGAAGCGACGTACTTCAAAGCGGTTCGTTCTTGGAGAGAGCACTGATGTGCAGAACTTTGATGAGGAACCGGTCGAAGTTATTCCAGCCAGTGTTATCCAGAAATTCCAAATGACAGTTCAGCCGGATGTCGACGACAAGGGAGATAGTGATGACAAGTCTCCCAGTGAAGATGGGAAATTGCTGAGCCCTCCTAAGGTGGCAACATTGCAGTAAGTTTAGATTAAAACAAAATTACGCATTAATGTAGCCTTCTTTCTTTTATAAATTATACCAACCTAAGCCATTAATAAGTTGGTAATAGTTAAAGTCATTTTATTGTTTCAATTTCTACTGAAACACGATTATAATTATCAATCTCAGATAATTACTTTGTAATCATTATCAAGTATTTTGAATACTTACTTAAATGTTCTTTTTTTGTACTTACGTACTTAAAGTCACAAGTTTTATACCCTTGGCACAGAAAGTTATACCAACTGGTTTTAAAATATATGTACGGACATAAATTAACAGTTTTAACTTTGTAAGTTCAGTTTTCTACTGATGCAGGTCTAGTCTAAGCATTTGTTACACGACATTACAGGTACAACTAAGCTACGGATTATGATGGTAGTACTAATAATAACCCTTATTTCATTTAAAAACTCATAGATTCTTTGTATAGTGACAAATAAGGATACATAATGACCTATTAAAGAGATCCTATTCAACGCGAAAATGTCATTGATTAATACTGCCAATCCCAGGTTTATTTTTATACTCCACGTTGTGTTGTTAGGTCTGTTCCTGTGGAAAATGAAGTAGTAGAAAGGTGAATGAAATGTTTTCTTGAAAATTAATAGATGCGTGATTTTATATTACCTGTACCTATAATATTATGCTTGTTGCATGCCTTCTGCTTAGGTAGTTGTCAAATCATGGCTTGTTATGGCTTGTCTGTTATTTATCTTCTACGATTTTTTTACCAAATGCAAATGGTGTTAAGTGAATTGACTCATCGATGATCTCTACTGTTTATTTTTAAGATTACACAGTCATATTAAAAAAAAAAAATATATTCCTAATCTGTATAACTTTTATTGTATTTACTTTTGTTTTATTATATATAGCTAGGTACATAGTTAAATTAAAGTATGTACCTAGTCAAGTTATCGGCTTCAATTACCTTTTAAATGTTAATAGATCATAATGATTGAACTAACAAACACCTACCTAGTTAGAGTTCCGCATTATAAATATTTGAGAGAAAACTCCAAATATCGTTCTACATAATATGTTTTTTATCGAGATAAACACGTAACTTTATGAGCATTGAACAAAAACCTATCTACATACCTTATGGTCTGTTTACCCCGGCTGAATACAATCACTACTTAAATCGTCTGTAAAAGACACAAAGGCCAATGATGATGTTGATGATGATGAATGGTCTAGTTCTCTGCGTACACATACATACCTTCTACATACCTACCTAAATTGTGTCTGCAAGCACATGGGTAAGGGTAAACAAGAGCTGGTTGCCAACTCTGACAGGATATGCATATACTCCGAGCATATGTTAATGCTTTCGGTATAATTTTACTATGGATAATACAATGCGTAGTAGGTACCTAGTACATAGCCTACCTACATCTAATAATAAAATTTATTAAAATCTTATGATTTTTTCTTTCTAAATCTAATGATTAAGCTGTCAACAACCAGATAAGATACCACTGTGTAGGGTAGGTATAGCCTTTTATATAGTTTTGATTGGGCCACATGGGTATCTAGGTATGATGTGATTAGATAGCTACTCGTAGGTGCCTAAAATCTAATCTAAAAATAATCTAAATATCTAGCAAAAACGGTCATATCTGCAGTCGTATCTAACGTGTAGGTATGTATAATTATTACCTACTTATACTTATACCTCTTTGAAGCCTTACAAAATGAGTATAAAGCAAGTTTAGTATATGAGTCGTCAACTAACTTATGTATATATTTTGACCTGTAGCATGACTGAGAGCATAAGTATAAATTTTGGACAGTTTTGTACCTATGTCAATCTTTACTCAAATCATAGCCTTAAATATTCTGAGAAAAAACTCAAGACTTCCTCAGACTCAGACCTCAGACAGAAATCCCATAAAAGTTTAATTAAAAAACATAATCATTAACTGCTATTATTATGGTATTGTATGCTTATTTGATTATTTTAATCAGCAATTACGATCGCACGCTTGAAATTATATTTATCCTGATTCAATCATGCACACAAATTCACAAACAACTTTATCGATAATCTTGAACTTTCCCAACCCTAGCATAAACAAGTAAACAGCGCAAAACTTCGTGTTATGGCAACTTTGTCAATATTGTACATTTCTCTATCACGCTCTAACTTAAGATAATTAACGAGAGAAACGAGATAGAATGATCGTATGATCCGTCGTCCGTTATGTGAGGATTGTGGGAGGAAGTTCATTGGATTGGATGGATTTTAATAAACGTCAAAAGTCGTCTTTGGTTCCGTCAAGTCAAACTAATTTACGAAAACAAAACTACTTTGGCGGAAGAAAATGACGATTTCTAATTGAAATACAGCATTTTCTTTGCTTTTGCCGTCGAATGTTGATAATTATTGTGTTTATGTTGTGTTTTTATTGAAAAATGTATCCGGGAATAAACGGGCTTTACTCAGAAACGCCTTGCAGGTTAGAACTTTGTACTATGTTTTCAACATTAAATATTTTCTAAATACGTGTAAAACTAAATAGAATAAGTCTCTAGAATTGTAAAATAATACAAAAATAAATGGTTTGTATCTTGACCCGTACAGTAATTTTGCTAATAAAGTGTAAATGTTCGAAAAATAGTTCGCCCCGAATTTCATACATTTTCACTTTTACGACTATTTTTGCATGTAATTATTAATTAGGTAACGCTTTGATGATTACGTATTATCTAATTACCAAGTGCTGACTAACCTTTATAGCTTTCTAATATAAATTATATACCTACCGTAGTTTTATGGACAATTTTTTTATAGGCCTACATTATTTATCTATCATACTGTAGAATAAATTCAAAAACTTATTTACCATCTCATTAGTTTGATGCTATAGTCCTAGGCATATCGAATAACCTCCACATAGCGCAAATAGATCCTAGCAAAGTTCTAAAATATTTTGCTGTGTCCGATAAAGCTGAATGAATTATAGTGCATTCTTATCTTCAGGCCAATAATATCAGTCTTACTTAAAATCGCCTAAACTTAAACACTGCTTAAGATTCAGATTTATTCCTCAAGCATTGACCCGGACTCTAGCATAGATTTTTGTATGAAAATCTCTACTCAAATCTATACTTGAGTAAGGATTTCTTTATCAGTATACAGCCCTTAATTAGAACAGTAGTTTTAGATAGTTTAAGCCAAGAAAGAAACACATTGTGAGGAAACCTTTCCCTTGTCAGCTGCTATTGACATTGTCTCTGATACCGACTAGGCTGAGAGGATGGTATCTTGACTTATTTATTACAATTTTAACACTTTACATTGGCAAAATAGTCTGTCGAAATGACGGACACAGGCCATTATGGAAGAGAAGAAGAAGATGGTATTAGTACTACAAGCCTACTGCATCTAAACACGTACCACTGCAGAGTCCTGAGCATCAGAGACAAGGCAATAAATATGGTTGGATCCCATTGATTTACGGCAATAAAAAGTAGCCTATGTGTTAATCCAGGTCACAGGCAATATATATTCCAAGTTTCATCCAAATTGTATCAGTAGTTTTTGTGTGATGAAGTAACAAACATACATACAAACTTTTGTGTTGATATTAGTAGGAGTAGAATCAGAAGCAAAGGCATGTGTAACCAAAATTCAACCCTAACTCATCATAATAAAGCTGTATTTATATTCCAGGCCTTCAATGTCCCAGGGTACTGTGATCCACAGCGCTCGGTTCCAAGAGAAAGACTTCACAGTAGCTACACCCGAGGAGTTTGTCCGTCGGTTCCAGGGTACCAGGTCTATCAACAAAGTAAGATTTATATTTTTATTTTTTTATACAATATAGGCAACCATATACCAATATAGGTTTGACCACAATCTCACCTGATGTTAAGCAATGACGTGGTCGACGATGTAGCACGGTTACCTAGAAGATACCTATTCACTCTACTCTTGAAAACTTCCAAATTATAGTCATTCGGGAACACAGACGCCGGCAACGAGTTCCACTCTTTGGCTGGTTTTTTTTATATGGTGAAACAATGTACTTATGAAGACTTCAAATACAAGCTGGCTAATGAGTACGATAAATAAGTCACTGATATAGTTGTAAGACGAGGCCCATACATGGTATAAGCCCATATTGTCCCATTGTTGGGCAAAAGCCTCGTCCCAATTCCATAAGTCTCTTGGAGCCCCAATTCGCCAATCCTTAGATAGATAGATAGATAGATAGATAGATCGTTTATTTGACATACACACAGAGAATACAGAACGGACATAGAAAATATAGGAAACTTATAGATACGTACAAGAAACAAACAAATAGTAATAGCTAAGCAACAGCTATAGGTAACCTAACATAACAAGTGGGTACTAGCTAGTCTCGTTCCGCGCTGCATGCAGCCAAATCGGTCCCGACTCAGCTTATTGCTGTCTAACAGGGCAGATGGTTCTACCCTGCTGACCTTACATTAATCCTTACATTAATATAGAAAAAAATACTTTGGGATTTACTTAGACCAAGATTTTTTTTAAACTAGTTTAATTTTTTATTAAGTGTTTTTTCCAAAAACTGAATCCTTAAAATATTACATTTTTGGGAGTGGTCTCCTGGATGAGATCGCCCATAGCGACAAGGCCGCCCACTGTATTTACGAATGATGGACTAATCTATAATTTCCTTTTTGTAACCAATAAAAACACATAATTTATGTCTTAAAAACGCTAATATTATTGTGTTTTCAGGTTCTAATAGCTAACAACGGTATCGGTGCAGTAAAATGCATGCGATCAGTCAGAAGATGGTCTTACGAGATGTTCAAGAACGAACGGGCTGTGCGCTTCGTCGTTATGGTAAATACATTTTACATTATTCTCTTATTATTCTCTGCGGTTTTCCCACGGAGCTTCGAGATGGGGTCTTCAAAAGGCGGGTTTATCTCCTCCTAAATGGCCGGCAGCGCACTAGCATCACCTCTGGTGTTGCAGGTGTCCATGGGCGGCGGTGACTACTTTCCATCAGGTGGCCCGCCTGCTCGTCTGCTAGTTATAACATAAAAAAAAAATAAAAAAAAGTTGTCCATTGCTATAGAGCTCTACTAGAAGCGCTCGTGGCTTGCTTGCTTAGCCAATCTTAACCGATAATCTAAGTTAAGCAACGTGCTGTACAGTCACTATTTGGATGGGTGACCGTTAGTGGCATTTATATCTGAGCGCTTCCGTGCTTCGGAGGGCACGTTAAACTGTCCCGGCTCTAGCAGTCGTTAAGCCACGACGGAGGCCTTAAGGCGGCTTAAAAACTCCGTCACCAGAGTTGGCCACCAGCTCATACGAGCTTGCTTTATAGAGCTCTACTAGCTTTCGCCCGTGACTTCGTCCGCATCCCGTTTGATCCTGTTGATGTTCCGGGATTAGAAGTAGTCTATGTGTTAATCCAGGCTATGAACTTTGTATATTCCAAGTTTTATCCAAATGGGACTCAGACGAAACCGCGGGCGGAAGCTACTTTACCAGAATTCTATGCAAAATAATTAATAATTAAAAGTAATCTGAATCTCATTGTACAAGCTGTGCTTAGTTTGGTGTCAGATAGTGCTCTAAATCATACCCAGTAATCATCATCATCAATATATATAAAACTATTTTGAAGCTGACTGACAATCAACGCACCGCCTGAACTATAAGTCCTAGAGGTATGAAATTTGGAGGGTAGTATCCTTATATAGTGTAGGGGTGCACTAAGAAAGGAATTATGAAAAGTCGCTCCCTAAAGGCTCTAAAATTATGATCAAAGATTTTAACCAAATAATGCGTATGCAGCATATCAACTAGTATCAACATATTTGTTTCCAGGTAACACCGGAAGATCTAAAAGCCAACGCAGAGTACATCAAAATGGCTGACCACTATGTCCCAGTGCCGGGTGGATCTAATAACAATAACTATGCTAATGTGGAACTGATTGTGGATATAGCTGTTAGGACTCAAGTGCAGGTATTAACTGAACACAGTATTAACTAAATAATACATCTTCAATCTATATCTATACTATTATAAAACTGTAAAAAAGCCTAAAACTGAAATTAAAGATATGGATAAACTAAGTTTGCAGATCTACTAAATAAACGATTCGATTCCGAAAATCGAGTTTGTCTGTTTATCTGTTATTGGTCTGTTTGTTTGTTCGCGGATCACGCCTTAACTACTGGACCAATTTCAATGAAACTTATACCGTTCAGAAGCCCTTTTTCCGGTCTGAAACATAGGCTATATTTTGTTTAAATCGTGGATTCTTGGATTCAGTTTGAACTCTCTAAACCAAAAGCAGCCATTTGCTACGAGGTTCATCGTATGCTGGTGACCTATGCTGGTCGAAGCGACGCGTGACCCGAGGGCTGGTGATTATCTGGGCCAGCGTATCAGCATTGCTATTCAGCTTGCAAATGCAGCCAGAGTCTTGTACACGCTTCTTGCTACTGATTTGGACCAGTTGAGCTATCTATAAATCGTTTGCAACGGTTTGTAGATAGCTCAACAGTTTCATGTGTATTTTGTAAATACTGTATTAGTTGTAGTTTTCTTTACTGATAAGTATTGTTGTGACTACTCATCAGAATTTCACTTATTTAATTTAACTATTTGCAGGCAGTCTGGGCAGGATGGGGTCACGCATCAGAGAACCCAAAGCTACCGGAACTGCTACATCGAGCTGGTGTGGTGTTCATCGGACCTCCGGAGAAAGCCATGTGGGCTTTGGGTGATAAAATCGCTTCGTCTATTGTCGCGCAAACTGCTAATATACCTACGCTGCCGTGGAGTGGAAGTGGTAAGACATTTTTAACCCACTTCAAAATAGAGGTGGTTCTCAATTCGTTTGTATTTTTTTAAAAATGTTTATTACCTCAGAACTCCGTCATTTATGAACCGATTTGAAAAATTCTTCTTTTATCTGAAAGGGTCAGATTGGTCCCATAATTTTTTTATCAAAATTGGTTCAGTAGTTTGGCAGTTAAATAAGAATAATTGGAGAAATCACGTCATCCACGTACACGACATTGCGTATATTGCTTTCCTGTGACTTTTCAGTGTTTACGATCAATAGAACAGTCCTAATGAACTGCCATCATCATCATCATTTGATGATGAAGGCGTATCAAATTGTGGTTGGTTTTTCCAGTTTTTTTAAACTTATAAATTATTATTTTTCAGAACTCAAAGCTGAATACAACACAAAGAAAATCAAAATATCATCGGAGCTGTTTGCAAAGGGTTGTGTTACAACACCAGAGCAGGGCTTACAATCTGCGTATAAAATTGGTCAGTATTTACAATTTACATTCATATCCAGACAGGCGTCATGGCTCAGTCGGTAGTAGCTCTGCCTTCCGTGCTGTGGGTCGTGTGTTCGATCCCCACCGAGAACAAACATTTGCAAAAACATGTATATAGGTAAGTATTCTATCAGCAATTTAGTTCCCATAGATAGATAGATAGATATAGGTGCCTTCTGGTAAGATCGGCCTAATATTAAGTCCGGATAAATCACGTAACTAAGCAATTATCATATAAAAATATCGCTGAATTGCTTGGCATCCGGACTTACTATTACTCCGATCTTAACAGAAGGCAATGTATTCTTTATTGCACACCAAGAAAAGAAGAAAAACAATATAAGAGAAATAAGTTTTAAGTATGAGGTACAATGGGCGGTCTTATCGCTATAAGCAATCTCTTCCAGACAACCTTTGCATACAGAATTACAAGCTCTGCTTAGTTTGGGACTAGAGAGCGTTGGGTGATCTCGTATGTCCAAGATTTTTTTTTTAATAGTAATAATGTAATTATCCAGGGTTTCCTGTCATGATAAAGGCGTCTGAAGGCGGCGGTGGAAAGGGCATTAGAAAAGTTGAAAACGCTGATGACTTCGCTAACATGTTTCGACAGGTAAGTACATCTCAATAGAAGCATGATCAATGAAACTCTCCAATTTGTAAACGACTAGCTTCTGTCCAAGACTTCGTCCGCGTTTCGTTTGATTCTGTTGATTTTTCGGGATAAAAAGTAGCCTATGTGTTAATCCAGGTCATGGTCAATATATATTCCAAGTTTCATCCAAATCGGATCAGTGGTTTTTACGTGAAAGAGTAACAAACATCCATCCGTCCATACTTACAAACTTTCGCGTTTATAATATTAGTAGGATAAGTATGTGTTTACAAAAATAACTTATATATGTATTCTATCAGCCATCTAGTTCCCATAGTACAAGCTTTGCTTAGATAGATAGAAAACTCTTTATTGTACACCACTTTTACAGAAATTATAAAATAAACACAGTTCATTATTCTTATGTGAAGTACAATGGGCGGCCTTATCGCTATGAGCGATCTCTTCCAGGCAACCTTTGGATGGACTGGATTTTATATGAACGAAAGTGACGGTGTAATAAAAGACTACATTTAATTAATTTCACCAACTATGTGCAAAAATTCAAATATATATAGGTAAACTACATAATAATATGTAAATAGTAATACTTACATAAAAAAATAAAAATATTCCTACTAATATTACAGCTTATATTAATATTATGCTTAGTTTGGGACTAGAGGGCGTTGTGTTAAATGTTCGTGATTATTTATATTTCAGGTACAAGCTGAAGTACCGGGCTCTCCGATATTTGTGATGAAGCTGGCAAAATCTGCAAGGCATTTGGAAGTTCAACTTTTAGCGGATCAGTATGGTTAGTTATGCTTATGGTCGACCCCCAGGGGTTCATGTGAAAGAAAAGGGGTTCTATGAGATGTAAACGGGGGTCCACGATAGTTATATAGCACGACTAGCGGCCCTTCCCGGCTTCGCACGGGTATTTAACAAAAATATTTTAGGTAAGGATTTTTTAGGCCCTTTTTTTGCACATTATCGTAGTTTTAGTAAGGATCCCTAATATTTTTGAAAATATAATATAGCCTATGTCACCCGGGGGTAGTGTAGCTTCCTAACGGTGACAGAATTATTCAAATCGGTCCAATAGTTTCCGAGCCTATTCAATGCAAACAAACAATTATCTTAATATTTAAGTATTCCATCAGCAATGTAGTTCTCATAGTACAAGTTGAAGACTAGACGGCGTTGTGTGAACATTTAGTACAAGCTTATGAAACTAGATGGCGTTGTATGAATATTTAGTACAAGTTTTTGGAACTAGATGGCGCTGTGTGAACATTTAGTACAAGCTTTTGTAACTAGATGGCGCTGTGAATATTGATGTACCTTCATCAGGTAACGCGATATCTCTGTTCGGGCGTGACTGCTCGATCCAGCGCCGGCATCAGAAGATCATTGAGGAAGCACCAGCTGCTATCGCCAAGCCTGATGTCTTCATTGAAATGGAAAAGGTAAGTACATTTAATAGAGCTTAAGTGATCCTGATTAGACCTTAAGTGTGTCAAAAAAAAAAATGACGTTGACTTTCGCGTTAATAATATTAGTAGGAGTTGTATAGAGATTGAGCAGCGCCCCTAGCGGGTAATTTACAAACTGATGATTCTACATACAACATTATAGTTTACGTGACTTTGTAGTAAACGTCAAACGTACATAACAGTCGCCGCGTTACGTAAACGTAACGTATTTACGTTATATTACGTAAAAAGCGCTTGTGGCTTGCTTGCTTAGTCAATCTTCACCGATTATCGCAGTTAAGCGACGTTCTGCGCGGTCACTATTTGTATGGGTGACTGTGACATTTACATTTACGCTTCCGTGCTTCGTGCACGTTAAACTGTCTCGGCTCTAGCAGTTGTTAAGCCATGACGGAGGCCTTAAGGCGGCCTAAACACTCATACGAAGTTCAGATACGCTAATTACATCTGAGCGCTTCCGTGCTTCGTGCACGTTAAACTGTCCCGGATCTAGCAGTTGTTAAGCCATAACGGAGGCCTTAAGGCGGCCTAAACACTCATACGAAGTTCAGATACGCTAGCCTTACGATACGTTTACGATTGTCATATTTATTAATTCTAAGGTCTCCTAAGATCGAAATTTTTGTTTTTTTTTAGGCCGCAGTCCGTTTAGCCAAAATGGTTGGTTATGTGAGCGCCGGTACCGTAGAATACCTTTACGAACCTCTGACCGGACAGTACTACTTCCTGGAACTGAACCCACGACTTCAGGTTGAGCATCCTTGCACAGAAATGGTGGCTGATGTCAATTTGCCCGCCGCGCAACTGCAGGTAAGAGGGTCAGAAATGGGGGTCAAAAGTATGGGGGTCGAAAAAGGGGGGTCAACAGAATGGGGGTCGAAAGAATGGGGATCGAAAGCACGGGGGTTGAAAAATGGGGGTCGAAAGAATGGGGGCTGAAAGAATGGGGGTCGAAAAAATTGGGGTCATAACACGAAGGGTGGATAAAATCTTATCATTAAGGTAAAGACACTATTGAGTTTAAGAACACAATTTTGTTAATATAAAATCATTAATCATAAGGACGTTTTTTGTTTCTTTTTTTTTAAATTTTCCCATATGTAGTTGGTAGATAATGCTAAATAGCATTATACTCGCCTCTGTACGATTTTTTAATTATTATAATAATGTATTATTATTTTATAGATCGCAATGGGACTTCCCCTATACCACATAAAAGACATTCGTCTACTCTACGGGGAATCCCCATGGGGTCTCACCCATATAGAGTTCGATGAACCCAAGCAACGGCCGTCACCATGGGGTCACGTGATCGCCGCCAGGATCACTTCCGAGAATCCGGATGAGGGTGAGTAGACCAGTAGACCATCAGTACACTGACAGTAGACAAACGATCGCATGGCTTAAATCATCTCTAAGAACTGGCAAAAGATAAAAATACCGGTAAAAGACCAGTAGACCTTCAGTAGACCAGAAGACCATAAGAAGACTGACAGTAGACGAACGATCACATGGCTAAAATGATCTCTAAGAGCTTACAAAAGATAAAAATACCAGTAAAAGACCAGTAGACCTTCAGTACACCAGAAGATCATAAGTAGACTAACGATCACAAGGATAAAATCATCTCTAGGAACTGACAGAAAATAAAAATACTGGTAAAAGACCAGTAGACCTTCAGTAGACTAAAATACCGAGGCATCGTTAGAAGGCAACAGTTTCTAATGGCATTTTTATAAAATTTTATTCTTCACAGGTTTCAAGCCATCATCAGGCACAGTCCAAGAACTGAACTTCCGATCGTCAAAGAACGTGTGGGGCTACTTCAGCGTAGCGGCTTCGGGAGGGCTCCACGAATTCGCAGATTCACAGTTCGGACATTGTTTCTCTTGGGGTGAAACGCGCGAACAGGCTAGAGAGTGAGTATAGAAATTTTATGAAAACGCAGAAAAAAATCTATTTTTCCTTTGAATTTTCGCGCAAAATATCCTCATAGATAAAATAAATAAATATAAATATTCACGAACATTTAACACAACGCCTTCTAGTCCCAAACTAAGCAAAGCTTGTACTATGGGAACTAGATGGCTGATAGAATACTTATATACATTTTTTTTTGTTAATACATACTTATAATACATAGAAACACCCAGACAGAACAAACATCTATGTTTGCAACAAACAAATGTTTTTTCTCGTTGGGAATCGAACCCACGACCCACAGCACGGAAGGCAGAGCTACTACCGACTGAGCCATGACGTCTGCCTAATACTTGTTTAACTTAATTTTTTTTTTCAGAAACCTAGTTATAGCTCTCAAAGAGTTGAGCATTCGCGGTGATTTTAGAACTACAGTGGAATATCTTATAACGTTATTGGAGACGGCTTCGTTCCAAAATAACGATATTGATACTAGCTGGCTTGACGCGCTTATTGCTGAGAGGGTGAGTAGACCAGTAGACCAAAAGAATAGACCAGTAGACCTAAATAGTAGACCAAAATAGTAGACCAATAGATGAAAAGAATAGACCAGTAGACCAAAAGAATAGACCAGTAGACCTAAATAGTAGACCAATAGACCTAAATAGTAGACCAATAGATGAAAAGAATAGACCAGTAGACCAAAAGAATAGACCAGTAGACCTAAATAGTAGACCAGTAGAACAAAATAGTAGACCAATAGATGAAAAGAATAGACCAGTAGACCAAAAGAATAGACCAGTAGACGAGAATTAGACCCAAAAATCGAGGCGATGAATGGACCTTTAGTTTAAGTATACTTCTAGAAGACCATGAGCAGATTGAAAATGTTATATACAGGGTGTTACCAGACCACTTCCGAAAACGAAAGCGGGAGCTACAGCACCAAAACCCAACCAAAAAAAAATCAGTTATCCTGAAAAATAACTATAGCCGGAGAAAACAATGTTTAAAGATTTGTATTTATTTCGCCAGCCCGCAATGTACGCATTCACGTAGGTAAGGTCGAGGCGTAGTACTATTATTTATTCTGTGTCGTAAGTGCCTACTAACGTAGGTAGGTACTAACGTAGGTCGCTCGCACGTCGCGTACTTGAATGACCCGCGATGAACTCTCAGCTGTTCATGCTGTAGTAGACGTAATCTGCGTGGTGCGGGTACATTGCTGCTTTATTTATTTTATTTGTTTTTTTGCTTTTTTAAATGAGATAATTAGGTAGATATGTCTTATTATGTTGTACTGTGTGTATGTAACTAGAAAAAAAATTAAAAAGAGATAGTCAAGTAAATTTTTTTTTCGCGATTTTTTTCGCTTAATGTTTTCAGTATCATGGTCTGATTGGAACCTCCAAGTTTTCGGAAGTGGTCTGGTAACACCCTGTATACCAGTAGACCAAAAATAGTCTGTAGAGCTAAAGTAGACCAGTCGACTGCAAACATTGTAGCGACAAGTAGACCAAAAGTAGTAAGCCAGTAGACCAAAAGTAGTAGCCTCATGCAACAAAACTTCGAGGCTGCCTCGGCATATAGTTCCGCGGCAAACGCTCGAGGCAGCCTCGCGAGGCCGCTCGCCCACTCACCACGTGCCTAATGACATAGATGTGAAGTACAATGGGAGGCCTTATCGCTATGAGCGATCTCTTCCAGGCAACCTTTGGATGGACTGGATATTATATGACATAGTGGATGATTTACATTTCCTTCGTCAGGTGCAATCAGAAAAACCGGATGTGATGTTAGGAGTGATGTGTGGATCAATACTTATTGCTGATAACATCATCACAGCACATTTCCAGGACTTCAAGAACTGCTTGGAAAAGTAAGTCCTATTTACATCGAAACTGTAAAGAAGCCAAAAACTAAAATTAAAGATATGGATAAACTAAATATGAAGATCTATCATCAATCATCAATATATATAAAACTCTTTTGAAGCTGACAGAGAATCAACGCACAGCCTAAACTATAAGTCCTAGAGGTTTGAAATTTGGAAGGTAGGTTCCTTATATAGTGTAGGGGCGCACTAAGAAAGGAATTTTGAAAAGTCACACTCTAACGCGAGCAACGCCGCGGGAGACGGCTAGTACTATTATAAAACTGTAAAAAAGCCAAAAACTAAAATTAAAGATATGGATAAACTAAATATATTATGAAGATCTACTAAATAAACGATTCTGATTCCGAAAATGAAGTTTGTCTGTTTGTTTGTTCGCGGATCACGCCTTAACTACTGGACCAATTTAGATAAAACTTATATAAATATTCACGGACACTTAACACAACGCCCTCTAGTCCCAAACTAAGCAAAGCTTGTACGACGGAAACTAGATGGCTGATAGAATACATACATAATTTGTTTTTTTTGTAAATACATACTTATAATACATAGAAACACCCAGACACAGAACAAACATCTATGTTTTACAACACACAAATGTTTGTTCTCGGTGGTGATCGAACCCACGCCCCACAGCACGGAAGGCAGAGCTACTACCAGCTCATTCGGAAGCCCTTTTTCCGGATTGAAACATAGGCTATATTTTATTGAAATCAAAGACGTGGATTGTTAGATACAGCTTGAACTCTCTAAATCAAAAGCAGCTATTAACTACGAGGTTCATCGTATGCTGGTTGACAGATATATTGGTGGAAAGTTTAGCAGTTGCCAACTATATCTATTAAGATTCCATGACGTAACGACAGAGCAACTTTGAACCGACAGAATTAATTAAACACTAGAACGTTCTTAATACCCTTAACACTTGATACCAAAAACCACGTTAACTAATCACTTATCACTTGTCGCTTGCACTTAACAAAGTGTAAATCAGCTATTAGACGTATGTTGCGTAGTGGCTCACTTTGGTTTTATATTCCAGGGGTCAGATCCAAGCATCGAGTCAGTTATCGAACACAGTGGAAGTAGAACTAATACATTCCGGTCAGCTGTACAAAGTAACTGCTACTAAGTACGGACCCACGTCATACTTCCTCGTCATGAACGGCAGCTTCAAGGAGCTGGAGGTGCACCAGCTTACGGATGGTGGTAAGTTGTAGCTACTAACGGATCTTCGTAGGTATTTATTATCTTCGCGTCATTCAAATTT
This sequence comes from Eulithis prunata, assembly GCA_918843925.1. Classification (NCBI taxonomy): domain Eukaryota; kingdom Metazoa; phylum Arthropoda; class Insecta; order Lepidoptera; family Geometridae; genus Eulithis; species Eulithis prunata. The sequence continues at coordinate 1,715,775 of OU974035.1, forward strand.
TCGTCATTCGTTAATTGGTCATTCATTCTTGCGTTATTTATCTACGCGTCATTCAAGCTTTTGTCATTCATTCTGGCGTCATTTAAATTTTCGTCATTCATTCTTGTGTCATTTATCTTCCCGTCATTCAAATTGTCGGCATTCATGAATTGGTCATTCTGTATTGTGTCATTCAAATTGTCGTCATCCATTAATAGGTCATTCATTCTTGCGTCATTTATCTTCGCGTCATTCCTTATTACCGATGAAATGACATTCTTTAAAAGTATTGAAAACTTCTTCCTAACCGCCACACGAAATCACACTCAACCCCTATTAAAATAAGGTTCAATTTCAGGCACGCTACTCTCAATCGATGGATCTTCATTCACAACGTACCTAAAGGACGAAGTAGACAAATACCGGATAGTTATCGGAAATCAAACAGTTGTTTTTGAAAAGGAAAAAGATCCTTCGAAGCTAAGAGCGCCATCTGCCGGCAAACTTGTTAATACTCTGATTGATGATGGCGGCCATGTTGATAAGGGGCAGCCGTATGCTGAGATTGAGGTTAGTAGACCAGTAGACCGTAGTAGACCAGTAGATTTAAGTAGACCAGTAGACCATCATAGTAGACTAGTACATTTAAGTAAATTATAGATATGCTAAGAACTGGCTGGAAAAAATAGTAAAATTTCAAGAAATTTCAAGAAGTTTACCAGTGGACCAATAAAACAATAAACTATTAGACCAGTAGTCTAGACTAGAGGACCAATAGTCCAGTAAACCAATAATCCAGTAGACCAATAGTCCAATAGTCCAGCAGGCAAATAGTCCAGTAGACCAATATTCCAGTAGACCAATAGTCCAGTAGACCAATAGTTTAGTAAACCAATAGACCTGAGTATCATCGAAAATCAAATATGAAGTTAATTACGTTTAATTGTTAGATTTTTATTGAAAATACTGTTCTGTTTCCAACAGGTGATGAAGATGGTGATGACACTATCATCACCAGAAGCTGGTAAAATCACCTGGAACCTAAGACCTGGAGCTGTGTTGGACCAGGGCTCGCTTATTGGCACTTTGGGTAAGTTAGCAGAGCTTGTACTCTGGGAACTAGATTGCTGATAGAATACTTATATATATATTTTGTAAATACATACTATTAATACATAGTAACACCCAGACAGAACAAACATCTATGTTTGCCACACACGTGTTTGTTCTAGGTTGGGCTCGAACCCACGACACACAGCACGGAAGGCAGAGCTACTACCGACTGAACCATGACGCCTGTCAAACCTGATATACACAAACTTGTTGAATAAGCTCCATCTATCGAGCTATTTGGAACAATTTTTCTGCTTCATAAATGAAAAGCCCTCAGGCATAGCTTAGTCGGTAATAGCCCTGCATTCCGTGCTGTGGGTCGTGGGTTCGAGCCCAACCGAGAACAAACATTTGTGTGTGTTAAACATAGATGTTTGTTCTATGTCTGAGTGTTACTATGTATCAAAAGTATGTATTTACAAAAAAAAACTATATTAAATATTCTATCAGCAATCTAGTTCCCATAGTACAAGCTCTGCTTAGTTTGGAACTAGAGGGCGTTAAATGTCCAAGGATTATTATTATTTATTATTAATAATAATTGTAATTATTTCAGAACTTGACGACCCCTCGTTAGTGACAACCGCTCAGCCTTACAAGGGTCAATTCCCACTTGAAGAACACCCACAGCTGTCGGAAAAGCTTAACCATATGCACATTAAGTATAGACATATACTGGAGAATTCTTTAGCTGGTGAGTGATCCTTACTAATCCTGCAAAATTCCTACTAATATTATAAACGCGAATGTTTGTGAGGATGTATGTACCCATGGATGTATGTATGGATGGATGTATGTATGGATGTATGTATGGATGTATGTATGGGTGTATGTATGGATGTATGTTTGTTACTCTTTCACGCAAAAACTACTGATCCGATTTGGATGAAACTTGAAATATACAGGGCGTGAAATATACATGCCACATGGAGGGAAAGTATGTTAAATATGTAGATAGAACATTTTACTGAAATAAGGCTTTATTTTAATTTTAAAAACAATTTAAACTGCATTCAAAGAATTTTGAATAATCGTCCGTCTAAACCGGGAATCGAACCCGTCGAATTGTAAAACAAAACATCCGTTATTTTATGATACAGATCAAAATGCTCAATTGTAAAGATTATTTTATTCCAAATAACACACGGCTGAATACTCAAACGCTACTTATATTAAGTCACTAATATTTTAGCATTAAGTTCGCCTGTATACACTACTTTAAGTTGTGCAATAAAGAATTTTCTATCTATAAGTTTACGCTTAAATTATTGCCATCTCTTACAAATGAATAAAACAAACAAACAAACAATCAAACAGAGGTAGAGAAATTTCAAGTGGGGTTTAAATTTGAGTGACGTTTAAGTATTCGGCCCATAGCATCTCAAATAAAAGAAAGTTCATGAAATTTTACATTAACATTTTTACAAATTAAAGTCTGTTTTCTACATTTTAAAACTTATAAATTACTAGCCGTCACCCGCGGCGTTGCTCGCGTTCTACTCTTTAGAGTGTGACGTTTCAAAATTCCTTTCTTAGTGCACCCCTACACTATATAAGGATACTACCCTCCAAATTTCATACCTCTAGGACTTATAGTTCAGGCTGTGCGTTGATTCTCAGTCAGCTTCAAAAGAGTTTTATATATATTGATGATGATTTTATTTGCAGGATATTGTCTACCCGAGCCATACAACACGCCGCGTTTGAGAGAAGTTGTTGAGAAGTTCATGTCAAGTCTGAGAGATCCTTCGCTGCCATTATTGGAGTTACAAGAGGTATTACCTACAGGATGTAATAAGATTGCTACCTACAGAGTGTAATAAGATTATTACCTACGTGGTGTAATAAGATTGGGATCTACGAGGTGTAATAACATTATTACCTACAGAGTGTAATGAGATTGTCCTCTACAGAATGTAATAAGGTTATCCCCTACAGGGTGTAATAATATTACTACCTAACGGATGTGATAAGATTGCTACCTACAGAGTGCAATAAGATTATCCTGCACAGAGTGTAATAAGATTATCTTCTACAGGGTGTAATAAGATTGCTACCTACAGAGTGTAATAAGATTATTCTCCACTGGGTGTAATGTGATTATCCCCTACAGGGTGTAATAACATTATTACCAACAGAGTGTAATGAGATTATCCCCTACAGGATGTAATAAGATTACATGGTGTAATAAGATTATTACTTTTTCCCAGGTTCTATCATCAACGTCAGGGCGTATTCCCATAGCAGTCGAGAAGAAAGTACGAAAACTAATGGCGTTATACGAGAGGAATATAACCAGTGTGTTGGCTCAGTTTCCGAGTCAACAGATTGCTAGCGTTATTGACCAGTAAGTACCAGATTTAATCAATCATCAATCAATATCAATCATCAATATATATAAAACTCTTTTGAAGCTGACATAGAATCAACGCACAGCCTAAACTATAAGTCCTAGAGGTATGACATTTGGAGGGTAGTATCCTTATACAGGGTGTTACCAGACCACTTCCGAAAACTTGGAGGTTCCAATCAGACCATTATACTGAAAACATTAAGCGAAAAAAATCGCGAAAAAAAAAAATTGACTTGACTATCTCTTTTTAATTTTTTTTCTAGTTACATACACACAGTACAACATAATAAGACATATCTACCTAATTATCTCATTTAAAAAAGCAAAAAAACAAATAAAATAAATAAAGCAGCAATGTACACGCAGCACGCAGATTACGTCTACTACAGCATGAACAGCTGAGAGTTCATCGCGGGTCATTCAAGTACGCGACGTGCGAGCGACCTACGTTAGTACCTACCTACGTTAGTAGGCACTTACGACACAGAATAAATAATAGTACTACTCCTCGACCTTACCTACGTGAATGCGTACATTGCGGGATGGCGAAATAAATACAAATCTTTAAACATTTTTTTCTCCGGCTTTAATTATTTTTCAGGATTACTGATTTTTTTTTGGTTGGGTTTTGGTGTGCTGTAGCTCCCCCTTTCGTTTTCGGAAGTGGTCTGGTAACACCCTGTATAGTGTAGGGGTGCACTAAGAAAGGAATTTTGAAAAGTATCACCCTAAAGGGTCTAAAACGCAAGCAACGCCGCGGGCGACGGCTATAGTTACTTATAAATTATTATTATATTTCAGTCACGCAGCTTCGCTACCAAAACGTGCCGATAGAGACGTTTTCTTCATGAGTACACAAGCCTTAGTCGTATTGGTGCAAAGATACAGGTTAGTACACGAAGTACATGTTGGGAATCGAACCCACGACCCACAGCTAGAAGGCAGAGCTATTACCGACTGAGCTGACTGTCTGACAGTCACAGCTCAGTTGGTAGTAGCTCTGCCTTCCGTGCTGTGGGTCGTGAGTTCGATGCCCATTGACAATAAACGTGTGTGGCAAACATAGATGTTTGTTCTATGTCTGGGTGTTGCTATGTATTATAAGTATGTATTTACAAAAAATGTATATAAGTATTCTATCCGCAATCTAGTTCTCATAGTACAAGCTTTAGCTCTAAAGCCTTTGAACTAATAATAATTGACGGTTATTTTCGTTCTAAGGGACTTGAACTAATAATAATTGACGGTTATTTTCTTTCTAAAGCCTTTGAACTAATAATAATTGACGGTTATTTTCTTTCTAAGGGACTTGAACTAATAATAATTGACGGTTATTTTCTTTCTAAAGCCTTTGAACTAATAATAATTGACGGTTATTTTCTTTCTAAGGGACTTGAACTAATAATAATTGACGTTTTTTTTTGTAAGGCCTTTGAACTAATAATAATTGACGGTTATTTTCTTTCTAAAGCCTTTGAACTAATAATAATTGACGGTTATTTTCTTTCTAAGGCCTTTGAACTAATAATAATTGACGGTTATTTTCTTTCTAAGGCCTTTGAACTAATAATAATTGACGGTTATTTTCTTTCTAAAGCCTTTGAACTAATAATAATTGACGGTTATTTTCTTTCTAAGGCCTTTGAACTAATAATAATTGACGGTTATTTTCTCTCTAAGGCCCTTGAACTAATAATAATTGACGGTTATTTCCTTAGGAACGGTATTCGTGGTAGAATGAAGGCGGCGGTACATGATCTACTAAAGCAGTACTATCAAGTGGAGAGTAACTTCCAACTGGGTAAGTTTTATAAGTATTTTTATACCATTTCCCCTCTATAAAGCTTATTCACTGAAAACAGTGAATAAAAAGCACCTTTACTCACTGTTTTGGTGTTTGAATTTAGAACACACTAATATATTTGACCTCCATCTAATTATTGTTATTGCGCAAGGAGGTTGGCTATACAACCTCCAATCTTTCTTTTTCTCGTAGTCATGGTATAAAGTACTAGCCGTCGTCCGCGGCGTTGCTCGCGTTCTACCCTTTAGAGTGTGACGTTTCAAAATTCATTTCTTAGTGCACCCCTACACTATATAAGGATACTACCCTCCAAATTTCATATCTCTAGGACTTGTAGTTTAGGCTGTGCGTTGATTGTCAGTCAGCTTCAAAAGAGTTTTATATATATTGATGATGATGATGATGATAAGAGTTTGTAAAATGTATTTGTTCCAGGTTCATACGACAAGTGCGTTGTTGCACTAAGAGAGAAGCACAAAGAGAATATGCAACCAGTTGCTAATATGATATTCTCGCACAACCAAGTTGCTAAGAAAAATATGCTTGTAAGTTACTATTAGGTCTATTATCGTACAAGCTTTGCTTAGTTTGGGACTAGAAGGCGTTGTGTTAAGTGTGAGGAGAACATTGTAGGATGTGTCCTCCTAGGAAAAGGGAAGATCTTCCGCCGAGCGACCTTTGGCTCGGGCTCCGAGGACCAATGGATGGTATTCGGTAGTATTACTTATGTTCAAACTCCGTGATAACTTCGTTTGCGCGATCTAGGATAGTTCTCATGTAGCGAGATAGATGGCGCTACAAGTGTCCGTGATTTTTTTATATTTTTATTTAACCTGTTGTGTCCCACTGCTGGGCAAAGATTTCCCCCAAAGTCTTCCACTGGTCCCGGTCGTTGGCGTTGTTCCACCACTCTTTTTATTACTATTTATTAGCTTAATTTCATCGAAGCGCTCGTGGCTAAGTTTTCTTAGTCAATCTTCACCGATTATCTAAGTTAAGCGACGTTCTGCGCGGTCACTATTTAGATGATTGACCTTTAGATTTACATCTGAGCGCTTCCATGCTTCGTGCACGTTAAATTGTCCAGGCTCTAGCAGTCGTTAAGCCATGACGGAGGCCTTAAGGCGGCCTAAACACTCACACGAGCTTGCTTTAACTGCTTTATGTGTTTTGTTAAATATTGTTAACTAGCTGGCGTCCTGCATGCGAAAATGCATTTTCCATATTCGTAACGTAAGTACTTTTCCAGGTAACCCTTCTAATTGACCACCTATGGTCAAACGAGCCCGGTCTGACAGACGAATTAGCGGCTACCCTCAACGAGCTGACTTCATTGCACAGAGCCGAGCACAGCCGGGTGGCTTTGAGAGCAAGACAGGTAACTATTGTACTTGTAGTCTAATAGACCACAAACAGTTTTAGGTGGTCTGACAGACCTGTGACAGTATTTTAATAATTCAAATTATTTTTATGTACGCCCCGTCCGTATTTTGTTTATTAGATCCTGTCCATCCAAAGGTTGCCTGGAAGAGATTGCTTTAAGCAATAAGGCCGCCCATTGTACCTACCTCCTAAAACTTAATCGTATTACCAATTATGGTATTTTTGTTATTATTTTCTTTAATAATAAGTGGTGTACAATAAAGAATATTCTATCTATCTATCTATATCTTCTCCACTTTCTTGACGTCTACACAGCCGGTTATGTTTAAATGATTCTTGTACTCAAACTTTTATATATATTTATTTGCAATTAATTTGTTACATTACATAATAATGTGCTTTTTAAAGAAATAGATTAGATGGTTTTCTTCTACTCACCATAACAAGTTTAGTCTGACAGACCACCTACGGTCTAACAGACCAACTGGTCTAACAAGCCTATTCTAACAATATTCGAACAGTATTAAATGAATAATATTCTATGTAATAGGTTTAGTCTAATACACCACCTGCGGTCTAATAGACCACCTATGGTCTAACAGACCAACTGGTCTAAGGAGCCTTGTCTTATTTTTTTCCTCAGGTTCTAATAGCAGCACACCAACCAGCATACGAGCTCCGTCACAACCAGATGGAGTCCATCTTCCTGTCCGCAGTGGACATGTACGGGCATGACTTCCACCCGGAGAACCTTCAGAAGCTGATCCTCTCGGAGACTTCCATATTCGATATACTGCACGACTTCTTCTACCATAGTAATGCTGCGGTGAGTTTTAGAATAAGGGGGTCGAAAAAGGGAGTCGAGTGAGGGTTCAAACTACTGAGTCTAGATTGTGGTGGGGGTCAAAATCATTTTTAGGGGATCGATACAGGGGTCAAAATACTGAGTTTAAATATAAGGGGGTCAAAATCATTTGGGGGGGGGGGGCGATGGAGGGGTCAAAATACTGAGTTTAAATATGGGAGAGTGGTCAAATAAGGGGTTAAATAGAATTCAATATGGCGTCAACATATTTCGAATAAGGGGTCCATTATCATCATCCACAGCCCGACTTCACCTACAAGGCCTCTTTGTCTGTGCCACTCCTCACGATCTCAAAATAAGTATATCGATATGGAGGGGTTGAAATATGGTGGTCAAATATGTGAGTTTAATTAGGGGCATTAGGGTTCATATAAGGGGTTAAAATATGTCGATTAGGGTGTTAAAAAGGTGTAAAATTGTACTGTAGCTTAATAATTTAATATTTCATTGATAATACCAATTTACTTCCGTACAATATTGTGCGTGTTTTAAGAATACCCATTTTTGATGTCTTATGATCTCAAAAGTGTGAACATTGAATAAGAAGTTTGCATTATCTGTAACAAAAAGAAAACATTTGAAGTAGGTACGTAGGTCCCCACTACTGATCATTATACCGCGTGCACACTATGCCCATGCCGCTTAGTGAGAATAAAGGAGATGTTGCTGTGGCAATAAGTCCGCGGCATTGATGCCGCCATACATTCCGGCAGCGGCATGGGCATAGTGTGCACGCGGTATTAGCCCTATTATATGACACCCCACTTCATATCTTTGTACAAAATTTTTTTGGCTCCCTTTGAACCCTTATAACTTTACAACCCCTTGACCGATTTACTTCATTTAACAAACCAGTAAAACTTAAGAGTACTATCCGTATACCTACCAAATCCTGTGAAGATTGGATAAGCTGTTCGAAAGTTATCGTCGAACAAACATACAAACATACAAGGCTTTTATGCGCAAATTGTCACTAAGATTAACGTTTTTGCCCAAGTTGTCACTAAGATCTAAGTCACTCGATCAGTTAAACGATCCCTATTCGTGGATGTCAAACACATCCTTAGCAACGTCGTTTAGCTTAGCTCTGCTGAAAAAGCACCCTAAGGCCTTTTGCTTATAAGATTCTTGTGACTTATGAGAAATGTCGATAAAACATTCAGTCGCTTGATTGTTTATATGAGACCATAACATTATTACAAGATATTTTTTCATATGTCGGATTAGACACGCATAAAAAAAATTCTTGTCTCGTCGTGTTCGTGTCTTATAATGTGCAAATGCGCTCGTGGCTTGCTTAGTCAATCTGCGCGGTCACTATTTGGATGGGTGACTGCTACATTTACATCTGAGAGCATCCGTGCTTCGGAGGGCACGTTAAACTGTCCCAGCTCTAGCAGTTCAGCCATGACGGAGGCCTTAAGGCGGCCTAAAAACTCCGTTAACAGAGTTGGCCACTAACTCATACGAGCTTGCTTGCTTTAATCTGCAAAAGGCCTAAGACCCCAGGCGGTATACTGGTCCAAACTGATACTTACAGATAGGAACAGCTCCATATCAAAAGCTAGCATATTGAATGCTGTTATTTCGATAGGCGTCTGCGCTCTCGCCACCATGAACAGTATCATTTTTCTAATTTCCTGATTGTGGACGTTTTCCCATCCACAGCAGTAGATCTTTGTCGCTGTCTCCACTGACTGAAACACAAATAAACTCAAATTCAAATTCAATTTTTTTCAAATTCAAATCATTTATTGCACTTACTCTATACTCTTTTATGCAACTCTAAAACAACTTGGCCGTAAAATGGCTAAAATAAGTTCACTAGATAGATAGATAGATATATTCTTTATTGCACACCAAGAAAAGAAGAAAAACAATAAAAGAGAAATAAGTTTTAAGTATGAGGTACAATGGGCGGTCTTATCGCTATAAGCGATCTCTTCCAGACACTAATTATTTTAATTAGGCAAATTTTACCCAAAAACAAATTAGTTTGAAGATGTTTCAATATAAAGTATTCTATCAGCAATCTAGTTACCATAGTACAAGCTTTGCTTAGTTTGGGACTAGAGGGCGTTGTGTTAAATGTTTATGAATATTTTTGATCGAGTGAGCGAAGCGAAAGAGATCTTAGTGACAACTTGGACAAAAATGCTTTGTATGTTTGTTCGACGAGATCTTTTGAACCGCTCATCCGATCTTCACAGAATTTGGTAGGTATACGGATAAGTTTAACTGGTTTGTTAAATGAAGAAAATCGGTCAAGCGGTAAAAAAAAAAACGTCATACAATAATATCAAATGGGGTGTCATATGATAGGGTTTTGTTTAGACATTCCAAAACCGGTTTTATTTGGATTCTAGGTCTAATACTTTTTGAGTTGTTGTAAAAATTATAAAATTGGGAAACCCAGTATAACGTGAGCTACCATTTCTTGGAGTTTCAATGATTTTGTAGTTCAAGTAAGACTGGTACTTTGCTAAATGGCGGTATTGATGCGATTTGCAAAATTTAGGGTTTTATTTTTAGTACGAGGAGATACCTAGACATTCCCGCACGAGATCTCAGTTCGGGGCGAACTACTAGTATACAGGGTGTTACCAGACCACTTCCGAAAACGAAAGGGGGAGCTACAGCACACCAAAACCCAACCAAAAAAAAAATCAGTTATCCTGAAAAATAATTATAGCCGGAGAAAACAATGTTTAAAGATTTGTATTTATTTCGCCAGCCCGCAATGTACGCATTCACGTAGGTAAGGTCGAGGCGTAGTACTATTATTTATTCTGTGTCGTAAGTGCCTACTAACGTAGGTAGGTACTAACGTAGGTCGCTCGCACGTCGCGTACTTGAATGACCCGCGATGAACTCTCAGCTGTTCATGCTGTAGTAGACGTAATCTGCGTGCTGCGTGTACATTGCTGCTTTATTTATTTTATTTGTTTTTTTGCTTTTTTAAATGAGATAATTAGGTAGATATGTCTTATTATGTTGTACTGTGTGTATGTAACTAGAAAAAAAATTAAAAAGAGATAGTCAAGTAAATTTTTTTTTTCGCGATTTTTTTCGCTTAATGTTTTCAGTATCATGGTCTGATTGGAACCTCCAAGTTTTCGGAAGTGGTCTGGTAACACCCTGTATATTGATGATATACAAGTTTTTAACTAATGGGGTTGGGATCTCTTCTTTTAAGTTGATCTAACCTGTGTTAGAAGAGTCCCCTCTTTTCTGTGGTCACTAATAACACACTTGTTTAACTTAACAATTAACATAATGTACAGAAAAAATAATTCAGTTATTATTTATTTGCAAGAAATAAACCAATTCTTATATTTCTCAACGAAATATAGGCTCTAGTAACACGTACCATAGCTTTCAATTTGGCCGCGTATCTGCAAGGTAGGTAGATGTGTACAATGGAGCCCGTTACGAAGATCATATATCTTAGATCGAAACCGTAGCCCTGAAAAATTAAAATGTTTAAGTGTCTATTTACAAAAAAATTAATATAAGTATTATATCAGCAATCTAGTTCCCATAGTACAAACTCTGCTTAGTTTGGGACTAGATGGCGTTGTGTGAAATGGCTATAAATATTTATTACCAGCTTCCGCCCGCGACTTAGTTCGCGTCCCGTTGGATGCCGTTAATTTTCCGGGATAAAAAGTAGCCTATGTGTTAATCCAGGTCACGGACAATATATATTCCAAGTTTCATCCAAATCGGATCAGTAGTTTTTGCGTGAAAGTGGAACAAACATACATACATACATTCATTCATACATCCCCACAAACTCGTACCTATTTAATAATATTAGTAGGATATGCTTATTAGTATAGTTGAACGTACTTCAGTGATATGATACAGGCATGTACATATTTGTATCATAGTCGCGAGGAATATCAATCCAAGCCAGATGTTGAACGTGTCTTGAATAAGGTCCACAAATCTAAAATATTTTACATCCAGTAATGTATATCATCATCAATATATATAAAACTCTTTTGAAGCTGACAGAGAATCAACGCAGAGCCTGAACTATAAGTCCTAGAGGTATGAAATTTGGAGGGTAGTATCCTTATATGGTGTAGGGGTGCACTAAGAAAGGAAATTTGAAAAGTCACACTCTAACGCGAGCAACGCTGCGGGAGACTGCTAGTTGCAATAAATATCCATGCAATATATATTGTCCGTGACCTAATAGGCCCAGTAGGAGTTTTCAATGTATAGTGTGGGTGTGAAACGTCTGACGCCCAGCACACCAGTGGGCGCTGATTTGTATGGAGACACTGAGCGGATTCTTTGAGAAGCTCGACATGCAAGTACGGGCTTGGTGTGGACCAAGCTTCTCAAAGAATCCGCTCAGTGTTTCCATACGAATCAGCGCCCACTGGTGTGCTGGGCGTCAGACGTTTCACACCCACACTGTACACTGAAAACTCGTACTAGGCCGTGTCACGGACAATATAAATTGCAAGTTTCATCCAAATCGGATTATTACATTTTGCATGGAAGAGTAACAAACATCCATACAAACTTTCGCGTTTATAATATTAGTAGGATAAGTAAATCTTACTCAAACATCCTGCATTGTTCTTTTATGACCTCAACAATCCTCCCATGCATTCTCTCCACATCACCACTCATAGCATCCTCTAGAGACTTGCAGTACAGATCCATTTTCAAGCAAGCATGTTTGATACATAGTCCGAAGAAGCCGTCATATCCAATGTAGTTAACTGCGTATAGTATTGAGCTGTAGAACATGTATACGAACAAAATTTCGAAATATGGACTTTCGAATCTGAGTTCTGAAAAGAAATTAAAGTTTTTAGTTATTTATTTAATTGAACACCAACACAATGTACACGAATCATCATCATCAATATATATAAAACTCTTTTTCATCCCACCATCTCGGAAAGAGTATTTTTAATCTTCAATATCTGAGTGGAAAAGCCGTTTTTATTCTCTAGAGGATAAAGTAAATTGAATTTAGAACATCGTGTGCACTAAGTTTGTGAATTAAAAAAAACATTAAACCTATTTACTGCTACCTCTCTGGTGCCGAATATATCATACAACTTTTTTTTTATTTGTTAAAAACTCAGACTCGGAACCTTCTTGGTGTTCTTTTTTCAATTTGCTTTTTTTGCATTTAGTCATTTCCTCGCTGAGGTGGAATGAAAAGTTACGTGTTGCACTCGAGTGCAAAGATTTTTCACCTCGTGCTCTTTTGAGTCCCTCGCTAACACTCAGGATTCTAATTTTAGAATCCTTCGATTGCTCGGTCATCAAAATTGAACACGCGGTTAAAAAGCAACTTTGCACTCTTGTATAACAAATAACTATTGAAGCTGACAGAGAATCAACGCACAGCCTAAACTATAAGTCCTAGAGGTATGACATTTGGAGGGTAGTATCCTTATATAGTTTAGAGGTGCACTAAGAAAGGAAATTTGAAAAGTCGCACCCTAAACGGTCTAGAACGCGAGTAACGCCGCGGGCGACGGCTAGTTATATCATATAAGTAATCATTTATAGAGTTATATATCTAAGTGCCTCCACAATTACAGGCGAAGACAACATGCTAAAAAAAAATTTAAATTAATGATATTAATTAACAAATTAAATTAATAATTTTTGAAGTGAAAACTTCCTTAGCATTGTTGTGATTTGTAAATCGATGAAACGAAACAGCGACAGTTCGACCCTCACAAAAGGCAAAACGCTTCGATAGCGCGTTCTAGGATCCGGACAAACTTAGCAGCGCCATCTAGTTCTGATTTAAGCAACATGAGCGTTGAACCTTTTCTAACTAAATAAGTAATGTATGTCTGACTAGGCTGAGAGGATGGTATAGTACTACAAGCCTACTCCATCTAAACATTGTCCCAGGCACTACAGTGTGTCGTTAAGTGTAGGCATAGCTTGCCTGTTGACGCTCTATAATTCATCTTCAATAGATGTAAAGGCCTAAAATCAGTCGATAATAACTCTGTCCTCCGTTCTGTGGGTCGTGAGTTCGGTGCCCACCAAGAACAAACATTTGTGTGTGGCTAACATAGATGTTTGTTCTATGGCTGGGTGTTACTATGTATTATATGTATGTATTTACCAAAAAAGTATATAAGTATTCTACCAGCAATCTAGTTTCCATATTATAAATTTGCTTAGTTTGGCGCTAGAGAGCGTTGTGTGAAGTATTCAAGAATAAATAAATATATGTAAATAAATAAATATTCACGGACACTTAACACAACGCCTTCAAGTCCCAAACTAAGCAAAGCTTGTACGATGGAAACTAGATGGCTGATAGAATACATACATACATTATTTTTTTGTAAATACATACTTATAATACATAGAAACACCCAGACACAGAACAAACATCTATGTTTACAACACACAAATGTTTGTTCTCGGTGGGGATCTAACCCACGACCCACAGCACGGAAGGCAGAGCTACTACCGACTGAGCCATGACGCCTGTCAAGAATATTATATTATTTTTATTCCGGGCCAACTCGTTCTATTAAAGTTTACTTGCCTGGCTCACAAAAGGGTATCTTCAGATCGTGGATCATATATTTGACAGGCTCGTCGTTCAATAGACTGTTGTAAACGGTTTGAACTATAGCCATAAACGGGAACGTCATGACAACTGTGGTGACCAGAATGACCCAGCCCCTTTCACTGTAAATCATCATCATCATCATCAATATATATAAAACTCTTTTGAAGCTGACAGAGAATCAACGCACAGCCTAAACTATAAGTCCTAAAAGTATGAAATTTGGAGGGTAGTATCCTTATATAGTGTAGGGGTGCACTAAGAAAGGAATTTTGAAACGTCACACTCTAAAGGGTAGAACGCGTGCAACGCCGCGGGCGACATCTAGTCAATATATATAAAATTATTTTGAAGCTGACTTAGAATCAACGCACAGCCTAAACTATAAGTCGTACAGGTATGAAATTTGAAGGGCAGTTTCCTTATATGGTGTAGGGGTGCACTAAGAATGGAATTTTGAAACGTCACATTAAAGGGTAGAATGCGAGCAACGCCGCGGGCGTCGGCTAGTAATTTGTAAAGGTAACAGTCACCCATCCAAATAGTGACCGCGCAGAACGGTGTTTAACTTAACTAAGGGTTAGACAGGGCTCAACAAGTACCAGTGGTGCCATCTATAAGAGCAATCTTGAAAACTTTGCTTGAAGTATTGGTAGCGCCATCTAGCACGCTACATGAGAACTATAAGAACTACGCCCGATAGATGGCACTGTCGCTAACCGACGCAGACAAATCTTAGATCGCGCAAACGCACTATTCAAACTAATTATGAAAAGCGCCATCTAGCTCCAAACTAAGCAGGTATACCTGTAAATAAGATTGTCGTGTACATTCTCTTCGATAAGCTCCTTGTAGTTATCAGACATGTAATTGTACGATTCGTAGTCTCTATCGATTTCATCTAAAATCCTCTTCGCTTCTTTACGCTTATCGTACATTAGTAACATCTGTAAGAATTAAAACAATTGGAAATGGTGTGTTCCGGGACGCCAATGTAACATGAGCTCGCATTTGTAATATTTTCAATGACGATTCAGTTCAGGTTAAGCTGGACGCATAATATAAGCAAGAAAGCTCGTATGAGTCAGTGGCCAACTCTTGTGACGGAGTTTTTAGGCCGCCTTAAGGCCTACGTCGTGGCTTAACGACTGCTAGAGTCGGGACAGTTTAACGTGCACGAAGCACGGAAGCGCTCAGATGTAAATGTAACGGTCACCCATCCATAAAGTGACCCGCAGAGCGTTGTTTAAGTTAAGCAACGTTCTACGCGGTCACTATTTGGATGGGTGACCGCTAGTGGCAATTACATCTACAGCGTTTCCGTGCTTCGGAGGGCACGTTAAACTGTTGGTCCTGGTTCTAGCAGTCGTTAAGCCATGACGGAGGCCTTAAGGCGGCCTAAAAACTGCATCACAAGAGCTGGCCACTAACTCATACGAGCCTACTTACTTATTGCCTTACCTTGAAGAATCCACCAAGAAAAGGCCCAACAACAGTACTGTGTCTTATAATGTTAACGATGTCCATAATTTTCCAACAATAGTACATGTCGATGAGTATCATAGTCGCTAGCGGCGAGATTGATAATATGATAATCGCTAAAAAATAAAAAAAATGCAAAAAGTTAATCCAGATTTGTAGGGTTTGAACTGGCGTCACTTGCGGTAGAACTTCTGTGAGCTCCCAAGTTTTTTATTTGGTAGAAATAGTCATTTTTATTTAGCTAGCTCATGACCGCGACTTCGTCTGCGCAGTGTTAGAAGTAAAATTTGCTATGCGAAATCATCTAGGCGGTCCTGAAGAGTTCGCGTCCTGTTTGATCCCGTTGATATTCCGAGATAAAAAGTAGTTTATGTGTTAATCCAGGTCACGGACAATATATATTCCAAGTTTCATCCAAATCGGATCAGTAGTTTTTGCGTGAAAGAGTAAGAAACATCCATAAATCTATCTAAACTCATATAACTTTCGCGTTTATAATATTAGTACGATTAATGTGCAGTGGATCTAGAAGTTCGGAAAGTTTCGCACGCGTACGAAGTCGCGGGTATCAGCTAGTATGGGTTAAAAAAAGTCGATGACCGCCTTTAACCAGGGGGCCTAGTTCTAGTTTTGGTGTGTAAATCTGGTGTAAAACGTCTGACGCCCAGCACACCAGTGGGCGCTTATTTGTATGGAGACACTGAGCGAATTCTTTGAGAAGCTTGGTCTACACCAAGCCCGTACTCGCATGTCGAGCTTCCCAAAGAATACGCTAAGTGTCTCCATACAAATCAGCGCCCACTGGGGGTCAATCGCGCTAAGTTATAACGGCTCACCGGTCACTGTTACTGCCACGTTATGGCCGATAAGGTCGATTTTCACAGTGAAAATCGGTCGTAGCGTAGGAGTAACAGTGACCGGTGAGCCGTTATAACTTAGCGCGATTGACCCTCAGTGGGCGCTGATTTGTATGGAGACACTGAGCGGATTCTTTGAGAAGCTCGACATGCGAGTACGGGCTTGGTGTAGACCAAGCTTCTCAAAGAATCCGCTCAGTGTCTCCATACAAATCAGCGCCCACTGGTGTGCTGGGCGTCAGACGTTTCACACCCACACTATACACTGAAAACTCGTACTATAGGCCCTCTGTACTTACGTATAGCCAGAATTCTGAACAAATCTGTATCAGGGTTTGGGTATATCATGCCAACGCTAAGCGTGAACGTTATGAGCTCGTATGTATCACGAAATGGCTTGAACTGCTTTCTATCTATCTCCATCTTTAGATCCGATATTAACATAGATTTAAGTAGAAATTGTCACACAAAAATTTGTGCTTTAGTCTAGATCAGTGCTTCAGCGCTCGTGGCTTGCTTGCTTAGTCAATCTTCACCGATTATCTAAGTTAAGCGATCTTCTGTGCGGTCACTATTTAGATGATTGACCTTTAGTGGCCATTAGATGTGAGCGCTTCTGTGCTTTCGTGCACGTTAAACTGTCCCGGCTCTAGCAGTCGTTAAGCCATGACGGAGGCCTTAAGGCGGCCTAAAAACTCCGTCAGCAGAGTTCGCCACTAACTCATACGAGCTTGCTTGCTACTGCTTGAGTAGGAAACCAGCATACGGGCATTTAGTATTTCAAATCCGGTTGATTTAAAAAAAGTGTGTACCCCAAGGAATTTTCGCTTTGATATGACAGAATAAGGAACTAGATACAAAGGCTTGGTTCTTTCACATGCATCTGTCCGCTACATACTTCTTTGCCTGCATATATTCTTCGTAAGAATTATATATCTAGCTGATACCCGAGGCTAAATACGCGTGCGGAACTTTCCACCAAAATATCTGTCAACCAGCATACGATGAGCCTCGTAGCAAATGGCTGCTTTTGGTTTAGAGAGTTCAAGCTGTATTTAAGAATCCACTTCATTGATTTCAATAAATTATAGCCTATGTTTTAATCCGGAAAAAGGGCTTCCGAATGGTATAAGTTTCATTGAAGTTTTTGGTCTTAATTTTAGAACCTTTAGGGTGCGACTTCTCATAATTCCTTTCTTAGTGCACCCCTACACTATATAAGGATACTACCCTCCAAATTTCATACCTCTAGGACTTATAGTTTAGGCTGTGCGTTGATTGTCAGTCAGCTTCAAAAGATTTTCATATATTTAGAAAGAAGATAGATAGATAGTAACACCCAGCCATAGAATATCTATGTTTGCCACACACAAAGGTTTGTTCTCAGTGGAGATCGTACGGCTCATTAATCTATACACTAAATCGTATAATCTTATTCGAATTAGTACTTATGTAAGCTATGTAGGTCTATGAGGAATAAAACGAGGTAAAAACTTTTGAAATGAAACCGTTTTAGGTAAATTTTAAATAAAAGAAGCTACAATGCTCGCGCGACGTGCGCGGGGCTCGTAGTACCCACGACAACTAATTCGCGTACCCGCGTCGCTAACAACTTAGTTAAATTATTTTATCTGTGCCTGTACGTCTGCCATTATGGTCAACCGCATACATGTTGTTAGGCACGATAATCGCAAGCCTCAGGCCATATAAATGCCTTTCATCATAGCACTATTCAATTATTAAAACCGGCTAATTTTCTGAACTACTTCAAAATGAATTCTGCTTGTGATTTCTCAATGACTCTGAAGTTTCAAATTATGGATTCCTTTAGTGGTTTTTAATGGGGAAAGTATCTAATTGATACGTCCTCGTATTTAGATAAAATAATTAATTAAATAAATATTCTTGGACATTACACACAACGCCCTCTAGTCCCAAATTAAGCAAAGTTGATACTATGGGAACTAGATTGCTGATAGAATACTTATAGATTGTTTTTTGTAAATACATATTTATTATACACTAGCCGTCGCCCGCGGCGTTGCTCGCGTTCTACCCTTAGAGTGTGACGGTTCAAAATTCCTTTCTTAGTGCACCCCTACACTATATAAGGATACTACCCTCCAAATGTCATACCTCTAGGACTTATAGTTTCGGCTGTGCGTTGATTCTAAGTCAGCTTCAAAAGAGTTTTATATATTTCGAAAGAAAGATAGATATAGTATAGAAAATGTTTTCTCTACAGGTATGCAACGCAGCTCTCGAGGTCTACGTCCGCAGAGCGTACACCTCATACGACATCACGTGTCTCCAACATCTGGACCTCTCGGGTGAACTGGGGGTAGTACATTTCCAGTTCATCCTGCCTACTGGACATCCTAACAGGTATGCGAGGGCGTAACAATACGACGAAAAGAAATCCTAAGTACACCTAGGTTACTCCTTCAAGCCTCATCTACTCCTAATCTCCTCTCTAGTTTCTTCTTCTCTTAACACGTTCCCTGTCCCCATACAAAATGATTTGACAACTTTATACGTCCAAGTGTGGTTCCACTACGTGTGGGCCATTGAAGTTGTGAACCCATAGTGGAAGCACGGACTCCTGAATAAAAGCTTCATGGCCCCACATTGGGGGCACCTGGACAGGGAACGTGTTAATTAATGGCCTCTGTCCGTCATTTCGACAGGCAATTTTGCCAGTGTCAAGTGATATATTTGAAATAATATAAGTCAAGTCAAGTCGGCTGTCGTTTGTTTTGAAAAGAAAATGGTGGATTTTCTCTTCAAAACCTGAAAACGAAAACGAATTTTTACATTCAGAGAAACCACTTTACACACATTTATTCCAATGGCTCACACTTTATGTTACGACCTAAGTATTATTGGTTAAAATTCGACCAAAATTAAACAACAATACTCACAATAACACAAGAAAAACTATTAAAATAAAAATGTTATTGTGTTGTTTCAAAAAATGTGAAATTTCGAATCCTACTAGCTTTTTATTGAAGTTATACTTCTAATGCGACTTCCAACTGACAGCGTTAAACGTCAGTTGGAAGTCTAGTTTTAAACTAAAAAAATATCTAACTTCTACATAATTCCTAACAGGATACCCATCAGCCAATCAGAAATAGAGCTAGCATCAGCTCAAGACCTGGAGAACACGCCAGCTGAGCTCTGCACTGCGGCTATGAGGAAGTGTCACCATAGAACTGGAGCGCTGGCAGCCTTTGACTCCTTCGAGCAGTTCCAGCAGTACGCTGATGAAATGTTCGACCTGGTGTATGACTTTGCTAGTGATGCAGCTGTTAGACGAGAGGTGAGTCTATGTAGTCAGGTGGATTCTGAAATTGGCAGTAGCATCAGCTCAAGACCCGGAGAACACCTCAGCTGAGCTCTGCACTGCGGCTATGAGGAAATGCCATCATAGAAGCCAGCGTTTGAATCCTTCGAGTAGTTCCAGCAGTATGCTGATGAAATGTTCGACCTCGGGCCTAGGATGCGCACGTGAGATATTTGTCATGTCGTTCTGTCAAAATGTAAGCATTTTGCACCAGCTTTGAACTATTGCATTATCTGTGGTAATGCTGTCGAGAAACCGCGCCTTTGAATCTACAACTTTTGACATTTCTGCATGACTATTAACTCGTCCTCAGAGAGGTCCGACGACTAACAAGTGTCAAAAGTGTACAATAAGAAGCCGCGTTTTGTCGACAACATTACCACAGATAATGCAATAGTTCAGAAACTGGTGCAAAATGGTTACATTTTGACAGAACGACATGACAAATATCTCGCGTGCGCATCCTAGGCCTGCAGGTGTATGACCTTCCTGTGAGACGAGAGGTGAGTTTGTTCTATTGGTCATAAACACCATTGAAAGGTCACAGAAAAGCAAAATACGCAGTCGTGTACGTGGATGACGTGTTTTTTCCAGTTATTCCTATTTAACTCCAAAACTACTGAACCGATTTTGATAAAAAAACTTATGGGACCAATCGGGAATTATACCCTTTCAGATAAAAAAAGAACTTTTCAAAAAATAGGTTCATAAATGACGGGAGTTTTGAGGTAAAAATTCAATTGAATTGAGAACCTCCTCCATTTTTGAAGTTAGATAAATATGAAGAGATTTTTCACCACTTTTTGAACTGTTGCATTATCTGTGGTAATGTTGTAGAGTTCTTTGTAACCAGGTAGTGATGATGATGATTTTATTTGCAGGACTTGGCGGCGTTACAGGAGGGCAGCGAAACTCGAGACAGCACCAGCATTAATGTAGGCGCTGATTACAAGCCGATGGCGGACGTTGACGATGTGGTGAGTAGATACCATAGTTAGTGATCGAGTGAGCGAAGCGAACGAGATCTTAGTGACAACTTGGACAAAAATGCTTTGTATGTATGTTTGTATGTTTTTATGTTTGTATGTTTGTATGTTTGTATGTTTGTAGGTATGTTTGTATGTTTGTATGTTTGTATGTGTATGTTTGTATGTTTGTATGTTTGTATGTTTGTATGCTTGTATGTTTGTATGTTTGTTCGACGAGATCTTTTAAACTCCGCATCCGATCTTCATAAAATTTGGTAGGTATACGGATAGTACTCTTAAGTTTTACTGGTTTGTTAAATGAAGTAAATCGGTCAAGGGGTCGTGAAGTTATGAGGGTTCAAAGGGAGTTAAAAATAAAAAAGTCATACAATAATATCAAGTGGGGTGTCATATAATAGGGTTTTGTTTAGACATTCCAAAACCGTTTTTGTTTTGATTCTAGGTCTAATAGTTTCTGAGTTGTTGTAAAAATTATAAAATTGGCAAGCCCAGTATAACGTGAGCTACCATTTATTGGAGTTTCAATGATTTTGTAGTTCAAGTAAGACTTGTACATAGTTAGACTGTGATTTCGAAGCGATTTGCAAAGTTTATTACAACCATTGGTCAATAAAAATGTCAAATTATGCGATCGACAAGAACGGTACTTGGGGCCCGGTCTGGTCGAGCCTTAAGTGTAAAATAGGTACTTGTAGCACGTAGAATCTTGCTATTTAATCACTAGGCAGTCGTTCCCGGCGATACGTTCGTTACACAGGACGTGAGACGAAACGGTCGTAAGGATGCAAACTGTGCGTGAGGGGTGCGGGTTTTTTTTTTTTTTTTTTTTTTTCGAACGTACTAATATGCTGTTGTAATCGTCTGACGATTGCTGACAGCGTTACCGGACTACTGGTGAGTGCTGAAGGCTCTCGACCATATCAAATGGTTTGGTTGGCAACAAACGCAAGGGCACCACTTAGGTACGGACCTCGGCTTGGGCTGTTGCCAGATTGGGAGGGAAATGATCGGAGAGGCCCATCCAGAGGGGGCGGCTACGGGAGATATCTCCGACCCCACCGGTGGGGTCGGTTTGTATTGTGTGTGTTTGAAGTCGGATTTGATGAGTCGATCAGCACCGCATTAGCGGCAGTGATCTTGTCATCCGGGTCACCTAACACGTGCCTAGGTCTACGGAGGATTACAACTGAATGCTTGGCCCGCACGGCCGGCTTTATATAGGCGAGCGGTGGGGCTGGCGTCTATGTGTGCGTAGGCCGGTTATAGGAGCGGGGCGTGTGGGCGCCGGCACACTAGCGGCCGCGCGCTGTGGTGCTACATACTTACAAATTAAAATCATTGTTACAGCCATTAGAGCCAATCCATATTCTAATGATCGGAGTCCGCGACTCGGGCGAGTCGGACGATAGTGCTGTGTCCCGGCGATTCGGTAACTTCTGCCGCGCGCATCGTGCAACTCTGCACCAGAAGAGGATCCGCAGGATCACGTTTATGCTGCTTATCAAGTAGGTTCACTTTTGAATGGCAGATTTTGAATTTGAATTTATTTGACAGGGGTCACAGCTCAGTTGGTAGTAGCTCTGCCTTCCGTGCTGTGGGTCGTGGGTTCGATCCCCACCGAGAACAAACATTTGTGTGTTGTAAACATAGATGTTTGTTCTGTGTCTGGGTGTTTCTATGTATTATATGTAGGTATTTACAAAAAAAAAATGTATGTATGTATTCTATCAGCAATCTAGTTTCCATAGTACAAGCTTTGCTTAGTTTGGGACTAGAAGGCGTTGTGTCAAGTGTCCGTGAATATTTATTATTATTATTATCATCATCATCATTTCAGTCCGTTTGCCCACTGCTGGGTGTAGGCCTCCTCTTTATTAATATAATAAAATAAATAAATAATCACGGACACTTAACACAACGCCTTCTAGTCCCAAACTAAGCAAAGCTTGTACTATGGAAACTAGATTGCTGATAGAATACATACATACATTTTTTTTTTGTAAATACCTACATATAATACATAGAAACACCCAGACACAGAACAAACATCTATGTTTACAACACACAAATGTTTGTTCTCGGTGGGGATCGAACCCACGACCCACAGCACGGAATTCAGAGCTACTACCAACTGAGCTGTGACCCCTGTCACAGCTCAGTTTTTTTTCTTATAATACATAGAATAATATTAGTAGGATTTATTTTATTTACTTATCTTAGACGCCAATTCCCGAAATTCTTCACGTACCGAGCCCGGAACGACTTCACGGAAGACACAATCTACCGTCACTTGGAGCCGGCGTCGGCATTCCAACTAGAACTGTATAGAATGAGGAGTTACGAACTCGAGGCGCTGCCGACTAGCAACCAGAAGATGCATCTGTATCTAGGGAAGGCTAAGGTAACTAGTTTCTGAAGGCGAGCATTTTCACAAAACATTAACAGACAGACAGACAGTCTTGAAAGAAAGTGACAAAACATGCAGATTATTCCTTGACCTTTGACCTTTAACCTTTGCTTGGCTTTGAGTATAAATAATGCTGTCTCGCAGTATAAATCAGATACCTAACATTCACATAAGTATTATGAAATTCTTAGCTTTGACCTTTGACCTTTTCCCTTTGCCCTTTGCCCTTTATCTTTAGCCTTGCAGTTTAACTCAAATACGTTGTCATATCATTCACACAAAAATTTAGAAATTCTTTGATATGATCTTAGACCTTTATTTCAGGTGAAGAAAGGTCAAGAGGTGACAGATTACAGATTCTTCATCCGCTCCATCATCAGACACCAGGATCTCATCACCAAGGAGGCCAGCTTTGAGTATCTACAGAATGAAGGCGAAAGGTACTCATTTTATCAGCCATCTAGTTTCCATAGTACAAGCTTTGCTTAGTTTGGGACTAGAAGGCGTTGTGTTAAGTGTCCGTGAATATTTATTAATATTATTATTTATATAATACACTACCTTCCGCGTGTGACTTCGTTCTCGTCCCGTTTGATACACATTTATATTTATACTAGCTGTCTGTCCGCGACTTCGTCCGTGTCCCGTTTGATTCCGTTGATTTTCCGGGATAAAAAGTAGCCTGTGTGTTAATCCAGGTCACGGACAATATATATTCCAAGTTTTACCCAAATCGGATCAGTAGTTGCAGAAGTGTTGCCATTTATGGATTAGAACTAACTTAGGGAGTATGTTTTAACTCTACACCAACGCCATCTACATTTGGGAAGTAAAAATACAGTAACAAACGCCAAAAACTACTTAATAATATAAAAAATTTAAACCATTTTTGTATTGATATAAACAGCATGTATCTACAATGGCGACAAAAAATTGACACACGGGTAAAGCTACTTATTAGTATTCATAAAAAAATAATTAAAGTACAGTCAGCTGCACTATAGAATGTGTACAATTCGTAACTTTCAAACTAGTGTCACCGTATTGCAATAGATATTTACAGGATAAAAACTAAATTATGAACACAGTTGATAATTTTACTTATTTATTTAGTATTGAGACATCAAAGTCCATAACAATGCTGCGGCCGTACATTGAAAATTACGAATCGTACACATTCTAGTGCAGCTGACTGTACTTTAATTATTTTTTTATGAATACTAATAAGTAGCTCTACCCGTGTGGCAATTTTTTGTCGCCATTGTAGATACATGCTGTATAATAAAAAATGTTTTTTTTTTATATAATATCGATATATATTATGATAATATATATCCTCAAATCCTGGAATATTCATAATTATTATTATTATTAATTACCACCTTTATTGTACCTACCTAGATTCACAAACAATAAAATGATTTATGATTTATGTTGATATATGAATCCTGGAATATTTATTATTATTATTATTAATTAACTATTGTGTTATTCACAGGGTGTTGTTAGAAGCGATGGATGAGTTAGAAGTGGCGTTTTCTCATCCTTTAGCTAAACGGACTGATTGTAACCATATATTCCTCAACTTTGGACCCACTGTTATTATGGATCCTAATAAGGTAACTAATATTTAGCTATTTAAAACTCAAGCCTATATTTACATTTAAAAAAAAAGAAAAAAAAAGTACTAAATAGTATGTATATAAATAAGTATTAGAAACATCAATCTAGTTCTCATAGTACAAGTTTTGCTTAGTTTGGGACTAGAGGGCGTTGTGTGAAATTTCTAAGAATATTTATTTATTACTAGCGTACACCTGTGACTTTGTCCGTCTCCCGTTAGATCCCGTTGATTTTCCGGGATAAAAAGTAGCCTCAGTATTAATCCAGGTCATGAACAGTATATATTCCAAGTTTCATCCAAATTGGATCAGTAGTTTTTGCTTGAAATAGTAACAAACATACATACATCCGTACATCCATATATCCATACATTCATACATCCTCACGGTAGTTAGCTGACGTATTAATGATATTGGTTTCAGATTGAAGAGTCAGTTCTGAACATGGTGATGAGATACGGACCCAGGCTTTGGAAACTGAGGGTATTGCAGGCAGAAATCAGATTCACACTCAGAATAGGTAAATTATACTGTCATTAGGTCAGTTGGTAATATCTCTGTCTGCCGTGGGGGTCGTGGGTTTGATCCCCACTGGGAGCAAACATTTGTGTGGGAAACATAGATGTTTGTTCTGTGTCTTGAGTGTTACTAATTGGGATTAATGAAATTTTTAGTTCACTAATCCCTGGTACGAGTTCGCATCGGCATCAACGGGGAATAATGAACAAAAAGTTCACTAATCCCCGTTGACAAGGGTTGTCGACGGGGATTGGTGGAATAATCCATTATAATTATATTAATTATTATATTATATTATAATTATATTATATTAGGGCGTTGTGTGATATATCCAAATATATGAATTTACGTATTTAGATATGGACATTTTACATTTCCAACGCCCTCTAGTCCCAAACTAAGCAAAACTTGTACTATGGGGACTAGATTGCTGATAGAATACTTATATACGTATACATTTTTTTGTAAATACATACTTATAATGGATTATTCCACCAATCCCCGTCGACAATCCTTGTCAACGGGGATTAGTGAACTTTTTGTTCATTATTCCCCGTTGATGCCGATGCGAACTCGTACCAGGGATTAGTGAAATAAAAATTTCATTAATCCCCATTAGTAACACTCAAGACACAGAACAAACATCTATGTTTGCCACACAAATGTTCGTTCTCTGTGGGAATCGATCCCACGACCCACAGGACAGAAGGCAGAGGTACTACCGACTAAGCCATGACGTCTGTCGAATATAAAATTGTTTACTTATGTTTTTTTTTTATATTTTTAGGTCCTGGCGCGCCAACAAAGAATGTCCGATTGTGTTTGTCAAATGGCTCTGGATATTCCCTAGATGTTTACACTTATGAAGAGATACAGGATCCAAGACTTGGTGTGGTAAGTTATTTCAATACTTAACCAGGTTGCCTGGAAGAAATCGCTTTCAGCGATAAGGCCGTGTATTGTTATACAGGGTGTTACCAGACCACTTCCGAAAACGAAAGGGGGAGCTACAGCACACCAAAACCCAACCAAAAAAAAATCAGCTATCCTGAAAAATAATTATAGCCGGAGAAAACAATGTTTAAAGATTTGTATTTATTTCGCCAGCCCGCAATGTACGCATTCACGTAGGTAAGGTCGAGGCGTAGTACTATTATTTATTCTGTGTCGTAAGTGCCTACTAACGTAGGTAGGTACTAACGTAGGTCGCTCGCACGTCGCGTACTTGAATGACCCGCGATGAACTCTCAGCTGTTCATGCTGTAGTAGACGTAATCTGCGTGCTGCGTGTACATTGCTGCTTTATTTATTTTATTTGTTTTTTTGCTTTTTTAAATGAGATAATTAGGTAGATATGTCTTATTATGTTGTACTGTGTGTATGTAACTAGAAAAAAAATTAAAAAGAGATAGTCAAGGCAATTTTTTTTTTCACGATTTTTTTCGCTTTATGTTTTCAGTATCATGGTCTGATTGGAACCTCCAAGTTTTCGGAAGTGGTCTGGTAACACCCTGTATAATAAGTTACTTTTAAGATTTGTACGTATTAAAGAAAATATAATTAATTACAAATAAAATTACAACTAATAAAGTATTTGAAAGAGCTTATAAAGTGTCTGGAAGAAATTGTTCTTTAGGCGATAAGACCACCCATTGTACATGCATGTTTTCTTATTTATATTATATTTCTTATGTAATTTGATATTCTTGTTTATTAGTCGTAAGGTGTACAAATGAAGTCATTCATTCAATTCATTTGAAATTTTTAACATATTTACAATATGTATTCAAATGTATAAATAAAGAATATGTACGTACCTATTTCGTGTGTACAATAAAGATTTATCTATCTATTTTCCTAGCAAATAATTTATAAGTATAATAAACTAGAAAAAGCGACTTCAATTTGACTACCTTACAGCTTCATCATTATGATGATGATGATGACAGTTCATTGGAACTGTTCTATTTATCGTAAACACTAAAAAGTGACAGGAAAGTAAAATACGCAATGTCGTGTACGTGGATGACGTGCTTTTTCCAATTATTCTTATTTAACTACCAAATTACTGAAGCGATTTTGATGGTTTTTTAACTCTTGTTTCAGATCACATTCCAATCGTTCTTAGCGAAACAAGGTCCGATGCACGGACTTCCCATATCTACCCCTTATGTTACTAAGGATTATTTGCAACAGAAGAGATTCTTGGTAAGCATTTTGATCGAGCGACACGAAATTTTTTTATTTTTTTTTTATGATAAAAGTTATGGAACAAGCTGATAGCTCACCTGATGTTAAGTGGTAAATTCTGCCTATAACAATGCATTACCTCACAGAGCAAGTCCAATGAGGACGTGCCCTGTAAGGCAATGCACTGCGTCCATCACTCTGTGACGTAAAGATCTTGAAGTCTCATGTGCCTGTAATTTCCTGTACGGTTTCTGAGTTATCTATTCAATATTTATTCATTTATTTATTGAACTCTTGAACAGGCGACGTCACAAGGTACAACATACGTGTACGACATGCCGGACATGTTCAGACAAGTTGTTGAAAGGAGATGGCGGGAGTGTATCGAAGAAGGAAGCGTTGATGGTATGTTAATAATATTGCGTTTACACTATGCCGCAGTCGGCAGGGACTTCGGCAGGGAAGTGGGCACGAGCATAGTGTAAACACGATCATGCCTCTGTCCCGGCTCCCGGCCTAAGTTCATGCTCTAGCTCCCTAGTGAGAATAAAGGCGATGTTGCTGTGGCAATAATGCCGGCAGCGGCATGGGCGTAGTGTGAACGCGGTATAACATTGTGCAGGAAAAAAATCGGTTTAATATTTGTGAAAATTTTTTTCATTTCACCAAGAAGCAGAAAAATGGTTCTGAATTGTTCGACTTCGTTCGCGTCCCGTTGGATCCCGTTGATTTTCCGGGATAGAAAGTAGCCTGTGTGTTAATCCAGGTCACGGACAATATATATTCCAAGTTTCATCCAAATCGGATAAGTAGTTTTTGCGTGAAAGAGGAACAAACATACATACATCCATACATCCTTACTAACTTTCGCGTTTATAATATTAGTAGGACTTTCTTTCGTCCGTGATTTCGTTCGCGTCCTATTAGATCCCGTTGATTTTTTTTTACAGCTTTACAAACTTTCGCGTTGATAATATTAGGGTTTATTCCTCTAATCCCCATTGCCAATCCCCGTCAACGGAGATTAGTGAACTTTTAGTTTATTATTCCCCGTTGATGCCGATGTGAACTCGTAATTAGTAAACTAAAAAGTTAATTAATTTACATTACGTTAAAAATAAAATACTAATACCATAAGAATGCTATGTTGACAGGCGTCATGGCTCTGCCTTCCGTGCTGTGGGTCGTGGGTTCGATCCCCACTGAGAACAAACATAGATGTTTGTTCTATGTCTGGGTGTTACTATGTATAAGTATGTATTTACAAAAAAAAATATAAGTATTCTATCAGCAATCTAGTTCCTTTAGTACAAGCTTTGCTTAGTTTGGGGCTAGATGGCGTTGTGTGTGAATATTAATATGTTTAATTATGTATCATCAGGTCCGGTGCCAGATAACGTGATGTCTGCAGTGGAACTGGTGGTAGAACCAGACGGCGAGAGGCGAGTGGTGGAAGTCACCAGGCTGCCGGGACAGAACAACGTGAGTATGCGTTAAGCTATGATGGAGGATGGCTTGAACATTTCTTAAGCCCTGCCGGAGGATGGCTTACATTTCTTAAGCCATGACGGAGGGCGGCTTAAACATTTCTCAAGCCATGATGGAGGATGGCTTAAATATTTTTTAAGCCATGTGGAAAAGCGGATTAAACATTTCTGAAGCCATGATGGAGGATGGCTTTAATATTTCTTAAGCCATGACTGAGAATAACTTAAACATTTCTTAAGTCATGATGGAAGATTGTTTAAACATTTCTTAAGCCATGATGGCTTAAAAATATTGATACAATTTTTCAATAAAAATTTAAACAAACACTGCCAAACTTATAACACCCTCCCTCTTCCGTTTGGGGGGCTAAAAATCCCCTCTACTATTATTTATTTTCTTTTTTTGTCCCAGGTTGGTATGGTAGCATGGCGTTTAACCCTTCTAACGCCAGAGTGCCCAGAAGGCAGAGATATTATCTTAATAGCTAACGATTTAAGCTACTACATGGGGTCATTCGGACCTCAAGAAGACTGGGTATTCTACAAAGCATCGGCGTATGCTAGAGAACGGAAAATTCCGAGGGTAAGTTAAAGGTCACTCAGGACTTGGGGTCATTTTGACCCTAAAAATATTGGGTTGGGTTTTCTAAAAAGATAAATAGATGCTTTGTCGCCCATGTTTTGGGTAGAATATACTTAGGGTAATAAAAAAAAAGTTTTATCGAAAAGGTCAAACCTGCAGTGCAAGTACCGTTCTTGTCGATCGCATAATTTGACATTTAGAATCGTGAAAATTCGATAAAAATCGTTTTATCGACAGTCGCGGGTAGGTTACCAACTTAGTCGATCGGTAGACAAATTCGTTAAATTTTAACGAATTGGCAATGGTGTATGTTTACTATGTTTTGATTCTGACAAACGAAAGTGAACCTTATTTTGACGATGGTAAGGCATCGTTAAAATTTGTCGACAAGAGATCCGTACTACCATGGAACGATACGATTCGATACGTTTATCGACTTTAGCGATCGACAACTAAGCGATCGATAAGAACGGTACTTGCACTGCTGAGTCGAGACAGATTAAATGTTCGATGGAAAATAAAGGGTAGTAAAAAGAAACTTTAGCTAAAAGGTCAAATCTGAGTCGAGACACAGATTTGTTCAAACGAAAAGAAAAAAAACAATTGTATTGATAATTTTCAAAAGTGAAATAAATTAGCTTCAGAGCCGTTTAAGGTTTTTTATATGAAAGGATTCAGATTGGTCCCATAGAAATTTTATGAACATAAATGAAAAATATGTCATCCAAATTCAAGTAAATGAAAGTTTGTATTTTGTTTACCTGTGACTCTTCAGTGGTGATTACAGTCACTAAAATGGTCTCAATGAACTCCCTACCTTCCGACTTCATCATTCGTCAAATTTAAGCTAGTTTTTCTAGTTTTTTGATCGAGTGAGCGAAGCAAACGAGATTTTAGTGACAACTTGGACAAAAATGCTTTGTATGTTTGTTCGACGAGATCTTTTGAACCGCTTATCAGATCTTCATTAAATTTGGTAGGTATACGGATAGTACTCTTAAGTTTTACTGGTTTGTTAAATGAAGTAAATCGGTCCAGGGGTCGTGAAGTTATGAGGGTCCAAAAAGAGTTAAAAAAAAAAAAAGTATTACGATAATTTCAAGTGGGGTGTCATATGATAGGGTTTTGTTTAGACATTCCAAAACCGTTTTTATTATGATTCTAGGTCTAATAGTTTTTGAGTTGTTGTAAAAATTATAAAATTGATAAATCCAGTATAACGTGAGCTACCATTTCTTGGAGTTTCAATGATTTTGTAGTTCAAGTAAGACTGGTACATAGCTTGACGGCGATTTCGAAGCGATTTGCAAAGTTTATTACAACCATTGATCAATAAAATTTGTTTGGGTTTTATTAACCTCCGACCATCACGAGATCTCAGTTCGGGGCGAACTACTAGTATAAAACTCATTTAAACTTTTCTTCCAGCTATACATAAGTGTTAACTCAGGCGCCCGCATCGGCGTTGCCGAAGAGGTCAAGTCTGAGTTCAACGTCGCATGGATAGACTCTGAGAGGCCAGACCGCGGGTTCAAATACCTCTACCTATCGCCTGAGTCTTACTCAAAGTTGGGACCTTTAGGGTCTGTGAAGACACAATTGATTGAGGATGAAGGAGAGTCGAGATATAAGATTACTGATATAATTGGTAAGCATTTGTGTTATATTTCTGGTGAATTAAGGTTTGACCTTTCGCTTAACCTTGACCTCAGAGTGACCTCTGCTTTGCTCTAAGATTTGGTAACTCTTAGGGTCAAATTCATACTGGCGCAGAGTGGAAGCGCATCGAATGGTCAATCCGATTTTGGTATAAATATTACAAAAAAATGACCCCTGAGGGTTGACCTTAACCTCGAAGTGACCTTTCTCCTTACCCTAATTTAACCCTTCGAATGACTATTATTTAAATACTTTTGAAATACATCTTCTGAATATATAAAACTCTTTTGAAGCTGACAGAGAATCAACGCACAGCCTAAACTATAAGTCCTATAGGTATGAAATTTGGAGGGCAGTATCCTTATATAGTGTAGGGGTGCACTAAGAAAGGAATTTTGAAAAATCGCACCCTAAACGGTCTAAAATTAGGATCAAAGATTTTAACCAAATAACGCGTATGCTGCTACCACGCGAGCAACGCCGCGGGCGACAGCTAGTATTACATGAAAATGTCCAAACCTCAGGTAAAGAAGACGGTCTCGGAGTGGAATGTCTTCGAGAAGCTGGTCTTATAGCGGGAGAAACGGCACAGGCCTACGAAGAGATTGTTACCATTTCTATTGTCACCTGCCGTGCTATTGGCATCGGCTCCTACGTTGTACGGTAAGTCATAGTAATGATATTGTAGCGCCATCTATCTCGCTACATGAGAACTATCCTAGATCGCGCAAACTAAGTTATCACGGAGTTTGATCATAAGTAATGCTACCGAATACCATCCATCGGTCCTCGGACCCCGAGCCAAAGGTCGCTCGGCGTGGAAGAGCTTCCCTTTTCCTAGGAGGACTCATGTCCTACAACGTTCTCCTCAATATATTATAATATATACTAGGAGAGCCCCGAGTCTGCATTTGTTTTGACTTTCGACTCGAGTATAGCACGCGCAAACGCATTCGCAAAGCGAGACATTTTGTTGGGAATTGCACAATTCCCAAATCTCCCGCTAGAGGCGCTTATCCGGTTTTCATACAAAATGTCTCGCTTTGCGAATGCGTTTGCGTGTGCTATACTCGAGTCTAAAGTCATGACAAATGCACAGACTCGGGGCTCTGAGCCCGTAGTCTGTGCATTGGTTTTACTTTCGACTCGATTATAGCACACGCAAACGCATTCGGAAAGCGAGAAATTTTGTTGGGAATTGCACAATTCCCAAATCTCCCGCTAGAGGCGCTTATCCGGTTTTCATACAAAATGTCTCGCTTTGCGAATGCGTTTGCGTGTGCTATACTCGAGTCTAAAGTCATGACAAATGCACAGACTCGGGGCTCTGAGCCCGTAGTCTGTGCATTGGTTTTACTTTCGACTCGATTATAGCACACGCAAACGCATTCGGAAAGCGAGAAATTTTGTTGGGAATTGCACAATTCCCAAATCTCCCGCTAGAGGCGCTTATCCGGTTTTCATACAAAATGTCTCGCTTTGCGAATGCGTTTGCGTGTGCTATACTCGAGTCTAAAGTCATGACAAATGCACAGACTCGGGGCTCTGATACCCGCGACTTCGTACGCATGCGAAACTTTCCACCAAAATATCTGTCAACCAGCTGAACCTCGTAGCAAATGGCTGCTTTTGGTTTAGAGAGTTCAAGCTGTCTCTAAGAATACACTGTTTCTTAGAGCTTAATCTATCTATACTATTATAAAACTGTAAAAAAGCCAAAAACTAAAATTAAAGATATGGATAAAATAAATATGCAGATCTACTAAATGAACGATACTGATCTCGAAAGTCAAGTTTGTCTGTTTGTTTGTTCGCGGATCACGCCTTAACTACTGGACCAATTTCAACGAGACTTATACCATTCGGAAGCCCTTTTTCCGGATTGAAACATAAGCTATATTTTATTGAAATGAAAGACGTGGATTCTTAGATACAGCTTGAACTCTCTAAACCAAAAGCAGCCATTTGCTACGAGGTTCATCGTATGCTGACAGATATTTTGGTAGAATGTTTCGCACGCGTACGAAATCGCGGGTATCAACTATTAATACATAGCAACACCCACACATAGAACAAACATCTAGGCAACACATATTTGTTAAAATCATCTTATATCTTTCCAGTCTCGGTCACAGAGTGATTCAAGTTGAATCCTCATACATAATCCTTACTGGTTACGCAGCGTTGAACAAAGTGTTAGGGCGAGCGGTATACGCTAGTAACAACCAGCTAGGAGGGGTACAGATAATGCATAACAATGGAGTCTCTCACGCGGTCGCGTCTACTGATCTGGATGCTGTGTGGACCGCTGTCAAATGGCTGTCATTCGTGCCAAAGGTATGTTAAGGCCATGGTCAAATAACTGTGTTTTCAACTACAATTATAAAAAAAACAAACGACAGCCGACTTGACAAATGAATTGACTTGACTTATATTATTACAATTATATCACTTGACATTGGCAAAATTGTCTGTCGAAATGACGGACAGAGGCCATTAATGAAGAGAAGAAGAAGGGACACGAGTTTTGACATTTTTTGAAACGACACATAGCACTTTTATTTTAATAGTTTTTTCAACACTTGCTCATAAAGTGGCTCTATGGTCACCGCAATTAGGCACATAATGACACCCATAATCAAACTGTGACTTTTTCATTGCTATAACTCACAAGTGAGTTATAGATTTTTTTTTTTAATTTTATTGGTTGAGTAGCTTTGTTACTAAAAAAGTTTTTATTCAAAAAAAAGATCGTGTTCAATAGAACAAATAAATGAATGTTCCTATTGCTTGCTCATTTCATGCAACTTCTTATTTAAATAGATAATTATAACTCGTACGTGTTTAATAAATAAAACTTTCACTCAAATTTAACTTTTGTTTTCTCTGTAATAAAAGAAAACTTTAAATTCCCCATTTTTTACGAGGCAGAATAGGCGCAAACACTAAGCGCGGAAAATAAATTAAAAAAAAACCTCATCCCTTTAGTCTGTGGCCGATCGCAATGCGCGCGCATAGGAAAACTGATTATTTTTTCCCGCCATAGCGAAACATTTTTCACAACGCGTTTTCACTGTTGAAATTATTGTTATTTTATTCACAAGTGTGTTGAAAAACGTCGTATGATACACGTGTGTATTGGTGATTACCGTTCTCGGCTTTCTTAAGACCCTCGCCTACGGCTCGGGTCTCAATGGCACCTTGGCGGTAATCACCAATGTACCACACTTGTACCATAATGTACTATTCTTGTGTTATTGTGAGTATTGTTGTTTAATTTTGGTGGAATTTTAACCAATAATACTTAGGTCGTAACATAAAGTGTGAGCCATTGGAATAAATGTGTGTAAAGTGGTTTTTATGAATGTGAAAATTCGTGTTAGGTTTTGAAGAGAAAATCCACCATTTTCTTTTCAAAATAAACGACAGCCGACTTGACAAATGACTTGACTTGACTTATTTATTACAATTTTAACACTTGACATTGGCAAAATTGTCTGTCTAGGACCTCTAGGACCTAGAGGTATGACATTTGGAGGGTAGTATCCTTACATAGTGTAGGGGTGCACTAAGAAAGGAATTTTGAAAAGTCGCACCCTAAAGGGTCTAAAATTAGGGTCAAAGATTTTAACCAAATAATGCGTATATTAACCCTAGACTTTCACCCCCAGGATAAACTAAGCATGGTGCCTATAATGCGTCCCGGAGACCCCATATCACGTCCGGTACAGTGGACCCCACCCAGAGGACCCCATGACCCTCGCCTGATGCTGACAGGCGAGACGGGCAAGCCAGGGTTCTTTGATGCAGGCTCCTTCCACGAGATCATGAGCACTTGGGCGCAGACTGTTATCACTGGTGAGTGGCGTCATGGCTTAAGAGCTGTTGGTAGAGGCCTTTATGGTTCGTGCGTTCATTATCGCTGTTTTAGTCGTTATGGCTTAACGTTTCTTTATCAATTTTGTCATGGCTTAACGTCTGTTCATCAATGTTGTCATGGCTTAACGTCTGTACATTAATGTCGTCATGGCTTAACGCCTATTCATTAATGTCGTCGTTATGGCTTAATTTGTGTTCATCAATGTCGTCGTCGTGGCTTAACATCTGTTCATCAATTTAATCATGGCTTAACGTCTGTTCATCGATATCTTTTAAGGGGTAGGCTGCCCTGTGATGTTTTTAAGCTACTTCAGAGTCTTTTTTATGGCTTAGAGGCAGCAACTCAAGGATATTCGTCAAGGCTTAACGTTTGTCGGCTTGGGGCTTGTATAAAATCACTAGTAATCACTAGTATTTGATAGGATTGGCTGTTTCGTGGTGTATTTCAACTGTTTAGAAATCTCTGTCATGGCTTAACGTCAGTTGCTTAACTGTTTGTCATTATTATAGTTAAAAAACTAAACAACCACTTTTAAAAAACTGTTTCGTGAAGCTAAACATAACTTTTTTATTACAGGACGTGCACGGTTAGGCGGTATCCCTGTCGGAGTGATAGCAGTGGAAACCAGAACAGTGGAATGGACGTTACCAGCTGACCCGGCTAACTTGGACTCTGAATCTAAAACATTACAGCAAGCTGGACAAGTAAGTTTAATCTGAGTTCGTATGAGTTAGCGGCCAACTCTGGTGAGCTTTTAGGCCGCCTTAAGGCCTCCTGTGTGGCTTAACGACTGCTAGGCTGCGTCTCGTTAGATCCCGTAGATTTTCCGGGGTAAGAAGTAGCCTATGTGTTAATCCAGGGCACGGACAATATATATTCCAAGTTTCATACAAATTGCATAAGTCGTTTTTGCGTGAAAGAGGAACAAACATACATCCATACATCCATACATCCATACATCCATACATCCATACATCCATACATCCATACATCCATACATCCATACATCCATACATCCATACATCCATACATCCATACATCCATACATCCATACATCCATACACACATCCTGACAAACTTTCGCGTTTATATTATTATATGTTTGTTATAGGTATGGTTTCCAGACTCGTCATACAAAACAGCGCAGGCCATCAACGATTTCTCGCGAGAAAATCTACCAATCATCATATTTGCCAACTGGCGCGGGTTCAGTGGCGGACAGAAAGGTATCAATATATATAAAACTCTTTTGAAGCTGACAGAGAATCAACGCACAGCCTAAACTATAAGTCCTAGAGGTATGACATTTGGAGGGTAGTATCCTTATATAGTGTAGGGGTGCACTAAGAAAGGAATTTTGAAAAGTAGCATCCTTAAGGGTAGAATGCGAGCAACGCCGCGGGCGACGGCTAGTTCATAGATGAGTTGGGGCATTTCAGGTCCCGATTTGCATACATTTAGTTAATTTTTTAGATTAATTTTGTTATTTATATCTTTTGTTGGTTTTATCATAATCTATTATGTAGTAGCAGTCACAATAACGCAAAATAAAGTAATTATTTTGACGTAAACACCTGTAAATACGATAAACAACATTGAAAATGATGCATTTTTCGAAGTAAAATGTCTAAATAACTAATAATTCCCGCTGCTTTATAATGATATTGTTACATTTTTTAAAACTGCATTGTTAGTGTATTGTAAGATCCTTTGAAAATTGACAGGCGTCACAGTTAAGTCGGTAATAGCTCTGCCTTCCGTGCTGTGGGTCGTGGGTTCGATCCCCACTGAGAACAATTTGTATTTACAAATTCTAATCTGTAATTTCTTGTAGTCTATTTATATGTGGAAACTTTTAATTGGCCTTCAGTGTACTGTATTATGTCTATCTTCCTACTGTATAAATACCTAGCTGTTAGTCTTCCAAAAATTATTAAAATAAAATAAATAAAAATAAAAAAAAACTTCATCATCATCATATTTTCTCTCTATCCACAGACATGTACGAACAGATCCTGAAGTTTGGTGCAGAGATAGTACGTGCGTTAAGGGGTGCTACCGCCCCTGTTATAGTGTACATACCCCCGGGGGGTGAACTAAGGGGTGGAGCATGGGCCGTGGTGGACCCCAGTGTTAACTCCCAGCGCATGGAGATGTACGCAGACCCTGAGGCTAGGTGAGATCTTAAACTCTGTTTAGCTAAATATGCACATTTTTGATAGCTCAATATGTACATTTTGGTGCCACAATATAAAGATATTTGGTAGCTCAATATGCAGATTTTTGGAAGCTCAATATGCATATTTTTTTGTAGCTGAATATGCACATTTTTGTATATCAATATGCACATTTTTGGTAGTTTAATATGGAGATTTTTGTGGCTCAATATGCAGATTTTTGATAGCTCAATACGTAGGTTTTTGGAAGCTCATATATTTTTTGTTCTTCCATACACAGAATTTTGATAGCTCAATATGCAGAATTTTGGTAGTTCAATATGCATATTTTTTGTAGCTGAATATGCATATTTTTGGTATAATTCAGCTTTTTTTAAAACCACTCTTGTACTATTTACGCCTAACCATAGATATTATTCCACAGAGGTGGTGTTTTAGAAGCGGAAGGAATTGTTGAAGTGAAATTCAAACAGCGAGATATTCTCAAAACTATGCACAGAATGGATCCAGAACTAATGAGACATGGGGCTAGAGCTGCAGGTATGTAACTAGTAGTTCGCCGCGAACTGAGATCTCGTGATGGTCGGAGGTTAATAAAACCCAAACAATTTTTATTGAGCAATGGTTGTAATAAACTTTGCAAATCGCTTCGAAATTGCTGTCTAGCTATGTACCAGTCTTACTTGAACTACAAAATCATTGAAACTCCAAGAAATGGTAGCTCACGTTATACTGGGTTTGCCACTTTTATAATTTTTACAACAACTCAAAAACTATTAGACCTAGAATCAAAAAAAAACGGTTTTGGAATGTCTAAACAAAACCCTATCATATGACACCCCACTTGATATTATTGTACGACTTTTTTTTTTACTTCCTTTGGACCCTCATAACTTCGCGACCCCATGATCGATTTACTTCATTTAACAAACCAGTAAAACTTAAGAGTACTATCCGTATACCTACCAAAGTCTGTGAAGATCGGATAAGCGGTTCAAAAGATCTCGTCGAACAAACATACAAACATACAAAGCATTTTTGTCTAAGTAGTCACTAAGATCTTCGTTCGCTTCGCTCACTCGATCAATAATGTTTGTTACCTCAGAACTCTGTCATCTATGAACCGACTTGAAAAATTCATTTTTTATCTGAAAGTGTATGCCTTGGTCTCATACAATTTTGGTTGTCCCATACAATTGGTCCCATACAATTTTTATCAAAATCGGTACAGTAGTTTGGCAGTTAAGTGTAACTGGAAAAAAACACGACATTGCGTATTTTCCTTTTCTGTGGTGTTTACGATCAATAGAACAGTCCCAATGAACTGCCATCATCATCATCATTTGAAGATGAAGGCGTATCAAATTGAAGTTGGTTTTTCCAGTTTTTTTTAAGTTATAAATAATTTTTCAGAAATAAAAGAACAAATAAAGGAAATATCAAAGAATCTCGACAGGCGTGGTTCGATTGACGACGTACTTATCAAAACCGATACAGGCAGACAAGGTAACATACAATTTTTTCTTCTCTTCAATAATGGCCTGTGTCCGTCATTTCGACAGACAATTTTGCCAATGTCAAGTGTTAAAATTGTAATAAATAAGTCAAGTCATTTGTAAAGTCGGCTGTCGTTTGTTTTGAAAAGAAAATGGTGGATTTTCTCTTCAAAACCTAACACGAATTTTCACATTCAGAAAAACCACTTTACACACATTTATTCCAATGGCTCACACTTTATGTTACGACCTAAGTATTATTGGTTAAAATTCCACCAAAATTAAACAACAATACTCACAATAACACAAGAAAAACTATTAAAATAAAAGTGCTATGTGTCGTTTCAAAAAATGTCAAAACTCGTGTCCGCGCCGTGCTTTGCTTTAGTTCTGTTCGCATCACTTGATTACAATGTTATCTTGTCAGTGTGGTGTGCATGCGCTCGTTCATTCGATATAGATTCCTACGAGAACCTAGTGTCTAGACAAACCTTACCTAGGCTTTAAGACACTATTTAGCTTATGATATGTTTATATTTTATAAAAAAATTATAAATAAATAAATACAAATAAAGCTAAGATGAGATGAGATATGTTTATTTGCAAGAATATATGTTACAGATTTATGGTCTATCTTATAAAAAGTTAGAGTGGACATTATGTCCTGATTACGTATGTTAAACAAGACATAATGTCTACTCTAACTTTTTATAAGATAGGGGGTAGGTCTTAAGTGTAGAAATCGTTTTACTTACAATGAAACTTATTTTTTTTCATTTTTTCAGCTGAAAGCAAAGTACGGGACTTGGAAACCGAATTACTAGCAGCAGAGAAAACTATGAAGGCGAGAGAGAAGGAATTAAGTCCTATCTACCACGAGGTACATACTTTTATTACTAGCGGCCTGCCCCCGGCTTCGGACGGGTTTTTAACATAAAGGCGTCGGGGCATTTCAGGTCCCGACGCCTTGTAGTAACTAAACGATTGCATACGTTTAGTTACTTTTTGGATTAAATCTGTTATTTATAACTTTTGTTGGTTTTATCATAATGTATTATGCAGTAGCAGTCACGATAACGCAAAATAAAGTAATTATTTTGACGTAAACACGTGTAAATACTATGAACGACATCGAGAACTTTTCTAGGGACGCGGCATTTCAGTTAATTTTTTAAAATAAAAGAACATCACCATACAAAAGTAAATTTGTATGAGTTTTTAGGCCGCCTTAAGGCCTCCTGTGTGGCTTAACAGGAGGCCTTAAGGCGCTAGAACCGAGACAGTTTAACTTGCACGAAACACGGAAGTGCTCAGATGTAAATGTAACGGTCACCCATCCAAATAGTGACCGCGCTGAACGTCGCTTAGCTTAGATAATCTGTGAAGATTGACATGTACATATAGCACTGAATCTGGATCAACTCTCACACAAAAATATTTACTTTTATTAAACTAAACTGATTATTTGTATTTTTTTCAGATTGCAGTTCAATTTGCAGAACTACACGACACAGCCGAGCGAATGTTAGAAAAAGGATGTATATTTGTAAGTTTTTATATAACAAGCTTTGCTTAGTTTGGCGCTAGAGGGCGCTGTATAAAATATCCAAGAATATTCCTGCCTAGTTCTCTGCATGGGCCTGATGACTATTAATAAAATAAAAAACAGATGTTTGTTCTATGTATTATTATGGATTTACAAAAAATATAGGTAAGTATTCTTCTTAGGCCTTTACATCTATTGAAGATGATTTATAGAGCGTCAACAGGCAACCTATGCCTACACTTAACGACACACTGTAGTGCCTGGGACAATGTTTAGATGGAGTAGGCTTGTAGTACTATACCATCCTCTCAGCCTAGTCAGACATATCCACAGGAAACTCATCGTCAATATATATAAAACTCTTTTGAAGCTGACAGAGAATCAACGCACAGCCTAAACTATAAGTCCTAGAGGTATGAAATTCGGAGGGTAGTATCCTTATATAGTGTAGGGGTGCACTAGGAAAGGAATTTTGAAAAATCACACTCTAAAGGGTCTCGTACGCGAGTAACGCCGCGGGCGACGGCTAGTCGTCAATACGCAAGGAGCTGACTAAGCCAAGGGTTTCCTCACGATGTATATAAGTATTCTATCAGCAATCTAGTTCCCATAGTACAAGCTTTGCTTAGTTTGGAACTAGAAACCGCAGTGTTGAATGTCCATGAGTATTTATTCAATATTATTTTCCTAGGATATAATTCCGTGGCGAGATTCCCGACGGTTCTTCCATTGGCGTCTCAAGCGTCTCCTTCGTCAGAACGAGCTCGAGCGTAAAGTTCAGCAAGCAGTGACAGCATCCGACTCCATGGACCAGGGTGCTGCAGCCGCCACTCTTCGGCGGTGGTTCACGGAAGACCAGGGCGAGACGCAGGTACCACGTGAACCTAGTCTGATACCGCGTGAACCTAAGAACCTAACAAATCTAAGAATTACGCACTGAAAAACTGATTTTATGAAACTACAACATAGGCTAATGTCGCTCAGGGATAGTTTTATAACAGTCAAATATTTTGTATATCTAGTTTTATATAATACTAGCTGGTGCCCGCGGCTTCGTCAACGCAGGATTAGAAATGCAATCTATGCGAAATCTTCTAGGAGTTTTTGAAGAGTTCTCGTCCCGTTGGATGCCGTTAATTTTCCGGGATAAAAAGTAGCCTATGTGTTAATCCAGGTCACGGACAATATATATTCCAAGTTTCATCCAAATCGGATCAGTAGTTTTTGCGTGAAAGAGTAACAAACATACATACATTCATACATCCTTACTAACTTTCGCGTTTATAATTGCAATTTGGTTTGCTATTATATTATTAGGATAAGTATGGATAATTTTATAATTAAAAATATTATTTCCAGTCTCATCAATGGGAACACGATAACGAAGCTGTTTGCAAATGGCTCGAAGCACAAACTAACGATGACAGCTCCGTGGTACAACGCAACTTACGAGCTATCAAACAAGATGCCACATTACAGGCCGTTAACTGTCTCGTAATGGTAAGTGTAATATGAACCACAGTGTTTAATATGAACCATAGTGTGTAGTGTGAACCATAATGTGTAGTATGAACCATAGTATATAGTATGAACTATAGTGTGTTGTATGAAGCATAGTGCGTAGTATGAAGTATAGTGTGTAGTATGAACCATTGTGTGTAGTATGAACCATAGTGTTTGTATGAACTTTAGTCTGTAGTATGAACCATAGTGTTTGTAGGAGCCATAGCGTGTAGTATGAACCATAGTGTGTACTATGAATGTACTATGAACCAGTTTGTATAAGCAGCTCTGCTTTCCACGCTGTGGGTTCGATTCCCAAAGTCTAATAAAAAAAAAAAAAAAAAGTCTAATCAAAGTCTAGTTCCCAATGTTCTAAGAACAAACATTATGTGATGGCAAACACAAATGTTTGTTCTGTGTTTGGGTGTTACTATGTATTATGAGTATATATTTACAAAAAAGTATATAAGTATTCTATCAGCAATCTAGTTCCCATATTACAAGCTTTGCTTAGCTTGAGACTAGATGGCGTTGTATGAAATGTCCATAAATATTTACTTGTTTTTTTTTTTACAGGAACTAACGCCTTCACAACGCGCCGAGTTCATCAGAAAACTATCCGCGTTAGATCTGGAACAATAAATAGTTATTATAGAAAACAAATTATATACAGGGCTTTAACGCTATGCACCTTATGTTGAACGTGTTTAGGTTGAAAGTGGAATGGTTGATGTTATTTGTGATGAGATCTTTATGTATCGAGCTTTTTTATCCTTCTACAGGCTTTTATTTATATTATTGAGTTATACTTTTAATGCGACTTCCAACTGACAGCGTACAAGGTTGCGTTAAACGGGAAGTGTTAGTCTCTGTCTCTTTCTATTCCCCCGAATAGAAAGAGACGGAGACTAGCGAGAGTGATCACATACGGAGACCACCACAAAACGCAAAACACTTCGATTGCGCGTTCTAGGATCCGGACAAACTTAGCAGCGCCATCTAGTTCTGATTTAGGCAACATGAGCATAGAACCTTTTCTAACTAAATAAGTACCGCATATTGGTTAAGTACATAAAAATAAATACTTAATTAATTTCACATTAGACACAGAGCGAGAGTGAATGCGTGCCACTCGAAGTATAACTTCTTCCGCGCGGAGGAACTCCATGCACTGGTTTTTTTAAATATATTTTTTGTTACATGTATTACATCTATTGAAGATGATTTATAGAGCGTCAACAGGCAACCTATGCCTACACTTAACGACACACTGTAGTGCCTGGAACAATGTTTAGATGGAGTAGGCTTGTAGTACTATACCATCCTCTCAGCCTAGTCAGACATATCCACAGGAAACACATACGTCAATACTGATCCGGACGCAAGCATAGATGTTTTTATGAAAATCTCTACACAAATATGTTCGAGTAACGATTTTATCAGCATACTGACCTAAAGTAGTAAGTCTTTCTGGAGTTTCTAGACCGCCTTAAGGCCTCCGTCACGCCTACTGAAGCCGGAACAGTAATTTTGGGACGAAACAGTAAGCAAGCAAGCTCGTATGAGTTAGTGGCCAACTCTGGTGACGTAGTTTTTAGGCCGCCTTAAGGTCTCCGTCGTGGCTTAACGACTAGAGCCGGGACAGTTTAACGTGCACGAAACACAGAAGCGCTCAGTTGTAAAGTTGTCACCCATCCAAATAGTGACCGCGCAGAACGTCGCTTAACTTAGATAATCAGTGAAGATTGATTAGGCAAGATACGTAAGTGAAACTGAATTAAATACATTCCTAGTTTATTGTTATTGTTGATAATACTTGTCTATAACAATGTTGAATTATTTGTTACTTTTTGTAACACACGGCGTTTTGTTTTTTTTATATTAGTTTTATAAAAGTCATTTTATATACAGGGTGTTACCAGACCACTTCCGAAAACGAAAGGGGGAGCTACAGCACACCAAAACCCAACCAAAAAAAAATCAGTTATCCTGAAAAATAATTATAGCCGGAGAAAACAATGTTTAAAGATTTGTATTTATTTCGCCAGCCCGCAATGTACGCATTCACGTAGGTAAGGTCGAGGCGTAGTACTATTATTTATTCTGTGTCGTAAGTGCCTACTAACGTAGGTAGGTACTAACGTAGGTCGCTCGCACGTCGCGTACTTGAATGACCCGCGATGAACTCTCAGCTGTTCATGCTGTAGTAGACGTAATCTGCGTGCTGCGTGTACATTGCTGCTTTATTTATTTTATTTGTTTTTTTGCTTTTTTAAATGAGATAATTAGGTAGATATGTCTTATTATGTTGTACTGTGTGTATGTAACGAGAAAAAAATGAAAAAGAGATAATCAAGTAAATTTTTTTTTCGCGATTTTTTTCGCTTAATGTTTTCAGTATCATGGTCTGATTGGAACCTCCAAGTTTTTGGAAGTGGTCTGGTAACACCCTGTATAGATAATACTCAAGTATGTATGGGCTCAATAGGTACATTGATTTTACTAAAAATTTAAATAAAAATATTGCTGTAAAAGAAATGGCAATTTTCAGTGTTTTTTTTTTACAAAAAAATCTGAAGATTGTTAGTTCGACCACGCTAAGTTTGCATAGAATCTGGTAGAAATTGGAAACTCCGTCAAACCGCGAAAATGGTTCGACAAATTTACTATTGACATGGTACATTTTACAAATGTTTTTGTTGTTATTGTAATTACAAACTTAGCTTGGTCAGACTATAACTACTGTGACGCCAAAAAAGTGATGGAATACCTATTTAATTTATGTAAAATAGGTCCTAATTTATTTATTAGTTTT
This sequence comes from Eulithis prunata, assembly GCA_918843925.1. Taxonomy (NCBI): domain Eukaryota; kingdom Metazoa; phylum Arthropoda; class Insecta; order Lepidoptera; family Geometridae; genus Eulithis; species Eulithis prunata. The sequence continues at coordinate 1,760,407 of OU974035.1, forward strand.
AGTGGGATTAAAACCGTCTTCTCATAGGTTTGGGTGTTTTGTATATAATAAAATGTATTTATTTTGTACAGAATATTTTTTATTTCGACAGATGGTCCGATTTTGATGAAACTCTAAAACCTTTAAATCCTCGGATGAATGATCGCCTGAATCACCTAATCTAATAGAATAGTTAAAGTACTTTTTATCCCGGAATATCAAAAATGATCAATCCATACGCGTACGTTTTGTCTATTTAGTTGTATAAAAGAAGTCGCGGGCGTATGCTAGTACTACCAAAATGACAAAACCCAAACCCAACGATACATTCATTAAGTCGTACATATTCATTTTATTTAAATGAATCTCACAGAATATAATGTACCAACTAATGGTGCGTTTACACTCAGCCGCATTCGGCAGAGAAGTGGGTATGAGCATAGTGTGAACACGATCATGCTTCTATCCCGTCCCGGCCCAAGTTCACGCCCTTGCTCTCTAATAATACCGCGTTCACACTATGCCATTTCCGCTGCCGGCATTCATGCCGCAGACTTATTGCCACAGCAACATCGCCTTTATTCTCACCAAGGAGCTAGGGCATGAACTTGGCGATGTTGCTGTGGCAATAATTCCGGAATTAATCGCGGCAATAATTCCGGCAGTGGCATGGGCATTATTGGGCATGTGTGAACGCGGTATAAGAATAAAGGCGATGTTGCTGTGGTAATATATTTTTTTTTTGAACTTATAGCTAAGCATTTGGCTGCCAGCACACCTGGTGGTAAGTGAAGCTGCAGCCTAGGGTGGAGCACGCTTAGCTATAATCCACCTATTCATTCTTTTCTTGAAAATTCCAAGGTTATATCTTATAAGAAATACTGATGATGGCAGAGAGTTCCACTCCTTGGCAGTTCGAATTAAAAGCAAGCTCGTATGAGTTAGTGGCCAACTCTAGTGACGGAGTTTTTAGGCCGCCTTAAGGCCTCCGTAGTGGGTTAACGACTGCTAGAGCCGGGACGGTTTAACGTGCCCTCCGAAGCACGGAAGCGCTCAGATGTAAATGCCACTAACGGTCACCCATCTAAATAGTGACCGCACGGAACGTTGCTTAACTTAGATAATCAGTGAAGATTGCCTAAGCAAGCGGCAATAATGCCAGCAGCGGCATGGACTGAGTGTGAACGTGGTATTACGTAGGTATATGTACGTACGTACATGGTAATTACTTGTACCTTTGATCAAGCATTATAAAATGTTGACCCATGACGTAGCACTATCCATTAGTTTCTTGCTATTAGCATACGCGTGTTAAGTACAGTGGAGAATCCTTGGGATTGATCCAGGATTTTAGTCTGAGGGAGGGATTGATCCAGGATTTAAGTCTGAGGGAGGGGATTGATCCAAGATTTCAGTTTTAGGGGGGAACTAATCCAAAATTTCAGTTTTAGGGGGTAATTAATCCAAAATTTCAAATGGCAGGGGGGATTCATCCAAGATTTCAGTTTGAGGAGAGGATTGATCCAAAATTTCAGTTTGAGGGGGGATTGATCCAATATTTTGAGTTTGAGGAGAGGATTCATCCAAGGATTTCTGTTTGAGGAGAGGATTGACCCAGGATTTCTGTTTGAGGGGAGGATTGACCCAGGATTTCAGTTTTAGGGGGGATTCATCCAAAATTTCAAATGGCAGGGGGGATTCATCCAAGATTTCAGTTTGAGGAGAGGATTGATCCAAAATTTCAGTTTGAGTTGGGGCTTGACCAATCTATTTAGGGTTTGGCCTGATCCACCTTGGGTCCAAAATAGTTAACAACGAAGGGCATGGGTCAAAAGTGGCTCCTGACGCTGTATAAAGCATCTAGGTAGGTAGGTACATAGATTAGATGCAAAGGTCTGAGGTCTGCCGGAAGACAAGCGTCGGTCGCATGCCGACCGACACATGCTGAGGCATAGTCCGTTTTGCGACATCAGTTTTTTTTTTTTTATTTAATTTTGTATTTGTATGACGTTGCGATGTCATAAATAAATAATTTCTTTCTTTCTTTCTTTCTTTCTTTCTTTCTTTCTTTCTTTCTTTCTTTCTTTCTTTCTTTCTTTCTTTCTTTCTTTCTTTCTTTCTGATAAATATGCCAAGTTAGTACATGCACCCTACAAGGGCAAAGTGGTTAAAGTGAGTCATGCATTTTAAACATGTGCTTATTTGGTATTTAAATCAAAAATGTATGCTGAACTACTTAAGCACTGATCCGGACTCGACCATCGATTTCCGTATGAATACTCAAATCTATGCTGAGTAACGATATACATACGGACCCTGTGAGTTTATTCTGTGACAATGACCTGCGTTTCATTAAAAGTCTAATTTATTTCATTCATCAAATCGAAATAAAATACATAGGTACTTCGTGTTTATTTTATCGAGTCACTCCACTCGTATACTTGCGTCGCTGGACGTGTCTTACTAAATAATTTGTTTGGTTAATAAAAACTATTTTGGTTAAGGTCTGTATTCGTATTTACTGCTTGAGCAATGTATGACTCCTCGACTAACACTGTTCCAAACTGGGTGCATAGATTTTGACAGAAATTGTGCATTTTTCAGTACAAAATGACACAATTACTGGTAAAACTCGGATCCAGAGAACGGTAGCGGTCAAGAGCGCTTTATTGATCCATACTCATGCATTTTTGACAGTTTTATATCAAAATCTCTACTCTAATTTATGCTTTTTTTTTTAATTAGAATACGAGTTGATAAAAGTGTTCCAATATGGGATTCCTCGAAGATAGAGATTTGACGGATGTATCAACTATTCCTGAATATTATAAGGGAAAAACGATTTTCGTAACTGGAGGGTCTGGTGAGTACCACCTACATACTTATGTAGGCTATATTTTATTGAAATCAAAGACGTGGATTCTTAGATGCAGCTTGAACTCTCTAAACCAAAAGCAGCCATTTGCTGCGAGGTTCATCGTTAGCTGATTGACAGATATTCTGGTGGACAGTTTCGCACGCGTACGAAGTCGCGGGTATCAGTTAGTTGGTTAATATTTCTCCGTTTCTTCGCTCCGCAGCCTCGCTCTGCTTTAGTGGACAGGCAGCCTAAGTATCAGTGGGCATGCTCGTTAAGGCTACCATGACTGTATTTTTTAGGCTTCATCGGAAAGGTATTGATAGAAAAGCTGTTGTACTCCTGCCCTGATCTGGACCGAATCTACCTGCTGATGAGAAGCAAGAAAGGCGTCAGCGCTGAAGATAGACTGCTCAATATGTACTCTTTACCGGTAAGTATTTTGTCAGCTCAAGTACCTGGTGTACTATTAATAATAGGCCTTTACATCTATTGAAGATGATTTATGAGCGTCAACAGGCAAGCTATGCCTACACTTAACGACACACTGTAGTGCCTGGGACAATGTTTAGATGGAGTAGGATTGTAGTACTATACCATCCTCTCAGCCTAGTCAGACATATCCACAGGAAAGACAAGGTAAAAACAGTTTAATTTGTCCGTTTATATTCTGAGGCACTTCATTGTTCTAAATGCAATGACACTCATGCTTATTTGTGACGACGAAGTTTTGTAGACTCACATGTATTAATGGGAGCACTGCAGGAAAATGCTATAACAACTCGTCGAGGTCAGACATTTGATTCAAAAACGTACAATGACCTACTCAATTCAATGTATTGAACTTTAGAACGACCTCTTTGACCAAAAGTCGATGTATCGGTTCAACAACAACAATACATACCAATAAATAAATAAATATTCACGGACACTTAACACAGCGCCTTCTAGTCCCAAATTAAGCAAAGCTTGTACGATGGAAACTAGATGGCTGATGGAATACATACATACATTTTTTTTTGTAAATACATACTTATAATACATAGAAACACCCAGACACAGAACAAACATCTATGTTTACAACACAAAAATGTTTGTTCTCGGTGGGGATCGAACCCACGCCCCACAGCACGGAAGGCAGAGCTACTACCGACTGTGCCATGACGCCTGTCTTATATAATATATGTATTCAATATACAATGTATGTATATTGTATAACCTCCCTATATATGGGGCTAGGATGAGGAGTGACCCTTGCTGGTCAATTTATATATCTTCTTATAATCATATGACAATATTATGATCTCTGGATTAAGATATTGTACGCCCGAAATGGGTAGAATGTTGAATCTACTGTAACATAAGATCTCCTGTACACAGTTCTACAATAAATAGATAGATAGATAGATAATATTTTGTACACAAGGGTAAGATACGTACAAATCTTAAAAACTAACTTTGTATAGTACAATGGGCGGCCTTATCGCTGAAAGCGACTTCTTCCAGGCAATAAATGTTTCTTATTTCTTATTATTTTTCAGTGTTTCGACAGACTACGCACGGAAAAACCAAGTATATTCAAGTCGAAAGTTTTCGTGGTCGCTGGCGACGTTGGTGAGGTGGGATTGGGTAAGTTACTAAGTTCGTATAAGTTAGTGGCCAACTCTGGTGAGTTTTTAGGCCGCCTTAAGGCCTTGCGTGGCTTAACGACTGCTAGAGCCGGGACCGACAGTTTAACGTGGCTTCCGAAGCACGGCAACATTCTAATGCAAATGACACTGACGTTAGCCCTCCAAATAATGAAAGTCATTTTGTTGACTTATTGTACAGATCTCCGCCTTTTGTAAACCAGTAAACGCCAATAAACACTGAAATTGGCAAATTCGTGGTAGCCCTAGCCACCGAACAGCCACAACAAAAGAAGAAGAAGACGTACCTAGGTGTCTGGCTTTTTGGATCCAGAAATCCCCACTGCTACGTGTGTGTGTGCCAGTGGGGATTTCTGGAAAATATAGTTTTTTGGATTAAAAAACGTAAAAGATTTGTTTTTTTCCAGGATTATCAGAGGAAGACCGAACATTGTTAGTGAATCGAGTAAACATTGTGTTTCATGTGGCTGCTACTGTCAGGTAATCACATGTTTGAAGTCTTGTACAGTTAGTAACATTGGACACGAGTTTTGCCATTTTTTGAAACGACACATAGCACTTTTATTTTAATAGTTTTCCTTGTGTTATTGTGAGTATTGTTGTTTAATTTTGGTGGAATTTTAACCAATAATACTTAGGTAGTAACATAAAGTGTGAGCCATTGGAATAAATGTGTGTAAAGTGGTTTCTCTGAATGTGAAAATTCGTGTTCGGTTTTGAAGAGAAAATCTACCATTTTCTTTTCAAAACAAACGACAGCCGACTTGACGAATGACTTGACTTTACTTATATTATTACAATTATATCACTTGACATTGTCTGTCGAAATGACGGACTGAGGCCATTATTGAAGAGAAGAAGAAGCCCCGAGTCTGTGGATTTGTTTTGACTTTCGACTCGAGCATAGCACAAGCAAACGCATTCGCAAAGCAAGACATTTTGTATGAAAACCGGATAAGCGCCTCTAGCGGGAGATTTGGGAATTGTGCAATTCCCAACAAAATGTCTCGCTTTGCGAATGCGTTTGCGTGTGCTACACTCGAGTCTGAAGTCAAAACAAATACACAGACTCGGGGCTCAGAGGTTGATCACATAATAACCAACTTCAAAAAAGGAGGAGGTTCTCAATTCGGTTGTAGGTACCTATTTCTTTTCAGTAGGCAGATAAATAAGAGTAACTGAATAAAAAAACGTCATCCACGTACACGACATTGCGTATTTTGCTATTCTGTGGTGTTTACGATCAATACAACAGTCCCAATGAACGGCCATCATCATCATCATCATTATGATGAATGATGTACGTATCAAATAGAAGTTTTTCCATTTTTTTTTTTACTTATAAATTGTTGTAGATTCGACGACCCTCTGACTTACGCAGCGAGATTGAACCTCTTCGGCACCCAACAAATCACGGATTTGGCGAATGAAATGAGTGAATTATCCGTGAGTAACTTTCTCACTGACAAACTTCTTTTGTTTTATTATGTTCTATCGCTAGGTTTGTCCTTTTGCCAAGTCTTTTATTTTGTTCTAGATACAAGATACAATATGTTTATTTGCATAAATAAGTGTTACAATTTGGTCTTATCTGTAGGATAGGCACTTTAAAACTTATTCACCTTTTCCAGGTAGCGACCGAGACTTGCAAGTCCTCTTGTCAAGTATTTTTTGACTAAAAAAGATATACCTACACGTGTTACCACATTTAGATTGCCAAAACGCGCAGTGTATCTCGGATACGTTACCGTTACGATACTTTTACGATTGTCACATTAATTCGTGATCAGGTGAGATTGTGGCCAAAGGACAATCCATCTCGTATTTATAAAAAGAAAAAGATCAAAGCACTAGGGTGATCACGAACAAGTCTGACAGTTGCCGCGTTCTTCTTCTTCTTTTGTTGTGGCTGTTCGGTGGCTAGGGCTGCCACGAATTTGCCAATGTCAGAGTTGTTTGGCGTTTACTGGTTTACTAATCTTTTAACAAAAGGCGGAGATCTGAGTAGGTAGGTTAAGAAAAATTACCGGTGAAGAAGAGAGATTCTAAAAAGTTTATTTTCAACACACTTGCTCATAAAGTGGCTCTATGGTCACCGCAATTAGGCACATAATGATACCCATAATCAAACTGTGACTTTTTCATTGCTATAACTCACTAGTGAGTTATAGATTTTTTTTTTAAATTTTATTGGTTGATTAGCTTTGTTACTAAAAAAGTTTTTATTCAAAAAAAAGATTGTGTTCAATAGAACAAATAAATGAATGTTCCTATTGCTTGCTCATTTCTTGCAACTTTTTATTTAAATAGATAATTTTTACTCGGACGTGTTTAATAAACAAAACTTTCACTCATATATAACTTTTGTTTTCTCTGTAATAAAAGAAAACTTTAAATTCCCCATTTTTTACGTGGCAGAATAGGCGCAAGCCCTAAGCGCGGAAAATAAATAAAAAAAAAACCTCATCCCTTTAGTCTGTGGCCGATCGCAATGCGCGCGCATAGGAAAACTGATTAATTTTTCCCGCCATAGCGAAACATTTTTCACAACGCGTTTTCACTGTTGAAATTATAGTTATTTTATTCACAAGTGTGTTGAAAAACGTCGTATGATACACGTGTGTATTGGTGATTACCGTTCTCGGCTTTCTTAAGACCCTCGCCTACGGCTCGGGTCTCAATGGCACCTCGGCGGTAATCACCAATGTACCACACTAGTACCATAATGTACTATTGTCAAAATAGATACGTACGAATTGTCGCGTTACGAAAACCTAACGTATTCGTATCATATTGCGCGTCAACGTCAGCTCGACTGTCAAACGTTGTAGGGTCACCGCACGGTATCTGAGAGGTAAGCTAGCATTACGATACGTTTGCGATTGTCACATTTATTCATGAACAAAGCACAGCTCGACTGCCAATGATTATAGCGTCACCGCGCTGTAACGTCAGATTTGTTCGTGATCACCCTAGAGCCTTGATTTCGAACAATTGTGACAATCGTAAACGTATGCGTAACTCTAGCGTATCTGAGCCCCGAGTCTGTGCATTTGTTTTACTTTCGACTCGAGTATAGCACACGCAAACGCATTCGCAAAGCGAATCATTTTGTTGGGAATTACACAATTCCGAAATCTCCCGCTAGAGGCGCTTATCCGGTTTTCATACAAAATTTCTCACCAATACTCGAGTCGAACGTTACACAAATGCACAGACTACGGGCTCAGAGATACACTGCGCGGGGACGCTACAACGTTCGACAGTTGTGCTTACGTTGACGCGCAATATGATACGAATACGTTAGGTTTACGTAACGCGGCGACTATCAAATTTGTTTCCTACGCTACTGTCACGAAACGATTGTCATAATTCGTGATACCGTAATTTGTATTTTATTCCTCAGGCATTTGTCCATGTTTCCACTTCCTACTCCAACACCAATCGGGATCCAATCGAAGAGGTCATGTATCCACCTCATGCAGACTGGCGGGAGACCCTCAACATTTGTCAGACGATGGACGAACACACCATCAGAATGCTAACTCCTAAGTGAGTATAATTACAGCTGTGGACATTCACAAACATCGTGTGGAAACCCTTGGCTTAGTCAGCTCTACTAAGCTGACTAAGCCAAGAGTTTCCTCGCGATGTTTTCCTTCACCGTTAAGCTCGTTATGCGCAGATAAATTTTCCGAACGAAAAATACATTAATGCACGGCCGGTATTCGAACCCACGACCTTCGTCGTACAATCCCACTCGGCCAATACGGCTTTTTAACTAGATGACGTGACTAATATTTTACTTCTTATCTTGTTAGGTACCTAGGAGAGATACCTAATACGTACACGTTCACGAAGCAGTTAGCGGAGCACGTGGTGTATGAACAACGTGGTAAACTACCAACTGTCATCATTAGGCCATCAATTGGTAAGTTTTTTTTTTTTTTTTTGTAATTGGCGTCGCACTGTGTTAGTGCATTTGCCATTTTACGTAGAAAATTAGGGAAACAATATTATATTATAAAAAAGCGCGGGATCTGGCATGCGGGTTAGGAAGGATCAGTAGGGTTAGGGATACAAAAAAATAAAAAATATAAACAAAGGTGGAAAATATATACAAAATGGAAATATGTACAAAATTAAATTTCTAAGTTATTCATATAGATAAAAGATGATAAACAATGATATATACAAGGATCAAGGGTAGCTAAAAGGATATTAACAATTGGTGAGTTGTTACTTGACTACGCTGAACAAATTTATTGTAATTCTCTACTGCCAGATTTGCAAGCTATATGGCAAACCCATTGCCACTTCCATTTGCTACTAATTCTGGGAGATACGGAGCTACCTTAAATCTACGGATGGCCTCATATCAGATTTTATGTTATACTAGCTGTCGCCCGTGGCTTTGCTCGCTGGTAGCAGCATTATTTGGATATAATCTTTTATCCTACTTTAAGACCATTTAGGGTGCTACTTTTCAAAATTCCTTTCTTAGTGCACCCCTTTAAAAGGATACTACCCTCCAAATTTCATACCTCTAGGACTTATAGTTTAGGCTGTGCGTTGTCAGTCAGCTTCAAAAGAGTTTTATATATTTAGGAGAAGGTATTCAGTTGTGTACCAAGCAGTAAATAAATGAAGGTTTATGTCTATAGAGAAACTCACCTTGTAATAATATCTGTTTTCAGTGATTGCTAGTATATCAGAGCCAGTACCAGCTTGGATTGAGAACTTCAACGGTCCTGTTGGTATCTTTGTGGCGTGCGGAAAAGGTAAGAACAGTTTGAATATACTCCAACCATGTCAATTGACAGGCGTCATGGCTCAGTCGGTAGTAGCTCTGCCTTCCGTGCTGTGGGCCGTGGGTTCGATCCCCACCGAGAACAAAACATTTGTGTGTTATAAATATAGATGTTTGTTCTGTGTCTGGGTGTTTCTATGTTTTATAAGTATGTATTTACAAAAAAAATATGTATGTATGTATTCTATCAGCCATCTAGTTTCCATCGTACATGCTTTGCTTAGTTTGGGATTAGAAGGTGTTGTGTTAAGTGTCCTTGAATATTTATTTATTTATTTATTTAATTATGAAACTTGCAATAATTATGGCAGATTTTGAAAAAAAAAAACAATATTTTGTATTACATTAAATACTTACCATTAAATATAAGTAGGTACCTAACTAAGTTTAAAAAACTTGAGTAACCGACTTCAATTTTACTACCAGTATCGTAGGTCACTAAGTGTCAGTGTGCAAACGCCAAAGTCGCCCAAAATATTGCCCCCGATTTTGTCGTTTCATTTTTCTTAACTAAACTAATATAACAGCATTATTACTATTATTACCATTATTATTACCATTATTATTATTACTATTATTTATTATTATTATTACCATCCGTTTCTCATGAACTAAAACGACATGCCTATTGTGTGTTAACAGGAATTATGAGGAGTATCCACACAGAGCCACACATTGTACTAGACTTCATCCCTGTCGACTCCAGTGTTAAGCACATCATAGCAGCAGCCTGGATTAGAGGCACTAAGAAGTAAGATTAACTTTTATAAGTAACAGGGTGTAAAAAGCATCTGAAAACAGAAAATAATTTTTTTTTGATCCAACAATCTTACCCTAATGAAAGACCCTACTACCCTAAAAATAAAAAAATGTAACCTAGTAGGTAGGTACATAACTATTGCTAATTCTGTGTTTATGGCATGTATATTGCCACTTATATGTTTGTCGTTCTTATTGCCACTAACGATTCTGACCATTCCTGATAACCGGATTGAGCCTGAAAATGATATCTACATCATGACATGACTACTGTTCTGGCAAATTATATCAGATCTTCATGACAGATCGGGTAAGCACGTCCAAGAGTGTAGTAATCGCAGTACCCTTAAATGCAATTTCTGTGTACATAACACGCTAATAATATGCATATTGCCTCTTCTGTAATTATGGCATGCATATTGCCACTTGTATATACGGCATGTTTATTGCCACTTATGTATATGGCATGTCCGTTGCCACTTGCAAAATCACCAGGTTAGAACCAGAAGATGACATCCCCATCTACAATTGCTGTTCTGGCAAACTCCATCAGATTCTAATGGCAGATCTGATCAGCATGTCCAAGAGTGTAGCATCTGAAGTGCCTTTGAATGACGCGCTCTGGGCCACTGGTGGGAAGATCACTACTGATGCTCGGATGCACTACATGAAGGTATGATTGACCACGGAAGAGGCAGTCTAACAGTTTGACAGGACATTTGACAGGCGCCATGGCTCAGTCGGTAGTAGCTCTGCCTTCCGTGCTGTGGGTCGTGAGTTCGATCCCCATTCAGAACAAAAATTTGTGTTGCAAACATAGATGTTTGTTCTATGTCTGGGTGTTACTATCCTACTAATATTGTAAACGCGAAAGTTTGTAAGTATGGATGGATGTATGGATGATTGTTACTCGTTCACGCAAAAACTACTGATCCGATTTGGATGAATTAAAATACTCTCTAATACTTCTTTGGTACACAATGCTACCTCTCTATTTTAATCCTCTCCTTTGCCTCAAAGGTTTGCTGGAAGAAAACTCTTATTAGGGTTAAGCTCGCCTTTGTACATATCTTTAGTTTTAACTTGTTTGTTTATATGTTTCTGTGTGCAATAAAGAATTTAAGAATTTAAGATGAAACTTGGAATGTATATTGTCCGTGACCGGATTAACGCATAAACTTTTATCCTGAAAAATCAACGGGATCCAACGGGACGCGAACGAAGTCACGGACGGCACCTAGTGTAAAGTATGTTACAAAAAAAATTATATAGATAGATAGAATTTTTTTTATTGCACAACTTAAAGTAGTGTATACAGGCGAACTTAATGCTAAAATAGCATTCTCTACCAGCTAACCTTTGGGTAGTGAGGATAACAATTATATAAGTATTCTATCAGCAATCTAGTTCCCATAGTACAAGCTCTGCTTAGTTTGGGACTAGAGGGCGTTGTGTGATATGTCCAAGGATATTAATGAAACTTAATTCCAGGTACTTCTTCAGCATCTTATACCAGCTGTGCTAGTGGACATGATGTTATGGCTACTTGGCAAGAAAACTATGTAAGTTTTATTAAAAAAATACATCAGTCATCATCATCATCATCAATATATATAAAACTCTTTTGAAGCTGACAGAGAATCAACGCACAGCCTAAACTATAAGTCCTAGAGGTATGACATTTGGAGGGTAGTATCCTTATATAGTGTAGGGGTGCACTAAGAGAGGAATTTTGAAACGTCGCACCCTAAAGGGTAGAACGCGAGCAACGCCGCGGGCGACGGCTAGTGGTTTCATATTACCCCATTGATGGATAGTAGACCTTAGGTGTCTATTATGCAAAGTTCATTATTTTTATTAAGACCTAGAGATCAAACACGGCCCTACATAGTCACTTTATAGAAGGTTAAGCTATTAGAGTGGTTAAGCTACTAAGCTAATAGTTAAATAATTATGTTGATAGTTAAGCTAATAGCTAAGCTAATAGCTGAGCTAATAGTTTAGCCAATCGTTAAGCTAATAGCTATGCTAATAGTTATACTAATAGTTAAGGTATACACTGAAAGACCGAAAAGGTTGATTCAACATTATTTCAACCGATATTTAGGGTTAATATAGCCCCTACACTAATGATTTGTTAAATCAACTATAATTTAGTAGTAGTAGAGCTCTTTGTGAGAGCTCGTCCGGGTTCAGTACTAGCACCGTACCTATTTCTGCCGCCAAGCAGCGATGCTCGCATTGCTGTGTTCCGGTTTGAAGGGTAAGGGCGCCGGTGTAATTACACGCACATGAGACTTCAACATCTTTACGTCTCAGAGTGATGGACGCAGTGCATTGCCTTACAGGGCACGTCCTTTCTAAGTCATTAGAATTACAATTACAACCGTTTAAGTACTAGAGAAGTCTAAAAGGTCTGCCAACTTAACTGTGGACATTTTCAGGTTGGTGAAGGTACAGCGTCGCATCTTTATAGCAAACCTCGCGTTAAGTTTCTACACAACACAGCAATGGACGTTTTGCAACAAGAACTTCGTCGCTCTGCGATCTAAGATCAAGACAGAAGACCAAGACAAGTTCTTCTATAGAGTAAGTTATAATTATAAATATTCACGGACACTCAACACAAAGCCCTCTAGTCCCAAACTAAGCAAAGCTTGTACGATGAAAACTAGATGGCTGATAGAATACATACATACATTTTTTTTTGTAAATACATACTTATAATACATAGAAACACACAGACACAGAACAAACATCTATGTTTACAACACACAAATGTTTGTTCTCGGTGGGGATCGAACCCACGACCCACAGCACGGAAGGCAGAGCTACTACCGACTGAGCCATGACGCCTGTCGAATTCATCAATCAATATATATAAAACTCTTTTGAAGCTGACAGAGAATCAACGCACAGCCTAAACTATAAGTCCTAGAGGTATGAAATTCGGAGGGTTCCTTATATAGTGTAGGGGTGCACTAAGAAAGGAATTTTGAGACGTCACACTCTAAAGGGTAGAACGCGAGCAAAGCCGCGGGCGACGGCTAGTGATAAATAAAACTACATATAAATAAATACTCATGGATATTACACACAACGCCATCTAGTATCAAACTAAGCAAAGCTTGTACTATGGAAACTTGATTGCTGATAGAATACTTATATATACATTTTTTGTAAATACATACAATACATAGTAACAACCAGACATAGAACTAACAAATGTTTGTAATACACCAATGTTTATTTTCAGTGTCGAAATCACGACCTGAAAAATGTATGTATGGGTGTATGTATGTATGTTTGTTACTCTTTCACGCAAAAACTACTGATCCGATTTGTATGAAACTTGAAATATATATTGTCCGTGACCCGGATTAACACATAGGCTACTTTTTATCCCGGAAAATCAACGGGATCCAACGGGACGAGAACTCTTCAGAAACGCCTAGAACATTTCACATAGCAAATTGCACTTCATACAGCTTGACCTCTCTAAACCAAAAGCCGCCTTTGACGCGAGGTTCATCGTAATTTTTTTTTAATTTTTTTTTATGATAATGCTTGTTGACAGATATTTTGGTGGAAAGTTTCGCACGCGTACAAAGTCGCGGGTATCAGCTAGTAAATATATAAATTTGAATATTTTTTTTTTTGTTTTTAGGTTGAAAATATGGACGTAAAAGAGTATTTCCTCAAATGTTGTTACGGTGGTCGCCGCTACTTGCTGAAGGAAAAAGACGAAGACATTCCTAAAGCCAGGATTCACCATAAAAGGTATTTTTTTTTTATACAACTAAGTACTGCCCGCCTGATGGTAAGCGGTTACTGGTAGGCTATGGACGCTTGTAGCATCAGAGGTGTCCACACGTTGCCGAATCTTGAATTTACAAAAAAAGTGTATATAAGTATTAAGTAGGTAATGTATATAAGACAGGCGTCATAGCTCAGTCGGTAGTAGCCCGGCCTTCCGTGCTGTGGGTCGTGGGTTTGGTCCCTACTGAGAACAAACATTTGTGTGTGGCAAACATAGATGTTTGTTCTATGTCTGGGTGTTATTATGTATCATATTATCTAAGCATGTACATCTGAGCGCTTCCGTGCTTCGGAGGGCACGTTAAACTGTCGGTCCCGGCTCTAGCAGTCGTTATGCCATGACGGAGGCCTTAAGGCGGCCTAAAACCTCCGTCACCAGAGTTTATTTGTAAAAAAATGTATAGGTATATAAGTATTCTATCAGCAATCTAGTTCCCATAGTACAAGCTTTGCTTAGTTTGGGACTAGAGGGCGTTGTGTGATATGTACAAGAATATTTATTAATTTATTATTATACTAGCATTCGCCCGCGATTTAGTTCGCGTCCCGTTTGATCCTATTGATTTTTCGGGATAAAAAGCCTATCCAGGTCATCCAAAATAATATTAATATAATAATATAATATTTATAACTATTTATACTCAATTTATAATGTTTTTTTTTCAGAATGTATATTCTCGACAAATTAGTGCAGAGTATATTTTACGGGATATTGTTCTACTGGGTATGGAATACTGCTGTCTCTTATTTTGGTGAGAGCTTCTATGAAGGACTTATGTAATACAACTTACTTTATGTAATCATATTATACAGGGTGTTACCAGACCACTTCCGAAAACTTGGAGGTTCCAATCAGACCATGATACTGAAAACATTAAACGAAAAAAATCGCGAAAAAAAAAATTGACTTGACTATCACTTTTTATTTTTTTTTCTAGTTACATACACACAGTACAACATAATAAGACATATCTACCTAATTATCTCATTTAAAAAAGCAAAAAAACAAATAAAATAAATAAAGCAGCAATGTACACGCAGCACGCAGATTACGTCTACTACAACATGAACAGCTGAGAGTTCATCGCGGGTCATTCAAGTACGCGACGTGCGAGCGACCTACGTTAGTACCTACCTACGTTAGTAGGCACTTACGACACAGAATAAATAATAGTACTACGCCTCGACCTTACCTACGTGAATGCGTACATTGCGGGCTGGCGAAATAAATACAAATCTTTAAACATTGTTTTCTCCAGCTATAATTATTTTTCAGGATAACTGATTTTTTTTTGGTTGGGTTTTGGTGTGCTGTAGCTCCCCCTTTCGTTTTCGGAAGTGGTCTGGTAACACCCTGTATACTATTATAAAACTGTAAAAAAGCCAAAAACTAAAATGAAAGATATGGATAAACTAAATATGCAGATCTACTAAATAAACGATTCTGATTTCAAAAATTGAGTTTGTCTGTTTGTTTGTTCGCGGATCACGCCTTAACTACTGGATAAATCTCATCAGCTAGTAATATTATATATATTAACTAGCTGATACCCGTGACCACGTACGCGTGCGAAACTTTCCACAAAAATATCTGTCACCTACGATGAAGCTCGCAGCAAATGGCTGCTTTTGGTTTAGAGAGGTCAAGCTGTATCTAAGAATCCACGTCATTGATTTCAATAAAATATAGCCTATGTTTCAATCCGGAAAAAGGGCTTCTGAATAGTTGAATAAGTTTCGTTGAAATTGGTCGAGTAGTTATGGCGTGATCCGCGAACAAACAAACAGACAAACTCGATTTTCAGAGAATCAGAATCGTTCATTTAGTAGATCTGCATATTTAGTTTATCCATATTTTTAATTTTAGTTTTTGGCTTTTTTACAGTTTTATAATAGTATAGATAGATAGAATATGTTATTATAGGTACTTACCTACCTGTGCCTCGTTTTACTCGTTCAGCTTAGACTGGATTTATCTTTAGTATCTAAAGTATGTACCTAAGAGACCTAAATGGACCTAGAATTATTAATTAAGTGGTACTGTGTGAATGTTTTATAAATAAAAATCAGATATTTTTCATAAACAGTGTTTTTTATTCTCGATAAAAAAATTATAAAATATTATTTACAAAATTTTACAAATAACCGATAACCAGAGTGAATTTCAATTCAACTATTTCATTGTTTTCTTATTATTATATCACAATATTGAGTTGTTTGAGCCACAAACTTTAAAGTACCCTCCAACTAGTATTTGTTCATAATTTATTAGTACCTATATGTACTTATATAATTTATATACACAAGCAAATGAAAATATAAATAAATGTGATTACAAAATTATTTTTTAATTTTATACCATTCTTTGATTAATCTACGAATTCTTTCAATTATTATATTAGAATAATATTAATAAATAAAGCCAAGTGCAGGTTACACTCGCGTATTCTGGGTTCCAACTAAATGATGGAACAAGCTGACTGCCTACCAGATGTTAAGTAGTAACCACTGCCTAAAGGCAGTAGGTATAACGACGGCAGTAGGCGTTAAAATGATGCATTTGCATACTGAGCACATCCATTGAGGACGTGCTGGGCTCACTCTGACACATAAAGGTGTTGTTCTGTGTCTGTAATAACACCTGCACCCTTCAAACGAAGCTTAATAAACCTTGCCTTACGGGGCACGTCCTCATTGGACTTGCTCTGTGAGGTAATGCATTGTTATAGGTAGAAGTTACTACTTAATATCAGGTGAGCTATCAGCTTGTTCCATTACTTTTAGCATAAAAAAAAAACAATTATAGAAATAAAACAAAAACATTATAATGTAAATATTTTCAATAAATACATTGCTTTGATTAATTACATACAGACAGACAGACAGCATAGATTTAGTTAAGTATATTGAAACATTTTTGCGTTGAAACCCTAAAATGGCAAGAAATTTAACAATTCTCATTCACTGGCTTAAAATATCGAAATATATTTTTCAAAATTCATAACTCTTTGCTCCGCATAATCGGTTAAAAATGGCAAGTAATATTTACAAATAAATTCGTAATTTTGCTACAAAACCTATGTGAATGCTACTTACAGTCACCCATCTATTGACCGCGCTGAACGTTGCTAACGTTCTATAAAACAAATTCTCAAACTAACCCTATTAATAAACTCGATGTAGGACATCAAATTGTCGGTCGATAACAGACTGTTTTGAGCATCATTTTCAGAAAATCTGTTAGAAACTTAAAAAAATACGTTTAGGAAATTTGCGACCTACATTTATATTATTTTCATTATTTAGATACATTTTAGTAAAAACAATATTGAGCAATATAACTGAGAATAAAAATAAATTAAATATTATCACGAATGGAATGCAAGGTACCTATTACCGGTGTAATATAATTAAGTCCAAAAGGGGGGGTATTTTACAGGTCACAGCGAACAATGTTTGTTCTACAACTTTTGATATTTCGAAGATTTTCATTCATGAAGAGAGCCATTAACTTTTACTTAAAATGTACCTACATACAGCATGCGTGTGCGTGCGACGCGGTAGGAGGGACTTACGTGTGCATGTGTGTGTATAGGTCTACGCAAATAGTAAAAAAAAACACTTAGGGTTGTCCCAAATATCTAAAATAATAAAAGTTATAGTTTTTTATGGAAATTTCAATAAGGATTTATTGACCCTTTGCACATGTCCTAGCACTCAAGTAGTCGGTCTGATTACGCCCCCTTCGGACTTATAGGGTAACTATGTTACACCTTGTATAATTTTAATTTAATTAATTATGTACTTAAATTAATATTTACAAATTAAAAATAAATCTTATGATACGCCTTAATCCTATACGAACAAAAATGTTGCAATATGATTTCCTATTGCATACTCTCAGCAAACTATTGCTAGATATTTCTAACAGTTGTTGCAATCTCATTAGTACTGATTAAGTAGAAACGCAATACAATCTTATAAATATTTTTGCATTGATAATACTATCCACTGTAACGTTTATTGCAAAAATAGCTGCGAAATTCACCAATTACTTCAGAGGCTCGAGTCTGAGTAACGAATATCGAAAAGCTACTTTCGATTTATTTTGTATGAAAACCGGATAAAGTGCCTCTAGCGGAGCTTCAAGCCCACTATGCAAATTAGTGGGCTCGATGGGATTTTTTTTCCCATCTGGCCCACCAGTAGGCCGGCCGGTGAAAGGGCTCGATGGGAATAATCTATCTTTGTTCATACAAAAACTGCGAATTCTCGCTTTAGGATATAAACTAAACAAAACTCAAGACTACGAGCTCAGATATTCTGTGTAATACTTAATATTGATATCAGACTTAAAAGACAGTCACACAATATGGTGACGTAACAGATTTTTTAAACCCACTCAGATTTTTACAAAACCTTCGGATTTTATTAAAATCTCAATCGATTTCATTCCGAAATTTGCAACACCAAATCATTGTTATAACTCTTTAGTTTAGTCCTGTTATCAAAACTTAAGTTCAGATCCATTCCGTCATCTAGAACCTCTAAATACTTACAATCATCTTCACTATCTGACTGTTTCACTTCTTTATAATCGAAGTTCTCCTCGCTCGTATCACTTTTAGACCCATCACTCTCAATAACAATATCGAATATGTTCCTTACGTTCTCTGCTACTTTGTCTTTAACACTGCCTACTGTATCGTACACTTTATCTGTAAGTTTCATGCTGAGATCTTTCATTTTGTCGCCTATATTAGTCTTTTTAGCGAAATCGTCGTCTGAATCAGTGTCGAGCGGCATCTCACAGGGTGCGTATACATTCTTGTTGCAGTTATTATCCGACCAAAGATTGGCTTCTTTGTCTGACCATTTCGATTTGAACATGATTTTGAATGTTAGGATGTAAATTGTGATGAGGGTTAATAAAGAACCGGTTATAAACGCGAGGTACATGATGGCTTGCTCAGCTACTGGTAAGATGTTTAAGTAGAGTTTAAAACGCTGTTCCATAGATGGCGGTAATGAGTACATTCTCTGTAAAAGAAAAAATACTTTGGATAAGATAATCAGAAAAAAAACACAACGATAGAAACATTGCCTGATACAAATATTGTTGAAGAAAACATAGATGTTATCGTAACAGTAGACCCAAATTTATAACTATTAACAGAGAATCATAATTAATTACTTGATGAAAATACTATGCTTTCTCGTATTTTAACTGAAGGTTCTTTTAATGTACACTAAGTGACTACAATTTAAAAAGCTACTGAAAAAATAGTGGAAGATAATTAAATCTTTGAGTTGATTTCAGAAAAAACAAAGAAATTACTTAAAAGTTTCACGATCAAATTAGTAGTAGGAAAATACTAGGACAGAATACTTACGATATCAAACCAAAGCATTGGCAGGTACATGTTTGCGAATCGCGCACAATTCGTGATGCCGCCAATATTGCCGAGCGCCATATTGATTTGGAACTTGGAGCTGACGTCCAGAGGAAGCCCAGCGTTAGGCTCGATCCAAAACCTAAAATGAAGTAAAAGTGAGTATTATTATAGCTAGGCTAGGTGCCTAGTGTAGGTAAATTAAAGGTGGTCCAGTTGATATCGCTTAGCTGCTAAAATGTATGTAAATGCTACTATTTAAATGTATTTTCGTTCTTATTCCGACCTTTCCAAAGCATTAGATCACGTGACTCACGTTTTCCACATCTAAAAAATAACTACTTATAACTACTAAAAGTTACTTAACATTTTGTTCCTGTTATATTTTTTGTCAGAGAACGAACTCCGGGATTGAATAAGCCGATATTAGTAAATTACGTTAGGAGTATCACAGGGTTCTATTCTCGGCCCACTTTTATTTATCGCTTACAGAAACATTAATATTGATATTTTACCTGGTTTCATGCTGCTCCTGGTTAGGGGTCAATCCATCCACCTTCTCGAATAGAACCTTATCACCCTGGTAGAAGTGAGGGTAGGAAAGGGCGATGGGGAATCCGTAGTAGCAATCTGATACGTCTATGAGTCCGTCGGGTAAGCATTCACCTGAGAACGAAAATTGTACTCAATTGAAATTGTTTTTATTTCACTTAGTCATTTTTGTAGTAGCAATGGCAGATTCTACCGTTGACATAACGCCTATAACCGGAGAAGATTGGATTAAAGTAGGAAAGAATAAGGAGACATGGAGCTAGAAGAGGCCTTCACGCAAGAAGGGGCCTTATTTTAACAAACACAGTATAAATTAAAAAGCATAATGATACTAAATCAAATTTTTAGTTAAACCTTTTTTCATGCAATTTTTTTTTAGTATTATGGAATTAAACGGCTTTTTTATATTATTTTATGACTGTCGAAGTTGGCTTTGACTATCCTATTTTCTTCTACAGTAGTGTGCCTCCTACAGTTAAGACCAAATTGTAACACTTATTTATGCAAAGAAACATCTTGTATCTTGCATCACTGTTATCAATCAATATGTATATATAAAACTCTTTTGAAGCTGACAGAGAATCAACGCACAGTCTAAACTATAAGTCCTAGAGGTATGAAATTTGGAGGGTAGGTTCCTTATATAGTGTAGGGGCGCACTAAGAAAGGAATTTTGAAAAGTTGCACTCTAAAGGGTCTAGAACGCGAGCAACGCCGCGGGCGACGGCTAGTCAATATAATAAAACTCTTTTGAAGCTGACAGAGAATCAACGCACAGCCTAAACTATAAGTCCTAGAGGTATGAAATTTGGAGGGTAGGTTCCTTATATAGTGTAGGGGTGCACTAAGGAAGGAATTTCGAAATGTCCCACTCTAAAGGGTCTAGAACGCGAGCAACGCCGCGGACGACGGCTTTAATCTAACTATTAGATGGTGTTAGATTCTAAAACCTTGTTATTTCACTCACCATTCCTACAGAAGCACTTGTTTTCTTCGTTATATTTCCCATTATCGAGCATGTGGTCTGAGAAGGTGTACTTGTACGCGTTCAGACCATTCTTCACGCCTTTTTCTGTGGGATACTGTTGAGGAAAAACTAGATTTAGAACAGATTTATCAGGTACCTTTCAGAGTTACTAAAAGTTCTATTTTTAACCGACTTAATAATAATAATAATCATTTATTTCAGTAGGC
This sequence comes from Eulithis prunata, assembly GCA_918843925.1. NCBI lineage: Eukaryota > Metazoa > Arthropoda > Insecta > Lepidoptera > Geometridae > Eulithis > Eulithis prunata. Next base: position 1,781,419 of record OU974035.1, read on the forward strand.
AAGTTAATTATATACATAGTGACAAGAAAGCATAGAAAACAAACAGGTGATAGGTACAGCCATCTTATAGTAGATGGTGGAAGAATGAAGAAGCTTATATCTATACAATTCTTAATACTATTTAATTTTACATGAGCTGAATAAAGTTTTCTTGGTCCCCAAACTAGGATTCCCTGTGATATGGGTAACCAAGGTTCTCGCTATTACTTCAAAAAAGGAGGAGGTATTCGGTTGTATTTTTTTTCAGTACTTTGGAAGTTAAATATGTGTAACTGGAAAACACGTCATCCACGTACACGACATTGCGTATTTCAGATAAAAGAAGAATATTTCAAATTAGAGTTATGAGGTTTTAAGGCCTTTTTTGAAGTCGGTTAAAAAGGACTGGTATAAGAATATTTCCTGTCAAACTACTGGCAACAGTGCAGTGTCACTGGAAATGTACTTTTACCCCGTAGCACTACCAGCGGGCCTAAGATGCGCACGCGAGATATTTTGTCATGTCGTTCTGTCAAAATGTAAGCATTTTGCACTAGTTTTTGAACTTTTACATTATCTGTGGTAATGTTGTCGACAAAACGCGCCTTGTTATTGTACACTTTTGACACTTCTTAGTCGTCGTATCTCTCTGAGGACGAGATAATAGTCATGCAGAAATGTCAAAAGTTGAAGAATCAAGGCGCGTTTTGTCGACAACATTGCCACAGATAATGCAAAAATTCAAAAACTGGTACAAAATGCTTAAATTTTGACAGAACGACATGACAAATATCTCGCGTGCGCATCTTAGGCCCGCAGTAGTGTCACGGGAAATTAAAATTACCCTTCACTGTACTAGTAATAAAGCTATTACTAGTATAAATAGTGAAGAGTAATTTTTGAACCACAACATGCAATTAATTAAAACTCAACTAAGCAGTTGAGTTTTAATTAATTGCATGTTGTGGTTAGTATCCTATAATTAGAGATACACTTAGACCTTAAGTCCTTAGTTTTATAAATTAAAATAAAATTGATAAATACATTAATTATAATAAAATTAAATAAAATTGTATTTTCACGTGTTTTCCATATTAAATACCCTTTTTAATTAAATAAATAGTGCCAAGCGGTAGTGCCTAAGAAAGGAAAGGGAAAGAGTATTTCTATGTATTATAAGTATGTATTTACAAAAAAAAAAAATGTATGTATGTAGTCTATCAGCCATCTAGTTTCCATCGTACAAGCTTTGCTTAGTTTGGGACTAGAAGGCGTTGTGTTAAATGTCCGCGAATATTTATTTATTTATTTATATTTACCAAAGGGGCAGCTCTACACATGCTCTTCCTGAAGAACAGGATAGATTCATCAGCGGATAAACCTCCCGGGAACTTGGTGCCGTCTGACGCGTTCTGGACATTCGAGCAGTGCTTCCCTTGCCATTGGGGCAGGTCTGTGGAGCCGCGGTAAGTGTCTATCAGACCTGATTTGCGAACGTCGTCAGCGCCCGTGAAGATGGTCTCGTAGTCACCATTGAAATCGTACATCTGGAATTGAGTTTTTTTTTAGTTTAATGTAACTAATAATACAATGTAAAGTGTGTGGCAAACATCGATGTTTGTTCTATAGGTATTTGAGTGTTATCATCAATATTCAATATATATATACAGGGTGTTACCAGACCACTTCCGAAAACGAAAGGGGGAGCTACAGCACACCAAAACCCAACCAAAAAAAAATCAGTTATCCTGAAAAATAATTATAGCCGGAGAAAAAAATGTTTAAAGATTTGTATTTATTTCGCCAGCCCGCAATGTACGCATTCACGTAGGTAAGGTCGAGGCGTAGTACTATTATTTATTCTGTGTCGTAAGTGCCTACTAACGTAGGTCGCTCGCACGTCGCGAACTTGAATGACCCGCGATGAACTCTCAGCTGTTCATGCTGTAGTAGACGTAATCTGCGTGCTGCGTGTACATTGCTGCTTTATTTATTTTATTTGTTTTTTTGCTTTTTTAAATGAGATAATTAGGTAGATATGTCTTATTATGTTGTACTGTGTGTATGTAACTAGAAAAAAAATTAAAAAGAGATAGTCAAGTCAATTTTTTTTTTCGCGATTTTTTTCGCTTAATGTTTTCAGTATCATGGTCTGATTGGAACCTCCAAGTTTTCGGAAGTGGTCTGGTAACACCCTGTATATAAAACTCTTTTGAAGCTGACAGAGAATCAACGCACAGCCTAAACTATAAGTCCTAGAGGTATGAAATTTGGAGGGTAGTATCCTTATATAGTGTAGGGGTGCACTAAGAAAGGAATTTTGAAACGTGACACTCTACTAAAGGGTAGAACGCGAGCAACGCCGCGGGAGACGGCTAGTTGTGTATAATAAGCATGTACCGTACCTATATGTATTTAATAGTAGGTACATTATTGCAGCGGCCAGCATAAGGGGCAATAATGGACCAACGTATACGTAAGTCCATCAATGCCTAGTTGTGGCCAAGGTATAGTAATTTTCTCAAATAATGCGCGGAAATTAAAACTAAGTACCTAGGCAATTATTATTTTAAAATACAATTACTTTTCAAAATCAATGACGAACAACGAACGAACGTGTTAATTTGTTTTTTTTTTTCAATAAACAGCTTTCTATTTGCAAGCCTGTTCGAAATTTGAATAAAACCTTCGATAAGTTACCTCCTTGGTTGCCATGTATTGAAGTAAAAGATCGTTCAATTTTTAAATTACTCGACAGATATGAGTTTACTATGTAATTTATTTGGCCGCTAAATACGACAGAAATGGATTTTCATATATTTTTTTCCGGCCGCTGCTCGCATGTCTTTGGCCAGTACAGCATTTCGATGATCGATTTATCTCGAAGAAGGTTGTCAAAACAATGATCCAGCTTTCCAAGCATGTTTGAGAAAATAAAACAAACTCACCCGATCAATAAGACCCAGTTTATCGAAGTATATCCATCCAGGCATCAAAGTATTCCCGAGGGTCATCAGCTCAGACTTATACCCCATCATAAATTCTCTTGCTGTCATCTTTGTGAGGGGCTGCGTGTTCGTGAGGGTCACCAGGTGGTTCAGGCCGATTTGGGTGAAGAAACTCTTCTTGGAGACCACGTTTGCTATGCTCTGTAAACAAAATATGTGATGTTAAACTGTGGTTTTCAGACCACTACCTCTTTCGTAAGTTTCAGAATTTAGAAACTGAAGAACTCATTGTATAATTATAAGTTGAAAAAAACCGACTTCAACGTGATACAGCTTCATCATCAGATGATGATGATGATGGTCGGTCATTGAGTTTGTTCCATAGATCATAAACACCATTGAAAGGTCACAGAAAAGCAAAATACGCAATGTCGTGTACGTGGATGACGTGTTTTTCCAGTTATTCCTATTTAACTGCGAAACTACTGAACCAATTTTGATAAAACAATTATGGGACCAATATGGAAGTATATTCTTTCAAATGAAGAACGAATTTTTCAAATCAGTTCGAAAATGAGGGATTTATTCCGTGTTATTTCAAGATGAGGTCATCTTAGGTCTCGCCTTCAGGTTTTGTCTCTTTTCGAGAATTTGTGGTAATAACTCTAAATTTCTGACTTCAGGGTCGTGGTCTCCGTTCGAGAATCTGTGTTAATAACTCTAAAACTTCTATTTTTGTAACTTTTTAAGGTTTACTTTGGAGCAACCATCTTTTATTTATTTCATTTAGTTTCCTATTATCTTAAATATTTATACTATGTATGTACCACCACGGTTGTTTATGTACTAAAAGCAGTAGGTACATTAAATAGGTACCTACAGCTGACCTAGATAGGTACCTAATAGTACCTATTTATATACAAACACATTAGCACTAAGTCAATGAAGTTTGTTGCACTAAGAACCTACTTTGTCTGAGTGTGTTGACCTAGGTAAAGAATAATACTATACCACAGACCATATATAACTACAGGTGCCGCCCGCGACTTCGTTCGCGTCCCGTTGGTTTCCGTTAATTTTACGGGACAAAAACGTTATGACGATTCAAAGTTATCGGTGAGATTTTATTGAATAAAAGCTTTGTGACTTCGACTAGACTTTTTCTGTTTGTTTTTTTTATTCAAGCGTCTACGTTGTAAAGTTAACTTTAAGTTTTTGTAGTTTAATAGTAACAGGCTGTCAAATCGTTTTCGCAGTCTACACTTGCTGCAGAGTTAGCGTGACTAGACTCTCTCAGACTCTCTCAGACTAGACTATCTCAGAGCTTGCAGAGTTAGCGTGACCAGACTTAATTATCTTAGTGTTTGTTTTTTTAATTCACTTTTTACCTTGTAAAGTTCATTGATATAATATTTTGTTGTTTTACAAAACAAATACTTGAATTAAACTCAAAACCTGAATCGGAGTGACCGTGGCCTACATATTTTGCAAATACCTATTCGCGCAAAATATATTTAAATACTTATGCATTTATTTACTTAACGTGTTATAGGTCAGTTCTGGTTATTTGGCAGTTTTCCTTGGTGATAATGAGTTTATTTTTAGCTATGAAAGGGGCAGGTTCCGTTCTTGCAGCGAGACAAAAAAATGGTTTTTTAAAATATCTTTTTTTATGTTGTATGAGAGTATAGAAGAGTCCGGAGACACGCCCATTCAAAAATAATGTCAAAATCTGAATTGCGACTACTTACAGTACATTTTTGATAGATCAAAATAATTATTGAGTTATCGAGCCCACATATTTGCATAGTGGGCTTGTTGGGAATTTTTTTCCCATCGGCTCCACCAGTGGGCCAACCGGTGGGCTCGATGGGAATAACCCAGTTTAACGCCTGAATACTGAAACGCTAATTGGGTTACGATTGTTGCCATCTCTTACTAATGAGTAAAGTAAAAATAAGAATGAGTGGTGATTAAATTTTACAGTATTCAGGCGTACCTAAGTTTCTAACTTTTATGTACAATAAATGAATGGGCAAGCCTACTCCATCTGAACATTGTCCCAGGCACTACAGTGTGTCGTTAAGTGTAGGCATAGGTTGCCCGTTGACGCTCCATAAATCGTCTTCAATAGATGTAAAGGCCTATAACTAATAATAAATAAGCAAACACTAATGAAGAGAAGAAGAAGAATTGCTATTAACTTTGTCAAACGCAAAATGTATGAACGATTTTTGCGATACCTGGAAAATGTGAATAATTTCTAAAGTGTGTCCTACAGTTAAGACCAAATTTAGTTAAGACCAACGAGATCTTAGTGACAACTTGGACAAAAATGCTTTGTATATTTGTATGTTTGTTCGACGAGATCTTTTGAACCGCTTATTCGATCTTCACAGAATTTGGTAGGTATACGGATAGTGCTCTTAAGTTTTACTGGTTTGTTAAATGAAGTAAATCGGTCAAGGGGTCGTGAAGTTATGAGGGTCCAAAGGGAGTAAAAAAAAAGTCGTACAATAATATCAAGTGGGGTGTCATATGATAGGGTTTTGTTTAGACATTCCAAATCCGTTTTTATTTTGATTCTAGGTCTAATAGTTTTTGAGTTGTTGTAAAAATTATAAAATTGGCAAACCCAGTATAATGTGAGCTACCATTTCTTGGAGTTTCAATGATTTTGTAGTTCAAGTAAGACTGGTACATAGCTAGACGGCGATTTCGAAGCGATTTGCAAAGTTTATTATAACCATTGGTCAATAAAAATTTACCTCCGACCATCACGAGATCTCAGTTCGGGCGAACTACTAGTGTAATGCAATTGAATACAAGGATTACAAGGTACATTACCTAGCTTACATTAACATTTAACTAAAGGATGGGCAGGATCTGATGAAACACCAGACGGTTGGAACGAACAAATCTTACAGTTTCGGATATTCGAGTCATATTGCGCGTCAGCGTAAGCTCGACTTCCAACCGTTGTAGTGTCACCGCGCAGTGTATCTCGGATACGTTAGCGTTACGATACGTTTGCGATTGTCACATTTATTCATGTCCTCAGAGTGCATTGCGAAAGAGATCAATAGTCATGTTTTATAGGAAGTGTATAATTATTTATGTTTTTAATATTAAACCTTTTTTTTTATGATAAAAGTATTGGAACAAGCTCATAGCTCACCTGATGTTACGTGATAACTTCTGCCTATAACAATGCATTACCTCACAGAGCAAGTCCAATGAGGCTCATAAACTAGCTGATACCCGCGACTTTGTACGCGTGCGAAACTTTCTACGAAAATAATATGTCAACCAGCTTACGACGAACCTCGTAGCAAAGGCTGCTTTTGGTTTAGAGAGTTCAAGCTGTATCTAAGAATCCACGTCTTTGATTTCAATAAAATATAGCTTATGTTTCAATCCGGAAAAAGGGCTTCCGAATGGTATAAGTTTCATTGAAATTGGTCCAGTAGTTAAGGCGTGATCAGCGAACAAACAAACAAACTCGATTTTCGGAATCAGTTGGTATCGTTCATTTAGTAGATCTGCATATTTAGTTTATCCATAATCTTTTATTTTAGATTCTGGCTTTTTTACAGTTTTATAATAGTACTTAGGTATAGATATAAGAGGTTATAGCGGATTCGTACTGTCCACGCCTTAACTACTGGACCAGTTTCAATGAAACTTATACCATTCAGATACCCTCTTATCGGATTAAAACATAGGCTATTTGATTTGGATCGGAAGCCTCGGAGGGCGAGTCCATTCGCACTTGACCGGAATGTTTTTTTTTCTATACAAATATCACTTCTGAAAGCCGGAAGAGTCCACCGCGGTGGAGGCCAAAACGTATCATTGCCACACTCGCAACAATTTATATTTTTTATAATCTTATTCTTATTCTATTCTAAATAATATAAAACTCTTTTGAAGCTGACTTCGAATCAACGCACAGCCTAAACTATAAGTCCTAGAGGTATGAAATTTGGAGAATAGCATCCTTATATAGTGTAGGGGTGCACTAAGAAGGAATTTTGAAACGTCACACTCTAAAGGGTAGAACGCGAGCAACGCCGCGGACGACGGCTAGTAACTTGATGAAATACGAATCATAATTTGTAGAACATTCTACGGCGTACGATGAACGACGAAATTGACCTTCGCTGTTGACCTACAGTCATAAAAATGTAGGAACCGAGTTGCGTAAAACTGATAAAACTAAATTGTAGCGGATATATTGTTCGGCTCAGTGGGGGGTATCGTTGGCTCATAAAAACCTGCCAGGTTTAAGCCTGGCAGGTTTACTGAACGGTTTTCATACTAAATCATAGGTATTCTGTGACTAAATAGTGATATTAGCGCGTTTTTTGCCATTAAAAGCTTCTTGTTTTCGTATATCTGTAACCACGTTGCTTGACATTATGCTGGGCAGCGAAAGCAGTTCAGAGCTTGCGAGACGGGGGCAGAGCCCGTATAGTCAGAGCCCCGAGTCTGTGCATTTGTTTTGACTTTCGACTCTAGTATAGCACACGCCAAGTGAGAAATTTTGCTGAGAATTGCACAATTCCCAAATCTCCTGCTAGAGGCGCTTATCCGGGTTTCATACAAAATGTCTCGCTTTGCGAATGCGTCTGCGTGTGCTATACTCGAGTCGAAAGTCAAAACAAATGCACAGATTATTCTCTGAGTATTATAAGTTGATTTGCGACAAGCGAGAATCGAGAAACTCGCAGTTTTTGTATGAAGAAAAATAGTTTGCAAATCTAGAGGCGCCTAACGTGTTTTCATACAAAATATCTCCCACGTATAAAAAGAAAATTGGAATCAAATATCATGACGGGTTGAAACTTTTTGTACATCTAATTGATGGAACAAGCTGATTGCTATTAATTAAGTTTTCTAAGAAAATTACTATGTTTTTTTGGTAACGTGTTGATTTCACAAAATATATATATATTTTTTTATGATAAAAGTAATGGAACAAGCTGATAGCTCACCTGATGTTAAGTGATAACTTCTGCCTATAACAATGCATTACCTCGCAGAGCATGTCCAACGAGGACGTGCCCTGTAAGGCAATGCACTGCGTCCATCACTCTGAGACGTAAAGATGTTGAAGTCTCATGTGCCTGTAATTACACCGGCGCCCTTACCCTTCAAACCGGAACACAGCAATGCGAGCATCGCTGCTTGGCGATTTCTACTAAAGATCGGAGGTTTGAAGACGCGTACGTACATAGAATAAAGGTTTTGTGACTCTGACTCTGACTGATTTAGAAGTACCTACCTACCTACATCTGTTATCTATCTTAATATTTGATATCGGTGCTAATGGCTAAACTTGATTATTATTTAATTATTTTATTGTATTGACGTCGGTTGATGAAGGAAAAATTATGTTTTTAGTTTGGAATGTTTTAATTGTGACTTAAATATCAATTACAATAAATATAGATAACAACTCTGACGCCGATCGTTAATGCTTGCAAAAAATAAATGTGACTAATCCTACTAATATTATAAACGCGAAAGTTTGTAAGTATGGATAGATGTTTGTTACTCTTTCACGTAAAAACTACTGATCCGATTTGGATGAAACTTGGAATATATATTGTTCGTGATCTGGATTAACACATAGGCTACTTTTTATCCCGGAAAATTACCGGGAACCAACGGGACGCGAACGAATTCGCTGGATATATATTTTTATACTTTTACTTAAATTTTTCGAAGTATAAAATAATGAGAAAGGTTCTTACCAGCAGAGCGATATGTGGCATGTAGACAATGTCATCTTCCTTGTGACCTTCGGACATCTCCTCCACCCAGGTCAGAGGATGGATTGGTATTGCAGACAGGGTCGCGTTGTCGTTAAACGCAGTCACATTGTGTTCTAGTGCCTCTCTGTAAAGTACACAGCAAAGAATAAGCGGGACTTCCAATTATGATGAGCATAGCTTAACGAATTGGTTAGGGTGCGTTAAGCCCTGGTCTCGAGATCGTAACGCACAACGCAGCGGTATGCGGCATGCAGCGCCGGACACATAATCGTATGGAAAACGTGTAGTATGGTCTTTTGTTACGTCGCTGTCTGCGGCGAGGAGCAAACGCGGTACTCTGCGTTGTGCTGCACACCACAGCACAACCAAGCTTACATCGAGTTTATTAATAACTAGCTGATATCCGCGACTTCGTACGCGTGCGAAACTTTCCACCAAAATATCTGTCAACCAGCATACGATGAACCTCCTGCGAAATTCGGCTTTTGGTTTAGAGAGGTCAAGCTGTATCTAAGAATCCACGTCTTTAATTTCAATAAAATATAGACTATGTTTCAATCCGGAAAAAGGGCTCCGAATGGTATAAGTTTCATTGAAATTGGTCCAGTAGTTTAGGCGTGATTCGCGAACAAACAAACAGACAAACTCGATTTTTGAAATCAAAATGGTTTATTTAATAGAACTGCATATTTAGTTTTTCCGTATCATTAATATTAGTTTTTGGCTTTTTTACAGTTTTATAATAGTATAGATAGACATGTTAATATTAGATCCGTGGGTGGTGGATTACCTATTATAATATGGGTTCTTATATGGATTTATTGATCAAGTCAACTTTATTGGTTTATTGTCATAATGAGTTGTCCCCATCAGTCCATACAAAAGATTTGAACGCGCTTCTATTTTATTTTGAACATACAAATTGTTTCTTGTCATTGTGTTCGTGTCTTATAATGTGCAAAGGGCCTTAGGGTCCTTTTCTTTCAGAGCTAAGCTTAGCTTAACTTGAACTTTAAAAACTTACTTGTAAACATAAGGCCCGACTTCTTCTACGATGATTTTGTCAGCTTTACCAGCGAGGTAGTCCTCAGCGTTTGTCACGTTGAAGAGGTACACGCGGCAGTACAGCTGGACTTCTGGCTTTCTCCACATTTCGAATATCTCGCCGCCATCTTGGAGTACCACTTTCTGTAAGATTTTTTAGGTTAAGTTCTATTTTTAGGTTAGGTTCCATTTTTAGGTTATGTTCTGTTGGAAACATTAAATTTAGTGATCAATTCTTAGTACTGTCTGTGCTAAAGTTTATGTTTTTCGATCTGTCTCAAGAAAACGTTAGTTAGTGCACACGCCTCTTTCATTTATAAAATAACTAGCCGTCGCCCGCGGCGTTGCCCGCGTTCTAGACCCTTTAGAGTGCGACTTTTCAAAATTCCTTTCTTAGTGCGCCCCTACACTATATAAGGATACTACCCTCCAAATTTCATACCTCTAGGACTTATAGTTTAGGCTGTACGTTGATTCTAAGCCAGCATCAAAAGTGTTTATATATATTGATGATATTGATTAAAATGCCTACAAGTAGTCCCGGCCATACAAGAAGCCTTGCTCTTTTCAGGTTTTCTTTTAGGTTAGGTTCTATTTTTAGGTTAAGTTCTATTTTAGGTTAGGTCCTATTTTTCCGCCATCTTGGAATACCACTGTCTGGAATATTCTTTTAGTTAAGGTTCTCGGTTAAAAAGTATACTTATAATATTTTTGGGGTTTGCTGGTTATTTTGCTGCTAACTTATTTTGGTGCTTATATCTTCTTCGCAGACTACTAACAATAAATCAATGTGACCGTTAAAACCGCAAAATTTTTCAACGGGTTAGTAAAACCAGCCACACCTAACCACCGAAACCACCCAAACTTGACCTTTTGTATCACGAAAAATAAATAATTCATAAGTTTGGGAAACTGGTTGATTCTACTCGTATGTTGCAGAATATACATGCTAATTTCTATATGAAATTCTCCAGAAGGTTGCTCTTCATACTGGTCCTTTCACTTGGCAAAATTGAATAAGAAATAGCTTTTAAAAAGAATAGCTTTTGATGACTAATACGCCTAACACCCCTTTGAGGCCCGGATGTTGAATTACTGCTCAAACACTGATCTTCTTCTAAATATATAAAACTCTTTTGAAGCTGCCTGATAATCAACGCACAGCCTAAACTATAAGTTCTAGAGGTATGAAATTTGGAAGGTAGTAGGTATCCTTATAAATAAATAATAAATATACACGGACACTTAACACAACGCCAAACTAAGCAAAGCTTGTACGATGGAAACTAGATGGCTGATAGAATACATACTGTTAATTATGGGGAAGGGAAGGCTGAAGTAACAAATTAAATTGCAATAATTTTACTTTGAAAAAACCACTCTATTTTTTCTCTGTCACATCACTCCATCAAAATGCATCAAAACTCAAACTTTTTCTCCCCGCCATCCTTCACTCGCCTACCGAGGAGGTTTGCATCGTCTACACATACATACATATTTTTTTTTGTAAATACATACTTATAATACATAGAAACACCCGGACACAGTACAAACATCTATGTTTACAACACACAAATGTTTGTTCTCGGTGGGGATCGAACCCACGACCCACAGCACGGAAGGCAGAGCCACTATTGACTGAGCCATGACGCCTGTCAGTTATAGTGTAGGGGTGCACTAAGAAAGGAATTTTGAAAACTCTAAACCGCGGGCGACGGCTCGTTTTTCTATGAAAATCTTTACTCAAATCTATCCTTGAGTAACTATTTTATCAGCATACGAGCCTGAATTTACCACATCCTACTTGACGGCCTTAGGCTCGTATGCCGATACAGAAATCGTTACCCAAGCAGCGATTTGAGTATTAGAGATTTTCATACAAAAATCTATGCTTGAGTCCGGATTAGTGCTTAAGTAGTAAATCCGCATACGGACCTCGGATAGGTGCTGGGCAATCCTACTCCATCTAAACATTGTCCCAGGCACTATGTGTCGTTAAGTGTAGGCATAGGTTGCCTGTTGACGCTCTATAAATCATCTTCAATCCATATATTTTATATCATCAATATATCAATCAATATTATTAATCATCATCATCATCAATATATATAAAACTCTTTTGAAGCTGACATAGAATCAACGCACAGCCTAAACTACAAGTCCTAGAGGTATGAAATTTGGAGGGTGGTATCCTTATATAATGTAGGGGTGCACTAAGAAAAGAATTTTGAAACGTCACACTCTAAAGGGTAGAACGCGAGCAACGCCGCGGGCGACGGCTAGTTTTTTTAATATATAAAACTCTTTTGAAGCTGACAGAGAATCAACGCACAGCCTAAACTATAAGTTCTAGAGGTATGACATTTGGAGGGTAGTATCCTTATATAGTGTAGGGGCGCACTAAGAAAGGAATTTTGAAAAGTCTCACTCTAACGCGAGCAACGCCGCGGTAGACGGCTAGTCTTCAATAGATGTAGAGGCCTAAGTAGTAGGACCTCAAATAAGTGATGGTATTGTACAAACCTGTTTGAACAAGAAGTCGTATGGATGTAGGAACAACACGAAAAAACCAGCTCCTAATGCGAAGAAACCCAACATCAGCAAGATGAAAAGACCTGAAACAGATAAAAAAATATTTGTGTTTTTTTTTTATTTTATGCATTTTCTATGCACTCATTTGAAAAGAAAGAATAAATATGCGAATAATCAGATCTACAAACATCAGATATAAATAAAATGACCATTTAAATAATTAAATTATTAATAGCGTTGAATCATTACATTACAATTGTTATAAATTAATTACACAGATTATTATATCGTTATTCGTAATAATAATAGTAATATCGTAATCGTATTGTTATTTTAATGCATTTAAAATGTATAAATAAATAATTTTTAGTTTTTTTCTGTGTATACGATACATACTACTTATAAGATAAGTTTATTAAACATTTTTTTTTTTTTTTTCAAAATATTTGACAACATTTTTACAACCCTTATTGTCAATAAATTTAAATTTTATTATTACCTATTTACTATTATAAGTACCTATTTAAAATTCGCAACTTCCAATAGCCTTGTTTTTTTTTAATAAAGCTTGTTCCTTTCAACTTTTATTGGCTATAATTTGAAACCTAGTCGGTTTAGGTATCATAAAAAACCTAATTTGCGATTCAGTTATGAAATAAGTACCTACTTTTTTGGTGTTGCTAATTCTTTAAATGTCACTGAACTATTTGAAGTTATCTACTATTAAGGTACCTAAAGTTATATTACCTACGTTTTTCCAACAAGTTTTCCGACCAAAAAAATCTACTTTTCGTTTGGAAAACTTGGTTGGATTAAAAATGATTTACACTGAACCTTATGCAATTGCACACAAAATTGTTTGCGATTTTGCAAAAAAAAAAAATCTGTGATTTTATATCTTCCGAAATGTTAAAATGTGCGAGCCGGCATATCGCAAGCTCCGAGCAGAGGGCCTAGTACGAGTTTTGGTGTGTAAATCTGGTGTGAAACGTCTGACGCCCAGCACACCAGTGGGCGCTGATTTGTATGGAGACACTGAGCGGATTTTTTGAGAAGCTTGGTCTACACCAAGCCCGTACTCGCATGTCGAGCTTCTAAAAGAATCCGCTCAGTGTCTCCATACAAATCAGCGCCCACTGGTGTGCTAGGCGTCAGACGTTTCACACCCACACTATACACTAAAAACTCGTACTAGGCCCTCTGCTTTCTCTGCCCAGCATAATGTCAAGCGACATGGCCACAGATATACGAAAACAAGAAGCTTTTGATGGCAAAAAACGCGCTGAAACGCACTAATGTCACTATTTAGTCACAGAATACCTATTATTTAGTATAAAAAACTGCCAGGCTTAAACCTGGCAGGTTTTTATGAGACAACGATTGCCCCCCAGAAGTTGTTTGACGCTTGTCAGATACATAGGTATTATATAGGTAATTATCAGTCAACAAATAAGATTTAAATAACATAGATGATATTTCAATTTGTAATAAATTGGTACCTACCGCACAATGATGTTATAGTAGGTACCTATGTACTATACCTACATAACACAAATCAAATGATAGGTGTATCATAATTACATAATATTCCGTAGATGTTATGGAAAACTTTGTATTTGATCGAGTGAGCGAAGCGAACGAGATCTTAGTGACAACTTGAACAAAAATGCTTTGTATGTTAGTATGTTTGATCGACGAGATCTTTTAAACCGCGCGTCCGATCTTCATAAAATTTGGTAAGTATACGGATAGTACTCTTTAGTTTTACTGGTTTGTTAAATGAAGTAAATCGGTCAAGGGGTCGTGAAGTTATGAGGGTCCAAAGGGAGTAAAAAAAAAGTCGTACAATAATATCAAACGGGGTGTCATATGATAGAGTTTTGTTTAGACATTCCAAAACCGTTTTTATTTTGATTCTAGGTCTAATATTTTTTGAGTTGTTGTAAAAATTATAAAATTAGCAAAACCAGTATAACGTGAGCTACCATTACTTAGATTATTTTAAAGACGATACGGTTCAGGTTAAACTGGACACATAATAATTGTGGTTTTTATTTAATTTCTCGAGTTCAGTGCCTATAGTTTTCATTTCATGAGACTATAATTATCAAAATTGGACTAGCCAATTAGGAATAATCGATGACCATAAAAAAGTAGATTATTTTGGCAAACATTTGAAACTTAATCATAGGTTCAATAATTAAGTCTTACAATATATTTGTGAAGTACCTACTTAAGCATGATTTACTGTTAGGGAAAAACTAAGAAGCGGTTATATGATTCAATCTATCATTATTTAAATTTGTGCTATCCACCTACGTTGTTTGATTATGGCGAAATCGCAAAAAAATGATTTTAATCGGCTTTTTTGAAGGTCGATTAGTTTTGCACATAGTTAGGTATAATATAATAACACTACCGACCTGCCCCGGCTTCGCACGGGTGCAATGCTGATACTAAATATACCACAGAATGTCTCTATATACGGTGTACAATACTGTAGTACATTATTTTGATCTATCTCGTAGGGTTCAGCCAGCGTTTGCAATGTAAGCGCAAAAAATGAGTTTATTTACGACATCATATTAGAAACCTCTAAAATTATCAGTGTTACCTACTCTACTATATTATGCATGTATCAATCAATATATATAAAACTCTTTTGAAGCTGACAGAGAATCAACGCACAGCCTAAACTATAAGTCCTAGAGGTATGAAATTTGGAGGGTAGTATCCTTACATAGTGTAAAGGTGCACTAAGAAAGGAATTTTGAAACGTCGCACTCTAAAGGGTAGAACGCGAGCAACGCCGCGGGAGACGGCTAGTTATACATATAAACCTTCCTCTTGAATTAGTCTATCCATTAAAAAAACCGCATCAAAATCCGTTGCGTAGTTTTAAAGATCTTATTTTATTTTTTATTTTTATTTTATTTTAATATTTTTTGGAAAACTAACAGCTAGGTAGATACAGTAGGAAGATAAACATAATACAGTACACTGAAGGCCAATTAAAAGTTTCTACATATAAATAGAGTACAAGAAATTACAAATTAGAATTTAGAGGAGAAATTTAAATTAAAAAGAAAAAAAAAAGCATACTAAATTAAGAAAAAACTAAATATTATCTTAGCATACATTATGCTTGTCGACAGTGTTTTAATTGTATAATTGATAATATATTTTATTTATAGTTGTCATTCACACTATCTGATGCAATTCTTATCACTTGAGGTTATCTGTTTCATACAGTTTTTTTGCAATCTCATCTCACCTTTAATGCCATCTTTAGACACCTTTATTCACAGAGAAGGCTCTTGTGTGACAGTATCTTCACTTGCTTGATCCTTAAGTCTTTATAGTATTTATTTTAAATCATATGTAGGTATGTATATGTATGTATAAGTGTGTATTATAGTATATGTATGTGGATATATTATTATACTATTATTATTATTATTTTGCGTGCGTTGTGTGTTATATTATAAGTAAGAATGTGTAATTTATTGTTATATTTCTGCCCTAAAACTATGTGTGTGTAAAATATTTTTTTCTTCCAATCTCTTTATTTTTATACAGCACCCCTTGTTTTATATCTTAAAGTCCTTTCCGTCCAAGGTTGTCTGGAAGAGATCGCTGCATAGCGATAAGACCGCCCATTGTACAATTAATTTAAGTTTTGTTTTTTATTTTACTGTAATTCCTAGGTTAAGGTGTGCAATAAAGTATTTTCTATCTTCTATCTATCTATCTATCTTAAGACCATCAACACTTATAATTTAAAAAGTTTTTCATTTCAACTTTTTAAGGTTTTTAAATGTAGTTTTATTGTCGATAATGCGCTCGTGCGCTTACTTAGTCAATCTTCACCGGTTATCTAAGTTAGCGATATTCTGCGCGGTCACTATTTGGATGGGTGACAGTTACATTTACATCTGAGCACTTCTGTGCTTCGGAGGGCACGTTAAACTGTCGGTCCCGGCTCTAAGTGTCTTAAGGCGGCCTAAAAACTCCGTCACTAGAGTTGGCCACTAAATCATACGAGCTTGCTTGCTTTTATGTCGATATTTTTTGATAACTAACTCCTTTTTTCAAGGTTTTTGGAGAAACAGTATTTGGCACAGGGTACCTAGGTACATAAAAAGAGCTAGGCACGGGTAGGTACATAAAAAAATTATCTACTTACGTACATAATAATGTTAATCCTAAAAATTGTTTTCTTAGTTAAAACACCGTCTAGTCTAAGGCTCAATATACTAGAAACCTTTGCTAAAAGTTGCGTAAAATTAGCATTATTAAATTTGATTGAGTGGTCGTGAGCACGGAGTTAATTTGACTTTGTTTTTCTAAGGCTGATGTCACACCCAGTAATCAAGACGTAATAAAAACGCGTGATGCTGGTATGGTAATATTTATAATTTATTTAGACAAATTGAGAGAAAAAATTCGATTTTAATAATTGATATTGCGTTTGTGTTTGATTTTTATCTTTTTCGCTGATTTTCATACGTATATTTATTTAAATAATTAACAGTTAATAATTTTTTAACCAACAATCTACCTAATGATTTATTATAATAATATATATAAGTCAAGTCAAGTCATTTGTCAAGTCGGTTGTCGTTTGTTTTGAAAAGAAAATGGTGGATTTTCTCTTCAAAACCTAACACGAATTTTCACATTCAGAAAAACCACTTTACACACATTTATTCCAATGGCTCACACTTTATGTTACGACCTAAGTATTATTGGTTAAAATTCCACCAAAATTAAACAACAATACTCACAATAACAAATGAAAAACTATTAAAATAAAAATGCTATGTGTTGTTTCAAAAAATGTGAAAACTCGAATCGTGACTTGACTTATATTATTTCAATTATCTCACTTGACACTGGCAAAATTGTCTATCGAAATGACGGACAGAGGCCGTAAATAGAAGAAGGTTATACGAAGTTTTCACATTGACAAGCTGTTTCCTCCTGGCTGTGACATGGAGATCATTGCCAAGTTCAGGGTAATCTACATTTGCATAGAGTAGGAAATGGTTCAAATACCTAGTTGAGGAAACTCATTAGTACTACTGAGGAACTGACAAATACGTAAGCAATGAGTAAACTAGTTCATTTATTTACGAAGAAAATTACGACTAGTAGGTACCTACATACGGTATTTACAATATTTACAAAATACATTGACACTATTGAGCTATCGACTAACAGTTGCAAACAATGTTATAGGTAGTAGTGTTTCAGTATTTGGGCGAAATACTACCACAGTGAATTTACAATACCTATTGAGTTTTTTTAATTTTTTTATGACACTTAACACAACGCCTTCTAGTCCCAAACTAAGCAAAGCTTGTACGATGGAAACAAGATGGCTGATAGAATACATACATACATTTTTGTTGTAAATACATACTTATAATAAATAGAAACACCCAGACACAGAACAAACATCTATGTTTACAACACACAAATGTTTGTTCTCGGTGGGGATCGAACCCACGACCCACAGCACGGAACTGTCTTTGGACTGTTAATAACGATTCCATTAAACTTTTTGTATGTAATATAAAAATAAGACTGTAAAGTGGATTTTAAAGTTTTTAATACGCACTGAGACTCAAAATTAATTGTTAAACCAATTAGGTATGTTAAACAGTGTAATAATATAATAAAACATGTATTTTATTTGAAAATATACATATTCATGAGTATTTCACGCAACGCCATTTACTCCCAAACTAAAAACTTGTTCTACGAGAGCCAGACCGCTGGTATACCTATTATATATTTTTTGTAAATACATACTTATACAAAAATAATTATATGGGGATATCATTATACATATATATATATATATATATACTAGCCGTCGCCCGCGGCGTTGCTCGCGTTCTACCCTTTAGAGTGTGACGTTTCAAAATTCCTTTCTTAGTGCACCCCTACACTATATAAGGATACTACCCTCCAAATTTCATACCTCTAGGACTTGTAGTTTAGGCTGTGCGTTGATTCTATGTCAGCTTCAAAAGAGTTTTATATACAGGGTGTTACCAGACCACTTCCGAAAACTTGGAGGTTCCAATCAGACCATGATACTGAAAACATTAAGCGAAAAAAATCGCGAAAAAAAAATTTACTTGACTATCTCTTTTTAATTTTTTTTCTAGTTACATACACACAGTACAACATAATAAGACATATCTACCTAATTATCTCATTTAAAAAAGCAAAAAAACAAATAAAATAAATAAAGCAGCAATGTACACGCAGCACGCAGATTACGTCTACTACAGCATGAACAGCTGAGAGTTCATCGCGGGTCATTCAAGTACGCGACGTGCGAGCGACCTACGTTAGTACCTACCTACGTTAGTAGGCACTTACGACACAGAATAAATAATAGTACTACGCCTCGACCTTACCTACGTGAATGCGTACATTGCGGGCTGGCGAAATAAATACAAATCTTTAAACATTGTTTTCTCCGGCTTTAATTATTTTTCAGGATAACTGATTTTTTTTTGGTTGGGTTTTGGTGTGCTGTAGCTCCCCCTTTCGTTTTCGGAAGTGGTCTGGTAACACCCTGTATATTGATGATGATATATACAGCATGTATCTACAATGGCGATAAAAAATTGCCACACGGGTAGAGCTACTTATTAGTATTCATAAAAAAATAATTAAAGTACAGTCAGCTGCACTAGAATGTGTACAATTCGTAATTTTCAATGTACGGCCGCAGTATTTTATGTTTGAGTAATTTTCATGTTAAATAGTAATTATAGACAATTTTTTGTTTACGTTTATTACTTAGTCAATTATTGGTTCACAAACATGTAACCATACCTTCCGGTGTTTACTTCCTACTGAACTTTATAAGTATACTAGCTGATACCCGCGACTTTGAACACGTGCGAAACTTTCCACCAAAATATCTGAGCCCGTAGTCTGAGTTTTGCTATGTTGATTTGCGACAAGCGAGAATCGAGAAACTCGCAGTTATTGTATGGAGAAAAATAGTTTGCAAATCTCCCGCTAGAGGCGCTTATAGGGATCTCATATAAAATATCTCGCAAGTCGCTTTTCGATATGCGTTTCGATCAACAAAACAAAACTCAGACTATGGGCTCTGTCCCTAGCATACGACGAACGTCGTAGCAAATGGATGCTTTTGGTAAAGAGAGTTCAAGCTGTATTTATAAATCCCCGTCTTTGATTTCAATAAAATATAGCCTATGTTTCAATCCGGAAAAAAGGCTTCTGAATGGTATAAGTTTCATTGAAGTTGGTCCAGTAGTTAAGGCGTGATCCGCGAACAAACAAACAGATAAACGAAAAACTCGATTTTCGGAATCAGAATCGTTTATCTATAGTAGATCTGCATATTTATTTTATCCATATCTTTAATTTTAGTTTTTGGTATTTTACAGTTTTATAACAGTATAGATAAGTTTTATGTAAAATGCCATATTTTTTACCCTTTAGCACTAGTAATTAGTTTTTGGCAATGATATTTTTAAAATTTGTTCTTAACGGTGTTAATATTCGAGTCAAAGTAGTAATATACATTATTCTTAATTGTAAACTGGAAAAACCTGTGTTAATAACTTTATGAATATTAAATTCTAATTCCGGTTAACTTTAATTTTTCTACAAAAAGTTTACGACCCGGAGAAGATAAAACAAAATATTTTTGTTAAGTAATGACTGTTATTTAGTACATACACAAATCCTAACGCCTGAATACTGAAACGTAACTCTAAAGGAGTTGGAGCATTTCAGCCCCCCAAGTACCGCTCTTGTCGATCGCATAATTTGACATTTAGAATCGTCAAAATTCGTTTTATCGACAGTCGCGGGTAGGTTACCAACTTAGTCGATCGGTAGACAAATTCGTTAAATTTTAACGAATTGGCAATGGTGTATGTTTACTGTTTTGATTCTGACAAACGAAAGTGAACCTTATTTTGACGATTGTAAGGCATCGTTAAAATTTGTCGATAAGAGATCCGTACTACCATGGAACGATACGATTCGATACGTTTATCGACTTTAGCGATCGACAACTAAGCGATCGATAAGAACGGTACTTGCACTGCAGGTCCCGATTTGCATACATTTAGTTATTTTTTAGATAAATTTTGTTATTTATAACTTTTGTTGGTTTTATCATAATCTATTATGCAGTAGCAGTCACGATAACACAAAATAAAGTAATTATTTTTACTTAAACACCTGTAATACGATAAGCAATATTGAAAAAGACGCATTTTTCGAAGTGAAATGTCTTCTATCTATGATTCCCGCTGCTTTATAATGACACAAGCTTCCGCCCGCGACTTCGTTCGCGTCCCGTTGGATCCCGATGATATACCGGGATAAAAAGTAGCCTATGTGTTAATCCAGGTCACGGACAATATATATTCCAAGTTTCATTCAAATTGTATCAGTAGTTTTTGCGTGAAAGAGTAACAAACATACATACATCCCTACTCACAAACTTTCGCGTTTATAATAATATTAGGATTATCACATTT
The DNA here is from genome assembly GCA_918843925.1 of Eulithis prunata. Lineage (NCBI taxonomy): Eukaryota > Metazoa > Arthropoda > Insecta > Lepidoptera > Geometridae > Eulithis > Eulithis prunata. Next base: position 1,802,251 of record OU974035.1, read on the forward strand.
TTTAAAACTGCATTGTACGTGTATTGTAACAAACAAAGTTTCTTTATTAAAAAAAAAAATTATTTATTTATTTATTTATTCGTTTTTTTATTCAAAGTTTTTTTATTTATTGCAAGTTTAAAAAAAATGTGGGATCTGGGCTCCTTCCAATTTGCCCCAGACCCATTAAACCCCTAAGTAATCTTTTAGCCCTTATATTTCATCTATTTTTATGTTTCCGATCTTTAGGGTAGGTCTATCAATTAAAGTCATGTTTGCTAATTAGTTACTTAACATTTTTAAGTTAATCAAGTTCAACCAGTTTATGACGACCTCAGCAAAATACCTACCTATGTACTTGTTTCAATATGAAGGTTACATAAGCGAAATTAAGTAGGGCTTAAGTACTAGTACCTACCTACAGGGTGTAATATAATTAACCACTAGCCGTCGTCCGCGGTATTGCTCGCGTTCTAGACCCTTTAGAGTGTGACTTTTCAAAATTCTTTTCACAGTACACACCTACACTATATAAGGATACTACCTTCCAAATGTCATACCTCTAGGACTTATGGTTTAGGCTGTGCGTTGATTCTAAGTCAGCTTCAAAAGAGTTTTATATAATGTAAAATAATAATATTGATATGCATTGTTATAGGCAGAAGTTACCACTTAACATCAGGTGAGCTATCAGCTTGTTCCATTACTTTTATCATAAAAAAAAAACAAATTGAAGTAGGTTTTTCCAGTTTTTTTTAAACTTATAAATTTTAATACGACAATTGATTGAAAATCATGATCTTAAGGTTCTTTGCCTTTTGTGAGTAATGTTTTACAACCTATTTAAAGATAAAGGCGTTGACCTTAATGCGAGTTTTGGCAAAATAATATTTACATAATAAAGACTATACCTACTTATATACCTACCTATTTACTTGGTATACACCTGACCATGACACACATATCTGCAAAATGCAATGAAACTTCATAATTTAGAAATAAATTGAAGCTAGATTGAATAAATTGAGATCGTGATCGAAAGTTGAAATGACTAGAAGATTAGAGATACGAAGTGGTTATGTGCCTACCCGTAGACCTACTTTTCCTTGTTTTTGTACGCCAAGTGGTAGAACATGGGTATAACTTAGTGCTCCATATACACGGTGTTACATTAATCAACATATTTTAATATATAAAACTCTTTTGAAGCTGACAGAGAATCAACGCACAGCCTAAACCATAAGTCCTAGAGGTATGAATTTTGGAGGGTAGTATCCTTATATAGTGTAGAGGTGCACTAAGAAAGGAATTGTGAAAAGTCGCACCCTAAAGGGTCTAGAACGCGAGCAACGCCGCGGGCGACGGCTAGTCATCAATATATATAAAACTCTTTTAAAGCTGACAGAGAATCAACGCACAGCCTAAACTATAAGTCCTAGAGGTATGAAATTTGGAGGGTAGTATCCTTTTATAGTGTAGGGGTGCACTAAGAAAGGAATTTTGAAACGTCACACTCTAAAGGGTAGAACGCGAGCAACGCCGCGGGCGACGGCTAGTTACCCCTATTAGTCCGAAAGGGGGGTATTTAACAGGTCATGGCGAACAGTGTTTGTTCTACGACTTTTGAGATTTCTAAATTTTTGCACGAACAATAAAATAATTTGATTTGATTTGAAGTAGATTGTCTTGTTTTTGTACACAATATAGGTGAACGTTAGACTACTTATCTCCCCTGGGGTTAGTCTATAAGGTATTTTTTATATGGTAAATTTATTAGAAGCCTGATGCGCGGTTTTTTTTAATTTATTACTTATTTCAGGTTTCTCTAAAAGTGACATAATAAAAATTATGCTAAATGTGTAATAATGGCTAAACTATGCCAATTATGCCATGCGAAATGGGCTGTAAGTTTGACGTAAGCAGACAAGTTCCAGTGGCATTTCGGTCTCATTATAATAACACGTGTAGGTACCTATAGTACGTTAGGTGGAGTATACCTACTGCGTAGTGAGTGCCTAGCTAAACTATACTTTATCAAATTGGAAGTGTCTTTATATTAGTGGTTCATTCCAGTTTTCCCCTGCGAGAGTCCCCTGCGTAAGGGATTTCTGGACGTTTTGTCCAATAATCCCCTTAGCGACCCCAACGCTTGCCCAGCACTTATTACCATCCTCTCAGCCTAGTCAGGACTAGTTGCAAAATAATACTCTACCTTGACTGTGACGTCAGTTTTAAGTAGTCTTTTTGCATCTTGTGCTAAGACTAATCTGCCATTTTTTTATCTATGGTGCAAAAAATACTTAAAGTCACGTCTAGATACTGAACTGACTGTTTTTGTATCTTAAAAATGATAAATTAATTTCATAATAAGTAGCTTCTAGCAATCCATTAACACCTAAGCACTTACTTACATAATTGTATCAATTAGGTAGGTATACAAAAAATCTGTAGGTACCTATATACCTAACTAGCCGTCGCCCGCGGCGTTGCTCGCGTACTACCCTTTAGAGTGTGACGTTTCAAAATTCCTTTCTTAGTGCACCCCTACACTATATAAGGATACTACCCTCCAAATGTCATACCTCTAGGACTTATAGTTTAGGCTGTGCGTTGATTATCAGTCAGCTTCAAAAGATTTTTATATATATTGATGATGATGATAATTATATTGATTGATGATAATTGATAAAACAAGCACGCCTACAACTGTATTCAAACAAGACCAAACATCTGTGTGTAGCAAACGTAGATGTTTGTTCTATGTCTGGGTGTTACTATGTATAAGTATGTATTTATAAAAATATTATAATATACAGGGTGTTACCAGACCACTTCCGAAAACTTGGAGGTTCCAATCAGACCATAATACTGAAAACATTAAGCGAAAAAAATCGCGAAAAAAGAAAATTGACTTGATTATCTCTTTTTAATTTTTTTTCTAGTTACATACACACAGTACAACATAATAAGACATATCTACCTAATTATCTCATTTAAAAAAGCAAAAAAACAAATAAAATAAATAAAGCAGCAATGTACACGCAGCACGCAGATTACGTCTACTACAGCATGAACAGCTGAGAGTTCATCGCGGGTCATTCAAGTACGCGACGTGCGAGCGACCTACGGTAGTACCTACCTACGTTAGTAGGCACTTACGACATAGAATAAATAATAGTACTACGCCTCGACCTTACCTACGTGAATGCGTACATTGCGGGCTGGCGAAATAAATACAAATCTTTAAACATTGTTTTCTCCGGCTATAATTATTTTTCAGGATAACCGATTTTTTTTTGGTTGGGTTTTGGTGTGCTGTAGCTCCCCCTTTCGTTTTCGGAAGTGGTCTGGTAACACCCTGTATACCTAAGTACCTATTATATCAGCAATCTAGTTCCCATAGTACAAGCTCTGCTTAGTTTGGGACTAGAGGGCGTTGTGTGAAATGTCCAAGAATATTTGTTATCTCCGCCTATAACTATGCATTGACTCAGTGAATCAGGAATAGTTGAGTACGTCCACAGAGGACGTGCCCTGTGATGCATTGCACTGCGTCCACACTGAGACGTGTAGTGTCAAATGCGTGTAATAGCACCGACACACTTCAAACCGGAACACAACTGCGTCAATGTGAGAAAAAATCTCAGTGTTTTTAGTCTATGGGGTCATAATTAACCGATAATAAAAAAAAATAACGAATTAGTTTGCAGCCTTGGAATGAATTAATCAACTTCGACAGGCGTCATGGCTCAGTCGGTAGTAGCTCTGCCTTCCGTGCTGTGGGTCGTGGGTTCGATCCCCACTGAGAACAAACATTTGTGTGTTGTAAACATAGATGTTTGTTCTGTGTCTGGGTGTTTCTATGTATTATAAGTATGTATTTACAAAAAAAAAAAAATGTATGTGTGTATTCTATCAGCCATCTAGTTCCCATAGTACAAGCTTTGCTTAGTTTGGGACTAGAAGGCGTTGTGTTAAGTGTCCGTGAATATTTATTATTTATTTATTTATAACTGTTTTGTCCTCATTATGATTGACCAAAGCCGCGGACGAATACTAGTTTATTGTAAGCACTTTTAGAGTTATCTTGTAAGACGGATTAGTTTGTTTTAAATCACCGCCGCGGGCTGAATCGATTTTGATTAAGTTTTGTGATCAAGATTATTATAATTATATAAATAAACAAGCCGTCCCCCGCGGCGTTGCTCGCGTTCTACCCTTTGGAGTGTAACGTTTCAAACTTCCTTTCTTAGTGCACCCCTACACTATATAAGGATACTACCCTCCAAATTTCATACCTCTAGGACTTATGGTTTAGGCTGCGCGTTGATTCTAAGTCAGCTTCAAAAGAGTTTTATATATATTGATTAAAAAAAAAATATTGATGATATTCTTGGACATTACACACAACGCCCTCTAGTTCCAAACTAAGCAGAGCTTGTACTATGGAAACTAGACTGCTGATTATAATACTTTAGGTATATACTTTTTTTTTAAATACATACTTATATTATAATTTATAATACATAGTAACACCCACTTAAACAACGTGTTTGTAATGTGAATTTTATTCAGACAGGCAGGCAATTATCTCATCGATACGACGTATATTTTGAACTACCTATGTCATTTTGGAATTAAGTGTTTTTATTATTAGAATCAGAGGGCCTAGTACGAGTTTTCAGTGTATAGTGTGGGTGTGAAACGTCTGACGCCCAGCACACCAGTGGGCGCTGATTTGTATGGAGACACTGAGCGGATTCTTTGAGAAGCTTGGTCTAGACCAAGCCCGTACTCGCATGTCAAGCTTCTCAAAGAATCCGCTCAGTGTCTCCATACAAATCAGCGCCCACTGGTGTGCTGGGCGTCAGACGTTTTACACCCACACTATACACTGAAAATTCGTACTAGGCCCTCTAGAAAATAAGTTCTGACAACCGTACTCGTTCGCAGGGACTTGGGTAGGGAAGTGGGCACGAGCATTAGTGAACACGATCATGCCTCTGTCCCGGCTCCTTAAATTCCTCATTCAAAACTGTTTCTACTCTCTGCAAGAATTCCTTAGTACCCAATAGTCCATATTTATAAGTAGTTTCTAATATAATATAAAAAGTGCAATATTAAATTATCAATATATATAAAACTCTTTTGAAGCTGACATAGAATCAACGCACAGCCTAAACTATAAGTCCTAGAGGTATGAAATTTGGAGGATAGGTTCCTTATATAGTGTAGGGGCGCACTAAGAAAGGAATTTTGAAACGTCACACTCTAAAGGGAAGAACGCGAGCAACGCCGCGGGCAACGGCTAGTTAGGTATAAAAGTAAGATAAATAGACATTAAGTATAAGTTTTTTGCATTGTACACCTCAACAAATTGCTGTGCCCTAACAGGGTTTATGTTTGATACACTAACTTTTGTACAACATCTTTAAAACAACATAAGTGCAATAAACGATTTGAATTTGAATTTGAATTTAAGTTATTTTTATCATCAATATATAAAACTCTTTTGAAGCTGACAGAGAATCAACGCACAGCCTAAACCATAAGTCCTAGAGGTATGACATTTATTTTGGAGGGTAGTATCCTTATATAGTGTAGGGGTGCACTAAGAAAGGAATTTTGAAACGTCACACTCTAAAGGGTAGAACGCGAGCAACGTCGCGGGCGACGGCTAGTAATATTATAATTTACTAGCCGTTGCCCGCGGCGTTGCTCGCGTTCTAGACCCTTTAGAGTGCGACTTTTCAAAATTCCTTTCTTAGTGCACCCCTAAACTATATAAGGATACTACCCTCCAAATGTCATACCTCTAGGACTTTTAGTTTAGGCTGTGCGTTGATTCTCTGTCAGCTTCAAAAGAGTTTTATATATATTGATTATTTACGTACCTATCTATAACGTATTAACGTAAATCCGGTTAGGTGTTATTTTTATTTCGTTTATAATCTTCCAAATTCTACGTCCGGGTTTTTACATAATATTATTATAATAAGAAAAAAAAACTCGCAGAAAACATAATGGTTTAGGATTTATCTTAATTACGTAATATTATTTTATTCATTGTTTTTGTGCTCGTAACTTTTAGTAGGTAGGTACCTACAAGATGTAGCCACTGTAGGTAACTAGTAGGTAGGTACTTTATTTATTAGTTTTTTTATTCGCAGTTACTAAAAAGTCTTGGAAGAGACCTACGTCCAGCAGTGGACCGATATAGGTTGATGATGATGATGACTAAGAAGTAGATAATTATGTATTTACATATTTCTGAGCAAGCCTAACCGGCCTCCGTATTGCAAGCTCTGAACTATTTACGCTGCCCAGCATAATGTCAAGCGACGTGGCTACAGATATACGGAAACACGAAGCTTTTGACGGCACAAAACGCGCTGTCACTATTAGTCACAGAATACCAATGATTTAGTATGAAAATAGTTCAGAAAAGGATTGAGAAAACGATGCCGTAGACAATTTTGTCCACGGATGTTTACAAGTATTTCTGTCTCGTCTTCCGTCAAACAAAAGAAAGGGATGAAGTTCATTTGTCTTTTCTTCAATAGAAAGAACCGTTAAGAACGCTCAATTCTAACGTGCAGAATCATCCATCATCCATACCTTGGCATACTGATTCAATGACCTTTAAACCGGGGTTTTGCGACTACACGAATTAACAATTGAGTGTGGGAGGAAGATTAAATCCTACCACCCGATCGTAGGCTCTGCTTTCGCTGCCCAGCATAATGTCACGCGACGTGGCTACAGATATACGAAAACAAGAAGCTTTTGACGGCGAAAAACGCGCTGAAACGCGCTAAAGTCACTATTTAGTCACAGAGTACCTATGATTTAGTATGAAAACTGTACAGAAAACCTGTTTAGGCTTAAAAATAGAAGGTTTTTAAGAGACAACGATGGCACCGCTGTTCTCTATTTGGGTATTTCTAATTTCGGATTCAATCGAATGCCACAAGCATCGTTTTGGCGAATGATTCTTTTAGCAATGGCATTGATGATACGTTCATTGGTGAAGCGTAATTCGGCAAACCGTACAATCTTCTCTTTCCCTAGTGACTACAATATGGGGCACTTCAAAAAGGGTGTTTTATAATTCTTCAAGGATCGGCAACGCGCATGTGATACCTCTGGTGTTGCAGGCGTCCATAGGCTACGGTAACAGCTTCCCATCAGGCGGGCCGTACGCTTGTTTGCCTACTTAGTAGTATTAAAAAAAAAAACTCAACTTTTGTTCAACTTCGATATCGTTGTCTTGACTTCAAGGCGTTGGTATAATCTGATACCGCGTTCCACTATACCCATGCCGCTGCCGGCATTATTGCCGCGGACTTAAAGCATATCAAGAAATAAATATTTCAACTATTCACTTCATCTAAATTAATTATTCTAATTTTTCTCTTATTTTAGTCTAAAACTTATTAAGTTAGGTCAAGTTTTGGTAAGTTGTTTTGTACACAATCATCCGATTGATACGGATTTGGACCAGTTGAGCTATCTATAAATCGTTTGCAACAGTTTGTAGATAGCTCAACTGTTTCATGTGTATATTTTGAAATATTGTTAATATTATAAATACTGTATTAGTTGTAATTTTCTTTGTGAATAAAGTATTGATAATCATCAAATATTCAGAAATATTAGTTAAAAAAAATATCTTTGCAAACAACAGATATGAATTCGTAAAATGTAGGAACTACTTAAAGTTATCAAAAGAAATATTGTTATTTTTTACCGAATTTAAAAAAGGAGGAGGTTCTCAATTTGTTTCTTTTTTTTTTTAATGTTTGTTCCCTCAGATTTCCGTCATTTATGAACCGATTTGAAAAATTCTTTTTTTATCTGAAAGGGTATGCTTCCAGATTGGTTCCATATTTTTTTTATCAAAATCAATTCAGTAGTTTGGCAGTTAAATAAGAATAACTCGTAAAAACACTTGATTCACGTACACGACACTGCGTATTTGCTTTCCTGTGACGTTTCTATTGTGCTTACGATCAATCGATCAGTCCCAATGAGCTGCCATCATCATCATAATTGGACGATGAATGCGTATCAAATTGAAGTCGGTTTTTCCGGTTTTTTAAACTTATAAATTATTTAGTTTTTTATCTGAGTAGGAATAATGCTTGAATGACGTGCCTTTTAATTTGTGTTGTAAAAAATTCGCAATTAAGAAACACTAGAAGACGCGATTTAAAGTCGCAATTCTGCAGTGCAAGTACCGTTCTTGTCGATCGCATAATTTGTCATTTAGAATCGTGAAAATTCGATAAAAATCGTTTTATCGACAGTTGCGGGTAGGTTACCAACTTAGTCGATCGGTAGACAAATTCGTTAAATTTTAACGAATTGGCAATGGTGTATGTTTACTATGTTTTGATTCTGACAAACGAAAGTGATTAACAGTGATATTGACAGTAAACTAGTAAATCATGGCCGCAGTGAACGAATTATTTCGATAAACTCTGACCTTATTTTTGGGAGTACGGATCTTTTGTCGACAAGAGATCCGTACTCCCATGGAACGATACGATTCGATACGTTCATCGACTTTAGCGATCGACAACTAAGCGATCGATAAGAACGGTACTTGCACTGCTGCTCTTGTCTTACCAAAAAAGCTATAAAAATTCGGAGTTTACATACTTTAGGTACTTGTAGTTTGTTATATTCAGAGCCCGTAGTCTTAGTTTTGTTTGATTTGCGAGAAGCGAGAATCGAGAAACTCGTTTTGTATGGAGAAAAATAGTTTGCAAATCTCCCGCTAGAGGCGTTTATCGGCTTTTCATACAAAATATCTCGCAAGTCGCTTCTCGATATGCGTTTCGATCAACAAAAGTAAACTTATAGACTACGGGCTCAGGTTTGTATATTCAAAAAACATGCAGGTACAAATTTCATATTTTTGTATATTTTTAAACAACCAGCCATCAAATCATTCATTCATTCAATCATTCATATATTCTTCTATCATAGGAAGTTGAATACAAACGCATTGGCCTACAATATAGTCTATAGTAGTACCGTTTAGTAAATAAATATGAAAGGGGCGAACAGGTCAGATTTATTGGGAAAAAAAGTTGTCAATAGAACCAATTGGATCTTGATCACTAGATCTACAGGGAGTAAACGGTCATGGCAAACAATGTTTGTTCTACGACTTTTTCTATTTAAAATATTTTCATTAATGAAATGCGCATGTAACTTTTATATAAAAGTACCTAAAAGTAAGACTAAGTAGCATTAAAGTTTTCGGTCTAGTTATACCCCCATTGGGCTTATATACCGCGTTCACACTATGCCGTTGCCGCTGCCGGCATGAATGCCGCGATTAATTCCGGAATGATTGCCACAGCAACATCGCCTGGAAGAAATCGCTTTCAGCGATAAGGCCGCCCATTGTACTATACAAAGTTATTTTTAAGATTTGTACGTACCTTACCCTTGTGTACAATAAAGTATTATCTTAGCGATAAGGCCGCTCATTGTACTATACAAAGTTATTTTTAAGATTTGTACGTACCTTACCCTTGTGTACAATAAAGTATTATCTATCTATCTATCTATCTTTATTCCTACACCGCGTTCACACATGCCCATGCCGCTGCCCGAATTATTGCCGCGATTAATTCCGGAATTATTGCCACAGCAACATCGCCAAGTTCATGCCCTAGCTCTTTGATGAGAATAAAGGCGATGTTGCTGTGGCAATAGTTCCGGAATTAATCGCGGCATTCATGCCGGGCATAGTGTGCACTCGCTAATAGGGTTATGGTTACACCGTGTATTATAAGTAACATGCGGGACCGTGAAAAATAAAAAAACACGCGACTTTAAATCGCGCCTTTAACTATTAACTATCTAAAATGCTTCCTAAGTATTTAAAATCACGCCATACAACACAATAGGAAGTAAGTACATGCTAGATAAATAATTGTTTCACTTAGAAAAAATGCCGGTTATCTCAAATTATTAGTAAAAAATTGAGAGTAAAAAGTGTGGTAAGAAGAGGGTAAAAAGTAACCTACGTAGATAACTTATGGTAAGAAATTGGCTGGTCATTGACTTACATCATAAAGATACCCTTATAGGTGGTATTAAGACTAATTACTATGATTATTAAAGATTGTTTGTCCTAGCAAAGTATATTTTCAACTAGCCGTCGCCCGCGGCGTTGCTCGCGTTCTAAGAGTGTGACTTTGCAAAATTCCTTTTTTAGTGCACCCCTACACTATATAAGGATACTACCCTCCAAATTTCATACCTCTAGGACTTATAGTTTAGGCTGTGCGTTGATTCTCTGTCAGCTTCAAAAGAGTTTTATGTATTTAGATAACAGGCGTCACAGATCAGTTGTTTAGCCCTGCCTTCTAGGTATACTGCGGGATGTGGGTTCGATCCCAGCCCAGAACTAATCCTACTATTATAAAGTTTCGATGTTCGGATGTTTGTGTTTGTATCACTCTGCAACTACTTACAAGAAGGCAAATAAATCACTGAATGTTGCATAAATACCAATTATTATTAAAAAAAAAAATATTGTACGTCAAAGTTATACCTATAAAAAAGTTCTAGCATTGCAAGTTAAAAAAAACCTAGGCTTAATATATATTATTGCCCTACGTCCGTTTTACTGAGTGTTAAAAAAAACAAAATCTTTTATAATTTTGTTTCGTAAGTTGAACCTTCATGGTACCTAACCTACGGACATTGACCCGAAACGCTCTCATTTTTTTCCCAACTTTCGCATTTGAGGTCAATAACTCTGAATTAGCTGACGGCTCTGGGTCCGTGGTTTTCAGGGTTCCGTATCGTAAAGGTAATAAATAATATTGTTCTATTGATCGTAAACATCACAGAAAAGTCACAGGAAAGCAAAATACGCAATGTAGTGTACGTGGATGACGGGTTTTTTTTCAGCTATTCATATTTAATTGGCAAACCCTGACTCTTAAGATACTTGAGTAATCAGAAGAACCCCCACCTACACTAACATTTCCCGATTTACTACATTTACGCACATTATACCATTTATACCTATTGCCTGAGTAGCATCTTCTATCACTACTTATCTAATTTTATATTTTACTAGCCGTCGCCCGCGGCGTTGCTCGCGTTCTAGACCCTTTAGAGTGCGACTTTTCAAAGTTCCTTTCTTAGTGCGCCCCTACACTATATAAGGCTCCTACCCTCCAAATTTCATACCTCTAGGACTTGTAGTTTAGGCTGTGCGTTGATTCTATGTCAGCTTCAAAAGAGTTTTATATATATTGATATAGACACTTTACGCACACATCCCTCGTATTACAGTACACTTAGACACATACACATTTAGATTCCATAACTTATATTATTCTCACAGGGTCCTATGACAGTCATGGTCCTAGCAGAATAACAGCGCCTACTGCTAAAACAATAAGCAAATTGCTGAGTTAGGACCCATTTGCTGCTGTGGCAGGCATCATGTGGTATACATATAGGAACCAATTTATGTTACTTAATATATATTTGTTTTTTTTTCCTTTTAAATTCACTGTTTTAGTTATTTTACACTTATATATTTATGGTCTATCTTATAAAAAGTTAGAGTAGACATTATGTCTTGTTTAACATACGTAATCAGGACATAATGTCTACTCTAACTTTTGGGGTATTTATTATACAGGGTGTTACCAGACCACTTCCGAAAACGAAAGGGGGAGCTACAGCACACCAAAACCCAACCAAAAAAAAATCAGTTATCCTGAAAAATAATTATAGCCGGAGAAAACAATGTTTAAAGATTTGTATTTATTTTGCCAGCCCGCAATGTACGCATTCACGTAGGTAAGGTCGAGGCGTAGTACTATTATTTATTCTGTGTCGTAAGTGCCTACTAACGTAGGTAGGTACTAACGTAGGTCGCTCGCACGTCGCGTACTTGAATGACCCGCGATGAACTCTCAGCTGTTCATGCTGTAGTGAACGTAATCTGCGTGCTGCGTGTACATTGCTGCTTTATTTATTTTATTTGTTTTTTTGCTTTTTTAAATGAGATAATTAGGTAGATATGTCTTATTATGTTGTACTGTGTGTATGTAACTAGAAAAAAAATTAAAAAGAGATAGTCAAGTCAATTTTTTTTTTCGCGTTTTTTTCGCTTAATGTTTTCAGTATCATGGTCTGATTGGAACCTCCAAGTTTTCGGAAGTGGTCTGGTAACACCCTGTATATAAAATACTAGCCGTCGCCCGCGGCGTTGCTCGCGTTCCACTCTTTAGAGTGTGACGTTTCAAAATTCCTTTCTTAGTGCACCCCTACACTATATAAGGATACTACCCTCCAAATTTCATACCTCTAGGACTTATAGTTTAGGCTGTGCGTTGATTCTAAGTCAGCTTCAAAAGAGTTTTATATTATTAAAAAAGATATTCATATAAATAACATTAATTATGGTCTTGTAATACAGACCCTCTTAGTGCGCAAATCACCCAGTACTATTCCGCGTGTTTAGTTACAACGTGGGGAAATCCAACTTTATAAATAAACTGCATTCAATCTACCTTTTTTGCATTACCTTGCACGTTTCGGACGCCGCCGTGGAATATTTCGGTTATTATATCTATTTTTGGATGTTTTTGTGATGCATGCAACATAACGGAGTTTTTAGACTACAAAAACAGGATATACTTAGCCAGTATTACGTAGCTAGTAGGTACGTATAGTAAGTGTGTATTCTGTGATATACATAGGGCTTAATTACTTTAAATTTGAGGAGATTTTGACAGAGGATTTTTTAACAAGCACTTTTAATTCATGTTTAATATTGTTATTTATCTTATTTTAATTTTATTTATTTCAGTAGTTTTGGCGTGAAAGGGAGACAGACAGAGTTACTTTCGCATTTATAATATTAGTATGGATTTTACTTTAATTTTTACTAACTAATTTTAATTTATTGTTACAAATATTATATCAACTTTAACTTAATTGCATGATCTTCACCTTTATACTGAGCTTATCGTGTACCTACCTACCTAATTTCAAATATACGATCCGCCCTAAAAATTTACTCTTGTACCTAGGTACAAGGTATATATAGGTAAAAAAAATTGGTTCACGTTCACACAGCGTGGTAAGTATTTTAAAACGATGAGAATGTGTTTTTGTAACAAAGGACGGGTATTTTGTTCTGATAACTGTTGGTTACCTTAACCTCCGATTTATTATCACATTTCATTTTATGAAAGTGGCAGACAAACTTAGTTTTATTATAATAATAAATTTAAATTTGATTTTGATGGCATTGATGATGATGAGGAGCACAATTTGATGATGATGGCAGTGTACAGTTTTTTTGTGCACGACGGGGGCCTTAAGGCGGCCTAAAAACTCCGTCACCAGACTTGGCCACTAGCTCATACGAGTTTGCTTGCTTGTGCACTAATATACATAATATATTTTTGCAAGTTTTAAGTTATGAATGGTTTCAAATTCAACTTCTTCTTTTCTACCTAAATGGCATCTGTCCGTCATTTCCACAGACAATTTTGCCAGTGTCAAGTGATAAATTTGAAATAATATAAGTCAAGACAAGTCTTCGTCAAGTCGGCTGTCGTTTGTTTTTAAGAGAAAATGGTGGATTTTCTCTTCAAAACCTGAAACGAATTTTCACATTCAGACATTCACTTTACACACATTTATTCCAATGGCTCATACTTTATGTTACGACCTAAGTATTATTGGTTAAAATTCCACCAAAATTAAACAACAATACTCACAATAACACAAGAAAAACTATTAAAATAAAAGTGCTATGTGTTGTTTCAAAAAATGACAAAACACGAATCGGCTGGCGAAACTCTCGAACTAGGCTCGTGCTTTCGAAAAACGAACAATGTATGAAACGGGGGTCTAAATTTGAATCACGTTTCATACAAAACGAGATTTTCAGTGTGTAATTTTGGTAGAATGGGAGTCCCGCTTCTTCTTACGTAGGAACTATACGTATTACATATTCTTTGACTCGAATCTCGAATGATTTTATCAGTACCTAGGCACTGTGGATAGCCAACACCTGTTAGGTGTCAGATGTCAATTAGTTAATCAGATTGTCAGTTATATTTTTTTTTACAATTCAAATCTCAAAAGTACTCATGCGCGAATTCAAACTTGTTTAAAATCAGTTCCGCAGTTTTTTTTTCATTTCAAGGTTTTTTAGTCTGTGACCAATAAATAAAATAAACCTACCTAATAATTCTGTTCTGCCATTTTTTTTTAGAAAAGCTATGCATTAAGTACATACATTTTGTAGATAGCTCAACTGTTTCATGTGTATTTTGTAAATATTTTGAATATTGTAAATACTGTATTAGTTGTAATTTTCTTTGTGAATAAATTTATTGTTATATATACAAAAAAAATTGACTTAAACTTAGTAGTAGATGTACATAGTAATTATTATTGAAATATATATTATACATAGATTATATTGTTTGAAAAACTTTTTTTTTTAACACACCTGATGGTCAGTGTAGGCTGCAGCCTAAGGTGGAGCACGCTTAGCCCTAATCCACTTTTTTCTTGAAAATTCCTAGGTTATATCGGTCCGAAAATACTGATGATGCCAGAGAGTTCCACTCTTTGGCAGTTCGCATTGTAGAGGTGGAAGCAAAACTGCGTTTTTTTTTTGTTTTTTGTTTTTTAAGTTTTTTTTTTCCAAAATTTATATTCAACTAAGTTAAACCAAATTTAATTTGGTTCAAAATACGTGTCATGGTCATAATCATTATAATAAGCCTTTATAAAATTATGAATCATAAATTAAAGCAGTATGAAGTTTATTTTAGGTTACCAAAATAGAATTTACCTACATAATTATGTAATAAACGATCTTGAAAATTATTAATGTAAGAAATGATCTTCTATATAAAAATCTTTTGAAGCTGACTGACAATCAACGCACAGCCTAAACCATAAGTCCTAGAGGTATGACATTTGGAGGGTAGTATCCTTATATAGTGTAGGGGTGCACTAAGAAAGGAACTTTGAAAAGTCGCACCCTAAAGGTTCTAAAATTAGGATCAAAGATTTTAACCAAATAATGAGTATGCTGCCCACGCGTGCAAAGCCGCGGGCGACAGCTATAGTTATGTAATAAATGATCTTGAGAATTATTAATGTAAGAAATGATAAAACATAAAAATATTAATTTATTTAAGATATAAAACTCTATTGCCGAAGGAACTTGTGATTTTATTGATGGCTGTCATAAACGAGCTAAAAGAATATCAATTATTTACGTTATATTATATTATAAATTAATCAATTACAGAACTTGATATACATAGAAATGATAGACAGGATTTTTATATGCGAGTTCTATATTACTGCTTTATAAATTTTTTTTTTAGTTATTGCTCAAAACTTCTAAGGTGCACTAAAATTTTAAATTTCGTGTTCTAGTAAAGTCAGACACTTAAACTAAAACTTCAAACTCACAAAAAACTTACTTACATTTTTATTATTTACTTAAAACTTAATAAATAATGTACTTATTTACCTACCCCTTATTTTGTACTACATTACATTACCATGTACCTACTAATTGTTTGTCCATGGTATTACTTACTACATCGATGGATAAAAGGTCTGTATTGGTTGGTACTTGGTATAGGTACTCAACCAGTTTTAGCACTAATCTAAAAAAGTCACCAAAAATACGTACAAAAGCCAAATATCATCAATATATATAAAACTCTTTTGAAGCTGACATAGAATCAACGCACAGCCTAAACTACAAGTCCTAGAGGTATGAAATTTGGAGGGAAGTTTCCTTATATAGTGTAGGGGTGCACTAAGAACGGAATTTTGAAACGTCACACTCTAAAAGGTAGAACGCGAGCAACGCTGCGGGCGACGGCTAGTAGCTCATAAAATACAAAATGATAATGTCAAATTTTTTGTACGGTATTAACCTGTTTGCAACGAAATCACCCATTTTTTGCGTCGCGGTAATCGGGTATTAAATATTCGCATTCGCGACAATAACCATCATAATTTGGCTTTAACCTCTAGAATACGTGTGACTTTGTCAGAGTAATTTCGTTTTTATAACTTTTAACCCTTCACACGCTTTAGGGGTAAATAATGGGACCAACCATCACGGTATCAGTCACGGTTTCATGTAAATATTTACAAAATAGGCACTTACTTGTGGTAAAACTCGTTTTTTCGTTCAAGTAGAAACTTAGAAACGTCTGCAAAGCCTAAACACTGTTTTCGGGTAGTTTTTTGTACAATGTAAATGTATCTATTTACTACTGAAAGCCTAGATTTCTAGGAAAGATCAGGTAGGTACTTACCTAAAAGTATTTACGCAGTTCAAACTTTGAACACATCAATTTGTACGTTTATTTCGTCAACACATTAACTTATTTTATGCATGAAGATGGGTTTTTTTGACCAAAATAAGTTGTTTTTTATGTTCTAAAGAACCCCTGTCACGTTTGAGTTATTATATCTAGGTAGATAGATCATATACAATAATTTTGCCTTTTTTTGAATTTTAAAAACTATACCTTCTTATGTATACCTAGTTTTAAATCTAAACCAGATATACTTAAGTCTTAAGTTACTTAAGTCGTGGACGACCCAGAATGAGATGACGGGACGAGCTTGACTCCCGCCTGAGCCAGGGACCAATTTGGTTACCTCATCAAGGGGCGACCCAGAATGAGATGACGGGACGAGCTTGACTCGCGCCTGAGCCAGGGACCAATTTGGTTACCTCATCAAGGGGCGACCCAGAATGAGATGACGGGACGAGCTTGACTCGCGCCTGAGCCAGGGACCAATTTGGTTACCTCATCAAGGGGCGACCCAGAATGAGATGACGGGACGAGCTTGACTCGCGCCTGAGCCAGGGACCAATTTGGTTACCTCATCAAGGGGTTTTGGATAGGGTTTTTCCAAGCGGTTAGTAAAAACCCTATGAATGTTATGAATGTTCATTTTCCAAAATGGAATGGACGCTAAAGGAAGATAAGATAAGCGTGAAATGGAATGATAACCATGGTGTTACATCAACAAACCCTATCAAGAGGTAACCGCATTCAATCGGATACCCTCAATGAGAGGGTAACCCCATAGACTGAAAACCCAATGAAAGGGTTCCCCTTTCACATGTGGTAGGGAGGAGGTTTATCAAATGAAAGGGTAACTCCATCGACTGCCAACAGTGCCAACCCAATGAAGGGGTTACCCATTCGAAATCGGGGTTGTACGGTCCCTGGCGAGCGCATGGCCTGTCACGGCGTTAAATCGCGAAGAGTGGAAAGAGGGAAGAGAGGCGTTTGCCCTGCAGTGGAACAGTAGCGGCTGAATAATAAATAATATACTTAAGTAATTTGTTTATTTGGACCAGTTGAGCTATCTATAAATCGTTTGCAACGGTTTGTAGATAGCTCAACTGTTCCATGTGTATTTTGTAAATATTGTAAATATTGTAAATTTGTTTATGATACGGCATATTTATTTATGTTATGGCATATTCAAATATTACCACTTAACATCAGGTTGGCCATCTGCTTGTTTCATCAGCTAGTAGTATAAAAAAAGTTATCAAAATTCTAGGACGGTGTGATATAACTGTTATAGGTATAAACAGATGTGCGTAAATAAGTAGATACATTCTTTGGAAAAAAGAAATAATTAACAAAAATAAGAAAAAACTTACATCTGAGAGTGTGAGAAGTAACTTAAAATTTATGATCAGATTATGGCGTAAAAACTCGAAAAACTAGTATTCAATTTTTAAATCATTTCCAAAAGATGATTATGAAATTTGATGACTGCATAAATACAGGCGTCACAGCTCAGTCGGTAATAGCTCTGCCTTTCGTGCTGTGGGTCGTGGGTTCGATCCCCATCAAGAACAAATGATTGCGTGTGGCAAACATAGATGTTTGTTTTATCTGTGTGCATGTATCATCATCATCAATCATCATCAATATATATAAAACTCTTTTGAAGCTGACAGAGAATCAACGCATAGCCTAAACTCTAAGTCCTAGAGGTATGAAATTTGTAGGGTAGTATCCTTATATAGTGTAGGGGTGCACTAAGAAAGGAATTTTGAAATGTCACACTCTAAAGGGTAGAACGCGAGCAACGCTGCGGGCGACGGCTAGTTTTGAATATTTTCAAAAAAAGT
Source organism: Eulithis prunata (assembly GCA_918843925.1). Classification (NCBI taxonomy): domain Eukaryota; kingdom Metazoa; phylum Arthropoda; class Insecta; order Lepidoptera; family Geometridae; genus Eulithis; species Eulithis prunata. Next base: position 1,820,441 of record OU974035.1, read on the forward strand.
ATAATATATAGTGCCTTCTGGTAGGATCGGCGTAATAGTAAGTCCGGATGCCAAGCAATTCTGCGATATTTTTATATGATAATTGCTTAGTTACGTGATTTATCCGGACTTAATATTAGGCCGATCTTACTATTATTAGATATATATGATATTAGGCACCTTAATTATGACGTGTTCTATCACTAACCAAGTTGTCATAGTACAAGCTTTGCTTAGTTTAATGTCCGCATGAATATTTCATTAAAAAACTTATGACCACGAGAGTGTATACATAAATAGTATTATATACATTATTTGTTTTTTAATTACATCTAAAAGGAAATAACAAGAATTGACGAAGCAATCATATCGGTTACATAATAACAAATAATAAGTATTATTAATGTTTTATTATTTTTTCCGTATTGCAAACATAAATTAAGATAAGATGGTTCAGTAGGTGATGAACTTGTAGGAAACTATTTTTTTAATTACCTACATAATAATAACTTGTCCGAAGTCTCATTATAACACGTAATAACTATTTATTATGCCCAAGGGACCAATCAGACGTTGTCTGGTTTTTTTACTCACTACATACTCATTTTTTTTTATTACCCACTTTTTACTCTACAATGCAAAGGGTTAACATTCACAATAAAATTGTTGTACCTTTTTTTTTATGGTAATAGTAATGGAACAAGCTGATAGCTCACCTGATGTTAAGTGGTAACTTCTGCCTATAACAATGCATTACCTCACAGAGCAAGTCCAATGAGGACGTGCCCTGTAAGGCAATGCACTGCGTCCATCACTCTGAGACGTAAAGCTGTTGAATTACTACGTCTTAGGCATTCTTCCAATTGTTAGGTATTAGTTAGGATCAGTTGAGCTATCTATAAATCGTTTGCAACGGTTTGTAGATAGCTCAACTGTTTCATGGGTATTTGGTAAATATTTTGAATATTGTAAATACTGTATTAGTTGTATTTTTTTCTGTACCTAAATTTTTTTTTTATTATTGGTCATTTCACACAACGCCTTCTAGTCCCAAACTAAGCAAAGCTTGTACTATGGGAACTAGATTGCTGATAGAATACTCATATACGTTTTTTTTGTAAATACATATTTATTATAAATAAATAGCAACACCCAGACATAGAAGAAATATCTATGTTTGCTACACATAAATATTTGTTCTCAGTTTGGATCGAACCCACGACCCACAGCACGGAAGGCAGAGCTATTACCGACTGAGCTGTGTCGCCTGTCATCCGGACAGTATTGGTTTTATAAAAAAAAAACTTTGCCATTTTATTTCATAGGATCTTTAACCCCCAAGTCTATCTGGTTTTATTTCTGTACTAACTGATACCCGCGACTTCGTACACTTGTTAAACATTCCACCAAAATATCTGTCAACCAGCATACGATGAACCTCGTAGCAAATGGCCGCTCTTCGTTTATAGAGTTCAAGCTGTATCTAAGAATCCACGTCTTTGATTTTAATAAAATATAGCCTATGTTTCAATCCGAAAAAAGGGCTTCCGAATGGTATAAGTTTCGTTGAAATTGGTCCAGTAGTTAAGACGTGATCCGCGAACAAACAAACAGATAAACAGACAAACTCGATTTTCGGAATCAGAATCGTTTATTTAGTAGATCTGCATATTTAGTTTATCCATATCTTTAATTTTAGTTTGTGGCTTTTTTACAGTTTTATAAATATGTAGTATAGATTTCTTTACCTATAACACGTATATTAATATTTGAATATTCACTCACCTACGTCATTATAAAATATTATCCACAGCCTATAAAAGAGAGACCAGTAATACTTTACGCGGACTGTCGAGGTCACGGACAAAACAAGAAACGTTTTCCATTGTCTGCCGATTTAAAAAAATATCGTACGAGTTTTTACACTAAAGGGGTCTTTAGATACTTGAATGAATGAACGAACGAGCGAATGAATGAATAGATAGATACTTGTCTAATTATATAAAACGCTTTTAAAGCTGACAATCACAGCCTAAACTATAAGTCCTAGAGGTATAACATTTGGAGGGTAGTATCTTTATATAGTGTAGGAGTGCACTAAGAAAATACATAAGAATAAAATAATAAATTCTTTGTAAACATATGACTACACTAGCTGTAGCGCCCGCGGCTTTGCTCGCGTGGTACTCAGTAATAAAGCAACATACAAACTATGCCTCCCGTTGACTTTATAGCGAGATCTTAAGTAGGTACCTACTATATACTTACTTACCTACCTACTTATTTAAATGTAGCTTCAGAGGCTGAGCTCCAAGTCTGTGCATTTATTTTACTTTCGACTCGATTATAGCATACGCAAAAGCATTCGCAAAGTGAGAAATTTTGTATGAAACCCGGATAAGCGCTTCTAGCGGAAGATTTTGGAATTATGCATTTCCCAACAAAATTTCTCGCTTTCCGAATGCGTTTGCGTGTGCTATAATCGAGTCGAAAGTAAAACAAATGCACAGACTACGGGCTCTGGTGTTCTTTACCTACGCTACTCCCTACCCACCTATACCTTTCGAATTTTATTTTTTTGTATTATAAAGGACATGCGAAGCTTGAAACAAACCGATTCTGCAGTGCAAGTACCGTTCTTATCGATCGCTTAGTTGTCGATCGCTAAAGTCGATAAACGTATCGAATCGTATCGTTCCATGGTAGTACGGATCTCTTGTCGACAAATTTTAACGATGCCTTACGATCGTCAAAATAAGGTTCACTTTCGTTTGTCAGAATCAAAACATCGTAAACATTACACCATTGCCAATTCGTTAAAATTTAACGAATTTGTCTACCGATCGACTAAGTTGGTAACGTACCCGCAACTGTCGATAAAACGAATTTTGACGATTCTAAATGTCAAATTATGCGATCGACAAGAAGGTTACTTGGGGACACGAGTTTTGACATTTTTTGAAACGACACATAGCACTTTTATTTTAATGGTTTTTCTTGTGTTATTGTGAGTATTGTTGTTTAATTTTGGTGGAATTTTAACCAATAATACTTAGGTCGTAACATAAAGTGTGAGCCATTGGAATAAATGTGTGTAAAGTGGTTTTTCTGAATGTGAAAATTCGTGTTAGGTTTTGAAGAGACAATCCACCATTTTCTTTTCAAAACAAACGACAGCCGACTTGACAAATGACTTGACTTGACTTATTTATTACAATTTTAACACTTGACATTGGCAAAAATGTCTGTCGAAATGACGGACACAGGCCATTATTGAAGAGAAGAAGAAGAAGGTTACTTGGGGGGCTGATTCTTGTGTACCTATGACAATTTGTGAAAGTACTGAATTTTTTCGCCCTTCATACGACACGTCTGTTCCTCGTGTAACAGTGGAAACGCGCTAATCTTGAACTAATTATTGTGTGACGTGGACGTTATACGCTATATCTTAGATACGAATGATAATCTATACTATTACAAGCACGTACTGACGTTGGTATTTCAGGAAACTTGAATTAGCCACAGTTATCAATATTATTTGCTGCTAGCTGTTACCCGCGACTTCGTACGCGTGCGTGCGAAACTTCCCACCAAAATATCTGTCAACCAGCATACGATGAACCTCGTGCCAAAGGCTGCTTTTGGTTTAGAGAGGTCAAGCTGCATCTAAGAATCCACATCTTATAATACAATAAAATATAGCCTATGTTTCAATCCGGGAAAAGGGCTTCTGAATGGTATTTTATTTTATTAGTTTCATTGAAATTGGTCTAGCAGTTTAGTTGTGATCCGCGAACAAACAAACAGACAAACAGACAAACTCTATTTTCGGAATCAGAATCGTTTATTTAGTAGATCTGTATATTTAGTTTATCCATTATCTTTAATTATAGTTTTTGGCTTTTTTACAGTTTTATAATAGTAGTAGGTAGGTATAGATTTTTTTTGCTATGCGTACATTTTTTCTTGCCTGTTGGTATAACTGTTTATTTTTTGTTAAGTTTATTGTTCTATGGAATATTTTTAAGGTTTCTATGTCAACAGGTTAATAAATAATTCGATGACGTCTCTAAAAATTTTTTCACACCCTTCCGGTTAAAGATTTTTTATTTTTAACGGATGCAAGAAAAGAGTTCTAATACTTTTTGGTAACTTCAAAAACGGATGATGTTCTCAAGTTAGCTGTAGGCATTATATTTTTTTTTAATTCTGTTTTTTACTACTATCACTCAATCATCATCATCATCATCATCAATCAATCAATATATATAAAACTCTTTTGAAGCTGACTTAGAATCAACGCACAGCCTAAACTATAAGTCCTAGAGGTATGACATTTTTAGGGTAGTATCCTTATATAGTGTAGGGGTGCACTAAGAAAGGAATTTTGAAACGTCACACTCTAAAGGGTAGAACGCGAGCAACGCCGCGGGCGACGGCTAGTCAATATATATAAAACTCTTTTGAAGCTGACAGAGAATCAACGCACAGCCTAAACTATAAGTCCTAGAGGTATGACATTTGGAGGGTAGTATCCTTATATAGTGTAGGGGTGCACTAAGAAAGGAATTTTGAAACGTCACACTCTAAAGGGTAGAACGCGAGCAACGCCGCGGGCGACGGCTAGGTATATTGACACTGAAATTAACGTTCTAACAATTTTGTCTATGTTTTAACCCTTGTAGTGTTGGCTTATATTATCATAGGAAGTGATACCCCTTGAAAAAAAGAGGTAAATAGAGCTACAACCTACAACTAATTATAACTAGTAGTTCGCCCCGAACTGAGATCTCGTGATGGTCGGAGGCTAATAAAACCCAAACAATTTTTATTGACCAATGGTTGTAACAAACTTTGCAAATCGCTTCGAAATCGTCGTCTAGCTATGTACCAGTCTTACTTGAACTACAAAATCATTGAAACTCCAAGAAACGAGAGCTCACGTTATACTAATTTAGCCAATTTTATAATTTTTACAACAACTCAAAAAGTATTAGACCTAGAATCAAAATAAAAACGGTTTTGGAATGTCTAAACAAAACCCTATCATATGACACCCCACTTGATATTATTGTACAACTTTTTTTTTATAACTCCCTTTGGACCCTCATAACTTCACGACCCCTTGACCGATTTACTTCATTTAACAAACCAGTAAAGCTTAAGAGTACTATCCGTATACCTACCAAATTCTGTGAAGATCGAATAAGCGGTTCAAAAGATCTTGTCGAACAAACATACAAACATGCAAAGCATTTTCGTCCAAGTTGTCACTAAGATCTCGTTCGCTTCGCTCACTCGATCAATAATCTTCTAAATCATATTAGAAAGTATTTTTTGCGAAGCTCGGATAACCCGGTTATGATTTATAGCTTAACTAGCGGCTCGTCCCGGCTTCGCACAGGTATTCAACTAAAATTTCTTAGTTAACGAACTTTTTAGGTATTTTTTTACACATTGGGTTACATTATTGAAGTTTTAGTAAGGAAACCTAATTTTTTTGAAAATATAATGTAGCCTATGTCATCCGGGAATAGTGTAGCTTCCCAACAGTGAAAGATATTTTCAAATCGGTCCAGTAGTTTTGGAGCCTGTTCGATGCAAACAAACAAACAAATCTTTCCTCTTTATAATTATTAGTATAGAAGAAAGATAAATTACTTTGTAACCGTTAAAGTTAATTTTATTTCCAGTTAACGGAATACATCAGCATGTATTCCGTTAACTGGAAATAAAATTAACTTTAAGAACGGATAGAGTTCTATCAATTTTGGAAGCAACATTAGCACTTTTATCTTAATATGGTACTAATAGCCGTCGCCCGCGGCGTTGCTCGCGTTCTACCCTTTAGAGTTAGAAGTTTCAAAATTCCTTTCTTAGTGCACCCCTACACTATATAAGGATGCTACCCTCCAAATTTCACACCCCACTCTCGCTAGTCTCTGTCTCTTTCTATTTCCCCGAATAGAAAGAGACAGAGACTAGCGAGAGTGATCACATACGGAGACCACCAAAAAACGCAAAACACTTCGATAGCGCGTTCTAGGATCCGGACAAACTTAGCAGCGCCATCTAGTTCTGATTTAAGGCAACATGAGCATATAACCTTTTCTAACGAAATAAGTACTGCATATTGGTTAAGTACATAAAAATAAATACTAAATTAATTTCACATTAAACACAGAGCGAGAGTGATCGCGTGCCACTCGAAGTATAACTTCTTCCACGCACTGGTTTTTTTTCAACATTAGCTTTTTTTTGTAATCTAAAATTAATCAAACAATTTCTTTTCATTAAGTTTCCTCTCGTCTAGAGTTTTCGTATCCGGTACCTTCTTACAAGATTTGATTTTATGAGACAGACTAAAATAATTTTAATTGTTAATATATCCTTGTGTTTTTAACAAATTATTTTAGCTTTGAATAATATAATTTTTATGTGGTTTGCCGGACATTGTTCTATGCAAGTAGTTAAAGTAATTACTTTTATAAGTGCTTACTTAATACTAGTGTTTATATGATCGTTAGACAACAACAATAAAAAAATTGTAGGACATTAAAATTCTTTTCTCAAACATGCTTAGAATGGGCCGCTGCAGTAATTAATGTACTATAATTATAGTTACAAAATATAATAACAATATCAAAATATATGGGTGAAATAGGAATAATAATATTAAGTAAGTAAACATGAGGGTAGATGAATAAAAACTTACATTTCGGCTGCCTCGCGATCTGCCCATTCTTTCTTTTCTCGAATAACCGATTAATAATCGCATCTTTGCGATCAGTAAAATCGATATCCCTATTGTTCAGCCCTTCACACTCTGCTAAGTTGGATTCGAAGTTCGATTTATCGATATCCGACACTTTCAAACGATTATTCGATAGCTCCTTCAGTTCCCGATCGGTGACGCTGTTCGAGCATCGCCGGTTCGCGACACGGTTCCAAATTTGAACGAGATCCTTCATTTTCACAAACACAAGCTATCAAATCGATCTGTCACAAACAACTGAATAAATTAATTTATAAATTAAGCAAAACTCATTAGCATCACAGTCCAAAAAGTTCCGTGCAAACAAAAAAAAATATCACAGTTTTTTATCACTAGATACTGGCCGGTTACATTATCTGGAATTAAAAAAAAAATGCCACATTCGATTTCCCGCGCGCTCGCAGTGCACCCGAAGTCTGCATCGATCTAAACGTGATTTATCAATGAAAATCGCCCGCACGATACTCTTGTTTATATAAAATTTCGCAAACTCACGCACACAACATTTTCTAAGTGTGGGTTAAGTTAATGACGCACAGAACCTGTCCGGCTTTGAATGTAGAATATGCATGCTTTTGTGTCAGGCAATGCGGCAGTGGTGGAAAAATTAAGAAAACTGGGCTGACGCATCTGGAATTTTTCGAATGTCACTGTCAATTTTTTTTTTCTTTATTGCTATAGTTTAGTGAGATGGTTTTTTTTTGTGGCAGTTTCTAGGAAAAGAATGAATACAGGTGACGAGTCTGGATTTTTTTTCATGTCAATTTTTATTTACAATTACATAGGTATTAGTTATTTTCAAGAAAAAAATAGTTACCTATATTTTTTCTTGAAAAGTAGTTGGAAAGGCCAAGATGAATCATAATAGCCTAGTCTTTGTTTAGACTGCAAAACATGAAAAGCCCACTAGTGTCATTTTTATCCTTGGAATATTTCCGGACTGTCATCAATTTGGATGAATTTGACAGCTTAATGTCATTTTCATGTTAATAGGGATATTCACTTTGGAACCTATTTTGAGCAAGCTTAGCTAAACCAACGCAAACATCCTATGGCGTAGTGGATGCATAGTGAGTTGAATCACCTAATATTAAATGTCAAAGTTTAGATGTTTGGATGTTTGTGCATCTGCTGGTCCGAATTGCATGAAATTTGGAACATATATAGTTTGTGACTTGGATTAACACATTAGGCTACTTTTTTATCTCGAAAAATCAACATGATCAAACGGGACGCGGACGAAGTCGTGCTAGTGCTGAATATAGGTAAGGTGCCTTCTGGTAAGATTGGCGTAATATTAAGTCCGGATAAATCACGTAACTAAGCAATTACCATTTAAAAATATCGCCGAATTGCTTGGCATCCGGACTTACTATTACGCCGATCTTATCAGAAGGCACTATACCTACTTAAACAGAAAATTTACTTCAATTTTGCCCCAAAAACCTTTTATCACCATCTGATGATGAAGCTGGAAGGTGGAAGTTTCATCGGGTCTGTTGTAGTGACCGTAAAAAATACTTAAATGTCACAGGAAAGCAAAATATGCAATGTCGTTTAGGTTCTTGGAAAGCAATGAGTAGTGAGTAGGTATCTACTTATTTAATAAGTACCTAGGTACAGGGGGCAAATCGTTGTCTACCTATTTTTGGCCCTGCCTGGAAACCAGCGCTGTTTAGCAAGGTGGAACCATCTGCCCTGAGACAGCAATAAGCTGAGTCGGGACCGATTTGGCTGCATACAGCGCGGAACGAGACTGGCTAGTACCCACTTGTTATGTTAGGTTACCTATAGCTGTTACTTAGCTATTACTATTTGTTTGTTTCTTGTACGTATCTTTGAGTTTGCTATATTTTCTACGTCCGTTCTGTATTTTTCTGTGTGTATGTCAAATAAACTATCTATTTATCTCTTTTTTTTTATGGTAAAAGTAATGGAACAAGCTTATAGCTCACCTGATGTTAAGTGGTAACTTCTGCCTATAACAATGCATTACCTCACAGAGCCAGTCCAATGAGGACGTGCCCTGTAAGGCAATGCACTGCGTCCATCACTCTGAGACGTAAAGATGTTGAAGTCGCATGTGCCTGTAATTACACCGGCGCCTTTACCCTTCAAACCGGAACACAGCAATGCGAGCATCGCTGCTTGACGGCAGAAATAGGTACGGTGCTAGTACTGAACCCGGACGAGCTCTCACAAAGAGCTCTACTACTATCTATCTCATAAAAACTGTTTCTGAACTGTTTTCATACTAAATCATATGTATTCTGTAACTAAATAGTGACATTAGCGCGTTTCAGCACGTTTTTGCCGTCAACAGCTTGTTTTCGTAAATCTGTAGCCGCATTGCTTGACGTTATGCTGGGCTGCAGTAGTAGTTCAGAGCTTTCGATATGGAATTCGAGTTTTCATATTTTTTGAAACAACACAAAGCATTTATATTTGAATAGTTTTTCTTGTGTTATTGTTTAATTTTGGTGGAATTTTAAATAATAATACTTAGGTCGTAACATAAAGTGTGAGCCATTGGAATAAATGTGTGTAAAGTTGTTTTTATGAATGTGAAAAATCGTTTCAGGTTTTGAAGCGAAAATCCACTATTTTCATTTCAAAACAAACGACAGCCGACTTGACGAAGACTTGACTTCACTGATTATTTCAAATTTATCACTTGACACTGGCAAAATTGTCTGTCGAAATGACGGACACAGGCCATATAGGTTTAAAAGAAGAAGAAGAAACTTACGAAACTTCCGATTACTTCGACATTTTGAGTCATCTCTATTTGCACGCCAAAATCGGTAAGACATGTTGTGTCACCAAATTATATAACCAACATCCTTATTTACACATGTTTTTGCAAATAAATTATCTTTATCTTTATCTTTATCTTTATCTTTACGATATGGGGGCTGGTTACTTACTAAGGTATCTAGTGTACTGAAACAGTCATATTCACAGGACGAGAGGCCTTGAGGTGGCCTATGAACTCGATTTCCAATAAAAAGAATACCATGGGTACAAATTATTAGCAATAAACTGCATAAACTATACTCTTAAGTTTAAAATTACAATTTCTTCACTACAGAGTATAAAACAAAGTCGCTTCCCGCTGTCTGTCTGTCTGTCCCTATGTATGCTTAGATCTTTAAAACCACGCAACGGATTTTGATGCGATTTTTTTCATAGATAGAGTGATTCAGGCGTCATGGCTCAGTCAGTAGTAGCTCTGCCTTCCATGCTGTGGGTCGTGGGTGCGATCCCCACCAAGAACAAACATTTGTGTGTAAACATAGATGTTTGTTCTGTGTCTGGGTGTTTCTATATATTACAAGTGTGTATTTACAAAAAAAATAAAAATGTATGTATGTATTCTATCAGCCATCTAGTTTCCATCGTACAAGCTTTGCTTAGTTTGGGACTAGAAGGCGTTGTGTTAAATGTCCGTGAATATTTATTTATTTATTTATTTATTCAAGAGGAAGGTTTATATCCTACTAAATATTATAAACGCCAAAGTTTGTAAGTATGGATGGATGGATGTTTGTTACTCTTTCACGTAAAAACTACTAATCCGATTTGGATGAAACTTGGAATATTAATGGCCCCTGACCTGGATTAACACATTTTATCCCGAAAAATCAACGAGATCCAACGGGACGCGAACGAAGTCGCGGGCGGCATCTAGTGTATAATACATGCATAATATAGAAGAGAAACACTGATAATTTTAGAGGTTTCTAATGTGATGTCGTAAATAAACACATTTTGTGCGCTTACATTGCAAACGCTGCTGACTGAATTTAACAGCATTGCACCCATGCGAAGCCGGGGCGGGTCGCTAGTAGACGATAATGTATGTAAGATGTATATAATTTTGTTGGATTTTTTGGGATGAATTCTGAAATCCCTATTAAAATAGCAAAAATATAGCATATAACATTATGATCATCGAAGAGTTTTTCAGTCATGTTCGATAAAAATCTTTATATGAGGTTCCGTATATAAAAAGAATTTTTTTTCTATGGTATTTACGGTCAATAGAACATTTCCAAACGAACTGCCATCATCATCATCATTTTATGGTGATCGTGTATTAAAATGAAGTCAGTTTTTAAAATTTTTTAGACTTATAAATTATTACTAGTAGTTCGCCCCGAACTGAGATCTCGTGATGGTCGGAGGTTAATAAAAACCAAACATTTTTTATTGACCAATGGTTGTAATAAACTTTGCAAATCGCTTCGAAATTGCCGTCTCGCTATGCATCAGTCTTACTTGAACTACAAAATCATTGAAACTCCAAGAAATGGTAGCTCACGTTATACTGGGTTTGCCAATTTTATAATTTTTACATCAACTCAAAAAGTATTAGACCTGGAATCAAAATAAAAACGGGTTTGGAATGTCTACACAAAACCCTATCATATGACACCCCATTTGATATTATTGTACGACTTTCTTTTTTACTCCCTTTGGACCCTCATAACTTCACGACCCCTTAACCGATTTACTTCATTTAAAAAACCAGTAAAACTTAAGAGTACTATCCGTATACCTACCAAATTCTGTGAAGATCGGATGAGCGGTTCAAAATATCTCGTCGAACAAACATACAAAGCATTTTCGTCCAAGTTGTCACCAAGATCTTGTTCGCTTCGCTCACTCGATCAATAATTACAGCACTTTATTGGGACTGTTCTATTGACCGTAAGTTACACAGAAACGTCACAGGAAAGCAAAATACGCAATGTCGTGTACGTGGATGATGTGTTTTTTCCAGTTATTCATATTTAATTGCAAAACTACTGAATTGATTTTGATCAAAAATTTACAGGACCAATCTGGAAGCATACCCCTTCAGATAAAAAAAGAACTTTTCAAATCGGTTCATAAATGACGGAGTTCTGAGGTAACAAACGTTAAAAAAACAACCGAATTGAGAACCTCCCCCATTTTGAAGTTGGTTAAAAGAAGTAAGGAACCCTAACAACACAATATCCTTGCTCATTTGTACCTAAATTGAATTCCATAAAATGGGGTATATTTGCTACTGACCTTGTAGGTGACATACGGCCACAGAGTATTCTCAACCCACGGAGACGAAAATAACTATATACCTCATTTTATATACCTAAAAAATATAATTTAGCAACTTTTGTACCTATTTTGGGAAGCAATGGGTTTTTTTTTCTTTTAAAAGGTAACTGCATTGAAAATTAGTTGTTTTATAAACTGATATAGGAAGAAATAAGGTTCAAAACAGCATGAACTCCGGCGTGGCGCTTACGACGACTTAAAATGCGAGGTTTTAGTATTTTGATGGTAAAAAACTAAAGACAAAACAACACCCACATTTTTTAAATTATCTTGGGAATATATTAATAACAGATTTTTTTTCTGATACCCTCATACGTACGATATAATCAATATCATCAATATATCATATCTATATATATAAAACTCTTTTGAAGCTGACAGAGAATCAACGCACAGCCTAAACTATAAGTCCTAGAGGTATGACATTTGGAGGGTAGGTTCCTTAAATAGTGTAGGGGCGCACTAAGAAAGGAATTTTGATAAGTCACACTCTAACGCGAGCAACACCGCGGGAGACGGCTAGTATCAATATATATTAGCATTGCTATTCAGCGCGGCAATGCAGCCAGTGTTTTGGGCACGCTTCCGATTGGTACTGATTTGGACCAGTTGAGCTATCTATAAATCGTTTGCAACGGTTTGTAGATGGCTCAACTGTTTCATGTGTATTTTGTAAATATTGTAAATAATGTATTAGTTGTAATTTTCTTTGTGAATAAATTTTTCTGGACTGATATATATAAAACTCTTTTGAAGCTGACAGAGAATCAACGCACAGCCTAAACCATAAGTCCTAGAGGTATGAAATTTGGAGGGTAGTATCCTTATATAGTGTAGGGGCGCACTAAGAAAGGAATTTTGAAAAGTCGCACCCTGAAGGGTCTAGAATGCGAGCAACGCCGCGGGCGACGGCTAGTATTAGAATATAATGCACAATTTTTACATTTAACACGTTCCCTGCCAACTACAAAAATATACGTAGTAGCGTATCTAGGATCCAGCGCCAGCTACGAGCTTATTCGTAGATGTTTAGTTGAGGCTACCTACACAATCAAAAGCGTTGGCTGCAAACAGGACGGGAATCGATTAGTTGGCATTGGAAATAAAACTTTCAAAATAAAACGAGAACTCTATACCATATTTTTTTTTCCATGGCAACAAAAAAATTACGTATATACTCGGGATGATGATTTTGTATGGACGGAAATAGGTATAGATTTTTTTTACTACGAATATATTCGTATGGCAGGGAACGAGTTAAGACCTAATCTGTACATAATTATTCTTGCAAATAAACATATATCTTATCTTATCTTAGAAACACGCAGTTTAGTCAGCTCCGTACGTGATCAATGTCTTTTATGTGCATAAGACTATCTAAATCATCTATAATAGATGCACCTAAGTCTCATCTATCTATAATGTAATGTAAGCACCAATTAAACAGGTACTTATGTCAAATAGATATATTAAGTACCTATATCCGTATAACAGGCAGTTATACGATATTGCCGTTCTATGAAGCTACCACGAAAAATATGTACCTACGTATAATAAAACTAGGTGCCGCCCGCGAATTCGTTCGCGTCCCGTTGGTTCCCGTTTATTTTTCGGGATAAAAAGTAGCGTATGTGTTAATCCAGGTCACGGACAATATATATTCCAAGTTTCATCCAAATCGGATCAGTAGTTTTTACGTGAAAGAGTAACAAACATCCATCCGTACTTAAAAACTTTCGCGTTTATAATATTATTTATTTATTTAAAAATTTCACACAAACAAGTAGTGCTAGGAGGACTTAATGCTAAGAGCATTGTCTACCAGTCTCCCAGCGCGTGCAAAAAGGTGGTGTGGCGTGTTTTTATAGGTACCAAACAAGTTGTATATATACGAGAAATTATAAAACTACTAATATTATATATATCTACCTACATACTGAAGAATTTAAAATTTAGGTACATACCTAGGATACATCATTGTATCAATACATGGATACATCATTGTATCAATACACGGATACATCATTGTATCAATATTAGTAGGATCTAAGCCAGTAAAGATTAATATAAAACATTGTATTCATCTTAAACTGGATCTACAGTAAGAGCATCTCACCAATTTTCACGGCAATATCTCAAAAAGGGCTTTATTTTTATTTTATTTTATTAGGGAAACAAACAGTACAATAATAATTATAAATATAAAACTTAAAATAGCACAGAAACCAGTGAAGCTTCCACCGTAACATCATACATACAAAGCATGTGAACAGACTTGATACAAAAAAAGCAAATTACCATAAGTTATGAAATGACCTAAAAAAGAAAAACACGAAAAGTGGATTAAAAATGTAAACTACAAAACAAACTGGCTAAAGTAAACTAAGCTAAACAACGATTAGACATTGGCCACACTACCTACAATGCTCTTGCGGAACTCAGTCTGTAGCAGTCAAGTGGAAAATATCAATATCCGTGAATCTGGAATCTGGCTTATAGCAATTTGAACATTTTCAAACCTTTAAAACGGTCTCCTGTAAAAATTTTATTTTGCGGATAGACCACTGTACGTAGGGAGTGTATTTATTTTATTTTAATGTTAAAAGACCACAGTTGTATGGATCTGTATGGATCTGAGTGCTGGGCTACCAAGGTGACGGATGAAAAAAGAGTGCATGCGACAGAGATGAGAATGTTGAGATGGATGTGCGGAGTGACAAGCATGGATAAAATTAGGAATGAATACATTAGAGGAAGTCTGAAAAGCACCTGTGACGGAGAAAATGAGGAGCAACAGGTTAGCGTGGTATGGGCATGTCATGCGGAGGGAGGAGAGTCATGTAACGAAGAGAGTGCTAAGTATGAATGTGGATGGATACAGAGGAAGTGGTAGGCCCAAGAAAAGATTGATGGATTGTGTAAGAGATGACATGCATAGGAGAGGAGTGAACACTGAAATGACAGATGATAGGGGAGAATGGAAGAAAAGGACATGTTGTGCCGACCCCACCTAGTGGGATAAGGGCAGGAAGAAAAAAATATTAAAAAAAAATATTCACGGACACTTAACACAACGCCTTCTAGTCCCAAACTAAGCAAAGCTTGTACGATGGAAACTAGATGGCTGATAGAATACATACATTCATTTTTTTTTTGTAAATACATACTTATAATACATAGTAACACCCAGACACAGAACAAACATCTATGTTTACAACACACAAATGTTTGTTCTCGGTGGGGATCGAACCCACGACCCACAGCACGGAAGGCAGAGCTACTACCGACTGAGCCATGACGCCTGTCTCACGCCAGAAGAAGAAGAAGAAAGTTAAAAGACCACAGATGACTAACAGCTATGTTAAATTTTTTGAAAATCCAATTCATATTGTACACGTATATTATTACTGTACCTATTAAGTAACATAATTAGGCCAAAAACTATAAAACCACTACTTAATAGCTTTTTAATACTCCCTACGTCTGACAACAAACATGTTAACTATACTCGTTTAGAAAACGTGACGTATCTGATAATATACCTAAACGATGTCAATTGATAGCGGATGCATGACGTATAGTACTGTGCCTTCTTCTTCTTCTCTTCATTAATGGCCTCTGTCCGTCATTTCGACAGACAATTTTGCCAATGTCAAGTGTTAAAATTGTAATAAATAAGTCAAGTCAAGTCAGTTGTCAAGTCGGCTGTCGTTTGTTTTGAAAAGAAAATGGTGGATTTTCTCTTCAAAACCTAACACGAATGTGCCTTGATCACGAATAAATGTGACAATCGCAAACGTATCGTAACGCTAGCGTATCCGAGATACACTGCGCGTTGACACTACAACGGTTGGCAGTCGAGCTGGCATTGACGCGCAATATAACTTGAATACGTTAACGCGGCTCCTATCGAATTGGTTCGTGATAGAGCCATAGGTTTTGTAGAGAAAATTCACCATATTCTCTTCAAAACAAACGACAGCCGACTTGACAAATGACTTGACTTATATATTATTTCAAATTCATCACTTGACACTGGCAAAATTGTCTGTCGAAATGACGGACAGAGGCCATTATTTTAAGAGAAGAACGAGAATCACAAGTTAATTTTACAAAATCTTCTAAATATATAAAACTCTTTTGAAGATAACTGACAATCAACGCACAGCCTAAACTATAAGTCCTAAAGGTATGAAATTTGGAGGGTAGTATCCTTATATAGTGTAGAGGTGCACTAAGAAAGGAATTTTGAAAAGTCACACTCTAAAGGGTCTAGAACGCGAGCAACGCCGCGGGCGACGGGCTATTTATTATTAAAAATCTTTTGGAGCTAAGGATACTACCCTCCAAATGTCATACCTCTAGGACTTATAGTTTAGGCTGTGCGTTGATTGTCAGTCAGCTTCAAAAGAGTTTTATATATTTAGAAGATTTATTTCTTGGTAAGCGCATAGCGCATCCGTACAAGCGAGCGCGTCACACACTAATTACTACTCAATACATACAAATTATTGTATGACTAATAACTAATTTTCCAACTAATAAAATAACAAATATAGCAAACCTATATAGAAGTTAAAACCGCAAACCTTCGATACAGTTCCGGGAAGCTATAAAGCCATTTTTGACAGTGCGCTTCATTGTTTACCTTGATCGTCCGGAAGTCACCTATTTTAGCGTTACAATAAATAATGCAACTACATTGACTTGGTTTTTCCAAATACATGGTAAAACACTATATTAGGCGAGATTGTGCTCTTCCAAATGAATGGTAAAACACTATATTAGGCGAGATTGTGGTCAAACATGTGTAGGTATACAGGGTTAGGACGTATTTGCTATGGTTAAACTCATCCTCATTCGCCTGTCCTTATCCCACGCTAGGTGAGGTCGGCACAACATGTTTTCTTCTTCCACTCACTCCTATCATTCGTCAATTCTGAATCTACTCCTCTCACATTCATATCCTCTTTCACACAATCCAACCACTTCTTCGGCCTTCCTCTACTTGCACACTCAGCCACACTCATATTTATAACTCTTTTCGTTATATTATTATGACTTTCATCCCTCCTCATTACGTGTCCATACCATGCTAATCTACCACTCCTCACCTTTTTAATAACAGGCAACACTTTCACACTTCCCCTAATAAGTATACCTACTCATTCCTTATTATCTTCTAAATATTATATAATATATAAAACTCTTTTGAAGCTGACTGACAATCAACGTACAGCCTAAACTATAAGTCCTAGTGGTATGAAATTTGGAGGGTAGTATCCTTATATAGGTAGTGTAGGGGTGCACTAAGAAAGGAATTTTGAAACTAAACTTTAGAGTGTGACTTTTCATAATTCCTTTGGCGGATTTAGAACGCGGCGTTGCTTGCCTCTAGAACGCAAGCAATGCCGCGGGCGAGGGCTAGTAAGCTATATTAGCGATATTTAAACTAAAACCAACTAATATTCTAATCACTAATATCTAATAACTAATATATAAAACGCTGATAAATAATTATGAAAAATAATAATATAATAATATAGTAATTATTATTTGATGAAAATTTTTTAAGCACACAAGGTTTTTTGATGAATTTCTATTTAAAACAGCAAACAAAAGGGTTCCTTAATGCTGAATTAAGCACACAAAGGAACCATAATTTCATTACGAAAAATGGCGTCATCAGTAGCAATAAGTTTGTTATTATATTATATTTCCATAGAATATTATAAGGAACTATAGAAGGGCATCTGTCAATAATATAACCTTATATCTTTCACTATTTTATTAGTTTTATGCTCTATTTATTATATTACTAGCCGTCTCCCGCGGCGTTGCTCGCGTTCTAGTGTGACTTTTCAAAATTCCTTTCTTAGTGCACCCCTACACTATATAAGGATACTACCCTAAAAATTTCATACCTCTAAGACTTATAGTTTAGGCTGTGCGTTGATTCTATGTCAGCTACAAAAGAGTTTTATATATATAATAATATTGATGATGATGATGATGATGATGATGATGATGATGATGATGATGATAAGTGGTTCAAAGACAAATCTATGTAACAATAGTATATTATGCAACTAGTGAATAAAAGACGGATTTAAAGCAAGGGCTATAAATGAATCACAAGCAAGTGAAGGATTCATATAGTGTAGGGGTGCACTCAGAAAGGAATTTTGAAAAGTCGCACTCTATAGGGTCAAGAACGCGAGCAACGCCGCGGGCGACGACTAGTACTTTTATATTATTGTTTTACTGATTTAACACTAGCTATGGTGACTTCTTACATTCTGCTAAGTCATTATGATCACTACTAAGTATTGTTACGCGATTCTAAGCAAACACTATAACTAGTGGACAAACAATGATTTACATTTCTAGTAAAAATTAGTACCTTTGACTAACTTTACTTAGCTTCTCGTGTATGCAAATAAATGGGTATAAAGTCCAGTGAGACAATCGTTGTCTCATAAAAACCTTATTGATCGAGTGAGCGAAGCGAACGAGATCTTAGTGACAACTTGGACGAAAATGCTTTGTATGTTTGTTCGACGAGATCTTTTGAACCGCTCATCCGATCTTCATAAAATTTGGTAGGTATACGGATAGTACTCTTGAGTTCTACTGGTTTGTTAAATGAAGTAAATCGGTCAAGGGGTCGTGAAGTTATGAGGGTCCAAAGGGAGTAAAAAAAAAAGTCGTACAATAATTTCAAGTGGGGTGTCCGTTCTAGTATAACTTCTCCGCGCGGAAGAAGTTATACTAGAACGCGCTATCGAAGTTTTTTGCGTTTTGTGGGGGTCTCCGTATGACCACTCTCGCTCTGTCTCTTTCTATACCCCCTCCCCAGGAGCGTTAATTAAACGTTTAACGCGTTAAACGCTGTCTCATTCTATTCCGCCTTCGTTTGACGTTTAACGTGTTGGAAGTCGCATTAGAAGTATAACTTCAAAAAATTGTAATCATACCTAATCATACAAAACGTAATGACGATTCAAAGTGATCAGTGAGATTTTATTGAATAAAGCTTTTTGACTTTGAGTTTAACCTGCGCCAGGTTTAAGGTAGGTGGAAATCGAACCCACAACTTAAAGCAGTGGGTTCGTGGTCTAAGGCGCTCATGTTAAGAGTACATCTTTCTTCTTCTTCTATCTAAATATATAAAACTCTTTTGAAGCTGACTGATAATCAACGCACAGCCTAAACTATAACTCCTAGAGGTATGACATTTGGAGGGTAGTATCCTTATATAGTGTAGGGGTGCACTAAGAAAGGAATTTTAAAAAGGCGCACCCTTAAAGGGTCTAAAATTAGAATCAAAGGTAAAACCAAATAATGCGTATGCTGCTACCGCGCGAGCAAAGCCGCGGGCGACAGCCGGTAGATATTTTTTTGCTAAAAAGTAAAATGAGTAAAAAAATACTTACGATTAAACGACTCCATTTTCCTGAATTCCTCTAACGTTTTATTTATAACACCACTGACATAATTATATAATAAAATCATTTAAATTTTTAATTAATAATAGGTGTGCAAATATAATTAATATAAAAAACTAAATATATCTAAACTAAGTTATTGATTTTATAAAATTTGACCAATATGTATGTAGTTAAGTATATCCAAATAAATTATAATAAGTTATTTAAATATTATAACAAAAAAAAATTTTTTTTTTACTAAAACTTAGTTAAGTTTTATTCAGTTAATATTGTTTAGATTTTTTGTTCTTTAGCTTTTTGACCTAGCACTTGTTATTTGCACCCAAAGTTGTTATCATTTACGATAAATATAATTATAGTACAAATTATCTATGTTTATATTCAAAGTTGTGGGTACGTTGACAGTCGCACTGATAAAATACCTGGAAAAAAAACAACAATTAATTTGTTTTTGTATCTAAGGCTGCTTTAAGATAAGATAAGATAAAAATATTTATTTGCCCCTAGGGAGGCAATCGTTGTCTAATAAAAACCTGCCAGGTTTAAGCCCGGCAGGTTTTCTGAACTGTTTTCATACTAAATCATAGGTATTCTGTGACTAAAGTGACATTAACGCGTTTCAGCGCGTTTTCTGAATTGTTTTCATACTATATCATAGGTATTCTGTGACTAAATAGTGACATTAACGCGTTTCAGCGCGTTTTCTGAATTGTTTTCATACTATATCATAGGTATTCTGTGACTAAAGTGACATTAACGCGTTTCAGCGCGTTTTCTGAACTGTTTTCATACTATATCATAGGTATTCTGTGACTAAATACCTAGTGACATTCGCGCGTTTCAGCGCGTTTTTTGCCGTCAAAAGCTTCTTGTTTTCGTATATCTGTAGCTATATCAGAAAATAAAGAGAAATTTTCGGATTTGTAGGCTCTTCAAAATGATAATAATCTTCTAAATATATAGAACTCTTTTGAAGCTGACTTAGAATCAACGCACAGCCTAAACTATAAGTCCTAGAGGTATGAAATTTGGAGGGTAGTATACTTATATAGTGTAGGGGTGCACTAAGAAAAGAATTTTGAAAAGTCACACTCTAAAGGGCCTAGAACGCGAGCAACGCCGCGGGCGACGGCTAGTTATTATAATAATGCATGCTGTGGTTGCTATAAGTATTTGTAATATGAAACTATTGTTATTTTGTGTATCTTCTGTTGGCAATCCTCAATAAATAAATAAATATAAATATTCACGGACACTTAACACAACGCCTCTAGTCCCAAACTAAGCAAAGCTTGTACGATGGAAACTAGATGGCTGATAGAATACATACATATTTTTTTTTGTAAATACATACATAATACATAGAAACACCCAGACACAGAACAAACATCTATGTTTACAACACACAAACGTTTGTTCTCAGTGTCAAATAAATACATAAATATAGTGATGACTTCCAGCAATCACTAAATATTTAAAAAATGCTCAGTGAACTTGATTTATCGGTTTATTTGACTCTGACCTTATTTCGTCCGATAACTTGTAAAAATAGGTCATTGTGAAACGTGACTAACTGCCCTTCAAAATATATTTTAGACCGTGGTTTATAAGGACGTGGCACTGACTACCCTAGTTTCTGTAACAAAACACTAACGACAGATAGACGGATTTTTTATTAGCTTGGCTTAGTCAGCTCGTTACGTATACCCGCGACTTTGTACGCGTGCCAAACTTGCCACCAAAATATCTGTTACCAGCATACGATGAACCTAGTAGCAAACGGCTGCTTTTGGTTTAGAGAGTTCAAGCTGTATCTAAGAATCCACGTCTTTGATTTCAATAAAATATAGCCTATGTTTCAATCCGGAAAATGGGCTTCCGAATGGTATAAGTTTCGTTGGAATTGGTCCAGTAGTCCGCGAACAAACAAACAGACAAACTCTATTTTCGCAAGAGTCGTTTATTTAGTAGATCTGCATATTTAGTTTATCCATATCTTTAATTTCAGTTTTTGGCTTCTTTACAAAAACTGAAATTAAAGATATGGATATGGATGGTATAGATAGAAAATAATATTTTAGATAATATACTTACACTTCAAAATGATACGCTCTAGAATCCAAAACACTCATTTTTTGTCCAACTCAACTTTTCAAAAATCCAATTTAGACGTATTTTATAGTCGCGTGCGTCTTGAGATAGTTCAATTCAAACTATTTTGATGTATTTTAGTACTTATTATTCGTATTGCAAAAGATAACGCAGCCTCTCAAAGATTAAGCGTACAGAAAGTCCACTAACTACAAAGTTAAGAAATCCACCTTCCCATCACGTAGGTACCTACTTACATAAAAAATCCTTATCCTTACTAATATTATAAATGCGAAAGTAACTCTGTCTGTCTGTCGCGCTTTCACGCCAAAATTACTGAACCGATTTCAATGAAATTTGGTACACGGATAGTCTAGAGCCTGAGAAAGGACATAGGCTATTTTTTAATGTGAAAAAAAGGGCAGAGCGCGGCGTGGTACGGCGCGGTCTATTTTATAAAATAATAAGCCTAAATAATTAAAAATGCCACTCAAAGACACTATTCTACGCGGACGAAGTCGCGGGCACAGATAGTAAGTTCTAAAACTAAAACCTACACTATAAAAAGTGTGAAACAAGGAAATATTCTCATCTGAAATTGTTATGTAGGTACTAGAGTGATGTTAAGACGATAGCCGTGGTCATAATAATGTTCCTACTCAATGTTGCCGTCCCTCTCTCATAAACTGAAAAGACAAAGACGGTTATAATTTTAGCACTGTCAAATTAGGTTAGGTTAGGAAAATGCAACCAAATCATATCAATCTGCACTCAAATCTATGGTTGGTCACGTTTCAGGCGTATCTGTGCGACTCAAGCTTATCTTTGCCCCTGTGGATGATAGTTTTATCACAACACGAGACCTCCGAACTTAGGTACCTACCGAGTATCATGAATAAATATGTATTTGTAATAACAGAGCAATAGGCAGGCTACTCGCAGAACTGACAAACGGTGAGTATAAGTATAAGTCAAGTCAAGTCTTCGTCAAGTCGGCTGTCGTTTGTTTTGAAGAGAAAATGGTGGATTTTCTCTTCAAAACCTGAAACGACTTTTCACATTCAGAGAAACCACTTTACACACATTTATTCCAATGGCTCACACTTTATGTTACGACCTAAGTATTATTGGTTAAAATTCCACCAAAATTAAACAATAATACTCACAATAACACAAGAAAAACTATTAAAATAAAAATGCTGTGTTGTTTCAAAAAATGTGAAATATTTATTATACTGCATATTTAGTTTATCCATAGGTATCTTTAATTTTAGTTTTTGGCTTTTTTACAGTTTTATAATAGTATAGATAGGTAGATAGATAGATAGATGTGAGGGTTTTATTGTTTCATTAATGGGGGGTAATTAACCCCCGCAAACTTTCAGGAATGGTCTTATAACATCCTGTATCTAGGGTTACCAGTGTTACGCAAAATTGACTGACCTATAGCCTAGAATAAATAATAGTACGTACCAAGTGATAATGTTATCACCATCTGGTACTATATGCACGTTTTTGTTCCCAGTACCGCGCACGTGATGTGTTTCTCCTCATCATTATCAGCTAGTGGAAGTCCACTGACATGGTTACCATCATCATCTTCCTACCCTTGTCCCACGCTAAGTGGGGTCGGTACAACATGTCTTCGTCTTCCACTCTCCTCTATCAGCCGTCATCTCGGTGTTCATTCCTTTCTTACGAGTAAGAAAGGACACAAAACTTACAATGTATGATTAAACTAGCTGATACCCGCGACTTTGTACATATGCGTGCGAAACTTTCCACCAAAATATCTGTCACCATCATAGGTAGGTACGATGATCCTCGTAGCAAATGGATGCTTTTGGTTGAGAGAGTTCAAGCTGTATCTAAGAATCCACGTCTTTGATTTCAATAAAAAAGGGCTTCTGAATGGTATAATTTTAATTGAAATTGTCCAGTAGTTAAGGCGTAATCCGCGAACAAACAAACAGACAAACTCTATTTTCAGAATCAGAATCATATCTATAATTTTAGTTTTTAGCTTTTTACAGTTTATATAATTATATATTAATATTATAAACACGAAATAGCATAGAAATATGAACATCTACGTCTCAGCTGACAATATTTTTATTTTTAATAATATGCCCCTGTTTAATCATTTTAGCAATTTATATTGCTTGCTATTAATAAATATTCTTGCATATTCCCACAGCGCCCTCTAGTCCCCAAACTAAGCAAAGCTTGTACCTACTATGGGAACTAGATTTATGATAGAATACTATACTTAATTTTTTTTGTAAATACGTACTAACATCCAGACATAGAACAAACATATTTTTACCCCTGATAAACGTTTATTCTCAGTGGGGATCGCACTCACAACCCACAGCACGGAAGCCAGAGCTATTACCGACTGAGCTATGACGCCAGATAATTTGTAATATACTCGTATAAAACTCTTTTGAAGCTGACATAGAATCAACGCACAGCCTAAACTATAAGTCCTAGAGGTATGAAATTTGGAGTATCCTTATATACTGTAGGTGTGCACTAAGAAAGGAATTTTGAAACGTCACACTCTAAAGGGTAGAACGCGAGCAACGCCGCGGGCGACGGCTAGTTTGTAATAAAAATAAACAGTCGTATAATTCATCAATTTATTACATACAATAATAATTTTACATTATTATGAAATATTCATTTAAAACTAAGCTCATTTTTTCTAGATCACAATCGACTTGTATACTTAATACATTAAAAATAACTGCCTATATAATTATGTACGTACTACTTATATACATGACTTCTAAAGCATGGTTTCCGGGATCGTAACGCATAACGCTGCGGTATGCGGCTTGTAGCGCCATCTATCTCGCTACATGAGAACTATCCTAGATCGCGGCTCGGTGTCCGAGGACCAATGAATGGTATTCGGTAGTATTACTTATGTTCAAACTCCGTGATAACTTCGTTTGCGCGATCTAGGATAGTTCTCATGTAGCGAGATAGATGGCGCTACAGGCTCAACGCGCGTATAATTTAGGGTGCCTTCGTAAGATCGGCCGAATATTAAGTCCGGATAAATCACGTAACTAAGCAATTATCATATAAAAATATCGCTGGATTGCTTGGCATCCGGACTTACTATTACGCCGATCTTACCAGAAGGCGCTGTATTTCCAAAAAAAGAAGCAAAAAACACTCAAATTCATTTTTCCCTTAATTTACTTTGACATAGTTCTCATTTTTTCCAAAATCTCACGTTAAAAAAACTTTTTTTGTCTTCTCTTCTAAAGCATCTTTTTTTTATACCTAAATTCTTTTATCAATGCCAATGAAAAACACAATGGCAGAACAGTAGGTACACAGACGCTACAATGAGGTTTCCTATCATGATAGGGAACCCTATTTTGAGGAACTGTAGGAAGGTGAACCGGTACCCGTGCTGTTCAGCAACTCCCGCGCAGACGACATTAGCACTTGCGCCAATTAAAGTTCCGTTACCTGTAATTTATCAATACTTTGATATCTTTCTTTCTTATAAATATACCAGCCGTCGCCCGCGGCGTTGATCGCGTTCTAGACCCTTTAGGGTGCGATTTTTCAAAATTCCTTTCTTAGTGCACCTCTACACTAAGGATACTAACCCTCCAAATTTCATACCTCTAGGACTTATGGTGAGTTTTATAAATACATATATTATATTGTATATTGATTGATATAAAACTCTTTTGAAGCTGACAGAGAATCAACGCACAGCCTAAACCATAAGTCCCAGAGGTATGAAATTTGGAGGGTAGTATCGTTATATTATTATAGTGTAGGGGTGCACTAAGAAAGGAATTTTGAAAAGTCGCACCCTAAAGGGTCTAAAATTAAGACCAAATAATGCGTATGATAAATAAGTTTGTAGATGTTTTCTCTTACCTCCAAGACAAGCACCGAAGCTAAGGGCCCAAGCGAGAGGTGCTAGGGGCAGTTCCAGACCCCCCGGAGCTGATAGAGCTGCTATAACACGCACCATCATTGTTGATAACGGGATGTTATCCACAAACGCAGAGGCTAGGCCTGATACCTAGAAAGGCGTTGGGGTATTTCAGGTCCCGATTTGCGTACATTTGGTTAATTGTTAGATTAATTCTGTTATTTATTACTTTTGTTGGTTTTATCATAATCTATTATCAAAGTCAAAGTCAAGTCAAAGTCAAAAAGCTTTTATTCAATAAAATCACACTGATCACTTTGAATCGTCATTACGTTTTGTATGATTAGGTATGATTACAATTTTTTTATTTTTTTTATTCGATGAGTTGGAGCTAGTTCGTCCCAAGCTTGTTTGTCTTCTAAATAATCTGATATTTTATAGTATGCTTTTGAAATAAGTCTTTGTTTTATTACGTTTTTGAACTTGCCAATCGACAATTGAGACACATCACTTGGGATTTTGTTAAAGAAGCGTACACATTGCCCTTTGAAAGATTTACTAATTTTTGAGAGCCTAGTGGTGGGAACAGCGAGTTTGTCTTTGTTTCTAGTGTTAACATTATGATTATCACTTTTTTTGTTGAATAGATTTATATTTTTTTTAACATACAATAAGTTTTCATAGATGTACTGGCAAGGTACTGTCATTATATTTATTTCTTTAAACTTATTTCTTAGTGATTCTCTGGGACCCATGTTATAAATTATGCAGTAGCAGTCACGAAATCGCAAAATAAAGTTATTATTTTGACGTAAACACCTATAAATACGATAAACAACATTGAAAAAGACACATTTGTCGAAGTAAATAACTAATAGCTAATGTTTCCCACTGCCTTATTGATACATTGTTACATTTTTTTGAACTGCTTTGTAAGTACAACAAACAATGTGCCATCATTTGAGTTTAAAAAAGTGTCAGACCTCGGCTCCATCCAATTTGCCCCGGACCCTTTTGACAAAGGAAGATAGAAGAGGTAGATAGTTGACCCCCTCCCCCCACGTAATTAACGGACGTCCATTAATTAAGTGGGGGGAGAGGGTCAACATGAACCTCACACAATCTCACGTGAGGGTAAGGGGTTTTGACAAATATCATCTTTTTTCCGAAACATTCAAATCGTTTGTTGCTCTTAATGTATGTTGTTTTATAGATGTTGTATAAGGGGTAAGTGTAGGCAGTATAGCAAACATACACCCGGTTAGAGCACAGCAATTTGTTGAGGCACTAGGTGGTATATTTATGTATCTAGTTTTAGAGATTTTATCATCTCGAAACTCGTGCAATGAATAATAGGTGTATGTGAGAAAACTGGGTTGAATGCCACATCAAACTCGACACTATTGACTTACCCACAATACAAGCATAAGAGCTACTGCTAAACGTGATTCTTCGTTCACTTTTAGGATAAGAGACTCTGTCATATTCCCTATCCACTGGATCAGGCCAAGTTTTGATAGTGTCTGAAAAATAAATTATATTTTATCAAAAGTTTTGAGGAATCACAAGAATGTGATTTTTTACCTCCATCATCACAAACAGGGCTGCGAAGAACAGAAGCGTGGACCATTCCACTCTTGCAAGGATCGGCTCTAGGTCTTCTCTCTCCGCCAGAAGCAGAAGTAGAAGCGCGCCTAGAAGTGCAGTCCAGCCGAGAGAAAGCCTCTCTAAAAGAAGATGTTTGAAAAGAAGATGAATCAGCACAATAGTCCACGGGATTCTAAGCCTTAGTTTATAATAAATAATGCCTAAGATTTCCCAAAACTGGTTTTCAGAGCTGATGAATCCTATCCTTCCTAAAAAAAATTGCCAACGAGCCCACAATGCAAATGACTGGGTTCGATGGGATTTTTTCTATCTGGCCCACCAGTGGGCCGGCCTGTAAGCTCGATGGGAATAACCTCTACTAAATAATACTTAATATAATAAACGCGAAAGTTTGTAAGGATGTATGGATGTATGTATGTTTGTTCCTCTTTCATACAAAAACTACTGCTCCGATTTGGATGAAACTTGGAATACCTACCTATATATTGTCCGTGACCTGGATTAACACATAAGCCACTTTTTATCCCGGAAAATAAACGTGATCCAACGGGACGAGAACTCTGAAACGCGTAGAAGATTTCGCATAGCAAATTGCACTCTAATCTTGCGTTGACGAAGTCGCGGGCACGAGCTAGTACCATTGTAACTTGTAAACGGTTTTATCAACTTTGCTATTACTTACGGAGTACTGGGATAGCGTGAAGGAAAAATACGACGACCACAAAGCTAACGCAGACTGCTGACTTGATCAACAACTGCTTATCTCTGATGCGGTACTGGAACAAGGTGAATGATATCACTACAGGGAAGGTCTGATATCCAGGGGAAGTATATTACGCGGCTAAGTCAGCTCGTTACGTATTGACGTTGTGTTTGTGTATGTGTACTAGACTGCGATCTGCATCTAAACATATGCCAGCCACTGCAGCGTACAGTACTACTGCATCTCAACATATGCCAGCCACTGCAGCTTACAGTACTACTGCATCTAAACATGTGCCAGCCACTGCAGCGTACAGTACTACTGCATCTAACATGTGCCAGCCACTGCAACGTACAGTACTACTGCATCTAAACATGTGCCAGCCACTGCAGCGTACAGTACTACTGCATCTAACATGTGCCAGCCACTGCAGCGTAAAGTACTACTGCATCTAACATGTGCCAGCCACTGCAGCGTAAAGTACTACTGCATCTAACATGTGCCAGCCACTGCAGCGTAAAGTACTACTGCATCTAACATGTGCCAGCCACTGCAGCGTACAGTACTACTGCATCTAACATGTGCCAGCCACTGCAGCGTACAGTACTACTGCATCTAACATGTGCCAGCCACTGCAGCGTAAAGTACTACTGCATCTAACATGTGCCAGCCACTGCAGCGTACAGTACTACTGCATCTAACATGTGCCAGCCACTGCAGCGTACAGTACTACTGCATCTAAACATGTGCCAGCCACTGCAGCGTACATTACTATTGCATCTAACATGTGCCAGCAACTGTAGCGTACAGTACTACTGCATCTAAACATGTGCCAGCCACTGCAGCGTACAGTACTACTGCATCTAAACATGTGCCAGCCACTGCAGCGTACATTACTATTGCATCTAAACATGTGCCAGCCACTGCAGCGTACAGTACTACTGCATCTAAACATGTGCCAGCCACTGCAGCGTACATTACTATTGCATCTAACATGTGCCAGCAACTGTAGCGTACAGTACTACTGCATCTAAACATGTGCCAGCCACTGCAGTGTACATTACTATTGCATCTAACATGTGCCAGCAACTGTAGCGTACAGTACTACTGCATCTAAACATGTGCCAGCCACTGCAGCGTACAGTACTACTGCATCTAAACATGTGCCAGCCACTGCAGCGTACATTACTATTGCATCTAACATGTGCCAGCAACTGTAGCGTACAGTACTACTGCATCTAAACATGTGCCAGCCACTGCAGTGTACATTACTATTGCATCTAACATGTGCCAGCAACTGTAGCGTACAGTACTACTGCATCTAAACATGTGCCAGCCACTGCAGCGTACAGTACTACTGCATCTAAACATGTGCCAGCCACTGCAGCGTACAGTACTACTGCATCTAAACATGTGCCAGCCACTGCAGTGTACATTACTATTGCATCTAACATGTGCCAGCAACTGTAGCGTACAGTACTACTGCATCTAAACATGTGCCAGCCACTGCAGTGTACATTACTATTGCATCTAACATGTGCCAGCAACTGTAGCGTACAGTACTACTGCATCTAAACATGTGCTAGCCACTGCAGCGTACAGTACTACTGCATCTAAACATGTGCTAGCCACTGCAGTGTACATTACTATTGCATCTAACATGTGCCAGCAACTGTAGCGTACAGTACTACTGCATCTAAACATGTGCTAGCCACTGCAGCGTACAGTACTACTGCATCTAAACATGTGCCAGCCACTGCAGCGTACAGTACTACTGCATCTAAACATGTGCCAGCCACTGCAGTGTACAGTACTACTGCATCTAACATGTCTGTAAATAAGTTTTTACCTTTTGCTTCATACTTGCTAACGTGGAACAGAATCTGGGATCAGACCTGGATGGTCCACCTTTAGCCTCCCGTCGGGCCAAGGCAGCATTCAGCTTATCTACCTGTAAAATAACCTTATTAGTACTTGTGGTCAAATGTAAGTAATAGTATGTTATGTGTATGGATAATTAGGCCTTTACATCTATTGAAGATGATTTATACAGCGTCAAGATGCAACCTATGCCTACACTTAACGACACACTGTAGTGCCTGGGACAATGTTTAGATGGAGTAGCCTTGTAGTACTATACCATCCTCTCAGCCTAGTCAGACATATCCACAGGAAAGACAAGGTCAATACGTGCGGAGCTGACTAAGCCAAGGGTTTCCTCACGATGTTTTCCTTCACCGTTATGGATGTTAGGATGTCAAGACGGTGAGATAGTTGGATGTTTAGAATAGATGTTTGGATTTTTAGATGATGAGATGGTTGGATGTGTTACAATCATGATGCAACTACTGATCCGATTTGAATGAAACTTGAAATGTATTATATTATTATAGTTCCCACATTTTATCCCGGAAAAACAATGTAATAGGGTTAATCCATTTTAATTGGATTTTTTTTAGTTCACCACAATAGCACAATAATAGCACAGCCTATTATAGGCCGTATTCACAAACAATACTAAACTAATAGCAATAACTACCTACTACCTAAGAATTATATAAAAACTTAATAGATAATGGAATATATTATATATATTAGCATGGTATGGACACGTAATGAGGAGGGATGAAAGTCATATTACGAAAAGAGTTATGAATATGAGTGTGGCTGGGGGGTGTGCAAGTAGAGGAAGGCCGAAGAAGAAGTGGTTGGATTGTGTGAAAGAGGATATGAATGTGAGAGGAGTAGATTCAGATTTGACGAATGATAGGAGTGAATGGAAGAAGAAAACATGTTGTGCCGACCCCACCTAGCGTGGGATAAGGGCAGGGAAATGATGAGGGAAATGATGATGGAATATATTGATAAGTATGTTATTTGTGAATAGCCGTTTTGACAAGTGTTTAATAACAGCAATCTAATAGAATAATACAATGTTTTGAATTCAAAGCGTCTACTTAGTAGGTACAAAAAAGTATGAGATTTTTGGTGTGTAAATCTGGTGTAAAACGTCTGACGCCCAGAGGGCCTAGTACGAGTTTTCAGTGTATAGTGTGGGTGTGAAACGTCTGACGCCCAGCACACCAGAGGGCGCTGATTTGTATGGAGACACTGAGCGGATTCTTTGAGAAGCTCGACATGCGAGTACGGGCTTGGTCTAGACTAAGCTTCTCAGAGAATCGGCTCAGTGTCTCCATACAAATAAGCGCCCACTGGTGTGATGGGCGTCAGACGTTTTACACCAGATTTACACACCAAAACTCGTACTAGGTCCCCTGCACACCAGTGTGCGCTGATTTGTATGGAGACACTGAAAACTCGCATAAGCCCTCTCTCTGGCTGTTAAAAAATGTATTAATCTATGGGATTGCCTAACACTTGGTTGAAGGCCCTATAAAACCTTTTTCTCAAGTGCTCTCCTCACGATATCCTCATCCCGGGAGTAGTTTGACAGCGAGCCGGCTGCGCGACGCCAAACTGCTATTTCTTGACGCATCTCTGAAAAAATTAGGATTTTTAGAATAAAGCATAGACCAATATTGGTCTATGGAATAAAGGGACTACACTTACAGAGCCCCTAGTCTGTGCATTTGTTTTGACTTTCGACTCGAGTGTTGCATAATTCCCGAATCTCCCGCTATATAGAGGCATTTTAACTGTTTTCATACAAAATTTGTACGTGTTGACGTTGTGAGTGTGTATGTGTAGTAGACTGAGAGGATGGTATAGTACTACAAGCCTACTGCATCTAAACATGTGCCAGCCACTGCAGCGTACAGTACTAAGGGGCATGGGACAGCAGTGGCCCCTGACGCTGTAATAGCGCGTGCACACTATGCCCATGCCACTGCCGGCATGAATGCCGCGATTAATTCCGGAATTATTGCCACAGCAACATCGCCTTTATTCTTTTACCGCGTTCACACATGCCCATGCCGCTGCCGGAATTATTGCCACGATTAATTCCGGAATTATTGCCACAGCAACATCGCCAAGTTCATGCCCTAGATCCTTGGTGAAAATAAAGGCGATGTTGCTGTTGCAATAAGTCCGCGGCATGAATGCCGGCAGCGGCAATGGCATAGTGTGAACGCGGTATATAATCATCTAGATCAGATGCAAAAGCCTGATTATATACCTTGTATATCCCTAGGGATGCTGTGACGTAATTTGCTGATATCCCGGTACATATAACGAAGCTGGAAGTATGTTTGCACGGCCACTAACAGGATACCTAGCCCCATGTGTAATGTGAAGTTTGTGAAGTTTATATTCTGAAAAAGAAAAGACTTGTAAGTAGGACAATGGTAGAAAGCCATTACGAACTAATCTGACAGTTGTCACGTAACGTAAACGTTAAGTATTCGAGTCATATTGCGCGTCAGCGTCAGCTAGACTGTCGAACGTTGAAGCGGGACACGAGTTTGTACATTTTTTGAAACGACACATAGCACTTTTATTTTAATAGTTTTTCTTGTGTTATTGTGAGTATTGTTGTTTAATTTTGGTGGAATTTTAATCAATAATACTTAGGTCGTAACATAAAGTGTGAGCCATTGGAATAAATGTGTGTAAAGTGGTTTTTCTGAATGTGAAAATTCGTGTTAGGTTTTGAAGAGAAAATCCACCATTTTCTTTTCAAAACAAACGACAGCCGACTTGACAACTGACTTGACTTATTTATTACAATTTTAACACTTGACATTGGCAAAATTGTCTGTCGAAATGACGGACACAGGCCATTACTGAAGAGAAGAAGAAGAACGTTGAAGCGTCACCGCGCAGTTTAATATCATCGTATCTATCGACAACTACTCGATAACATTAAGTTTACTTTACATTAGTCTGGTAAACTAGATCGTGATGCCAAATTTAGTTCATTTTACGTACGATAGAGGCGCTGTGCAAAATTTCATACAATTTGGTATCGACTCCGATACGATAGCGTTTCGATGCCTGGTTCGTGATCGCGCTACAGATTCGGTACTGTTACGATAAGTTTACGATTGTCTCATTTATTTTGCGTAAGTAGTATTATTATTAGTAGTACTACTCACCGCATTAAGTATAGAAGGATGTGTAGCTATAATAACATTAGGTGGGTCCCCCACTGGCGTAGCGGCGCCACCGACATTACTGAATATCACCATTGACATCAACACTGGTACTGGGTTCAGTTCCATCACCTCGCACAATCTGAAAACAAAATTTTGGTAAAAAAAAAAATTCGTAGTGGCCAACTCTGGTGATGGATTTAGGCCGCCTTAAGGCCTCCTATTTTAATGTGTGTGGGACAGTTTAATGTGCCCTCCGAAGCACGGTGGCCCAACCTCTGCACCTAACAATAAATTATAATGATAAATAAATATTCTTGGACATATCACACAACGTCCTCTAGTCTCAAACTAAGCAAAGCTTGTACTATGGGAACTAGATTGCTGATAGAATGCTCATATACATTTTTTTTGTAATTACATACTTATGATACATATAGTAACACCCAGAGTATCTACCCAGCCAGACACAGAAAAAACATCTACCTATGTTTATCACACACAAATATTTGTTCTCAGTGGGGATCGAACCCACGCCCCACAGCACGGAAGACAGAGCTATTACCGACTGAACTGTGACGCCTGTCAATGCATTGAATTACAGATCAAGTCCATTGAGGACGTGCTCTGTTACCACTGCAATTACTTACCTGATCGTGACAGGTGTCATCAGCAGCACAGTGGTGACGTTGTCCAAGAACGTGGAGAATACAGCAGTGAAAAAACAGAGACAATTGATGAGAGGCCACGTCCTGCCACCCGTCACCTGCAAAAAGAATGGTTATGCCACTTTTTTAACAAAATATTTAACTCAAAAGAAGATTAGATCAGCAACAAAGGCATTGGGGCATTTCAGGTCCCGATTTGCATGCATTTAGTTAATTATTAGAATAATTTTGTTATTTATAACTTTTGTTGATTTTATTAACATAATTTATTATGCAGTAGCAGTCACGAAAACTCAAAAGTAATTATTTTGACCTGTAAATACGATAAACAACATTGAAAAAGACGCTATCTTCGAAGTAAAATATCTAATAACTAATGATTCCCGCTGTTTTATAATAATATTGTTACATTTTTTAAAACAGCATTGTAAGTGTATTGTAACAAACAAAGTTCCATCATTGCAAGTTTAACAAAAATGTGGGACCTGGGATCCATCCAATTTGTCGCAGACCCTTAAGAATTTGCAGATAGAAAATTCTGTATAAACCCTCATCTCCCCCACATGAGATTGTGTGAGGTGCATTTCGACCCCCTCGCCCCCCTAAACGTAACCTAATTAATGGACGACCCCCAAGAAAAGCAAATGAGTAACTCCAATCATAAACTACCTCAAAAGCCAGTACAGCCAGGTAGTCAAACAGGCCAGTCTCCGCCAGGATAGCCACAAGAAGCATCATGCTGAAGAGAAGCAATAGTGTCTCCACGTCGAGCCAGGAGACCAGCTCAGGCAGTGTGGGTCGGGCGCCGCTCAGTGCCAGAACTGCTATACCGAGAGACGATGAGAGAAGGGCGGCTAAAGTACGATTTACTATCTGAAAAGTGTGGTTAAAGGTAATCAAATTATTGAAACATGTCATCCGAGTTAAATGCAAGACTATTGAACCGATTAAAGAAAAATTATGGGACCAATTTGGAAGTATCCCTTTCAGATAAAGAAAAAATTCCAAATCGGTTAATAAATGAGAGAGTTATGAGGTAATAAACATTAAAAAAATACAGCCGAACTGAGAACCTCCTCCTTTTCTTTAAGTTGGTTAAAAAGGTTGGGAGTGTGTCAGCCTCTTATTAAGTAAGTATTTTAGTGTATAATTCTTTTATAAATAACTAATTTATAAAATCGCAATTTATAATGACTTAATTAATAAATAATTATTACGAGACTGGGTTAAAACACAATCTCTCAATTTTACAATGTTTATAACCGAAAAAAAATTACGAGATATTTGTCTCTCTCCATCACGTAAGATTAGGTGAGGTTCGGTTTCACCCTCTTTAAACTCTGTTAAAGCGCGTGCACACTATGCCCAAGCCGCTGCCGGCATGAATTCCGCGATTAATCTCGGAATTATTGCCACAGCAACATCGCCTTTATTCTCACCAAGGAACTAGGGCGTAAACTTGGCGATGTTGCTGTGGCAATAATTCCGGAATTAATCGCGGCAATAATTCCGGCAGCGGCATGGGCATGTGTGAACGCGGTATAAGAATAAAGGCGATGTTGCTGTGGTAATAGTTCCGGAATTAATCGCGGCATTCATGCCGGCAGCGGCAATGGCATAGTGTGAACGCGGTATTAGCAAATCTAGTAAAATTTACGCACTCGGGTATAGTATATATGTATTGTATGCATTATGTAAATGGTATGTATGTAATAGTAGTATGTAACAAGCAGCTCACCTCAAAAATTATAAGTAAGTACAATGTTAACAGCAACACAGTAGCATAAATCAAACCATCCTCATAGTCCAGAGGATCCAGCTGGTAGGAGACCGTCAATGGCACTGTTGTCGTACTCGACGTGTTCAGACGTAATGTTACTCGTGTCCCTAAAATAATAGTAGATTATTAACCTAGGGGCCAAAGCACTGTCTTATGTCAAGTGGGCTCTAATATTGAATCCCGAAGTCACGAAGAATCCTTACCCCCTATCATCAATCATCATCAATATATATAAGACTCTTTTGAAGCTGACAGAGAATCAACGCACAGCCTAAACTATAAGTCCT
This sequence comes from Eulithis prunata, assembly GCA_918843925.1. Taxonomy (NCBI): domain Eukaryota; kingdom Metazoa; phylum Arthropoda; class Insecta; order Lepidoptera; family Geometridae; genus Eulithis; species Eulithis prunata. The sequence continues at coordinate 1,855,850 of OU974035.1, forward strand.
AGAGGTATGAAATTTGGAGGGTAGTATCCTTATATAGTGTAGGGGTGCACTAAGAAAGGAATTTTGAAACGTCACACTCTAAAGGGTAGAACACGAGCAACGCCGCGGGCGACGGCTAGTATCTTATAAAAAGTTATGAAGCGCTCGTGGCGGGGCTTGCTTAGTCAATCTTCACAGATTATCTAAGTTAAGCACCGTTCTGCGTGGTCACTATTTGGATGGGTGACCGTTAGTGGCATTTACATCTGAGCGGTTCCATGCTTCGGAGGGCACGTTAAACTGTCGGTCCCGGCCCTAGCAGTCGTTAAGCCATGACGGAGGCCTTAAGGTGGCCTAAAAACTTACATCTTACAAAAGCAAGCAAGCCGTATGAGTTAGTGGCCAAATCTGGTGACGGAGTTTTTAGGCCGCCTTAAGGCCTCCGTGACTTAACGACTGCTAGAGCCGGGACAGTTTAACGTGCACGAAGCACGGAAGCGCTCAGATGTAAATGTAACGGTCACCCATCCAAATTGTGAGTGCGCAGAACGTCGCCTATCTAAGATAATCGGTGAAGATTGACTAAGCAAGCAAGCCACGATCTCTTTATAGTAGGTTTTATAAGTAGGTAGGGTAGGTTGGGTACTAACCATTTCTCCCCAAACTGTCAAAATCAGTGACATTTTGCGTAACATTCCTATTGTTATATTTTAAGCGCCCTCTATCATCCATAATCAGCAACTTCGAGTCTGTAACACTAGAGGAGAAGTCAATGACCTCGTCTGGGGGCAGGTGGATCGTCCAAGCTGGCGAATCCTGGAAAATAATTAATAATTATAGAAAATATTCATGGACATTTCAAACAGCGCCCTCTAGTCTCGAACTAAGCAAAGCTTATACATAAATATAAATACATATATTTTTTGTAAATACATAAGAACTAAACTTTGACTGGCGTCATTGCTCAGTCGGTAGTAGCTCTGCCTTCCGTGCTGTGGGTCGTGGGTTCGATCCCCACTGAGAACAAACATTTGTGTGGCAAACATAGATGTTTGTTATGTGTCTTGGTGTTACTATGTGTTATAAGACTTATAAGAATGTATTTACAAAAAAAATATGTATATAAGTATTCTCAGCAATCTAGTTCCCATAGTACAAGCTTTGCTCAGTTTGGGATTAGAGGGCGTTGTGTTAAATGTCCGTGAATATTTATTTATTTATTTTATTATACATAGGTCATAACGCACATTTTGATACACACGAGCTCAAAACTAAAATCGGTATTAGCATAATTTTCTACTAATCTTTTCACATCCTGTATAACGTGTATAAGTCAGCCCAGATAAACACATAACGGATGTTACAGTGGCACATGCTTTGCAAATGATGTTTGAAATAAATATTTACTATCCATTGCTTGCTTGTAGTAACAGCGCATTGTAATAGTACATTATGGTACTAGTGTGGTACATTGGTGATTACCGCCGAGGTGCCATTGAGACCCGAGCCGTAGGCGAGGGTCTTAAGAAAGCCGAGAACGGTAATCACCAATACACACGTGTATCATACGACGTTTTTCAACACACTTGTGAATAAAATAACTATAATTTCAACAGTAAAAACGCGTTGTGAAAAATGTTTCGCTATGGCGGGAAAAATTAATCAGTTTTCCTATGCGCGCGCATTGCGATCGGCCAAAGACTAAAGGGATGAGGTTTTTTTTTAAATTTATTTTCCGCGCTTAGGGTTTGCGCCTATTCTGCCGCGTAAAAAATGGGGAATTTAAAGTTTTCTTTTATTACAGAGAAAACAAAAGTTATATTTGAGTGAAAGTTTTATTTATTAAACACGTACGAGTTAAAATTATCTATTTAAATAAGAAGTTGCATGAAATGAGCAAGCAATAGGAACATTCATTTATTTGTTCTATTGAACACGATCTTTTTTTTGAATAAAAACTTTTTTAGTAACAAAGCTACTCAACCAATAAAATTAAAAAAAAAATCTATAACTCACTAGTGAGTTATAGCAATGAAAAAGTCACAGTTTGATTATGGGTATCATTATGTGCCTAATTGCGGTGACCATAGAGCCACTTTATGAGCAAGTGTGTTGAAAAATCAATTTATAGCCGAAGTATTCTCTATAAGTTGCATTTACACTCAGCCGCGGTCGGCAGGGAAGTGGGCATGAGCATAGTATGAACACGAACATGCCTCTGTCCCGGCTCCCGGCCCAAGTTCATGCCCTTGCTCTCTAATACCGCGTTCACACTATGCCATTGCCGCTGCCGGCATTCATGCCGCGGACTTAGTGCCACAGCAACATCGCCTTTTTTCTCACCAAGGAGCTAGGGCATGAACTTGGTGATGTTGCTGTGGCAATAATTCCGGAATTAATCGCGGCAATAGCTCCGGCAGCGGCATGGGCATGTGTGAACGCGGTATAAGAATAAAGGCGATATTGCTGTGGCAATAATTCCGGAATTAATCGCGGCATTCATGCCGGCAGCGGCATGGGCATAGTGTGCACGCGCTATAATGAGAATAAAGGCGATGTTGCTGTGGCAATAAGTCCCGGAATTAAAGCCGGCAATAATGCCGGCAGCGGCATGAGCTGAGTGTGAACGCGGTATTAGGTATGTCCTCAATTTTTTTTTGAGTAGGTACCTACCTGTTGCAACACTTCATCATCCACCTCTACAGAGCGGTGTAACCACAACTGTAGCACGTTGGAGCTGGAGTTCGCGTTTTGCTGGAACGGGCCAGTAAGCGTGATGTGGACTTTGACCCTCTCATTGCTGGGAGGCATCTCATATTCTGAAATAAAGATTAGTTTTTTAATCAACTTCTGAGGAAAAATGAGGAGGTTCTTAGTTAGGTTATATTTTTTGTAATGTTTGGTAACCATTTATCCGAAATTTAAAAAAAATATATTTTAAAGAGTATACTTTAAGATTAATCCCATATTTTTTTTATCAAAATCGGTTCAGTAGTTCGGCTTTTATATAAGAATAACTGGAAAAACACGTCATCCACGTACACGACATTGCGTATTTTGCTTTCCTGTGACTCTTCAGTATGTTTGCGATCAATAGAACAATCTCAATGAACTGCCATCATCTGATGATGATGATGACATATCAAATTGACGTTAGAAAAACTAACGTTCTTTACCCTTTAAATTATTGTAAAATCTGAATACTTTATATTGAAGTAAATGTAATCAATACAGGTCTCAAAATACCTTAAAAAAATTCTGGGTTAAAACTTGACCTTTTAAAAGTTGACCTGTTGACCCTTATGCCTTGCCCTCACCTTTGACCTGTGCGCCTACAACAGCCGTGTGCAGTACCACGTCACTCTTCTCCTGATTCAGAAGTAGCGAAGCAGTGAGAAGCAGCCACGAAGCGACCAACGCTGTCAGTTTAAATATTCTTAGGACTCGCTGAATCTGTGAAATAATTTTATTCATGTAATTGGCAAAAATATATAGACCTTTACATCTATTGAAGATGATTTATAGAGTACTTAACGACACACTGTAGTGCCTGGGACAATGTTTAGATGGAGTAGGTTTGTAGTACTATACCATCCTCTCAGCCTAGTCAGACATATCCACAGGAAACTCATCGTCAATACGTAAGGAGCTCGTCTTAATAATGCGCATATAAATTATCCGAACGAAAAATTCATTGATACACGGCCCGGATTCGAACCCACGACCTATAAATGAAATATATAGAACAGCTGCGTCCAGCTGAGTAAGATAACTCACGTTTCTTTTCCTTGATGACTTCAACTTCTCATCATCGAGTGGCATTGGCTCCATTAATCTTAAAAAAAAAACATCTTACTTAATAACTAAAACGTGGTCACTTAAAAGTGGTTTCTTTCTTCTTCTTCTTCTCTTCATTAATGGCCTGTGTCCGTCATTTCGACAGACAATTTTGCCAATGTCAAGTGATAAAATGTAATAATATAAGTCAAGTCGGGACACGAGTTTTGACATTTTTTGAAACGAATATAGCACTTTTATTTTAATAGTTTTTCTTGTGTTATTGTGAGTATTGTTGTTTAATTTTGGTGGAATTTTAACCAATAATACTTAGGTCGTAACATAAAGTGTGAGCCATTGGAATAAATGTGTGTAAAGTGGTGTTTTTCTGAATGTGAAAATTCGTGTTAGGTTTTGAAGAGAAAATCCACCATTTTCTTTTCAAAACAAACGACAGCCGACTTGACAACTGACTTGACTTGACTTATTTATTACAATTTTAACACTTGACATTGGTAAAATTGTCTGTCGAAATGACGGACACAGGCCATTACTGAAGAGAAGAAGAAGAAGATAAGTCAAGTCAAGTCATAAAATGATAGAAACGACAGCCGACTTGACGAATGACTTGACTGATATTATTTCAAATATCTCACTTGACACTGGCAAAATTGTCTGTCGAAATGACGGACAGAGGCCATGAATACAAGAAGAAGAAGAATCAAATTATGATCGACTAGAATACAGACAACATAGATGCAAGAGCTTTTTCAGCCTACAACTAAGTTTTTTTTGTGTTATAACACTTACACAATAGTTGTGTTTCTTAACAATGAAGCCTTTAGATACAATAGTGGACTAACAGATTGATAAAATGATGATGAACTCACCTAATAACCTTTTCCTCAGAGTGAACGTCAGTAACGACGCCATTTTGGTTTGGTTTCTCTCTTTGAAATATCGTTTTGTCTCCCTCATTCTCTTCCGGTTGTAATTTACCTGAAAAAATAAAAAATGTGTTATTTGATACTACAGGCTGGAAAAATAAGAGCTGAATACTGAAACAAACTACTGAAAGCCGGTCTGAGGCCTTAGGGAGCTTTTCTAAGCTAGGCTACGTTCTTCTTCTCTTCATTAATGGCCTCTGTCCGTCATTTCGACAGACAATTTTGCCAATGTCAAGTGTTAAAATTGTAATAAATAAGTCAAGTCAAGTCATTTGTCAAGTCGGCTGTCGTTTGTTTTGAAAAGAAAATGGTGGATTTTCTCTTCAAAACCTAACACGAATTTTCACATTCAGAAAAACCACTTTACACACATGCTAAGGATGTGTTTGACATCCACCTATAAGAATCGTTTAGTATGAAAAATAAACGATTTTATTGGTCGGTTTCAAACACATCCTAACCGTGCGTTTCCACTGCAAAACATTCACAATAAAACATGCACAACTCTGTGAAGATATCGATTAGCGTTTCCACCGCCAAACCTTGTGCATGTTTGACATTTTGAATCTTGTGCAGATTGTTTTAAGGTTTTCTTGATTTTAAAAAGAAATCATTTGTAAACCCTATCTAGGAACTCTAAAACTAAAAAAAAATGTTTCGAATGGAAAACCGTGTCAAAACAACGCAATAAAACGGAATTGGTCATTAGTACTCCCTAAAGGGTCTGGGGCAAGTTGGATGCAACCCAGGTCTCCATTTTTTTAAAACTTGCAATGATGGAACTTTGCTTGTTCCAATGCGGTTTTAAAAAATGTAATAATTATTGTAAAGCAGCGGGAATCATTAGTTATTAGACATTTTACTTCGAAAAATGTGTAAATTTCAATGTTGTTTATCGTATTTACATGTGTTTGCGTCAAAATAATTAGTTTATTTTCCGTTTTCGTGACTGCTACTGCATTATACATTATGATAAAACCAACAAAAGTTAAAAAATAACATAAATTAATCTAAAAATTAATTAAATGTATGCAAATCGGGACCTGAAATGCCTCAACGCCTTTGCTACAGTGCTGTGTTTGCACTAGTTTAGCACTAGTATCCAGTACTTACCATGCTGTTCCTCATACCGATGTTTGAAAGGCGCCAGTAGCGGATCATACTTGATTTCATCAGGCAAGTCGACCCAGACGTCCAAGCTCCCAGGAGTTAAGTCGCTGGTGGAAACCAAAGAGTATACACTGCTTCTGTTCATTTTTATACAGGCATCCGCCATCTTGGATTCTCACAATTGTACTTTTTTCTGTTTTAGCACTGATTATCTTACTCTTTTGTGTTTTTTTTTAGAATAAATACTTAATATGAACAAACCGATTTGTCTTTATAGTTGGTTGAACCTGGCAGATAGTTTTTTTTTCACAGAACGTCACGTTAATTATAAATAAATAAAAAAGCCCATTTATTCCATAACTTAAATAATACGTAGTTAGACATTTCATGCTTTTCTTTTCATTTCAATTAAAATTAATATTATTACATTTAGATATGAATAAATTATAATAGAATACATTTGATTTTGATTAAAAATTATAATTAAATTACTTAATTGTTAGGATTTCATTTTATCATTTCAATTTTATTATTATTATTTTTTCGTTAGGACCCCTCACGGGTAAAGGCCTCTTCCAGACTTTTCCAATTCTCACGGTCGGCTGCGATATCCGTCCAATTTTGAGCGTTAGTCGTCTTTCTTATTTCGTCTGACCATCGAGTCAGTGGTCTGCCTGCTCTCCTCGTCCCCTTAGGACCCTTCCAGGTAGTCACTCGGTTGGCCCATCAATGAACGTCACGTTAATTAGTATACTTCAAAACAAAGTAGGTACACGCGGACATCACATTATTTTATGCGATTTTTTGGGCACTGATTGGTTTGTAGGTATAGGTACCTAAATTGTTACTTTTTAACAGTTTTTAAAGGCTTTAAATTAATATAAGTTGGCACAAGCTAGTTCTTTAATCATTAATCATCATCAATATATATAAAAATCTTTTGAAGCTGACAGAGAATCAACGCACAGCCTAAACCATAAGTCCTAGAGGTATGAAATTTGGAGGGTAGTATCCTTATATAGTGTAGGGGCGCACTAAGAAAGGAATTTTGAAAAATCACACTCAAACGCGAGCAACGCCGCGGGAGACGGCTAGTCCTTTACAATTTTACAACCCTATCGATAAAAGTTTCATCGAATGATTTCACACGATATCTAGCCATAAACTAACCCAATCGTTAACTGGTAAACTATGGTAAATTCTCACTTGACGTGTGCGGGCCATAGACGTAGCGGGTAGTAATGATACTCGTAGGTTTCCGGATGATATAGTATTGGTTTAAGGTGCGTTTAGATGGTTAAGTTACTGGTACGTTTGTCTAGGAGGCATAATCACTGGCGCAGGCTACTGATACATTACTTTATGGAAGACTAAAATAATTTTATTTGACTGCATTTGTCAAGTGGTATGCAGAAGTTTGCACGACACTCGACTCATAAAATGTACGTCTTGATGGCACAAAATGTAAAATATATGTAGGGACTAGAATCTGTCAGGATCTGACAAATTGCAATCCAACTGACAATTTACAGTTCGTCAAATTTCGGTAAACAGTCATTTGGGATTGTAATCTGTCAAAAACATTTACTATTGGAATAAGAACATCAGGAGGCTGGTAAGTGAATTAGTAACTTGGTTAATTACTACGACTCGTGTAAACGAGCTTCTTAACCAGTTTTCACTAGCTTAACATAAAATCAGCTCTTCAGATTGTGATCAGATAGGTGGTGATTATGTGCCTATCTTGCTACTTAACCTGATAGAGCTGAATTGTTTTTCCTGTGGATACCGACTAGGCTGAGAGGATGGTATAGGTGCTACACGCCTACTAGGTATATCTAAACATATCCCTGCTGCGTTCCGTACATCGGAGCGGAGCATGGGTAAAAGTGGCCCTGACGCAGTGTAAAAGTTATATAGTAGTACTAGTACTAGTAGTTCGCCCCGAACTGAGATCTCGTGATGGTCAGGGGTTAATAAAACCCAAACAATTTTTATTGACCAATGGTTGTAACAAACTTTGCAAATCGCTTCGAAATCGCCGTCTAGCTATGTACCAGTCTTACTTGAACTACAAAATCATTGAAACTCCAAGAAACGGTAGCTCACGTTATACTGGTTTAGTCAATTTTATAATTTTTACAACAACTCAAAAACTATTAGACCTAGAATCAAAATAAAAACGGTTTTGGAATGTCTAAACAAAACCCTATCATATGACACCCCATTTGATATTATTGTACGACTTATTATTTTTTTTACTCCCTTTGGACCCTCATAATTTCACGACCCCTTGACCGATTTACTTCATTTAACAAACCAGTAAAATTTAAGAGTACTATCCGTTTACCAACCAAATTTTGTGAAGATCGGATAAGCGGTTCAAAAGATCTCGTCGAACAACCATACAAAAACATACAAACATACAAAGCATTTTTGTCCAAGTTGTCACTAAGATCTTCGTTCACTTCGCTCACTCGATCAAAAATTATATAAAAAGTTATGTTAACTCATGTTTTTTTATAAGTACAATAATGGCAGCCAGTGAGTGATCTGCTTGTTCCATCATAAACCTAGGTGCACATAGGTGTATATAAAAAAGACGTTCTAGCTAAGCTTCGCAAAAATCCCCTGCCGGCAGTCGCAGGGGCCGCTAGGGGGATATTTGGAGAAAGCCTCCAGAAATCGCAGAATTGGTGGAACGCATAGGGGAAGCAATCACAGTGTCAAATAACGGGATTTTTGGATAAAGTCCGAAATCCCCTTCGCAGGGGGATTTCGCAGGGGATTTCTTTAAGGAGTTTAACCGCAGTTTTAGTGGCCCAGCCCGTGTTGAATGTTTACGTTCAAATGTTTGGCGTGTAAGTAACTAAGTACAAATTCACACGTCCAAGTGAATGACAATTAGAATCATGGCTGAAATTCATTTGTATTCATTCAAAAATTCTTTTCATATTTATGCAGTCTGGATGCCTAGTGGCAGGAAATCAAAATACGCAATGCCGTGTACGTGGATGACATGTATCAGTAACTAGCTGTCGCCCGCTGCTTTGCTCGCGTGGGAGCATAAGCATTATTTAATTAAAATTTTTGATTCTAATTTTAGACCCTTTCAGGTGCGACTTTTCAAAATTTCTTTCTTAGTGCACCCCTACACTATATAAGAATACTACCCTTCAAATTTCATACCTCTAGGACTTATAGTTTAGGCTGTGCGTTGATTCTCTGTCAGCTTCAAAACAGTTTAATATATTTAGAAGATTCATATATTATTTAAAAGCCAAACTTCTGAACAGTTGATGAAATTTTGATGGGTCTAATTTAGAAATATATTCTTTCCTAAACTTAGATAAAAAAAATAGCAAATCAGTTTATAAATGATGGAGTTCTGAGAGAAAAAAACATAAAAAAATATGTGAAAAAATACAACCGAATTGACCTCTTCCTTTATTGAAGTGGGTTAAAAAAAATATAAAGAGGTCAAAAGAAAACCTAGTAATCTTTATGAAAACTCACGAGATAAAGAACTTAACTACTAGCTCTTACGTACCATTGTTACATACCGTTATTTTTACGAACATACTTACTCCTACTGTAAAAATAATTCAATCCGAATAAAACCTAAAACCGTTCTATCATATTTTTCAAAAAGCACGCACAAACACATTGAAAATCCAACTTTACATTTAAAATAATTTAAGAACCGAACTTAAAATTTGCGAATTTTTATCTGTCAAGTTCAACAACCTCCGTGTACTGGACTGAACCAGTCGCAGCCGCTTCAAACCGGTTACTGAATATACGTCATCTAAGTTTGCATGACGCCATTTTGTTTCTATTTTATGAGTAACTTTCGAATTAATTTTGCGCAGCGGTTACCTACGTCTTTTCTAGTTATTTGAAATGTGTTACTTTTTTAACCGACTTAAAAAAAGAGGTTTCAAGTTGGCTATTTTTTTATGTGATTTTGAAAATGACATAACGGTAGGTACCTATACAAGACTTCAAAATCTAGATTAAAAAAAAACATTGATACTTACCTATGTCATAATTTACAAGAACTAGACGTCGCCCGTGGCGATGCTCGCGTTCTACCCTTTAGAGTGTGACGTTTCAAAATTTCTTTCTTAGTGCACCCCTACACTATATAAGGATACTACCCTCCAAATTTCATACCTCTAGGACTTATAGTTTAGGCTGTGCGTTGATTCTAAGTCAGCTTCAAAAGAGTTTTACATATTTAGAAGATAATGATGATTGATAAGAAGATAGAAAAGAAGATATCGTTCAAAATTACAATTCTAGACTCCACTACGAAGATCTAGTTCAATTGTTACATAGGTATCTTATCTTATTACCTATTAGTACCTTCCTACGATGAGTAATCCTATGGCACGCAGACTAGATAGTAAAAACCAGGATTTAACCTTCGTACTAATAAAACAAATTGATCCACAGGAAAACTTAGTTAATGGTGCAGTCGACGTTAGAAATTGATCACAAATAATCTGATTTAAAAATTGGGAAAACCGACTTTAATTTAATAAATAAATAAATCATAAATCATCATCAATATATATAAAACTCTTTTGAAGCTGACAGAGAATCAACGCACAGCCTAAACTATAAGTCCTAGAGGTATGAAATTTGGAGGGTAGATTCCTTATATAGTGTAGGGGTGCACTAAGAAAGGAATTTTGAACAGTCACACTCTAACGCGAGCAACGCCGCGGGAGACGGCTAGTATAATATAAAACTCTTTTGAAGCTGACAGAGAATCAACGCACAGCCTAAACTATAAGTCCTAGAGGTATGAAATTTGGAGTCTAGTATCCTTATATAGTGTAGGGGCGCACTAGGTAAGGAAACTTGAAAAGTCGCACTCTAAAGGGTCTAGAACGCGAGCAACGCCGCGGGCGACGGCTAGTGCTGTATAAAACTCTTTTGAAGCTGACTGACAATCAACGCACAGCCTAAACTATAAGTCCTAGAAGTAGGTATGAAATTTGGAGAGTAGTATCCTTATAGTGTAGGGATGCACTAAGAAAGGAATTTTGAAAATTCGCACCCTAAAAGGTCTAAAATTAGGATCGAAGATTTTAACCAAATAATGCGTATGCTGCTACCACGCGAGCAAAGCCGCGGGCGAGAGCTAGTAAATAAATAAATACTTACGGACATTTAACACAACGCCTTCTAGTCCCAAACTAAGCAAAGCTTGTACGATGGAAACTAAATGGCTGATAGAATACATACATTTTTTTTGTAAATACTACTTATAATACATAGAAACACCCAGACACAGAACAAACATCTATGTTTGCCACACACAAATGTTTGTTCTCGGTGGGGATCGAACCCACGATCCACAGCACGGAAGGCAGAGCTACTACCGACTGAGCCATGACGCCTGTCAATTTGACTTCATCATCAGATGATGATGGTGATGATGGCAGTTTAATGAATTTAAACACCACTGGAAAATAACAGGAAAGCAAAATACGCAAGTGTACAAGACATTTTCGTATGTTGCTTTCCTGTGGATGTAGGTACGGTAGCTACGTCTACGTGGATGATATTTTTTTCTTGGTTATTATTTTTTTAAATACAATACGAATGAACCAATTTTGATCGAAGTTTTATGGGACTTTCAAACTACCACTACAAGAATACCTTTTCAAATTCGACCAAGCTTTTCAGTTAAAAAAAGAATTTATTTATATGTATATTCAAAATATTCAAATCGATTTATAAATGACGGAGTTCTGAGGTAACAATTGAAATCAAACTTTTTTATATTTCGGACAAAATGCTAACAAACAAAAAAAATTAAAATAGGTATATACAACCGAATTGATTCATCGAATTGAATTGATTCTCCTTCTTTGAAGTCGGTTCAAAAATAATCTGAAATATTCTATGTAGGTACCTACCTCTTGTACCTACCTGTCTACGTAGGATTTCTCAAATAGTTATTTTTTTGTAACTTTAATATTGATACCACTTACTCTGTTCTGCTCCTTCCTGTCTGACTTACTTTCATTTCTCTCTATTGTATCTGTGTGTTGTTTGTACCTAATGGGTTGAATAAATGTATTTCATTTCATTTTTTCATTTTAATTTCATTTTATAAATAGACTAGCCGTCGCCCGCGTCGTTGCTCGCGTTCTAGACCATTTAGGGTGCGACTTTTCAAAATTCCTTTCTTAGTGCACCCCTACACTATATAAGGATACTACCCTCCAAATTTCATACCTCTAGGACTTATAGTTCTTCTTCTTCTCTTCAGTAATGGCCTGTGTCCGTCATTTCGACAGACAATTTTGCCAATGTCAAGTGTTAATATTGTAATAAATAAGTCAAGTCAAGTCAGTTGTCAAGTCGGCTGTCGTTTGTTTTGAAAAGAAAATGGTGGATTTTCTCTTCAAAACCTAACACGAATTTTCACATTCAGAAAAACCACTTTACACACTTTTATTCCAATGGCTCACACTTTATATTATGACCTAAGTATTATTGGTTAAAATTCCACCAAAATTAAACAACAATACTCACAATAACACAAGAAAAACTATTAAAATAAAAGTGCTATGTGTCGTTTCAAAAAATGTCAAAACTCGTGTCCGACTTATAGTTTAGGCTGTGCGTTGATTCTCTGTCAGCTTCAAAAGAGTTTTATATTATTGATGATTTTTTTTAAACTTTGTATCATCGTCCTGATGCCGAGTGTACTACCAACAGTTTTTACTATAATCGGAAACAAAGGCGACCTTCAGCTAATGAAGTGACAAATATGGATACACGCGATAAAGGCATGTTCATATTGAAGGCTGAATTTTTTTTTAAAACTATTGAAGATTTATTCACAAAGAAAATGACAACTCATACAGTATTTACAATACTCACAATATTTACAAAGTACACATGAAACAGTAAGCAGCCAGGTGTCTTGGGCACGCTTCCGATTGGTACTGATTTGGACCTGAGCCCTGAGTCTATCTCGGTGTTGTGTTTTCTTGCTATTTTTGGCATTCGGAAACGGATTCGCAAAGTGAACAATTTTGTATGAAAACCGGATAAGCGCCTCTAGCAGGAGATTTGGGAACTGTTTCTGCGAGTCTATCTGACGTCTATAGACTCGCAGAAACAGTTCCCAAATCTCCTGCTAGAGGCGCTTATCCGGTTTTCATACAAAATTTTTCACTTTGCGAATCCGTTTCCGAATGCCAAAAATAGCAAGAAAACACAACACCGAGATAGACTCAGGGCTCAGTTGTAAATACATACGTATAAATACAAAATAACACAAGATAGAGACACGCGTTGAAGTCTTTTGTATAGACTATTCTACACAATCCCACTAATATTATAAATGTCAAAGTTTAGATGTTTGGATCAATCACGCTGCAACTCAGTCCGATTTGGATGAAACTTGAAATATATTTATAACCTTTTTTTTTTTGTTAACGGGGGGAAATCTGCTTTCAGACACCTTTGCCGCATTTGAGGGATGCGGCAAGGTAGTGTGGGGATGGTGACACTCACCGACCCACTAAAACCACCCCGGTGGCCGGCCTCGATGCTTGACAAGGGACTCTGGGACCTCGAAACGACCACGCCAGAGCCCTCACCGCATATCGCCAATAAAAAGCCCGTCCCGGGAGAATAATTCATAACCTGGATTAACACATAGGCTTTTTATCGCGTAAAATCAACAAGAACAAGGACGTGGACAAAGTCGCTAGTGGAAGCTAGTATTGAATAAATTACTGCATGCGCTAATTGTTTTAATAATACGCTGTATTTGTCATAAAATAAAGGTCTGTTTACACGGAGTTTTGAACCGGTTCAAATAGGTTAAACTACCGAGAAATTATATTTATACTAGCTGATACCCGCGACTTCGTACGCGTGCGAAACTTTCCATCAAAATATCTGTAAACCAGCATACGATGAACCTCGTGCCAAAGGCTGCTTTTGGTTTAGAGAGTTCAAGCTGTATCTAAGAATCCACGTCTTTGATTTCAATAAAATATAGCCTATGTTTCACTCCGGAAAAAAGGCTTCCGAATGGTATAAGTTTCATTGAAATTGGTCCAGTAGTTAAAGCGTGATCCGCGAACAAACAAACAAACTTGATTGTCGGAATCAGAATCGTTTATTTAATAGATCTGCATATATTTAGTTTATCCATATCTTTAATTTCAGTTTTTGTCTTTTTTACAGTTTTATAATAGTAATAGAAGTGGTTCAATGTTTAACTTTAACAGGTTGATTCTAACTTGAAGCAGATATCAGAATCGATGGGTAGCAATATCTTATCTCTTATCAGGTAAATATAGTCTGGCAACACTTACTCTGCGAGTAAAACTAACGTAACATAATGACACTTTATGGTGCGGCAAGTGGGAGCATTTTTAAAACTATTCTAGTTTTGCGCACTAAGCTTATAATCGATTGATTTATATACCGCGTTCACACTATGCCATTGCCGCTGCCGGCATTCATGCTGCGGACTTATTGCCACAGCAACATCGCCTTTATTCTCACCAAGGAGCTAGGGCATGAACTTGGCGATGTTGCTGTGGCAATAATTCCGGAATTAATCGCGGCAATAATTCTGGCAGCGGCATGGGCATGTGTGAACGCGGATAAGAATAAAGGCGATGTTGCTGTGGCAATAATTCCGGAATTAATCGGGGCATTCATGCCGGCAGTGGCATGGGCATAGTGTGCACGCGCTATTACAGCGTCAGGAGGCAACCTGTGCCTACAATTAACGGATACTTAACACTGTAGTGCCTGGCTTATAATCTATTAGTGCTCAAAAGTGTAATACTTAGATGCGTAACTTTTTGGTGCGGAATGTAGAATGACTCAATTTATACAATAAATGTGACGCCAATCATAGCTCAGTCGGTAATAGCTCTGCCTTCCGTGCTGTGGGTTGTGGGTTTGAACTCCATTGAGAACAAACATTTGGTGTGGCGAACATAGATTTGTTCTATGTTTGTTACTAGTATTAAATACCCTAACAAGTTTTACAAGTTATGGAAATTATTTTCTACTTGCCAAAACTGTTATTGCACACAACATTTTTGGTTGCGATTTTTCATTAACAACTTCAGTGATTTTATATCTTCAGATATGTTGAAATGTGCAAGCGAGATGTTGTTTGACGGTGGTCAGACTATAGCAAGCTTTTATCAAATCCCATGAGCAGGAGAACGATCGTCGACATTCATTTGCCATAATTTTAAGGCTGCATTCGCATTTGCATTCAGATCCGATAACCCGAGCCTCTACTTAAAATCTGTGTTAGTCTCAAACTCAAATGGTTTATTGCACTTAAGTTGGACTTTTCTTGTGTATTTTAAGAAAATGTCAATAAGACATTCAGTCGCTTGATTGTTTATATGTGACCGTACGCATTACAAGATATTTTGTCTTAAGTCGGATAAGACTCGCGCCATACAAAATTTGTCTCATCTTGTGTTCGTGTCTTATAATGTCCACAGGGCCTAAAGCTCCTTAAAATAGCTGCTAAATCTATTGTAATAATCTTCTTCTTCTTCTCTTCAGTAATGGCCTGTGTCCGTCATTTCGACAGACAATTTTGCCAATGTCAAGTGTTAAAATTGTAATAAATAAGTCAAGTCAAGTCATTTGTCAAGTCGGCTGTCGTTTGTTTTGAAAAGAAAATGGTGGATTTTCTCTTCAAAACCTAACACGAATTTTCACATTCAGAAAAACCACTTTACACACATTTATTCCAATGGCTCACACTTTATGTTACGACCTAAGTATTATTGGTTAAAATTCCACCAAAATTAAACAACAATACTCACAATAACACAAGAAAAACTATTAAAATAAAAGTGCTATGTGTCGTTTCAAAAAATGTCAAAACTCGTGTTAATAATCTTCTTCTATTTACGGCCTCTGTCCGTCATTTCGACAGACAATTTTGCCAGTGTCAAGTGAAATATTTGAAATAATATCAGTCAAGTCATTCGTCAAATCGGCTGTCATTTTGTTTTGAAGAGGAAATGGTAGATTTTCCTTTAAAAACTTGGAAACTAATTACAACAAATAAAATCACAATACACCTTTGATATATAGGCTTATTCCCATCGAGCCCACCGGCTGGCCCACTGGTGGGATAGTAAAAAAATCAATACACATTTATATAGGTACTTAGAAAGAAATAAACACAATTTTCCAAGATGGCTGCCCGATTTTCGCGTCGAAACGTCAATACAGCGCGCCTGATTGATTGATACTAACTACCATTCTTCAGAAGTGTTGTGTTCAATATTTTATGAGGTACCTATCTATGTAAAGAAAACGTGGTGCGTGTCTGTTTGTATTGACAGACGTCATGGCTCAGTCGGTAGTAGCTCTGCCTTCCGTGCTGTGGGTCGTGGGTTCGATCCCCACCGAGAACAAACATTTGTGTGTTGTAAACATAGATGTTTGTTCTGTATCTGGGTGTTTCTATGTATTATAATAAGTATATATTTACAAAAAAAATGTATGTAGGTATGTATTCTATCAGCCATATAGTTTCCATCGTACAAGCTTTGCTTAGTTTGGGACTAGAAGGCGTTTATTTATTTATAGTTTTTAACCGACTTCAGAAAAGGAGGAGGTTCTTAATTCGGTAGTATTTTTTTTTAATGTTTGTTATATCATAACTCCGTCATTTATGAATCGATTAAAAAAAAATTTTAGATCTGAAAGGGATTTGAATCTTCCAGATTGGTCCCAATTTTTTTTATCGAAATCGGTTCAGTACCTAGTTTGGGAGTTAAATAGAAAAAACTAGAAAAAAACTCGTCATCCACGAACACGACATTGTCCATTTTGAGTTCCAACCCTACAATTACAGGCTTGTTAACATTAATTATCTAAGAACATGTAAATACTCTTATTCCAATAAATACTATTTACCCTGAAGTTATATTACCTATCGGTACCAACTAATTATAGGCCCTTTGCACATAGACACGAACACAAGACAAGAAAAATTGTAAATGCGCGTGTCTGTTCCGACATAAGAAAAAATATCTTGTTATATGACGGTCTCATAATAAACTAGCAAGCGACTGAATGTCTTATCGACATATCTCGTAGGACACAAGAAAAATATCGTATAACTAGCTGTCGCCCGTGGCTTTGAACACGTGGTAGCAGCATACGCATTATTTGGTTAAAATCTTTGATCCTAATTTTTGACCGTTTAGGGTGCGACTTTTCAAAATTCCTTTCTTAGTGCACCCCTACACTATATAAGGATACTACCCTCCAAATTTCATACCTCTAGGATTTAACGTTTAGGCTGTGCGTTGATTCTATGTCAGCTTCAAAAGAGTTTTATATATTGATGAATAGCCGTCGCCCGCGGCGTTGCTCGCGTTGTACCCTTTAGAGTGTGACGTTTCAAAATTCCTTTCTTAGTGCACCCCTACACTACATAAGGATACTACCCTCCAAATTTCATTCCTCTAGGACTTATAGTTAAGGCTGTGCGTTGATTCTCTGTCAGCTTCAAAAGAGTTTTATATATATTGATGAATAGCCGTCTCCCGCGGCGTTGCTCGCGTTCTAGTGTGACTTTTCAAAATTCCTTTCTTAGTGCACCCCTACACTACATAAGGATACTACCCTCCAAATTTCATACCTCTAGGACTTATAGTTTAGGCTGTGCGTTGATTCTATGTCAGCTTCAAAAGAGTTTTATATAATTAAAAAAAAAAAAAATTGATTGACTAGCCGTCTCCCGCGGCGTTGCTCGCGTTAGAGTGTGACGTTTCAAAACTCCTTTCTTAGTGCACCCCTACACTATATAAGGATACTACTCTCCAAATTTCATACATCTATGACTTAAAGTTTAGGCTGTGCGGTGATTCTAAGTCAGCTTCAAAAGAGTTTTATTTATTTAGAAAGAATTTTCTTTATGATATCTTCACTTTTCATTAAACTCACCGTTCATACTCAATAGAAGATATATCAGCGTCCTGGCTGGAGCCATGTTTGACGAAGGATAGCTTGTTATTACTTCTGGGCGTGGAATCCAGAACGGAGATGGTTGACGCTGAAGAATAATCCTTCTCTCTTTCTGGTGTGGTATTCATGATTCAACTAGAATGCGAAAAAGTAAAAAAAAACAGCACTACGTAAAGGTAAAAAAAAATTGTTGTTCAAAAATAGAAACTCAACTAAGCACCTACTTAAAGGCACAGTAAAGCAAGCAAGCTAGTATTAGTTAGTGGCCAACTCTGGTGACGGAGGTTTTAGGCCGCCTTAAGGCCTCCGTCGTGGCTTAACGACTGCTAGAGCCGGGACAGTTTAACGTGCCCTCGGAAGCACGGAAGCGCTCAGGTAAATGCCAGTAGGTATAATATGTCGATACAGAAATCGTTAGCGTTGGCGCACACCTGACGACCAGACCTTGTCGTGTCCGTAGGTAGTGACATGAAAATAAATCCTCTTTTAAAAAGCATGCTGTCAAAAGAGGGTTTAGTTATTTTTTTCTTCATATTATGCTGTTTTCGTTTGTAACCTTTATACCGTTTCGCTTTAGTTATAACTGAAATAGCTTTTAAGAAATAGCATATTGTAACGAAAGAGCTCTAAAAAAATTGCTTTTCCAAAAAAAATTATTTTCTTTCCCTAACTACACGACGCGACGTCTTGTCTTCTGATGTAGTTTGACGCTTACTCAAGCATAGATTTGAGTTGAGATTTTCATACAAAAATCTATGCTCGAGTCCGGATTTGTGTTTGAGCAGTAAATCTATTAGTGAGATTTTAGGACGGTTTTGCCATAGCTTGTCATGATTTGATGGCTTGCTCTAAAGTTTGTAATAATACTTACTTACCTATAATTACCTAAATACACATTGGGCATAAGTTATGGGTACCTACTTATGAACCATTTTTGTAAGTAGGTAGGTAAGTATACAAAGTATTTTTAAACATTTAAGCTAATTAGAATTATTATGATTCAGATACTATTTTTGTCCTATAGTTAAATAACGATCTGGATTTTTTGTGTAAACAAGTAATATTTTTTCTATCAAGTTTCTGAATACTTAAATTTTAATTTAACAAAACACAAAATTACTCACCTTTTACTGAATACTGCTAAAGTAATCCCACATAATTCACATTTAATTTTAACACAATAGAACTAAATGAAACCACACAGTAATTTTGTTTTGTTTACCTACCTACCCGCACACGAGAAAGAACAGTGGCGCTGGCGTCGCGCGGATTACAACTGAACTAGAGTTATGATTTTTGATGCAAAGAAATAAGGCGTTTAGGTACATCGGTATTGTATCTAGTGTGATATCTAGGAATGTTTTTTTTTTGCAATTTTCTAGTTTCCAATTTCAGATTCGTGCTCCGAAAAAGGAGTTCGATTTCATACTGAATTTGATAGAAATGTTAAGGTCATACTGAAGCCCTTCATTGGTCGGTAGTGTAAGTATGTAGATAGGTACGTAGGTATATATGTATAGGATGGTATAGGCACAGTATAAGTAATACTATTACTACCTAATATTAGGGCTTATTCCACTAATCCCCGTTGATAATCCCCGTCAACGGGGATTAGTGAACTTTTTGTTCAAAAATCCCCGTTACGAGTACGCATCGACGTCAACGGGGATCTGTGAACTAAAAAGTTCACTAATCCCCGTTACATTTAAAATAAAATACTAATACCTATAAGAATCCTGTTTTTAACTTTTTGTAATATTAGAATAGGTAGGTAGGTACAACATAATATTTAATAGGTATAGTAGGTAGGTACGTGGGTGCATGTTACCTAGCAGGCACCTACCATATTAGGATTAAAGTCGGTTAGTGGTTACAGTAGGTAGTTAGGCACATAGTTAAGTATGTATTAAATACCTACTCTTTGAAAAAAACAACAGATAATATGGTAGGTAGGTATAGTAGCTAGTACCTACCTACCTACATACTTAGCTAAGAATGCTTCACGCTAATTTTTTTAAAAATTGATATGACTCTAAAAACTAATAGCCATGAACTCTCATTCTACTATTAGGTAGGTTTCACACATATGCTCTACTTATACCTACCTATCTAATACATACAGTTTACCTAATTCCCACGTGGATTTAAAAATTAGTAAATGTCACAACTACTTTATATTCGTAGACAGTGCCATCTTTTTGAAGCTTAACGAACTAGTAGCTCTGCTATTCGTTGACAGATGGCGCTAAACCAAGTGGTTTTTTCTGTCTAGTTTCCATAATGGGTTCTAGGCTAACATAATATGTAAAGTATTTTGTTAATTCATGTACTTAGTATACACGCTCATTATTTTTATAAATTTTGTCATTTGTGGAATTATTTTATACCAAACTCTAATAAAACAAAATAGCGCCATCTGTTGAATCAGTTGCTTTCTTTTTGAAACATACGTTACCATTCGTTCTACTACTCGTTGACAGATGGCATTAAACCAAGTTTGTTTTAACGCCCTCTGTTGAAGGTTTTTTAACAAATTTTTAGAAAGCCTAAGATTTTTTAATACGTATTTTACTCGTAAGATGACGCTATAATAAATCTCTAACTAATTATTTTTAGGAAACCTAAAATTAGTACATGGTTTACTCGTAAGATGACGCTATAGTAAATATCATCTACAGTGACGCACAACAACGTTTCGATTCCCATGGAGGAAAACCGAAAACATACATGAGGAAAAACCGTTTCAATGGTCCAAGAACTTTCAGGTTTCATTCTGTCTCATTCAAAGTAATGAGTAGGAGAGAGACGGAGCGTTTTCGTGTAGTTTGTTTGCGATTTACCAGTCAGTGCAATGTTGTGGTACGTCTACTCATGACCGCGTCTGAATTTTTATTATATTTTATAACTAAACATTGATTTTTACCATGAAACCGGTTATTTTCGCTAAACGTTGACTCTGACTATTGTTGATAAGTGTATTGTGGTGTTCAAAATGTCCGCAGAAGGATAAAAAAAGTGTTATTGTGTGGATTATTGATTTTTTTACCACTTTTGTGGTTTTCTGTTGGCTGACAAAGTTGCGGTATGCATTGTTATCCTAAATTGTTATGTCTACTTATTTAGTCATGTAATAAACTTAAATAAATAGGTATTGGTACCTAGGTACCTACCTACCTACCTAGGTTATTTACCTGATACCTACTAATCATAGTACCTACCTACCTACCTACCTACTATGTATTTTCAAAATCTAATGAGTAGTAGGTAACTACTTACCTACCCTACCTAGGTTAGGTGACAATTTTTTTTTTATGATAAAAGTAATGGAACAAGCTGATAGCTCACCTGATGTTAAGTGGTAACTTCTGCCTATAACAATGCATTACCTCACAGAGCAAGTCCAACGAGGACGTGCCCTGTAAGGCAATGCACTGCGTCCATCACTCTGAGACGTAAAGATCTTGAAGTCTCATGTGCCTGTAATCGTGAAGTCCGCTACCTACCTAGTAAGAGTAGGTTATGTATACCTACTTACCTGCCTGCAGTACCTACCTACTACCATGGACTAAATATATCTAAATATTTATCTTGATACCTATTTAGTAAAAAAAAAAATTATACTACTAAGCAGCGTACGGCCCGCCTGATGTGAAACTGTTACCGTAGCCTATGGACGCCTGCAGCACGTCCATGTCGTCCATGCTTAAATAGTAGGTAGGTAGGTACATAAGTATATCAACCGTGCCTACGCGCATGCCTAATATTTAGGTATAGGTAGGTCAATCAAACCTACTCAATTACCTAGTTTATTCATTATGATAAAATCCATTATTAGTCAAATTGGTATCATTTAAATAAACATTAAATATCTACTTGGTAGATAGGTACTTACGTGTATCTAGTTAGTCAAACCAAAATAGGTAACTAAATAAGGTAGGTAGGTATACTTACTTTAACCTTATACTTGGCATCGTGAGGAAACCCTTGGCTTAGTCAGCTCCGCACGTATTGACGATGTCTTTCCTGTGGATATGGCTGACTAGGCTGAGAGGATGATAAAGGTGCTGGGCAAGCCTACTCCATCTAAACATTGTCCCAGGCACTACAGTCCAGGCACTACAGTGTGTCGTTAAGTGTAGGTATACCTAGGTTGCCTGTTGACGCTCTATAAAATTATCTTCAATAGAAGTAAAGGCCTATACTTGGCAGTGTGCATTCATATGCACATCCAACTTTCAAAAAATATTGCGCCCATAGGAAGTATTAAATAAATAAATAATAATAAATAAATATTCACGGACATTTAACACAACGCCTTCTACTCGCAAACTAAGAAAAGCTTGTATACCTACTATGGGAACTAGATGGCTGATAGAATACATTTTTTTGTAAATACATAGGTACTTTACATAGAAACACCGAGACACAGAACTAACATCTATGTTTGCAACACACAAATGTTTGATTTCGGCGTTTTTACCTAATTACCTAGTATTTTTTGGTAGACAATTTTGTCTTTATAAAAGCAGTGTATCTCTTAGGATACGTGGGTTCGTCAATGTAAATTGATGACAGAAGTGTGCACTCTAGGATACGTTCATAAAACAAAATCCAATAAATACAGATTTAATATTTCTGCACATATTTGTTCTAAGAGCACCTAAGATCCTATTCTAGTAATATAAAATATAAAATTTCAAGAAAAAAATATCCTGCCAAGTATTTCTAACCTACCTTATTTAGTTATTTTGGTTTACACCAATAGATAGATAATTAAATAGGTAAGGTTAGAGATATTATTTATTCCTCAAAAAGAAATTTACATTTCACTTAATGAGAACTTATCTAAAAAGGTATGTCTAATAGGCACTTCGAACCGTACATATTATACAGGGTGTTACCAGACCACTTCCGAAAACTTGGAGGTTCCAATCAGACCATGATACTGAAAACATTAAGCGAAAAAAATCGCGAAAAAAAAATTGACTTGACTATCTCTTTTTAATTTTTTTTCTAGTTACATACACACAGTACAACATAATAAGACATATCTACCTAATTATCTCATTTAAAAAAGCAAAAAAACAAATAAAATAAATAAAGCAGCAATGTACACGCAGCACGCAGATTACGTCTACTACAGCATGAACAGCTGAGAGTTCATCGCGGGTCATTCAAGTACGCGACGTGCGAGCGACCTACGTTAGTACCTACCTACGTTAGTAGGCACTTACGACACAGAATAAATAATAGTACTACGCCTCGACCTTGCCTACGTGAATGCGTACATTGCGGGCTGGCGAAATAAATACAAATCTTTAAACATTGTTTTCTCCGGCTATGATTATTTTTCAGGATAACTGATTTTTTTTTGGTTGGGTTTTGGTGTGCTGTAGCTCCCCCTTTCGTTTTCGGAAGTGGTCTGGTAACACCCTGTATAAGAATAACATAGGTACCTACCTAAAATTATTTGATTTGTGAAAAATGTGAATGTAGAAGTTTTTATCAATTTTATTTCTCTTTTTTTAGTTCAAAATGAAGACTAAACTAACCTCAGTGACCTACCTTGGCTACACTGCCATGGATCGAAGGTTTTCAACCTCCATGCTTCCATGGCTGCTACGGGAGATTCGAGCTAATAGGATACGAGATAAGGTAGGATTTTGTATAACTTCGATTGAATGTCAAAACTGCGAGACTCGGGTTCCAAAATGGCGGAACATGTCATGAAGAGATGAATTTATTCAAAATCTAATGAACAAGGCTAATTTATAACTTAATACTTAAGCTTGATTTATTTACAAAGAAAATTACAACTAATACAGTATTTAGAATATTTACAAAATACATATGAAACAGTTGAGCTATCTACAAACCGTTGCAATCGATTTATAGATAGCTCAACTGGTCCAAATCAGTAGCAATCGGAAGCGTGTACAAGACACTTGCTGCATAAGCAAGCTGAATAGCAATGCTGATACGCTGGCCCAGATAATCACCAGCCCTCGGGTCACGCTTAATTATTATTTTGATTTTTTTGATTTTTTTTTTATGTATTCGTTAAAAATATTGTTAAATTCACCTATTCAAAAAAAAATGTTTAATTAGGGTTTTTTTTCAGCTAAGCGTGACTATAGAAGATGGAAATCTAAAGGCTTTTAACAGTAACTTTGAGCCAGTGATTGTTCACAGACTGGTCGATATAATAAGGTAAGACATATTTACGTACCTATATACTTTCCCACTGCTGGGCATAGTCATTTCCTATCTTTAAAATCAAGGGGAATGGAATACTAAGCCTAACAGAAACCTATGTCTTATTTAAAAAAATATTTTAACATTTTACGAAAAATCAACTTTTTATGTTCTCATTCACTTTTGTGATCTTAAAACCTTAAACTTTGAAATCAAAATACTGCCTCTTAAACCCTGTTAAAACAAAATGAAAGACTATCCGTCAATAGGTACCTATCTTAAAACAGAAATAGAAAAAAAATGAGCGCCAAAGTTTTCAAAGTAATCAGTAAAAGTGTTTTTTTTAGTCTGTTATAACAGAGACACGATGAAAAATGAGTAATGTTTCAGAGCCAGCCAAGTACCAGGGCGTCCTGAAGAGCTGTTCTATATACTCTTCAATGAGAAGGAGGGGCTACTCAACTGCTTTCTGTTCAAGGCTGCGTCTGCACTTGAGGTGAGTTTTAGCATAATTTAATTAAGTAAAACTCTTTTGAAGCTGACTGAGAATCAACGCACAGCTTAAACTATAAGTCCTAGAGATATGAAAGGAGGGTAGTATCCTTATATAGTGTAGGGGTGCACTAAAAAAGGAGTTTTGAAAAGTCGCACCCTAAAGTGTCTAAAGTTAGGATCAAAGATTTTATCCAAATAATGCGTATGCTTCTAACACGCGAGCAAAGCCGCGGGCGACATCTAGTTACGGATATATACAGCAGGCTATTGAGTCAGTGTTTTTCTCTTCAGATTTCTTCTTCTTCTATTAATGGCCTCTGTCATTGGCCTCAAGGGGATTTTGAGACTCTTCAGTCTCATAATCCCCTTGATTTTAAAATTTTGAAATCAAGGGGATTGTGAGACGAAAAGTCTCATAATCCCCTTGAAGGGGACGGCTCAAAGGGGATTATGAGACTAACCCAGTCATTTCGACAGACAATTTTGCCAGTGTCAAATGAGATATATGAAATAGTATACCTAAGTCAAGTTATTCGTAGAGTCGACTATCGTTTGTTTCGAAGCCAAAATGGTCGAATTTTCCCTTCAAACAATGAAAACGTATACATTTATTCCAATGGCTCACACTTTATGTTACGACCTAAATATTATTGGTCAAAATTGCACCAAAATTAAACAACAATACTCACAATAACACAAGAAAAACGTATTAAAATAAAAGAACCTACCAAAAGCGTTGGGGCATTTCAGGTCCCGATTTGCATACATTTGGTTAATTTTTAGATTGTTAATATTTTTTATGGTTATATAATAATAAGTTTAAAAAAAATGTGGGACCTTCCCCACCGTTGGGGACAGCTTAGTGGGATTATAACAATAAATCGGACAAGTAACAATAAATCCCACCAGTTACTCTCGACCAAAGTTCCAATCCGGATTCACGGAATTTGACAAAAGTACCTAATGTCATTTCTCAGTACAAAATGACACGAGATCTGTCAAAATCCGGATCCAATTTGGAACGGCGGTGGTCAAGAGTTAGCCCTACTGGGCTCCATCCAATTTGCCCCAGACCCTTTTGCTAAATGTTTGACAAAAATTATTGAAAATTGACAAAAATTAACAGAAGAATCCCTCTTCAGAGTTGAATTGTCATTGAGTGCATTGACATTCTGAATGAAATGACCTCTGCAGGGGACCAGTTTTGACATTTTTTGAAACGACACATAGCACTTTTATTTTAATAGTTTTTCTTGTGTTATTGTGAGTATTGTTGTTTAATTTTGGTGGAATTTTAACCAATAATACTTAGGTCGTAACATAAAGTGTGAGCCATTGGAATAAATGTGTGTAAAGTGGTTTTTCTGAATGTGAAAATTCGTGTTAGGTTTTGAAGAGAAAATCCACCATTTTCTTTTCAAAACAAACGACAGCCGACTTGACAAATGACTTGACTTGACTTATTTATTACAATTTTAACACTTGACATTGGCAAAATTGTCTGTCGAAATGACGGACACAGGCCATTATTGAAGAGAAGAAGAAGACCTCTGCAGTTTTCTGACCTTAAAGGTGCTTTACGTAAATTCCTTTGAGAATTCATTTACAGTCAAATTAAATAATCTAGAAACATAGTTGAAAAACAACTCAACAAACCAATTAAGCCTTGAACGAATTCTAATTTAGAATCAGTTTTAATATCACTCACTCAGTTTTATTAGTGCCCGAGTGCGAATCGGATATCGGTCATAATCGATAAAAAAATATTGTGAAGCGTTAAGTATTTTTTTTCATTGAGAACAAAATAAAAAAAAAACAAATTTTAAAGTATGTAAAATATAAAAATAATGCACAATAAATAAAAAAATAAATGACAGTGATTAAATTACCCGCATCTGCTTAAGAAGTCTCTGACGTTTCATTTTGATAATCTTTTGTTGACAAGAAGAACATAAGGAAGCTGATTTTGAACGAAACTTGTGCAAAATACGATCAATCACCGCATTTGAGAGAGTGCCAACTTACTACAGAATAATCTGTGCACCAACATGTCTTTAGTTTGTTCATCATTATCGCGTCAAACAGTCGCTTTTCACGCGACCTCGTCGGACGCCGAATTCTGGTTCGGAGTGATACTAATTATTTTCGCGTGTGAAATGGACCTTATCTATTTTCACGTTCGTAATAATCTGAATATCGACCTCTTTAGTCTTTTATAAAAAAAAAACCTTGGATTTTTTAAATAGAACGCTGTACGTGCCAAGTACGAATGAAAATAGATGTAAACAGATAAATAGTGTTAGTGAATATTGTATGGATGGAAAAGAAAATCATTAAAAGGTAACTTATTTTAGGTAAAACTAATAATGGAAGAAGCGCTCGTGGCGTAGCTTGCTTAGCCAATCTTCGTCAATGTTAAGCGACGTCCTGCGCGGTCACTATTTGGATGGGTGACCGTTAGTGGCATTTACATCTGAGCGCTTCCGTGCTTCGTGCACGTTAAACTGTCCCGGCTCTAGCAGTCGTTAAGCCATGACGGAGGCCTTTAGGCGGCCTAAAAGCTCCGTCACCAGAGTTGGCCACTAACTCATACGAGCTTGCTTTTTTTATGGAATAAGTCAATTACCCATTTAATGTTACGTGGTAATGATCTCACAAACTCTTACCTATCGAAATGCTGTCCATCCAACGGTCTGGAAGAAATCGCTTATAGCGATAAGACCGCCCATTGTATCTCATACTTGAAACTTATTTCTCTTCTTATTGTTCTTCTTTTCTTGGTGTGCAATCCTACTTAATATTATAAACGCGAAAGTTTTTAAGTATGGATGAATGGATTGATATGGATGGATGGATGGATGTTTCTTACTCTTTCACGTAAAAACTACTGATCCAATTTGGATGAAACTTGGAATATATTATTGTCCGTGACCTGGATTAACACATAGGCTACTTTTTATCCCGAAAAATTACCGGGATCCAACGGGACGCGAACGAAGTCGCGTACGGCACCTAGTAAAGAATATATCTATATCTAACGATGCTTTGCCTCACTGAGCACGTCCACTGAGGACGTGCGCTATGATGCATTGCACTGCGTCCATTACTCTGAGATGTTGTCTCATGTGCGTGTAATAGCACCGACACAAACCATTCGCCATTCTTAAAGAATACTATGTTAAAAATCATGATATCAAAAGCAAAGTTTAAGTCCAAAATAGCTTATTACGATGTCAAAACACCACAATGTTCTTTGGACCCACTATGCAAATGAGTGGGCTCGATGGGTTTTTTTTCTCATCTGGCCCACGTGGGCCGGCCTGTGGGCTCGTTGGGAATAACCCAGTTGTGACATCGAATCAACGAAATCACAAACTATTTGTTTTTTTTTTGTGATTTCCGTGAGTCTGTTTTCGACCCAAGATTTTACATCCCATAGTATTTTTCTGTATTCGACCGAAACTTTTGAGACAATATTATGTATGTATTCACTCTAGTGCAACGCTCGCGACATTGCTCGTGTTTTTTTATGTAATACCTACATAAATTGCTTATTTTAAGAAAACACTTGAGATAATAGAATTGGAAGCGTTTGTGGCGTAACTTGCTTAGTAAATCTTCACCGATAATCTAAGTTAAGCGATGTTCGGACAAACATGGATGGGTGACCGTTAGTGGCGAATTGCCGAGTTGAAATCGTCGGATTTGAATCCACGACCTTAGATTTGGAAGGTGTGGTCGCTACCACTAGACATGATGAACATTTAACTAGCAGACCTGTTTCAAATGGGGTCAAGATTGAATGGTTTTTAATTAATCCTACCTAGGTAGTTAATGTAGGTATACCTACATACAAACCGGAAATCTTCCGCGTTCCAACAAAACCAAAGGTTAAGTATATTTTTGACTAGCTTCCGCCCGAGACTTCGTTCGCGTTCCGTTGGAGCCCGTTGATTTTCTAGTATAAAAAATAGCCTATATGTTAATCCAGGTCACAGACAATATAGAAAAGAAAGAGAAAGAAACCATTTATTGAAACCAACACTTCAATAACATGAAAAAATAAAAAAGAAGATCCTTAACTAATACATAAGCATAAGACTATAAGCATACAAAATATTTTGAAAGCAAGAATGTACCTATGCTTGTAGTAATGGTGAAAGGAAAAAATATATGTATACAGGGTGTTACCAGACCACTTCCGAAAACGAAAGGGGGAGCTACAGCACACCAAAACCCAACCAAAAAAAAATCAGTTAGCCTGAAAAATAATTATAGCCGGAGAAAACAATGTTTAAAGATTTGTATTTATTTCGCCAGCCCGCAATGTACGCATTCACGTAAGTAAGGTCGAGGCGTAGTACTATTATTTATTCTGTGTCGTAAGTGCCTACTAGCGTAGGTAGGTACTAACGTAGGTCGCTCGCACGTCGCGTACTTGAATGACCCGCGATGAACTCTCAGCTGTTCATGCTGTAGTAGACGTAATCTGCGTGCTGCGTGTACATTGCTGCTTTATTTATTTTATTTGTTTTTTTGCTTTTTTAAATGAGATAATTAGGTAGATATGTCTTATTATGTTGTACTGTGTGTATGTAACTAGAAAAAAAATTAAAAAGAGATAGTCAAGTCAATTTTTTTTTTCGCGATTTTTTTCGCTTAATGTTTTCAGTATCATGGTCTGATTGGAACCTCCAAGTTTTCGGAAGTGGTCTGGTAACACCCTGTATACTTCAAGTGTCATCCAAATCGGATCAGTAGTTTTTGCGTGTAAGAGGAACAAACAAACATACATAACAGGATAATGATATTAATAGGATAGTATAATTACTATTTTTGGCAATGAACGAGAAATTAAAATTAATTGAAATAAAATGTCAAAAGATGACATTTTATTTTTTAAATAAATGTTAATCTAGGTCAAGCTTGCGACGGCAAAATTCATGTAAATAATTTAGACTGTTTTTTTTCCTGCTTGCCTGACTCATCATGATGGTACTATCGTCACCCCACATTTACAGCGGCTTATTTTAGAGGTATCCCACTTGGAGCACCAAGAACTTCCGCACCTACGCTGGATTATCTCGTCTGTGTACGCTGGAATAGAGGAGGTGCGGAATCCAATCGATTATATTAGCTGATGGTTTGGACAGAATAACAGCGCCTAACCTACCTTTGGGTGGTGAGGCATGCGCTGAGTGGAAACCCTTTTGCTGCTGGAGCACACAAACACCTGCCAGCCTTTTTTTTTTATGATAAAAGTAATGGAACAAGCTGATACGACGCCAATTAAATTAAAAAAAAAAACAAGCTGATAGCTCACCTGGAGCCCTGCCAGCCTTTTTTTTTATGATAAAAGTAATTGAACAAACTGATAGCTCACCTGATGTTAAGTGATAACTTCTGCCTATAACAATGCATTACCTCACAGAGCAAGTCCAATGAGGACATGCCCTGTAAGGCAATGCACTGCGTCCATCACTCTGAGACGTAAAGATGTTGAAGTCTCATGTGCGTGTAATTACACCGGCGCCCTTAACCTTCAAACCGGAACACAGCAATGCGAGCATCACCTACCTAGTGAATCCACTCATCTCATTCTTCTTTCTCTCTAGTTTTTGTTTCTTTGTAGTTTTGTTAGTTTGGCTTAGTTCTGTAGGTATATTTTGTGTGTTACCTTATAAGCAAATAAATGCCTGTCTATGTCTATGTCCTGTCTATGTCTATTACTAGTAGTTCGCCCCGAACTGAGATCTCGTGATGGTTGGAGGTTAATAAAACCCAAACAATTTTTATTGACCAATGGTTGTAATAAACTTTGCAAATCGCTTCGAAATTGCCGTCTAGCTATGTACCAGTCTTACTTGAACTATAAAATTATTGAAACTCTAAGAAATGGTAGCTCACGTTATACTGGGTTTGCCAATTTTATAATTTTTATAACAACTCAAAAACTATAAGACCTAGAATCAAAATAAAAACGGTTTTGGAATGTCTAAACAAAACCCTATCATATGACACCCCATTTGAAATTATTGTACGACTTTATTTTTTTTAACTCCCTTTGGACCCCCATAACTTTACGACCCCTTGACTGATTTACTTCATTTAACAAACCAGTTATCCGTATACCTACCAAATTCTGTGACGATCAAAAATGTTCAAAAGATCTCGTCGAACAAACATACAAACATACAAAGCATTTTTGTCCAAGTTGTCACTAAGATCTCGTTCGCTTTGCTCACTCGATCGATAAGCTTGGTGCGCAGAACTGGAATAGTTTTATGTAGAGCTACTTCATGTCTCTTTCTATTGTTTGATGTAAGAGGGAGATAGTGGTACCGATTCGCCTGTTGCATTTTTCTGAACAACCTGATTTGATAGCACTAAAAATGTTGCCATCCCTTTCTAATAAACTGAAACGACAAAGACGGCTACAATTATTAGAGCTGTCAAATTAGGTTAGTTTAGAAAAATGCAGCAAGAAAATCGATGTCAGTACATGTTCTTTTATTTTGAAAATTACTTTATTTATAAGAAAAAACTAAGCCACAGATCATACACAACCAAGACAAATACGAAGAAAAAAATTTTAAAAAATCTAAATAAAAAATATTTTCTCTTTTAGTTTTATTTACAAAAGAGACTTTAACTAACATTTGGTTTGTTGTTTTCTTAAAATTAAATGTTTATCGTTTAGTTTTTCGTAACCAGTTTACTTACATCGTGATGAATCTGACTGTACCTACTTTGATATTATTAACAAAGGGAACTTGCTAGTCTTACCGCCAATTTGCGTTACGAAATACTCTTTCTCGGAACCGCTGGATGTCTTCCAAATACCAAATTAGATCGGTAGTTAGCTCCATCTTTGATTCTCGATACAAAGGTGAAACTCCGATTTTATGAGTAACTGAGTGGGCATAGTTACCTAATAGGACACGTCGTCAGTGGAAGTACTCTGTGTTCATCTGTGTGCATAGTTACTAATATTTTCACAGGCGTTCACAGCTCAGTCGGTAGTAGCTCTGCCTTCCGTACTCTGGGTCGTGAGTTCGATCCTCACCGAGAACAAACATTTGTGTGTTGTAAACATAGATGTTTGTTCTGTGTCTGCGTGTTTCTATGTATTAAAGTATGTATTTACAAAAAAAAAATGTATGTATGTATTCTATCAGCCATCTAGTTTCCATAGTACAAGCTTTGCTTAGTTTGGGACTAGAAGGCGTTGTGTTAAGTGTCCGTGAATATGAATTGTATACATAACACATACAACTGACACCGGTTATGAGATAGAAGTGATTAATTATGCATTTTGTTTGTTATACAATGACGCATTTTATTAAAAACTTGGAACACATAATTATAACCTTGAAATACCAGTTTTTAACACTAGTTTTTACCTAAGGACCTTCAAAACTTTGTATACAAGATGACGAATAAATTATTAATATTTATAGGCATTTTACACAATGCCTTCTAGTCCCAAACTAAGCCATGCGCGTACACTTTTCTTTCGTTCTTAATCTAGAATTTTCCTCTGCCGGCCGTCGCAAGGGTCGCTAAAGGGATTATTGGACAAAAGTTCCCGAAATCCCCCACGTGGAAAAAGGGCTTCCGAATGGTATAAGTTTTGTTGAAATTGGTCCAGTAGTTAAGGCGTGACCCGCGAACAAACCAACAGATAAACTCGATTTCGGAATCAGAATCGCTTATTTAGTAGATCTGCATATTTCGCTTACCCATATCTTTAATTTTAGTTTTTGCCTTTTTTACAGTTTTATAATAGTACTAGCCGTTGCCCGCGGCGTTGCTCGCGGTATAAACCCATTAGGGTGTGACTTTTCAAAATTCCTTTCTTAGTGCGCCCCTACACTATGTAAGGATACTACCCTCCAAATTTCATACCTCTAGGACTTATAGTTTAGGCTGTGCGTTGATTCTAAGTCAGCTTCAAAAGAGTTTTATATATTTAGAGATAGATTTAAATTTACAATGTTGTCATTTGATAAATCTTGGTCATGTGAAGATATTACCTTGTATTATGGAAATAATAATCGTGATGAAAATAATTTTCCACAAGACTTAACATTGTAATGACGTACTTATAACATTATAAACATTATAATATTCTCGCATCAGTTACTTTGATTTTGAATACATTTTCTCACGAAGACGTGAACGTGCAAAAACAATTTTATGCAGATACCTTGCATAATTAATTATTTATGCCTACACTGAGAAATATACTTGAGATTTGGCTCATGAGTTATTTTGACGATTTATAATGTTTTTATAACAAAAAAATTATAGGAAGCGCTGTAAAACCTAAGCAAAGGTTTTAGAAATAAGAAATAAGAAACATTTATTGTAGAACTGTGTACAGGAGATTTTACGAGTAACATAAAATAGTTTCAATCTCAGTGACAACTTGGACAAAAATGCTTTGTATGTTTGTTTGACGAGATCTTTTGAACCGCTTATCTGATCTTCACAGAATTTGGTAGGTTACGGATAGTACTCTTAAGTTTTATTGAAATAGTTTCATTTTTTATTAACATAGAACATCATTGTATCTAGGTATACCTCTATCTAGGTATATTTCTCGTTATTTGGATACATCATTACTAAAATATAATCTAACCTACTTACCTACGTTTACTTAATATTATGCCATGGTTAAATTTTGAAGCAACTTCGATAAGAAAACCACATGCTTTGCATAACTTTGTATCAGATAGGTACTTAAGTATAAATCTTACGAAATTTTTATTATCAGGGCTTAGTAGGGCTACTTGTGAAAGAGAGCGTTCAAGAAAGTAGTATATTAATTACAGACACATGAGACTTCAAGATCTTTACGTCTCAGAGTGATGGACGCAGTGCATTGCCTTACAGCGCACGTCCTCATTGGACTTGCTCTGTGAGGTAATGCATTGTTATAGGTAGAAGTAACTACTTAACATCAGGTGAGCTATCAGATTGTTCCATTACTTATATCATAAAAAAAATTACAAATATATGCTTGCATTGCTGTGTCGGAGCAACTAGCAGTTGAGATCTTACGCTTTACAGTGTATTGCCTCACATGTCACGTCCTCAGTGGTCGTACTCTGAAGCATTGTTAGACGGTTTAACATAAGGCGGACTGTTCGTTAGTACCGTCACCTCCCAAAAAGTAGGTTATAATTATTTTCTTAATTTTTTTATTTTATTTATTGTTTCAAAAATACATAAAACATACTTTATTCTCTATCTAGGAAACTACAAGGTTTGTAAGGACAATGCTATTTGAGTGTTTGTCGGTAGCTTTTATAGGTAGATATTATTATATTTGAACGTAGGTAATTGAAATAAAGTTAGTGTTATATCTATAAAAAAATGTGCTCTCTATAATATATAATAGGCCTTTACATCTATTGAAGATGATTTATACAGCGTCAGGAGGCAACCTATGCCTACACTTAACGGGACACTGTAATGCCTGGGACCATGTTTTAGATGGAGTAGGCTTGTAGCACCTACACCATCCTCTCATCCTAGTCAGCCATATCCACAGGAAAGACATCGTCAATACGTGCGGAGCTGACTAAGCCAAGGGTTTCCTCACGATGTTTTCCTTCACCGTAAAGCTCGTGTTAATGCGCATATAAATTTTCCGCACGAAAAATTTTTACCCTTGTGTACAATAAAGTATTATCTATCTATCTAATCCATTGATGCACGGCCGGGATTTGAAACCACGACCTTCGGATCGAAAGTCGAGGTGCACTCTAGAATTTATTTAAATAGATGTATTTATTTATTTATGTATTTCTTATTGTGTAATTATTTTACTGTGTTGTACCTGTGTTGTGTGCCAAATAAATATTTCTCTATCTCTATCTATCTCTATTTGACAGATACAATTATGAGTCGTCAAAACAGACCGCTGTTTAGCTCGCATTCCGATACCTCGGCTATCAATATCAAACACATGGTAAGGTTGTGTGACAGTGTGACCTCATTGGAATGTTATGTCATCTATACTTTGAGTACCTACTTACTAAAACCTGGTGGCATGACCCTATATTATTGATCGAGTGAGCGAAGCAAACGAGATCTTTGTGACAACTTGGACAAAAATGCTTTGTATGTTTGTATGTTTGTTCGACGAGATCTTTTGAACCGCTTATCCGATTTTCACAGAATTTGGTAGGTATACGGATAGTACTCTTAAGTTTTACTGGTTTGTTAAATGAAGTAAATCGGTCAAGGGGTCGTGAAGTTATGAGGGTCGTCCAAAGGGAGTAAAAAAAAAGTCGTACAATAATATCAAGTGGGGTGTCATATGATAGTGTTTTGTTTAGAAATTCCAAAACCGTTTTTATTTTGATTCTAGGTCTAATAGTTTTTGAGTTGTTGTAAAAATTATAAAATTGGCAAACCCAGTATAACGTGAGCTACCATTTCTTGGAGTTTCAATGATTTTGTAGTTCAAGTAAGACTAGACGGCGATTTCGAAATGATTTGCAAAGTTTGTTACAACCATTGGTCAATAAAAATTGTTTGGGTTTTATTAACCTCCGACCATCACGAGATCTCAGTTCGGGGCGAACTACTAGTAATATATTAACTTTAGATAGGTAGGGTGCCTTCTGGTAAGATCGGTGAAGTAGTAAGTCCGGATGCTAAGCAATTCGGCGATATTTTTAAATGTTGGCAACATCGCCTTACGCGCCATTTTGCTATGCCCCTGTATAGCAAAATGGGGCGTAAGGCGATGTTGCCATCATATAAAAATATCGCCGAATTGCTTAGCATCCGGACTTACTACTTCACCGATCTTACCAGAAGGCACTGTACTTACTAAAACCTGTCAAAATATTTCTTTAATTTTGAATAATGTAGGTAGGTACCTACTAATATCTGCCTGAAAGTTAAGTAATTTTTTTCATGTTTTTAGCATGTTTGATTTTGTTTGGTGTGTTTACGTAATTTTTTTTTATTGTTTATATTATTTTTATAATTTAGTTCATCTTCTAAGTAAAAACTCTTTTGAAGCTGACTGACAATCAACGCACAGCCTAAACTATAAATCCTAGAGGTATGACATTTGGAGGGTAGTATCCTTATATAGTGTAGAGGTGCACTAAGAAACATTGAGGAAGTATTACTAGCGTATAGAGAAGCTATACCAAACCAAAAACGTGTCGCAACTTGAGGCGAGGGCGCCCCGCCCAAAGACAAGTATTTGCTGCAGCGCTAAAAGATTAGATGTCGTCTAACCATACTATCAAAACATGCAGCGCTAGATCGCTAATAGAGTATAGTTTTCTCGCGACCAAAACGTCGTAAGCGCCATGAATTTCGGGGCACTTACGCGTTTCGTTCAACATAGTGTAACAAAATGTCGCTCTCATAGATTTTTTCACCGCAGAAGGGACACTTCAGACAGCTTTTGTACATACAAAACTGAATTTTAATGCAGTACCTATGAATATTATATTTCAAAACGTGAAAAAATGTACAGTAAATTAAAATGAATTGTTAAGCGTTTAAAATCATTGGTTTTAAAATAAATTGGTATTTTATACAAAAAGTAGGTACATACCTACATAGGTACCTATTTGCACTAACTAGACCCCACACCTTATCTCACTCTGCCATAGCATTAAAGAAATATAGGTATAGTAAAGCTTTATATAATGACGATTTCAAAAGATAGCTACAGTACCTACTACATATTACTGATCAGACAGACGGCATAGGCCGAGTAATATGAGTTCAAAATAATTAGTTAAACCTTAGTCACCAACCCTTAGTAGGTATCCTAAACATCCCATCTGTACGATGCACTTTTCATAATCTATGATTTTCAAACAAAATGTCCGTACAATAGAAAATAATCTACAAAAATTAATTTTGGTTAGTTCTAGTTAATATTCTGTTTACTTGCCGATGATAAGTCACGCTACTATCTTTTTTTTTCACAGTCGATTGGTTTTTACACGTTTTTAAAACGCAAGACGGCATTTTGAATTACTTTTTATTCGCATGCGGTCACGATGGTTGTTGGCGAGCGACTAAATGAGTTGTTGCCGGTCGGCAACAACTCATGGCGCAAACTTGTTGTTCGCGGCATCTGTTCCATACGCTAGTAATATTAATTCAATGCTAAGAAAGGAATTTTGAAAAGTCCCACCCTAAAGGGTCTAAAATTAGGATCAAAGATTTTAACCAAATAATGCGTAGTATGCTGCTACCACGCGAGCAAAGCCGCGGGCGACAGCTAGTTTGAGATTGAGAGTCTCAATTCCAACTACTGATCAGTACCTAACTACTAGTAGCTATAGGTACCTACTTATCCAAATTTTTAACCGATTTCAAAAAAGGAGGAGGTTTTCAATTCGGGTGTACCATCGAGGTAGGATTAGCTCGATGGGGTGTACCTATTTTTTTTGTAGTTCGGCAGTTAAATAAGTGTACCTATTGCAAAAAACACGTCATCCACGTACTCGAAATTGAGTATTTTGCTTTTCTGTGTTGTTTACGATCAATAGAACAGTCCCAATAAACTTCCTTCATCATCATCGTGATGATGAAGGCGTATCAAATTGAAGTCGGTTTTTCCAGTTTTTTAAACATATAAATTATTGTAAATATCCTCATTACGTAGGTACCTATGCTAATAACAACATTTTAAGTTGGTTCTTAACAAACAATAGGCGTAAAATAAGTAGGTAGGTATTTAGGTACCTATATATACATATAGCTACTTGTATTCATACGGTGTGAACGTTGTGAATCATTTTTCCAACGTTTGTTTGTTTTAGTTCCTTGTATCCATCTACCTTTTCATTGTTAGGTAGGTATACTTAGTTATTATAATGTGTACTTAACACACTTAGGCCTTTGCATCGACTTAGTGACTTCTATTAAAGATGATTTATACAGCGTCAGGAGGCAACCTATGCCCACACAAATACAACTTGAAACTCAGATGCTTAGTCCAATAATTATCTCTTTTGGCTCGATAGGAGTACCTAGGTAGGTACTAGGTATGCAAATAAACGTATCTTGTATCCATTATGTTATGCTGACTTGGCTGAGAGGATGGTATAGTACTACAAGCCTTTTTTTTTTTTTTTTGTTGACGGGGGGAATCTGCACACAGACACCAATACCGTATTTCAGGGATGCGGCAAGGTAGTGTGGGGATGGCGAACCGACCCACTAAACCACCCCGGTGGCCGGCCTCTCTGCCTGTCAGGGGGCTCCGGGACCTCTAAAAACCAACGCCGGTGCCCCCCTCGCAGTTTGCCTGAGCACATCCCGGGAATGCCATCCATTGACACCCCCGTGCTCACGGCGACACCTGCCACCAAGTGTCGCCGCCCTCCCGAGATCTGCATACTGACCGACCGGAGCCCGAACTCCGGCCGATCGCAGACCCGAAAAGGCTCCTGTATGGCAGGAGCTACCACTCGCCCCCTCTCGGGGCAGGCAGCGCAGGGCCACTGTAAACAGCAACCCCCCGCCGCCTCCATCCCGGGCGCATCAGTCCCACCGATAGCGCCCTGCGGCCTCTGAAGAGCTGCGGAGGCGGAGGTACATCCCATGCACCAACCGCCCCATCGCTCTCCTGTGACACGGGGGCTGCGGAGACGGAGTAATGCATTGAGGGCTACAAAACAACCGACCCATCGCCCCCGGTGTTCCACCGCGGGTAATTTTTTAGAGAGGTTTTCTTCCTCGCAGCCCGGGCGGCTAAGCCAAGGCCCTCAGTCCCGCATGCCTAAGCACGCGGGTTTCCGAGCTCTGGGTGCTGACAAAGGAGATCTCATCTCCAGTGTCTACTCGGTGGCAGTGTGAGTGCACGCCGAGCACGCCCCACTTCATCCACTGCGCCCTCTGCTCATCAAAAGGACGCGCGGAGAAGGCTCCTCCCTGACAGGCTATTGGTTATGCGAGAGTAATCCACAAATTGACTAATGTGGGTTAATAGACAATCTGCGGATTAGTCTCGGACGTAACAGGGTACACCGTCCTGTTGAACTGCCGCTCGCTCGGGATAAGTCACCAAGGTTGCCCCTAAGGCACTAGGACGCCGAAGCGCCCGCCCGAGTATCCCGAGAGGCCTATTCCATCTAAACATTGTCCCAGGCACTACAGTGTCCCGTTAAGTGTAAGCATAGGTTGCCTCCTGACGCTGCATAAATCATCTTACATAATGTAAAGGCCTATTATTATGAAATGTCTTGATGGTTTTGACCTGCCTAGCCCACATCATCTAAATCTTTCTTATTTTTTTTTAATTCATTGTTACGTCATTGAAGTAATATTAGTAGGTATGTAGAAGCGACGACGGACTCGT
The DNA here is from genome assembly GCA_918843925.1 of Eulithis prunata. Classification (NCBI taxonomy): domain Eukaryota; kingdom Metazoa; phylum Arthropoda; class Insecta; order Lepidoptera; family Geometridae; genus Eulithis; species Eulithis prunata. The sequence goes on from OU974035.1 coordinate 1,894,718, forward strand.
GGTAACACCGGTTCGCTACACCAGCGTGACTACGAGTAATTTCTTTTACTCGTGGTTACACTACTCTGAAAAGGATCGCACTTGACTGATTAGTAGGTATGTAGTGAAGTGCCCGTATGGACTGTTCCATTAAAACCTAAATAATTTGTAACAGCTCCATCTGTTATTCGCCAACGTAAGCAATGGTTCGAGTCAAGGTCATTATCAGTAAACAAACTAGTTAGGCGTTATTGATAATATCACTTGCCCTCGACTTTGCCCGTGCAGCGTCAATAATGTCACGTTGAAACAAAAGATAATTATTACGTCGTACGCTATTGCGATTGTGATTTGTGACAATCACCCTACCCTACACTATGTCTAGATTGTCTAAAGGGCTAATCGTAGCGAGTACCCCCTGCCACACACAGCAAATTCTCGCGGCGAGTAGGCATTCGCAGCGAGTACTCGCTGTGTGTGACCGAGGCTTTAGGTGGTCGACCTTGACGCTTGAACTTCGAAACGCGTCAATGTTGACTTAGGTAAGTACTTAATTATCACTTAGGTTTCACAAAAAAAATTTAAAAGCTCTGGTTTTTAAGAAAACCCTGCCCGTAATGTAGCAGGCAAGAGACTGATCCTCAAAATATTGAGAATCGAGAAACTCGCAGTTTTTGCATGGAGGAAAATAGTTTTCCAATCTCCCGCTAGAGGCGCTTATCGGATTTTCATACAAAATATCTCGCAAGTCGCTTCTCGATATACGCGTTTCGATCAACATAACAAAACTACGGGCTCTGATAGAATATAATACTATAAAATACTAGAATACTTATACATTTATTTTTGCTTCGCTTTGAACTCGCTCGGTAAAGTCGCAAGCCGGTGTAATTACAATCACATGAGACTTCAAGATCTTTACGTCTCAGAGTGATGGACGCAGTGCATTGACTTACAGGGCACGTCCTCATTGGACTTGCTCTGTGAGGTAATGCATTGTTATAGGCAGAAGTTACCACTTAACATCAGGTGAGCTATTAGCTTGTTCCATTACTTTTATCATAAAAACAAAATCGGATGTGCAAAGAGTCTAGGTTGAGGTGTCGCCGTGTGTATCATGCGTAAAGTCACGTAAGCGCTTTTTTTAAAATTTTGATGTTAAAACCAGTTTTGTTTCGAGGACCATAGTTACAGAAATACTAATTGTTATATTAATATTGTACATTTTTGAGACATTCGTAACCTAACTTGTTAAATAAAGTAGTAAAGTGCCTTCTGGTAAGATCGGCGTAATAGTAAGACCGGATGCCAAGCAATTCAGCGATATTTTTATATGATAATTGCTTAGTTACGTGATTTATCCGGACTTCCACTTACGCCGATCTTACCAGAAGGCACTATACGGGTCGCGACTCGTGGTCCCACTGGGATTACCTACCTCATCTTGAAATCAAGGGGATTGTGAGACAAAAAGTCTCATAATCCCCTCGAAGGGGACGGCTCAAAGAGGATTATGAGACCTACCTCCTCCTACCTAGGTACATCTTTTTAGGGATACGAAACCCTTAACGTCCCTTTCTCATAAACTGAAACGTCAAGGACGGCTATAATTTTAGAGCTGTCAAATTAGGTTGGTTTAGAAAAATGCAACAAGCGAATCGATACTTGTGTCTCTATACAAATCAGCGCCCACTGGTGTGCTGGGCGTCAGACGTTTCACACCAGATTTACACACCAAAACTCGTACTAGGCCCTCAGTAAATCGTCTTATTAAGTCGGGCGTGGTGCTCGTGTTTTTATACAATGATATTTTGTATCAATTAACTTTGATGAAAAGCGAGGTTGGTATTGATTTAGCCACTTGTAATGGCGCCTGTCCTCGGCACGCCATCGACGTATAACTTTATGTAATTTTATTGCGAGCTCATGTTTTTCATGCAAAACGATGGCAGATCTAGGTACCTCTAGATCTGCCTAGTCGGTGATTGGTAGAAAGGCCAAAAGAAAGAAAGAAACGACATTTATTTCGGACACACTAAAACTACATAACAACACAACAAAAAGAAAACAACATAATAATAGGTAGGTACATAGAATAGAACAAGTAGGTAGGTATATGATACATATACCTACCTGTCTAGGCGCAAACCCTTCGTCGTGCTGGTGCATGCATGAGCCAAAACGGGTCACAGCGCAGAGCCCCGAGTCTGTGCATTTGTTTTGACTTTCGACTCGAGTATAGCACACGGAAACGCATTCGCAAAGCGAGACATTTCTACTATTTATAACTAATTCTGCAGTCATGGTTAATCGTCTCCTTTCTTCCAGGTAACAGATCTCTTCACCCAAATGCGAGAACCCTCGCCCGGGGCAGCAAGTCCCAGGGGTTCCACCAGCTCGCTGAACAACGGTTCTGTGACGAGGAATATCGGATTCTCCAGCCAGAACAGCACAGAACACCTGCCCTGGAACAGCCCAGCAATATCACTATCTGGCAACTGCAGTTCTAATCTGTAAGTGGCTCACGAAGACCAGCCAAATCTTAGCTTACTAATATTATAAACGCGAAAGTTTGTAAGGATGGATGGATGTTTGTTACTCTTTCACGCAAAAACTACAGATCCGATTGGGATGAAACTTGGAATATATATTGTCCGTGACCTGGATTAACACATAGGCTACTTTTTATCTCGCCGTGTGGAAACTCGTGTGACTAAGAGAGCCCCGAGTCTGTGCATTTGTTTTGACTTTCGACTCCGAGTATAGCACACGCAAAAACATTCGCAAAGCGAGACATTTTGTTGGGAATTGCACAATTCCCAAATCTCCCGCTAGAGGCGCTTATCCGGGTTTCATACAAAATGTTTCGCATTGCGAATGCGTTTGCGTGTGCTATACTCGAGTCGAAAGTCCAAACAAATGCACAGACTCGGGGCTCTGAGTGCGCTGAGATTCTCTCGCTCTTAGAAATGCCCCCTAAGTGTCTTCTGTTCTTTTTCCAGGGCAAGTGAGCAAGGCCTGGTTAGAAGCACCAGCAATGCATCAGCTCTTACATCGCTGTCTGCTGATCTCTCGCCATCAGAGTCACACTTTTTCGAGGTAAATGAACACAGTGCCAGCTCCCTGAAAAATGAAACCTCGTTGGACCTTCTATCTATGTTTTGTATTCATAAATAAAATTTTGTTTGACATATCACACAACGCTCTCTAGTCCCAAACTAAGCAAAGCTTGTACTATGGAAACTAGATCAATGATAACAAACATCTATATTTGTTACACACAAAAATGTTTGTTCTCGGTGGGGATCGAACCCAAACCACAGCACGGAAGGCAGAGCTATTACCGACTGAGCAATGACGCCTGTTGAAGCTTATTAACTAGCTAGATGATTTATACAGCGTCAGAGGCTCGTTTTATCCATACCCTGATGAACGTGACTTGTACTGGATCTACTCGATATTGAAAGAACCAGAAGCAGATTCTTCTACAAAGCCTTTTTCTATTTTCCAGGTCTTGTACATTGGAAAAGTGCGGATTTCCCAAAGAAAAGTGCCAGAGACACTGATAGATGACGCCTTGCAGAAGTTTGCACAGCATGAAGCTCAGAAGGCTCTTAGGAGACGACATAGCTTACTGTCTTCCACTGGGGTATGTCATGAATGTCATGATCCTTTAGAAGTCTACTGCTCGACCGACTTCTTCTATAGAGTTGCAGAAGACAGCGTCAGATGTCACTTTCCCCCTATTCTTCTTTTGACTTCTGGGCTGCGATGTGTCTATTAGCTGTTAGAAGTCCACTGCTGGACAGACTTCTTCTTTAGATTCTTTTGACGTCTGAACTGGAATATGTTGGAGATGGAGTAAGCTTGCAGTAATAGGTCCATTGCAGTCGACTAAATTTATAAAGTCAATACAGTCAATACAGCACTGATTTAACCATTGATTTCCTAACGATGTTTTTAATCACCGTTTTCGATACGAACACGTCATTGATAGGTACTCGTTTTCTTCTCGCGTGTAGCATTCTACCACTTTTACCCCAACGTCTGTGGCGTTTATAGGATCATCTCTTGTGCTAGTGATAGTCTGTTATAATTTGTAATTCAAATGAACAAACTTCTTTCAGACTTCCCTTTACAGCGGTGATTCAAAAGAAAACTTAGCAGGAGATAAAAAGACTGAAGTTAATGAAACTACCAAAGTTACAATTACTCCTAGCACGACACCATTAAAACCAGAAAGCGATGCTTGGAAAAGTGCAGAAACTCTTGTATCTAAAAGAGAAACCAAAGCAGTTGACGATGAGTTTGACATGTTCACGAAAGAAAGGGTTGAGAAAAAGCCTTCAGCAATTCAAAGACCCACTTCAATACCTCTTGAACCGTCTGTTCTAGTTCTAAACGTCCCTAAAGGAAACACCAAGAACCTAGGAACAGTAACAGAAGATGAAGAGAAAGATTTACGAGCTGTTATATCAGAAACTGCAAAAGATATAAACAAATTCTGCGAAGATAGGAAAGAAACAAGCAAAAATGGTTCTAGTGATCTCAGTTTTAAGATTATTAGTCCACTGGATACTCCACTGGACAAAAATCCTTTTACACCTGTGAAAGTTGAAGTTAAAACCGAAGAAGTGATAAAAGCTGATAAAGTGCAAAGTTTAGATAAAATTGTAGAAAATAATAAAGAAATTAGCTTCGCTGAGATAGGGAGGAGGAATAACGGTGATAATAATAGAAAAATGCCGGAAAATAAGCCGTTTTTGAGAGATAGATCTGCATCTATCGGTACTATAACACATAAAACACCTATAGCGCAACTGATTGGTGAACAAAATAGAACTATGTTATTTCAAGTAAGTCAAATTCTTTTATTTATAGAGCACAAAAGTAATTCTTAGTTGTACGTATGTGTAAATAAGGTATTTACCTAACTGTTTGTGTTTCAAATAATAAATAAATAAATATTCACGGACACTTAACACAACGCCTTCTAGTCCCAAACTAAGCAAAGCTTGTAGGTACGATGGAAACTAGATGGCTGATAGAATACATACATACATTTTTTTTTGTAAATATATACTTATAGTACATAGAAACACCCAGACACAGAACAAACATCTATGTTTACAACACACAAATGTTTGTTCTCGGTGGGGATCGAACCCACGACCCACAGCATGGAAGGCAGAGCTACTACCGACTGAGCCATGACGCCTGTAAAAATACGCTGCAGCTATTGGTCCGATTTGAATGAAACTTGAAATATACTTTTTCTCAAACATGCTTGGAAATTAAGGCATTATTTTGACAACTTTCTTCGAGATAAATCGGAAATGCAGTACTGGCCAAATACATGCGAGCAGCGGCCGGCAATAAATGTATGAAAATCCATTGCCGACGTGTTTAGCGGCCAAATAAATTACATACAAAACTTATATCTGTCGTGTAATTTAACAATGGAACGATCTTTTACTCCATATCATGGCAACCAAGGAGGTAACTTATCAAAGGTTTTATTCAAATTTCGAACAGGCTTTCAAATAGAAAGCTGATTATTGAAAAAAAAAACAAATGAACACTGTAACTTCGTTGTTCGTTATTGATTTTGAAAAGTAATTGTATTTTCAACTAAAAAGTTTTGCCTAGGTACTTAGTTTTAATTTCCGCGCATTATTTGAGAAAAGTACTATACAAGCCTTGGCCACAACTAGGCAATTAGGGACTCACGTATGTGTGCTTCGTCATTTACACGTTCTTCCCTCATTGCCTCTGTTGCGGGCCGCTGCAGTAATATACTAACTTCCTAACCTGAATTAACACATAGGCTTCATCCTGGAAAATCAACAGGATCAAACGGGACGCGAACGAAGTCACGGACCGAAAGCTAGTTTACAATATTCATCATCATCATCCACAGCCCGACTTCACCCACTGCTGAGTATAGGCCTCCCTTTGTTTATAATATTATTGGGATGAAATTCCAGGTGGGTCGATCAGAGCTTCGCCTCATAAGTCCAGATAGGAAACAAATCCTACTACACAGGGAGTTCAAAGACGTCGCAAGTTGTGTCTTAGGCCGTTCGAATAAGGACCATTTTGGCTTCGTCTGCAGAGAGACCAACGATACCTACGCTTGTTACGTGTTCAAATGTGAGAGTGAGTCGGTTGCGACTGAAGTTGTTAATGGTGAGTTTTCTTCCATTTTTATCTATAACATTTTATTGATCGAGTGAGCGAAGCGAACGAGATCTTAGTGAGAACTTGGACAAAAATGCTTTGTATGTTTGTATCTTTGCTCGACGAGATCTTTGAAACCGCTCATCCGATCTTCATAAAATAGGGTTTTGTTTAGACATTCCAAAACCGTTTTTGTTTTGGTTCTAGGTCTAATAGTTTTTGAGTTGTTCTAAAAATTATTCTAGTAGTTCGCCCCGAACTGAGATCTCGTGATGGTCGGAGGTTAATAATACCCAAAAAAAAATATTGACCAATGGTTGTAATAAACTTTGCAAATCGCTTCGAAATCGCCGTCTAGCTATGTACCAGTCTTACTTGAGCTACAAAATCATTGAAACTACAAGAAATGGTAGCTCACGTTATACTGGGTTTGCCAATTTTTGATCAAGTGAGGGAAGCGAACGAAGATCTTAGGGACAACTTGGACAAAAATGCTTTGTATGTTTGTTCGACGAGATCTTTTAAACCGCTCATCCGATCTTCATAAAATTTGGTAGGTATACGAATAGTACTCTTAAGTTTTACTGGTTTATTAAATGAAGTAAATCGGTCAAGGGGTCGTGAAGTTATGAGCGTCCAAAGGGAGTAAAAAAAAAAAGTCGTACGTGTGAAACGATATGAAAAATCATTTTTTATCTGAAAGGGCTACCACTGCGACTATGACTGTGACTATGACTAAGACTATGTCAGGGCAAACCATATTAGCATTCCCTTTGAAACGGGAGTGCTCGAATATTCTCCATTTTAGCTTTCATCGAAAGAAACCTAGAAAGAAAGAAAGAAAAAAAGAAAAATAGTTTATTGCCTTATACATAAATTAGTAAGCTACATAAACAGCTAGGTATAGGTAGGTACATAATGTGCATGCGAAACATAAATGTACCCAGCTAGAATTAGTGACATTTCAAATTTGGGTGCACTCGTAGCGCACCCTAAGCAATTCGTTAAGGCAAAGGGGGTATGCTCAGCATAAATGCTATGCGGACATCATGTCCGTTTAGAGCTGATTTTCAGTATACCCCTGGATTATGCTCGACAGGTGTTCGCCGGCTAGTATGAGTATATTTTTTTTTCCTAGATATTATTCGTGAGCATAATATATCTTTCCAGCAATAAAGCAAGCCTTCGTCTACCACGCTGACTTCCTCAAGAAGACCAGAGACAGGTCTCCGAATATGACATGCGAGCATTGTCCAATGCTGTGGTACCATCGGCTCTGCCATGATATAGAAGGTAATTTAGATATTCTCACAGCTGGGTTGGTATGGGTCTGCCTTCCGCGCTCTAGGTTGTGGGTTTGATCCCCACACAGAACTCGCTTTTGTGTGGAATTTAAGTGTTAGCTGTGTATTTTATTTAACGTCATCATTACCATTAACATCACCACCATCATCATCATCATTGCCATTATCTTTATCAGCATCATCATCGTTGCTATTATCATCATCTGCATCAACTTCATCATCGTCATCATCATAATCATCATTATCGTCATCATTACTATCATCATCAGCTGGAGAATATTTATTAAAAAAGATTACTATCATCATTATAAGCTGGAGAGTTGTTATTAAAAAAAATGTACACATAAAATACTTTTCCAGGGTTGAACGATAAAAAAACCCACGCATTCATACTCCGTCGGATCGAACAGCTACCTGAGGATGAACAGGATATCATCATCACCAAGTACCAGGGAGGAACTAACCATATCTATGAGGTACGCATAAGCTAATCGTCATGGCTTAGTTAATTCAATCTGTATCTTAATTCAAGCCTTCAGCGGCATGGCTCAGTTGGTAGTAGCTCTGCCTTCCGTGCTGTGGGTCGTGGGTTCGATCCCCACCGAGAACAAACATTTGTGTGTGGCAAACATAGATGTTTGTTCTGTGTCTGGGTGTTACTATGTATTATAAGTATGTATTTACAAAAAAATGTATATAAGTATTCTATCAACAATCTAGTTCCCATAGTACAAGGTTTGCTTAGTTTGGGACTAGAGGGCGTTGTGTAATAAATGTCCAAGAATATTTATTTAAAAAGAAATGAAAAAAAAATTAACCATTTAATTTCAAATTGTTCAGTGTTGCGATTCTTATCAAAGGCTCAATAGCTTATGGTCGAATACTCAAACGCCACTCAATTTAAGTTCACGCTTAAATTATTGCCATCTCTTACAAATGAGTAGGTAGGTAATTTTTTTTTTTTTTTATGATAAAAGTAAAAAGCGCGTATTAAAGCGCTAGGCTCAAATGGGACTGGGCGATGCACGTCAGCCGGATGCCTCCCGATAGGTGGGCGACCATCTCCACACCTTGAGTCCCTGACGGTCGGCGATATCGGGGTCGGCCAAGAAAGCGTTGGCGTGACGAACTAGATGCCTTCGAGAGAGGATGGTGGGAGGAAGCTCGGGACAGAGAACATTGGAAGTCTATGGGGGAGACCTTTGCCCAGAAGTGGGACGATATAGGTTAAATAAAAAAATAAAAAATGATAAAAGTAATGGAGGCAGAGCAATTTTAAGTAGTGCTCAAATTTGAATGACGTTTCAGTATTCCAGCCTTAGTTTCACAAAAACATTACAGACTGGTGAGCACAACGCATTCCTGATGATGCTCCTCAGAGCTCATTGTGAGGGGAAACAGCAAAGGCATGTCCACGACACAGCTGAGAACAGGTTTGTGTGGGACCTTCTAACAACCTAGCTTACTTTATTCACAAAGAAAATTACAACTAATACAGTATTTATAATATCCTACTAATATTATAAACGCGAAAGTTTGTATGGATGGATGGATGGATGGATGTTTGTTACTATTTCACGCAAAAACTACTGATCCTTAATGCTGAATTTTAATAATTCAGATTATTTTTATGTACGCCCCGTCCGTGTTTTGTGTATTAGATCCTGTCCATCCAAAGGTTGCCTGGAAGAGATTGCTTTAAGCAATAAGGCCGCCCATTGTACCTACCTCCTAAAACTTTATCGTTTTACCAATTATGGTATTTTGTTGTTATTTTCTTTACTTATGGTGTACAATAAAGAATATTCTATCTATCTATCTATCTATCTGATCCGATTTGGATGAAACTTGGAATATATATTGTCCGTGACCTAGATTAACACATAGGCTACTTTTTATCCCGGAAAATCAAGGGGATCCAACGGGACGCGAACTCTTCAGAAACGCCTAGAAGATTTCGCATAGCAAATTGCACTTCTAATCCTGCGTAGACGAAGTCACGGGCGCCAGCTAGTTATTAATATGTCAATATCACAATAATGTTCATCATCATCCACAGATCTGAATTCCTCAATCAGTTTCTTGGCGGTGGCGCCATCTTGGTGAAGAAACTGGCGAAACGTTCGTTCTCGAGTGGTTTCGATCATCTCCTAAAGCGGAAGGCCAGTCGAGATGAATTCTCGCATGATATTAAAAAAGTGCGTATCGTATCTAACGAAGGAGTCCAACAATGTTTTTAAAAGCGATGACGTCAGTCTGGCGTCACTATTCCCTTAGCTAGGCTGGTTCATTGCAAAAAAAAATTGTGCGTGGAGTCCCTCTGCGCGGAATAAGTGAAACTTCGAGTACCACGCATTCACTCTCACTCTGTCTCTTTCTATTCCCCCTCCCAAGGAGCGTTAAACGTTTAACGCAACCTTGTTGGACGTCGCATTAGAAGTTACACTACAATAATAAAACCAACTTCGGTTAGCTTTGGTATTAGGCTAACAGTCTTAAAATCAATCAGCTAATAATTTGAATCCTCCGAGGGCACATTAAGTCGTTAAGCCATGACGGAGGCCTTAAGGCGGCCTAAAAACTCCGTCAACAGAGCTGGCCATTAACTCATACGATCTTGCTTGCTATCATTATCATCATCACCTCACACAACATTATTATTACTTGTCCCAGGAGGCATCGCCCCTGCCTACCCCCAGTACACCAGAGAGTGAAACCCTTCCATCAGAGCTAGCACCACCTGATATTAGATGCAAGTCTCTATCTCCAGCTGTTATCAGTTTAGATGGTGAGTTTTTTACCCTTCAATTGAAGAAAATGAGGTGTTATAAGTTTGAGCTTTAAAGGGATGTCAAGCATTATTGCAGGCTTAGGCCGGAATACTAAAACGTCACTCAAATTTAAGCACCACTTAAGCTTTGCCTCTGTTTGACATTACTAATTTGTAAGAGATGGCAATAATTTAAGCGTGAACTTAATTTAAGTGGCGTTTGAGTATTCGGCCGTTAAACATTTGGTTAATTGGAAGGATTCGTTTATATGTGAATGCTTCATTAACCAAACTGGGACAAACTGAGACAAACTAGAGATACTGAATATTAATCATGAAGAGGATATACTTACGGCCTTTTTTTCTCTAACATATCTTTTATTGGAACAGGCGATGGCCCATCAGATGTGTAGTGTATCGATCATCACAAGTATTTTTTTTAGAATCTGCATCATCTGCCAAACACGCCATGACCCCCACTTTAGAAGAAGGGGAGGAAGATGAAATTGAACCCCCCGTCAACTCACCCATGATGGACATGTAAGAATATCTCATTATAATTATTAGTAGTAGTAGGTAGTACCTAACTTACCTAGTAGGGATTTTTTTGTTGGTGTCAGTTCGTCTATCACGTCAAATTGATGCGCCATAGATTATTTATATGTAAATAAGAGAATGGGTCCTAACATGCTACCCTGGGGTACACTTTAAGTACACAATTTGTTTTCGCTTTGATGACTTCCAACTTGAACATGTTCTGATCTAGGTAAGTACCTAGACCTACTAACTGATAAATAGTCCAGGACAAGGCTCTTTATCTCAAGATTTTCCAACTTTAACAATATGATGGGAATGTACATGGTATCAAATGCCTTTTGGAGATCGAAGAAAATGGCTATGCACTTATAACCACTATCTAACTAGCTAGTCACTATTTTAACAAATTGATATAGCACTACTATAAACGTAAAAGAGAGCTTCTTAACAGTTGAGAGACGATTATAAGTAAGCCCTATGATGGGATGTTAACATGGGCGTTTTCAGTAGACCTTATTTCTCTAAAGGCCTTGTAGCCGACGGCTTTAAAGAAGGAAATACATAAATATTAATATATTTGTCTATAGTTGCTAAAGCTAAACAAAATCTTACTAATATTATAAATGTGGATGTAAGTTTGTTTGTTACGCTTTCACGCGAAAACTACTTAACCGATCATCATGAAACTTTGTACACATATTCTTGGGAGGTATTAGAAGTAACATAGGATACTTTTTATCCCGGAAAATTAACGGGATCCAATGGGACGCGAACGAAGTCGCGGGCCGAAGCTATTATTAATATATTTCTTTGTAGTTTCTTAAAGGTAAGCGATAACCGACCGGTTCCAAGCACTGGAGGTATTGAACCGGACGCGACTTGGAGACAAGCTATCTACCGGAAGGTCGTTCAACCCACTGATGTCCAAGAAGGTACATAAAGAACAAACAATCTAGGCTATTGTGAAGATGGACAGGCGTCGGTAGTAGCTCTGCCTTTCGTGGGTTCGATCCCCACCGAGAACAAACATTTGTGTGTTGCAAACATAGATGTTTGTTCTATGTCTGGGTGTTACTATGTACTAGTAGTTAGCCCCGAACTGAGATCTCGTGATGGTCGGAGGTTAATAAAACCCAAACAATTTTTATTGACCAATGGTTGTAATAAACTTTGCAAATCGCTTCGAAATCGCCGTCTAGCTATGTACCAGACTTACTTGAACTACAAAATCATTGAAACTCCAAGAAATGGTAGCTCACGTTATACTGGGTTTGCCAATTTTATAATTTGTACAACAACTCAAAAACTATAAAACCTAGAATCAAAATAAAAACGGTTTTTGAATGTCTAAACAAACCCCTATCATATGACACCCCACTTGAAATTATTGTACGCCTTTTTTTTTTTTACTCTCTTTGGACCCTTATAACTTCACAACCCCTTGACCGATTTACTTCATTTAACAAACCAGTAAAACTTAAGAGTACTATCCGTATTCCTACCAAATTTTATGAAGATCGAATAAGCGGTTCAAAAGATCTCGTCGAACAAACATACAAGCATACAAACATACAAAGCATTTTTTATTATTTACAAAAAAAATGTACAAGTATTCTATCAGCAATCTAGTTCCTTAATACAAGCTTTACTTAGTTTGGGACTAGAGAGTGTTGTATGATATGTCCAAGAATATTTACTTATATTTATCTATTTTTGTGTAATGGCAATGATTTTGCTCTCCTGTTCAAAACTTCTAGCGATTGTGTTCTCTGATTGTATTTTTTTTATTATTTCAATAAACAAAATATATTTCCCATGCATTTTATTTCATACAGATAGTGCAAGCTTTGCTTACTTCGAAACTAGATGGCGTTGGGCAAATATTTTATTAATTTACAGAGTTAGGAGTTAATCTACTCCGAAAACCATCAATCCAAGGAAAGAGAAGCCAGGAACAGTTGAGGCAACTTTGGAAGATGGCAATAGATCAAACAATTCTACTAGTTCGAATGGAAAAAGAAAACGCAAGGCTGAGAGGTATGTCTGTCTCTTTCACACGTGTCATAAAAAGGTATCCCTGTGCTTTTCTAATATGGTAAAGGAAAACATCGCAAAGAAACTTTTAGCTTAGGCAGTGCGAAACTTTCCACAAAAACAACTGTCGACCAGCATACGATGAACCTTGTAGCAAATGGCTGCTTTTGGCTTAGAGAGTTCAAGCTGTATCTAAGAATCCACGTCTTTGATTTCAATAAAATATTATAGCCTGTTTCAATCCGGAAAAAGGGCTTCCGAATGGTATAAGTTTCGTTGAAATTGGTCCAGTAGTTAAGGCGTGATCAGCGAACCAACAAACAAACTCGATTTTCGGATTCAGAATCATTTATTTAGTAGATCTGCATACTTAGTTTATCCATATCTTTAATTTTAGTTTTTGGCTTTTTTACAGTTTTATAATAGTACCTATATTATTTCAGAGAGTGAAGAATCTTCAGCAGTTCGACGTCTTAAACTAGAGTATACAGAACTAGGAGGAAATGACGCTAGCACAACTTTAATGTGGGACTCGCTACTGTCACGAGACACCTCACAACCAACTTCTAAAGTCGACAGGCATATGCTCACCCAAGCTGTTAAACAGGGTAAGTCTACCCTAGAGGTTGAACTATCCCCCAGCTACGTAACTAGTAGTTCGCCCCGAACTGAGATCTCGTGATCGGTGAAGGGGTTGTTAAGATATGAGGGTCCAAAGGGAGTAAAAAAAAAAAAAGTCGTACAAAAATATCGGCCGATAAATAATAATTTTTACAACAACTCAAAAATTATTTAACCTAGAATAAAAATAAAAGCGGTTTTGGAATGTCTAAACAAAGCCCTATCATATGAAACCCCACTTGATATTTTGGTACCTACAACTTTTTTTTTACTCCCTTCGGAACCTCATAACTTTCCAAAACCCCTTGACCGATGTAATTTATTTTACAAACCAGTAAAACTTAAGAGTACTATCCGTATACCTACCAAATTCTGTGAAGATCGGATTAGCGGTTCAAAACATCTCGACGAACAAACATACAAAGCATTTTTGCCCAAGTTGTCACTAAGATCTTCGTTCGCTTCTCTCATTCGATCAATAACGACGTATTGACGATTCTAAGTGATCAGTGAGATTTTATTGAATAAAAGCTTTTTGACTTCAACTTTGACTTTAATACTATTTATAAGATAGACCATAGATCTTTATTAATGACAGTTATTATTAAACTAAGTCAAAATAATACAAGTCCTACAATAGGCAGTAGGCTTATAACAAAAGCATATACCCTCCTTTTTTCTTCACCATAGTCAGGTAAAAATAATCTGAAGTTTGCAAACCATCATCTTCCTACCCTTGTCCCACGCTAAGTGGGGTCGGTACAACATGTCTTCGCCTTCCACTCTCCTCTATCAGCCGTCATCTCGATGTTCACTCCTTTCTTACTCATATCTTCTTTCACACAGTCCATCCATCTTTTCTTTGGCCTACCTCTACTTCTACATCCGTCCACATTCATGTCCAGCACTCTTCTCGTAATATGGCTTTCTTCCCTCCGCATGACATGCCCATACCACGCTAACCTATTACTCCTCAACTTGTCCGTTATTGGCGCTACTTTCAAACTTCCTCTTATATACTCATTCCTTATTTTATCCATTCTTGTCACTCCACACATCCATCTCAACATTCGCATCTCTGCTGCATGCACTCTTCTCTCATCCGTCCCTTTCATTGCCCAACATTCTGATCCATACAGTACGACAGGTCTAATGATGGTTTTATATACTTTCCCCTTAAGTTTAACGGGCATTCTCGGATCGCACGTTGTTCTGGTGACCTGTCGCCATTTCATCCTGAAATTCAATCCTGAAGTTTGCAAACCAAGTTCTTGAAATTTTTGTTTTCCTCCAGGGGTTCCCAGGGTATCCCGTGGTGCAGTCTGGTACTTCCTCGCGGAACAGGCCAGTTTCCAAGCGCCTCCACCAGACACAACTCTTCACCCAAACTACCACACGCCTTATAAGACCCTGCTGTCGTCACTGACGAAGCATCATCATGCAATCCTCATTGATTTGGGTAAGTATTTGTACTAGCAAAAGTTTTTGTTCAAGCCTGTACTAGTTGCTCAGTATTTTGTTCACATTTTTGACATACTGACCCGATTGATTTTTTTCTACGACCCAATTTGTTCACGTCTATGACTCAAGTTGTTCACTATTATGACTCAAATTTATTAATTTTTAAACCCCTATTTGTTCACTTTTATGACTTAATTTATTCCCTTCTATGGAAAATTTGGTTCACTTTTGTGACTAAATTTTTTCACTTTTATGGCTTAATTAGTTCACTTTTATGACTCAAGTTGTTCACTTTTATGAATAAACTTCTTCCTTTCTATGACTCAATTTGTCCCCTTTTATGGCTTAATTGGTTCACTTGTATGACGCAATGTGTTCACTTTTACGACTCCATTTTTTCACGTCTATGACTCAATTTTTGACGTCTGCGACTCAATTTTATCACTTTGATGACTTAACGTTAACTTTTATGACCCAATTAGTTAATTTTCATGACTTTATTTATTCACGCCTCAATTAGTTCATGCCTATTACTCAATTTGTTTAACATTTATGACTCAATTTGTTCACTCTTATAACTCAACTAGCCGTCGCCCGCGGCGTTGCTCGCGTTCTACCCTTTAGAGTGTGACGTTTCAAAATTATTTTCTTAGTGCACCCCTACACTATATAAGAATACTACCCTCCAAATTTCATATCTCTAGGACTTATGCTTTGGCTGTGCGTTGATTCTCTGTCAGCTTCAAAAGAGTTTTATATATATTGATGATGATTTGTTCACTTTATGGCTAAATTTGTTCACTTCTATTACTCAAAGACTGTTTCTCCGTAGGTCGAACATTCCCGAAGCACTCTTACTTCGCCAGTGCTCTCGGACCAGGTCAGCTCGCATTGTACAATATACTGAAAGCATATTCCTTGCTAGATCCTGATGTAGGGTACTGCCAGGGTCTTAGCTTCGTCGCCGGAGTATTACTGATGCATGTAAGTTTTTTTTAATGAAAATCACGTTCGAATACTGAAACGTCACTAAAATTTAGTTGCCCTGCTTTATTTAACCAACCACTTCAAAAAAGGAGGTTCTCAATCCGGTTCTTTATTCTTTATTGTACACAGAGCAACTTAACTTAAAACTTAAACTTAAAATATGTACATATAGGCGAGCTTAAACCTAAAAAGAGTTCTCTTTGTATTTTTCCGGTTCAGGTTGTATTTTTTAATGTTTGTTACCTTACTTATAAACCAATTTGAAAAAAAATATCTTGATAGGTAAACTTCTAGATTGGTCCAATAACAAAATTATCAACATCTGTTCATTATGTATATTTTTATTTTAAAGCCATTCTACTGAAGTTCAATAAATAAATAAATATTCACGGACATTTAACACAACGCCTTCTAGTCCCAAACTAAGCAAAGCTTGTACGATGGAAACTAGATGGCTGATAGACTACATACATACATTTTTTTTTTGTAAATACATACTTATAATACATAGAAACACCCAGACACAGAACAAACATCTATGTTTACAACACACAAATGTTTGTTCTCGGTGGGAATCGAACCCACGACCCACAGCACGGAAGGCAGAGCTACTACCGACTGAGCCATGACGCCTGTCGATAGATAATAGCTTGAAAAAACTTGTCATCCACGTACACAACATTACATATTTAACTTTCCTGTGACTTTTCAATGGTGTTTACGAACAACCAGAACAAATCCAGTGTACTACCATCATCATTATCATTATCTGCAGTGCAAGTGCCGTTCTTGTCGATCGCTTAGTTGTCGATCGCTAAAGTCGGTAAACGTATCGAATCGTATCGTTTCATGGGAGTACGGATCTCTTGTCGACAAATTTTAACGATGCCTTACGATCGTCAAAATAAGGTTCACTTTCGTTTGTCAGAATCAAAACATAGTAAACATTACACCATTGCCAATTCGTTAAAATTTAACGAATTTGTCTACCGATTGACTAAGTTGGTAACGTACCCGCAACTGTCGATAAAACTTTTTATATCGAATTTTGACGATTCTAAATGTCAAATTATGCGATCGACAAGAACGGTACTTGGGGGGCTGATGATGATACCGGAAAGTAGTCAAATAAATTTTTCAAGTTTTAAAAACTTATTTTGGTAAAGGAAGACATTGAACAAATCATCTATATCCTCAGATGGAAGAAGCTGACGCGTACCTCCTCCTCCGCCACCTCATGTTCCGTCGAGGGTTGAGGAAACAATACCTTCCTGACATGGTAGCTCTTCAAGTACAGGTGAAAATATACAATTTTTTTTTGTATTTGTCGTTTGCAACAGAAATACCATCATCTGTGAACATTTAAACAGTCTAACTATCACGGTTCATGAGATACAGCCTAGGTACAGACGGACAGACAGACGGATGGACAGCGGAGTCTTATGTTGCGTTCACACTATGCCGCAGTCGGCAGGGACTAGGCAGGGAAGTGGGCACGAGCATAGTGTGAACACGAACATGCCTCTGTCCCGGCTCCCGGCCCAAGTCCATACCCTTGCTCTCTAATGAGAATAAAGGCGATGTTGCTGTGGCAATAAGTCCGCGGCAATAATGCCGGCAGCGGCATGGGCATAGTGTGAACGCGATATTAGTAATAGGGTCCCGTTTTACCATTTGGGTACGGAACCTTAAAAACTGGCCTTTGCATCTAATCTAGATAATTTGTACAGCGTGAACCGCTCGTGGCTTGCTTGCTTAGTCAATCTTCACCGATTATATTAAGCGACGTTCTGCGCGGTCACTATTTGGATGGGTGACCGTTACAATTACATCTGAGCGCTTTTGTGCTTCGTGTACGTTAAACTGTCCTGGCTCTGGCAGTCGTTAAGCCATGACGGAGGCCTTAACGGCCTACAAATATAATCAGATACATTAATCTCCAGTATAATATAATAATAAAATAATATTCATTTCAGTTATACCAACTATCTCGTCTTCTTCGCGACCACGAACCGGAGTTACACGCTAAGTTGGAATCGCTTGACATATCTCCTGCTCTGTACGCTGCGCCGTGGATGTTGACGCTATTCACTAGCCAGTTTCCTCTGGGTTTTGTCGTCAGGGTGCTTGGTAAGTCATTTAATATGAGGTCATGATGGTTAAAACACTTCATGGGGTTAACATACTGGAACAGTTAAGAAGGTCTAACACTTTACAACACTTTATAGGGTTAAACAACTTAAACGGGTTCAAATTAATACACTTCAGAGAGTTAAAACACTTGATAGAGTTAAGCTAGAATGGGTTAAGATAAAACACTTAAACAGGTTAAGAAGGTTAAACGCTAGAGAGGGTAAAGAGGGTAAAGAGGGCCGTTAAGAAGGTTAAAGAAACTGTAGGGGGTTAAAAATGGCAAAACATTTTGAAGGGTTAAGACACTTTTTGTTGCAAATAGGTCCGTAACACCTTAGAGATAAAGTGCAAATATGACAATTAAATTAAAATACTGTAAATGCTCTGACATGTTATTGGAAATTAAACCTTACACCTAAGTCAATAGTAACTTTTTTGACTGTGTCTTGAACTATTACGGTGTAATTTTGATTTGAAACGAAATCAAGGGGAGTTTGAGACAAAGACTCAAAATCCCTTTCAAGGGGAAAACATCAAGACGGTTTTGAGACTAACCCCAGATAATCCCTATTTTATCGGGGATTCTGGAACATTGCTGGCATCAACCCAAAGTCCTTCTTCGTGACTTTAAGGAGTTGGGCTGGTTGAGGTGAGGTCAGCAGGGGGACAATGCACAATACACACCAACGCGGGACGTCAGTGCAGATCTCATTCCCCCACGAATAATTAGAATCACTATTCCAAAAAATAATACCATTCCAGATCTAATATTCCTGGACTCGCTCGACGTGGTTTTCAGTGTATCGCTCGCTATTCTCTCCTGCCATCGCGCTGGACTCATGTTGTGTGAGTCATGTGAAGAAGCTGCGGAGTATCTTAAGCACAAACTGCCTGATATGACTCCGCAGGCTCACCGGCAGATCATGAAGAAGGTAAGTAAACACATCTAAAAAGGTTAAAATACTTAAAAGGGTTAAAACACTTTCAGAGGGTTTGAATTAGTATAGACACTTGACAAGGTTAAAAAACACTTCAGAGGGTTTAAGAAAGTGTAGTCACTTGAGAAGATTAAACACTTTAGAGGATTTGAAAAAGTGTAGGCACATGAGAAGGCTAAAACACTTCAAAGAGTTAAGCAAATTGAAGGGGTTAAGACACAGAATTTCAAAGTTTTTCATAGGTCAATTAAAAATGTTAAGATACTTAAATAAAACACTTTGAGAGATTGTATTTTAAAACTGATGAGTTTAGTAAAAAAATTAATTATTCTTCTTCATTTCAGGTCCACTCATTAGATATTTCGCGTCAGTTATCAGACTACGCAGTGGAATACGCAGTGCTCCGCGAGGAAATGCCTCGAGTGGCCACGCTGACAGAACAGAATAGACAGCTAACAGCTGACACCATTCGGATGGCCGACGAACTGGACGTAAGCATTTACTATGAAATAAGCTCAGAGCATTAATCTTTGTTGAAAAAATAATAACGTCAGCTGTTAGGGTAATGCTGACAGAATAAAATCGACAGCTAACAGCTGACACGATTTTTATGGTTGGTGAACTGGATGTAATCATTTACTATCAAATATAGCATTATTCCTTGTTGAAAAAATAATAGCGTCAACTGTTATGGCAATGCTGACAGAACAGAATCAACAGCTAACAGTTGAGAAACTATTATGTGAGCGTAGCCTTTCAAACAATATAAAAAATGTTAATATTTTTGTAGTCTTGCTTAATCAGGATATCACATCCTGATTAAGCTCACATTCGTCAGATTCTGCTTTCATCAGATCTTGTATTTATTCCGCATTCGTCAGATTCTCTTGACCAAACGATACTCTTTTCGTCATATTCCGCATATTCCATATTCGACAGAAATGCGTAATTAGTAGTTAAGAATGGGGGGAGGCCTTTGCTCAGCAGTGGGACTCATAGGGCTGAATATAATAATAATATACCTAACTAGCTGTCGCCCGCGGCGTTGCTCGCGTTCTACCCTTTAGAGTGTGACGTTTCAAAATTCCTTTCTTAGTGCACATCTACACTATATAAGGATACTACCCTCCAAATGTCATACCTCTAGGACTTATAGTTTAGGCTGTGCGTTGATTCTCTGTCAGCTTCAAAAGATTTTTATATATATTGATGATGATTATGATTATGAATTTCACATGATTTACCTACAGCATAATAATTTCTGTTTTTACTCGCTGAAGATCTCCACTATACCAATTAAATCAAGTTCACTTTCTCCTTACAGTCAGCAATGGACGCTATCACAAACTATCAAAAGAACCAAGCCCGTCTCGAATCCACAAACAAAACCCTAGAACAACACATTACCCTACTCAGCCGTTTCATTGCAAACCCCAAACAGGAAATGCCTGTAGAGATAAAAAGGATAGTTCAAAACCATAACAAAAGACTCTCATTTAGTTCCAAACTTTTCTCAACGAAATTCTCGTCAACGGACGAAGATAAGATACACAAAACTGGTGCTAGTACTCCAAATCTCTTCGCAAAGATAAACAGAGAAGAATTCGCAAAGAATAATAAAGAAGAAATCGCTAAAATCAAAGAAGATATCAAATCTAAAGAAACGGAATCCCCAGAGAAAGATCGAAAACATTTCATAATGAAGAAGTCGCAATCTGTACACTCAGGCCTCATAGCACCCAATGTTAAACATTTGAAGGTATTAGAAGAAAAGAACGAAATTCAAGAGAGTTTGAAGGAATTGGGAAAGAAATCTACATTCTTTGCGAGCACACACGAACAAATCCGACAAGAAAGACTATTCGAACAGCAATTAAAGCACGATTTTGATGAGAATCTTAAGAAGTTTGATACAAAACTCTCTCCGAAATCGTACATGGACGATCTGAGCATATTCCAGAGCAGGAAATCGGTGTCTTTGAATATCAGTGATAAGAATGATAGTGGTTTTGTAACACCTATAAGTCCGGAGCAAAGAGTTGATTCATCATCAACTATCAGTCATCCACTGAGCGATGTGGACGTAGATATTAAGTTTGACGGTCAATCTACCAAGTTGAAACAAATACGGTCTACTAAGTGCTCGGATAGTAAAACGTAACAAAATAATCTTTGTAATTATTGTGTTATTGTTAGTAAGTATAAATATGAAGGGAAAATGTTTGATTATTTGAATTATTGTTCCTCAAGCGAAATATATGGGTATATTCTCTAAACCTGTTATGAACTAGTAGCTCGCCTCGAACTGAGATCTCGTGGTCGGTCAAGAGGTTGTAAAGATATGAGGGGCCAAACGGAATAAAAAAAAAGTCGTATGGGCCTTATCGGCCGATAAATAATTATTTTTACAACAACTCAAAAACTATTTAACCTAGAATAAAAATAAAACCAGTTTTGGAATGTCTAAACAAAGCCTTATCATATGACACCCCACTTGATATTTTGGTACAACTTTTTTTTTTGCTCCCTTTGGAACCTCATAACTTTCCAAAACCCAAAAGATCTCTACGAACTAACATACAAAGCATTTTTGTCCAAGTTCTCACTAAGATATTCGTTCGCTTCGCTCACTCGATCAATTATTTCAAATATCTCACTTGACACTGGCAATATCGTCTGTCGAAATGACGGACAGAGACCATATAGAAAAGAAGAAGAAGAACAAAAACATCATTAGGTATGTACTTAGCGAAATGTTAATAAGAATAAGGGAAGTTAGGTTTGGTTAGAAAATAAAACGCCAGCATTGTAAAAGAAAATTTATTAAATGTCAATTATTTATGTTAAAGAATGAAATGCACATTACATGCCTAATAAAGTTGTGCTCAAATCTTACATATGTTAAGAAATACTGGCTTATGAAATTAAATGATATATAGTTACCTAAATAATATTAAGATAAATATAAAGGTTGAAGTAAAATTTAATTGAAGTTTTTTTTTACACATTTATACATAACTATATTCTTCATGAATTTTAAGTCTTAAGTCGTCAACCAAATAATAGTGGTTTATAAATCTGCTACAAATAGTAACCAACATGATATTCCATTAGATATATCCCAAGTTTCATTTAAAACGATACAGCTAGTACGAGTTTTCAGTGTATGGTGTGTGTGTGAAACGTCTGACGCCCAGCACACCAGTGGGCGCTGATTTGTATGGAGACACTGAGCGGATTCTTTGAGAAGCTCGACATGCGAGTACAGGCTTGGTGTAGACCAAGCTTCTCAAAGAATCCGCTCAGTGTCTCCATACAAATCAGCGCCCACTAGTGTGCTGAGGGCCTAGTACAAGTTTTGGTGTGTAAATCTGGTGTGAAACGTCTGACGCCCGGCACACCAGTGGGCGCTGATTTGTATAGAGACACTGAGCGGATTCTTTGAAAAGCTTGGTCTACAACAAGCTCATACTCGCATGTCGAGCTTCTCAAAGAATCCGCTCAGTGTCTCCATACAAATCAGCGCCCACTGGTGTACTGGGCGTCAGACGTTTCACACCCACACTATACACTGAAAACTCCTACTAGGCCCTCTGCGCGTCAGACGTTTTACACCAGATTTACACACCAAAACTCGTACTAGGCTCTCAGCTAGTACACCGAGCACTCACTATTTTGTTGTCATAACTTGCAGAAGTCAACTTCCACAAGCAATGTTTAGTATAGAAAAAGACTCACATAGCTATCTATACTTAGTCAAGATCAAGAACATAGAAACCGTTCACTCTATAGAGGTGAGGAATGACGCGCAGAAAAACTTAATCTTTAAGTAAGAAATCTTTAGAAATTATTTATTATCTGATTTTTCTGCTTTTTGTTTTGCCATTTTTGTGTAAACTACCTCCCTGTACGCATTTATAACCCCATATTCTTCCCTTTCTGCTTTCAGCGGTGAGTTTTGTATGCAGAAGTTTGTATACTCTTCGTAATCCTGAAAAAGGTTAGGTAAATGAGAAGGATTATGGTACAAAATATTTACCAGCGGGCCTAGTACAAGTTTCCAGTGTATAGTGTGAGTGTGAAATGTCTGACGCCTAGCACACCAGTGGGCGCTGATTTGTATAGAGACATTGAGCGGATTTTTTGAGAAGTTCGACATGCGAGTACGCGTTTGGTATAGACCAAGCTTCTCAAAAAATCCGCTCAATGTCTCCATACAAATCAGCGCCCACTGGTGTGCTGGGCGTCAGACGTTTCACACCAGATTTACACACCAAAACTCGTACTAGGCCCTCAGCTCTCTTCGCACAAGACGACGGTACTTTCTATTGAGAATACAAATACTACTTCGTCTCTTTCTTTGTCCCTAAATTGAAACATAGAGGTTAATATTTAGTTTCTTTATTTGTCCCTATATTGAATCATAAAGAGGTTACTACTTCGTCTCTTCTTTGTCCCTAAATTGAAACAGAGGAGTCACTACTTCGTCTCTTTCTTTGTCCCTAAATTGAAACAGAGAGGTTACTACTTCGTCTCTTTCTTTGTCCCTAAATTGAAACATAGAGGAGTCACTACTTCGTCTCTTTCTTTGTCCCTAAATTGCAACATAGAGGAGTCACTACTTCGTCTCTTTCTTTGTCCCTAAATTGAAACATAGAGAGGTTACTACTTCGTGTCTTTTTTGTGCCTAAATTGAAACAAAGAAGGGTTACTACTTCGTCCTAAATTGAAACATGGAGTACTTCGTCTCTTTCTTTGTCCCTAAATTAAAACATAGAGTACTTCGTCTGTAACCAAGAACATAACACAATAAATATCGTCATAACCATTTATGGGACGTATTTGTATCGTACCTCTATTGTTACTGGCTCCAAACCCTTTTCAATAAGTGGCTCCAAAAATTCCGACTCTGATAGAGGTTTCAGGTTTAACCTGTAAATAATTAGATCGAGTGAGCGAAGCGAACCAAGATCTTAGTGACAACTTGGGCAAAAATGCTTTGTATGTTTGTTCGTCCAAATCTTTTGAATCGCTTATCCGATCTTCACAGAATTTGGTAGGTATACGGATAGTACTCTTAAGTTTTACTGGTTTGCAAAAAAAAGTAAATCGGTCAAGGGGTTGGAAAGTTATGTGGTTCCAAAGGGACTAAAAAAAAAGTCGTACCAAAATATCAAGTGGGGTGTCATGAGCTTTGTTTGGAATGTCTAAACAAAGCCCTATCATATGGCACCCCACTCGATACTTATGTACCTACGACATTCTTTTTTTATTCCGTTTGGACCCTCATATCTTTATAAACCTCTTGACCGACCACGAGATCTCAGTTCGGGGCGAACTACTAGTTTATTCAGACCCATGTATCTAATTAAGTACCTACTTGGTAATCATTACTAGCACTTGACGCAATGACAGTCGTCATGGCTCAGTCGGTAGTAGCTCTGCCTTCCGTGCTGTGGGTCGTGGGTTCGATCCCCAGCGAGAACATACATTTGAGTGTTATAAACATAGATGTTTGTTCTATGTCTGGGTGTTTCTATGTATTATAAGTATGTATTTACAAAAAAAAATGTATGTATGTATTCTATCAGGCATCTAGTTTCCATCGTACAAGCTTTGCTTAGTTTGGGACTAGAAGGCGTTGTGTTAAGTGTCCGTGAATATTTATTTATTATGTACCTACTTAAATTACGCTGGTATAAAGCCCACTAACCTGACGATTCTCTCCGGAGTCATGACGTCACGGAACAGCTCCATGATCACTCCAGACCCGTAACCTTGGAGTAGCTGTGCTAATGCCTGCACGCAGTAATCACGTGGCATACTTCTAATGCTGGTATTATGAACAAAATAAAAATTCAGGGTATAACAAGACCACAATATATTATTATTTAGTTGGGATCCCATTCCAATGTACTCTACTAAATATTTAAAACTCTTTTGAAGCTGACTGACAATCAACGCACAGCCTAAACTATAAGTCCTACGTATGAATTTTGGAGGGTAGTATCCTTATTATAGTGCAGGGGTGCACTAAGAAAGGAATTTTAAAAAGTCGCATCGTAAAGGGTCTAAAATTAGGATCAAAGATTTTAACCAAATAGTGCGTACTGCGTATGCTGCTGCCACGTGAGCAAAGTCGCAGACGACAGCTAGTGATATTATAAATGTCAAAGTTTAGATGATTATTTAGATGTTTGTGTTTCAATCACGCTGAAACGATTTGGATAAAACTTGGAATATGTACAACTGGGTTTGGCTGGCAGACAATGCTTTCAGCATTAAGTCCACCCTTTGTAACAAATTTGTAATTTTGTGCAATATACGAATTAGATACCTATACAAATGTATAGGTATCTAATTCGTAACCTGGATCAACACATAGGCTACTTTTTATCCCGGAACAAAAAGTAGAAATTAGGATTTAGAATGGAATACGACTCGAGCACGTCCATTTAGAGCGTGCCCTAATTAATGCTTAAGCGCATGACAGTTACCTCTGTAATTGATGGTAGAGAAAGAACTGCATTGTCCCGTAGTCCGTCCTCGGCACCAGTAGGATTTCGTTGAAGATCGACACCATTGGCTTCGCTTGTGCAGTGCCAGGGTATGTGCACGTTGCTGCAGAAGATACATTTACTGGTCTTCTAAAGCTGCGTTAACTAAAATGGCTGGTAAGGGTGCTTTTCCACCAGAGCTAAGCTAAGCTACTTTGCTAAGGATGTGTTTGACATCCACCAAATGATTTACCAATGAAAATGATTTCAATGAAAATGATTTACCAATAAAAATGATTTCAACGAAAATGATTTACCAAAGAAAATGATTTCAATGAAAATGATTTACCAATCAAAATGATATCAATGAAAATGATTTCAATGAAAATGATTTACCAATAAAAATGATTTCAAAGAAAATGATTTCAATGAAAATGATTTACCAATCAAAATGATATCAATGAAAATGATTTACCAATGAAAATTATTTACCAATGAAAATTATTTACCAATGAAAACAATTTCAATGAAAATGATTTACCAATAAAAATGATTTCAACGAAAATGATTTACCAAAGAAAATGATTTCAATGAAAATGATTTACCAATCAAAATGATATCAATGAAAATTATTTACCAATGAAAATGATTTCAATGAAAATGATTTACCAATAAAAATGATTTCAACGAAAATGATTTACCAAAGAAAATGATTTCAATGAAAACGATTTACCAATCAAAATGATATCAATGAAAATGATTTACCAATGAAAATTATAAACCAATAAAAATGATTTACCAATGAAAATGATTTCAATGAAAATGATTTACCAATAAAAATGATTTCAATGAAAATGATTTACCAAAGAAAATGATTTTGAAATGAAAATGATTTACCAATAAAAATGATTTACCAATGAAGATGATTTCAATGAAAATTATTTACCAATGAAAATGATTTCAATGAAAATGATTTACCTACCAATGAAAATGATTTCAACAAAAATGATTTACCAATAAAAATGATTTTGTCATCAATTGACAGCAACTTCAGCAACTTCGTAAGAGGAGTTTTGATCGTCTTCGCTTTCAGGTATTTATCTTGAGGAGGTATCTTATAAAAAAAACTTGAGATAGGTAGGTCGCCTAGAAGGTAGCTTTTATATGGACTCACCGATTTCAATGCGGTTTTCAGTAAGAAAGCTAATTGATCTGGGATTCAAAAATTGGTGTAGATGTTTTCAAGCAATAAATGAATCGAAATAAATATTCTTGGACATATATCACAGAAAGCCATTTAGATGGGTGACCGTTAAATTTACATCAGCGCTTCCGTGCTTCAGAGGGCACGTTAAACCGTCCCGGCTCTAGCAGTCGTTAAATCACGACGGAGGCCTTAAGGCGGCCTAAAAACTCCGTCATCAGAGTTGGCCACTAACTCTACGAACGTAAGTACGTGCGGTTCTTAAGTTTTTGTAAAATTGATTTGTCTCAAAAATATTTCTGGCTGAAATCCCTAGGCAGAAAAAAAAGTAGCTAAGTACCTTCTTAGCGAACACCTTCTCAATGTCCCGGCAGAAGACCACCGCTGGTTGGAACAGCTTGGCAGCGATGAATACTAACGACAGCAGCTTGGTTGGCCTGTCGGTTACAGCGCTGAACACTTTAGGGGATATGTCGATTTTCACGCCATCTGGTGATGCAAAGGTAAATATGCCTTGACATCTTTACGCCTCAAGAGTGATGGACGCTGTGTAATGCTCACGTCATTGTTATTTGGAGGATTAGGGGTATTGAGGGGTTCGTAGGGGTTCGTAGGGGTTTTAGGAGTTATTAAGGATTTATAATATATAAAAATCCCTACAAACTTGTAGGGATTTTTGATACAATCATACTACTTATTGATATGCGCGCTCGAAGTTGCGGACAGACCACTAGTAAAGAAATATTCATGGGCGTTTTAAACAACGCTCTCTAGTCCCAAACGAACCAAAGCTTGCACTATGGTTACTAGATCAGGCGTCATCAGACGGCGTCATCCGACGGTAGATCAGGCGGCTTGACAGGCGTCATGGCTCAGTCGGTAGTAGCTCTGCCTTCCGTGCTGTGGGTCGTGGGTTCGATCCCCACCGAGAACAAACATTTGTGTGTTGTAAACATAGATGTTTGTTCTGTGTCTGTGTGTTTCTATGTATTTATAAGTATGTATTTACAAAAAAAAAATGTATGTATGTATTCTATCAGCCATCTAGTTTCCATCGTACAAGCTTTGCTTAGTTTGGGACTAGAAGGCGTTGTGTTAAGTGTCCGTGAATATTTATTATTATTTATTTATTATTTATCATTATTGTAAATACACAGTAACAACCAGACATAGAACAAACATCTGTGTTTACCACACAAATATTTTGTTCTCAATGGGGATCGAACCCACGAGCCACAGGACGGAAGGCAGAGCTATTACCGACTGGAGGCCTAGTACGAGTTTTCAGTGTAGAGTGTGGGTGTGAAACGTCTGACGCCCAGCACACCAGTGTGCGCTGATTTGTATGGAGACACTGAGCGGATTCTTTGAGAAGCTCGACATGCGAGTACGGGCTTAGTGTAGACCAAGCTTCTCAAAAAATCCGCTCAGTGTCTCCATACAAATCAGCGCCCACTGGTGTGCTGGGCGTCAGACGTTTCACACCCACACTATGCACTGAAAACTCGTACCCTCCTGAGCTATGAGTCTTTTTTTTTTTTTTTATGATAAAAGTAATGCAACAAGCTGATAGCTCACCTGATGTTAAGTGATAACTTCTGCCTATAACAATGCATTACCTCACAGAACAAGTCCAACGAGGACGTGCCCTGTATGACAATGCACTACGTCCATCACTCTGAGACGTAAAGATCTTGAAGTCTCATGTGCCTGTAATTACACCGGCGCCCTTACCCTTCAAACCGGAACACAGTAATGCGAGCATCGCTGCTTGGCGGCAGAAATAGGTACGGTGCTAGTACTGAACCCGGACGAGCTCTCACAAAGAGCTCTACTACTACTTCTACTACTAGTCTTTGAACTAACTCATTTCTCCAGCGACACAGTCCACAAGGAAAGACTTTCCGTTGCGTGGTGGACCAACAAGCAGCACGGCTTTGTTTCGAACAGCCCCAGGTTCGATTCTCGAGCCGAACACACATGACATGAGCAGGCGACGTTTGATATCCCCGTATCCAGGCGTTGGAAACCTAAGAAAGTATTTTTCTTTTTGTTTTTGTTTATTTATCAGAGCGGTGAAATCGGTCCAGTCGTTCACGCGTGATGCCGTGACCAAGAGAAATAGGGATTCATTTTTATATAATATATAGAGATTATCATATAGTGAGGTTAATGAATTTTGTAAAATTAACTTATACAGCATGTATCTACAATGGCGACAAAAACTTGACACGCTGGTAGAGCTACTTATTAGTATTCATAAAAAAATAATTAAAGTACAGTCAGCTGCACTAGAATGTGTACAATTCGTAATTTTTAATGTAGGGCTGCAGCATTGTTATGGACTTTGACGGTCCCAATACTAAATAAATAAGTAAAATTATCAACTATGTTCATAATTTTTTAGTTTTTATCCTGTAAATGTCTATTGCAATACGGTGGCACTAGTTTGAAAGTTACGAATCGTACACATTCTAGTGCAGCTGACTGTACTTTAATTATTTTTTTATGAATACTAATAAGTAGCTCTACCCGTGTGTCAATTTTTTGTCGCCATTGTAGATACATGCTGTATTTCTTACTTAGCGTTTGGGTCTTGTATATTCAGCTCATAGGCAGCATAATTGAAATCTCCGAAGATATCCTTAATCTTCGACGTCGGTTTTGATATAATTCCAAGATCGAACACATCCTGTAGATAATAGTTTTAAAAACACTGACCAGCAAAATATGTACTACCTACACTTTTTTTTCTCTAAACTACAAGTTAGAGCTTCAAAATAAAAACGTTTTATAGCTATTTTTATCAGCTTTCTTTGAAACTATAGTACAGTGCCTTCTGGTAAGATCGGCGTAATAGTAAGTCAGGATGCTAAGCAATTCGGCGATATTTTTAAATGATAATTGCTTAGTTACGTGATTTATCCGGACTTAATATTAGGCCGATCTTACCAGAAGGCACCCACATAAATTAAACTCTTTTTCGAGTTCTTTTTGTTTCGAAAGTATACCTACCTCCTAAAACTTTATCGTTTTACCAATTATGGTATTTTGTTGTTATTTTCTTTACGTTGTTATTTTTTTTGTTGTTATTTATGGTGTACAATAAAGAATATTCTATCTATCTATCTATCTTTTGGGGTGCTGGAGGTCCTAGTTTGAGTAGTATAATATCTTGTGTACTTAAAAAGATATTGCAATTTTAAAAGTGTGATACTTATT
Organism: Eulithis prunata; assembly: GCA_918843925.1. NCBI lineage: Eukaryota > Metazoa > Arthropoda > Insecta > Lepidoptera > Geometridae > Eulithis > Eulithis prunata. The sequence goes on from OU974035.1 coordinate 1,924,585, forward strand.
TTTGCAGGCTAGTGTAGTTTTAATTAGAGAAAACCACAACTAAATATACAGGGTGTTAGTAAACTACGTAGTATCTAAGTATACAGGGATGTATTATGACTCCCCCTCGTAAACTTCAGGGAATTAACTTAATGGAGTTTAAAAATATATGGCTGCTAATCTAATTCTAATTCGTCGGGGGGGAATGAGATCTGCACTGACGTCCCGCGTTGGGGTGTTTAAGGGTGCTATTTTACAATGTGTTTTTAACTTGTTCAGTTAAATCCAATCGCTAAAAACATTCCTTTATTTTAGTTTAAAATTATTCGGGTAATGTTGTAAATTTTTTTAAAATCTGTTAAAGTTATAATCAATGTTTTTGAACTCCATTAGCACTTGGCGTCTGTTTATGTAATTTTGGCAAAGTCAGTTGCCCTCATACAAATAGTTTACTAGGCATTTGCTCTTAGTGGGGATCGAACCTACGACCCGCAACACAAAAAGCAGAGCAATTCCAACTGAGTAGTACCAGAAGTGCTAGCAGCGTAGTTTGCGCTTAGTCAATCTTCACCGATTATCTAAGTTTAGCGACGTTCTTCCCGGTCACTATTTGGATCGGTGACCGTTACATTTACATCTGAGCGCATCCGTGCTTCGAGCTCGTTAAACTGTTCCGGCTCTAGCAGTCGTTAAGCCCTGACGGAGGCCTCAAGGCGGCCTAAAAAATTCGTCACCAGAGTTGACCACTAACTCATACGAACTTCATCACAAATGTTTGTTCATACTGAAAGCAGACTAAGCTGTGACGTCTGTTGCTACGAGTACTTACCTCCAAACTCTTCAATAGCTTACTATCCACGTTCAACAGTTTCGGAAGAGGCGGCGTCTTGGGCCTCTTCCTGGGCCTCTGCTTCGGGAACTTCCAGCCAACATTCTTGTACATCAATTGATGCATTTTGATGAGGAGTTTCAGATCCAACCTTATCATTGGCGTAAATTAGTATCTCCTTCTGTACTACTTATATTTTACTAGCTGATACCCGCGACTTCGTACGCGTGCGAAAATTTACACAAAAATATCTGGCGCTCAAACCGAATAACTTTTTTTCGGCGCTCTTATACCGAAAAACGTTTTTTAGCTTGAAAAAAAAAAGTTTTCATTCATCATACAAAAACTGCCAGCCACTGCAGCGTACAGTACTAAGGGACATGTGCCAGCCACTGCAGCGTACAGTACTAGGGACATGTGCCAGCCACTGCAGCGTACAGTACTAAGGGACATGTGCCAGCCACTGCAGCGTACAGTACTAAGGGACATGTGCCAGCCACTGCAGCGTACAGTACTAAGGGACATGTGCCAGCCACTGCAGCGTACAGTACTAAGGGACATGTGCCAGCCACTGCAGCGTACAGTACTAAGGGACATGTGCCAGCCACTGCAGCGTACAGTACTAAGGGACATGTGCCAGCCACTGCAGCGTACAGTACTAAGGGACATGGGGCTCTTGACGCTGTATATCATCTAGATTAGATGCAAAGGCATTCATACCTCATCAGCTCGTCCACGAATTTTCTACAGTCCTTGTGCAGTTGGCACATCAGATCCTCAGTTAGAAGTGGCTTTAAATATCTGCAAAAGAAATAAATACAAATAACTAATAAAGTACTTAGTAAAGCTTCTTGTAAAAGAGGTCGTCTGGGGAAGTACTACCAAGCAAGCAAGCTCGTATGAATTAGTGGCCAACTCTGGTGACGAAGTTTCTAGGCCTCCGTCATGGCTTAACGACTACCAGAGCTGATGTGATGCAGTGTAGAACCATCTACCCTGTTAGACAGCAATAAGCTGAGTCGGGACCGATTTGGCTGCATGCAGAGCGGAACGAGACTGGCTAGTACCCACTTGTTATGTTAGGTTACCTATAGCTGTTGCTTAGCTATTACTATTTGTTTGTTTCTTGTACGTATCTATAAGTTTCCTATATTTTCTATGTCCGTTCTGTATTTTCTGTGTGTATGTCAAATAAACGATCTATTTATCTATCTATCTATCTATCTATCTATCTGATGATGGTGGCAGCTCATCGGGACTGTTCTATTGATCGGAAACACCACAGAAAAGTAACAGGAAAGTTAAATACGCAATGTCGAGTACCTACGTAGATGACATGTTTTCTAGTTATTCTTATTTGAAAGCAAAACTACTGAACCGATTTTGATTAAACATTATGGAACCAAACTCTTTTGAAGCTGACTGACAATCAACGCACAGCCTAAACTATAAGTCCTAGAGATATGGAATTTGGAGGGTAGTATCCTTATATAGTTTAGGGGTGCACTAAGAAAGGAATTTTGAAAAGTCACACTCAAGGGTCTAGAACGCGAGCAACACCGCGGCCGACGGCAACCTAGAAACATTTTTTTTAAAGTTATTGACCGTTTTTGACGTCTATTAAAGAAAAACTAGCAGTCAACCGCGGCGTTGCTCGCATTCTACCCTTTAGAGGGTGACGTTTCAAAATTCCTTTCTTAGTGCACCCCTACACTCTATAAGGATACTACCCTCCAAATTTCATACCTCTAGGACTTATAGTATAGGCTGTGCGTTGATTCTAAGTCAGCTTCAAAAGAGTTTTATAATATTGATGATATATTGATTGATGATGATTGATGATGATGATATAAATGAACAAACCCGTATATTGTGTCTGCGCAAGTCTCTGGAGGGAACCGGTCGTATATCGACCACGCTGTGCGGTATTTTTCCAGTGCCTGTTGAAGAATATGTCTTGAAATTAATTAAGTACCTAAAAACTGTAAATATTACCTAACTAGCTTCGTACGCCTGCGAAACTTTCCACCAAAATATCTGTCAACCAGCATACGATGAACCTCGTGCCAAAAGCAGCTTTTGGTTTAGAGAGGTCAAGGTGTATCTAAGAATCCACGTCTTTCATTTCAATAAAATATAGCCTATGTTTCAATCCGGAAAAAGGGCTTCTGAATGGTATAAGTTTCATTGAAATTGGTCCAGTAGTTTAGGCGTGATCCGCGAACATACAAACAGACAAACTCAATTTTTGAAACTTTGATTTTTGAAATCAGAATGGTTTATTTAGTAGAACTGCACATTTAGTTTTCCCACATCTTTAATTTTAGTTTTTGTCTTTTTTACAGTTTTATAATAGCAGCTTGATACTCACAGCAGACAGGTCTCCCATGACCTGGGACCTCTGCACCTGGTATCCAGGGTCTGAGAACGGGTTGCAGCGCATCTTGAAGATTTGTTCTGCCTCCTTCTTCTTCGCTTCTTTCGCTACTTCCGCTTTAAGTGCTGCGTCGGCTTTCGCTTGCTCTTTTTCTAGTTTCAACTAAAAGAAGTAATTATTTAGCTGTCAGCGTCTCGTTCCCTTCTTTGTAAATATAGATCCTGTTAATTTTTTGGGATACAATATTCAATGATGTTTAATTTCACCGTATAATTTGACACTAGCTGATACCCGCGAATTCGTACGCGTGCGAAACTTTCCACCAAAATTATCTGTCAACCAGCAGACGAGGAACCTCGTAGCAAATGGCTGCTTTTCGTTTAGAAAGTTCAAACTGTATCTAAGATTCCACGTCTTTGATTCAATAATATATAGCCTATGTTTCAATCCGGAAAAAGGGCTTCCGAATGGTATAAGTTTCATTGAAACTGGTCCAGTAGTTAAGGCGTAATCCGCGAACAAACAAACAAACTAGATTTTCGGTATCAGAATCTTTAATTTAGCAGATCTGCATTTTTAGTTTATCCATATCTTTAATTTTAGTGTTTGGCCTTTTTACAGTTTTATAATAGTATAGATAGATAGATGGGACGTAAAAAAAACCGAAAAAATCATAGAATCCGACCTGTTCCTTAGTCTTCCCCTTAGTAGCAGCCAGAAGCTTCTCATCCTCGAGTTGTTTCTCCTCGATGGTGGGGTACTCTCCCGTGATCACCATCATGGTACCACCTTCGATATCGTACGGAAACTCAGGGAAAAAACCGTACCCATAGAACCTAAATAAATATAAATAAATAAATATTCACGGACACTTAACACAACGCCTTCTAGTCCCAAACTAAGCAAAGCTTGTACGATGGAAACTAGATGGCTGATAGAATACACACATACATTTTTTTTGTAAATACATACTTATAATACATAGAAACACCCAGACACAGAACCAACATCTATGTTTACAACACACAAAATGTTTGTTCTCAGTGGGGATCGAACCCACGACCCACAGCACGGAAGGCAGAGCTACTACCGACTGAGCCATGACGCTTGAATATATAATAATAATCAATATATATTATATATTATAAATATAAAACTCTTTTGAAGCTGACAGAGAATCAACGCACAGCCTAAACTATAAGTCCTAGAGGTATGAAATTTGGAGGGTAGGTCCCTTATATAGTGTAGGGGCGCACTAAGAAAGGAATTTTGAAAAGTCACACTCTATCGCGAGCAACGCCGCGGGAGACGGCTAGTCTAAATATATAACTCTTTTGAAGCCGACTTAGAATCAACGCACAGCCTAAACTATAAGTCCTAGAGGTATGACATTTGGAGGGTAGTATCCTTATATAGTGTAGGGGTGCACTAAGAAAGGAATTTTGAAAAGTCGTACCCGAAGACCCTTGAAAATAGGTACATAGATTCCTCAAAAAAATGACCACGACACGTGATTCAAGATTTTAAAAATGTTAAATTTTTGAGCATAGCAGCGAGCGACGGCTAGTTCCGAATAAAAATTTGAATGTCTTGGAAACTATGAATGAATAGAATAGAATAGAATAATTTTTGTTTACGACACATACTAGACTGCAATTTTATTTACGAGACATACTAGAATGCTTCCTTAGTACTCATTTACGTTCAGACTAACGTTACTTTGACACTTTATTGGGACAAATAATAAACCCGTGACCCACAATGTTAAGTTGGTCGGTGGGATTCGAACCCACAACCTATGGCGTCCTTACCATTCTCTGAACCACTCCCGAACATGCACCGTTATATCTTCAATTTGATTATCTTTCTTGTAAACTAGCAATCGCGTATTCTCTCTCGCCATTTCTCTCTCGTAAGCCTCTTGTATCTTCTGTCTCGCTTTCCGACGTCTTTCGTACATCTATCGAGAAATATATCTAAGTTTTTATTATTACCCTTCGTTTCAACGTGGCCACAAAGGGTCTGGGGCAAATTGGATGGAGCCCAGGTCCCACATTTTTTTTAAACTTGCAATGATGGAGCTTTCTTAGTTACAATACACTAATAATGCAGTTTAAAAAAATGTAACAATTTCATCATAAAGCAGCTGGAATCATTAGTTATTAGACATTTTACTTTTAAAAAAAATGCGTCATTTTTAATGTTGTTCATCGTATTTACAGGTGTTTACGTCGAAATTTTTACTTTATTTTGCATTTTCGTGACTGCTACTGCATAATAGATTATGATAAAACCAACAAAAGTTATAAATAATAACATTAATCTAAAAATTAACTAAACGTATGCAAATCGGGACATGAAATGCCCCAACGCCTTTAATTGGTTAGCAATAGGTACCTTCGTGTTCTCCTCATCGAAGTTCAGTCTCACTCTATAGGGGTCAGGAATGAGGCCCAGAAGAACATCTCTTTTGGAGTTTCTTACTCTTTCTCTCTTTACTTTCATATACAACCTAGAACATCCAACGTCATCTATCATTTGTCAGATTTTGATGATATCAAAAGGCAGTCAATCACCTCGCATGTTCCATCCCAATTCCCATTCTATAATATCCCATCGCATCCCATCACACTAATATTACTAGTAGTTCGCCCCGAACTGAGATCTCGTGATGGTCGGAGGTTAATAAAACCCAAACAATTTTTATTGACCAATGGTTGTAATAAACTTTGCAAATCGCTTCGAAATCACCGTTTAGGTATGTACCAGTCTTACTTGAACTACAAAATCATTGAAACTCCAAGAAATGATAGCTCACGTTATACTGGGTTTGCCAATTTTATAATTTTTACAACAACTCAAAAACTATTAGACCTAGAATCAAAATAAAAACGGTTTTGGAATGTCTAAACAAAACCCTATCATATGACACCCTACTTGATATTATTGTACGACTTTTTTTTTCTCCCTTTGGATACTCATAACTTCACGACCCCTTGACCGATGTGCTTCGTTTAACAAACCAGTAAAACTTAAGAGTACTATCCGTATACCTACCGAATTTTATGAAGATCGGATGAGCAGTTTAAAAGATCTCGTCGAACAAACATACAAAGCATTTTTGTCCAAGTTGTCACTAAGATAAATAATGTGAACTAATGTGATAATAAATGTTAACGTTTAGATGATGTTTGGATGTTTGTGTTTCAATCGCGTTGCAACTACTGATCCGATTTGGATGAAACTTGGAATACATTATAGTTCGTAACCTGGATTAACACACATGCTACTGTTTATCTCGGAAAATTAACAGGATCAAACGGGACTCAGATAAAGTCACGTGCGGAAGCTTTTTTAAATAAATACTTTCTTGATAAGTTAAAGGCTTTTTGCATATTATAAAAATATTTTTCTTATGTCTATAATGAGATATTGTCGATAAGACATTCAGTCGCTTGATTGTTTATATGAGACCGTACTTACAAGACTAGCTGATACCCGCGACTTCGCACGCGTGCGAAACTTTCCATCAAAATATCTGTCACCAGCATACGATGAACCTCGTGCCAAAGGCTGCTTTTGGTTTAGAGAGGTCAAGCTGTATCTAAGAATCCACGTCTTTCATTTCAATAAAATATAGCCTATGCTTCAATCCAGAAAAAGGGCTTCCGAATGGTATAAGTTTCGTTGAAATTGGTCCAGTAGTTAAGGCGTGATCCGCGAACAAACAAACAAACTCGATTTTCGGAATCAGAATCGTTTATTTAGTAGATCTGCATATTTAGTTTATCCATATCTTTAATATTGGTTTTTGTTTTTTTTTACAGTTTTTTAATAGGTACATAGTATAGATATTTTTCTTATGTCGGTTTTATGACACGCGCATACAAATTTTTTCTTGTTTTGTGTTCGTGTCTTATAATGTGCAAAAGGCTTATAGCGCGTGCACACTATGCCCGGCATGAATGCCGCGATTAATTCCGGAATTATTGCCACAACCACATCGCCTTTATTCTCACCAAAGAGCTAGGGCATGAACTTGGCGATGTTGCTGTTGCAATAATTCCGGAATTAATCGCGGCAATAATTCGGGCAGCAGCATGGGCATGTGTGAACGCGGTGTAGGAATAACAGGCGATGTTGCTGTAGCAATCATTCCGGAATTAATCGCGGCATTCATGCCGGCAGCGGCAATGGCATAGTGTGAACGCGGTATTAGGTAGGTAGGTGGGTACGTACCTGTACATTTTTTGAATAAGCGTAGCGGCTCTTACTTTTATGTACAATGGTGCTTCAATAAGCTTTTCAGCGAAGTACATACGCCTTCGTCGGCACTTCACTCTGAAATCTTCCACGAAATACTGCCTGAAAAGAAAAAAAAATATACATTTCACACAACGCCATCTAGTCCCGAATAATATTTTCTAAATTATAAAACTCTTTTGAAGCTGACTGACAATCAAGGCACAATCTAAACTATAAGTTCTAGAGGTATGACATTTGGAGGGTAGTATCCTTATATAGTGTAGGGGTCAGATACCAGAGCTCCCATGACCACCTTCCGGCTTCATCATCGGATCAGCTGTCACCATATTATTGCATTGTCATCGAAGACTAATAGGTATGCTAAATTTCAGCTAAATTGGACATCGGGTTTAATTTAACTTGCAAGATTTGACCTAAACATACAAACACACAAACAAAACACTATACCTACTAAGCATTATAAAACTGTAAAAAAAACAAAAACTAAAATTAAAGATATGGACAAACTAAATACCTATGCAGATCTACTAAATAAACGTCTCTGATTCCGAAAATCGAGTTTCTCTGTTTGTTCGCGGATCACGCCTTAACTACTGGACCAATTTCAACGAAACATATACCATTCAAAAGCCCTTTTTCCGGATAGAAACATAGGGTATATTTTATTGAAATCAAAGACGTGGATTCTTAGATACAGCTTGAACTCTCTAAACCAAAACCAGCCATTTGCTACGAAGTTCATCGTAAGCTGGTTGACAGATATTTCGGTGGAAAGTTTCGCACGCGTACGATGTCGCGGGTGTCAGCTAGTTATAAAATAAAAGCTTTTAAAAGTTACCGAAATCTTTCTTGCTTTTGTATGATGGATGCTTGTATGAATTCCTCAGGTATGATTGTATGAACACTTTCTTCTGAAACAATATTTTTCATACAATTTGTATGAATAAGTAGCTAACTAATCAATTAATTGGTCTGAAATAGTGTAAATCCATCAATAGTAATTCAATATTAAATAATAATTTTCTTTGTGAATATTCGTCTATCATCATCATCATCAATATATATAAAACTCTTTTGAAGCTGACAGAGAATCAACGCACAGCCTAAACTATAAGTCCTAGAGGTATGAAATTTGGAGGGTAGTATCCTTATATAGTGTAGGGGTGCACTAAGAAAGGAATTTTGAAAAGTCACACTAGAACGCGAGTAACGCCGCGGGCGACGGCTAGTATTGTATAAAAAAAATGTCTTTACCCTTACCTGAAATCATATCTTCAAACGAAGGTTCCTCATGATAAGATTCCTGGAGTAAATCATCATCACTGCCAAGCTGAACCACTGGTTTTACCTGGAAAAACCAGTGTTAGACAAAGCTGAAAGTGAAATAACATTTTATTCTACTACCCTTTGTAAGCAAATGACTATTTATGAAGCATATTGTACATTACGAATGTTGATTGTCGTTTGTTATTATTCTATGAATCTATTTGCTAGTAAGTTTTATATCCTGTGGTAAAAATTTATAAAGACGCTAGGGCAACACTAGTTTTAAAAAGAAGACGAAGATGGCGGTCTCGGTTATGTGGTGGAGTATTTTGCAAAGTTCAACAAGTAATAAATGTCAGCGTTGAAAAGCAGTTCTGTTGTTATCATTTGATTATAATAATATGCCCAAGTGATGTTGAGTTATATTATGTGAGTGAGTATGCAAGTTTTCACCTTGTACTCAATTCATCCTAGCACTTTTCTTTCCAACAGTACATTTAATAAACTAGTAGTTCGCCCCGAACTGAGATCTCGTGATGGTCGGAGGTTAATAAAACCCAAACAATTTTTATTGACCAATGGTTGTAATAAACTTTGCAAATCGCTTCGAAATCGCCGTCTATGTACAAGTCTTACTTAAACTACAAAATCATTGAAACTCCAAGAAATGGTAGCTCACGTTATACTTGGTGTTCCAATTTTATAATTTTTACAACAACTCTAAAATTATTAGACCTAGAATCAAAATAAAAACGGTTTTGGAATGTCTCAACAAAACCCTATCATATGACACCCCAATTGATATTATTGTACGACTTTTTTTTTTACTCTCTTTGGACCCTCGTAACTTCACGACCCCTTGACCGATTTACTTCATTTAACAAACCAGTAAAACTTAAAAGTACTATCCGTATACCTACCAAATTTTATGAAGATCGGATAAGCGGTTCAAAAGATCTCGTCGAACAAACATACAAAGCATTTTCGTCCAAATTGTCACTAAGATCTCGTTCGCTTCGCTCACTCGATCAAATAGTGGTCCATTGGAACTTTTTGTTAGGTGTTTTTAAAACGTGGTCGTGAGAAACCATGGTTCAATCTATTTACCTATTTATTTATTTTTTGGCAACAAACAGTCATTAAGGTATAATTAATCTTAAAGTAAAAGTAAAAATTCAAAGACAAAATAAAATAAAAAAATGTTTGTAATCTTAACAATGTCCTACCACTACTGGTGGTGCATTTTTCCGCTTAACAGCCTCCAACCACATCCTCTGCAAGAGCTGTTCCATTGAATCTGGTCGACTCTCCAATGGTATATGGTATGGGACCACTATCTGAAGAAATAAATATATATATTTAAGGGGGTTTTGCCCGAACCAGTGGGCCTAGTCGCGTTTTGGTGTGTAAATATACTGTGAAACGTCTGACGCCCAGCACACCAGTGGCCCAGCACACCACCAAGCCCGTATTCGCATGTCGTTCTCAAAGAATCCGTTCAGTGTCTCCATACAAATCAGCGCCCACTGGTGTCAGACGTTTCACACCCACACTCATCATCTCCTTGCCCTTCTCCCACTTTATGTAGGGTCGGCACAACATGTGTTTTTCTTCCATGCTCTTCTATCAGCCGTCATCTCAGTTGTCACTCCTTTCTTACCCATATCATTTTTCACGCAGTCCATCCATCTTTTCTTTGGCCTACCTCTACTCTTATATCCATCTATATTCATATCTAATGCTCTTCTTGTTACATGACATTCATCTCTTCGCATAACATGGCCATACCATGCTAACCTGCTGCTCATCATCTTTTCATTCACTGGCGCCACTTTCAAACTTCCTCTGATATACTCACAGTTTCACACCCACACTATACACTGAAAACTCGTACTAAAGGCCCTCTGTGATGACCTTACCTGAATGTCGTACGGAGTCATCCGGAGTTGAGCGAGAGCTGCATCAACGTATATATAGTCATTGACGATAACATGAACTAATTCGTTTCTTAGTTCGTAAAGCCTGGAATATAATAACGTTAAAATAAATGTGTAATGAGGAGGGATGAAAGTCATATTACGAAAAGAGTTATGAATATGAGTGCGGCTGGGTGTGCAAGTAGAGGAAGTCCGAAGAAGAAGTGGTTGGACTGTGTGAAAGAGGATATGAATGTGAGAGGAGTAGATTCAGAGTTGACGAATAATAGGAGTGGAAGAAGAAAACATGTTGTGCCGACCCCACCTAGCGTGGGATAAGGGCAGGAGAATGATGCTGTTAAATGTGTAAAAAAATGATTGCAAAGCCAGTGGCATATAACTAAGAAAACTGATATATTCCAGAAATCCCTACCAGTGGGGATATCTGGTTTTTTTTTCAGAAATCCCTTTGCTACGACGTAGGATGTCCGTCCACACATAGGCTTTTTATACTGGACTAGCCGTCTCCCGCGGCGTTGCTCGCGTTACAGTGTGAATTTTCAAAATTCCTTTCTTAGTGCACCCTTACACTATATAAGGATACTACCCTCCAAATTTCATACCTCTAGGACTTATGGTTTAGGCTGTGCGTTGATTCTCTGTCAGCTTCAAAAGAGTTTTATATATATTGATGACTAGCCGTCGCCCGCGTCGTTGCTCGCGTTCTACCCTTTAGGGTGCGACTTTTCAAAATTCCTTTCTTAGTGCACCCCTACACTATATAAGGATACTACCCTCCAAATTTCATACCTCTAGGACTTATAGTTTAGGCTGTGCGTTGATTCTCTGTCAGCTTCAAAAGAGTTTTATATATATTGATGATAATCAACGGGATCCAACGGGACGCGAATGAAGTCGCGGGCGGAAGCTAGAAAATTATATAAAGGCACTTACCGCTTCATAAAAACGCTTATAATTTCCAGTACATAAGGCGAACGCTGCATATGCACACTGTTTAGGTATGCATCGTACATTTTGTTTATCAGGTCACAGTACAACGCGTAGTTTCTACCAAGAACTTCAGGTGGTAAGGCGCGCTCTTTTAGGCGCAAAGATTTCGCGGCTTTTTCCTAAAAAAAAAAAAGAAAACACTAGTCACTAGAGAATAAACATAGGTACGGCAGACATAGGGGTCATCCATTCACGTGAGGCTCGGAAGGGGATCAGAAAAAAAAACAAGAGGAAGGGGTGAAATGAAATATCGGATATTATTATATTTATTCGAAAGCCCATTCTCTTATAACTTTTTTTTAACCGACTTCAAAAAAGGAGGAGGTTCTAAAATCAGTTGTGTTTTTTTTATGTTTGTTACCTCAGAACTCCGTCATTTATGAACCGAGTCGAAAAATTCTTTTTTTATCTGAAAGGGTATACTTCCAAATTGGTCCCATTAAATTTATATCAATATCGATTCAGTAGTTTGGCAATTAAATAGGAATAACTGGAAAAAACACGACGTAAACGACATAGCGTAGGTATATTGCTTTCCTGTGACGTTTCTGTGGCGCTTACAATCAATAGAAGTCTCAATGAACTGCTGTCATCATCATCTGATGATGAAGACGTATCAAATTTAAGTCGGTTTTCGGTAAACTTATTTTAATAACTATAACTGAATTTTTCACGATAATACCAGTAATTTTCATAATGTTTAATTAGATATCGCATTAGTTATATGTCCTGTTCATCTAATTCACGTTTTCATGAAAAATCTGTCAAGGATTGAATTAAATTAATTGTTAGAGTATTATTGGTGAGTGAGTGGGCACTACAGTGCCCGTTAAGTGTAGGCATAGGTTGCCTCCAGACGATGTATAAATCATCTTCAATAGATGTAACGGCCTATTATTATCGGTGAGCTTCCCCAAATGAAGAGCTCTGATGATGGATACCTGCAAATCGTTATCTTCGTTGATCAGCTCTTGTGCTTGCTTCACGATCCTTAACCAGTTATTGTGTGCTTCTACGGAGGTGCTGATGCTGGGAGGTATTTTAAGGAACGGCATGATTCCTGAGAATCACGAGAAATGAGGTTTTATGGAAAAACTAGCTGATACCCGCGACTTCGTACGCGTGTGAAACGTTCCACCAAAATATCTGTCAACCAGGCATACGATGAACCTCGTGTCGATGGCTGCTTTTGGTTTAGAGAGTTTAAGCTGTATCCAGGTAACCAGGAGTTCACCGGCTTTTGGGAACATACCCGAACTTAAAAAACACTCACTACTTAATATTGCAAAAATAACAAAAAGTTTCTCTCACAATTTCCCTGCCCTAATCCCACGCTAGGTGGGGTCAGCACTGCATTTTTACTTCTTCCACTCACTCTTATCATTCGTCAACTCTGAATCTACTCCTCTCACATTCATAACATCTTTTACACAATCAAACCACTTCTTCTCCGGCCTTCCCCTACTTGCATACACAACCACACTCATATTCATAACTTTCTTCGTTATATGACTTTTCTCCCTCATTACGTGTCCATACCATGCTAATCTTAAAAGTTTCTCTCAGGTTACCAAACACGCACTTTTCATATGAACACTTACCATTCAGTTATATTTTATAACTTTAGAGTATTTTTTAACCACATTAATTTTAAAGATCATCTACTGCAAATTTTGAATTACTTTCCACGAAATTCAACAAGAAATTTAGAAAATAATTTTTAGATTCAACAGTCTACAAAAATTTTGACCAATTTTGACAAACGGAAGCTGAGAAATACTCTTTGACAAGAATGACACTAACATCAGGGAACTCGACACTGGCAGAATAGCGACAACTAGCCACAAAAACCATGGAACTTCAATAAAGAGACACGAGTTTTGCACACGAGTTTTGACATTTTTTGAAACGACACATAGCACTTTTATTTTAATAGTTTTTCTTGTGTTATTGTGAATATTGTTGTTTAATTTTGGTGGAATTTTAACCAATAATACTTAGGTCGTAACATAAAGTATGAGCCATTGGAATAAATGGGTGTAAAGTGGTTTCTCTGAATGTGAAAATTCGTGTTAGGTTTTGAAGAGAAAATCCACCATTTTCTTTTCAAAACAAACGACAGCCGACTTGACAAATGACTTGACATGACTTATTTATTACAATTATATCACTTGACATTGGCAAAATTGTTTGAAATTGTCCGTCGAAATGACGGACAGAGGCCATTAACGAAGAGAAGAAGAAGAAGAACTTCAATAAATTGATAGGGCCTACACATTTTGTGCCTCTTGGGGTCGAGACTCTAGGTCCGTGGGGTACCGAGGCCCTTCGGGTTTTCAAAATTCGTTCAGGGCGTCTAGTCGAAGCGACGCGTGACCCGAGGGCTGGTGATTATCTAGGCCAGCGTATCAGCATTGCTATTCAGCGCGGCAATGCTATAATATTTACAGTTTTCTTTTAAAAGTCGAATTAAACAAATTTTAAATTTTTCAGTATGTAGGTAGCTGTTTTTTTATTTTTTATTTTATTAAGAAAATTACAACTAATACAGTATTTACAATATTTACAATATTTACAAAATACACATGGAACAGTTGAGCCATCTACAAACCGTTGCAAACGATTTATTATTATTTTCAACACACTTGCTCATAAAGTGGCTCTATGGTCATTGCAATTAGGCACATAATGACACCCATAATCAAACTGTGACTTTTTCAAAAAAATCTATAACTCACTAGTGAGTTATAGATTTTTTTTTTGAATTTTCTTGGTTGAGTTGCTTTGTTCTTAAAAATGTTTTTATTCAAAAAAAGATCGTGTTCAATAGAACAAATAAATTAATGTTCCTATTGCTTGCTCATTTCATGCAACTTCTTATTTAAATAGATAATTTTAACTCGTACGTGTTTAATAAATAAAACTTTCATTCAAATATAACTTGTTTTCTCTGTAATAAAAGAAAACTTTAAATTCCCCATTTTGTACGTTTCAGAATATACGCAAACCCTATGCGCGGAAAATAAAAAAAAACCTCATCCCTTTAGTCTGTGGCCGATCGCGCGCATAGGAAAACTGATTAATTTTTCCCGCCATAGCGAAACATTTTTCACAACTCGTTTTCACTCGTTGAAATTATAGTTATTTTATTCACAAGTGTGTTGAAAAACGTCGTATGATACACGTGTGTATTGATGATTACCGTCCTCGGCTCTCTTAAGACCCTCGCCTACGGCTCGGGTCTCAATGGCACCTCGGCGGTAATCACCAATGTACCACACTAGTACCATAATGTACTATTAAACATTGGACCAGTTGAGTTATAGATATATATAATATTAGTAGTTTTATAAATTCTCGTATATATACAACTTGTTTGGTACCTATAAAAACACGCCACACCACCTTTTTGCACGCCCAGGAAGACTGGTAGACAATGCTCTTAGCATTAAGTCCTCCTAGCACTACTTGTTTGTGTGATATTTTTAAATAAATAAATAAACAAACAAAAAAACGCAACGCCGCACGTCCATCCCATCCCACTAATCCCTGCACTATCTGTCAAGTGTGTGCCCTGCCCAGCACACCAGTGTGCGCTGATTTGTATGGAGACACTGAGCAGATTCTTTGAGATGCTTGGTCTACACCAAGCCCGTACTCGCGCATGTCGAGTTTCTCAAAGAAGAACGATAGCGCCATCATCAAAGAGAGGTAGGTACACCGAACACATATATCCTAACGGACCTATTTAGATCTATCAAAACAATATACTTACATATTCTATTTATGTACGAACAAATATCAAAAGTTGGCACTCTGTAGATGCTTGATAGTAATAGAAGGTAGGGTCAGATTGCATTGTTAATTATTGACCAGTTTCCGCCCGCGACTACGTCCGCGTTCCGTTTGATCCTGTTGGTTTTCCGGGATAAAAAGCCTGTGTTAATCCAGATTATAGACTATATTCCAAGTTCCATCGAAACTGGACTAGCTAGCTACGCTGCAACACAACGTGATTGAAACACAAACACCAAAACATGTCTTAAACTTTGACATTTTGTAATAATATATTAGTGGGATGGGATGGGATAGGAAAAGAAAATCGTCTTAGAATGTGCCAAACAAGTCTTTACCCTACTTGACTTCGATGCCCTCCATTTATTTCGAAATCCCACTCCTATTTTTGACGGTTTTTGAAAAACTAAAAGTAAACAGTTACAAACCTTCCGTGAAAAATAACTAACTATTAACTATTAACTTCCGTGCTGTGGGTCGTGGGTTCGATCCCCACTGAGAACAAACATTTGTGTGTTGTAAACATAGATGTTTGTTCTGTGTCTGGGTGTTTCTATGTATTATAAGTATGTATTTACAAAAAAAAATGTATGTAGGTATGTATTCTATCAGCCATCTAGTTTCCATCGTACAAGCTTTGCTTAGTTTGGGACTAGAAGGCGTTGTGTTAAGTGTCCGTGAATATATATTTTATTTATATATATATATTTATATATATTGATAAACCCACATTCAAATCCCTTGCGTGGTTCTTCTTTTGTACCACGTAGACTCACTTCATATTTTTTTTAGCATCTTCGTCTGGTGTAGTGACCTCGTTCACTGCTGGAGTGATATCTACTGTTGCTTTGTGTGCCATTGGAGTCTAGATATCTTGCTGACCTGAGGGCCTAGTATGAATTTTCAGTGTATAGTGTGGGTGTGAAACATCAAGATAAATTAAAAAGTTTTTGTTACTGCACTTTGATAGCAAATCCATCTTTGTGTTCATATTGTAGTGCATTACTGTATTATTATCTATTTATATCAAGTAGAAGCACGAATAAGCACAATATTAGTGGTAGAAGTACATTTATTTAAAAATGCGCACTTAACAAGGTGTTCATAAAACGTAAATCTAAGCTATTAGTAGTACCACCCAATCTTATTAAAAATTTATAATGGTCTATCTTATAAAAAGTTAGAGTAGACATTATGTCTATTTTACTATACGTAATCAGGACATAATGTCAACTCTAACTTTTTATAAGATAGGGGGTTTTAGTATTTACCAAGTAGTCAATGAATCATAAATAGTAACTTTGTTGAAAAACTTTTAGAGGCGCCATAGCCTGTCGAGTTATACTAAAATACTAGGTTTGTAGTGTACTGTGTTTAGCTATGTTACTTTTATATTTATTATGATAAATAAAGACCTTTTAAAAAAAAACAAACAGTGGTAGAAGTAAGAAAAAAAATACATAACTTATGTACTAAAAGTATTTAAACAAGCTAAAACATTATAATAATTATATGTAGCGCAAGTTCGTTCACACAGAGGGCCTAGTACGAGTTTTGGTGTGTAAGTCTGGTGTAAAACGTCTGACGCCCAGCACACCAGTGTGCGCTGATTTGTATGGAGACACTGAGCGGATTTTTTGAGAAGCTCGGTCTACACCAATCTCGTGCTCGCATGACAAGCTTCTCAAAAAATCCGCTCAGTGTCTTTAAACAAATCAGCGCACATTGATGTTCTGGGCGTCAGACGTTTTACACCAGGTTTACACACCAAAACTTGTTCTAGGCTTTCTGGTTGCAAGGTGACTGCCGCTGCTTGGCTTCTACTTCCGAACGACACCTCTCATCTGGCCCCGCATCATGACCAGCCGATTGAAACGTTCCTCGTACACCACGTCATAGTGGACGTATTTCTTGTTTTCTGCAAATTAATAAATAAATATTCACGGACACTTACCACAACGCCTTCTAGTCCCAAACTAAGCAAAGCTTGTACTATGGAAACTAGATGGCTGATAGAATACATACATTTTTTTCTCGTAAATACGTACTTATAATACATAGAAACACCCAGACACAGAACAAACATCTATGTTTACAACACACAAATGTTTGTTCTCGGTGGGGATCGAACCCACGACCCACAGCACGGAAGGCAGAGCTACTACCGACTGAGCCATGACGCCTGTCGAAATAAATCTTAAAACTTATAAAGAGCTTCCTTCCACTCAAATTTCTTTAAATTTTATCACCATTCAGCATGCCGAGTGTGTAAGAGTGACGTTAACTAC
This sequence comes from Eulithis prunata, assembly GCA_918843925.1. Classification (NCBI taxonomy): domain Eukaryota; kingdom Metazoa; phylum Arthropoda; class Insecta; order Lepidoptera; family Geometridae; genus Eulithis; species Eulithis prunata. Next base: position 1,942,312 of record OU974035.1, read on the forward strand.
AAAGGCACGAAAACAAACGAGAATCATCGTTTTGTAAACTAACCGCTAGGGGCGCTGTTCAATCTCTGCATGTTTAGTGTATACGTTTCACGTATACCACAAAGTTTAAGTAATCTCTATTTTTGTATGGAAATTGAGCAGCGCCCCTAGCGGGTAGTTTACAAAACTGATAATTCTCGATACAAAATTATAGTTTACGTGACTTTGCAGAAATTAGTGACAGGGAGACTCATAACAGTGTAGAGGTAGGCAGCAGATTAATAGCTCTCTGAGCACCGGGCCACCTGATGTTAAGTAGTCACAGCCGCCCATAAACACCAGAGGGCCTAGTACGAGTTTTCAGTGTATAGTGTGGGTGTGAAACGTCTGATGCCCAGCACACCAGTGGGCGCTGATTTGTATGGAGACACTCGAGGCATGAACCCACCTTCGTCCTTCCGCGGTGGCGGTGGGCACGGCGGTCGGCTGCTGATGTCAGGATCCGAAGACAAGCCTGCACCGAAAGACAAAGTATTACGTGGTATTACCTGACCTACTTATTACCACAGAATATTAGTAAATAAATTACAAAAAAAGAAGTCCACAGCATGTTCTTAATCTACAATCAGTGACGAATCAGAATTTAACTTTTAAAAATGAAGAAACTCTATACATTTTCTTTATCATTGCTGAGGGCCTAGTACGAGTTTTGGTGTGTAAATCTAGTGTAAAACGTCTGACGCCCAGCACACCAGTGGGCGCTCATTTGTATGGAGACACTGAGCGGATTTTTTGAGAAGCTTGACATGCGAGTACGGGCTTGGTGTAGACCAAGCTTCTCAAAGAATCCGCTCAGTGTCTCTATATATATCAAGTGCGCTGATATATATAGACCTCGTACTAGGCCCTCTGGTCTACGGAGTTGTTCAGTTCTTAAAATTAATATGCCAGAGAAAAAAAAATATATACTCGTACTAGCCGGCGAACACCTGTCGAGCATAATCCAGGGGTATACTGAAAATCAGCGCTATACGGACATGATGTCCGCATAGCATTTATGCTGAGCATACCCCCTTTGCCTTAACGAATTGGTTAAGGCAAAGGGAAGAAGAAATTGAAATGTTTTTCGTTCTAGCTGGGTACATCTATGTTTCGCATGCACATTATGTACCTACCTACCTATACCTAGCTGTCTAAGTAGCTTACTAATTTATGTATAAGGCAATAAACGATTTTTCTTTCTTTCTTTCTTTCAGTGAGTTAAACGTGTTTGCTTGAGTTACCTGGATTGGTAGGTGACGAGACTACATGGTCATTTGTGACAGCATCAGGTTTGGAAGCCTCATGAGTTCGAGCCACTGAAATAACATAGGTACTCTAACAAATATATGGACTTAGGTCACATGACTTATTGTTATTAAGATAATATACGATCAAACGAGCGAAGTGAGCGAAGATCTCAGTATCAACTAGCGGGGTTGTATGTTTGTATGTTTGTTAGAGCATAACTTTCGAGTTGCGATATCCGATCTTCTTAGAACATGGTCTACAAACATGTCTTTTAGGTTTTACTGGTTTGAATAATTAGGAAAATCGGTCCGCTGTAAAGTTATAAGGGTCCAAAAGGAAGTAAAAAATATCTTAGTTTAGGTAAACTTGTAATAGATCGAGTGAGCGAAGATAACGAAGTGAAGTGGGGTGTCATATGATAGGACTTTGTTAAAACTAAAATTATCATATTATGACACCCGACTTGATATTTTGGTACATCTTTATTTATTTTTTACTCCCTTTGGAACCTCATAACTTTCAACCTCTTGACCGACCACGAAATCTCAGTTCGGGGTGAACTACTAGTTAGATAGATCCCGGTATCGATGCGATTTGCAAAGTTTATCTCAACCATTAATCAAATGTTTTTCTATGGTTTTTTTCGGGAGCATCGCGAGATCTCAGTTCACGAACACTGCGAACTACTAGTAATTAGGCTCATTCCAGTTTTCCTCTGCGGGAGTCCCCTGTGTAGGGGATTTCTTTAACTTTTGTCCAATAATCCCCTTAGCGACCCCTGCGACTGCCGGCAAGGGAAAATTGGACGAAAATTAATTTACATTTACTTAATTACATTTACACCGTTTTCTTTTAAAAACCAAATTAAACAAAAACGCCTCTTAGCCAGCTCCGCGCATGCCTTAATGTTTGTAATATCATTCCTACACATGCCAATAAAGTTTCTATTTCCTAATGAACGTAGCTTCTTTAGCTAACCTAAAAAAACAGTATACCTATAGTAGGTAGGTTAGGTAGGTTGCCCGACGGACCGTGAGGTTTTAGTCAGTACAGTCTGACATAACCTACTGCTCTAACAAGCAATAGGTATCCATGATGGATTTCCTCACGATAAAAAAAAAAAAAAAAAGGTACCTGTATGAAGACATGCAGAGTAGTCAACGCACTCGTATTGATTTTCGTTAGCGTTTGCGGCGCGTTTGCGATCTCTGCGAATCCACCATACTAAAACAACACAAGCTTATGAAAACAACACAATAAGTACGCCTTTACATCTAATCTAGATGAAGTATTCCACTTTTGCGCACCAAGAACTTCCGCACCTATGATATTCCAGTTTTGCGCACCAATCAATTTTAAGCTTGGTGCGCACGAATAAGACAGTGTCAGAGGGCCTAGTACGAGTTTTCAGTGTATACAGGGTGTTACCAGACCACTTCCGAAAACGAAAGGGGGAGCTACAGCACACCAAAACCCAACCAAAAAAAAATCAGTTATCCTGAAAAATAATTATAGCCGGAGAAAACAATGTTTAAAGATTTGTATTTATTTCGCCAGCCCGCAATGTACGCATTCACGTAGGTAAGGTCGAGGCGTAGTACTATTATTTATTCTGTGTCGTAAGTGCCTACTAACGTAGGTAGGTACTAACGTAGGTGGCTCGCACGTCGCGTACTTGAATGACCCGCGATGAACTCTCAGCTGTTCATGCTGTAGTAGACGTAATCTGCGTGCTGCGTGTACATTGCTGCTTTATTTATTTTATTTGTTTTTTTGCTTTTTTAAATGAGATAATTAGGTAGATATGTCTTATTATGTTGTACTGTGTGTATGTAACTAGAAAAAAAATAAAAAAGAGATAGTCAAGTCAATTTTTTTTTTCGCGATTTTTTTCGCTTAATGTTTTCAGTATCATGGTCTGATTGGAACCTCCAAGTTTTCGGAAGTGGTCTGGTAACACCCTGTAGTGTGAGTGTGAAACGTCTGACGCCCAGCACACCAGTGGGCGCTGATTTGTATGGAGACATTGAGCGGATTTTTTGAGAAGTTCGACATGCGAGTACGGGCTTGGTATAGACCAAGCTTCTCAAAAAATCCGCTCAATGTCTCCATACAAATCAGCGCCCACTGGTGTGCTGGGCGTCAGACGTTTCACACCAGATTTACACACCAAAACTCGTACTAGGCCCTCAGGATCCACTCGTGCCGAACGGAACACTGGCAATACGTGGGACATGTTTAGACGGAGTAGGCTTTTAGTTGTACTTGGGCGTTCTTTATGAATTCCAAACAATACTCCGTCTAGCAAAACTGCATTTTCGATCCTCGGTTTTCGAGTCTATTTCGGAGATCAATAGGTACTGAGATTCGTGACTTTGACCAAATAAGAAAATGCTAGGGCTTTTGAGTTGTTCAATAAGTTCTTACCTATAACTACTCCGGAGGCGACTACCGCTATTATTGCTACTGCAGCACCAGCCATTAGCAAGTACGAGTACTGTACTTTGTTTGGCTCTGAAATGTAATTATGTGTCTATACTAATATTATAAAGAGGAATAATTTGATGGTTTGTTTGCATTGAATAGGCTCCAAAACAACTGGACCGATTTCAAAACTTCGTTCACCGTTGGGAAGCTACACTATCCCGGGTGACATAGGCTGTATTATTATTATTTTTTAATTAGGGATCCTTACTAAACCTCTAATAAGGTAACCCAAGGTGTAAAAAAAAAAACCTAAAGAAATTTGTAATTTTTGTTAAATACCTACCCGTGCAAAGCCGGGATGGCCTGCTAGTGTTAATTGATCGAAGTGTTGAGTGAGTGAAGCAAACGAGATCTTAGTGACAACTTGGACGAAAATGCTTTGTATGTTTGTATGTTTGTTCGACGAGATCTTTTGAACCGCTTATCTGATCTTCACAGAATTTGGTAGGTATACGGATAGTTCTCTTAAGTTTTACTGGTTTGTTAAATGAAGTAAATCGGTCAAGGGGTCGTGAAGTTATGAGGGTCCAAAAGGGGTTAAAAAAAAAGTCGTACAATAAATTCAAGTGGGGTGTCATATGATAGGGTTTTGTTTAGAGATTTCAAAACGGTTTTTATTTTGATTCTAGGTCTAATAGTTTTTGAGTTGTTGTAAAAATTATAAAATTGGCAAACCCAGTATAACTTAAGCTACCATGTCTTGGAGTTTCAATGATTTTGTAGTTCAAGTAAAACTGGTACATAGCAAGACGGCGATTTCGAAGCGATTTGCAAAGTTTGTTACAACCATTGGTCAATAAAAATTGTTTGGGTTTTATTAACCTCCGACCATCACGAGATCTCAGTTCGGGGCGAACTACTAGTTAGAAAAGGTTCTATGCTTAAGTTGGTTAAATCAGAACTAGATGGCGCTGCTAAGTTTGGTCGGATTCTAGAACGCGCTATGGAAGTGTTTTGCGTTTGGTGAGGGTCGAACTGTCGCTTTTTCGTTTCATCAACCCTCAAATCACAACGATGCTAAAGAAGTTTTCACTTCAAAAATTCAAATCCGTTCATAAATTCAATTTTATAAAAAATTTTAATCAGATTATGATAATGATGATGGTAGTTCATTGGGTTTGTTCTATTGATCATAAACACCATTGAAAGGTCACAGGAAAGCAAAATACCTTATGTCGTGTACGTGGATGACGTCTTCCATGTCGTCGTTTTCAGTTATTACTATTTAACTCCCAAACTACTAACTGATTTTGATAAAAAAATTATAGGACCAATCTGGAAATATACTCTTTCAGATAAAAAATCATTTTTTCAAATCGGTTCATTGGAGGTATCAAACGTAAAAAAATATTTTTTTTAAAGATTAAAGTAATGAAACAAGCTGATAGCTCACCTGATGTTAAGTAGTAACTTCTGCCTATTACAATGCATTACCTCACAGAGCAAGTCCAATGAGACAACCAAATTGAGAACCTCCTCCTTTTTTAAGTTGATTAAAAAGAACTATATGCTTGTTTTTATTAAATTTATTAATTGTCATCTCTCTAACGTAACTTCTGTACCTTTGGTAATCATCTCTGCTTCTTGTTTTGTGCGTTCACATTGTATTTCAGCAATTGTTTTATAATACTTTATATTGTCGACAATCTTACATTTGCATGTAATAATGGTGCTATTACAGTCTTTACGGGGCACAAACAATCTTTTACTCATAAGCATCCCTTGGGACCTAATGAACTCTTCGTCCTTGCTGATAACTTCGTTATCTGAAATAAAAGAATAGTATATTATGCAACTAGTGAATAAAAGACGAATTTAAAGCGAGGGCCATAAATGAATCACGAGCAAGTGAAGGATTCTAACGACTGAATCATGACCATAGGGAGTGATTCAAGTGTTAGAATCCTGAACGACGTGAGTGGTTCATGGCCCTCGGTAAAAATCCGTTTTATTCTAGAGTTGCATACTATACTTTATACCATGACTACGAGAAAAAAAAAGATTGGAGGTTGTATAGCCAATGCTATACAACCTCCTTGCGCTAAAACAATAATTAGATGGAGGTCAAATATATAAGTGTGTTCTAAATTCAAACACCAAAACAGTGACTAAAAGTGCTTTTTATTCAGTGTTTTCAGTGAATAATAGTACATTATGGTACTAGTGTGGTACATTGGTGATTACCGCCGAGGTGCCATTGAGACCCGAGCCGTAGGCGAGGGTCTTAAGAAAGCCGAGAACGGTAATCATCAATACACACGTGTATCATACGACGTTTTTCAACACACTTGTGAATAAAATAACAATAATATATATAATTTCAACAGTGAAAACGCGTTGTGAAAAATGTTTCGCTATGGCGGGAAAAATTAATCAGTTTTCCTATGCGCGCGCATTGCGATCGGCCACAGACTAAAGGGATGAGGTTTTTTTTTTATTTATTTTCCGCGCTTAGGGCTTGCGCCTATTCTGCCACGTAAAAAATGGGGAATTTAAAGTTTTCTTTTATTACAGAGAAAACAAAAGTTATATTTGAGTGAAAGTTTTATTTATTAAACACGTACGAGTTAAAATTATCTATTTAAATAAGAAATTGCATGAAATGAGCAAGCAATAGGAACATTCATTTATTTGTTCTATTGAACACGATCTTTTTTTTTGAATAAAAACTTTTTTAGTAACAAAGCTACTCAACCAATAAAATTAAAAAAAAAATCTATAACTCACTAGTGAGTTATAGCAATGAAAAAGTCACAGTTTGATTATGGGTATCATTATGTGCCTATTGCGGTGACCATAGAGCCACTTTATGAGCAAGTGTGTTGAAAAATAAGCTTTTTAGAGGGGGGATGGTTTAAATATAATTTTGATATCAACAAGTCTTCTAAACAAAAAAGTGGAAAATAAAGTAAAAAGCGCTAAAAAAACATTTTGTGATCGGAAAACTTAGACATAGACATTTATTTATTTACTACTTGGCACACAGCACAATACATAGATAGGTACAAATTAAACAATAATAATAAACCAATACTAAAACAGTGAATTAAAAAAAAAACACTTTGTCCAGATCACAACGTGCTGAACTTAAATACATAATAATAAATACATTATTTATTATTATTATTATTATTTATAGTAAGAGCTCCGGTCTGTCAAATCTGAAGACTTTAAGATGAACAAAACGTTTGAAACTGTAATTATGCCAGAGATTCCTTAAAACCAGTTTCCAGTGCTGATCGGATCTAGGGTGTCATCCCAGATAAATCACCTTTTTTACAAAACAAAACATCATATAAATCAGAGTTTTACTTTCAGTGTAACGAGAGCCAATACAAACAAACAAACACACAGACAAACAATGCAGCCATTTCCGTTTTTCAGTCAGGGGTCAATCAGTACAGGTTTTTTTTTTTCGTTATTTCCGAGTAGACAGGTTAACTTGATACGTACTTCTTATATCCCATTTGCACTCCGCCATATATGATGCACACGTCAATGACAAATTTTGTTTGTCGGGATGACTGTATTTGATTTTATAATCAAAATCTGATTGTTTGTATCTATACAAAGTATTAGCCAACGACAGTCCAATTATATTTGGATCTGAAAACAAAGAGTTATTAACTCAGAGTAATGTAGTACACAGCACCAGTGGTCAGTGATAGTCCCGCTTTCTGATCCTAAGGTAGTGAGTTCAAATCCAGCCGTAAACTATACAAAACCAAATAGAGTATTAAGATCTAAGTTACTATGTACAGAATCCACTGTAATTTTATATTGATAAAAGTCAATAGATAAAATGAATAAATAAAGATACTTAGTATGTATGAACATGTACGCTTTGATTAATAAACGTTCGTACACCAAACGTCATGGTTAGAAACTCGTACAAACCGAACGGTGTGTTAATTGCAGTTTTGAGTATGTCCTTCCTGGATTGAACTTAAAATAGCACTACCTACACTAAAACATCAGCATTTAATATTTATTTTTAAGAAAGATCATATAAAAAGCGCTAGGAAAGCTTGTACTATAGAAACTAAATTGCTGATATACCTACATCTTTTTTGTAAATACATACTTATAATAATACATAGTAACACCCAAACATAGAACAAACATCCATGTTTGCCACATAAAAAAATGTTTGTTCTTAGTAAGATCGAACTCACGACCCACAGCACAGAAGGCAGACCTATTACCGACTGAGCTGTGACGCCTGTCAAAACTACTGAACCTTCAGGCTTCAGCTTGACATTATTTATTAGTACACTCGATAATCGTTATACTTACAATACGATGTCGGAATGGGCTTTATTTCCAAGTTAGCCATATATGTTCCTATATTACATACGAGACGCGGTGAAACTGGTTTCTTTATATCATTGTGTAGAGTAACTGTCAAATTATTCAAACCCTTGCTTTGTTCTAAGGCATCTAAAATAAATAAATGTTTATTAGTAACGCTAAAGCTCCATCACGTCATTTCAAATAGTCCGTTATTAGATCACTCTAGAAGGCTTATTGATCTCTTTTAACCGACTCAATAAAAATTAAGAGGTTAATTGATTCAGTTGTATATTTTCTATTAGCATTTGCTTTGCAATAATGGTTTAAATACGGTTTTCTTTGTCTATTTGTTTAGATTAGTACAAACTACTTACGTCCTAGTTGATGGGTGTAATCTCTATCGGTTATGCACTGCCATGGCTCATCCCCGTGGCCCATGGACCCCATTATCGATAGCGTCTCGCCATCATAATACTCATACTGATATTCATTGGTATCATAAATCTTTTTTGGAACTAATTCCAAACCATTTACAACAAACTGTGGATATTTATCTGTAACGAAAAATCTAGTACTTATAGATTTACCGAGCTCACATGTAAATGCCACTAGCGGTCACCCATCCAAATAGCTACCGCACAAAACGTCGCTAAACTTAGGTAATCGGTAAAGATTGACTGTTGCCCGGTTTTTGAAACGGTGATCAATCAACTAAAAACAAATCGAATGCCAAATCTTTAGTTATCTGAATAATGGGTTGCACAAACGCCTGTCAACAATAACGGTCTAATTATGTTGTCGGATTTATCTTGGATTTTTCGAGGGTTCAGACCCGGCCTAGCTAGGCTCGGCCTAAAGTTAGGCTCGAGTTAAAACTGAGACGTGATTATGTAAGACTTTCAACAAAGTTTTAGAAAAACCCGTTCTTTTGTGAAATTATTCATTCATTCACTCAAAACAGATTAGTAAATCAAGTCAAAAAAGAATTTAGCGGCAAAACAAGGGGTAGGTAGGTACCTACGGTTAATGATTTTATCAATGTAAATGTCAATGTCGAATATATTTTTGAAAAAACAGTACGTCGTAAATAATATAAAATAATTGAGAAAAAACAGTCACCAAATTGATTTTCATGACAAATGTGAAGTTAGACCCGAGTTAAACTTGGGATGGGGTTGGTTTAGCGAAAGTCTATAGTACGACCTTGGTGAAGGTGCTAAATATGTTACGTAATATGAAAAAACCTAGTTAAGTCCAAAACACGAGTTAGAGACAGGGTTTTTTGATAAATCCAAGATAAATCTGACGACATAATGACACCGTTTAGCCTCTGATAGTGATTCCGGTCACCTCAATCTCTTCTTCTTTTATTTATGGCCTGTCGGAATGACGGACAGAGGCCATATAGGTAAAGAAGAAGAAGAAGCAAGCTACGCCAAGAGCGCTTCCTGATAAAATTTCATCTAAATACCTACTTACCACTGTTAAACTGTATCTTGGAGAATTTTAATCGAACAATGTATGTATTTATATTAGGAGGCAGTGTGACTCCTACATTGCAATCAATTGATAATCCATCATGCTTGTCTGTCATTTTTATATATGCAGTTAGTTCAGAGACATATGTCTGTGATTGTGTGGAGAATATAGAACCTAAAAGAAATAGTCAGGTTTTAAATAAATAATATATAAATATTATATGTATTATTATTTTATTTTATCATCAATATGCAGGGTGTTACCAGACCACTTCCGAAAACTTGGAGGTTCCAATCAGACCATGATACTGAAAACATTAAGCGAAAAAAATCGCTAAAAAAAAATTGACTTGACTATCTCTTTTTAATTTTTTTTCTAGTTACATACACACAGTACAACATAATAAGACATATCTACCTAATTATCTCATTTAAAAAAGCAAAAAAACAAATAAAATAAATAAAGCAGCAATGTACACGCAGCACGCAGATTACGTCTACTACAGCATGAACAGCTGAGAGTTCATCGCGGGTCATTCAAGTACGCAACGTGCGAGCGACCTACGTTAGTACCTACCTACGTTAGTAGGCACTTACGACACAGAATAAATAATAGTACTACGCCTCGACCTTACCTACGTGAATGCGTACATTGCGGGCTGGCGAAATAAATACAAATCTTTAAACATTGTTTTCTCCGGCTATAATTATTTTTCAGGATAACTGTTTTTTTTTTTTGGTTGGGTTTTGGTGTGCTGTAGCTCCCCCTTTCGTTTTCGGAAGTGGTCTGGTAACACCCTGTATATAAAACTCTTTTGAAGCTGACTTAGAATCAACGCACTAAGAAAGTAATTTTGAAACGTCACACTCTAGGGTAGAACGCGAGCAACGCCGCGGGCGACGGCTAGTAATAAATAAATATTCTTGGACATATCACACAACGCTCCCTATTCTCAAACTAAGCAAAGCTTGTACTGTAAAAACTAAATCGCTGAAGAATACTTATTATATATATTTTTGTAAATATGTACATACCTCACACCTACATAGTTACACCCAAACATAGAACAAACATCTATGTATTGTATGTATTTACAAAAAAAAGTATCTAAGTATATAAGTATTCTATCAGCAATCTAGTTTCCATAGTACAAGCTCTGCTTAGTTTGGGACTAGAGGGCGCTGTGTGATGTCCATAGGTGTCCATACTTGTAATACACTAGCTGTCGTCCACGGCTTTGCTCGCGTTAAAATCTTTAATCCTAATTTTAGACCCTTTAGGGTGCGACTTTTCAAAATTCCTTCCTTAGTGCACCCCTACACTATAAGGATACTACCCTCCAAATGTCATCCCTCTATAACGATCGCCCCTATACAGCGAAAATATCAGTTTTTTTTTTTACGCATTTTGTTAGTAAATTAAGTAAGATTACTTCGAGTCCTAACTTGTTAACACGTAACTTAAATTACTTATGTGTTTTTGACCCATGCCAATAAATGATATTTCTATTTCTAGGACTTATAGTTTTGGTATCTCCCCCAATTTCGCACCAATTGCTTGAGATGGTGTAACCCTACCAGTTTGCTCCGACATCAAGTACCTTGGCTCGCTTCTCCAAAACGACGGAAACATTGATCGAGATTAGCGTGGGATAAGGGCAGGGAAATGATGATGATAGTTTAGGCTGTGCGTTGATTGTCAGTCAGCTTCAAAAGAGTTTTATATATTTAGAAGATATAGATAGAAGAAGATAGATACATCCAGGCATAGAACAAATAAACATCGCCGTTTGCCACTACCCTCGCGTCGCTGTGACGCCTGTCGATGAAATGAAATGAAATTTATTGAAATAATAACAGACATTAATAATACATTTCCAATATTGTAAGTTGGTTTACAGTGTTGTGTTTCCTGGTTGGACAACATTGATACCCAAACTAGGATTAACCTTTTTTTTTTTTTTTATTTTGTTGCCCAGGAAAACCTTGTGTTATGGCATATCAATGCCCTCCGCCAAACAAATTTGGTTTTTAAATAAATGATAGTATTTTAACTTAACTTCGATATAAGTTAAGTACTTATTAAAATCTTTTACTTACTATTAAGACTCATTGTATTTCCTTTATCCCTTGTACACGTAAATTTAACCAGTTCTCCGGTGCGGTATTGGTATACTCCACTTGCTATTTCCGTCTCGTCTATGATTGAAGATGTGGTGTTGATTATCTCATTGTTCACATTGATCATAGCCGGAACAACTCTATCTGTAACATTTAAAAAGTTTAACAGATTAGGTTACATTTTACCCTTTCTCAAATGCAAATGATTTTCTTGCAAAAATCTGATTACGTACGTTCTTATAAAATTTATGAATAAGAGGGCCTAGTACGAGTTTCAGTGTGTAGGTAAATCTGGTGTAAAACGTCTGACGCCCAGCACACTAGTGGGCGCTGATTTGTATTGAGACACTGAGTGGATTCTTTGAGAAGCTTGGTCTACGCGAAGCCCGTACTCGCATGTCGAGCTTCTCAAAGAATCCGCTCAGTGTATCCATACAAATCAGCGCACACTAGTGTGTGTGCTGGGCGTCAGACGTTTCACACCCACACTATACACTGAAAACTCGTACTAGGCCGTCAGCACATTAAATAACTGGCATGGCGTAATTACTAACATTCTTAATACGCAAATAAAATTAAATACTTATACACGACAGGGGTCATAACTCAGTCGGTAGTAGCTCTGCCTTCCGTGCTGTGGGTCGTGGGTTCGAGCCCCACCAAGAACAAACATTTGTGTGTGGCAAACATAGATGTTTGTTCTGTGTCTGGGTGTTTCTATGTATTATAAGTATGTATTTACAAAAAAAAAGGATGTATGTATTCTATCAGCCATCTAGTTTTCATCGTACAAGCTTTGCTTAGTTTGGGACTAAAAGGCGTTGTGTTAAGTGTCCGTGAATGTTTATTTATTTATTTATATGATTTTTAGGGTACATAATGATTTTGTTACTCGACTGCATCGAAGCAAAATGAATGTAGAGTCCTTTCCATGAAAGAAGTCCCGCAGACGCGTCGCTGTAGTCATGCGACGTGATGTTACCTAGTTGGTAAAGTCGGTAGCTCCGGAAATTGCCGCCGGACTTCTTTCATGAAAAGGACTCAAATGGACGTGGGAACCCACCGTGTTTATCTCCGAAGAAAACCCCCCAATCATGAATACGAACCTTAGAGACCATCGTTAAGATGAGGTTAATGACTGGAGGTGGTCACGACCCTCAGATATGAGGAATACGATAGAAGGAGGAGGATATGTATGTATGTTCATAATATGTTTCCTCATAACTCCAAAACAACGTATCAGGATTTAAAATATATTACATCATTTTACGCGTCTCGATCGTCCGCTGGTTATAGACTATGTGACGTCACATTAAATTGCATATGGCGCCCTCTAGAGTAAGCAAATTAATGAACTAAAATAGTTATTTTTTAATCATGCTGTGTGGGGTATCAAATGAAAGGACTTTACAAGCACATTTCAAAATATATATATTATTAGCTGTTGCTCGCGGCTTTGCTTACATTCATCCCCATAATAGTTTAAGATTATTTAATCACGCCGTGTTGGGTATTTGGATACCTAACACGGCATGATAAGAATGAACTTAAATAGTTCATTTAGAAACATACACAATTATCGGTGATCATATTATTATACCTTACTTTTTGCTTCGCCGTAGTCGGGTAAAAGTTAAATAAACCATTTATTCATTTATTGCTTAACTTACCCGCATTTGGAAATTTAATAGTGAACTCCACACTTATATGTGTTTTATCATACTTGTTTGTTATATTGCATCTCCAGGGCCATATCATTTCTTTTGAAGCCAATCCCTAAGACAGATACAATTTTGAATGAAAATGAGTCGCGCAAAGAATTGCCTATTATAGTAACACTCAGAATTATAATCTATAATACTATTATAAAACTGTAAAAAAGCCAAAAACTAAAATTAAAGATAAACTAAATATGCAGATCTACTAAATAAACGATTCTGATTCCGAAAATCGAGTTCGTCTGTTTGTTTGTTCGCGGATCACGCCTAAACTACTGGACCAATTTCAATGAAACTTACACCATTCAGAAGCCCTTTGTTTGGAATGAAGGACGTGGATTCTTAGATTCAGCTTGACCTCTCTAAACCAAAAGCCGCCTTTGGCACGAGGTTCATCGTATGCTGGTTGACAGATATTTTGGTTTAAAAAGTTTCGCACGCGTACGAAGTCACGGGTATCAGCTAGTGAACAAATAAAGTTATTACTCACTAGCTGGTGCCCGCGACTTCGTTAACGTAGGATTGTACGGAAAATATATACTCAAAGTTTCATCCAAATTAGATCAGTAGTTTTTGCGTGAAAGAGGTAAGTACAAACATACATACATCCATACAAACTTTTGCGATTATAATATTAGTGGGATACTCACCAAGGCTACGTAGCCAGCTCCAGATTTATTTAAGCCAGCGTTTATAAACTTTGTATTAGGATTTCTAGTGTAAAAACATCTGAAACATATAACACCTAGTGCGTTAGTATAATATTATACCAATCACATAAGGCCTTAAGGCGGCCTAAAAACTCCGTCACCAGAGTTGGCCACTGACTCATACGAGCTTGCTTGCTTTATTCCTATCACACGATTGGCAATAGAGCTGGCCTGCTGAAGGCCTCGTACGAGTTTTGGTGGCTAAATCTGGTGTAAAAAGCCTTACGCCCAGCACACCAGTGGGCGCTGATTTGTATTGAGACACTGAGTGGATTCTTTGAGAAGCGTGGTCTACACCAAGCCCGTACTCGCATGTCGAGCTTCTCATAGAATCCGCTAAGTGTCTCCATACAAATCAGGGCCCACTGGTGTGCTGGGCGTCAGACGTTTCACACCCACACTATGCACTGATAACTCGTACTAGGCCCTCAGGTCACAGACTATATACCTTCCAAGTTTCATCCAAATCGGATCTGTAGTTTTTGCGTGAAAGAGTAACAAACATACATCCATACATCTTTACAAACTTTCGCGACTAAAAGTTTTGCCATCTCTTTCTCACGAAGGGAAACGACAAAGACAGCTATCACTTTAGTGCTGTCAAATAAGTAAAAAAAATGCGCCAACAGAATCGGGCCTGTTGCCACTCCTAGGTGATTATTTATTTATTTAAAACTTACAGTCTAAGACCAAAACGTTTTATGAGCCATAGGAGCATTTAGATGTCTAAAATAGTACATTATGGTACTAGTGTGGTACATTGGTGATTACCGCCGAGGTGCCATTGAGACCCGAGCCGTAGGCGAGGGTCTTAAGAGAGCCGAGGACGGTAATCATCAATACACACGTGTATCATACGACGTTTTTCAACACACTTGTGAATAAAATAACTATAATTTCAACAGTGAAAACGAGTTGTGAAAAATGTTTCGCTAAGGCGGGAAAAATTAATCAGTTTTCCTATGCGCGCGCATTGCGATCGGCCACAGACGAAAGGAATGAGGTTTTTTTTTATTTTCCGCGCATAGGGTTTGCGTATATTCTGCCACGTACAAAATGGGGAATTTAAAGTTTTCTTTTATTACAGAGAAAACAAAAGTTATATATGAGTGAAAGTTTTATTTATTAAACACGTACGAGTTAAAATTATCTATTTAAATAAGAAGTTGCATGAAATGAGCAAGCAATAGGAACATTAATTTATTTGTTCTATTGAACACGATCTTTTTTTTGAATAAAAACTTTTTTAAGAACAAAGCAACTCAACCAAAAAAATTAAAAAAAAAATCTATTACTCACTAGTGAGTTATAGCAATGAAAAAGTCACAGTTTGATTATGGGTGTCATTATGTGCCTAATTGCAGTGACCATAGAGCCACTTTATGAGCAAGTGTGTTGAAAAACATATTATTATACAAAGCTCAATGAATTGCCTTAAATTTGTATGGAATACTAGCCGTCACCCGCGGCGTTGCTCGCTTGCTACCCTTTAGTTAGAGTGCGACGTTCTAAAATTAAATAAATAAATAAATATTCACGGACACTTAACACAACGCCTTCTAGTCCCAAACTAAGCAAAGCTTGTACGATGGAAACTAGATGGCTGATAGAATACATACATACATTATTATTTTTTTGTAAATACATAGAAACACCCAGACACAGAACAAACATCTATGTTTACAACACACAAATGTTTGTTTTCGGTGGGATTCGAACCCACGACTCACAGCACGGAAGGCAGAGCTACTACTGACTGAGCCATAATGCCTGAATTACTTTCTTAGTGTGCCCCTACATTATATAAGGATACTACCCTCCAAATGTCATACCTCTAGGACTTATAGTTTTTAGGCTGTGCGTTGATTCTAAGTCAGCTTCAAAAGAGTTTTATATATTTAGATATCCACTACTAGTAAGTACTTACCTTATATGCTTTAAAACGAGACGATTGAAGTAATTTTCTACGTATATTTGAAATTCGTTTTCTGGTTTTAAGCCAGTCGACTCAGCTCTGCCCGCGGGTTCGCCGTCGAAATCACTTACCAACGTTAGGTTGATCATAGGCATGCTAGCTGAAACGAGAATAATCCTTTACCTATGAATTGGTACGTAGACGATATCGCTGTCATAGCGGCCAAAAATTGGATGAGACCGGCACGGGGTCGTAAGGAGTGGTACATCAAAAGAGAGCCCTATATCCAGCAGTGGGTGAAGTCAGGCTGTGGATGATGATGATGATGATGGTGGTGGTACGTAATCGTAGAAGCTGAACAGTTCCCTAGCCAAGTTGCTAAAACCGCTGGATAATGGAAAACATGAAGTTTCATGAAGTTTTTTAATTTATAGATCAAATAGATAGGTAGGTACATACCGTAACATCTTGATATTACTCCAAACAATGCAATATAATGCACGAAACGAACCATATTTGAACACACACAAAAGTATAACAGTAACACTTCATTTGCTCAAATTACTGACATAATAACTCACTTTAGATATGAAATGACTCCATTTTCCCTAATGAATGACAAATATATTACTAGTGTAAGCCATCGTTTGTGTCTCTTCATGGACAAAATCAATGGTGTTATTGCACTCCCCTTAAGTTTAGAGGGTTAAAATACCCATCAATGTGAACACGATGTAAAAATGAATTAGTGTGTGTGAGATTTTAGATCGCCTTAAGGCGTCCTCTGTGGCGTAACAACGTCTAGAGCCGGGACTGACAATTTAACGTGCTGTTTGAAGCACGGAAGCGCTCGATTCCGAAAATCGAGTTTGTCTGTTTGTTTGTTCGTGGATCAGGCCTTAACTACTGCAGCAATTTTAACGAAACTTATACCATTCGAAACCAGTTTTTCCGGATTGAAACATAGGATATATTTGATTGAAATCAATGACGTGGATTCTTAGATACAGCTTGAACTCTCTAAATCAAAAGCAACCATATGTCGCGAGGTTCATCGTATGCTGGTTGACAGATATTTTGGTGGAAAGTTACGCACGCGTACGAAGTCGCGGGTATCAATCGCGGTAGCTTGGTTACCCTAATTGATTTTCCTTGGCTTTAAATGTATGTACCTATTGCTTACGTACATTATGTATATGTAATAATATGACTGTGTCAAATTATGATAAGGATATGTATTATCCTTATTTTAATTTGACGCATAATACTAATAGGTATTAGTATAAGTTCCAAACCAAGGTATGTATGTAATAAAACAAGTAGGTATAATAGAAGCAAGCAAATTCTATTATCACATACGGATAGACCCCCAAAAAAGTCAAAACGCTTCGATAGCGCGTTCTAGGATCCGGACAATTTTAGCAGCGCCATCTAGTTCTGATTTTAGGTAAACTTAAGCGTGGAACTTTTTCTAACCAAATAAGCACCCGCACACTGGCCATGTACATGAAAACCGCATAACACACGGAGTTTCGAGATGGGGTCCTTCAAAAGGCGGGTTTATCTCCTCTTAAAAGGCCGGCAGCGCACTAGCATCACCTCTGGTGTTGCAGGTGTGGGCGGCGGTGACTACTTTCCATCAGGTGGCCCGCCTGCTCGTCTGCTAGTTAAGTATAACATTTAAAAAAAAAAAAAAAAAAACTTTATTTCACATCAAACAGTATTATTTATTTGTTGGGTTATTTTCCGACACAGCAGAACGCGGTTCTCTTGTATGCCTTAATTCTAGACACAATAGAAAATCTATATATAATTATATTACCAGCTTCTTCGTATTCGTACGCGTCCGAAACTTTCCACCAAAATATCTGTCAACCAGCTTACGATGAACCTCGTAGCAAATGGCTTCTTTTGGTTTAGAGAGGTCAAGCTGTATCTAAGAATCCACGTCTTTGATTTCAATAATATAAAGCCTATGTTTCAATACAGAAAAAAGGCTTCCGAATGGTATGAGTTTTGTTGAAATTGGTCCAGTAGTTTAGGCGTGATCCGCGAACAAACAAACCGACAAACTCGATTTTCGGAATCAGAATCGTTTATTTAGTAATTCTGCATATTAAGTTTATCCATAACTTTAATTTTAGTTTTTGGCTTTTTTACAGTTTTATAATAGTATAGATAGATAGATAGATGCCCCGCGTAGACCTGCGTTCCGGCATCCTACTGATATCATCATCATCATCATCAATATATATATATATTATATAAAACTCTTTTGAAGCTGACAGACAATCAACGCACAGCCTAAACTATAAGTCCTAGGGGTATGACATTTGGAGAGTAGGTTCCTTATATAGTGTAGGGGTGCAGTAAGAAAGGAATTTTGAAAAATTGCACTCTAAAGGGTCTAGAACGCGAGCAACGCCGCGGGCGACGGCTAGTTAATTATAAACGCGAAAGTTTAGATGTTTGTGTTTTCATTACGCCAAAACTACCGAACCAATTTGGCTCAAACATAAATTGTATAAGCTCAACTGTTTGATGTGTATTTTGTAAATATTGTGAATATTGTGAATATTGTAAATACTGTATCAGTTGTACCAAATTTTCTTTGTGAATAAAATTACTATTCTGTGTTTTTTTTTTTTTAATGATCAAAGTAATGGAACAAGCTGATAGCTCACCTGATGTTAAGGAGTAGCTTCTGCCTATAACAATGCATTACCTCACAGAGCAAGTCCAATGAGGACGTGCCCTGTAAGGCAATGCACTGCGTCCATCACTCTGACACGTAAAGATCTTGAAGTCTCATGTGCCTGTACACCAACGCCCTTACCCTGCAAACCGGAACACAGCAATGCGAGCATCGCTGCTTGGCGGCAGAAATAGGTACGGTGCTAGTACTGAACCCGGACGAGCTCTCACAAAGAGCTCTACTACTCTAAAAAGGTAAAGGGTGTAGATAGGTACCTACATATTTTCGTTGGTAAGAATGATAAATACATTAAACTAGAATATCAACGCCATCTACTGGCATTGCTGTGCCTAGCGGACTGCAAGCAAACACTTCGTTTTCCCTAATGATTATTATTGTATGATAGGTACACAAGAGTAACCACAATTTCTGCTTTTTAACTCGCTCTTATTACATTTATTTACTGACTAGCTGATACCCGCGACTACGTACGCGAGCGAAACTCTCCACCATAATTTATAAGTGTCAAAAAACTGGAAAAACCGACTTAAATTTGATACGCCTTCATCATCAAACGATGATGATGATAGCAGTTCATTGGGACGGTTCTATTGATCGTAAACACCACAGAAAAGCAAAATACGCAATGTCGTGTACGTGGATGACGTGTTTTTTTCCAGTTAATCTTATTTAACTGCCAAACTACTGAACTGATTATGATAAAATTTTTATGGGATCAATATGAAAGCATATCCTTTCAGATAAAAAATATTTTTTCAAATCGGTTCATAAATGACGGAGTTCTGAGGTAACATACATAGAAGAAAAAAAAACAACCTAATTGAGAACCTCCTCCTTTTTTGAAGTCTGTTAAAAATATCTGTCACCAGCATACGATGAACCTCGTAGCAAATAGCTGCTTTTGGTTTAGAAAGTTCAAACTGTATCTAAGAATCAACGTCATTGATTTCAATAAAATATAGCCTATGTTTCTATCCGAAAAAAAGGCTTCCGAATGGTATAAGTTTTGTTGAAATTGATCCAGTAAATAAGGCGTGATCCGCGAACAAACAAACAGGCAAACTCGATTTTCGGAATCAGAATCGTTTATTTAGTAGATCTGCATATTTCGTTTATCCATATCTTTAATTTTAGTTTTTGGCTTTTTTACAGTGCCTGAAACTTCAACTCCCAACTAGGTTTCCATTGTATATGGGATACCAATGCTTATCTGACAACCTACCACATTCTATGCAGATCAGGATAAGCAGCGGTTAGAAAGTTATGACCTAACAAACGTACAAACAAACATACAACGCAGATTCAATTAATTGATTCAATTAATTGACAGGCGTCATGGCTCAGTCGGTAGTAGCTCTGCCTTCCGTGCTGTGGGTCGTGGGTTCGATCACCACCGAGAACAAAAATTTGTGTGTTAAAAAACATAGATGTTTGTTCTGTGTCTGGGTGTTTCTATGTAATATAAGTATGTATTTACAAAAAATAATGTGTGTATGTATTCTATCAGCCATCTAGTTTCCATCGTACAAGCTTTGCTTAGTTTGGGACTAGATGGCGTTGTGTTAAGTGTCCGTGAATATATTTATATTTAACTACCCTTTAGAGTGTGACGTTTCAAAATGCCTTTCTTAGTGCACCCCTACACTATCTAAGGATACTACCCTCCAAATGTCATACCTCTAGGACTTATAGTTTAGGCTGTGCGTTGATTCTAAGTCAGCTTCAAAAGAGTTTTATATATATTGATTGATGATTTGATACTAATGTGGTTTTGTTACAGTACTTTTTCATGGTCACCATAAACTATGTTACCGTCTGTCTGTACCGATTTATGGTATTTACAAACATACTTTACCCTGTTGGTAATCGATATAACCATATTTATATAAAAAATATTTATTTGAACTTGTTTTAATTCTTGAAAATATGGTCGCATATATTTGTGTGTTAGTGCTATTTGACTTAATAATAAGATCCTCAGGTAACTTTTGGACCAGTTGAGCTATCTATAAATCGTTTGCAACGGTTTGTAGATAGCTCAACTGTTTCATGTGCATCTTGTAAATATTGTGAACTAGCCGTCTCCCTCGGCGTTGCTCGCGTTCTACCCCTTAGAGTGTGACGTTTCAAAATTCCTTTCTTAGTGCACCCCTACACTATATAAGGATACTACCCTCCAAATGTCATACCTCTAGGACTTATAGTTTAGGCTGTGCGTTGATTCTCTGTCAGCTTCAAAAGAGTTTTATATATATTGATGATGATGATTGATGATTGATATAGATGCATATTAATAATAATGATTATTATTAGTATTATTATTTTCACAGGATCTGCGCCGTACGTCATAGAGATAAAAGCAGAAAAATATAAAAACAGCGTACGACTTAAAGACACCCGTCTGCCATCTTTGGTGTTAAATGAACCGTTTACAATACACGTGGAGTCCGACGTAAAACTTTCGACAATCAGGTGAGTTAACCCTTGGCCTTCTAGCATGTATTCAGTTAATACTAGTAGTTCGCCCCGAACTGAGATCTCGTGATGGTCGGAGGTTAATAAAACCCAAACAATTTTTATTGACTAATGGTTGTAATAAACTTTGCAAATCGCTTCGAAATCGCCGTCTAGCTAAGTACCAGTCTTACTTGACCTACAAAATCATTGAAACTCTAAGAAATGGTGGCTCACGTTATACTGGGTTTGCCAATTTTGTAATTTGTACAACAACTAAAAACCATTAGACTTAGGATCAAAATAAAAACGGTTTTGGAATGTCTAAACAAAACCCTATCATATGACACCCCACTTGAAATTATTGTAAGACTTTTTTTTTTTACTCCCTTTGGACCCTCATAACTTCACGACCCCTTGACCGATTTACTTCATTTAACAAACCAGTAAAACTTAAGAGTACTATCCGTATACCTACCAAATTCTGAAGGCTGAAATGATGATGATATTGATTGTGCGGTATTATATTTTTAAAAAGCTGTTTGTGCTCGCATACTGGGACTTTTATCTTGGACGTGTTTGTATACCATACCTATGCTTTGTGAGAGAAAATAAGTACATTATTATTATTATATTAAAATATTTGTTAGGTTTTATCAGAGTCAGAACAGCACAGGTGGGAGTAGACAATCAAATCAGTGTTTGAATTTGAATCTCAAACTCTCAATGCCAGGCTAAAGTAACGTTTAGAACAAGACGCTAAGACTCATGTAGCATTATTCATATAAACCTTGTGGTTTCCTTAGTGCTATAGTACAAAATAAGTCATTATGTATTTTTAAAACAATAAATAAATAAAAAATTAAAAATACTAAGTACAATCTTTTCATAACTTCACTAATTTTCTTTGCAGGTGTTACAGTTACTACAGGTATGGGACTGAGTTCGTATACGAAGATCTAAAGTATCATCTAAACTACTACACCTTCAAAACAAACGTAAGTCAACTTGTCACCATAATAATAAATTACATCCTATTCCACTAATATCCCATCCCATTCCACTAATATCCCATCGAAGATCTAAAGTATCATCTAAACTACTATACTCTCAAAACAAACGTAAGTCAACTTGTCATCATAATAATCAATTCCATCCTATCCCACTAATATCCCATCCCATTCCACTTATATCCCATCGAAGATCTAAAGTATCATCTAAAATACTACACTCTCAAAACAAACGTAAGTCAACTTGTAATCATAATAATAAATTACATCCTATCCCACTAATATCCCATCCCATTCCACTAATATCCCATCGAAGATCTAAAGTATCATGTAAACTACTACACTCTCAAAACAAACGTAGGTAAGTTAACTTGTCATCATAATCATAAATTCCACCCCATCCCATCCCACTAATACTATAAATGTAACAGATTAGATGTTCAGGTTTCAATCACGCTGCAATGGACTGGTGTGAAAAATAATGTATTATCCTTGGGGACAAAGCTGTCGTATGCTGTGGGCTCTTAAATCCCAAAGTCACGAAGGATCTTAGTGTGTACGCCCTGGCTTCGCTAGCGTGCGACAGGGCTTTATTCCTTATAGCCTAAAGCCTCACGTGTAGAGGGTGATTTGGGCGTCTGTGGTAGGTATTTAACGTTGTCAGATGCGGCCGCCTCGAACCCGTTTGCTGTCGGTTTTTTAGCACGCATCAAAGAGATAGAACATAGGCTGATCCACCTACAGACGTGTGGACAGCTCATGGAAATTCATCAGCGGATGCATCTGCCAGAGTCCGCGGACGCGTCTGTTGACGTGTCGAGGAGGCTTAAGTTCGTACCTAATCTACTATTTTTAGTACGAGTAGGATGATTATAAGCTTCGTCTTTGCAGTACAATGCTACGTACCAAATGAATGACACTTGGACTTGTATTCTCTCGTATGATAAAAACGGAGCGGGCGCCATTTCATTGAATTTTCGAGTCACCGTTAAAGAACCAGGTAAGTCTATATTATTGATTATCTAATCTAGATGTTTTATACAGCGTTAGGAACTTTTTATCCATGCTCTACTGAACCGGACACTGCTAGTGCCTGGAACATATTTTTAAAGATTTGCCCAGCTATAATAATTATATAACCAGAGGGCCTAGTACGAGTTTTGGTGTGTAAATCGGTGTAAAACGTCTGACGCCCAGCACACCAGTGTGCGCTGATTTCTATGGAAACACTGCGCGGATACTTTGAGAAGCTTGGTCTACATCTACACCAAGCCCGTACTCGCATGTCGAGCTTCTCAAAGAATCTGCTCAGTGTCTTCATACAAATCAGCGCCCACTAGTGTGCTGGGTGTCAGACGTTTCACACCCACACTATACTTACACTGAAAACTCGTACTAGGCCCTCAGGCCTTTTCATCTATAGTGTCAAGTGAGATATTTAAAATATTAGCAGTCAAGTCAAATCGATCCTCAAATCGGCTGTATCGGTGTCAGTTTTTGCTTTTTTGTCACTATTTAGTCACAGAATACCTATAATTAAGTATGAAAACAGTTCAGAAAACCTGCCAGGCTTTAAACCTGGCAGGTTTTTATGAGACAACGATACCCCCACTGCTCTATTTACAAGACGCCGCATCTATTTGCTCTTTGTCATTGGTTGACAGATTCTCAGCCATTTCGGAATACGGTCAAGGAGGAGGAAGTAGTCGCTGAACAGACGACGGAGGCTGACCTAGAAACACGACAATCCAAAGCGTTGGTGTTTGACTTACTAAAAGGTACAGAGATTTTTTATATGTATTTTTAAGAATCAGAGCCCCGAGTCTGTGCATTTGTTTCGACTTTCGACTCGATTATAGCACCCGCAAACGCATTCGCTAAGCGAAAAATTTTGTATGAAGCGCCTCTCGCGGGAGATATGGAAATTGTGCAATTCCCAACAAAATTTCTCGCTTTGCAAATACGTTTGCGTTTGCTTTCCTCGATTCGAAAGTCAAAACAAATGCACAGACTCGGGGCTCTGAAGGTAGCACCTTTTTAACGCGAAATAAGAATGATACTAGAGTTCAAAACTTTGGGCATAACTTTTTACAATATTAGTGAAATCTACAACATTTCAACTTGATAAGTTAAAACCAGACGGTAGTAACTATTCCTTACTTCTGGTTAAATAATTTGGGTGCTACTTTACAACTTTCATTTCGCGGTAAGGCAGAGGGCCTAGTACGAGTTTTGGTGTGTAAAGCTGGTGAAAAACGTCTAGCGCCCAGCACACCATTGTGCTCTGATTTGTATGGAAACACTGAGCGGATTCTTTGGGAAGCTTGACATGCGAGTACGGGCTTGGTGTAGACCAAGCTTCATAATTTTCCATTCATAATTTTTTCTCTCGCTCCGAAGGCGTCGCTTGCGCTTTTCACGGAATACTAACTAAATTGTGCAGCATTTTGGTTAATAACAAACCTTGATAACTTTGTGTAAGCTAAATATTTAAAAAAATTTACAGTGCCAATAGCATTAGTAGCCTCTGCTGCAACTGCGCTTAATTATTTTTTTTGTAATTACAAAATTGTGTTGTAATTATTACAGACTCGTATTCACCATTCATCCACATAAATATTTATGGAAGTTCAGGCCAGACATACCACATCATCAAGACTATGCTTGAGTTAAACAAAACTTATACAATAAGACTGCGTGTTGCATCTGATCTGCGGTTTTCTAATGATATAAAAAGAATAATGTAAGTTACTAGCCGTAGCCCGCGGCGTTGCTCGCGTCCTAGACCCTTTAGGGTGCGACTTTTCAAAATTCCTTTCGTAGTGCACCTCTACACTATATAAGGATACTACCCTCCAAATTTCATACCTCTAGGACTTATGGTTTAGGCTGTGCGTTGATTCTCTGTCAGCTTCGAAAGAGTTTTATATATATTGATTACTAAAAATTAGTTTAAGTGACAACTCCAGAGGGCCTGTTTTTTCTCAATTATTTTATATTATTGATCGAGTGAGCGAAGCGAACGATATCTTTGAGACAACTTGGACAAAAATGCTTTGTATGTTTGTATGTTTGTTCGACGAGATCTTTTGAACCGCTCATCCGATCTTCATAAAATTTGGTAGGAATACGTAAGTACCCTTAAGTTTTACTGGTTTGTTAAATGAAGTAAATCGGTCAAGGGGTCGTGAAGTTATAAGGGTCCAAAGGGAGTAAAAAAAAACAAAGTCGTACAATAATTTCAAGTGGCGTGTCATATTATGATAGGGTTTTGTTTAGACATTCCAAAACCGTTTTTATTTTGATTTTAGGTCTTATAGTTTTTGAGTTGTTGTAAAAATTATAAAATTGGCAAACCCAGTACAACGTGAGCTACCATTTCTTGGAGTTTCAATGATTTTGTAGTTCAAGTAAGACTGGTACATAGCTAGACTGCAATTTCGAAGCTATTTGCAAAGTTTATTACAACCATTAGTCAATAAAAATTGTTTGGGTTTTATTAACCTCCGACCATCACGAGATCTCAGTTCGGGGCGAACTAACTAACTAGTTCACTAACTACTGTTTTTTCGACAATATATTCGACATTGACATTTACATTGGTAAAATCATTAACCGTAGGTGCCTACCTCTCCCTTGTTTGCCGCTAAATTCTTTTTTGACTTAATTTACTGAGGGCCTAGTACGAGTTTTCAGTGTATAGTGTGGGTGTAAAACGTCTGACGCCCAGCACACCAGTGGGCGCTGATTTGTATGGAGACACTGAGCGGATTCTTTGAGAAGCTCGACATGCGAGTACGGGCTTAGTGTAGACCAAGCTTCTCAAAAAATCCGCTCAATGTCTCCATACAAATCAGCGCCCACTGGTGTGCTGGGCGTCAGACGTTTCACATCAGATTTACGCACCAAAACTCGTACTAGGCCCTCTGATCTGTTTTGAGTGAATGAATGAATAATTTCACAAAAGAACGGATTTTTCTAGAACTTCGTTGAAAGTCTTACATAATGACGTCTCAGTTTTAACTCGAGCCTAACTTTAGGCCGAGCCTAGCTAGGCCGGGTCTAAACCCTCGAGACCGATTCAAAAATGTGATCAGGTAACTGGGACCGCGGTCCTAGTTATGTATGGGCCCAGTCGCCTGTATCCTCGAAAAATCCAAGATAAATCTGACAACGTAATGACAGTGATTGCGTCTAAACGTCAGTTCATAAAATCAAATAACTTTGTTTCAGATGTAATAAGAAGAGCTACATAACAAACGTACATGTGAACGATCCTCTAATTCAGAATACAAAACTGTCGTCTTCTTCTTTTTTTGAATATTTTACAATTGTAAGTTACTTAAGTATTCTCACACAAGCCGAAGTTTTGGTAAATTAACTATTAATTTATTGTTCAATACAAAACACAAAAACTTGTAGTTAGTTTAGTAGAAATAATTAGATAGCAACACTA
Source organism: Eulithis prunata (assembly GCA_918843925.1). Lineage (NCBI taxonomy): Eukaryota > Metazoa > Arthropoda > Insecta > Lepidoptera > Geometridae > Eulithis > Eulithis prunata. Next base: position 1,968,939 of record OU974035.1, read on the forward strand.
AATATGTTATGTTTTTTTTATTCTGATCACTTTTGGTAGCCGTTCGTGTACTTTACTTTTCTCAATTAGGTTGTATTTTTTTTTTAACGTTTATTACCTCAGAACTCCGTCATTTATGAACTGATTTAAACAAATCTTTTTTTTCTAATGGGTATGCTTTCAGATTGGTCCCATAATTTTTATTTATCAAAATCAGTTCAGTAGTTTGGCAGTTAAATAAGTGTTACTGGAAAAAACACGTCATCCACGTACACGACATTGCGTATTTTGCTTTTCTGTGCGTTTACGATCAATCGAACAGTCCAAATGAACTGCTATCATCATTATCATCATCATCATTTGATGATGAATGCATATCAAATTGAAGTCAGTTTTTCCAGTTTTGTAAACTTATAAATTCTTACGTTAGCCAAATATTATTTATTAAGGCTTTTTGAGGTTTGTTTACCGACAAACAGTTAGAAAATACAGAGTGCCATTAGCGCTGAGAGTGGAGCGAGATGACGAGACTTTGTAATTGGTACTCTTACGTTGTTTTTTTACTTTTTTTTAATAACTGAATTATGGAAAAAGCATAAGTACTTATTTATTTCAATACTGTCAGTTTTCCATGTTTTTTTTATACATAAATTACTCATTGTTCGTAGATTACGATCGCGGCTACAGCTGGATTGGAAAGTGATTGGGAATGTAAATTAAATAATAAGGATCCAATTACGGTTCTTAGAATATCATCATTTCCTGTCGTCTTCAAACACCAAGCGGCCTCAGGTATCTCATCATCATCATCATTAACCTATATCAGTCCACTGCTGGACGTAGGTCTCTTCAGTGTTTGCCGGCTAAATTTCTCAGATCATCGCCCCACCTCTCCGGAGGGCGTCCTATACTACGCTTGCCTAAATGCGGTCTCCACTCAAGTATTCGTTTGCTCCAACGATTGTCGGCCGGCTTACTGCCACTTCCGCTTACTTATCCTCTGAGCTATGTCGACCACCTTAGTTCTTTGTCAGATAACCTCATTTCGGATTTTATCCTCTAAAGAAACTCAGAGCATAGCTCTCTCCATAGCTCGCTGCGCGACTTTCAGCTTGTAAACCGACCCTACTGGTAGTGTCCACGTTTTGGCAGCATAGGTCATAACAGGTAGGACGCATTGGTTGAAGACTTTTGTCTTCAGGCATTGGAGGATGGACGACGAGAGGACTTGACGAAGTATCCCAAATGCACAACTTCGAGAGGCATTCCGTCGACAGAGGGCCTCGTACGAGTTTTCAGAGTATAGTGTGGGTGTGAAACGTCTGACGACCAGCACACCAGTAAGCTTCTCAAAGAATCCGCTCAGTGTCTCCATACAAATCAGCGCTAACTGGTGTGCTGGGTGTCAGACGTTTCAAACCCACACTATACACTGAAAACTCGTACTAGGCCCTCAGGTTACGAACTATGTATATTCCAAGTTACATCCAAATCGGACCGGCAGTTGCAGCACGATTGAAACACCAACATCCAAACATCAAACTTTGGCATTTATGATATTAGAGGGATTCCTATTTTCCCCCATGTTCCCCTTATTACAGCCACAAAAAATTTGCCCGAGGTGTCAGTGAACGACGTGATTATTCCCACCAACGTAACACTGACAGGCTTTGACGCCATTGGAGAATACTCGTACATCGCCGGAGAACTAGCAAAGATCACTTGTACACATTCAGAATACGAGAAGATGCGGTTAGAGTTTGGCAACGGTGAGTTAGCATGTTAGAACTAGATGGCGCTGTAATGAAACTTCATAGACAAAGAATTATTGTGGTTTAGTTTACAGCTTGGCAAAAAGTCATGGAACGAAGTTAACTCTCGTTCATTCATTTCAAAAATTCATTCATTCTTTCATAGACAGGGTAATGTCAATTTTGCCTACTTCTATTTGCCAGAGGGCCTAGTACGAGTTTTGGTGCGAGAAGCTAGTATAAAACGTCGGACGCCCTGCACACCAGTGTGCGCTGCGTTGTATAAGGCACTGAGTTGTTTTTTTGAGAAGCTTGACATAAGAGTACCTACGGGCTTGGTATAGAAAAAGCTTCTCAAAGAATCCGCTCATTCTCTTCATACAAATTAGCGCTCACTGGTGTGTTGGGCGTCACACGATTTACACCAGCTTTACCTACTTATGCCCATTTGGTTTCGTATAACAAAACATCACGTATGGCAAAGTCACGAATCCACCAAAACATATTTTACAGCAGAGCAAACAAAGAACTGAAAAAAAAAAACGTTTTTGCTCTTTTGAAATTGTTCCCAAGAACATTTAACTTTTGTCTATTTGGATATTAATGTTTAATGATTTAATGTTTTTAATATTAAAAATTTTTACTGGATTAACGTTATACTTAGTAATAATGTATGTTTCTTCCAGGTACTAACTCTCAATTAATATCTACGGATAATGTAAAAGAAAATCTAACGATGATTATGAAACTCACGGAAAACCTCCACGGATCATTCCTTAGCTGCATAGTACGACTGCCTACGAAGATTTCCATAATTAAACTGTCCTTTATTCAAAATACAACTATGATTGATAAAGGTAAGGGTAGAAGGATATTAACCACACCTGGTAGCTGGTACGCTTTGAGATTGGTCCCATTAAATTTTTATCTAAATCAGTTCAGTAGTTTGGCAGTTAAATAAGAATAACTCAAAAAACACGTCATCCACTGTCAAACGACATTTTGTATTTTGCTTTTCTGTGGTGTTTACGATCAATAGAACAGTCCCAATGAACTGCTATCATCATCATCATCATTTTGATGATGAATGCGTATCAAATTTGAAGTCGGGTTTTCCAGTTTTTAAACTGATAAATTATGTGATCTATTAGTGTCAATTTTCTTTGTGATTAAAATTTTTACTATCTTTACAGATCAACCACAATTTTACATAAATAGTTTACCATTAGTTCCAGTGTTTGCTTATGATGGAAAAAGTAGATATAAATATGAATATTATAGAGGAGAAACTTTAGCAATAAAAGGTTTCATGACGAACCTGAATAACCAGTGGTTTTGTACAGTCAGTAATAACAACCCACAATTAAAACGTAAGTAAACTTTTTTTGATCCAGTGAGCGAAGCGAACGAGATCTTAGTGACAACTTGGACGAAAATGCTTTGTTTGTATGTATGTTTGTTCGACGAGATCTTGTAAACCGCGCATCCGATCTTCATAAAATTTGGTAGGTATACGGATAGTATTCTTAAGTTTTACTGGTTTGTTAAATGAAGTTAATCGGTCAAGGGGTCGTGAAGTTATGAGGGTCCAATGAGAGTAAAAAAAAAAAAAGTCGTACCAAAATATCGAGTGGGGTGTCATATGATAGGGTTTTGTTTAGACATTCCAAAACCGTTTTTATTTTGATTCTAGGTCTAATAGTTTTTAAGTTGTTGTAAAAATTATAAAATTGGCAAACCCAGTATAACGTGAGCTACCGTTTCTTGGAGTTTCAATGATTTTGTAGTTCAAGTAAGACTGGTACATAGCTAGGCGGCGATTTCGAAGCGATTTGCAAAGTTTATTACAACCATTGGTCAATAAAAATTGTTTGGGTTTTATTAACCTCCAACCATCACGAGATCTCAGTTCGGGGCGAACTACTAGTAATATTAATAGGATATTATAATCTATTTCTAGTCTATTTGTTTCTGTTCAGCCATCGAGAATCAGAATACCAATATTGACGTGTCAGTTACGCTAGGCCAGAACGATGACAAGGCAGAGACCAAGTCTTTCCAGTGTTCAGCAGGGAAGACTACTGTTCACGTGTCCCTAACTCCTATTCCGATACGATTCTGTAAGTTGTTAATTAACGTTTTGATGGTGATGTTCTTGCACTTATCACACAACGCCATCTAGTCCCAAACTAAGCAAAGCTTGTACTATGGGAACTAGATTGATGATACAATACTTATATAGATTTTTTTGTGTAAATACGTACTTCACGTCAATTCATAAGTCCTTCATAGTTATTGCTACAAATGGAAAGACGCAAGACGCCTCTGCCCAATGATATTAGTAGATGTTACCGAATTCGTAACTAGATGGCGCTGCTAAAATTAGGATGAGCGTAAAGCGTAGGGTATAGGTGAGGCAAGGTCTATGTGCAGCAGTAGACTTAAACTGATAATGATAATTATTTAAAAACTAAATAAAACTAATCTGTGAATGTTAAAAAGAAAAAAAACAAGAGAATTGTCAATGGTGTTTCCGCAGACTTTTAATTCCTCTCGAGGTGTATTAAAATAACGAAGACCAGGATTTTCGTTAAAACTTGTATAATAAAATTAATAAAAAGTACAGAGTTGTGATGTGATTCGGTTAGCGTAAAGTCGAATTGTGACGTTGAACGTAGCTGTCAGATATTTTGAATTTTCTGACGTTCGCGATTAGTTCGGATGCGCAACAAAGTTAGGATCCGCAACATGCCCCCGGCCTTGGAAGCTCCAGCTTCAAATATGGTATAGCGCTTAATCCTCTTGCTGTATGGCTTCTTCTTCTTCTTCACGAAACAGGGGACATATTTTTGCAAAGCTGCGCCGTATTGTGCCTGATGATGTTCGGATGTCCGCAACGCGCGACACGCCGTCTTTGCCGCTGATGGTACTGATGATCCTCCCAAGTGACCATTTTAATGGGGGAAGCTTGTCATCCTTGATAATGACCAGCGTATTTGGTTCAAGACTATCGACATTCTCTCTCCATTTGCATCTGGTCTGCAGCTCCGAGACATATTCCTTCGCCCACCGTGTCCAAAAGTTGTGTCGGATTTGTTCTACCCGCTGGAACCGGTTGAGGAGTCGTTCAGGTTCGCCTCGCATGTCCTGATACACCGGCGCTGTGAGCGGACGACCAACTAGGAAATGACCGGGGCTAAGAGGAAGAAAGTCATGAGGATCAGATGATAATGGGGATAAAGGTCGGGAATTTAGGATGGCTTCTACTTGTGTTAAAACCGTTGTAAGCTCCTCGAATGTTAAATGAGCGTTACCGATTACACGAGCGAGGTGTAACTTACACGATTTTACTCCAGCCTCCCACAGACCTCCAAAATGAGCAGTGTATGGTGGTATAAATCTTAGCTTTACGGCTTGACTAATAGCGTATTCAGTTATATCAGCGGAACAATTGTTTAAAAATTTAGTTAATTCACTGTTGGCGCCTACGAAATTTTTTCCGTTGTCCGAAAATATTTCCTTAGGTTTTCCACGGCGCGAAATAAACCTTTTCAAAGCTAGAATGTATGCCTCAGTGGATAGATCGCTGACCAGTTCCAAGTGTATTGCGCGCGTGACGAAGCATACAAACAAACAGATATACGATTTTTCGGTTTTAGCACCTCTACCTTTGCGATTCAACGTAAGCACTGGTCCTGCGTAATCCACCCCGCAATATAAAAATGGAAAAGTAGGACTTAGACGTTCCTTTGGCAAATTGCCCATAATAGGATTTAAAGTTTTACCTTTCAATCGCTTGCACGCAACGCACTCATTTACTATCCTCCGCGCAAGATTCCTCCCCCCAACTGGCCACCATCGCTGGCGAATGTCGTATAGCAGTGCTTGAGGAGCAGCATGGAGAAGTCGCTGGTGCTCGAAGCGCATGAGCAAAACTGAAAACCGATGTTTGGAGCATAATAAGATCGGATGTTTCTTATCATAGTCAAAGTTTTCGGAATAATCGATTCGGCCGCCGACTCGTATTATCTTGTTGGCGTCGATAAATAAACTTAATTTATAAAGACAAGGTGTCTTTTTGAGTGATTGATTTTTTAAAATCAACTTATACTCGTCGCTAAATGATTCTATTTGAGAAAGTCTTACTAACCCAAACTCAGATTTTCTCAGCTCGTCAAAAGTAAGTACGCCTGACTTACGATTTGATTTATTGCGCGTATTATGAATAAATCGCAGTACATATGCAAAAGAGCGTCTCATTCGTTCAAACTGAGAGAACCTAGAAAAAGGAAATAGTTCCACCACGTGTTTTGTGACTAAAACATTCAATGCATTGGGTTTTACCTCGGGTAACTCGTCTTCCTTTATACATGAGTTTGTATCCGTAGCTAGGCCGGCGCATTCGAAGGTATAATCATGAAGAAATGGCGATCCCTTCCACCAAAGCTCTGAAGATGCAAGTTCAGGTAAAGGGCACCCTCGTGATACTAGATCAGCTGGGTTTTCCTTTCCGCTTACATGTCGCCACGGCAAGTCTTTCGTGAGTTCGTGAATTTCCGCCACTCGGTTTTGCACAAACGTTTTTAGTAGGTTAGGTGCCATGCGTAACCAACCTAACACTATAGTGGAGTCTGTCCAGAACACTATACTTTTAAACTCACAGTGCAATGATTCACGTATTTTTAAATACAGCTGCGCGCCTAATAAAGCTCCACAAAGTTCGAGTCTAGGTATGCTAACGGGTTTCAATGGCGCGACCTTGCCCTTGGAGCAGAGCAGCCTGACTGATACGCTACGAGTTTTATCGCTTACCGTGCGAATATATGCGCAGGAACCGTATGCTGTTTGCGATGCATCAGTAAAAATGTGCAGTTCGATATAACTAGGTTCACTACCTATAACGTGGCGCGGCACTCGGATGCTTTCGAGCGTAGATAGGTTGCTAGCAAACTGGTTCCAAACTTCCACGACTTCATGCGGCAGGGTGTCGTCCCAATCTAATTTTACTAACCAAAGCTTTTGTAACAAAACTTTTGCGACCATTATAGTGGGGCTAAGTAAACCGTATGGGTCAAAGATTTGAGATACATGAGACAATATCGAGCGCTTTGTGATTTTTATATCGTTCTTAAATTGCGTGTTGTAATGAAAAACATCGGATACATTATTCCAACCAATGCCCAATGTTTTACAATGACTAGACTCATCTAAATTTAACGGTTTGATGCTTCCAAATATCTCCGATGATGTTTGATCACCGCAATCAAAATTAAATACCCATTTGCGCAGTGGGAAGCACCCTGATTGCAAAACTTTATATGTTTTTTTGCATAAATCGAGTAATTGATCCTTATCGTCTGACGTGGTGATCATATCGTCAACAAAGAAATCCTCATTTATAACCCTCTTGACGTCGGGGTCAGTGCAGTCGGCTGCTGTTTCCTTTAGACATCGGCATGCCATGAAAGCTGCGGCTGCGGTACCGTATACGATTCGATTATGACGTAAAATACCTATTTTATGCGTCGGATCGTCACGCCATAGAATCAGCTGTAGGTCACGTTGGCTCTCACATACCTCGGCTTGCCTATACATTTTTTCAACGTCTGAGCAGGCAACATATTTGTGTATACGTAGACGTAATAATATAGCCAGCAAGTCACCCTGTATAGGTGGGCCTACAAGCTGTAGATCGTTGAGCGAAACTCCAGTGCTTGAGGCTGCACTGGCGTTGAATACTACCCGTAGCTTGGTAGTGGTGCTGTGCTCGCGTAGTACACCGTGATGTGGTAGGAAAAAATTAGGTGTTCCGTATGAATCTACGCGCGTCATGTGACCCAGGGATACATATTCATGAATGAAATCGGTATACAATCGTTTGTACTCTGGATCGCGTTGCAACCGTTTTTCTAATGATAGAAACCTTTTGAGAGCTTGAGGATACGTTTCCCCTAAGCTTTGTGTTGAGGATTTGAGTGGGATGTTAACGCAAAATCGTCCGTCATTATCGCGCGTTGTAGTTTTGACGAAATGATCTTCACACTCCTTCTCCTCCTCAGAACGCGTATCACAAAGCTTAGGAAGTTCCTCGAGCTCCCAAAACCTGCGCAATTGAGCTTCCATCGTTTGAGAGAAGTTGCACTGAGTGTAACCTCTATTACGCTTTAAATTTATATTTATAGGACCCGATACGATCCATCCTAGTTGCGTGTTTTGTAGGAATGGACCCTTGGGCAAACGCATCCTTCCCTCGCCTAATAACTCCCAAAACTTGTCCGCGCCTATAAGTATATCAATATTTTGGGATTCATAAAAACAGGGGTCGGCTAACTGCAAGTTATCAGGGATCCCGAACTTTGCGTATTGTTCGGGTATCGCTGGCAACGTTGATGTAATGTGTGGTAAAACAATACATTGTATTCGCATAATAAATGGGTTGGTTCGCGATTTTACTTCTATATCACAAATTTGCGTTGATTGTGATATGGAATTGCCAACCCCGCGTACTTCGTGAGTGGACTGTATCATTTGCGCGCTTAGTTTTTCGCATAATGATTGCGTTATGATGCAGCGCTCGCTTCCCGAATCTAGAAGCGCGCGCGCCGTTTGATAATTGTTATACCTATCCTTGACTTCCACTAACGCCGTCGATAGCAAGACAGGCTGCACACATGGATAGTTCGCGCATAAGATGTTCGTATGTGTGTCTACTTTAGGCTTATCGCTACTAGTGCTTACGGAAGGTGCAGTGGGGAGCGGTTGCATTGGCAAAACCGGTTGGCTATTCTGGCCTGGAGTGCGAGGAGCTACATCGTAACTAACTGCATTATCTTGGTGAACTAGCGAGTTATGTTTTCGCTCACATTTCCTACACGGACCAAACCTGCAGTTATTCACGGTGTGCCCCACCCGCAAACAGTTCTCGCATAGCTCGTTATCTTTGACAACTTTTAGCCTAGCAGCTACGTCAAGATCAAGGAACTTTTGGCATGTATACAGTGGATGATTGCGTTGTTTACAAACCAAACACACCTTCTTCGATTGACTTTGCGGATTGTCGGTGGAGACATTGCAGTGAACTTTGTGATTTGTTTGTGCATTTGTGAATTGTTTTTTGTTACTAGTGCTCGCGTGTGATACATGCAATGTCTCCAACATGTCCGCCCTGTCCTTTAGGAAGGTTAGCAAGATATCCACCTTCAGGGTTGACTTGGAGTCACCAGATACCTTGAGTGTTGTGTTTTTAAATTGTTCCCACTCGCGCTCCGTAACTTTATCAAGCTTCGTGACAACAATGTAAATAATCAAAGTATCCCAGCTGTCTACTGGTTCACCTAATAACTTCAAAGCGCGCATATTCTTCAAAATAGTGTCAATTAGATGACGTAAAAGGTCTGGTGCCTCCTTCGTCAAAGCCTGAATGGTAAATAATGCTTTTACATGATTGTGTACGAGAAGTCGGCTATTATCGTACCTAGAGAGAAGCAGTTCCCATGCTACGTCGTAGTTTGCTGCAGAAAACTCCAGCGAATCAATCACCAACGCTGCACTGCCTTTTAGGGATGACTTGAGGTAGTGGAACTTCTGGATGCTAGCGATACGATCAGAATTGTGAATAAGCGATTGAAAGGTATCCCTAAATTCCAACCAATGCTCGTATGAACCGTCAAAGGTAGGTATCGATATCGTTGGCAATTTGACTGATTTTATATCACTACTAGGCGCTTTCTTGGTACTAGAGTCGGCTTCTCCATCACCAAGCATACATTCAGCTCTAGCTAGAATATTGTAGTAGCTGTCCTCGAATATTTCGCGCTGGTTTAACTGATCATCAAGATCTACTTCTACAACAAACTCTTCTAATTGCGTTTGAATGATGTTAAACTCAGAAAATAAACTGGATGCTCCCTGAATACGTAATTTTAAATCGACGTGTGCTTGTACAGGTAAAGTAACGTCCTGCTTTAGTTTATCTAAGTAGGTAGAAAAGCGAGTAAGACGACCCTTGACAATCGCTCGCTTCTTGACTAGATCACGAATTACTTTATTTGTATTGTCATCGTTTGTAACCGACAACATGCAAGGAGATTTAGACCTGGCTCTAGTTTCTGTGCTCATCTTGGAAGTCTAGTAAAAGGTGGAGTACTTACGCTTGCAAAGGTAGCAGTTGTGCTGGCTGCGGCACACGCTGCTAGATATACCGTGCAACAGCTGTTAACTCACTGCGTCTCAATTACTGAAACAGGTTTACCACGAAATTAACACAAGAAAGAACAGGCACTTGGATAGGATGGATTGCTGGCCGTACCGTTTCTTCCGATAGAGGTGGTATGCGTGCTTCTGGACAGCGATCCTGACGAATCCTTTGGAAGAATCCTTGGTAATCTTCAGAAATCGACCGTTACACCGTGCGTCTGAGAGGTCGTGCGAAGGTCGTGCGTACGTGGTTCCGTTGTCGCTCCGGCTCCGAAGGTCCAATTTATGTTTCCGCAGACTTTTAATTCCTCTCGAGGTGTATTAAAATAACGAAGACCAGGATTTTCGTTAAAACTTGTATAATAAAATTAATAAAAAGTACAGAGTTGTGATGTGATTCGGTTAGCGTAAAGTCGAATTGTGACGTTGAACGTAGCTGTCAGATATTTTGAATTTTCTGACGTTCGCGATTAGTTCGGATGCGCAACAAAGTTAGGATCCGCAACAAATGGTTTTAGGTTTTTTCTCTGTTTTCTTGGTTAAAAAAAAAGGGAAGAATGCCATATTAAGAGAAGAGTGCTAGACATGAATGTGGACGGATGTAGAAGTAGAGGTAAGCCAAAGAAAAGATGGATGGACTGTGTGAATGATGACATGAGTAAAAAAGGAGTGAACACCGAGATGACGGCTGATAGAGGAGAGTGGAAGACGAAGACATGTTGCACCGACCCCACTTAACGTAGGACAAGGGTAGGAAGATGATGATCTCTGTGTTCTCGGTTGCGAAAAAATATGTACCTATTTTTCTAAATATCAAATAAATAATTTTGGTAAGTGTTTTAGTTTACAAATACTTAAATGTTGCTACTTCGCCGGAGCTCAGATGGCCTAGTACGAGTTTTGGTGTGTAAATCTGGTGTAAAACGTCTGACGCCCAGCACACCAGTGTCCATACAAATCAGCGCCCACTGAGGGCCTAGTACGAGTTTTTAGTGTATAGTGTGGGTGTGAAACGTCTGACGCGCAGCACACCAGAGGGCGCTAATTTGTATGGAGACACTGAGCGGATTCTTTGAGAAGCTCGACATGCGAGTACAGGCTTGGTGTAGACCAAGCTTCTAAAAAAATTCGCTTAGTGTCTCCATACAAATCAGCGCCCACTGGTGTGTTGGGCGTCAGACGTTTCACACTAGATTTACACACCAAAACTCGTACTAGGCCCCCTGGTGTGCTTGGCGTCAGACGTTTCACACCCACACTTTACACTGAAAACTCGTACTAGGCCCTCTGCTGCACTAACTTTATATTGTATTTTCAGATCCCACCATAACCGGACTATCGTCAGCTAACACGTTGTATAGTTACAAGAAAAACGATAAAGATTATAGGATCAAATACATACATCCTCCGCAGAAAAACTTGAATTTGACATGTAGTTATGACGAGAACGTTCATGAATGTGATTGGAATTTTAATAGTGCGTACCTTTTTATCTGTTAATTTTAATGACGTTTCAAAAAAAAACAATTAACTTGATAACAAAGGGGCTCGCTTATAACAATCAATTATTCTTCTGTGATTATACAACAAAATATAACTAGCTACACTACCAAATAATTAATAACAACTACAAAAAATATTAAGTAGTAATCAATAAATATAAAACTCCTTTGAAGCTGACAGAGAATCAACGCACAGCCTAAACTATAAGTCCTAGAGGTATGAAATTTGGAGGGTAGTATCCTTATATAGTGTAGGGGTGCACTAAGAAAGGAATTTTGAAACGTCACACTCTAAAGGGTAGAACGCGAGCAACGCCGCGGGCGACGGCTAGTATTTTATATAGGTATTTCATATTTTTATGAAAATTTATTACGATTCATAAAAACCTTGTATAAATACAAGCAATTATCACTATTTTTACCATACTTACTTACCTAAAAGTAAAAGTATTCTATCAGCTTCGTTTAAGTTTCAAACTAGAGGGCGTTGAGTGAAATGTTCATGTTTAAAAAAAATACTGAGGGCCTAGTACAAGTTTTGGTGTGTAAATCTGGTGTTAAATGTCTGACGCCCAGCACACCAGTGGGCGCTTATTTGTATGGAGACACTGAGCGGATTCTTTGAGAAGCTTGATCTACACCAAGCCCGTACTCGCATGTCGAGCTTCTCAAAGAATCCGCTCAGTGTCTCCATACAAATCAGCGCCCACTGGTGTGCTGGGCGTCAGACGTTTCACACCAGATTTACACACCAAAACTCGTACTAGGCCCCCTGATTGACTGCCACCAAACAAGGAACCATAAAACTACAAGGTTCTTCTTATTTCAGGAAAGGAAGTAACCGCTACTGAGCCAGTACAAACCAAAGAATCAAAGCCAAATCACAATACAATTCAAAATATTTTTAAACCGGTTCAGAATGGCATAAGCACTACCATTGAATGTAGATGTCAAATTAAGGTTTCAAATAAGAATATCAAAACTTCTGTCGAAATTTACACCGAAACCCCGAAATCTAAAACGAGCACAGAAATACCAGCAATTGTAGTACAGTATTCCACAGGTCAGTAAATGGAAAGATAATTATAGAAGTAGTCCTTTCTGAAAATTGATTTTGACAGGAGTCACGGCTCTGCCATCCGTGCTTTGGGTCGTGGGTTCAAGCCCCACTGATGACAAACATATTTTGTGCATGGCAAAACACAGGTTTTGGTACTATTTCTATATTAGCAGCGTAGAAAGCAAGAGTTTGATAGAAAATGTATTTTATTTATATGAAATACTTGTTTCAGAAGCTACTTTGGGCAACGCCATACCACACGTTACCGACCACGAAGGTGGTAAGTCTACATAGTATTTTCCTAGGTAACCTAATTTTTTATATAATTATTTGTATGTTACCTATCTAAAATATGTTATATATAAGACCTATTCATTTTGACACATTATTTAATTAAAATCCTTATAAAAACATACTTGAAATACTTATTAACCACCAAAATTTATATATCATCAAGTTTTGGTGTGTAAATCTGGTGTAAAACGTCTGACGCCCAGCACAGTACGCTGATTTGTATCGAAACTTGACATGCGAGTACGAGCTTGGTGTAGACCAAGCTTCTCAAAGAAACCTATCAGTGTCTCCATACAAATCAGCGGACACTGGTGTGCTGGGCGTCAGAGGCTCTACACCAGATTTACACACCAAAACTCGTACTAGGCCCTCAGAGGCAAAAATGTATGGAGCTCAGTTCAAGCTCATCTTTTATTTAAAACCTGCAATGATGGAACTTCATGACGTGTTACAATGCACTTACAATGCAGTTGTAAGTAAAATAACAACTTCATTAAAATAAAAAACGCGGAAATCTTTAATATAATAGACATTTCACCTCGAAAAAATGCTGCTTTCCCAAAAGTTGATTATCGTATTCACATAATATTGTGTTAACGTCAAAATAATTACTTTATTCTACCTTTTTATGATTACTACTGCATGATAGATTTTAATAAAACCAAGAAATACATAATATAAATAATTAATTGTTATATTAAATGTACGCTAAGTAGACGGGACCTAAAATGCCCTAGCGCCTTATAATTTTTTTTCGTGATACGGGGATCAGAACCCCGAGTCTGTGCATTTGTTTTGGCTTTCGACTCGAGTATAGCACACGCAAAAAATTAGGCGAGAAATTTTGTTGGGAATTGCACAATTCCCAATTCTCCCGCTAGAGGCGCTTATCCGGGATTCACACAAAATTTCTCGCTTTGCGAATGCGTTTGCGTGTGCTATAATCGAGTCGAAAGTCAAAACAAATGCACAGTCTCGGTGCTCAGGCCGGAATACTGAAACGTCACTCAAATTTAAGCACCACTTAAAATTGCTCAGCCTCTATTAGACATTACTCATTTGTAAGATACGAGATGGCAATCATTTAAGCGTGAAGTTAATTTAAGTAGCGTTTGAGTATTCGGCTGTCAGTCCCACAGTGGGGGTGTCGTTGTCTCATAAGAACCTGCCAGATATAAGCCTGGCAGGTTTTCTGAATTGTTTTCATACTAAATCATAGGTATTCTGTGACTAAATAGTGACATTAGTGCGTTTCAGCGCGTTTCTTGCCGTCAAAAGCTTCTTGTTTTCGTATATCTGTGGCCACGTCACTTGACATTATGCTGGGCATCGAACGCAGTTCAGAGCTTGCGATACGGGGGCAGCTCACAGCCAGGAAAGTAGGGCCAATACCAATATCTACCAACCGAGTAGACGGTGCTATTTTCCCTTTGACAAAGTTAATTCAAATGAGGATATAAATAATACATAATATGTGTCACATCGAGGATATAAGTACATATATTTACCTACGTAAGCATTAAGTACATTTAAATTAATATTTCTCTTTATTGATCGAGTGAGCGAAGCGAACGAGATCTTAGTTACAACTTGGACAAAAATGCTTTGTATGTTTGTTCCACGAGATCTTTTGAACCGCTCATCCGATCTTCATAAAATTTGGTAGGTATACGGATAGTACTCTTAAGTTTTACTGGTTTGTTAAATGAAGTTAATCGGTCAAGGGGTCGTGAAGTTATGAGGGTCCAATGGGAGTAAAAAAAAAAGTCGTACCAAAATATCAAGTGGGGTGTCATATGATAGGGCTTTGCTTAGACACTCCAAAACCGGTCCTATTTTTATTCTAGTTTAAATGTATTCCAAAACTATTTCACGTAGAGTAAAAATTAAACCGGTTTTGGAATGTCTAAAGGCAAAGCCCTAGCATTAAGACACCCCATGTGATATTTTTGTACGACATTTTTTTTTACTTCGTTATCTTTACAACCTCTTGACCGATTCATTTTATTTTTCAAACCAGTAAAACTTAAGAGTATTAACCGTATACCTACCAAATTCTGTGAAGATCGGATAAACGGTTCAAAAGACCTTGACGAACAAACATACAAAGCATTTTTGCCCAAGTTGTCACGAGATCTCAGTTCGGGGCGAACTACTAGTTTTAATTTCATGGAAAATCAATAAGGGTAACCAAGTTTAGTTATTTATAAGTATTCGATCATACCAACCATAAAAGCGCTCGTCGCTTGCTTGCTTAGTCAACCGATTATCTAAGTTAAGCGACGTTCTGCGCGGTCACTATCCAGATAGGTGACCGCTAGTGACATTTACATCTGGGGCCATTTCTTCACTTCGGCAAAGATTTTACTCTAAAGCAGCAAGCTCGTATGAGTTAGTGGCCAACTCTGGTAACGGAGTTTTTAGGCCGCCTTAAGGCCTCCGTCATGGCTTAACGACTGCTAGAGCCGGGACTGACAGTTTAACGTGCCCTCCGAAGCACGGAAGCGCTCAGATGTAAATGCCACTAACGGTCACCCATCCAAATAGTGACCGCACAGAACGTTGCTTAACTTAGATAATCAATAAAGATTGACTAAGCAAATTAAGCCATGAGCGCTTGTCCCTGGTGGCGATAACTCCGTCACCAGTGTTGGCCACTAACTCATACGAGCTTGCTTAGTTTTTTATAACACCATGTATGGTATTGTCCATGAAGTGGCATACAATATGGTTACACTAGTATTATATGTGTCATTCATTAGGGAAAATGGTAAAGTGAGTTATTATGTCAGTAATTTGAGCAAATGAAGTGTTACTGTTATACTTTTGTGTGTGTTCAAATATGGTTCGTTTCGTGCATTATATTGCATTGTTTGGAATAATATCAAGATGTTACGGTATGTACTATCTATCTATTTAATATGTAAATTAATATCCCGTGTTTAATAAAAATATCAGATCTTATACTGCATGTTTTCCATTATCCAGCGGTTTTAGCAACTTGGCCAGGGAACTGAGGGCCTAGTACGGGGTTTAAGTGTATAGTGTGGGTGTGAAACGTCTGACGCCCAGCACACCAGTGGGCGCTGATTTGTATGGAGGCACTGAGCGTATTCTTTGAGAAGCTCGACATGCGAGTAAGGGCTTGGTGTAGACCAAGCATCTCAAAAAATCCGCTCAGTGTCTCCATACAAATCAGCGCCCACTGGTGTGCTGGGCGTCAGACGTTTCACACCAGATTTACACACCAAAACACGTACTAGGCCCTCTGTTCAGCTTCTGCGATTACGTACCAATTCATAGGTAAAGGATTATTCTCGTTTCAGCTAGCATGCCTATGATCAACCTAACGTTGGTAAAAGGTTCCGACGGCAGACCCGAGGGCAGAGCTGAGTCGACTGGCTTAAAACCAGAAAAAGAATTTCAAATATACGTAGAAAATGACTTCAATCTTCACGTTTTAAAGCATATAAGGTAAGTACTTACTAGTAGTGGATATCTAAATATATAAAACTCTTTTGAAGCTGACTTAGAATCAACGCACAGCCTAAAAACTATAAGTCCTAGAGGTATGACATTTGGAGGGTAGTATCCTTATATAGTGTAGAGGTGCACTAAGAAAGTAATTTTGGAACGTCTCACTCTATCTAAAGGGTAGAACGCGAGCAACGCCGCGGGCGACGGCTAGTATTCCATACAAGTTTAAGGCAATTCATTGGCCTTTGTATATTGTTCTTTAGGCATCTAAATGCTCCTATGGCTCATAAAACGTTTTGGTCTTAGACTGTAAATTTTATTTAAGCAGCTGTGATAAATAAATAAATAAGCACCTAGGAGTGGCAACAGGCCCGATTCTGTTGGTACATTTTTTTACTAATTTGACATCACTAAAGTGATTGCTGTCTTTGTCGTTTCCCTTCGTGAGAAAGAGATGGCAAAACTTTTAGTCGCGAAAGTTTGTAAAGATGTATGGATGTATGTTTGTTACTCTTTCACGCAAAAACTACACATCCGATTTGGATGAAACTTGGAATGTATATAGTCTGTGACCTGAGGGCCTAGTACGAGTTATCAGTGTATAGTGTGGGTGTGAAACGTCTGACGCAGAGCACACCAGTGGGCCCTGATTTGTATGGAGACACTGAGCTGATTCTATGAGAAGCTCGACATGCGAGTACGGGCTTGGTGTAGACCAAGCTTCTAAAAGAATCCGCTCAGTGTCTCCATACAAATCAGCGCCCACTGGTGTGTTGGGCGTCAGACTTTTTACACCAGATTTAGCCACCAAAACTCGTACGAGGCCTTCAGCAGGCCAGCTCTATTGCCAATCGTGTGATAGGAATAAAGTAAGCAAGCTCGTATGAGTCAGTGGCCAACTCTGGTGACGGAGTTTTTAGGCCGCCTTAAGGCCTTATGTGATTGGTATAATATTACACTAACGCACTAGGTGTTATATGTTTCAGATGTTTTTACACTAGAAATTCTGGAATAGAGTTTATAAACGCTGACTTAGATAACTCTAGAGCTGGCTACGTAGCCTTGGTGAGTATCCCACTAATATTATAAACGCGAAAGTTTGTATGGATGTATGGATGTATGTATGTTTGTACTTACCTCTTTCACGCAAAAACTACTGATCCAATTTGTATGAAACTTGGAGTATATACTTTCCGTGATCTGGATAAACCCATAGGTTACTTTTTATCCCGGAAAATCTACGGGACCCGAACTCTTCAGAAACGTAGAAGATTTTGCATAGCTAATTGCACTTCTAATCCTACGTTGACGAAGTCACGGGCACCAGCTAGTGAGTAATAAAACTAACTTTATTTGTTCACTAGCTGATACCCGTAACTTCGTACGCGTGCGAAACTTTTTAAACCAAAATATCTGTCAACCAGCATACGATGAACCTCGTGCCAAAGGCGGCTTGTGGTTTAGAGAGGTCAAGCTGAATCTAAGAATCCACGTCTTACATTTCAATAAAATATAGCCTATGTTTCAATCCGGAAAAAGGGCTTCTGAATGGTATAAGTTTCATTAAAATTGGTCCAGTAGTTTAGGCGTGATCCGCGAATAAACAAACAGACAAACTCGATTTTCGGAATCAGAATCGTTTATTTAGTAG
Organism: Eulithis prunata; assembly: GCA_918843925.1. Taxonomy (NCBI): domain Eukaryota; kingdom Metazoa; phylum Arthropoda; class Insecta; order Lepidoptera; family Geometridae; genus Eulithis; species Eulithis prunata. Next base: position 1,986,849 of record OU974035.1, read on the forward strand.
ATCTGCATATTTAGTTTATCTTTAATTTTAGTTTTTGGCTTTTTTACAGTTTTATAATAGTAGGTATAGATAGATTATAATTCTGAGTGTTACTAATAGGCAATTTTTTGCGCGACGCTTTTTTATTCAAAATTGTATCTGTCTTAGGGATTGGCTTCAAGAGAAATGAAATGGCCCTGGAGATGCAATATAACTAACGTATATGATAAAAAATCTATTTATGTGGATTTTACGATTAAATTTCCAAATGCGGGTAAGTTTAGCAATAAATAAATGAATGGTTTATTTAACTTTTACCCGACTACGACGAAGCAAAAAGTAGGGTATAATAATATGATTACTGATAATTATGTATGTTTCTAAATGAACTATTTAAGTTCATTCTTATCACGCCGTGTTAGGTATCAAAATACCCAACACGGCGTGATTAAACAATCTTAAACTATTATGGGGATGAATGTAAGCAAAGCCGCGAGCAACAGCTAACAATATATATTTTTATAGACCAGAAGCGAAATTTAATAAAAAAAATACAAAACTGAACAAAAACTAGAACTCTTATAACTTTAACGAAATAAAAATCAACAGGTAAGTATCTACAACTCAGAATAGCTTAAGGCTGCCTAATACGTCCGCACTCTCCGACCGTCCGAGCAAAAGTGTCAGGCGATGCGCCTCGCTACAAACCCGTCACGTCACGCCAGCCGTCAGCCGGTGGCGCGGGGACAGGCCACGCCCCTCTTGCTATGGTTTTCTGTTACAAATTTACAATATATTTTGAAATGTGCTTGTAAAGTCCTTTCATTTGATACCCCACACAGCATGATTAAAAAATATATTTTTTAGTTCATGAATTTGCTTACTCTAGAGGGCGCCATATGCAATTTAATGTGACGTCACATAGTCTATAACCAGCGGACGCTCGAGACGCGTAAAATGATGTAATATATTTTAAATCCTGATACGTTGTTTTGGAGTTATGAAGAAACAGAACATACATACATATCCTCCTTCAATCGTATTCCTCATATCTGAGGGTCGTGACCACCTCCAGTCATTATCCTCATCTTAACGATGGTCTCTAAGGTTCGTATTCATGATTGGGGGGTTTTCTTGGGAGATAAACACGGTGGGTTCCCACGTCCTTCAAAATCATATTAGAGTCCTTTTCATGAAAGAAGTCCGGCGGCAATTTCCGGAGCTACCGACTTTACCAACTAGGTAACCTCACGTCGCACGACTACAGCGACGCGTCTGCGGGACTTCTTTCATGGAAAGGACTCTACATTCATTTTGCTTCGATGCAGTCGAGTAACAAAATCATAAGTACCCTAAAAATCATATAAATAAACATTCACGGACACTTAACACAACGCCTTCTAGTCCCAAACTAAGCAAAGCTTGTACGATGGAAACTAGATGGCTGATAGAATACATACATACATTTTTTTTTGTAAATACATAATTATAATACATAGAAACACCCAGACACAGAACAAACATATATTATTGGCACACACAAATGTTTGTTCTTGGTGGGGCTCGAACCCACGACCCACAGCACGGAAGGCAGAGCTACTACCGACTGAGGCATGACGCCTGTCAAGTAAAAGTATTTAATTTTATTTGCGTAATTACGCCATGCCTGTTATTTAATGTGTTGACGGCCTAGTACGAGTTTTCAGTGTATAGTGTGGGTGTAAAACGTCTATATAACGCCCAGCACACACACCAGTGTGCGCTGATTCGTATGGATACACTGAGCGCATTCTTTGAGAAGCTCGACATGCGAGTACGGGCTTCGTGTAGACCAAGCTTCTCAAAGAATCCGCTCAGTGTCTCCATACAAATCAGAGTACTGGCTTGGTGTTGACCAAGCTTCTCAAAGAACCCGCTCAGTGTCTCCATACAAATCAGCGCCCACTAGTGTGCTGGGCGTCAGACGTTTTACACTAGATTTACCTACACACTGAAACTCGTACTAGGCCATCTGGTTCATAAATTTTATAAGAACGTACGTAATCAGATTTTTGCAAAAAGATCATTTGCATATGAGAAAGGGTAAAATGTAACCTAATCTGTAAAACTTTTTAAATATTACAGATAGAGTTGTTCCGGCTACGATCAATGTGAACAATGAGATAATCAACACCACATCTTCAATCATAGGCCAGACGGAAATAGCAAGTGGAGTATACCAATACCGCACCGGAGAACTAGTTAAAGTTACGTGTACAAGGGATATGGGAAATACAATGAGTCTTAATAGTAAGTAAAAGATTTTAATAAGTACTTAACTTATATCGACAGGCGTCACAGCGACGCCATGGTAGTGGCAAACGGGGATGTTTATTTGTTCTATGCCTGGATGTATCTATCTTCTTCTAAATAATAATAATATAAAACTCTTTTGAAGCTGACTGACAACCAACGCACAGCGTAAACTATCATCATCATTTCCCTGCCCTTATCCCACGCTAATCTCGGTCAATGTTTCCGTCGTTTTGGAGAAGCGAGCCAAGGTACTTGATGTCGGAGCAAACTGGTAGGGTTACACCATCTAAAGCAATTGGTGCGAAATTGGGGGAGATGCCAAAACTATAAGTCCTAGAAATAGAAATAGAATAGAAATATCATTTATTGGCATGGGTGAAAAACACATAAGTATCACAAAAAAAAGTATCTAAGTATATAAGTATTCTATCAGCAATCTAGTTTCCATAGTACAAGCTCTGCTTAGTTTAGGACTAGAGGGCGCTGTGTGATGTCCATAGATGTCTGTCTATACTTGTAATACACTAGCTGTCGTCCACGGCTTTGCTCGCGTTAAAATCTTTAATCCTAATTTTAGACCCTTTAGGGTGCGACTTTTCAAAATTCCTTTCTTAGTGCACCCCTACACTATATAAGGATACTAACCTCTAAATTTCATACCTCTAGAACTTATAGTCTAGGCTGTGCGTTGATTCTCTGTCAGCTTCAAAAGAGTTTTATATATATTGATGATGATATGATATATATATATATAATAATATACTAGCCGTCGCCCGCGGCGTTGCTCGCCTTCGAGACCCTTTAGAGTGTGACTTTTCAAAATTCCTTTCTTAGTACACCCCTACACTATATAAGGATATTACCCTCCAAATTTCATACCTCTATGACTTATAGTTTAGGCTGTGCGTTGATTCTAAGTCAACTTCAAAAGAGTTTTACATATATTGATGATGATAAAATAAAATAATAAAATAATATTTATTTATTATTTATTTAAAACCTGACTATTTCTTTTAGGTCCTATATTCTCCACACAATTACCGACAGATGTCTCTGAACTAACTGCATATATAAAAATGACAGACAAGCATGATGGATTATCAATTGATTGCAATGTACGAGTCACACTGCCTCCTAATATAAATACATACGTTGTTCGATTAAAATTCTCCAAGATACAGTTTAACAGTGGTAAGTAGGTATTTAGATGAAATTTTATCAGGAAGCGCTCTTGGCGTAGCTTGCTTCTTCTTCTTCTTTACCTATATGGCCTCTGTCCGTCATTTCGACAGGCCATAAATAAAAGAAGAAGAGATTGAGGTGACCGGAATCACTATCAGAGGCTAAAACTTTTACGGTGTCATTATGTCGTCAGATTTATCTTGGATTTATCAAAAAACCCTGTCTCTAACTCGTGTTTTGGATTTAACTAGGTTTTTTCATATTACGTTACATATTTAGCACCTTCACCAAGGTCGTACTATAGACTTTCGCTGAACCAACCCCATCCCAAGTTTAACTCGGGTCTAACTTCACATTTGTCATGAAAATCAATTTGGTGACTGTTTTTTCTCAATTATTTTATATTATTTACTACGTACTGTTTTTTCAAAAATATATTCGACATTGACATTTACATTGATAAAATCATTAACCGTAGGTACCTACCTACCCCTTGTTTTGCCGCTAAATTCTTTTTTGACTTGATTTACTAATCTGTTTTGAGTGAATGAATGAATAATTTCACAAAAGAACGGGTTTTTCTAAAACTTCGTTGAAAGTCTTACATAATCACGTCTCAGTTTTAACTCGAGCCTAACTTTAGGCCGAGCCTAGCTAGGCCGGGTCTGAACCCTCGAAAAATCCAAGATAAATCCGACAACATAATTAGACCGTTATTGTTGACAGGCGTTTGTGCAACCCATTATTCAGATAACTAAAGATTTAGCATTCGATTTGTTTTTAGTTGATTGATCACCGTTTCAAAAACCGGGCGTTAGTCAATCTTTACCGATTACCTAAGTTTAGCGACGTTTTGTGCGGTAGCTATTTGGATGGGTGACCGCTAGTGGCATTTACATGTGAGCTCGGTAAATCTATAAGTACTAGATTTTTTGTTACAGATAAATATCCACAGTTTGTTGTAAATGGTTTGGAATTAGTTCCAAAAAAGATTTATGATACCAATGAATATCAGTATGAGTATTATGATGGCGAGACGCTATCGATAATGGGGTCCATAGGCCACGGGGATGAGCCATGGCAGTGCATAACCGATAGAGATTACACCCATCAACTAGGACGTAAGTAGTTAGTACTAATCTAAACAAATAGACAAAGAAAACAGTATTTAAACCATTATTGCAAAGCAAATGCTAATAGAAAATATACAACTGAATCAATTAACCTCTTAATTTTTATTGAGTCGGTTAAAAGAGATCAATAAGCGTTCTAGAGTGATCTAATAACGGACTATTTGAAATGACGTGATGGAGTTTTAGCGTTACTAATAAACATTTCTTTATTTTAGATGCCTTAGAACAAAGCAAGGGTTTGAATAATTTGACAGTTACTCTACACAATGATATAAAGGAACCAGTTTCACCGCGTCTCGTATGTAATAAAGGAACATATATGGCTAACTTGGAAATAAAGCCCATTCCGACAACGTATTGTAAGTATTACGATTATCGAATGTACTAATAAATAATGTCAAGCTGAAGCCTGAAGGTTCAGCAGTTTTGACAGGCGTCACAGCTCAGTCGGTAATAGGTCTGCCTTCTGTGCTGTGGGTCGTGAGTTCGATCCTTACTAAGAACAAACATTTTTTTATGTGGCAAACATGGATGTTTGTTCTATGTTTGGGTGTTACTATGTATTATTATAAGTATGTATTTACAAAAAAGATGTAGGTATATCAGCAATTTAGTTTCTGTAGTACAAGCTTTCCTAGCGCTTTTTATATGATCTTTCTTAAAAATAAATATTAAATGTGGATGTTTTAGTGTAGGTAGTGCTATTTTAAGTTCAATCCAGGAAGGACATACTCAAAACTGCATTTAACACACCGTTCGGTTTGTACGAGTTTCTAACCATGACGTTTGGTGTACGAACGTTTATTAATCAAAGCGTACATGTTGATACATACTAAGTATCTTTATTTATTCATTTTATCTATTAACTTTTATCAATATAAAATTACAGTGGATTCTGTACATAGTAACTTAGATCTTAATACTCTATTTGGTTTTGTATAGTTTACGGCTGGATTTGAACTCACTACCTTAGGATCAGAAAGCGGGACTATCACTGACCACTGGTGCTGTGTACTACATTACTCTTGAGTTAATAACTCTTTGTTTTCAGATCCAAATATAATTGGACTGTCGTTGGCTAATACTTTGTATAGATACGAACAACCCAAGTATGATTATAAAATCAAATACAGTCATCCCGACAACCAAAATTTGTCATTGACGTGTGCATCATATATGGCGGAGTGCAAATGGGATATAAGTAGTACGTACCAAGTTAACCTGTCTACTCGGAAATAACGAAAAAAAAACCTGTCTACTGATTGACCCCTGACTGAAAAACGGAAATGGCTGCATTGTTTGTCTGTGTGTTTGTTTGTTTGTATTGGCTCTCGTAACTCTGAAAGTAAAACTCCGATTTATATGATGTTTTGTTTTGTAAAAAATGTGATTTATCTGGGATGACACCCTAGATCCGATCAGCACTGGAAACTGGTTTTAAGGAATCTCTGGCATAATTACAGTTTCAAACGTTTTGTTCATCTTAAAGTCTTCAGATTTGACAGACCGGAGTTCTTAATATAAATAATAATAATAATAATAAATAATGTATTTAATATTATGTATTTAAGTTCAGCACGTTGTGATCTGGACAAAGTGTTTTAGTTATTTTTTATTATTATTGTTTAATTTGTACCTATCTATGTATTGTGCTGTGTGCCAAGTAGTAAATAAATAAATGTCTATGTCTAAGTTTTCCGATCACAAAATGTTTTTTTAGCGCTTTTTACTTTATTTTCCACTGTTTTGTTTAGAAGACTTGTTGATATCAAAATTATATTTAAACCATCCCCCCTCTAAAAAGCTTATTTTATTCACTGAAAACACTGAATAAAAAGCACTTTTAGTCACTGTTTTGGTGTTTGAATTTAGAACACACTAATATATTTGACCTCCATCTAATTATTGTTTTTGCGCAAGGAGGTTGCATATATATCATTGGCTATACAACCTCCAATCTTTATTTTTCTCGTAGTCATGGTATAAAGTATAGTATGCAACTCTTGAATAAAACGGATTTATACCGAGGGCCATGCACCACTCACGTCGTTCAGGATTCTAACTCATCATGAATCACTCCCTAATCCTTAACTTGCTCGTGATTCATTTATAGCCCTCGCTTTAAATGCCTCTTTTATTCACTAGTTGCATAATATACTATTCTTTTATTACAGATAACGAAGTTATCAGCAAGGACGAAGAGCTCATTAGGTCCCAAGGGATGCTTATGAGTAAAAAATTGTTTGTGCCCCGTAAAGACTGTAATAGCACCATTATTACATGCACATGTAAGAATGGCAACAATATAAAGTACTATAGAACAAGTGCTGAAATACAATGTGAACGCACTAAACAAGAAGCAGAGATGATAACCAAAGGTACAGAAGTTACGTTAGAGAGATAAAAATTAATAAATATAATAAAAACAAGTATATAGTTCTTTTTAATCAACTTAAAATAGAAGCAGGTTCTCAATTTGGTTGTCTCATTGGACTTGCTCTGTGAGGTAATGCATTGTAATAGGCAGAAGTTACTACTTAACATCAGGTGAGCTATCAGCTTGTTTCATTACTTTAATCATTAAAAAAAATATGTTTTTACGTTTATTACCTCATTATGAACCGATTTTAAAAAATGTTTTTTTATCTGAAAGAGTATATTTCCAGATTGGTCCTATAATTTTTTTATCAAAATCAGTTAGTAGTTTGGGAGTTAAATAGTAATAACAGAAAACGACGTCATGGAAGACGTCATCCACGTACACGACATGGGGTATTTTGCTTTCCTGTGACCTTTCAATGGTGTTTATGATCAATAGAAAAAACCCAATGAACTACCATCATCATTATCATAATCTGATTAAAAAGTTGTATAAAATTGTAGAATTGAATTTATGAACGGATTTGAATTTTTGAAGTGAAAACTTCTTTAGCATCGTTGTGATTTGAGGGTCGATGAAACGAAAAAGCGACAGCTCGACCCTCACCAAACGCAAAACACTTCGATAGCGCGTTCTAGGATCCAACCAAACTTAGCAGCGCCATCTAGTTCTGATTTAGCCAACATAAGCATAGAACATTTTCTAACTTAATAAGTACTGCATATTAGTTTTCGAAGGTTTCACTTCTACCACGTGTGAATGGCACACATGTTTTTTTAGGTGGTCTACGAAGGAGATCTTAATCCTAAAAGGAGTTTTTTTCGCATTATTCATTGCCACGCTATCTATCGTATAAGAAAAAACAGTTTTTTTTTTAAATCTATGGTCCATAACCATATTTACACATAACAAACCTTAGTACTATAAGACAGAAAGATGATCTTTTCTCTTTCGCCCGCGCGTATCAAAATATCACCATTATCTCGATAAAGGCGTTGGGACATTTTAGTCCTCGATTTGCATACATTTAGTTAATTTTTAGATTAATTTTGTTATTTATAACTTTTGTTGGTTTCATCATAATCTATTATGCAGTAGCAGTCACGAAAACGCGAAATAAAGTAATACGATAAACAGCATTGAAAAAGACGCATTTTTGGAAGTAAAATGGCTAATAATCTAATGATTCCCGCTGCTTTATAACGACATTGTTACATTTTTTAAACTGCATTGTAAGTGTATTGAATTAAACAAAGTTTCATCATTGCAAGTTTAAAAAAAATGTGGGACCTGGGCTTAATCCAATTTGCCCCAGACCCTTTTAGCGGCTTCTTCAGGGTATAGAGAGCTACCTTGAGCCTATAATACTAGAAGTTCGCCCCGAACTGAGATCTCGTGATGGTCGGAAGTTAATGAAACCCAAGCAATTTTTATTGACCAATGGTTGTAATAAACTTTGCAAATCTCTCCGAAATCGCCGTCTAGCTATGTACCAGTCTTACTTGAACTACAAAATCATTGAAACTCCAAGAATAGGTAGCTCACGTTATACTGGGTTTGCCAATTTTATAATTTTTACAACAACTCAAAAACGATTAGACCTAGAATCAAAATAAAAATGGTTTTGAAATCTCTAAACAAAACCCTATCATATGACACCCCACTTGATATTATTGTACGACTTTTTTTTTACTCCCTTAGGACCCTCATAACTTCACGACCCTTAGACCGATTTACTTCATTTAACAAACCAGTAAAATTTAAGAGTATTATCCGTATACCTACCAAATATTATGAACATCGGATAAGCGATTTAAAAGATCTCGTCGAACAAACATACAAAGCATTTTCGTCCAAGTTGTCACTAAGATATCGTTCGCTTCTCTCACTCGATCAATAGCACAACTTATTTCACTACTAGCTGATACCCGCGACTTCGTACGCGTGCGACACTTTCCACCAAAATATCTAGTATTAGGTAAAAGAATTCCAAACTTATTATAATTTAATTTTTTAGATGCGGATTATAAACCGTCGACTCCGAAACCTGAGTATAGTAAGTACTAGTAGGTAACATTTCTTCACATAACCAGAGATTTGACAGTAATTTTAGCGTAAGTTGATTTTTTTTTATTAGTTACAGGGTTCGATCCCTGAACGATTATATTACCCTATTATATACAACCTAAACTTATCAACTAAAAACAACCTATATATACAAAATAAAACAAAACTTAATCCATAACTAAACCCACTTCAGCTATCCTATATAAATAGCATCTTGGCTTCGTCAGATGCTATTTACTATGCCCACTGCCATACTCCTTCTGAACGCACTTATCCTAAAGCAGTTGTTCCGAACACATTCCAGCAAAATATATTTATCAGTTGACTTGATTACCGGGATTTATCTTCTGTCATTGTAGAAGAAACATTAGCAATTTTATTTTTATTGTTTTTCTTGTGTTATTGTGAGTATTGTTGTTTAATTTTGGTGGAATTTTAACCAATAATACTTAGGTCGTAACATAAAGTGTGAGCCATTGGAATAAATGTATGTAAAGTGGTTTCTCTGAAATGATAGAATTCGTTTTCAAGTTTTGAAAGGCAAAGCACCATTTTGCTTTCCTGTGACCTTTCAATGGTGTTTATGATGAATAGAACATACCCAATGAACTACCATCATCATCATCATCTAATGATGCAGCTGTATCAAATTGAAGTCGGTTTTTTCCAGTTATTAAACGTATAAATTATTACATTTAGTTACACGCCTTTTTAATATATAAGTATTTAATTTTTCAGACAGCATTGTAACGTATTAAATTTTTCAGAGAATATCATTCCAACAGACAACTCCGAATCACGTAAGTAGATATACCTAATGTTATTTGAACAAGTAGAATATACAAAAAAAGTACTTAAACAATAATGTTCTGAGCCCCGAGTCTGTGCATTTGTTTTGACTTTCGACTCGAGTATTAGGTTAGGTCACGCAAACGCATTCGCAAAGCGAGAAATTTTGTATGAAAACCGGATAAGCTCCTCTACCCGAAGATTTGGGAATTATGGAATTCTCAACAAAATTTCTCGCTTGGCGTATGCTTTTGCGTGTGCTACACTCGAGTCGAAAGTCAAAACAAATGAAAAAGTCAAAACAGTCAAAAAGAGACTCGGGGCTCTGTAGACAAAATATATCTCACATAGATAGATAGATAGAAAATTCTTTATTGCGCAACTTAAAGTAGTGTATACAGGAGAACTTAATGCTAAAATAGTTATTTGTTATACAAGAGTGCAAAGTTGCTTTTTAACCGCGTGTTCAATTTTGATGACCGAGCAATCGAAGGATTCTAAAATTGAATCACGAGCGCAGCGAGTGATTCAAAATTAGAATCCTGAGCGTTAGCGAGGGAATCAAAAGAGCACGAGGTGAAAAATCTTTGCACTCGAGTGCAACACGTAACTTTTCATTCCACCTCAGCGAGGAAATGACTAATTTGCGCATTATTAACAGTTTCAGTCAATTCTGTTGGCGTCAAACAAACTTCCTCGTCGCTAGAATCACTCATTAAAATTTTAGTTTTTTCACTTGTTTTCAAGTTTCTTGTTTTTAATATAAGGTTTAACAATGACGTGAAAAAATGCCGCGTAAAGAACCGCGTACAAAGCAAATTGAAAAAAGAACACCAAGAAGGTTCCGAGTCTGAGTTTTTAACAAATTTAAAAAAAGTTGTATGATATATTCGGCACCATAGAGGTAGCAGTAAATAGGTTTAATGTTTTTTTTAATTCACAAACTTAGTGCACACGATGTTCTAAATTCAATTTACTTTATCCTCTAGAGAATAAAAACGGCTTTTCCACTCAGATATTGAAGATTAAAAATACTCTTTCCGAGATGGTGGGATGAAAATAGCATTCTCTACCAGCTAACCTTTGGCTAACCTATCACGAAGATACGCATAATAGGCCCACATGACATTTTTTTTTCAGAGAATCTCGTTCAACTATTGGCTATTATCGCCGGGACGGTCATCGTGGTGGCCCTGGTAATATTGATGGTAGTAAACATCATTAAACGCAAACGAAGACTGGAAAAGGTACCTATCTCAGACAGGCGTCATGGCTCAGTCGGTAGTAGCTCTGCCTTCCGTGCTGTGGGTCGTGGGTTCGATCCCCACCGAGAACAAACATTTGTGTGTTGTAAACATAGATGTTTGTTCTGTGTCTGGGTGTTTCTATGTATTATAAGTATGTATTTACAAAAAAAAAAGTATGTTTGTATTCTATCAGCCATCTAGTTTCCATCGTACAAGCTTTGCTTAGTTTGGGACTAGAAGGCGTTGTGTTAAGTGTATGTGAATATTTATTTATTTATTATATTATTTATCTCATAGGAGTCATCCATAAATTACGTCACACTAATTTCGTGATTTTTTGACCCCTCCCCCGTCCTTGTCACAGTTGGTCACATTTGTGAGACCCCCCTCCCTGTTGTGACGTCACATATCTTGCAATTTTACATCTATCAAAAGAGCAATTATTTTTTAATATATATTTTAACACTTAGATAAGAAAAAGTTAGAATAGTATAATATTTTGAAATGTGACGTCACAAAACTTAGGACCCTTACCGCCTTGTCACACAATGTCGCACTTTGTCGACCCCCTCCCTTCCCCTTCACGTGTGACGTCATTTATGGCTGACCCCATAAGGACAGACATCACAGCTAGGTCGGTAAATTGGATCCCGTTGATTTTCCGGGATAAAAAGTAGCCTAGTGTTAATACAGATCACGGACAATATATAGTATAATATTCCAAGTTTCATCCAGATTGGACCAGCAGGCATCGTGATCGAAACACAAACATCTAAGCGTCCAAACATCCAATCATCTATCTAAAGATCCCAACCAAATATCCCCAAAAATCCAAAAAGCTTTCTTTTCTTCTTCTTCTTTTCTTTTCTTCTTCTCTTCATTAATGGCCTCTGTCCGTCATTTCGACAGACAATTTTGCCAATGTCAAGTGATATAATTGTAATAATATAAGTCAAGTCAAGTCATTTGTCAAGTCTTTTCTTTCTTTCTTTATAAGTAGGATAATTACATATTTGGTTACTAGGAGCAACAATCTAATAACAACGCAGGTGCCATGGCAACGCCCGTGCAGTGGAACGAAAACAACTACACGCAGCCTCTAGCTACAGATGAGAATCCGTATAGGTACATACACGTATATAAATACTAGTTTTTTAACCCTTGACATAAACAAGTCTGGCATACGCCATGTTGTAGTAGAGCTCTTTGTGAGAGCTCGTCCGGGTTCAGTACTACCACCGTACCTATTTCTGCCGCCAAGCAGCGATGCTCGCATTGCTGTGTTCCGGTTTGAAGGGTAAGGGCGCCGGTGTAATTACAGGCACATGAGACCTCAACATCTTTACGTCTCTGAGTGATGGACGCAGTGCATTGCCTTACAGGGCACGTTCTCATTGGACTTGCTCTGTGAGTTAATGCATTGTTATAGGCAGAAGTTACTACTTAACATCAGGTGAGCTATCAGCTTGTTCCACCACTTTTATAATTACAAAAAAAAAAAATTTTGGCCGAGTGGGATTGCACCTCGACTTTCGATCCCAATGTTGTGCGGCATACGCATTATTTGGTTAAAATCTTTGATCCTAATTTTAGACCCTCTTAGGTGCGACTTTTCCAAATTCCTTCTTAGTGCACCCCTACACTATATAAGGATACTACCCTCCAAATTTTATACCTTTAGGACTTATAGTTAGGCTGTGCGTTGATTGTCAGTCAGCTTCAAAAGAGTATTATATATTTAGTAGAGTAGATAGAAGAAGAAGAAGACTATCTATGTGCTGTTAGTGTTGCCTAAGTAGTAAAGGGTAAATAAAATGAGTTTTTTTTTCTTCTTAAATCTTTAAACTTGTTCACAGCGTACCATACGTAGAGAAGAATATTGAAAATATGTACGCGAAGCCACAGCCTAAGGGTCAACGAGCTCCTCCAGAGACACTCTACGCAGAGATTGAAGGACAGGGCGAGCCAAACTATGCTGCTGTGGGTCGCCAATGTACACCTAAAGGTGAGTGTCACATGTGTCATTTCAAAGTGCCGTGGCTCCATGCCGTAACAGTTAGGCGTGACAAAAACATAAGTGTGACACGAGTTTTGTCATTTTTTGAAACGACACATAGCACTTTTATTTTAATAGTTTTTCTTGTGTTATTGTTAGTAATGTTGTTTAATTTTGGTGGAATTTTAACCAATAATACTTAGGTCGTAACATAAAGTGTGAGCCATTGGAATAAATGTGTGTAAAGTGGTTTTTCTGAATGTGAAAATTCGTGTCAGGTTTTGAAGAGAAAATCCACCATTTGCTATCATTCTGTAATGATGAAATCGAAAAGTAGTCAAATTGAAGTAGGTTTTTCTAGTTTTTTTGAAGTGAAACCGTCTTTAGCACCGTTGCGATTTGAAATTCGATGAAACGAAAACAGTAACAGATTACAGATGAGCTACTAGTTACTAGTTACACTTACATTTTGCGAAAACAAAAGAGCGCAAACAAAAAGAGACAGCCGTAATTTCAACCATCGCAGCAGAGCTACTGTTGGCCGAACAGCGACACGTTGGACTGCGGTCAGACCGACAACGGGAGCAAGTTCAAATCCAATGCGACGTTATAAACTTTTTGCAACTTTTTATTTATTATTTTGAGGTATTCTTTTATTAATATTGTTGCAGGCCAAGGGATGAACACCGAGTACGCTAACAGTCAACCGAACAAACCTACATATGGTCAGGTTTTACCTAAGAGCTTACGGAAACCTCAGTCTGCCCCACAGGTAAGATAAGATAAGATAAAGATAAATTTATTTTAACCAAAGAGCAACATAGGTACAATGGTACTAATAATGGTAAGTAAGTACTACATCTATCTATCTATACTATTATAAAGCTGTAAAAAATCCAAAAACTAAAATTAAAAATATTATGTAGGTATAAACATGGCATAAGAAACATGGCCGCTCACACTTGAATACATGCATAAGATAAAAGTAGCACAAAGAGCAATGGAGCGCGCCATGCTCGGTATCTCACTACTCGATTACATACCCAACGTGGAGATACGACGCTGGACCAAAGTTGTAGACGTAGGTATGCGGATCACAAGCTTGAAGTGGAGATGGGCAGGGCACGTGGCAAGAAGGAATGATGGAAGATGGACGACAGCGATTACGGAATGGTGGCGAAGGGACGCTCAAAGACCACGAGGCAGACCACCCGCCCGATGGTCCGACGATATTGTCGCTGTAGTTGGGCAGCGGTGGAGAAGACTCGCGCAGGACCGGAGAGACTAGCGTACCTACTAAAGAGGAGGCCTATACCCAGCAGTGGGTGCATACAGGCTGAATAGATAGATAGATAGATAGATGTAGGTATAAACTAAATATTAATTATGCAGATGTACGATTCTGATTACGAAAATCGAGTTTGTCTGTTTATCTGTTTCTTTGCGGATCACGCCAGAAGGTTGAACAAGTCGCCCACCTTTCCATACAAACGTGGAAGGGTAGCTACTCCACTGTTTGACGTTGACCAACCAAAACTAAGGATTATATCAATTTATCTCGTCGTAATCTATGTCTGATACACCCCAAACCGTAAAAAAAGTATTCATTTAAAATATACAAGCTTCTAAACTTTTGTATTGAAAGTTGTATTTTCTAAACGAAGCCGCGGGGTATCAGCTAGTTTTTAAATAAAAACATATTTTCTTTTTATCCAGGTGCTGCCGAAACCACCAAAGAGTGATAACTACGCTGAAGTACTGCCGAGGAGTGAACGGAACAGACCTGATGGTACTAACTACACGAATGTCTTCGAAAACCCTCGCTACGGAAATATGGAGACAAAGACTGACTACGCGGAGCCAGCCTACTGCGAACTAAACCCTTGGAAATAATGTACACACTAAAACACAAAGGCGTTGGGGCATTTCAGGTCCCGATTTGCAATCATCATCAATATATAATGTATATAAAACTTTTTTGAAGCTGACTTAGAATCAACGCACAGCCTAAACTATAAGTCCTAGAGGTATAAAATTTGGAAGGTAGGTTCCTTATATAGTGTAGGGGCGCAATAAGAAAGGAATTTTGAAAAGTCACACTCTAAACGGTCTAGAACGCCAGCAACGCCGCGGGCGACGGCTAGTTTGTTTAATTTTTAGATTTCTTTTGTTATTTTTATAACTTTTGTTCGTTTTATCATAATCTATTATGCAGTAGCAGTCACGAAAACGATAAAGTAATTATTTTGACGTAAACACCTGTAAATACGATAAACAACATTGAAAAAGACGCATTTTCGAAGTAAAATGTCTAATAACTAATGATTCCCGCTGCTTTATAATGACATTGTAATATTTTTAAAAACTGCATTGTAAGTGTATTGTAACAAACAAAGTTCCATCATTGCTAGTTAAAAATAAATTTGGGACCTGTGGGCCCCATTCAATTTGCCCCAGACCCTTTAAAAAGAAGATCACGCCTTAAGCTTTGGTCTCGCGATCGTAACGCACAACGCTGCGGTATGCGACGTGCGGCGCCGGACACATAATCGTATGGAAGACGCTTAGTATGGTCTGTTGTTCCGTCGCAGTCTGCGTCAGCGGCGAAGAGCAACCGCGGTACGCTGCGTTGAGCCGCATACCGCAGCGTTGTGCGTTACGCACGCGGAAAAATTGCTTAATTCAGTACAATATTCACAAAATACACATGAAACAGTTGAGCTAGCTACAAACCGTTGCAAACGATTTATAGATAGCTCAGCTTGTCCAAATCTGTAGCAATCGGAAGCGTGTACAAGACACTGGCTGATACGCTCAACCAGATAATCACCAGCCCTCGGGTCACCTAGACGTAAAAATAAAAGGAAAACATCGCGAGGAAACCCTTGGCTTAGTCAGCTCCTTACGTATTGACTATGTCCTTCCTGTGGATATGTCTGACTAGGCTGAGAGGATGGTATAGTACTACAAGCCTACTCCATCTAAACATTGTCCCAGGCACTACAGTGTGTGTAGGCATAGGTTGCCTCCGGACGCTGTATAAATCATCTGCAAAACATGTAAAGGCCTATTAATATTATAATATTTACGCAGATCTGATAAGCGGTTTGACAGGTGCTCTAACAAACATACGAAAGGGACGCGCCGATTCGCCTTGTTTTTTTTGACACTAGATCTTTGTTCGCTTCGCTTACTCGATCAAAAAGTTAATAAGTAAGACAGTAGGTAGGTATTATATTTAAAACTTACCTATATAGGTAATTGCATTTATCATTAGATAAGATTAGTAAATAGGTAGGAATTAGTCAATATTAGTATATACCTAAGTAACACAATTTGTTTTTAACTTAAATAAAATACTAAATTAGTGAATAAATAATTGATATTAGGTATGTTTCTTATTTATATCCTTTTTTATAGAACAGAAGCGAAATTTAATAAAAAAATACAAAACTGAACAAAAACTAGAACTCTTATAACTTTAACGAAATAAAAATCAACAGGTAAGTATCTACAACTCAGAATAGCTTAAGGCTGCCAAATACGTCTGCACTCTCCGACCGTCCGAGCAAAAGTGTCAGGCGATGCGCCCCGCTGCAAACTCGTCACGTCACGTCAGCCGTCAGCCGGTGGCGCGGGGACAGGCCACGCCCCTCTTGCTATGGTCTTCTGTTACACCTTATTTATTTAGGCGCTTGTGGATTGCTTGCTTGGTCAATCTTCGCTGATTGTTCTGTGCGGTCACTATTTGGATGGGTGACCGTTAGTGGCATTTACATCGAGCGCTTCCGTGCTTTGAAGGGCACGTTAAACAGCCGTGACGGAGGCCTTAGGCGGTCTAAAAACTCCGTCACCAGAGATGGCCACTAACTCATACTTACGAGACCGTTTTTTATTCATTTCGACTATAATAAAGTATGTTTAGCAAACTCTACCTAGTTTAGGTCAAATGAGACAAAACACAGTGTTATTCCAAGCTGACATGGAATACCAAATTATGCGTAATAGTGACATCTATTGTATAGCAATAGAAGCTTTTCTAAATAGGTTCTGCTATGAGAATGTAGGTACCGCTAGCGACACCTATGAAACTAACGTTGAAACATTTTTGAGTACACAATGTATTGTGGTAGTTTTTGATAAAAGTTAGTTTTTATTCACACGAATAGATGGCAGCACGTACATCTGTCTGTGGGCGATCTGTATAATTGGTTGAACAAAAACTACTTTCATCCATGATTTGTAACTTATGTACCTATTTCTAGGTACCTAGGTAGGTAGGTGTAAGATACTGCCATCTTTAGATACCTAGTCTACCTACCTTTAGGCTATAGGTAAGTTTATTTGTACCCACAAACTAACATAGGATACCTACATGGTGTCCGAAATATGTGTGTGTCTAATGAAGTTTTCTGTGATGATCATCACAAGTAATTTTTTTGCATGGTAGTGAAACTAATCAACCCAATTAATCAAGGTTCATGAATAACGCTATAATATCGTTGAATATTATCTAACACAAGCATTGAATCAATGCCCAAATCACACATAAATGAGAACGATACGATTTATATAAGTAGCTACCTAGGTACCTTTTTTTTTATTTCAACTTCAACTTCTTGGTTTGTGGCTTTTGTGGCTAGTTGTCGCGCTGAGACCCTCTCTTATCTTAGAGGACGGTAGAATTGACTTGACGTTGACACTGACAAGAGTCTCAGGTTCATTTGCAAAGAAGGACCAATAAAGTTATGCCTTTTTTAAACTTTTATAAAAAAACACTATGTACCTTTCTAGATCTTAAAAATAAATAATCGGCCAAAAATCACCTAAAATTAAAATTAATTACGTGATAATCCTATAAAGGAACAACGTACACTTCATCAATATGATCTCATCAAAACAAAACATTTTTGAATTAGTCGTGTTATTCGATCGAATAACAACAGCTGTCAAATATGCACAAACGAATTTATGCTTTATTATCATTATTTTAGAGCTTCTATCTGTTGTCATGTAAATTGACAGATTGGGTCGTCAGCCATTTTCCATAATGGCCGCGTAAACGCGACATCTATGCAGAGTTTAGTTAGTTAGTGTCATCGCGGGCGTTCGTTGCATAGGTCGTGTTTTTAACCTCTCACTAATTGTTTGCAACCATTGTTTTATTGCTATTCAAACGTGAAAAGTGGCACAGATATGTAATAAATTCATGTGTTCCCAGCGCTTTGTAACCCTACAACCGTGTACTGTACAAAAACTAACCCTGGAGTGTGTTATCAAGTTGTTACGTACAAAAATAATGAATTTAACGCCGCCGCAGTGTTCTGTATGAAATTGTCGTGAACCTTATTGTGAGATCGATTTTTAGGTGTTATTATTGAAATTACTGAGGTGCTCGCTAGTGATTATCTCAATCCAGTTCAAAACTGTGTCTTTTAATATCTTGAATAACTCGATCTCGTTCGAGTCATAATCGATTAGCGTAATAAAAAATGCATAATTCTACCATGCTCTGAGGATTCGTGTTGAGGCAATACGAAGGTTGTACTTTTGGTCAAAAACATGAAAGTGAACTAGTGAAGTGATTTAGTGTTATGTTTGTTTCGATGATTCCGTGCTGTTTTGTGCAAGGTTAGTAAACAGTTTCGTAAACGAAATACAGCTAAATAATACCTCTCCGGTCGCTAAAAATGTGCATATATATTTGATAATTGAGCAATAAAAAAAAATACTGTCTTTGTTCACACAGTTATGTTTATTTACATCCTGTATATAAACACTATTCACTTCCATAAAAATGTCAAAAGATAAAGATTGTTCCATTTACAAATAATCAAACTTATAGATTTTTTTTTATTTTTCTGCCCTAAACGCAGGCTAATGTCGTAAGACCATACTGCCTCCTATTTAGTAATCCGAGGCTTGTATCCTGATAGAAATCATTACTCAAGCATAGATTTGAGTAGAGATTTTCATACAAAAATCTATGCTCGAGTCCGGATCAGTGCTTGAGCAGTAAATCAGCTTCTATGCATGATACTGCCTCATTCTCTTTATTTTAATTTTTTTATTGATTTAATATCTCAAAGCCAAAGATAAATAGAAGATCAATTCTCGAAATTTATTGATCGATTTCCAACTTAAGCTTATCATGACTAAAACATGCATTAATGTAGGTAATTTTATGAGATTATCATAGATAAAAACTTCTGTTGGAAAATTGCTTGAGTCTCTTTTATACCTGAGTGTTTTGTCAGAGTCCTAAGGCCCTCACAGACTGCAAACTATCTAATCTAATCTATCTATTTTAATTTTAGCATTTAAAAAATGAATCAGAATAAAAAAAAAAATTACACTTTTTTTAAACACTGTTTTATTTATTCGTAGCCAGTTGTCGAGTTTATTTTGAAAGCATTTATGGAGTCAGCAGTAACAACGTCCTCAGGCAGCATGTTCCAGTTGTGGACCACTCTGTTGCTGAAGAAGTCATGTGCAACGTGTGTATTAGTAGTATCACGAACTAATTTGAGATGATGGCCACGTGTTGCTCTGTCTTCCTTTCTTCTGAGGATATCTTGTATGTTCGGCAGATTGTATTGGTATGTCAGAATTTTGTATGTTTCGATGAGGTCCCCACGAAGACGTCTTTCTTCCAGAGTAGTAATCTACTACCTATTTTATAAAACCTTTTCCTGCCTCCATATTGCTAGACCCTAACAGGGTCCATGAGACACTCATCCAATGTAAAATTCATGTAAACCATGTGAAAGCAATAAATATATAAAATATATTCAGTAGTAGCTGATACCCGCGACTTTGAACGCGTGTGTAACTTTCCACCAAAATATCTGTCATTGATGCTCGCATTGCTGTGTTCCGGTTTGAAGGGTAAGGGCGCCGGTGTAGTTACAGGCACATGAGACTTCAAGATCTTCACGTCTTAGAGTGATGGACGCAGTGCATTGTACAGGGCACGTCCTCATTGGACTTGCTCTGTGAAGTAATGCTTTGTTATAGGCAGAAGTTATTACTTAACATCAGGTGAGCTATCAGCTTGTTCCATTACTTTTATCATAAAAAAATAATAATAATAAGAACGTGGCATGGCCAGTTTAGTAAGAGTAAGTTGTCTTAATCACATGCAATAGCTGTATAGGCATTTACCTACTTTCCTGTTTGTAAATTCAAGAAACCTGCTTATAAAGCAGGGTTGAACGGTGTCTGATATCTTTTTTTTTTTTTTTTTTTCTATTTTGATCTGCGATCAGTCTTCTCTATGAGCAGGTTTGGTGTACTTAACGACACACTGTAGTGCCTGGGACAATGTTTAGATGGAGTAGGCTTGTCCAAGGTCCAAGACATAGGACATCGAATTATGGGGCTCAAATGGAGTTGGGCAGGACATATTGCAAGGCGTGGTGATAACAGATGGAGTAAGGCGACCACTGAATGGTGGCCAAGATGCGGCTATAGAAACGTAGGACGTCCGGCAGCGAGATGGGCAGACGACATCGTCAAAATAGCAGGCCGTAAATGGGAGAGACTAGCACAGGACCGCGGTGGATGGCACAAACTTGGGGAGGCCTATGCCCAGCAGTGGGTAAGGTCGGGCTGTGGATGATGATGATGATGAGGCTTGTAGTACTATACCATCCTCTCAGCCTAGTCAGACATATCCACAGGAAACACATCGTCAATACGTAAGGAGCTTACTGAGCCAAGGGATTCCTCACGATGTTTTCCTTCACCGTTAAGCTCGTGTTAATGCATACAAATTTTCCGAAACAAAAAACCATAGATGCACAGCCGGGATTCGAACCCGCAACCTTCGGATCTAAAGTCGAGGCCTATGATTTAGTATGAAGACAGTTCAGAAAACCTGCCAGGCTTAAACCTGGCGGTTTGCAAATCTCCCGCTAGAGGCGCTTACCGAATTTTTAAAAAAAATATCTCTGAAGTCGCTTTCGAGTTTCGATCAAAATAAAACTTGAAATAGGAACCTGAGCCGAGAACACATTATAATATCGTATTACAGTAAGTTCAGTGCACGACGTCACGTTCCAAAATACTCAGAATTGGACTACTTTCAGTGTTAGTTTACCGACGGATATAGAAGGGGTAATCTTACAATGAATAGGTAAAAGTAGACGCCTGAATCGAACGGAACGTAATCTCCACAGCGTTGAAGAGGTTAGGTTCGTATTATTATTATTACTAGTAGTTCGCCCCGAACTGAGATCTCGTGATGGTCGGAGGTTAATAAAACTCAACAATTTTTATTGACCAATGGTTGTAATAAACTTTGCAAATCGCTCCGAAATCTCCGTCTAGCTATGTACCAGTCTTACTTGAACTACAATATCATTGAAACTCTAAGCTACGGTAGCTCACGTTATACTGGTTTACCCAATTTTATAATTTTTACAACAACTCAAAAAGTATTAGACTTAGAATCAAAATAAAAACGGGTTTGGATTGTCCAAACAAAACCCTATCATATGACACCCCACTTGATATTATTGTACAACTTTTTTTTTTTTACTCCCTTTGGACCCTCATAACTTCACGACTCCTTGACCGATTTACTTCATATAACAAACCAGTAAAACTTACGTATACTATCCGTATACCTACCAAATTCTGTGAAGATCGGATAAGCGGTTCAAAAGATCTCGTCGAACAAACATACAAAGCATTTTCGTCCAAGTTGTCACTAAGATCTCGTTCGCTTCGCTCACTCGATCAATTAAAAGCCCGTGGTGTCCCACTGCAGAGCAAAGGCCTCCCTTCCTTCTCGCCAGTCTTATCTGTTTTGGGCAACTGTGGACCAGTCCTTGAGGTAGGCATCAAGCTCGTCCCTCCATCTTCGCCGTGGTCTGCCGCGAGGTCGTTCTAGGTTCGTATCGTCTGGATTTTTATTCATGACCAGCTGATATCCGCGACTTCGTACGCGTGCAAAACTTTCCACCGAAATATCTGTCAACCAACAAAAGTTTGTTCGCGGATCACGCCTTAACTACTGGACCAATTTAAATGAAACTTATACCATTCGGAAGTCCTTTTTCCGGATTGAAACATAGGCTATATTTTATTGAAATCAAAGACGTGGATTCTTAGATAGAGCTTGACCTCTCTAAACCAAAAGCAGCCTTTGACACGAGGTTCATCGTATACTGGTTGACATATTATTTTGGTGGAAAGTTTCGCACGCGTTTGAAGTCGCGGGTATCAGCTCAGCTAGTTATTTCTATTATTGATCGAGTGAGCGAAGCGAACGAGATCTTAGTGACAACTTGGACGAAAATGCTTTGTATGTTTGTATGTTTGTTCGACGAGATCTTTTGAACCGCTTATCCGATCTTCACAGAATTTGGTAGGTATACGGATAGTACTCTTAAGTTTTACTGGTTTGTTAAATGAAGTAAATCGATCAAGGGGTCGTGAAGTTATGAGGGTCCAAAGGGAGTAAAAAAAAAAAGTCGTACAATAATATCAAATGGGGTGTCATATGATAGGGTTTTGTTTAGACATTTCAAACCCGTTTTTATTTTGATTCTAGGTCTAATACTTTTTGAGTTGTTGTAAAAATGTAAAATTGGCTAAACCAGTATAACGTGAGCTACCGTTTCTTGGTTTCAATGATTTTGTAGTTCAAGTAAGACTGGTACGTAGCTAGACGGCGATTTCGAAGCGATTTGCAAAGTTTATTACAACCATTGGTCAATAAAAATTGTTTGGGTTTTATTAACCTCCGACCATCACGAGATCTCAGTTCGAGGCGAACTACTAGTTATAACATATGACGTCACCTTCAGTTATCGTATAGGGCAGTATGTAAAGGCTCTGCCCGAAGCGATAGATGTAAGGGGCTTACGTGAAGTGAAACACAAAGACCTGTCTTCAGTTCTTTGTAAGGGATGCTGCCTGAGAAGCTAAATTCCTAGTACACCTGGGGCATTATAACTTGACAACTGACATGACGAAGGTTATTAGAGTTTCCTTTTAATGTAAAGGAGAATAGTAAATCTTTCTATTCCACTTATATTATAAACTAGCTGGTGCCTGCGACTTCGTTAACACAGGATTAGAAGAGCAATTTGCTATGCGAAATCTTCTGCATTTCTGAAGAGTTCTCGTCCCGTTGGATCCCGTTGATTTTCCGGGATAAAAGTAGCGTGTTAATCCACGGATAATATATTTTATACATATAGGTAGGGTAGGGGTGCACTAAGAAAGGAATAAAGGTAAGTCGCACCCTAAAGGGTGTAAAATTAGGATCAAAGATTTTAACCAAATAATGCGTTTCTTTTATATATACCGTACATAGAAAGACCCTTGAGTTAGAGTTTCTTTATTTGCATGAAATAGGTACACAACGGGTGGTAAACAAAATTGGTACATAGATTCCTCAACGAAAATTTAACACGACGCGTGGTAGAAGCATACAAAACTGTTTGTATGCTTCTACCACGCGAGCGAAGCCGCGGGCGACGGCTAGTACCATTAAATTGCCCATTCTCCTTTCATTTCAAGAAAACGAAAACTGCTATCGTCAAACTGCAAGATAAAATGCACATCCATTTTAAATCTACTAACACTTTGAGAATGTTAAAATATGTTAAACGTTAAAGTAAACTAGCTCTACAGAGCTCAAGAGCTCATTTTCTAAGCTCCAACATTAAGATAAGCTAAGTACTATACAGGGTGTGCAAGGCAACTAAGCTACGTACTATATAGGGTGTAATTTCTGTGAGTAACACGATAAAATCATTTATAGGTTAAAAAAATGGAAAAACCGACTTCAATTTGATACGCCTTCATCATCGAATGATGATAATGATGGTAGTTCATTAAGACTGTTCTATTGATCGAAAAGTCACAGGAATGCAGAATAAGTAATGTGTACACGATGACGTGATTTTTCCTGTTATTCGTATTTAAGTGCCAAACTACTGAACCGGTTTTGATAAAAAAATTACGTTCTGAGGTAACAAAAATTTAAAGAAATATAAAATATATCTACCAAATCTAGAACCTCCATTTTTGTAAGTCGGTTAAAAATATAAACGGGTCATTCTCAGTTAAGAGGTACTTTCCATGGCCAGGACAAAAAAATACTTTTTTTTTATACTAACTTTCTAATTAACCTATTTATTACTTAAAACTAAATGTTTTCTTCATGCTCACTTAAATGTATTACAGAAATGTATCTAGTTTAGTCACAATTACTTCTAAATCTTCTAATATAAGAAAAAAGTCTCTCCCCTGGTCTGTCACCAAACCGACTTTATTTGTAAACCAGTTATTATGAATGTATTAAAATTCAATAATTACTTTATCATTGTTAATTTTATACAGAGAACAATAACTTAGTCACAGTGTCTTATAAGTAAAATTACTTATATTCCAATTTTTCATAAATAATATCAACCCCGAAATTTGTCCCACGTATTTCGTGTCTCGTCCCCTGGCTTTTTGTTTTCGTTTAAAAATCAGTTTTTTTTTAATATTTTGAGGAAGTTGTGACTTTGAGTGCATAGGATGTAACTTGAAGTTAGCAGCAAGTGACGCATAAACCGACTGCGCAGCCATTTTAATGGCCATTTCAGTCACGCCGCTCGCTGGGTGTAGAAGTGTTGAGTGAATGCAGTCTTTCCTCTGGTTAGTTTTATTTAGCAATTATTTGTTAAAATACTAATATAGACTTAAATATTCACTATGAATAGTGCATACATTGTTACGTTTGATTGTGAATTGCGTACGAGGAACACTTTTACGGCTATTTTAGATATCAATCGAAAATGTCATCTCCCCTGGCGTATTTCCCCTGGCTCTTTTGATGTTAGGTGTGATACTTCATGTCCAGGGGAGATACATTTGTACCTATGCGTTTTCATGAATACTTCTAGATTTTTTCTGAACCTTTACTTGGCATTATGAATATCTTAGCTTTACAATTTAATATGACTTTTTTACAGAAAAAATGGCACCTAGAAAAAAAATTACGTGCGAAGAACGGTTCAGTATCTACCCTGGTCACTTATAAAATGAGATAAAACCAACAAATTGACTGGCCACTTTGTAAACGTTTTCAACTTAAAAGTTTCCATAAAAAAGAGGTATAATTAAAAATTTAAAAAAAAAAAAAAATGCCATGCCGTCTCTTCATACAACATATTACCTCTTAACTGAGAATGACCCAAATCTCTTATTAAAAGCAATGAATCTTATGTTCATATGTACTTCCCACTTTTAAGTTACCATTTATTTGAGAAAGTTGCTCTATACGTAACATTTCGATTGACATTTAAAATCAGAGTAAAAGTTCATTTATTTATTTATAAGGTTAATATTTACAATATTCACAATATTTACAAAATACACATGAAACAGTTGAGCCATCTACAAACCGTTGCAAACGATTTATAGATAGCTCAACTGGTCCAAATCAGTACCAATCGGAAGCGATTGATTTATAATTAACTAGCCGTCGCCCGCGGCGTTGCTCTCGTTCTACCCTTTAGAGTGTGACGTTTCAAAATTCCTTTCTTAGTGCACCCCTACACTATATAAGGATACTACCCTCCAAATTTCATACCTCTAGGACTTATAGTTTAGGCTGTGCGTTGATTCTCTGTCAGCTTCAAAAGAGTTTTATATTATTGATGATGATTAATAATAAAATTAACTTGTTTTATATCCTATAGACTAGAAACGTTGTAAAAAAGTAGCATTACAAGTAGTTCACCTACTAAACGCCTATGCTTTGTGTAAAGGAGACACGGTGTAAAGGGGTCGGCACTGAGAGCCCTGCAGTCTAGGGCCCTTCAAATAATACAGGTGAACGCGTAGGGATGAGACCGTGTCGATAAAATGTTTTAACTTATCGATGTTTTTCTATAATGATCAAACTAACATGTAAGTGAAGTTCGATGATCAGTTTCATTGGGATAATAACTATTCAAATTCAAAACTATTTTATTGAATCAAAGAACTATAACTAATAAGGTAGAAACGGAAGCAAATTGCAATAGTTATAAAAGACGATAACGCAATTATTTTGCCAAGGCCCAATTCCCCGGACATGAATTCCTCATTGGACTTGCTCTGTGAGGTAATGCATTGTTATAGGCAGAAGTTACCACTTAACATCAGGTGAGCTATCAGCATCTTCCATTACTTTTATCATTTAAAAAAAATAAAAAAATAATGAAGGTAGGTACAATTTATAATTATGTTGTTACATCGTCGTGTCTTGCTTATAAAAATCAAAAATACTTATTTATGTTATGTTATAGAAAACACATCTACCTGACAATGAATTTAATTATAATCCTATCTGTTAAGAATGTTTGACTCGTCTTAGACATGTTGCAGTGACCTTGCAGGGTGCATGTAGTTACTTAAGCTTTGGTCTCGCGATCGTAACGAACAACGCAGCGGTATGCAACATGCAGCGCCGGACACATACTCGTATGGAAAACGTCTAGTATGGTCTTTTGTTACGTCGCAGTCTGCGTCAGCGTCGAAGAGCAAACGTGGTACGCTGCGTTAAGCCGCATACCGCAGTGTTGTGCGCTACGATCGCGGAAACGCTGCTTAACTCTAGCTATATTACACCTAAGCAACAAAATTTAAATGTAAATAAATAAATGAATGAATACTTATCGATAAAAACCATCCCATCCCTAGCCACTCAACCCGCGCACGGCGGCGGCATGATTTTTTCTGCTTACGTCGTTTAAAAAAAAAGAAAAAAGGTCACGAGGCCGGACTCCGTTTCGGTTGCCACGAGTATAACACTGACGGTCTCATTTTTCTCTGCAAACTGCAACTGGGTAGTTGTCTGCGAATTTTAATTACTAAAGCCGGTATTCTGATACAGAAAACGGTACTCAAGCATAGATTTGAGTAGCATTAAGCTGACCTGAGGCCGTTTCACCACACACACACACACACACACACATTGTTTTAGCAATTTTTTAAGTTATGTTTTTCCTGTTATACTGTTACTGTGGTGAACAATAAAGAGTTATCTTATTTATTTATTATCTTATGATAGAGTTAAGTTATTAAGTTTCATGTATGTTTAGATTTTAATTGCGGTGTGGTGTGTAATAAAGTATTTTCTATCTTCTTCTTCTATCTTCATACAAAAATGTATTCTCGAGTCCGGATCTGCCCCCGTATTGCAAGCTCTGAACTGCTTTCGCTGCCCAGCATAATGTCAAATGACGTGGCTACAGATATATGAAAACAAGAAGCTTTTGACGGACACGAGTTTTGACATTTTTTGAAACGACACATAGCACTTTTATTTTAATAGTTTTTCTTGTGTTATTGTGAGTATTGTTGTTTAATTTTGGTGGAATTTTAACCAATAATACTTAGGTCGTAACATAAAGTGTGAGCCATTGGAATAAATGTGTGTAAAGTGGTTTTTCTGAATGTGAAAATTCGTGTCAGGTTTTGAAGAGAAAATCTACCATTTTATTTTCAAAACAAACGACAGCCGACTTGACAAATGACTTGACTTGACTTATTTATTACAATTTTAACACTTGACATTGGCAAAATTGTCTGTCGAAATGACGGACAGAGGCCATTATTGAAGAGAAGAAGAAAAAGAAGCTTTTGACGGCAAAAAACGCGCTGAAACGCGCCAATGTCACTATTTAGTCACGGAATATCTATGATTTAGTATGAAAACAGTTCAGAAAACCAGGCTTAAACCTGCTAGGTTTTTATGAGGTAACGATTGCACAAGAGGCCATAAAAGAATATTTTTTTAATTGCCAAATCTCGCTGTGACATTATTTTACAGATCCATCACGTTAAGCAATGACAGAGGCCTTAAGGCGGTCTAAAAGGTGCCAGTTTTGGCCTTACCTCATACAGACTCCACTATATTTAATTTTATCCATTTATACACTGTGACCAATATGATTCCTCAAAGTGGTTGTTATTAAGCAACAATGCTCCACTTGAGTTGACGATTGTTGGATAGGTCACCGGAATGTCATATTATTTAGACTTGATAAGAATTGCTAGACGCGTGTATCTCCTACACCTCTCCTCACCTTAGAACGATTTTAACAAACTATCGATTGATTATTAGTTCTTCTTCTTCTTTTATTTATGCCCTCTGTCCGTCATTTCGCCAGAAAATTTTGTTAGGTTAGTTAGGTAGAACTAAAATGGAGTTGGGCAGGACACTTGGCGAGGTGATGGCAGGTGGAGTAAGGCGCTAACTGAATGGCGTCCAAGAACCGGTTACAGAAGTGTCGGTCGTCCTGCAGCAAGATGGGCAGACGATATCGCTGTCATAGCAGGCAAAAATTGGATGAGACTGGCACGGGGTCATGAGGAGTGGTACATCAAAAGAGAGGCCTATATCCAGCAGTGGGTGAAGTCAGGCTGTGGATGATGATGAGTTAGGTAGATATTTGAAATAATATAAGTCAAGTCATTCGTCAAGTCGGCTGTCGTTTTTTTCGAAGGCAAAATGGTGGATATTTTCTCTTCAAAACCTGAAAATGAATTTTCACATTCAAAGAAACCACTGTATTAGTGTTACGACCTCAAGTATTATTGGTTATAATTCCACCAAAATTAAACAACAATACTCACTATAATACAAGAAAAACTATTAAAATAAAAGGGCTAGGTGTTTTTTAAAAAATATCTAAACTCGTATGTCCAATAAGTTCTAGGTGGGTACTTCATTCCCTACTCGGAATCCGCATCTTATGTCAAACTGGTCAGTCCCCCACAGTCACTGCGCCAAGGAGGTCGTCACAATAAAATTAAATTCACACGAATTCTACACTTTTCGTTGACTTTGACTCATAATACACCGCGTTAAGGGTTATTTTACCTCACAAGTTTACATAGTGACAGGAGTTTTGTTTATTTTGCGCGCGGCCCTCGCCTTTGAAGTGTCCACGCCTATGTTTGTGATATTTTATGAGTTCTTTCTGGGAATATGATCTGGGGCAAGACGTTCTCGTCGCACAAATAGAAATACAACACTATAAAAGATTCGTCGATGGCTATTTATAGGATCACATACTCTACTCATACCTACAATCAACCAACCAATTCAAATACATATGTGTAAAGATTATTAATACATGACGTTGTCATAAATGTCAACTGTCACCGGCGTGACAGTAGTAACTGAATAATAACCTAAAAATAAGAAGAAGAAGCATCCCACGTCCTTTTACATCTAAACTTCTGTTATATCTTGTATTCTCTCATTTTATTAAAATACATATATTGTGTAAATTTATAACTACCAATAAAATAAAATTGTAAATAACTTATGGGTCATTCTCAGTTAAGAGGTACTTTCCATGGCCAGGACAAAAAAATACTTTTTTTTTATACTAACTTTCTAATTAACTTATTTATTACTTAAAACTAAATGTTTTCTTCATGCTCACTTAAATTTATTACAGAAATGTATCTAGTTTAGTCACAATTAATTCTAATATAAGAAAAAAGTCTCTCCCCTGGTCTGTCACCAAACCGACTTTATTTGTAAACCAGTTATTATGAATGTATTAAAATTCAATAATTACTTTATCATTGTTAATTTTATACAGAACAATAACTTAGTCACAGTGTCTTATAAGTAAAATTACTTATATTCCAATTTTTCATAAATAATATCAACGCCGAAATTTGTCCCACGTATTTCGTGTCTCGTCCCCTGGCTTTTTGTTTTCGTTTAAAAATCAGTTTTTTTTAATATTTTGTGGAAGTTGTGACTTTGAGTGCATAGGATGTAACTTGAAGTTAGCAGCAAGTGACGCATAAACCGACTGCGCAGCCATTTTAATGGCCATTTCAGTCACGCCGCTCGCTGGGTGTAGAAGTGTTGAGTGAATGCAGTCTTTCCTCTGGTTAGTTTTATTTAGCAATTATTTGTTAAAATACTAATATAGACTTAAATATTCACTATGAATAGTGCATACATTGTTACGTTTGATTGTGAATTGCGTACGAGGAACACTTTTACGGCTATTTTAGATATCAATCGAAAATGTCTTCTCCCCTGGCGTATTTCCCCTGGCTCTTTTGATATTAGTTGTGATACTTAATGTCCAGGGGAGATACATTTGTACCTATGCGTTTTCATGAATACTTCTAAATTTTTTTCTGAACCTTTACTTGGCATTATGAATATCTTAGCTTTACAATTTAATATGACTTTTTTACAGAAAAAATGGCACCTAGAAAAAAAATTACGCGCGAAGAACGGTTCAGTATCTACCCTGGTCACTTATAAAATGAGATAAAACCAACAAATTGACTGGCCACTTTGTAAACGTTTTCAACTTAAAAGTTTCCATAAAAAAGATGTATAATTAAAAATTAAAAAAAAAAAAAAATGCCATTCCGTCTCTTCATACAACATATTACCTCTTAACTGAGAATGACCCTTATATACAGGGTGTTACCAGACCACTTCCGAAAACGAAAGGGGGAGCTACAGCACACCAAAACCCAACCAAAAAAAAATCAGTTATCCTGAAAAATAATTATAGCCGGAGAAAACAATGTTTAAAGATTTGTATTTATTTCGCCAGCCCGCAATGTACGCATTCACGTAGGTAAGGTCGAGGCGTAGTACTATTATTTATTCTGTGTCGTAAGCGCCTACTAACGTAGGTAGGTACTAACGTAGGTCGCTCGCACGTCGCGTACTTGAATGACCCGCGATGAACTCTCAGCTGTTCATGCTGTAGTAGACGTAATCTGCGTGCTGCGTGTACATTGCTGCTTTATTTATTTTATTTGTTTTTTTGCTTTTTTAAATGAGATAATTAGGTAGATATGTCTTATTATGTTGTACTGTGTGTATGTAACTAGAAAAAAAATTAAAAAGAGATAGTCAAGTCAATTTTTTTTTTCGCGATTTTTTTCGCTTAATGTTTTCATATCTACCTAATTATCTCATTTAAAAAAGCAAAAAAACAAATAAAATAAATAAAGCAGCAATGTACACGCAGCACGCAGATTACGTCTACTACAGCATGAACAGCTGAGAGTTCATCGCGGGTCATTCAAGTACGCGACGTGCGAACGACCTACGTTAGTACCTACCTACGTTAGTAGGCGCTTACGACACAGAATAAATAATAGTACTACGCCTCGACCTTACCTACGTGAATGCGTACATTGCGGGCTGGCGAAATAAATACAAATCTTTAAACATTGTTTTCTCCGGCTATAATTATTTTTCAGGATAACTGATTTTTTTTTGGTTGGGTTTTGGTGTGCTGTAGCTCCCCCTTTCGTTTTCGGAAGTGGTCTGGTAACACCCTGTATATTATATACAGGGTGTTACTAGACCACTTCCGAAAACGAAAGGGGGAGCTACAGCACACCAAAACCCAACCAAAAAAAAATCAGTTATCCTGAAAAATAATCATAGCCGGAGAAAACAATGTTTAAAGATTTGTATTTATTTCGCCAGCCCGCAATGTACGCATTCACGTAGGCAAGGTCGAGGCGTAGTACTATTATTTATTCTGTGTCGTAAGTGCCTACTAACGTAGGTAGGTACTAACGTAGGTCGCTCGCACGTCGCGTACTTGAATGACCCGCGATGAACTCTCAGCTGTTCATGCTGTAGTAGACGTAATCTGCGTGCTGCGTGTACATTGCTGCTTTATTTATTTTATTTGTTTTTTTGCTTTTTTAAATGAGATAATTAGGTAGATATGTCTTATTATGTTGTACTGTGTGTATGTAACTAGAAAAAAAATTAAAAAGAGATAGTCAAGTCAATTTTTTTTTTCGCGATTTTTTTCGCTTAATGTTTTCAGTATCATGGTCTGATTGGAACCTCCAAGTTTTCGGAAGTGGTCTGGTAACACCCTGTATATGTATATACCTAAATAAGTGGATACTATTATTACCTACCTAATTATTTATATGCCGTACGTATCTATTTTGACAAATCAACTTTTTAGAGTCTCCCTTCTTCACCGGTCATATTTCTTAACCTACCTACTCAGATCTCCGCCTTTTGTTAAAAGATTAGTAAACCAGTAAACGCCAATAAACACTGACATTGGCAAATTCGTGGCAGCCCTAGCCACCGAACAGCCATAGCAACAAAGGAAGAAGAAGCAGAAGCATTGTGTGGTTCACGATGAGATATTGTAAAAGGCATAATTTGTCGAGAAATGTATTTTTTATTCCGAATAGAAAGATTGTTTATGTATGAACATACCGATCGAAATGATGGTGCCTTCTGGTAAGATCGGCGAAGTAGTAAGTCCGGATGCTAAGCAATTCGGCGATGTTTTTAAATGATGGCAACATTGCCTTACGCGCCATTTTGCTATGCCCCTTTACTTACTAAATTCTGTGAAGATCGAATAAGAGGTTCAAAAAATCTCGACGAACAAACATGCAAAGCATTTTTGCCCAAGTTGTCACTAAGATCTTCGTTCGCTTCGCTCACTCGATCAAAAATAAATTGCCCTCCATTATTTTAACACCGATAAAAGCCGCTAACTCGAGAGGGCGGGAAAAAATAAAACAAGATGGCGTCTGCATTAATCATTCCATGACGGACGCTTGCAGCTAATGATTTCGAATGCGTTTGTCTGCCTGTCTGTAATGGGGATTTTCCTGCACTCATTACCTACGTTTTACCCTTTTATTTTTAAGAAGGTAGGGGGATTATCGAGTAAGTATAGAAATCTTTTAATACAATGTTTAGAATTTTTTTCAAATTTGAAACACGTGTCGAGTCAATTTATTTGAGGAATCTATGTACCAATTTTCAAGGGTCTTCTATGTACGGTATGTAAAACCAACGCATTATTTGGTTAAAATCTTTGATCCTAATTTTAGACCGTTTAGGATGCGACTTTTCAAAATTCCTAGTGCACCCCTATACACTATACTTATAAGGATACTACCCTCCAAATTTCATACCTCTAGGACTTTTTTTTTTTTTTTTTTTATATTTATGATAAAAGTAATGAAACAAGCTGATAGCTCACCTGATGTTAAGTAGTAACTTCTGCCTATAACAATGCATTACCTCACAGAGAAAGTCCAATGAGGACGTGCCCTATAAGGCAATGCATTACGTCCATCACTCTGAGACGTACAGATCTTGAAGTCTCATGTGCCTGTAATTACACCGGCGCCCTTACCCTTCAAACCGGAACACAGCAATGCGAGCATCGCTGCTTGGCGGCTGAAATAGGTACGGTGCTAGTACTGAACCCGGACGAGCTCTCACAAAGAGCTCTACTACTACTGTAGTATCAACGCACAGCCTAAACTATAAGTTTAGGCTGTGCGTTGATTCTCTGTCAGCTTCAAAAGAGTTTTATATATTTAGAGAAGATATTATTTTTATATGTACACGACTCTCGCTCGACTCGACCTTAATGTAATGTTTTTATTTTTTTGTCTTATGTTTTCAGTATTCGTCCTCAGCCCTCTAAGACTAACAAAAGGTTAATTATAATGTTAAATAATCCTCATTTTTCTTATAAAAAGTTAAAACAAAAACATTAATTGAAGTCTAATAAACATCTAATTTCTATTATGCCTAGGGTAATACAGTTTACGGGTCTTGTGATAGCACACTTGCAATCAACTCGTACAATAAAATGTACCAATCTAGTTTGCATCAAACAAGTTTGTTAAACAAAATTACAACTAATACAGTATTTACATAATTACGAAATACACATGAAAAAGTTGAGCTATCTACAAACCATTGCAAACGATTTATAGATAGCTCAACTGGTCCAAATCAGTGCTTAGTTTTTTTTTTTTATTAGTACTTAGTTTGTCATATTTGGTTCGTTTTGTGCTGGCGTTACGTTACTATTATAATATGCGCGGTAACAATAGCCGCTAACTGTACAAAAATAACGAAATCCTATGTTTTTTTATATAATTCCTGGAATATAAAACTGGAAGCCACTTACTGCGCACCTCGGCTTTCTAATTATTAATTAATTTATTAATTCATTTTTAACGAGTCTTAGAACAAAGAATAAATAATAAAGCAAGCAAGCCCGGATGAGTTAGTGGCTCTCTGGAGACGGTGTTTTTAGGCCGCCTTAGGCCTCCGTCGTGGCTTAACGACACTAGAGCCGAGCACGACGGTTTAACGTGCCCTCCGAAGCACGGAAGCGCTCACATGTAAGTGCCACTAACGGTCACCCATCCAAGTAGTGACCGCGCAGTACGTCGCTTAACTTAGATAATCAGTGAAGATTGACTAAGAAAGCTACGCCACGAGCGCTTCTAAAAACTAAATAATAAATATCATATATATTAACTGATAATTATTAATCGGTTCATAAATGACGGAGTTATGAGGTAATAAACATTTAAAAAAATACAATCGAATTGAGAACATCCGCCTTTTTGATGTCGGTTGAAAAGTGTTTCATAATGAAAAAAAAAAATGAAATGGAATACATATTTTATTCAACCCATTGGGTACAAACACACAAATACAATAGAGAGAAATGAAAGTAAGTCAGACAGGAAGGAGCAGAGCAGAGTAAGTGGTAGGACAAGTAGGTACAAAAGTATAGCAAATAATAAGTATCAGAAAACAAAAAACAAAATAAAAATGATGCTAGTTAGTCCTGTCCTGTTCTATAAGTATCCTTGTTAAAAAGAGTTTTTCATTTAATTTAAAATCTAGTAGCACGGACTAGAATAGAATAATAACATTAATAACTGATGGTCTCTTGTTCGCGCGGACCGCCCCCGGGTACGATGAAACAAAAATACCGGGAAAATGGAGTGCAATAATTAGGTACTGCATTAGCTGGCCCTTTTACTGTCACAGTCTGGGAGCTCGATTCATATTCCACATCTTATTACGAACGAACTATATTCTGAAGGGCTATTCTTGACCACCGCCGCGCCGCTGTTCCGAATTCGATCCGGTTTTGACAGATTTCGTGTCTTCTTCTCTTCAATAATGGCCTGTGTCCGTCATTTCGACAGACAATTTTGCCAATGTCAAGTGATACAATTGTAATAAATAAGTCAAGTCAAGTCATTTGTCAAGTCGGCTGTCGTTTGTTTTGAAAAGAAAATGGTGGATTTTCTCTTCAAAATCTAACACGAATTTTCACATTCAGAAAAACCACTTTACACACATTTATTCCAATGGCTCACACTTTATGTTACGACCTAAGTATTATTGGTTAAAATTCCACCAAAATTAAACAACAATACTCACAATAACACAGGAAAAACTATTAAAATAAAAGTGCTATGTGTCGTTTCAAAAAATGTCAAAACTCGTGTAGATTTCGTGTCATTTTGCACTGAAAAATTACACGACTTCTGTCAAAATCTATGGATCTGGATTGGAACTGTGGTCGAGAGCCCACCTGAGCCTTGATCGCGAATAAATGTGACAATCGTAAACGTATCGTAACGGTAGCGTAGTTTATCCATAGGTAGGTATGTTTAATTTTTTGCTTTTTTACAGTTGTATAATAGCATAGATTTTGGATTAGTATTTCAAGGGTTTTTTCGCGGGCGGGTTGATAAAAAAATAAACAAAAAATTTGCTTTGAAAAAAAAAAATCTTAAATTCTTTATTGCACACAGAAAAATATTTAAACAAGCAAGTTAAAACTAAAGATATGTACAAAGGAGAGCTTAACCCTAATAAGAGTTAACAATAAAAAACCGCTATTATTTCAGTAAAATGTAATTTTAGTAGAAATTCTTCATGTTTTCTTTGCTGATGTGATTCGCACGGGCTTTACGTTATTTACTTAAGTTTTCCATGTAAAAGCATGGTTTTCGCTTTAAAATATCAAGGATTCGTGTCTTTTATAAATTTAAAGCTAGCGATCTTTATTAAATTTACTTTAATATATTTGTGCGTGACCAGGCTACTTTATCTCGGAAAATCAACGGGATCCAACGGGACGCGAACGAAGTCGCGGGCGGGAGTTATTAATAAATAAATGTTGCAAAATGTAATGTTAGCTCCTGCACTATACGTCATTAGCAGAAGCTTTCCTTACATTACGAGGGCAGAAAGTAAAGTAACCTGATATTATCACAATATTCGCTCCTTTATAGATAAATTACCTATTAGCGGCAGGACAATGCCTTTTAGCAACATATTACGGCAAAGAAATAGTACCTAATGAATATTACGTCACATTTAAGTCATTGACCTGTAATTTAAAAACAAAAAGATTTTAGTCTTGATGGGGATCGAACTCGCAACCTACCGCGCAGAAAGCAGAGCTTCGAGACCTGTCAAAAATATAATTTTAAAAAATGGTTTTATTTTTGCTTATTTACAAGTTTTTAACTATTTTGGTTGAGAGATCTTCTTTTAAGTTATTGTTACCTGTGTTATACCGCGTCCACACTATGCCCATGCCGCTGCCGGCATTATTGCCGCGGGCTTATTGCCACAGCAACATCGCCTTTATTCTCATTAGAGAGCAAGGGCATGAACTTGGGCCGGGAGCCGGGACAGAGGCATTATCGTGCCAACTTCCCTGCCCAAGTCCCTGCCCATTGTGGCATAGTGTGAATGCAACATTAAAAGAGGAGGAGGAATGTACATAACCTTAAAATAATCTCTTTGTCCCCAGACGCAGCCGGTAGCCGCCGCGAATGATTCCAAACAGCGCTTCACCATTCAACACGCGAAGAACTCCTGTCAAACTGAAGTTTGGCGCCAAAATATCAGTATTATGTGATAGACGGTGTCCAGTGTAGTGTTTTGTAGTATCCGCCATTTTGTGTTGCGTCATGGCCGCCATCTTGGATCTGTGTCGAGTGCGGTTCGGCGCCATTTTGGCGCGGATTGGACTGCTGCTGACGCTGGCCGTTTATTCTTCTTATGGTGAGTTCTAGATTGTAAAAAAACACCATGCAAATACTTACGTACAGTAATATCATAACAAAACATTTGTATGTAAGACTAAGTACCTAGTGATCATATCTTTATCAATAAAAAAATAACATGACAATGTGTGCATTAATTCACACGTGGTAGAAGTGAAACCTTCAAAAAAAAGTTTGGGCAAAAAGTGAACGGGTTTGCTCTAGACTTGAACCCACGCACTACGAACTAGTCTCGATCCAATCCGTTAGACCGCTTGGCCAGCAGTCTCCTCAGAATGCGTACGAAAATTAGCTTTGGGATCTCTCTTCTCGTTTCCTCGCATTTTCGTTTCATTGACAGTCAAATCAAAGAAGTTTTCACTTCAAAAAAATCTGTTTGCTAGCTTCAGTTTGCATACCGCCGTCCCACATATTTAGAACAGCCCTTACCGCCAAACTCAACGGTAATGTAGTTCAAAAACATAAATTATATTTTTAACAACTTAACATTACCCAAATTATTTAAAATTGAAATAATTAGTGACTTATAGTTCTACAAACCCTAAAATCGAATCAAAATCGAAGTAGCTACTATGACTTTTCGCATTTTATAAATTTTCTATTTAAAATATTGAAATAATACATCATCCACGTACGTCGTGCACCCCGGATGGCAGTCAAGTTAAAGTCTGTTATTTTAGTTTTTACTATTCTTTTGCGTAACAATCTTCGAGAATTTCCAATCTGTTATACTATACCTACCTAATATATTTATCTATAGTCAATGTTAACACCACAACGAACACCTCCCGATTACCGATATCGCATAGTTAGCATTCCGCCCGATGCACACATTCCATAATTCAAACGCTATGGTTCCCAAACTTGTAACTTCCAAGATATCAGTGGCTTTCAAAGTGTATATGGTTGGACTAATAGGTAGGTCTCGAGAGGAGTGTATATATAAATACTGTTATATTAATGTAGTGAGTCTATTTATTCAAAATATTACTAGCATAGCGGCCCGTTGCACTAAACGCAACGCTAGCGCGTTCTACAATGCGTACAAATTTAGCAGCGCCATCTAGTTCTGCATCGAGTACTAATAAAGTAAAACAACCTAACACAAAGTATTCTACCAAAAATATCGAAGTTCTCGCCTATGGAGCTTACAAGGATCATTTTTTACTTACAAGAGTAATAATAATGGGTCATTACAAATACCTTTACAATTTTCTAAGCCACAAAAACGATGCACGCCACACGCCCAGAGGGGTGAATCTCTTAGTAAAATCTAGTATAGTGCCTTCTGGTAAGATCGGCGTAATAGTAAGTCCGGATGCCAAGCAATTCTGCGATATTTTTATATGATAATTGCTTAGTTACGTGATTTATCCGGACTTAATATTACGCCGATCTTACCAGAAGGCACCTTACAAAATAAAATTGAGCAAGGCACAAGTATGGAGTATTCTGAGACAAAGCCATAGTAACATAAGCTCCCATTTGTAGGAGTTTTAATAACAATGCGGATCAGGTTAAGCTGGACGCATAATAATTGTGGTTTTTATTTAATTTCTCGAATTTAGTTAACTTTTAGTATTTGCCGTTAGTTTTCTTGTCAAAAGACTACAATGATACAAGTTTTCTAAAAAAATCATCCATTTTAGACGGGTACTTTAGAAGTAATCCGTCCCGAGAAAAGTCAGGAGAAATATTTCGTTTAATATTAGTTTTTCGATGTAAGTATAAGGCTCTTTTATAAAGTTTTTGCTTTTATTAGATACCCCACTAAATAGGGTATGTTTTACTAAAGGATCTAGGGCAAATCGGATGGAATCCGGGTCCCACATTTTTTTTACACTTGCAATGATGGATCTTTGTTTGTTACAATACATTTGCAATGCTGTTTTTAAAAATGGGACTATGTCGTTATAAAGCTGCGGGAATCATTAGTTATTAGACATTTTACTTCGAAAAATGCGTCTTTTTCAATGTTGTTTATCGTATTTACGTTAAAATAAATACTTACTTTATTTTGCGTTTCCGTGACTGCTACTGCATAATACGAGTAGATTATGATAAAATCATCAGAAGTTATAAATAACAAAATTAATCTAAATAACTAAATGTATGCGAATCGGGACCTGAAATGCCCTAACGCCTTTTGTCAAGAGAATTATCCTTCAGTGCATTTGATACAGGTATAATTTAATGTTTTTTGTTCGACACCTCATCAAAAACGCATTAAAAGCAGTACGGACTCGGACGGTTCCTTCTTTGTCATGGTAATGAATCTAAATGTGGGAAAAGGGGTCTGACCGCCAAGTGTAATGGAGTTCGACAACTTTAGCCGTGGTTTTTACAACCTTAGCATTTACCTAAACCATTTAAAACAGAAAATTTTGATCGAGTGAGCGAAGCGAACGAGATCTTAGTGACAACTTGGACGAAAATGCTTTGTATGTTTGTTCGACGAGATCTTTTGAACCGCTCATCCGATCTTCATAAAATTTGGTAGGTTTACGGATAGTACTCTTAAGTTATACTGGTTTGTTAAATGAAGTAAATCGGTCAAGGGGTCGTGAAGTTATGAGGGTCCAAAAGGAGTAAAAAAAAAAGTCGTACAATAATTTCAAGTGGGGTGTCATATGATAGGGTTTTGTTTAGACATTCCAAAACCGTTTTTATTTTGATTCTAGGTCTTATAGCTTTTGAGTTGTTGTAAAAATTATAAAATTGGCAAACCCAGTATAACGTGAGCTACTATTTCTTGGAGTTTCAATGATTTTGTAGTTCAAGTAAGACTGGTATATACATAGAAGGCGGCAATTTCGAAGCGATTTGCAAAGTTTATTACAACCATTTGTCAATAAAAATGGTTTGGGTTTTATTAACCTCCGACCATCACGAGATCTCAGTTCGGGGCGAACTACTAGTAATATCAAGTTTCATGTGCACCGGCATTCATACCCTTCAATCCGGAACACAGCAATGCGAGCATCACTGTGGCAACAGAATTACTTACTGTGGTAGTACAGAGTTCTACCACTGTTTCGAAAGTTAAATTAGGTAATATTATTTACCTGTGCCGTCTGAAAGTCTGAAATGAGGCCTATTTGCTAGCTAAGAGGCAGTTACAGCTATTACACGGCAATTAACCTTTTTGGAACGGTGTACTCAACCACAAAGTGCTCGTGCACCCCGTACAGACAATGTAGACTAAATACTGGCATGGGATCAGAGGACTTACCCATACAAATTTATAACAAGTTCTTTTTTTATTATATTGAATAGCTTCTTTTCTTCTTTTCGCTTCAATCTCACCGGATGGTAAGCGATGACGAAGCGGACGATGGAGCAAGACGGTCTAGAAGACACCTATTCACTTTTATAAGACGAGTCTAAAAGATCCTTGTTATTTTACTGAATAAAAGATCAGTTGATGTTTTTTCAACGCCATCTAGTAACAAGCGCCCGAACTAGTATTATAAATACGAATATCTAAAATTTCTGAAAGTAATAAATATAATATTTATGGACTTATTTATTTTATGGAAAACCAACAGCTTAAAAACTAGTTATATATACATTTTTAAAGCAATGGAAAGCCAAATACATGTTTTCAAGTGTTTTGAAAGTTTACAACGCCATCTATTTCCAAACCCTAAACTAGTTTTTTTAAACACACATTTCAAAAATGGCGACAATCTCAAACCGATTACCGAAAAAAAACATCTGAAAGTAACGGATATCATTAGCCATCAATAAACGTATTTTAAATTTAGGATGCGCCAATGGCCGGCGGGTCTCGATAAATTAAGCACTCAAACACTTAACGCGGGTGTCCGCGATTCAGGTCTATTTTTATTTCCAGGGTTCTGTAAATGGGAGTGGAGTCGAACAAAGAAAAAATCAGGCAAATACCTAACTTTTCTCTTGAAAAAAGAAAAAAAAATTATTGCCATAAATAAGTTAGGTATTTAGATAGCTAGGTATAGGTACACATAATGTGCATGCGGAACATAAATGTAGCTAGAATTATTAACATTTAAGGGGTTTGGGGCAAATTGAATGGAGCCCAGGTCCCACATTTTTTTTTAAACTTGCAATGATGGAGCTTTGTTTGTTACAATACACTTACAATGCAGTTAAAAATAATGTAACAATATCCTTATAAAGCAGCGGAAATCATAAGTTATTAGACATATCCTACTTCGAAAAATTCGTCTTTTTCAATGTTGTTTGTCGTATTTACAGATGTTTCCGTCAAGATAATTACTTTATTTTGCGTTTTCATGACTGCTACTTCATAATAGATTATGATAAAATTAACAAAATTTACAAATGTCTAAATTAATCTAAAAAAAATAACTAAATGTATGCAAATCGGGACCTGAAATGCCCCAACGCCTTTAGGTAAACCAATTCGTTATGGCAAAGGGGAGTATGCTCAGCATAAATGCTAAGCGGACATCATGTCATTTGGAGACCTACATAATATCTAAACCTATTTCATATATATATCTTTGAAGCATTTCACAACATAACCTCAAAAAGTAATTACCGAGTTGTTTGTACGGATACGGAACCCTTTGATTCTAGCGTACGGTCTTTATTATCCTCGTTTTCCTTGCCGAGCTGTCACCGGCGATGACAGATGGCGCTCGTGGCGGTTGCGCGTCACGTCGTCCGGATTAATTTGCGTTTGTCTCTGCCTGTTAAAAAGTTATGACATTAGAGAAGTGTTTCTGTATCCGGATTATTCCGGATATAGTTGATTTGATTTTTTCCACATGAGTCCGGCCACGCCCAGTTCAGTGCTAAGACTTGTATTCTCATAAAGAACTTTAACTTTAAGCATTACTTAGGTATGTAGTTTTGAGAGACTTTCATACAAAAATCGAAAATCTATGCTTGAGTTTAGATTGAGCAGTAAATGCTGACCGTAGGATATGACAGAAATGGAAAATCTTTAGTTGGAAACACTGTATCGCTCCGAATGAAAGTATGCAATAAATTATACCATGTAGAACTTTTTTTTGGGGTTGCCCACATCTTTTATTTCATTACAAATTTAACTTAGCAGTTTTTTTGCGGTGTGGTACAAAATCGTGCAAAATGGTATTGCTAATTCTTTTTAAACATTACGGATCCATTTTATTCCATTTTCCATTCCATTGGATTCCATTTTTACTTGAGAAGTAAAAATGTAATAAATTGCTAGAATAATATTTTATTGATCAAAACTAAACCATATTCAAACTAGCATATTTCAAACTCAGTCTGGAAACTAGACTGATTGAACCGTCACATTTTTCTTCAATTGATTAAACAAAACTCTACAACTGGCCTCGCGCGCTATTTTTATAACATGTCACTGTCAACTGTCAAACTCGATGACAGATGGCGGTAACTGCAAGCCGCTGGATAAGGCGGGGATTTGTGAAAATGCCGCCGTTCATATTCGAAATTCGAATTAAGCGAGGAGGCACGTTCTGGCTATTACAAGTCGACGCGGGCACAGTTTAAGTGTGGTGGGGTGCGTTTGTTTGACATTTATTTTTTTAATTTATTTTTAAATGCTAGTGTATACAAGAACTTTGCGGCTGCCGTTCAGGTGCAACTATAAAATATTTTACAACTTTTTAACAACATTCATTTCTTACTTTGTTGGCCCGTATGCCGGCCGATACAGAAATCGTTACTCAAGCATAGATCTGACTGAGTAGAGATTTTGATACAAAAATCTATGTTCGAGTCCGGAT
Organism: Eulithis prunata; assembly: GCA_918843925.1. Lineage (NCBI taxonomy): Eukaryota > Metazoa > Arthropoda > Insecta > Lepidoptera > Geometridae > Eulithis > Eulithis prunata. The sequence goes on from OU974035.1 coordinate 2,029,559, forward strand.
CAGTGATTGAGCAGTAAATCAGCATCATCATCAACCTATATCGGTCCACTGCTGGACGTAGGTAAATCAGCATACGGGACTTAGACTTACTTCGACAGGCGTCATGGCTCAGTCGGTAGTAGCTCTGCCTTCCGTGCTGTGGGTCGTGAGTTCGATCCCCACCGAGAACAAACATTTGTGTGTTATAAACATAGATGTTTGTTCTGTGTCTGGATGTTTCTATGTATTATAAGTATGTATTTACAAAAAAAAAATGTATATGTATGTATTCTATCAGCCATCTAGTTTCCATCGTACAAGCTTTGCTTAGTTTGGGACTAGAAGGAATTGTGTTAAGTGTCCGTGAATATTTATTATTATTTATTTTATTATTTACTTATGAGTACTAGTACCTGTGTTGCAACAGGACCAACCAATTTTCGGCCATTACCTTTGTTTGACCGTTTGCAAACTTAGTTACCTAACTCACTAATTGTTTGTAGGTAAAGTTACTGTAGAATACTGTACTTTTAATCCCTGGCTCACTGATACACCGAGCTGGTCTTCCACTGGCCTCCGTCCGTGGCTGTCCCCGTCAGCTAACTCTCCCGACCCCCTCCGTCTCCCGCCCTCACGTCGGGAGACATTGACACTTGACAGGTCGGGAGTTTGACACTGACAGTTACCTAACCACTCGTGCATGTGAGATAGGGTTACACACCTACTGAATAGATGCAAACACTACAACCCCTTTCTTATTTAAATATTTTTTTTATCAACAAAGCCTTTAAGCTGTCCCGTATAGAATCATACTGTGGTGTCACACGCACACCTCCGCACAAAGCCCTAGATTACAATATAGTTGTTATTAGCCTCGTGCAATTCAGTACCTACTGATCAAAACACGGACCCATAAAGACAGCTTCATCATGTATAGGTAGGTACATACATTTTATTACACGCTGGCACAAATACCAAATGTGACCACACTACCTACAATACCATTGAATCGAATGTGGATAGCTTTTGAGCTTGGGCGTGACCGCTTTCTGTTGGCCTTCCACTTTATACTTAAAGACAAATAGCTTTGTTTCTTCTTAAGTATCTTCTAGCCAGTTTCCTTATTACATGCTATCGTCTTTCTCAAGTATATACGGCACTGGATAGCAATTTCGGGACGAGCTTAATTCAATTCATTTACCTAAACCATAGGATTTTATAGAGAACACTTATTTATCAGTTTCCTCCCCATAGCCTTATAAACTATCTTTTTCTATTAAGTACGCCAGCACTTCAGCTCTTTGTATCCAGCCTCCATACTCCTTCCCCTTTTTCATCTGTCACTTATGGTGATCTCTTACTTTGAAATCTTACTAACAGACATTTATGTCTACATATATAGGCCTCTAAGCACAGAAATCTTACGTTTATCCGCCTTACTTGCAAAGAATAGTCTGAAATCGTGGTTCACGTCACAAACCAAACCGCTATATACTTACAGGCATATACTTACCTACTATACTTATCCAGTATTTACATAAAGTATGTTAATATCGTTTTTTTCCTAAAATTTTCTGTTTTAGTGTTCGACTAATCTATTTATCAGTCAGTGGTCAATATAGAGCCAAGATATATAGATGATGAGACTGTTGCGCAACTATCCGAACAAACACTGAACTGCCCAGTCACGTGCTGTCGACCATTATAACTTAAACACTGCTATAGAGGATGGATAGCTCAAACGACTAATACATTTTTTTACAAACTGAGAACTTGTAATAAGTATCTTTGTATGTCAATTCCCTTTTAGATATAGTCGTACTTCATGATTAGGAGTAGATGCCTACTGATAAAAATTCTGGTACTTGTAACGGTTTTGCACTAGATTCGAACCTAAACTCACAGGACTTTCATCCACTATAACTGTATAGTATATTCTACATAAGCACAGTTCCACGCAAGATAGAGGATACTGTCGCTCGTCGAAACCTACCAACGACATTAATATACCACCAGCCCGACCTGCATTGGTTCTGCATTTCGCAAGGGCAGAGTTCAAGCATAAGACAAGTGATATTTTAGAATATCTCCGAGCACTCTAAAAGGTCACACAGTGTAAGATCTTCTCTTCTCTTAGCTATGCCTACACGATTGAATACTATGCGATTGTCCTACACGTTGTTGATTCATCAACATTGTATACCCTGGCGTGTCCATATTAAACAGGGTTTCTTTTGATATCATAAAAGCTTCGTTTTGTCTAGGTAGTAGTTCAATAGCATGGAAGACTCCTCCGTTTCAGTCTGACAACATGACTGGCAATGATATTTCTTGTTGTTCCCACTGATAATCTGAATCTTTTACACCAAACTATTTTTTTTTTTTTTACAATTTACTGGAAACGTTTAGGCGCGCACGTTACATCAAGCCTTTCTATTCGTATCATTTGATGTTATAATTCTAGATGAACTGCATCCGGTTGCCCTTTTATTTATTTATTTAAAAATTTCACACAACAAGTAGTGCTAGGCCATTTTATTGCCACTCTATTTAATTGAAAGCAGGTTTGAACTCAAGACATAAACAAATAAGTACATTATAATTTGTGGATATCACACAACGTTATTTTAGTCCTAAACTGACCAGAAATATATCTTTGGTAACACTATTCCATATTTTTTCTTTGAACATCGCAGCGTTACATACTGTGTTTTACGTCTACCTACCTACTCATAAAATTACACATCACCATTGTATTTAGGAATAGAAAGATCGAAAGTCGATTAAATCCATTGAATGCATGAATGTATGAACATACAACTCCTTAAAACCGTCATTACAGTTCAAAACTTCTTATTTCCCTGTTATTTGGTCTGATTTAGTTTACGCTGATTTCAAGTTAAAATACGTCTAATCTAAACCTGTCATTTCCTTATTTCAAAGGTGCTTTACTACCATCTCAACTAATTTTATTCGGTTATTTACGTGTAGCACACAGCTTTCACTAGTTATGCCTAATTTTCTTTTTTAAAGTCAGCACTGTCACAACACAGCACCATTGAACGTGAACAAAAGGTTGATCAATCATCAGGAACCCCTTTAATGGTAAGCCTTGTCCTTTGTGCAACCAATTTAATGGTAAGCCTGTGCAACCAATTTAATGGTAAGCCTGTGCTACCCATTCAATGGTAACCCGGTGCAACCAATTTAATAGTAAGCCATGTCCTTCGTGCAACCAATTTAATGGTAAGCCTGTGCAACCAATTTAATGGTAAACCTGTGCAACCAATTTAATGGTAAGCCTGTCCTTGCAACCAATTTAATGGTAAGCCTGGACCTCTGTGCAACCAATTTAATGGTAAGCCTGGACCCCCGTGCAACCAATTGAATGGTAAGCCTGGACTTCTGTGCAACCAATTTAATGGTAAGCCTGAATCTCTGTCTGTACGACAAATTTAATGGTAACCCTTGATCAACAACCACGTGTCCAGTTCAATGGTACCTAAGTAAAGCTTAACTAGTAACCAAATAGTTAACAACGCACACAATAATTTCATAATTAAACTAACATTGCTTAATAATACTATTATAATTTGGTGAACTCTCCCATCGCCAAGCGCCTGTTCAATTAATAGAAGGTACCTAGATAAAATTTATATATTTAATTTACCTAATGAATTCATTAGTAACAGTTTACTAGTAGTAGGCCATTGATAGTAGGACTAAACCAGAAGTGAATACTTAGATAGACCCAATTTAAAATTATATGAAGTGCTACTAACAGCTTGGTATACCGCAGGCTTAATGCTACGAGTTGTACCTACTAGGAACGCATTTCCTATGCGCGCGCATTCCCGCGACATACTAGCGCCACCTTCCGCCAAAACTCTCAGGACTCGGTTGTCAACAAAAGTTAACAATTCTAGTACATTCTACTTTATATTTCTGAGCTATAAGAATCGTGCATCGAACACATTTGCCTCAAAACTTTATTCTAAAACTTCCACATAAGTAAGTAGGTAGGTACCTACATTAGTAAAATCTCGGTGAAATAAATACACCTAGATAGGTAGGTACGGTAGGTATCCTTGTGTAGATTCGTAGAATGCAAGCAACAACTTTTACATGAACTAAACAAAATCAATCTACTAATCACATTACAAATCCGCCACTGAACATTACTAGCAGACCGAATGTAGCAACATTATTGCAAGTCCTACGATGGTCCTGCCTGATGTCAGCGAACTGTTCAACATTGAATCTAGGTCATTTATGTACTTACTGAAAATCACCGAAGAACTTCTCCTTCTCCTTCTTCTTTTTTTTTTTTTTTTTTTTACTTAACTCTTTTTTGTATTGTGAGGTATGCAGGTATAATATTTTTCTCAGTATAATAAAGTACCTACCTAGGTATTAATAATTTTTATACAATTTAGTACTATGTACCTAATTAGGTACTTGTATCAGGCAAATCACCATTTCACCACTTTTCCACATATCGTTCCAAATCACGTCTCAAATCAATCACAGCATAATAGGTAGGTATGATACCTACTACCCACATCGATCAAGACGGGTGACCAAACCAACCAATGAGCCATGTATAACTAGTAAAACGCTCTATTATGTTTTATACAGATATACTCAATTCATTATAAACACTGCGCTGGGCTGGATAAAAACCCAAAACGCAACGATAGCGCGCGATAATCCTACCTATGGCGCACTCTAGTTAGGTTCTGGTATACAATGTAAAGTGGAAAGTGTATTTTGTGTGATCAATCAATGTTGAGTGAACTTCAAACCACGCGTATTATGGTTTATCGATAGAAGTAAGTCCCGCTTTAGTCTCCTTATAAAGAGTCTTTTTTTTTTTTCTTCACAAAATATAATCAAACACAGTACCTACCATGACGACACGCAGCACTACACGTCATGCTTCAGCACGGCGCCGCCGTCTGATACAACATGTAGCAAACAACCCTTTTTTTTTTTTTACGTATTCCTGCTGCCGGATTAACGGGCCAATTCTACAAACAAACTTTTTAGCCGAAACGCAGCAGAATCGAAGCTCTTGTACTCCCCAGGTCATTTCACTCTCTAATACTTATTACATAAGCTTTTACAGCTGAAACGCAGCTGAAATATAGGTGTTTCCCTATCTGTCTTTAGACTATTTTGATTAATCCAATCATACAGCAACGCTTCAGCCAGCTGCAGATCAATCGAACCATAGTTAGAACGAAAAAACATTGTGTGGAATTGAACCGCTGATCTCAACTTTTTCTAGATCCGTTGTCATCGAGTTGAATAAGGCATACAAATTAGACAACACAGGTAATGTACGTTATATTACACAAACAAATGAACCAGTAGATACTAATTTATTGGCAGTGAAAAATCATGCAGTATCAACGGGGCTCGCACGCTTCCAATGGCCAAAACACTAATTTCAACAAAGAAAAACAGACATACCCGACTCTTTTCCTCCTTTTTTGAAAATTATAGTTTCTACAGACCTTTATCCTCGTCGCCATTGTAGAATACTGTACTTTTAATCCCTGGCTCACTGATACACCGAGCTGGTCTTCCACTGGCCTCCGTCCGTGGCTGTCCCCGTCAGCTAACTCTCCCGACCCCCTCCGTCTCCCGCCCTCACGTCGGGAGACATTGACACTTGACAGGTCGGGAGTTTGACACTGACAGTTACCTAACCACTCGTGCATGTGAGATAGGGTTACACACCTACTGAATAGATGCAAACACTACAGTTACGAATTCTCAATTTTGTGTCTTAAAGCTTACTTTGACTTGTTTTTTTTTTGCAAAGAAAAGTTTCTTTCGCGGAAGATGATTCATAAATGGCGTTTTAAACTGTTGCAAGATTTATTACAATGAGGCTTCTTATAGCCCACCCCAACGCTAAGAAACAACTTAAAATAAATCTTTAGGTTTAAATGCAGTTTGGAGAACAAAAAATCTTTAGGGCACTCCATTAGACTATCACATTTTTTCCCTTCTCAAGTTATAAATAAATAAATATTCACGGACATTTAACACAACGCCTTCTAGTCCCAAACTAAGCAAAGCTTGTACGATGGAAACTAGATGGCTGATAGACTACATACATACATTTTTTTTGTAAATACATACTTATAATACATAGAAACACCCAGACACAGAAAAAACATCTATGTTTACAACACCCAAATGTTTGTTCTCGGTGGGGATCGAACCCACGACCTACAGCACGGAAGGCAGAGCTACTACCGACTGAGCCATGACGTCTGTCAATAAGCTACTGGAGCGCTCGTGGCGTAGCTTGCTTAGTCAATCTTCACCGATTATCTAAGTTAAGCGACGTTCTGCCCGATCACTATTGATACTATGGATGGGTGACCGTTAGTGGCATTTACATCTGAGCGTTTCCATGCTTTGGAGGGCACGTTGAACTGTCGGTCCTGGCTCTAACAGTCGTTAAGCCATGACGGAGGCCTTAAGGCGGCCTAAAAACACCGTCACCAGAGTTGGCCACTAAGTCATACGAGCTTGCTTGAGCTTACATCGAGTTTACAAATAGCAAGATAACTGTGGAGAAATATATTAAAAACGTAGTGGAACTATTTGTCCTCTATAATCACCTACGCGATTGCTAGAGTAATTTCCACACCATCCTACAAAAGTGGATGTATCCTTTCTCAAGTTATAGGCCCATCGACTCCATTACCTTTTGTCCCAATGATTCATTGCTAGGCGGACCCTTAAATTTATGACAATCGACTTCCTAAAAGACTTAAGAGAGACAGTTCAGTTCTAATAAGTAGGATTAGTTTGAATTCGGTGGATTATACGAAAAATTTCTTGATAGTAACATAAACAACTTAGAAATAGAATGAATAATAGTATAACATTTGGAATTTGAAATGATGAGCCATCAAATTTATTAAATTTAGTTTTTATACAACTAAATAGATTGTTGATTGGGATTTTGATGGAAAGTTAACATAAACAACTTCAAAATAGAACGAATAATAGTATTCAGTTTGAATTTGAACTGATGAGCCATAAAATTTAGTAAAAACTTGGTTTTTTATGCAACAAAGAAAATTGTCGATTGGGATTTTGATAGAAAATTCGCATAAACAACTTAAAAATAGAACGAATAATATATCAGTTGGAATTTGTACTGATGAGCCATAAAATTTAGTAAAAATTTGGTTTTTTATACAATTACTTGAATAGAACATGTCGGTCGATTTTGATAGAACATTTTACTAAGAGGAATATCTCCACGTAACGAGTTGACCTATTTAGATGAACTTGAAAAGTGTATAACCTTATAATATTTTATCCTGAAAATTTTACAGGATAGAAGCGCGAACCGCTTAATTATTAACAATATTGAGCAAATCCTAATTAATTCCACGAGTATCATACCAGTAATGTAGTTTGAAGTGTAATGAAGACGTAAATGAAACGTAAAAAGTAATTAATAAATAACTAGTAGTTCGCCCTGAACTGAGATCTCGTGATGGTCGGAGGTTAATAAAACCCAAACAATTTTTATTGACCAATGGTTGTAATAAACTTTGCAAATCGCTTCGAAATTGCCGTCTAGCTATGTACCAGTCTTGCTTGAACTACAAAATCATTGAAACTCCAAGAAATGGTAGCTCACGTTATACTGGGTTTGCCAATTTTATAATATTTACAACAACTCTAAAACTATAAGACCTAGAATTAAAATAAAAACGGTTTTGGAATGTCTAAACAAAATCCTATCATATGACACATGACACCCCACTTGAAATTATTGTACGATATTTTTTTTGACACCCTTTGGACCCTCATAACTTTACGACCCCTTGACCGATTTATTTCATTTAACAAACCAGTAAAACTTAAGAGTACTATCCGTATACCTACCAAATTTGATGAAGATCAGATAAGCGGTTCAAAAGATCTCGTCGAACAAACATACAAAGCATTTTTGTCCAAGTTGTCACTAAGATACGATACGATCGTAGAAGTATTTTATATACTACTTAGTTGACTTACTGCATATTTGAGTTACATATTTCGTATTATATTCCTTTGTTTCAAATAAACATTTATTTGAATAAATTATCTGTCGTTTTCCCAAATTTATGTCCCACTGCTGGGCAAAAGTCCCACCCAAAATCCATGCCTCCTTATCTTTTGCAAACTAATCCTTCTCTTGGACGTCGAGATCGTCTCGCCAACAAAAACGTACACGAAAAATGCTCACTCAAAAGCCGATTTTTGAAACGTAACAGATGTACCGCTGAGATTTCCGGATAAAACCGGATTTATTCCGTAGATAGCAATCGGGAAAGTAATTTGTATTAATAGAGATAGACGTACGAAACGCGTCTTGATGAAATGAAGGGGAATAATCATTACTGTGTTTTCTCCTTTTTCAGCGTGGGTTCGTAGTCTTTATAGCGCGTGCACACTATGCCCGGCATGAATGCCGCGATTAATTCCGGAATTATTGCCACAGCAACATCGCCTATTCTCACCAAAGAGTTAGGGCATGAACTTGGCGATGTTGCTGCGGCAATAATTCCGGAATTAATCGCGGCAATAATTCGGGCAGCGGCATGGGCATGTGTGAACGCGGTGTAGGAATAAAGGCGATGTTGCTGTGGCAATCATTCCGGAATTAATCGCGGCATTCATGTCGGCAGCGGCAATGGCATAGTGTGAACACGGTATTAGAGATGCTTTAAAAAACTGAATGAATTTTCATTCCATAATATCTGGACAATAACTCTCACTAAATAATGATGTTTTTTATGCACAAATAAAATTACAACTAAGTAATACAGTATTTACAATATTTACAGAATACACATGAAACAGTTGAGCTATCTACAAACCGTTGCAAACGATTTATAGATAGCTCAACTGGTCCAAATCAGTACCAATCGTAAGCGTGTACAAGACACTGGCTGCATTGCCACTAAATATTTTTCCGCCGTCATTTGGTTATTTGGTGCTATCGACTTAAATCACCAGGATCTAGGTCATCTAGGTGAATTAAGTATACTATTACTTAACTTAAACTCTTAAACTCTTGACTTAAATACTCTTAGGTGACTTGCGGAGAATTAAGTAGGTACACTAATTTGTAGACTAAGCACTGATCCGGACTCAAGCATACATTTTTGTATGAAAATCTCTACTCAAATCTATGCTTGAGTAACAATTTCTGTATCAGCATACGGAGCTTAGATAATAAATAATAATAATTAAATAAATATTCACGGACACTTAACACAACGCCTTCTAGTCACAAACTAAGCAAAGCTTGTACGATGGAAACTAGATGGCTGATAGAATACATACATATTTTTTTTGTTGTAAATACATACTTATAATACATAGAAACACCCAGCCAGAGAACAAACATCTATGTTTTTACAACACACAAATGTTTGTTCTCGATGGGGATCGAACCCACGACCCACAGCACGAAAGGCAGAGCTACTACCGACTGAGCCATGACGCCTTTGACAACAATAAGTTTAAAAACAATAGTTGAATTCTATAATAACTAGAGACAATAATTCTTTGTCAAAAATTCTTTAAATTCACAAAGATACGATCATTTAAACAATGTTATTGAAAAAAAATGCATACGAAATCTGGAAAACATTTTAGTGATGTCATAAAAACAGCCGTAAATTCCAGTCACGTCATCAATTCGCGCCAAAATGCCCGCCCATTTATCGGCCGTCAAAACAAAATGTTTTTTCGTACGACAAATAAAAATTAAAACTCCCAAGCGATTAAGAATGTCTACGCCAATGAACGTAGCATAAATAATCAGGCAGAGTACGTCTCGGCAAATTACCCAGAACGGGCGGGTTCGAAATTGATGGCAACACTGAAATAAGTGCCGACGCCATGTCAACTATGTTGGCTGTCGGCGCGCGTTCCTTTGCCTCGGTTTTTTTTTCTTTTCAATTATTATAATGGTACGTTTGAAATTAGAACTAGTCATTTATTGGGATGGGTTTTTAAAAGAGTTTTTACTGCGTTGGTGGACTATTTAATGGAGATTACATTTAATTTAATAAGTATTACGTGTATAGTTTTTTCCTGTTTATTTCAAAGAAGAAAAAAAACGGATTAGCTCTAACTCATCCAATAAAAAAATAAAAAAATTGTAATCATACCTAATCATACAAAACGTAATGACGATTCAAAGTGATCCGTGAGATTTTATTGAATAAAAGCTTTTTGACTTTGACTTGACTTTGACTTTGATTATCTCGACATCGATTTGAACATAATCGTCCACTTCCCAACTTAAATTTTTGGTAATTTAAATTCAATTGCATGAAACTCGTATCTGACTAATGCGATTGCCATGTTGTCTTTTTACGGGATAATATTTAGATAAGATAATGGTAAAGCCTTTAGAGAAGATAAAATAAGTTTTATCGATGACTAAACGAAAGAATAACAATAAATAGAGGTGTGAGATACCGTGATCAATCGATGCGTTTCGAAATTTGAAAAATAAAATTTGGGATATTTTTTTCTTAGTTTTGCAAAAAATAAAATTTGGGGATAAAATTTACTTTATTTGGCGTTCTTATGATTGCTACTTGTATAATACATTTTGATACAACCAAAAAAGACTTCTAAATGCATACCAGTTTGGACCTGAAATGCCCAAACGCCCTCTTGTCTAGTAAAATTTTTCGAAAACCTTAAATTTTGGGTAAAATTTCTGTCTTTATGGAAAGAGTCACGTGGTTCGAAGGATTTGGTGCTAAATTTTTCAATCGGAACTAACAATATTTCTTTCAAATAGCCTTGACACGTGTTGTTATAATATGTTTGGATGCATATGCGTCGCATATGTTATAAATTTGTAATTATGAAATATTTTGTTTTGTGAAATTGTTGGAGCAAATGCATGGAGTAAGCTTGATTCTGAATATATTGGAATTGCATGTATTATATTAGGTGTAACATGTATATATATGTATATATAGGTATATTATATTATGTATTTACTAAATCACGAAATTCTCTTAGGTATTGCACCCCGACCCCTTCTCTAAATTTATTCAAATCCTCTCCATCCAAAGATTGCCTGGAAGAGATCGCTATTTAGCGATAAGGCCGCCCATTGTACATTTAATGCAACCCGTTTTGTTTATATCATAGGAATATGTTTCGGTGTTATTTATGTACAATAAAGCGTTTTCATTCATTCATTCATATTGTGTAGAAAAAAGTCTTGGTAAGTACATTAGGTACCACGCCACACATCATTACATCACGCAACTGGAGTTGGTAACTTATATTCCTGCAATGACAAAATCGTGAGATCTCTATTCCGGGCGAAATATTTGACGTAAAAAAATATTTTAAATAAATACTTAGTTAAAACTTTTTTGACGAAACGTAGAGCATACAATGTTTGCATAGAACAATATGGACTCCTTGGTTTCCAAACTGTTTACTCGTAATTTCGGAACCAGTGATCCCAAAAATCATAAGGAGTTAAGAGCACTCCATGCATCTTCTTCTGCTCTTATGCTGCTCTTCTCGTAATGGCCTGTGTCCGTCATTTCGACAGACAATTTCGCCAATGTCAAGTGTTAAAATTGTGATAAATAAGTCGAGTCAAGTCATTTGTCAAGTCGGCTGTCGTTTGTTTTGAAAAGAAAATGGTGGATTTTCTCTTCAAAACCTAACACGAATTTTCACATTCAGAAAAACCACTTTACACACATTTATTTCAATGGCTCACACTTTATGTTACGACCTAAGTATTATTGGTTAAAATTCCACCAAAATTAAACAACAATACTCACAATAACACAAGAGAAACTATTAAAATAAAAGTGCTATGTGTCGTTTCAAAAAATGTCAAACTCGTCTCCCCACTCCATGCATCTCCGATATCAAATGCGATGACATTTTTAAAGTCTGTAAAGGATGTGGGTATCAGATACAGATAAAAAACTACAGAAGACAAAATTTAATAATGAATGAACTGATTTTGATTTATCCTGGTATAGGGTGTGACATGTGTACATTAATTTATGTGAATTAGTTATTTTATAACTAATTTACACTAGACCTTGCTATTGCACTTGCATTTTTGGCTGGACCTTGGAGGACTGGAGGAGGCCTACTCCCAAGAGAGGTCCTAACTAATTTAAAATTTAGTTTTTTTTAAATGTTTTTATATTTTAACTAGCCGTCTCCGGCGGCGTTGCTCGCGTTAGAGTGTGACTTTTCAAAATTCCTTTCTTAGTGCACCCTTACACCATATAAGGATACTACCCTCCAAATTTCATACCTCTAGGACTCATAGTTTAGACTGTGCGTTGATTCTCTGTCAGCTTCAAAAGAGTTTTATTATTGATTATTATTGACTAGTCGTCTCCCGCGGCGTTGCTCGCGTTCTACCCTTTAGAGTGTGACGTTTCCAAATTCCTTTCTTAGTGCAACCCTACACTATATAAGGATACTACCCTCCAAATTTCATACCTCTAGGACTTATGGTTTAGGCTGTGCGTTGATTCTCTGTCAGCTTCAAAAGAGTTTTATATAATATATTGATTTAAAATGTATTTTTTTTTTTATAATCGTTGGGAGCAAACGAATACTTGAGGGGAGACCGCGTTTAGGCAAGCTAGGACGATTTACTAGCATACGGGCCTTAGATTTGTCTTGGACTTACTTTTATTTTAGTAATCCTTTTTTGTCTCACACTCTAATCAGACAGGCGTGGAACTACAAATATTCAAAATTGAAACCAAAAATACACCAAGATCCGTAGAAACTCTATGATCATCTGTGGTGTTCCCGCCTCCACGTGATGCATAGCATTTGGTGCAAAAACGAGGGTGTTACCTACTATACTGCCAACAAAACGACTCCTATACGATATCGTCAAAGCTTATCACAATAAAGGCGATGGGGCATTTCTCGTCCCGATTTGCATACATTTACCCCTTTACGCTGCATAACTTTATTCAGCTGTTTAAATTATTGTTGTCACTTACTAACAGGTAATGTCAAATAGTGACAGAGCTAGACTTCGATTTAACAGTTTAACTATTCGTCTGTCATAAGTAAGCCCCTTAGTTTTTTTTAGATAAATTTTGACATTTATATCTTTTGTTAATTTTGTCATAATCTATTATGAAGTAGGAGTCACGAAAACGCAAAATAAAGTAATTATCTTGACGGAAACACCTGTAAATACGATAAACAACATTGAAAAAGACGAATTTTTCGAAGTAATATGTCTAATAACTAATGATTCCCGCTGCTTTATAATGATATTGTTACATTATTTTAAACTGCATTGTTAGTGTATTGTAACTAACAAAGCTCCATCATTGCAAGTTTTAAAAAAATGTGGGACCTGGGCTTCATCCAATTTGCCCCAGACCCTTTGGCCCGTAATAGATTGGATCTGAGCAACAAATGCGGCCCGTATTCGCATTTACCTAATACTCAAGGACTGATCCGGACTGAAGCATACATTTTTGCATGATAATCTCTTGTTTGTCCATGGTGTACGCGGACACGGAGTCACTGATACGTCGTATCGGTATCGGCAAGTGTGAACCAGTCAGTTTAAATCATTCGGCCACGCCCAGAGTGGCGTCTGGCCAGACGCTTGTCGTGGTCTTAGAACAGTATCGGCTGGTGTTCTGGTCTTTTAGGATGCTGCTGCCGGCGCATGATGACCGTTTTTCCGATTATTTGACGAAATTCATGAATCAATTAAAACTCTTTTGAAGCTGACAGAGAATCAACGCACAGCCTGAACTATAAGTCCTAGAGGTATGAAATTTGGAGGGTAGGTTTCTTATATAGTGTAGGGCCGCACTAAGAAAGGAATTTTGTATTTTCATTAATTATTTGAGACTTCAAGATCTTTACGTCTCAGAGTGATGGACGCAGTGCATTGCCTTACAGGGCATTTCCTCATTGGACTTGCTCTGTGAGGTAATGCATTGTTATAGGCAGAAGTTACCGCTTAACATCAGGTGAGCTATCAGATTGTTCCATTACTTTTATCATAAAAAAAAAAAAAAAACATTTATTCGTTCATTCACACGAGGTTGTGCTTGCTTACCCACTAGGAGACGGTACTGAACTCAAATGTTTCGAAAATAGAACCAATCTGTCGTCCAGTGTGCGCTCATCCTTACCGCTTAATGTGAACATCTACCCTTAATTGTGTGGGGACAACAGTTTCATTACTATGGTCAGCAAATATCGTACACGCGAGTTTCACTCCTATGTTCTAATGATAAAGTCTAGATTTGTATACACATCGTTTCAGTGGACGTATAATTGTACTCTCTAGCCTGTAGATTCACTCCCAGGAGAGATTTGATTAGTGAAGCTACGTTCGGAATTATTGGGTGACCGTTTTCATCAGTTTTAGTCAGTCAATTATGTTCTACTAGTTTTCACCCGTGACTTGGTCCGCGAAATTTTTCAGGACAAAAAGTAGCCTGTGTTAAAAATGTTGCCGTCCCTTTCTCATAAACTGAAAAGACAAACGGTCTATCTTATAAAAAGTTAGAGTAGACATTATGCCTTGATTACCATACGTAAACAGGACATAATGTCTACTCTAAGTTTTTATAAGATAGGGGGTAAGACGGCTATAATTTTAGCGGTGTCAAATTAAGTTAGTTAAAAATCCACCAATCTTCTTTCTAAATATGTAAAACTCTTTTGAAGCTGACTTAGAATCAACGCACAGCCTAAACTATAAGTCCTAGAGGTATGAAATTTGGAGGGTAGTATCCTTATAATAGTGTAGGGGTGCACTAAGAAAGGAATTTTGTAAAGTCGCACCCTAAAGGGTCTAAAATTAGGATTAAAGATTTAAACCAAAAAATGCGTTTCTTTTAAATACCGTACATAGAAGACCCTTGAAAACTGATACATTATAGATTTCTCAAATAAATTGATTCAACACGTGTATTAAGATTTTTTAAATTTCAAAACTGTTTTGTATGCTGCAACCACGCGAGCAAAGCCGCGTGCGACAGCTAGCAATATATAAAAATCCACCTTGTAAATGTTGTCGTCTTCAAAATATCACTCTGTACGTACAATTGTATTAAAACTGTATCGACTATTAATAATTTTTTTTTAATAAATATTCACGGACACTTAACACAACGCCTTCTAGTCCCAAATTAAGCAAAGCTTGTACTATGGAAACTAGATGGCTGATAGAATACATACATACATTTTTTTTTGTAAATACATACTTATAATACATAGAAACACCCAGACACAGAACAAACATCTATGTTTACAACACACAAATGTTTGTTCTCGGTGGGGATCGAACCCACGACCCACAGCACGGAAGGCAGAGCTACTACCGACTGAGCCATGACGCCTGTCAAATTTATTGTATATTGAATCTAAACTTACGCTCTGTCTTTAAGATCTCTTTTTTAACACAGTTTTACAATAAATGATTCTTATTCTTATAGTAATAAAGTTCAGTTTACATTACCAACAGCCACCAGTGCGACAGGTATTAAGGGGTGTTTACACGTGGAAGATCCTGCAATGTGATAATGTGACATTGGGCCGTGATTGCCGAATTTATTTGTACATTAAAATTCCTAGAGGGTACCGCAAATAAATTAAGGTTAGGATTTAGATTCGTGGATTTACGGACAAACGAACGTTACGAATAAACGCCGTGACACTACTCAGACTGAGTTGTGTCACGGCGGTTGTTCCACGAGTGAAAATTAGTGGTTATTTTAATATTTTTTTTCTTTTTAATATCCTTGTACACACAACGCCTTCTAGTCCCAAACTAAGCAAAACTTGTACGATGGAAACTAGATGGCTGATAGAATACATACATACATTTTTTTTTGTAAATACATACTAATAATACATAGAAACACCCAGACACAGAACAAACATCTATGTTTTTTACACAACACACAAATGTTTGTTCTCGGTGGGGATCGAACCCACGGAAGGCAGAGCTACTACCGACTGAGCCATGACGCCTGTCATGATAGTCATGATAATGATGTAAAATAATTATCAACCTTCAGATTTCTAATAGTAAAGACCCTAATCACACTTAGCTGAATTTGACTCACACTTAGCTAAATTTGACTCAAATTTAGCTGAATTTGACTCACACTTAGCTGGATTAGACTCACACTTAGCTGAATTTGACTCACACTTAGCTGGATTTAACTCACACTTAGCTGAATTTGACTCACACTTAGCTGGATTTGACTCACACTTAGCTGAATTTAACTCACAGTTCGCTGAATTTGACTCACACTTAGCTGAATTTGACTCATACTTAGCTAGATTTGATTCACACTTAGCTGAATTTGACTCACACTTAGCTGAATTCGACTCACACTTAGCTGGATTTGACTCACACTTAGCTGAATTTGACTCACACTTAGCTGAATTTGACTCACACTTAGCTGGATTTGACTCACACTTAGCTGAATTTGACTCACAGTTAGCTGAATTTGACTCGCACTTAGCTGGATTTTATACAGAGCTGATTGACACAATGTCAAAACCATGATTTTATTAATGTTATAAAATACAGAGCGACGTAATAAAATACTTTGAATTTTCTTATATTTTTTCTTGTTGGTTACTTTACTGCATAATATCTATCTGTTTTGTTTTTTTTTTTATCATTATATTTCTTATTTTGTTACTTTTGCTTTATGTTTTGTCACTTTTACATTTATTTGTTACATCTTACAAGTGGGTTCGGTTGCCCGTGGCATCAACGGACGGCCATGACGGAAGACCAGCGTTAGTCGCTTACTAGCTGCTAACTTCATGCTGAGTCATGGTCCGGTTTGATTGTACTACTAATGTATTATAGTTTATTGTAAGTGTTTGCAAATAAATTTATTTTCTTTCTTTCTTTCTTTCTTCTTGGACTAACCCTGAACCGTGTACAAATATCAAACATACCCAATGAATAACGTAGTAGGTAACGTAAGATCCCTACTAAGTCGCCCAATTCTTTAAATATATAAAATTTTGTTATCACTGGCTGACTGACAATCTAGCCACAGCCAAATTCACTAATAAAATTAATCTTAGGCCCGTATGCAGAAACAAAAATCGTTACTCAAGCGTATAGTTTTGAAGGCGTTGTTTTTTCTTTTTAAAGTTTTCCATTAGAAGCACTACCATCATCTACACACTACGCCCAGGTTAGATTAGAAAAGATTAGATTAGAAAATTCTTTATTGCACTTTAAAAATCGTACAGAGGCGAGTTTAATGCTATTTAGCATTATCTACCAACTAACCTGGGCGTAGTGTGGAGATGATGGTAGTGCTTCTAATGGAAAACTTTAAAAAGAAAAAACAACGCCTTTAAAACTACATTAACCTACAAAACATACTATATAAGCTGGATAAAATATACTACCTAATACACATACATACATACCTAACCTAAAAAACAATACATAATAGACTAGAATACATATATATATACCTACTATATATTATACTTAAAATTTAGGTTAAGTTCAGGTTAGTTGGTAGATAATGCTAAATAGCATTAAACTCGCCTCGGTACGATTTTTAAAAGGGCAATAAAGAATTTTCTAATCTATAGTATTATTATGATCTGTGCTTAAGCCTAGATTTGATTATTGAGTAGAGATAATCATACAAAAATCTATGCTCGAGTCCGGATCACGTTTTATCAGTAAATCTGCGGGCTTGATCTATGTGTTTCAATCAAGCTGCCACTACTGATCTGATTTAGATGAAACTAGGAATATATCATTATATAGTTCGTATTTGGATTAACACATAGGCTACTTTTTATCTGACAGGCGTCATGGCTCAGTCGGTAGTAGCTCTGCCTTCCATGCTGTGGGTCGTGGGTTCGATCCCCACCGAGAACAAACATTTGTGTGTTGTAAACATATATGTTTGTTCTGTGTCTGGGTGTTTCTATGTATTATAAGTATGTATTTACAAAAAAAATGTATGTATGTATTCTATGAGCCATCTAGTTTCCATCGTACAAGCTTTGCTTAGTTTGGGACTAGAAGGCGTTGTGTTAAGTGACCGTGAATATTTATTATTTATATATATCCCGAAAAATCATCAGAATCAAACGGGACGCCGCGAACGAAATCGCGGGCGGTAACTATTTGCGAAGAAAAACAAAAAATTATGCTAAAAATGTCGGAGTTCCTTTGTATTTAATATGTAAGTACTTTAATATTCTGTTTTATGTTCTACATATAAGTAATTTGGGATAATAATCCCTAGGTTTATGCAAATATGAGCTTTGTACAAATCTTTTAACTTAATTCACAAAGAAAATTACAACTAATACAGTATTTACAATATTTACTAAATACATATGAAACAGTTAAGCTATCTACAAACCGTTGCAAACGATTTTTAGATAGCTCAACTGGTCCAAATCAGTAGCAATCGGAAGCGTGCCTTTCGATTGGCTTTTCTTTTGGCTATTTCTTGTTTTAGTACGAAATTACCGAATTAATTTAAAAAAACGTGGTGCTATAATTGTAGTTTTTGTGTGAAAGAGTAACAAACATCCATACATTCATAAATCCTTAGGTATGTACTTTCGCGTTTATAATATTAGTAGGATAAAAAAAAAAAATTGTTACCTGTCAAAAAAACTCCTTGTACCTTTGACTTTTCATAAAAGCTGCGCTTTTGAAACATCATGAATACTTATCGCAACTAATCGATTGGAAATTTCAATTGAAGTGAAAATAATTTACAAAGAAAAAGTTGCTGAATTAACCGATGTTTGAACACGGCCTGGGGCCGAAGCAGTGGTGCACAAGTTTCCTCAAACATAAAACAATATTTGTGAAAAACTTGAACAACTGCCAAAACCAGCATCATCATTATAGGTAGCTTGTAGTAACCCACTGCTGGGCATAAACCTCCTCCCTCAAACGCCACTCGTGTCTATTTTGGGCTTTTTGCATCCAGCGGGCCTAGGATGCGCACGCGAGATATTTGTCATGTCGTGTAACGTTACAGGGATCAATAGAGATCCCTGAACGCCACAAGTTAATTTTAAAGAGACCTACCTGTCTTAATTTTTGGAAGATTTTATCAAGGAAATAGGGGCAAGTAGGTGTTTACAGATTTTATTAAGACTTACTTACAAGTACCTAATGTCCTTAGAAAGTTCACTTTTGTTACACGATCACTATCACTCGAGGGTTTTATATTTAAGGTGGCAGTGGTCGAGGTTCGATGAATGTATTTAGGAAGACTGGGTCGCGATACGATGATGAGGGGTCCTCCCAAGATGAGAGGGAGGAAGGTGGTCAATGTAGTTAACCACAGCCGATGGAGGGGCCAACTCTGGCCACGGCGAGGAGTGTGGTGCTTAACACCTTGTTGTTGAATTTTAGTCTCACTCTCGGCCTCGATGTGGAGCTGGTGATGGAGTAGGGCCGCTTCTGTAAACTTTTGGTTGTGTTTTAATAGAGCTTCAAGGTTCTAGGCGTGGTTTAAGGTTTTACCATGTATCCAGAGGGTTTTAAGCAAGCTCACTGAGCCATAGGGCCTGAAAAATAGACTTTTTCACCGTATTTCTCCATCGAAAATCTAGCTTAGACTGACGGCCGTCTCGCATCCGAATTTTGACAGACCATTTGAAGAGTTCTAAATTTCGTAGTGTTGTTTCAATGTTGACTGCCTAAGAGCAAAGAGTTCCGTTACATCTGAAAAGATCCTATATAAAATAGGTAGCATATAATTTTTTTGTTTGCAGCCGAAAGGAATTAAAAATAAGAGATTAGAAAATACAATATAGAAAATACAATACTACATAGAAAATACAATACTACATTCGTTCTGTCAAAATGTAAGCAGTTTGCACCAGTTTATGAACTTTTGCATTATCTGTGGTAATGTTGTCGAGAAACCGGTGTTATCTACTTTCTTTTCATTTCCCTGTGTTTTTTTCTAAGATTAACTTGGCAGGCACACGACGTCCATGTTTTAGGGGAAGTCTGAATTTCTTTATTCGAATTAAAATTCAAAATACAGCCGTGAATATTATAATAAGCTGAAAAGTGATGGAGTCATGTCCCGATTCGCAAAGCTCCATTTTGTAGTGGGTTCAGTATAATATATTTCAACTAGCCGTCACCCGCGGCGTTGCTCGCGTTCTAGGCCCTTTAGAGTGTGACTTTTCAAAGTTCCTTTCTTAGTGCACCCCTAACACTATATAAGGATACTACCCTCCAAATTTCATGCCTCGAAACGTATGCATTAACAAGATTAATTATTAATTATTATTAATTATTTGTTACTTTAATTGTGTAATCTATGCGTTGATTGTCAGTCAGCTTTTTCTTTTATCTGTAACGTTTTCTCACATAAATAGGGAAACCTAAAGATTTTACATTCAAACTGTGCGCCATTCACCATTCCGGATTCCAATTATTCTAATTTGTTGATTGAAAAATCACGGATCAGAAAGTGACAGATTGAATTCCATAACTTTGTTTTTTTTTTCTATTAATAAGAAACCATAATACGTTTTTTCTTTTTAAAGATGGAAGGAAATGGCCATTATGTTTTAGCATTAGCAAGTAAATCAATATATATATTATATATATTAACTCTTTTGAAGCTGACTGACAATCAACGCACAGCCTAAACTATAAGTCCTAGAGGTATGAAATTTGGAGGGTAGTATCCTTATATAGTGTAGGGGTGCACTAAAAAAGGAATTTTGAAACGTCACACTCTAAAGGGTAGAACGCGAGCAACGCCGCGGGCGTCGGCTAGTAGCGATATAAAATTAGCTTAGGTTTTTTCTTGGGAAAGGAAATCTTTTACAAAAACAAATAAATGCTTGTCTAATTTTTGCGCACTGCAAAATTAAAAGCAAATAATAAAATAGAAATAAAGGCGCGCACACAATGGCGCGCAAACAGAAGTAGAAATTGTCTATTCCCGGGCGGCCATTTTGAATTATTTTTTTCTCGAACCATCATTCGTGTTGACACAGACCCTTTAATGAAATGCTAACTTTCGTTCAGAAATTATAATTAGTACACAAATATTTGCTGGGGCGTGATTTTATTCCATTTCAACACCTCTATTTATTTTAACGTTATTTTTTTCAAACTTTACGGTAAAATCAATATTTTTTCAAACATCCTTTGTAAATACGTTTCTATCCGGACACTTCAACTAAATATTTTTTTTACAACTTTTTAGATATTAACTTTGATAGGTGAGGTTAAGATTGTCACTGTTATCCACAAAAAACACATAATAAGTGCTAAAAAAACACATCTAGAACAAAATATCTTCTTGAAATTAGTGAAATAAAGCACGTGTTGATAATTTTTTTTTAAGAATTTTTTCTTTTTTTAAAAAGTTTAACTTCCATGCCGGTGACCAAACACACACTTTTGTGGCTACTACAGAGGGCATCCCTGTTCGCAAATAACATGATGACTACATCGAGCGTCCGTGTTCCCATGATCATTCGATTTTCGAACAGAAGCGATAACGGCTAGTGATGGACATCTATATCGATGAATGCTGTCGCGACTACTACTAAAATCGAGTATTAGTAGTAACTATAAATAGTAGTTATAAAGAAAATATGTATTGATGATATTCTCATTAACCAAACGAGGCGCGTAAAATATGTGATCCATTAAAGACGTCTTGGCGAATGAATGACTTGACTGATATTATTTCTAATAATTCACTTGACACAGGCAAAATTATTTGTTGAATTTAACGGAGCGAGGCCATAAATAAAAGAAAAAGAACTAGATGACGTCTCTAATATTCGTCTTTTTTTTCACGGGAATGAGAATGCATGAACTACAAATAAATGGAACATCCTATGGAGTTCGTCAGCTTCTCTTGTAAGTAGCAGTGTTACCATCTGTCATTCTAGAAATCCACAGGAGAGTGGTTTCCAGATGGGGTCCTTCAAAAGGCGGGTTTATCTCCTCTTAAAAGGCCGGCAGCGCACTAGCATCACCTCTGGTTTTGCACGTGTCCATGGACGGCGGTGACTATTTTCCATCAAGTGGCTCGCGTGCTCGTCAGCGAGCTAGGCCATTTAAAAAAAAAGTCTAACGTCCTAATTTTTTTTTTCATTAACCTATTTCGTCCCTCTGCTCGGCAAAGGTCTCCCCCAACATCTTCCACTTTTCTCTCTCTCGGGTCTGCTCCCACCAACTTCTATCAAAGGCGTCGAGGTCGTCCCGCCAACGCTTTTTAGGGCGACCGCGAGACCGACGCTCATCGGGGACCCAGGGTGCGACGCAGTAACGTCCTAATATGGATGAAATTATGTTGACGGTTAATATAAGCTTAGAAAATACAATGCGTTAGTATCTTGGCTTAAAATACCAGGGTAGTGGAAGGTTTTATCGAAATAATGCTTACTCGTGTTTTATCGACTTTGCATTTATTTAGGGCGACGTATAGAATGGCACGTTTCGCTGACGCCGCCGGTTCTTCTCGTAAATTCTAGTTTAAAGTTTAGTTTACATAACGGTTTAGTATTCTAATAATTTTAGTAAAGTTTAGTGTTCCTGAAATAAATAAAAGCGTGTATAATCAAATAATTTATGTATCGAAAAGAGTTATTTTTTGTAATTTAGTTACCATTTTACAAATATGGAAATAATGATTATGACAAAATAGGTAATTTTGTAAAAAAAAAACTGTATTTATTAACAAACCTAACTCCTACTTAAACTACCCTCAACTACACAATTAGTTAAAACTTATTTGTAGGGAATTTAATTAAATAGATATCGATTTATCGATAACAGAACATCACTATTGCCCTTAGGCTGCACCGTGTGTGCACAGCCTTATGCCCTTTATATGCACATGCAGGCACTCGTATGCCCTAAGGCGTTTCACTGTAAACCAGTTTGCAATGTACAATGTGCTTTAACGTGCAGAATTAAGATTCAATTTGAACTGCATGCTATTTTGCATATCGAATTACGCGCGCGTCTGTCGTCTGTTTTTGACAGAATGAATTGAACTGTCATATCCTTTTATAGTGGCTTTATTCTATGCTTTATTTAGTTAATTATCTTCTAGTTTAGTAATTTCAATGTTTTTAATATCTTTATTTTATTCCAATCGCTGAGGACTCACAGAAGGCTCCATAAATACTTGTGACTTTCAGAGATACAGCTCGAAGGACCAATTTTCCGTACGGTTTTTCAGAAATCTAGTTATTAACTTTAGTAATTTAACTTTAAGTAGTCTTTAGTAAGTTAACTCTTTATTACTAGTAGTTCGCCTCGTTTTCGTTCGAAAACGCGTTAGATCGTAGATTAACATATCCTTGCAAAAATTAGAAGCCATTATGCTTCGTCGGCTTCGATATAATATTTCACGCAGTTCCCTTATTCTGCGTATACTAAGTACCTACTATCTAATTACAATAGGCCTTGTCTATGAAACCTTACGTAGTAACGACAAAAAAAGTAATTGTGTAGTGAGCGGTTGTCAGGCGAGAAAAAAAGAAAAAAATAACCTAGAAACTTGGCTCCATCAATTTTCAGCTATACGCCATTCCAGCTAGCTTTCTTACAAAAGACATTCTCATTCAAATCGTAGCCCTTATCCCATCAAACGAGAGTGACAAACTTATAATAACAAACAGTGCGACGCCAATTAAAAAAAAAAACACTACTCTTTTTTTTTTTTTTATTATTATAATTTATTGTTTTAAAAGTACATTATAACTTATTTTGTACTATAGCACTAAGGAAACCAGAAGGTTTGTTTGGTTAAACGCTTGTGCTATATAAATAAGGCTAAAAAATCTAAACAGCTAATTGAAAACACAATCGTTGACTTTACAATACCGTCGCGTCGTCGTCGAGACGGAAATTATTTGTTCTTGTCTAAACTCACCTTTACAAATCTAATTTTATACCTCCCGCCATTTCTCAAATGTCAATTCGTTCCTTTTTAATTCGTTCGGAAACGTCTGCGCATATCAAAAGAAACCGTTGGCTTTTTCAACGAAATTCTAAAGATTAGTTCGGAATTTTTATCGTTTCCGAACGCAGTTAGCGCTTATTGGGAATTTCCTTGCATTTCCTCTTTTTAATTTACTCCAATAAGGAAGAGATTGATTTGTCTAGTTTTATGTAGTTTGCGGGCTTTTATGTCTGCAAACTTAGATATATAAAACTGTTTTGTTTCTGACTGACTGTCCAACGAAAAACATTGAATTTGAAGGATGTTTTAGACGATTTTTTGATTATTATTTTTAATGCGATGCTCGCATTGCTGTGTTCCGGTTTGAAGGGTAAGGGCGCCGGTGTAATTACAGGCACATGAGACTTCAAGATCTTTACGTCTCAGAGTGATGGACGCAGTGCATTGACTTACAGGGCACGTCCTCATTGGACTTGCTCTGTGAGGTAATGCATTGTTATAGGCAGAAGTTACCACTTAACATTAGATGAGCTATCAGCTTGTTCCATTAATTATATCATTAAAAAAAAAGATAAGAAAATGGTAAGTAAACGAAGTTCATGAAAAAATCATGTCAAGACTGTAAAATGTAAGTATAGGTCAAATTGTAAATTTTATGACATTCCAATGATAATTTAACCAGTTTTTTAACAGAATAGGTAGGTAGGTAGGTGCAATAGTCAGAATGTCACAATCGATCTTTGCCTCTCTGAACTTGGCCGCAGGCAACAGCTTAATACTCTATTCTTGGCTCTGATTGGAGGAAAGTGACGAGGTAGTAGGGTCTATGGTCATGCCCACTTTCCTGCCTAGTTCCCTGAGTGTAAACGCAACATAAGTAAAAGAGACAATTCCGCTGTGACAACTGTAGGTACCTGTCTGAGTATCATCATCATCATCATTTCCTTGCCCTTATCCCACGCTAGGTCGGGTCGGCACAACATGTTTTCTTCTTCCACTTACTCATCATCATCATCATCAACCTATATCGGTCCACTGCTGGACGTAGGTCTCTCCCAAGACGCGCCACTGAGCCCGGTCTTCGGCTCTTCTCATCCAGTTTTTGCCAGCTACATGTCAGAGAAATTCCGAGCATAGCTCTCTCCATAGCTCGCTGAGCGACTTTCAGCTTGTGGACCAACCCTACTGTCAGTGTCCACGTTTCGGCAGCATAGGTACTTACTCATATCATTCGTCAACTCTGAATCTACTCCTCTTACATTCATATCCTCTTTCACACAATCAAGCCACTTCTTCGGCCTTCCTCTACTTGCATACCCAGCCACACTCATATTCATAACTCTCTTCGTTATATGACTTTCATCCCTACTCATTACGTGTCCATACTATGCTAATCTACCACTGAATGCCTGATTCTAGACACAATACACATTAGGTAAAATCTAGGTCTAATAATATGAATAATATGTTTGTCACGGGAAAATATATTAGCCGAGAAAACGAAACCGCAGACCAAAGCTGCGTACGAAGTCGCGGGTATCAGCTAGTTCAACAATAAATCTGCTGAGCTCTAAAGAAAAGGTTTTATGTACGTGTGATGAAATTGACTTTTTAACGGCACTGCCCGTTTTATGTCCTAAGTAAGGCGTTCGCGAAGACGCCATCTTTAAAACCACGTGTGGTAAAAACCACGTCTGTTCTTCCGTACTCCGTAGACCCGTAGTCTTCTTATTATGAGTCCAGCGGGGCTAGAATGCATAGTAAAATCCAGACATAGAACAAACATTTAAGTTTGCCACACAAATGTTTGTTCTTAAACTGTAAGTAAAACTTAAGAGTACTACTATCCGTATACCTACCAAATTTTATGAAAATCGGATGCGCGGTTTAAAAGATCTCGTCGAACAAACATACAAACATACAAAGCATTTTTGTCCAAGTTGTCACTAAGATCTTGTTCGTTTCGCTCACTCGATCAAATATCATTCGTCAACTCTGAATCTACTCCTCTAACATTTATATCATCTTTCACACAATCCAACCCCTTCTTTGGCCTTCCTCTACTTGCATACCCTCACTCATCAGCCTAGTCGGCCTCCACAGGAAAGACATGGTCAATACGTGCGGAGCTGACTAAGCCGCGGTTTCGTACTTCAACTATGTCAACATGTCGCTAGGTACCTTGGAGCTGATAAGCCCCCGAGGGTGTCTTCGGTCACGACTCACGCGACGCCATCAGAATTTCCCTCTATTTGCTCTTTTGGGAAACATTATGAGCCTATCAGCTGCTGAGACTATTTCTTAAATCGACTTGTATTTACGGACTAGCTTTCATCCGCGACTTTGTCTTCATCCGGTTTGATTTGGTAAATTTTCCGGAATAAAAAGTAGCCTATGTGTTAATCCAGGTTACGAACTATATGTCATTCAAATTGCGTGTTGTAGTAGCGTGATTGAAAAGCAAAAATCTTCTTCTCTTCAATAATGGCCTGTGTCCGTCATTTCGACAGACAATTTTGCCAATGTCATATGTAATTGTAATAAATAAGTCAAGTCAAGTCATTTGTCATGTCGGCTGTCGTTTGTTTTGAAAAGAAAATGGTGGATTTTCTCTTCAAAACCTGACACGAATTTTCACATTCAGAAAAACCACTTTACACACATTTATTCCAATGGCTCACACTTTACGTTACGACCTAAGTATTATTGGTTAAAATTCCACCAAAATTAAACAACAGTACTCACAACAACACAAGAAAAACTATTAAAATAAAAGTGCTATGTGTCGTTTCAAAAAATGACAAAACTCGACAAACAGCTAAATTTTGACAGCTATCTTCTTGTTGTTTCTCGTCCCACGGCACATGGAGGAAAAGTATCTTAAATAATGTAGATAGATCATTTTACTGAAAGAAGATTTCGATTTAAATAAATATTAAACAGCTTTCAAAGAATTTTGAATAATCGCCTGTCTGAGCCTGGAATCGAACCCGTCATATTGTAAAACAAAACACCCGTTATTTTATGAGACCGTTAAAAAAGCTCAATCGTAATGATTATGTGGTAGACGGACATACTGAAAATGTTAGAGAGGACTTCATTTCCAAAGCCCAGGGAACAGAATAGTTTGATGATGAAGCGATATTGCCAAAAATGGCGGCTCGCTGGAAAGTTACAAAATCAGTTATTGGACGGTAAAACTATTTTAATCCGAGGATTGGAATATTCAATTTCCAGTTTTACTCAACTGAAGAAGAGTTAGAGTATTTTTACAGTTAGGTAGTTACAGAGTAAGAACTATAGGATCAAACATAATACAGAAATCTATAAAGATTCAAGAGTTAGAGTTAGAAAGTCAAAGTCAAAAAGCTTTTATTCAATAAAATCTCACTGATCACTTTGAATCGTCATTACGTTTTGTATGATTAGGTATGATTACAATTTTTTATTTTTTTATTGTATGAGTTGGAGCTAGTTCGTCCCAAGCTTGTTTGTCTTCTAAATAATCTGATATTTTATAGTATGCTTTTGAAATAAGACTTTGTTTTATTACGTTTTTGAACTTCTTTCTTTATTTGCTTTTTTTTTTTCAAGTACACTGATGGCCAATTAAAAAGTTTCCACAGATTATAAATAAGTATAGACTGAGATAAACAGCAAGAATTACTGAAAAGGTACAAATTGGATAATTTAAATTGAATTTTGAAGAAAAATTTAAAAGCATACTGCTAACCAAAAAAACGAGAAAAAACTAAACATTATTAAAGAATTTGCCACTGAGTAACCGCTTAAGTGTAGGTAGTGAGTTATTTTAGTACTAATTGGCGTTCAAAATCATAAAGATAATGAAGAGCATTATTGAACCCATTTTCATTTCATTTCATTTCAATTTTCATTTCCATTTTTAACCGACTTCAAAAATGTAGGAGGTTCTCAATTAGGATTTTTTTTTTATGTTTGTTACCTCAGAACTCAAGAACAGACAATGCAATAGTTCAAAAAATTCGTTTACTCTCTGTAGATCCAGTGATCAAGATCCATTTGATTCCATTGAGATTTTTTTTTCTCTTTAGATCCATTTCTGATGATTTGTTTCTAACAAGAACTTTTATCATCTGTAGATCCAATGATCAAATTGATTTTGTTCCAGTGAGAATACCTTTTGTCTTTAGATCCAATTTTGATGATTTGGTTCTAAGAAGAACTTTTACTTTCTGTAGACCCAATGATTAAGATCCATTTGGTTCTAGTGGTAATACTTGAGTTGACAAAATATCTCGCATCCAACACCGCAGATCTAAATAATGACTCAAGACTTTATTACTCTACAAAATACCTACTTACGTAAAAAGTGTGAATCATTTTCAACTGGTTACATTAGAATACAAGGTGTGTAAATATTGGCATAATTTTAGTAACGTTTTATCAGCTTACTCAGTGTGTCACTACTGACGACGGGTACTAGGAAAATTATCAGACGATATGGCATGATCAAGTAGGTATATTATAAGTCTCTATAAAAATGTGTTTTTTTTAACCCATACTATCCCACTGCTGGGCAAAGGTCTCCCCCATATCCCTCCAGTTTTTACGATCACCGGCTGCCTCCCACCAGGCTCTGTAAAATGTGTCTGAATCTTCAACTTTTGACATTTCTGCATGATTATTATCTCGTCTTCAGAGAGGTACGACGACTAACAAGTGTCAAAAGTGTCCAATAAGAAGGCGCGTTTTGTCGACAACATTACCACAGATAATGCAAAAGTTGAAAAACTGGTGCACAATGCTACATTTTGACAGAACGACGACATGACAAAATATCTCGCGTGTGCGTGCATCCTAGGCCCGCAGGCTCTGTGGAATGTGTCGAGGTCGTCACGCCAGCGCTTTTTCGGTCTGCCCCGGCTTCGTCACCCATCTGCAGGTGTGACGTCTGTTGCCCACCTGTCCTCATGCATTCGGCTGAAGTGTCCCGCCCAATCCCAAAATGTGGTTTAAAATACAGGTGTATTAAGCAAGCAAGCTCGTATGGGTTAGTGGCCAACTCTGGTGACGGAGAAGGCCTCCGTCGTGGATTAACGACTGCTAGAGCCGGGACAGTTTAACGTGCCCTCCGAAGCACGGAAGCGCTCAGATGTAAATGCCACTAACGGTTACTTATTCAAATAGTGACCGCGCAGAACGTCGGTTAACATAGACAACCGGTTGAGGAGAACACAGTTATGTGTCCTCTACGAAAGGGAAGATCTTCCACGTCGAGTGACCTTTGGCTCGGGGTCCGAGGACCCATATCCTACCGTGTTCTCCTACTCTTGTCTTAATTCTACCGCATGCGACGGGGAGCCAAGACCTACCCACTCCCTAGACCTGCTAGACCGGTAAAAAAAAAAACCAGTGCGTGGAGTCCCTCCGCGCGGAAGAAGTTCTACTTCGAGTGCCACGCATTCACGATGCGTTGACATTATCATGTTGCGAGTTATTGACCCGTAACAGTCATCCGCAACATGATATTGTACCGCAAATAATGCATAACACGATAATTCAAAACATGTTTTGGTTTATTTGTCGCGTACTATAGGGGTGTTTATCGTGGTACGAGTTATCATGCTGCGTATTTTAATGAAAAAAAACTATGCGCATGCGTTCGAGTGCCACGCATTCACTCTTGCTCTGTCTCTTTCTATTCCCTCGAATAGAAAGAGACAGAGACTTAACGTTTAACGCTGTCAGTTGGAAGTCGCATTAGAAGTATAACTTCGGACAAGAGTTTTGACATTTTTTGGAACGACACATAGCACTTTTATTTTAATAGTTTTTCTTGTGTTATTGTGAGTATTGTTGTTTAATTTTGGTGGAATTTTAACCAATAATACTTAGGTCGTAACATAAAGTGTGAGCCATTGGAATAAATGCGTGTAAAGTGGTTTTTCTGAATGTGAATTCGTGTCAGGTTTTGAAGAGAAAATCCACCATTTTCTTTTCAAAACAAACGACAGCCGACTTGACAAATGACTTGACTTGACTTATTCATTACAATTTTAACACTTGACATTGGCAAATTGTCTGTCGAAATGACGGACACAGGCCATTACTGAAGAGAAGAAGTATAACTTCAATAAACAAATTATTTTGCTTTGTAGAGCCTGAATAACTAGGTACCTAGCCTCTATATTTGAGCATCGATTTCTAAATAGAACTTTATTAGGTCGGTTCTGGTACTGAGATCCAAGAAGCTGAGCCAAAGTGGCCGGATTTTAATCGAATTATGTACTGAAAGCCTCGGACTTAGATAAACCTCTCTGTAATACGGTGGACGTCATAAAACAGCCGTAATAATGATATTGGTCTAGGAAAAGTTTCCAATGCAGAATAAAAAGTCTGAAAACAAGCGAAAATGAAACAGACCGAGTTTTGACAATTTGTAGCAACATTACGAGTAGTACTTTTATTGATCGAGTGAGCGAAACGAACGAGATCTTAGTGACAACTTGGACAAAAATGCTTTGTATGTTTGTTCGACGAGATCTTTTAAACCGCTCATCCGATCTTCATAAAATTTGGTAGGTATACTGATAGTACTCTTAAGTTTTACTGGTAAAAAAAAAGTCGTACAATAATATCAAGTGGGGTGTCATATGATAGGGTTTTGTTTAGACATTCCAAAACCGTTTTTATTTTGATTCTAGATCGAATAGTTTTTGAGTTGTTGTAAAAATTATAAAATTAGCAAACCCAGTATAACGTGAGCTACCATTTCTTGGAGATTCAATGATTTTGTAGTTCAAGTAAGACTGGTACATAGCTAGACGGCGATTTCGAAGCAATTTGCAAAGTTTATCACAACCATTGATCAATAAAAATTGTTTGGGTTTTATTAACCTCCGACCATCACGAGATCTCAGTTCGGGGCGAACTACTAGTAATATTAGTAGGAGTAGGATTTATTATTACATTTTCCATTGAAATCTTCACCGTTACAAAACGTCCGTAACATTTTACCATAAACCCCGGTGTAAGATAGACCCTGGTTTAAGTTACCGGCAGTTTAGGAAACCCCGCGATAGTTGTAACTTTACCCTAGTGGAAACACACGGTGAGAAAACTCGCAAAATGAAAGCCCAATTGTGAGTGCTGAAGCCAAGGCTCATAAAGTTTGTGAGGATGTATGTATGTTACTCTTTCACGCAAAAACTACTGATCCGATTTGGATGAAACTCGAATATATAGAATAGGATAGAATAGAAACCATTTATTTTACGCAAAAACACACTTAAACACAATTAAATAAACACCAAATTATAGATAGATGCGTAAAAAAGGCACTCGCTCAGCATAATTATGCTAAAGGTGCACGATGGCTCCTTTAGCGCTGGTTTTCAGGAGTGCCTAGAATGAAGTGGCGTATAGCCTCTTACTAAACATATTATATATATATATATGTATATGTTTATTAAACATATATATTGTCAGTGACCTGGATTAACACATAGGCTACTTTTTATCCCGGAAAATCAACGGGATCCAACGGGACTCACAAAATATCAAACAGTTTCTTAGTTAACTGTCCTTCAAAATAATTTCAAGTTTTCTAAGTCACTTTTCAAAGTTCTTTAAATCTAGTGCAAAATACCATCCCGTGAGTTTCCAGAATCTCGCAAGCTCAAAGTCACGTTATCAAATTATACATGCAAATATCATTTTGATCGAGCTTTGTAAGTGATATGATATTGCTTCAGTTTCTCTCGGGAATCGGCCCTTTGGGATTGTTCGCTAATTTGTAGGTGTACGCAATGTAATCGTTTATATTTGTAGTTTTGATGGAACTTGAGCTACAATTGAGGGTATTAATTTCGTCGAGGTCATGAGACCTTAGAGACTGAGATGACGGATGATAAATGGAAGAAAAGAACATGTTGTACCGACCCCACCTAGTTGGATAAGGGCAGGAAGAAGAAGAAGAGGTCATGAGACCTTATACCGCGTTCACACTATGCCCATGCCGCTGCCGGCATGAATGCCGCGATTAATTCCGGAATTATTGCCACAGCAACATCGCCAAGTTCATGCCCTAGCTCCTTGGTGAGAATGAAGGCGATGTTGCTGTGGCAATAAGTCCGCGGCGTGAATGCCGGCAGTGGCAATGGCATAGTGTGAACGCGGTAATAGATGTTCATTTGTTTTGATTGTTTGAATATGTACTGTTAATTTATTAAGTTTTCACGCAGAAGCATTCGCAAAGCGAGATATTTTGTTGGGAATTGCACAATTCCCAAATATCCCGATAGAGGCGCTTATCCGGTTTTCATACAAAATGTCTCGCTTTGCGAATGCGTTTGCGTGTGCTATACTCGAGTCGAAAGCTAAAACAAATGCACAGACTCGTGGCTCTGTAAGGTTGGCAGGTAGAAAATGCTTATAACATTAAGTCCACCTATATGTACATTTTGTGCAATAAAGAGTTTAAATCAATATCATCAATATATTGTGAATATTGTGAATATGGGTCAGGGTTTTTAGTGAAACTCGAATGTAGTCGAAAGAGAACTTATATTGTTGTGTGTTCGCCGCGAGCGTTACCATTAAACTAACTCGCTCGCCGGTCCAAATAACTTCCTGGACCTTCTAAATAAATATAACTTATATGAAAAAACATAACAAACTCAATACGAGGAACAATAAAGCTTCGCGCCAAGAACTCATTGTGACTCTACAGTGTATTCTCTCTACTCAGCATCGCTCACGCAGTTTCTAAGGAACGATTACATATTATAAACAGTTGCTAGTACATTAACTGAGGCCCTGCAAAGGGAATAACATAATAACAACAATATATAAAACTCTTTTGAAGCTGACAGAGAATCAACGCACAGCCTAAACTATAAGTCCTAGAGGTATGAAATTCGGAGGGTAGTATCCTTATATAGTGTAGGGGTGCACTAAGAAAGGTGAAACGTCACACTCTAAAGGGTAGAAACGCGAGCAACGCCGCGGGCGACGGCTAGTAATAAATAAATAGACAAGCAAGCATTGCCGTTAAACTTATAAAAATCCTATGTATCGATTTACACTAAGACTTGAGCAATCTTGCTGCATACCATTTCTAGAACAAAAAGCTTGGGAACTCTAAGTACAGTTAGAGACAGTTCTTTCGTATCAAATTAACAGCATTAATCATGAACAATGAACTACCGGATGTACACATGTACAGTCGCACACAACACTGCTTGACCTCTATACAGCGTTCACACTATGCCCATGCCGCTGACGGCATTATTGCCGCGGACTTACTGCCACAGCAACATCGCCTTTATTCTTCATTAGAGAGCAAGGGCATGAACTTGGGCCGGGACAGAGGCATTATCGTGTTCACACTATGCTCGTGCCCACTTCCCTGCCGACTGCCGCATAGTGTGAATGCAACATATGGTTAAACGGACGATCATCATCAGCGTGTCGAAAATGCTGGGTACAGACCTCGAGTACATTCACAAGGCTTCAATTTCTTCAAGGCTTTTACAAGGCTTCAAACACAAGACTTTTGGTTCAGTGGACGATCTTCAGTCTACAGAAGTTAAAGCAGAAGTTGTTTGATATGGTGCGTGTCCACTCAGCCGCAGTCGGCGGGAAGTGGGCATGAGCATAGTGTGAACATGATCATGCCTCTGTCCCGGCTCCCGGCCCAAGTTCATGCCCTTGCTCTCAAGAATAAAGGCGATGTTGCTGTGGCAATAAGTCCGGAATTAATCGAGGCAATAATGCCGGCAGCGGCATTAGCTGAGTAAAGAACGATTTTCAACTTCCTTCGACTCACTTTCTGTAATTTAAACCATTTCATTGATTCATCGGGTGTAAAACAGTCGCACGCTCGTTTTCCGAAGCACTACCCAAACGAAAATATTTGTTACTAGCCGTTGCCCGCGGAATTGCTCGCGTTTTAGACCCTTTAGAGTGCGACTTTTCAAAATTCCTTTCTTAGTGCACCCCTACACTATAATAAGGATACTACCCTCCAAATGTCATACCTCTAGGACTTATAGTTTAGGCTGTGCGTTGATTCTAAGTCAGCTTCAAAAGAGTTTTATATATATTGATGATTTTTGGTGTATTAGTTATGTGTCGTAGTTACTGACGCCGGAAACGGAATTCCGCGTGCGGAATCACGTGCGCATTTGTTACATTGAGCATTGCGGAATTCCGCTTGAATGATAACCTTTTTGTAGTCGGCTGTACCAACGGATAAGGTTTATTAGCACTAGAATTAAGTAAAGCCGGTTTCCTGTTAACAGAAGTCTAAATAAAGACTGGCTAAAGTGTAGTTAGCACATATCATTCACGGATGTGACTAACCCCTTTTTAACACTGACGGTGACGTACGGTATTTTAGGGCTTTATCGTTTTGTGCGTCAAAAAAGTCTTGAGCAAAACGCAAAAAAATTCAAAGTCAAATATGTTTTGCTAGCCGTCGCCCGCGGCGTTGCTCGCGTTCTACCATTTAGAGTGTGACGTTTCAAAATTCCTTTCTTAGTGCACCCCTACATGTATAAGGATACTACCCTCCAAATGTCATACCTCTAGGACTATTAGTTTAGGCTGTGCGTTGATTCTCTGTCAGCTTCAAAAGAGTTTTAAATATATATGATGATACTAGCCGTCGCCCGCGGCGTTACTCGCGTTCTACCCTTTAGAGTGTGACGTTTCAAAATTCCTTTCTTAGTGCACCCCTACACTATATAAGGATACTACCCTCCAAATTTCATACCGCTAGGACTTATAGTTTAGGCTGTGCGTTGATTCTCTGTCAGCTTCAAAAGAGTTTTATATATATTGATGATTCCGTAAAATCACCCGAATATACGATATCATGAATACACTTTTTCGAAAAAAAAAATAGTCAAATCGCTTGGCACTCGTGTGCATATTCTTGAGGGGAATTCTCATTCCACTTAGTACAAAATAATATCATCTTTACCAAAACTATCATCATCATTATAGGCAGGGAGAAAGCTTAGGCCCACTGCTGGGCCTAAGCTTTCTCCCTCAAACGCCACTCGTGTCTATGATGATGATAAATACCGTGGAATCAAACTGAGCACATTTATCATTTTCTCTATCAAATTATGCTCCCCTTAAAATGACACTAGCCATTTAGGGCCTATATTTTTGGTCAATGTTCACCAACATTAGCTTCGATAACTTCGGATTAATTTTAATGACATATTGGTTGGCTTAAGCAAATCATTTTTGACTTGTAATAATAATATGTAAAACTTGCTAAATATCTAAAAGATAGATAGATAGATAAGATAGTACATATTTATTCAGCCACCACACAAAAATCTAAGAAATTATATAAAAACTAAAATAAGAAACTATGAATATAGGTATCTTATATCTAGACAAAACCATATAGAATAAATAAATAAGATGTTTAGATAATACCTCTACCTACTTAATTTTTTGTGGCTTTGTAAATCAATTACATCGTAACGGCTAAACCACTTTGGTTTAAACTTAGGATGGATAGTACGCGACGTAATCCAAAACCACAAAAATATCATTTTATCTGACACGACACGTGAGTGTTAAAAAAATTGTATAAATACAGCACTAAAAATGTTACTGTCCCTTTCTCATCAACTGAAACGACAAGGACGGCTATAATTTTAGAGCTGTCGAATGAGGTTAGTTTAGAAAAATGCAACACGCGAATTCGATACCAATTTATAAAAAATATTTTGTATATGATTTATACTAGGAGTTAAAATTCTGTTTCTATAGGATAAATAATTGTCAAATCATTGGTTAAAGTGTGGGTGAACAAAGGCGTAGTATTGGTTGTGTGACAATCAATAAATACATTCATACATCAAGAGCTAACGGCTAGGATTACACAATTTCAATTAATAGTGATGGGTAGAGTATCAATATCGATGATTTTTTTATCGATAAACTGAATTTAACAATTTTTGTGGCTCAGTAAACAAACTGAGACACAAATTGACCTTTTCTGAAAGGCTGCACATCAAAGGTTGTCTGGAAGAGATCGCTTTTAGCGATAAGGCCGCCCATTGTACTGATTGTTTATTTTTTTTCTCCTTATATTCTATTTCTTTGTGTACAATAAAGAGTATATCTATCCATCTATCAATGAGGTAGATGACATAAGTTGTTTCTTTTTTTTTTTTTTTTTATAAATAATGGAACATGCTGATAGGTCACCGGTTGTTAAGTAGTAACTTCTGCCTATAACAATGCATTACCTCATAGAGCAAACCTGTTATGATTTGGAATAAGGTCCTCGTTCTCACAGCATACAAACTTTGTTCCGACTTCCGACGCGTTCAGAAATAGGTACGATTCTAATTATTTCTGAACAAACACAAAGTAATATAACCTCGCCTAATTAACGCGTGGAATGATTTATTGTTATTCTAAAGTTGGTTAAAATAATGAATTCGGAAAGTCAACACTCTCGTTTTATCAAAGGCTATGTTCAAATCAACACGGAAATACGTCAGTTGAGGTATTGCAGATTCCTTCTAAAGCTTTGGTCTCGCGATCGTATCGCACAACGCTGCGGTATGCGGCGCAACGCAGCGTACCGCGTTTGCTCTTCGCCGTTGACGCAGGCAGCGACGGAACAAGAGACCATACTAGACGTTTTCTATACGATTATTTGTCCGGCGCCGCATGTCGCATACCGCAGCGTTGTGCGTTACGATCGCGAGACCAAGGCTTTAGATATTCGTCTGCCTTGTTAATAACCTAGGGCCTCAGTGATAGGTAAAAGCAAGCTCGTATGAGTTAGTGGCTAACTCTGGTGACGGTTTTTTTTCAATTTTTTAAATTTTCAAAGCTGTTTGTACGCTGCTACAACGCGAGCAAAGCCGCGGGCGCCAGCCAGTTCCTAATAAAGCTAGTAAGTTAGATAGTGCGTAAGTCGATAAAAAAAAACTCATACATTAGATTGTAATGTTTGTGAAAAGTTATGAGAACTTATCGATAGAACTATAGAACAACACTAGTAGTTCCCATTATTATAGGCGTTTTGTTTACAATGCGTATAGACACAGAATAAACAACAGTTGCAGTATAGGGGAGAACCCAAATCGATGTATAATCTCTAAACGTATTACACACCTCACAAACTTCACACTAAAACACACCCTAACTTGTTTAAGATAAGAGCGAATTTCCGTTACAAGTTTAACAGCTTCTAAGGCACGCGGAGGTAAACGTTCTAAGTGGCAGTTAGTGGTAGAGTGAAATGGACTGTATAACAATGGTGTTAAAGGTTAAATTGGCCCGCGGTTTGGATAGGATTTATAGTGTTGTCTTGGGGTTAGTCGCATCTTTGGGCACAAGAAATCGATACTTAGTGGTTCTGTCACCCAGCGGATTTTTTCCACTGATACAATATTTTGTGTGGTTGAATCGGTTGTGGTTCTTTTTAGGTCAGTAAGATATCTAGGTGTTCTAGCAACATCTGCACAAAGACTAACTGGAAAATAACTCATAGCTTGGACGAATTAATTTGTCCAAGGCTCATTCTTCCAAGAGGCTCATCATCATCATAATCATTATCATATTCAATCATGAATATATAAAACTCTTTTGAAGCATCAACGCACAGCCTAAACTATAAGTCCTAGAGGTATGAAATTTGGAGAATAGTATCCTTATATAGTGTAGGGGTGCACTAAGAAAGGAATTTTGAAAAGTCACACTCTAAAGAGTAGAACGCGAGCAACGCTGCGGGCGACGGCTAGTACATTATATAGACACAGGCCAAGCACGGGAAAAGCTTTTGTACTATTTAACCGACTTCAAAAAAAGGAGGGGGTTCTCAATTCGGCTATTTTTTTATCCAAATGAATAATTTATAATTTTCACTATATAAACCTCGAATCGAACCCTTATAGGAATTAATGTGGATTAAGTGTGAAAGGAAGTGCTCGTGGCTAAGCTTGCTTAGTCAATCT
The DNA here is from genome assembly GCA_918843925.1 of Eulithis prunata. Lineage (NCBI taxonomy): Eukaryota > Metazoa > Arthropoda > Insecta > Lepidoptera > Geometridae > Eulithis > Eulithis prunata. Next base: position 2,067,540 of record OU974035.1, read on the forward strand.
TCACCGATAATCTAAGTTAAGCGACGTTCTGTGCAGTCACTATGGATGGGTGACCGTTACATTTACATCTGAGCGCTTCCGCGCTTCGGAGGGCATGCTGTTCCGGCTCTAGCAGTCGTTAAGCCATGATGGAGGCCTTAAGGTGGCCTAAAAACTCCGTCACCAGAGTTGGCCACTAACTCATACGAGCTTTCTTGCTAATGTGGATTAATCACGGATTAATGGTTTAATGAAATTTAACGGAATTAGTTGAAGGCACGTCGCTACGCAACCATTAATTTAGTTAAATACATTACAAACATCACATTATAATTTATTCAAATTGATAGATTACCTACGTGCCGAGGTAGGTATCTTCTAAATATAACTATTTTGAAGCTGACTGACAATCAACGCACAGCCTAAACTATAAGTCCTAGAGGTATGAAATTTGGAGGGTAGTATCCTTATATAGTGTAGGGGTGCACTAAGAAAGGAATTTTGAAAAGTCACACTCTAAGAGGTCTAAAATTAGGATCAAACGTTTTAACCAAATAATGCGTATGCTGCTACCACGTGAACGTATCCGCGGACGACAGCTAGTATTTTATACAATCATACCAGTCATATCCAATGTCATATCATATTGAAACAATAACTAGGAATATAAACTAACAATGTTGCTAGCTGTCAGTTTTGCCTCATACCAAAAACTGCGTTGTCGATTTAAAACTTCTGTTTAGTCGGTAGGGCTGGCAATACATGGCAATACATTTATTCTGTCACTAGCCGTCGCCCGCGGCGTTTCTCGCGTTCTACCCTTTAGAGTGTGACGTTTCGAAATTCCTTTCTTAGTGCAACCCTACACTATATAAGGATACTACCCTCCTAATTTCACACCTCTAGGACTCATAGTTTAGGCTGTGCGTTGATTCTCTGTCAGCTTCAAAAGAGTTTTATATATATTGATGATTTTCACCACAGCTTAACCATAAACGTTAGAGAGTTAAAAATAATAGTTCTATTTTGTTACAACTCATATTATTGAAGTTATACTTCTAATGCGACTTCCAACTGACAGCGTACAAGGTTGCGTTAAACGGGAAGCGTTAGTCTCTGTCTCTTTCTATTCGGGGGAATAGAATAGACAGAAACTAGCGAGAGTGATCACATACGTCGACCCCCACAAAACGCAAAACACTTCCATAGCGCGTTCTAGAATCCGGACAAACTTAGCAGCGCCATCTAGTTCTGATTTAGGCAACATGAGCATAGAACCTTTTCTAACTAAATAAGTACTGCATATTGGTTAAGTACATAAAGATAAATACTAAATTAATTTCACATTAAACACAGAGCGAGAGTGAATGCGTGCCACTCGAAGTATAACTTCTTCCGCGCGGAGGGACGCACTGGTTTTTTAGTAGGTAAGTATATAAAAAAAATATTCTTCAAATTAAAAACCATTAATGGGGTCACTAATACGTTGGAGCAAACTAATACTCGAGTGGAGACCGCGTTTAGGCAAGCGTAGTGTAGGACGCCCTCCGGCTAGGCGGGGCGACGATCTGAGACATGTAGCTGGCAAAAACTGGATGAGAAAAGCCGAAGACCGGGCTCAGTGGCGCGTCTTGGGAGAGACCTTTGTCCAGCAGTGGACCCATATAGGTTGATGATGATGATGATGATGATGATGATGATGATGAATGGAGTCAGATGGTAAAAAAATTAGTAAAAGTATTTGATAAATTATTATTTTTTATCTGAGAGGATGTAGATTGGTCCCATAATTTTTTTATTAAAATCGGTTCAATTGTTTGGGAGTTAAATAAGAATAACTGGAAAAAACACGACATTGCGTATTTTGATTTCCTGTGACCTTTCGATGGGGTGTATGATCAATAGAACAAACCCAATGAACAACCATCATCATCATCATCATCGTAATCTGATGATGAAGCTGTATCCAATTGAAGTCGGTTTTTCTAGTTTTTAAACTTACAATTTAGTTATTTTTCTGAAAATAAAAAAAATATGCATGTAGAAATGTGTCAGCCCTAAAATGTTAACAGTGACCGCGCCAATCTGAAACTCGATTAAACTGTGGCCTGCTGGTCTACCCACTGGACCACCCCGTTGATACTCCTGGCATCATAATAACAGAACTAGCTGGTGACACCAGTGAAAAAAAAAAAAAAAAAAAAAAAATCTCAAAGTCGAATAAACAAATTGTTTAAATAGTAATTTAAACAATTTGTTTATTCGACTTTGAGATTTTTTGAAACAACACCTAGCACTTTTATTTTAATAGTTTTTCTTGTGTTATTGTGAGTATTGTTTAATTTTGGTGGAATTTTAACCAATAATACTTAGGTCGTAACATAAAGTGTGAGCCATTGGAATTTATAAATGTGTGTAAAGTGGTTTCTCTGAATGTGAAAATTCGTTTTCAGGTTTTGAAGAGAAATTCCACCATTTTCTCTTCAAAACAAACGACAGCCGACTTGACGATGACATGACTGATATTATTTCAAATATGACTTGACACTGGTAAAATTGTCTGTTGAAATGACGGACAGAGGCCATTAATTAAAAGAAGAAGAAACTAAAAAAAATTGTTACGCACCGCCTTCAAATAGGTTGTGTTTTTAGGCCTTTGCCCTTCTGTGGGAAAACTGTCAATATTTTTTTTTTTTTAACTTATCTTGCTGTCTGTACTTCAGATATATTTCACACAAGAATACCACAGGGCTCTCCTTCCACTCGATTTGTATGAATCACCATAAAATAATAGATTTCTCGTGGAAAATATCCCACGTCATGTTTTTATTGGAATCAGAATTTTCACGCTCATTAGACATTCTATTTGAAAAACAGTAGAAATTACATTCGTTTTCTTGGTCAAATGGTTTTAGGGTTACCATTTGACCAAAAAACTTAACTTATTTATTATTTTATTTATTGCTCACATGTATGTATGTATATCTACGTAGGTAGGTACCTACTTAGATCTCTGTGGGCGTATTTAAAGATGCTATTTTGAAACTACACTTTTCGTAGGTACCTAATGAAATATACTAATTATATATACATGTGTGTAGATACATTTTAAGTTACGTGCGCACTTCTTGAATGAAAAACTACGAAATCTCAAAAGTCGTAGAACAAACATTGGTCGCCATGACCTGTAGAATATTCCCCTTTCGGTATTATAGGGGTTTTTATGTTACACCGTGTATATGTACGTAGGTACTTTATTTTCATCCTAAAATATTTTTTTTATTTTTGAAGTGAAAACTTCTTTAACACCGTGGGGTGATTTGAAATTCGATGAAACGAAAACGAAAACAGACGCGCCGCTAGTCTGAGATACACTGCGCGTTGACGGTACAACGTTCGACAGTCGAGCTGGCATTGACGCGCAATGTATCTCGAATACGTTAAGTTTACGTAACACGGCGACTGTCAGATTTTTTCGTCAGAAATGTCTGCGTGTCATGTGACCATTACCTTCCTCCCTGAGGATTCCTAGAGAAAGGGACACTGGAGTTAAATAACAAAGGAGTAATAGAAGTGAATTATAGACGAATTTAACTAAAATAGTGTTATTACTAACTGTGACGGTAGACAGACGTAAAGAAGTGCGAATATGAGTCTTCTTCTTCTTTTACAAACGTTGCAGTGGACGGCTTATAAAAAAAATTTGTTTCCAAGTTTTGAAGGGAAAATCCACTATTTTCTCTTCAAAACAAACGACAGCCGACGTGACGAATGACTTGACTTGACTGATATTATTTCAAATATCTCACTTGACACTGGCAAAATTGTCTATCGAAATGACGGACAGAGGCCGTAAATAAAAGAAGAGGAAGATCTCGACTCGAATTTGGCGAAGTAGAATATATAAATGAAGCGTTATTTCGAAACTGTTTCATATAAAGGGGATTGGACATTTTCGGTCCTAAAAATTAAATATTACCGATTATCGACTTCTCATTTTCATAAATAGGTTCTATCCACGTCTGGCAGCTAGGTAATGAAGTAAGCCCTAACGCTATTCCTGGTCACGAACTAATCTGTTGGATATTTTTCTCAAATCGGTTAGATTTGAGAATAATATCAAACGCACGACCGAGAAAACACTACTAGGCTTTAAACTCACTCGAAGGACCACTTTAGCCTGTTAATTAAAAGGCTAATTATATTTGGTATTTATAAAAAAGGTTTTATTGAAACCAATGTCGTCGACCGCCATAGCACGGACCGTACAAAAATAAAAAGTAACAAAACACAAAGATGGCCACCGGAAGTGGCAGAATAAAAAAAACCATATTTTTAGTGTTGCTACCTAGAATTATTTATGTTCTGTATCGAACAAATAATAATATATATCCTTGGACATTTCACACAACGCCCTCTAGTCCCAAACTAAGCAGAGCTTGTACTATAAAAACTTACATACGTTTAGACTAGACTCTGTACAACAAGTTCTATAATTTTCTTAATCACATCTAAGGATACCAGGGGTTCGGGGTGAAAGCATAAATATGTAATGACGTTTTCAGTTGCATAACGGGGACCCCACCGCTTCGTGCCGACAATATGTCGCCTGTTCGTAGGACATTTGTTGCCTATGTCCTTTTAAATCACTCGCAAAGTAAAATAAGCTTTATCAATCTGCATATAAAGTTTAATTTGGGGATTTTACGGTATTTCAAGCGTTTATTTACTCTCAAATAAATCAATTGAACTATTTAGCCAGTTAGTTACCGGGTGAGATGAGGTGTGGGTCCGGTTTGAACGGCATACAACGAAGAGCACCATCTACGCTATTCCTAATACCACCAATTTTTTAAGCTCTGTGCTCTTTGTGCAATAATTTTATCATCCTACTAATATTATAAACGCGAAAGTTTGTAACGATGTATGTATGAATGTTTGTTACTCTTTCACGCACAAACTACTGATCCGATTTGGATGAAACTTGGAATATTGTCCGTGAACTGGATTAACACATAGGCTAGAATAGAATACCTAGACCAATTTTTATTTTATTTTTTGGCCACGCTCTTGATAATACTATACCAAGTTCCTTTGTTTTGAAGTGAAACATAGCAAGCTACCTACTATGTGTTCTGTGTCGCAGTGCGTGAATGGCCCTCTAGCGGTGATTAATGGTAGGTAAAGTAGATTGACCGTTAATATCGTTAGACGACTTTCTAAAGATATTACCAAAGAATGTCCATTTTCGTGGCAATACTTATAACTCACTAAATTATACTAGTCTTAGTAATAACTCGATGATATAAGCTATGTCTAATACTCGAGTGGAGACCACGTTTAGGCAAGCGTAGTGTAGGACGCCCTCCGGCTAGGTGGGGCGACGATCTGAGACATGTAGCTGGCAAACACTGGATGAGAAGAGCCGAAGAGCGGGCTCAGTGGCGCGTCTTGGGAGAGACCTACGTCCAGCAGTGGACCGATACAGGTTGATGATGATGATGATGATAGGCTATGTTCCCATGTCAACAATATGAAAAACTAGCTGATACCCGCGACTTCGTACGCGTGCGAAACCTTCCACAAAAACATCTGTCACCAGCATACGATGAGCATCGTGGCAAATGGCTGCTTTTGGTTTAGAGAGTTCAAGCTGTATCTAAGAATCCACGTCTTTGATTTCAATAAAATATAGCCTATGTTTCAATCCGGAAAAAGGGCTTCAGAATGGTATAAGTTTTATTGCAATTGGTCCAGTAGTTTAGGCGTGATCCGCGAAAAAACGAACAGACAAACAGCTTGAACTTTCTAGCGCGTTTCAGACAGTTTTTTGCCGTCAAAAGCTTGTTGTTTTCGTATATCTGTAGCCACGTCACTTGACATTATACCGGGCAGCGAAAACAGTTCAGAGCTTGCGATACGGGGACAGGAGTTAGCTGGCAAATAATTGCCGCTCGTAGATCTAATTACCAACACAAACGCAGCTTTTCTATAGGGTCTAAAAGTTAAACCAAAAGACCCCAACCACAGAGCATATAATACTATACCAGTACGAATACCCCAACAACTCAATCTGTTAGACGGCTGACCGCTAACTGATATGACGACGCGGTTTTAACCCCAAGTTTTGATTTAGAAATCTTTGTTAAAATTTGCTTTGGGCTTTAGTTTTTACGCACTGCGTTGTGTAACGCTGCGTTTTGTAGCGCTTATAGCGCGTGCACACTATGCCCATGCCGCTGCCGGCGTGAATGCCGCGATTAATTCCGGAATGATTGCTACAGCAACATTGCCAAGTTCATGCCCTAGCTCCTTGGTGAGAATAAAGGCGATGTTGCTGTGGCAATAAGTCCGCGGCATGAATTCCGGCAGCGGCAATGGCATAGTGTGAACGCGGTATTAGAAGGAAAGTTATTGCTAGTAGTTCGCGCCGAGCTGTAGTTAAAAACCCACGTTTGTACAGATACGTGTTTTAATTATTTTTTGTTTCGAGAGCTGTGATTTTAGAACGCGCATGGATACTAAGATCTAGGTAGTTGCCAGTTTTACCTATGGGAATGCCTATCTCTACTATCCAAACTGACAAATAACAATCAACACTTTCAAGATCAAGAGGTCAAGGTTAACATTTTCAAAGGTCAATTGAGGTCAAAGGTCAAACCTGGCCAACTAAGTTCAGGGTCACTTAAGGTCAATGACCTTTGGGATTTAGGCCCAAGGTCACTAGATAGAAAATTCTTTATTATACTTACATTTTTAAAGAGACAAAGTGTATGGTTTAGATCAATATTATATGTATATGTATTAACTCTTTTGTAGCTGACTGACAATCAACACACAGCCTAAAGAATAAGTCTTAGAGGTATGAAATTTGGTAGGTAAGTATCGTAATAGTGTAGGGGTGCACTAAAAAACAATTTTGAAAAGTCGCACCCTAAAGGGTCTAAAATTAAGATCAAAGAATTTAACCAAATATTGCGTCTTGCTAGTCTTGCTACCACGCGAGCAAAGCCGCAAGCGACAGCTACTTTTGAAATAAAACGCGGCGTCAACAAACCCAGTGCGTGATCACTATTTAACGAACACAACAGATTGTCCCCACAGTTTAACTACCGCAAGTCATCAGATTGATTAACCTTCAGAATTATCATCTCCACAGCTTTTAACCACCGACCTATAAAGGAGGTGTTATAAGTTTGGTGTCTGTGGCCTCGTAGCTTTGAAAATAGGCCTCCGATTCAATGTATTAGTTTCAACTATCTTTGTGAATAAATTAATTATTACTTTTAGTCAAATTCGCCATAATATTAGCTAACAAAAATATAATGGTCCTATTTTCTATTTTATTATTTTCTTGCGAAATGGCTGCACGGAATGCCCGGATCTATTATAAAAAAAATCGATACTAAAACCTTAATATCAATGATGAAATATTGAAATCTACACACATCAAAGTACAAAGCTCATCAAAGGGTTATGTTGCGGCTAAACTCGTAAACATCCGCTTGCTTTTGTACATTTCATCTTACTTTAACTTTAGATTTATTGCTTTAGTAGGGTTTTTCTAGTTGCTAATTTTGCCGAGTGGGATTGTACCTCGACTTTCGATCCGAAGGTCGCGGATTCAAATCCCGGCCGTGCATCAATGCATTTTTCGTTCGGAAAATTTATATGCGCATTAACACGAGCTTTACGGTGAAGGAAAACATCGTGAGGAAACAATTTGTGGCCTATCCATCGATTTTCTGACAGTGACGTTTAAGTGATGTTTGACGTTTCAACCTTCAACGACAGTGAGAGCCAGCCAACTCATCACTTCGATTCGAACTTGGAAGAAAGTAACCTCCGTAAAACGATTTCTTTTTATACGAGTACTAGCCGTCGCCCGCGGCGTTGCTCGCGTTCTACCCTTTAGAGTGTGACGTTTCAAAATTCCTTTCTTAGTGCACCCCTACACTATATAAAGATACTACTCTCCAAATTTCATACCTCTAGGACTTATAGTTTAGGCTGTGCGTTGATTCTAAGTCAGCTTCAAAAGTGTATATTGATGATGATATTGATGATAGAAGTGGTTTTATAAAAATTCATACATCATCATCGATGCCATCACTTTAACAACATGTGGTGTGTATTTAATTAATAAAATGTAAATCAAGTGTTTAATTCCCGATATAGAGCGTAACACGCAATTCTATTAGTGTAAAACCGTCACTAATCGATGTTTAACGTCACATAGAAGCGTCAATGTAAAACTAGTTTTATTATAATGACTTTAGATTCAATTTTGCTAAACTGTAAATGGTAGAGTAATTTGCAATTTCAGGTGAATGAAAGAAAAAGTAAGTACTTATATCACGACTGTAATTCCCGCGAATAATCACGAGGTGAAGTTGAATCATGCAAGATGTGGACATCCAATGCCCAGCTGTGGGTGAAGTCGGGCTGTGGATGATGATGATGATGATGACTGTTATTTATTTCCCCAAAAGTACATTGAACAACCAGATGTTAGTTCACAAATGAAGACTCATCGTAATAATTGTTGTTTTTGGGGCTGTAAGCATCCCATTGAAACGGATTTGAGCTACATCGCACACTTCAATGGTCAAGGGCGTAGCGTTAGGGAGGGCTTCGTTTAGATTCACAAAAAATATTTTTGGTTTTTTTATTACTCAGGTCTTTTTTTGCAGATTTTATATATCTACCAGTAGATTATACCGCGTTCACACTATGCCATTGCCGTTGCCGGCATAAATGCCGCGATTAATTCCGGAATGATTGCCACAGCAACATCGCCTTTATTCCTACACCGCGTTCACACATGCCCATGCCGCTGCCGGAATTATTGCCGCGATTAATTCCGGAATTATTGCCACAGTAACATCGCCAAGTTCATGCCCTAGCTCTTTGGTGAGAATAAAGGCTATGTAGCTGTGGCAATAATTCCGGAATAAATCGCGGCATTCATGCCGGGCATAGTGTGCACGCGCTATTAGATACCCGAGACTCGTGACCTTATTATTTCACAACAAACTTATTGACAAAAATTATTTGTTATAGACATGCGTCATGGCTCAGTCGGTAGTAGCTCTGCCTTCCGTGCTGTGGGTCGTGGGTTCGATCCCCACTGCGAACAAACATTTGTGTGTTGTAAAACATAGATGTTTGTTCTGTGTCTGGGTGTTTCTATGTATTATAAGTATGTATTTAACACAAAAAAAAGCATGTATGTATTCTATCAGTCATCTAGTTTCCATCGTACAAGCTTTGCTTAGTTTGGGACTAGAAGGCGTTGTGTTAAGTGTCCGTGAATATTTATTTATTTATATTCACGTAAGTAATGTAAATAAACAGAATGCCTCCTCATGTTAAGCGGTAACCTCTGCCTATGACAATACATTGCCACACTCAGCACTTCCTCTGAGGGTGTGCCCTGTCAAACGCAACGCTAGCTAATTCAACAATGCGTACCCATTTAGCAGCGCCATCTAGTTTGGAATCGAGTAAACTAATAATAATATAACCTTTAACAAAAAGTATGTTCACATCCTCTCGCCAATTATTTTATTTGCGTTGTGAGCTGGCTGTGAGTTATGTCGCGCTGTCCGCCGGCCGGCAGTCGGCACCTTCCGAGGAAACACTACCCGCCCAGTAGCGTCGTCAAAACAACCTTAAGTTACTGTATTGACTAGTTTATCTCCTGAAAACCAGCGCTAAAGGAGCCACCGTGTACCTTTACGCGTCGCGATAAAAAGTAGCCTGTGTTAATCCAGGTCATGGACAAATATATTCCAAGTTTCATCCAAATTGGATTTGTAGTTTTTGCGTTAAAGAGCAACAAACATCATCATCAATATTATCAAAATATATAAAACTCTTTTGAAGCTGACTTAGAATCAACGCACAACCTAAACCATAAGTCTATGCTAGCTATGAAATTTGGAGGTTAGTATCCTTATATAGTGTAGGGGTGCACTAAGAAAGGAATTTTGAAAAGTCGCATCCTAAAGGGTAGAGCGCGAGCAACGCCGCGGGCGACGGCTAGTACATACATACATCCGTACAAACTTTCGCGTTTATAATAGTGAGTAGATAGGATTGTAAAAAAATAACTTTGAATTGTTTTGCGAACGCACCCGGTCACTTAGAAGTATTGCGCTGGCGCGAGAGAGCATAAAAAATATAGGAAACTGGAATACATTATTATTTATGTCCCAACCGTTCCAGAGGACGACCAGTTCGTGCCACTACAAGTGAGCTTGCAGTCTACAATAGACTTTATTTCTATTAGTTTAAAGTTCTTTCTTTAACCACAGATTTTCATTTACGAGATAATTATTTTCTTACTTTTTTTAATTCGGTATTGTTGGTGTACATTTATTTGTAGTTTTTTATACATACAGGAAGTATGGTCAGGATTATGAGTGGAACTTGTAAAAGACTTTTTAAATTCATAACTTTTACGTAATAAACTTTTTGCTTATGAGATAAATAACATTGAGCAAAAAACTTACACCGACTTGATTGATACAAAAAAACATATTATATAATTATATTCTTTTTGAAGTTACTTCTAATGCGACTTCCAACTAGGTTGCGTCAAACGTTTAACGCTCCTGGGGAGGGGGAATGGAAAGAGACAGAGCGAGAGTGATCACATACGGAGACCCCCACAAAACGCAAAACACTTCGATAGCGCGTTCTAGGATCCGACCAAACTTAGCAGCGCCATCTAGTTCTGATTTAAGGCAACATGAGCATAGAACCTTTTCTAACTAAATAAGTACTGCATATTGGTTAAGTACATAAAAATAAATACTAATTTAATTTCACATTAAACACAGAGCGAGAGTGAATGCGTGCCACTCGAAGTAGGTATAACTTCTTCCGCGCGGATGGACTCCACGCACTAATTTTTTTTTCTGTCTCCTTCATTTTCCATTGTAGAAAACAAACTATGACGTCACCGTAGCCTATGTCACCCGGGCTGTCAAGCAAGACGCGTCATTTGACACGCATTTGTCAAAATCTGTTCGACGGTCATATAATATGACCATTCAGTGTTGTAAACATGATGTTTGTTCTGTGTCTGGGTGTTTCTATGTATTATAAGTATGTATTTACAAAAAAAAATGTATGTATGTATTCTATCAGCCATCTAGTTTCCATAGTACAAGCTTTGCTTAGTTTGGGACTAGAAGGCGTTGTGTTAAGTGTCCGAGAATATTTATATATTTATATTTATATTTATATTCCATATACGTACATAAACTTAGTAACCAACTTATAACCCTTCATTTGCTCCGCGTAGTCGGGTAAAAAGTAATGTGGTAGAAGCCAGTGATACTTTGTATTAACCTGTGCCTACTATTAGTTCTTCTGTCAGACGGCTGTTTTACGAGTTCCACAGTAACATGACATAATGCTGTCACATTTGAAAATGGAATGCAATTTTATTGGTCACTTTTGGTAATAGCAGTTTTATCGTCTCGTAACTTCTACTTCTTCTTTTAAACCTATATGGCCTGTGTCCGTCATTTCGACAGACAATTTTGCCAGTGTCAAGTGGTGAATTTTAAATAATTTAGGTCAAGTCAAGTCTTTGTCAAGTCGGCTGTCGTTTGTTTTGAAGAGAAAATGGTGGATTTCCTCTTCAAAACCTGAAACGATTTTTCAAATTCAGAAAACCCACTTTACACACATTTATTCCAATGGCTCACACTTTATGTTACGACCTAAGTATTATTGGTTAAAATTCCACCAAAATTAAACAACAATACTCACAATAACACAAGAAAAAGTATTAAAACAAAAATGCTATGTGTTGTTTCAAAAATTGTGAAAACTCGAATCCGTCTCGTAACTTAACTAACTTAGATGCAATTTTTCTATAATTTAATGTCAAAAGATCCATGTCGATATAGACAGCGTAGTACGTATACTATCATACTTATTATACGACTTTTTTTAAACATATTTTTTGTTAGAAAATGTAATATAATGAAAGAAAGGAAATACTGTCATTTATTTCTAACACACAAAAAACATGACATAAGTATTTTTTTATGCAACTAAATGATGGAACAAGCCAATAGCCCTGATGTTAAGTAATAATCACGGTCTATAACGATCACTCTGAGACGTGTAGTTAAGTGTCGTGTTCGTTTAATAGGACTGACACATACCCTTCGAATTCAAACCAGAACAGAGTATCACTGTACACAGAGCCCTTAGTCTTAGTTTTGTTATGTTGATTTGCGACAAGCGAGAATCGAGAAACTCACAGTTTTTGTATGGAAAAAAATAGTTTGTATATCCCCCGCTAGAGGCGCTTATCGGATTTTCATATAAATATCTCGCAAGTCGCTTCTCGATATGCGTTTCGAACAAAACAAATCTTAGACTACGGGCTGTGATGTAGGTACGCTGGTTGACTTCCCCGGACAAATTGTTTCTCAAAGAACGCTTCTACTAACTGTAGGTAGAAGATTGTTCGATCAGTTTTCTAGAAATCCCCCTGGGCGTTGGATATCTCGCCGATTGGAGATCAAGATTAATCAGTCGTTGAAATATTACTTTTAAAATCGACTTATGAGCAACTTGCAATATTTCTAGAAAATATCTAAACTGAACACGATGGGAAGATAAAAAATGTTTTGAAGTTTTCATCGGACTATGTTTTTTTTGCTTATAAATAGATAAAATACTAAGAAGGGCATAAAAATAACAACTTCACAATATTTACAAAATACACATGAAACAGTTGAGCTATTTAAAAACCGTTGTAAACGATTTGTAGATAGCTCAACTGATCCAAAACAGATAATACTTATATCTAGCTCGTTCATCTTATTCATATTGGTCTTTTAAAGCTCTGCTAGCTAAAACGGCTGCTAAATCTGTTGTCAACTCTTTTTGTTGTCATCCAAATCACTACTATGTTTTTAAACCGCGCTAAAATCACAGGGGGGCTATCGTTTCTCATAAAAACTTGCCAGATTTAAGCCTGGCATGTTTTCTGAACTGTTTTCATACTAAATCATTGGTATTCTGTGACTAAATAAATAAATAAAATAAATATTCACGGACACTTAACACAACGCCTTCTAGTCCCAAACTAAGCAAAGCTTGTACGATGGAAACTAGATGGCTGATAGAATACATATATACATTTTTTTTTTTGTAAATACATACTTATAATACATAGAAACACCCAGACACAGAACAAACATCTATGTTTACAACGCACAAATCTTTGTTCTCGAATGTCGAAATAGTGACATTAGCGCGTTTCAGCGCGTTTTTTGCCGTCAAACTCTTGTTTTCGTATATCTGTAGCCACGTCGCTTGACATTATGCTGGGCAGCGAAAGCAGTTCAGAGGGCCTAGTACGAGTTTTGGTGTGTAAATCTGGTGTGAAACGTCTGACGCCCAGCACACCAGTGGGCGCTGATTTGTATGGATACACTGAGCGGATTTTTTGAGAAGCTTGGTCTACACTAAGCCCGTACTCGCATGTCGAGCTTCTCAAAGAATCCGCTCAGTGTCTCCATACAAATCAACGCCCACTGGTGTGCTGGGCGTCAGACGTTTCACACCCACACTATACACTGTAAACTCGTACTAGGCCCTCAGAGCTTGCGGTATGGGGGCAGGAAAATAGTCATTGGCTAGAAGTAACCATAATAGTAGTTTTAGCAAATAATTAAACCTGGAATGCTGGTATTCTCAAGGCGATTCTGAGTCGTGGACGAACACTTAAACGTATTAAACTATTCATCTGAGTGCCTCTGCGCCAGCTTACCCTCGGAGCCATTAGCTGGAGGGGTACTCGGAGCAGGATATAGAGATAGATAGAGAGATAGAGAAGCATTTATTTGGCACACAACACAACACAGGTACAACACAGTAAAATAATTACACAATAAGAAGACAATAAAAAATTAGGTGATTGGAAAATAAAAATAAAAATAAAAATAAAATAAAAAGTGAACAGATCAGCACAGAATACATAATATTAACTGTACTACCGAGGTAGTTATATGATATAGCATTTAACCTCAGTATAATTAAACTAGTTTCCGTTGGATCCCGTTGATTTTCCGGGTATAAAAAGTAGCCTGTGTGTTAATCCAGGTCACGGACAATATATATTCCAAGTTTCATCAAAATCGATTCAGTAGCTTTATCCTTCCATAAAAAAATATTTTGAACCTAACGTCTTCTTCTTTTTTGTTCCATGTTCCATCTTGTTCTCATCTATCTATTTATCAATACCAATCAATATATATAAAACTCTTTTGAAGCTGACAGAGAATCAACGCACAGCCTAAACTATAAGTCCTAGAGGTATGAAATTTGGAGGTTAGTATCCTTATATAGTGTAGGGGTGCACTAAGAAAGGAATTTTGAAACGTCACACTCTAAAGGGTAGAACGCGAGCAACGCCGCGGGCGAGGGCTAGTACTATTATAAAACTGTAAAAAAGCCTAAAATTAAAGTTATGGATAATGTTCGCTGATCACGCCTAAACTACTGGACCGATTTCAATGAATCTTATACCATTCATTTTCCGGATTTAAACATAGGCTATATTTTATTGAAATCAAAAACGTTGATTCTTAGATACAGCTTGAACTCTCTAAACCAAAAGCAGCCATTTGCTACGAGGTTCATCGTAAACTGGTTGACAGATATTTTGGTGGAATGTTTCGCACGCGTACGAAGTCGCGGGTATCAGCTAGTGTAACATAGTGTTTTTTTTATTTTACTCTATGTTTACTATAGAATCTAACGTAGAATCACAATAATTCAACCTTTTTGTTCTTTAGTTCATACTCTACCCTCCTTTACTGTACATTACTCTGTTACTAAGGGTGCGTTTGCACAGGGAGCGGCGGTGCGCGAGTAATGCACTCGGACGTTTGCTTTTTGTTAATCTTTGATTCTTCTGATCGATATTTCCCGAAATATACTTTTAAATATACACTAGTTATATCCACATGCTTTAAAAATTTAAATGCCCTATAATTTCCCAAGTTTTTTGATGAAAGGTCATTTGAGGTCAAGGTCAACATGGGTCAAAGGTCAGTCAAGGTCAATTGTTTTCAAGTACAAACACAAATACAACAAATCGTGGGTTCGATCCTCACCGAGAACAAACATTTGTGTGTTAAAACATAGATGTTTGTTCTGTGTCTGGGTGTTTCTATGTATTATACGAGTATGTATGTACCTATTAAAAAAAAAAAATGTTTGTATTCTATCAGCCATCTAGTTTCCATAGTACAAGCTTTGCTTAGTTGACTTAGTGACGATTCGGACAAAATTGTCCCAATTGTCACTAGTTTGGGACTAGAAGGCGTTGTGTTAAGTGTCCGTGAATATTTATTTATTTATTTTAATACAAAATTAATTTATTACCAAAACAGTAGTTACTTATTAATACATTAAATTACCAAGTTACTTTAAGGTTAATCTCAAGTAAAAAAATAATATCCGACTAAATGAATTATTTTAGGATCTTAAGAGATCTCAGAGAATATTTAATGTATCTGGGGATCAAAGTGATTTTTAACCAACTTCAAAAAAGGAAGAGGTTCTCAATTCGGTTCAATTTTTTTCAGTAGTTTGGCTGTTCAATAAGTGTATTGCAAAAAACACGTCATCCACGTACACGACATTGCTTATTGTGCTTTTCTGTGGTGTTTATGATCAATAGAACATTCCCAATGAACTGCCATCATCATCATCATTTGAAGATTAAGGCGTATCAAATTGAAGTCGGATTTTCCAGTTTTTTTTACTTTTTAGTGAAACACAAGGATCATTTTCAATCGTGATTTATTTAATATCGTACGGCTGATAATGATTATTATTTGCATTAGTTTGTATCGAAACTAACATAACCCGCGGCGTATTTGTTGATGACAGCTCAATTAAACAATACCTTTGGCTTTGTCCCACAGACTGTCTGTAATGCACATTTTAATATAAATAAACATATTTATTTAAGTTGTAGTCTGTTTAAGAGTTCGTCTGAAAAGTGAAATACAGTCAGTTGTTCAATACTAAAAAAAATAATCTTGGACATATCACACAACGCCCTCTAGTCCCAAACTAAGCAGAGCTTGTACTATGGGAACGAGATTGCAGATATAATACTTATATATTTTTTTTGTAAATACATATGATACATAGTAACACCCAGACACAGAACAAACATCTATGTTTGCCACACACAAATGTTTGTTCTTGGTGGGGATCGAACCCACGACCAGCACAGAAGGCAGAGCTGCTACCGACTGAGCCATGACGCCTGTCATACTGAATACAACCTACTTGGCAAAAATGACTTGCATGGTCCAAACGACACGTAACATTTTATCTGTTATACAACTTTAGTATTAAAACTTTTCTTAAATGACTGACAGAGGCCATTAAATTGAAAAAAGAAGAACTTTTCTAAAATACATTGCTTCAACTTAATTGTATGCAACAGGCAAGAAACCATTCTTGGAGGCCAATTATTCCGCTTAATTTATTGTATTCAATTATTGCTCTTGTATGTACAACTGAGCTTAACGGTGAAGGAAAACATCGTGAGGAAACCCTCGGTTTAGTCAGCTCCGCACGTATTGACGATGTATTTCCTGTGGATGTGGCTGACTACGCTGAGAGGATGGTATAGTACTACAAGCCTACTCCATCTAAACATTGTCCCAGGCACTACAGTGTGTCGTTAAGTGTACGCATAGGTTGCCTGTTGACGCTGTATAAATCATCTTCAATAGATGTAAAGGCCTAAGGTATGTACAAAAAATTGGCATCATGTAAATGGGACTTCAAAAGGAATAGATACAAAAAATATCCAGTATGCCGAGATCTGTGATTCGGCTGCTTCGTTCAGAACCCATTCTCGTACTAAAAGAAGTCGTAAACTGAACATACTACGGGGGATTTGCTTTTCAATCTAGATTCTAGATCCTAGTACCTTTTACAGGCTGTATTTGTGTTTATAGCTAGCTTAACACCCTGTATATCATCATCAATATATATAAAACTCTTTTGAAGCTGACAGAGAATCAACGCACAGCCTAAACTATAAGTCCTAGAGATATGAAATTTGGAGGGTACGTTCCTTATATAGTGTAGGGGTGCACTAAGAAAGGAATTTTGAAAAGTCACACTCTAAAGGGTCTATAACGCGAGCAACGCCGCGGGCGACGGCTAGTATGTAGTTGATCGACGTGCGCGCACTTTTGTCTTCTCTCCAGAGGCACAGATTATATCTACACACTGAAAATTCTCCGGTGACTGATTCAAAGCGCCATGCCAGGCATGGCGTAAGTATATGATAAAAAAGTATTTGATTGTCTAAACAATATCTTTGCAAAGCGTCCGCCGCTCAATTTGAATGATAAAAAATTATGAATACAATTCGGACGAATGCAAAAACACAATGCAATAATCAGACTAGTATGTTCCACTTATTTTTATAAGTATATTATATAGTCCCCTAACGGATCTCTTTGTGTTCAAATTCAAATAATGAATAGATCACGGTTGAGTTGCACTGCGCGCTGCGGTACAGAATAACTACTCTTTTATTCGGCTCAATCATGGTGTTATTTTACAATTAATAATCTACATAATTGTACCAGCCGTCGCCCGCGGCGTTGCTCGCGATCTAGACCCTTTAAGGTGCGACTTTTCAAAATTCCTTTCTCAGTGCACCTCTACACTATAAACCTAAGGATACTACCCTCCAAATTTCATACCTCTAGGACTTATAGTTTAGGCTGTGCGTTGATTCTCTGTCAGCTTCAAAAGAGTTTTATATATATTGATAATGATAATAGTAGTAGTAGAGCTCTTTGTGAGAACTCGTCCGGGTTCAGTACTAGCACCGTACCTATTTCTGCCGCCAAGCAGCGATGCTCGCATTGCTGTGTTCCGGTTTGAAGGGTAAGGCCGCCGGTGTAATTACAGGCACATGAGACTTCAACATCTTTACGTCTCAGAGTGATGGACGCAGTGCATTGCCTTACAGGGCATGTCCTCATTGGACTTGCTCTGTGAGGTAATGCATTGTTATAGGCAGAAATTACTACTTAACATCAGGTGAGCTATCAGCTTGTTCCATTACTTATATCATAAAAAAAAATACAGCTTCTAGAGAAGAATCATTGTGTTCTTCTGCTCAAGAAAGATCGCAATTTTAAAAAGTAAAAAATGCATTCCAACTTCAAATATTACTACCTGCTTCAAACAATAAGATGCGTGCGCGTACCTGACCCTTCAACAACAAGGGACAACACCACATTAATTTTTTTAAATAAAAAAAACATTTTCAACACACTTGCTCATAAAGTGGCTCTATGGTCACCGCAATTAGGCACATAATGACACCCATAATCAAACTGTGACTTTTTCATTGCTATAACTCACTAGTGAGTTATAGATTTTTTTTTAAATTGTATTGGTCGAGTATCTTTGTTACTAAAAAAGTTTTTATTCGAAAAAAAGATCGTGTTCAATAGAACAAATAAATGAATGTTCCTATTTCATGCAACTTCTTATTTAAATAGATAATTTTAACTCGTACGTGTTTAATAAATAAAACTTTCACTCAAATATAACTTTTGTTTTCTCTGTAACAAAAGGAAACTTTAAATTCCCCATTTTTTACGTGGCAGAATAGGCGCAAACCCTAAGCGCGGAAAATAAATAAAAAAAAAACCTCATCCCTTTAGTCTGTGGCCGATCGCAATGCGCGCGCATAGGAAAACTGATTAATTTTTCCCGCCATAGCGAAACATTTTTCACAACGCGTTTTCACTGTTGAAATTATAGTTATTTTATTGTTATTTTATTCACAAGTGTGTTGAAAAACGTCGTATGATACACGTGTGTATTGGTGATTACCGTTCTCGGCTTTCTTAAGACCCTCGCCTACGGCTCGGGTCTCAATGGCACCTCGGCGGTAATCACCAATGATACACACTAGTACCATAATGTACTATTCCCCTTTAAGCCAACCGCTATTTTGTATACAAAGGATAGTCTAGCCACTAGAAAGTCAGAAAGGTAGAAGTTATAGGTGGAAAAAATCAGTTCCTCCAGTAGGGATAGTTCAGTATCAAAAATAATCAATACTTCTTATGGTAAGCACAATGTGGGAGAAATCATTCTCTAAGTTCTTCTTCTTCTCTTCATTAATGGCCTCTGTCCGTCATTTCGACAGACAATTTTGCCAATGTCAAGTGATATAATTATAATAATATAAGTCACGTCAAGTCATTTGTCAAGTCGGCTGTCGTTTGTTTTGAAAAGAAAATGGTGGATTTTCTCTTCAAAACCTAACACGAATTTTCACATTCAGAAAAACCACTTTACACATTTATTCCAATGGCTCACACTTTATGTTACGACCTAAGTATTATTGGTTAAAATTCCAACAAAATTAAACAACAATACTCACAATAACACAAGAAAAACTATTAAAATAAAAGTGCTATGTGTCGTTACAAAAAATGACAAAACTCGTGTCCATTCTCTAAGTTTAAGAGGAAGTCACCACACCATACCATCTTCATAACAGTCTATCTAACTTTAGTTTTTTTTTTTTTCAAATTATTGTCCTAAATCAGCCAGTACGTAAAAGAAGAATTAAACTTCTTAATTCTAATTCAAAAATTCAAAAACGCACCAAATTCGAATGTATTTTGTTTTTTACTCATTCGATATTAAAATTGGCCAGTAAAATAGAGAAGAACCTTCTGATTTCAAATGAAGAATCAATTCAAAATTAAACTACCTAGTTCGAACATCCAAATCGGATTTGACTCGAACGAACTCGCTGATCAATCGGTAATGTAGTTACAGATATGACCTAGTTGCTAAAGTATTTGTCGAATGCTGACTGCAGTGCCTTGATCACGAATAAATGTGACAATCGTAAACGTATCGTGACGTTAGCGTATCCGAGATACACTGCGCGGTGACACAACAACGTTCGGCAGTCGAGCTGGCATTAACGCGCAATATGACTCGAATACGTTAGGTATACGTAGGGACGAGTTTTGACATTTTTTGTAACGACACTGCGCGGTGACACAACAACGTTCGGCAGTCGAGCTGGCATTAACGCGCAATATGACTCGAATACGTTAGGTATACGTAGGGACGAGTTTTGACATTTTTTGTAACGACACATAGCACTTTTATTTTAATAGTTTTTCTTGTGTTATTGTGAGTATTGTTGTTTAATTTTGGTGGAATTTTAACCAATAATACTTAGGTCGTAACATAAAGTGTGAGCCATTGGAATAAATGTGTGTAAAGTGGTTTTTCTGAATGTGAAAATTCGTGTTAGGTTTTGAAGAAAAAATCCACCATTTTCTTTTCAAAACAAACGACAGCCGACTTGAGAAATGACTTGACTTGACTTATATTATTACAATTATATCACTTGACATTGGCAAAATTGTCTGTCGAAATGACGGACAGAGGCCATTAATGAAGAGAAGAAGAAGGTATAGGTTTTCAATAAAAGAGTTTTTAAAAATAGAACACAAACTAAAGAAATAATTGCCCAATTCCACCAGCCAGTAATCACGGTCCCCTTAAACAAACCGAATACATTCCACTCGAGTAATCGATTATTGCAATCGAATTAGATGCTATTTCTCGATTGGCCGATCCGTCGACACTCGATTATGGACGCATTTACATAGTAAACTTACAACAACGCAATCTCATAAAAAGTGTTCGCAAGTTTTTGTGGAGTTTCAAACGATATTTTCATCCATAAAAAATACGAATCACTTTTTATTTTTTTATTTTTTTAATGATAAAAGTAATGAAACAAGCTGGTAGCTCACCTGATGTTAAGTGGTAACTTCTGCCTATAACAATGCATTACCTCACAGAGCAAGTCCAATGAGGACGCGCCCTGTATGGCAATGCACTGCGTCCATCACTCTGAGACGTAAAGATCTTAAAATCTCATGTGCGTGTAATTACACCAGCGCCCTTACCCTTCAAATTGGAACACAGCAATGCGAGCATCGCTGCTTGGCGGCAGAACTAGGTACGGTGGTAGTACTTTACCTTTCGCAAATCAACAAAATAAAACTCAAAACTACGGGCACAGAACGATGAAAGCCACGATCGTAAACGATAGACTGTTAAACTCAGAACCGTCTTACTGTTCCGCGTAAGTTGAATATTGAAACCGGCTACGAAAGATTCAGTATATATTTAATAAACTTACCCTTACATTCATTCATATTTCCGCCTTTGCCGATATGCGCTTACCTGCGTTCTGTGTAAAAGCAGAGACATTTTTTTTTTGTCCTAATAAAACGCGTTAGGAGGGACGATAGAGTCACACTCTATAAGGACTCTAGATTGGACACTAACCCTTTTATTCATATTCAACTGTCATTTTAGCGCGGCTTTAAAAAATGCTCTATCATTGTCACTTGCATGACAACGAAAAGAGATGACCACAGATTTAGCAATCATTTTAGTTAGTTCAGCTTTAGAAGACCAATATGAATATACCCCTAAGGTTCGTATACTGATTTGACTTATCACTTGACTTTTGACTGATCCGGACTCGAGCATAGATTTTTGTATGAAAATATCTACTCAAATCTATGCTTGATACAGAAATCGTTAATTTCGGTATCAGCGTACGGGCCTAAAACCATTTCTTATGTTTTGTTTAGAGATACTTCTTGGGTTATAGTTATTCTATCTCACGAAGACGGTTTTTGCATGAAGCGTAATTCCGTTGTCTATATTTTACACTATTGAAACTGAATTTTTTCCACTATACACCAAAAATAGGTGAAAAATAGTACAACTCATTGGTATCCTGTTTTATGTTGCTAGTTGCAAAATAGTCTTCGTAAAAATCTTCAATCGAAAATAATCTGCACCGATACAAAAGAAATATTACTATTCACTCCCACAGCTAAAATAGGATAATTAATACAAAAAGAAAAAATAAGAAGTGAGAGCCGCAGTGTTGCCAACTCTAACGAAACCGGGTCAAATGCAGTGTCAGCTACGAAGTGCGGATTTTAATATAACTCCGCTAGATGGCGCTATTTTAATAAAATCTCGATAATGTAGTAATGTTATTTTGCAATCGAGTTCCGAATTGGTATTGGGGTCGGGAAAGTAGTTTATCAAATTCAAAATAGCTTTAGGACATTTTAGGATACGATGTTTAACCACTGAACATACAAGTTAATTAACCCATGACCAAAAAATAAAGGGGTGTTGTAAGTTTGACTGCGTTTGCCTGTGGCCTCATAGCTCCGAAAGTACGAGTAAGACTCCGATTTTAATATGGTTTCATTTGACGGCTTATTCCGCAAATCCCCGTTACGTTAAAAATAAGGCTTAAAATACGGCTTATACTACTAGTAGTTCGCCCCGAACTGAGATCTCGTGATGGTCGGAGGTTAATAAAACCCAAACAATTTTTATTGACCAATGGTTGTAACAAACTTTGCAAATCGCTTCGAAATCGCCGTCTAACTATGTACCAGTCTTACTTGAACTACAAAATCATTGAAACTCCAAGAAATGGTAGCTCACGTTATACTGGGTTTGCCAATTTTATAATTGTTACAACAACTCAAAAACTATTAGACCTAGAATCAAATATCTATGACATACTTGGTCCATAATTTTAACGAACCAGATGACCAGCAATGATGAAGAGGTTCTATGAAGGTTTTCAAGGAGAGAAAAAAATTTTCTTAAAAAAAATGTCCGAGAGCTCGCCGTGCAATACCAACCTCATAGAAGTAGAGTAGGAGCGCATTGTATTATCCATTCCGGTTGGAGTCTGTTGTTAATTTGTTTTCTCCTGAGCCACGATCGATAACAACCACGCGGGGGATAGCGCGTGTCCATTGTTATTGACGGCACGATATTACGGTACGGTATTTTGAAACAAGCAGCCGTTTTCAAGGAATAACATAGTTGTTTAATCATAGGGCGATATGAATCGTTATCTACTGATTGCAAAAATGTTGAAATCAAGCGCTTTTAATCAGAGCTAAGGGAGATGGTCGCGAGGTCGAAGCCCAATGCGTTGGTCCGATCAGATCCGAACCACACTCGACACATCCGTCTACGATGCCGTACAACTAGCCGGGGATAGAAGCAAATGGCGTACCATCGTTAAGATGAGGATAATGACTGGAGGTGGTCACGACCCTCAGATATGAGGAATCCGATTGAAGGAGGAGGAATCAGAGCTATGTTAGAAGAAGGTGAACGTCTTTGCTCCAAGTTTAAAAAAAAATACGATTGTGGCCAACAGAAAACAGCCTTACTCATTACTCACTCAAGCATAGATATAAGTTCTCATACAAAATTGACTAGCTTCCGCCCGCGACTTCGTTCCTTTCCCGTTGGGCCCCGTTGATTTTCCGGGATAAAAAGTAGCCTTGTTAATCCAGTCCACGGACAATATAATATTCCTAGTTTCATTCAAATCGGATCAGTAGTTTTTGCGTGAAAGAGGAACAAACATACATCCTAGAATAAAAGACATTTATTTGTGACAAATAAGGTAGAATACAAAGAGAACACACTACAAAGAAGAGGTAATGAGTAGTAGAAATAGCACAGATAACAGATGAGCATACAGATAACAATGATAACGGATACAGATTGATTGAGACTAATGCTAGAGCTACAAACGAAACAATTACAATGCTAAAATTAAAATTAAGCGAATGTGTGTTCCCCAAAGTACACGCTTCGTCACAAAATGGCGTCCAACTCAGCATTTGCTGTGCTACCGTGGCAGCACAGCGCTGATCTTCCGTTGGAACCATACGGTGAATCACGGATGTCGGGTGAATTTTAATCATCCTCACAAACTTTCGCGTTTATAATATTAATAGGATACCGATTGTCGTGCGACAGTGGAGCACAACACATAGCGTGTCTACGTGCCCTTAACCCTACAATACTTGTAATTCCGAGCGCCGTGCAATTGTGTTAGTCGCGCCGAGTGCGGAACCCGCGGATTAGGGTTCCGTTTATAAATGGACATGCTTTTACCAGCTTTTAACTTTTACAGTTTTTTTTTATGGAAAAGTAATGGAAAGAGTACCTCTATCACGAACAAATCTGACAGTCGCCGCGTTAACGTATTCGAGGTGGCTACCACTTGGCTGAACAGCTCACTACCATCACACTTTACACAGCAAATTTCTTCTTATTTTTGATGATTCTCCGTACGTAAGCAGGTTTTACACGTTTTCTTGCCGTTTTGTGCGAGAATAGCTCGCACAAAGTTCCGCGGCCGCACTCGAACGATGGCTCCGAGCACACGAAAATCGCACAAAAACACCGTTTTTGTCCCGCACAACACGCACAGAGTAGGATCGGAGGACCACAAACGCCTATGTTTAGTAAAAGGCGTTGAAACTTTGCAAATGGACTGTATTTTATATTATTTATGTAATTTTCTAAAATTGCACGTTATTACAGTTTGATTCGTACATAACGGAAGGGAAGAAGTTTTTTTTTTACATTTTGACTTTTGACATTTGGTGTTGCCAGTACTAGATGTTTGATTTATTTCTAAACACCTACCCAAAAAGGATACGCAGACCACACGTCATTAAACTAGATGGGTTATGATTCCCATGAAAAGGAGAAGTGCTCGCTGGAGCTCCCATCCTACATGCCTGACTGCTTACACCAAACCTGCTCATAGTCTGAAGACTGATCGCAGATCAAAATAAAAA
The DNA here is from genome assembly GCA_918843925.1 of Eulithis prunata. Classification (NCBI taxonomy): domain Eukaryota; kingdom Metazoa; phylum Arthropoda; class Insecta; order Lepidoptera; family Geometridae; genus Eulithis; species Eulithis prunata. Next base: position 2,092,313 of record OU974035.1, read on the forward strand.
TAAATAAATAAATATTCACGGACACTTAACACAACGCCTTCTAGTCCCAAACTAAGCAAAGCTTGTGCGATGGAAACTAGATGGCTGATAGAATACATACATAATTTTTTTTTTGTAAATACATACATACTTTTAATACATAGAAACACTCAGACACAGAACAAACATCTATGTTTTACAACACACAAATGTTTGTTCTCGGTGGGGATCGAACCCACGACCCACAGCACGGAAGGCAGAGCTAATACCAAAAAAAAAACATTTTTCGAGTTATATTGCGCGTCAACTCCAGCTCGACTGCCGACCGTTGTACTGTTACCGCGCAGTGTATCTCGAATACGCTAGCGTTACGATACGTTTGCGATTGTCACATTTATTCGTGACCAAAGTACTGATATAGATCATTTAGCTTCTAGGGATGGTATAAAAATTAGATCCAGACTGATTTTAAGCGGTTACCTTCTGCCTGTTACCTCAAGGATCACGTCATTATTATTATTATTATTTTTCTTATACTAATACCTGATGAAACAAGCAGATGGCCCACCTGATGTAAATGGTAACCATCATCATCATCATCATCAACCTATATCGGTCCACTGCTGGACGTAGGTCTCTCCCAAGACGCGCCACTGAGCCCGGTCTTCGGCTTTTCTCATCCAGTTTTTGCCAGCTACATGTCTCAGATCGTCACCCCACCTAGCCGGAGGGCGTCCTACACTACGCTTGCCTAAACGCGGCCAATGGTAACCATCACCTATAGCAAAACATTGCCACGTAGTCATGCACGATAGGAACGTGCCTGTAATTACACCGGCGACAACACTCTTCAAACCGGAACACAGCAACGCTGCTCGGCGGCAGAAAAAGGCATGGTGGTAGTACTTCCCCGGACGAGCCCTTCACAAAGAGCTCTACTGCTCTTAATTAACTTTTCTGAGGCGCTTGTGGCTTGCTTCTTTAATACCAAAGTTATAACTCAAACTTTTATATAATGTGACCCCCCGCCCTTTACCGTAGCGAAACGTGTAGACAAATAAAAATTATTGATCTGTCCGGTTATCGGTCCCATGGTGACAGTCAAACTACGTTTGTACACCCCTATCTATAGTGTACTAGCCGTCGCCCGCGGCGTTGCTCGCGTTCTACCCTTTAGAGTGTGACGTTTCAAAATTCCTTTCTTAGTGCACCTCTACACTATATAAGGATACTACCCTCCAAATTTCATACCTCTAGGACTTTTAGTTTAGGCTGTGCGTTGATTCTCTGTCAGCTTCAAAAGAGTTTTGTATGTAGTGTATTAGGTACCTATAGGATGTTTCCAATGTACCAGACACTACACACGATATCGTTGGAGAGCTGATCTCATATACTATTACGTACAGTCTAGTAAACGTACGTAATGAGATCAGATATTCGACGATATCGTGTGTCGTGTCTGGTTGGTCTAGTAACTAGACCAATGATTCCCAAAGTTGTCTGGACCGCGACCCTTAAAGTATCCTAAAATCTCTTAATTCAGTCAAGGGTTAAATAACCAGGATAGTTGTCAAAGTCAAAAACTCAGGCTAGTATGCCGATACAGAAATCGCTACTCAAGCATAGATTTCAGTAGATATTTTCATATAAAAATCTAGGCTTGAGTCTGGATTAGTGCTTGAGAAGTAAATCAGGTTTAGGGACATTAATGTTAACCCTTGATCGTCGTACATATAACGTGTATAGTTCGTTATATTATACAAGTATTTTGTTCTATAATAGTTGCTACAAGTAACACACAGAAACAATACTCCTAAGCAAAGCTATCACTTATTAATGAGAGTATTCATCGCGCCAACATAACCGTTAGGTTTCAGTATAAAGGTTAATATTATTGCTATAGAAATGAAATTCAAATTGCTCGACGTGAGGTGAATTTCCTCGCCGTAATCGAACTCCGTAAATGATGGAGAATTTAGGAAGAATCCTACGTCCAGCAGAGAACAATTGACAATGAAATTTTATAATTATAATAGGCCTAATATACATCTATTGAAGATGATTTATACAGCGTGAGGAGGCAATTTATGCCTACATTTAACGACACACTGTAGTGCCTGGGACAGTGTTTAGATGGAGTAGACTTGCCCAGCACCTATACCATCCTCTCAGCCTAGTCAGCCATATCCACAGGAAAGACAAGATCAATACGTAAGAAGCTGACTAAGTCAAGGGTTTCCTCACGATTTTTTCAATACAATTACTAGACAGAATTAAAACAGGCCTTTGCTCGCTAGAAACCTAGATGATTTAGACACCGTCAGGGGTAACTCTTGAACCATGCCCCCTTAGTACGCTGCAGTGCCTGGGACATGTTTAGATGGAGTAGTACTATACCATCCTCCCAGCCTAGTGCTAATTTAACAAATTGTTTCTTTAACATAGATGTTAAACTGACTAATGGTCGAATACTCAAACGCCACTCAAACCCCACTCAATTTAAGTTACGCTTAAATTATTGCCATTTCTTACAAATGAGTAATGTCAAACAGAGGCAGAGAACTTTTAAGTGGTGCTCAAATTTGAATGACGTTTCAGTATTCCAGCCTAAGCCAGCCCAATTCCTTAAAGTAACGGAGAATGACTTTGGGTTGATTGCAACAATGTTCTATCAACCCCGATGCGTATCTGTTCGCCTGCGAGTTTCAGTTCTACCTCCCAATGTTACCAACATAACTTTAGCGCGTGCTACCAACATACGAAACGCGAATATTAATAAGGAGGTAACTAGAGCTTGCCTTTGCAAAGATAATTGATTTTGTAAATCCTTTGTAAGGGGTTAGTTGTAAATACACTTGAAGTTTGCAGACTAGTAGCTTATCCATTATGAATATAAGATAATCTCAAAGATGAATAGATAAACTTTATTGTACACACAAAGGAGAAATTACATAAGTACAAGAATTAACATAAAACAGACAGTACAATGGGCGGCCTTATCGCTAAAAGCGATCTTTTCCAGACTATAAATATAAGCTAATCTCTAACAAAGATATTTGATAGATTAGTTATTAGTTCACAAAGAAAATTCCAACTAATACAGTATTCACAATATTTACAAATATATATGAAACAGTTGAGCCATCTACAAACCGTTGCGAACGACTTATTAATAGCTCAACTGGTACCCCAAGGATCACGTAACCAGTAGCAATAGGAAGCGTGTACAAGACACTGGCTGCATTGCAACGCTGAATAAAAATAAACAAATATATGTTGGTCATTTCACATAACGCCCAAAACTAACCAAAGCTTATTCTACGGGAACTAGATTTCTTACTTGTAAAGACTTATAATACATAGTAACACCCAGACATAAAACAACCATCTATGTTTGCCACACACAAATGTTTGTTCACAGTGGGGGTCGAATCCACGACCCCCTACACGAAACGCAGAAGTACTAACTACTGCCCCGTCTCGCAAACTCTGAACTGCTTTCGCTGCCCAGCATAATGTCAAGTGACGTGACTACAGATATAGGAAATCAAAAAAACGCGATGAAACGCGCTAATGTCACTATTTAGTCACAGAATACCCATGATGTAGTATGAAAACAGTTCAGACCTGCTAGGCTTAAACCTGGCAGGTTTTTATGAGACAACGATACCCCGAGCTGTGACGCTTGTCAAAAGATGCCCGTGCATTGCTTGAGGCACTTACTATATGCACCTCCCAATATCGCCAATGAACGAACACTCACCGATAACCACGTGATTCGATCTTGTCTGGAAAGCACTTTAGGCACTTTGCAATACTATCTGCCACACTCAGACGTCGATTTAACATAAGGTTTACTTAAAATTACTGCTGTCTCTGTTCTTCGTTAGACATTGGTAAGAGATATCAATGAACTAAGATATCATCATCATTTCCCTGCCTTTATCGCTAGGATGTGACACGTGATTTTTTCTTCCACTGTAGCGCCATCTAGCGCGCTACATGAGAGCTATCTTAGATCGCGCAAACGCGCAAACGCTATCACGGAGTTTGAGCATAAGTAAGAATACCGAATACCATCTTTTAGCTCGGGGTCCGAGGAGCAACGTATTAGGTATTGGTATTCGTTTAACTAAGATATTAATACAGACTGTAATGACACAGATTTTATCTAGTGTGGGTATCATCGTAAATAATTTTTTTTATTAATATTAATTTTTAATTTAATAATACTATTATTTTTCTGCCCCCTTGAAAAGTCTCAAATGGCCACGAGGGGGCCTTATCACCCCACGTTGAGAACCTGTGGATTGAAAGGCGTACATCGAAGCTCGTAGCATTACCTCTACGAAGCGTAGCATATTCGTAGCACGTGCTACGCGCTACACTAAAATCGCTACGAACCTTGTAGTTGATTCTTTCTTTACAACTATACAAGTGTAATTCAGTAGTGTTTAGTAAGCAAAACCAAGGTAAAACACGAGTGTTTGGATGAATAGTCCTAAAGTTAATGCTCCGGTGAGGCTGTGTCGCGACTAGCAATGCCCCTTCACTAATATATTTACAAGTCTAGGTGCTGGCTAAGTCATAAGCTATTAGCGTTCTAAGGTGGCTCCGTATAATAAGCTTCTTTTCAAGAAAAGAGTGAATAGGTGGATTATAGCTAAGCGTGCTCCACCTTAGGCTGCAGCTACACTTACCACCAGGTATGCTGGCAGCCAAATGCTTAGCTATAGCTCATAAAAAAAAAAGCTCTGAACTGCTGAACTGCCCAGCATAATGTGAAGTGACGTGGCCACAGATATACGAAAACAAGAAGCGTCTGACGTCAAAAAACGCGCTGATGTTACTATTTAGTCACAGAATACCTATGATTTAGTATGAGAACCGAAACCTGGCAAGTTTTTTATGAAACAAAGATTTCCCCGCAGGATCTGTTAGAAATGATAGAAAGCAGTATCTCGTTGTACATGCTACTCCAGAGGCAGAGTATATCTACGGTATTGCACGAAAGACAATTGGCAGTGGATGTAGAGGAAGAGGTAGGCCTAAGAGAAGATGGATGGCTTGTGTAAAAGATGATATGCATAGGAGAGGAGTGAACACTGAGATTACGGAAGATAGGGGAGAATAGAAGAAAAGAACATGTTGAGCCGAGGCCATCTAGTGAGATAAGGACAGGAAGAAGGAGATAAGTTAAAAACTTGCATGGCATGTCTCCGGTACGAAGTCTAAGCTCTAGATATAGATATTCCCCTCCACCGTCGCCGACAGCTATTAAACCGTGTCGGGCGTATAAAATCGCCTCCGCCTATGACTCAGCCAGCAACCAAAGCACGTAATAAGAACGAGATGAAGACAGAAGGGACGCGCGTTGTTACTTCACGGAAGTGTCGTCCTATGTCATGTCACTTTGACATTTTGTATCTACGCACTCTTCTTCTTCTTTATTTAATTATCCTGCGTTAAAAACTAGTAATATAGCTTACTAGCCGTCGCCTGCGGCGTTGCTCGCGTTCTACCCTTTAGGGTGCGACTTTTCAAAATTCCTTTCTTAGTGCACCTCTACACTATATAAGGATACTACCCTTCAAATTTCATACCTCTAGGACTTATTTTTATTCTCACTAAGACATTAGTCACTTACATGAGAAAAAAATAAATAAGTTTTATATGCGTTGTGGGTAGACTTAACTAAGTATATATGGCTTCGTATTCATATTTACTACTCAAGCACTGACCAGACTTGTTTTGTATGAAAAACTCTGCGCAAATGTAAGCTCAAGTCCATGGTTGAGTGACGATTTCATTATCAGAATACGAGCCTAAGCTGCCAAAGACAAGAAGCGACTTCGCCACATTCCAAGGGTGGTGGTCCAAGTAAAAAACAACATTAATGAAAAGTCTCATCCAAGTAGATTCCTTGAAATTTTTTTTTTTTGAAAACGTTAAGCGAAGTTGCTTATAGTTTAGGCTGTGCGTTGATTCTAAGTCAAAAGAGTTTTTATATATATTATGTTGTACACTGCTGTCTGCAACGTTAAATTGTTTGGAACACATAAAGCACAGGGCCACAGAGCCTGATCATTTGGGACTCTGCCCCACGGCTATAAAATAACAATTACATACAGATCTGTCTGTTTTAACTTCCGTTTGCTGACCACTACGATAATAGCTGTTTTAAACCTTGCTGAAAAATGGAAGGGGTGTTATAAGATTGACGGCTTTTTGTCTATCGACACGACATAGATAGACGCGTTCAGGGGGATTCGAGTTCTGTCAACTTTAGAAAGAACATTATTGATTTTTTTTAATGCTATTGTGAGTATTGTTGTTTAATTTTAACGGAATTTTAACCAATAACAAAAAGCCACCATTTTGCTTTCGAAACAAACGACAGCCGACCTGGTGAATGACTTGACTGATATTATTTCAAGCAATTCACTTGACGAAGACTTGACTTCTTCTTCTTCTCTTCATTAAATGGCCTGTGTCCGTCATTTCGACAGACAATTTTGCCAATGTCAAGTGTTAAAATTGTAATAAATAAGTCAAGTCAAGTCATTTGTCAAGTCGGCTGTCGTTTGTTTTGAAAAGAAAATGGTGGATTTTCTCTTCAAAACCTAACACGAATTTTCACATTCAGAAAAACCACTTTACACACATTTATTCCAATGGCTCACACTTTATGTTACGACCTAAGTATTATTGGTTAAAATTCCACCAAAATTAAACAACAATACTCACAATTACACAAGAAAAACTATTAAAATAAAAGTGCTATGTGTCGTTTCAAAAAATGTCAAAACTCGTGTCCCGACGAAGACTTGACTTGACTTATATTATTTCAAATTTATCACTTGACACTGGCAAAATTGTCTGTCGAAATGACGGACACAGGCCATATTGGTTTAAAAGAAGAAGAAGAACTGGCATTCCAAGCTGCTTTTACTATTGCCCACTAACTTCTTACATACAGTGACAACCCATGGGACGAAGAAGTTGCAACAAAGTAGGTAGTATACAGTCTCTCGGGCAACTTCAAGTATTCAAGAATTCAATAAACTTTGCGTTGAAATAACAGAAAATAAAACGACAAGAACTCACGCAAACAAGTTCGTACGAGTTAATGGCCAACGGAGTTTTTAGACCTTTAGGACGCCTTAAGGCCTCCGTCGTGGCTTACCGACTGCTAGAGCAGGGACAGTTTAACGCGCTCTCCGAAGTACGGAAGCGCTCAGCGCCCGTAGTCTGAGTTTTGTTATGCTGATTTGCGACAAGCGAGAATCGAGAAACTCGCAGTTTTTCAATGGAAAAAAATAGTTTGCAAATGTCCCGCTAGAGGCCCTTATCGGATTTTCAAACGAAATATCTCGCAAGTCGCTTCTCGATATTCCTTTCGATCAACAAACAGAATTCAGACCACGGGCTCAGATCAAAAAATGCCACTAACGGTCACCTATCCAAATAGTGACCGCGCACAACGTCGCTTAACTTACAATCGGTGGAGATTGACTAAGCTGGCTACGCCAAGAGCGCTTCACGTATCATACATACCACGGTTACACCATATTTATTCGATCATAACATACTTTATGGGGATATATTTCCAATACTTTCACGTCACGGTAAGTCGCCATTGAGATATGGGTTGTAACATGGAAAACCTTTTCACCTGACGTGTGGAAGGGGGGTTCTGAGTTCTGCTATAAAATGTACCAACTATATGATTTTTGCAACTTCATAGTCATAATAGTGATGATTTTTGACGGGTACTTTAAGAAAAATTAACGTTTGGAATTAATAATTTTGCACAAAATATTTTATTTTTTCAACAAAGTTTTTTAAGTGAGACTTATAATGGGCCTTCCAACAAGGTTGCGTTAAACATTTAACGCGTCTGGGGAGGGGGAATAGAAAGAGACAGAGCGAGAGTGAATGCGTGGCACTCGAAGTTTCATCTCTTCCGCGCGGAGGGACTCCACGCACTATTTTTTTATATATCTCATTTGACCCCCTCAGTAGTCCCTTTTCAGAATATTGTTTTCACATACGTACTATACTTTTTATTGTACACCGAGAAGAAAAAAAAACAATACAAGAGAAATAACAAGGTATATTAAGTACAATGGGCGGTCTTATCACTATAAGCGATCTCTTCCAGACAACCTTAAGATAGACCGAAGCATTCCGATTAGGTAGGTATAGAGTAGTCTTCCTTACGTTATTTTTCCGATCATTTTGTTTCTAAAAGTTTCAAACCCGCGACCTCAGGCTCGTCACCGCTAAACCACCAGGGTTGTAAATAAATAAGGAGGCATCAGTAGGTATGTCCGTAATAATTGAGGTGTGAACCAATAAATAAATGATTGCTCGACGCAGCCGGAATATTGATGGAGGGGTTTGAGGGTCTGAAGACAGGTCTTAGACAATCTTCAGCTGCCCAGTACGCGCAATATCTATCTATCTATTTGATACTATTATAAAACTGTAAAAAAAAAAACCAGTGCGTGGAGTTCCTCCGTGCGGAAGAAGTTATACTTCGAGTGGCACGCATTCACTCTCGCTCTGTGTTTAATGTGAAATGAATTTAGTATTTATTTTTATGTACTTAACCTATATTATTTAGTTAGAAAAGGTTCTATGCTCATGTTGCCTAAATCAGAACTAGATGGCGCTGCTAAGTTTGTCCGGATCCTAGAACGCGCTATCGAAGTGTTTTGGGTTTTCTCTCGCTAGTCTCTGTCTCTTTCTATTCGGGGGAATAGAAAGAGACAGAGACTAACGCTTCCCGTTTAACGCAATCTTGTACGCTGTCAGTTGGAAGTCGCATTAGAAATATAACTTCAAAAACTAAAATTAAAGATGAATAAACTAAATATGCGGATCTACTAAATAAACAATTCCGAAAATATAGTTTGTCTGTTTATCTGTTTCTTTGTTCGCGGAGCACGCCTTAACTACTGGGCCAATTTTAACGAAACGTATACCATTCGGAAGCCCTCTTTCTGGATTGAAACATAGGCTATATTTTATTGAAATCAAAGACGTGGATTTCCTTAGATACAGAATTGAACTCTCCGAACCCAAAGCTGCCGTTTGCTACGAGGTTCATTGTATGCTGGTTAACAGATATTTTGGTGGAAAGTTCCGCACGCGTACGGAGCCGCGGGTAACAGTTAGTGTATTATAAGTTATGTATTTTATTATTATCTCGGCGTTCACATAAGAGAGTGGTGGGACAACGCCAACGACCGGGACCAGTGGAAGACTTTGGGGGAGACCTTTGCCCAGCAGTGGGACACAATAGGTTAAATAAAAAAAAGTTATGTATTTACAAAAAATGTATAAGAGTCCACGTCGGTCAATCATTAACGATTCGGCTGGCCTATTAGAACTGCCAATAAGCCAACCGAATCGTTGGTGCCGAATCATAGCTAGGAAAAGTTACGTAAACAGGAACCGGATGACAGAAAGCGCGCGAACATCAGCTTTTAAGCGATTTGTCAATAACACGACTGAACGAAGTTGATACTTTAGTTTTGCTAGTTCGCTACGTAGAGAATAGGTACCGCCGCGGCTTGTCAATAATGCAAGTATGGGCGAGTTCACACTGGTTAGTAGCATTTACATCTGAGCGCTTCCGTGCTTCGGAGGGCACGTTAAACTGTCCCGGCTCTAGCAGTCGTGAAGCCATGACAGAGGCCTTAAGGCGGCCTAAAAACTTCGTCACCAGGGTCGGCCAATTTCTAGAATTTCAGTTTTTGAGAAAGGTACGGCAACATTTTTAGTGCTGTCAAATTAAGTTTGTTTTGAAAAATGCAACAGCAGAATTGACAGCATTAGCTTTGTTTTCACATGGTTTACATGAATTTTACTTTGGTTCATTTACATTTTTACAAGTTTACATTTTTATTAAAAAAAATTGGTTTATAAATAGGTAGTAGATCGCTAAGGTCATACATTTATTACTAGACGCTTTCACACAGTGTCGAACCTGCGAAGCCTTCGATAATATTGCTCGAAAAACCGACAATTTAGTATCAACAAAAACCTTTTAGTTATAGATCTGCGATAGGAGCAAGTTAATAACCCGCTGTGTGTACCAGCTTTAGTCACTAACCGTCTTGTAAAGCCGCGCCTTTATAGTTTTGCGACGACTCGAGACCTCACGGTGCCGAAGTTATATTTACGACTTGGATGGTTGTAGATATCTGTATGGCATGTTATGTTAACATTTGATACGTTTATACAGTTGCCTAAATTCTAACTTTCGTGGTTAAGAGGCACGGTGGTAGAAAAATACGTTTAGCACGCAAAAACATGCCTGTACCTACCTATTATCATTTGAGTAAACAAGACTTTGCATAACAAGCCTATCCACTCTTGCGGCCACTATTTACCTATACCCAATTTTTATCTGCAATGCTCATTCAACGCTTCTATGACAGTGTTTTATCAATGAAATATAAATAATACATTTATTTTAGTATACTTATTATATTATCATTTATATTATATTATTATTATTTTTAGTTTCAGATTTTTTCTGCTCAGCTTCTTTTATGAATGAAACTGGGGTAAGCTGAAGGGCACGGGCCTAAGCCAAGTGTACTTCAGGAGTCGTTCCGACTTCATTAGGAAGTTCGGTTTGTAGAAACTTTCTGACGATTCTACAGGTGTTCAAAATAACGGCTTTTTGCAAGAGGACATAGGTATGTTTTGGAAGTTCTAAGGAATCTAAAGACTGAAAAAGTTGTTTGGGGATAACACCGGTTGATGACAATACTATCGGGATTATTGAGACTTTCTTTAGCCGCCACATGCGAGTGATTTCGTTTTTGAGATCAATATATTTTGACAACTTTTCCGCAATGGTGTTCTGTAGGTTGTGAGTGTTTGGGATGGCAATATCGATAAGAAGGGCTGTGTTGTTAATTTTGTCTACAATGGTCAGGTCTGGTCTGTTAAAGTGTGTCTATTATTATCATTTATTTTTGTGTAGTTACAGGCACATGAGTCTTAACACCTGTTTGCCTCAAGTTGAGGACGCGGGGCAGTGCATCGTAGGGCACATTCCTATCGTGCATGGCTACGAGGCAATGTTTTGCTATAAGTGATGGTTACCACTTAAAATCAGGTGGGCCATCTGCTTGTTTCATCAGCTAGTAGTATTAAAAAAAAATTCTAGCTGGTGCCCGTGACTTCGTCAACGCAGGATTAGAAGTGAAATTTGCTATGCGACATCTTCTAGGCGTTTCTGAAGAGTTCGTGTTCCGCAGATTTTTCGGGATAAAAAATAACCTATGTATTCCAGGTCACGGACAAGTTTCATCAAAATCGAATCAGTAGTTTTTGTGTAAAAGAGGAACAAACATACATTCATGCATGCATACATCCTTACAAACTTTCGCGTTAAAAATATGAATAATAATAAATATAATACGATAGGATTGGCCTTGAAATTAATTGAGTTATCTGGTTAATTTTCTTGGTCCTACTGTTGGGCAAAGGTCTCTCTCGTGTTCCATTCTCCTCGATCCTTGGCAGTCCGCCCTCCCGATCGATGGAGCCAGGTCCTCGTGCAAATCTTTTTCAGTCGACCAAGACGTGTTCTATCCCCTGAGGGTTTCCATCTCCTTGAGCTCTCTCCATTCGCATGACTTTCATTTATATAATATATGCAAGTTTATTTGGCTTATTCCACTAATCCCCGTTGACAATCCCCGCCAACGGGGATTAGTGAACTTTTTGTTCACTAATCCCCGTTACGAGTACGCATCGGCGACGGCGGGGATTAGTGAACTAAAATAATAACTCAATTTTCATTTTATCTAAATTTATATTTATTTAATGTAAAGATGATAAAGTACCAACTCTAGTTGGTCGACTTATAGTCACTGATCGTCACTACGCATCGTTAAGTGATTGGCTGTTGTCCGGACAGACAGTCTATATATTCGATTTGTATATGTATAAAACTAGCTGTTTCCCGTGACTTTACTATGCTGTCGGCCAAATAATTCTCGAATTCGTAAACGTTTTCTTTTGAGGCAAAAAAAATATAACTAGATAGAGAATAATTATAAAAACATAGGCCTAAAAAAGCGTACCAATTTAATGTTTTTGTTATCTTGATCAAAAAACGTATTAATTATTTTATCAATTCTTGTTTATTTCTACTTATTGCTCTAGAACAATTTTTCTGATTGTTAGAAAAATAATACGCACACATTTTATAACTTAAAACCGATCGAGCCATTATGAATCTTAAACTAACCGTAGAGATGTCATTTTGGCAAGAAGTGAGATTTCTCTCCCTTGGCCAAGGACGGTCATCGTCCCAAAGGAACTCCTCGTGGCAGTACACTGTCACATAATCTGTGGGTGTATGTACTTTAATGGAAATGTTCTGTTTTTTACGCCTATAGGGAAAACACTGCCTACGCTGATGAATTTGTATTGTAAATAAAATAATTTATCTTCTTCTAAATATATAAAACTCTTTTGAAGCTGACTGACAATCAACGCACAGCCTAAACTATAAGTCCTAGAGGTATGAAATTTGGAGGGTAGTATCCTTATATAGTGTAGGGGTGCACTAAGAAAGGAATTTTGAAAAGTTACACTCTAAAAGGTCTAAAATTAGGATCAAAGATTTTAACCAAATAATGCGTACGCTGATAATTGAATGAACTACAGACTGGATACTATTTGGGATGGCTACCAAAATATAAAATCAAATAGGTACCTTTCACACCGTGCACCGACACGGTGTGAAAGTGTCTCGACGCGACATCACCGATATATTTGTTCAAATCACTGACATGTCGAATATCGTGTCTGTGTCCGGGGTGCATGCCACTATAGCAGCGAATCTAGACCACCTTAGTGCTCTAGGTTCGTGCCTAACATGCAACTAAAAGCTTTCGTGTCAAAATATGACAGCAATTATTCAAGCTAGCATACATAAATTCAATATGGCCGCCTTTAATATTTTATAATGTGATATGTGAATGATTAATATCCTTCAGATCTTAGCCACACCATGGGGTCTTTAGGTAAGTTCTATATCTGTATATTCTAGTCATACCAAGACATATTCAGCACTTTTAGTTTAATTAAAGTTTAGGTCTTTTGCATTGATATGCAGATTCAAATTCGATCGAAGGAGACAAAATTCGGAGTATACTATATATACCTAACTATTCCAAACTTATGATTTATATATTTTTATATTATGTCGACCAAAAATTCACTTGACTGATTCACGTCATCATCGTTATTGTATCTTAAAAAAAATACATCAATCATCATCATCATCAATTTATATAAAACTCTTTTGAAGCGGACTTAAAATCAACGCACAGCCTAAACTATAAGTCCTAGAGGTATGAAATATGGAGGGTAGTATCCTTATATAGTGTAGGGGTGTACTAAGAAAGGAATTTTGAAACGTTACACTCTAAAGGGTAGAACGCGAGCAACGCCGCGGGCGACGGCCAGTTAATAAAATATTTTTAAAACGGTCTAGACTAAAACCCAGCCTTAGGATTCGAACCTGCGACCTTCAGAATGGGGCCAGAGCCCCAGACAGACGGACCCGCAATGACCGTACATCCGGCGAACATAACCCTCTTACAAACTGCAGATAAGTATGTACTTCTAAACATGAATGGTCCAAACCAGACATGAAAGTAAGTTAATAAATATAGGTAAACTAGCCGTCGCCCGCGGCGTTGCTTGCGTTCTACCCTTTACAGTGTGACGTTTTAAAATTCCTTTCTTAGTGCACCCCTACACTATATAAGGATTATTAAGGATACTACCCTCCAAATTTCATACCTCTAGGACTAGGATTAGGATTCCTCTAGGACTAGGATTCTAGGATTCTAGGACTCCATACCTCTAGGATCATCAGACCCTGAAGATGTGAATGTAAACCGGGCCGGCCGAGAAGACGTTGGCGGGACGATCACGACGTTCACATGAGAGAGTGGTGGAACAATGCCAACGACCGGGACCAGTGGAAAACTTTGTGGGAGACCTTTGCCCAGCAGTGGGACACAACACAATAGGTTTTAAAAAAATTGATCAGATTTTTTGATTGAATACAAAATTGTGAAGTTTCGTTTGTCATTCGACGAGCGAGAGGCACTAATGTGACCAAATAATTTTGATACTTTTCAAACAGCCCAATCTGCCAAATTAACATTTACAAATCGTATGTTCACAAAATACGGAAGTACAAATCGAGGGTCGAGTATATATTTTTTTGACAGATTACAAATGAAAATCTATACTCAAATGTATGCTTGAGTCAGATTTGTTTTGAGCGAACCAGCTTTAGTTCTTTATTAGCATTTACGGCTCAAGCACTGATTGACAGTTTTGTATGAAAATCTCTATTCAAATCTATGCTTGAGTCACGATCAGGACGCTTGAGTCCGGGTTCTTCTTCTTCTCTTCATTAATGGCCTCTGTCCGTCATTTCGACACACAATTTTGCCAATGTCAAGTGATATAATTGTAATAATTTATGTCAAGTCAAGGGGTTTTTAAGCATACGAGCTTGTGTCAGTTGACAATGTTAATCAGTCGGAAAATGTCTAAGTGTATACAGCCCCCATATCGCAAGCTCTGAACAGCTTTCGCATCGCTGCCCAGCATAATGTCAAGCGACGTGGCTACAGATATACGAAAACAAGAAGCTTTTGACGGCGAAAAATGCGCTGAAACCCGCTAATGTCACTATTTAGTCACAGAATACCTATGATTTAGTATGAAAACAGTTCAAAAAAACCTACCAGGCTTAAACCTGGCACGTTTTTATGACGCAACGACAACCAGTCTTGATATTTTCTATGTGTGGGGTCAGAACAAGGCCTTTACATCTATTGACGATGATTTATACAGCGTCAGAAGGCAACCTATGCCTACACTTAACGATACACTGTAGTGCCTGGGACAATGTTTAGATGGAGTAGGCTTGCCCAGCACCTATACCATCCTCTCAGCCTAGTCAGCCATATCCACAGGAAAAACAAGACATATTTATTTATTCATAGCGCCCATTACTCGGGAGACACTGTAAGTCTCATGTGCCCGAAATATTCGTGGTTATTCTGATCATAGCCTCAATAAGTAATGTTCTTCGTGCCTGTCTAACCTCGTCCCGTCACGCGAACTGTCACTAGGTTTTGCATACGTCTGCACTTGAATATAAAATGACAAAGTACCCATTTACACGAGTTTTGAAATTTTTTGAAACGACACATAGCACTTTTATTTTAATAGTTTTTCTTGTGTTATTGAGAGTATTGTTTTTAAATTTTGGTGGAATTTTAACCAATAATACTTAGGTCGTAACATAAAGTGTGAGCCATTGGAATAAATGTGTGTAAAGTGGTTTTTCTGAATGTGATAATTCGTGTTAGGTTTTGAAGAGAAAATCCACCATTTTCTTTTCAAAACAAACGACAGCCGACTTGACAAATGACTTGGCTTGACTTATTTATTACAATTATATCACTTGACATTGGCAAAATTGTCTGTCGAAATGACGGACAGAGGCCATTAATGAAGAGAAGAAGAAGTACTCATTTAAGTTTTAAGATCCAGATTGGAATATAACTAACGTATCTATTAAGCTCTGTGTGGTTTCTAATTGGATGGGTGACTAACTACTATGTATTAGAATCAAGTTCATCTTGTTATAATTCATACAAAAAATATCATTTTTACAAAAAAAAATATGTTTCATTCTTTTGCGTTTTTACGAAAATATATGGCTTCACAATAATATTGTGTTTTTTCTTTTGTAAGTGTGTATTTTACACAGTTCTAACTATTGTTTTTTTTTTTTACAGGTAAGTAAACACCAAAGATTCTGCAATCTGAAGGTAAAGTACAAACAATAACGAAAAAACAAAAAACGATCCAGTTGACCAATAAAAACCATCTTTTGTGTTCTACTACAGCGCCATCTACAATTCGTTATATCGTCCATTAAAACGGTCGTATACTTTATATCGAAAAAGCTTTCTCTCATCATAAAATAGGGACAAGTAAAATGAAAATATTTCCTAACGTTTTTTAGTTATAAATAAAATTGAACACCCGCTTATATTATTACTAGCTGTCGCTCGTGGCTTTGTCCGCGTGGTAGCAGCATGCGCATTATTTGGCTAAAATCTTTGATCCTAATTTTAGACTCTTTAGGGTGCGACTTTTCAAAATTCCTTTCTTAGTGCACCCATACACTATATAAGGATACTACCCTCCAAATTTCATAGCTCTAGAACTTATAGTTTAGGCTGTGCGTTGATTGTCAGTCAGCTTCAAAAGAGGTTTATATAGAAAAAACTGTATATAACAAACCGACAGACAAACTACATTCGTATATCTGTCAGTGGGTGACATTGCGAAAAAATTATAGCAGAATAAAAGTTACGAAGTAGGTATAGGGTATTGACAAAACGACTTTCTTGAGATAGAGGAATATCTTCTTTAGGGCGTAGAAATAGGGTTGATTTTATATAGTTCAAGTGAAACTAATGGTTACGACCGAAATTTTGGAATTGTAGCCATTTTGCGGTATTTATAAGTTGCAAACAATGGATGACTTCTAAATCTTTATCTATTGGTTGGGTTAGGGAAGTATTTTTACTGTTTATTATAAGGTAAGTTTATTGAAAATGTACAAAAGGGTTCCGTAATCTTCTAAATATATAACTCTTTTGAAGCTGACTGACAATCAACGCACAGCCTAAACTATAAGTCCTAGAGGTATGAAATTTGGAGGGTAGTATCCTTATATAGTGTATGGGTGCACTAAGAAAGGAATTTTGAAAAGTCGCACGAAATGTCTTAAAATTAGGATCAAAGATTTAACCAAATATAGCGTATGCTGCTACCACGCGAGCAAAGCCGCGGGCGACAGGTAGTACTAAATACTATGAATAAAAACCCATAATGTAGAAATAATGTCAATAATTTGTAACTTAATGATATAAGCAATGTTCGGATATCAACAATACGTAAGATACAATACGTAAGTAGTAGTAGAGCTCTTTGTGAGAGCTCGTCCGGGTTCAGTACTAGCACCGTACCTATTTCTGCCGCCAAGCAGCGATGCTCGCATTGCTGTGTTCCGGTTTGAAGGGTAAGGGCGCCGGTGTAATTACAGGCACATGAGACTTCAACATCTTTACGTCTCAGAGTGATGGACGCAGTGCATTGCCTTACAGGGCACGTCCTCATTGGACTTGCTCTGTGAGGTAATGCATTGTTATAGGCAGAAGTTACCACTTAACATTAGGTGAGCTATCAGCTTGTTCCATTACTTTTATCATAAAAAAGAGATATCGTTGTATTAAAATAAAAACAAAACCAAGATAATGCAATTTTGTATGTAATTAGTAAAATTAAATTTGCTTACCTTCAATTTTTACGTAATTATTTAAAAAGTAATAAATATGATGCTAGTTCAGTTTGCTTAATACTATGTTTTCTTTGTATAAAAACAAAATGGCGTCTGCGATGACCCTAATCGACATGCTTCTGTCCATCCAAAGGTTGTCTGGAAGAGACCGCTTATAGCGATAGACCGCCCATTGTACCTCATACTTAAAACTTATTTCTCTTTTATTGTTTTTCTTCTTTTCTTGGTGTGCAATAAAGGATACATCTATCTATCTATGACCCAAAATATCTAAGTCCCTGTCGCCCCCATGTTTAACATCTGTACAAGCTATTAAAAAAGTCACTTAATTGACCAATACTTGGGGCTTATTAAGGGGACAGAAGAGCGATTAAAAAGCCATTTGTGTACGCGTCCACTTTATAGAACTACGTAAAATCGATCACTGTCCAAACATGAGGGTAGGTGGGACATCTTTTTTAGAGTTCCGTAACTTCAATAAAAACAGTGTCTTATAAAACAACTAGCCTCGTAGGACAGTCACTGGAGAAACCTAAAAAAGCCTAAAAAAAAAAACATTTCTATAGACAGCTAGCCTCGTAATACTGTCAAGGGAGAAGCTGATTTACCCATGACACTATCGATAGTATTACGAAAACCAATAGTTTCCTATAGTACTACTGGTTCAGCCAAGCAGTTGTGTCATGATTGACATTCTACAATCGTTATAAAATAGAAAGAAAACTAATCAATGTGACTATCCTTCTTAACCGGTAATTTATGATAACTTACCTACTCAGATTTCCGCCTTATGCTAAAAGATTAGTAAATAAGTAACCGCCAATAAATACTGACGAAAAGAAGAAGAATGTGACTATTTTCAAAAAAAAATATATCTTTCATATTTGGATTTGGCTTCTCTAGGGACGACTAAGGTGAAGTCATGTATATAATTATATTCACCTCAGAATACGTCAGATAAATAAAACTTTTCAGTGCTACTTATCAGTTATTCACCAACTAATCTCACCGTCACACTGCAATTGGTTATTATTTTTAGTTGATCGAGTGAGAGAAGCGAAGGAGATCTTAGTGACAACTTGGACAAAAATGCTTTGTATGTTTGTATGTTTGTTCGACGAGATCTTTTGAACCGCTTATCCGATCTTCACAGAATTTGGTAGGTATACGGATAGTACTCTTAAGTTTTACTGGTTTTTTAAATGAAGTAAATCAGTCAAGGGGTCGTAAAGTTATGAGGGTCCAAAGAGAGTAAAAAAAAAAGTCGCACCAAAATATTAAGTGGGATGTCATATGATAGGGTTTTGTTTAGAGATTTCAAAACCGTTTTTATTTTTATTCTGGATTAAATAGTTTTTGAGTTATTGTAAAAATTATACAGTAGGCAAAACCAGTATAACGCGAGCTACCATTTCTTAGACTTTCAATGGTTTTGTAGTTTAAGTAAGACTGGTACTTTGCTAAATGGCGGTATTGATGCGATTTGCAAAATTTAGGGTTTTATTTTTAGTACGAGGAGGTACCTAGACATTCCCTCACGAGATCTCAGTTCGGGGCGAACTACTAGTACTATTAGTATCAAAATAGAATTTTGGTAAATTTCTAAATGTAAATTACCTACTAAAACAGTAAATTTTTTCATGACACGGAAGTTCACGGAACCCCAAAGCCCATTTAATAAGTATCAATATCGTAATGCGTATTAAATTACTAATGAAAACATTGAAAAGTTTCGACATTGTAATATTCCTAAATGATCGGTTTCTCCTAATGACTGTGACATTTGTTGTATTTGTTATCTTATGTAATTATCAACAAAATCCAACAAATAAATACACCCCACCGGTATTATCCTGTTTGTTTATCTACTAGCAGGAAATGAAAAAAACCAAACAGTTTTTTTTTAATAATACCTACTTAATAAACTTAGCAGTTACCTTCTGCATTGCCAGTAATATTTATTTATTTAAAAATTTCACACAAACAAGTAGTGCTAGGAGGACTTAATGCTAAGAGCATTGTCTACCAGTCTTCCTGGGCGTGCTAAAAGGTGGTGTGGCGTGTTTTTACAGATACCAAACAAGTTGTATATACAGGGTGTTACCAAACCACTTCCGAAAACTTGGAGGTTCCAATCAGACCATCATACTGAAAACATTAAGCGAAAAAAATCGCGAAAAAAAAAATTGACTTGACTATCTCTTTTTAATTTTTTTTCTAGTTACATACACACAGTACAACATAATAAGACATATCTACCTAATTATCTCATTTAAAAAAGCAAAAAAACAAATAAAATAAATAAAGCAGCAATGTACACGCAGCACGCAGATTACGTCTACTACAGCATGAACAGCTGAGAGTTCATTGCGGGTCATTCAAGTACGCGACGTGCGAGCGACCTACGTTAGTACCTATCTACGTTAGTAAGCACTTACGACACAGAATAAATAATAGTACTACGCCTCGACCTTACCTACGTGAATGCGTACATTGCGGGCTGGCGAAATAAATACAAATCTTTAAACATTGTTTTCTCCGGCTATAATTATTTTTCAGGATAACTGATTTTTTTTTGGTTGGGTTTTGGTGTGCTGTAGCTCCCCCTTTCGTTTTCGGAAGTGGTCTGGTAACACCCTGTATACGAGAAATTACAAAACTACTAATATTATGTGAATGGTATATCAGTGAATATTTTATTAGATAAAATAACCCATAATATTTTCATAATTATATAGCTAGATTTTGTGTGCAGCACGCGATTATTATAATCTGCATGAAACTTTTCGTCACACTAGTTTCCAACAGGGCCACATCATCCGATCATTGATCTTTCTCACGTTGAACTAATACTTCGTAGGTTTAAAAAACTTATGCACTAAAATTGATAATAAAAATAACTGTATCCAAAGGTTGCCTGGAAGAGATTGCTTTAATCAATAAGGCCGCCCATTGTACCTACGTCCTAACTTCGTATTATGAATTATGGTATTTTTTTTGTTATTTTCTTTACTTATATGTGGTGTACAATAAAGAATATTCTATCTATCTATCTGTATTTCTTTGGGAATGTATCTTCATTTTCATTTTCGGGAACTGACGGAAAATCTTTTATAAGTTTTATGATTAATTTTCAACAAAATATGTGCTCCCCGTTGATTTTTCCAAGCGAGCGCGTAAGCATGTATGCAAATTGAATGTCACTTTAGTTACTAGATAACTTTCAAACTGCCTGTACCTTGATCACGAATAAATCTGACAGTCGCCGCGTTAACGTATTCAAGTTATATTGCGCGCCAATGCCAGCTCGACTGTGAACCGTTGTAGTGTCACCGCGCAGTGTATCTCAGATACGCTAGCGTTACGATACGTTTGCGATTGTCACATTTATTCGTGATCAAGGCACTGTTGGTTCATGTCGACAGCAACATACGGTGACTCAAGTCAAAACATGTCACCAGAATGTGCATCTGATTTAATAATACGTAAATTTATTTTATGTTAAATGTTATCTAAACGACATAGTGCAAAAATGTTAATTTGTCATATGATAATTTATGCGTAAATAAGTTTTACGGCCATTGGCTGTATCTAGCTTGTATGGTTCAGCTTCGGTCGAGTGACAGAGAGACGAACAGACAGACACCGAAGTAAGACTAATGAAGACTTGGCTTATATTTTTAAAATTCACTACTTGACACTGGCAAAATTGTCTGTCGAAATGACGGACACAGGCCATATAGGTTGAAAAGAAAATCCAAAACAAGATTTTGCTTCAAGTATCAAAACCACTGATACCGTACACCAGCGTCCGGCCGGCTACTAACATGTCAACGTCAAAACTGACAGATTAAACGTCATCGCGCGCGCTATCACGTGCTGTCATCGATCGAGTGACGCCGGCAAATTAGTTCGGGCTCTCGTGACGTCACTACTCACGACTCACTGGGTGACAGTTTTTCGCGTTCAATCATTTTTCGGGGCGTATTTAATGGTTTTGTTGTCTTCTAATGGATTCGAGGTATAGGATTCTGTCACCCATTATTCATGAAATAAATATTCTTGGTCATTTCACACAACGCTCTCCAGTTCCAAACTAAACAAAGCTTTTGCTATAATACGCATGGCTGAAGCCGCAACTTCGTCTGCGTTTCTTCGCTTTGATTTAGGTAGGTACATGAAGATTGCGTGAAAACCAATTTTTACTTGACTACGGGGAAGTAAAAACGACTTAGTGACGATTCGGACAAAATATACGGACAAAATTGTCCCAATTGTCACTTTTGATTTTAATCATTTTTGTTGTGACGATTCGGACAACATCAAATTAAGGAAGCCATTGAGTACAGCCAGGTAAAAAAATGTTAAGCAAAATATGATATAGCTATATAAATTGCTTTGCGAGCGTGTGGTTACATTAAGGTGGTTCGATTTCCATACTAATTTATTTTACCAATTTGGGGGAAATTATATTATTATACCTAACAAGCAATTTTTATTTCTTTCTTGAATCATAGAACTTAAAATCAAGATCTATTTTTTTGACGACAGCTGTCAAACTTCAAACGCCCATCGAGTGTTATGATTTTGACCGGAACGTATGTAGGTATGTATATTAATCTGTTCTCTCATAACTCCCTAAACTACTTCTCATAAGATAAATAAGGTATTGTTGGAAGCATCTCGCTCGATCGTCCGCTGGCTATAGGCGACCTTTATACTTATTTTCATCAAAAAAATTAATTATACCCCCTACAAATACACAAAACTGCGAATATTATCTCTATAATATTTATAAGCAAATATAGATATATAAATAAAATAAATAAATAAATATTCACGGACACTTAACACAACGCCTTCTAGTCCCAAACTAAGCAAAGCTTGTACTATGGGAACTAGATGGCTGATAGAATACACACATACATTTTTTTTTGTAAATACATACTTATAATACATAGAAACACCCAGACACAGAACAAACATCTATGTTTACAACACACAAATGTTTGTTCTCAGTGGGGATCGAACCCACGACCCACAGCACGGAAGGCAGAGCTACTACCGACTGAGCCATGACGCCTATTCAACAAGGAAAGTGACTTTTCGCTTCATATATCATGTCCATCTTCAAAAGCATGATGGCAGATTATGTTAACGACATAGGATGTTTGCACACTAACCGATGCCGACATCTAAACGATAATAACTACACGAAGTCCCAACAAAAATATCGATGTTGGCACCAACACGGTCTAGTTCTATGTATGACTAGCTGATACCCGCGACTTCGTACGCGTGCGAAACTTTCCAGCAAAATATTTGTCAACCAGTATACGATGAACATCGTGTCAAAGGGGGCTTTTGGTTGAGAGAGGTCAAGCTGTATCTAAGAATCCACGTCTTTGATTTCAATAAAATATAGTCTATGTTTCAATCCGGAAAAAGGGCTTCCGAATGGTATTAGTTTCATTGAAATTGGTCCAGTAGTTTAGGCGTGATCTGCAAATAAACAGACAAACAGACAAACTCGATTTTTGGAATCAGAATCGTTTATTTAGTAGATCTGCATATTTAGTTTATCTTTCATTTTAGTTTTTGGCTTTTTGACAGTTTTATAATAGTATAGATAGATAGAAGATACATGGGGCGGCGGAAATAAAGTGGCCTACACTCATCATCAATATATATAAAAAAAACTCTTTTGAAGCTGACAGAGAATCAACGCACAGCCTAAACTATAAGTCCTAGAGGTATGACATTTGGAGGGTAGTATCCTTATATAGTGTAGGGGCGCACTAAGAAAGGAATTTTGAAACGTCACACTCTAAAGGGTAGAACGCGAGCAATGCCGCGGGCGACGGCTAGTGCAAAAATATAAATCCTGCACTGTGTGGTGTCGTGTCGGTGGCTGTGAACATACCCATACCCTGGGCTTTGTGATCACGACGTATGGTAATACTGCACTCTGCTGTTGAGAGTACTCGAACATCTGAGATTTGCGAAGAAATCGCTATTATATTCACTTATTTTTCACTTTAGTTGTAGTAGAGCTCTTTGTGAGAGCTCGTTCGGGTTCAGTACTAGCGCCGTACATATTTCTGCCGCCAAGCAGCGATGCTCGCATTGCTGTGTTCCGGTTTGAAGGGTAAGGGTGCCGGTGTAATTACAGGCACATGAGACTTCAACATCTTTACGTCTCAGAGTGATGGACGCAGTGCATTGCCTTACAGGGCACGTCCTCATTGGACTTTCTCTGTGAGGTAATGCATTGTTATAGGCAGAAGTTACCACTTAACATCAGGTGAGGTATCAGCTTGTTCCTTTACTTTTATCATTAAAAAAAAAACTTTAGACCTCATTAGACTTGAAAAATTGAACATTGTCAGTAATATTTACTTATTTTTCACTTTAGTTTTAGTTTAACATTTCAGGCCACTTATTTCTAATCGGACTGAAAATTTTGAAGGTCTAGTTAGACTGGGTATCTTTTATCTATTATTTGATATATTTGTATTAAATATTAAAAAAAAAAATTTTATAAATGCCAGGTCCTCAAGAAATGTACAAAGAATCTGAAATCAAAGAATTCTTGAAATATAAAATCTTGATACTTTATGATTTTTTTTTATAACAGATATTTTGTGTCAAATATAAAATCCGTATTTAAGGTGAATAAAATACTAAACAAAGCAAACAAGTTAATATATATAACAGGTCAATAGGTACGTGCGGAGTTGGCTTTATATTTAATTTGACTTTTAAAAGAAAACGTTGTAAATGGACCCTGGAGATGATTGTGCCTCCTGCCTGTCGTTTTGGTAAATAAGTTAAAACGTGTAGTTTTACTATATGTATATTATAATGATTATACCATTAGTTTTACAGGCATTAATTTATTTTATGTTTTCTTCGTGCGTAACTTGAGAATGTTCGAAGGCAATTGAAAAATGGCCGTCTTCTAGGGATGGGACACCACTTTAGGGATGTGCTTGTTGCTTGTTTGTCTTGTTTGCTTTGTTTGTTTCAATTCTTGCCAAGTTCCCCGGGTTGGAGCATTGATGGTCCAAGGTTAATGTATTCAGCGTTGAGATGGTCTAGGATTTATCTTGATTTTCCACTGGGAGGGGGCATAAGCGATTGTAGGCGCGTCGAATAACTCCTCCTGTGGTCATCAAGTCAGCTACTCTTGATTTTCCATCCAATCCTGGGTGCAGGTTTGTAATTCTTCCCATTAGCCATCGGTTTGGTTGAAGACGATCATCTTTGACCAGAACTAGATCTCCAAGGTGAAGCTGGCCTCCATCTGTTCTCCATTTGTGGCGCTGCTGGAGCTCTGAAATGTATTCTTTATAGAATCTTTGCCAGAAATGAGTTGATAGAGCTCTTGCTCGTTGGTATCTTTGTAATAAGTTTATGCGGTTCTCGTCTGTGAGATGATCCTGTGGAGAAGGCAAATGGTTTATTGTTCGTCCCAATAGGAAGTGAGCAGGAGTTAGTGGGATAAGATCATTTGGATCAGATGAAAGAGCAGTGATCGGTCGGGAATTGAGGATTCCCTCGATTAGAACAAGGGTGGTGTTCATTTCTTCGTAAGTTAAATGAGCTAGTGAAAGGACTCTATATAAATGATGTTTTATGGATTTGACAGAGCTCTCAGCTAAGCCATTAAAATGGGGGCTATAAGCAGGTGCAAATCGGAACTTGATTGATTGTTCAGCCGCACACGCACCTATGTCATTACAATTTGATTTTAAGAATTTTGAAAGTTCGCTATATGCTCCGACAAAGTTAGTACCGTTATCTGAGTAAATAGTTGTGGGCCTACCTCTGCGAGCTATAAATCTACTTAATGCAGCCAGATAGGCTTGAGTTGTCATTTCAGTTACTAGTTCGATGTGGACCGCCCTCACAGCTAGACAGACAAATACACAAATGTATGATTTTATTAGTTTGCAACCTCTACCTTTTCTGTCAGCCAGAACAATAGGCCCGGCGTAATCTACTGCAGTGTTACTGAATGGATAGTCTGATTCCACTCTCTCTTTAGGCAAGTTAGCCATGATAGGCTGTATTGACCTTCCTGCGAATCTACAACATGTAACACACTCTCGTGTTATTTTTCTAGCGAGATTACGACCACCGATTGTCCAGAATTTATGTCTCATCGTTGCAAGAAGCAGCTGGGGACCCGCATGCATTAGTATTCTGTGGTAATGTTGAAATATTAGTTTTGTGATGTGATGTGATGAGTGAAGTAAGATAGGATGCTTTGTTTCATAACTGTAGTTGGAGTTCGATAATCTGCCACCTACACGAATTAAGTTTTCACTTGATAAAAAAGGATTTAGACTAATTAATGACGATTTATGATGAATTTCCTTCTTATCAAGCAAAGCTGAAAGTTCACTTGGGAACTTCTCTTCTTGAATGATTCTACATAAGGCAAAAGTAGCTGCGTTCAATTCAGCTACCTTTAGATAGGATGTATACTTATTATGAGGATTTTTAGAATTATGAGCAAAGCGAAGCGAATATGCTGTTACACGTTGTAACTTACCTAAATGAGAAAAACGAGTTGTAAAGTCATTTGATTCAGTTGTAAGATTACATACAATTTTGGTTTCTGGTAAGTCAATATTGTGAGTGTAATTTGGCTGTGTCGGCCACTGTGTTTGATGTTGTGTTAAAAATTGTGGCCCAGACCACCAAAGGTTTGAGTTTTGTAATTGAGTTGCATTGCACCCTCTAGATCCGATATCTGCAGGGTTCATGTCTGTTGGTATGTATCTCCAATGCTGTGGATCAGAATTTTCAGTTATTTCATGAATTCTGTTAAAAACAAATGTTTTTAAATTAGATTTTTTGGTTCTGATCCATCCCAGTACTATGGTAGAGTCACACCAAAATTGACACTTATTTATTTTGATTCTTAAAGCGTTTTTTGTTTTTACTGCTAACCTAACGGCTAACAATGCGCCACATAGTTCCAGTCTTGGTGTGGTCATGCCTTTGAGAGGTGATACTCTACTTTTCGCTGTTATGAGATGTACCGTGGCCTGACCAGATGCTGATATTGACCTAAGGTATATACACGCTGAATATGCTAGCTGAGAGGCGTCGCTGAAGGCGTGAATTTCTACTTCTACTGGGGAGTCACACAGTACTCGCCGCGGAATTGTTACATTGCCTAAATGTACAATTGAATCTAAGAAAACTGACCAACCCTTCTGTATTTCAGATGGAAGGGCTTCATCCCAGTCTTTGGTCTCAGCCCATAGCTTCTGTAAAATTAATTTTCCATTTAATATACATGGATTTACAAGGCCTAAGGGATCAAAAACCTGCCCTATTACTGAAAGTATTAGCCGCTTAGTTAGTTTACTCTTAGGGCACACTGGGTTTACAGCAAAGTTTAATGTATCTTGCTCGCAGGACCATCGTATACCTAACGTTTTTGCATGATCGTCATTGATCAGTTTCAATAATTTATCTTTGTTGACATCCTCTTTTATGGCTTTCAGGATTGATGAACTATTTGAGCGCCATTTTCGCAAATGAAAATTTCCAGTTTTTAACTGATCGATCACGCCATGACATGTTTCTAATAATGTAGCTTCCGAATCATTTCCAGTGATTAAATCATCTACAAAAAAATCATGGATTATAGTTTCATTTACTAAGGGTTCATTACACTCTTTGCCTAATTGGACTAGACATCGTGTTGCTAAGTAAGGTGCTGCAGCTGTACCATATGTGATTGTGTTTAGTTTGTATGAGTTTAATTTTTGAGAGGGATCAGAGCGCCAAAGAATTTGCTGAAGGCATCTTTGATCTTCCTTCACCAAGCAGCATCGGTACATTTTTTCACAATCTGATGTGACTACATATTTATGTTGTCTAAAGCGAATAAGAATATTTATCAGATCATCCTGTACAACTGGACCTACCTGTTGGATATTGTTGAATGAGATTCCAGATGTGGTTTTAGCGGAAGCATCAAAAACTACTCTTAATTTTGTAGTGAGGCTAGATTCTCTGATGACCCCATGATGAGGCAAATAATAAGAATGTGGATCTGCGTTAATGTTTTCATTAAGTGACATATGACCTAGGTCTATGTATTCCTGCATAAAGGCACAGTACTGGATTTTAAATTTAGGGTCTCGGATAAACTTTCTTTCTAATGAGTGGTATCTAGTGACAGCTTGATCGTAGCTATTTCCTAAAACTTCTGGGGACTTAGTTAACGGTATTTGTACCACGAAGCGACCGTCCTCTTGACGCGTCGTCGTGTTCTTGAAGTGTTGCTCACATTCATGTTCTTCTTTTGATATTTGAGGAACTGAAGGAACAGATTCAAGTTCAAAGAATCGGTTAAGCTGACTCTGAATATCAGTTTCTACAATGCTACAATGAAAAGATTTATGAATTGAATTGTGCCTATTAAAGGTCAATGAACCTGAAACTAACCATCCTAATTTTGTGTTATTCAAAATTGGCTTATCTTTGCCTAATGAGATTTGTTCATTGCTTAGTATTGACCAAAATACGTCTGCACTTAGCAGCATATCAATTTCAGATGGTGAGTTGAATGTTGGATCGGCTAGTTTAATGTTAGCTGGTATGTTTAGTGGATTTGTGTCAAAGTGTTCGGATGGAATCATGTGTGTGATCTGCTTAATAATGAAACAGTCAAGATCACTACTGGTCATACTCAAGATCAGTTCGTGAATGAATGACAACTTTAGACCGACTTGTGATAGGAGTTGCTCCACGGTTAAGACCTTCGACATTTATAGATGTTGAGTGAATCGGCAACTTTAGAGTCTTACTGAGGTTTTCAGTTATGAAGCTTGCGGTGCTGCCATTGTCTAGCATTGCACGCACTGTGTGTGTGTCACCCTTGTAATCAACCACATTGACTAGTGCTGTAGACAATAGAACACAGCTGTGATGGGTTGAAGACAAGACCGTTTCATGATGTGAAGTTGGTGTTTCTGTGATCTTGTTCTCCTGAGCAGCTAAAACTACACATTTTTTGTCGCCTCCTGACACAGAGGTGTCAGGTGCTGGGTTGGAAGATGTGTGTTCATATCTGTGTAAACTTGTGTTATGTTTTTTTGAACATATTCTACATGAACCCATCCAGCAGGTTCTTACGTCGTGTCCACGGCGTAAGCAATTGACACATAGTTTAAGTTTGTTAACTTTATCTAGTTTTCCCTGGATGGACAGTGACCTAAATGAGGGACATACGTGTATAGCATGATCACCTTTACACAAAGGACAACTGAATGTCGAAGTAGCATTGACAGAAGGTCTGAAGTTTGCCACGAATGATCGTGGTCGAGCACTGACTGGCTCACTATGTCTGCGCTTGATTTCATTATGATTTGGATTGTTAATAGTCTCTAACAGCTCAGCGCGACCTTTTATGAAATCAAGAAAATCTTTTAAAGTTGGAAGATCTTTTGATTTGTTTATTTCTTCCTTCCACTTCCTATCAGTAATTGGGTCTAGCTTGTTTGTAGCAATATGAATAAGAAGTAGATCCCAATTTTGTGTATCAATCTTTAAGGTATTTAATGACCTAAGATTTTTGTTGACGGTGTCAATCATGTTTCGTAATGAGAGGGATGACTCCCTGTGTATAGTGTCTATGTTGAATATCGCCTGAATGTGATTAGTAATGAGAAGTTTATTGTTGTGGTACCTATCACACAACAGGTCCCAAGCCACATCATAATTGTTTGAAGAAAAGTCTAAAGAATTGATTACATTTGCAGCTTTATCTTTTAATGATGAACGCAGATAATGAAACTTATTGATTTTTGGAATATTATCGTTTCCATGAATGAGAGAGATGAATGTGTCATGAAATTCTAACCATTTATCAGACTGTCCAGAGAAGGTAGGTAAGAGAATAGTCGGTAACTTTAGCTGTGGTTTGCCTGAGAGGACGGTACCTTCCACCGATGACTTGCTCGACGATTGGTCGAGTTGAGGCTCCGCAGAAGTATGCCCGTTCAACCAGTCCCTAGCCTTGGCAACCGTTAAGAAGTACTCGGACTCAAACTTCTCTCTGTCTGAGTACTGCACTTCACGCTCAGAATCTGAAATTTCGGTCAAGCTTTCTATTTCAAGTTGTAAGGAATCATATTCGGTGTAACATTCATCAATTTTAGCTAATCTTGCGTTTAGTTCTGCAAGTTGTACACTGCTAGGCTTGTTGCAAGTAATTAAAACATTTAAATAGTTTTTAAATTGAGTAAACTTTGATTTGTATGAACTGCGTTTAATTTTTAGCTCCTTCAGCGACATGTTTATTTACAAATAGACCAGAAACAATGCAGTGCAAAGACAAATTCTTCAATCTTTATTTGTATTCGGGCAAATAAAAATTGAGAAATGCAAAGCAGAAGTTTACTTGTAGGTATTTGTGGGAGCAGATGCTATAATAACCTGAAGAAAGTTGTGCGAGTTGCAATTATGTAGCGTGGTTAATCAAAGTGTAATGACTCAGGATTAGAAAAAATATACTTAAATTTGCAAGCGTGCGTGTGCAGTGAAAGCAGATAACCCTCAAGCAAGCTCCAGGCCCTTGCAGCCGCAGTCAGCTGAGCCGTGTCAATGACCGCACGTGGCAACACACAAAATGGCCGCCGCGCGACAGGTGAACTGAAATGTAAAATTATGAGATGTGAGATGAAGAAATGACCTTTTTACGTGGATGGGCTTATTATTTTTGGTACAATGTATGAAGTTGTTGATATTCAATTATAGAACTTGATCCATTGTCAGAAATATTTGACAACGAAGATGTATCTGTTTATGGACACAGATTTATGAAATTTTTGTACAAAATAGGATATGTTTATGCCTACTTTCTACTGAAATATAATGTAACTTTGATAATAATGATCAAAGAAATATATAGAAGTAGGATAGGTTAAGACTACTGAATTTAGTAACGATCTCTCCAATAATAATGATTGGAGGATCAGGACCTGATTTCAGGATAATTATGCCTGAAAACGGGACGTATAGGGGTGATTTTTACGATGAATTATGATCGAAAAATCGATGACTTGGCACAATTTGTGGTTAGGAAATTGTGGTTACGAATGACGGACGACGTGTACGAGGTACCGGGATGTGAGAGGATTTGGAATTGGAACGAGCTCACCCAGTTCTTATGCCTCGCCACGTGTGCAGGATGACTTTCGCCGAGTTCGGGGCGATGATGACGTTGCGTTGTGGACTGTTTGATGATGTGGTTGGTTGGTGTGCGCGCCAGGGCCGTTGGTGAGGTGATCAACTTGTTGCTGATGGTGCTTGTCGTCTCCTTTTCTTCCAACAACGGGGTACCGGCGCCCACGCCTTGCCACGTTTTGTCTTCGAAGTCTGGAAAATCCGGTTCGAGATGGAGATGATTGTGCCTCCTGCCTGTCGTTTTGGTAAATAAGTTAAAACGTGTAGTTTTACTATATGTATATTATAATGATTATACCATTAGTTTTACAGGCATTAATTTATTTTATGTTTTCTTCGTGCGTAACTTGAGAATGTTCGAAGGCAATTGAAAAATGGCCGTCTTCTAGGGATGGGACACCACTTTAGGGATGTGCTTGTTGCTTGTTTGTCTTGTTTGCTTTGTTTGTTTCAATTCTTGCCAACCCCTAAGGGGATTTCTGGAATTTTATTCCAGTTTTCCCCTGCCGGCAGTCGCTGGGGTCGCTAAGGGGATTATTGGAGAAAAGTTTCAGAAATCCCTTACGCAGGGGACTGACGCAGGGGAAAACTGGAATGAGCCTACACAACAATAAATAAATTGAAACGACTTAAGACGATATTTAGTGTTCATTTAAGGGTTGAAATCCCCTTTTTGGCTAAATTACCTTCTCAAGTACCGAATGAAAATCCATTCAGGCACCTGATACTAAAGGTATGCTTTGCTAAACTGCTGTCAACAGCATATAACGGCCGTATCGCAGCTAAATTGATAAAACATTAGTGTACAATGTATCGTCTACAATAGTTTTATTATATTTATTATAATGTATGTTTTATTTTTTGACTTTTTTACAGTTTTATAATAATAAAACTGTAAAAAAGCCAAAAAATAAAATTAAAGATAAACTAAATATGCAGATCTACTAAATAAACGATTCTGATTCCGAAAATCGAGTTTGTCTGTTTGTTTGGTCGCGGATCACGCCTAAACTACTGGACCAATTTCAATGAAACTAATACCTTTCGGAAGCCCTTTTTACGGATTAAAACATAGGCCATATTTTATTGAAATCAAAGACGTGGATTCTTAAATACAGCTTGAACTCTCTAAACCAAAAGCAGCCATTTGCTACGAGGTTCATCGTATGCTGATTGAAGTTTAGCACGCGTGCAAAGTCGCAGGTATCAGTTAGTTTGCTATAAGATAGAGATAGAGAAGCATTTATTTGGCACACAACACAACACAGGTACAACACAGTAAAATAATTACACAATAAGAAAACAATACAAAAATAGGTAACTAGAAAATAAATAAAAAAAACTTAACGTATAACGTTACGTTACGGTCGGAGTATTTTACAAAACCGAATCCTAATGTCCTTAACCGCCATTTCCTGTAAATAACAACTTAATTTGACTTTAAAGTTTCGAAATAACATTAAGAAGGTAAGTTACTGTCGCGTTGCCTTAAAATTATGAAAATACGACTGTAAAGGAGATGGCCCTATTTTGTATTAACTCCTGTCCTAAGCACTAGTGTCTCGTAAATGGATATTTTATGGGTAAAATAATAGTACAAATTTAGTAAGAAACATAACCTTTTATACAATTCAAAATATTTGGAGTGACACTCTCAACACAATGAATTTAAAAATTAATTTTTAGATTTTTTTTTTAAAGCCGGTGTTATTGGTTATTGAATATACTTTTCCTGCGCTGTTTTTTTAAGCATGTCAATATTAGAACAATCATCAATATATATAAAACTCTTTTGAAGCTGACAGAGAATCAACGCACAGCCTAAATTATAAGTCCTAGAGGTATGAAATTTGAAAGGTAGGTTCCTTATATAGTGTAGGGGCGCACTAAGAAAGGAATTTTGAAACGTCACACTCTAACGCGAGCAACGCCGCGGGAGACGGCTAGTAATATAATAATAAAATAATATTCGTAATTTTCAATGTAGGGCCGCAGCATTGTTATGGACTTTAACGGTCACAATACTAAATTAAATAAGTAAAATTATCAACTGTGTTCATAATTTTTTAGTATTAATCCTGTAAATGTCTATTGCAATACGGTGACACTAGTTTGAAAGTTACGAATTGTACACATTCTAGTGCAGCTGACTGTACTTTAATTATTTTTTTATGAATACTAATAAGTAGCTCTACCCGTGTGTCAATTTAATGTTGCCATTGTAGATAAATATAAAACTCTTTTGAAGCTGACTGACAATCAACGCACAGCCTAAACTATAAGTCCTAGAGGTATGAAATTTGGAGCGTAGTATCCTTATTAGTGTAGAGGTGCACTAAGAAAGAAATTTTGAAAAGTCGCACCCTAAAGGGTCTAGAACGCGAGCAACGCCGCGGGCGACGGCTAGTTGTAGATAAATACTGTATGTACTGATAACCCGTATAACAAAACATAAAACAATTTTCAGCGAGTTCGTTCGATACAAATATTTGCAAAATATGCAGTCGTTGCTATCTACTCAAATATGTTTAAAATCTGTTCCCGGAGGATAGGATAGTCCCGGCACGATAGTCAATCTAAAATGAACAGCCAAGAGAAAGACAAAACCAATTTAAAAAAAAAACTATTGATGAAAGGTTACAAAGTTTGTACATTAACATTAAGTCTAATTAATTGTTATTATGTATTTACAAAAAAATATATCAATACATATATAAAACTCTTTTGAAGCTGACAGAGAATCAACGCACAGCCTAAATCATAAGTCCTAGAGGTATGAAATTTGGAGGGTAGTATCCTTATATAGTGTAGGGGTGCACTAAGAAAGGAATTTTGAAACGTCACACTCTAAAGGGTAGAACGCGTGCAACGCCGCGGGAGATGGCTAGTATACCTATACTAGCTGTCACCCGCGACTTCGTACGCGTGCTGTGTCAGATGCTGCGGTAGCCAAAATGTTTTGTTATGTTTATGTAGGAGGTGCTGTCGTCCCCGTTTTTTTTTTTCGTTATGTTTTGTGGCCGATGTAGTCAAACTATGACTTTTTTGTTACCTATAGTGGAAGGTGCACTGATAGCCAAAAATGTTTTTGGGGTTACGATCCCGTAGGGTTTCGCTACCCTTATAGTGTAACTCTGTCCGTCCGTGCGTCTGTTACAAACCGTACCTATTATCCCAAAAACTATTAGAGCTATTGACTTGATGTTTTGTGGATTCTAAGATAATATTTATTTTTTTGTTATCACGCATTGTTTTTGACTTATGATGTAAAGTATCCTAACAATGACATTGTCCTTCCCCTCTATCTCCGAAGTTTATGGAGTGAAAAAATTGGAATAATAATTGTATTGTGTTCTATAGCTTTTATAGGAATGTCCGAACTTTACACGAAATAAATAATAGTTAAAAAAAAAACTAAAAAACACGCTTTATATAGAAACCAAACTTAACAATTTAAAATGAATTATAATAAATTTGAATTAAGAATAGTGTTATTTTTTTTTATAAATATAAGTTAATCATAGTGTAAATATGATTTTTTTTATTTTATTTAATAAAAAACGTGGGATACTTTTTAAGATATTATCGAAATAATAATCCTTCGACTCATATCTGTCAATAAAATATTTATATTTTTTTCGTCATGTTTTTGAGGCCTATAATATAGTCAAAGTATGTTTTTTTTCACTCTTAACATTTTTGAGTGTGGGGGCAGATGCTGCGGTAGCCGAAAATTTTTTTCGTCATGTTTTTGAGGCCTATAATATAGTCAACGTATGTTTTTTTTCACTCTTAACATTTTTGAGTGTGGGGGCAGATGCTGCGGTAGCCGAAAATTTTTTTCGTCATGTTTTTGAGGCCTATAATATAGTCAACGTATGTTTTTTTTCACTCTTAACATTTTGGAGTGTGGGGGCAGATGCTGCGGTAGCCGAAAATTTTTTTCGTCATGTTTTTGAGGCCTATAATATAGTCAACCTATGTTTTTTATTAACTCTTAACATGTTGGAGTGTGGGGGCAGATGCTGCGGTAGCCGAAAATTTTTTTCGTCATGTTTTTGAGGCCTATAATATAGTCAACGTATGTTTTTTTTCACTCTTAACATTTTGGAGTGTGGGGGCAGATGCTGCGGTAGCCGAAAATTTTTTTCGTCATGTTTTTGAGGCCTATAATATAGTCAACGTATGTTTTTTTTCACTCTTAACATTTTGGAGTGTGGGGGCAGATGCTGCGGTAGCCGAAAATTTTTTTCGTCATGTTTTTGAGGCCTATAATATAGTCAACGTATGTTTTTTTTCACTCTTAACATTTTGGAGTGTGGGGGCAGATGCTGCGGTAGCCGAAAATTTTTTTCGTCATGTTTTTGAGGCCTATAATATAGTCAACGTATGTTTTTTTTCACTCTTAACATGTTGGAGTGTGGGGGCAGATGCTGCGGTAGCCGAAAATTTTTTTCGTCATGTTTTTGAGGCCTATAATATAGTCAACGTATGTTTTTTTTCACTCTTAACATTTTGGAGTGTGGGGGCAGATGCTGCGGTAGCCGAAAATTTTTTTCGTCATGTTTTTGAGGCCTATAATATAGTCAACGTATGTTTTTTTTCACTCTTAACATTTTGGAGTGTGGGGGCAGATGCTGCGGTAGCCGAAAATTTTTTTCGTCATGTTTTTGAGGCCTATAATATAGTCAACGTATGTTTTTTTTCACTCTTAACATGTTGGAGTGTAGGGGCAGATGCTGCGGTAGCTGAAAATTTTTTTCGTCTTGTTTTTGAAGCCTATAATATAGTCAACGTATGTTTTTTTTTACTCTTAACATCGGAAAATGTTTTGATATGTTTTTGAGCTTTATGTTATCCAATTATGACTTTGTTTTTTTAAAACCTTTGAACTTATCGGAGTATGGTGGGAGGTATTGCGGTAGCTGGAATTTTTTTGGTTGTGTTTGTGAAGCCTTTGCTGTCAAATTATTAGTGTTTTTGTATATTTAAACGTGTTGGATTGTGGCGGCAGGACCTAGTGCTATTTTTGCTAATCGGTTAATTTTTTTTGTAATATTTTAGAGCTTAATGCAGGCAAATGCCCTTAAATACGTTGGAATATGGTAGTGTAATTCCTAGGACCTTAAAGAAATGTTATAAAACGGGTTGGTCACTAAAAACACTTTGAAATGATACCTTACCATTCTTTTATTCTGAAGGTCTGCCTATTTTTAGACCTTGCCCTTGGGACCTTAAGATGCACTTTTTTGTATTTTACCTGGTTGAACCGTCTTAAGCCATGTTTAATTAAATAAAAGCGTTGGTTATAATTTTTCATCAATTGAAAGAATTCTGTACCTTCAGTTCAAAAAAATTAAATATCCTGAAACACGTGTCCAGTAAATCTATTTGAGGAATCTATGTAGCAATTTTCAAGGGTCTATAATGTACGGTATATAAAAGAAACGCATTATTTGGTTTAAATCTTTGACCCTAGATTTGGACCCTTTAGGGTGTGATTTTTCAAAATTCCTTTCGTAGTGCACCTCTACACTATAAAAGGATACTACCCTCCAAATTTCATACCTCTAAGACCTATAATTTAAGCTGTGCGTTGATTATCTGCCAGCTTCAAAAGAGTGTTATATACATTGAGTTTTGAAAATTTTTAGAAATCCTGAAACACGTGTCGGGTCATTTTATTTGAGGAATCTAGGTACCAATTTTCAAGGATCTTCTATGTACGGTATATAAAAGAAACGCTTTATTTGATTTAAATCTTTGACCCTACTTTTGGACCCTTTAGGGTACGACTTTTCAAAATTCCTTTCGTAGTGCACCTCTACACTATATAAGGATGATACCCTCTAAATTTCATACCTCTAGGACTTATAGTTTAGGCTGTGCGTTGATTATCTGTCAGCTTCAAAAGAGTGTTATATACATTGAGTTTTGAAAATTTTTAGAAATCCTGAAACACGTGTCGGGTCATTTTATTTGAGGAATCTATGTACCAATTTTCAAGGATCTTCTATGTACGGTATATAAAAGAAACGCATTATTTGATTGAAATCTTTGACCCTAATTTTGGACTCTTTAGGGTGCGACTTTTCAAAATTCCTTTCTTAGTGCGCCCCTACACTATATAAGGAACCTACCCTCCAAATTTCATACCTCTAGGACTTGTAGTTTAGGCTGTGCGTTGATTCTATGTCAGCTTCAAAAGAGTTTTATATATATTGATAAGTATTCTGCATCAGCTATATCAGCAATCTAGTTCCCATAGTACAAGCTCTGCTTAATTATGGTCTAGAGGGCGTTGTGTGAAATGTCCAAGGATATTTATTTATTTATTAATTAAAGAGTCGGGGGCAAATTGGATGGAGCCCAGGTCCCACATTTTTTTAAAACTTGCAATGAATAGAAGTGTGTGTTATTCAGCGTCTTATTCAAAAGGGTATGGGTAAAAGTGACCTCTGAAGCAACAGCATAACTAGACATAGGCCTCCATTTGGATTTCTGGAAAATACTTATTCAGTCGGTTTGTTGTCGATCGGTAATAAAACAATAAATTCAGGCTTAACGTCAAAAGATAATTGTGAGAGTGCCGGAACTGTGGATACCGTAGTAAAAACAATATTTGTCATAGTTTGATAGATGCCGGGGAAATAGGGCTGTCGGATGTCCAATGTTATTTTATCGATAACGATATTTCTAACCAAAAAGTCGGACACGAGTTTTGACATTTATTGAAACGACACATTGACACATAGCACTTTTATTTTAATAGTTTTTCTTGTGTTATTGTGAGTATTGTTGTTTAATTTTCGTGGAATTTTAACCAATAATACTTAGGTCGTAACATAAAGTGTGAGCCATTGGAATAAATGTGTGTAAAGTGGTTTTTCTGAATGTGAAAATTCGTGTTAGGTTTTGAAGAGAAAATCCACCATTTTCTTTTCAAAACAAACGACAGCCGACTTGACAAATGACTTGACTTGACTTATATTATTACAATTATATCACTTGACATTGGCAAAATTGTCTGTCGAAATGACGGACAGAGGCCATTAATGAAGAGAAGAAGAAGAACCAAAAAGTCAATTACGCATTTATTCGACAAAATCAATGGTAAAGTATTGCTTAGGCTATTAAAGCAGTTCCTCATGACCAAACGTAGAAGAACTGACAAAAAAGTAACAACTTGGATCTTAACGTTTTCTTTATTTATCTTAAAATATTATACATTAGTTTATTTTAGATATTACTTAAGTTTTAGTGAAAAATTATATCAATACGGTTTTTGGTAACTCACTTTTTTTTTTTTAATTTATTTATTGTTTTAAAAAATACATAATGACTTAATTTGTACTATAGCACTGAGGAAACCACAAGGTTTATATGAATAATGCTACTTATTAGTTTTTGTCCGAGAAGTCCGGGATAAGTAGTTTCTGATATATGGCTGCTTGATGACGAGTGGAGCCGAGTAAACCCGAATCAGTGTCGCCAACCCAAGCGTGATGGTTCTTTTGTTCACGCAAAACGTGACTTAAGAAGTTTTTCAGTAAAAAAAACTATCGATAAGTAACCGTGTCCCATCCCTACCTAACAAAAGCATCGTTGCATTGGCCGGGGCGGGTAGGGACAAGAAAAACGTCTTTATAACACACCTGGGCACTGCTTACATCTTGTGGTATGAGAGTGTGTGCCGTCTTGATACTTTTATGAATTATTAAAACAATTTTACTTATTAATGGCTTGTCAAAAATTCATTCATATCTTCTACGGGACATTTTGGCAAAGCATCTGAAAGCATTCGATACAATTATTTTAGGAGGTTAAGAAAAACTCTTATTTTTTTGTACAAAACTCTTTTGAAGCTGACTGACAATCAACGCCCAGCCTAAACTATAAGTCCTAGAGGTATGAAATTTGGAGGGTAGTATCCTTATATAGTGTAGGGGTGCACTAAGAAAGGAATTTTGAAAAGTCGCACCCTAAAGGGTCTAAAATTAGAGTCAAAGATTTTAACCAAATAATGCGTATGCTGCTACCACGCGAACAAAGCTGGAGGCAACAGCTAGTTCTAATATAATTTTCGTATAAAATCCCCCGCACTAAAGTATCAAAACCACACAGGCACGCTCTCAATAGCAGGTGTACTGGGACGGTTTCAAAAACAATTACGACAGAACATATTAATTTTATAGCTATTCCTATACGTGGGGATTCCTTTTATTTACCGCGTGAATTTTAATAGACAATATTTGTTTTTTATTTGTACAAGCTTTACCTGTCATATTAAAATGGATCAAGATGACTTAATCCTGGTTAAGTGTTTTTGATTTAATAGCGCGTGCACACTATGCCCATGCCGCTGCCGGCATGAATGCCGCGATTAATTCCGGAATTATTGCCACAGCAACATCGCCTTTATTCTTATACCGCGTTCACACATGCCCATGCCGCTGCCGGAGTTATTGCCGCGATTAATTCCGGAATTATTGCCACAGCAATACCGCCAAGTTCATGCACTAGCTCTTGGTGCGAATAAAGGCGATGTTGCTGTGGAAATGAGTCCGCGGCATGAATGCCGGCAGCGGCAATGGCATAGTGTGAACGCGGTATAAAATGAAGAAGGTGTTTGGTAGGAATAGCCGCGGCAGTGTCATATTAATAACAGAGTATAGTAGATATTTCAAGAATTAGTTTCTAAATACAGATTTTAAAAAACTAACTAAAAAGATGTTTGTGTCACAATCACGCTGTAACTGCTGGTCCGATTTGAATTAAACTTTGAATATACATAATACTTTGCAACCCAGATTAACACATACGCTACTTTTTAAAAAATCTTCAGGATCGAACAGCAATTAAATTCATTAAATATTTTTTTTAGCATGTTGTCTTCGCCTGTAATTGTGGTGGCACTTAGATACATAACTCTGTAAATGATTACTTATATGATATAATTAGTGTACATTGTGTTGGTGTTCAATTAAATAAATAAATAAACAGGACGCGGACAAAGTCGCGAGGGGAAGCTAGTAAATAAATAAATCTTCAAGTAAAGTAACCCCCGAAATGAAGAACAGAGCTTGAACGTTCCGCGAAACCGTTCCAACCAACATTTATAACGCAGCGCCTGAAGCCGCCTCTAGAGGAGCCTCTACTAGAATGTAGAGTCGACTCTACACTAGATATGAGCTAGTGGCCAACTCTGGTGACGGAGTTTTTAGGCCGCCTCAAGGCCTCCGTCGTGGCTTAACGACTGCTAGAGCCGGGACCGACAGTTTAACGTGCCCTCCGAAGCACGGAAGCGCTCAGATGAAGCCACTAACGGTCACCCATCCAAATAGTGACCGCACAGAACGTTGCTTAACTTAGATACAGTTAAGATTGGCTAAGCAAGCCTAGCCACAAGCGCTCAAAATGATCGAAATGATTCGCTAACACAAACCACACAATAGTTACGATTCTCAAACACACGATAATTCAAATAATTTGTACCAAGATTGTATTTGACAGATTCAATTGCTTAATACCATCCCCACATCAGACTTGAGTGGTCCTTATGTCAATTGATACTTCCACACGCAAATATCAACCTTACCCCAGCGAGATACGAGTCAACACATTTTGTTATACGCTGACATGTAAATTGAACGAGGCTAGTTTCGACTTTATTTTCAAACGGGTAAGCGTCATAAATTTGACAGTAAATACTTCCTACAAATATAAAGTTTACATTTTCGACAGTATCAGCGAGAGTTACGGTTCATTTTGCTGTGGCAGATATCTGTATAGATCGATTAAACGTGATTGATACTTGAGGTTTCGATTGTTGGGGTCACCATTTGGCATAATTGGCCACACGTTATTTGACAGCGATTACATTCACAAGTATCATCTGTGGAGTTGTTGAACGAATGAATGATTTATTAGTTAGATTTTTTATTTTAATTTTTAGTAAGAGAACATTTTTTAAACATTTGATTAAAATTACGCAACGGTTATAAGTAAGTATGTAGGTTCATTGTTCTGGGCTTGTGCCTTGAAATGCCTTCGAATATCAGATTTTCTATATATTTTTTACTATATTAAAACTGTAAAAAAGCCAAAAAATTAAATTAAAGATATGGATAAACTAAATAAGCAGATCTACTAAATAAACGATTCTGCAGTGCAAGTACCGTTCTTATCGATCGCTTAGTTGTCGATCGCTAAAGTCGATAAACGTATCGAATCGTATCGTTCCATGCGAGTACGGATCTCTTGTCGACAAAAGATCCGTACTCCCAAAAATAAGGTCAGAGTTTATCGAAATCATTCGTTCACTGCTGCCATGATTTACTAGTTTACTGTCAATATAACTGTTAATCACTTTCGTTTGTCAGAATCAAAACATAGTAAAAATACACCATTGCCAATTCGTTAAAATTTAACGAATTTGTCTACTGATCGACTAAGTTGGTAACATACCCGCAACTGTCGATAAAACCATTTTTATCGAATTTTGACGATTCTAAATGTCAAATTATGCGATCGACAAGAACGGTACTTGCACTGCTGATTCCGAAAATCAAGTTTGTCTGTTTATCTGTTTGTTTGTTCGCGGATCACGCTTTAACTAATGAACTAATTTCTCTTTAAACTTATATCTCTTTTATTGCTTTTTCTATTCTTGGCGTGCAATAAAGAATATATCTATCTTTCTAATTTCAACGAAACTTATACCATTCGGAAGCCC
Source organism: Eulithis prunata (assembly GCA_918843925.1). Classification (NCBI taxonomy): domain Eukaryota; kingdom Metazoa; phylum Arthropoda; class Insecta; order Lepidoptera; family Geometridae; genus Eulithis; species Eulithis prunata. The sequence goes on from OU974035.1 coordinate 2,133,685, forward strand.
TTTTTTCCTGATTGAAACATAGGCTATATTTTATTGAAATCAAAGACGTGGATTCTTAGATACAGCTTGAACTCTCTAAACCAAAGGCAGCCATTTGCCACGAAGTTCTTCGTATGCTGGTGACAGATATTTTGGTGGAAAGTTTCGCACGCGTACGATAGTCGCGGGTATCAGCTTTTTTAATAAGTAGGTATATTTTTACCTCGAAAGCCGTGTTGGCCGAGTGGCATTGTACCTCGACTTTCGATCCGAAGGTCGTGGGTTCAAATCCCGGCCGTGCATGAATGGATTTTTCGTTCGGAAAATTTTTATGCGCATTAACACGAGCTTTACGGTGAAGGAAAACATCGTGAGGAAACACTTGGCTTAGTCAGCTCCGCACGTATTGACCTTGTCTTTCCTCTGGATATGTCTGACTGGGCTGAGAGGATGGTATAGTACTACAAGCCTACTCCATCTAAACATTGTTCCAGGCACTACAGTGTGTCGTTAAGTGTAGACATAGGTTGTCTGTTGACGCTCTATAAATCATCTTCAATAGATGTAAAGGCCTATTATTTTACCTCGAGCAGTTTGTTTTTAAATTATTTACCGCAAACAAAAAGCCACAAGAAAAACAAATAACCCGCAGCGTCACAAACGACGAAAACAGATGTAAACTACATTAAATTTCCAATTACGGACGAAAACAATGAAAATATTATGTTGAGTAAACAGAAATGTACAAAATGGACGCCATTTTGAAAGGTGACGTACTGACGTGCAAGTAAACAACGCGATATTTAAGGGGGAGGCTTCAAGATAATTCAAATTTAATTTTAACTAGCTTATACCCGCGACTTCGTACACGTGCGAACCTTTCTATCAAAATATATTTCACCAGCGTACGATGAACCTCATTGCAAATGGCTGCTTTTGGTTTAGAGGGTTCAAGCTGTATCTAAGAATCCATATCTTTGATTTCAATAAAATATAGCCTATGTTTAAATCCGGAAAATGGGCTTCCAAATGGCATAAGTTTCGTTGAAATAAAATTGGTCTAGTAGTTTAGGCGTGATCCGCGAACAAACAAACAGACAAACAAACAAACTCGATTTTCGGAATCAGAATCACTTATTTAGTAGATCTGCATTTGTAGTTTATCCATATCTTTAATTTCAGTTTTTGGCTTCTTTACAGTTTTATAATAGTATAGTATAGAATAGTATAGATAGATAAGTACTCCAGCCACGGAGGTCACCAATTTAGTTCTTAAAGTTCAAGACCGAAGTCATTGTACTCTAAACGCTTCCGTGCTTCGGAGGGCACGTTAAACTGTCCCGGCTCTAGCAGTCATTAAGCCATGACGGAGGCCTAAAAACTCCGTCACCAGAGTTGGCCACTAACTCATACGAGCTTGCTTGCTTATATGAAACTAACCGTCGCCCGCGGCGTTGCTCGCGTCCTAGACCCTTTAGGGTGCGACTTTTCAAAATTCCTTTCTTAGTGCACCCCTACACTATATAAGGATACTACCCTCCAAATTGCATACCTCTAGGACTTATGGTTTAGGCTGTGCGTTGATTCTCTGTCAGCTTCAAAAGAGTTTCAAATATTGATGATAGGTGTAAGTGTAAGTAGGTAGTAGGTAGGTACGGCATAAGCTTCAAACCGGAACTTTTTTGAAATTCATTCGTTACTTTTCTAAAGTTCCTTTTGTAACTCACGAGAAAACTAAAAAGACACAAAACTACGTTCTAACTATGACAGTTTCAAAAGTTTACATTTTTGTCAAAAAAAAGAAGACGGATTTTTTGTCTAGCGTCCCACGTTTTGTGCATTTTCCAATGAAAGCCGGTCTCTTCTTCTTTTATTCATGGCCTCTGTCCGTCAATTCCACAGACAATTTTGAGCAGTGTCAAGTGAGATATTTGAAATAATATCAGTCAAGTCAAGTATATAAGAGGAAGTTTGAAAGTAGCGCCGATAACGGACAAGTTGAGGAGTAATAGGTTAGCGTGGTATGGGCATGTCATGCGGAGGGAGGAAAGCCATATTACGAGAAGAGTGCTAGACATGAAGGTGGACGGATGTAGAAGTAGAGGTAGGCCAAAGAAAAGATGGATGGACTGTGAGAAAGAAGATATGAGTAAGAAAGGAGTGAACACTGAGATGACGGCTGGTAGAGGAGAGTGGAAGACGAAGACATGTTGTACCGACCCCACTTAGCGTGGGACAAGGGTAGGGAGATGATGATCAGTCAAGTCAAGTCATTCGTCAAGTCCACTGTCTTTTGTTTCCAAGTTTTTTTATTTTATTCTTTAATTGGCGTCGCATGTTTCCAAGTTAGCTTTTGCAACCTTACGTTATAGATACTATATCAAGTTCTGTGCCTAAGTCCTCGATGTCCCAGGTCAGAGAAGACCAACTGCCTCTCTCTAACACGTGCACGACAATAGCACACGAGAGGGACGCACGACAGATGAGCGAAGTTCATTAGGCATTCAGAAAACGAACCCGATCATTTCGCGTTTAGAGGACGGCTTTATGCCGTAATGAATGCAGTCAAATCCGGATATTATGATTATATTATTGAGTCCTGTTTTTATGTGATTCAATTTTAGCCTTGTTTGTACTGTAATTTATTTTACCGTGTAAATATTTTAGCGTTTGTATCATTTGGGTGTTTCTATGTATTATAAGTATGTACATATTTACAAAAAAAAAAAATGTATATATGTGTTCTATCAGCCATCTAGTTTCCATCGTACAAGCTTTGCTTAGTTTGGGACGAGAAGGCGTTGTGTTAAGTGTCCGTGAATATTTATTATTTATTATGTTTTTTTTCATAGACAGGCGTCATGGCTCAGTCGGTAGTAGCTCTGCCTTCCGTGCTGTGGGTCGTGGGTTCGATCCCCACTGAGAACAAACATTTGTGTGTTGTAAACATAGATGTTTGTTCTGTGTCTGGGTGTTTCTATGTATTATAAGTATGTATTTACAAAAAAAATGTATGTATGTATTCTATCAGCCATCTAGTTTCCATCGTACAAGCTTTGCTTAGTTTGGGACGAGAAGGCGTTGTGTTAAGTGTCCGTGAATATTTATTATTTATTATGTTTTTTTTTTATAACTTTAATCACAGCTATTTTAATCAATGTGAAACGTTTATTTAAAATTCGGTATGTTTTGTTAGCTGCATGCAACAATCTCGGCACAAACGTAGAACAAAAGAGAATCATTGATATTTTAATAAATAAAAAAAACCGTTAATAGGGACAATGCTTGTAAAGTAAACCCTAAACTGCAGGTTCTAGAGAACTAATTACCTTTGCACAGGAAATAAAAAACTAATTCTGGAAATTCATGGTTGAAAAAAGCAACAGTCACGAACGATGTACTTACTCATGATCATCATCATCCACAGTCCGACCTTACCCACAGCTGGGCATAAGCCTCCCCAAGTTTGTGCCATCCACCGCGGTCCTGTGCTAGTCTCTCCCATTTACGGCCTGCTATTTTGACGATGTCGTCTGCCCATCTCGCTGCCGGACGTCCTACGTTTCTGTACTTACTAGTCGGCAATAAATATGTCAGTGTTACCAGTGTTACTACCTTTTGTTTTCTCGTTTGTTTTATTACCTTTGTTAGTGGCCGCTAAATCCGTGGAGAAATAAAAAAAGTAGTTTCTCGTCTTCATTGACCTAATAAACCATTTTGGGGTTAATGATCAAAAAAAGTATCTTTGACGACGACATAAAAGAGATTTTTTAATAAAAAAATTACTGGCTACTTCCTTTTGTCCAGGAAATATATATACGACTTATTAATTAACATCGGTTCGGTCTGGATAAGTATAGCAGATATTAAACCATGATGGAGGTTTCTTATCCTACTTCCTACTAATATTATAAACTCGATTTTTGTAAGTATAGATGGATGGATGTTTGTTACTCTTTCACGTAAAAACTACTGATCCGATTTGGATGAAACTTGGAATATATATTGTCCGTGACCTGGATTAACACATAGGCTACTTTTTATCCCGAAAAATCAACGGGATCCAACGGGACGCGAACGAAGTCGCGGCCGGCACCTAGTTTGAAATAAATGTTTATCCGTCCTAGAAAAGTTTCTTTCTACCGAAAAGAAGACTTCCTTCCTTCCTTCTTTCTTATGTCATACATCGTCGCGCGTCGTCGTGTCTCACAGAAACAAAAGTTGAATAATCGATACTTTAGTACAAAACTACATACCTTTGAGGACGCTCAATAACTCATACTAAGCTTGCTGGTAGCCTAAAAAATTATCTATCTTTACCTACATAAAGTTAATTTAACACGTCTCTCAGTTAGTGAATCCCGGGCCTTAGGCTGCGGTCCGACTAAGCTTACAGTTTGCGACTGACTGTCAACTCACTGATTTTGAGCTGATGACGCTACCTGTGCAGTGGATCGGGTAGAAATAAAAGTTATTCCGCTGATAGATACCTAGCTACATTATTTCCGAGTGCTACGTTTTATTTAGATAAAAAAATTCAGTGGTTATTTCTAAAAGAAGTCGTGAAAATGTATTGTAGGTATTGTCATAAGTATGTATGTATTCTATCAGTGTATTCCGCACGTATTGACCTTGTCTTTCTTGTGGGTATGGCTGACTATGCCGAGAAGATGGTATAGGTGCTGGGCAAGCATACTCCATCTAAACATTGTCCCAGGCACTACGGTGTCCCGTTAAAATGTAGGCATAGGTTGCCTCCTGACGCTGTATAAATCATCTTCAATAGATTCTATCAGCAATCTAGTTCTCATAGTACAAGCTTTGCTTAGTTTGGGACTAGAGAGCGTTGTGTGATATGTCCAAGAATGTTTATTTATTTATTGTTGTGGACCGGTTAGCTAGTCCAAAATAATGATGTAAACAGTCAGCCGCGTACTATTAGCTGTATAAGGACCGCAGCCTTAGTTCCATGTGGAGCGACCTCGGTCTATGGAAATATGATTAGGAAAGCTTTGACGAGAGTTTTATCGAGTTACCTCCACGTTACACACGTTCGTTGCTCGAATTCGCGATAATATCGCATGTTTAGTTAATTTCAAAAGCGTCAGAGGGTTTTTCATTTATGTTTTTCACAGAATTATGTTTTCTACACTCGCAATTTAAAATGTTTCTTGGCCTCTACAGCGCAGCAGGTGGTTAAGTAAGATGCAAGTAGTAGGTTAGTTGTTCGTCGCAGGACTAATAGCGCGTGCACACTATGCCCATGCCGCTGCCGGCATGAATGCCGCGATGAATTCCGGAATTATTGCAACAGCAACATCGCCTTTATTCTTATACCGCGTTCACACATGCCTATGCCGCTGCCGGAATTATTGCCGCGATTAATTCCGGAATTATTGCCACAGCAACATCGCCAAGTTCATGCCCTAGCTCCTTGGTGAGAATAAAGGCGATGTTGCTGTGGCAATAAGTCCGCGGCATGAATTCCGGCAGTGGCAATGGCATAGTGTGAACGCGGTATAAAAGTGGAAATATTTGTAAATATTTGTTTCTAGGTTTGAGTGTTGTGGTACCATGGCACTCCTAGGTTCTGATAGTATTTACTTTCTTAAAAAAAAAAAATTGTCTACAATCAATGTTGTTAAGTACTTGTAATATTTACGACTACAAATACCTACCTATACAAGGTGTAATAAGACTAAACCCGAAAACTTTGAGGGGATATAGTACATATCAGTTTGAACAACTTTTCCTATAGAACTACCAATGATAGCGCGAAAAAAATCATCTTCTACACAGAACGCAATAAGTGTCGTGCCTTGTACTTTGCAAAAATGTACACCCAGTAAAAAAAAAGAATTCTTTTAAAAACATACTATAAAATATCTGATTATTAAGAAGACAAACAAGCTTGGGACGAACTAGCTCCAACTCATCCAATAAAAAAATAATTAATCATACCTAATCATACAAAACGTAATGACGATTCAAGGTGATCAGTGAGATTTTATTAAATAAAAGCTTTTTGACTTGACTTGGTATTTTTTTTACCGTTGTAAACCTTATTAAGGTACGTATTAATAATATGTCTCTACCTACATTAATTTTCTCTCATGGGGTACTCATATTTTAATTAATAACCATCAATTACGCAATTTAATAAAATTAATGAATTCAGACCCTCCAAGATGGCGACCCGTCAGGTGAGTGAAATAAAATTTAATTGTATTATTAAAATTGCCAACTAATTAGTTTTCATATTGCAGGAGGGAAAACAATTAGTCAGTGACAGACGGACGGACAGACAATTGGGTTATTAATTGAAGAAATGGGAAATGTCTTATGGCGCCGCCATTTTGGATTGTTAACGTCAAATCGGGGGTTAACCTTAAATAATCGAATTCCATGATCATTATTTATGTAACTATTTTTCGGGTACTTCAATATTTGACAAGATAGGCTAAAAATGACTACATTAATAAATAATAGTTTGAAACACTAAAAAACACACTTTTTATAGAATACTGAACTAAAAAAATAGAATATATAATTTAAGTAAAATTAAATTAATAATAGTGCAGATAAGAATAAACATTTTTTTTTTTTTTTTTTTATTTATTTAACTAAATCCAACTCTTAGGGGGTACAGAGTAAAAATATTAAAATTAAAAAAAAAAGCGTGAGTCGGTTACAAACAAACATACATACAGGTGAAGCTAATAGAAAGCGTGTAAAAAAATCTTAATAAAAATGTAAATCTTAAAAATTTAAATCTTAAGTGTAAATCTTAATAAAAATAATAACGTGGCAGAACCGGAAACGCCTAATTGAAAATCGAATCGTGCACAAAATTGTTATCGTCCAAGCGGATGCAATGTTGCCAATATAATAAAAATGCAATCGCAATACTGAATTGAATATCATACTGACTGGGTTTGTTTGTATGTTATTGTTAATATATTCTGTAAAATTGGTTCCGTACGTATCGTGGCGTTTGCTTAGTCAATCTTCACTAAGTTAAGCGACGTTCTTGCGCGGCCACTATTTGGATGGGTGACCCTTAGTGGCATTTACATCTTAGCTTGAAACTTAAAAGTTCTCGTATGACGACCACGAACTGGAAGGTAAAGCGTAGTATTGCCTCACCACCTCTTGGACTGAAGACATTGTTATTGCGGGAATCGAATGAAGAGAGCTCAGAGGTGATCTTTCTGGAAATCTATAGGAGAGGCCTGTGTCCAGCTATGTAATTGTACTCGCTGATATGATGATGAAAAAAAAATCGGTGGTATCCATTTTTAGATCAAGAATTAGGTAGATAAAGTAAAACTGAAATATATAGCGATTACGGTGTAATTTTGGCCAAAAAAATTTTTACACTGAAGAGTATGAAAAGTATGGAAATCCCCTGAATTCGAAATTTTCTATTACAAAGGGATTTTGAGACAAAAAATATCAAAGTTCAATACTTCAAGGGGCATTTTGAGAAATGAAATGAAATAAAAAAAAAAAAAATTACTCCGGTAAATATACCTAGGTAAGTAGGTATAATTATGTACTATGAAAATAATTGTTTATCCATCAATTGTACGGACCCCTAAAGACGTAGTGAACCCTGAATGTTGTATGAGCTATACAGAACACCTGGCAGTTAGCACACTACACTAAAACAAAAAGCTCTGAGCACAATGACGGATGTTTAATTTATAGCTGATGGTGTAAGTCATAAGCTGTAGCGACCTTATACTCTTCCATAAAGTATACTCCATAGGTATACCTAGTGGTTTCAAAATTATACAAGTGGAGCGCTCGTGGCGTAGCTTGCTTAGTCAATCTTTACCGATAATATAAGTCTCGTCACGTCTCTGATTACAATAAAATATAGCCTATGTTTCAATATATGAATAGCCTATGTGTGAAAGAGGATATGAATGTGAGAGGAGTAGATTCAGAGTTGACGAATGATAGAAGTGAGTGGAAGAAGAAAACATGTTGTGCCGACCCCACCTAGCGTGGGATAAGGGCAGGGAAATGATTATAGCCTATGTTTCAATCCGGAAAAAGGTCTTCTGACTGGTATAAGTTTCGTTGAAATTGGTTCATTATTAAGGCGTGATCCGCGAACAAACAGACAAACTCGATTTTCGAAATCAGAATCGTTTATTTAGTAGATCTGCATATTTAGTTTATCAATATCTTTAATTTTACTTTTTGGCTTTTTTACAGTTTTATAATACTACTAGCCGTCGCCCGCGGCTTTGCTCGCGTTCTACCCTTTAGAGTGTGACGTTTCAAAATTCCTTTCTTAGTGCACCCCTACACTATATAAGGATACTACCCTCTAAATTTCATACCTCTAAGACTTATGGTTTAGGCTGTGCGTTGATTCTCTGTCAGCTTCAAAAGAGTTTTATATATATTAACTAGCCGTCGCCCGCGGCTTTGCTCGCGTTCTACCCTTTAGAGTGTGACGTTTCAAAATTCCTTTCTTAGTGCACCCCTACACTATATAAGGATACTACCCTCCAAATTTCATACTTCTAGGACTTATAGTTTAGGCTGTGCGTTGATTCTCTGTCAGCTTCAAAAGAGTTTTATATATATTGATGATAGATATAGATAGTTGTTCAGTCTACAACTTGGGACATATCCGTGAGCCTATTGAGTTCCTCACCACTGTAAATCACGTTAATATAAAACTACAATAGGTATTGAAAAGCTAGCCGAGCTAGACTTATTGTATTACCTAGCTTTGTTCTAACCCCGGTTCAAATTCAAATCGGATGTTGTGTTGGGTTCACTTCATATTAACTCAGTAAATAGGCCTTTGCATTGGAGGTTTAGTTGACAGGCGTCACGGCTCAGTCCGGAGTCAGTAGCTCTGCCTTCCGTGCTGTGGGTCGTGGGTTCGATCCCCACTGAGAACAAACATTTGTGTGGCAAATATAGATGTTTGTTCCATGTATTATAATAATACTATTAAATAAGTATTATACTCAACAGAACAGGTGGGAATAGTAGAGACAAGTCACAGAACTAATGGGAAGAAAAATCCCAGTAGCTCTGTCAACAGAACTGCTCAACAGAACCAGGTGGGAGTAAACGTCAGCAACCTAGTTCTTATAATAAAAGCTTTGCTTAGTTTGGGACTAAAAGGCGTTGTGTAACATGTCCATGAGTATTTATTTATTTATTACCTCACAGCGTCTAGGTCTAGGTACTAATAGCTAGGTTTTATAACTATACCTAACGTACCTTTTTTTTTTTTTTAACTTTGGGAAATCCTCATGGGTACTCTTCTGCCGTGGCGAGCGACAGAAGAGTTATGTCGGACTCTTACCGACTAAAACCCAACGGGGGTCCTTCTTACACCTCTTGCCGGGGCTGTGGGCACGCTTTCGCACTCTTCCATGGCCCGACGGTGTTGCCTCCATATCCTTGGAGACCCTTCTCGGCTGCTCCAGCTTTCTCTTGCGAGAGACACGCGGACCACCCGCGCGCGCCACCTCGAGGCTTGATAGTGGGCGACGGCTACTAAGTACACCACGGTGCCGTCGCCCAAGCCTATTATGGTGGACGGATATCGTGGAGACTTTGCCTCCACCTCCTTCCACGTCTAGCTCTCCGACTGCGGATCGGCAGATTGGAAGTAATCTCCCTCTCCCGCTCCGCAGCCTCTTTCTGCGACATAACCGAGTCGCAGAAAGTTACCACCTCATCCCATGACGTCTCATTTTCATTTAACCTTAGGCCATTATGCTGATTTTCTGCTCGAGCATATCAAGCAAAATCCCTACTCAAATCTATGAGTAACGGATTTCTGTATTAGCATACGAGTCTTAGCATTGTACCTACATGTAAGTACCTAAACAAATATATAAAAAAAAAAAAAGCCACGTAGATAGTAGGATTGATGCGAATGCGGCCAGTTGCAACCACCCCGATACGGGACTCGCCCACAAAAATGATTTGTTACCAGTAGTTACCACTATGTAGCCATGTCGCAAATATAATATTTTGGAACACCAACGTTCTAGCGTTATATTGTGAAAAGCTGAAAATAGTTTTTTCATGTTAAATATTTTATAGTAAACAAGGATACATGAAATTCCAGGATCGAATTAAGGGGCTCTTAGGGGCATTGATCAGGGTTAGTCTCATAATCCCCGTTGAGCTGTCCCCTTCAAGGGGATTGTGAGAGTTTTTGTCTCAAAAAAATTATGAAAAATATTTCAATGTAAAATAATGTTAGTCATTGTAAGTAAGTAACACAGTCACTTCCGCGATTTGTTTAGACTGATTTTTTGCAAAACTCTACAACTTTTTCCTTAAATGACGAAACTCAGTTAGTGTTGCCAGATGTAAATTTGATAAAGAAGGCCAAATAAATAAATAAAAAATAAATAAATATTCACGGACATTTAACACATCGCCTTCTAGTCCCAAACTAAGCAAAGCTTGTACGATGGAAACTAGATGGCTGATAGACTACATACATACATTTTTTTTTTTTTGTAAATACATACTTATAATACATAGAAACACCCAGACACAGAACAAACATCTATGTTTACAATACACAAATGTTTGTTTTCGGTGGGGATCGAACCCACGACCCACAGCACGGAAGGCAGAGCTACTACCGACTGAGCCATGACGCCTGTCGATGGGTCTAAAAAGGAGGACATTTATGATAAACGAGTATATTATACGTATTATAACTTACTGTTGTAATCAAATTTGGTTGAGCTGTCAATTTTGGCAAGAAAATTTATGATTCTTTAACAAATAAGCATGAAAATGTTCCCATGACATATTTTTGAAGTTATATTGGGTAAGAATCAACGATTTTACTGCCTGCACACTTAGTCTGTTCCTCTCTTTGTATTTTCTTTTGTATTTATCAGTGAGAAAACTCTTAAAAGGAGGACTGTGCAATGTGTGTGAAAATCTATAATAAAATGCCAAATGACATCAAAAACGAGAATGTACAAATAAAATTCAAAAATATGTTAAAAAAGTATTTAATAAAAAACTGTTTTTATTCATTGCACGAGTTTCTAGATGAGAATTATTAAAATATTTAAAACTAGATATTACATCAATATGCCACCTAGTGCCTATCTGTACCTGAACAAATTGCTGTGCCCTAACAGGGTTTATGTTTGATACACTACCTTTTGTACAACATCTCTATAACAACATAAGTGCAATATACGATTTGAATTTGAATTTGAATTTGGACTTGAGTAGGTAAGGGAGGACGGGAGGACAAAATTTAGGAAAGGAGGACATGTCCTCCTTTTGGATACCATCTGGCAACCCTAAACCGCGAATCAGGCGATTGATAATTCAGGCCCCCCCGTCCTGAAGCCATCCCTGGCACGTGCTCGCATACGATAGGAGCCCATAACGATGGCCATAAACCTTTATGCGGCCAGACGTCACTCATGTCATAATATATCATGTACCTCTACATAGTCATAGGTATACCATGTCACACAAGTTTATAGTTGGACATTACTTTACGATGCACGATGAATATATCCGGGCCGTATTCTCATTAATTGTTCAAGCTCTGACCCGGACTCAAGCTGAGTACAGATTCAGACTTAAACCGAGGCTCAAGGCCTGTTCTTATTCGGAAAAAATACAAAATATCTACTCAAGCGTTTACCTTAGAATTACAGATGAAATCTATGCTCAAACACAGGTTTCGATACTTGAGTATCGTATCAAACTTGGCTGAACTCTACTTAAATATTTGGCACTGAAATAACGTTTCGGAATCAAAGCTAGACTTAAATCAATGCTCAAGCATTGGTGGTGAGTAATAACGGCCCTATATTTAAAACATACATGTAATATAATGTGTGCTTTAATGAAATATATAAATTATCTTATCTTAACCTAAACATTACCCCTAAGATAAGATAACAGATAACAGCCCTCCGGCTAGGTGGGGTGACGATCTGAGACATGTAGCTGGCAAAAACTGGATGAGAAGAGCCGAAGACCGGGCTCAGTGGCGCGTCTTGGGAGAGACCTACGTCCAGCAGTGGATCGATATAGGTTGATGATGAAGATAACAGTACGCAGAAATTAAAGTATTTTATGAAACCTCAACTTAGCAACCATACTATATAAAACTCCATCAACTATTGAATAAAATTATATTAAATTATATTAATCCATGTATTTTCTTTTCCAGGCGGTGGCTGCACGTTCCCAGAGAGCTGGACAGGCAGCTGGTTCCAGTCAGGTACCCTCGGCTACATCGCCATCAACGGCAGCCATATCCAGTCCAAGGGCGATTGTGCGGAGACGGACGGGAACGACAAGTTCCTCATTCATGACAGGTAGGTGGCGGGCTATTGGATAGCGCCATCTAGCGAGAAGTCCATCTATCTGAAGAGATAGTCATTACAATGACTGTAATGACTACCACGACCGATAGATGGCAATGTAGGTAATTTACCCAGTACACTACTGGTGGGTAGTATTGTATGAGGAACAGATAACTTATTGTGCAGCGCCATCTAGCGAAGTACATAGTCACCGTGAGAGATTAACCCAACTAACGATAGAAGCACAAACGATAGAACGGTCACAGGTAAAATTATAGTAATGGGGCTTAGTATGAGCGCCCTCTGCTATTTGTCTGAAAAGTAAACTAAAACTATTTCTGTCCTTTTCTCCGTCAAGCATAGGAAAGGGACGTATTGAATAAGTGATTAGGTTCTGTGCTAGTGCTAGCTTTGATTTGTGGTCATATTTATGTCTACCCTCAATCTGTATTTTTTTTTTGCTAAAGTTTTATTGTTTCTTTTTCAGGAGTGAAGACTGCTACAGATGTCTTGTCATACACGAAAAGCACAAATACGTGTTGCAGTACAAAGAAAGTAAGTTGAAAATTTGTACTTAGTTAGATACAATCAATAGAATAAAAGTAACAACTGTGTAATGACTAGTTAATAACCCTTTTGATCGAGTTACTCTAAACGCGAGATGCCAATGAGGGCATTATACATATCTGGTCTTATCAATCAATAAGCAAACAAACTCGTATGAGTTAGTGGCCAACTCTGTTGACGGAGTTTTTAGTTTAATTAAGGCCTCCGTCATGACTTAACGAGTGCTAGAGCCGGGACTGACAGTTTAATCAATCAATGTTTTGGTTCGAGCCACTGACTGATACAGACTGACATGTCGCAGCCTCAACAAAATGAATAAAAAGTATTGAAAAGTGACCTGTGAAGAAAGTGAGCGCTATTTGCCCGTGCTAATGGTTACATATAAATAAATAGTAATTTGTCCCCTTTCAAATTCCAGCATACTGCTCGCCAAAAGACTCACTATCGTCAATATGCGAGCTGATAACTGGGGATGCTCCTCTTTACTCCATGTTTCGGAAGGAACCGCGGCCGATCCCTCAGCCATGTCCGTTCCATCCACCGCCTTTCACCTTTGTGTATAATCGGTAAGTGTAACATGATAACAGATGGCACTGTTCCCAGCCTGGACAGGACATGCAATTGGTGAACGTAAGAGTTGCACTATAGATACTAATAGATGGCGCTATTTTCTTAATAGAATCATTTGGCAAGGAATACCCATCGCTTTTCACCTTTGTGTATAACCGGTAAGTGTAACATCTTGATAGCAGATGGTACTGTCCCTAGCCTGGATATGCCATTGACGCTAGTACTGCCATTGGCGAACGTAAAAGTTGCACTATAGATACTAATAGATGACGCTTTTTGCACAATAGAAGCACGGGTAACGAATACCCACTGCCTTTGACCTTTGTTTATAACCGGCAAGAAATGTACTATACTTGATAAGAGATGGCGCTGTTCACATCTAAGTCGTGGCTTCTTGCTGCCATTGACGAGGCAGTGCGTTGCAGTATAACTACCAACAGGTGGCGCTATTCAGGACACAGTTTAGAAGTTTTTGCTGTCATTTACGTGGACGAGAGTTACATTATAGATAGCTATTAGTAGATGGCGCTATTCCCAACATGGTGATTATGAGTCCGAATCAATGTAAATCAGCATACAGGCTTTAGATTGTAATTGTGAGCTCTGCTCAAAGTGTATTTTTCCAATTGCAGGGGAACAGGCGACTGCATAAACCCGCCATCTCGAGCTGAGTCGTGCACTGACGACTCGAGACTACTCCTTCGTTACATGTCATGTCCCGACATACCTGGCACGGAGAGCAATGGTATATATATCATTTTCAACACACTTGCTCATAAAGTGGCTCTATGGTCACCGCAATTAGGCACATAATGACACCCATAATCAAACTGTGACTTTTTCATTGCTATAACTCACAAGTGAGGTATAGATTTTTTTTTTAAATTTTATTGGTTGAGTAGCTTTGTTACTAAAAAAGTTTTTATTCAAAAAAAAGATCGTGTTCAATAGAACAAATAAATGAATGTTTCTATTGCTTGCTCATTTCATGCAACTTCTTCTTTAAATAGATAATTTTAACTCGTACGTGTTTAATAAATAAAACTTTCACTCAAATATAACTTTTGTTTTCTCTGTAATAAAAGAAAACTTTAAATTCCCCATTTTTACGTGGCAGAATAGGCGCAAACCCTAAGCGCGGAAAATAAATAAAAAAAAACCTCATCCCTTTAGTCTGTGGCCGATCGCAATGCGCGCGCATAGGAAAACTGATTATTTTTTCCCGCCATAGCGAAACATTTTTCACAACGCGTTTTCACTGTTGAAATTATTGTTATTTTATTCACAAGTGTGTTGAAAAACGTCGTATGATACACGTGTGTATTGGTGATTACCGTTCTCGGCTTTCTTAAGACCCTCGCCTACGGCTCGGGTCTCAATGGCACCTCGGCGGTAATCACCAATGTACCACACTTGTACCATAATGTACTATTATTATTTTGTTAACCCATACAAATCAGCCCACACTGGTGTGCTGGGCGTCACACGTTTTACACAATGTAAATGCCACTAACGGTCACACATCGAAATAGGGATCCCAAAGAACACATCGCTTAAGGCGAAGGGTAAAGCCAGACAACCTTCTCGATCGCACATTTCAACATTTTTGAAGATATAATATAACTAAATGTAATTACCTATTTGAAATTGCATTAAATTAGATAATAAGTGAAGATTGACTAAGCATGTTACGCCACGAGCGCTTCATCACAAATTGTATTTATTTTCAGTTGAAGAGCTGGTCTGCTTGGCGACGTGGAAGGAAGGCTCCACTAGATACCTGGTCGGTCAGATCTCCCAGGTCCAACGGAGGAACTCCATGGCATCTGATGAAGATACTTACAGGTACACATGCAAATATTATAGTGTAGGGATTGATTTATTCTTGATTTATTCACCTATTCTTGTTCAAACTATGTACCAATTTGTGCAAGGATATCTTTTATCGTTATTTAGGTAACATTTGCCTTATAGTATTTTTTATAATTAATATACCTACCTCAATGTGCATACATAAATAGGTACGGTGGTAGTACTGAACCCGGACGAGCTCTCACAAAGAGCTCTACTACTACTATTTAATACTAGTATCTTTATATATGTGGAAGTGCACTAAGAAAGGAATTTTGAAAAATCGCACTCGACGATCCTTGAAAATTGGTACATAGATTCCTCAAATAAATTTATTCGACACGTGATTCAGGATTTTTAAAACACTTTTTGTATGCTGCTACCACGCGAACAAAGCCGCGGGCGAAGGCTTGTCAATGATACTTCTATTTCATTAGTTTTTCGCTCAGTGGTTAATTAACTTATATTTTCAGATGCTTCATCTACAAAGGGCAACACAGCGATAAGAGTATGACGTATAATATTGCTCAGTCGGGCGATGCAACATGCAATGGGCTTTCCTCACCAAACGATGGCAGCCGCACCATGAAACTAACTAATAGTAAGTATTGGTACATCTATCAGGAGCAAACAGACGAGCAACCCGCATATCGTTAGCTCAGAACTGCTTTCGCTGCCCAGCATAATGTCAAGCGACGTGGCTACAGATATACGAAACAGAGAAGCTTTTGATGGCAAAGAAACGCGCTGAAACCTGAAACGCGCTGATGTCACAGAATACCAATCATTTAGTATGAAAACAGAGGGCGTAGTACGAGTTTTGGTGTGTAAATCTGGTGTAAAACGTCTAACGCCCAGCACACCAGTGTGCGCTGATTTGTATGGAGACACTGAGCGGATTTTTTGAGAAGCTTGGTCTACACCAAGCCCGTACTCGCATGTCGAGCTTCTAAAAGAATCCGCTCAGTGTCTCCATACAAATCAGCGCCCACTGGTGTGCTGGGCGTCAGACGTTACACACCGACACTATACACTAAAAACTCGTACTAGGCCCTCAGTTCAGAAAACCTGCCAGGCTTACCTGGCAGGTTTTTATAGATAGATAGATAGATAGAAAATTCTTTATTGCACAACTTAAAGTAGTGTATACAGGCGAACTTAATGCTAAAATAGCATTCTCTACCAGCTAACCTTTAGGTAGTGAGGATAACAATTTATTAGGGTAGTGCGCACAGGAATATATTACTAGACAATTTAGCCAAAACTTACATGAACCTATCTTAATCTTAAATAAACATAAATACGAAGGTACATAAACTACATAAACTAATACATATAATATAATATATATCTACTATAACTTAAACTCGCTTTTATAAGACAACAATTGCCCCCGAGTTGTAGAGCTTCTTGTGAAAGAGTTCATTCGGGTTCAGTACTATCACCGTAGTTATATCTATTCTCAGTGATGCTCGCATTGACTGTGTTTCGGTTTGAAGGGTATATTTTGATGGAGACGAGTTTTGACATTTTTTGAAACGACACATAGCACTTTTATTTTAATAGTTTTTCTTGAGTTATTGTGAGTATTGTTGTTTAATTTTGGTGGAATTTAGGTCGTAACATAAAGTGTGAGCCATTGGAATAAATGTGTGTAAAGTGGTTTTTCTGAATGTGAAAATTCGTGTCAGGTTTTGAAGAGAAAATCCACCATTTTCTTTTCAAAACAAACGACAGCCGACTTGACAAATGACTTGACTTGACTTATTTATTACAATTTTAACACTTGACATTGGCAAAATTGTCTGTCGAAATGGCGGACACAGGCCATTACTGAAGAGAAGAAGAAGTATATGTTGATGCTTATAATATAATTATCAATAATTCCAGGTGACGATGAACACAACCGCTGTCATTTCCCGAGCTGGATCGTGGATCATCACAAATGGTTCAGTCTCGACCACAAGCACCAATACCACTTCACCAAGAAGAATGCTACGTTGAAGGTATACTATGGATGTTACACCTCTGAGGACCTAGTACGAGTTTTGGAGTTTAAAGATAGTGTAAAACGTCTCACGCTCTTAGGGCCTAGTACGAGTTTTCAGTGTATAGTGTGGGTGTGAAACGTCTGGCGCCCAGCACACCAGTGAGCGCTGATTTGTATGGAGACACTGAGCGGATTCTTTGAGAAGCTACACCAAGCCCGTACTCGCATGTCGAGCTTCTCAAAGAATCCGATCAGTGTCTCCATACAAATCAGCGCCCACTGGTGTGCTGAGCCCCAAGTCTGTACATTTGTTTTACTTTCGACTCGATTATAGCACACGCAAACGCATTTGCAAAGCGAGAAATTTTGTAGGGAATTGCTCAATTCCAAAATCTCCCGCTAGAGGCGCTTATCCGGGTTTCATATAAAATATCTCGCTTTGCGAATGCGTTTGCGTGTGCTATAATCGAGTCGAAAGTAAAACAAATGCACAGACTTGGGGCTCTGGGCGTCAGACGTTTCACACCAGATTTATACACCAAAACTCGTACTAGGCCCTCTGGCCACTGTGGCCACTGTAGATGCCTAAATGTGTTTTAGTTTTGATAATAGAAAGGTTCATTTAAATTTTGGATAATATCATAAAATCCTAAACAGTTTTTGATGTTGTTTTCAGATAATGAACGAGGAAGGATTATTCGATGAGAAGCGTCTCGTCTGTCACTCGATTTTGGAGCAAAAGGATAAGAAACACATCAAATTAGTTGCACACGTCACTCAAGGATGGTAAGAACACATATCATATTATTTATTTAAATAAAATATTATGGTTTATTACACACAACGCCCTCTAGTCCCAAACTAAGCAAAGCTTGTATTATTCCCTTGTAAATAAAGATAAATAAAATACAAGTTTTTATAACTACTGTAGATGGCGTTGCGTAACACTTGTAACGTACACTAAACTTGTAAAACTTAATTAATGGTTTTGTTATTTTTATAACTAGATGGCGTTGTGTAACACTTGTATTTTTAATGATTCTGCTCTTGCTATAAAGCTTGTGTGTTATTCCAGTGAGTCCGGCCACAAATGCGTGAAGCTAACACACCTCGCATCAGGTGTGCTAGAGTTGTCTCAGGGCGCGGCCCTATGGGAAGCCCCTGAGGAGGCCTGCAGTGAACCCACTCTACACTACATCACACTTATAAGTATGTTATATACTTACCTAGAAAGTAGGCTCACAAAAATAAGTAAACCTTTCAAAGAGCAATAAAATAAATAAAAATAAAACTTCTTTATTATCAGTTTTTCTTCAATTCGCATATCTTTTCATAATATGTGATATGAATGGCGTGTTTTGACAGTAAATGAATAATTGTGTTTTTTTTTATAAAATGCGGGTTGAGAGTTGCAAAATGCGGGTTATAAGTTGTAAAATGCGGGTAGTTTACTAACTAACCCAATATTTAGTATATATGTTATTTCTATTGTTCCAGCAACAACATTGCTCCCGAACCGGTGTCCGATCTTCGGACGGTATTCCGTTACCAATTCACTCGCTGATCGACGCAGAAGGCGACAGCAACTAACCATAGGTAGGTAAACTTGTTTATTTTTTACTAGCTTATGCCTGCGACTTCGACCGCGTCCCGTTCGTCTTGTAAGTTTTTCGGGATAAAAAGTAGCCTATGTGTTAGCCCAGGCTACGAACTATATATATTCCAAATTTCATTCAAATCGGACCAGTAGTTGCACCGTGACTGAAACACACACACATTCAAACATCTAAACTGACATTTATTATAATAGTAAGATCTGTAGAAATTGTGACTGCAAAAACTGTTTTAGTAAAAAATTATGGCCATTAGTGTATTAAAAATGCTCTTATTATGTATCATACTTATATTATAAATGTGAATGTAAGTTTGTTTGTTACGCTCTCACGCAAAAACTACTTAACCGATCATCATGAAACTTTGTACACATATTCTTGGAGGTATTAGAAGTAACATAGGATACTTTTGATCCCGGAAAATCAACGGGATCCAAAGGAACGCGAACGAAGTCGCGGGCGGAAGCTAGTATTATTATAATGGTGTGAATGTGTTATGGATCTTGATATCTCAATAAAACTAATTTAATCTAATTTAATTACAGGTGACGGTTCAGACGATCAAAAAGAAGCGGAATGCTTGTCGGGTGACGTGCAAAGTGTTAGCATCGGCTGCGGAGCCGCACAAGATACTATCGAGTTCAAGTCATCTTGTAGTAGCACTGGTAAGTAGTCTTTACATATTCTATATTAATTTATTCATTGCTTACATGTCCTTACATAATAATAGCTTAGTTCTAAAGTAGCATAAATGTCAGGGTAGGGACATGCACCCTGTTGGGTACTGCAATTTCATTGATATACGGGGTACGATGTGCGAAATGCAAGCTAAAAACTGTAAAAATGTGTGAGGTGCGGGTTGATAGATGTTAAATACGAATTACGGACTGTAAATTGCTGGTTAAAGTTGTGAAATGCGGGATAGAAGATGATGTGGATTGAAAATTGCAAAATGTGGGTTGGAAGTTGTAAAATGCGGGTTGGAAGTTGTAAAATGCGGATTCCGAGTTGGGAAATGCGAGTTATCGCTTGTAAAATATGCTCTCCTCAAAATAGCCTTGTGAAGTACCTTGTTAACCAAGGCAGTATAAAAACTTAACCCTAATAAGAGTAATTGTTTTCTTTGTATTCCAGTGTACACGTGTCATGGAAGTTGGCACGGCGGTGACCGCGGATTCGTTATAGCGAGCGCCGTGGCCAGAGCCTCGAGCCATCCTAGAGCTATCTGCTTCGTATACACTGCTTCTACTAAAAATGGTATGTTTATTATAAGTATTTTTGTATGTATTTACAAAAATAAATGTATGTAAGTATTCTATCAGCAATCTAGTTCTCATTGTTTATACAATGGAAACTTTGCTTCGTTTGGGACTAGAGGGTGTTGTGTAACATGTCCATGAGTATTTATTTATTAGTTAGTATTCAATTCAGCTACTCTCAGACTATGCAGATCCAGCGTGAGAGAGTTTGGACATCAAAATACGGGTTAATAATTGTAAAATGCGGGATCAGAATTGTAAAATGAGGGTCAACAGTTAAAAATGCGGGTTGAAAAATGTTCTACGTGAACCAAGTTCTATAATCTAAGTTTATATTCTAACGCCCTCTAGTCCCAAACTAAGCAGAGCTTGTACTATGGGAACTAGATTGCTGATAGAATACTTATATACATAGTAACATCTATTACCGCGTTCACACTATGCCCATGCCGCTGTCGGCATTATTGCCGCGGACTTATTGCCACAGCAACAACGCCTTTATTCTCATTAGAGAGTTAGCGCATGAACTTGTGCCGGGAGCCGGGACAGAGGCATGATCGTGTTCACACTATGCTCGTGCCCAGTTCCCTGCCCAAGTCCCTGCCGACTGCGGCATAGTGTGAACGCAACATATACCTAGTATGATTGTAGGTTGTGAACATGTTTGTTTGTTTGTAACAGAAACTAGAGGCGTGACTCAGCAGCTATACCTGAGTGCTGTATCGCGCTCCTGCGATCGAAGTGTAGCTCCAGGGGTCGCCGGAGACAACGCCTATAATCTCACTATCAATGGTAAATATAAACTCTCGTGTCTTTCTAGTTATCTCCATCTTAATACTCTTTAGTACATGATCACTTACTCGTTCTGCTTCTTCCTGTGTGACTTACTTTCATTTCTCTTCTATTGTATCTATGTGTTTGTTTGTACCCATTGGGGGTTGAATAAATGTTTTCATTTCATTTTCATTTCATCACATGGATACCCCCCACAAAACGCAAATGGCACTCGAAGTATAACTTCTTCCGCGCGGAGGGACTCCACGCACTATTTTTTTTCTTGTAGATACTTATATTACTTTCTGATTTTTCTGTGATGCTTCTTATTTATTTTAATCTATATTTAATCTGTTTTAATTAAATACTACTAAATGACTTCCAGGAACATGCGAGCAGAGTTCGAAGTACAACAGTCGAGGTCAACGAACTGCGCCGGTCGCCGCCATTTTGTTAACGTTAATACTCTGCGTTAGATGATAAACGAAACTATATTAGATCAATGTTCGATCAAAAACGTTAATGAGCCGTTTAAAAAGATAATATTCCAGAAATCCCCACTGAGAAATCCCCGCCAGTGGGGGAAATCCCCACCAGTGCGGGAAATCCCCACGAGTAGGGATTTTTGGACTTTTTTTTAAAGAAATCCTTACTCCTTACTTAGTTACTTAGTCTGGTCTCTATCAAAAGCATTTCTTAATCCAAAATAGTTTCACATTGCCACTGAATTTCTGAAGAACTGTTAAGTTGAACTTGATTGGGTACCAACTACATTTTTTTTATTGTGACTGAATCGTAACGGCTCGACCGATATGCATAAAACCTTTACTAAATAGTTCATCCAAGTACTATACGAGCGAAACAGCGGGCGGTAACTAGCATACCAGAAGTGACCAAAAAAGTAACCAGTGTTAAAGTCAGAATAATAAAAACCAATGAGCAGGTTTAGTGTTAAAATAATTGCTTTTGTGATAAACGAAATTTTTGGCGGCAAAATAACAGTCTATGAATGTGTGGAAGCTTCTAGATTATAATTTTTAATTTTAAGTCTTTACTGTATAACAAATTAGTTAGTCACTAATATATTTAAAAAGAACTATTCATTTAAATTCAATTTTTCTCTACTAATACAAGGTGTAACTTAAAATTACCCTATAAGCCCAAAGCGGGCATAATCAGACCGAACACGTGAATGCTTGGACATGTGCAAAGGGTCAATACATCATAATTAAATTTTCCATACAAAGTACACTAGTACACTTTTTTTTTTATACATATTTTTTTATAATTTTTTTTTATGAAAAAAGTAATGGAACAAGCTGATAGCTCACCTGATGTTAAGTAGTAACTTCTGCCTATAACAATGCATTACCTCACAGAGCAAGTCCAATGAGTACGTGCCCTGTAAGGCAATGCACTGCGTCCATCACTCTGAGACGTAAAGATCTTGAAGTCTCATGTGCCTGTAATTACACCGGCGCCCTTACCCTTCAAACACACTTTTAATAACTTAGAAATTTGCGACAACCCTAACGGTCTTTTTCCATATCGGGGACTAAAGAAAGTCACGGTCTTATTACAGAACGGGGACTACAGAAAGTCACGGTTTAAACGTCAAGGTTTATACAACCCGGCCGAATTAACATGACACCTGGCTCGGAACTCGATACTTCCCGCTACACCGCTTAATTCGGCCGGGTTGTATGAACCTTGACGTTTAAACCGTGACGTTTAAACCGTGACTTTCTTTAGTCCCCGTTCTGGAATAAGACCGAATGTGTTTGTTTACTATTTGCGTAGACCCGTACACACATGCACACGTAGGTACCCTCCTAATACGTCGCACGCACACGCATGCTGTGTGTATGCACATTTAAGTAAAAGTTACGAGCTCATTTAATGAATGAAAAACTTCGAAATCTCAAAAGTCGTAAAACAAACATTATTCGCCATGACCTGTAGAATACGCCCCTATCGGACTTATAGAGTAATTATGTTACACCGTGTATAATTAAACTAGCTGTCGCCCGCGGCTTTGCTCGCGTGGTAGCAGCATATTATTTGGTTAAAATCTTTGACACTAATTTTAGACCGCTTAGGTTGCGACTTTTCAAAATTCCTTTCTTAGTGCACCCCTACACTATATAAGGATACTACCCTCCAAATTTCATACCTCTAGGACTTATAGTTTAGGCTGTGCGTTGATTCTAAGCCAGCTAGATATTATACTGACATTTTAATTCAAAAATATTCATGTATTTCGTGACATAGTAATTTGTTATTCAGTAACGCAATGTTGATTGTTAGGTTAGGTAACTAAACAATGTCGGAATGAAACGAAGAAACGTGATCAATATTGTAAATAAGGATTGAATATTATTGGTTATGGGAAGGGTCTAACTATACGCAAGCATTCTCCAGCATCGCACGTCATCCCATGCAAAACATGCTCTGTACGAATGTGGTTTTCAGTTGTCATTTTTAGATAAGTTGTTTCCAAAAATGACAACTCAAAACCACACTTTTGTTTTAATTTTTCTTCTTGTGTTATTGTAAGTTTTTTAAGATTGGACATTAGAGTTTATTTTGGAAACAACTAAGTAGTTTTATTTAATAGTTTTTCTTGTGTTATTGTGAGTATTGTTGTTTAATTTCGGTGGAATTTTAACCAATAATACTTGAGGTCGTAACATAAAGTGTGAGCCATTGAAATAAATGTGTATAAAGTGGTTTCCTAATGGAATTCGTTTCCAAGTTTTTAAGGGAAAATACATCATTTTAACTTCAAAACAAACGACAGCCGACTTGACGAATGACATGAATGAATGACATTATTTCAAATATCTCACTTGACACTGGCAAAATTGTCTGTCAAAATGACGGACAGAGGCCATAAATAAAAGAAGAAGAAGGTATGGGATGACAGTTGCAGTGCTGAAGCGTGATGTGTATTCGACGGGATATGAATAAATGTTACTTATGTAATTTAATTATTTTTTAAAACTAGACAGTCTTATAATGGTTTTGACGCAGCTTTCATATTGGATATTACATGATGCCGTATTGTTGAAAATTGTGGCAGAATCTGACGTTTGTACAATATTTTACTATAAAAACATTATTTATAGAAAAAAAAAACGCTTTTGAAGTATACATTTTGTACTGTATGCTAAATATACAGATTAACATTAAGATTAAATTAATTTAGATAGATATAAATGTAGACGAAATGCTCAGCATGTTAATTTTACTGCATTTATAACGTCCAAATTTTTTTTTTATGTCAAAAATTATATTTGATCATTGTTTTACTGCAAAAAATACGAAAAACGTATCTCAATAACACTTTGTGATCATTGGCAAGTGGAAGGTACTGTATTCTCATTTACTATGTGTTTATACTTGCCAGGGTAAGTATACGCTTTTTGCACTATTTTGTACTTTTCTGGCAACTTTTTTTCTCAGTTCAAAACAATCTTGTAAAATAGTAAAAAAAAAGTTAAAGTCTTGACCAACAGTAGTTTAAAAGTATTTGCTCATACGAAAATAGTTTGAAAATTTTATTTGTGATATAAAATTACTTTTAAGTAAATAAACTAATAAAATGTAAATATTCACTAGAAAAAAGTTCCTGCATTGTTTTCGTTTGTGATACCATTTCCGGTTAGGTTCGTGGAATTGATCAAATGCTTGCCTTTTTATTTTAAATATAGCCCGAAAAGACTATTGTAAATAAAATAAATTAGCTGGATATTAAAAACATATTTTATAAACGCAAAAACAGAAAAGTATTAATTTTTAAAATAACCGATGATAATAAATAGAATTAGGTTAATGCTTTGACGCCATTCTAGATATTTATTTAAATGGTTAAAAGTTGGTAAATAATTTGAAAAGGACAGTCAGCCAATTCAACGAGGCCTCAGCACGAATAAATGTGACAATCGTAAACGTATCGTAAAGTTACCGTATGTAAAATACACTGCGCGGTGACGCTGCAACGTTCGGCAGTAGAGCTGACGTTGACGCGCAATATGACATAAATAAGTCTAATCCCATCTTCCATCGGCGAAACTAGCTGTTCTTCTAGGAGAGTCTACTAGACCAAAGGTCGCTAAGAACAGGCACCTGAATCATCTACTTTATAAGACCATTTGTGTGTTGTAAACATAGATGTTTGTTCTGTGTCTGGGTGTTTCTATGTATTATAAGTATGTATTTACAAAAAAAATATGTATGTATGTATTCTATCAGCCATCTAGTTTCCATCGTACAAGCTTTGCTTAGTTTGGGACTAGAAGGCGTTGTGTTAAGTGTCCGTGAATATTTATTTTTATTTATTTATTTTAAATACTTGGGTTCCACCTTCATCATGCGAACCGCTTAAGAATGGAACACATTACCGGCGTCTGTCTTTTCTGATCAGTATAATCTGAATGTTTTCAAAGCAAGAGTGAATAGGTAAGTGTCTTCTAGACCGTCTTGTTGCATCGTCGGCTTCATCGTCGCTTACCATCAGGTGAGATTCAAGCCAAAAGATGGTCTATTCAATATAAGTATTTATAAAAAAACTTCTTGTGGTTTTACTGAAGAAACTATTATTGACTTTGACTTCGCTTGCTTTGGTCAGTTTGTGTACGATTAGGTTTACGTTTACGTTACGCCAAGACACGTTATACGTTTACGTTACGCGACTGTCAGATTTGTTCGTGAATAATTAACGTTTGATCAATGAGGCCGACTGTACTGATTTTCGAAAATCTTTATCCAGTTTGGAAAAAATTTAAATAAATGTTTTCAGTATTCAATTGTAAATTAAAGTGTTGAAAAGAATGCACGAAAGTTAAAAGTAAATTCACCATTAGTGTTAAGGCAGCTTTTCGGTTGTTTTTTATATTTATTTAGTAATTTTAAGAATTTTACACAATGTGAATAAAATGCACTAATTTTATGTAAAAATATTACAACTATCTATCAGCTTGTAAATATTTTTTCGATATTATTTCGGTGTTTTTGTGAAAAATCAAGGTTTTTTACAATTTTTGTAATAATCTGTGCGATTTTTTAGGTGTATTTGGTTCAGCTTTTTATATAATGTGTCACGCTACGAAGATACGATTGTAACTATTAATATGTAAGCCTATTATTATATTTTGACTACTGAAATATATTTGAAAAATCATTATTTCGTTTTATTTACTACTAGCTTCCGCCCGAGACTTCATCCGCGGTCCGTTTGATCCTGTTGATTTTCCGGGACAAAAAGTAGCCTATGTGCCTATGTGTAATCCAAATCACGGACAATATTTATTGCAAGTTTCATCCAAATCGGATCAGTAGATTTAGCGTGAAAGAGTAACAAACATCCATACAAACCTTTGCGTTTTTAATATTGAATAGGAAGGAAGTATTTGAACAATCTAATAGCTCACCTGATGTTAAGTGGTAACCTCTGCAACGCATTACCTCATAGAGTAAAGCCATTGTTACCTCGAATAATTCTCGCCTCGACTCGTGCTTTTTTAGGTAACTAAGTTTAAAGAAACGTTGGCAACTAAAACTACCCAAAGCGCGATGTCGAGATTGAGAGTGCGCGAGGAGGACGAGTACTACCCTCCGAGATACAGTTTTTTTAACTAGTTCGGAGTGTATTGCAAATCTGATTCGGCCACTAACTAATCTGCTATATTTTGCTTTAAACACAAATAAAATCTACCCGTACAGGTAACTACTACCAAACAACAAAGCTCATAAAAGTATAAATAGTAATAGGAATAAGTACCTACCCGTAGGTCTCTCTTAAACTAATGTATCTGTACCTACATAGTTGTAAGTGGTCATCATCTCAGTTTTTTCGGAAATAAAGAATTTGAATTTGAATTTGAGGCGAGGATTATTCGAGGAAACTCCGTACTTATATGTTCTAACTAGCCGTCGCCCACGGCGTTGCTCGCGTGTATGCGTGTATGTGCGTGTGCGTGCCCTTTAGAGTGTGACGTTTCAAATTTCCTTTCTTAGTGCACCCCTACACTATATAAGGATACTACCCACCAAATTTCATACCTCTAGGACTTATGGTTTAGGCTGTGCGTTGATTCTCTGTCAGCTTCAAAAGAGTTTTATATATATTGATGAGGACGTGTCCTGTGAGGTGATGGACACGACTAATTTTAAAGTAGCTTGTACAAGTAAAAAACTGAATATATTTGTTTTATTTTTATTTTTGTTCAATTAACCAATATTTTCTTAAGCAGATACAGTACAGATAGCAGCAGCGAGTTCTTAGTTCAAGTATATTACAGAATTATGTTTAAATTCACTGACACAAACCCGTTGCAAACTCTAAACCAAACATAACGTACAGCCAACATCAGAGGGCCTAGTACGAGTTTTGTATAAATCTGTTGTGAAACGTCTGACGCCCAGCACACCAGTGTGCGCTGATCTGTATGGAGACACTGAGCGGATTCTTTGAGAAGCTTGGTCTACACCAAGCCCGTACTCGCATGTCGAGCTTCTCAAAGAATCCACTATCTCCATACAAATCAGCGCACACTGGTGTGCTGGGCGTCAGACATTTCAGACCCATACTATACACTGAAAACTCGTACTAGGCTCTCTGGCTCTATTTTTCATGTACATACAAAGTTTCTTGTTCACCATAGACATGCATCTAGCTTTTCGATATAAGTTACTATTCTAGGTTGATGATGATAATGATGAACCATAGAAAAACAAAAAGAAACACAGTTTTCATTTAGAATTAATGATTTTTTCAACGTCTGTGTCAGTATAATAAACGTTAGTGTTAGTTTTTCGAACAATATTTTGAATTATAAAATACCCATGTTGCGAAAAAATCAATGTTATTCAAAATTAAAGTCAAACATATTTAAATTATATAAATATTTGGCGAACATCTCCACACCTTGGGTCCCTGACGGTCGGCGATATCGGGGTCGGCCAAGAAAGCGTTGGCGCGACGAACTGGATGCCTTCGATAGAGGATGGTGGGAGGAGGCTCGGGACAGAGAACATTGGAAGTCTATGGGGGAGACCTTTGCCCAGCAGTGGGACGATATACACAAAAAAAATTTGGACGCAATTTTTTTTGTTAAAATCAATGTTAAAAATATCAATGAAAAGTATGTAAGCATAAAAAAAATCTAACCATTTTATACTCTTGTACTATTGACAAATTTGATTAGATTTTAGGCCCGTATGAACACAGAAATCGTTACTCAAGCATAGATTTGAGTAGATTTTCATACAAAAATCTATGCTCGAGCCCGGATCAGTGCTTGAGCAGTAAATCAGCATACTGGTAGGTACCTAGATCTTAGTGGGTACACGTACCTCTTAGGCAATCCAGTTTGGATTCCAATTGAATAATTCATGTCAAATAAATATTCTTGGACATATTCACACAACGCTCTCTAGTCCCAAACTAAGCAAAGCTTGTACTATGGGAACTAGATTATAATAAATTATTATTCACGGACACTTAACACAACGCCTTCTAGTCCCAAACTAAGCAAAGCTTGTACTATGGAAGATTGCTGATAGAATACTTATTATACATTTTTTTGTTAACACATACTTATTATACATAGTAATTTAGATGTTAAGATTGTATAGGTAATGTATTTTACAAAATTTTGCTCGAAAAACAAAGAAAGAGACAGAATCAAGTATTTATTATAATACAGTTGACACGAACACATATAAACATAACGTTATGAGTTTACATTTAATACTCATAATTAAACCGGAGTACAAAAATTACTTTTTAAAATATACTCTCCGCAGCAGGCATTCTTAAATTACTAATAATTAACAAATAAATAGCTACATATACAAAATATACAAACATTAAATACAAAGCATTTCTTATATGTATCTCGGATTTGCAATAACAATTAATTGTAATTTTTGTAATACCCCCAAATATAAATATAAATATTCTTGGACATTACACACAACGCCCTCTAGTCCCAAACTAAGCAACGCTTGTACTATGGGAACTAGATTGCTGATAGAATACTTATATACATTTGTTTTTGTAAACACATACTTATGATACATAGTAACACCCAGACATAGAACAAACATCTATGTTTACCACACAAATGTTTGTTCTCGGTGGCGATCGAACTCACGATCCACAGCAAGGAAGGCAGGGCTACTACCGACTGAGCCATGACGCCTGTCCTCAACGTGAGATATTACAAAAATATACGTAAGATGTCTTAAAAATAAAATTATGTAAAAATATGAACTGTTACGACTTTTTACATTATAGCACATATTTATTGTAAGCGGAGTTCATTTACAACTTATAACTATAGACATCGCACCACTAAGTAATTACATTTGTATCTAGTAACATTTTAGAGGATATTGCAAGCTCGTAAGCTTAAAACTGCTACTAAAGAGTCGTAACAGTCTTTTGTTAAACTTATCCTACATTTTAAATAATTGGTAAATGTAAATACAGCATTATGACTTTGTTAGGAGATCTAAATGTAAATGACTTTGGGGACAATAAAACTTTACAATAATATGAACTTTACATAAACTCATATTTTAGTTTGTTATGAGATCTAAATGTCTTTGGTACAATACAATTTTATATGAATTCGCATTTTAAATGACTTTGTTATGAGATCTAAATGTAAATGACTTTTGGTACAATAAAGCTTAATATGAACTCATATTTTTGATGAATGTTTGATGACATGATATGTTATAAATCAGGTCAACTAGGTGTATTGCGTTTACATATAATATGTCAAGATATTTATATGTAATAGTCATAATTAATTACTACAAGATAACAAATTAAATGAACCGAAAGATATAGGCACATTAAGATTGCAAAAATAATAATTTATTTAAATAAAACTACCATAAATTCAAAATAACAAGTCTTAATTAATATTATTAACAAGAAATCATGAAATAATACAATTTCGACTAGAATATGCTATCGTTCTTTTGAACTCGATGATTCGAGTTCTTAAATCAAGGTTACATTTACAAAAAAAATACAGGATATATTCATGATATAATTATACAATAACCTACCTAAAATTACATTAAAATAAATAATAAAATAAAATAATATGAGATCAGATTTTGATACATACAAATAAACGTATCTAAATATCAGGATTATTAAAAAGTAAAAAATATCATATATAATTAATAACGAACAATATCACATAATATTATATTATTTCAAATTAATGTTAGTACATGTGCGTATAAATGAAATAATCACACTTAAATCACGCGCGAGTTACAAACGAAATTTTTACACCTGATTTAACAAAGGTATTATAAGTTTGAGGCCGTATATCTGACTATGACCTAGAAGCTCCGAAACGAATTCACTTCAAATAAATAAATATAATTGGAAATTTAACACAACGCCTTCTAGTCCCAAACTAAGCAACGCTTGTACTATAGGAACTAGATTGCTGATAGATTATATAATATATTTTTTTGTAAATACATACTTATGATACATAGTAACACCCAGACACAGAACAAACATCAATGTTTGCAACACACTATTGTTTGTTCTTAGTAAACATAGTGGGATTATAGTAAGATATGATTATAACAAAAATTTGTAACTCGCGTGCTGGTAATAAGGCCAGAACAATACCAAACGATTCGAACATGACTAGAAGTGAAATAAGGCCTGCGTTCGTTTAGTCTGAACCAGCTTAACATTATTTCCACATTATTATAACAAATATATTTTATAAAAACCGAATGAACACTCTATATGCACTTATATTGGGTTATATATGTTATACGGTCAATATGTTTACATATATTCACATCAACAGTAACAAAAATTCATTTAGTTCATTTATTATACCGTGTAGGACATGTATATTTTGAATTTTACTTTATTTAATAATTAACTGATGATATAAGAAGCCAATCCTTTCAGATAAAATAACTTTTCAAATAGTTTTTCAAAAAAAAAAAAAAAATCACGGACACTTAACACAAAAAAAAACGTATAACCGAATTGAGAACCACCTTTTTTTTAATTCGGTTAAAAAAAGTTTAGTTTATTATTATTATACTTTGCAAAAATACAGCGTTAAACAAAATACATTATTTTATAAGTCTATGGTGACAGCTTAAAACTATTATTAAAATAATTCAGTACATAATTGGGTTTTTTTATTATTATGGCCGGTTTCCGATGTTATTTTTAATTTGTTTATTAATAAAGCTAAATACAGCTAATTATATGTATATATTTAATTTAAAATTTTGTCCAATTTTGGGCGTCTAATCAAAATCGAGTATTTTTTATTTAAATGGTGTATGCGTACGCGATTATGGACTTTAGGTACTTTGCGTTTAAGCCTTTATTTTGTTAATACGATAGCAATTTTGTGTGATTATGCAATTTTACGTGCAAAGATTGGAAGATATTACGATTTTTAATATCAATTTAGAATAAGTTACAAAAAAAAAATATACTAGTATGTGCAATAAAAAAAAACTGATTATATATAATTGGAAATACAGAAAAAAATATAATTATATTACATAGTAAATGTAAATTATGAGATTAAAATGTAAAATTACAGATTGAAAATATAAGCCAATAATTGTCCAAAATCGCCTAAGATTTCAATTCTGTCATCAAATTATTAAAGGGTAAATTTGACCCATGGGTGATTTTTACCTAAGCCGCCTCGTTTACTCATTGACTAGAGGATATTTACATTCATAAGGTATTTATCTAAGTGGGTTATTTTTACCCAAACAGACTTTTTTTAACGTTTTATACGAATACACAAGGGTTAGTTTCGAACACGGGTTTTTAGCTCAAGAGTTATTTTTACCTTACTGGGTTATGTTTACCCCATTTTTAGGGTAAAACCAAGCTATATTTTACTACAACATGTTTTGTTAAATCATTATTATGTCATATCATTTTGGAATATTTGGGTAAACATTATCTATGTTACCAAAACATGTCTTTGTCCAGGATTTGAATCAAACGGCCGATTACCAACTCAGAATATACAATACAGTAGGGCGATTTTTACCCCACACTGCGAAGGCTCAATTTTTTAACACTTTCACGCATGGAATATACAACAGATTTTTACACGACATTGAGTGACTTTTACTCATTTGCAAACGCCGATAATTCACTAGTCATTTACAATTACAACAGGGTAACTTTTACCCTTCACTGGTTGATTTTTACCCTTCATTGCGAAAGATTTTATTAACTAGTTTCACGCGATAGAAGTCGCCGGTGTTACGTCTCGGTCGCGCGGCAATAAGTCGCGTCGGTTGTCGCGTAAGGAGTTATTGCGTCGTAGCTCGTCTTTGATGGACGAGTCTCGCGACTCGAGTCCGCGACGTGGAGATGAGTTTGAGTCGCGACATTCTGAGGACGATCGTTTTGTGTGAGTGCCTGGAAGTTTGAAAAGATAATATTATATAGATTCGAGTAATTAATTAGCCACGAAATAGGTTGGTATCTTGAGACTAGATACTGTGTTGTAACCTGTAAGTGTTATTAACACCAAAACCTGGATGACCCTCAAAAAAGATTTCTAAAATGATTGACCTTTTGAATCCTATTTTTTTATGATGCCATCAAATTCACCATTTTTCAAAAATTCTCGAACCCCATGAACACTTATAAATGTCGACCGCCACCCCTTTTTTTGGACTGAATTTTTTGATGGTATAGTTTCGAACCCCCGTCGAAAGATGTAGACCCCCTTGACCCCCCACTTACCGGGTATTTATTTTTAGATGGCATCATTTCGAACCCCCTTCGAATAGCGTAGACCCAATGACTCCCCACATACCGGGTATTTATTATTTGATGGCATCGTTTCGAACCCCATGCGAAAAGTATAGACCCCCCCACTTACCGGGTATTTATTTTTTATGCCATCGTGTAGAACCCTTTTCGAAAGTCGTAGACCCCCCCATGACGCCCCACTTACCGGGTGTTATTTTTATGCCATCGTGTAGAACCCCCTTCGAAAAGCGTAGACCCCCCACGACCCCCCCCTTACCGGGTATTTATTATTTGATGGCATCGTTTCAAACCCCATGCGAAAAGTATAGACCCCCCATGACCCCCCACATACCGGGTATTTATTATTTGATGCCATCGTTTCGAACCCCCTTCGAATAGTGTAGACCCCCCCACGACCCCCCACTTACCGGGTATATCTCGGCCGCAGCGCATGATCTCGTGGTCTAGCGAGGCGGAGGCGGGCTCGGCCGGGCGCCGGCGCACGCTCTGCTGGCATCCAATGACTGATTACGTTTCACATTGTATTTATAAGAGGTAGGGTAAACTACCCTAATCTTGGCACCACACCAATTTTTGGCACTTCTCTGATTTATCCTATTTACTAAGTGAAAGAACTAGTAGCCATAGGTATATCGGGGTTCAAAATAAACAGCCGGATATCAGTGTACTGAGTAAGCTCAACTTTATTAAAAAACAAGAGGCACTATGCCTATTCCGCAGAACGCTTCGATAGCGCGATCTACAATTATGCTATTTTTAGCAGCGCCATCTAGTTATGAATTAGGTACTATTATCAATGGACACTAAGAAAAAGCCAGACCTCACGATGTTGTAATATAAACAACAACTTGAATGAATTAATGATTGAATGATTAATTTATTTGCGTTAAATGATCTTAAACACTATTTAAGTTGATAGGAGATTATAAGTAGCGCTGGGAATGTTTAGGATGTGTTTAATACTTACTTTGTACCCACTGGACCCACTTGTTACCGAAGAACTGGATCCCAATGGATGAGTACCATTCTGAAACAATAAATTGTTATCAAGA
Organism: Eulithis prunata; assembly: GCA_918843925.1. Classification (NCBI taxonomy): domain Eukaryota; kingdom Metazoa; phylum Arthropoda; class Insecta; order Lepidoptera; family Geometridae; genus Eulithis; species Eulithis prunata. The sequence goes on from OU974035.1 coordinate 2,167,511, forward strand.
AATTATATTTACGATAATGTTTCTAAAATTGTTTTATAAGCCGTTGGTTTTCCCAATAAAATCTATACTACTGTAAAACTGTAAATACGCCAAAACTAAAATTAAAGATATGGAGTTGAGCTATCTATAAATCGTTTGCAACGGTTTGTAGATAGCTCAACTGTTCCATGTGTATTTTGTAAATATTGTAAATACTGTATTAGTTGTCATTTTCTTTGTGAATAAATAGATTCTTCTTCTAAAAGATATGGATAAACTAAATATGCAGATCTACTAAATAAACGATTCTGATTCTGAAAATCGAGTTTGTCTGTTTGTTTGATCGCGGATCACGCCTTAATTACTGGACCAATTTCAATGAAACTTATACCAATCAGAAGCCCTTTTTCCGGATTGAAACATAGGCTATATTTTATTGAAATCAAAGACGTGGATTCTTAGATACAGCTTGAACTCTCTAAACCAAAAGCAGCCATTTGCTACGAGGTTCATCGTTAGCTGATTGACAGATATTTTGGTGGAAAGTTTCGCACGCGTACAAAGTCGCGGGTATCAGCTAGTAAATAAATAAATACAAATTAACCTTACCTGATCCAGTTGATCTATTGAAGTGTGACTTGTTGGACTTTTGATCTGATCGAACACGGAACAGTCACTGTCGTGGTCCGACACGTGCTGTGGGGTTTCAGGGCTGTCTGGGATCTCGTTGGCAGCTGTGAACGATAACACAAATTGGATTCGAGTTCTGTCATTTTTACTAGCAACACTAGCACTTTTTAACCAACTTCAAACAAGGAGAAAGGTTGTCAATTCGGTAGTATTTTTTTATGTTTGTTGCTTCAGAACTCCATCATTTATGAACCGACTTGAAAAATTCTTTTATTATCTTAAGTTATGGTTTCCAGATTGGTCCCATAAAATGTTATCAAAATTAGTTCAGTTGTTTTGCGGTTAAATAAGAATAACTCGAAAAAACACGTAATCCACGTCCACGACATTGCGTATTTTGCTTTTCTGTGGTGTTTACGATCAATAGAACAGTCCCAATGAACTGCTATCATCATCATCATTTGATGATGAATGCGTATCAAATTGAAGTCGGTTTTCCAGTTTTTTAAACTTATAAATTATATTTGCATAGTTTTTCTTGTGTTATTGTGAGTATTGTTGTTTAATTTTGGTGGAATTTTAACCAATAATACTTAGGTCGTAACATAAAGTGTGAGCCATTGGAATAAATGTGTGTAAAGTGGTTTCTATTAATGTATGTATATACCATGTGTACCACTTCACATACAATGTACATACCATATGTACCACTTGACATACAATGTACATACCATGTGTACCACTTGACATACAATGTACATACCATGTGTACCACTTGACATACAATGTACATACCATGTGTACCACTTGACATACAATGTACATACCATGTGTACCACTTGACATACCATGTGTACCACTTGACATACCATGTGTTCCACTTGACATACCATGTGTCCCACTTGACATACAATGTACATACCATGTGTCCCACTTGACATACAATGTACATACCATGTGTACCACTTGACATACAATGTACATACCATGTGTACCACTTGACATACCATGTGTACCACTTGACATACCATGTGTCCCACTTGACATACCATGTGTCCCACTTGACATACCATGTGTCCCACTTGACATACCATGTGTCCCACTGGACATACCATGTGTTCCACTTGACATACCATGTGTCCCACTTGACATACAATGTACATACCATGTGTCCCACTTGACATACAATGTACATACCATGTGTACCACTTGACATACCATGTGTACCACTTGACATACCATGTGTCCCACTTGACATACCATGTGTCCCACTTGACATACCATGTGTCCCACTTGACATACCATGTGTCCCACTTGACATACAATGTACATACCATGTGTACCACTTGACATACAATGTACATACCATGTGTACCACTTGACATACCATGTGTACCACTTGACATACCATGTGTCCCACTTGACATACCATGTGTCCCACTTGACATACCATGTGTCCCACTTGACATACCATGTGTACCACTTGACATACCATGTGTACCACTTGACATACCATGTGTACCACTTGACATACCATGTGTACCACTTGACATACCATGTGTCCCACTTGACATACCATGTGTCCCACTTGACATACCATGTGTCCCACTTGACATACCATGTGTCCCACTTGACATACCATGTGTCCCACTTGACATACCATGTGTCCCACTTGACATACAATGTACATACCATGTGTACCACTTGACATACCATGTGTCCCACTTGACATACCATGTGTCCCACTTGACATACCATGTGTCCCACTTGACATACCATGTGTCCCACTTGACATACCATGTGTCCCACTTGACATACCATGTGTCCCACTTGACATACCATGTGTCCCACTTGACATACCATGTGTCCCACTTGACATACCATGTGTCCCACTTGACATACCATGTGTCCCACTTGACATACCATGTGTCCCACTTGACATACCATGTGTCCCACTTGACATACCATGTGTCCCACTTGACATACCATGTGTCCCACTTGACATACCATGTGTCCTACTTGACATACCATGTGTCCCACTTGACATACCATGTGTCCCACTTGACATACCATGTGTCCCACTTGACATACCATGTGTCCCACTTGACATACCATGTGTCCCACTTGACATACCATGTGTCCCACTTGACATACCATGTGTCCCACTTGACATACCATGTGTACCACTTGACATACCACGTGTACCACTTGACATACCATGTGTACCACTTGACATACCACGTGTCCCACTTGACATACCATGTGTACCACTTGACATACCATGTGTACCACTTGACATACCATGTGTACCACTTGACATACCACGTGTCCCACTTGACATACCATGTGTAGGTATAGCCCTGCGCGGCGCGCGCGGCGAGGGCGGGTGCAGGGCGGGCGGGGCTCGCGAGGCGCCGGGGGCACGACACACCGCCGTCTGTACCACTTCACATACACGTCTGAATCTACGGATGTTACCTGGTAATCATATTATATGTGTTAGTTACACTCTAACGGTCTTATTCCAGAACGGGGACTAAAGAAAGTCACGGTCTTATTCCAGAACGGGGACTAAAGAAACTCACGGTCTTATTCCAGAACGGGGACTAAAGAAAGTCACGGTTTAAACGTCAAGGTTCATACAACCCGGCCAAATTAAGCGGTGTAGCGGGAAGTATCGAGTTCCGAGCCAGGTGTCATGTTAATTCGGCCGGGTTGTATAAACCTTGACGTTTAAACCGTGACTTTCTGTAGTCCCCGTTCTGGAATAAGACCGTGACTTTCTTTTATCCCCGTTCTGGAATAAGACCGTGACTTTCTTTAGTCCCCGATCTGGAAAAAGACCGTAAATGATTTTATTTTTATTTTGTAACCAGCCTATGTGTTAATTCAGGTTAGGAATTACATTATTTTAAGTTTCATGCAAATCGGACCAATAGTTCAAACGTGAATGAAACTCAAACATAGAAATATACCGAAAATCGATACTATTGTATTTATAGTACTAATATTAAAATAAAATTTACCTGATAATAGAGTAAATGTTATTGCGTAGAGATATTCTTTTCCGTTCTCACCGGGCGCTTTCGTTATTGTTGATATATCAACCTGAAATATACAGTTTACAATTAAATGAAAGTGGCTGTTGTACACGTACCCACTTTCATTTTCCCATCTCACATTCTAAGGTTTGCTGGAAGAGAACTCTTTTTAGGGTTAAGCGGCATATGTACATGTTTTAAGTTTAAGTTTTAAGTTAAGTTTCTCTGTGTACAATAAAGAATAACTTCAACTTCTTGGTTTGTGGCTTTTGTGGCTAGTTGTCACAATTCTGCCAGTGTCGAGTTCGCTAATGCTAGTGTCTTAAACAAGAGGGGAGTGCGGATAAAGAATAATGAATAAAGAATAAATCAATATAAATTTTGTAGATAGATAAACACTTTATTGCACACAAAGAGAAACTACATAAGTACATTTATAAGTAACTAATAATAATATAATAATAATAATATTCACGGACACTTAACACAACGCCTTCTAGTCCCAAACTAAGCAAAGCTTGTACGATGGAAACTAGATGGCTGATCGAATACATACATACATATTTTTTTGTAAATACATACTTATAATACATAGAAACACCCAGACACAGAACAAACCTCTATGTTTACAACACACAAATTTTTGTTCTCAGTGGGGATCGAACCCACGACCCACAGCACGGAAGGCAGAGCTACTACCGACTGAGCAATGACGCCTGTCTACTAGTTGTCAACGCGGCTTTGCTCGCGTGGTAGCAGCATACGCATTAATTGGTTAAAATCTTTGATCCTAATTTTAGACCCTTTAGGGTGCGACTTTTCAAAATTCCTTTCTTAGTGCACCCCTACACTATATAAGGATACTACCCTCTAAATTTCATACCTCTAGGACTTATAGTTTAGGCTGTGCGTTGATTCTCTGTCAGCTTCAAAAGAGTTTTATATATATATATATTGATTGACTAGCCGTCGCCCGCGGCGTTGCTGGCTTTCTACCCTTTAGAGTGTGACGTTTCAAAATTCCTTTCTTAGTGCACCCCTACACTATATAAGGATACTACCCTCCAAATTACATACCTCTAAGACTTATAGTTTAGGCTGTGCGTTGATTCTATGTCAGCTTCAAAAGAGTTTTATATATATTGATGATGATGATTATTAACCTGAAATCTAACATGTCGTTGGAACATGGCCGGCGCGTTAGAACCTCGCTTGTACTCCACACGAAACGACATTGGACTTAAAACGCTGTGAGATAGTTCTGCTATCTGTAAACAAAAATATATTCATAAAAAAATATAGTAAAAATTCAGTTTTCAAATAAAATAAGGGCACGACTTTATCCCCAGGCGCGGTAGGCATCCTACAAGCAAGCTCGTGCGAGTTAGTGGCTACCTCTAGTGACGGAATTAGGCCGCCTTAAGGCCTCCGTCGTGGCTTAACGACTTCTAGAGCCGGGAACCGATAGTTTAACGTGCTCTCTGAAGCACGGAGGCGCTCAGATGTAAATGTAACGGTCGCGCATCCAAATAGTGACCGCGCAGAACGTTGCTTAACTTAGATAATCTGTGAAGTTTGACTAAGCAAGCAAGTTCTGGCTCTAGCAGTCGTTGAACCATGACGGAGGCCTTAATGCGGCCTAAAAACTCCATCATCTGAGTTGGCCACTAACTCATACTAACTTATTTTTTTTATTTGTTAAATGTACTGAAATTGAAAAAAAAAACAAGCATGTTTACAAAAATATACAACAGAACCATCTTTTTTCTTTAAAGTCGGATAAAAATCTCGCCAAAAACACTTCTTAATTGTACTTACACTAAGAAATGCGTGTATAAGGTCAGCTTTGACTGTGCTGAGAGGTTTCCCCTTAACCAGTGCGGTGAAAGTCTCTTCCTTGTCCGCAGAGAGAAGCAGCGAGCCAAACCACGAGCGACGCGCTAGTTCAGGCGACGATGAGGGGGTTAAATGTACCTCTTCTGATGACGCTGGAAAAATATAAGTTAATTTTGAAATATATGTGTTGTGTTAGCAATGTAGATCCCATAGTACAAGCTTTGCTTAGTTTGGGACTAGAGGGCGTAGTGTGATACGTAAAAATAAAATATCCTAGGACATTACACACAACGCCATCTAGTCCCAAACTAAGCAGAGCTTGTACTATGAGAACTAGATTGCTGATAGAATATTTATATACATTTTTTTTGTAAATACATACTTATAATACATAGTAACACCCAGACATAGAACAAACATCTATGTTGTCGCACACAAATGTTTGTTCTCTGTGGGTATCGAACCCACGGCCCACAGCCACTTACATACATAAGCTGATAAACACATTACTCAACCTTTAAATCGCGCAATCGGGTAAAAAACATAGTTAAAACAGAATAAAATATGTAAAAGATGATTGTTGATGCTGATGGGTTTCTTCAATGAAAATTCTTCTTTGTTATATTAAAATGTATAATTGTTGCTCGGATTTCATTACAAGGAAAATTTAGATATTCAATCGACGTGTGCGCACTTTTTTTCTCTCCATGGACACAGATTGCTTACACTGCGAATTGTTGCGTGACTGATTCGGAGCGCCATGCCAGGCATGGCGTCAGTATATTGGCGTAAAAGTATTTGTTTGTCTAAACAATGATATACCTTGCATTTTCCTCCTATGGAACCGAGGTGATCCTAGGAAGGAATTCTTGATGGTCGCTAGTCTAACTCTCCAAGGAGCCGCTACCCCGCCTGTACTGCCTGGGGGTACTCCTGAGGAACAACTCATAGTCAATAAGCTTACTTTTGTTTATGTGAATTAATACTTTGTTATTTTTCCTATTTTATGTTATTGTATAAGTTGCGTGTTCCTATGCGCATGATGTGGTACCCTATAATTATGGGAGCACCTTGTTTTATTTCCTTTTATATGTGTACCTTTGTTGGGTATTCATTCTTTAAAAAAAAAAATAAAAAAAAATATTGTCAAGACATAATACAGTCCGGCAAGTATAAGTTGGCGGTGGCGATTTGAGGAACTAAAACAGCCATCTTGAAAATTCACTTTGACACTTCCGAGTTCACATCGTTGCGTAGTAAACATCGTTGCGAATATTTTGCTAACTACTGTGCTATCATCATGCCTAAAGTGATAAAAAGTGATACAAGACCCCCTTCCTGTCGAGGCTTTCCCTAGTGACTACAATATGGGGCACTTCAAAGAGGGTGTTTTAAAATTCTTCAAGGGTCGGCAACGCGCATGTGATGCCTCTGGTGTTGCAGGCGTCCATAGGCTACGGTAACCGCTTCCCATCAGGCGGGCCGTACGCTTAATAATAATAATAATAATAAATATTCACGGACACTTAACACAACGCCTTCTAGTCCCAAACTAAGCAAAGCTTGTACTATGGAAACTAGATGGCTGATAGAATACATACATACATTTTTTTTTTTTTTGTAAATACATACTTATAATACATAGAAACACCCAGACACAGAACAAACATCTATGTTTACAATACACAAATGTTTGCTCTCTGTGGGGATCGAACCCACGACCCACAGCACGGAAGGCAGAGCTACTACCGACTGAGCCATGACGCTTGTTTGCCTACTTAGTTATATAAAAAAAAAAAAAAAAAAAACAAGAGAAGCAGTTTTAAAAGTACATTCGTTTTGAGCACAGTAGCGCACAGCCGCGCCAAGTTATACTTGCCGGACTGTAAATTGAGCAAGTTTTGTTTTAAATGCTTGAAACAGGCTAACATTCTTCAGAATTGCGGGTAGTCATCAATATATATAAAACTCTTTTGAAGCTGACAGAGAATCAACGCACAGCCTAAACTATAAGTCCTAGAGGTATGAAATTTGGAGGGTATTATCCTTATACAGTGTAGGGACGCACTAAGAAAGGAATTTTGAAAAGTCGCACTCAAAAGGGTCTAGAACGCGAGCAACGCCGCGGGCGACGGCTAGTTTGTTATAAAGTTGCTCCTTCAAATGTAAACATCTTTTTTCCGCAGTTTGTTCTGACCTTGGACATAACAAGAAAGCTTGCACGACGAGAGTTGAGTGTGTATTACACTGTTGATGTTCCTTTTTAATTGATCGAGTGAGCGAAGCGAACGAGATCTTAGTGACAACTTGGACGAAAATTCTTTGTATGTTTGTTCGACGAGATCTTTTGAACCGCTTATCCGATCTTCATAGAATTTAGTAGGTATACGGATAGTACTCTTAAGTTTTACTGGTTTGTTAAATGAAGTAAATCCGTCAAGGGGTCGTGAAGTTATGAGGGTCCAAAGGGAGAAAAAAAAAAGTTGTACAATAATATCAAGTGGGGTGTCATATGATAGGGTTTTGTTTAGACATTCCAAACCCGTTTTTATTTTGATTCTAGGTCTAATAATTTTTGAGTTGTTGTAAAAATTATAAAATTGGATAAACCAGTATAACGTGAGCTATCGTTTCTTGGAGTTTCAATGATTTTGTGGTTCAAGTAAGACTGGTATACGTACCAGTCTAGCTAGGGCTAGACGGCGATTTCGAAGCGAATTGCAAAGTTTATTACAACCATTGGTCAATAAAAATTGTTTGTGTTTTATTAACCTCCGACCATCACGAGATCTCAGTTCGGGGCGAACTACTAGTAAATAATCTTATGAAATTTGTGTATTGTCATCGGTCCTCGATAAATCTACAAAGTTTGAATGAAATGCCGTTTAAGGTGTTTCAAAATCGCGCCCAAAGGAGTCGGTTACAAACATACAAACAAACAAGTGAAGCTAATATAATAATAATAGGCCTTTACATCTATTGAAGATGATTTATAGAGCGTCAACAGGCAAGCTATGCCTACACTTAACGACACACTGTAGTGCCTGGGACAATGTTTAGATGGAGTAGGCTTGTAGTACTATACCATCCTCTCAGCCTAGTCAGACATATCCACAGGAAAGACAAGGTCAATACGTGCGGAGCTGACTAAGCCGCGGGTTTCCTCACGATGTTTTCCTTCACCGTAAAGCTCGCGTTAACGCGCATATAAATTTTCCGAACGAAAAATCCATTGAAGCACGGCCGGGATTTGAACCCACGACCTTCGGATCGAAAGTCGAGGTACAATCCCACTCGGCCAACACGGCTATAATTATAGCTAGTAATTTATAGCGTGTAATAAATCAACTGACCTGTCATAGTGCCTAGATTAGGGAACAATGTAGGCGGAACCGGTGGCGCTGTCGTACTAGGCGGACCTGGGAGCGATGACCTCTCACGCACTGCAAATAATCATTATACCGCGTTCACACTATGCCATTGCCGCTGCCGGCATGAATGCCGCGATGAATTCCGGAATGATTGCCACAGCAACATCGCCAAGTTCATGCCCTAGCTCCTTGGTGAGAATAAAGGCGATGTTGCTGTGGCAATAATTCCGGAATTAATCGCGGCATTCATGCCGGGCATAGTGTGGACGCGCTATTATATTTTCTGAAATATGCTTGGAAATTTGAGCAATTTACTTTGACAACCTTTTACGAGATAAAACGAAAATGCAGTACTGGCCACATACATGCGAGCAGCGGCCGGCAATAAATGTATTTAAATCCATTGCTGGCGTGTTTAGCGGCTAAATAAGTTACATACAAAACTTATATCTGTCGTGTAATTTAAAAATGGAACGATCTTTTACTCTGTAACATGGCGACCAAGGAGGTAACTTATCAAAGGTTTTATTCAAATTTGGAACAGGCTTTCAAATAGAAAGCTGATTATTGAAAATAAACAAATGAACACTGTAACTTCGTTGTTCGTTATCAGTTTTGAAAAGTAATTGTATTTTCAAATAAAAAGTTTTGCCTAGGTACTTAGTTTTAATTTCCGCGCATTATTTGAGTTTTTTTTTTATACCAGCCTTGGCCACAACTACGCATTGATGGACTTACGTATGTGTGCCGTGCCTACTCGGCCCGCATTTACACGTTCGTCCATAAATGCCTCTTATGCTGGCCGTTGCAGTAATGTACTAATACAAGCCTTGGCCACAACTAGGCATTGATGGACTTACGTATGTGTGCCTCGGCTTGTCCATCATGCTGGCCGCTATAGTAATGTACTATTATATTAATCTAATGACTGACCTCTATGTGATTGCGATGGACTATGTGGCCTCACAGACACTGAGGAACCGACCATTGGAGACTCGTTGATGATGATGACTGCCTCGCCGGGCTCACCACCTTTAATCATTTTATTTTAACTAATCTATCAGTATTTAATTTACTATATTTACAAAATACACATGAAACAGTTGAGCTATCTACAAACCGTTGCAAACGATTTATAGATAGCTCAACTGGTCCAAATCTGTACCAATCGAAAGCGTGTATTAGTTGTAATTTTCTTTGTGAATAAAAGTTATTGGTTTTATCAGAATCTATGGTATCTAAAGATGGACAATCATCCCGCATGTATTTAAGCCTAACGCACTAAGTCTTCCTCCAGGGAACCCCTAAATATGGCTGAATTCCCGTGTAAATCTGTCAGAAACTACTACTTATACTTCTTCTTCTTCCACTACTACTTCGTTGATTACTTCTTCTACCACAACTTGTTCTGCTACTACTTATTCCTCTACTTCCACTACTATTTATTTGACTACTTCTTCTACTACTACTTATTCTTCTCCTTCTACAACTTCGTCTACGACTACTTCTTTTACTACTTGTTATTCTACTTCTACTACAACTACTTCTTTTACTACTTATACTTCTGCTACAACTTTTTCTACAACTACTTCTTTGACTACTTGTTCTTCTACTACCACTTATTTCGTGTAAACCACGATAATTAATTAGTATGTATAACTTACTAATATTCAAACTAATCGTAGGTCCCGTCGAGTTAGCTCTTTGGTGGTGATGTTCACGAACAGATGGGGATGCTGGAACAAGGAAATAAATTATTATGGGGTAGTAGTTACCACTTAACATCAGGTGGGCCAACTGTCTTATTTAACTGCCAAAGTACTGGACCGATTTTGATAAAAAAAATATGGGACCAATCTGGAAGTATACCTTTTTTAGATGAAATTATTTCTTTTTAAATTGGTTCATAAACGACGGAGTTCTAAGGTAACAAACATGTGTTTTGTGGGGATCGAACCCACGACCTACAGCGCAGAAAGCAGTGTTTCTTACCTAACGGCGATCCTGGCGTAGCCGGTGTTCCGCCTAACGATGACACACGATGAGGTGTGTGTCCTGCTTTATGTACAAATCAAATATTAATAATAATGTCAGTAATAGATGCGGACGCTGATAGCTCACCTGATGTTAAGTGGTAACTTCTGCCTATAACAATGCATTACCTCACAGAGCAAGTCCAATGAGGACGTGCCCTGTAAGGCGATGCACTGCGTCCATTCAATTCAATCCTTGACAGATACGAGTGTTGCCTCTTTTTCATGAAAATGTTATAGTTAAGTGAATTAGATGACTAATGTGACATCTAAATCATGAAAAAATCACTTATAGTTTGTGACAAATGGTTTAGACTATTCTTTATGCAAATATTTTTTAATTAAAACCGCCGTAAGTTAATTTCTGTGGCACTTCTTCTTCTCTTCATTAATGGCCTCTGTCCGTCATTTCGACAGACAATTTTGCCAATGTCAAGTGATATAATAGTAATAATATAAGTTAAGTCAAGTCATTTGTCAAGTCGGCTGTCTTTTGTTTTGAAAAGAAAATGGTGGATTTTCTCTTCAAAACCTAACACGAATTTTCACATTCAGAAAAACCACTTTACACACATTTATTCCGATGGCTCACACTTTATGTTACGACCTAAGTATTATTGGTTAAAATTCCACCAAAATTAAACAACAATACTCACAATAACACAAGAAAAACTATTAAAATAAAAGTGCTATGTGTCGTTTCAAAAAATGACAAAACTCGTGTCCATCTGTAGCACTTAAACCCAGGCGTAATTGCTTTAATCTCGGCGTCAAAGTCAAAGTCCAAGTCAAAAAGCTTTTATTCAATAAAATCTTACTGATCACTTTGAATCGTCATTACGTTTTGTATGATTACATTTTTTTATTGGATGAGTTGGAGCTAGTTCGTCCCAAGCTTGTTTGTCTTCTAAATAATCTGATATTTTATAGCATGCTTTTGAAAGAAGTCTTTGTTTTATTACGTTTTTGAACTTGCCAATCGACAACTGAGACACATCACTTGGGATTTTGTTAAAGAAGCGTACACATTGCCCTTTGAAAGATTTACTAATTCTTGAGAGCCTAGGGCGTAGTGCACGCAAAACTCCGGGATGAGCCTGGCTTAATCCCTGTGTAACTGTGTATGTCTACAATGTAAGTAACTTTTGTGAATTCATACAAATAATTCCTGGACTATAGGTAGTTGGTGGTGTTCAGGATATAATTATACATAAAGCACTCACCAGGAGGGCTCGCTGAGAGCTGGGGCGAGCTTCGTCCGTCGTGGCGACGACCCGACGCCGAACGACTGCGGGCAAACCTGCCCTCAATCACACGTGTTACATACTACTACTAGTAGTTCGCCCCGAACTGAGATCTCGTGATGGTCGGAGGTTAATAAAACCCAAACAATTTTTATTGACCAATGGTTGTAATAAACTTAGCAAATCGCTTCGAAATCGCCGTATAGCTATGTACCAGTCTTACTTGAACTACAAAATCATTGAAACTCCAAGAAATGGTAGCTCACGTTATACTGGGTTTGCCAATTTTATAATTTTTACAACAACTCAAAAACTATTAGACCTAGAATCAAAATAAAAACGGTTTTGGAATGTCTAAACAAAACTCTATCATATGACACCCCACTTGATATTTTTGTACTTGACTTTTTGTTTTTGACTTTTTTTTTTACTTCCTTTGGACCCCCATAACTTCACGACCCCTTGACCGATTTACTTCATTTAACAAACCAGTAAAATTTAAGAGTACTATCCGTATGCCTACCAAATTCTGTGAAGATCGGATAAGCGGTTCAAAAGATCTCGTCGAACAAACATACAAACATACAAAGCATTTTTGTCCAAGTTGTCACTAAGATCTCGTTCGCTTCGCTCACTCGATCAATGATGACAGTACGCTGCAGTGGCTGGTACATGTTTAGACGCAGTAGGCTTGTAGTTAACCTTCTCAGTCTAGTCCTCATACACAAACACAACGTCAATACATAACGAGCTGACTAAGCCAATGGTTGCCTCACGATGTTTTTCTTCATCGTTTCAGAGCGCATTGCGCATATACATGTTCCCAATGGTGCACGACTGGGCTTGAACCCACGATCTTAGGAAGGCGGGGTTGCTACTTGTGCTCTAAACCAGAAATACATTGATTATTTGAAATAGTCATAAAATAATCTATCAGTACCATCAAAAATAAACTCATTGTTTGTTGGCAAAAATATGAATAACTTTGACATATATCTGGGTTGAATATTATTATGATAATATATTTCTAAGTAATCAATTTCATCAATTTAAATATTTTCACGCTGAAGATTGTTAATTTATAATTTATACCTGAATTGAGATCGTCTTGGCGTGATCGGCGAGCCTTCGCTGATCTGTCCAAAGTGCGCCTGTTGTCCGTTCACCTGTGAACAAGTTGCTTCATATTACAACTAGGATATAGATAGAAAATATAGAATACTCTTTATTGTACACCACTTATATAAGTAACTAGCCGTCGCCCGCGGCGTTGCTCGCGTTCTACCCTTTAGAGTGTGACGTTTCAAAATTCCTTTCTTAGTGCACTCCTACACTATATAAGGATACTATCCTCCAAATTTCATACCTCTAGGACTTATAGTTTAGGCTGTGCGTTGATTCTCTGTCAGCTTCCAAAGAGTTTTATATATATTGATGATGATATAAACAAGTTTCAGGGAGGTAGGTACAATGGGCGGATTTATCAAAAAACCCCGTCTCGAACTCGTGTTTTGGGCTAAACTAGGGTTTTTCATATTACGAAACATGTTTTAGCACCTTCACCGAGGTCTAACTATAGACTTTCGCTAAACCAACCCCACCCCAAGTTTAACTCGGGCCTAACTTAACATTTGTCATGAAAATCAATTTGGTGACTGTTTTTTCTCCATTATTTTATATTTACTACGTATTTTATCAACATTGACAAAATTATTGACCGTATGTACCTAACTAACCCTTGTTTCGGTTTGTTTTGTCACTAATTTCTTTTTTGAATTCATTCACTAAGAACGGGTTTAGAAAAACTTCGTTCAAACTGTCTTTCATAATCACGTCTCACTTTTAACTCGAGCCTACATTTAGGCCGAGCCTTGCTAGGCCGGGTCTAAACCCTCGATAAATCCAAGATAAATCCGGTAACGTATTGAGTGAGACCGTTTATGTACAGTATACTTGTAGCGCCATCTATCTCGCTACATGAGAACTATCCTAGATCGCGCAAACGAAGTTATCACGGAGTTTGAACATAAGTAATACTACCGAATACCATCCATCGGTCCTCGGAGCCCGAGCCAAAGGTCGCTCGACGTGGAAGATCTTCCCTTTTCGTAGGACACATATCCTACCATGTTCTCTTCATACTCACTCGGCAAGTATCGAGTCGTTTCCTGGGCGGGTCTGGCGGCGCCGGCGGCGCTGGAACACGCGGCTCGTCATCACGCGCTGGACGACGACGCTTACGCTCTAGCAGAAGGAAGTATATCACCTTCTCTGTGTTGTGGCTGGAAATATATACAGAAACATACCTATAGATAGATAGTTTATTCAATACTGTAACACACGCGAGGGTGTAGCAACACAACGACAAGAAATACTAAGTACCCCTAGGTCAGTCCTCCAAGCCTGCGAAGCCCCCCGGAAGCTTCTGTGCTTCTTAGCTAGATCACGTGTTATGGACCAACCTTGTGTCTAAATGTGGAAACGGGAGTCCAACTAATACTAATACAGTAACACACAAATGAATTTACATAATAAACTAGCTGGTGCCCGCGAGTTCGTCAACGCAGGATTAGAAGTGCAATTTGCTATGCGAAATCATCAAGGCGTTTCTGGAAAGTTCGCGTCCCGTTGATTTTCCGGGATAAAAAGTAGCCTATGTGTTAATTCAGGTCACGGACAATATATATTTCAAGTTTTATATAAAACAGATCAGTAGTTTTTGTGTGAAAGAGGAACAAACATACATACACATTCATAATATTCATATGTGTTGTCAAATCAGATTATTATGTTTCTTCTTAAGTTATTGTTGGTAGGTGTTATTGTAGATATTAATAAGTACTTACTGTGCACTTAGTAACTCCTGTATCAACTTGTCCCTCTGTTTGAAACAACCCAGACTGCATATGGCCTGCAAATAAAATAATTACATATCAAGAGATGACATTGACAACAGATTTAGCAATCATTTTAGTTAGCTCAGCTTATGAATATACCCCTACTAGCCATCGCCTGCGGCGTTGCTCGCGTTCTAGACCCTTTAGAGTGTGACTTTTTAAAATTCCATTCTGAGTGCACCTCTACACAATATAAGGATACTACATTCCAAATTTGATACCTCTAGGACTTATAGTTTAGGCTGTGCATTGATTATCAGTCAGCTTCAAAAGAGTTTTATATATTTAGATTCATGGCACCCCTGCCATGAATAAGGGTATATTCCCACGGTATAAGCCCCCGTTTATACCTACTCAATTTTATGAATCATCATTGCTTGCGACTTACCTGTAGTACGTCGGGATCTATAGCGTCAGCAGTAGGTAGCACCCGTGTTTGGACGACCTCCATCATGGGTAACTCCTGTTCTAACTCCCCACGGCCACCGGCTGTCACCCACGGGTGCCGCGTGATTTCTGCCAGCTGGAAGTTACATTATGAGGATGTTATGAATAGTAAGTTGTGAGTTAGTGGTCAACTATAGTGATGGAATCTTTAGGCCATCTTCGGGCTTCCATCGTGGCTCTATTCAGAGAAGCCTCTTTAATGTTCTTAAACAATATACAATGTATCAGAATTGGCAAGCATCTACAACCTAAACGAGAACACAAATCTAAGAGGACACTCTCTCAAACTGGTTAGCCTAGTTAGCAAGCAACCCTAAAAGACATACCTTGCCAAACCGTGTGGTCGAAGCCTGGAATAGGCTGCCAGAGACAGTAATTAGTGCTCCAACAGTAAACACATTTAAAAACAGACTGGATAAACCAAGTGCACAGACAATATTAAGTGATATACACGTATCAGCTTTAAGCTGCCTGTGTATAAAATAATAATAATAATAATATGACAGCCAACTTCGTTATTTAAATGTATCTGTCATTTTTATTTATGTATTCGTTTAAAGATTAGCCTCCAAGAAAATTCCTAGATTACACTGTTGGGGAAATACTGATGAGTCTGATGCATGTATGTAATAAAGTCTCACCGTCATTCTTTTCTCAGGGTTGACTTCAATCATGCCCCTCAGTAGTTGCTGGCAATCGGGAGGGACAAAATGGGGCACATGAAACACTCCTCGCTTCACCTGAAATAAGTATTCGTGTCATTAGCACACTGGATTCGATTGGCGCAGGATCGGAAAGAATAGCGTGACGAAGACGAGGCCTATACCCAACAGTAGGTGAGGATACGCTGATTAGATAGATAGATAGTGAGAAAAACTAAGAGGTCACTTCGAAAATACCTCTCTAACCAAGAGAAGTCGAATTCTATTTGGAATTTTAGGTGTTAGACCCCGGCACAAGGCCTCTATCGTAACCTAACCAGCGCTGTAGACAGACTGGCGAAACTCTCGAACTAGACTCGTGCTTTCGAAAAACGAATAATGTATGAAACGGAGGTCAAAATTTGAATCACGATTCATACAAAACGAGATTTTCAGTGTGTAATTTTGGTAGAATGGGAGTCCCGCTTCTTCTTACGTAAGAACTACGCATTATATAATTTGCTGTACCTCAAACCGGCAGGTAGAACCAACAAAAAAGGTCGAGTAGATTCTTTGTTTACCTTTTCGAGGAGTTGGCGAAGATTATCGTCGTCGAATGGTAGAGCGCCGACGAGCAATGCGTACAGGATAACACCGCAGGACCACACGTCTGCTCGGCGCCCATCGTATTTTTCACCCTGCAAGAGTTTAGATTAAATACTGGCTTCATTTTATATTTTATTTACAATCACAACAACAAAACGAAAGAAAACCCAAACAAAATAAACAAAACATTTTTTTTAACTGTCCTAAATGACTGACAATGACAGACTCGCTCGCCACCGTTCCGTTCTTTTGTTACTCCGTGTTTTTTTAAATAAAAATTGTAATGAATTATTGAGTTATTTTCAGTTACAAAATTACTATTCATATAGTTAAATAAATAACGAGTTAGGTGCATATAATAGTACATTATGGTACAAGTGTGGTACATTGGTGATTACCGCCGAGGTGCCATTGAGACCCGAGCCGTAGGCGAGGGTCTTAAGAAAGCCGAGAACGGTAATCACCAATACACACGTGTATCATACGACGTTTTTCAACACACTTGTGAATAAAATAACAAAAATTTCAACAGTGAAAACGCGTTGTGAAAAATGTTTCGCTATGGCGGGAAAAAATAATCAGTTTTCCTATGCGCGCGCATTGCGATCGGCCACAGACTAAAGGGATGAGGTTTTTTTTTTATTTATTTTCCACGCTTAGGGTTTGCGCCTATTCTGCCTCGTAAAAATGGGGAATTTAAAGTTTTCTTTTATTACAGAGAAAACAAAAGTTATATTTGAGTGAAAGTTTTATTTATTAAACACGTACGAGTTAAAATTATCTATTTAAATAAGAAGTTGCATGAAATGAGCAAGCAATAGGAACATTCATTTATTTGTTCTATTGAACACGATCTTTTTTTTGAATAAAAACTTTTTTAGTAAAAAATCTATAACTCACTTGTGAGTTATAGCAATGAAAAAGTCACAGTTTGATTATGGGTGTCATTATGTGCCTAATTGCGGTGACCATAGAGCCACTTTATGAGCAAGTGTGTTGAAAAACATATTCTGAAATACTTATGCATGTATATAATGAAAGTGAAATGTGAACCGATGTTTTTTCTCCAACTGATAAATCTGCGTAGAATGAAAAAATAAGCAAGTTTGTATTTTTTAGTTGGCCTTTTTTCTGAAATTCAGAGCTGCCAACTTTTCAAATACAATCAGCATAATGTTTCTACTTTCTAAAGTCTGCCTGATTTTAAGTTATCTGATTAGTTTTACGTATTACAAAGCACCTCAACTCAAATGATGATGACTTCACTTCGTTTCACGGGATGGTCTCGTCTTTGTTATTTTGGAAATAAACATTGTCTTATCTTAATATTCACTATTTTGCCATAGTTATTCAAGCTATTCTTACGTAGATATCTGTGATCTAAAAAATCTGAGGTGTGAACAAATAATTAGGCAAAACTAGTTTTTGGGGGAAACATTGACCGTAGGTAAAAAAATTGCAATTGACATTACGCTGACATGACATGTGGGCTGTAGTACAACTCGACTAACTTAAAAGTTTGTTCAACTGTCAATGGACAACTGAGTTAAAGATAGAAATTGGTGCATGTAAAAAAGAGACAGACGCTCGTGACCAAACAGAATAGAATACGTCTCTTCAATTCCGTCATATAATATTGATAGATAATCAACGGTCGTTTGCTTTGATTTTACCGGACGGTTATGAAATTGTAGTTTTCGCGAATCAAAGTGCGATTTTGATGTGATAACTCTGAACATTGAAAATGAAGTCCGCGAAATCGAAGCAGAGGTTGAACGACATGCGAACGCCTGCTCGGAGTCGCCAAAACCTTGTTCAAGGAGATCGCGACCCGGTGCAAGTTTTCTGCCGCTTACGACCCATGCAAAGAGAATCCGATTCATCATGTATGAAGATCATTTCACCCACTACAGTACTCCTAAGCCCACCAGCGACAGCTATCACTTACAGGAACGAGAGCAACAAAACTATAAAGTACACCTTCAAGGAAGTTTTCCCGCCCGAAACAAACCAACAAGAAGTCTTCGATAAAGTTGCTCTACCCCTCGTAGAAGGCCTGATAAAAGGTAAGAACGGCTTATTATTCACTTACGGAGTTACCGGTAGCGGTAAAACGTTCACAATGACCGGTGAGCCTCAAAACTGTGGCATTTTACCTCGATGTCTCAATATCATTTTCAAAACCATAAACGACTACCAAGCACACAAGTATGTGTACAAACCGGATAAAATGAACATGTTTGACGTCCAGTCTGAAGCCGAGGCCATGTTGGAACGACAGCATGAGCTTCATAAGATCAAATCCGGCAGAAAAAACAATTCAAACCCAGACCTTGCGATGTCATCAACCGATGTGACTAAGATCGGTGGTATCAACGAAGACAACCAGTACGGAGTCTTTGTAACTTACGTGGAGATCTACAATAACAGTGTGTTTGATCTGCTGGAAGACGGGCCACCTAGTCGTAGCTTACCCGTAAAAATTATAAGAGAAGACGCAGCACACAACATGTATGTACACGGAGTCACCGAGGTGGAAATAAAGTCCGCAGAAGAAGCATTCGATGCTTTCTACTTAGGTTTGAAACGGAAACGAATGGCCCACACTAATCTAAACGCTGAATCGAGCCGAAGCCATTCTGTATTTACGATAAGACTAGTGCAGGCACCAGTCGATGAAATGGGAGAAGCTGTTATCCAAAATAAGAAGTTTCTTTCCATAAGTCAACTCAGTTTGGTCGACTTAGCTGGAAGTGAACGCACAAACCGAACCAAGAATACCGGGCAAAGATTAAGAGAAGCGGGAAACATAAACAAGAGTCTAATGACTCTAAGAACCTGCATGGAAGCATTGAGGGAAAATCAAATCAATGGAACATGCAATATGGTTCCATATCGCGAATCTAAAATAACTCATCTCTTCAAAAACTTTTTTGAAGGCGAAGGCCAAGTTAGAATGGTTGTCTGCGCGAATCCTAGAGCGGAAGACTACGATGAGACCCTCCAAGTCATGAGGTTCGCTGAAATGGCTGCAGAGGTAGAAGTTACCAAGCCACAAGTGATAGACGTCGCTGCGAATATGGGGCTCATGTCTGGTCGACGTAAGGCTAACAAACTCTTCAACACCGCCCGGGATAACATGGCTAGACCTGAAGCTAAGGACCTAGAACTTGACCTAGGTCTTGTCTATAGTCTAGGACCAGACTTCCCAAGCCTAGAGCTGACTAGCTCCAAGGCAGCTCACATTGTAAAAGAGCTGATGGCGCACTTGGAAATGAGGATCAGTCGACGGGAAACGCTGAAACGTAGCAAACAGATCAAAGATGAAAGGCTCAGATCTGCTTTGCTTGGATTGGAAAAAGATTCTATGGAGGTGCGGAGCGAGAACCAGTCACTGAAAGCCCAATTGAACGACTCGGAACGCAGAATCAGGGCTTTGGAAGACCGTCTGACGTCAACAGAAAACGCCTCTGTTTCTTACCAGAGAAAACTAACAGAGATGACGGAATACACGTCAGCGTTGAAACGCGAGCTTCAAGAGAAGGATCTGCTACTCAACCAGAACAAACTAGAAAAGGAGAAGCAAAAGAAAGTTCTAGAACGAAAGTACAACCACAAAATCGCAGCGGAGTACGAGAAAGCTAAGGAAATCAACTCCGAAAACGAGAAACTACGAAACGAAGTCGAGGAGAAGGAAAATCGACTGCGCATTATCGACAAAGTCCTTCACGTGGACCGAGGAGACGGGAACGAATACCAAAAACCAGATTATCAAAGAAACGACATGGCAGCTCAGACCAACAGGGATTTCACGCCCGGATCAACTCCTAGAGCTTTACCAGCACATCTACTCACCCCGTTCAGTTCTTGCCCACAAACTAGGGACACGCGAGAGTCCAAAGACACTCCAGCATCATCCCGCCGCGGGGTTGCCATAGCGAACCCTAGACATCGCCGTTCGCTGTCCGCTGACGGCCGAGGCTGGGTTGAACACGCACCAACCAAACTCGTCCCAATGGGCACAGTAATGAAACCCAATATCGTCAACAGCAAAGTCGTGAGCAAACTCACCAACGTAAAAGACATTGCTAACTCAAAAACTTCCAAATACTGCCTAATTTCTCAAGAGCAAGACACAGATGGGGAGTTAGAAACTAAGCTGTACAAAGGGGACGTTGTGCCAACTTGTGGTGGTGGAGCGCAAGTTATCTTCAATGATGTGGAAATGCTGAAGCAGTTTTCTCCAAATCGGGAACGCTCGAGTTCAAACCGGTTATCGGGGAATACTTGTGCGAGGCATTCGGGGAAAAGACGAGATACTGCATCGTCTCCGCCGCAAACCCCGTCAAACACTAGCAAGAAACAAAGGGTAGATGATGACTAGATATTTTTAGTTGTAGGACTGTCTTGTACCAATATTAGACTGCGTGGATACGCAGTCTAATAATATGTGCAAGCAGTGTGCAAGAATAAATTAACTAATAGTAATTTCATTCGTCACGTGAAATTGTCTTATTGGTGGATTTTATTTGCATATCTCACTCTACTTGCTTTGCGCATCTCTGGTGGTTACGCAAACTTATGCCTGTTTGCTCACGTCCCAAAAGTTATATTTCAGGAATAACATAAGTACCCATGATTGAGTCGGTTTTTAAGCATTTCAAAACGTCTGAAATAGAAATCTCTTAAAAAATATCTGTAGCCTCTAACTTAAATTGAATTATAGTACTTATAAAACTTTTTGATATTTCAATTTATTGCTCAAAATGTTCTAAGTTGCAACAACTAAAATTGTGGAAAAGACAACTTCTGTAGTACCTACCTATCCAAAGTATAGGTACTATTTAAAATGAATGCACAAAGAGTTTCAAATTCGATCGAAAACGACAATTTAAAACACTACAGAATGAAATACAATCTTATAAGTTGAACCAAATTGTTGCCCAACACTTAAACTGGTGACCCCAAAGAAAGTGTTCTAGAGGTCAGATTAATTGACCTTATAACTCGTAGGGGAAGTCCGTATGATTGCAGGATGTTAATTTAGAAATTAGATTCAAAATGTCTTTGCGACGGTTGAGTTAATCTCGATCGCTCGCTGCTAGACTCGCTCGCATATTAACATTTCTCAAGATATAAAATCACTGAAGTTATCAACGAAAAATGCCATACAGCGTCATGGGCATCTTTTTACCCCTGTAGATTGGCTGGCACATGTTTATATGCAGTAGGCTTGTAGTACTATACCATCCTCTCAGTCTATCAATATAAATAAAACTCTTTTGAAGCTGACAGAGAATCAACGCACAGCCTAAACCACAAGTCCTAGAGGTATGAAATTTGGAAGGTAGTATCCTTATGTAGTGTAGGGGTGCACTAAGAAAGGAATTTTGAAAAGTCGCACCCTAAAGGGTCTAAAACGCGAGCAACGCCGCAAGCGACGGCTAGTTACACATACACAACGTCAATACGTAACGAGCTAACTAAGCCGCGGTAACTAGGTATTTGTATAGATTTCTGAATTTATCGTAAATTTTGATGGAATTTCTTAGATATTCTATTTTCTCTTTAATAAGAGAATTCTAATTGATTTTGATAAGATTTATCTAGTATTATAAAATTAAGACATCTCTGTACCTATAGGACAGATAACAAAGAAAATTAGTTTGATTAAACAGGACCGGACAGACTGGCGTACTAAAGAGGAAGCCTATACCCAGCAGTGGGTGGTGCCACAGGCTTAATAGATAGATAGAAGCTATCTTCAAAATTGATTAGATCCGTTGACCACATTGTATGTAGGTATTTCTAAAAATCTATGTAAAAAAATAAATTCTTGCGGCTCTGAAGATTGCTGTCGCATTTCGTTTTGTTTGCTTATCGGAAGCGTGTTGCTAAAAACGTAATGTCTTGAGAGCCTTAGAACATATTTAGTTCAATTGTATTGTAGGTAATTGAGTTCATAATTAATTAATATTTATTTTATGCATAAAAATATGTAGCTTCACTAATCAAAAGCCAATGTAAAACTTGATTATTTGGTCGTACTTAGGCCGATATTCTGATACAGAAATTGTTACTCAAGTATAGATTTGAGTAGAGATTTTCATTCAAAAATGTATGCTTGAGTCCGGATCAGCCTCTCAACTTCTGTCAAAAATTTATCATGCATCTTGTTAAGTTCAGGTAATTACAAATATTGTCAGGAAGAGTCTTTTGAGCAGTGTTTAAGTTGAGAAGCGGTTTTAAGTAAGACAGTTTAAGTAATTTTTTTAGGTGTTTTATGTTAAGTAAAAATTATCTGGGTATGGTATTCTACTAATAAAATGTTACTATAAAAAGTACTTAATTTACTAATTTATGTAATAAAAGTGTTTTTAAGTAGTATTATAGTTACTTAAAACACTAAGTTAAGTTTTTTGTAAGTTAAAAAATAATGTATGTATATTGTAATGTTATGTATGTATGTGTGGAAGTTATTAAAATATCTTTCTGATGTAAAATCTTGTGTTTTTATTTTATTTAAACACATACAAACTAAGTAGAACATAGATATTTAAAAGGAAGTCTTAAGCCTAGAAAAAATTAACTTTTTAGGACTAGGAACCTATTACCATCTCTGTAAGAAGTATTAGCACCTACTTATAAGATTAATTAGCACACAAAATATAAAAATAATAGTAATAATTAGTATGCTACTCGACGCTAGATGGCGCTGGACAAACTTGTGATTTCAAATAGACCTTTGTAAGGATTCCAAGGCGTGGAGATTTTCAAAAGGTTGTATTGTGAAAATAACTCTTGCTGCATGGATATAACTTTAGTAATAAGTAAGTTTTTGTTCTTTCTTACGAACTTACCCGAATAACTTCGGGGCAGGCGTAATGGGGGCTTCCACATGAGGTTTCTAGAAGCGATCCGGCCGGTTGAAGGGACGCCATGCCGAAGTCTGCTATTTTTATGTTATTTCGCTCGTCTAGAAGGAGATTCTCCGGTTTTAGGTCGCGATGGCTGGGAATAATAATGAAAAAGTATGTGCCTTATTGCAAGCTTCATAGTTTTTTACCTATACTAGGCTAGGTTACTAGTAGTAGTACCTATACTATTTCTTCTACAGTAGAAGGGAGTACCTAGCTAGTATGAACTTTAATACTAAGCTAGGTAATACTTTGTAGTACTATTTCTGTAGTAGAAGGAAGTAATAGAATAGGTGAGGTTGTGGGTTCAAATCCAGACGTGTATCGATTGTTTAGTTAGCAATTATGCCTATTTGATAGAACATCAAAGTATTAAAGGAACTACTAACGCCCTCTATACTTATTTATTAGCATTGAAGTTGTAGCTACTCGTCACTAGACAGCGCTGAATTAAAACTTCGCAATTGCTTACCATATCGAATGACTATGGCAAAAATCCAGCGCAGATATAATTTGTCTAAAGAACCTTCTCGCTTCTTTAGGTGTCAGCCTTCCTTTCTTCACTAAGTAATCAAATAGCTCGCCTCCGCTGACGTGCTCTAATACTAAATACCTGAAAATATCAAAAAACTAGGCATTAACACCTTTAGAAAAGATTTAAGACCTATAAACGAATACCTAGGTTCATCATGCATTTCTATACACAGGTAAAATCAATGTAACTTTGGTGGTTTCAATAGAAAATGGCTAAAAGTAAGTCGATATTTTTCATGAGTTTGATGAAAATGCCAAAAGATGGCGTTACTGGTAAGTTTGCGAGGTAAAAAAGTAAAACTTACAAATATTTCTTGTTCTCGTAAACATCTGATAGCCCTAGGACGTGTGGGTGTTCTATTAGTTTCATGATTGCTATTTCTCGTTCCACCTGAAAAAAAGATTAATGAAATTTTGGAGTTTTTAGGATCCAATAGGTTATCTATTTTTAG
This sequence comes from Eulithis prunata, assembly GCA_918843925.1. Lineage (NCBI taxonomy): Eukaryota > Metazoa > Arthropoda > Insecta > Lepidoptera > Geometridae > Eulithis > Eulithis prunata. The sequence goes on from OU974035.1 coordinate 2,192,139, forward strand.
TACTTTTACTCGACACTAGATGGCGCTGTAATTGACTAAATGACAATTGGTTGTTTGGATGGTTTCATGCAATAAAAGATAATTTGATTACCTTCATCAAAACTGATTCGCTTAGTTTTTCCCTGTTTATGATCTTGACTGCGACTTTTTTGCCTGTGACGCAGTGAACGCCTAATTTGACTAAGCCTGCAAAACAAAATACATATAAATTTATACAATGTTTAGTTCAAAGTTTATCTTAGGTACCTAGCTGGGTCAAAATTTGTAGGTAAGGTTTTAATTTGTTTTGTTTTTTGGTATGGTATACGAAATGCAATTCATAGACGGGTGGATATCCACAAATCAATTTGACTATGAAGAGCCTATGATCTAGGTAGGGTAGGTACTTTATTTACTCAGCTAGGTACATTTACCAAAATTGTATTTTTATAATAAAATATTCAGATACAGAATGAATTTTCCACGTAAGAGTATGTTGACCATGCAATTGTGTTTCTCAGGAACGGAAAGCGTTGAGTTTCAAAGTTAACTTGTAAACGAACTGTCAGACGCCAAGGGAAATCATAGAGTTGTAACACTGCTTGAATAAAATAAGCATTGTAGAGTGGGACCTTTGGAAATCAGAGAGATATGCTTTCGAGATTAAGCCAATAGATACCTATAGATAGTTGAAAAGTATTTGAGAGAGATCGTATCCAACAAGAGAAAAACATACTATTGATAAAAAAAAAACAAAACTGAAAAATATAGTTGGTATGTCCAACAATCCAATTATTCTACATTCTGTCAAAACTTTTGATGTGACATACTTCATAAGTCGTCTACTTTTATTTCCGAGACCATTGGTGGGACACGAGTTTTGACATTTATTGAAACGACACATTGACACATAGCACTTTTATTTTAATAGTTTTTCTTGTGTTATTGTGAGTATTGTTGTTTAATTTTGGTGGAATTTTAACCAATAATACTTAGGTCGTAACATAAAGTGTGAGCCATTGGAATAAATGTGTGTAAAGTGGTTTTTATGAATGTGAAAATTCGTGTTAGGTTTTGAAGAGAAAATCCACCATTTTTTTTCAAAACAAACGACAGCCGACTTGACAAATGACTTGACTTGACTTATTTATTACAATTTTAACACTTGACATTGGCAAAATTGTCTGTCGAAATGACGGACACAGGCCATTATTGAAGAGAAGAAGAAGAGACCATTGGTATCGATTCTGTTGTTTAATTTTTCTAAACTAACCTAATTTGACAGCACTAAAAATATTGCCGTCCCTTTTTCATAAACTTCAAAGTCGGCCTTTATTTTAGTGCTGTCAAATTAGGTTAGTTTACAAAATGCACCAAATGAGTCGACACTACTTTCAACTATGGATGTGACGTCAATAACAACTATGAATGAATGAAAATAATTTATTGTACGTAAGTACACCTACAAACTAATATGCGAGACAGCTTATACAGAAAATAAGATAAAACTATTACGTACAATGGGCGGTCTTATCACTAGGGCGCGATTACCTATCTCACGATGCTATACAGGGCGTCCCACGGCCATGCCACATGGAGGGAAAGTATCTTAAATAATGTAGCTACAACATTATACTGAAAGAAGACTTTATTTTGATTTTAAAAACAATTTAAACTACATTTAAAGAATTTTGAATAATCACCTGTCTGAACCGGGAATCGAACCCACCAAATTGTAAAACAAAACACGGTTTTCGGTTTTCTAATAGATACGTTGTAGTGTTGTAACATCTCTATGGTGTCCAATCAAAAGAGAAACAAACAGAACACACATTTCAATGATATAATAGTTAGTTGTTATCAAGCATCTGGCACGATAGGCTGTCAAACAACTTAGTTTTAACCTTAGAGCTATGTTTACCTATCGGTGAGTGAGTTCAAAGCATCAGTTCTAAGGGAAATCTTTCAAAGTATCGTAGGTACTATTTTCTTCTAAATCAATATATATATATATATTATATATATCAATATATATAAAACTCTTTTGAAGCTGACAGAGAATCAACGCACAGCCTAAACCATAAGTCCTAGAGGTATGAAATTTGGAAGGTAGTATCCTTATATAGTGTAGGGGTGCACTAAGAAAGGAATTTTGAAAAGTCGCATCCTAAAGGGTCTAGAACGCGAGCAACGCCGCGGACGACGGCTAGTGCATTATAAGTATATAATATTTACAAAAAAATATGTTTATAAGTATTTTTTATGCAATCTAGTTCCCATAGTACAAGCTTTGCTGAGCTTGGGACTAGAGGGCGTTGTGTGATATGTCCAAGGATATTTATTATTTGTTTCTTCAGAAGTACCTAGGTAAGTAGGTACCTACCAGCCTATAAATTTTGCAAAAAGTATAATTTTTATAATTTACGCTTTCCGAACATATTTGGTTGGAGCTGGTAATTACTATAAAATAAATAAAATTATTCTTGAAAAATAAAATTGACTGATCTTATAATATTTTTCTAGGCTCATCATTATCATCAGCTGTACTCTGAGCACACTAAGTGCACCATTGGATGAATTTACTGCTTCCTTACAAGTGATGCCTCCCAGTGTGTCTCTATCTCCAATCAAGGATAGGTTTGGCAGCTTTACAGAATTTAGTAAGTAGAATAACAGACTCTAGGATTACTAGTATGTTCAGTACCTACCTACCTAAGAACCTAGGTATCTGTGTAACGAGTTTTGTCGTTGCAATATTTATTTTTTAAAACCAGTGTAGCAGGCAACGCCTTAGTACCTAATTAGGGCAAACGGAAAAGTGATTTTTAATTTTATAATTTTTTTTAATTTTGGGGTAACATACAGCTAATGAGAGTATAGGTTTGTAAACATAAGTTTCCACATATACCGAGAGATATTATTAGAGAATAACAAAAGTCGGTTAAGGTAGACGGAAAAGAGAAAAACAAAAAGAATATTCTTATTGAATTAGCCCACGGACTAATCTTGTGGGAAAACTCATGCGTTACGGGCCATTTGTGGTGCATAGCGCTTGAATAGTTGCAAGCCATTATTTAGGCGATTTCACATACTTTTACTAGCCTTTTTGAAGCTGACAGAGAATCAACGCACAGCCTAAACTATAAGTCCTAGAGGTATGAAATTTGGAGAGTAGGTTCCTTATATAGTGTAGGGGCGCACTAAGAAAGGACTCTTAAGGGTCTAGAACGCGAGCAACGCCGCGGGCGACGGCTAGTCATCAATATGTATAAAACTCTTTTGAAGCTGACAGAGAATTAACGCACAGCCTAAACTATAAGTCCTAGAGGTATGAAATTTGGAGGGTAGTATCCTTATATAGTGTAGGGGTGCACTGAGAAAGGAATTTTGAAACGTCACACTCTAAAGGGTAGAACGCGAACAACGCCGCGGGCGACGGCTGGTTAGGGATATATGCGTATTTATAAGGCAGTATCCCGCTTATTTTCAGAAACATTCAGATATGCTCACAAGGGATACAAGGCACACAAACAGACTATACGTGCCTCCTTGCCGCCTTATACTCGTTAAACGAAATGCTCATTAACATGCCGTTACAATTTATAATAAATTGCCAAACGAATTTAAGGACATCCCTTTGAATATTTTTATTAAAAAAATGGCTTCTGGACAAATGTTTCTATGACGTCAAGGAATACTTAGATAATAAAACTTAATTAAGATTGTTGACATTTTATCTATATTATTATTTATTTATTACTGACATGTCTTTTAATTAATTATTGTGTATTGAAATTTCGCACGCCTTAACGAGGCAGAATGTATGGAACGGCACTAATCCTAATCTATTTATTACAACTATTGTACCTAATTTTTTTTGCAAATAAAGATTATGAATTATGAATGTTCATTCCTATAGAAATATGCATTCTTTTTGCTAAATGTTTCTCCTTATGACTTGTGTTTGTAATAATATTCACGGCAATTTAACCAGTTTAAACAACATAAAACCAGCTCTATTCGACCCCATTCTACCGGAAGTATTGACATGAAAGGTTGACCGCCCCTGACAGGAAGTGTCAACACGCTCGAAAACAGCTGAAATGTTTTCTATTCGAGTGTAGGTACATACCTACTAACCACAATATTTTTATGTAGGTACGTAGGTAGTTTTCTAACTAACTTAAAAGAAAATTGTTAAAATTTAGGAATTTAAGAAGTTTTATTTACTATTTATTTAAAACTTTATTGTACAAAATTATAAATTTGTTACAAAGGGTGGACTTAATGCTGAAAGCATTGTCTGCCAGCCAACCCAAACGTGGTGGTGTAATGAGGAGGTTGGCGTGCGACATTACAGAGAATAATATCTTAAATAAAAATTAAGAGCTTAATTCAATATTATATATATATAACATAACAAATCAATAAAACATTATGTATTAAAACATAGAGGTAGGTATGGTGAAACAAGGTGGCATCTATCTATATCAAAAGATAGATGCCACCTTGTTTCACCATACCCACACACCTAAGTTTGACCTTGGTGAAAAGTTTGTTCCAACTACAGATTTGTAACTACAGATTTAGTTGAAGTTCCTTTATTACTTCCATATTGTACAGAGGATCATAAATAAATTAGGTGATCGCTTCCAATATGAACCCTGATAGGGCACAAACAATATTAGCCAATTAATATTCAAAGTCAAAGTAGGTACCTATATTTATTTGCAGAATGACATGTGTGCGTAGAAGTGTCAATGTAAATCTACCATACTAGTGTGTGCAAAAAACAAAACTAATTCATAAAAAACGAAAATTAATGGGAATTATAGAATGAGCATTAATAGGTAAGATAAGAATTATAGAATAAAAATTATGAGTAGTTTAGGTAGGTATTCAAATAAACTATTATGTTGTCAACTTAATATTAAAATATGATTAAACATTATTAATATGATATTAAACAATATTAGATTAGGTACATACAGTTTAAATGTCAACAAAACAAACTAGCTCAATAAATAACTAGCTTGGTAATCCGTGTTAGAAACCGTCACTCTAACTCCGGCTTACGATTAAGTTTATGTCCGATTCAATCCCCTGTGGAGTGGAGACATCAATACCACTATTACTCGCCCAATTTGGCTTCGACTCAATTCTCGATTGAGGCTTGAATTTCAGGTTGACCCGCGTCAATCGGAATGGTTATCCTCGTTTTTTGAAGTGAAAACTTCTTTAGCACCGTTGTGATATGAAAGTTGATGAAACGAAAAAGCGAGGAAACGAGAAGAGAGATACCTAATTTTCGTACGCGTTCTAAAGAGACTGCTGGCCGAGCGATCTAACGGATTGGATCGAATCGAGACTAGCTCGTAGTGCAAGTCTTGAGCAAACTCGTTCACTTTTTGCAACTTTTTTGAAGTGAAAACTTCTTTAGCAACGTTGTGATTTGAAAGTCGTTTTGAAGGTTTTCACTTCTACCACGTGTGAATTACACACATGTTTTTTTTGAGCTAATTGATCTAAAAAAGAGTACCTACACTTAGGTACCTACCTATTTCTTTTCCTACCTTATTACGTTTTGAAATGACCTAAAAAGATTTTTCTTTTAACTTTTATTCTAGGTTTATGAACTTCTGAAGCTTATAATATGTGTTAATGTTGATGTTACAGATGGATTGCTAACGAACAGCTTGCTGCAGGCTATAGTTGAGGAATCAGAGCAAAAGAAACGAGTTCAACGGTACAGGGATATTGAAAAATAAATATTCTTCGCACTATTATAAATTTAGTAAAAATATTATGTAAATAAAAGATTACCTATCTAACACCAGTTTTGGTTTCACTTCGTGTCGTCCATCATTTTCAATTATGAAGCAAGTTTGTATATGTATATACCTACCTACTTATGTCTGATTAATAAATGCATTTCGTACCTAACTTACTGTTGTATTCGTACGTTGAAAATTAATTGTCTATTGACAGGTTGGTATCGATATTACTCGTTACTAGGTACTAAAAAAATATGGAAAGTGAATAAGATTGTTGATGTCGTAAATGCAATTCTCAGATAGTGAAATTATATTTTAATTAGATATTTTTCTGCACCTGAGATCTGCATTTGGCAGTCTGGCAATGAGCCTTAAAAGTCTTAAAACTTAGACAAAACTAAAAAAAAAAATATGTTTACTGAATATTGGCATCGATTCAATTTAAAATTGGAGCGGATAGCTCTATAATGGGCTTTTTCATTATATATTTTCTATTTATGTATTTATAAATCCAATAATTAGGTAAAATTATTATTACTATAAGTAAAATTTTATTGGCCAACTGTTTCTATTTTTGTACCTAATCTATGTTATGTGCTGTCGGATTTCCTATATATCAATAAATAAATTTAAAAAAAAAAAAAAAAATACTCCTTACTTACGAAAGAGGAAGAAGTATTTTAGTTAAACAGCGACGAAAAAAGGTAGCACATTAGAACCGTAAAATGTATAAAAGAGAATTCTTTACCTGTTTGACCCTTCCCCAGCGTTTTCTCCAATCTGAATGGGCCCACATATTGGTAGGCCTCCGTGGCCGTAGTCCCACTGCTTTCCATCTTCAATCTCCAAAGATCGAGTCAACATCAAAACATCGGCACATCACTAGTTACTGTCAGTCTGGCCGGTTTTGGCGCCATCGCTCTTGCATCCATTTTGAATTTCTAACTGGACGGTCATACTTTTTCACAGTCGTTTATTTTTAAGCCTGTGAAGGTTTTAATGCGGAATTGGTTTCAATTACTTAGAAGTTAAAACTTTTAGACTACATACTAGAATTGTACGATAATATAAGTACCTAGATCAATGAATAACATAAATAGAGCGCATAATAATGTATTTTTTCCTTCAAAAGACTATTTGAAAGATCTAGAAACGCTGTGAATGTGATTTCATTAGAAATATGACAAAAATACACAGTCAGCAATCTTTTAAAAATAAGAATGAAAGCTCAGCCCAACTTGGCAACGTCGAATGCAACTTTTTCAGAGATAAAAGAATAAAATGGTGGACACGAGTTTTGACATTTTTTGAAACGACACATAGCACTTTTATTTTAATAGTTTTTCTTGTGTTATTGTGAGTGTTGTTGTTTAATTTTGGTGGAATTTTAACCAATTATACTTAGGTCGTAACATAAAGTGTGAGCCATTGGAATAAATGTGTGTAAAGTGGTTTTTCTGAATGTGAAAATTTGTGTTTTTTTAGGTTTTGAAGAGAAAATCCACCATTTTCTTTTCAAAACAAACGACAGCCGACTTGACAAATGACTTGACTTATTTATTACAATTATATAACTTGACATTGACCAAATTGTCTGTCGAAATGACGGACAGAGGCCATTAACGAAGAGAAGAAGGAGAAGAAGAATAAAATGGTATTTTAAAACATTGAAGTTTTTGTTTTGGAAAGCGAGTTTTTTAAAAAGAACTACATTAATGAATTCAGAATGAATTGGCGCTTACAAACGGATATACTATGCTCGACAAACAACACACAAATATTGTAGGTAAAAGTATGATACCGTAATTTGAAGAAACAGTTATAAAGTGCTTTGTAATCGGTTTTCTACAACTTAATTTCTAATTTCGTCCGGTCCACAAAAGACCGACGAATTACGTAAATGTCAGCTATTTACGTCCAATGTTCAGCTGAATGGTGGCCAATTTATACGTTTATACCTATTTAGGTAAGTAGTACGGGAAGCAATCTTTATTTTTAATGCTTGTTTCATCTGTGGCGTTTTAATTTGATGTTTGTTTTTGCAAAACACAATAGTTTTGGAAGTTCTTGTAAGAAGGCTCGTACAAAAACGTGCTAGGAACCAGGCCGGAGTTTTTCTCCCGTTCTCCTAGGCTCCGGTCGCAAGAAACCGACACCTAGAATCACCTAGTTTATAAAACGATTCTTAATGATCCCTGTGACCTTATGCAAGAAAATTTCGACCGTGACTTAGATTGTGTTTTCTACATACCTAGCTAAGTAGTCAATCATTCCATTTATGAAGGGTTTAAGCAATTAGCACAAATATTTGGAAATTATAGCGTTCCTAAGAAGTTACACTTCGAGTACAGTGAGGTGCCTGCCTGATTAATATTTGCCAAGTATGACAGGGCCTTTGCAGAGCCTTCAGACAGCATGGTAACTACTAGGCATTATGTGCAAGTGGGCTTGTTAAACATCGTGGAACATAACATTAAGCTGCTAGTACATTGGCAGACTTCCAACTAAAATGTAAGCAGGAATAGGGACTATTAAGCGAGTTGTCTGCCATATCAACAAATTGCAAAATCTTATAGTTTATCTAAATTAGTTGATGTAATCTGTGGATACATTCCCACCAGCGATAGTAAAAAAATTAGTACGCTTAAAGATTTGCTATGTAAGTCCTAGAGGAACACCATTCTCAGTGAGAGTTCTTGTATATTTTATTTACCAAATATCTTTTATTCTTTACCTACTGTATCAGTGGACATTAGTCTTTAGCTTTGAATTCTAATAGTAAATTTCTCTCTTTCGAGTTCTTATCAGAAAGCTTCAGAGACTCGATATTTTGGAGAGATTTTGACGCTCTGCATTGATTTTATGAAGCATACCTACCCGTATCTTTTTCACATCTTTAGTTAGATATATAGTCTGCTCTTTACGTATTGACCTGGTCTTTCCTGTGTGCTGGGCAAGCCTACTCCATCTAAACATTGTCCCAGGCACTTGTCCCGTTAAGTGTAGGCATAGGTTGCCTCCTGACGCTGTATAAATCATCTTCAATAGATGTAAAGGCCTATTATATAGTTAAGTATAAAAAATCAATGCCAACTGGGACAAGTAATTCTAATAAACTACCAATAGAACAAGCAGTGTAACGTATACCTAAATAACACCCCGTAAAACAATGAGCAAGCATGATTTTATCGGGTAATGAGAAACCTTGAGTTTGCGGCATTGGTGCGGTTCTTTTAAATGTATTATGACGGTTAAACCACTTTTACAAGATTTACTAACCTAACCTATGACTATTCGCCTTGAAGCGTTAAGTTCAGACGCGAGAGGTGCTGGTTTGATACGCGTCGCAGGACAAAAGTTAGTATGACCTGCAAAATATTTGATTAGGGCAATATTACGGTGTACTACAGTAAGTATACCCATAATTATATTTACCTAAATGATTTTATTTTTGTCATAGAACTCATGGTGTAAATAAATGATTATATTAATCGGTACCTAGATATTTAGAAAATCTCAAGAACTCAGTACCTATCTATCTAATTCTCAACCCCATAGCGTACTTCCAAAAACAAGTCCTTACTGCACCTAATATTTAATTTAAATTCTCGCCTTTTCTTGCTATTTTTTTTGGGCTTGGTTTAAATAAAATTCTGTTATTAACCTAGTCTCCCAATTTCCAAATTCATAATTCAAGTAGATGTCTAGGTATTCATGTTTTTCATATAAATATGGCGACTGGAAAAATATTTACAGGATGTTAGAATAAATAGTGAAGATTAGGTATATATTTTCAGCTCAATAAGATTCTAATTTGAGTTTTTTGTAATTTTTCTGCGAGTTAGATCATCAACAATTTATTAATTAAGACATTGAAAACAGATTCCAGGCATTCATTGAGATCTTCAGCTTTTGATGATAGGTTTGTCTACATTACTTACAAAATTATTAATACACAAACAGGTCTAAGAATAACACAGGAATCCGCATACTATGTTCACGCACGTCACGAAAAAATCAATAATTTTAGCACCACGCTTGTAAGACATCGTTACACTACGCGACAAACACTGTATTCCCGTAGGTTATGGGTTCACACATTCCGGTTTTAGAATTTGGGTTTGGTAGAAAAATATATTTTATTGTTACATAATAATGTGGATGAATTTTAATGTTTTTAGTGCGGCGGGAGTACGCGAGGCGGTCGCGAGTGCTCGAGATCTCTCGGGTGTTTCCGTATGGGGGTGGAACTGTGAGTCATTACCCTTAGGGGTGGTTTTGCGTTCCGTTCTACGCGTTTCAAAGTCTTTGGCATTTCAGTATAGTATTTTTTTTAATATACGTGTGTTTAGGTAGATTTATATCTGATAGTCTAGCCTACCATTATTTATTAGCAGGCCAGGCTATCTTTATTAATTGCTAGATAGTCTTACCTTACCTACCTACTGCCTAGATTTACTAACAAAAGCAACAATTAGGTAGGCATAGGCACTTAATGGTCTCATGTTTTTTTTTTATAAATATAGTATATAAATTCTGTAAAACTACTTGGACCAGAACCAAGTTTAAGTTAACAGCAATATAAGTAGGTACCGAACGTATCTACATATATCCATTGTTTAACTCATAATATAAAAAGTTCGTAGGTAGGTAGGTAGATGAATATAATTAACATTGAATTAAACCATTACTAAGCAATATAATGATTATAAATTTGCTGTATATCTTTGACCCCAGAAGTAGCCAACTTTTTACTGACGTCATTTGTAAACAGCTTCATGCATGATGGGTAAATCATTTACCTATTATATTTATTATATCTGTTGCAATTTAGTTTTGTCGATGACTGTACGAACAAATTAGGTATTGCAATCAGAATTCGTATTTTTTTTTGTTTAACCTAAATCGTCCCACCTGGGCAAAGGTCTTCCAAATACTTCCAATGTTGTGTGTCCCGAGCTTTGTCACACCATCCTCTGTCAAGTTCGTCGCGCCAAACCCTTTCTCAGCCGACCCCGATACTACATTATGAATTCGTTATTTAAGTAAAACCTACCCAAAGAAAGGTTGACGAGCAATGTTAATTAACAACACTAGCAAATCCTATTGTAGTATAATTTCAGGGGCAGACGTATATTCATTGTTATTTGTGTTTTCAAGATTGGATAACGTAACCCGGTAAGTTTTTAGAGAGGTACAAATAATTGTGGGTAGGTAGTACCTGACTTATAAGTCAATAGTTATAAATCCTCAATATCGTTGTTTCTAGAAATATATCCATCAGACGGCTCTACAGGCTGATGATGATAAGTCTGCCTAACCTAAAAATAAACGTCACTCTACTTATGCCGTTCAAAAGTACAACATAGTTTTTTTTTTCTAAACTTCTAGCTAAGTAAGTACAGAAAAGTCTATTGTCTCTTGGTAGATCTAGTTGGAAATAATTAGAAATAAGCATGATGATTGAATGATAAATATTTTACAAAGGATTCATTTATTGTAAGCATCAAGAATTCTTATCCCAGCCACAGAATAAAATTTACTGCGTATACCTACCGGACGGACGGGCAGACAGACAGACATGTCAATGATTCTTATCCCAGCCACAGAATAAAAATGTACTGCTTGTATACTCCGACTATGAACAGACAGACAGACAAACCGACATGATAAGTAGGTAGGTAGGTACTACCTATTAAGTTCTCTCTGTTTTTGTCTCGAAAACCGAAAAAAAAGTCAAAGTTAAGACAAATTTTTCGCAATTTTGACTAAATTAAAACTATGATTCAGTTCACAGATCAAAATGAGCAACACATTCCAGCAAGTAACCGACGAGCGGTACGAAATAATAATGTCGCGTTACGCAAAGTTTCAAGTAGCGATGAGCAGTGTTGACCTCGACGTAGTAAGAGTCTTTGATCCTCTGTCACAGAAACAATTAGACGAACTGGACCTAATTAGGGATGTCAGTAAGGATCTGCAAAAAAAGAAGCAGGAGGACATCAACAAAGCAGCGGTAATTGCTCATCTGTTATTGCATAACACCATCCGATGCAACGCCATCTATTGTGGAGTAGCGGAGCGTGGTTTAGTTCGATAAAAATCGATAATTTTTATGGGAAATCTGTTGGGTTTCTTTTCAAGCTTTGATAAAAATAATATCAACATTTGCAAATATCGTAGATATTTCTTACAATCATAAATAATATAATTGTATGACTTGAGTTGCATATTTGTACTGTGTACCTGCAAACAACGCCATCTATTACTCAATTATTTTTATGATTTCATAATTTTACAGCAAGCCGCTGAAGAGGAAAAGAAGGCAGAAATCCAAGAGGAGGCAGTTGAAGAAGCGATTAAGGAAGATGCCTAAATAGAAGGGAATTTTTATTGTCTACTCTAGGTTATCTACTTTAGAACAGTTTGCCAAATAATATAATTAAATATAAGTTACACCCAACCTATCATTTCAAAGTAGGCCCTTTGATTCGTCCATGGTTCTTTGTTTACCTAGGTTTACTATGTTTTGATTCTGACAAACGAAAGTGATTGACAGTGACATTGACAGATAAACTAATAAATCATGGCAGCAGTGAACGAATGATTTCGATAAACTCTGACGATCGTAAGGCATCGTTAAAATTTATCGACAAGAGATCCGTACTCGCATGGAACGATACGATTCGATACGTTTACCGACTTTAGCGATCGACAACTAAGCGATCGATAAGAACCGTACTTGCACTGCAGATCATATAAATAGGTGCATGCCCGGATTACCTACATATAAATTTATCATTACCTATTCTTCAGTCATTAGGCCTTTTGCACATTATAAGACACAAACACAGGACAAGAAAAATTTTGTATTGCGCGTGTCTTATCCGACATAGGAAAAAATATCTTGTTATATGTATGGTCTCATAAACAATCAAGCGACTGAATGTCTTATAGACATTTCTCTTATGACAGAAGAAAAATATCTTTTAATGTGCAAAAGGCTTTATCGTCCCACTGCAAGGCAGGAGGAGGCTTCCTACTTTAATTTCTGTTTTTTTTCTTAAAAAATCTATCAATTTATCTTTTTTTTTTTTACTTTTTGAGAAAATACAGTACTAGTTAATTATAAAATAAAATGTTATAGCATAAAAAAGTATATTTCATTTATATCTTACAATAAACAATGGTCTATCTTATTAAAAGTTAAGAGTTGACATTATGTCCCGATCACTTATGGTAATCAAGACATAAAAAACTAAATCATGAAACAAGCTGATGGCCTACCCGATGTTAACTGTCTGTAACGGCATAATATCTACCCGAACTTTTCATAAGATAGATTATTATCTAAGAATGATCTGTCATAACATCATCATCATCATCTTCGGGCTCAGCCAAATCGGGATGAACCACTCTTATGTGAAGATTTAAGTTTATTTTCACAATAAAACTCTTTCCACAAGTCATACATTTGTATGGCCTCTTAACATCATCCTCGTGTATCGCTGGATGAGCTCGGGTCATGTGCGTCCTTAACAACGATGAATGCAACGTACGATCACACTGATTGCATTTCACGAGACAGTCAATCGGCTGACCCTCGTGTGTCTGACGATGCTTCTCCATCGTTATCTTAGAAACAAACAGCTTCTGACAGAGATCACATTTGAAATTCTTCACTTTTGTGTGTTTCTTCATGTGGTTTTTGAGACAGTTCTTCGTCGGAAACATATCTTCACATTTTGAGCATTTGAACTTCCTTATATCGTTGTGTAGCTGCATGTGTAGTTTTAAGTATGCTTGTCCCGTAAAACTCTTTTCACAAATCTCACAGTTGATGGTACTGGTAGCAGAGTGGGTCTGCATATGACTTTTGAGGAACTGAGCGGCTACGAAGCTCCGATCGCATATCTCACAGATGAACTTTTTGGAGGCAGCCCCATCGTGCTTACTCTTGTGTATATCTAGATGATACTGAGAGTTTACCTTCACATCGCACTTGTCACATTTAAACTTGCGTCGCTTCTTCGGCCCTGTCTTCGCAGCCGGCTCGGGCTCCGGCTCCATCGGAGGCTCGTCTTTTTCTCCCCCGTGGAACTTCTTGTGGAGCATCAAGAACTCTAAACCTTCGAATGTCATTTCACAGACATCGCAGCGATATCTCTTCATGATTCTATCGGTATCTCCGTTGTACTGTTCGACCATTTTCTCGTGTTTTACTGATCCTTTGTCACTTGTGGCCGGTTCCATCATACTTTTCATCCAGTGGTCTTGAATACCTACTCCCGATTTGCCTTCCATGGAGGACGCTATGGATGCATTCTTGCTTTAACGATATTGGTCCGTATTTCTTGGCGCGCGGAGTTTCTATTGGCGTAGTAGCAGCCTTGTGGCGGGTGGTAAACACTAATCGAGCATTGTTTACGCGTTTTGCAGTCGGATTTCACACAATAATTAATCGGTTAACACAAAGGGAGCCTTGTTACGCTACCATAAATTCCAAAAGAGAAGCGATGCGCGTTGGTTTTTTTCGGGCAGTTCAATGACAGTGTTTCTTTTTAAATTCCATTGTTGACATAATTAATGTTACCAAGTTGAAATATTTTTCTACCTAATTCTACCATGCCGTGGAAGAAAATAACTTTGTTTTATGAACGCATCTTTACATGACATTCAATCAAAATTAAGCTTACTTGGGTAACTTGGCTTGCTTCTAAATGCCATGCCATGACATGACATTCATTTCATTGCCAAACCTCCATCCATCATGGAGATTTAGATTTTGTTTGTTTTCGTTTTTGTTGTTTTCTGGTAGATTTTATTTTGAACACAGCTTTCTAAAAACCTTCTAGTGCTTTAACGTAGAAATGTCCAACAATCTCTCAGGTAAATCTAGACGCAAACGCAAAAATAAACACCGTGGATCTTTAGATCCCGATAGACCTAATGGTGAAATGGTTACTAGAGGATTTCCACAAAGGTTTGAACACGGCAGTATACCTACGATTGAAAATGAATTTCCTGATAATAACATGACATCCATTCCAACATACCCAATAACTTATATCAAGCAAGAAATACCAGAGTCTTACGACCTTGCAAACTTTGAAGATCCCTATGGATATGACAGCTATCTTGAAGATATAAAGCCCGAGCTTCCAATGCTAACGGATGAGATACATAGTTCATACTTTGTAAGTATTTTTCTCTTGATTTTATTGAGTTATTTCATAGGTTAGATAAGTCTGCTTCCGAACCATACATTAGTTGACGCAATAAGCTATGATAATAAGGTCATGTTTAGAAAGCAAAATCAGCGATATACAAATAAATATTCATGGATATTTCATTGCTCTGACAGTCGTTAAGCATGACGGAGGCCTTAAGGCAGCCTAAAAACTGCCACCAGAGTTGGCTACTAACTCGTACTCGCTTGCTTATGGACCTTTCACTCGACACCCTCTAGTCCCAAACTAAGCAAGACCAGTTTATCTTTAAATGAGTAAAAAATAACATGTATCATTTACAGGTTAAGTACAGTCAACATCAAAAGTTGATCGATTTTTGTTTCACAATTTATAAATTATTTATGATACACGTCTATAATCATAATTTTTCTTAAAAGTTGAGGTTTTAGTTGTAACATAGTTTTAAATAAAAATTGAAAGTCGCTAGTTTCTCAACTTTTCTCATTATATATAATTAACCAATTCTATTTGACCATGACTTTTTAAATAATGTACTTTTTCATTGGTTAGCATCGAACCTACAACCTATAGCACAGAGTATGGAGCTTCTAAGCTTTCACCATAGGCAAAAACTACACAGTTGACTATATAATATCCTTAGAGGCTGAGAAACTACACAGTTGAATAAATATATATTTATCAATAACTGTGGGTTTTATTGGCTATGAAGCCAGCCAATTAATTATAGGATTCTTTCCAAAACTGTTTTTCCAAGTTATGTAATTATTTCTATTTTGTACTGAACCCTATTTTAATTTACTTAACAGAATGAATTAGAGGTGCCCACGCAACAGTGTAAAGTTGATCCCAATGATATTACAACCATTTATAAATGCTGCAATATCAAGTTTTATGATAAATTTTTACACTTTCGTCACATGATTGATCATTTGGAAAAAGATTTGATGAGGTAACTTTAAAATTAATTATATTATGACACTATTCGTTATGGTGTCACCGATATTGTTTCAGATAAGTCTTTATGTTTTTATTTCCATGATTTTTATAAAATGGTATTATAATAAATATTATATGCTTACTATAAAATGTTACAAAACTGTGACGAAATCATCATCATCAATATATATAAAACTCTTTTGAAGCTGACATAGAATCAACGCACAGCCTAAACTACAAGTCCTAGAGGTATGAAATTTGGAGGGTAGGTTCCTTATATAGTGTAGGGGCGCACTAAGAAAGGAATTTTGAAAAGTCGCACTCTAACGCGAGCTACGCCGCGGGAGACGGCTAGTAAAATATATAGGTAGAAAAAGTAATTAAAAAGGCTGAGTTTATTAAAAACAACTGATCCGATTTGGATGAAACTTGGATTATATATTGTCCGTGATCTGGATTAACACAGGCTACTTTTTATCCCGAAAAATCAACGGGATGCGAACTCTTCAGAAACCCCTAAAAGATTTCGTATAGCAATTTCGTCTCGATCATCCGCTGGTTATGGGCTATGTGACGTCATATTAAATCGCATATGGCGCCCTCTTAGAGCACAAAATAAAAATATGAATATGAAAATATTTTCTTGTTTCATACTTCTTACAGAGTAGGGTTTTCGTTTTTGAACTTATTTCTTTTGTATGTAAAGGTATCAAGTTCCGGAAATACAAAACAGAATCTAACTACACTATTGACTTTTCAGAGCGTCATGTTGGTGCTGTCATCGTACTTTCAAAACCAGAGCTGATATGTTAAGACATGCAAAGTCGGCTCACATTGGATTTAAATGCAGAAAGTGTGCATTAATATTTCCTAAGAAATGTTTCCTGGTAAGTTTATTTAAGTGGGACGGTATACTTAATTCACCCGGGTGCACTTTTAGTAGACTTCATTCACCGAGGTCATTTCCGGGTGCATTAAGTACACTATTTAGTAGAATTTATATACTCAGGTGATACCTAGGTGAATTAAGTCTACTGCATGATAGACTTAATTCACCCATGCACAGTATATGAAAACAAATATTAATCTTCCTTAGCCTTCAAATTATAAGGCCACTGCAACTTTTTTTATTTTTTTTTTTATTTTATTAATTTATGAGCTATAGCTAAGCATTTGGCTGCCAGCACACCTGGTGGCACCTTGCTATGATATAAATAAATAAATAATTATTCTTGGACATATCACACAACACTATCTAGTCCCAAACCAAGCAGAGCTTGTACTATGGAAACTAGATTGCTGACAGAATACATATATGTATAATACATTTTTTTTAAATATGTACTTAATGATACATAGTAACACCCAGACACAGAACAAACATCTATGTTTGCCACACACGAATGTTCATTTGCATGCTAAGTAATGCAACGTATATTTTAATATAAGGGCTTATTAGTTTTGAAGATGTTGGATTTTTACAGATTCATCATATGGAAGTAACTCATCCTGGTGAACCAAGAATGAATTATAATTATCAGCCTAAAAAGCACCATTGGCACAAAAAAGTAAAAAAATTCGCGAGTTATAAATACAAAGGCGTTAAAAGGTTAGTGTTAGCAGTATTATCTATTACTAGCTTCCGCCCGCGAATGCGTTCGCGTCTCGTTGGATCAAGTTTCATCCAAATTAGATTAGTTTTTGCGTGAAACAGGAATAGACATACATACATACATAGATAGATAGATAGATACATTTATTTCAAACCACCGCAAATTAACAAAGTAAAAAATAACAGCATTAAAAGTAAACTTAAATCTAAAATAATTATATACCTAAAGGAAAAGAAAAGCAAACTAATTGTAAAATACAGAAATAAGTTATACTCTGTGTGGTGGTGACATACATTCATACATCCTCACAAACTTTAGTTTTTATAATATTAAAAGGATAGTAAAATTGGAAATTCCTACAGTTAGGGAAACACGTAGTTAGGGAAACACGCACCTTTGATAATCTTTCTTGTATTTTTTATGCATTTTTTCTTTTAGAAAAATAAATGTGATTAAAATAACATAAATATTAAGAAAAAACTCCTAGTAAGCAATATTACACTATAATTAGTGTAATATTGCTTACTAGGAGTTTTTTCTGCATGCCGAATGGAGTTTTTTCGGCATGCACCGGCTGCATGCCGAAATAATAGGTGGGTAATCCTACCTATTATTTCGGCATGCAGCCGGTGTCTTGTACACGCTTCCGATTGCTACTGATTTGGACCAGTTGAGCTATCTATAAATCATTTGCAACGGTTTGTAGATAGCTCAACTGTTTCATGTGTATTTAGTAAATATTATAAATACTGTATTAGTTGTAATTTTGTTTATTTGATAAAATAAATTCTATTTATTTATAATTACAGCGTGTTAGATCCAAAGTGGAACCGCAAAATGGAACTAATTCAGCCAAACAGTGAAACACCAGAAACAAAAATTAAAATTGAAAAGACCAATGAAACTGGATTAGCAAATGTCAAAATGGAACCAGACATTTCAAACGTCAAACAAGAGCCGATGTCTTTAAACATTAAGATGGAGCCTATGCCTTTCAACATTAAGATGGAGCCGATGTGTTTGAAGATCAAACAGGAACCAACCTATTGAAACATTAACAGAGAGAGAGTTGATACTGTTGATATCACCAATGGTGTATCCTAACTAACTAAAAACATTCACAATAAAATCTTCACAACATAGGTAATCCTTATAAACAATTTGTTTTTACAATCAAGAAAATCCTTAAAAACCCAACACAAGATTCAAAATGTCAAACATGCACAAGGTTTGGCGGTGGAAACGCAAATCGATATCTTCACAGAGTTGAGCATGTTTTATTGTGAATGTTTTTGAGTACCTACAATTAGAGTAGGTACCAAAATGCAAAGGCCTGTTTACTCAATCCAAAGATCTGTACCTAGGGGTCAGCTAAAACACACCAATGTGATTCTTCAACAAGCACAGAGTACAATAAGTATAGGTCGCGTCATGTAAAAAGAACGCTGGCGGATTTTGGGGTCTATTTGGTGGCATGAGGCACCATTTTCTCATGCTCAAACACACCCTCTCCGCTGTTTCCAGCGTTCTTTTTACATGACGCATACCTACCTACTATAGGTAGGTTTAGTTTCAACTTTTTTCTATGGATGTACCATTAGCATGTAAGTATACAGATTATTTTCAGCTACCTACCATACCACGCACGGCAATTATTAATGCCGCGACTATGCAGCGCTAGTGGCAAACTGTGATTGTCAAAACGACAACTTCTATGTTATCTCGCTTGACACTGGCAAAATTGTCTGTCGAAGTGACGGACAGAGAGAGGCCATATTTGAAAAAGAAGAACTTCTTGAGTTCTCTTCTAGTGAATTTTTAAACATACGGATGTGGGACTTGGAATGACGTGAATATTAATGTCTTTTTTATGATTTTTTATTATAATTTGTTATAGTAGGTATATTCGTTAGATTTGGATTTACCTTATTATTAGTAGGTATTATTGTAAGTAAGTTTGTATACATAACTGATAGGTAGGTATCTACCTAACGGACTCAGATTACCAAAATTATTCTAAGACTTAGTAAGGACCTACTGGCTACCTACATACCTACATTAGCTGTTTTGTGATTGAAATTTTCTAAATAAACATTGTGTAAGTATATAATTACCTACTTAGGTAATTTTATTTGTTTCCTTTAGATTAATCATTATACCTACCTAGGAAATTATATACATCCCTAAGTACCTAGTACATAACCTATCCTTAGCTACCTACTTTTCAAGAATTGACTTAAACTCATGAGCGGGTCATCTAAAACGCAAAACATCAAAGTAGCATTGTTTGCTACCTAAACTTCATTAGGACTAAGAAAAAGTAGGTATGCCTAAAATGCACATTTATGTGTTTTTCAAATTACCCACACGTGACGCTCAACGCAACGTCATGACGCAAAGTTTACAGACTCTGCGTAGAAGTTGATTCTTAGGTAGGTAAGTGGCAAATAAGATAACAAACGCCCGTAGGTATGTATCTAATTATTTGACCATTAATCTTCTTACCATATTTTGAAATTCTGAAAGATATACATTTTTCGTGTTGACTGCACAAGTTCACGTTGAGAGTTGAACACCGATTTGTTTTTTTTCTGTGAATTTCGTTCAGAAATTACTAAACCTTGGCTCTCAAACTAAGCTCAATTTATTCAAAAGCTTATGTTTTTTGAACGATATTATAAATTTCAATTCAATCAGCTGGTTGTTTGTTTTCTGTTTTTGCACACTGTTATTGCAAATAAATACGGCGAATTGGTTGTTGTGAACTTCTGCATCTATTTTAGAAAATAATATCGAACCTACTGTAAGTCACGTTTTGGTTTTCGAGAATACAGTGAAATTGACTTACCTATTCAATATTTAGGTTATGTTTTGATTATTTTACCTACAGATGTGGCCAATTTTGATGCAATTGTTGCGAAGTAATGCAGCGTACATCACATTACCTGTTGCTGCTGTGGTCGGCGTTATAGGATACAATTTAGAAAGTTTATTGTCCGATAGATACACACCATACAATAGTAAGTAACTAGGTACCTACCTAATTAACATAGAAAAAGAATCAATATAATATAAAACACTTTTGAAGCTGGCTCAGAATCAACGCACAGCCTAAAATCCTAGAGGTATGAAATTTGGAGGGCACCTAGTATCTTTATATAGTGTAGGGGTGCACTATGAAAGCAATTTTGAAACGTCACACACAAAGGGTAGAACGCGAGCACCGCCGCGGGCGACGGCTAGTACTCTATAACAAGAAAAGAACGCTGCTAATTAGATTTTTATTCGAATTTTTTTTGGACTAGAAGAAGAGTTCTCTTTACTACAGATTTCGTTTGTATGTCGTAACATTCATAACTAGCTGATACCCGCGACTTTGTACGTGTGCGAAACTTTCCACCAAAATATCTGCCACCAGCATACCACGAACCTCGTAGCAAATGGCTGCTTTCGGTTTAGAGAGTTCAAGCTGTATCTAAGAATCCACGTCTTTGATTTTAATATAATATCTATCACCTAGTTATTAATAAAAATTATAGTTAACTATTGTTTTTGCAGAAGCAGTCCAAGATCAACGTCTCGATCGAATGACCGATGAGGACAGTCTGAAGGACCCAACAAACGTCCAGAAGCTTAAATACAAAGAGAATGTTCTAGGAAAGAATGTCTCACCATCATTACAAAATAACTAGTCAAGAGTTACAGAATAATTTATTAAAATGGGTTAATTTAAAAACAGATTTTGATGATAAAAACATCAGGTTAAAGATGTATGGTACTTGATTTACATAATATTTTATACACAAGATAGAAGAAAGACCACAATGATCAGCTTTTGAAGTACAGTCAGCTTCATAAAAAGATAAAAAAAATTAGTATGTTCATTCAATGATTATCTACCTACATAAACAAAATTTTGAAAACCAACACTACTTTAATGACCTACTATTTCTTTGCTAAAACTAATAAGAAAGAAGCTAAAATGAAAAAAATATTATTTCATATTTAATTTTGACACAGATGTCTTAGAATAGATACAGATCAAAATGTAGTTATAATAACATTATTTATAGTAACTTAGTTCAAGCTGTAAATAGTGATATTAAATTATAACTTAATAAAAAATATTCTTTATGATCAAGACTTTTAATATTAATAAACTAAAACTTAATATTACAACAATTATATCTAACATACATTCATAATCTATCTATTATAATATACACACAAACTTAATTATAAATAGAACTGTATTAGTGGAGTTTTAAAGACTTAAATCTAGTATTGCAACAACTATCCCATTGTATTTTTTGTACTACTACTACTACAACTAACCAACGTAAATTAAAAACATTCAGAATACTAACTACACTTGATAGCAAATAATCGGGGTTAACATCTCATTAAAATACCAACAGGTTTTAGGTAAGCATGATAGGTAAGGTGAGAGTAGCTTAAACATTATAAACCATATAAAAACATAAATAAAATACTTATGACAGATAAAGTTTCGTTCCGAAGTTGCTATAATATTTATAAAAGACATAATTTTTTAAATATTTTCTATCTGTACCTATCTATATAAATTTTGCACGCCTTGACGAGGCAGAGTGTAAGGATCTTTTTAATTCTTATAAGAACTACTAGCTTCCGCCCGCGACTTCGTTCGCGTCCCATTGGATCCCGTTAATTTTCCGGGATAAAAAGTATCCTATGTTACTTCTAATACCTCCAAGAATATGTGTACAAAATTTCATGATGATCGGTTAAGTAGTTTTCGCGTGAAAGCGTAACAAACAAACTTACATTTACATTTATAATATTAAGGATATTATACCTACACTCTCGCAGATAAATATTATAATTTCATATTTGATTTATGCAATAAAAGGCCTAGGGGACACAAAAGAGGCCTTGGCAGACCAACAGCCAGATGGGTACCTAGATGATATCGGTGCCGTACAGGGGAATACCTGGATGCATAAGGCCCAAAATAGACACGAGTGGCGTTTGAAGGAGGAGGCTTATGCCCAGCAGTGAGTTACTACAAGCTGCCTATGATGATGATGCAATAAACGGTATTTCAACAATCTAACACTGATTCAATGTATCAATGTTTATAGTCAGTGGATCAGATTTGCTGCTTTCAAATGTACACAAGTGAAACACGCATCAGACTGGCGAAACTCGAACTAGACTCGCGCTTCCGAAAAACGAACAATGTATGAAACGGGGGTCAAAATTTGAATCACGTTTCATACAAAACGAAATTTTCTGTGTGTAATTTTGGTAGAATGGGAGTCCCGCTTCTTAAGTAGGAACTAAACTACGTATTACATATTCTTTGTATGCATCGTGATTACTTAGCTAATAACACTAGCACACAGAATGGCTTCTTATTCCTTCCCTTGGATCTGACTTACCTCAACCCGCCCCCATTTCATCTTATAACTAGTCATCTTTTAAAACCTGAATCTATGGCTTAGACCAGTAATTCACAGGCGTCACATTTCAGTCGGTATTAGCTCTACCTTCCGTGCTGTGGGCCGTGGGTTCGATCCCTACTGGGAACATTTGTGTGTGGCAAACATAGATGTTTGTTCTATGTCTGCGTGTTACTATGTATAAGTACGTATTTACAATAAACTTAATAATCAACGAAATCTAAGTCCCAAAATTAGTATCTTCCGAGTTCCGATTGCAAATACTTCCTCATCATCATTTTAGTCCGGTATCACTCACTGCTGGATATAGGCCTTCATGTTATGCTAGCCTCCTTTGCCTTGTGCGTCTCGCAACCGATTGTAATGAAGTATACAATACAATACTTCATTACAATCGGCAAATCTTTTTAATCCGGCTTTTCAGTGCCGATTAGTCGTTAAGCTATGACGGAGGCCTTAAGGCGGCCTAAAAACTCCGTCACCAGAGTTGGCCACTAACTCATACGAGCTTGCTTGCTTTAGTGCCGATTGGTTAAATATTGACTTAGTTTTTTGGCAACGGCTTATGGTTACCCCCAAACACGGATGCATTAGTCCCCTGACCGGTTAAGAGTTCATCATCCACAGTCAGATATGCATCCAGTAACGATAGATCCGTGAAGTAGTGTTCAACGTTATAGTTTTTGAGAACTTCACACATAGACTCATCAGTTTCCGCTTCTTTTGGTGTTAACACACTTTCCTTGGGCTTAGTGACATCGTATCCAATAGAGAAGAGACTCATTGTTATAACTTCTGGGGGAGTTCGGTCCCAAGCCTTTTCTAGCATATTCAACGCTTCCAAGCATGTTATAGGTTTATTCACACTGTTGGTGCACTTCATGACTTTTTCTTCCAAGATTAGTCGTCTAAACTCGGCTCTAAATCGAGTGTACACCCCATTTCTGATTGGAACGAGACTGTTTTTCGATTTGTAAGGAACGAATAATAACTTAAGATGTGATAACTGTAGTTTTGTGTGTATCGTAGCTCGATCGAGGACAAGTAAAGCTCTTTTATCGCATTGTTCCAACTCTCTGTTCCAGCACGTCACGTAATCTTCAAAAGTTTTTGTCGTGAAGTGTGCTTGAGCGTGGTTTACGTACAACACTGGCAAGTTATGGGGATTATGCTGTGTTAGATTTTCCGTACCGCATACTAGAAGTTTCTTTTTATCTGTCCCCGATGCATTGGTGCATAGGAATATGGATAGTCTGTCTTTGACGCAGCCTTGCACAAATTTCTTTCCACGCAGCTTCTGAATGCGATTCTTGGAAGGGTTGTAGAAAAGGCCTATTTCATCTGCTGTGTAGATATCATCGTCAGTAAACCCGACTCTCGCTTCAGCCCATTGATCATTGAAGAACTGTGTCTTGACTTTATTATCAGGAGTAGCTGTATAGTCTCTTTTTCTCGTCCCGAATATAATATCATGCTTTTTCTTGAATCTGTCCAGCCATTTCCTGCTGCCATCAAACGCTATGAAACCTAGCTCTCTCGCGTAACCTTCAGCGGCATTTTGAATCATCTTCCCTGATATTTGTACGTTATTATCCTTTTGTAACCGTATCCATTCTAAAACATTCTTTTCGACGACTGCGTTCATGTGTCTATGACCGAGTCCTGGTTTCTTGATTACGTATTTCTCTCTGTCTTCCCAAATCTCGTTGACCATCTCAGGTGTGACGTTGTATAGTTTACAAATATCAGGTATAGGTCTTCCTTTGAACATTTTATTTACAATCGCACATTGGACCGAGTAGTTAACAACAGATTCTTTATTTAAATACCCAGTGTTATCGTTTGGATTAGAATCGGATTCGTTTTGAGTGAAATCTGAATCGTTTGGGGGAGAATCATTGTTTGAATTACTAGCATCGTCGAATTCTACGGGCTCGACTTTGACTATTATAGTTTCGCTTTCAGCATGCGGGTCGTAACTAATAATATCGGGGTGTTGAAACCTGAAATATTAAAATTATTCGAACTCTGTAACATTTTGATGTCATAATAGGATTGCCTCTTGATCGTCGTGGGTATTATTTAGCTGAGTAACCTGACTGATGAAAAATAGCAAGTTCATTTCTAAAAGCAAGACTGCATAGCATAGTCTGCAAATATTTGTTATATATAACTTAGTTTTAAGGTATTACACTACTTCGTCGCGATCCTAATGCGGGTTTTTTTTTATGAAATATAAAAATCTCAATTTGAGATCAAACTAGCATAGTTTGATTTTGAAGTGGTATTTTTTAGGGTATAAAATAAATAGAGGATAATTATGTATGAAAATCCCAGAGGGATTTGGATATAGGGTATGTATAAACTATAAAGTATTAGTAAAAGACTTACTCTCTGTTTTTCGCAAACTTCAAAGAGTGATCTTCTATGAATGGATGTATTTCTATAATATGCTGTTGCCACTGTTCAATGTCATTGAAACTAACTCTACATTTTTCACATTTCAACGATTTAACCGATATTGTGTTGAGATCCTGAAAGAATAAGAGTAGGTATAATTATGACATAGTGATAGGTTGAAGTTCTTTATTGCCTTCATATTGTAGGTACAAAAGATCCAACGAATATTATAAGTATCAAAGTTTAGATTGTTTGTGTTTCAAACTACTAGTGTTCTGAGAAACTTGGAATATACATAATATAGTTTGTAATCTGGATTAACATATATATCTTATTTGCTACTTTTTATCCTGGAAAATCAAGAGGATGATATGGGACGCAGGCAATGTTGCGGGCGGAAGCAAGTCTTAATAAAGTTTGTAATATTTCCCATGCAAACTCTGATAGCGATAAAGTAATAAAAGAACTTAAGCATTTGGATGTTTTTGATCAAACAACAAAATTTTTTGTTCCAAAAAATGAAGTCTAAAACTTTTAGCAAATGAAATTTTTGATTTGCATGCAACGAAAGAGCTATGTACCTCCTTGGGTTTAGCCCGTGACTTGCGTTTATACTTTTTATGGTAATCCAGTCGAGCTTTCCGTTGCTCAGGGGTTTCGTTCCGCCTCGCCCACCACTTCCGTGTTCTATCTCGTTCTAAACGCTCTTTGCGTTCTTCTGGCGTTTCCGGTGGTTTCTTTCGCTTTGGCGTTTTGCTTTCTTTAGAGTTCTGAAAACCATATTCGAAGTAGATTAGTTTTGATTCAGATTTAGGGTTAGATTTTTTCAGTTTTTATTCTAGATAAAAACATTTTTTTTTTTTTTTTTTTATGAGCTATAGCTAAGTATTTGGCTGCCAGCACACCTGGTGGTAAGTGTAGCTGCAGCCTAGGGTGGAGCACGCTTAGCTATAATCCACCTATTCACTCTTTTCTTGAAAAGAGAATTTCATTTAAACAAACATGCATATAGAAAAGAAATGAATAAAATATTGAGTGAAATGGTCAATAATATAAGATCTTTTACATGCCAACCAATTGATGCATTGACTGTACCTAGATAACATAAATTAATCTGTTATTGGTAATCTTATTGATTTATTTATATTTACAAAAATAATGTTTTGTACAGCACCATCATCATCATCCACAGTCTGACTTCACCCACTGCTGGATATAGGCCTCTCCTTTTTGGTACCACTCTTTTCTAGCACCATATCGAATTAATAAATTTTATTTTTTTTAAAGTTAAAGTGGCGCTATTAAAAGGACTCAAGCATAGATTATTTTACGAATGCGCTCAAACCAGATTTACCAGTAAATTCGAATACAGGGCTTAGAAACTAATAAAACACGTATATTTGTGCACATATAAATTAAATATAAAAACCCCACTCACTTTGAAATCCAAGGTCTGTGTATCATTCATTTCTTCTACATGCACTGTGACCATCATCTCTGGCACTATTTCTTCAGTTTCACTCATCATTGAATTACCTTCCTCTAATTCTATTTTGACGAATGTTTCAGCAGATTCTGAAGGTGTTCCTTCCAATAAGGGAACATCCATTTTTGAACTCAAATCCGCTTAAATCCTATTCCTAAAGGGCCCGGTTCGCAATATTTGGTCGGCATTAGTTAAAATATTGATCACTTAATTTTTTGCGGACAGAAATCACGCACGGAACAAATTTTTAATAAAAACCAGACATGAAAGAGTAGAAATTAAATATTACGGTGATAAAAAGATAAGCAGCTTGACATTGACAATGAATTCGAAACTGACATTACACAGACCAAAACTTTCCTACCAATGAAAAAAAGTAAGAAATGCGTTCTTGAAAGATTTAGCAGATACAATCTAACCAATCAAAATTGAGCTTATTATGGGAGTACAGTTACCACTGTTGTGAATGTCATGCCATTTGTCACTCACACGGAAAAAAAATCAAAACATAACCTCGCTCAGAGCGACGCATCAAAACAAATAAACTGTACTTGATTATTGATGCTAGTTTAAAATGGTTTCTTGTTTATAACAATCGAGAAATTAGTGAAAAATGTCTCTAACAAGACTATCCAGTTCCTTTTCAAGGTTCCTTCACAAGCCGGTGATTTGTCCAAAAGATTTACGTAACAATGTCCGAAACAAAAGTGCTTCGGCGAAAACAAAGACTGCTAGCTCCGTGTACCGTACTATGAATATATTTGATAGAAAAGCGAAGGCCTTGCAAAGGGAACGGTCTGCTCAGAGGCCTGATTACTATCTCGCTGAGTATATCAAGGAGGAAGTTGGTTGGCGGACTGCTGATCGCATTTTCGATATCAAACGGACGTTCAAAAATGCTGTAGAGCTTGGTATGTTTAGAGCCTTCTATGTACTGTACTCTGGTATTTAGAACCTTCTACTATTCTTGTAATTCTAGTAATTCTTTATTGTACCAGCACATTTACTATGACAAGCATGCAAATTATATTATGGCGAAATTACTAACATTTAGATGGAGTAGGCTTGATTAGTAATAATTTGTGTTCTAATTTCAGGTGCAAGCCGGGGTTACGTTTCTCGCCATTTTCTTCCGGACAGTGTGGAGAAAGTGACATTATGTGACACATCACAGACCCACCTTGACAAGGCATTGGTCGGTGACGGAGTTCAGGTGGAGAAGTTGATTATGGATGAAGAAAATATTGATGTAAATATGTCTATGTTAGACCAACACCATTCTAAACCGGATCCCAATTAAATTCAATTATTGTTTGACCTGTTGTTGACACAGAAATCGTGTCATTTTAAACTGCCTAATGACACAATTTCTGTTAAAATTCGTGGATCTAGTTTGAAATAGTGGTCTAGACTAGAGTAGCCCTACTTCTTGGTAAATAAATCTTACAAAAACATCACAAAATTTAACTTGTTTTAAACATTTCAGTTTCCGGATAACAGTGTCGATCTCATAGTATCATCCTTGGTACTTCATTGGGTTAATGACTTGCCGGGACTTTTTGACAAAGTCATGAAATGCCTGAAGCCTGATGGGGTATGTTATAAAAAAAATAACGTATGAATAAGTACATACAGTGCCTTCTGGTAAGATCGGCGTAATAGTAAGTCCGGATGCGAAGCAATTCGGCGATATTTTTAAATGATAATTGCTTAGTTACGTGATTTATCAGGATTTAATATTACGCCGATCTTACCAGAGGCACCTTGCTTAATTTTTTTTTTTAAAAAAGCTCTTAATTATAATAAAAGGTAGAATTTATAACAAAACTAGTATAATTTCGTTAGATATATGCTATCTAATTTTTTTTATAATATTTGCTACTCACCAACAGATGGCGTTGTATAATTTCTCTCACATACTCTATTGTGGTTTTTTACTACTCACCAATAGATGGCGTTATTTTTCAGTAAAATGAAATCAAATATTCTTGAATGTATCACATTTGGGTGTGGTAAACATAGATGTTTGTTAAGTATATATTTAAAAAAATCTAGTTCCCATAGCTTTGCGTAGTTCGGGACTAGAGGGCGTTGTGTGAAATGTCAAAGAGGTTTTATTAAGTTTAAATATTCCAGGCATTCCTATCGTGTGTGTACGGGGGCGATACCTTATCAGAACTAAGGATGTCAATTCAACTCGCCGAGACAGAGCGGTCTGGAGGGGTGTCGCCACATATCTCACCGTTTACCAGTGTTCGGGATATTGGAGGGTTGCTTACTGCGTAAGTTGACCCCTAATATTGCCTACGTAAAATTTTTATTTAAATTAGGCATAGGTTGCCTCCTGACGCTGTATAAATCATCTTCAATAGATGTAAAGGCCTATTATATATAAAAAATTTAAAGTTAAATATCATTGTAAGTCACTTGAATCATTCAAGGGTCATGTAAATCGCGCATTTAAGTCACAAAAATCAGAATTTGTATTATTTTCATTATGAACTAATGGTCTATCTTAAACAGTTTGTGGTCTAGTGTAACAACATTACACTTGACCACAAAACAGCAAAAAAAATTTTTTACCCGACTTCTGCGAAGCAAAAAAGAGGGTAGGTATATGATTTTGACCGGTATGTATGTATGTTCATCTGTTCCCACATAATTCCAAACTACTCATAACAATTTGACTTATGACACATCGTTTTACGCGTCTCGATCGTCCGCTGGTTATATGCTATGTGACGTCACACTAAATTGCATAATATGGCGATCTCTAGCGGACGCGAGGACATGAACTAAAAAAAATAAAATTTTAATCATGTCGTGTGCGGTATCAAATGACCACGGTTATCCTCATGTTGCGTTCACACTATGCCGCAGTCGGCAGGGACTTGGGCAGGGAAGTGGGCACGAGGTTAGTGTGAACACGATCATGCATCTGTCCCGGCTCGCGGCCCAAGTTCATGCTCTTGCTCTCTAATGAGAATAAAGGCGATGTTGCTGTGGCAATAAGTCCGCGGCAATAATGCCGGCAGCGGCATGGGCATAGTGTGCACGTGGTATCAAACATTTCAGATAAGAATATTTTCTTGTTTCATACTTTTTAGAGCGTGATTTCCAGTTGTCGGGTTTTAGTTTTTCAACTTAACTTTCGATTTTTCTAGGTCGGGTTTTACGCTACAAACAGTTGACGTAGACACAGTCACCATATGGTACCCCACAGCGTGGGATGTGATGAAAGATACGAGAGCCCTCGGCGATGCCAATGCAGCTTACAATCGACCGCTTAGACTGAACAAAGATGTACAGTTTGCAGCGGCTGCGATTTATGACGAGATGTATGGAAAGGTATGTTTAATCATATTGGTGCCTGCGACTTCCGTCAACGCAGGATTAGAAGTGCAATTTGCTACGAGAAATCTTCTAGGCGTTTCTGAAAAGTTTGTCCCGTTGATTTTCCGGGATAAAAAGTAGCCTATGGGTTAATATACATTCCAAGTTTCATCTAAATCGAACCAGAGTTGCAGCGTGATTGAAACACAAATATCTAAACTTTGACATCCTACTAATCCTACTAATATTATAAACGCGAAAGTTTGTAGGGATGTATGTATGGGTGTTTATTTTTTCACGCAAAAAACTACTGTTCCGATTTGGACGAAACTTGGAATATATATTGTCCGTGACCTGGACTAACACATATGCTACTTTTTATCCCGGAAAATCAACGGGACGCGAACGAAGTCGCGAGCAGAAGCTAGTTTATAATATTAGTGAGATGACGGGTCGATTTCTCTTTGAATCAAGTAATATATAAATTCCAGGACTTCCCAGAACATAATTCCCGAGGCGTTCCAGCTACGTATCAGATAATAAACTTCCTGGGCTGGAAACCAGATCCTAAACAACCACAGCCAATGGAGCGAGGCACTGGTGAAGTATCTCTTAAAGATCTGCATAAGATTGATGAGATTATACAGGAGAAAACTAAAGTGCAGCTTAGAGATGAAGACGTTAAATAAACAGTGATTTTTGTGACTACAAGAGGTAATAATGATATACCTTTACATCTATTGAAGATGATTTATACAGTGTCAGGAGGTAACCTATTCCTACACTTAACGACACACTGTAGTGCCTGGGACAATGTTTAGCTAGAGTAGGCTTGTAGTACTATACCATCCTATCAGCCTAGCTAACCTTGTCTACAAGAGTGAGCCAATGTAAATACCTACGTAGTCAAGTGGTTGTTAACAAGAGAAAATAGACAGTGATTTTTGTGACCCCAGTGTTGTTTTACAGACAGTGATTTAAAGAGATTGAATACTCAAACGTTACTTATATTAAGTTCACTTAAATTATTGCCATCTCTTACCAATGAGTAATATTGTCAAACAAAGGCAGAGCAATTTTAAGTGGTGTTTAAATTTGAGTGACGTTTCAGTATTCTGCCCTCAGGGTCGTAATTTGATAAAGGACTAAATAGAGATTCTCATACAAATATTTTGAAAAATCTATGCTTGATTCCGGGTTAGTCCTTGAGCAGTTAAGGCTAATATTATAACCTAAGTGAGGTTTACATAAATACCTAAATACCTACGTAGTCAAGTGATCCTAAACAAGAGAAAATATACAGTGATTTTTGCGACTCCAGTCTTGATTTAAAAACAGTGGTCAGATACAAAGAGATTTTAGTGAGTTCAGTGTTGATTTATGAAGTCAACACGAAATTGAATATGAGCCAATTTGCAAGTCACAAAAACAGTGATTTTTTGACTCTGTGTTGGCTAAGTCATGATTTTTGAAACCTAATCTGGTCCAAAGTGACAAATAGTCGTACATGAGTCAGTGTTGATTTATAAATAAAGTTGCTTGAGATTTTTATGACTCAGCGTTGATTTTGGAAGTATGTGAGCTAATTCACAAATTAACTTGGTCACATTAAATGATTTTTGTGACTCAAAGTTTGCTAAAAAAATTGTACTTACTAAGTATTCGTAAAGTTAGAATAGACAGACTTATTAAATTAGAATATATTATTTATTTTGTTGTAAATATTTACAAAAATGTTATAAATAAAAAAAATTATTAAATTAATA
Source organism: Eulithis prunata (assembly GCA_918843925.1). Classification (NCBI taxonomy): domain Eukaryota; kingdom Metazoa; phylum Arthropoda; class Insecta; order Lepidoptera; family Geometridae; genus Eulithis; species Eulithis prunata. Next base: position 2,224,082 of record OU974035.1, read on the forward strand.
TATTTTTTACTGAATAAAACCTAGGTATCCGTATTATCCTACTAATATTATAAACGCGAAGGTTTGTGAGTATGGATTGATTTTTGTTCCTCTTTCACGTAAAAACTACTGATCCGATTTGGATGAAACTTGGAATATATATTGTCCGTGACCTGGATTAACACATAAGGCTACTTTTTATCCCGAAAAATCAACGGGATCCAACGGAACGCGAACGAAGTCGCGGGCGGCACCTAGTAATATAATAAGTTATTCAGGGTAGTATACGCACCGACAATGCATTAAGTTTAATAAGTTTTTTATATTATAAAAGTGTAAAAAATCCAAACACTAAAATTAAAAATACGGATAAACTTAATATGCAGATCTACTAAATAAACTATTCTGATTACTGACTAAAACATTTTTAAAAACTGCATTGTAAGTGGATTGTAACAAACTAAGTTCATAAAGCAAGTTAAAAAAAAATATGGGACCTAAGGGCCTAGTACGAGTTTTCAGTGTATTATTGTGTGGGTGTGAAACGTCTGACGCCCAGCACACCAGTGGGCGCTGATTTGTATGGAGACACTGAGCGGATTCTTTGAGAAGCTCGACATGCGAGTACGGGCTTAGTGTAGACCAAGCTTCTCAAAAAATCCGCTCAGTGTCTCCATACAAATCAGCGCACACTAGTGTGCTGGGCGTCAGACGTTTCACACCCACACTATGCACTGAAAACTCGTACTAGGCCCTCAGCGCCCACTGGTGTGCTGGGCGTCAGACGTTTCACACCAGATTTACACACCAAAACTCGTACTAGGACCTCAGAGCTCCATTCAATTAGCCCCAGGCTCTTTTCATCGTATTTCAAATTAAGTTTTAGTTGAATTTATTCGGCGGTGCGTTTCCGTATATCCTGTAGTTGGATAAGTCGTCGTAACAGTCAAACTCTTCGTCAGAGGAACCGTTGTAGAACTCTGGCTCTTCTGAAATATATACAAGATGTTTATTTGCATAAATAAGTGTTACAATTTGGTCTTATCTGTAGGAGGCACTTTAAAACTTATTCACCTTTTCCAGAGGGCCTAGTACGAGTTTTGGTGTGTAAATCTGGTGTGAAACGTCTGACGCCCAGCACACCAGCGGGCGCGGATTTGTATGGAGACACTGAGCGGTTTTTTTGAGAAGCTTGGTGTACACCAAGCCCGTACTCGCATGTCGAGCTTCTCAAAGAATCCGCTCAGTGTCTCCATACAAATCAGCGCCACTAGTGTGCTGGGCGTCAGACGTTTCACACCCACACTATACACCGAAAACTCGTACTAGGCCCTCAGGTATCGCAAATGTTATGGGCGCTTAAACTTAGGTAGGTAATGTTGAGTCACCAAAAAAACTAGTAATGTAATAAGTAAATTCTCATTCGACTTACGATCTTTACTTAAATATAATCCAGTACGATTTAGTAGCGAGATGCCTACTATAGAGCTTAGCCGACTTTTACAAATATACTAACTATTAGAAAACTGTAAAAAAGCCAAAAACTAAAATGAAAGATATGGATAAACTAAATATGCAGATCTAGGTATTAAATCATCGATTCAGATTCCGAAAATAGAGTTTGTTTGTCTGTTTGTTTGTTCGCGGATCACGCCTTAACTACTGGACCAATTTCAATGAAACTTATACCATTCAGAAGCCCTTTTTCCGGATTGAAACATAGGCTATATTTTATTGAAATCAAAGACGTGGATTCTTATATACAGCTTGAGCTCTCTAAACCAAAAGCAGCCATTTGCTACGAGGTTCATTGTATACTGGTTGACAGATATTTTGGTGGTTTCGTATGCGTGCAAGTCGCGGGTATCAGCTAGTAAATAATAAGAAAGTCAATTACCTGGCAATGGTTCTGGTTCGACCGGAAGTGGTATAGGTGGTTTTGCCTTAAATGGCGGTACTGGAAAAAGATAATTATAAATTTAAAAACATTACAGTTTTATAATAGTATACTAGCCGTCGCCCGCGGCGTTGCGCGCGTTCTACCCTTTAGAGGGTGACGTTTCAAAATTCCTTTCTTAGTGCACCCCTACACTATATAAGGATACTACCCTCCAAATTTCATACCTCTAGGACTTATAGTTTAGGCTGTGCGTTGATTCTAAGTCAGCTTCAAAAGTGTTTTATATATATTGACTAGTTATATATATTGATGATAGATGATAGATAGACCATCTATTGACTTTAATCTCACGTGATGGTAAGCGACGATGAAGCCGACGATGGAGCAAGACGGTCTAGAAGACACTTATTCACTCTCGCCTTGAAGACATTCAGATTATAGTGTTCAGAAAAGACAGACGCCGGTAATGTGTTCCATTCTTTAGCGGTTCGTATGATGAAGGTGGAACTTAACCAGCCGTTTGCACCGCGTAGTCGATTAAAAAGAGTTATACGTTTACCCACCTGGTCTGGGTTTTGCTATGTTGGAGTGAGCTGCTGGTGGAATCACTCTGGGAAGGGAAGACTCTGCATTCATCCTAGAAGGTTCATCAGCTGGTGCCCTGGGAATGTTTTTATTTAGTACTGAAACAAATACAAGAATTAAATCACCAATAGGTAGTTGAAGGGCTAGGCCTATTGTCATGTAGGTATTCTGAGCTGCAAGTCGGCAGTTTTGGCTGACGTGATGTTTCTAGCCCGGCTGCCTCGACAGTCGCCTCCGGAATTTTGTATCGAATGTGCAAGTTAAGTTCAGAATAGACAATTGATGTGAAAAGCCCTGTGCATGGAAAACGCCTGCAGTATCGTCGGGAAGTCGTCCTGCCACGCCGGAAAACTAGATGCGGTACAACCGTCGGCGATGGGAGACTGTACCGAGATGCCATCACCGTCTTAGTGTTTTAGATAGAAAAAGTGGTACCTATTACCTTTTTAATAGACACCGGTGCCAATGTGTCCATTTTACCGGTCAGTAAAGTGCATCCTATTCAACGTCGCGAGTGGAAGTATAGACTTTTTGCAGCAAACAATACGGAAATTAAAACATTGAACAGCAGTGTTAGAAGACTTTGTAAGCAAAAGCTTACAAAGTGATTTGACTAATTGTGTAATCAATCAATTCTATATGTGTTATTCATTATTGACCTAACGGAAATCCGTTTGGTTAATAATAACACACCTACCTGCCTACTGTATGAATGTATTCAATGTTTAGTTTTAGGGTTCAGTACCTACTTAAAATATTAGAATTTTTTTTTTATAAAAAAAATAAATTATGAAAGGGATGACAATTTTGAGCAGTTTATAATTTAAGTGACGTTTAAGTATCCCAAATACTAAGCCACTTGAATGGGGACCTAGACGTTTATTTCTACAGAAGAAAATAAAAGAAATAAATATTAATTTGATAGCTTTTTTCTATGCTGTTCCAGATTTTCAGAAACTTCTAAGAGTCACACTGGAAAGTGGGCAAATTGTACACTTTGGTACCTTTTAGGTATAGTGCCTTCTGGTAAGATCGGCGTAAGTGGAATTCCGGATAAATCACGTAACTAAGCAATTATCATATAAAAATATCGCAGAATTGCTTGGCATCCGGACTTCCACTTACGCCGATCTTACCAGAAGGCACTATACACAATGAAACCTACCTGGTTTCAACATAGAAGGGAGTATCTGTATGCCTCCCATAGCAGCTATAACCTCTGGTGGTATTACCGGCTGTCCCTGACCCATTGGTGGTCGACCACTAGGCCCTGTTAAAAATAAACTTTGATCAACATGTGTTTTCTATTTAATTAATTTAATTTTTTATTTAATACTTTATTGCACAAAATTATAAATTTGTTACAAAGGGTGGACTTAATGCTGAAAGCATTGTCTGCCAGCCAACCCAAACGTGGTGGTGTAATGAGGAGGTTGGCGTGCGACATTACAGAGAATAATATCTTAAATAAAAATTAAGAGCTTAATTCAATATATAAATATATATTATATAATCATTTTGTATACTGGAATATAGATCTTGACGAAGCATTTTTGATATTTACTGTGTGGAATCCTGGCATTCAAGTATTTATCATTCATCATTATAATCGGCCTTTGCGTCTTTTGCAGATGATTTAAGTGGTGTCTGTATTGGGCCGGGGCCAACATATTCTTTGGTGACTCTATCATTATCAGCCTGATAAAGTCCACTGCCACATAGGTGCATCCAGGAACCAACAATTTGAGCATTCTCTATCCACCGACTAACAGTGTACGCAATTACAATTGCTAATCATATACAAATGAGAATGATGTATATATAATGTACATTATTGACTCATAAAAAATGATTAAGGACGTGTCGTGTGGCTTGTGTGAAAGTAAACTAAGTTGTCCTACCTAAATAACATGCTAAATAGCATTAAACTCGCCTCAGTACGATTTTTAAAGTGCACTAAAGAATTTTCTAATCTAATCTAATTTAAATAACATAAAAAAAAGATGAAATAGGTAGGTCTGTGTTTCTAGAAACTAACTGTCTAAAACCGGCTATTTCTAAGGCAGATGGACTTATAGTTTCGTCATAGCGACCGACAGAAAAGAAGAAAAATTCAGAAAGCTGGTGAGTTAAGTTCAGATACCTGGTTCAGGGTATCCCGCTGGTGCCATTGGTCTGCGACCCAGACTAGGTGGCACATTAGACCCTGGGATCACAAGCGCTGGTTTATGGCTGGGTTTTGGAATCTCCATCGGAGGTTTACGAGTTGATGGCTCTCGGATTCCCACGGGTGTTTTATGGCCCGGTGCGGGCAGGTATCTTTGATTCGGCAGTTGACCCATTGGCATTCTTTGGCCGAATAGTGTTTTATTGAGCTTGTCTGGTATTAGCAGCGGGGACTTTTCTTGTGTTTTGGGCTGGCGGACTGTCAGAAGTTTATTTGTTTAGTATTATTTGTACCTCGCCTTTTTTTTATGGTAAAAGTAATGGAACAAGCTGATAGCTCACCTGATGTTAAGTGGTAACTTCTGTCTATTACAATGCATTACCTCACAGAGCAAGTCCAATGAGGACGTGCCCTGTAAGGCAATGCACTGCGTCCATCACTCTGAGACGTAAAGATGTTGAAGTCTCATGTGCCTGTAATTACACCGGCGCCCTTACCCTTCAAACCGGAACACAGCAATGCGAGCATCCCTGCTTGGCGGCAGAAATATGTACGGCGCTAGTACTGAACCCGGACGAGCTCTCACAAAGAGCTCTACTACTATAAAAAATTCGCCTAGTTCAAGTATTGTTGAAATACTATTCATTGTATCTGTTTTTTTATAAAACTAACCGAGTAAGCCCATGCCCTACTTATAAGTCGGTTACGATCTATAACATCGTCACATAGAGCACTTTCATCGCTCTGAGACGTACCTAAAGATGTTAAGTTTCATGTGCGTATAGTTACACTGACACCCATAGGTACCTACTTTTCAAACTATAGTAGGTACAGTAATGTGAACATCGTTGCTTGGCGGCAGAAATAGGACTAGGTAGGTAAATGTTATTTCAATCTAAATGAGTAGTAGTAGTACCTAGTAGTAGTAGAGCCCTTTGTGAGAGCTCGTCCGGGTTCAGTACTAGCACCGTACCTATTTCTGCCGCCAAGCAGCGATGCTCGCATTGCCGTGTTCCGGTTTGAAGGGTAAGGGCGCCGGTGTAACTACAGGCACATGAGACCTCAACATCTTTACGTCTCTGAGTGATGGACGCAGTGCATTGCCTTACAGGGCACGTCCTCATTGGACTTGCTCTGTGAGGTAATGCATTGTAATAGACAGAAGTTACCACTTAACATACGGTGAGCTATCAGCTTGTTCCATTACTTTTATCATAAAACAAAAATGAAAAAAAATAAAATTAGTATTGATATAAAAAAAATTCAGAGTACCTAGGCCGGTAAATATATTCAAAGGACTAGTTAGCCATCGCCCGCAGCGTTGCTCGCGTTCTACACCCTTTAGAGTGTGACTTTTCAAAATTTCTTTCTCAGTGCAACCCTACACTATATAAGGATACTACCCTCCAAATTTCATAGTTCTAGGACTTATAGTTTAGGCTGTGTGTTGATTATCAGTCAGCTTCAAAAGAGTTTTATATTATTTAGATGACTATAGTATAAATCATAGGTACTTACAACAATTGCCTTTTCTTGGTTCAGGAGACGGTCCTGGAGTCATTACTGTAACATCTTTAATTAATTATTGAATTAAGGTAGCGTCCCGTGCTTTGCTAAATGTTAAAATAGCTTGAACGCTGTGGTCATAATACACATACTAATTTTCAAATTAATGCTTAAAGATGAAAAATACGCTACTGAGGGCCTGAGAGCCTAGTACGAGTTTTGGTGTATAAATTTGGTGTAAAACGTCCCACGCCCAGCTCACCAGAGTGCGTTGATTTGTATGGAGATACTGAGCGGAAAGCTTGCAATGCGAGTCTGGGTTTGGTGTAGACCAAGCTTCTCAAAAAATCCGCTCAGTGTCTCCATACAAATCAACGCACTCTGGTGAGCTGAGGGCCTATAGTACGAGTTATCAGTGTATAGTGTGGGTGTGAAACGTCTGACGCCCAGCACACCAGTGGGCGCTGATTTGTATGGAGACACTGAGCGGATTCTTTGAGAAGCTCGACATGCGAGTTCGGGCTTGGTGTAGATCAAGCTTCTCGAAGAATCCGCTCAGTGTCTCCATACAAATCAGCGCCCACTGGTGTGCTGGCGTTAGACGTTTCACACCAGATTTATACACCAAAACTCGTACTATATAGGCCCTCTGAGCTAAGTTTTCGGATCTACTCATCTTTTAGCCCCAGTTGGTCATTGCGTACTTAAGCTATGAACACAATAACTCCATATTGACAGCCGTCATGGCTCAGTCGGTAGTAGCTCTGCCTTCCGTGCTGTGGGTCGTGGGTTCGATCCCCACCAGCAACAAACATTTTTGTGTGTTGTAAACATAGATGTTTGTTCTGTGTCTGGGTGTTTCTATGTATTATAAGTATGTATTTACAAAAAAAAAATGTATGTATGTATTCTATCAGCCATCTAGTTTCCATAGTACAAGCTTTGCTTAGTTTGGGACTAGAAGGCGTTGTGTTAAGTGTCCGTGAATATTTATTTATATTGCGTACCTTCGTAGACTTCATCAGCAATCGGCAATGAGAGTGGCGGGCGGTTCTTTATTCGATCTAAAGTGCTACTCCTTTCAATCGTATCTGTACCTAGATAAAAAGTAAGAATAAAGGCTCGAGCAGACCGGTTGCGTATACTTGTATACGTCGTAGTCCCGTCGCAGTCACGCGCGTAGTTACTGAGTTGTAATGTATGAGACAGGACACACTGCTTGCGTAATGACGCGCACGTCTTCATTACGTAGAGTTTCATACATTACAACTTTACAACTCAGTAACTAGTAGTTAGCCCCGAACTGAGATCTCGTGATGGTCGGAGGTTAATAAAACCCAAACAATTTTTATTGACAAATGGTTGTAATAAACTTTGCAAATCGCTTCGAAATCGCCGTATAGCTATGTACCAGTTACTTGAACTACAAAATCATTGAAACTCCAAGAAATGGTAGCTCACGTTATACTGGGTATGCCAATTTTATAATTTTTACAACAACTCAAAAACTATTAGACCTAGAATCAAATAAAAACGGTTTTGGAATGTCTACACAAACTCCTATCATATGACACCCCATTTGATATTATTGTACGACTTTTTTTCTTTTTTACTCCCTCTGGACCCTCATAACTTCACGACCCCTTGACCGATTTACTTCATTTAACAAACCAGTAAAACTTAAGAGTACTATCCGTATACCTACCAAATTTTATGAAGATCGGATGAGCGGTTTAAAAGGTCTCGTCGAAGAAACATACAAAGCATTTTTGTCCAAGTTGTCAAGATCTTCGTTCGCTTCACTCACTCGATCAATTAGTGAGTCACTGTTATTTTTAACTGTTTTTAACAGTTTCGATAACTAAATTAAAAAGATTCTTGAGCAAATCAGTAAAGTTGCAAGTTCTAAATTTTTTTGAGAATACTTACTGCTTTCTCCTGGGCTTTCTTTCTTTTTAGGCATTCGAGGAGTGGTCCTAGAAATATCTACTTCAGGTCTTAGATGCAAGTTAGATTTGGAAACTCCTGGACGTAAATGGTGCTGTGGTTTTTGCGCTACTGAAAGATTAGGTATATACCTAAGTTTAAAAACTAGAAAAACAGACTTCAATTTAATGATGATGATGATAGCAGGGGGCCTAGTACGAATTTTGGTGTGTAAATCTGGTGTAAAACGTCTGACGCCCAGCACACCAGTGTGCGCTTATTTGTATGGAATCCACTCAGTGTTTCTATACAAATCAGCGCCCTCTGGTGTGCTGGGCGTCAGACGTTTCACACCCACACTATACACTGAAAACTCGTACTAGGCCCTCAGTTCATTGGGATTGTTCTATTGATCGTAAACACTGAAAAGTCACAGGAAAAAATCAGGAAATGACTGAGTTCTTAAGTAACAAACATTAAAAACAAAAACACAACCAACTAAAGAACCTCCTAATTTTTTTGAAGTCGGTTAAAACATATGACAGAAATAGGTTTCGTTTTTGGAATCCAGTTTGCGAAATAATTATAACTAAATATAACTAATTATTCAATGATATACAGCTACCTATTAACCTACAAGTGCCTACCTACAAGTGCACGACATAAGGAAAGTGTGAGTGCAGTCGATAGTAGGTATTATTATTATTATGCTTATGTATTACCATATTCTATTAATCTACTAAATAATACATAATTTACCTGGTATCGTTTCGATTGGGGGAGGAATAGGCACGCGCTCTGAAATATAAAACATTTTTTTCAAGTGCTCATAGCCCATAGTATGAGTATTAGTTTATCTCCGAATAACGAGAAGCGAGAACTCGCAGTGTTAGCATAAAGAAACAGTTTGCAAAACTCCCGGTAGAGGCGCTTATCCTGTTTTCATACAAAATATCTCGCAAGTAGCTTCTCGGTATTCTTTTCGATCAACAAAACAAAGAGTACAGGCTCAGCGCACCTACAAAGTTGACGTAAACTATATTTTTGTATAGAGACTAGCTGATACCCGCGACTTCGTAGGTACGCGTGCAAAACATTCCACCAAAATATCGCTATAAATCATCTTCTATCATCACTAAGAAAGGAATTCTGAAACGTCACACTCTAAAGGGTAGAACGCGAGCAACGGTTCTACCCTTTAGAGGCTAGTTTTAGTTTTTTTTTTTGACGGCTAGTACTTACATACAAATCTTTCCTCTTTATAATATTGGTATAGATAGGTTGAGTTATAATGAAAAAAATACCTGGGATTGTATCCAATGCTTCATAGGTACCACTATCCCTCGACGCTTCCCCTGATCCAATATTCTTATTCACGTATCTTGTATCTGTTGAAATAGAGTATTAAGTAGATACCTATAGTGTGGTAGTCTTACCATTGAAGTAATAACGAACAGATACAATTAAGTATCAATAGGTTGACCACTGCTAATTTAAAGAAATGCCTACTTATGTTCAAGCCACGTCTTTGAATATATAAATATAAATATTCACGGACACTAAACACAACGCCTTCTAGTCTAGTTATTCCTATACAAATGCAGACTTTTTCAGAAAAAAAATAATCGAATCGGTTCATTAATGACGGAGTTCTGAGGTAGCAAACATACAAAATACAACCGAATTGAGAACCTCCTCCTTTTTTGAAGTCGATTAATGATATGACGGTAAAACTACAGGGAATGTTAATATAGGGATGTCATTATCTTCTTCTTTTATAATAACAATAAATATTCACGGACACTTAACACAATGCCGTGTAGTCCCAAACTAAGCAAAGCTTGTACGATGGAAACTAGATGGCTGATAGAATACATACATATATATATATTTTTTGAAATACATACTTATAATACATAGAAACACCCAGACACAGAACAAACATCTATGTTTACAACACACAAATGTTTGTTCTCGGTGGGGATCGAACCCGCGATCCACAGCACGGAAAGCAGAGCTACTACCGACTGAGCCTGACGCCTGTCATGGCAATATATAAAAGTAAATACCTGGTAAATCATGGCCGTCGGTAGAATTCTTTGGTGTTAAGTTTTTATTGATTTGGGCCCGTTTCGCTGGAAAAGTAAAATATTTATTTTAAAGTTTCAAGAATTTTATTTTGATCTCTCTCTCGGAATATTTAAAGATTAAAAATCATACAAAGTGAGCAATAACTTTAGTGCTTGAGTCTCACTTGTTACGCCAAAGTATTAATAAGTTATCGTATATTGATATTGGTTGAGGTTTGTCAACATACCTTTAGCTTTGAAGTACAGTATACATATAGTTTGACCTATAATTATCAATATTACGAATACGCTTACTCCAATTGCTATGAATACCCAGAGTTCTGAAAGAAAAATGAGTTGCAGAGACCAAGAAAAAACAGAGCCCCGAGTCTGTGCATTAGTTATGACTTTCGAATCGAGTGTAGCACACGCAAACGCATTCGCAAAGTGAGACATTTTGTATGAAAACCGGATAAGCGCAAAATGTGTTGCTTTGCGAATGCGTTTGCGTGTGCTACACTCGAGTCGAAAGTCAAAACAAATGCACTGACTCGGGGCTCTGCCCCGTTAAGCAATCGCTAAAGAATAAAAAAGGTCACAGCGTTTTAATTTCTTCTTCTTCGTCTTTTAAACGTGTCAGTGTCAAGTGATGAATTTTAAATAATTTATGTCAAGTCAAGTCTTCGTCAAGTCGGCTGTCATTGGTTTTGTAGAGAAAATGGTGGATTTTCTTAAAATTAAAAATAATACTCACAATAACACAAGAAAAACTATTTAAATAAAAATGCTGTGTTGTTTAAAAAAAATTGAAAACTCGAATGGCGTTTTCATTTGTTGATTATTCAAAAGCGACTAGCCAAATATTTTGTATGAAAACCCGATTGGCGCGTCTAACGGAAAATCGACAAACGCTTTTTCTCCATACAAAAACTGTGAGTTTATATACTCGCTTTTCGGAGATCAACGAAGTAAAACTACCAGGGAAGTTGACGAGTGACAGAATAAAGTCATTACAAACTTACCAATCTTTTTCGTCGTTTTGTCGACGTTTATAGCCAAGTGGAAATAATGTTTTGCTAGTCGCTCGTTCAAATGGAGATCTAGCGAGCATTCCCATTGGCCAGTATAAGAAGACTTTGTCACTTTAATATTTTCTAATTCGGCCTGCAATCAAAAACAGTACATTGTTCAACAAGTAAAGCTAACCAAAGCTTGGGACTAAATGGCGTTGTGTAAAAATGTCCATGAATATTTTTTTCATTACAGAGGGCCTAGTACGAGTTTTCTGTGTATAGTGTGGGTGTGAAACGTCTGACGCCCAGGCGCGGATTCTTTGAGAAGCTCGACATGCGAGTACGAGCTTGGTGTAGACCAAGTTTCTCAAAGAATCAGCTCAGTGTCTCCATACAAATCAGCGCTCACGGTGTGCTGGGCGTCAGACGTTTTACACCAGATTTACACACCAAAACTCGTACTAGGCTCTCAGTTATGTAGGTACCTACTTGAAAAGTGTACTTACAAAGCGACGCCTGCAAGTATACGCGTAATATATCTAACTAATGGGACAGACTCTAAAACCGACTGCTAAAAATTTGAAATAATATTTAGATTACTCTAACCTAATTTCTTAGTTTAAAGTAGATTCAAAACAGTTTTATGTGTTAGGAACATAATATACTTAAATTGTACCTTCGGGCATGAGATAGTTTATTTTTTTTTAATTGGAATACATACTAGTACAATTATTTCTTGTTTTTCCGTAGTGTTTACTGAACAACTCGTCATTGCAATTGTAGTAATATTTATTTGGCACCTGAAAAATAAATAAATTCCTGTCTCACCATAAGGTTCACACTAAGGTACAGCATTCGCTAATTTTGTATCATCATCATCAAATATAATAGTATCGACTTATATATTCTCCTCTCAAAGAGATGAGATAACAGTCACGCAAAAATGCACCTTACAATAACGTCCTTTTCAATCCTTTTTTCGCAACAGTATTGGCATTTATTTAGCGCATACTATTTAGTAATCTATATCGGAGACAAGCCAGTATGGGGTCAATGAATTCTGACCCAAAGTCTCAAAGTTGATGATACAAAGGTGCGTTTGGTAGATTTTACCAGAGATAAGCAAATGCCACTGATTAATTTTTTGTATACCCACCACTGTTTAGAGCCCGTATGCTTATTTACTGCTCAAACACCGCCCCCGTATCGCAAACTCTGAACTGCGTTCGCTGCCCAGCATAAGGTCAAGTGACGTGGCTACACATATACGAAAACAAGAAGCTTTTGACAGCAAAAAACGCGCTGAAACGCGCTAATGTCCAGAACACCAATGATTTAGTATGAAAGTAGAGGGCCTAGGACGAGTTTTGGTGAGTAAATCTGGTGTGAAACGTCTGACGCCCAGCACACCAGTGGGCGCTGATTTGTATGGAGACACTGAGCGGATTTTTTGAGAAGCTTGGTCTACACTAAGCCCGTACTCGCATGTCGAGCTTCTCAAAGAATCCGCTCAGTGTCTCCATACAAATCAGCGCCCACTGGTGTGCTGGGCGTCAGACGTTTCACACCCACATCATACACTGAAAACTCGTACTAGGCCCTCTGTTCAGAAAACCTGGCAGGTTTCATAAAACAACGATACCCCCACTGATCCGGACTCACGCATAGATTTTTGTATGAAAATCTCTACTCAAATCTATGCTTGAGTAACTATTTCTTTATCAGCATTCGGGCTTCGGTGGCTTACCGTCCTAAGCAAGGGCCAGTATCGTATTTTTCTTTGAATCGTGATATCATCATCAACACTTTCTGGTCACCTTCCTTAAGCGTGTGGTTGTATACCTCATCTGGCTTGGTTATATCGAAGTTTACAACTGAAAAAAAATTTTTTTTTATGATAATCTCATCCCATTCCACTCCACACCACACAAACTGGTAAACGTGAAAGTTTAGATGTTTGTGTTTCAATCACGTACACGCACGTATCAAAACTCGTACTAGGCCCTCTGGTCCGATTTGGATGAAACTTGGAATAAGAAATATCTCGGTCAAGCCTCCTTCAAAGCGTCGTGTAAAATTCAATGAAAAACTTACAAGTTTGAGTAAATCCTACACTAATAACACAACTAATTATTAAAAATAACTCCATTTTGTAGCCCCATGGGACCAACAAGTCCGATGGGGTAATTCGTGACTAGTGGGAAAACATGACATAATGTAGGGTGACCATGATTTTTAATGTCTATTTTGAGACTGACCCTTCGTACTAGCGTATGTCAAACTGGTTGCACCACGGGCAAGTAAATTGACTCGTGGCAACATTTTTTTTCTCTCATAGTTTTGGTTACTTAAATTTTTTTCTCCCATAGTTTTGGTTTTTACTGAAAATTCTTAACATTACTTTTTTTATTGTTTATCCAATTTTATTATCATAATTTTTTTTTGTTTTTAAATTTTAACCAATTGAACACTCGTCGAAATATAAATAAAAGGGTAACTTTAGTACAAATTCTTAGCATTGCGTATACAGTGCCTTGATCACGAATAAATGTGACAATCGCAAACGTATCGTAACGCTAGCGTATCCGAGGTACACTGCGCGGTGACATTACAACGGTTGGCAGTCGAGCTGGCAATGACGCGCAATATAACTTTGTCAGGCGTCATGGCTCAGTCGGTAGTAGCTCTGCCTTCCGTGCTGTGGGTCGTGGGTTCGATCCCCACCGAGAACAAACATTTGTGTGTTATAAACATAGATGTTTGTTCTATGTCTGGGTGTTTCTATGTATTATAAGTATGTATTTACAAAAAAAAAATTGTATGTATGTATTCTATCAGCCATCTAGTTTCCATCGTACAAGCTTTGCTTAGTTTGGGACTAGAAGGCTTTGTGTTAAGTGTCCTTGAATATTTATTTTTTTATTTTAACTCGAATACGCTAACGCGGCGACTGTCAGATTTTTTCGTGATAGAGGTACTGTTTATCCTTCAACTTCTTGGTTGATGGCTTTTGCAACTTGACACAATTCTGCCAGTGTCTGTTTACTTCAGTTTATCCTAGAACCATGGTCACACCATAAACTGTGTGTCATCATTTTAAAAGAGGATAAAATGACAATTTCCTTAATAATGCTTGAATAAATAAAATATTTTTAATTAGTATCTATTTCATTGGTGATTTGGTTATACGTCAGTTAGTAGGTACCTACCTTGTACCACAGATCATATAATACTCTTGGACTAATATTCTGTGCTCTGTCATCTGTGGGTATAGCGCTGTCTCGCACCACAAATGATTTTTCGCTGATTCATACCAAAAAATGGCAGCGTTTCAACGCACATCAAAATAAATAATATTTTGGCGGCGTTTCTACCCAAAATTCGTTTCTGTTTCTCACCACTAAAGATTTTGTACAGTCAGATAACAACGTTTAGTAAACTACAGATTATTTTAAACTTGGACAGAGAATTAAAAGTTGGGTTGCGGGTTTTATCCCCACACAGAAATTCACAGAATACACATTTGAGTGATCGTGGGTAAACTAAACATACCTAGATGTTTGTTATGTGGCTGGGTGTGTATTATAAGTATTACTTACAAAAATATGTAGTAGTTCTGTGTAGTCTATCAGCAATCTGAAGAGCTTTACCTACGGTTCTATGCAACAGAGCTATAATAATACAATACAATTTTTAAAATGTACTATAAGTAACAGTGTAGAGTCGTGTTTGTATTGGAAACCGTCAGTGTAGGCTGAGTGTTGAACACATCCCGAGGGCCAACGAGTTTTGGTGTGTAAATATGGTGTAAAACGTCTGACGCCCAGCACACAAGTGCTAGCTGATTTGTATACACTGAGCGGATTCTATGAAAAGCTTGGTCCACACCAAGCTGCTTACTCGCATGTCGAGCTTCTCAAAGAATCTGCTCAGTGTTTCCATACAAATCAGCGCCCACTCGTGTGCTGGGCGTCAGACACACCCACACTATGAAAACTCGTACTAGACCGTCAGTAGCCTCTACCTAACCTTTTCTTAGTTTAAAACTAGATGGCGTTGTTTGAAATGTGCATGTCTTAACTCACCATCTTCTAAAGGTGGTACGGTTGTGTGAGGTATGGGCGACACTGGTAGAACTACTTCCTTGACAGCCACGGAGAATTTCAACGCTATTGTATCAGGTTTTGTAATTAGAACGCTTTTGACAGGGAAACGACACTCCCATTCACCAGAGTTTATTTTCTTAACTGGTTGGTTTATTCGAACCTAAAAAAAAAAAAACGGTTTTTTTATGACTAGCTGGACCCGGTAGACTTCGTACTGCCTCAATCGATAAGTAAAAAACCTAAACTTTTGTATTATTATTACTTTATTATTCACCTCTTAAACCTTCTCTGGACTTCCACACACAATTCAAGACCAAAATTAGCCAAATCGGTCCAGCCGTTCTCGAGTTTTAGCGAGACTAACGGCTCTTTTTCAGAAGCCCTTTTTCCGGATTGAAACATAGGCTATATTTTATTGAAATGAAAGACGTGGATTCTTAGATACGCTTGATTTCTCAAAACAAAAGCCGCCTTTGGCACGAGGTTAAAAAGCCAAAAACTAAAATTAATTATTTTATTTATTTATTTAAAGATAAATAAATAAAATAATTAATAGTCTAGTAATTAAAAGCGCTAGGCTCAAATGGGACTGGGCGGGGCACGTCAGCCGGATGTCTCCCGATAGGTGGGCGAACATCTCCACACCTTGGGTCCCTGACGGTCGGCGATATCGGGGTCGGCCAAGAAAGGGTTGGCGCGACGAACTGGATGCCTTCGAGAGAGGATGGTGGGAGGAGGCTCGGGACAGAGAACATTGGAAGTCTATGGGGGAGACCTTTGCCCAGCAGTGGGACGATATAGGTTAACAAAAAAAATAAAAAAATTTAAAGATATGGATAAACTAAATATGCAGATCTACTAAATAAACGATTCCGATTCCGAAAATCGAGTTTGTCTGTTTATCTGTTTGTCTGTTTGTTTATTCGAGAATCACGCCTAAACTACCAAGCAGGCGCGGAAAGTCTTACTTCGAAATATTTGCTGCGAAAATGGGCTCATTCCAGTTTTCCCCTGCGTGAGTCGTGCGTAGGGGATTTCTGGAACTTTTGTCCAATAATCCCCTTAGCGACCCCTGCAACTGCCGGCAGGGGAAAACTGGAGAATAAATTCCTCAGGTTTACCTAGGTACTTACATTTAAGTACCAATCATTATTTTTCACTAGTACGTTGCAACTGGCCAGCAGGGACGTGCTTGTGACAAAGCATCTGTGAACAGGCATAGATTAGATAGGTATAATTATTTTTAAACGTAATAAAACAAAGACTTATTTCAAAAGCATACTATAAAATATCTGATTATTTAGAAGACAAACAAGCTTGCTAGCTCCAACTCATCCAATAAAAAAAATAAAATTGTAATCATACCTAATCATACAAAACGTAATGACGATTCAAAGTAATCAGTGAGATTTTATTGAATAAAAGCTTTTTGACTTTGACTTAACCGACTTCAAAAAAGGAGGAGGTTCTCAATTTTTTTTTATGTTGTAAACCGATTTGAAAATTTATTTTTTTATCTGATAGGGTATGTATGTATGCTTCCAGATTGGTCCCATAATTTTTTTATCAAAATCAGTTCAGTAGTTTGGCAGTTAAATACGAATAACTCGAAAAAACACGTCATAGGTACATGTACACGGCACTGCGTATTTTGCTTTCCTGTGACGTTTATGTGGTGCTTACGATCAATAGAACAGTCCTAATGAACTGCCATCATCATCATTATCATTTTATGATTAAGGCGTATCAAATTGAAGTCGGTTTTTTCAGTTTTTTTAACTTATAAATTATTCAGCAGACGCTTCTATTGCAAAATGTCTGGAAAATAACAAAAAGGTAGGCAAAAAACACCCGCAAAAAACCTGCCATATCTACTGGACTAATTTCAATGACACTTATACCATTCGGAAGCCCTTTTTCTGGATTGAAACATACGCCATATTTTATTGAAATCAAAGACGTGGAGACTTAGATACAGCTTGAACTCTCTAAACCAAAAGCAGCCATTTGCTACGAGGTTCATCGTATGCTGGTGACAGATATTTTGGTGGAGAGTTTCGCACGCATATGTAGTCGCGGGTATCAGTATTGATATACTTACACGCCACTGCAATCACTTCCTCTCTCAAAGTGTCTGCCAATGTCATGTATCTTTAGCAGTATAGGTCCATCTTCTTCCAGCACTGTGATGCGCTGGTACCCGGCATCGACCGATAAGTCGAAGTGTGCTAAACAAAATAAGTAGAAGTTACAAGCGCTTGTGGCGTATCTTGCTTAGTCAATCTTCACCGATTATCTAAGTTAAGTGGTTAAAATTTGAATGGGTGACTGTTAGTAGGCCTTTACATCTATTGAAGATGATTTATACAGCGTCAGGAGGCAACCTATGCCTACACTTAACGACATACTGTAGTGCCTGGGACAATGTTTTGATGGAGTAGGCTTGCCCAGCACCTATACCCTCCTCTCAGCCTAGTCAGCCATATCTCCAGGAAAGACTGACTAAGCCGAGGGTTTCCTCACGATCTTTTCCTTAACCGTTCAGCTCGTGTTATTATTAACTGCACCTATAAATTTTCCGAAACGAAAAATGCATTGATGCACGGCCGGGATTCGAACTCACAACCTTCTGATCGAAAGACGAGGTGCAAACCCACTCGGCCAATACGACTTTTGACTTTAAGTGGCATTTACATATCATTTCAACAAACCAATAAAATTTAGATACTTATTGTTGCTTATTGTATCTACCCTATAAACCACAGAAGGTAAAAGTAACTACATAAGGTAGATCTGCGTTTACCAATTACTCTTAAAACTCACTCTTTCAAGCAAATAAAGAAACTCTAACTCATAAAAGAATCGTGATCTCTGATCTTAAAACTTACCATGGCTTTGATGAAAACTGAACAGAAATATAGAAAATAACACAACAAACATTTCAAATTATACTGATCTACATAGTTATAGCTGTAAAACTAAAAGACCAACCAATGAGCATGGGAAGTAGGTTAACCATTATTTTGATACTTCATAGCATCATCATCATCATCATCCACAGCCCGACTTCACCCACTGCTGGGTAAAGTCGGCCTCTCTTTGTATGTACCACTCCTCACGATCCTGTGCTAATCTCATCCAGCAGGCCTAGGATGCGCACGCGAGATATATTTCTCATGTCGTTCTGTCAAAATGTAAGCATTTTGCACCAGTCAAGGAACTATTGCATTGTCTGTGGTAATGCTGTCGACAAAACGCGCCTTTGAATCTTCAACTCTTGACATTTCTGCATGATTAATGATTATTATGTCGTCCTCAGAGAGGTACGACGACTAACAAGTGTCAAAAGTGTACAATAAGGCGCGCTTTGTCGACAGCATTACCACAGATAATGGAATAGTTCTAAAACTGGTGCAAAATGCTTACATTTTGACAGAACGACATGACAAATATCTCGCGTGCGCATCCTAGGCCGGCAGGTCTGGATTGCGATGTTCGCAACATCGTCTGCCCATCTCGCTGCAGGACCACCGACTGAGATGGGAAAAAAAATCCCATAGAGCCCACTCCTTTATCTTTAAACCACTAGTTTATAGATAGCTCAACTCAATTTAACATAAGGAAGGCCTTGTTTCATCACTCATCAACAAAATTTTAGTTTTTGTGGAATTGATGGTCACTCTTGCAGGTTCAAAACAGGATACATATTTATTATCCTTCTTAAGTACTTCTATACAAGAATCCATAAGTAGGTATAGGTCTACGTGACGTAACAAGTACATAGTCATATATGAAGAATACTGGGTGTCCCGGAAGGAACTAGTAGTATGTCATCCCGAGTTAAGGTGAAAATAGTTATTTGTTATACAAGAGTACAAAGTTGCTTTTTAACCGCGTGTTCAATTTTGATGACCGAGCAATCGAAGGATTCTAAAATTGAATCACGAGCGCAGCGAGTGATTCAAAATTAGAATCCTGAGCGTTAGCGAGGGAATCAAAAGAGCACGAGGTGAAAAATCTTTGCACTCGAGTGCAACACGTAACTTTTCATTCCACCTCAGCGAGGAAATGACTAAATGCAAAAAAAGCAAATTGAAAAAAGAACACCAAGAAGGTTCCGAGTCTGAGTTTTTAACAAATTAAAAAAAAGTTGTATGATATATTCGGCACCATAGAGGTAGCAGTAAATAGGTTTAATGTTTTTTTTTAATTCACAAACTTACTGCACACGATGTTCTAAATTCAATTTACTTTATCCTCTAGAGAATAAAAACGGCTTTTCCACTCAGATATTGAAGATTAAAAATACTCTTTCCGAGATGGTGGGATGAAAAAAAAATTATACAGGCTTTGATTAGTTTGGGCGTTGGGTGAAATGTCCAAGAAAAAATATCTGGGGAAAGGAAAAAGTGAATTTAAAAGTACGTAGCTTCTAGAGGAAAAAAACTAGGGCATAGCGTAAATATTCTAATGAATAATGATCTACATACATAAATACATAAATGTGTGTTAAAATGTATATAAGTAGTTATATAATAATGGCTTTAAAATAAAATTATGCAAGGTTTAACCGGTAAAATTACGTGTTGGTTGCGATTTTTTCTAAATTAGTAAGTAAGGAGTCGCATACACATTCCATCATCTGTGCCTTGATCACGAATAAATGTGACAATCGCAAACGTATCGTAACGCTAGCGTATCCGAGATACACTGCGCGGTGACGCTACAACGGTCGGCAGTCGAGCTGGCATTGACGCGCAATATAACTCGAATACGTTAACGCGGCGACTGTCAGATTTGTTCGTGATAGAGGTACTGACCACTAGACGTACGGAAACACGGTACCAAAAATGGAACTGGAAGCAAGCAAGCAAGTTCGTATGAGTTAGTCGCTCCGATCTTGAGGAGATGGTGGTTCAGATCACAGTGGCCCGTGATTATAAAAATAATACATATTTTTAAATTAAAACTTTATTCTTAGTTCCCTGTATCGTATGGTCATTAGGAAGGGAAAGTGTCGTAAGTAACATTTTTTATTAACCTCGTCACGACATAATAGTTGTCAGCGAGAATTGATGACGTTTGCTGACGTAATGTGACAGTTACCAAAAATGCCGGCGTCAAAGAAGTATGTAGGTACTATTAGGTAGGTATTAAGTGGTATTTTAGGCTGATTACGGATGAAACAATGGAATTTTTAATTTCTCAAAACCGGAAAATATAAACCGTAATTATGGTTTTAAGTTTAGTTACATGCGTCTGCAGTAAATGCATTGTTCTCAACTAAACACAGATAATCTTTGACAGTTTCCGTAGACTTTCGGGCGGCGACTTCCGCGCATGCGCGATCAGACCAGCCCCATCTAGGCCCGTCAGACACAAAATGGCTACCAAGTGAAGCGTCTCACAATTGATTTTTTTACCACCACACCAGTTTCAAATAGCACAATACGAAAAAAAACTGTTCCATGAGTAAACCAAGATTAATAATAGCAGCGCGGCATAAACGCGGCGGTCAAAAATAACCTACATGCAAATAACCCGTGTGCCGATGTCGTGCTAGGAGAAATTTCTCAAAACTCGATTCTTATTTCTAAAATTTCTGTTTAAATGTGCAATAGACGTATGTGGTTCTTTTTAGGAGCGTTTAGTGACGCAGTATCCGTTCCAGCCAGCTTTGGTGAGTACATACGCCTTCCATCAATTTGCCGACTAGTGTAAGACGGTTTGTGTGACCTAAAAATCTAGACTTAATGCGGTTAGTAACAGTGTCATACGGTGCTAATAGCATCATTACATGTTTCACTATTTGCAGCAGTGAACACTATTTTTACATAAAATGACTAGAAAGTACAGAAAAAAAGATAGTAGCTTCGTTCACGAGTGGTTTTAGCTTATAAATTGTGCGTGTTCAAATATAAGAACACAAATTTGGAATACAGAACGAAAAACATGACATAACTATTACTTTAGCGGCATGTAATTTGTTCAATGATCGTTAAGCGATGAGTTTTCCTAAATTTCGGGGATCCTGTTACCGTCTCTGTCGCTCGCATTGCGTTCCTCTCTTTCCAATAATGTTCCTGAATGGGTTTTAGGCATGCGCGTTGTAAATTCAGGGTCGTCAAAAAATTGGTGATAATTTTCCCAGTGATTTTTCTTCATTCAAACCCCGTTAGGGAAAGCTTTAGCAGTGTCATAGTAACCTCTTTCTTCTATCCCAAAGAAGAAGGTTCAATTTTCAGTAATTTTCGCACCACATTAAGGCTTACGTAAAATTTGTCATATTTTGCCAAATTTTTAGTTAAGGTGTTGTGACAGGCGGATGGATTGACGAATTTAATGAAGAGGGGTTTGGCAAATCGCCCGTTAGACCATAAAAACAAACACTACTCAAAAATCGATAGACCTTTGCGTTAAGTTTTAGGTTAGGTATGTCAAAGGGACCAATATTAATGCTTCAAGTTCTGTATAGTTTTTAAGATATTTCATCATTGGCAATTCTGTTAATACAGGTTACACTAAAGTAACTAAAATTACGTAAATTAGAAATATTTATTTGCGTAAAAATATATATACCTAGGTCTTATTCCTTTAGCTAAAGTCCAAATTAGCACCTCAATGACAATCTGACTGACATAACAAAAGATAATCTTAAAATTTGATTTTTTTATTCAGCTGCTTAATCTCTAACGGGAATTAATCGACATTACTTTTTTCTTTAAAATTTACGTAGTTTGATTAAGAAATTAATTATTTTAGGATTGTCATTTACAAGTATAATGCTAATTTTGAACTTAAGTATAAATATAATGGATTTGAAATACATTTACTTAGTTATTAACAAAATCGACACAACTATGGTCACTATTTTGCCCTTTCAAACATAGATTTGACTAGAGATTCTTACACAAAACTGTCAAAAATCTTATGCTCGAGTCCGGATCAGTGCCTGAGCAATACATTAGTTTGGGTACATATTGGAATCGATTTTTCTGTTGCATTTTTCTAAACTAACCTTCTTCTTCTCTTCAACAATGGCCTGTGTCCGTCATTTCGACAGACAATTTTGCCAATGTCAAGTGTTAAAATTGTAATAAATAAGTCAAGTCAAGTCATTTGTCAAAACGGCTGTCGTTTGTTTTGAAAAGAAAATGGTGGATTTTCTCTTCAAAACCTAACACGAATTTTCACATTCAGAAAAACCACTTTACACACATTTATTCCAATGGCTCACACTTTATGTTACGACCTAAGTATTATTGGTTAAAATTCCACCAAAATTAAACAACAATACTCACAATAACACAAGAAAAACTATTAAAATAAAAGTGCTATGTGTCGTTTCAAAAAATGTCAAAACTCGTGTCCCTAAACTAACCTAATTTGACAGCTCTAAAAATGTTGCCGTTCCTTTTTTTAAAAAGACAAAGGCGGCTATAGTTTTAGAGCTGTCAAATTGGTTTAGAAAAATGCAACAAGAGAATTGGTACTACGATTACTAGGTATAGTTTCTATCATAGCATAAAGTCCGTATAAGAGAGAGCTATGTTCGTGTCGGTTGAATGTTAATTAATATTAATTAAAGTACTTTTTTGTGTCATATCCACACATCGCGTAATGCTAAATATTATTTTATCATGGCATAATGCTAAATACCCGACTACTATTATACATTTTAGAGTTTTTGGATGTTTGTGTTCTAATCACGCTGTAACTATTGGTCCGATTTGGCTGAAACTTGGAATATATATAGTTCGTAACTTAGATCATCACTTAAGCTACTTTTTATCTCGAAAAATTAGCAGTTCGAACGGGACAAAGTCACGGGCTGGAGCTAGTATTTTGTATAATTTAACCTCAGTTAAAAACTCATGTGTTTATTTATTTGATCTGTGAATAAATTAACACTTAATTTTAATTGTATACCCATACAATCTAATTATGCTTACCTACCTACCTACAAAATTATTTTTGAAAAAATTTAAGAAAAACGGATGCAGTGGTCATACTAATTATACGTAGTTATTTATAATTTATAACCCTTTTAATGATTTGGCATGCAAATTGTTATTTCTCAAAATGCAATAAAAACCTCATTCAAATTTTTTGTTTCATGACAATTATGATGTCATAAAGGTATCGAATTTTTTTGTTAAAATAATACACTGACGAAATAATATGAATGGATCCCTCAATTCAGACGGACTATCTAATTCGGTACCTTCATTGTCTTAAGGGTTTCACAGTGGTTATCTTCTTAGTTCCGATTTCAAAATCAAAAACAATCTTTTTAGGGTCTTTGCTTTGCTGTACGAATACAAAAAAGGTTTTTTTTAGAAAAAGTATGTGTAAAAGTAAAATGGAAAAAGTAGTAGGTAAGTACCTAAATCACAGAAAACTAACGTAAGTGTGTACATACGTTATTTTTCTAAGATTTTGGTAAGATTTTGGTGTGTACCAAAATCTTTTTTTGACAGCATTTATACCAGAGAATTTTATTTCTATGGTTTGTACCCAAACAACAGAATCCCTCAATTTCAATGCGATTTGAGCATTTCCCTAAAATCGCATTCTTGTGAAAAGCTACGATTCAGCTGCGTCTAAGCTGTCACAATTTGACAGTAGAATACGAAATAACCACAGATGAAAAGTCGATAAGTTTCTAGTAGATTGAGCCCCTGAGCCCGTTGTCTGAGTTTTGTTATGTTGACTTCTGACAAGCGGGAATCAAGAAACTCGAAGTTTTTGCATGGAGAAAAATAAATAAATAAATATTCACGGACACTTAACACAACGCCTTCTAGTCCCAAACTAAGCAAAGCTTGTACGATGGAAACTAGATGGCTGATAGAATACATACATACATTTTTTTTTGTAAATACATACTTATAATACATAGAAACACCCAGACACAGAACAAACATCTATGTTTACAACACACAAATGTTTGTTCTCGGTGGGGATCGAACCCACGACCCACAGCACGGAAGGCAGAGCTACTACCGACTGAGCCATGACGCCTGTCAAATAGTTTGCATATCTCCCACTAGAGGCGCTTATCGGATTTTCATACAAAATATCTCGATAGTTGCAAAACTGAGAACTACGGGCTCAGAACTCGGTATTACCCTTTTTTTTTTTTTTTTTTTTACGTGAGGAAATCCATCATGGATACCTATTGCTTGTTAGAGCAGTAGGTTATGTCAGACTGTACTGACTAAAACCTCACGGTCCGTCGGGCACTTTTACCGGGGAATTCTTCCGCGAAACTCGGTATTACTCTAGGTATCGTATCTAGTCATGTTCTATATTTAGAGGTCCATGACCGACTCCAAAATATACCAATGACCCTATCAGGATATCCTCAATTGACGTTCTCAATACGTATTGTGCAGAAGTGGAAGAGTCGGAGTGATAAGGCCTTCCATCTATCAGTAGAATCTTTGCGAAAGAGCTCGTCCGGAACTAGTACCTACTGAGGGCCTAGTACAAGTTTTCAGTGTATAGTGTGTGTGTGAAACGTCTGACGCCTAGCACACCAGTGGGCGCTGATTTGTATGGAGACACTGAGCGGATTCTTTGAAAAGCTTGACATGCGAGTACGGGCTTAGTGTAGACCAAGCTTCTCAAAAAATCCGCTCAGTGTCTCCATACAAATCAGCGCCCACTGGTGTGCTGGGCGTCAGACGTTTTACACCAGATTTACACACCAAAACTCGTACTAGGCCCTCAGTACCTATATTTGTGCACGTGATGCTCGCATTGCTGTGTTCCGACTTGAAGGGTGTGGTAGTCCGTTATTTATGAACCGATTTGAAATAGTTATTTGTTATACAAGAGTGCAAAGTTGCTTTTTAACCGCGTGTTCAATTTTGATGACCGAGCAATCGAAGGATTCTAAAATTGAATCACGAGCGCAGCGAGTGATTCAAAATTAGAATCCTGAGCGTTAACGAGGGAATTAAAAGAGCACGAGGTGAAAAATCTTTGCACTCGAGTGCAACACGTAACTTTTCATTCCACCTCAGCGAGGAAATGACTAATTTGCACATTATTAACAGTTTCAGTCAATTCTGTTGGCGTCAACAAACTTCCTCGTCGCTAGAATCACTCATTTTAGTTTTTTCACTTGTTTTCAAGTTTCTTGTTTTCAATATAAGGTTTAACAATGACGTGAAAAAATGCCGCGTAAGGAACCGCGTACAAAGCAAATTGAAAAAAGAACACCAAGAAGGTTCCGAGTCTGAGTTTTTAACAAATAAAAAAAAAGTTGTATGATATATTCGGCACCATAGAGGTAGCAATAAATAGGTTTAATGTTTTTTTTTAATTCACAAACTTAGTGCACACGATGTTCTAAATTCAATTTACTTTATCCTCTAGAGAATAAAAACGGCTTTTCCACTCAGATATTGAAGATTAAAAATACTCTTTCCGAGATGGTGGGATGAAAAAGTATTTTTTATCTGCAAGGGTATACCTCCAAATTAGTCCAGTAACATTTTTATCAAAATCGGTTCGGTAGTTTGGCAGTTAAATAAGAATAACTAAAAAAACACGTACTCGACATTGCGTTTTTGGTTTCCTGTATCAATAGAACAATCTCAATGAACTGCCATCATCATCATCTGGTGATAAAGCCGGAACGTAGTCAAAATAAAGTCGGTTTTTCAAGTAATTAAAGTTATAAATTATACACGCCATTACACGCACACATGAGACTACACCAGACAGTTTTACGGACCGCATCGGCAGTGGACATGCGCCGTGATTTAATACATTCTTATTCTTTAGTATACCCAGTAACTACAAAACATTATGAGGCACATTTGATAGATCCATATTTTTTATCAAAAAACCATTTCAGGGGTCAAATTAGAACCTATTACGAATAAACAGCAGGCTCGTAACTGTTGCAACCACTAAACCATCAATGCCTTTTCCAATAGCTAGTATTTTCGCCGTTTTGTAGGTTTTTGTTTTAATATTGTGTGGAACCCGTAGCATGCGAAGCAAACTCACGCGTGGCCGTCAGCTGTCACGAACAACGTTATCCGCTACCTATCTGAAATCGATAGGTAAGTAATAATCATTTTACGAGTTTATTCTGTGTCATAAAACAATACAATATGCGTTGATATATTATATACAAAATGACCTATATTATGTTAAATGATTTTAGGCCGAAAAACCAAAGGCATGTCGTCTAAAATTCATGGATTTGTGTGTTTGTTCGTTTGTTACGTTTAATAGTACATTATGGTACAAGTGTGGTACATTGGTGATTACCGCCGAGGTGCCATTGAGACCCGAGCCGTAGGCGAGGGTCTTAAGAAAGCCGAGAACGGTAATCATCAATACACACGTGTATCATACGACGTTTTTCAACACACTTGTGAATAAAATAACAATAATTTCAACAGTGAAAACGCGTTGTGAAAAATGTTTCGCTATGGCGGGAAAAAATAATCAGTTTTCCTATGCGCGCGCATTGCGATCGGCCACAGACTAAGGGGATGAGGTTTTTTTTTTATTTATTTTCCGCGCTTAGGGTTTGCGCCTATTCTGCCACGTAAAAATGGGGAATTTAAAGTTTTCTTTTATTACAGAGAAAACAAAAGTTATATTTGAGTGAAAGTTTTATTTATTAAACACGTACGAGTTAAAATTATCTATTTAAATAAGAAGTTGCATGAAATGAGCAAGCAATAGGAACATTCATTTATTTGTTCTATTGAACACGATCTTTTTTTTTGAATAAAAACTTTTTTAGTAACAAAGCTACTCAACCAATAAAATTTAAAAAAAAAATCTATAACTCACTTGTGAGTTATAGCAATGAAAAAGTCACAGTTTGATTATGGGTGTCATTATGTGCCTAATTGCGGTGACCAAAGAGCCACTTTATGAGCAAGTGTGTTGAAAAACAAGTTTTACAATTATTAAAAAACCATTGACCGATAAAAATCTCCTAAGATTCTCTTCATAATTGCTGGTCATCATCAGACCGCGGATTATGGACTTCAGTAAAGTTCGTCAAACCTCAATAGGTACATTGATATGAACTAAATGTTTCAAACTGTAATTATGCCTGAGCTTCCTTAAAACTAGTTTTCAGAGCTGATGATCCTCAAAACTTATTTATTCTGCTGCGTATAGTTTTTTGTCTTGGTTTTCTTATCACTAAAGCTACCATCAGGGATCCGCCTAATAGTAGCAATGATACAATCTGAATGATGATGAAATTTTTCTTGATCTTAGAAACGCCTGCATCAATTTTTAGCAAACAGCAAAGAACCATCCCAAAATAATTGCATTCGAATCGGAGTTCTACTTACAGAGTTACGAGGGCACAGACAAACAAACAGACGCACAACGTTGTGGGTCTGTTTGTTCACCACTTCCGTTTTTTGGTCTGTCGGAGGTTAAAAACTTACTTAAGTACTCACTTTTCACAAATAAACTTAAAACTTAATTTGTGAAAAGTGAGTCGGTGAGTCGTAATTTTTGTATCGAGCAAAATAGTTTAGTGAAACCTAAAAATTTCGAATCGTCGCAAACCAACAAAATAAAAGTCGGCTATGAGCTCGGGTAGGTACCTACGTAATGGTCGGTTCAAGTGGTGAGAGACGGCGGCGTATGATTACGTAACTAGCGATACGTCTGCGACAGGTACTTGCAGCTGGTAGGTGTAAATGAGCAATTTACAAATGTCAAACGTAAATCTACTAATATAATAATAATGATAAATATTCACGGACACTTAACACAACCCCTTCTAGTCCCAAACTAAGCAAAGCTTGTACGATGGAAACTAGACGGCTGATAGAATACATACATACATTTTTTTTTGTAAATACATACTTATAATACATACTTATATACTTTGTAACCTTTTTTTTACGTGAATAAATCCATCATCGATTTTTTTTTCATACTTTGTAAACCTAGCTTCTTTAAACAATACGTATACGAGTATTTATTTTTAACTCCGTTTTAGCTCAAAAAGGTTTTTAGGGTAGAACTACTTATTATGTTTTTTATATCGGACATAATAATAATATTTATCTAACAAAATATACGCTTAATATTAATTATGGTGAATTCTACGAGAAAAATAAAAAATATTTCCCGATATAATTTTTTTTGGATTTGATCATGAAATTTTTGAGAAAGTCGCACTCAACCATTTAACTTTTTAACTGACGTCAATTTTTTTAGTAAAATCTCTAAATAATAGTCGTTTATTTTTTTCCTAAAATTTTTTTTCTGAATATTTGAATATTTCATTATTGTATGTGCGTATAATGTTAGATCCTGTATTTAAACAAAAATATAATGTTTTTTCTATAACCCCAAAAACCAAAGAATTTTTGAAGTGTTTTTTATGAGTATGAACATTATTAAATACATTTATGTAGGTACCTAGCTAATTGTGTCATGAAAACTGGTTCACCGGTCAACAAACATCCAAACTTTCACATTTATATTAATAGTAAGTAGAAGGATAAGAAGGATATAAAAAAAAAAACCGCAATATAGGTCATAGCATCTGACTCGTCTTGGTAAAAGTTACCCAATTGTTGTATTAGGCTCTTTATTCTGTGAATGGGTACCGAAGTATGTCACGTGGTCCAAGCGATGTGCGCAAGCGTTTGTAATTGCTCCGATTTTTTAAATCACTACATACCTTTTTTTTAGTATTGTTACCCATTTTTAAATTATTATTATTTATTATTGGTAACTGACGGGTTATATTTATTTTACTACATCGGTTGTGATAGACATACTTCCGAAAATTACACCATATAGATTATTATGTTTAATATTTATTATTTTAAGGACTTTTCACGGCGAAATCAGATGTAGGTACTACTATATCAGTTAATTAACCATTAATACAATTGCTTCGAAATTTAATTATTCATTGTTATCAAGGATTTTGTTCGTCATTATGTAATAATAAATAGGAAATGCAAATTTACTAACAAAGATGACCGTTGTAACCTATAATATACATCTAGGTCCTTCATATATACCTTGTTTATTTATTACGGCTCAAACAGGCACTTATCAAATCGCTAGAAAAGATGAAGTTACTATAGTTTTTTCTCTTCTTTTAAATTTATTTTAACAAAGATTAAATTTTTGTTGTTTTTTTTGTACAAATGTTTGAAAAAGCTCTTTTTTTAATATATTACTTACTTACTGTTAAGTTTTTTCAATTTTTTTCCAAATACTTTGAAAAGGATACCATTCTCGTGTTTTTTTTACGAATCTCTTAAAAAGATGTTTCTGATAGTTTTCTTATTCGTAAATCGCTTTCGCTTATGAATTAAGCCAGCACTCCGTAAAAGAGCAAGTGGACCGCGACGCTCTCAGTCAGTGTCCGATCGGCGCGTGTGGTAGTAACGCGGTATCTGTGTGCGTGTAGTGATTGTGCATATCGGATATTTGACGAGACCTGACATTCGGTGAGATATATTTACTGTGCCATTTTTTTGCAGTGTTGAAATTTTTTTGACTGTTAAATTTTTTGAAAAGTTTTCATTTTTTTATAATATTTACGGAACCCGGATATACTCGTAGTAGTGACATTAAAAAGAAATACGATGTAACTAGATATACGAAATAATCTGCGTATAAAGTTATAGCTATACTAGCCGTCACCCGCGGCGTTGCTCGCGTTCTACCCTTTAGAGTGTGATGTTTCAAAATTCCTTTCTTAGTGCACCCCTACACTATATAAAGATAGTTTAGGCTGTGCGTTGATTCTAAGTCAGCTTCAAAAGAGTTTTATATATATTGGTATTTATCTGCAATAAAATATAAATAGCCATTTTTTTGCAAAAAATATAAAAAAATATCCGTTTTAATGGCCTCTGTCCGTAATTTCGACAGACCATTTTGCCAATGTCAAGTGATATAATTGTAATAATATAAGTCAAGTCAAGTCATTTGCCAAGTCGGCTGTCGTTTGTTTTGAAAAGAAAATGGTGGATTTTCTCTTCAAAACCTAACACGAATTTTCACATTCAGAAAAATCACTTTACACACATTTATTCCAATGGCTCACACTTTATGTTACGACCTAAGTATTATTGGTTAAAATTCCACCAAAATTAAACAACAATACTCACAATAACACAAGAAAAACTATTAAAATAAAAGTGCTATGTGTCGTTTCAAAAAATGTCAAAACTCGTGTCGTAGAGTCGCTTGCTTTCACAGGAAAGTATTGAGAACGTGACAGAAATGATAATGTTTCATCGATATGTTCGTTTGCCAACTGACGGCCGATATTTAGGCCCTAGAGTCAATAGTTTCTGAGAGCCAAGAATGCGAACTAAAACGCAGCTGAATCGTAGCTTTTCACAAGAATGCGATTTTAGTGAAATGCTTGCTTGAGGGTTCAGTTTTTCAGTTGACTCCCGTACCGTAAGCTTTACAAATTGGATAGTTTCTGAAAGCCAAGAATGCGAACTAAAACGCAGGTGAATCGTAGCTTTTCACAAGAATGCGATTTTAGTGAAATGCTTGATTGAGGGTCCAGTTTTTCAGTTGACTCCCGTACCGTAAGTTTTACAAATTGGATTGGTACTAAGTAGATAAGTTAGTTAGATGTTAGTTCTAATTTTTAAACATTTTCCTGCCTAGTTTTACGCAGCTGAATTGAAGCTGAATCGTAGCTTTTCACAAGAATGCGATTTTAGTGAAATGCTTGATTGAGGGATCTCCCGTCTTCGGATGTCTCCCGTCCCGTACGAATTTATAAATTTTTACAAATTTTTTGGATTAGTGCTAACAATTTTTAAACTTTTTCCCACCTAATTTAAAGCTGGATTTGAATATTTTGAATATTAATCTCCGGAAAGCAAAATACGCAATATCGTGTACGTGAACGAAGGTTTTTTCTAGTTATTCTTATTTAACTGCTAAACTACTAAACGGATTTTAATAAAACTTTTGTAAGATCAATCTCGAAGAATACTATTTCAAATTTAATTTTTTTTCAATTCGGTTCATAAATGACGGAGTTTTTATCGAGGTTACAAACATGAAAAAAAACCAACAAATTGAGAACCTCCTCCTTTTTTGAAGTCGGTTAAAAAAAATAAACAATGTTATCTAAACTGTGCAAAACCAGATATGTAGGTACCACTACACCTAGTGTCTTGTTTCTGTTTGTTTCTTTCTTGTTTCTCCACATGTTTGTTCCAAAATGTTCGCGTGAACATACACCCTACTTTTTTGTGTTTGATTATTAGACTATCTCTCTCTGCCATAACATTTTGACCTCTTCCTCACTAGGTTAGTTGAATATCCAGTTATTTTTACGGCCTCAAGATTATAACATTAATCCTTACATAACCCTGCTGTGTTATGATGAAATAATTGATATCAAGTCATCGATACTTTCATTATTATCATGGTTTATCCATTGCAATTTAATCAATTGGCGTTCTGAAGAGTACGGATCAAATGTGCTGTGGAGTGAACACATTTTGTTAGTAAGGACATTAAACAAAGAAAGAAAATACATTTATTTATGACACACAAACGGGCACAAACATGAAATACACAGAGTAATTAAAACACAAAGACAACATAAAATATAAAATGTGTATCTCTCTGCACTGCCCATCTAATGGCCACAAATAGGCGTCCAACTCAGCATTTGTTGTGTCTCACAACACAACGCTGATCTACCATTGGAGCCATTAGAGTTACCACGAATGTCTGCCGATTAAAACAAAATAAATAAAAAGTCTACGAACATAATAATATATATATTTACACCAGCCGTCGCCCGCGGCGTTGCTCGCGTCCTACCCTTAAGGGTGTGACTTTTCAAAATTCCTTTCTTAGTGCATCCCTACACTATATAAGGATACCACCCTCCAAATTTCATACCTCTAGGACTTATGGTTTAGGCTGTGCGTTGATTCTCTGTCAGCTTCAAAAGAGTTATATATTGACTAGCCGTCGCCCGCGGCGTTGCTCGCGTTCTACCCTTTAGAGTGTGACGTTTCCAAATTCCTTTCTTAGTGCACCCCTACACTATACAAGGATAATACCCTCCAAATTTCATGCCTCTAGGACTTATAGTTTAGGCTGTGCGTTGATTCTCTGTCAGCTTAAAAAGAGTTTTATAGATATTGATGATGAAGATACCTACATTATAAAATAAGAAAATTATAGATTTATGAAATGAAACAAATAATAGTACATTACTGTTTGATCATCGAACACATCGAACACTAGAGTATAAAACTGTAGCGCACACGTATGCCAAACTCTGTACAGACAGGCGTAAAAACTTCACAAAGTGCCAGGAGCTTTTCATATTATGTAATGGAATGATGACAATGATTGTAAGATATTTTTTTTTTTAATAACTGAAAAATTATAGTGCCCTTGACCCAGATTCGTTTTTTTATTTATTTATTTAATACTTTATTGCACAAAATTATAAATTTGTTACAAAGGGTGGACTTAATTAATTAATTAACTTAATCGTTCCCACTAGTGGGCTCACTGAATACAAATGAATGAATGAAAACTCTATTAAACATGAAATAACAACAAAACAGGCTGCATTCAATTTACAGTGCCTTATCTCTTAGTAGCGATTTCATCCAGGCAACCGCTGGATGGAGAGGACTTTTTCAGAAAATCACGCTCAACTTTTTTTTAACTGAAAAATGATTGTTCATGACAAAGATTTAGGTCCGCATGCTTATTTACTGCTTAAGCGTTGATTCGGACTCGAGCATAGATTTTTGTATGAAAATCTATGCCCAAATCTATGCTTGAGTAACGATTTCTATATAAGCATACGGGGCTTAGTAGTAGTAGTGTTCTTTGAGAAAAAGCTCTAGAGAAATAAGTGAATAGTACTGCTAGTATAGTATTATATGAGAGGATGGTATAGGTGCTGGGCAAACCTGCTCCATCTAAACATTGTCCCAGGCACTACAGTGTGTCGTTAAGTGTAGGCATAGGTTACCTCCTCACGCTGTATAAATCATCATCAATCATCAATCATCATAAATATATATAAAAATCTTTTGAAGCTGACAGAGATGACTTAGAATCAACGCACAGCCTAAACTATAAGTCCTAGAGGTATGAAATTTGGTGGGTAGTATCCTTATATAGTGTAGATGTGCACTAAGAAAAGAATTTTGAAAAGTCGCACCCTAAAGGGTCTAGAACGCGAGCAATGCCGCGGGCGACGGCTAGTTTTCAATAGATGTAAAGGCCTATTACTAGCTGGTTCGTTAGGTTTCCAAACTCTGCCGGCAGTTGCAGGGGATTTTTGGACAAAAACTAAAGAAATCACAGGGGGAAATCGCAGGGGTTTTTGTAATGGGCCTAAACTATAAGTCTCAATAAGATAACCACAGTCCTCGACCAAGTGAGTCACTTCACTTCGCAGTCTTCGTACGACGCTTTCTCTTTCCTCATGTACCTATTGATCGAGTGAGCGAAGCGAGCTAACATCTTAGCGTCAACTTGGGATATTGGCGTTGCGTGTTTGCTCAGAAGAATGAGTAAGCTGAGTATGTTTGTATGTTTGTTTGATCATAACTTTCGAACCACTTATCCAATCTTCATAGAATTTGGTAGGTCTGCGGATAATATTCTTAAGAGTTACTGGTTTTATTTTGAGGTGAATCGGACAAGGGGTTGTAAAGTTATAAGGGTGGAAAAGGGAGGAAAAAAATAAAGTCACGCATAAAAGATTAATAGGGAAGATGTCAAAATTACGACAAAAAATCGAATCTCCAGTCGGTAAAACGAGTTTTTGGCCAAGATATGACGTCATCCGAAAACGTCTGACCGAACATAACAATTCCATTGCAAACTTGGCTTTGCCAGACTATGCTTAGAATAGTCTATTTATAATCGCTTATATTACTATCATTGGGGTTCATATTTTGCTCATTTAAGTAATCTTAAGAAAGCGGACCAGATTGGTCCCATAACTTTTTAACCAAAATCGGTCTAGTAGTTTGGCAGTTAAATAAGAATAAGAAGATATGTATTTTTGGTTTTGTGTTTACCTACACCTAGGGTTGTTCGTAAGTTGATCAAACCTCTGATCAACTAACCAAATGCATTTTCTTGGTTCAATTTGTTTCATCCATCATCCATCTGATAGCTAACGTCTTTGGGCTTTGTGTGGGTGTAAGTAGTCATTTTGAAGTTATTTCGGCTCATTCCAGTTTTCCCCTGCGTAAGCCCCTGCGTGGGGGATTTCTGGAACTTTTGTCCAATAATCTCCTTAGCGAACCCTGCGACTGCCGGCAGGGGAAAATTGGAAAAAAAATCCAGTAATCCCTTTAGGGGTTCATTTACACCATTTTCTTTTAAAAGTCAAATTAAACAAAAATCGCTGCTTAGCCAGTTCCGTGCCCATACCTATTGAATTAGCGTAATTCCAGGCTGATCTTCCCATGTACGATGTCATGGCAGCTGGTGAACCATCTATACTAGTATCATGTTGCTGGTGACCGAGAAAGTACCAGTACGCACTGAGCGCGGCGTGCGCGCGCGCCGATCACTTTCACTAAGGTCATTGACTAGCTGAACTACATCGGTTACGTGTTGTATCTGACCGTGACTCATTTATATTTGACCTCTTTTCTCTTTTAACTGTTAGACGTCATGGACCTATAAAAGAACTAGCTGTCTCGCCCGCGACTTCGTGCATAATGGGGTATAATAGTATCCACCTCGATCAGAAGGCCTAGTACTAGTTTTGGTGTGTAAATCTGGTGTAAAACGTCGGACGCTCAACACCAGTGGGCGCTGATTTGTATGGAGGCACTGAGCGGATTTCTGGAACTTTTGTCCAATAATCACCTTAGCGACCCCTTCGACTGTCGGCAGGGGAAATTCGGAAAGCGGAGTTAAAACTCAGTGATTCGTTTGCGCGATCTAGTATAGTTCCGTGTAGCGCCATCTAGAGCGCTTCAAGTGATTTCCTAGTATAGACAAAGATGACAAGTAGAGCTTCTGATTTTTTTTATTATATACTAGCTCATACCCGCGACTTCGTACGCATGCGAAACTTTCCACCAAAATATCTGTCAACCAGCATACGGTAAACCTCTTGTCAAAGGCTGCTTTTGGTTTAGAGAGTTCAATCTGTATCTAAGAATCTACGTCTTTGATTTCAACAAAATATAGCCTATGTTTTAATCCGGAAAAAGGGCTTCTGAATGGTATAAATTTCGTTGAAATTGGCCCAGTAGTTAAGGCGTGATCCGCGAACAAACAAACATATAAACAGACTAATTCAATTTTCGGAATCAGAATCGTTTATTTAGTAGATCTGCATATTTAGTTTATCCATATCTTTTATTTTAATTTTTGACTTTTTTTACAGTTTTCTAATAGGTATAGATAGATAAAGCTAGCATATAAAGATAGGTACCATGTTTTGGGAAAACTCGTAGGTACACATCGGCTGATTTCGGCTATCAGGAAATGATATAACAGAGATTCCATCACGGTACGAGTGACCTACTCTCACGTGGTAAACACCCAGTTCTTTCGCAATGTTGATTTTTACACCAGAGCCCCGAGTCTGTGCATTTTTTTGACCACGCGAACGCATTCGCAAAGCGAGAAATCAAGATATATAAAACTCTTTTGAAGCTGACTTAGAATCAACGCACAGCCTAAACCATAAGTCCTAGAGGTATGAAATTTGGAGGGTAGTATCCTTATATATTGTAAAAGGAATTTCGAAATGTCACACTCTAAAGAGTAGAACGCGAGCAACGCCGCGGGCGACGGCAAGTTTTGTATGAAACCCGGATAAGCGCCTCTAGCGGGAGATTTGGGACTTGTGCAATTCCCAACAAAATTTCTCGCTTTGCGAATGCGTTTGCGTGTGCTATACTCGAGTCGAAAGTCAAAACAAATGCACAGAATCGAGACGCGCGGTATTTTGTATGAAAATCCGATAAGCACCTTCAGTAGGAGATTCGCAATTTTTCTCTACAATAACTGCAAGTTTCTCGATACTCGCTTGTCACAAATCAGCATAACAAAACTTAGACTACGGGATCAGAAGTATACGCGGACTGCCAAGCTATTTATCAGTAAAAAGTGATTTATCAAATTGATGGCCTTGAGTGATAAAAAACTGTGATCTAATCTAAGTAGGTAGTGTAAAAAATAATGTACAAACGAATTGGTGGTCGCGTGCAACTTTTTAAAATTCCTTTCTTAGTGCACCCCTACACTATAAGGATACTACCCTCCAAATGTCATACCTCTAGGACTTATAGTTTAGGCTGTGCGTTGATTGTCAGTCAGCTTCAAAAGAGTTTTATATATTTAGCAGATGGACATATTTTACGGCCGGTTCCACTAGTATTAAAAAAAGAAGACACGAATACCCAAGTCAGGGTTACTTCCTCGGTTTGACGAACTCTACAAAAGTAGAGATGGTTTATGTCACTTACCTTCGAAGTGCCAATTTTCCTTAATAATTTATATTAATGGTTTAAAAAAAATTGAGTGTTGTAAAGGCATACTTTACGACTCATTATAAGTTTGACCCGGGGCGACTGGGCGGTACTATGATTCAAGGATCAAGGTAGGTATATCCGGTAACATCTGCTTTTCTAGGTCAATTTTTTTACTGTGAACATTGAGTCAATGTTTATGGAAGAATTACTATCTGATAATTTACAAATAAATAATTTATTCACAAAGAAAATTACAACTAATACAGTATTATCATCAATCATCATCATCAATATATATAAAACTCTTTTGAAGCTGACAGAGAATCAACGCACAGCCTAAACTATAAGTCCTAGAGGTATGAAATTTGGAGGGTAGTATCCTTACATAGTGTAGAGGTGCACTAAGAAAGGAATTTTGAAATGTCGCGGGCGACGGCTAGTATACAATATTTACAAAATACACATGAAACAGTTGAGCTGTCTACAAACCGTTGCAATCGTTTTGTAGATAGCTCAACTTTTTCATAATGTATTTTGTAAATTTGTGATACGCCCGTGTCCCTGTTAACTTGGAAGTGGTCTCATTTAAATGGTTTATATATAGGTAGGTAATCTAAGGAAGTCATCAATGCCATGTGTTATGTCCAGATAGTTTTAATACATAATGTTTATGTAATATTAGTTACATAATACTCTTCCATTATACTTACCAACGGTTATGTGTTGTGTGCACAGTAAACATATAGTATTGCCACATTGTTGGCACTATTTAAGTTTTAGGTTCTAAAATGAATACAACCGGTAACTCAATGATACGTTATGAATTTCTGAATAATTCGAAACAAGTTAGGTAACACGTTCCCTGCCAACTACGAAAATATACGTAGTAGCGTATCTAGGATCCAGCGCCAGCTACGAGTTTATTCGTAGATGTTTAGTTGATGAAATTAATGAAGTTAGATAAGGTAGTCTGAATTGACTAGGTACATCTGATAATCTGTGAATTTAAATAAGAACTAGTGTAACCAGAACACAAAAAAAAACATCATAGAGATAACAGTTACAGTATACAAGTAGCGGTCTTATTGCTATTATAGAGCGATTTCTTCCAGACACAATAGCACTGGTTTTCACACAGCCTTCAGTAAGAATCGGCAACGATGCGTAAGCAAAGTACCTACACCACGTCTACACGATATACGAGTGAAAAGCAGTACCTATAGTCTTTTGCCTGAATACTGAAACGCTACTTGTGATTTAGTGAATGCTTAAATAATTGCCATCTCTTAGTAATGACAGGTGTCACAGCTCAGTCGGTAATAGCTCTGCCTTCCGTGCTGTGGGTCGGGGGTCCGATCCCTATTGAAGACAAACATGGATGTTTGTATGTATGTATTATAAGTACCTATGTATTTAAAAAAAAAGTATATAAGTATCAGCAACCTAGTTCCCATAGTACAAGCTTTTCTTAGTTTGGGACCAGAGGGTGTAGTGTGAATATGTCCAAGAATATTTATTTATTTATCTATGGTACTGGGGTTTTAGACTCAAGGAACAGCTAAAAGTACCTAAAAGTAACCAGCTGGTTTGTAAAATAGAAGATAGGGGTAAACCATGGTGTAATGTTAAGTAGCTTAATAGGAATAGAGTCTTAGGTCTCTACTTCTTTCTATCAATCTACCAGACAACAGCTTTTACAGGGAATACTGAAAAAGAAATAAACTACACCAGGAACACGTACCTATAGAACCCTATGATCTTCATACTCATTAGTATGTATCATTATATCGTGCCTAAATCGCTGTGGGCCCATTTCCAACTCAATAAAACCTCAAACACGCCAGGCCATGCAACCTCATTCAAATTCAACCAAGGAGTCCGGACATGACCAGCATGGAAACTCTTTCGAAACCAAGACTGGCGATTGTGTAAAAAAGTATCTATGACTGTGACAGTTAACACGTCACCAGCTGTCAATAGCTTTTGGTATCTCTTGGTTCGATAATTCGTTGTAATCTAGGCCAAATTTCCGATAACCTACTCAGGTTTACGTAATTGGGCGGGTGTTAGCTCGCGTGCTGCGATCGCAAAATGAATTCGCGGGCGAAGATCAAGGATTGACCGATACTCTAGATTTTAGTGTGAACTAGTTACCTGTAGGTACATAGGTGAGACTTGCGAACATAACCTACTGAAGTGATAACTTGCTTCTACTAACTGTACTTAGTTTTGAGGTTTAGAAACTCTTGGAAAGTGTGTATGATAAAAAGATAATTTAGCGCGGTTATGTAGGCCTTAGCCATTTCGGTAAGTAGTATTTTTTTTGACATAATGTAGATTTTTTTTCACAATTAACTAATTAAATAGGGTCACGGCTTCATCTCCAGGCACGGTAGACATCCTCTCAGATGTGTTTGTACTTTGTGGATGTCTGAATAGTCACAGGCATCTCTAAACGTTACATTTGGGACATGTCCACATTTAGCAGGTGTAGAAATAACCAGTGAGGTGAAAGACGTAGACGTTGCTGAAGCTACCAGGACGTTGTCCGTTTTTCTAGGCTCTGGTCGCGAGGAACTTGCACTCAGAATCATTTAGTTTATAACACGATTCTAAATGATCCTTGTGGTTTTACTGATATTTGACTTTGATTTAGAAAGTCAATTACATCAGCGAATCCGTGTTTCGGAGGGCACGTTAAACTGTCCCGACTCTAGCAGTCGTTAAGCCACGACGGAGGCCTTAAGGCGGCCTAAGAACTCAATCGCCAGAGTTGGCCACTAACTTATACGAGCTTGCTTGCATTTATATAAAAAGTTATAATTTTTCAGATTATGCAATTTGACCAAACTGTGACTACGAAGTTGGAGATATAACAAACAGATTGAAAGTAATAAACTTAAAGCACTGGTAAAGTTTACTTTAGTATTTCCAAGTAGGTGTTCCTAAGTAGAACCTATAGTGAAATACTCTAATCTTTTACGCTTGTTTCTGAGCGTATGCGCTTAGGCATTGCCGATTTAGGCCATTTTTTGAACCCTAGTTTCACTAAGGTTTTACAATCAAAAAAATTAATAAAAATAACTGTTTGATTCATCGTAAATTGTATGCACGAAGATTTTTTTAATAAGACCTCTTAAAACCGAGAAAAAAATAATTGTAATATGCGTTTTCGTAAAATGAGCAAAATAGGTGAACTTTCAGCTTTAGACCGTAGCTTAAAATAAATAAATAAATAAATATTCACGGACACTTAACACAACGCCTTCTAGTCCCAAACTAAGCAAAGCTTGTACGATGGAAACTAGATGGTTGATAGAATACATACATACATTTTTTTTTGTAAATACATACTTATAATACATAGAAACACCCAGACACAGAACAAACATCTATGTTTATAACACACAAGTTTGTTCTCGGTGGGGATCGAACCCACGACCCACAGCACGGAAGGCAGAGCTACTACCGACTGAGCCATGACGCCTGTCACTAAAAGCTAGTGCATATTGATATTGACAAAAATAGCAAGTAATTTTTAGAATATTCAGACAAATTCTAGGTCTGTCGGTTGACCTTGACCCAGAGGTATCAAATATAACCTAGAACATAGATAAAAATAGATTAATATTAGTCCCACCTCAATCAAAGCTAGCGGACCGAGTATTTTTATCTATACGCTTCATTATTAAGCTTCATTATCAATGTAATGTACTCGTAATAAAAATATTAAACATTTTTTTTATTTCAAAAATGGAGGATCTCAAATTGGGTATTTTTGTAGTTTTACCTTCGAACTCTGCTATTTGTAAACTGATTAGAAAAATTCTCTTTGTATCTGTAAGTCGTATGCTGATATACTGTTCAAGCCTGCTATGAGTCTGAATCAGTGATATTATCAAGTATAGATTTTTATATGAAAACCTCTTCTCAAATCTATGCTTGAGTAACGGTTTCTTTATCAGCATACAGGCCTAAGTTTCATCCAAATCTATCCAGTCTGTAGTATGAAGCCGAATATACTTAGTCAAAATGAAGACTTTTTATACCATATAGGACGACGATTTTTCTGATCTAGTTTTCTTCTCATCGCCCAGAAATTTGAAACACTATCTAGATATTACTTGTGCTGATCTGGTGAATAAGATGTGTGTAAGTAAGACGTAACAAACTTGTTTTTCGGACAGTAAACGTACGTTTCCACTGCAAAACATTCACAATAAAACATGCACAATTGCACAACTCTGTGAAGATATCGATTTGCGTTTCCACCGCCAAACCTTGTGCATGTTTGACATTTTGAATCTTGTGATGATTGTTTTAAGGATTTTTTTGATTGTAAAAACAAATCGTTTGTAAGGATTGTGTTGTGAAGGTTTTATTGTGAATGTTTTTAGTCGAAACACGCAGTTAGGTAGATATTGTCCGCGGTAGGTACCTTATGATTCATTTTACTTTTACTTTTGTTGATGAGAAGCATGTGTACGCGGTCGCGTGTGGCTGTACTAGAAAGTGTAGGAATGTGGTATCCAGTTGATCACAGTGAGACATATAAGATGGTTGATATGTGAGCGAAGGACCACTGTAATTCGTAATGTGCTAAATAATTGTATTTTTAACCCACTTGAAAAAACGAAGGAGGTTCTCAATTACCTCAGAACTCTGTCATTTATGAAGAGATTTGAAAAGTTCTTTTTTTAGCTGATTACAGATTCCTCCAGCTTTCAGATTAGTTTCATAAAAAAAATATCAAAATCGGTTCAGTAGTTTGGCAGTTAAATAAGAGTAACTGGAAAAAACATTGCGTATTTTGCTTTCCTGTGACTTTTCTGTGGTGTACGATCAATAAATTGATCGTTCTATTATAGAACATTCCCAATAAACTGAATAAAAAATAAACCCATCATCATCGTGCTGCTTAGTTATAAATTAATTATGTTTGACAAAACTGACAAAGTTTGTTCGATAGACTGAATCTTCGTCCAAAACCATCGAAATATATTATGTAGGTCAAACGCATCTGCTACCGCTCTCCGTGCTATCGGCGTCCCTTACCCCGGTTTTGCAGAGACGTAGATGACTAAAGCCTTCGTCTCGCGATCGTAACGCACAACGCAGCGGTATGCAGCATGCAGCGCCGGACACATAATTGTATGGAAAACGTCTGATATGGTCTTTTGTAACGTCGCAGTCTGCGTCAGCGGCGAGGAGCAAACGCGGTACTCTGCGTTGTGTTGCACACCGCAGCGTTGTGCGTTACAATCCCGAGACCAAGGCCTCACTTGTCTTCATCATCATCATCATCAACCTATATTGGTCCACTGCTGGACGTAGGTCTCTCCCAAGACGCGTGACTGAGCCCGGTCTTCGTGCTCTTCTCATCCAGTGTTTGCCAGCTACATGTCTCAGATCGTCACCCCACCTAGCCGGAGGGCGTCCTACACTACGCTTGCCTAAACGCGGTCTCCACTCGAGACACATGTCTTACTTATAGTGAAAAACATACTGATAATATTCTTTTTTGCTCCAGGTAAAACCAACCAGCCATGTTGATAGTCCGCAACTGATAACCGTTCTACACATCTGAGCGATGGCGTCGTGTCTTTCGGGTGGGTTCGGGGCGCACGAGTATGTCCCCGTGGCGGAGTTCTACTCGGACAAGGTGGTGTTCGTCACCGGCGGCACCGGCTTCATGGGCAAGGTGAGCAAGCTCGTATGAGTTAGTGGCCAACTCTAGTGACGGAGTTTTTAGGCCGCCTTAAGCATATGGCTTAACGACTGCTAAGAGCCGGCATCGACAGTTCACGGAAGCGCTCAGGTGTAAATGCCACTAACGGTCTTTCATCCAAATAGTGACCACGCAGATCGTCGCTTAACTTAGATAATCGGTGAAGATTGACTAGGTAAGCAAGCAAGCCACGAGCAAGGTGAGTTTATTGGACATCTTCTGTGACGTGTCAGTGGTTAATGAGTAGGTAAGTTCTATAGGAAAAAGCCTTGAAAGATTAACCATCACGGGGAAAGTCAATAGACAGACGCAGCCCCATGCGCTGGTCAGATCAAGTGCACTCCATTCTCGACACCCAAGTCCACAAGGCAATCCATGTCGCAGACCGCAAGAACGTAATAGAAGAATTTCATTGCTGGGGGTCGCGAACTCCCTTCATTATCTTGAAGAGAGGTCGCGATCCTCAGCATTGAGGAATCGACACAGGGAGAGAGAGAGAGAGAGAGAGAGAGAGGCGGTATCGGAGAAAGTGAGAGAGAGGTTCTGATTTGACACAATTCGACGCAGGTGGTGTGAACGCAGTTGAAGAGCGCGTGTTTTTTGATCGATTACTACCAAAAAAGGCTATGATTTAGATTCGATCGATTGTTTAAACTAATTTTGGCCTCTTCCACAGGTCCTCGTCGAAAAACTATTAAGAAGCTGTCCGAAAATCAAAAAGATCTACTTGCTGATGAGACCAAAACGAGGGCAG
Organism: Eulithis prunata; assembly: GCA_918843925.1. Classification (NCBI taxonomy): domain Eukaryota; kingdom Metazoa; phylum Arthropoda; class Insecta; order Lepidoptera; family Geometridae; genus Eulithis; species Eulithis prunata. The sequence goes on from OU974035.1 coordinate 2,267,309, forward strand.
GATGTAGACTCTCGCCTCACAGAGCTGACACAATCTCCATTGTTTGAGACGCTACGTCGGGAGAGACCTCAGGAATTGCAGAAGATTGTTCCCATTGTGGGGGATATCACGGAGCCGGAGCTCGGTATCAGCGCTAAAGACCAGGCTATGCTGTGTCAAATGGTAAGTGAACATGACTAGCGCCATCTAGCTCGCTACATGAGAACTATCCTAGATCGCGCAAACGAAGTTATCACGGAGTTTGAACATAAGTAATACTACCGAATACCATCCATTCCTTTGGTCATCGGAGCCCGAGCGAAAGACTCGGCAAGGAAGCTTCTCTTTTCGTAGGAGGACACAGATCCTATCGTGTTCTCTTCATGACCATGTAATGCTAAGGGCCAGGAAGGTGTGTCAAATTGTAAAAGACCATGTAGCAATAAGGGCTATCTAAATATAAGGTGAGGGAATTAGATCTTCATTGAAGTCTGCGTTTAGACTTGGAGTTTCACTATCCCCCCTGCTAATCTTACAACCAGCCTAACTCCTTAAGGTCCAACTAGTTGCCCATCGTTCCATAGAAAAAATACAAGCTTCTAAACTTTCGTTGCACAGCACAGAATATATTGCCATTTGCCATCACTCATGTTTGTTCTTGGTGGGGATCGAACCCACAACCCACAGCGCGGTAACCACTATACCCTGAGCTGCAGCGCCTGTCAATGATGATGAGGCATAACCCTTAAACCGTTTAGTATTAAACTCCACCAATCGCCTTCCAGGTATCAATAGTATTCCACTCGGCGGCAACAGTCAAGTTTGACGAGAAGCTCAAGCTGTCAGTCACCATCAACATGCTGGGGACGCAGCAGCTGGTTCAGCTGTGCCATCGCATGCTCAAACTTGAGGTATGTACTGAAAATGACACTTTATGCATCAATATGATACATCAGGTTTGGACAATAATTAACATGACACTATATTTCGGCATGAACATGACACGTTATGCTACAAAATAGCACTTCAAGTTTGAACAATAATGAACATGACACTATAATTAGATATGAAAATGACACGCTGGTATGAACATAACACTTTATGCATCAAAATGACACTTCTGGTGTAGATGTATTAATAAGACATCATTGTCAATTTCGAGTTTTAGTGTTTTAAGTTTGAATAACACACTAGAGTCAGCAGTTCACAAGGAGCCTTAAGCTTACTCGGAGTATGTAAATATCATAAAGTCCAGGTAACTATCTGGGCAATAGATTTTAAATAATCACGAATTAAATTGTCAGGTTAACTATTTACAACAGCCCATATCTTTAAGAGATCTCTAGAGACTGATCAACTTTCCAATTGAGTTTTGACAACATCAATCACCGTTTCCATTGTCTTTGCGTTCTGCTGTTACTCAAGTTGGTTATTCCAGGCGCTAGTTCACGTTTCTACGGCGTACTGCAACTGTGAGCGGGAATGCGTGGAAGAGACTGTGTACGCCCCGCCAGCACTGCCCGAACACGTGGTGACGCTGGTGCAAACCCTGCCTGATGAGCTGGTGGATAGAATCACGCCGGATCTAGTCGGTGAGTTAACTTACAGGATTTCCTTTCAGCTATCGTATTGTAGCTTCAGTCATAGTGTGCTTTTTCTCTTCAGCCTTTCTATATAGCCTATAAGAAGTATAATTCAAATTGGTCTTCTAAAGCTGCACTAACTAAAATGTTTGCTATATCTGTTGTCATCTCTTTTAGTTGTCATGCAATGACAATGATAGAGCATTTTTTAAAGCCGCGCTAAAATGACAGTTGAATATGAATAAGTCCGAAAGGGGGGTATTTTACAGGTCATGGCGAACAATGTTAATTTGTTCTACGACTTTTGAGATTTCGAAGTTTTTCATTTATGGAATGCGCTCGTAATTTTGACTTAAAATGTGTTTACACACAACATGAAGTAGCCCAATTTGTTCCATTAGCTGCCAATAAACAGCTGTTATTGAATAATGGGGGCCTACCCGCAAAAGCTTAGATTCTATCCAAGGGTGGACCAGGATTTGTCAAAAACTCCCCCAAACTGCAAATCCTAGGTCAAGTCTTCCACAAACTGATATCATAGATTCGTCACTGGTTTATGGTCGAAAATATATCCTAGTATCTTTGGCTACTTATAGTAGCATCCATCCAGCTGCCGCCCCAAAGGCATCCAGGTCATCCGGGTTAACCTGGATTTTTTAGAGCAAACTAATACTTGTGTCAAGATCTACCCAAACCCCCTGAATCCACCACTTCCTGGTATAAAACCTGCCTTATATTGTGGTTCCAGGTGACAGGCCCAACACGTATACATTCACGAAGGCTCTCGCTGAGGATATGCTGATCAGAGAGTGTGGTAACCTACCAGTGGCTATCGTTCGGCCATCTATCGGTGAGTCATTTATATTGTAACTAGTAGCTGATACCCGCAACTTCGTACGCGTGGGAACCAGCATACGATGAACCTCGTGAAAAAGGCAGCTTTTGGTTTAGAGAGGTCAAGCTGTATCTAAGAATCCACGTCTTTCATTTCAATAAAATATAGCCTATGTTTCAATCCGGAAAAAGAGCTTCTGAATGGTATAAGTTTTGTTGAAATTGGTCCAGTAGTTTAGGCGTGTTCCGCGAACAAACAAACAGACAAACTCGATTTTCGGAATCAGAATCGTTTATTTAGTAGATCTGCATATTTAGTTTATCCATATCTTTAATTTTAGTTTGTGGCTTTTTTACAGTTTTATAATAGTATAGATAGATAAATATATTATGATCTGTAGGTTTAGGGTGGTATAAGCACGTACCTACAATATAGGCTAGGCTAGAAGCGTAATGCGAATGCTTGTTGAAATCTTGGTTGAAATGCTTTGCTGAGCCAAAACTTTAGCAAGATACTTAGGTAGGTACCTATGTAGGTACTAATAAATAACAGAAAAATTAATGTTTTTCAGGCAACCTTGAATAAAAATTATTATTCTTATTGACATTAACTGTCACTTTGCTCTACTCCACGTCAGTCAGCTAATTAAATAAAGTAACATATTTTTCGGCTGCAAAAAAAAGCAGCCATTTGCTACGGAGTTCATCGTAAGCTGGTTGACAGATATTTTGGTGGAAAGTTAGGTAAACCACGTGAGACCACGTCCCTATATCGTTTTTCAACGTGGCTCAAGTGTGTATGACTTAGTTTTTATGGCCAATTTTCTTAGAAATCTTGTTGATTCAATAATGATTGATAGTGATAACGCCCGATATGGTACTCAAAAATATTTTTATCGGTTGGGGTATTTAAGCATATTTTACGTAGGTATATAGGTACCTACTTTATACCTATCTAAAAATCTTTAGTGTAAACTAAAATTTCATTATAGTGCCTTCTGGTAAGATCGGCGTAATATTAAGTCCGGATAAATCACGTAACTAAGCAATTATCATATAAAAATATCGCAGAATTGCTTCGCATCCGGACTTCCACTTACGCCGATCTTACCAGAAGGCACCTTATAGTAAAAATTTTAAAGGATCAATTTGGCCTTTCACATATTTAAATAAAATATTTTTTCAAATCGGTTCATAAATGACGGAGTTCAGAGGTACCTAACAAACGTAAAAAAATATATAACCGAATTGAGAACCTCCTCTATTTTTTGAAGCCGGTTAAAAAAATATTAATAAGTAAATCAAGTTTAGTTTAGTTTTACTTATTGATAATTTTTTATCAACTAACAGTAAATACATAAGTTATGTATTACATCAGACTGATTAAAATAGGTGCGATAAGATAAAAAATGTGTGTTACTGGCTTATCCTTTTCGTATAAACTCGATTGCGCATTGATTATTTCTAGGGTTCTAATAGTATGTCACATGATAAACCTTAATTCAAATTATTTGTCGTTTCAAAACTAGCTATGAGCCAAATTCTGTGGCCATATCTTTGAGTCAAATTTTTTTAAGTCGCTGACATTAGTGTGAAACAACTCCTCGCTCGCACATTTCAACATTACTGAAGATGTAAAATCACTGAAATTCATTATGGAAAATCGCAAACAACAATTTTGTGTGCAATAACATTGTACAAGGTTCAGTATAAATAACATTTTGATACAAACAAGTTTATCGACCAAAACAGTTTTTAGTGATTTAACTTATTTTCTACTTTTAGTTTCTACACGCACAAATGTTTGTCCTCAGTGGGGATCGAACCCACGACCCACAAGGGCAGTATTACCATCTGAGCTGTGACGCCTGTTGCTATGGCTTTAGTGTTTGGTAATTTTATATTTTTGAGTTCATTTTCGGTGGTTTCCTAGTGACTTTTATACCGCTATCGAATAATATTTTCGGAATATTTCCTCATATTTGTAATGTAATGACGTAATCATGTAGATGGTAATTAAAATTATCCCTATCAGCTTATTCTAAGTACCTACATAATCTGATACTATTCAAACTGAATAATAATGTCTTACCTTGAAGTACTGGAATCCCAGATGTAGTGTTTGCATCTATTCAGTAGATACGTTGCCCTGTGTCATGTGCACGAGTGGTTAGGTAACTGTCAGTGTCAATGTCCCCGACCTGTCAATGTCATCCGTACGTGATGGCGGGAGACGAGGGGGTCGGGTAGAAAGCTGAGAGAGACGGCCACGGACGGAAGGACTGAGGAAAACCAGCTCGGTGTACCAGTGAGCCAGGGATATAAAATACAGTATTTCACACCAGACATGTTAGATTATTGTTGTTCCTCAATTTCAAACAATCTGATGTGTTTTGTACTAACATGAAACCGAAAGACAAAACTTAGGATGAACTTTATCCAATAGACCGCTGACAGTGCGGCTTAATTTCGTCCTACGTTGACGTCGATCGCGGACGTCAGATGCAGGCACGGTAGGTCGAAAGCTCCGCTGACGCGTCGCAGTGCAGCGTCTCATAGAATATAATGTTTATTTTTACGCTCGACCGATGAGCAGCGATCGACGTCAGCGTAGGATGAATTTAAACCTAATTTCAAGAAATCTTTCATCCTGGAAATCTATGGAGGTCTATGTCGAGTTGTGGACTTTTATGGGTTGGTTATCATGATGTTATGTATAATATGAAATGTAGTTTCATCGAGAACAGATTAGCTCTAGACAAAGAGCTAGTTAGTATAGATACTATAAGCCTACTGCATCTAAACCATTTCCTAGGTTCTACCATTTTGCAGCACCATGATTAGTTTTGTTATTATAATTAGGTGTTCTTTTAACTACGTTTTGGTTTCTTTTATTTATTTATTATTTATGTCTTATGTTTTAGTTTAGTCTACCTACATATGCTACCTACTTATGTAAAATTTTTCTTGTGTTGCAAATAAATTATTTTTCTATTTCTATTTCTACCATCTTTCCGTTTAAAGGTGAAATCCGTATAGGTGAAAAGTGCCCCTGACGCTATATTAATCACCTTATTCAATTAGGTAGGTAGCTCTACTAGATCATGTAGCTGAAACTGAGGTAATGCGTTAGGAAATGATCATAAAAAAAATATTTGATAGTTTTCGTTTTTTTATACCTACCTATTGTTAATAATAATAAAGTAATTTTTTGATGTCAATTCCTGCTTAAGTTTCACGGTTAGAATGCTAGAAATAACCTCGGTTCTAATAAACCGTAAGGCAACTAAATAGTAATATGATACAGTCATGCAGACAGCGCGTGTTGGTAAATGGTTTCACTCCTGGGACAAAACTAAAATTAAAATTGTTGAAATGTATTTCATTCATCATACTGAGTACTGACCTACTTTACATAATATTACTCTTTTCGAAGTATCATTGAGTTGTCACTCTGAACATAATGACGTGATCACATTGACATGTCTTATGAATTGGATAAATCTAGGTGGCGAGGCAGCCAGTGTCTTGGGCACGCTTCCGATTGCTACTGATTTGGATCAGTTGAGCAATCTATAAATCGTTTGAACGGTTTGTAGATAGCTCAACTGTTTCATATATATTTTGTTTATCTTGAATACTTTAAATACTGCGTTAGTTGTAATTTTCTCTTGTGTCAAATTTTATTTATATTTGACTTAATAAAAATAAAATTCCTTTAAATAAAGACCTTTCCTATTTCAGTACTCTCGTCTCTCCGGGAGCCGGTCAAAGGATGGGTCGACAACTGGAATGGTCCAAACGGAATCATAGCCGCAGTCGGCAAGGGAATATTCCGTACAATGCTCGGTACTGGCACTCGGGTGGCAGATCTTGTTCCAGTGGACACCGTCATTAATCTGATGATTGTTTGCGCTTGGCGGACGCATTTGAGACGGTAAGTTACTGCTATACTTAGCAAAGATAGAATTTGAGTTTTTCTTGGGGATAGTGCGACAGATTTAGATCCAATACAATTCAAGCATAATTTGGTTATTACTTGTTTATTTCAGGGGTGAAGGTGTGGTGGTATACAACTGCTGTACTGGCCAACAGAATCCAATCACGTGGCAGCGTTTTGTAAAGACCAGCTTCAAATATATGCGGAAACATCCCTTCAGTGAGTATCTGAATCTTCCACAGTACATACATGAATACAAGATACTTAACAAAAACTCATAAATTTTTTGATCTTTTGTTATGAAAATTTGGCAGATACTCTTTGCTTGAGTCTCCATTCAGACTTGAGAATTGTTATTGTTATTTAACACTTTATCAAAAAAAAAAAAAAAATACACAGTGAATGAAGCATTGTCTCAGCATACAAACCTTATGCCCGAATATCTTTAAGACGAATCGCTGTATAATTAGTGCTGAATGTGCTAATACAGGATATTTTGTGTTCCAGGTGACGTAGCATGGTATCCAGGTGGAGACATAACGAACAATCGGCTGAAACACGGCATTCTATCGCTAATACAACATCGCGCGCCCGCTACTGTTATGGACTTTGTCGCAAGAGCAACGGGAAAGAAACCAATGTGAGTACACTTTAGGACTTTTTAGGAAATGGTCGCTTTCCATTCTAAAAAGAATACTTTTATTCAGATATCAAGATCCATAATATTACACAGTATTCACACAATAATACTTTAATTCTGGGTAGGTACATTGAGCATAAGTAAGTAGATATTTAGCGTTAATTTATGTAATAAGCTTGTCCTTAGAGCGGACACCCAGTAGAGGCTTAAGAGTCCTTTTCTAGTAGAGATAGGCTACGTTGCTAAGGGTGTAAGGATGTGTTTAAAATCTACCAATTGTTTGTATGGATTTCCAACATAGGCATAGAAATTCATTTATTTACTGCTTGGCACAGAACATCATCATTTCCCTGCCCTTATCCCACGCTAGGTGGGGTCGGCACAACATGTTTTCTTCTTCCACTCACTCCTATCATTCGTCAATTCTGAATCTACTCCTCTCACATTCATATCCTCTTTCACACAATCAAACCACTTCTTCTTCGGCCTTCCTCTACTTGCACACCCAGCCACACTCATATTCATAACTCTTTTCGTAATATGACTTTCATCCCTCCTCATTACGTGTCCATACCATGCTAATCTACCACTCCTTACCTTTTCAATAACAGGCGCCACTTTCACACTTCCCCTGATATACACATTCCTTATTTTTTCCAACCTCGTCACCCCACACATCCATCTTAACATTCGCATTTCAGTAGCATGCACTCTCCTTTCATCCGTCTTCTTCGTTGCCCAACACTCTGATCCATACATCGCGACAACATACAAAACATAATTATAGATAGGTACAAATTAAACAATAATAATAAAAATAACTAAAATAGTTAATTTAAACAAATATAAAAACATAAATTGGTTAAACTGTTCCTATAATATATACAATATGATGCCTGCCACAGCAGTAAATGGGTCCTAACTCAGCAAACTGCCTACTGTTTCAGCAGTAGTCGCTGTTATTCTGTCATAGGACCCTGTGAGAATCTAGAAATTATGGAATCTTCCATCAAACACATCCTTAGTAACATAGCTTAGCTTTGCTGGAAAAGCATCCTTATGCCCAATAGTGGATCTCTACAAGCCTGTGCTGATGATATTGACCTTTCAAATTTCCAGGATGATGCGAGTACAAAACAAGTTAGAAAAAGCGGCGGCCTGCCTTGAATACTTCACAACCCGTCAATGGGCGTTCGCGGACGGCAACGTTCAATCGCTCTGCGGTGCATTATCGCCCGAGGATCGACGTGTGTTCGACTTCAATGTGCGGAACATTGATTGGGACGCGTACATCGAGTCGTATGTCCTCGGCATCAGACGGTTCCTCTTCAAGGAGAGTCCGGCGACGCTGCCTCGCTCGAGAACTGTGCTTTGGAGGTTAGTTTTAGTAATTATCCTAAGTTTAGGGACTTTTGATATTTTAGATATTGAAAATTTAAAAAACATTTCACAATTTTTTCCAAGTTTACAGACTTCTCAGGTACAAATTCAGGGTTGGGTTTTTTTTCAAATGTTTTTCTGTAGAATTTTTCTTATTAATTTAGAGGCTTAGAGTGATTTTAAACTTAAATTTCTCAAGTTTTGTGTGGCTTTGCTCAAATTTCGAGACTTTTCACGTAAAAATTTAGAGTTAAAACTTTTTTCAGATATTTTCAAGGTGTTTTGATGTATTGTAAGGACATTAGGTATATTGTTGAGTTTGCTCATTACATAAGTAGTTTACAAGTCAAAATGTTCTTTCTTTCAATCAAATGACTTTTACTGGTGTATTTACAAAACTTTTTAATTTCCAGATTACACATGGCCCATATCCTATTACAAGTGTGCACCGTGATGCTAATGTGGAGATTTCTATTCTCTCGTACGAACGCCCTCCGCAACCTACTTCGACGCATTCTTGACGTGATAACGCGGGCCGCCCGTCTACTCGCCATAGCCTGATGACGCGACCTCACACCTGTCAATGTCAGCTGTCACGTTGACATTGACATCCCGTTATACGCTTCCAAAACATGGCGGCATTTGTATTCCTTTGCGGTCAAGGGTGACGGATGAAATATACAGATTTATGAAGACTTTTGGCGCTACATTTGCCTAGCTCGTTCACCCGAGGCTTTGCGTGATATAACGCTATGATTGCGAATAAAAATAGATCAACTAGGTTTCACGTATACATCGATCCATAGACTAATCATGTTATAGGTTAAAGTACCTACTTTAGAACTTATTGTTCTTTAAAAATATAACATCTTATGAAAGGCAGTGACAAAATTTTACGATGTCAAAATTGAAAGTTTTGACGGTTTGCAATTTGAATATCGCGTGCCGCCATGTTGTCGTTCCAATTTGAAGTTTATCACAAAATGGCGGGAGATCATCAAACACCAATAGAGATTATAAGGCAGAATATAAATTAGATTTTCCTTCAAGCTTCCACGGGGCTAACTCGCTTCCCATTGCATCTATGCGATCTTTTTTAATAAAGTAAGGTTGTTTTTATCGCGTGGTATATTCCCCGAACGCTAGGCAACTAAGATAGTTCTGTTACGAATTGTTATAAGTAATAGTGATTCCAAATAATTTTGTACCTATACAGCTCAATGGTTATCTAAAAAAATATTATAATAATATGGTAAAAAGTTCAAAACTCTGTTGAAGTCGCATAGTGATTGTACTAATAGAATAATGCTGTAATTTAGAATAGCGAGATTGTGGAACACTTCTTCGTTAATGAGCTGGGTCTCAAATTTGAGACGCTTCTTAATAGCTGGGTTAGAATATTTTTAGTCGAGAAGCGTAAATTTGATGACTTGCGCAAGAAGTTTAACACAATTATATCGGAATCGTTTTTTTTCGTATTTACTGACTATTGCTAGATAATGTAGGTGAATATTATTATTTCATTATACAAGTTTCGCGCCTAATTTCGTCCAACATTATTTTTTAAATCGATTATTATAGATTATAAAAGCTCAAAAATATAGACGATTGAATGCTAGTCAAAATGGTTGAAAATATAAATTTATATTAAGCACACAATGTAAAGTACAGTAAATTTATAAATTTTACTAAGCAGTTTTTAGTAAATTTGTTAAAATCTAATACTAATGTTACATAATCTTTTGGATTTTATATCAGAACAGCTTTGAGAGATGGTTATATAAATGAGAAATCATCAAACACTTCTCCAAAGTAAAAATAGTGTATTGATAAAATATTGAGGGCCGTCTTCACCAAATTTAGATAAAGGTGGCTGATATTATTTATTATCAGTTTTGCTTTTTGACAGTTCATTCCTTATATTTAAATGTCATCTTTTCTGTAGATACTATCAGCCCCTTTGCAGAGTGATAAGAACATGCCCTAATAAGTTTTGGAGTCGAATATCTGCTAACTAAGTTTCGTAGGAAAAAAAATACGTAATAAATAAAAATAAGGCGCGTCACAGGTTATGTTTCTACTGAGTTCCATAGTTTTGAAAATAATCACAGAAATTTGATTAAAATTGAATTGTCTTAATCCACTTGATTTTAATATGCAAAGGAAAATAAAATAACAACTACTGTTACCTATATAGCTCATCAGTAACAGTTTTACTTTTACACACATCAAGGATAAACTATATTTTACATCTGATGTGACTCGAACACTCGCAACACATTAGACATAAACTATAGTTTACATCTGATGTGACACGAAGACTAGCTGCACATCAGACATAAACTATATTTTACATCTGATGTGACACGAAGACTAGCTGCACAATAGACATACACTATAGTTTACATCTGATGTGACACGAAGACTAGCTGCACATTAGACATAAACTATAGTTTACATCTGATGTGACACGAAGACTAGCTGCACATTAGACATAAACTATAGTTTATATCTGATGTGACTTGAACTTTCGTTACACATCAGACATAAACTATAGTTTACATCTGATGTGATGCGAAGGCTCCTTACACTTTAGACATAAACTATATTTTACATCTGATGTGACTTGAACACTCGCAACACATTAGACATAAACTAGAGTTTATATCTGATGTGACTTGAACTTTCGTTACACATTAGACATAGACTATAGGTTACATCTGATGTGACACGAAGACTTGCTGCACATTAGACATAAACTATATTTTATATTCGAAGTGATTCGAAGATTCATGAACGGTTGACCTGAACAAGATGTTATAGCAGGTCTTACTAGTCAGTTAATTTCTGTTTAATTCTTAATAAATTCTAATATTATTTTGGTTTTGTTATCACATAAAAAAAACCCTAAATCAACAAAGTTAAAAGTTATTTTATGAGTTTTAGATGAGTAATAATTATCATGATGTTGATATGGATGATGTGTGAGGTTGTATGAACAGAATGACAGTGGTAAAACACACGTTATGTGGAACTATCACTGTCATTGCTTGTGTTTGAAGGAGGCACGACTTATTAAATTTTTACACGTTTGTTTGAAAAGTCTAAAATCTTCCATTGCTTGTAAATCTATCACGTTTAACTTCCACGTTCGGGAATAAAATGAACAGGCGTGAAAAATAGGACGCCATCAGGAGAGTGAGTGAAATTCTTAGGCTCGAATTCTTCCTACGGTGACGTCGATCGCGGACGTCGGTTCGATCGAGAAAAGTCTCGCTGACTTCAGTGTCGCAGTGCGGTGCCTCATAGAAAATAGTGTTAATTCGTGCGTTCGACCAACATCCGCGATCGACGTCAACGTAGGATTAAATTTTGTAACAACTTCCAGAAAATATGTCCTCCTATTCGCTTAATTATTCTTAAGCGATTTCTACTTTAGTTCCATTGACGAAGCTTCCTTAGTAATAATGTAGGTATTTATTGTTTTTTATAAAAAAATCCTTTTAAAATTTATTTAATATTAACGCTAGGTAATTTTTCTAGCAAAATGTTGAAATGCTGGCCTCATGACATGAATTTTGCCTCTTAATGAGTTTTGGATGGTAGTACTTATGTCCCTCTAGGTCGCTAAAGGGTTTTTTTAATTCTAGAATGTTGGATAGGTGTAATTTTTCCTGTAATTTTACATTCACTATCGAATACTGCCTTACGTGTCTGCCCAAAAGTTACTTCTTCACAATTTTGTCCCCACACAATTTTCAGTATAAGTTTTACTGTAAGTAATGCCTAAGTTTATATGACATGTTGTTTAAGTATTAGCATTTTTTTAATGTTTAAGTCTAAAGCGTAATGCTTTCGCTCTCATGTTCCGTTAGCCATGTGATTGTGTGACACTTGGAATGGATTTAATTTTTGGGCTAAACTTGGTTACATTATCATTTAGATCATTACCTTCTCTTATGAAATCTTCATGATCGCTAATGCATTCTTTTTTGTAAATACATCAAAACCCATCGTGATCGCAAGTTATTTTTGTGTATTTATTGAAATTTTCTTTGTGTCAAATGTCCCTGAAAAAATCCATTCCCATCTTCCAGTGTATAATTTGTTTGTTTTAATGTAGTGTAAAGTCTTTGACGGAAGATAGTTGTTTATGCGGATCCTAAATACAGTCAATATACTTATTGTGAGTGTTTTCTACTTTGTGTATTGACTGTATGACTTTAGGATGAATGCGATCCTGATCGCTTGTATTTATTATATGTACATTTTGAAAAAATAAACTTCTGTCTTCAAATATTTTGTTTTAGCAAGCTTGTAAAGATTTTGCGTTGGTGGATGCTTTTTGTATTTTTAATTAAGTTAATATATTATTATTGTTTTGGGAAACTACAAGTACGGAATAATGCCTGTGCTGCAAATATATTGTATTTATTTGTGTATATAGTTTAGTTACCCAAAGTTAAATCCAAATACATTAATGCGAAAGTATTAATTTTTTAATTTATTTTGCAGTGCTAAAATGTATATTGTAGAAAAGTTTCTGAAAAATGTAACAATTATTGCTAGCGGTTTCTGAACGAATGCCGTATAACCACCGGTTAAGTTTCCTCAAGTTTTTCAAAATAGAGATATTTATAAAACTGTCTTTGAAATACCAGTGTACCAATCTAAGCTAACCAACAAGTATTTAAGAGATAAGCAACTCTAAACAAAGCAAAAATGTAATTTAAACCAGTTATGTGTAAGCATTTTTTGAATTTACTCAAAAAATCCAAGATGGCACCTGTATAAGTCTTCGTTCAGAAACCGATATTACAAAAGACGCCTCTCAAATTGTTTTGCTTGACCTCTTTCCTACCAGATTAACGTTGCATAGTTTAAAAGAATGGCCAACCCTATATTCAAACCTCAGTAAAGCTTAGGTAACTATCATCAAAGCCATAATTTAAAAAAAAACACACAACACATGGCTTTGGTAATTGAATATTATGGGTGGCCATTGTTGACAGATATTTTATTACACCTGGCAATTTTTTTAAGCTATTCTCTGTTTCATCTTGGTGTGAAAGAAGTCAAATCTTTCGGCTACCGTATGAACATTTTTGGTTGAGTGGGAAATAGAATCAGTCGGTATAATGCTCAATGTAGGAATGCCAATGTCTCTTTTTAGCTAGGTAGATTGTTACAGAAGCAGAAACATTAGATGGTGTGAAAATTATCAAATTGCATATGACTACTCAAAAGTCAGGGTTGCTCAAGATGTCTAGAACCTGAGAGCCTAGTCAAGGAGATAATATTAGAAATTCAAAAGTCAAAAGTAGATAAATTGCAGGTTGTGAAATAAATAAACAAATACTCATGAACATTTCACATAACGACCTCTTAAGTATAAAACAATCGCTGAATGAAGTAATATCATCAACAAAAATAGCTAGGTTCTTACTTGACAGCTTTGAATGCTCACCTAATGTCAAACTCTTTTAAAGGTCTAGTTAGGAACACTTGAGTTAAACATTCCATACACAAGTCCAAAGTATCTCTATTAGCCAGGTAAGTAAATATGAAAACTGCTAAATGGGTTACGTTATTTTCACGAATAAATCGTTAGTCTCAATAGAATATGAGCAGCGGATGTGGGCTTGTAGCCTGTCATGAAGTTGATTAGGAGTATCCGTGGTCCGTGCACATGAGTTACGGTCATTACATTTTAACACGTATATCAAAAGTTGCATACCTAACAGAAACCTTGTCGCCATTTAGTAAGAGGTCCAGCTTACCACTACAACCAGTATGGAGATTTTTTGACTAATCAGAACCGTTAAATTACTAGCGCCCTCTAGTAACGACTCCATAGATTTCTTTGATTGGGTTCCCTAGTTCTAGTGAAAAATGAGAGATATAAAATTATCATTAGCTAGAAAGAGACAGCGATAGGTTGCAGCCAACGTGTTTCGGTGATAGGACGTTATATACGCAAGGGGGGGATTATTATTCCATATATTAAAAATAAACGGATTGTAAAGATTAGGCTGTTTTATTAGACCTATCCATTTTCCCTATACAACCAAAAATACATCCTGGCTATCCTTCCTCCATCTATAATCCTTGTGATTTGAATATCATTAATTTTAATTCTCAGTGGGACGAACGGGACTTAAATAATACCTACTTATTTTTTGCGTCCCACCATTGGGATGAAACCTAGTCGAACAAACGGGAATGCAACGTGGTTTGATTCGATATTAAATGATGTTGAATGACAGGAGGGTAGACTGGACTATCCCCTCACACCGTCAAACTTCATGAACGACATAAGAGCTTTCCTAGAGGTGGACTCTTTTAACTTCAGCTTCAAAATGTGGTCGCGGCGATCGCGGTCGTTGAGAGCAACAGAAATTAATCTTAAAATTATATTCAAGCTATGGAACTCGCGTTAGAAGCGATACGGGGCCACAAATCTGCGCATTCCTTAGCCACGGGGCCTGTGGTAGCTGAACTCTTCATCTCCCCCTTGTTGTTCACAATGACCCCCGCATTGTCCTCGAAGTATATGAAATTGTAACCAATGTGGGTGTAATGGGAAGAAAAAATGAAAAAAATTACAGCACTAGGACTCAGAAACATTATATTAAAAGCTCTACTAAAATTGCATAACTGTGATTTATATATTGAGTGAAATTTGATAAGCGGTTAGTCTGTGATGGCGCCCCCGGTAGGCACCTCTTCTCTCTTGTCGTCGTAATTATACTCGATGTATCTGGAAGTAAAATATTCATTAGGTATAAATCATAATAAGTAAATAAACGAATAAATAAATAATAATTCGTTTACAGTTGCTTAGGGCTGGAATTCATCTTACGTTGACTTCGGTCGAGCGTACTAACGGCGACCGACGTCAGCGTAGGAAGAAAATCAGCCAAAGTAGTTTACGTTACAAACACATACAAAGTTTCGCAGTTAGTTTCAAGACTACGAAATATCTAAGCACCTACATTTTTATAACCTCCGGACATTCGAACTCACGGCATTCGGTACGGTATCTCGGGGCTCTGGGATGTGTTACCCCCATGTAGATGTATAGGGTTTGTATAGGGTCAAAACAAGTCGTTTGTAAGGATTGTGTTGTGAATGTTTTTAGTGGAAACCTACAGTTAGGTAGAATAATCAGCTGATTAGTCCTCCTGGGTAGGTTTCACATTTTTGAACAAAATCATTCCAAAAACAAAATGCCAGTTATACTCAGAAGAAAGATGACTAACTTCTCCAAAGGCGGGCAGAGGAAGTGCCTCACATTCCTTGGCATCAGTACATCAGCTTGCACCTTGCACACGTCGAGGGCATACTCCGAGAACTCGCTGATGATGTCCTCGTCTACCGGGGGTCCTATACCTGGCACTGCGTATACTATGGTTATCTGTTAACAAAGATATTAATAAATAATAAATAAATATTCTTGGACATAATATCACAAAACGCTATCTAGTCCCAAACTAAGCAAAGCTTGTACTAGGGGAACTAGATTGCTAGTAGAATACTTAAAATCATTTTTTGTTGTAAATACATACTTATAATACATAGTAACACCCAGACATAGGACAAACATCTATGTTTGCCACACACAAATATTTGTTCTCGGTGGGGATCAAACCCACGACCCACAGCACGAAAGGCAGAGCTATTACCGACTGAGCCATGACGCCTGTCGACTAGCCTGGAGGTATATGGTCTGTATAAACACAGAATATTTAATGGAAGACCATTTTTTTTTACCTCTGGTATAGGCTGTTCTTCTTCCTCCACCTCCTCGATCTCAGGCACGATCACGTCCATGTTCTCATCCAGGAACGTCTCCAGAATCTCACGTATCATCGCCACCTCCTCTGGTTTCGCCTGTTATGTCAATAACACTTTTGTGGTTATTCAGAACTGCTAATTAAAAGATAAATACTAACATTATTATACTGAAAGCTGGAAGAGCTACCTACCACAATAAAATTTGTGTTATATTTTTAACCGACTTCATAAAAGGAGCAGGTTCTCAATTCGACTGTTTTTTTTGTATACATATGTTCCGCGAACATTCCGCTAATTATGAACCGATTTTGTTGGTACTTTAGATACCTTACCTTCTTCTTCTTCAAGTCCGGGTCAGGCAAGATACCGATCTGCTCATCGATATACGCCATTATATCCTTCTCGATGTGCTGGACTATGAATTCTCCACTTGTGGTGGACATCATGCGTCCCGCCACCATTCCTAGAACAAAGCTTTTCATCTACCACGTTCCATGATTTTTAATCATTAGTTTGCATTGAAGGTAATAATATAGGTAGTAATAGTCCCAGTACAATCACCCTAGAAGATATGCAACATAACATAAAAAAAAACAATGTCATCTAAATCTAATCTTTCTTTTAACGTCTCTTCACCATCACTTGACAAGGAAAAGGAAAAGGGCTGGATAATGTGACCGTTGCTATTAGCTATCTTATTATTCGTAATGTCCATTGCTTCAGCTGTAGTATTAAGAGTACTGAGGCTTTGAAAGACAAGAAAAAGCAGAATGTCTTCAGCGGCTTTCTAGTCTCTACCTACCCTATCAAAATTATTCCCCTCTCCACTCATACGTTTCTGTCTTTACTGGTTTCTGGCACTGAGTTTCTGATGTACTGTAACCTTTGGATAACCTTGGAAGTTACTAATTCTATCTCAATGGTCCTTTAATTGAGTCACAGCATTTAAAACTTCTAAAATGCTCCCATTCTTAATATTAAAATATCTAACCAAGATCATAGTTAGCTGATTTGTATCTATCAACGATGGCAGCTATCTCGTCGATGGTCTGCTCCAAATCTTCGAGGCGATCTTGTCGTGCGGTGTATTGCTGGGGACAGGAGAGGGAGGATTCAGGATTGGAGGAAAGGTGTGCTGAGGAGATTTGTCATATCTAAAGGATGCTGTGTTTCATCATAATCATCAACAACCTATATCGGTCCACTGCTGGACGTGGTCTCTCCCAAGACGCGCCACTGAGCCCGGTATTCGTCTCTTCTCATTCAGTGTTTGCCAGCTACATGTCTCAGATCGTCGCCCCACCTAGCCGGAGGGCGTCCTACACTACGCTTGCCTAAACGATGATGCTAATGCTGTGTTTACTATACATTTAAAGAAGTGAGACTTTTTCAAAATTATTTGTTTTAGATGTGTAAAACAAATAATTTTTAAAAAGTCTGGTGAAATAGATTCAATAAGAATTTGAATGAGACCAAGAATTTCGAATTTTACTGACACAAATTCTAAGATTTGAAAGTTGTTTACTTCAGCAACTAAGAGCGCTATCTTATCCTGTTCATCTTCTACAGCTTGTTCATCTTTAGCCTCCTCTGCTTTAGCTGTTTCTTCGGTTTCTTCTTCACCAAATTCTTCTTTGACTTCCGTTTGCTCGCCTATAGTTTTTATACATTCATCAGAATATGATTTGGTAGTCTCAGAGGATATTTTTGACTATCTACAAGTTATTTACTTGTCGTTTCAATAGTACGGACAGATGATGCTATTATGCATTAGGCTGTTATATGTTAGTTTAACTATTTGCGATTCAATAGTACATATGGTTTAACTACTCTACAAACCACTCTACCGCGGATATTTTATGGGGAGCATATTATTCCTGATACTATCTTAAACCCAGATTTTTCAAAAAATTACTCTATCAATAGGATACCATGGCACAATAACCAAATACCATCAAAATTCTAGGTACTAATGGTCATTTCCAAAATTTAATTTATGTCTGGTTTTGCCTTAGTAAAATGTATAGTTTTTACGAAGATCCCGAACCTTTACAGGATCTATTGGCTGATGGTTTCGACAGAATAACAACGCCTAACTACCTCTGGGTGTTACCCTGAATCGAAACCCTTTTACTAATTTAGCACACATATACTTACTAGCGTACCTGGCTACTCATATTTTTTATTTCAAATTTTGTTTCTTTGTAGTGTTGTTAGTTTTGTTTTGTAATTGTACTTTAGATATGTGTTACCTTTAAAGCAAATAAATGCGTGTCTTATGTCTACTGAGGGTTGTATTGTATTGAGCTTGACCGTGTAGCTAACTATACTCTACAATATATCAGTAACGTAACCATAGAATTCGTAAGGTATCTCGTTTTCATCTTCATCGTAGACGAATATCTCGACTCCTTCTTTTTTCTTCTCCACAATCTTCTCTTCTTTAGGTTTTTGCACATCTATAGCATTCAAATAATACTTTGTTTTGTGTTCTATTTTGACAGGATTGTGATGTGATTTTGTTTATTTAAAACTTACCATCTTTATTTACTTCTTGGGACGAAAACTTGGCGTTACTAAGCTCACGCAGTTTTTTCTGAAAACAAGTTAGATGAAGTCAGAAACATTGATAGCAAGCAAGGTCGTATGAGTTAGTGGCCAACTCTGGTGACGGAGTTTTTAGGCCGCCTAAAGACCTCCGTCGTGGCGAGTCAAGCCCGACGGTTTAACGTGCCTTCCGAAGCACGGAAGAGCTCAGATGTAAATGCCACCAACGGTCACCCATCCAAATAGTGACCGCGCAGTACGTCGCATAACTTAGATAATCAGTGAAGATTGACTAAGCAAGCTACGCCACGAGCGCTTCCCAAACATTGATCACATGATAGTTCAAGTTCTTTATTCCTTTTATACACAAAATATCTTAAATAAAGTAGGTGATAACTTCCAATATGAACCCTGATAGGGCACAAACAATATTAGTCGCTAGGTGGCTAAGAATGGAAGAAATAAAGAAATAAAATAGAATAAGAAAGAAATAAAAACATCTAAGAAAATTACAAGAATAGAGAGAACTAACATCGACATCATCGCTTGGCACGGCTCTGCCTGTAATCACGAAGATTTAATGTTACCTTTCTAAGGGTTACTGTTACTTAGTTGTTACTATTTTGTTATTTCTCTAATGTACCTTCCATAAATCGTAAATCGAAATATATAAAACTCTTTTAAAGCTGACTAAGAATCAACGCACATCCTAAACTATAAGTCCTAGAGGTATGAAATTTGGAGGGCACGTTCCTTATATAGTGTAGGGGCGCACTAAGAAAGGAATTTTGAAAAGTCACACTCTCACGCGAGCAACGCCGCGGGAGACGGCTAGTTATGTATAAGGATACTACCCTCTAAATTTCATACCTCTATGACTTATAGTTTAAGCTGTGCGTTGATTGTCAGTCAGCTTCAAAAGAGTTTTATATATTTAGAAGATGTCTGTTCTGTGTTTTCTGTGTGTCCAACAAATAACCAATCTATCTATCTAAGTAACCTTTTCTCTCCCTCTGGTAATTATCCCATTCGATCTGTCCAGCTCTTTCAGCAGAAAGTGACCGTTCAATCTTGCCCAAAGTCGGCATGTTCATTCGTTCACTCAGACGAGTGCTCCGAGCCACACGCGCGTTAATAAGAGTCAGCTTTTGCGTGCCTTCGCCGTCTGCCCAAAACTCATCTGAACCGGACTGGAGAAAGGTATGGATGGGATAAAAGGTTGGAGTATCGAGGGTCCAGGGTTACTGACCCAGTGCTGGTGACTCGACATTCTTGCTGGCTTACATTTTTTACCTATTTATGTTTTACTAGCTTCCGCCAGCGACTTCCTCCGCGTTTCGTTTGATCCTGTTCATTTTACGAGATTAAAAGTAGCCTATATGGTAATCCAGGTTACGAACAATATATATTGCAAGTTTTATCTAAATTGGACCAGTAGTTGTAGCGTGATTGAAACATAAACATCTAAACTTTGACATTTATCATAGTGAGAGGATGGTATAGGTGCTGGGCAAGCTTACTCCATCTAAACATTGTCCCAGGCACTACAGTGTGTCGTTATGCGTAGGCATAGGTTGCCTCCTGACGCTGTATAAATCATCTTCAATATACCGCGTGCACACTATGCCCGTGCCGCCGCCGGCATTAATGCCGCGGACTTATTGCCACAGCAACATCGCCTTTATTCTCACTAGGGAGCTAGGGCATGAACTTGGGCCGGGAGCCGGAACAGAGGCATGTTCGTGTCCCGTCTCCCGGCCCAAATTCATGCCCTAGCTCCCTAGTGAGAATAAAGGCGATGTTGCTGTGGCAATAAGTCCGGAATGAATGCCGGCATTCATGACGGCATTCATGCCGGCAGCGGCATGGGCATAGTGTGCACGCGGTAATAGATGTAAAAAACAATGTTGGGAACAAAAATTACCTACACATATTATTCACTTACATCATCATTCGTCTCAATGTAAGTAGCTTCTGTAGCTTCCTCACCACCAAAATCCTCTGGTTCGGGCTCATCGCCTAAAGCAAAAATAAAAAACCTTAGCACAGTTAGGGTCAAATACTGAAACGTCACTCAAATTTAAACACCACTAACCACGTTCTACCTCTGTTTGACATTACTCATTTGTAAGAGGTGGCATTAATTTAAGCATGAACTTATATGTAGCGTTTGAGTATTCGGCCGTAAGAATGGTAGTCTTTGCTTCTAATTCAAACTGATTTTGACTTCAGATGATCAATGTGAAAAGCGAATAGACAGTCTATGTCTAAATTTGTTTTGTTCAAATATCTAAAAAATTTGAAAGTTCTAAAGAAAGCTTCCGGTTAGTGTTATGTGTACCTTCACGATATCCGTTCAAATACCGCACGTCCTTAGAAGCATCTATTTTCGCCAGTAGTTTGTACATGATGAGGAAGTCTTGGACGGGAATGGCTGCCGAGCCACCATCGGGTTCCTTTGTCAACGACTCGCAGAGCAAGACCATGGTGTGGGTTAGACACTGGAGCAGTAATGAAATACATTTAATATTTCATTTAATAAATGAAATGAACGTGACCTGGATTAACACATAGGCTACTTTTTTTCCCGGAAAATCCACGGGATCCAATCCAACGGGATGCGAACGAAGTCGCTGGCAGAAGCTAGTAGTAGGTACATACGCAATTCAACACATTGGGGACATATTATACTACAAAAGAGAAAAAATAAGTCAGACCGGAAGGAGCAAACAGAGTAGGAAAGTAGGTACAGCAAATCCTCTAAATAATATTATAAAAGCGAATGTATGGATGTATAGATCTTTGGTACTCTTTCACGCAAAAACGACTGATCCGATTTGGATGAAACTTGGAATATACATTGACCGTGACCTGGATTAACACATAGGCCACTTTTTATCCTGCAAAATCAACGGGATTCAACGGAACGCGAACGAAGTCTGGCGCAGGTGAAAGCTAGTACCAACATAGTTCCCTTGATAAGGGAAAATAATTCCTGGAAATCACCAACCTCACCTTAGTAAGGAGACCAGCAGCAACAGCAATGAAGTGCAGGAACGGAACCGTCTCCTGCCGCAGGTAGACCTCGCAGAGGCAGTAGATGCGCTTCAACTCCTGAGGGTCCAGGCAGAAGCCCTGCCAGGCTGCCTTTACCACCGGCAGTGGCAGTTCTGGCATACCTCCCAGCTGAGAGAATACCAATGATACCTCACTGAGAGACAATCGTCATCATCATCATCATCACCATCATCATCAACAATCAATCGAGTAATGATAAAAAATAATAAAAAATAAATTTATTTACAGACTAGCTGATACCCGCGACTTCGTACGCCTGCGAAACTTTCCACCAAAATAACTGTCAACCAACATACGATGAACCTCGTAGCAAATGGCTGCTTTTGGTTTAGAGTTAAAGCTGTATCTAATAATCCACGTCTTTGATTTCAATAAAATATAGCCTATGCTATGTTTCAATCCGGAAGAAGGGCTTCCGAATGGTATAAGTTTCGTTGAAACTGGTCCAGTTGTTAAGGCGTGATCCGCGAACAAACAAACAGATAAACTGACAAACTCGATTTTCCGAAAATCGCAGATCAGACAGATAAATTATGCAAATCTACTAAATTTTAAGATCTGCATATTTAGCTATCTTTAATTTTAGTTTTTGTCTTTTTACAGTTTTATAATAGTAAAATAGGTACCTACCTAGATCGTTTTTTTTTAATATATTTTTTTTTGACAGGCGTCATGGCTCAGTCGGTAGTAGCTCTGCCTTCCGTGCTGTGGGTCGTGGGTTCGATCCCCACCGAGAACAAACATTTGTGTGTTGTAAACATAGATGTTTGTTCCGTGTCTGGGTGTTTCTATGTATTATAAGTATGTATTTACAAAAAAAAAATGTATGTATGTAGTCTATCAGCCATCTAGTTTCCATCGTACAAGCTTTGCTTAGTTTGGGACTAGAAGGCGTTGTGTTAAATGTCCGCGAATATTTATTTATTTATTTTAATGATAAAAGTAGGTAATGAATGGAACAAGCTGATAGCTAACCTGATGTTAAGTGGTAACTTCTGCCTATAACAATGCATTACCTCACAGAGCAAGATTAGATAGATTGCTTTTGTTAACTTTTTCTTCACCACTGCAAATTTTTTCTTAAACTTCTCTCACCTGATTCGCCAAGACCTTCAAGCAGCCTCTAGTTAGTCCACCCTCAGTGCTGTATATGGGGTACTCCAGCCGAAGCTTGACGGGCGGAGGCCTATGCTGGGCGAGGGCCTTGAAGTATTCGTAGGACCATCGCAGGAGGTCGTAGGGCTGAGTTTTTATTGCCGCTGTGCAAATAAGCTCGTGTTAAGAAATAAGAAACATTTATTGTAGAACTGTGTACAGGAGATCTTAACATATAATAGTTTCAACAGCCTACCCATTCCGGGCGTACAATATATCAACCACATAATACTATCTTAACTATCTAATAACGTATTATAGTACTCTTCCAGAGTATAATGTGTTTTACTAATAAGCCATCTTCTTAGCCTAAGTTTAAAAAAGTTTCCATTTAGTTCTTTGAGATCTGTTGGTAATTTGTTATATATCTTTTCAACACACTTGCTCATAAAGTGGCTCTATGGTCACCGCAATTAGGCACATAATGATACCCATAATCAAACTGTGACTGTTTCATTGCTATAACTCACTAGTGAGTTATAGATTTTTTTTTAAATTTTATTGGTTGAGTAGCTTTGTTACTAAAAAAGTTTTTATTCAAAAAAAAGATCGTGTTCAATAGAACAAATAAATGAATGTTCCTATTGCTTGCTCATTTCATGCAACTTCTTATTTAAATAGATAATTTTAACTCGTACGTGTTTAATACATAAAACTTTCACTCAAATATAACTTTTGTTTTCTCTGTAATAAAAGAAAACTTTAAATTCCCCATTTTTTACGTGGCAGAATAGGCGCAAGCCCTAAGCGCGGAAAATAAATAAAAAAAAACCTCATCCCTTTAGTCTGTGGCCGATCGCAATGCGCGCGCATAGGAAAACTGATTAATTTTTCCCGCCATAGCGAAACATTTTTCACAACGCGTTTTCAGTGTTGAAATTAAGTTATTTTATTGTTATTTTATTCACAAGTGTGTTGAAAAACGTCGTGCTGTGAAAATAAAAGGAAGAATAAGTATTTATTTGTTGATACTCAGTTGTACGATACCTTTACAATATCTCTTCAATATGTATGGAAACTTCGGTGGTATGACGATTTGCTGAGAGCAATACATCTGCTCTATTAGCTCCGGCATTTTGGATTTTCCTGAAAAACTATCAGAAAAATCATGAAAAATAACAGCAGAGAACCTAGTACGAGTTTTGGTGAAAAACGTCTGACGCCCAGCACACCAGTGTGTGCTGATTTGTATGGAGACGCTGATGTCTCCATACAAATCAATGGTTTCTTTCAAAATTTGAATCACGTTTCATACAAAACGAGATTTACAGTGTGTAATTTTGTTAGAATGAGAGTCCCGCTTCTTATAACGCGTTCACACTATGCCCATGCCGCTGCCGGCATTATTGCCGCGGACTTATTGCCACAGCAACATCGCCTTTATTCTCATTAGAGAGCAAGGGCATGAACTTGGGCCGGGAGCCGGGACAGATGCATTATCGTGTTCACACTATGCTCGTGCCCACTTCCCTGCCCAAGTCCCTGCCGACTGCGGCATATTGTGAACGCAACATTACGTAGGAACTACGTATTACATATTCTTTGGTGAGAAGAAGAGAATAGTTTTAAAAGAAAAAAATATAGAGAAAATGAAACCGCAAATTCACCTTTTATCACTGCACTGGAAAAAACTAACTTTTTTCGGAACTTTATCACAGTTTTCACGAAATTATTTATTTTTCTCTTACAATAGTTTTCACGCGAGCTATTTTTGTTTTGTTTACACTTTCCGTTGCTATGGGTACCAGTTGTTTGGATTTATAGCGTGACATTGATTTTTTAGAGGAGAACGGGCAAAATGGACCCCGATATTTAATTTTAATTGTTTCTAATATTTTTAAATAAATAAATTAAATTAAACTTCTTGTTAAATAAACGAATTAATTAATGAATCCTTCAACACCATAAGAAAATCTTAATTCTTAGTTGTGGTGTCTTTCCAGTTTAAGGATAACACAGCAAATAACTTACCAATTTAAATAGTTTTTTCTAGTAATAATGGATCTAGTTAAAATTTTGTTTACCACCTGTTGTGTACCTATTTCAAGCAAATAAAGAAACTCTAACTCTAGGCATGGTGAACAGTTTCATCCATGAGGAATACGAATATCTTCTAAACATTGTGTTTGAAAGACTTTAAAAAGTATATATTGCTTATTATTTCGCAGTAAGTAGTTAGTGTTGTTTTCCTATAGTAAGTTGACTAAAAAAACTGCATTTAGTCGTATTTTTTTATTGTACCGTAGTATTCGAGAGAAAACAGCGAGTACCTAAGTACAATGTCACGTTACACCCATAAATTCTAATCAATATAAAATTCAATCTGTTTAAAAATTCACAATGCCAATAAAATTTTACACGGTTTGTTACACACGAAAAATAATAAATACACTCTGGAATTTAATTATTTTCCCTGCTTGTATATAGCGCCATCTACCGACAAATTTGTAGATTACATCGTGAATAATCAATCGTCATACTGTAGGAACGGCTTGTTTGAGAGCAAAAAAAAACAAAACCTGTTAGTTCAGTGACGTCTACTCGCTGTGTTTTTGTGTCGTGCGGTGTCACAAGGAAGAGGTGCTATTTCGTATAATTTTAATACAAAACACGGTCAAAACATCACTTTGAAGTGCATAAATTCATTATAAAAGCTATATTAGTTCAGTTAAACTGTGTGTAGTGACGAAACCTTATATTTTATAAGCAAATCCAGTGACATTCGAAACGATACCACTGGGTGAATGAAATTGCGATTGCTTATAAATACGGAAAAAAATGTACAATCGCTTACCCTGATTCCTCTATCAAGTGTTATAATGCATCGTAATAGTTCTGTGACAGTGCTTTGTGTGACAAAATAGTTTTAAAGAAATGGGTGACAGATGGAAACATCGATTCAAAGTGAAAAAAACATTTTCTTTAGTGATTCAGAGAACATGGATATGATAACAGATTTGTCTACTTTGAGTAAGTATTGGCTTTCTATGGAGATCGCAGGGCTTATGGTGGGGAGAAAGGGGGGATAAGGTCACATTTTACTGCTAGAAAAAGCTCGTTATAGATTACCAAACTTCATAGGTAGATAAACTATACTTAAATACCTTTTATACGTTTCAAAATTGTAGCTAAATCTAACTTTCTATATTTATTATTATTTTTTATTAAATCATTAGGTAATTTGTTAGTAAATGTTTTAAGAGCTGCCATTTCTATACGTTGGTATTTATGATTATTTTTATTTATTAATACGTAAGCATTAACTACAAAAGTTTTGATATAGGTACAAAAAAAGAAAAAAAAAAGATGTATCTTAGTAATAAGTTGTCATAAAACAGTCTCTACCTACTACTAAAAGTACATGTAAATTAGGTAATTCAACCACCAATACCAAAGTGTCTTCAAACTTAGAGGTTTTCCTGTCGATTGCAAACTACAAAGAGTTTTATCGTCTTCTAAGTACCAACGTAGAATGTGCATAGATTTTCTTACTCTTTCCTTGACCATTGTCACTTGATTTGAGGTGAAGCTGTGAGGTCATCACTCAGGTTACCATTCACAATATTCACCAGTGTATTGGTACCTTACCTACGTACAATGAACGGGTAGTAAAATAAGATAGATAGATAGATATATTCTTTATTGCACACCAAGAAAAGAAGAAAAACAATGAGAAAAGAGTAAGAGAAGAAAAGAGAAGAGTTTCAAGTATGAGACAAAAAAAAGTTCATTTCATATCACCACAGAAAACGTATCACTAATAGGTACCTACTAATTTTACTTACCTACAGATTCAAGCTGGCTTAATAGTAAATTATAGAAAAGTTAAAAGTTATTCGTAACTTACCTACAAATTATAATAAGAGAAGGTCACCAATCACAAGATGCCTAAAAACTTGGTCATCAGAGTTGGCCACTAACTCATACGAGCTTGCTTGCTTACAAGATTAAAAGGAAATTTGTGATATAATTTAGAAAAACCCATGATTCTTGTAGTTAACAAGTAGCTGCAATTGTAATTGAACTTAATTATTTAACCACCTGTATGTAACATTATAAAATAATAACAAACAAGTATCTAGATATCTAACACTACTAAGAAGTTATTTCGCTAGAACTTCGTGAATCGTGCGGCTAAATCGTGACTGAACGTAGATAGATACCTACTTGCGAAATCACAATACAAAAACAATGATAATTAACACACTTTATAATACCTACACTTGTTCAAAATGTATTTTACCAAAAATAAGCTAAAGAAAAAACAGAAGAAAAAAACTGAAGCAAAAGATTTTCGCTTAAATTTTTCCTCGATAAATAGTTTTTGTAAAGAATAGGTGAATAAGAGATAAAAATTTACAAATTTAATCAATGTATCTACAATCTAAGTAATTTCTGTAATTATTTTTTACGTCATCTTTTATTTTATTGTGTAATAAAATAAATAAAAATGTCATAAGTATAATATACGTCAAATTAAGGACAATAAAAACAATGCAATACTGCAAAGACACTAACACAGACGTGTGAAATGAGATACAAAATAAAGATGACTCATAACAAAGAAATATATACCGAAGAGGATGCTGCCTAACTTGTATCAAAAAGGGGTGTATTATCACTTGATCAAACAGAGTAAACAAACACGCGACATTCCAAAATGATATTATGTCGTAAGTTTGAAGAGAAAAACTAAGCTACCGTTCAAAAAATACCCTGCTTTGAAGCTCATCTCTGACAAATCATAAACAGGTATATTAAATAAGAAAAATACAGCAAATCTTTTATGATAATCTGAAGCTAATGAGAATATTTTGTTTTACATTTTTGCTGACATTACATCTGATAGTTTGCAGCTCAAAAGTTTAGTAGGTAAGATACGTAGTAGAATAGATAGGTGAATTAATTAACTAACCATCAACACAGTTACACCATAAATCTGAATCAAATCTGTGGGAAATGTTTCGTAAAGACTGGCTGAGATTCAAGCAAATGCCAAGATGATAAACGGTTGAAGTCTGAGCAATCTCAAAGTTATATCAGAACCCTAAGACCGTGTAAAAGCTTTCTATTTAATTACTAAGACCCTGTTGATTACCTAGAAGCTTGAAAACTGGTACCGATGCGTCATCAAACAAAAAGGTCATTTGGAACACAGAACCATCTCGACTGCATCTCAAAATAGTTTCGTATTAGTTCGACTAATAAAAAACTTTGGCATCCTCAAGAAATAAAAACTGAAGGAAAACATAGTATTTATTTGGTACCTACACTACCTACCTACATGATGTTTTAGCATGATAGGTCGGGTTAGAAATTACACCTAGTCTAGTCCCTTTATTTGGATTGAGCGATCTGAACAATATACAGGATTTCAATTTCCTAATTCCAAAGTGCTCACATTTTATGATCAGTGTGCTCGATGGTTCCAGGAGTGCAATAACGTGGTACCTCTTGACCTTCGCCCGGCAGACTAGACGCCAAACAACAGGCCAGATAAGCCTGTGTTGTTCATCTGGTACTCCAAGTTATGAAGGGTAGCGATCGTTTAGAATTAAAGAATCACGCTCTATACCAATCTTGCAACCTGTTGCTGGTATGTTTGAACGTGCATAAATGATATGAATATTTTTTAAAGATGTTGCGGCATCTTTTTTTTCAGTTTTGGAGGTTTTTTCAATCAATCTGAGAGGAAAAAAGATTGCATTCGTGTAATTCAAAATAATACGCAATCAGTGACGTGTAAATTATAGGTCTGTTTAAGTTAAGATAAGAACGCAAAATATATGACACATATCCATTCAAAATAAGTGTTTTTCCCATCAGTTTCTGTTCCCTCTTATCAGTTAGACCAAACAAACCAGTGACAAGCAGATAATGAACGGTATTATCCCAGAAATACATTCATTATTCCCTTAACTAGAACCGAAATTGTTACTCATTCATCGCGCTCAGCGCTGCAGATTGACCGTTCCGAACAAAAATTTGGCGTTGAGTTGGTTGACCTCTAGTAAATATATTTGCACACCCAAAACATTTGAAACGTATTATTATAGAAGTAGAAGCGCATACAAATAATGGTTTTGGAACAAGTTGAATGTCTTCCGTTTGAATTCCGTTTAGGGAAGTCCAGCTACACCAAAGCAAGACCGTCAAGTAGATAATGGTGATCCCAGAAATAAAGTCATTGTTCCCTCATCTAGGGCTGAGGAAACCTTCACTCCTTGACATCGTTCTGAAATGATTGAGAGATTATTATCCAATTGGCATGTCAGTTCACACGGAGAGGACTGCGGTGTGGAAATTCTAGTTTTATCAGATGGATAGCTTTTGTCAGTGGTTTTTTTAAGATTTATGTAGATCCTGTAAATATTATAAACGTGAAAGTTTGTAAGTATGGATGGATGGATGGATGTTTGTTAGGTACTCTTTCATGTAAAAACTACTGATCCGATTTGGATGAAACTTGGAATATATATTGTCCGTGACCTGGATTAACAAATTTTTATCTCGAAAATTAACGAGATCCAATGGGACGCGAACGAAGTCGCGGGCGGCACCTAGTAATAGATAATTTTATTGCACACTGCGTTAAACTAACGAATGAAACGAACAGAAAAGCAACTGCAGAATACAATAGGTGGTCTTATCACTGAGAGCGATCGTACTAATAAGCTACTATGATTTTATATTACCCAAAAGTGAACTTCATCTAAAACAAGTGACCTTATTATGACTGGTACCTATTAAAAGATTATAGATATACTTTCTAAATTGTATCTAACTCGTTATTAACTATGTATTTACTTAAGTTATTTGTATTAGTTCAGCTGTAAATAAGTTGCTCTGAAAACAAAACGTTTGAGTATTCGCAAAGTTATAAGTAGGAATACTAAGATTTAGAAGTAGAGCACGGCGATGTTTGTAAACATTACTTATCAATCATCCTTAGGCACCTACGATTATAATTATATACTTTTTAGTTCCATATTGAACGCTTCAAGTAAGTAGATATTCAATTTGATTCATATAAAAAATATCGTTAATAGATAGATAGATAGATACTACTTTATTGTACACAAGGATTAGGTACGTTAAAATATTAAAAATAACTTTGTACAGTACAATGGGCAGTCTTATCGTTGAAAGCGACTTCTTCCAGGCAACCGTAGCAGGGAAAGTAACGAGCGCAGGGGTAACGGAAGGCGGTGCACAAACAATGTAACGCTAAAAACTTTTAAAAAAGTTTATGTAGGCAGATAGGTCTAATACCTAAGGTAAGTAGGTCTTACTAACTGTTACATCTATCGTAGTACCTACCTACCTACCTCAATAAACAAACAAACAATGATCATGGTTACTGCAGTTTTTTGGAAAAGTAGGTAAAGCAGCTTAAATTATACTTACAACGCATATTGTTACTTAAATTGCATTGAAATATTGAACTCGTAGTAGATAAAGCAAAACTTGACCTAATTAATATGTAATTTGCAAACGTTATCAATTATTATTTCTGACCCAAGCATTGAAAACTAAACATACTTACAATAATAATTGATTTGTACCAACTATCTATTTTTATGTAAATAACCTAGTTTACTTTATCCTTTCACAAATATTTGTAAATAAAACACATGTTTTCGATAAATAAGTAAGTAATAAGTTATTTAAAAAAGTATTACAAATACCTACTTATATACCAATTCGTTTAAACAATAATAAATTATAATAAAAAATGTATAACCGAATAATATGAAGTAATAAAAGATAGTCCCAAAAAATAAATCATCAGAAAATTAATTAGGTGGTCCAGTTTATCCCTACATCCTTTTCACTAGCTTTTTAGTTCTGTGCGTTCATGACTAGATGGCGTTACTGGTAGCTTGAGAAAAGAGGTCTTTCATTTGTATACTCCTTTGACAAAACGGGTTGATATACGAAAGATGCAGTTTCGATTCCCACAGCGGGAATATTTTTATATTTTGTGATTGATTAGGTACAGTCAACATCATTAGTAAATCATCATCATCTTCCTACCCTTGTCCCACGCTAAGTGGGGTCGGTACAACATGTCTTCGTCTTCCACTCTCCTCTATCAGCCGTCATCTCGGTGTTCACTCCTTTCTTACTCATATCTTCTTTCACACAGTCCATCCATCTTTTCTTTGGCCTACCTCTACTTCTACATCCGTTAACATTCATGTCTAGTTCTTCTCGTAATATGGCTTTCTTCCTTCCGCATGACATGCCCATACCATCATTAGTAAATGTTTTTTTTATTACTACCTACACCTACTCTCAGTAGATAGCTTCATAATACCAGTATCATACCCAACTATTCGATATAATACCTACTATACCTATTAGTAAGTAGGTATCTACTATTTTTTCCCACGTATCTACCTAGGTAAGAAAAGG
The DNA here is from genome assembly GCA_918843925.1 of Eulithis prunata. Lineage (NCBI taxonomy): Eukaryota > Metazoa > Arthropoda > Insecta > Lepidoptera > Geometridae > Eulithis > Eulithis prunata. Next base: position 2,298,660 of record OU974035.1, read on the forward strand.
TATACAATAAAACTACCATTGCCTAGCCATTGTTTTTCACTAAGTAGCTACGTTAAGTATAGTTATGTATACCTACTTTGTGTGCCTTATATGAACACCTGCCTAGGAAGATTTTTCTTATTTGTGATTGTTGAAAATGTAGTTTGTGATTTCAATAGGTGATGAATTTTATGAAATCTAGCATATCTACTCAAAGGCGTTGGGGCATTTCAGGTCCCGATTTGCATACATTTAGTTAATTTTAATTAGATTAATTTTGTTATTTATAACTTCTGTTGGTTTTATCATAATCTATTGTGCAGTAGCAGTCACAAAAACGCAAAATAAATTAATTATTTTACCGAAAACCCCTGTAAATACGATAAACAATATTGAAAAAGACGCATTTTTCGAAGTAAAATGTCTAATAACTAATGATTCCCGCTGCTTTATAATGGCTTTGCTACATTTTCAAAAACTGCATTGTAAGTGTATCGTAGTAACAAACAAAGTTCCATCATTGCAAGTTTAAAAAAAATGTGGGACCTGAGGGCCTAGTACGAGTTTTGGTGTGTAAATCTGGTGTAAAACGTCAGACGCCCAGCACACCAGTGGGCGCTGATTTGTATGGAGACACTGAGCGGATTCTTTGAGAAGCTTGGTCTACTTTAAGCCTCTACTCGCTTGTAGGGCTTCTCAAAGTATCCGCTCAGTGTCTCCATACAAATCAGCGCCCACTAGTGTGCTGGGCGTCAGACGTTTCACACCCACACTATACACTGAAAACTCGTACTAGGCCCTCTGAGCTCCATCAAATTTGCCCCAAACCCTTTTATAGTCACTATCAAAAGTCGATCATTTAGGTACCTACTTAATATGTATACCTACTTACCTAAGGGACGTATCTACTACCACCATAGGTACCTATTCTTTTGCAAAAGAAACATGATGAGTAAACCAGAGGGCCTAGTACGAGTTTCTGTGTTTAAATCTGGTGTAAAACGTCTGACGCCCAGCACACCAGTGAGCGCTGATTTGTATGGAGACACAGCGGATTCTTTGAGAAGCTTTTTTTATAAATTTTGATTATCCTAATTCATCTGAGGACTTGTATCCTTGTTGCAACTGATGTGCCAGCACGAGGACTTAATGTTGATGGAATCAAATATGTTATAAATTTTGATTATCCTAATTCATCTGAGGACTAGAAGCTTGGTCTACAACAAGCCCGTACTCGCATGTCGAGCTTCTCAAAGAATCCGCTCAGTGTCTCCATACAAATCAGCGCCCACTGGTGTGCTGGGCGTCAGACGTTTCACACCCACACTATACACTGAAAACTCGTACTAGGCCGTCAGTTAATGTTCTAGCAACGGAGATGGGCTCTAACAGAAAAGATACATCGTATAAAAAGCGCTGAATAACAACACAGAATAGATAAAATATAGTACACAGAACTGTGGTTAGAACGCTTATACTAGTGACTTTAAACATTTTTTGTATCAGTGACTATTATGTATTAAGATTCCAATTTCTATTATCACATTATACTTAGAAATAATATTACACAACTACTAAGCCTGCATCGACAAAAATATAAAAAAACACATTTGTTTTTTAATTTTGAATGAAAATTGAAGGCATGACTGCTATTTATTATTCAATGTTTTTATTTTTTTGTCAATAGCAAAATCAATCGAGTGTAAAAAAGTATTATTTTGAGCAGATTTTACTCTTCAAATACCTGCATAATGAATAGTTAGTGATACTTTAAATCTATTTTATACAATTTTATGACAATTTTAAAAGTGTACTTACCAAAAAACCTGAACTTTTTTTGTGATTCCGCTGCAAAACGATGCAGTATTGTTTTCGAGGAAACAAGTTATTTTTTAGTATTTGTTACGAATCTGTTTATTTTATTCCATTTCTCTGTTAGAACTAGATACATATTGGATCCAATTGAAATACACAGTGGTGTATATTTTTTTTGCATTTTTCTAAACCTAATTTGACAGCCCCGTCCCTTTCTCTTAAACTAAAACGACAAAGACGGCTTTAGAGCTGTAAAATTAGGTTAGTTTACAAAAAACCGATAAATCAGCTGCTTGTTTACATCTCCAAAATAATAATCGTAATGCCATACCTCACAGGGCACGTCCTCAAGAAACATGTTTTTATGTAGGTAAAGGTTGACATCACCGTTACTTTTTTTTTTATAAAAAAAGATTTAACCTCAACTTTTTTCACGAGTAAAAAATCTAACCTCAACTAAACAATTGATTTATAACCTTCTGTAAATATAAATTGTAATATAAAATAGCCCAAGTCTGTAGTCGTCGTGGTCATCGCTAATTGAAGGCTGTCAATGTCAATGTTGAACTTATAATTAAGACACAGACTGAGAAATTCTAGAGATTTTAATCAATCAATATGGTAGGTATGTAATATCAATATATATAAAACTCTTTTGAAGCTGACAGAGAACCAACGCACAGCCTAAACTATAAGTCCTAGAGGTATGAAATTTGGAGGGTAATATCCTTATATAGTGTAGGGGTGCACTAAGAAAGGAATTTTGAAACGTCACACTCCAAAGGGTAGAACGCGAGCAACGCCGCGGGCGACTGCTAGTGTATGTATATATTTATTAATATCCTAGATTTTACCCAACTACGGCGAAGCAAAAAGACACATATGAAATTGTTATGTAGGTGAATATACATATTAATATACTATTATTAATACTTATTAAGTGCTTATCAGATATTTTCTTGTTCCATACTTTTTTGAGCGTGATTTTTAATAATCGGGTTTTAGTTTGTGAACTTATTTTTTCTATTTTATTGATATTTCTACAAAGGTTTGGCCGGTAAGCAATTAACTCAGAATATCAGATTTAATTAATTAATAATTAATTAGTGTCTTGGGCACGCTTCCGATTGGTACTGATTTGGACCAGTTGAGCTATCTATAAATCGTTTGCAACGGTTTGTAGATAGCTCAACTGTTCCATGTGTATTTTGTAAATATTGTAAATACTGTATTAGTTGTATTAATTAATTAATTTATTTATTTATCGGCGATATCGAGGTCGGCCAAGGAAGCGTTGCGTTGGCGCGACGAACTAGACGCCTTCGAAAGAGGATGGTGGGAGGAAGCTCGGGACAGAGAACGTTGGAACTCTTTGGGGGAAACCTTCGCCCAGCAGTGGGAGGATATAAGTTAAATACATTTTTTTTTTATTTAATTAGGTACTGTAGGAAAATCATCTATGTTATGTGCTGCCATAACATAGATTAGGTACAAAAATGAAAACAGTAGGCCAATAAAAGGTTTTCACGAGTAGAAAAGTAAAATTTTATAAGTAAAGAAGATAATTAAGTCAATATTACCAATAAAAATGTAGGCAAGTAATTAAAACTATGAATCGTTAATTTGACATTAAAAACTGTCTTCGTGACCAATGTCGTGCCGTGTCGTGACTCTGTCACGTGGATATACAGGATGTTTCATTATCAAAGTAACTTAGGTTATCTTCTTCTTCTATTTACGGCCTCTGTCCGTCATTTCGACAGTCTATTTTGCCAGTGTCAAGTGAGATATTTGAAATAATATCAGTCAAGTCATTCGTCTCGGCTGTCGTTTGTTTTCAAGGCAAAATGTTGGATTTTCCCTTCAAAACTTGGAGACGAATTTTAACATTCAGAGAAACCACATAAACACCCATTTATTCCAATGGCTCACACTTTATGTTACAACCTAAGTATTATATGTTAAAACTCCACCAAAATTAAACATTAATACTCACAACAACACAAGAAAAACTGTTCAATTAAAAGTGCTATGTTGTTTAAAAAAATGACAAAACTCGAACCACTTAGGTCATTTAGAATCTAGGTTAAATAAAAATCATAAAAAAATTCTTGAAAAAGGAATGTTCTAAAAAATTCAGAATCATTTTTATCCAAAACTACAAGTCTAGTCTTTAGTTTCATTTTCATTTCATTTAGTATAATTAGGCTCCTACCTATACCTACGTCAATAGGTACTTATACTTAACAAGTTTTAAGATGCTTCGACGATTTTTAATTCTGACTTTAGTGTCAAGGTTACCCATTAAAACAAATATTAGCATTAAAATTATCTGTAATATAACGAATGTGTCAGTCTGCTTAAGATACCTACGTAATGTTCACAATCAGAAAATGAACCGCTCGTGGCTTGCTTAGTCAATCTTCACCGATTATCTAAGTTAAGTGACGTTCTGTGCGGTCACTATTTGGATGGGTGGCCGTTACATTTACATCTGAGCGCTTCCGTGCTTTGGTGGGCACGTTAAACTGTCCCGGCTCTAGGAGTCGGTTACACAGGAGGCCTAAATGAGGCCTAAAAACTCCCGTCTCCAGAGTTGGACAGTAACACGAACTTGCTTGCTCAAAATGTTAAACTAAGATTGTATGTATACCAAGATAAAGTGCCTTCTTAACTTCTGATGACGTTTTTTTGGCGGAAGGAGTAATGTCATTGCACAAGAGGTTAAATTAATACATTATTCTACGTGTATGGAACAGTATCTAGAGCAAAAAAATCTCTTAAATTAAGAAAAATCTCAGGGAAATAGGCGATATTTTTTCATATTGTTTTACTTAGCCATTATATTAGACTAGCTGTCGCTCGCGGCTTTGCTCGCGTGGTAGCAGGATACGCATTATTTGGTTAAAATCTTTGATCCTAATGTTAGACCCTTTAGGGTGCGACTTTCAAAATTCCTTTCTGCGCCCCTACCCTATATAAGGATACTACCCTCCAAATTTCATACCTCTAGGACTTATAGTTTAGGCTGTGCGTTGATTGTCAGTCAGCTTCAAAAGAGTTTTATATATTTAGAAGATAAGCTACATGTAACTTAAAACTAATTCCTATACTATGACATCGATACTGTTATCTATTTGCCCTTTTTTTGACAAAGACCATTATTCATATTAGTTTTAGGTTAATATCACCATAATAAAATATTATAATAAACGTAAAAGCACATCTTCTTCTTCTTCTTTTATACCTATATGGCCTGTGTCCGTCATTTCGACAGACAATTTTGCCAGTGTCAAGTGATGAATTTTAAATTATAAGTCAAGTCAAGTCTTCGTCAAGTCGGCTGTCGTTTGTTTTGTAGAGAAAATGGTGGATTTTCTCTTCAAAACCTGAAACGATTTTTCACATTCAGGAAAACAACTTTACACACATTTGTTCCAATGGCTCACACTTTATGTTACGACCTAAGTATTATTGGTTAAAATTCCACCAAAATTAAACAATAATACTCACAATAACACAAGAAAAACTATTAAAATAAAAATGCTAGGTATGTGTTGTTTCAAAAAATGTGAAAACTCGAATCCGTAAAAGCACATCAACCTGTATAATGAGATTTTGCTTTAGCGATACGTCAAATTTTGACATAACAAAGCAATCTGACGCGTCAGCACGCGTCCCTAATATAAATCCCCCGTCGCTGATTGGTGGTTCGTTTCACTAAAGCAGGGATGCCCCGCCTAGCTCCTAGGACTGTTAGATCGATATTTTGACGTATCTAATTCGTATCTAAGTTGTTTCGAAGCTAAAAGTGAAAATATGAAGCATAATGCCATTTGACATGCTATGTTTGTTCGTTGATAATGAGCGGAAGATGGTAACCCCGAAAATTTCTAGGTATTTACATCGCTTGCTTATAGTAGGTAAGCTACTAGAGAACAATGGTCTAGAATGAACCTAATATGAACCTTTGGCTAGTATTCTGTGCCTTGATCACGAATAAATGTGATAATCGCAAACGTATCGTAACGCTAGCGTATCCGAGATACACTGCGCGGTGACACTACAACGGTTGGCAGTCGAGCTGGCATTGACGCGCAATATAACTCGAATACGTTAACGCGGCGACTGTCAGATTTGTTCGTGATAGAGGTACTGATCAAGAACTCAGACTATAATCTTTACTAGAGAGACAGGCGTCACAGCTCAGTTGGTAATAAAATAAATAAATCATAAATATTCATGTACATTTAACACAACGCCTTCTAGTCCCAAACTAAGCAAAGCTTGTACTATAGGAACTATAGATGGCTGTTAGAATACATTTATTTTTGTAAATACATACTTAGAATACATAGAGACACTTATAATACACTAGCCGTCTCCCGCGGCGTTGCTCGCGTTAGAGTGTGACTTTTCAAAATTCCTTTCTTAGTGCACCCCTACACTATATAGGGATACTACCCTCCAAATGTCATACCTCTAGGACTTATAGTTTAGTCTGTGCGTTGATTCTCTGTCAGCTTCAAAAGAGTTTTATATATATTGATGATGATGATTTTTACAATAATAGCTCTGCCTTCCGTGCTGTGGGTCGTGGGTTCCATCCCCACCAACAACAAACATTTTTGTACGGCAAACATGGTGTTTCTATGTAAATCTTCCAGATTGGTCCCATAATTTTTTTATCAAAATTAAATCAGTCATTCGGCTGTTAAATAAGAATAACTGGAAAAAAATCATCATCCACGTACACGACATTGCGTATTTTGCTTTCTTGCAAATTTTCAATAGTGTTTATGATCAATAGAACAATTCCAATGAACTACTATCATCATCATCATCTGATGAACAAGCTGTATTAAATTGAAGTCTGGTTTTCAAGTTTTTAAACTTACAAATTATTCTCCGAGCTTCGGAGGGCACGTTAAACTCTCGGTCCAGGCTCTAGCAGTCGTTAAGCCATGACGGAGGCCTTAAGGCGGCCTAAAACTCCGTCACCAGAGTAAGCCACTAACTCATACGAGCTTGCTTGCTTTACCAAAAACCTAGACGGTACGAGGTCACCAGACACTTATATTAAAAACATCTTTTTACAAATTCGGGTGTTAAAAATGATGGAATGCGGGCATATAGCTTCAAAGCCACCACTTTCAAGCTTCAAGGTTCACCACGAGCATCGAACCAACAACCCTTGGTTACCACGATGACGCACGCTTATTGAAACTATTCACGACTACTGAAAAAATCACGCTCAAAAAAGTATGAAACAAGAAAATATTCTCATCTGAATTTTTTATGTAATACTGATGTTTAGAAGATAACCGTGGTCATATGCAGTATAATTGTTGCCCGTGGCTTGGCTCTCGTGGTAGCAGCATACGCGTTATTTGGTTAAAATCATTGGTCCTAATTTAAGATCCTTTAGGGTGCGACTTTTCAAAATTCCTTTCTTAGGGCACCCCTACACTATATAAGGATACTACCCTCCAAATTTCATACCTCTAGGACTTATAGTTTAGACTGTGCGTTGATTGTCAGTCAGCTTCAAAAGAGTTTTATAATTTAGAAGATAGATAGAAGAAGAACAATGCTCTAGGGCAATGTGGCATATTATTTAGTAGTTTTTCTACACTCTGTAGAAACCCCAGGCTACCACTACGCCATCAGAGTCGTCTATTATTGTTTTTATGTATGTTCGGGACTATGCGTATAAAGAGAAGTAATTAATCACATATCCGGATGTACGCTTATCAGAGAACCATGGGAGTGACCTAGTTGAACTAAGTAATTTGTTTTATTAATAAAATTAACCGACTTTTAAAAAAGGAGGTGCTCAATTCGGTTGTATTTTTTAATTCACCAGAGGGCCTAGTACGAGTTTTCAGTGCATAGTGTGGGTGTGAAACGTCTGACGCCCAGCACACCAGTGGGCGCTGATTTGTATGGAGACACTGAGCGGATTCTTTGAGAAGCTCGACATGCGAGTACGGGCTTGGTGTAGACCAAGCTTCTCAAAGGATCCGCTCAGTGTCTCCATACAAATCAGCGCCCACTGGTGTGCTGGGCGTCAGACGTTTCACACCCACACTATGCACTGAAAACTCTTACTAGGCCCTAAGGGCTAATTCGACTTGGTGAATTAATACTATTTAGTAGACTGAATTAAGTATACTATCTAATATGCCTATAAACCCTGTCTATAATGTTTGCTTCCTCAGAACTCCGGCATTCATGAACCAATTTGAAAAATTGTCTAAAAGAATATACTTCCAGATTAGTCCCATAATTTTTTTTATCAAAATCGGTTCAGTAGTTTCGCAGTTAAATAAGAATAATTAGAAAAAACACTTGTCTTCATCCACGTACACGACATTGCGTATTTTGCTTTCCTGTGACTTTTCTGTGGTGTTTACGATCAATAGAACAGTCCCAATGAACTGCCATCAATCATTTGATTAATAAAATATTGAAAACCGAATTGAAGAGTTAGCGTCGCGTGTTTTGCCCAGAACAAATCGCTACCTATTGTTAACAAAAATGTTTTATACACACAGTAATTACACTAAACGCTAAGGCCGCTCATTGCCCACCCCTCGATCATCGATGGTAATTGCTACCGTGAGGAATAACACAATGAACCTTCCTATTTTTTTTTTATGAAGTAATGGAACAAGCTGATAGCTCACCTGGTGTTAAGTAGTAACTTCTGCCTATAACAATGCATTATCTCACAGAGCAAGACCAATGAGGACGTGCCCTGCAATGCACTGCGTCCATCACTCTGAGACGTAAAGATGTTGAAGTCTCATGTGCCTGTAATTACACCGGCGCCCTTACCCTTCAAAGTTTGCTAAAATAATGCTCAAATTTCCAAGCATGTTTGAGATAACAATATTTCTAATTAAAAAGTAGGCGTACATTTCGGCGAAAATAATAAGGGAAAAGCCTATAAATGCGTCAATATTACGTACCTATTGATAATTGATATTATTGTCAGTGTGTCTGGGATTTCAAACTAATATCGTCACGTCATTCATTGGTGAATTTATTCATAGCTACTTTCCAACTAGGCATGTATATTTTGTGATCAAATTTTTTATTATATTTCGCCACATTGACTAATTTATCTATTGTATATATATATGCTATATCAGGGGAAGTGTGAAAGTGGCGCCTGTTATTGAAAAGATGAGGAGTGGTAGATTAGCATGGTATGGACACGTAATGAGGAGGGATGAAAGTCATATAACGAAGAGAGTTATGAATATGAGTGTGGCTGGGTGTGCAAGTAGAGGAAGACCGAAGAAGAAGTGGTTTGATTGTGTGAAAGAAGATATGAATGTGAGAGGAGTAGATTCAGAGTTGACGAATGATAGGAGTGAGTGGAAGAAGAAAACATGTTGTGCCGACCCCACCTAGCGTGGGATAAGGGCAGGGAAATGATGATGACTAATTTATCTATTGTAAAACTGTAAAAAAGCCAAAAACTAAAATTTAAGATATGAATGAACTAAATATGCAGATCTACTAAATAAACGATTCTGATTCCGAAAATCAAATTCGTTTATTTAACTGTTTGTTTGTTCGCGGAACACGCCGAAACTACTGGACCAATTTCAATGAAACGTATACCATTCAGAAGCCCTTTTTCCGGATTGAAACACAGGCTATATTTTATTGAAATCAATGACGTGGATTCTTAGATACAGCTTGGACTCTCTAAACCAAAAGCAGCCTTTTGCTACGAGGTCCATCGTAAGCTGGTTGACAGATATTTTGGTGGAAGGTTTCGCACGCGTACGAAGTCGCAGGTATCAGCTAGACAACAATATTTAAAAAATAAACATGAAAATCATACCGTTACTTTTGATTTCACAAACAATGTAGAGATTATCTAGAGGCAGATTTAGGCGAATGCTGGTTGAAACGGTTCAGATGGCTGTCTAGCCTCTGCGTATGAATTCGGGTGTTAATAACAATAATGTTAATCAATAGAAGCAGCTGAAAGTTCGTCGCAGTCCATTGGCGCCACCTGACGGTGATCTATACAAACTATGGAACCCTTGACGCTTCATTGCGTCAAACGGTGCTATATGCAAGGTGCTATATGACAGGCGTCATGGCTGAGTCGGTAATAGCTCTGCCTTCCGTCCTGTGGGTCGTGGGTTCGATCCCTACTGAGAATGAGAACAAACAAACGTGGCAAACGTAGATGTTTGTTCTATATCTGGGTGTTACTATTTCTAAATGTATAAAACTCTTTTGAAGCTTACTGACAATCAACGCACAGCATAAACTATAAGTCCTGGAGGTATGAAATTTGGAGGGTAGTATCCTTATATAGTGTAGGGGTGCACTAAGAAAGGAATTTTGAAAATCGCACCTTAAAGGGTCTAAAATTACGAGTAGGGTCAAAGATTTTAACCAAATAATGCGTATGCTGCTACCACGCGAGCAAAGCCGCGGGCGACAACTAAAAAAAATTTTTATTATACAGTGCATTATAAAATGTATTTAGAAAAAATATTACTATACTAAGTATTATATTAGCAATCTCGTTCCTATAGTACAAGCTTTGCTTAGACTTGCGTGTGTGAATATTTATTTTTACTGCCATAATGAGATGTTTGCTTGGTTAGCAGAGGACACTGCAAAAGACGCATCAAATTCATGACTAAAATCTATTTTGACTCAATCTTATCGCACTTGTAAATCAAAATTCTAAACCAATTTATTACTCACAAAATGCTCACAAAACATAATTTCTCAACCCTAATATAAAACCGATTAGAATAGGGACAACCCTTAAAATTTGAATGAATCCTATTGGTCGAGAATTTTCCCTAAAATTTTCATGAAAAGCGTGAAAAGTGAATTACATCTTTCTCTTTCTGTCACGCGATCCGTTCCATTCGCCGGCTCTCTCGCACGAGGGTTGAAATGAAAAGCGTTCATCGCCAGTGTGTTTGACGTTCAAACTATTGGCGGACGTGGACAAATTAATTTATAACTGGCCAGTATTTTATCAATAACAATTATAATCGATTATTTACTATCGATTTGTTGATATTTTTTTTTAATAATCGATTATTTATAAACATTACTAATAACTGAAAATACTTAGTTACTTAAAACTAGCAGTTCGTTACTCTGTGATTGCTGATTGCTAAATACTAAAAAGTGAGAATTTTACACAAACATATAAAAAAAACTTATCCCCGTGATGTGTTATTTCGGTTTTGTTCTGGATGTGACATAAAAGTGAATCGATTAGTTTTTAGTCAAATGTCAAAATGTTCAGGGACTGAGTGAACATGGAATACTGGATGGAGATCGCCGATAATAACGGAAGGACTGTCAATAGGATTCCAAGAAATCAAGGTAATTCAAACCCTGGAAAAAAATCGATTAAAATATTATTTAAATGATCGATACGATTAAATATCAGATAAATTACGGAGTGCGGGAAGCTAAGAACTTTTTTTATTCAATAAAAGAGTATTTACTGAATTTACCACTCTCTACAAATTTCTACTGGAATTTAGTGATTTCAACAAACTTATATCATAAAAAAAAACTAATTTTGCTTGCTTTCTACCATTCCTTATTTTCTTTTTTTAATTTTGTAAAAATACTTTTTATTTTTAAATCTTAAAATGGAAAACACTGGTATTATTATATTTTTCAATGAAAAAATTTAAACTTCAAAATTCTAATTTGGTGCGATATTGACTTTTGTTTCTTCTTCTTCTTTCTTTATTTATGGCCTCTGTCCGTCATTTCGACAGACAATTTTGCCAATGTCCAGTGATATAATTGTAATAATATAAGTCAAGTCAAGTCATTTGTCAAGTCGGCTGTCGTTTGTTTCGAAAAGAAAATAGTGGATTTTCTCTTCAAAACCTAACACGAATTTTCACATTCAGAAAAACCACTTTACACACATTTATTCCAATGGCTCACACTTTATGTTACGACCTAAGTATTATTGGTTAAAATTCCACAAAAATTAAACAACAATACTCACAATAACATAAGAAAAACTATTTAAATAAAAGTGTTATGTGTTGTGTCCAAAAATGTCAAAACTAGAATCTACTTTTATTCAAAAGTCAAAACTCTAACCCTCTAGCCAATCTAACATACTATAGTCGCTAGAAAATAGAATGTATAGAATTGTCAAGTGACAACGCGTTCAATACTTAGACTAATTAACACACTCTTCCAAGGTCTCTATCGTCATTTTCATATCAGCAAATGATAAAAACAACTGGCTAAAATATTGCTATTCAGCGCGGCAATGCAGCCAGTGTCTTGGGCACGCTTCCGATTGGTACTGATTTGGACCAGTTGAGCTATCTATAAATCGTTTGCAACGGTTTGTAGATAGCTCAACTGTTCCATGTGTATTTTGTAAATATTGTAAATATTGTAAATACTGTATTAGTTGTAATTTTCTTTGTGAATAAATAAACTGGTTTTTTTTTTTTTTTTTTTCTAAACAAAAATATTTATTCACAAAGAAAATTACAACTAATACAGTATTTACAATATTTACAAAATACACATGGAACAGTTAAATAAACTGGTTAATATATTTATTTGACAATTTTGAAATCGAAACGTCCGAATACCGATTTAGCGCGAACGAACGTTTGAACACCGGTTCATTGACAAATGGAGCGTGTACCGAGTTCACTTTCGTTTACTAACATGCTAGTAAGTGTGCACCTAATTTAGATGTATGGGTTCCGAAGTAAAATACCCACAATGACCTACATATGCATTGACTAGCCGTCTCCCGCGGCGTTGCTCGCGTTCGAGTGTGACTTTTCAAAATTCCTTTCTTAGTGCACCCCTACACTATATAAGAATACTACCCTCCAAATTTCATATCTGTAGGACTTATAGTTTAGGCTGTGTGTTGATTCTCTGTCAGCTTCAAAAGAGTTTTATATATATTGATAAACCAAATATGCAGATCTATTAAATAAACGATTCTGATTCCGAAAATCGAGTTGTTCTGCTTATGTACTGTAGAAATAAAAAAAAGTATGAGGCTGGTATTCTTTAGTTATGTTTGTAGCTTTTAGTAGATACCCCATTCAATGGGGTACAAAAATATTTTTATTTTCATTTCCAGTTTGACATATACGTATACAGTATTTCATCTACCTTCAATACTTCAATACTACAAATTTCAACTCTCTAGCTTCTATGGTTCAGCTCTGGTGGAGGTGACAGACAGACGAACAGACACCAGAGTGAGACCATAAGTGTTTTTCCAAAACTGGACAGAACTGGACACTAAAAATACTTACGGATTTTAGATAGAAAATGCCTAAAATCGTTATTTCTAGAAAATTGGAAGGCATCGGACTTCTACAGGTTGATACGATGATGTTTTACAACCCCTTAATGTAAAGCGCTCGTGACTTGCCTGCTTAGTCAATCTTCACAGATTATCAAAGTTAAACGACGTTGTGCGCGGTCACTATTTGGATGGGTGACCGTTACATATACATCTGAGCGCTTCCGTGCTTCGTGCACCTTAAACTGCCCCGGCAGCCGTCGTTAAGCCTTGACGGAGGCCTTAAGGCGGCCTATAAACTCCGTCACCAGATATAGCCACTCTTACGAGCTTGCTTGCTTGCCCCCTAATATTGAAAACCAGTTTCACGCACCACCAACCCCACCGGGTTCACACGATAAAACTAATTCACAAATTAGGGGTGGTATTGCACTGACCAGTCAAGCATGTCATTTGTTAATGGGGTAAATAACACAGGTGCAATATTGAACATTGGTCTGATCAACCCTTGGAACACGCGACGACGTTTAATCGGGGTGGGTTTTTAGGGTTAAAAACTGTAATCTTGTTTGCTGGGTTTACCTAGCCACATAAGGGGCTAGGGAACTGTATAACCCCTCGGTAGACCTCGCAAACAAAATAATTGCAAAAGGTTCATCATGCATTGTTATAGGCAGAAGTTATCACTTAACATCCAGGTGAGCTATCAGCTTGATCCATTACTTTTATCATAAAAAAAAAAACATCATCATAGGCAGCTTGTGTTGCAGCTTATGCCCACTGCTGGGCATAAGCCTCCTCCCTCAAACGCCACTCGTGTCTATTTTGGGCTTTTTGCATCCAGGTCTTCCCCTGTACGTGTGTCCTTTGCAAAAGGTTAAGGGACTATTATTATAATAACCCCGCTGTTTAAGTCTCTGTTAACAACTGTTTCATGTGTATTTTGTAAATATTGTGATTATTGTAAATACTTGTGTGAAGCCGTGTTGGCCGAGTGGGATTGCACCTCGACTTTCGATCCGAAGGTCGTGGGCTCAAATCCCGGACGTGCATCAATGGATTTTTCGTTCGGAAAATTTATATGCGCATTAACACGAGCTTTACTGTGAAGGAAAACATCGTGAGGAAACCCGCGGCTTCGTCAGCTCCGCACGTATTGACCTTATCCTTCCTGTGGGTACAGCTGACTATGCCGAGAGGATGGTATAGGTGCTGGGCAAGCCTACTCCATCTAAACATTGTCCCAGGCACTGCAGTGTGTCGTTAAGTGTAGGCATAGGTTGCTGACGCCGTATAAATCATCTTCAATAGATGTAAATACTGCATTAGTTGTTATTTTCTACGTAACTTAAAACCCAAGCCACTGGGTTGTTCCGCTGGTACCACCAGCCACTTACTCCACTATGAAACTTAGTGCAAAACAGATTGCATAGTACAATCAGCAGCTCGGGTTACAGGCGCGTCATGACGACGTGACAATTATCGTGCTATTCCGTATTTGTACGCAGCATTGCCCGTGAAATTCCCAAAAGATAGATATCAAAATATAAAGGATCTGGGGCAAATTGTTTGGAGCCCAGGTTCCACATTTTTTTAAAACTTGCAATGATGGAACTTTGTTTGTTACAATACACTTACAATGCAGTTTTACAAAATGTAACAATGTCATTATAAAGCAGCGGGAATCATTAGTTATTAAACATTTTACTTCGAAAAATGTGTCTTTTTCAATGTTGCTTATAGTATTTACAGGTGTTTACATCTAAATAATTACTTTATTTTGCGTTTTTAAGACTGTTACTGCATAATACATTATGATAAAACCAACAAAAGTTATGAATAACCAAATTAATCTAAAAATTAACTAAACGTATGCAAATTGGGACCTGAAATGCCCCAACACCTTTATATGCGCATTAACACGAGCTTAACGGTGAAGGAAAACATCGTGAAGAAACACTTGGCTTAGTCAGCTCCGCACGCGTGTATTGACCTTGTCTTTCCTGTGGATATGGCTGACTAGGCTGAGATGATGGTATATGGGTGCCGCCCGCGACTTCGTTCGCGTCCCGTTGGATCCCGTAAATTTTCCGGGATAAAAAGTAGCCTATGTATTAATCCAGGTCACGGACAATATATATTCCAAGTTTCATCCAAATCGGATCAGTAGTTTTTACGTGAAAGAGTAACAAACATCCATCCATACTACTTACAAACTTTCGCGTTTATAATATTAGTAGGATAGTAAGAAGTAGGATATCAAGTACTTAACTAATTTTTAAGAACTAACGCACTGATTATGGTTAGAAAAAAATAAAAGAAGAGATCCTATCCTATAAAAACTTGTAGGTATAATAATAAAAAAAAATGGTATTTCGAAGGTTACTTCCATCTTCTGGTGCTGTAATGGATACGTTTGCTTCAGGTCCTGGCTTCATCGACGATCTGGACTTTGCGGCGTACATGGCGCCCGTGGGGGAGGGCTGCTACCCGCCGCAGACCGCCGACTCACGGCGACCTACGTAAGTGCATTCTACACCTGAGGGCCTAGTACGAGTTTTCAGTGTATAGTGAGAGAGTATAACATGTCATTATCCTACTAATATTATAAACGCGAAAGTTTGTAAGTATGGATGGATGGATGGATGTTTGTTACTCTTTCACGTAAAAACTACTGATCCGATTTGGATGAAACTTGGAATATATATTGTCCGTGACCTGGATTCACACATTGGCTACTTTTTATCCCGAAAAATTAGCGGGAACCAACGGGACCCGAACGATGTCGCGGGCGGCACCTAGTCCTTTATAAAACAGAATCTTTATTCCCAGAGGCCACCAGCTCCCCGAAAGTCCACCAGACTCCGGCTCCGAGAACCCTTACAGTCCAGAAACTCTGCCCATACCATCCAGCGTACTATCAGCTGATTACATGCTGGTACATGACCACCTGCCCACACATGAGATTCTGCAGAATGGAGACTATATTTACGAGGAGTTGAAGTCAGATATGAATGGAGTGGTGGTGCTGAACCAGGATCCTGTTAGGCTGGATTTGGGGCTGGATTCTATGTATCAGAATAGGTAAGCTGCACGTAGAGTTGACAAGTTAGCTGCTGTATCGTACTTGCTACTAATATTATAAACGCGAAAGTTTGTAACGATGTATGGACGTTTGTTACTCTTTCACGCAAAAACTACGGATCCGATTTGGATGAAACTCGGAAGATATATTGTCCGTGATCTGGATTAACACATAGGCTACATTTTATCCCGGAAAATTAACGGTATTCAATGGGACGCGAACAAAGTCACGGGCGGAAGCTAGTAAATAAATATTTATAGACATTTCTTACAATGCTCTCTAGTCCCAAACTAAGCAAAGCTTGTACTATGGGAACTAGATTTCCGATAGAACTTTTTTTTTGTGAATACATACTATAATAGTAACACCCAGACATAGAACAAACATCAATCTTTGCCACACAAAAGTTTGTTCTCAATGGGGAATCGAATCCACGACCCACAGCACGGAAGGCAGAGCTATTACCGCTAAGCTGTGACGCCTGTAACGGTTGCACAGACTGCTTAGCTTCTGTTTATAAATTAGGGGGTAAATATTACTTTTTAGGTAAAGAAGGATGAGGTTCTCAAAAAAGAAGAAGGTTCGGTTTTCGGTTGTAAATTATTTAAGTAGTTTGGCAGTTAAATAAGTGTACCTGGAAAAAACACGTAATCCACATTGCGTATTTTGCTTTTCTGTGGTGTTTACGATAGAACAGTCCCAATGAACTGCTATCATCATTTGATGATAAAGGCGTATCAAAAAGTCAGTTTTTTCCAGTTTTGTTAACTTATAAACTATTTCGTCTAGATATGGTCAGCTGACTGAACTCGAGCAGGGAATGATAAATCCTCAGCTGGTGGCTCTAGGACATGAGACATTAACGCCCGTCTACACGAGCCTGCAGGAAACCAGCGCGAAGAAACGAAAGCATTCGCAGGATGCATCAAACGTCAAATGTGAACCAGGTTAGAAAAGATGTGATCAAACTCAACTATTGTGAGCTACAACAGTAATAAACAGAGCTTTAGTGTATTAATCATAGTATTTTCCATAATAATTCGTATTTCCACATCCACATTTATTTTGCCATTGTTTTCGACTGACACGTCTCGCTGCCCTCGCTCGTCGTGTCATCCATGGGTCTTCCATTTTCAAACACTCCGGTCAGAGCGAACCAATACTCTTTATACCTCAAAGAGGTTGGTTCTACGCTGCATTGCTAACACTAGTATCAATAGTAGTACTATCCGGGAAACTACCAGATTTTATAAGTACATAGGTATCGGATATGCGGTTCGAAAGTTACAGTCAATAAATCAATTCTTGTCTGAATAGCCTTTGCAGTGTTGCCTACAATTTCACCAATGTCACGTAAAGTTTTAGTTGTACAAACATACCACACCCAAGTTGACACTAGAATCTTCTTCTTCTTCTTCTTTTATTTATGGCCTTCTTCTTCTTTTATGTGTCCGTCATTTCGACAGACAATTTGTGCCAGTGTCAAGTGATGTATTTGAAATAATATAAAGTCATGTCAAGTCATTCGTCAAGTCGGCTGTCGTTTGTTTATAATTATTTTAAAGAGAAAATAGTGGATTTTGTAGTGGGCCCAGTCGCCTGTATCCTCATTTTTTCTTCATAACCTGAAAACGAATTTTCACATTCAGAGAAATCACTTACACACATTTATTCCAATGGCTCACACTTTATGTTACGACCTAAGAATCATTGGTCAAAATTCCACCAAAATTAAACAACAATACTCACAATAACACAAGAAAAACTATTAAAATAAAAGTGCTATGTGTCGTTTCAAAAAATGTCAAAACTCGAATCCCGCTCGCTCGATCAATTACCGCTAATGAATAGTGTGACAACTTAATAATGACAGTTTTCATGACACTTCCTACAGTAGGTAGGTACCTACCCAATCATTTGGAACGAATTTATTCTTCCGAGTGCCTTTCCGAGTTCACTTTCGTTTTGTAGTATACTAGTAGTAAGCCTAGGAGGATATGGGTGTGTTTAAAAGACAACTTTTGTTGCGAATAACATCGAAATTTGTTCAGTTTTAGTTTTAGGAACAAAATAACTTGAAAATGGCTTACATTTAGTATTAACATTTTAAATTTATAATTATTTCGTGTGACAGAAAAAACCTAGTGATTATTTATCGACCAAACGTCATAGAAATCAGTTCAGCCAGCAGTGTATAATAATAATTTTGAGTTTCGATAATGACTATTACTGTGTGTGATCTTTCTCGGGAAAAGAGTGAGTGTTTTACGCAGTTTTTTGGCTTATCCGTTCACTATAGAATTTTCTAAATTATATTTTGTTTATTTTTAAATTAAATACTACCTACTTAGTACAAGTAGTAAGTTTAAAAGTACAAGTGATTTAAGGCGAACTTTTATTAGACAAGCTTTCGTTAGCCTACAGAGGGCCTAGTACGAGTTTTGGTGTGTAAATCTGATGTGAAACAACGCCCAGCACACCAGAGGGCGCTGATTTGTATGGTGACACTGAGCGGATTCTTTGAGAAGTTTGGTCTACACCAAGCCCGTAATCGCATGTCGAGCTTCTCAAAGAATCCGCTCAGTGTCTCCATACAAATCAGCGCCCACTGGTGTGCTGGGCGTCAGACGTTTCACACCCACACTATACACTGAAAACTCGTACTAGGCCCTCGGGCAGGCAATGCCTGTAAATTGTAAATTGTAATTGTGTTCAATAAATCTACTATAATCTACACATTCTACACTATTTTAAGGTTTTGATAGATTTAGAAAGAACAGAAAAAAAAGTCTTGAGATTTTTTTTTCAATTATAATGTGTTGTTTCAGCGGCCCTCTCGCCCGAAGCAGTGAGCGTGCCCCGTCCAGCGCCCTCTGTTGACGGCTCCGAGGCAGGCGACGATGCGCCCTTGCAATGCATCAGGTTCGGCCGCTGGTACGAGCCAGCCTAGCTTTGCTTCTAGCCGGATGATTGGTCTTTGGAACTGATCCCTCAAACCGGATTTAACTGGTCTTTCGTACCGGATGTAACTGATCCCTTGAACCGGATGCAACTGGTCATTCGAACCAGATTTTACTTTTTCTTCGAACTAGAAACGCAACTGGTCCTTCAATCCGGATGCGATTGGTCCTTCGAGTCAGCGCATTTGGCTCGAAAGACCAATTTATTGAACACTTTATTGCTTGTACTTATTATATCTCATCAGTTGATGATTTAACTAATTAGGACTTTTTTTTCAGGTTTGCTCCATTTCAGCAGCCAGGGTGGCATGCGTTGTTTGACTGCAATCTTAAGCCACTGTAAGTATGCGAAAGAGAACCTTAGCTTATTTAAAATAGGACTGAAGATTTCGAGTCAATTTTTATTTTCACGCACGCCTTCTTGCGCTGATAATATTGCGATTTTCCAGACCAACACTTTCCTATGTGGTTGGAGCAGACAAAGGTTTCAACTTCTCGCAAACGGACGAAGCGTTCGTGTGCCAGAAAAAGAACCATTTCCAAGTGACGTGCCAGATACAAGTGCAAGGGGATCCACATTACGTCAAATGCAGTGAGGGTTTCAAGAAAGTAAACAACTTCTGCCTTCATTTTTACGGCGTTAAGGTGAGTATGACATATAGTTCTACCAAGTATTGGTTTTCTTATCATTTGTTCATATCTGGCATATTGTTTGCCATCATCATCATCATCATCCACAGTACGTCTTCACCTACTGTCTCCCCAAGTTTGTGCCATCCACTACAGCTCTGAGCGGATACTTAACTATTCAGCTACTTTTTAATGTACTAGTCTCCATTTATTCTGTTTCTTAAGAATTGTTATTCTGTTTACAGGCTGAAGATCCCAGTCAAGAAGTTAGAGTAGAACAAAGTCAGTCTGACAGAACAAAGAAGCCATTTCATCCCGTACCGTAAGTTCTAAAGATAACATAACATTTGTCAACACATTGATAACAATAATAATAATAAATGATTTATTTGCCCAAGAGTTTTTAATACAGTTGCGTCAGATATTAACCATACTCAGAACTATCCTAATTACAGAATTAGCTGCGAGACCCAAACTAGGCGTTTAAGCCTGTGTCTTGGGACTAATCAAGTTCTTAAGATAATATAACATTTGTCAACACACTAATACTCAAAATCTTAATTAAATTTGACAGAGTGGAAATCCGTCGTGAAGGAGCGAAAGTCACAGTCGGCCGACTACACTTCGCCGAAACAACTAACAACAACATGAGAAAGAAGGGAAGACCGAACCCCGACCAGAGGCATTTCCAACTAGTTGTAGCTTTGAGGGCTCATACAGCGCATTCTGACTTCATGGTAGCAGCTCACGCCAGTGATAGGATTATTGTCAGGGTATGTTACTTTTAGTAAAGCTTCCGATATGGTTACTATTCTTTTTCAACTAAATTCAAGGAATACCCCAAGGGTGCATTCTTGTGTCAATGCTGTTCAACTTCGTGTTTCACTAAAACCTTTGATACAGATCCAATTTTTCTACCGAACTTAGGGAGTATCACAAGGGTCTCCTCTTGTGTTAATACTCTTCAACTTATATACAAAATACTAATTAAACGCACTATTTAAACTGATTGTCAATAACCTACGAAGAAATGCAAAATTTAAGTCGTGAAAATCAACCAAGTATTTATATGAAAACAAAGCCGCTAACATAGTATCAACGACTGAATAAAGTTCAACCGATGCGTGACAGTATAATCACAGCAGGTAATAAGTAGGTATGTTGGTATTTTAAGTGTTATTACTGCACTCGACTGGACACGGCTCGGTGGATATTGGACTTCAACACTTGGTTTTTACTACGGGTTTTTGTCAAGTTATTTTATGTTTTGCCATACTGTCTACAGCCACCATACAGAATTTTTTTTCAAGTATATGTACCTACCTAAGTACGCTTAATACATTACGACACGACAGTAAAGGAGTATTGCCAGGGTTTAACAATACTAACCCTTTAAAATAAATAAAACATTTTGAAAGTTTGCAATGGGAAAAATATATTTCACAAACAAGGGTCCATTGCTTTAAAATGTTTCTGACGTTTCAATGGATATTTTTGCTCATGGTCATTAAAATTTCGGTGTGAGCAGTGAAAAAAAAATTGATCTTCGGTATTTATAAATCTTACTTATCAATATACGTTGTAATTGTTTATGTTCACTTCCAGGCATCGAACCCAGGACAGTTCGAGTCGGATTGCCCTGAAGGGTGGTGGCAGCGTGGGGTATCAGAAAACAGCGTACATTTCAACGGACGAGTGGGCATCAACACCGATAGGCCGGACGAGTCTTGTGTTGTCAATGGTGAGACCAATAATAGCACACTGATAGTGTTAACCGTCGAATTCATAAACGATGTAGAGGCTCCTTTAGAGGCAGATACGGCTACCTCAATATATAATTATTTTCTTCGTATATTTTCAGGGAACCTAAAGGTGATGGGTCATATCCTGCATCCATCAGACGCAAGGGCAAAGCATAATATCGAGGAATTGGATACCGCACAGCAACTGAAGAACGTACGGAGTATTCGAGTTGTCAAGTGAGTTACTACTGTGTTCAATACTGATTATGTATCTCGCGCTAGGCTTAAGACTAAGCTGAGAGAACGGTATAGGTGCTGGGCAAGTCTAATCCATCTAAAACCATGTCGTGGGAACTACAGCATCCCGTCTATGTATGGGTAAAAAGTGGCTTCTGGCGGTGTTTAAGACATCTAGATTAAATGAAAAGGTCTGATTAATATATATATCTCGCGAGAGGTCGGCGACTATGACTAGTTCTAAGCCCAGACTGAAAAACTTAAGGACATTTTTTACTTATACATAACTTTAAAGAATTTAATTCCAAAGTGTTATTCTAGTCTAGCTGTTGTTGTACATTAGTTGTTGTATCATAGGTTTAACTACGACCCATCATTCGCCGAGCACTCTGGTTTAGTCGGCTATGACCCTCTCGGACCAAACCCCGCGTTGGACACCGGCGTCATAGCACAGGAGGTCCGAAAAGTGTTACCGGAAGCAGTTAGGGAGGCTGGTGACGTGGCCTTACCTAATGGGGATACAATACACAAATTCCTGGTGGTTAACAAGGTAAGAGTTGTAATATCTAATCTTTTGGTTATTGGTTTTGGTATAGATAGCAACGATTGTTCCTTCGAGCCGCATATTTATGTTTGGTCTTTCAAGCTAAATAGTAAAGTTTGGTCCTTTGAGCAGCATAAAAGTATTTGGTCCAACAAATTGGATAATAATGTTCGTCATTCCCCACAGTTTCTAACTGAGCCAAATATTTTGATTTTTATAAGTCATATCTTCAAAAATCTTAGGTTTCATTGTTAGTTATGAGAAAAATATAGAATAATAACAGAATAGGATCAAAAATCGAACCTTGAGGCAAACCAGACTCCTGTATATGACAATACTCGTTGAATGCGGTTACAGCTACTACAAGTTAATAAAAAATTCTACTAGTTTTATTTCCTCCTCTAACACTGTAGTAATTACGTACTTTTTCATAAGTATTTCATGATTCACGCAATCAAACGCATTTGATAGATCCAAATATTATTTCAGGATCGCATCTTCATGGAAAATCTTGGAGCTGTAAAGGAGTTGTGTAAAGTAACCGGACATTTGGAGTCAAGAATTGATCAGCTCGAGAGAATCAACAAAAAACTTTGCAGCATCGGACTTCAACGAAGAGACAGCTCAAGGTCAAGTGTTAGTAATGGTGAGTTGAAGTTAGCTGGTGACCTAGATTTAAGTTGAACTAGAGATTATCTAAGCTAGTATTGTTTTAGATGAGCTAGAACTAAGTTTTTAACTGAGTTAAACAGAAGGTAAAGCAGGTATTATAGTGAGCTAAGCTAGATTTTAAGCGAGCTAGGCTGCTTTTTCAACTTAGTTGAGCTGGGAGAGTAAAGCAAAACCAAGCAGGTATTAATAGTAAGCTAGTGAGCTAAGCTTGATTTTAAGTGATATAGGCTCAGTTTTCAACTTACTTGAGCTGGGAAGGTTACGCAACGCAAGCAGGTATTAGCCTAGCTCACTAGAGCTAGGCACAACCAATGTAACCATGCAAACTAATGTTTTTTTCTAGATTCCCGCTATTCAGCAATATCAAACTCATCGAAATCCTACGGCGACAACATATCCATCGACCAAATCCGCGATATCGCCCGCAATATAAAGAAACACGAGTGTTGCCATAAACTAAGCCATCACTCCCCGAAATACACCCGGAAACAGTGCAAAAACTGCCACACTACCTCGAAATTGGGGAAATATTATAATTATAACAAAACTTGTGTAAGGTAAGTAACCGTAATGTGGCTTTTTGATTGATTTATAGCCATTTGTAACATTTAATTTCTGGTTTTGCCTTATCTAAACTTTACCGAGGGTTGAATAATAAATAAATATTCATGGAAATTTCACATAACGCCCTCTAGTCTTAAACTAAGCAAAGCTGTCGTCACTGGCGACTAGTTCACAGTGTGTATTAGCTCTTAGCGTGTATGAGTTTTAAAAATTATAATTTCAATGATATACTTAACAATATTTTTTGCAGATATCACTCCAATAAAGCAGAAGACGAAAAAAAACTGGACAATCCAACCTACGTCGACACAGAGAGTCCATCATGCGAGGAAATTAAAAAAAAAGACACGTGTCTATGGATGAGAGACGATTTCTCGTATGGCAACACTAAACTTGGATTTTGTTGTCGAAGGAAAGATTATAACGATGCTAGTTCAGAGCTGATTTCAAATAAGTTTCTACAAATTGTTATAACTATATTGATTTTTATAATGGCTGTCTGGTGAGTTTATTTTTTATTTATTATTAACGTAAAAGAAAAACTACTTGGTTTTTCAAGAAACTAAAACCGTTGGAAGGTTTTAGTTTTAGTATTATCACAATAACAACTAATATTTGCTGGCAGTTGTTATGGTCCTTCGAGTCGGATAATTTACTGTAATTCTGTCTCAATTCATGTTCATTATAATTTGAAAATTGTTAATACTAAATTGCTAAATTCAAACACCAAATTAGTGCTTTTTATTCACAATTTTCAGTAAATAAAGTAAGCTTTTTAGAAGGGGAATGGTTTAAATGTATTTATTGGCTTTAAAATGATTTAATATAGTATACTATGTATGTATAACTAGCCGTCGCCCGTGGCGTTGCTCGCGTTATACCCTTTAGAGTGTGACGTTTCAAAATTCCTTTCTTAGTGCACCCCGACACTATATAAGGATACTGCCCTCCAAATTTCATGCCTCAAGGACTTATAGTTTAGGCTGTGCGTTGATTCTCTGTCAGCTTCAAAAGTGTTTTATATATATTGATGATGATTATGATTATTTATACAACCCCTTACAGCTTAGTGGTAATGTCAGCGCTATACTTCAGAGAACACCAGGAGCTAATAACTATGAAGGAGATACGAATGCACGAAAAGTATTCGAACTACGCTCATTATGGAAAACTAAATGGTGTCACTGTACATAGGACACCACCAGATCAGAATCAAATACAGGTGAGATTGGACTTTATTTATCTGTACTTTTGGATCTAAAGTTTTATGACAGTGTTTTTTTTCATATTTATCTATGTAGGTATGTAGTCTTATGTAGTAAAAACTTTATAATTTTTATTTCAGAATTCGAAGCAATCACAGCAAGCAACGGCAAAGAAAACAGCAAAAGGTAACAATAACAAACAAACAAACAAAGGTTAAAACAACTAAAAATTTTTTTTATTACCAATGTAACTGACAAAATTCCCAATAACTTGCTTGAATGCTTTGCTTGCATGCTTGAATGAGTGAATGATTGATTGGTTGAATTATTGAATGATGAATGACAGAATAATAAAAAAAATTATAAAAATAAAACTTCTTTATTTCGGACAACTAAAGATCCATTTACAAAACACACAAGAACGAAAAAGAAAAACAACAAGAACCTTAAAACTAAAAGTTGGATCGAGGTCGGAGGGCGATCAATGAAGAAACGGGATTCTTTCATTTATCGTCCTCCGTACAAGACTTTTCCACAGCGGAGATGTCCAGCTGTCTGCAACTGTTTTCAGGATGCTGTTCAGACTGCCCCTCACTCTGCTAATCAGGGAGACAGTTTTCTTGAGAATGAATGAATGATTTATTTATTTGCGTAACTCGTGTTAATGCTTCACAGAAAAAGGACCTCACAAGACGACACAGGAGTACGTAACGACGACACATACAGAGCCTCCACATGTGACGTCACCAACACTACCGAATAAGAACTATGCCAGTAATTTTGTCATCAGTAAGTTACTCGGAGACCACCAAACTAATTCAGTTTCAAGTTTTACCTTTATATATAGCAACATTGGGAACGTGTTCCCAATGTTCAAATCCGAAGTCGAACAAAAGTCAAAGACATTGGGAATCGCATAACGGAACTAAAATGGAGTTGGGCAGGACACCCGGCAAGGCGAGGTGACGACAGGTGGAGTAAGGCGCTAACTGAATGGCGTCCAAGAACCGGTCATAGAAACGTCGGTCGACCAGCAGCGAGATGGGCAGACGATGTTGAGAACATCGCGGGCAGGACGTGGATGAGAACGGCACAGGACCGTGAGGAGTGGCACAAACAAAGGGTGGCCTATACTCAGCAGTGGGTGAAGTCGGGCTGTGGATGATGATGATGATATAGCAACTAGCTGATACCTGCAACTTCGTACGCGTTTGAATCTTTTCAGCAAAATATCTGTCAACCAGCTTAGGATGAACCTCGTAGCAAATGGCTGCTTTTGATTTAGAGAGTTCCAGCTGTATCTAAAAATCCACGTCTTTGATTTCAATAAAATATAGCCTATGTTTCAATCCGCAAAAAGGGCTTCTGAATGGTATAAGTTTCATTGAAATTGGTCCAGTAGTTTAGGCGTGATCGGCGAACAATCAAAGCTAGACAAACTCGATTTTCGGAATCAGAAACGTTTATTTAGTAGATCTGCATATTTGTTTTATCAATATCTTTAATTTTAGTTGTTGGCTTTTTTACAGTTTTACAATAGTATAGATAGACTATAGGTAAAGCACGTAAATGAGTCTACGTGAGTCCCGGACTCACGTAGACTCACCGTCCGAGCATAGGCTCGAGTCTGAGTTTTGTTTTGTTAAGTAATATGATTAACAAGAAGCGCGTCGAACTCTTTTGTATGTGAATTTTATTGAACAGATACAGTACAAACCTCACCACCGTCACTTCTCGACCGACCAATCTCTATTCCACGAGTGGCCGAAGTCATTGGCAATGGATGTAACTACGCACTGAACACCAACAATGAACTGGATACAGAATGTCAGGTAAGACTACAGGCGTCACAGCTCAGTCGGTAGTAGCTCTGCTTTCTTTGCGATGGGTCGTGCGGGTTCGATCCCCACTGGGAACAAACAGTTTTGTGTGGCAAAATTAGATGCTTGTTCTATGTCTTGGTGTTTCTATGTATTACAAGTATAACTTACAAAAAAACCTTTATAAGTACCTATTCTATCAAATATTCAGGAAAAAAGTAACCCTAGAATCCTTCATAGTGACTGTACGCCATTTATTGTTCTTGTTGAATTTACAAGTAGTTTATGAAAGTTATGAGGGAGAAGAAGTGGCCCAAAGTGCTCCTTTATGGTATGCGGTCAATAAACATCAGAGATACATTATAATGAGCAAATTGAAAGTTGTAAAGAGAAAACAAAAATTGCCCAAGGATGCTTCCTTGTAAAACACCACTGTCTTGTCTTGTTAATAATTTTGAAACTACGAATCTATAGGCATTTTTTACTTCGTAGTTTATGTATAAAAAAAGGTGTATAAACCTCTTCTTTTTTATTATCTACTAATTCTAATCAATGAGTCCAAATAACACTGTTAAAAGCTTTCGACAAGTACAAATATAACTGTTCATATTTACGCATGCTGCTCTAAAGGACTTTGAACGTAGTTTGCTATGGATCCATTCTTTATTGGTAAGATTTTTACAGTGTCTACTACTAAGCCTTGTTTGTCATAATATTACTTTTTGGTTTGATCACAAAGAATATTACGACTAATACAGTATTTACAATATTCACAATATTTACATAACACACGAAATATTTGAGCTATCCACAAACTGTTGCTAACGACTTATAGATAGCTCAACTGGTTCAAATCAGTACCAATCGCTGTGCTCAATTCTTTTTTTTCTACAGTCGTCCTGTGGTCTCGACTCGCCCCAAACATTCGAAAGCCAAGAGCCACTAGAACGTATAAAGCCAGACAAAGAGTTAAATGATACATACCCTCTAGAACTACCCCACAATGTCCAACAACCTATAATGCCTATAACTCTTGAGAAAAACAACTCAAGAGTCCCCAAAACTGACAATGACAGTTTCAAAATCAATGAAGGAACGGAGGATATTGGGTATTCTAACTGGCTTGATGGAGATAAAGGGAATACGACGGATAATGGGAGTAGGATGAAAAGGGAAGTCAGAGATAAAAGAGAGACGGATCAGTTCAGCTCGGAGGAGATGCAATTGACTGATCAGTCAAAGGAGTTGCGTGGTAAGTTTTATTTAATCTAGTTCTAGACTTCAGAAAGAAGGAGATTCTCAAATCGGTGGTATAAATTGTGTTTAATGTTTATTACCGCAGAACTTTGTCATTTATGATTTGAAAAATACTTTTTTTATCTGAAAGAATATACCTACTTCAGTTATTATTTTTTCCACATTCTTATGTGCATTAGTTTGAATCAATTGAGTTCTTTTTGATTATTGAGATTCCGTGTTTAATTCATTAATATTAATAATGGCCTTTTTGCTTTTAAATTCTTGTTCTTATTTTGTTTAGTTACTTATCTACTAGTACGTTTTTTCTTTTAATATCTTTGTACCTACCTATCTATTACAATACCTAACTTTTTTCCTTTTTTCACAGAATGTGACACAGTACGCTTCGGTATATCCAGTAAGACTAACACCTCTTTGTTCTCCGAGAACGTGTGTGCGGATACTGTTTACAACTTTACGTATACTGTGCCATTTTCACATTGCCTCAACCAAAAGACCATCGGTTTAGTTTTCAAGTAAGTTGAAGAAATATTGCTTAAAACTCTTCTTCTTCTATTTATGGCCTCTGTCCGTCATTTTGACAGACAGTTTTGCAAGTGTCAAGTGAATTATCTTTCTTCTTCTATCTTCTAACTAAAGAAAACCCTTTGAAGCTGACTGACAATCAACGCACAGCCTAAACTATAAGCCTTGGAGGTATGAAATTTGGAAGGTAGTATCCTTATATAGTGTAGGGGTGCACTAAGAAAAGAATTTGGAAAAGTCGCACCCTAAAGGGTCTAATATTAGGATCAAAGATTTTAACCAAATGATGCGTATGCTGCTACCACGCGAGCATAGCCACGGGCGACAACAAGTACTGTAAAAAAACCAAAATCTAAAATAAACCATTTATATAGATAAACTAAATATGCAGATCAACTAAATTAACGTCTATACCAAACCCATACACGCATGTCAAGCTTCTTAAAAAGTCCGCTCAGT
Organism: Eulithis prunata; assembly: GCA_918843925.1. NCBI lineage: Eukaryota > Metazoa > Arthropoda > Insecta > Lepidoptera > Geometridae > Eulithis > Eulithis prunata. The sequence goes on from OU974035.1 coordinate 2,327,471, forward strand.
GTCTCCATACAAATCAGCGCACACTTCTGTGCTGTGCGTCTCACGTTTTACACCAGATTTACACACCAAAACTCGTACTAGGCCCTCTGCAATCTAATTTCCATAGTACAAGCTTTGCTTAGTTTAGGACTAGATGGCGCTGTGTGATATATCCAATATAATTTATGTCCTAGGTCAACAAAACTAAAAGACTTCCGCCTCTGCGACCTTCACTGTATCAATGATCCAGCCAAGTCGTGTCACGGCATGGAAACCAAACCGATACCAGTGGCGGACAAGTACATCTTCAACATGCCGCTGGAGTGCAATGTTGATCGGATTCTGAAGATTCGAGCTGTGTTTACTACGGGGAAGATCCATTTTACTGCTAGGGTGAGTAAATGACACTTAATCATACTGTATTTTTGTGCTAGGTTAAGTAGGTATTTTTTTGGTTAGAGTGAGTGAGTAGGTATATAAATAAATAATAAAATGATACTGCATTTTTACGCTAGGGTGAGTTTCTGAGAGGGTGAGTAGGCATTTTTGTGCTAGGGTGAATATCTGAGTAGATATTCACCCTAGCACAAAAATGTCTGATGAGTATCAGAGAGAGAAAAAATACCTACTGTCAGATACTCATATCTGACAGGGTGAGTAGTTATTTTTTCTGCTAGGATGAGTATCTGACAGGGTGAGTAGGTATTTTTTCTGCTAGGATGAGTGTCTGACAGAATACGTAGGTATTTTGTTTCTGCTAGGGTTGGTAACTGACACTTGGTTATACCTACTACATTTTTACGCTAGGATATCTGATAGGGTAAGTATTTTTCTGCTATGATGAGTATCTAACACTGGGTTATACGGAATTTTTAAACTAGGCTAAGTATCTGATATCTAGTAGATATTTTTTGGACTAGGTTGAGTATCTGACAGGATGTGTAGGTATTTTTGGTACTAAGATGAGTATATACTCGCCAGTACAGCATTTTTTATCTAGGGCCATTTTTTTATTATTCTTATAAAAAAAATGTACTTACCGCAGTTTTAAGTCTTGTTTTTTTTTTAGGATCTCTGCTACGACATGCCGGATCCGTTCATAGAATATAACATACATATTTATAAACATTGTCATAACTAAAATTATAACTAGTTGTTATAATAACTGCCTGTTCCCGGGTTTTGTGTTACGTCACAACAACTCTATCTCAAGTAGATTATTTCTAGTTATACATATAACTTATAATCTTATAATAATCTTAAGTACTTTATTACTAGTTATATTATAATTATTGTTATAATCACAATTTTGAGATCACAATAGAAATTAGTTAATGTTTTCTTCATAATTACGTGTAGTATGCAATTAGATGATTTTAGACAGTTAGGCCCGTATGCTGATTTACTGATCCGGACTCAAGCATAGATTTTTAACCAACTTCAAAAAAGACGGTTTCATTCGGTTGATTTTTTAAAATGTTTGTTATTTCATGAACTCCGTTATTTATTAACCGATTTGAAAAATTCGTTTTTTATCTGAAAGGGTATGCTTCCAAATTAGTTCCGTAAAACTTTTATCAAAATCGGTTCAGTAATTTGGGAGTTAAATAAGAATAACTGAAATAAACACGCCATCCACGTACACGACATTGCGTATTTTGGTCCCCAGTGGCTTTCCTGTGGTCTTTACGATAAAAATAACAGTTTCAATAAACTGCCATCATCATCATCATCACTTGATGATGATGGCGTATCAAATTGAAGTCGGTTTTTCTAGTTAAACTTATAAATTACTAGCCGTCGCCCGCGGCGTTGCTCGCGTTCTACCCTTTAGAGTGTGACGTTTCAAAATTCCTTTCTTAGTGCACCCCTACTCTATATAAGGATACTACCCTCCAAAGGACTTATAGTTTAGGATGTGCATTGATTCTCTGTCAGCTTCAAAAGAGTTTTATATATAAATAAATAAATAATAAATAAATATTCACGGACACTTAACACAACGCTTTCTAGTCCCAAACTAAGCAAAGCTTGTACGATGAAAACTAGATGGCTGATAGAATACATACATACATGTTTTTTTTCTAAATACATACTTATAATACATTGAAACACCCAGACACAGAACAAACATCTATGTTTATAACACACAAATGTTTGTTCGCGGTGGGGATCGAACTAACGACCCACAGCACGGACGGCAGAGCTACTACCGACTGAGCCATGACGTATGAAAATCTCTACTCAAATCTATGCTTGAGTAACGATTTCTGTATCGGCATACGGGGCTTAAACTTAATTTAGATTATTTATGATTTATATATAATATTTATTAATACTATCAAATAGCAATCTGCTTTAAAGATAGCTTAAAGAATATACATTCCAAAAGTGCAATTAATATTCATATCCGTCCCAAATATTATAAAAAAAAAGTTACATTTATATATCGTGCTCGTATCTTCATATTATATTAATTTGTGTGTATTGTTTGCAATAATGTACGCCATTTTTTGCGTAGTTTGACTTTTTGTATGATCAAATACTCCAAAATGTATTTAATCAATTAATTTCCAACCATGACCTTTATATCTCTTGCAACCAAAAAGTCTGTATTAAGCCAGTGAAGTTTTAAAATAAAAAGAAATAAATCTTACTAATATATATTTTTTTTATATATAAAACTCCTTTGAAGCTGACAGAGAATCAACGCACAGCCTAAACTATAAGTCCTAGAGGTAAGAAATTTGGAGGGTAGGTTCCTTATATAGTGTAGGGGCGCACTAAGAAAGGAATTTTGAAAAGTCACACTCTAACGCGAGCAACGCCGCGGGAGACGGCTAGTTTTTTATAAAACTAAACGATGAAACAAGCCTAAGTGGTAACCACTGCCTATAACAATTCAATGCCTCACTGAGCACGTCCACTATAATGCCCTGTGATGCATTGTTATGCGTCCATCAAAGTGTTTTTCCACCAGAGCTAATAAGCTACGCTTACTCCTTCGGGCTTATAAGGTAACTAGCCGTCGCCCGCGGCGTTGCTCGCGTTCTACCCTTTAGACTGTGACGTTTCATAATTCCTTTCTTAGTGCACCCCTACACTATATAAGGATACTACCCTCAAAATTTCATACCTCTAGGACTTATAGTTTAGGCTGTGCGTTGATTCTCTGTCAGTTTCAAAAGAGTTTTACATATATTGATGATTATTATGATTATGTTACACCTTGTATACTTCTGATTCTCCAAGTTCCTTTAAATATAATGTAATTTCCATTCATATTTTGTTATTTTATTAAAATAATTGTAGGTAAGTAAAAGCTGTTTATTTTTTTTATGTGTTTGTAAATATTTGCATTACCTATAAGTAAGGATTTTTTTATTATTTTACAAATACTTTCATGAGATACGGTGGTAGATATTAATATCAGTACATTCTAAAGTATTTTTCAGATCGATCATAAAAATATTTTAAGTGATTGATTACTCAATACTCAGTACGACGTAATTATTAGATTTTTGTTATATTAATATATTGAGCCATAAAATATATCTTTCAAAATATTATTAGCAATCTCAGATTAAAATCATACGTAATCATAAATATTATTATAAATTAACTATTTCACATGACATGTGTAATCACACACATATCATTAACATAATATATTATTATTGGCAAATTATGTAACGTTTGACCAGAAAACCAACTTTCTAAAGTCTAAACATTTTTTTGTACTTAATTAGTAGTAAGAAACAATAACCGAGAGAATATTAAAATGTCACGGACCAAATGTTATCTAAACCTGTCTCAAGGGCTAATTCCACTAACAGACTCGTCAGAGCACGCTTCTGAATCGTTGTTCTTCTGATTTAGGTTGTTTCGTATACTATCAAACTTTGACAGCTTACAAACCGTATTATAGTTTGAAATCGTTTGCTTAAACGCTATTGAACATTAGTTTGAAATCGGCTTTCGTTTCAATTCAATTCTTGTTTAGTTTATTTCGTTTTCTACAATCAATCTTTGAGAGTATTAAATTTTAATAATGTATTAAGTTATGTAATACAACTAGCCACAAAAGCCACAAACTAAGTTGAAGTTAGGCTATGTTATTCTTAGTCTACTACCAAACTTTGACAGCTGAAGCATAGTTTTTTATCTATTTTAGATTATTTTGTATTCTACTACTAAAACTTTGACAGCTGAAACATAGTTTTTTATCTATTTTAGATTATTTTGTATTCTACTACCAAACTTTGACAGCTGAAACATAGTTTTTCATCTATTTTAGATTATTTTGTATTCTACTACCAAACTTTGACAGCTGAAACATAGTTTTTCATCTATTTTAGATTATTTTGTATTCTATTACTAAAACTTTGACAGCTGAAGCATAGTTTTTTATCTATTTTAGATTATTTTGTATTCTACTACTAAAACTTTGACAGCTGAAACATAGTTTTTCATCTATTTTAGATTATTTTGTATTCTACTACCAAACTTTGACAGCTGAAACATAGTTTTTCATCTATTTTAGATTATTTTGTATTCTACTACCAAACTTTGACAGCTGAAACATAGTTTTTCATCTATTTTAGATTATTTTGTATTCTATTACTAAAACTTTGACAGCTGAAATATAGTTTTTCATCTATTTTAGGTTATTTCATATTCTATTACTAAACTTTGACAGCTGAAACGCAGCTAAACCGTAGTTTTTATTTGTTTAAAAAAAAAATAGCTGCTCAGTGACGTTTCAGATCAATTGAACCATTATTGGTACTAAATGGAACGTCAATCGTATGTTAGTGGAATTAGGGTCCAGTAGTTTCTTTTTATTACAATATTATGTATCATGTCATTATTAATATGGTTATTTTAAGCCGTGATTAACTTTTGACAGAAGTTGAAGGGCATTCTAAATATTTCCTAAATCTATTGTTTATTTCACAGACCCGGCAAAGCTCATTAGATGATAATTAGGTATTTTTAATAATAATATATTTGTTTAATCATATTATTTTATTTTATTCTGATAAGATTCACCAGTTTTAAAAATAATGTACTAGATTAATATTAATATTATTATGTTAAATAGGTACATTATGTACTTCCATATTATTGTTACTAAGCACAGTAACTCCATAGACGAAAGAGTTTTGTTTAGTCTATGCTCACTTCTTTTTATTCTTTTTTTATTGATCCTTATTTCAAATATTTTTTTATAATAATTCAATATAACAGAAATAATTATTTATGCAAAAAAACGTACAAACCATAGAAGTGTTTGCCATTTGCATGTTTTTGTCGAAAAATGGCAATTTAAAATAAATTAACATTAAAAAAAATACGTAGCTACCTTTGTAAACGTAGTAACTCTCAAATAGTTTTAATATTAAATCTAGAATATATTTTACGTAATAAAATGCAGGATTGAACAATGCCGTAATTGTATTTACTGCGTTTTTGTTGGTGGGTTATTAAGATTTTGGTATATTTGTAATTTTATTTCAACAAAATGTATTGTCTTAAGTATAAACAATGTAGCTGTTAAATAATTGTTTTATTTTTTATTTCCCTTTTACCACCTATATAGGTTCTTAAAGTTTATCATGGTAGGACAGAGCTTTCGCGATCGTAACGCACAACGTTGCGGTATGCGGCTCAACGCAGCGTACCGCGTTTGCTCTTCCCTGCTGACGCAGACTGCGACGAAACAAGAGACCATACTAGTGTTAGCAATGCAGCGTAGAACCAACCTCTTTGAGTTATAAAGAGTATTGGTTCGCTCTGACCGGAGTGTTTGAAAATGGAAGACCCATGGATGACACGATGAGCGAGGGCAGCGAGACGTGTCAGTCGAAAACAATGGCAAAATAAGTGTGGATGTGGAAATACGAATTATTATGGAAAATACTATGATTAATACACTAAAGCTCTGTTATTACTGTTGTAGCTTATACTAGACGTTTTCCATACGATTATGTGTCTGGCGCCGCATGTCGCATATTACCCATACTTTATTTAATATTATAAATGCGAAAGTAACTCTGTCTGTCTCGCTTTCACGCCAAAACTACTGAACCGATTTGAATGAAATTTGGTACACAGATAGTCTAGAGCTTGAGAAAGGACATAGGCTACTTTTTAGTGCGAAAAAAGGGTTGTAAGGGGTTGAAAGAGGGGGGTGAAAGTTCCTTGACCTTTTTCATGAAAACTTTTTTAATGTCACATTTGAAATAACTGTCAGTTGTTTGACAGTGAGAGTTTGAATGACACGACAACGTCTGTCGGGTCAGCTAGTATTGTATAAATGGAAATTTTAGTATCATTTCGCTTCGTAAGGGCGGTTATCAGCTAGAGCGTAGAATACGAATAACCGGTTCTTGGCCAACGTGGATACAAAGACACTGGATGTGGCTTAGACATTGTACACAGCTGACAGGCCCCAGATTAGTTAGTATCTTCTGTGCTGTAGGTTGTGGGTTCGGTCCCCACTGAGAACAAATACTTTTTGTGTTATTTTTGTTTTTTATCAGGGTATAAGGAGAATCATCAGTTTTGTAAACTACCCGCTAGAGGCTAACCCCCTAACTTATAAAAAGTTAGAGTAGACATGATGTCCTGATTACGTATGTTAAACAAGACATAATGTCTACCCTAACTTTTTATAAGATAGACCATATATCTCTATACAAAAATATTTACTGTTTAGTAAGTATACGTAAAACGATCCTGGACTGACTTACATAGTTGACCCGTAGCAAAGATGCTACGAATGTGCTACATCGCCTACAAGTCAAAGTACAAGCATGTAACTTTGTCGTTCTTCTTCTTCTTCTTCTCTTCAATAATGGCCTGTGTCCGTCATTTCGACAGACAATTTTGCCAATGTCAAGTGTTAAAATTGTAATAAATAAGTCAAGTCAAGTCATTTGTCAAGTCGGCTGTCGTTTGTTTTGAAAAGAAAATGGTGGATTTTCTCTTCAAAACCTAACACGAATTTTCACATTCAGAAAAACCACTTTACACACATTTATTCCAATGGCTCACACTTTATGTTACGACCTAAGTATTATTGGTTAAAATTCCACCAAAATTAAACAACAATACTCACAATAACACAAGAAAAACTATTAAAATAAAAGTGCTATGTGTCGTTTCAAATTTTGTACATTACAGCCTCTGTCCGTCATTTCGACAGACAATTTTGCCAGTGTCAAGTGATGTATTGCGGTGACGACGTGGCAAATGAGGTTAGCTTGACAATTATTGTTATACTGTGTTTAGTCTTTTGCATTGACAAGCAGATTGATTCCAGTTTTCACCAAGAACAAACATATTTTGTTCGGGGCAAAATAGATGTTTGTTCTATGTATGGGTGTTACTAAGCATTGTATTTACAAAAAAAAATGTATTATAAGTATTTATCAGCAATATAGTTCCTATAGTTTTTTGTTTCCATTTTTGTTTCCTATACTGTTTCCATTTTTGTACCTAATCTATGTGATGTGCTGTCGGTTTTCCTATAAATAAATAAATAAATAGTACAAGCTGTGCTTAGTTTGGGACTAGAAGGCGTTGTGTGTAATATCCAAGGATATTTATTTATTTATTTTAAAAAACTTAAAGAACTCTCATGCTCTACCCAGCTCTATGAGTTTTTATAGCATGATTTTGCCGTACAACTAGCACTTCTACAAACCACTGCCTCCATGTTCACTACGATTAGCGGTATACCATCGGTGTCGTCACGCGCTCTGTGCGATGGACGTAAAATGGAATATTTTAGTTCTTCTCGATCCGCACGGGAGAGTGATCGTTGCGTTATTGTGAATAAAACGCTAGCGCGTTGGTTTTTATTTCGAAGAGGTGAGTCAAGTTCAATACTTTTTTATGAATATTAATTTTACAATTCGCATTTTTATCGGTTTGTTGACCGGTATGTGTACATGCAGGTATTTTGTTTGGCTATTAACCTAACTACGTACCTATTAACACTTACGTACTTATCTATAAAGCCTACTAACTATTACTTATTCTGTGCTATTATGTAAATACATTACCTACACAATGACCGGCAAATTGCCTCTACCTACTTTAACGTTAAGTGTCTCATTAATTTTTATGAACGCACAAAATTGTGTCCATAGAAATCAATGTTCAGTGACACAGAAGCGTGGCTATACGTGGTAGGTACAGTCAGACACGAAAAGCGATGTTTTTTTAAACTCAAAAATAATTAAATTTCAATAGGTATCCCAATAATGTTTTTTTATATCGATGTAGGTATGTTTTTTCCTCCTTCACGCAAAAACTATAGATCCAATTTGGATGAAACTCTGAGTGTAGGTATTATATTTGAGATCTTAGTGACAACTTGGACAAAAATGCTTTGTATGTTTGTATGTTTGTTCGACGAGATCTTTTAAACCACTCATCCGATCTTCATAAAATTTAATAGGTGTAGGGATAGTACTCTTAAGTTTTACTGGTTTGTTAAATGAAGTAAATCGGTTAAGGGGTTGGAAAGTTATAAGGTTCCAAAGGGAGTAAAAAAAAAAGTCGTTACCAAAATATCAAGTGGGGTGTCATATGATAGGGCTTTGCTTAGACATTCCAAAACCGGTCCTATTTTTATTGTAGGTGAAATAGTTTTGGATTTGTTGTAAAAACTATCATTTATCGGCCTTTCGGGGCGAACTACTAGTTAAGAACCGGTTTGAAAAAAATGTTTTTATCTGAATGGGTAGTTCCAGATTGGTCCCATAATTTTTTTATCGAAATCAGTTCAGTAGTCACGTAGGTACACGACATTATACGTATTTTGCTTTTCTGTGGTGTTTACGATAGAACAGTCCCAATGAACTGCTATCATCATCATCATTTGATGATCAATATCCGTATCAATTAGAGGCGTATCAATTTGGAGTCGGTTTTTCCAGTTTTATTAACTTATAAATTATTATAAAACTAGTGGCACGCCCCGGCTTAGCACGGGTATTTAACAAAAATTACAAACCCCTAAAAACCCCTACAAACCCTACAAACCCCTAAAAACCTCTAAAAACCCCTACAAACCTCTAAAAACCCCTAATTATTATAAAATAAAGTACCTTGTTTCAACCAGTTAGGTTTCCAGGTAAAAAATTGGCTTCATGCAGAACAACATGTTTTTGTTCCACATGTAAAAACTAATTATATACTTAAACCTGTCCACATCTACCTATTGAACTTTAGTTAGCTAACTAAATATTTTGTATACAGTCCTAATAATACTCATAATATCTTGTGTACTTTTCATGTTGACAGTACCACGGAATAAAAAAATTACACGTGTGTACATTTTTACATAGTTTATAGAGTTTGGCGTTCACTGCAGACGTGCATTATAGTTCATTACTGCAGCGGCCTGCAACAGAGGCAATGAGGGAAGAACGTGTAAATGTGGGCCGAGTCGACAGACGAGGCACACATACGTGAGTCCATCATTGCCTAGTTGTGGCCAAGGCTTGTATAGTACTTTTCTCAAATAATGCGCGGAAATTAAAACTAAGTACCTAGGCAAAACTTTTTAGTTGGAAATACAATTACTTTTCAAAATAAATAACGAACAACGAAGTTACAGTGTTCATTTGTTTTTTTTTTGTTCAATAATCAGCCTATTCGAAATTAAGTGAAGTTACCTAATTGGTTGCCATGATATGGAGTAAAAGATCGTTCCATTTTTAAATTACACGACAGATATGAGTTTTGTATGTAATTTATTTGGCCGCTAAACACGCCGGCAATGGATTTTCATACATTTATTGCCGGCCGCTGCTCGCTTGTATTTGGCCAGTACTGCATTTTCGATTTATCTCGCAGAAGGTTGTCAAAATAATGCTCTAATTTCCAAGCATGTTTAAGAAAAAAAAAATTTTAGAGAATAAAAAAAACTTGTGTTTATAGTGGTTATTTCTATAAAACACATTTCTAAACATGGCGTTTGTATTCCATGATTTATTGATGTCAATCTTAAACTACTTTTAAACTAAAATAATAATAATTCATAGCTGAGTTTTAAGAAGTGAAAGATATTTTCTAATTTTATATCTTGTATCTAGGGTACCTAGATAAAGATGCAAAATATAATTGAAAGTTTTTAATTTGACTTTTTAATCACGTGTTCAGAAACTTGTAATAGGTACGTAAAGTACCTACCCATGTACCTAGGTACGGTTTCTGTCTACCTAGGTAACCTAATGAAGTAATTTGGTAATGTTTCTAGTCTAGTGTTATTTGTAGGGTTTTTAGGGGTTTGTAGGGTTTGTAGAGTTAGTAGAGGTTTTGTAGGGTTTTTTAGGGGTTTTTGATAAAAATACGGACAAAACAAATGAAGCGATCTGCTTGCAGCTGGCGCGGCACGCAACCACAAGTCTAGTATTAGGTATAAAACTTTTAAAAAGTCAAAAACTAAAATTAAAGATATGGATAAACTAAATATGCAGATCTACTAAACAAACTATTCTGATTCCGAAAGTCGAGTTTATTTGTTCATCTGTTTGTCTGTTTCTTTGTTCGCGAATCACGCCTAAACTACTGGACCAATTTTAATGAAACTTATACCATCCAGAAGTTCTTTTTCCAGATTGAAACATAGGCTAAATTCTATTGAAATTAAAGACGTGAATTCTTAGATACGGCTTGACCTCCCTAAACCAAAAGCAGCCTTTGACACTAGGTTCATCGTATGTCGGTTGACAGATATTTTGGTGGAAAGTTTTGCACGCGTACGAAGTCGCAGGTATCAGCTAGTAGTAGGTACTATGATCTGTGGTAATGCAAAGGCAGGTTCTTCTTCTTCTCTTCATTAATGGCCTCTGTCCGTCATTTCGACAGACAATTTTGCCAATGTCAAGTGATATAATTGTAATAATATAAGTCAAGTCAAGTCATTTGTCAAGTCGGCTGTCGTTTGTTTTGAAAAGAAAATGGTGGATTTTCTCTTCAAAACCTAACACGTTTTTTTATAAACAGAAAAACCACTTTACACACATTTATTCCAATGGCTCACACTTTATGTTACGACCTAAGTATTATTGGTTAAAATTCCACCAAAATTAAACAACAATACTCACAATAACACAAGAAAAACTATTAAAATAAAAGTGCTATGTGTCGTTTCACAAAAATGTCAAAACTTTAGATAGTTAGGTACATCTGCGTGTGTAATGTTGACATTTATACACACAAACGACTCATCGTCTGTCGACATAGGTGACCCGTGACAAATCATAATAGTTTTGCAATATTTACAAGACATCTTGCAATGTTTGCTTCCGAAGTACAATACTAAGGTGCAGGCAGCAACAAAATCTGGTGTCAGAATCAGATTTATATTTTTGATTAACAAAATACTTTATGAATACCTAACTAAACTATTTTATTAAACAAAATACCTATAAATAAAATAAGAAGAAATACGCCACACGAATTTTTGAATTTTTGCACGCCCATGAAGACTGGTAGACAATGCTTTTAGCATTAAGTCCTCCTAGCACTACTTGTTTGTGTGATTTTTTTAAATAAATAAATAAGAAATAGGTAAGATTAGATCGTTGTAACAATAGATCGTTCGTACCTATAGGTACCTACCTAAGGTTTGTTATGTATACCTATATTTTATATAAGAAAAACCAGCGCTTGGGTAGGGCTCAATCACAGAACTCAAAAGTTGAGTGGTAGTTACATTTTATTTTTTTTTGTTGAAAAAAAAGGCAAAAGCTACCGTCAGTCACATTCATAAAAAAAATTGCATTGAATATTTTTTTTATTAGGACCAAAACATTTTTTTTCTATAAATTCTTATAATAAGGCAGGTTTACACTTGAGAAAATTAGTGTCAAAAATATATCGACTCTCTGAATAATTTTAATATCATCAACTGAATGCGGCTGGTTGTAAAGTAGGTAGATGCCTGATATCTACAATTTGTGGTCCTGCACAAGCTTAGAAAGTCTAGAAAGTTAGCTATTAGCTCCGGTGGCACTTGTCACGCAACGGAAGATTTAAGATGAAGCAAACTATACCTAACTTATGTATAAATTATTTACTTAGGTACCTACCTAGTGTAAAGATTCTTCTTCTCTTCAGTAATGGCCTGTGTCCGTCATTTCGACAGACAATTTTGCCAATGTCAAGTGTTAAAATTGTAATAAATAAGTCAAGTCAAGTTATTTGTCAAGTCGGCTGTCGTTTGTTTTGAAAAGAAAATGGTGGATTTTCTTTTCAAAACCTAACACGAATTTTCACATTCAGAAAAACCACTTTACACACATTTATTCCAATGGCTCACACTTTATGTTACGACCTAAGTATTATTGGTTAAAATTCCACCAAAATTAAACAACAATACTCACAATAACACAAGAAAAACTATTAAAATAAAAGTGCTATGTGCTGTTTCAAAAAATGTCAAAACTCGTGTCCTAGTGTAAAGATTATTAATGCATTTAAACATGACGTTGTCATGAATGTCAACTGTCACCTGCGTGACAGTAGTAACTGAATGATAACCTAAAAATAGGAAGAAGCAGCATTGTGTTGTTGAGTAAGAGATAATATTGTAAAAGGCATTTGTAGAGAAATGTATTTATTATTCCGAATAGAGCGATTGTTTTAAATGAAGACTGAAGTTTAATTTACGAAGTAAGAATGTGACGTGCCGAATTACTGGACGTTACACTATTTATCTTTTTTTTTATCAGTCGTGTTGGACTATTGAAGTATTAGATACACTGTACTGTTTGGGGGCTGACCCTAATAAATCCTGGTCGAACCCTGGCTCGACCTGTAGGGCTACTCTTGACCACCGTCGTTCCAAATTGGATCCGGATTTTGACAGAGCTCGTGTCATTTTGTACTGAAAAATGACATTACTTCTGTCAAATTCCGTGAATCCGGATTAGAACTGTGGCCGAGAGTAACCCACCTGCAACGTTGGGCCGCCGTCGTTGGGTTGAGTACCTACCTACCTACCTATATTTGTTACCCTTTACCAAAGATAATCTTTTATATCCAAATACTTGCGTCAGCTGTGATTTACCTGCGTGATGTGGTTGCCTCGAGTGGGTCAAAGGGCTGGGTTATATGTGTATTTATTCTTTGGCAATTCTAATAAATAAATAAATCTTGTAATCTCTACCTTTCTTCCTATTTAAAGAAATATAATAAAAAGACCTTTCGACATTATGAATACATAATCAGCAATTAGGTATGGCACCTTCTAACCTTGAAGAAATATTTACCCGAAATACCTCAAGGTAGGAGGCCCCAAAACCAATAGGTACCTACCTACAAAGGTCGAAAAACCTGTAGGTATATCTATAATTATGGATAATTAGATACGTACCTAATTAAGTAGATACTTATGTAAAGTTTCCTATAGTTTTAACATAAAATTTAACCAAATCCATTAACCAAGCGCAAAACTTTCGAATTAGGTTACGTATACCTACTACCCTAAACTTCGCAAATAGGTCGGTAGGTGTTTTTTTTTACCACATACATAAAAGGTATCTTTGAAAAGTGACAAACCAAATTCAAATTCAAATCGTTTATTGCACTTATTTTGTTCTAAAGATGTTGTACAAAAGTTAGTGTACCAAACATAAACCCTGTTAGGGCACAGCAATTTGTTGAGGTGTACATATGCACTAGGTGGCATTTTTAAGTATCTAAGATACAAGATGTTTATTTTCTTATTAAATAAGTGTTACAATTTGATCTTAACTATAGGAGGCACTTTACAACTTAATCACTTGTACCTGGTATCGCAAAAACTTATACCTACTTAGGTAATATTTTGTAGGTACCTATGTCTATTTATCTTACTTTTTTTTTATTTTTTATAACCTATATCGTCCCACTGCTGGGCAAAGGTCTCCCCCATAGACTTCCAAAGTTCTCTGTCCCGAGCCTCCTCCCACCATCCTCTCTCGAAGGCATCGAGTTCGTCGCGCCAACGCTTTCTTGGCCGACCCCGATATCGCCGACCGTCAGGGACCCAAGGTGTGGAGATGTTCGCCCACCTATCGGGAGGCATCCGGCTGACGTGCCCCGCCCAGTCCCATTTGAGCCATTTGAGTATTTTATCTTACTTTTATACCTAATAATTTAATATTGCACTTTTTATATTATATTAGAAACTACTTATAAATATGGACTAAATCCTTACACCTTAATCCTGGTAACTGGGGTAGGTACCTACCTAACCATTTCTTTACCACTATGAAAATACTATTTTTACTTATTAAGCCCACTGATGACTGTGAAGCTGCTCACCTTGGCTGAATTGAATGAACAATATCTTCTTGTATAATATTTTTTTTCCAACATCAACCTTGTAATAATAGGTATACCTACATACCTACCTAAGTAGGAAGGAGTCATGTTTTTACAACATTCATTACATAAGTTCCTTTTTTATACTTAAGCCTTGATGTGTAGGAATTGGTTTTATTTATTTTTAATTTATGGGTGGCTGCTAACCTACCTACCCGCTATCTATAGGTAGGTAAGTATCTTTTCCAATAGAGATTATTATTCATGGAATACTTGTACAAAAAATATAGGTAGGAATGAGTAGATAGGTAGATTTTTATTATACACTAGCCGTCGCCCGCGGCGTAGCTCGCGTTCTAGACCCTTTAGGATGCGACTTTTCAAAATTCCTTTCTTAGTGCACCTCTACACTATATTAGGATACTACCCTCCAAATTTCATACCTCTAGGACTTATAGTTTAGGCTGTGCGTTGATTCTCTGTCAGATGTACGTACGTAACACCTATTTCCGGTCAACCTGTAGGTAATTTAGCAGTCATACATAATCCTTACAGGAAGTAGTCACTTGACAGGGCTAAGTTAGCAACATGATTCATCTTAGTGGATGTATTTTTCCTACATACCTGACCTACTTATTGTTCTGACTGAACCTACAACTTTCGCTTGCCGCCAGAATCAAACATTTTTGACGTTGGTTTGCATGTGACATCTGACATTGACATTTTATTAATTTGATTATCTGTCATCTTTTCCTTTCCTTCCCTCCTATTCCCTCCCTTCCCACTTCTCTCTTCCCGTGCCGCGTCGCGTGATCGAAAAATAGTTTTCTGTGCTTGTTTTGTTAAAAATATTTATCTTTTTACAAAAACTTTCTTCTCAGATTCAGATCTAGAAAAACGAGCGTAAAATAAAGATAATGGCGGAGGAGTCGCAAGTCCGCGCCTTCTACAAGGGGAAGAATTTCTTCATAACTGGCGGTACCGGCTTCGTAGGCCTCTGTCTGATTGAGAAGATATTGCGAAGTATTCCCGAGTCAGGAAACCTATATCTGCTTATGCGGCCGAAGAAAGGGAAGGATATCAGCGAGAGGCTTCAGGAGTTCCCGAAAAACCCGGTAAATTCTTTTGATGACTGTTCGAAAATATTGATATGGGCATGCTTATTTTTTAGGATCAATATTCTGAGACTTTACGTAGGTATACCTACTAATTATTTTCACTTTTATTTTAATTTTGTTACTTGCATCAAATTCGTATCAGAGACATTTGGGTAGGTACCTACTTAAGTAGGTTAGGTAGGTATTTATTCATAGAACGGACGGACCGTCACGTCTTCGCATTTTCAAATTTATTTAGATAATTTTTTACACCTTGGGTTAAATTATTGTAGATAAAGTAAGGATCCAAATTTTTTTTTAAAATTTAATATAGCCTATGTAGTCGATGATAGTGTATTTTCGCAAAATCCTTTCCGTCCAAGGTTCTTAGAGATCAATGATTAGCGATAAGACCGCCCATTGTACCTACTATTAGTTTAAGTTTTGATATTCATTTTATTGTAATCCCTTGGGTAAGGGTGTTTCTATGAATCATAAGTCATTTACAACGAAAAATTTAGGTACAAAAAAGAGTTTTCTATCTTCTATATTTTCCAGGTCTTTGCAACACTCCTACAAACAAAATCAACGGACATATTCAAGAAACTAATACCAATATCAGGTGATGTCGGTGAAGAAAACCTGGGTTTGAGTCCTGCAGACCGACAGACACTCATGGACAATGTCAATGTTGTGATACATTCCGCTGCGACATTAGATTTTGAGGACAATCTAAGACCGACGGTGAAGATTAACTTGTTAGGGACTAGACGAGTCATGGAACTTTGCAAGCAAGTCAAAGACTTAAAGGTATTATATTAATATCAAATCCAAAGCTTCTAATTCTAATTCACTAGTGTAATGAACTTACTTGGTACATCAGAACTGAAGATATGAGGTAGTTGTTGATAGCATCTCCTCCAGGTACCCACATGTATACAACTAATTAATGTCAGTGCACTGTCATTATTTTACACTCAAGATACCTACAGATATGCAATACACCACAACTAGCTTCTATCCGCAACTTTGTCTGTGTCTCGTTTGATCCTGTTGATTTTCCACGAAAGTAGCTTATGTGTTAATCCAAGTTACAAATTATATAATATATTCCAAATTTCATCCAAATCGGACCAATAGTTGCAGTGTGATTGAAATACAAACATCTAAACTTTGACATCTATAATATGAGTAGCATAAGATGGTGAGGGAATGTGATCTGCACTGACTTTCCCATTGTGGTGTATTGTGCATTGTCCCCCGGCTGACCTCACCCCAGCCAGCCAAACTCTTTAAAGTAACGGAGAAAGACTTTAGGGTCATGGCAGGAATGTTCTACTATGTTAATTTAAATATACATATTTGACAGGCATCACACTCGGTTGGTAATAGCTCTGCCTTCCGCTGTGTTTGTGTGTGGCAAACATAGATGTTTGTTCTGTGTCTGGGTGTAACTATGTATAATAAGTATGTATTTACACAAAAAATTGTATAAGTATTCTATCAGCAATCTAGTTCTCATTATACAAGCTTTGCTTCTTCTTCTTCTCTTCATTAATGGACTCTGTCCGTCATTTCGACAGACAATTTTGCCAATGTCAAGTGATATAATTGTAATAATATAAGTCAAGTCATTTGTCGAGTGGGCTGTCGTTTGTTTTGAAAAGAAAATGGTGGATTTTCTCTTCAAAACCTAACACGAATTTTCACATTCAGAAAAACCACTTTACACACATTTATTCCAATGGCTCACACTTTATGTTACGACCTAAGTATTATTGGTTAAAATTCCACCAAAATTAAACAACAATACTCACAATAACACAAGAGAAACTATTAAAATAAAAGTGCTATGTGTCGTTTCAAAAAATGTCAAAACTAGTGTCCAAGCTTTGCTTAGTTTGGGACTATCATTGTGTGAAATGTCAATGTATGGCTGAAATACTCAAACGTCATTCAAATTTGAGCAACACTTAAAATTGCTCTGCCTCTGTTTGACATAATACTCATTTGGAAAAGATGGCAATAATTTAAGCGTGACTTAAATTGAGTGGCGTTTGAGTATCATCAATCATCAATATATATAAAACTCTTTTGAAGCTGACATAGAATCAACGCACAGCCTAAACTATAAGTCCTAGAGGTATGAAATTTGGAGGGTAGGTACCTTATATATAGTGTATTAGGGGCGCACTAAGAAAGGAATTTTGAAAAGTCACACTCTAACGCGAGCAACGCCGCGGGAGACGGCTAGTCATCAATATATATAACTCTTGAAGCTGACAGAGAATCAACGCACAGCCTAAACTATAAGTCCTAGAGGTATGAAATTTGGAGGGTAGTATCCTTATATAGTGTAGGGGTGCACTAAGAAAGGAATTTTGAAACGTCACACTCTAAAGGGTAGGACGAGAGCAACGCCGCGGGTGACGGCTAGTTCGACCATATATGTATCAAATCTTCCAGGTAATGGTCCAAGTTTCCTCTGCCTATGTAAACTCGTACATAACGGATGTACATGAGAAGTTATATGATGCGCCTGAAGATGCTGAAAAAGTTATATCTCTGGTCGGAACTCTCAGCGATGATGGGCTGGACCAAATTGAACATAAGTAAGTTACATAATTAACCAACCGAGAGACACAGGCAGGTAGTGTTGTTGTATTGTTTTATTCGACAGGCGTCATGGCTCAGTCGGTAGTAGCTCTGCCTTCCGTGCTGTGGGTCGTGGGTTCGATCCCCACCGGGAACAAACATTTGTGTGTTGTAAACATAGATGTTTGTTCTGTGTCTGGGTGTTTCTATGTATTATAAGTATGTATTTACAAAAAAAATGTATGTATGTATTCTATCAGCCACCTAGTTTCCATCGTACAAGCTTTGCTTAGTTTGGGACTAGAAGGCGTTGTGTTAAATGTCTGTGAATATTTATTTGTTTATTTATTGCTTTATAGTTTATATATTAGTTTTAGTTATAGTGCAATAGTGCACTTTCTGTTTATGTTATTAACTTTGATGTGTGTGTTTTAGTGGCAAATAAACATATTATCTATCTATCTATCAACTTCAAAAATGGAGGAGGTTCTCAATTTGGTTGATTTTTTTTTCTTTTTTTAATGTTTCTTACCTCATGACTTCGTGATTTAAGAACCGATTTGAAAAATTATTTTTTTATTAAAAAGGGTATAGGTACTTCCAGATTAGTCCCATATTTTTTTTATCAAAACCAGTTCAGTAGTTTAGCAGTTAAATAGGAATATCTGGAAAAAACATGGCACAACCATCATCATCATCTGATGATGAAGTCGTAAAGTAAACAAATTGATGTCGGTTTTAACCAACTTCAAAAAAGGAGGAGGTTCTCAATTCGGTTGTATTTTTTTTTCATTATTTGGTTAGTTAACTAAGTGTAACTGGAAAAAACACGTCATCGACGTACGCGACATTGCGTATTTTACTTCTCTGTGCTGTTTACGATTAATAAAACAGTCCCAATGCACTGCCATCATCATCATCATTTGATGATGAGGGCGTATCAAATTACAGTCTGTTTTTCCAGTTTTTTTAAACTTGCTCTTTTATTCTAGGATACTCAAGAATCATCCTAACACCTACACCTTCACAAAGCACATGGCAGAGCATGAAGTGGCTCAATGCGCTGATCTGTTCCCCTGTACTATCGTTCGACCTACTATGAGTAAGTAATATATCTAACGGTGAGATTATCCTCTAATTCTAATTCGTCGTGGGGGAATGAGATCTGCACTGACGTCCCGCGTTGGGGTGTATTGTGCATTGTCCCCCTGCTGATGCAGACGAGACGGCCTCGCACGTGCTCCTGGAGTGCTGCAGCGTGGCGCCTCAACGAGCACATTACCTCGGAGCACCGGGGACCCCTCGGGAAGCCTGCACCAGAATCAGCGAGCTGCTGGCCTTCCTAGAGGACATCGGGTGGCTGGAGTAACTGCCCCCACCCTTCACGCAAAAGTGCCCGTCGGTGGCCTAGTTGCGGAAACAAGTCCGCCGAACAAGTAACAAGTAACAAGTGTCCCCCTGCTGACCTCAACCCAACCAGCCCAACTTCTTAAAGTAACGGAGTATTAAGTAACTTTGGGTTGATGGCAGCAATGTTCCAGCATTACCGATGGTGTTGTGGTGATTATCCTCTCCAAACGAATAAATAGCTTAAACTAAAATAGCTTAAGTATTTAACTCCATAAAGGGTGTAGAGCAAATTGGGTGGAGCCCTGGAAAGTACCTAAATGATCAACGTTTGATCGTGACTATAAATAGTAGATAATATAACATTTCATATAGAGGGGTCTGGGGCAAATTGGATGGAGCCTAGGTCCCACATTTTTTTAAACTTGCAATGATGGAGCTTTGTTTGTTACAATACATTTACAATGCTGTTTTTAAAAATGTAACAATGTCTTTATAAAGCAGCGGGAATCATTAGTTATTAGATATTTTACTTCGAAAATGCGTCTTTTTCAATGTTGTTTATCGTATTTACAGGTGTTTACGTCAAAATAATTACTTTATTTTGCGTTTTCGTGATTACTACTGCTTAATAGAATATGATAAAATCAACAAAAGTTATAAATAACAAAAATTAATCTTAAAAATTAACTAAATGTATGCAAATAACCTGAAATGCCCCAACGCCTTTGTTGGTAATCTCCATTTCCAACCAAAAAGTGTAAAGTAGTAAACTGTAATTAATTAATTTATTATATTTATTTATTTGTAATTTGTATTTGTAATGTTTATTCTTCAGTCGTGGCGTCCTGGAAAGAGCCTGAACCAGGGTGGACGTGCTCCAAAGTCGGACCCCAAGGCTTCCTCATGGGCGCAGCGAAAGGTAGGTTCAAATAAACTAGAAAACATCGCTTACATTTACAGACACGAACAATGTTTGATCGAGTGAGAGAAGCGAACGAAGATCTTAGCGACAACTTGGACGAAAATGCTTTGTATGTTTGTATGTTTGTGCGACGAGATCTTTTGAACGGTTTATCCGATCTTCACAGAATTTGGTAGGTATACGGATAGTACTCTTAAGTTTTACTGGTTTGTTAAATAAAGTAAATCGGTCAAAGGGTCGTGAAGTTATGAGGATCCAAAGGGAGTAAAAAAAAAAAAAAGTCATACAATAATATCAAGTAGGGTGTCATATGATAGGGTTTTGTTTAGACATTCCAAAACCGTTTTTATTTTGATTCTAGGTCTAATAGTTTTTGAGTTGTTGTAAAAATTATAAAATTGGCAAACCCAGTATAACGTGAGCTACCATTTCTTGGAGTTTTAATGATTTTTTAGTTCAAGTAAGACTGGTACATACCTAGACGGCGATTTAGAAGCGATTTGGCAAAGTTTATTACAACCATTGGTCAATAAAAATTGTTTTGGTTTTATTAACCTCCGACCATCACGAGATCTCAGTTCGGGGCGAACTACTTAATTAATTTATCAATAATATAAGTTCATGCCTCTAGGACTTATAGTTTAGGCTGTGCGTTGATTCTAAGTCAGCTTCAAAAGAGTTTTATATACATTGATTAGTTAGGACCTTATAAATATTGCATGCTATTTAGTAGAATATGGTAGTAACCAATGTAAAACCCTGACATCCCATATCCACCCATATTGGCAATAAATGAATTATGAATTATAATAATATATTTTTCAGGTGTTGTAAGAAGATTGCCCATCGCCAAACACAATATAGCTGATTATATTCCAGTGGATGTGGTTGTCAATCAACTGTTACTAGCTGGATGGAACGCTGCTAGCACCGAGTAAGACTAACAAACTAATAGACAGGCGTCACAGCTCAGTCGGTAATAGGTCTGCCTTCCGTGCTGTGGGTCGTGGGTTTGATCTACGCTGAGAACAAACATTTGTGTGTCACAAACATAGTGTATGCTTGTTGACAGATATTTTGGTGGAAACTTTCGAACGCGTACGAAATCGCGGGTATCAGCTAGTTAGAAATAAATTTATTACTTGCATAGTGTCTTTAGTTCTATTCTTCTTTTATTTATCTTTTATTTATTTTTCAAATTTACTTGTTATTTTTACCTATATGAAAGACAAAACGTAACGTTATGTTACACTTTTTATTCCGAAAAATCAACGGGATCCTATGGGACGTGAACGAAGTCGCGGGCGGCACCTAGTACTTATATACATTTTATATGTATTTTAGTTCTAAGGTATATATTTATTTGTACAGAATTTGATTTGCATGTCTTAAATAAAACTATGTTTTCAGATCGGGTCTATCAATCTACCACTGTTCATCGTCTACTCAGAAGCCGTTCATTTGGTCCATGATAGAGCCTACTGTCAACGGAATGCTTCATAAGTACCCATTGAAAAGTGCTGTTTGGTTAGTATAACTACTAATCAATTAATTTATTCTTATTTGTTTTTTTTATGATAAAAGTAATGGAACAAGCTGATAGTTCACCTGATGTTAAGTAGCAACTTCTGCCTATAACAATGCATTACCTCACAGAGCAAGTCCAATGGGTACGTGCCCTGTAAGGCAATGCACTGCGTCCATCACTCTGAGACGTAAAGATCTTGAAGTCTTGAAGTTATAGGCCGAAGTTACCACATAACATCAGGTGAGCTATAAGCTTGTTCCATTACTTTTATCATAAAAAAAAAATACAATAAGCTTTAATCCTTTATAAAAAAATAAACACATCTTTATTTCTACTTTATAGGTACCCACATTTAAAGTTTGTGTCATCTCTATGGATGTTCAGAATTTCTGCAATATTTGTACATTTCTTTCCTGGCTTTCTACTTGATTGTATGCTGAGACTCACTGGCGGTAAACCTATGTAAGTATACTTTTATATTCTAGGACATTTCACACAACGCCATCTAGTCCCAAACTGAGCAAAGCTTGTACTATGATAACTAGATTGCTGATAGAATACTTATATACATTTTTTTTGTAAATAACCATTAATACAACTTATTCCATATAACTTTTCATCCCCCCTTTTAACCCCTTACAGCCCTTTTTCGCATTAAAAAGGAACCTATGTCCTTTCTCAGGCTCTAGACTATCTGTGTACCAAATTTCATTTAAATCGGTTCAGTAGTTTTGGCGTGAAAGCGCGACAGATTGACACGAGTCACTTTCGCATTTATAATGAAATGAAATGAGGACACGAGTTTTGACATTTTTTGAAACGACACATAGCACTTTTATTTTAATAGTTTTTCTTGTGTTATTGTGAGTATTGTTGTTTAATTTTGGTGGAATTTTAACCAATAATACTTAGGTCGTAACATAAAGTGTGAGCCATTGGAATAAATGTGTGTAAAGTGGTTTTTCTGAATGTGAAAATTCGTGTTAGGTTTTGAAGAGAAAATCCACCATTTTCTTTTCAAAACAAACGACAGCCGACTTGACAAATGACTTGACTTGACTTATTTATTACAATTTTAACACTTGACATTGGCAAAATTGTCTGTCGAAATGACGGACAGAGGCCATTATTGAAGAGAAGAAAAAGAAATGAAATGAATTATATATATGTATATACCTAAATAAGTGCCTACTATTATTACCTACCTAATTATTTATATGCCGTACGTATGTATCTATTTTGACAAATCAACTTTTTAGAGTCTCCCTTCTTCACCGGTCATTTTTCTTAACCTACCTACTCAGATCTCCGCCTTTTGTTAAAAGATTAGTAAACCAGTAAACGCCAAAAAACACTGACATTGGCAAATTCGTGGCAGCCCTAGCCACCGAACAACCATAGCAACAAAAGAAGAAGAAGAAGAAATGAAATTTATTGAAATAATAACAGACATTAATAATACATTTCCAATATTGTAAGTTGGTTAACAGTGTTGTGTTTCCTGGTTGGACAACATTGATACCCAAACTAGGATAATATTAGTTAGGAAGTTTGGATATTCCAAGTTTCATCCAAATCGGATCAGTACTTAATTTAATTAATTAATTTATGTAGTTTTTTTATGTTATTTCTACACTTTAGTACAATTAACTTTAAGGTAAGTGTTTAGTTGTAACTTTACTGAGTTTTACTTAGTTTTTTTTTTATGATAAAAGGAATGGAACAAGCTGATAGCTCACCTGATATTAAGAGGTAACTTCTGCCTATAACAATGCATTACCTCACAGAGCAAGTCCAATGAGGACTTTTTCTGTGACTTACTTACTAGTTTTTTAGTTTAGTACTTTTGTTTACTTAGTTTTTTTCTGTATTTTCAGATTAATTCGTCTCCACACGAATGTATGGAACTCTCTGAACAGACTAGAGAGGTTTATTTTTACCGAATGGGCCTTCCACAACCCTAACTCAATCGAATTATCAAAGAAACTCAACGAAACTGATAGCAAAGACTTCTTTATTGACATTAGCAGTTTGAGTGTAAGTATTAGTATAACTAGCTTTACGTCCGCGACTTCGTCCGCGTCCCGTTTGATCATAAGCCAACTCGTATGAGTTTGTGGCCAACTCTGGTGACGAAGTTAAGCCGCCTTAAGGCCTCTGTAATGGCTTAACTATTTGATCCTGTTAGCAAGCCAACTCGTATGAGTTTGTGGCCAACGCTGGTGACGAAGTTAGGCCGCCTTTAGGCCTCCGTCGTGGCTTAACGATTTGATCCTGTTAGCAAGCAAACTCGTATGAGTTAGTGGCCAACTCTGGTGACGAAGTTAGGCCGCCTTAAGGCCTCCGTAATGGCTTAACTATTTGATCCTGTTAGCAAGCAAACTCGTATGAGTTAGTGGCCAACTCTGGTGACGAAGTTAGGTCGCCTTAAGGCCTCCGTAATGGCTTAACTATTTGATCCTGTTAGCAAGCCAACTCGTATGAGTTTGTGGCCAACACTGGTGACGAAGTTAGGCCGCCTTAAGGCCTCCGTCGTGGCTTAACGATTTGATCCTGTTAGCAAGCAAACTCGTATGAGTTTGTGACCAACTCTGGTGACGGAGTTTTCAGACCGCCTTAAGGCCTCCTGTCTTAACGACTGCTAGAGCCAGTTTAACGTGCACGAAGCACGGAAGCGCTCACATTTACAAAAAAAATTATATAAGGTGCCTTCTGGTAAGATCGGCCTAATATTAAGTCCGGATAAATCACGTAACTAAGCAATTATCATATAAAAATATCGCCGAATTGCTTCGCATCCGGACTTACTATTACGCCGATCTTACCAGAAGGCACTATATGTATTCTATACTAGCCGTCGCCCGCGGCGTTGCTCGCGTTCTAGACCCTTTAGAGTGCGACTTTTCAAAATTCCTTTCTTAGTGCGCCCCTACACTATATAAGGATACTACCCTCCAAATGTCATACCTCTAGGACTTATCGTTTAGGCTGTGCGTTGATTCTAAGTCAGCTTCAAAAGAGTTTTATATATATTGATGATTGATCAGCCATCTAGTTCCCATAGTACAAGCTTTGCTTAGTTTGGGAATAGAAGGCTTTGTGTTTATTGTTCGTTAATATTTATTATTTCTTTATTCATTTTTCAGTGGGAAGCATACTTCATAAAGTTACATCTCGGCGTGAGGAAATACTTGAACAGGGAAACTGAGAAGACCATGGAGGCTGCTAGAACTAAGGACACTATGTAAGTAACTAGCCGTCGCCCGCGGCATTGCTCGCGTTCTACCTTTTAGAGTGTGACGTTTCAAAATTCCTTTCTTAGTGCACCCCTACACTATATAAGGATACTACCCTCCAAATTTCATACCTCTAGGACTTATAGTTTAGGCTGTGCGTTGATTCTCTGTCAGCTTCAAAAGAGTTTTATATACTCGTATATTGATTGTCCGTGACCACATAACACATAGGCTACTTTTTTTCCCGAAAAATCAACGGGATCCAACGGGACGCGAACGAAGTCGCTTGAGGCGCCTAGTATTACATAATTATACATAGCCTTGTTCTATACAGAAATAGAACAAACCTCTATGTTTGCCACACATTTTTTTCTCAGTGGGGATCAAACCCACGACCCACGGCACGGAAGGCAGAGCTATTACCGACTGAGCTGTGACATATCAAATTAACGTGTTATGTTTGTTTCAGCTTGCTAGCCGCTCACGTTGTATGGCAGTTGGGATTGATATGGACCCTCTGGTTCGTATTCGCCTGCGTCACTGGACTTAGTATGACGCAAAGCGCTTGGATTGCACCCACATTCTACATACTGCTTAGTTTGTTGTAAATATGTCAAGCGCAGAGACGTACGTTGAGTATAAGTACTTAAAGGTTAGCGTTGTATCACTGTCATTAGTCTAAGCTAAAATAAGCCGTGTTGGCCAAGTGGGATTGCACCTCGAACCTCGAAGGTCGTGGGCTCGAATCCCGGGCGTGCATCAATGGATTTTTCGTTTCGTTTGAGTGTTTTTAGGCCGCTTTTAAGCTTAACGACTGCTAGAGCCGGATGTAAATGTAACGGTCACCCATCCAAATAGTGATTGCACCTCGACTTTCGATCTGAAGGTCGTGGGCTCAATCCCGGGCGTGCATCAATGGATTTTTCGTTTTGTTTGAGTGTTTTTAGGCCGTTTTTAGACTTAACAACTGCTAGAGCCGAGAGAGTTTAACGAACTGCCCTCCGAAGCATGGAAGCGCTCAGATGTAACGGTCAACCATCCAAATAGTGATAGTGCAGAACGTCGCTTAATTATAATCAGTGAAGATTGACTAAGCAAGCCACGAGCGGTTCACGTACAAACGTTTGGTCTATTGACATCTCTTAGGAATGAGTACTAACAGATACCGCTAATTTTAAGTAACTTACGTTTTAGTGACGTCTCTGAGTGTGGCAATAAGTTCATTGAACTTTAGGTTGTCTGAAAGTGTACTTATTTTAATATTAATGTTATATTGCTCTCAGTTATTTATTAGTTATACATTTTTCATATTAAATGTTACTTAATCTCAATTTTAAAACAGTTTCTTTTGTATAAGTAAATCAATATTTTTATAAAAACTAATTAAGCTGAAAGTATTTTTTTTGTTTGAGAAAAACAGTGTAGTGTGACCAAGCTATATTTGCAATGAAATAAATGCTGTTTGTTGCTTGAAGAATCTATTTTTGTAACTTTTTATAGAGAATATCTACCTAGACTTAAGTTAAATGGTTATTATTATATACATTTCGGCATTATTTTAGTACCTAACCATTTTAATAAGATTTATTAGTTATTTACATTCCAGCGGTTTGGCAATAAATGTAATTTACTATAAACTGGTGTTTTAATTAATCTTCTAAATATGTACATAACTCTTTTGAAGCTGACTGAGAATCAACGCACAGCCTTAACTATAAATCCTAGAGATATGACATATGGAGGGTAGTATCCTTATAATTATAGCGTAGAGGAACAAAGGAAAAGAAAGAAAGGAATTTTGAAAAGTAGCATCCTAAAGGATCTAAAATTATAATCAAAGATTTGAACCAAATAATGCGTATGCTACCACGCGAGCAAAGCCGCAGGCGACAGTTAGTTTAAAAATATTTTATGACCGAGCAAGCGATCTATGTATTCCGAAAAAATTCGCTACACGCGGACAAAGTCACGGGTAAGAACTAGTAGAGAATAAAAACGAGTTAATTTGTATTAAGTTTTATTCATTTTACTGGTCACTACAATTAAATCACACAAAATTCACTACAGTAACTAAGTAGGTACACTGATTTTGTGATGTTAAATGCATAGCGATTAAGTTAATCACTATTTATCTTAGCTTACAGTTGCACTCAGAGATGTACCTTTAAAAATTACAAATGTTTATTGACATCTCAATGCTAATTTTAAGTTAATACTTAATGTTTGAGTGAAGTCTCCGAGTGCGGCAGTTAGATACTAAAATCTATTAGAAATTACCCAGTCGCTAGTACAAAAAATGTTTACGTAAGCCTTGGTCTCGCGATCGCACAACGCAACGGTATGCGGCATGCAGCGCCGGACACATAATTGTATGGAAAACGTCTAGCATCGTCTTTTGTTACGTCGCAGTCTGCGTTGTGCCGCACACCGCAGCGTTTTGCGTTACGATCACCGAAACGTTGCTTTAGGACTCACAAACTATTTATTAGTTGCAAAAGTGGTCTAATAGTAGTATACTCATAAGTCATAACTTAAGTCTGGATCAATGCTTGAGCGTTGATTTGAGTCGAGCTTCGATTCTGAAACGTTGAGTGTCGAATATTTAAGTAGAGTTTAGCCAACTTTGAAACGATACTCAAGCATTGTCTGTGCTTGAGCATAGATTTCAACTGTCATTATTATAAGGAAAACGATTGAGTATATTGTATTTAGAGTAATAACATGACTTGAGTCTTAATTTATGTTTGAATCTGTGCTCAGTTAATCCGAGTCCCGATTGGTGAGCAATAAGCACGCGTTCCTTAGTATGAACAGGCTCTTACTAATAATCAAAGCGAGAAATCGCTACTCAAGCATAGATTTGAATAGAGATTTTCATACAAAAATCTATGCTTGAGTCCGGATCAGTGCTTGAGCAGTAAATCAGTATACGGGCCTTAGAATTAGATACTGTTTTCGCTTGGCTACAAAGGCAATGGTGACTGGCTCAGTTTGTTTTATACTGAGATATTACCAACTACGACATATAATATTAAAACTAATCTAAACAGCGTGTAAACATTACGAAAATATAATATTTTTTTATTTATTGTAATTTGTAAATGGACGGCCCAAAGAAAATTGCCAAAAATATTATATATCAAACTTCAGCGTTTTACTAAAAATTGAGCACTATCTGTGTTAAATCTAGGCTTGTGTTCTGTGATCTAGTTTTTAGATTTGCTGTATCAAAATCGGTTCAGCTGAAAGTAAGACTAAAAGCTATTTCTAATCAAACGATTTTATTTCAAATATTGACCACACACAATCATCTACTTTTCTACTAAATAATTCATATTCCTTATTCTAAATTATAATTATTTGTGACAGCACCTATATAATGTTGCGTTCACACTATGCCGCAGCGGCAGGGACTTGGGCAGGGAAGTGGGCACGAGCACAGTGTGAACACGATCATGCCTCTGTCCCGGCTCCCGGCCCAAGTTCATGCCCTTGCTCTCTAATGAGAATAAAGGCGATGTTGCTGTGCCAATAAGTCCGCGGCTATAATGCCGACAGCGGCATTGGGCATAGTGTGATGTGAACGCGGTATTAAAAAATACATTGACTCAAAAATAAGTAACTATGATTCAAGTAGAGTATAAGAGGAGTTAGTGTTAGCGCAAAAAAAATATACTGCTTCCAACATTTTTTTTCATATTGATGGGTTTATTAACCTCTTACGTTTTCGGGATTAATCTTAATACGCCGCGTCTAAATTGTCTTTTTTTGTTATTTTACTTATTAAGTATTAACTGAACACAAAAGATGTAGCAATGGCAATTATTAATGAGTTTTATTTTAAATCTAGTTAACTTAAAAACTAGGGCATAATATAATTAAGTTTTGTAATAATAGGAGCATTTTGACTTTGCACTTGACACGCAATGCACGCGAATGACATATAGTTTCAGTTACTTTATCGAAAAGCAACCACTGAACTGATTTTGATGAAATTTTTATGGATCTAATTTGGTAGTACCTCCTTTCATAAATATTTTTTTAAATCAGTTCATTAATGACGGAGATCTGAGGAAATCTTAAAAAAAACTTACTTTATTAAATTCGGTAAAAGTTGTCAGCTGTCAGCATTCAAATGTGAGATTTGTGCTTACACCAGACAGATCGATACGATTATTTTTAGATGTCAGCTGTCAGCATTCAAAGATAAGATTTGTGCTTACACCTGACACATCGTTTATTTTTAGCTGTCAGCTTTCAAATATCAGATTTATGCTTACACCTGACAGATCGAAACAATTATATTTAGTTTGACATCTATTTATTAATAAAAGCTTTTTAGTAGTGTCGTTTCAATTATCAAACGCGTATTTAAAGTTTATTTTAGTTCGTATAATATTTATATGTGCAAAAGCAAAGTCAAATCGCTCCCAATGTGATGTTAAGTTGAAAAAATTAAATATATTTTAGGGTTTATTATCGACTGACCATTTTTAGGAACAAATATTGATATACAAGCTGTATAATAATGTAAACATCTACCGGCGTATGATGACTACTAGTTATTACTAGAATTTAGTATTACGTAAAAGTAGCTAATACTTATAACACACAAACAAACTTATTCCCCATAAAATCTAATACTTATATGTATATTTTTACTAAAAGAAATATTAGAAATTATTTTTGACTTATAAACTAGTTAAGAAGAAGAAAGAAAGCAAATATAATATTTACTATTTTATACCGGCAATTTCATATTACTTGACAGGATTATCAAGATTTGTAAAAAAAATTTATAAAAAAAAGCTTTTAGAAGGTGGCCTTATCCACTGATTGAAAACTAAATAAATATGATAAGTATATATATATAACTTATCTTATATAACTTATCTTGGGCACGCTTCCGATTGGTACTGATTTGGACCAGTTGAGCTATCTATAAATCGTTTGCAACGGTTTGTAGATAGCTCAACTGTTTCATGTGTATTTTGTAAATATTGTAAATACTGTATTAGTTGTAATTTTCTTTGTGAATAAATAAAAGTAGATTAGTTGCAAGTATATATATATATAGATAAAAAAATAAAACTTCGGAAAAATGACTACTGATTTACAAAAACAAACTTTAACCACTAATTATTGTGTTTTTTTTTAATAAATATGATATCTAAATAGATAAAAAGAACACTTCAGAAATAAAATAGTACATACAAGTCACTGAATGCAAAAATAATATTTGAAGAAATCCTGTCAAGATATATATTAAAAACTATGATACTTATATATTATTTTTTAATATACTGTGATGTATATTGAAAAATCCGGTCAAGATAGTCATATCAAAATGCCGGTAACTGTGATGTATATTATAATTATATTCTAACATTTAACATTTGTATACAAAACTACCGTCGGGTAGGTTTAATCACAACTTATAATTTGACACAAGCTGTCAAATATTTCCAGGCAAGAGAAAAAAAAATGCTTAATTTTGCTTTATAATCCAGTCATTTGGGGTTTCAAGGCACGTTTAATACAGAAATCGTTACTCAAGCATAGATTTGAGAACAGTTTTCATACAAAATGTATGCTTGAGTCTGGATCAGTGCTTAAGCAGTGAATCATACGGGCTCTGAATATTTTTGATGTATTTCGGCCATCTTGGAAAAATGGCGACCAACCACAGTTTTTTACTACCCTCATTTTATGATAAAAGCTTGAGATGAATTATATTAGACCACATTTCTTACAGATCATGTAAGTATATGTATACATTTTTTTTTTGTAAAACGTATATTTGAGTATGAACCCCGCTAAGTACGTGCACTTAAATATTGGCGAAAAAAAAATCAATAAATTACAAAAAGTCCATAAAATGCTATTAATTTCTAGACAAAACTACCAAATGACTGGATTATTAAGTCTTTAATCAAATTGTATTGAAAAGCAAACTGGATTTTTATTATATTATTAGAAGATAGTGAATTGTCGAAAGCCATTGGTATCGATTTTGTTGTTGCATTCTTCTAAACCACTTTGACAGCAGTAAAAATGTATCATAAACCGAATCGACAGACTGCTAATTCTATCTAAATAAGATTAGTTTAGAAAAAACGCGACAAAATCGGTACTGTTTTAGTAATTTTCGTAATACATAAAGTCAAAGTCAAAAACCTTTTATTCAATAAAATCGCACTGATCACATTGAATCGTCATTAAATTTTGTATGATTAGGTATGATTATAGCGCCTTCTGGTAAGATCGGCGTAATAGTAAGTCCGGATGCCAAGCAATTCAGCGATATTTTTATATGATAATTGCTTAGTTACGTGATCTATCCAGACTTAATATTACGCCGATCTTACCAGAAGGCATCCATCCTACATATTTTTTCTATTGAATTTTATTGAATAAAAACCTCAATATAATACCTTCTTTTACTAAAGGAATAGAAAAAAAATGGCTTTGATGCAGACAATTACCTAACCCTTACTAAGGGTTGAATATTGCGTTTGGCTGTTAGTTTTTTGATAATAATTGTAAACAAATATATTTTATTAATATGTTTTAGCTGCAACCATTTAAGCGCCTACTTTATTGCGTCTTTTGTTGAGTAAGGAGTTGTTACTCTGCTCCAAGGCTTTTATTTGGACCTGAAAAAGAAAAAAAACAAGTCAGCCCCAGATGTTTCAATGATGGATGGAATAAACGGTAGAATCCTATTATAAATAAACTAGCCGTCGCCCGCGCCGCGGCGTATCTCGCGTCACCTTCTTCTTCTCTTCGATAATGGCCTGTGTCCGTCATTTCGACAGACAATTTTGCCAATGTCAAGTGTTAAAATTGTAATAAATAAGTCAAGTCAAGTCATTTGTCAAGTCGGCTGTCGTTTGTTTTGAAAAGAAAATGGTGGATTTTCTCTTCAAAACCTAACACAAATTTTCACATTCAGAAAAACCACTTTACACACATTTATTCCAATGGCTCACACTTTATGTTACGACCTAAGTATTATTGGTTAAAATTCCACCAAAATTAAACAACAATACTCACAATAACACAAGAAAAACTATAAAAATAAAAGTGCTAAGTATACGTGTCGATTCAAAAAATGTCAAAACTCGTGTCCTCGCGTTCCCTTTAGAGTGTGACTTTTCAGAATTCCTTTCTTAGTGCACTCGATACTACCCTCCAAATTTCATACCTCTAGGACTTATGGTTTAGGCTGTGCGTCTACTTAAAACGTGTTGCAAAGTGTACATACACTGACCTGATCATAGTCAACCCTCATGGTGGCGAGTGATCGCGTCATTTCGTCCTGCACGTCCGCCCACGTGTCTCCGCCCTCGCGCAGCAACGCGTCCGTGTACAGTGGAGTCGCCGGCACTCTACTGTAGCCACGTACCCAGCTACTGCTCATCACCTGGATAAAGAGATATTTAAATATTCATAGGATTACAACGCCATCTAGTAAGAAACAAATGAAACATTCTAATAGCGCGTGCACACTATGCCCGGCATGAATGCCGCGATTAAGTCCGGAATTATTGCCACAGCAACATCGCCTTTATTCTCACCAAAGAGCTAGGGCATGAACTTGGCGATGTTGCTGTGGCAATAATTCCGGAATTAATCGCGGCAATAATTCCGGCAGCGGCATTGGCATAGTGTGAACGCGGTATAAAGTTGAGACCTTTGTGTAGCCATTGACCCAAACTGTACTGCTCATCACATGGATAAAGATATAAATATTTATGCAACGCCATCTAGTTACAAACTAATAAAACTTGTAGCCACTGACCCAGCTGTACTGCTCGTCACCTGGTTATAGAGATACAACATTATACAACGCCATCTAGTAAGAAACAAATTAAACTTGTAGCCCCCTGAGCCCCTGCTCATGACTTGGTTATAGAGATACAACATATTATACAACGCCATCTAGTTCCAAAATATTTAAACTGGTCGGCCACTGACCCAGGTACTGCTCATCACCTGGTTATAGAGATGCAACGCCATCTAATAAGAAACGAATGAAACTTTCTAAACATTACCAGGGTTTTAAAGAAATACATTGTCATATTCATGGATTCATACAACCCCATCTAATTACAAACTAAGCATAGCTTGTATTTTGGCAATTTTTGTAAAATACATACATAAAATGCATAGTAACACCCAAACACATTTTATGAAGCTTCTTTATTGAAGTCGGTCAAAAATAATAATAATAATAAATAAATGCTAAAACTCAGTACCTGTTGTATGGTGAGTCTCTTAGCCGGATCTACGGACAGCATTCCTCGAATCAGATTCTTAGCATCAGACGATACATTTGACCATTCTGGCTCTGGGAAGTCGTACTGCCCCAGTCTAATGCGCTGAAAGTAAAAAAAAAATCGTCTGAGTTAGTGGACTACTCTGATGACGGAGTTTTTAGGACGCCTTAAGGCCTCCGCCGCTCAGATGTAAATGTAACCGTCACCCATCGAAATAGTGACCGTTTATTTAGTAGATATGCATATTTTGTTTATACATATACATATCTTTTATTTAAGACTGGCTTTTTTACAGATTTATAATAGTACTAGCTGTCGCCCGCGGCTTTGCTCGCGTGGTAGCAGCATACGCATTATTTGGTTAAAATCTTTGATCCTAATTTTAGACCCTTTAGGGTGCGATTTATTAAAATTCCTTTCTTAGTGCACCCCTACACTATATAAGGATACTACCCTCCAAATTTCATACCTCTAGGACTTACAGTTTAGGCTGTGCGTTGATTGTCAGCCAGCTTCAAAATAGTTTTATATATTTAGATAGATGATAGATAGATACCTTTTTCATTCCCGGAGAGATAGCCAGGCCATGGTTGGAGTAGAAGGGCGGGAACCCACAGAGTAGGATATACATAACGACACCTAGAGACCAAATGTCGCACGATTTGTCGTATTTTTCTGGCCCGAGCACCTAGAAATACAAAATGATGATTACTAAGACATTGTTTGTTTGTTTGACCTTGTAGGTATACTATTTTTAGCCAAGCCAAAGTACGTTAGTTTTAGAACGACTTTAGAAGCCAAATGCCGTTAGTTTTAGAGTGACTTAAGTCAAAGCCCGTTAGTTTTAGAGTGTAACGTGCTAGCGTGTGATAAAGACTTTTTAACAAAGCCAAGGGCAGTCAGAAACCAAAGCCCGTTGGTTTTAGAGTGTAACGTGCTAGCGTGTGATAAAGACTTTTTAACAAAGCCAAGGGCAATTAGAAACCAAAGCCTGTTAGTTTTAGAGTGACTTAAAAAGTCAAAGCCCGCTGACACGTTGCACACTAACACTAACGTTAGAGTGCAAAGTGTTAGCGTGTGATGAAGTCTATTTATTTAGCGAAGTCAAAGTACGTTAGTTTTAGAGTTACTTTAGAAGTCAAACCCTGTTAGTTTTAGAGTGACTTTAGAAGCCAAATCCCGTTAGTTTTCGAGTTACTTTAGAAGTCAAACCCTGTTAGTTTTACAGTGACTTTAGAAGCCAAAGCCCGTTAGTTTTAGAGTGACTTTAGAAGCCAAAGCCCGTTAGTTTCGACTTGCTTACCTCAGGCGCGACATAGTACGGCGTATAACACGGAGTTTGCAACGTATCAGCGGGAGATAAAGTCTCCTTAGCGAAGCCAAAGTCAGTTAGTTTTAGAGTTGCATTTGGCGTAGCACTGGTGTAGAGAAGGTTTTCCGGTTTGATGTCGCGATGGGCTATGTTTGAGTCGTGAAGATGACGGACTGCGACACAGATTGAATGCATTATCTGTAACAGAAAATGTTAATTAATAATTTATAAGTTTAAAAACTTGAGAAACCGACTTCAATTTGATACAACTTAAAAGTAGGTAGCATTACGCATTATTTGGAAATCTTTGATTCTAATTTCAAACCCTTTAGGATGCGACTGCTCAAAATTCCTTTCTTAGTGCACCCATACACTATATGAAATTAAATTAAATTTATTGAAATAACAACAGACATTAATATTACATTTGCAATATTGTAAATCGGTTAACAGTGTTGTGTTTCCTGGTTATATAAGGATACTACCCTCCAAATTTCATACCTCTAGGACTTATAGTTTAGGCTGTGCATTA
Source organism: Eulithis prunata (assembly GCA_918843925.1). Lineage (NCBI taxonomy): Eukaryota > Metazoa > Arthropoda > Insecta > Lepidoptera > Geometridae > Eulithis > Eulithis prunata. Next base: position 2,362,635 of record OU974035.1, read on the forward strand.
ATTGTCAGTCAGCTTCAAAAGAGTTTTAATATTTAGAAGAGAAGATAGAAGAAGATAGATAGGGGTAGTTACCTCAGCCGCTTGCCGCTCAGTGAAAGCCCCCTCTCGATTATCCTGTATCCTCTGGAACAGTTCCCCTCCATCCATGCACTCCATCACCACCAGGAGACATCCTCGACCACCGTACGTATTCTCGTAAACATCTATAATCTGTAAATAAGGTTTATGAGAGTTTACGTTGTTAGAACAAGCTTATATTGGGTACAAAAGAGGTGATTCAAATAAATAAATATCCTTGGACATTACACACAACGCCCTCTAGTTCCAATTAAGCAGAGCTTGTACTATGGGAACTAGATTGCTGATAGAATACTAATGTACATTTTTTTTGTAAATACATACATACTTATTTAGTGAGTAAGCGAAGCGAACGAAGATCTTAGTGACAACTACAAAAATGCTTTGTATGTTTGTTCGACGAGATCTTTTGAACCGCTTATCCGATCTTCACAGAATTTGGTAGGTAAACGTAGCGTACTTTTAATATTACTGGTTTGAATTTTTTTTCTTTTTTTTTACTCTATTTGGACTTTATAACCCCTTGACTGATCACGAGATCTCAGTTCGGGGCGAACTACTAGTAATACAAAGTAACACTCAGACATAGAACAACTGTTTGTCGCACAGAAATGTTTGTCATCAGTGGGTATTGAACCCACAACCCACAGCACAGAAGGCAGAACTATACCGACTGTCACAAACATATTTTTTTCCCTTCAAACCTAAATTCAAAGCAAGACTTTTACTAAGCTATATAATTTTCCCATGGGTCGTTAGACTTCTCATATCAGTCATAGCATACTGTTAGATTAATCACACGGTTAAACAATAGGTCGTTAGAAGTCTGATGCAATAGGTATTCCTAATGTTTTTAAGGTACTGTAATCATTGTGACAGTTATAGGTACAACTAATTTGTACAACGGGAAATTGTTTTGCTTGTGAGACTAATTCATCATCATTTCCCTGCCCTTATCCCACGCTAGGTGGGGTCGGCACAACATGTTTTCTTCTTCCACTCACTCCTATCGTTCGTCAACTCTGAATCTACTCCTCTCACATTCATATCCTCTTTCACACAATCAAACCACTTCCTCTTCGGTCTTCCTCTACTTGCATACCCAGCCACACGCATATTCATAACTCTCTTTGTTATATGACTTTCATCCCTCCCCATTACGTGTCCATACCATGCTAATCTAATGTGAGACTAATTAAGGCATTCTTTTTATTTTTTTATTATTTAACTCTTTATTGTACAAAATTAACAAATGTACAAATAGGTGGGCTTAATGGTATAAGAATTTTCTACCTGCCAACCTTACAGGTCATTAGAATGGTTGGCGTGCAAACTTAAGAAAATAAACAGTACCAACATGTTCAAAACAATCGAAATGAATAAACAGAAAAGAGAACAAATTGCACTAATAATATGGGTTATGTTAGAGTACCTACCTACGTGAGCTACAATTAAGAACATAGGGAAAAAAAACTCGAACTAGCTCATACCCGCGACTTCGTACGCGTGCGAAACTTTCCACCAAAATATCTGTCAACCAGCATACGATGAACCTCGTAGCAAATGGCTGCTTTTGGTTTAGAGTTCAAGCTGTATCTAAGAATCCACGTCTTTGATTTCAATAAAATATAGCCTATGTTTCAATCCGGAAAATGGGCTTCCGAATGGTAAGCTTCATTGAAATTGGTCCCGTAGTTAATGCGTGATCCGCGAACAAAAAGACAGACAAACAGATAAACAGACAAACTCGATTTTTGGGATCAGAATCTTTTATTTAGTAGGTCTGCATATATAGTTTATGGAATAAACCGCCCCAACGGGTATGAGGTCCAACATCACAAACTGCCTGCATGGACAAATCAAAATAAACTCTGTACCCTAGAAAATAAGTCACAAACCTCAACAATATGAACACAGCCGCGTGCTCTCCAATGTAGTTCCACCTCTCGTCTCGCTTTGACGCTGTCATGAAGTACTTTCAGAGCTCGCTTGATGCCCGACTTCTTTTCCTTACATTCTAGCACCTGAAAAAAGAAAAAATAACTAAAAGATATGTAGTGCCATCTATCTCGCTACATGAGAACTATCCTAGATCGCGCAAACGAAGTTATCACGGAGTTTGAACATAAGTAATACTACCGAATACCATCCATTGGTCCTCGGAGCCCGAGCCAAAGACTCGGCAAGGAATATCTTCCCTTTTGAAAGAAAGAAAGAAAGAAAATACATTTATTTATGACACACAAACGGGCACAAACATGAAATACACACAGTCATTAAAAACACAAAGACAACATAAAATATAAAATGTGTATCTCCGTGCACTGCCCATCTAATGGCCACAAATAGGCGTCCAACTCAGCATTTGACAGGCGTCATGGCTCAGTCGGTAGTAGCTCTGCCTTCCGTGCTGTGGGTCGTGGGTTCGATCCCCACCGTGAACAAACATTTGTGTGTGACAAACATAGATATTTGTTCTGTGTCTGGGTGTTACTATGTATTATAAGTATGTATTTACAAAAAAAAAAAGTATATAAGTATTATATCAGCAATCTAGTTTCCATAGTACAAGCTCTGCTTAGTTTGGGACTAGAGGGCGTTGTGTGTAATGTCCAAGAATATTTATTATTTATTTGCTCAGCTTTTCGTAGGAGGACACATCCTACCGTGTTCAGATCCGACTAACGAAACTGAGAAGTGGTTGAAAACTGGACTATAGTTTATCCTACTAATATTATAAACGCGAAAGTTTGTAAGGATGCAGCTATCTTTGTTCCTCTTTCACGCAAAAACTATACATCCGATTTGGATGAAACTTGGAATATATTGTCCGTGACCTGGGTTAACGCATAGGCTACTTTTTATCCCGGAAACTCAACGGGACGCGAACTCTTCAGAAACCCTAGAAGCTTTCGCATAGCAAATTGCACTTCTAATCCTGCGTTGTCGAAGTCGCGCGCACCAGCTAGTAGTTTATAAGTGAATCTTCACCGATTATCTAAGTTAGCGACGTTCTGCGCGGTCACTGTTTAGATTGGTGACCGTTAGTGGTATTAAGATGCGCTTTCGTTTCAGAGGGCACGTTAAAATGTCCCGGCTCTAGCAGTCGTTAAGCCACGACAGAGGCCTTAAGGCGGCCTAAAAACTCCGTCACCAGAGTTGGCCACTCTCATACAAACGCCTAACCTAACCCTAGAGAATATATCAGTTTCTAAGAGCAAAATCAAATACGTAGCATAACAAACAGCAAACTCCTTCGCTAACGATTCCACAAACTTTATTTGTAAACAAATATGGGCTCCAAGGTCGTGTTAATAAGCGTCGTTTTTCCTTGAATATCTTGAGAGCATTGTTTGATTAATAGTTTTCCTTGTAGTTATATAATTAACTTCATTTTAGCACAAAATAAGTACATCGTAATAGCTTAATATGGAATCGGTGGTGTGTGACTCCATTCGGAAAAACTTTAGCAAGTTTTTTTTACAACTAGCTGATGCCCGCGACTTCGTATGCGTGCGAAACTTTCCATCAAAATATTTGTCAGAACAGCATACGATGAACCTCGTAGCAAATGGCTGCTTTTGGTTTAGAGAGCTCAAGCTGTCTAAATACAGATCTAAGAATCCACGTCTTTCATTTCAATAATATACTTCCTTTCTTTTCTCCTATTTCAAATACCAAATTTTTCATAAAACGTATTAATACAAATAAACGTTTGTGGTATCTTGTTAAAAATAGCAATGTTTGGCACAATAATTGAACCCACACCTGCCTCTTACGTCGTTACTCGCTACGCTAAAGAGGTCTTTATATATTATCAATAATGTTTTACCGCTCTGTAGTTTCACATCCACGGTGTATTGGTCCGTGAAATTGTTCATCTTTGCTTTATAGTGTTATTTTATTACATTTTCCAGTGGCAATGAAAAGTTTATATTAACTCTAAGATGCGTTAGAATTTTCTATTTCAATTTATAAGTTCAAAAACTAACAGATAATATTTAAAATATTAGGTTTTTAATAATAATCTATACTTACTATTATAAAACTGTAAAAAAGTCAAAAACTAAAATTGAAAATATGGATAAACTAAATAATGCAGATCTACTAAATAAACGATTCTGATTTCAAATATCTAGTTTGTCTGTTTATTTGTTTGTTCGCGGTTCACGCCTTAACAACTGGACCAATTTCAATGAAACTTATACCATTCAGAAGCCCTTTTTCCGGATTGAAACATAGGCTAAATTTTATTAAAATCAAGGACGTGGATTCTTAAATACCTATACAGCTTGAACTGTCTCAACCAAAAGCAGCCATTTGCTACGAGGTTCATCGTATGTTGGTTGACAGATATTTGGTGGAAAGTTTTGCACGCGTACTAAGTCGCGGGTATCAGCTAGTAATAAATATTCATGGACATCCAGTACCCAACCACCTATCTAGAAAGCGAAGTGCTTTTACAAAAAACATACTAGCGCTGCGGTGTGCGGCTCAACGGAGAGTATCGCGTTTGCTCCTCGCCGCTGACGCAGACTGCGACGTAACAAAAGACCATACTAGACGTTTTCCATACAATTATGTGTCCGGCGCTGCATGCTGCATACCGCTGCGTTGTGCGTCACGATCGCGAGACTAAAGGTGGGTCCACATCTGATCTTTTGCGGGCGTCCAAACTAGCGTTCTTTGATCGCGACGCTGATACGATACGGAGCTACGGTACGGACAAAAGATCAGATGTGGACCCACCTTAAGGCTTTAGGATGCGTACCGTGACGTGTCACGCGTGACCCGAAAAGTTTTATATACGTAGTTACGAAAATATTCCGATTTCTTCAGTGCATTGGAGGCTTGCTTGCTTACTTGCTTGCGTTCTGCGCGGTCACTATTCGGATGGGTGACCGTTAGTCGCATTTACATCTGAGCGCTTCTGAGCTTCGTGCACGTTAAACTGTCCCGGCACTAGCAGTCGTTAAGCCGAAGGCCTTATGGCGGCCTAAAAATTCCGAGTGCATTTCCTGACTATTGCAGTCGTCTTTGCATTACAGGCGTCACAGCTTACTTGGTATAAGCTCTGCCTTCCGTGCTGTGGGTCGCGGGTTCGATCCCCACTAAGAACGAATATTTGTGTGGCAAACATAGATGTTTGTTCTGTGTCTGGGTGTTGTTGTATTTTTTTATACAACTAAGTAGACAAACATGCGTATGAACCGCCGCAGAAGCGTTTTTTTTTATACCTACGCCAATTTTTTTTTTTTTTTTTGCAAAAAATGCAACACCAAAGGTGCCCACACGCGCGTTGCTTAAGATCATTTACTAAGGTAAAAAAACCTGTTAGGTATTAGTTTATCAATGAAATAAATGATACTATTAATTGACGCTTCCAATGACGCCAATTAAGATCAGTTAGGTTAGGTAGTTCCGTAAATATGACGCATTTATCAGTTCAAGAATCGTCTATCATATTGAATTGATTTAATGAGGAAAACCCAGGAACGTACTCATAGTTAAGATTTCCGTTTAACATTACGTAAGTTTTCTACCTATACCTCTATCAGGAAGAAATTTGACAGTCGCCGCGTTAACGTATTCGAGTTATATTGCGCGTCAATGCCAGCTCGACTGCCAACCGTTGTAGTGTCACCGCGCAGTGTATCTCCGATACGCTAGCGTTACGATACGTTTGCGATTGTCACATTTATTCGTGATCAAGGCACTGATTCTAATTGGTAACCAACCACTGTCTATACCAGTGTTTCGTAACCTATGGTCCGCGGACTCCTGGGGTTCATATCTCAACCCAAGACTCGTTTCACCCACTGATGATTTGAGGTTTGGACGTCATTGTGACGTCATCCGTATTTGAGTAAAACATCTGCCGAAGAGCATAAGGGTGCTTTTCCACCTAAGCTAAGCAAAGTTGCTAACTGCGTGTTTCGACTAAAAACATTCACAACACAATCCTTACAAACTATTTGTTTGTACAATCAAGATAATCCTTAAAACAATCTGCACAAGATTCAAAATGCCAAACATGCACAAGGTTCGGCGGTGGAAACGCAATTCGATATCTTTACAGAGTTGTGCATGTTTTATTGTGAATGTTTTGCAGTGGAAACCTACGGTTATGGTGTATTTGACATCCACCAATAGGAATCGTTTAGTATGAAAACAAATGATCCCTATTCGTGGATTTCAAATACATCCTTATCAACGTAGCATAGAGCTTAGCTCTGAAGGCCCCAGGTAGGTAGAATAATTTTTGCTAAAAATTCGACAGCATTGGTGACCTCAAAACCTTTTTAATTCTATAAATAAAATAATTACGCCTTTCGCTAACCACCGAGCTAAATTAATTAACCTTTTTATAATTAAACCTTTTTATTAAAGTTCACGGATGTATAAACCTTTTTAACCACGGACCAAAAAACGGAAGGGGTTTTATAAGATTACACAACGCCGTCAATAATTTCATTTTATTTTTCATAACATAACAAATTGTTATGAAAATTGAAATAAAATGATTGATGGCGTTGTGCATCTGTGCCCTTGTGGCTCTGAAAGTTTGTGAATGTTTTTGGTGAACAAGCACAGCAATAAAAAAAGAAGTTTTTAATTCAGTTTATAAACGGAGTTCCGAGGTATTAAGAAGAACACAACCAAGCTGGTTAAAAGTGTATCGTAAACAAACAATGTACCGTAAAAGGATAAATGGATTCCTATTAGTCCTAGGTCATTGCCTCCAAGTCATACACATTGATCTCATCTTAATGCCTTACTCAACTTGTCATGTGAGTCATGTTTTATGAAATTCCTATGATAACGGAATAAGGGTCAATTTATTACTGTAGTATGTATACTTAGGGCCTGTTTCACCACGCCTAGGTAACGCTATCCATAAAAAAAATGTATTCTGTCTTTGGTTTTACAAGATCTTTTGACATTCATAAATAGGCTTTTACTTTAATTGAAGATGATTTATAGTGTCTGAGGGCCTAGTACAAGTTTTGGTGTGTACATCTGGTGTAAAACGTCTGACGCCCAGCACACCAGTGGGCGCTGATTTGTATGGAGACACTGATCGGATTCTTTGAGAAGCTCGGTCTACACCAAGCCCGTACTCGCATGTCGAGCTTCTCAAAGAATCCGCTCAGTGTCTCCATACAAATCAGCGCCCACTGGTGTGCTGGGCGTCGGATGTTTCACACCCACACTATACACTGAAAACTCGTACTAGGCCCTCAGGTCGCAAACTATGCCTACACTTAACGGGACACTGCAGTGACACTGGAACATAGCTAACTAGAGCTTACTTAACTAACTTAGTATGATAATGTTATCTTGAGATGATAGGCCATTATCATCTTTCACTAATGAGATTTTTACATACAAAAAGAATATTACGAATAATACAGTACCTAGGTATTCAATAATTTTATTGTTTTCATGCAAGTCTAAACAAATATTTAAAAAGAGTTGTGATAAGGCGACCAACCTTATTTGATGGCAATATTATTTCGATGGTGATGAAGGGGGGCAATTTCAATCACTTTTTTTTTATCAGAAACTTTCGTTTTGTCGTGAAATCAAAGTCTAATGTGAGTCATTCAGATGCTTGAGAATCATAAGAAAACAGAGTGTTACGATAAAAAACTAGTAACTAGTTTTGTTTAGGGCTCGGGTTTTAGCCTAATTTTATACTTTGCGTCATTTTGTAAACAACTTTTTCTTACCTATATCAAATTAATGCAGGTAACTTACTTTTCCATTTATACCAAGGCCAAGCACCGTGTTTGAGATATCGTAGTCTTCCGTGATAGGCGTAGTTTTGATAGTATTCGCAAAATTACTCATTTTGGTGCACTTATTCACACTTTTTCAACAACATTCGGGTCAGCTTCTTCAAACACTAGGCACTTCACTAGAGAGTACCACGGTAACTACGTCACACTACGTGTGCACGGGTCGGTACTATTAATATTTTACACACACAGTAGATAGGTATGCAGCAATGCTATGAATGAATAAACTTTATTTTAGATAATTTATTTTTACGGTGACATTTGCGATAAAACGCGCGGTTGTTGATTCATCCATGGAACTTTGGATTCATCAGTTTTTTTTTGTGTTTTTTCTGTCATTTGATGAGAAATCGGGAGGCAATAATGTATAGCAAAATATTGCAGCACATGATAATCTGTGTCACCGATTTTAATTAATGGGCTGCGCAGTGTACGTACCTCGTTGTGCATAACATGATAATGTACGGGCCAATAACTCAAAGGATTAGTTGCTCCTTTGCACTGAAAAATTTAGCTGACCTACAAAATATACATGAAACGTAAGTTTACACTTTCAAGTTCTTACTTGAATTTGAACTTCGAGCTTTTCAGGGTAACTTTTAGAAAGGTTTCGTTGCCTTTAAAACCAACCGCAAATAGATTGCAAGGAGCTAAGCCTTATTAACCCGTTTAACCTAAAAGACCGTGCATGAGCACAGCGAGCATAGCAAGAGTGCCGCGGCAGCGGCCGGTAGTTGCCAGAACCAACATGCATATTATTGCACATTCCTCACACACAATTTTTAAATACCTACCATTCTGCATACTAACAAAGCAAAACATTAATTAATTTATACATTAGGTACATGAACCACACCGCGCCCCGTACTCGAAAACGAGGTATCTCGTCTATATAATGGTATGATCCCGCCACTGTCAGCAATTATTAGGTTGCGAGTTAACAACTCGTAATGATTAGCCTCAACTTGATTTAGTACCACAAATAATGTACAGCACAATAATTCAAAACATGTCTTGAGGTATTTGTTGCGTATTATCTTGATGGATATTACTGTGATGCGAACTATCCTGCTGTGTAGAATGTGTAGTTATAGACATCGCGATGTGGCGCCATCTAACGCCAACGCAGTGAAATAAATTGAGAGAGTGGATTCGCATTTAGTTACTTATGTAAAGTTTATTTGTACATAATAATAATAATAATGTATAGGTAATTGTATAATCTGAAAAATAAAATACACAGGATTAGGTTAAAAATAGTTACAAAATCAAAATAGTAACTACCTAGTAAAATAGAGCTAGATCTAGCTATAAAGTAGCTAAGTTGGCATCACTGCGCAGTTAGCACCTCAGTGTTACCAACTCCTATAAATCCGAGTTGATAAGACTCAATATCAAATCGCCTTCGCTAGAGAGACGAAACTAATTCCTTCTACTAAAAAACTCATGGACTTAGGTACCAATGGCATTCTTCCCATCCTCACTTGTGCTGCGACTTGGTCTATGATCTCTATATCTAGTTCTAAGGGAGGTATTGGATTCAGAAATTGACTTATAAAAGCTGATTATTACGATGATGATGATGATGATGATGAACACAAAATCGCTCCACTCGCGCTTGTAGACTTAACAGCGCGTGACTCACGAAGTGTTCGGAGAAAGTGTCTATGTGGACGTTTTACGTATACCAAGGTAGGTAGGTATAGGTAGGTACCTGCTACAAAGTTCACGTAAATTATTCTATAGTTTTGTACGAAGAATCATCAGTTACGTAAACTTCCGGTTTTGGCAGAGTTTTTATAAATAAAACAAAAAAAATTCGCGGCTTTTTCCGCTCCTCGATAATGTGCCAACTAGGTACGTGGGTTTTTTATTAGTCATTACATAATTATTTATGTAATTGATATATAATATATATACCTACTTATTATTAAAAAAAATATTTCTCCTGATAACCTCTATTTTTCATGCAGCCCTATGTGCACTGTGGCAAAAAGACTTGGCAAAAAGACAAGCATCCAGTGACAGAACAAAATTTAAAAAAAAAAAAATGTGCGGAGGGTTGATCACTGACAGTCACCACGTTACGTGTTTATGTACCTAACGTTCGATTTATATTGCGCGTCAACCCCCGCTCGACTGCCAGACGTTGTAAAGTTACCGCGCAGTGTATTTCGAATATACTGACGTTTGCGATTGTCACATTTATTCGTGATCAAGGCAGTAGACTTATTGGTACGAAAAAGGATCCCGCCCACGATTGGATGAGATAATAGCGATTTCTCTTAGTACAAGAATGGATTTGCTTGTGAAATGATAAAACCACTTTCTCTATAATATTTTGGCTCCAAAAAAGGCAGAGTCTAAACTAAATATAAGTAGAGTACCTAGGTACCCTTCTAACCTATAATTTGGTTGGTTTTCTTACGTTTTTTCCTTCACCATCACTACCTGTAGTATGAAACTAATGCTGCTCTAGGCTCTATGAAGTTCTAGCTGAAATAGCTACCTACTAAATCTGTTGACATTATCTCACAAAAATAGATTAAAGACATTATTCTGTGCCACAGAATATAATCAATTACTACTTGAATATTTGTTGCCAACATTGTTGCTAAAGATCTCGAACAGCCACAAAAACAACAAAAAAAAAACCGAATTGAGAACCTCTTTTGAAGTCGGTTAAAAAGAAGAAGAAAAAGGTAAGACCAAAAGTCAAAACCCATGCGCGCAAAGATATTAAGGTATGTAGGTAGGTACTAGGTAGGTATATAATACTTACCTTACGCAAGCAAATAAGAATATGTAATATTTCACAAATGTCGTGTGTAATGTCGATTAAAATGGAAATCTCGTGTGGGTAAACTATTTGATATCGATATTTCGGTCCGCATTGCTATTGAAAAGCTTCCGTGTTGCAAAAATTGCAATAACTTCAAATTAGTTACCTACTAAATGCAATACCTACCACCATTAACACGAGCATAACGGTGAAGGAAAACATCGTGACGAAACCCTTGGCTTAGTCAGCTCCGCACGTATTGACGATGTGTTTCCTGTGGATATGGCTGACTAGGCTGAGAGGATGGTATAGGTGCTAAAGCCTACTCCATCTAAAACATTGTCTCAAGCACTACAGTGTGTCGTTAAGTGTAGGCATAGGTTGCCTCCTGACGCTGTATAAATCATCTTCAATAGATGTCACCTATACCTATACCCAAACTGTGATGTGTTCGCGGAGAACTGGCCGCAAATTATGGCGGAATGCCTAAAGTACTGCGAGGCAATAATATTATAATTATTTTTGTATGACATTTTATTGACTAAGTTTTACATTTTATTTTTATTAATTAATTGAATGAATTTTATTGTATTACTATTATTTAATTACTTATGTGTACCTAATTTGACTGTCTTAATAATAATGTCTTGTAAATTTGTATGTATACAGGGTGTTACCAGACCACTTCCGAAAACGAAAGGGGGAGCTACAGCACACCAAAACCCAACCAAAAAAAAATCAGTTATCCTGAAAAATAATTATAGCCGGAGAAAACAATGTTTAAAGATTTGTATTTATTTCGCCAGCCCGCAATGTACGCATTCACGTAGGTAAGGTCGAGGCGTAGTACTATTATTTATTCTGTGTCGTAAGTGCCTACTAACGTAGGTAGGTACTAACGTAGGTCGCTCGCACGTCGCGTACTTGAATGACCCGCGATGAACTCTCAGCTGTTCATGCTGTAGTAGACGTAATCTGCGTGCTGCGTGTACATTGCTGCTTTATTTATTTTATTTGTTTTTTTGCTTTTTTAAATGAGATAATTAGGTAGATATGTCTTATTATGTTGTACTGTGTGTATGTAACTAGAAAAAAAAATTAAAAAGAGATAGTCAAGTCAATTTTTTTTTTCGCTTAATGTTTTCAGTATCATGGTCTGATTGGAACCTCCAAGTTTTCGGAAGTGGTCTGGTAACAAACACCCTGTATATTATTATAGTTCTATAATTTAATGTGCCTGATAGAAATAATTAGTGTAATTGGCTAATCCCGTACTAGTTATTAAATAAATAAACAAATAAATACCATCCTCTCAGCCTAGTCAGCCATATCCACAGGAAAGAAAATACGCACCCTCTTTTGTGCTTCCCCGAGTCGGGTAGAAAGGTCTGATTATTATTTTATGATCTAGATCTCTTTTCACAGAATTTAATTCAGATCGTAGGTAATAATATAACACGGATCACAAATTAACAATTGACTGAGCCAGAAATGATGTAATTCATGCATTATGCATGCAAATGAATAATGGAAAGATTGAGAGACAAGATTTTGCATAACAGATTGCAGAGCTAGACTTTTGTTTATATTTACATAATCTGTGCTTTATATTTGACCAAGTTTTAGGGAAATTATCTGTGAAGAATGGTTCTGGGAAATTAAAAACCGACTTCAAAAAAGTAGGAGGTTCTCAATTCGGTTGTATTTTTTTAGGGTTTGTTTATCTCAGAACTCTGTCATTTTATATGAATCGACTAGCCGTCGCCCGCGGCGTTGCTCGCGTTCTAGACCCTTTAGAGTGCGACTTTTCAGAATTCCTTTCTTAGTGCACCCCTACACAATGTTAGGATGCTACCCTCAAAATTTCATTCCTTTAGGACTTATAGTTTAGGCTGTGCGTTGATTCTCTGTCAGCTTCAAAAGAGTTTTATATATATTGATGATGATGATGATGATTGATTGATTGATGATGGTGATTTGAAAAAACTTTTTTTATCTATAAGGGTTCATAGCTAAATTACCAGATTGGTCCCATATTTTTTTTATCAAAATCTATTCAGTAGTTTGGCAGTTAAATAAGAATAACTGGAAAAAACACACGTAGGTACCTACTCGTACATGACTGCGTATTTTGCTTTCCTGTGACTTTTCAATCAATAGAATAAACCCATTGAACTGCCATCATCATCATCAGATTATGATGACCTACCACTACACCAAGAGAGACTTTATATAGGTACTTACCTGTAATGTTGCGTTCACACTATGCCGCAGTCGGCAGGGACTTGGGCAGGGAAGTGGGCACGAGCATAGTGTGAACACGAGCATGCCTCTGTCACGGCTCCCGGCCCAAGTTCATGCCGTAACTCCCTAGTGAGAATAAATAAAAAAATAAATATTCACGGACACTTAACACAACGCCTTCTAGTCCCAAACTAAGCAAAGCTTGTACGATGGAAACTAGATGGCTGATAGAATACATACATACATTTTTTTTTGTAAATACATACTTATAATACATAGAAACACCCAGACACAGAACAAACTAAACAGAACAGAATAAAGGCGATGTTGCTGTGGCAATAAGTCCGCGGCAATAATGCCGGCAGCGGCATGGACAATAATGGACATAGTGTGAACGCGGTAAATGTTGAAATAGAAGTACAGATTTCAACATTAGTTATGTAGGTAGGTAAGTATAATACCTAGTTAGGTATGTTGTTTTTTTTTCGTGAATTTGTATGGTTTATTGTTAAAAGGTCATTCCTATACAGTCAGCGATGCAAATTGATACACTGTTTTAATTGTTCCACTTCATTTGTATCTCAGATGTCACTTAATGAGTATGTAGCGTCATAGATCATATAAGTAGGTAGTAGGTTTGAAGGGTAAGGGCGCCGGTGTAATTACAGGCACATGAGACTTCAAGATCTTTACGTCTCAGAGTGTTGGACGCAGTGCATTGCCTTACAGGGCACGTCCTCATTGGACTTGCTCTGTGAGTTAATGCATTGTTATAGGCAGAAGTTACCACTTAACATCAGATGAGCTATCAGCTTGTTCCATTACTTTTGGCATAAAAAAAAATACTATCTAGCGTCAAATTATAAATAAATAGGAAAGGTATCGTTATCAAGGGTTATTTCCATCGAGCCCGCTATGCAAATGAGTAGGATCGATGGGAAGTTTTTTTCCCATCGAGTCAACTCGCGGGCCAGATGGAAAAAATGTCTTCAATGGTCTGCTGGCTTGTGGTCCTTGGGAAGGTAAATTGAATGACCAAAAAAAATCATTTGAACCAAATACTGATTTATAATTAGACTAGCCGTCGCCCGCGGCGTTGCTCGCGTTCTATTCTTTAGAGTGTGACGTTTCAAAATTCCTTTCTTAGTGCACCCCTACACTATATAAGGATACTACCCTCCAAATTTCATACCTCTAGGACTTAGGTATAGTTTAGGCTGTGCGTTGATTCTAAGTCAGCTTCAAAAGAGTTACCTAGGTATAGATATAGGTATTGATATTGATGATGATTAGATCTACTCAAATCTTTGCTTGAGTCTACAATCTGAGCTCTTATTGTTTTTTTAATCTGTGGACATAAAAAAAACAATAATTTATTGATTTATTGCGTTGACTGTACCACACAATGGGGTTCCACGATGGTTTGAATAACAAAAGGTTGAACAAAACTTCTACAATGGTTCAATGTTTTATGGTATCCCACATAACAACTATAGCTGATCCGCTCGGATTTGCTCTAATCAGAATTTTTAATTAGATCTACCAAGTACCTAAGTATTTTATTTACCTACTCGTTAGTTAGATAGAGATCCTATTTACAAAATTATAAACCAAATTGGTTAGTTTTCAAATAAATAAAAAGTTTTATTTGCCTCAATGAAGGATGCATTTCAATATTAGCCAAACCTGATTCCAAAATGCTTATAAAATAATTGTGAAAGTAGGTTTCTGAAATAGGATTTAATTTAATCTGTTTTTTTATATTTCATTTTAAGGTGACACGCTCGAGGGTGGCATGTTCCAATGTGGGCAAGCCTTCTGTAGATACATATTATAGTTCATCATCATCATCATCCACAGCCCGACCTTACCGGGTCATAGGCCGGTAAGGTGGTAAGGTGCTGGGCATAGGCCTCCCCAAGTTTGTGCCATCCACCGCGGTCCTGTGCTAGTCTCTCCCATTTACGGCCTGTCATTTTGACTATTTTATTATAGTTAGAGATGAAAAAAATTTAGGTATTCTTTCAGCCATAAAATCAAATATTGGTATCGGTTCTCTTGTTGCCTTTTTCTAAACTAACCTAATTTGACAGCTCTAAAGTTATAGCTTCCTTGTCGTTTCAGTTTACGAGGAAGGGACGGCAATATTTTTAGTGCTGTCAAATTACGGTAGTTTAGAAAAAGGCAAGAAGCGAATCGATACCATTGACTCAAGAAGCGAATCGATACCATTGACTCAAGAAACGAATCGATACCATTGACTCAAGAAGCGAGTCGATACCATTGACTCAAGAAGCGAATCGATACCATTGACTCAAGAAGCGAATCGATACCATTGACTCAAGAAGCGAATCGATACCATTGACTCAAGAAGCGAATCGATACCATTGACTCAAGAAGCGAATCGATATTACATTCCTTGATTTGGGTCTGTTCCTTTAGCTACAGATACTAGACAGAGATAAATCCTACTTTAGCCAAGATCTTATTTAAATAAATTAATGGTAAGTATACCGCCTCATATGAATTAGTCCAGTTAATACAATTCAAAATGAAATTACAATGTTCTCACTGTATATATAACTGTACAATAATAAATATTCACGGACACTTAACACAACGCCTTCTAGTCCCAAACTAAGCAAAGCTTGTACGATGGAAACTAGATGGCTGATAGAATACATACATACATTTTTTTTTGTAAATACATACTTATAATACATAGAAACACCCAGACACAGAACAAACATCTATGTTTACATCACACAAATGTTTGTTCTCGGTGGGGATCGAGCCCACGACCCACAGCACTGAAGGCAGAGCTACTACCGACTGAGCCATGACGCCTGTCAATGACTATACAGACAATGTAATCCAGATTAGATTTAGTTACAAAAAACTAATCTTTGTTCCTAAACAATGCAGTGACCTTACTGCGTAGGGTCATATACTGTGGGTAGGCGTGCGTGAAACACAATAACTACAGGCAAATATTATGAAGGAACTAGCTGATACCCGCGACTTCGTACACGTGCGAAACTTTCCACCAAAATATTTGTCACCAGCATACGATGAACCTCGTAGCAAATGGTTGCTTTTGGTTTAGAGAGTTCAAGCTGAATCTAAGAATCCACGTCTTTCATTTCAATAAAATATAATCCATGTTTTAATGCGGAGAAAGGGCTTCCGAATGGTATAAGTTTCGTTGAAATTGGTCCAGTAGTTAAGGCGTGTTCCGCGAACAAAAAAAAACAGACAAACTCGATTTTTGGAATCTGAATAGTTTATTTAGTAGATCTGCATTATTTCGTGTATCCATATCTTTAATTTTAGTTTTTGGCTTTTTTACAGTTTTATAATAGTAAAGGAATAACCTAACAGAAATCATTAGTATGTATAATGATTTCTGATAAAGGACCATGGCGTGAAAACTATGTACGCGTCAACATACTCGTATAACATGACGATGGTAAACGGCCTGACAGTATGACGCTGGTTCTTTGGGAGTTGGGAACGCCTTTGGGACGCTACTTGCGATACCCTTGCTCCTTCATATCTCTGATATAATTATCTCCTTCGGACTGAGAGGGCTGGTGCGGCGTCAGATTCGGCCGAGGATCTCAAGAGGCGGAAGTATGCGGGTTTTGAGTTTTGACCGAACCTATACACATTTGTTCCGCTCGGAATCGAGTACGGAGCCACGAGTCGCATTCGCAAACCGAGAAATTTTGTATGAAACCCGGATAAGCGCCTCTACCGGGAGATTTGGAAATTGTGCAATTCCCAACAAAATGTCTCGCTTTACGAATGCGTTTACGTGTGCTATACTCGAGTCGAAAGTCAAAACAAATGCATAGACTCGGAGCTCTGGTTCTTAGCATTCTTTCAGAGCGTCTAGTCGAAAAAAATATGAATGTCTGAGATCACAAACATTAAAAAATACCGAATTGAGAACCTCTTCCTCTTTGGAAGTTGGTTAAAAACTATTGCTTACTTACTACTTTCCTGCGAGATCGTCTGTAGTAATCTTTATCTTGAATCTATGTAACAAGACCTTCATTGTTAATTAAAAACAAGATAATTAACGAAGTAATTAACAAGTTACTCGGAATAATAATTAATTATGTTAGAAAACTAGTGGTATAGTGCCCACCTGATTCAAATTAGAATGGGTTCGAGTCCTGCTTCCTAGCTTAGTTGATTTTACTTATTACCTACTTAGACTGCCTACCTAACAGTTAATCTTACAAAAAATTTAATATCTCTGACCATCAAAATCTCCTATAGGTAGGTGATTCTGGGTGTCAGTTCCTTGCAACCATGCAGGGGCCTTATTTTCAGTTCCACAGAGATTTTACGATAATAGCGATGACGCCGAAAAATGAGTTTTCGGCCGAGATATGAACGTCATCCCAGTTAGACTAAAATATCTGCCTAATGCAAGCTCATACGAGAAAAACTCTATCACCGGTGATAGAGAGCTTAACGACTGCTAGAGGCGGGACCGACCGTTTAACGTGCCCTCCGAAGCACGGAAGAGCTCAGATGTAAATGCCACTAACGGTCACCCATCCAAATAGTGACGGCACCGAACGTTGCTTAAATTAGATTATCGGTTAAGATTGGCTAAGCAAGCCTAGCCACGAGCGCTTCGCCTAATGCCTAATGCAATGAATTTGTATGAACACCGCGGAGAAGCGCCTGTAGTGGAAGGTTTGCTAACGATTTTCCTTCATACAAAAACTACCTACCTACGAGTTTCTCAATTTTCGCTTTTCGGAAATAAACCAAATATAAATTCGATTACGTGCTCAGAAGGTTTTTTTGTGTAACGTGCTAGATGTGAAGTGAGCTGGTTGCCCTACTTCTGATGATCAGTGACTAAGTGGCCATGACGACCATGACGGCCATTGGTAGACCAAAAAATTCCATAGCCATAACGTGAACCATTCCATAGCCAAATTTGTAAATATTTTAGAGGGAACTTCTAACTTCTAGGGTGCGTCACGCGAATGCTGGTTGAAACTGGATAATTTTTTACCAACTTGAAAAAAGAGGAGGCTCTAAATTCGGCTGCGTTTTTTTTTAATGTTTGTATTTATTTCAGACTTGTACCTATTGATTTTATTTTTACTATACTTACATGTAGGGTGTTAATATGACTACTTCCAAAACCTTCCAGGGGTTAAAGTTTTCGGGTATGGAGTAGCCTTAGTAGGTAGGTACACCCGGTTTTATATAAGTAGGTAGGTAGGTACTTATTTCTTTTTTTATTTAGATCTACGAAAGAGGTGTAGACATTTAAATGATGTCACATAAAACATAATTTATTATTTCTGTCTGCCGAATTTATTACTTTGTTTTTTTTTTTTTAATTTGGTCTATAAAATTTGCTACAGTTTATGACTGATTTATTTCCAGAGAAATGTCAACTGTTGTTGATTAAATGTCAATGTCAATAATAATGTAAGTTTTAAATTTGGAACATTCAAAAGTTTCGTTTTTGTGGTCATAAATTAGTACCTACTTAGATTTTGAATTGATATTTTATCATCTCTTTTCTAATACGATTTGATTTAACAAAAACCAGACTTAATTGGGAGCTTTGGATTGTAAGTACGTAGGTATAGGTAGGTATACTTACTTGCCTATATTTTTTTACTTTTTCTTTGCGTTTACAGTTAAGTCTGACTTAAAAAATATTCCACATTTTTTTTTAAATCATATATTATGTAACTTTTTAATTTGAATTTTTAAACTGACATCTAATTTAAGTCGTATGATAATGTTTTCCTCATATTTGGGTAATATTCTCTAAGTTACATAGGTATACACACACAGCCATCAATAATTTCTTAGATTTCACACCACGCGTGCTAAACTGATTCCCAGAATACTTAGCTCGCTAACCTTGAGGTCTAAATTTTGTAATCGCACAATAGGTGCTTATTCTGAGCCCCAGAAAGCTTTTAGCCTGATGTCACACTGATAACAATCGCAACTATACAAAAATAAAACATTTTGCAACAAAAGATCAACCCTGAATGAGACAAAAAGCACTAAAAGAGGTCCCGCCAAAAGCGGCCATCTTGCCACTCACTCCCCGCCTGTCAAACGCGATATAACCGCGCGAAAATCGAATTTGGAACTCAGTCGTGTCGCGCAAACAGACGCCTCGAAAGATCGCGCGTAGTTTTTGTTTTTTTCTTTTTATTTTTAATTCACATAGTCAAAACAAAAATCAAAATGAAATATCTGGTTGTATTAGCCGTTTTCGCTTTGGCTTTTGCCGCTGAGGAGACCAAGGAAGAGGATAGGCCGAAGACCTTCAGGAGACTGATCCCGGCTGATGTGCTAAGAGGTCAGTGCCATGTGATTTATTAAAAAAAAAGAAAGGACCAACGGATTGCAGTGACTAACACTTTGTTTGCCAAAATTATGCCCAGCAAAATACAATAAGTCAATTATACATGGTTAGGTTTTATTAGACCGTAAGGTATAGGTAGGTAGAGTCGACGATAAAAGTTTTCTGAAAATTTCAAAGTATATTTAAACATTTGTATTGGTATTTACGTATTTTTTGTTTTACTTTTGTTACATTTCATTAAATAATTTATTTTATAAAATTAATTACTTTTTTCTTTGTTCGGATTCTCTTGTAGTACGACTGCCACAGATAATATAAAACTAGCATCGTTGACGACTGCAAATAAAACCTATTTAGACTCTTATAGGTTTTAGCAACGTTTTTTTATATACCGACCTCTTTGATCTTTATTATTTTTACTGAACTAGGTCAAGAAAAAAAAGTAATTCACAAGAGATTAAAAAAGTTATACGTGATGAGTAATAATTACAGCTGGTCTAGTTGTATCAATAATTTAATTATGCCTAACAAGAAAATCCACACGACTACGTGTGGCATAATCGAGTAAGTCAAGTTGTCCGATGATATAATCGTTCTGCTTCTTGAATAAGACAGTAAAATTTTATGCAATCGGTTGCATTTATAAATACCTACCTATTAACCTGTCAACTTCGCACAGATAATAAAAAGTTATTTTGTTTTATACGATCACTATTTATAAAAAACTTTATTATATCGCTGCCAGTCTGTAGGTACGTACTTCCTCTAAATGTGATAATTTATCGTATAAATTATCAAAATTTCTATAAAAAGTGTCCTCTTTCATAAATTAATCATACCATGAATAGTTTCGAATAATGAACAAAATAATAAGCTCAAACAAAAATCTCTATAGAAAATATGAATCACGAAACAAATACCGAATCTAAAAGTTTTTAAAGCAAAATAACCTACGTGTTTATGTAAAATTATGTATCTAGAATAGGTGATCAATCGAGCTTGGTTTAGCCTTGATCTTATTTAGACGGCAACAAAACGAATGACATTTCATAATCTACCTTAATCTGCCATTTAAATTCAAGTATATAATATTAATCTAGTTTAAAACCGGTTTTGATTCACAAATGGTCCATTATGGTATGTCAGTTTTAAATATGGTATGTCAGTTAAAATTGATAAACTGTTGCAAATGTCAAAGTGAAACAATGTAGTGATAGAAAGAATAACCAATATGAATATGTTTTTCATGAGTAGGTCTTATAGAATAAAAAAAAGTAATTAAGTAAAATAAGTAAGTGTACTTTTTTTTTTCAAAATAAAACACGTCATTTTATCAAAACCTTGACACAAAAGAAACTTTGAACATTACCTTTTTAGTGATTGACCCTTTTCTGAATAAAAAGTCTATTACTCACGCACTCACCAACAAACACCGACAATTTTATATACAAAAAATAATAAGGTAGGTACGAATTTTTATACTAATTTAATCTAAATTATACACTTATTTTAGTATTTTTAATGAATACACATTTTTATGATAATTACTATTTTTTTATATAAATTTAATTTATTTTATTAAAGTGTTTTTAATAAAAAATACATTAAGACGGTTAATGACTCAAAACTAGTTTATATTTTTTATGATCTTTATTAAATCTCACAATCACTTTGTAACGTCAAACTGCATAAAATGGAAAGTGCATTTTTATTCAGATCAAGCAAATAAATGTAAATATATACCTCAGGCATCACAGCTCAGTTGGTATAGCTCTGCCTTCGGTGCTGTGGGTCGTGGGTTCGATCCCCACTGAGCACAAATATTCGTTGACCAACATAGAGGTTTATTTGTTAATTTTTATTATTAGCACTTCATAAATTTTGTATTCTATCAACATTCTTATTCCCATAGCAGATTTTAGAGCCAATGAGCCTCATAACTTGGAAACGGCTCTACCAATTTTCGCCAAATATAGCTGAGAACCACTCCAAATAAATCAATTCCCTTACGAAAAAAACCACATTCAAATTGGAGCTCTACTTTTAGACCTACGAGAACAGAGACAGGAACAAAACGCCGTCAATTTTTTTACACCCCTATTTATTTCAGTACAGGGTTAAAAAAGCGGCATTCAAATCCTATGAAGTAGGTAAAGATACATAATAGAATCGCTAACAGTTCAAGATTCTTAACTGCATTCGTGAGGCTTTCTAAATAAAAGCATTTGTTCACGGAATTAGAAGATTTGCTGCACTTTCTCCAATTTGTCGCTAAACAACCAGCAATGATTAATCAAAGTTTACTTTCATTAAGAAATTAACGCGTTAGATTTACCTATTAAATTAATAAGCACCTATAATAAAAATATTTTTATAACATTAAGGAAGGAAAGTAGGAAAGTATTCTTTTCAACTTAATTATACTTCACGTTTTAAAATAATAACTTTTTATAAATAAGTTATTTTAGGTATTAAGACAATGCAATTATTTTTTATATCAATATTTTGTGTAATTATGTTTAGTCTTTATTATAATAAAAAAAACATAATAAGCACTTATTTCGTAGCAGTTTGCACTAAAAAGTTTATCATACTTTTTATCATTCTAACATTTTAAAA
Organism: Eulithis prunata; assembly: GCA_918843925.1. Taxonomy (NCBI): domain Eukaryota; kingdom Metazoa; phylum Arthropoda; class Insecta; order Lepidoptera; family Geometridae; genus Eulithis; species Eulithis prunata. The sequence continues at coordinate 2,384,527 of OU974035.1, forward strand.
ATCGAATGATAAGTTACAGAAAGCTCCTCTTTTCAAAGTAGAATAAACACTTATTTTGTTGCAATTGGCACTAAAAAGTTTAACATACTTTTTATCATTTTAACATTTTAAAATCGAATGTGAAGTGACAGGAAGCTTCGCTTGCAACATACCGTCATGATAGCTGGACGATTGGTGCAATATGTACCTACCTACGGATGTTTCGACAGTGTGTGTTCATGCATACCATACTTTTTGCTACCCGGAGTAAGCAACTGTCAGATTGATTTGACAGTTAAATTTGACCGGATATTACGCAACAGAGTATCTTTTTGATTCGAGTTTTGATATTTTTTGAAACTACACCTAGCAGTTTTATTTTAATAGTTTTTCTTGTTATTTAGTAATTTTATTGTTGTTTAATTTTGGTGGAATTTTAACCAATAATACTTGTGGTCGTGGCATAAACCATTGAAATAAAAGTGTTTAAGGTGATTTCCTTGAAATGATAGATTTTGTTTTCAAGTTTTGAACGGAAAATTCCACCATTTTCCTGCCATTATTATGAACAGTAAACTAGTCAAATTGAATTGTTTTTCTACTTTTTAAACTTTTATAGTAATAATTATATATTAGTGGCTAATATTTCGAATTTGTGGGCAAATCAGCTGTTCACGAAAGACCGTAAATTATCTTAAAAGCCTTGACTCACGTCGTAGCATATAATTATGTCAACCCACGTCAAATAAAGATCTTTAAACAAAAAAATGAATGACCAATTTTCCTCAATTTCGTGATTCAAAATCTGTCCTCGTATAAAATGGATGTACTTAAATATCAGCTTATTTATCTTATAATAGGTATTCAGAATGAATTATGATAATAAACTTAAAGGTTCTGCATATACCAATTTTATTATAGGAATTAATTATAGCCCAAGTTCGGTTTTTATATAAATTGGTTTTATATAAAACTATGTCGTCGCTTTGCTCGCGTTGCAGCATCATACGCATTATTTGGTTAAAATCTTTGTTACTTAAATTTTTTTGCTCTTTCAAAATGTTCTTTTAATGAAATTTGGTTGCAACTGTGTGACGTTAGTTTTTTTTTTCACTCTAGATAATCCTTCTTAATTGTAGGTTGTTAATTGTAGTGTTGGTGAAGTAATAAAAAAAAATTTACGTAACATCCTTTGTTTTTTTTTACAAACGGCATGTTGCAAAAATTAATAACTTTTCAAAGTTTTCCTTTTCCTGTTACAAGTAATAAGGTTTTATTCACGAGTCACAACTTCCTGGTGTCCTTTCGGTAGTAAAAGTGAATCACACGAAGTGAACGGAAACCTTGGTGGAACGTTCTAGCACGTGGCCTAGCCTTTCGAGTTACAACACGTTATGTAATGGAGAATAAAGGAGTTTGATATGGAACATGAAAGTAAAAGGGAGCTTCGTGTGCTTTGTTTGTTTTTAATTCTTAACCGACTTCACTATTGTAAAAATTTTTGCATGCTATCATAAGAAAATAGCGAAATAATGGATCTAGTTAAAATTTGTTTACCACCTGGTTGTGTACCTATTTCAAGCAAATAATGAAACTCTAACTCTAATTCTCTTCAAAAAACGAGGCATTAGCAAAGCAAGCTCGTATTATAAGTTAGTGACCAACTCTGAGCCCGTAGTCTGTGCATTTGTTTTACTTTCGACTCGATTATAGCACACGAAAACGCATTCGCAAAGCGAGAAATTAGCTTTTCTGTGGTTTTTACGATCAATAGAACAGTCCCAATTAACTGCTATCATCATCATCATCATTTGACGATAGAGGCGTATCAAATTGAAGTCGGTTTTTTCAGTTCTTTTAACATATAAATTATATGACTAACGTCAAACTATTATCAATGTCAAAAATCAATACTCCAGTTGACAGTATTTATAATTATTATAAATAATTAATAATTATTATTTATATCATTAATAGGTAATACTCAAACTACCCACATTACCAAAATAAACGCCTCTTAAAAAACATAATTTACGATTAGACACATAAAATTTATTGACACTAATTTGTTGACATTTAATTATAGATTTGGATTGAGTGATATTTATTTAATATAAATGTCACCAAATTAATTATGTATGCCGCAGAGAATAGGTCAAATATTTAGTTGCTAGCTTCTATAAACATACAAGGACTGGTTTGAAATCCCAAAACTTGATATAGATTTTATTATATAGGTAAACTAGTTTCAACAACTCAAAATGAATATATTCCATTAATTATGAATAGTCTTATTATTAGTCGAAAATTATTGATCAGCGTTATTTAAATATTAATTTAAATTTTATATATAAGGCTAGTGATGCGAAATAAATTAGTTAGTACATTATTATTATGTTATCACAATATTATTACTATTATAATATTTTATTAAAATATTTACCTTTATAAATATAAAAGTCAGAAATAAATACTTGTTTTATTATTACAATAAACTAATAAAAAAATATAATATTTTTTTTAAATAATAAATAATGTTATATAAGTATCTAATTAATACATTTATTGTTTAACTTAATTATTATTAACTTATCAGATTTGAAAGATTTAGGTGAAAAAAATTCAACTCGTTTTCATAAGAAACTGTAAATCATGCTTATTAAAACTAAATGACTAACTTAAGATGTTTCTGTTCCATTAGGTACTCATAGTTTAACAATGCTGTTATAAAGCTTTAATACAATAATTAGTTTTGTTTTATCACTCAATTAATATTTTTTTGCAAAACAAACGAGCATTAATCTATTGTTGAGAAAATACTGATTTAACGTTGTGAAATAATCTGACATTTAGACCAATGTCTATAGAAAGATCTAGATCTGAGCGAGCAGGAACCACTTTCACTTTATGATTGGTGCTAGTCTATTGCCAATTTGAAATTTTAATGCTTTGTAGAATAATTATGCTAAACAAATGAGCATAGAGTTTTTATTACAAAGAACTGGCCACGTTATTGTTTTAGAAGATCATTTTTATTTTTATTTTGGACGTTTAAGATTGCCAGTATTCACAATTTAACTTAACGTTGCAAAACATAACGATGCAAAAGTGGATAAATAATTCAAAATTACTATACATCCGTCTGTAGCTTCGTTTGCGTCCCGTTGGATCCCGTTGATTTTCCGGGATGTAAATTATTAAAAATGAAAAGTAGCCTATGTGTTAATCCAGGTCACGGACAATACCTATATAATCCAAGTTTCATCCAAATCGGATCAGTAGTTTTTGCGTGAAAGAGTAACAAACATTCATACATCGATACATCTTTAAATACTTTCGCGTTTATAATATTAGTAGGAAGGATTTCTAGTCGTAACACTATCACGCAACTTCTAGTGTCTTACATAAAAACTAAAGGATGACACGTCACGTTTAGCGAACATCTTTTTCTAGATCAGGGCCACAAGGTATATATAATAACAGTCAAAACCTTTGTAAGTCATTGCTCAACCACTTTGCAATACCGTGGATGTCCGGGCATTATGCTTATTACGTTTATTGCTTGTTTACGGCCAAGATTCTGATGAAATAATGAGCGTGCTGACAAAGAAGTCTTTATTTGCGAAACCAACAAGGAGTTTTACATACTTTTTGTATGAAACTGACCCGCAACTCAAAGCCGTCATTATGTTTAGAGGGTTTTGTCCAAAGCCACCGAAAGCAACAAGTTGAAGAGTATGGATGATACCAGGCACTCATAACATGACAGGAGTTTAGGTTCAGTAAGAAATAGATCAATAGAAACAGTTGACGAAGCTCAAACAGGTGGAAACACGTGTTGGTACCAGGCAAACATAAATGACCAATAGGGACCAACTTCACAGAAAGCAGCAGGTTGAATACTATTGTATTATAGATCTACCAGGCGCACATAATCGGACAGGAGTTTTAGGTTCAGTAAGAAATAAATTAATAGAAACAGTTGACGAAGCTCAAACAAGTGGAAACACGTGTTGGTACCAGGCAATCATAACTGACCAATAAGAACCTAGTACACAGAAAGCAGCAGGTTGAAGAGTATGACCGATACCAGGCACTCATAATCAGGCAGGAGTTTAGGGTCCAGTAAAAGATAGAACAATAAGAACAGTTGAAGAAACTCAAACAGGTGGAACCACGTGTTGGTACCAAGCAATCATAACTAACCAATAGGGACAAACTACACAGAATGCAGCAGGTGGAATAGCATGACCGATACCAGGCACTCATAACCTTACAGGAGTAGGTTCAGTAAGAAATAGATCAATAGAAACAGTTGAAGCTCAAACAGGTGGAAACACGTGTTGGTACCAGGCAATCATAACTGACCAATAGGGACCAACTTCACAGAATGCAGCAGGTGGAATAGCAAGACCTATACCAGGCACTCATAACCTTACAGGAGTAGGTTCAGTAAGAAATAGATCAATAGAAACAGTTGAAGAAACTCAAACAAGTGGAAACACGTGTTGGTACCAGGCAATCATAACTGACCAATAGGGACCAACTTCACAGAATTCAGCAGGTTGAATAGTATTATAGATCTACCAGGCACACATAATCGGACAGGAGTTTTAGGTTCAGTAAGAAATAAATTAATAGAAACAGTTGACGAAGCTCAAACAAGTGGAAACACGTGTTGGTACCAGGCAATCATAACTGACCAATAAGAACCTAGTACACAGAAAGCAGCAGGTTGAAGAGTATGACCGATACCAGGCACTCATAATCAGGCAGGAGTTTAGGGTCCAGTAAAAGATAGAACAATAAGAACAGTTGAAGAAACTCAAACAGGTGGAACCACGTGTTGGTACCAGGCAATCATAACTGACCAATAGGGACCAACTACATAGAATGCAGCAGGTTGTCATGAGGTTGAGGTTTCAAAAAGATCAATACTTGAAATGAAACTCAAACAGGTGGATCCTCTGTTAGGACCAGGGAATCATAACTGGCAAGGGGCAAATTTAATAAAAATTGTAAAAAAATCGAAACCCAACAGGTTGATCAGTTTATTTTTTATTTTTTTTATGATAAAAGTAATGGAACAAGCTGATAGCTCACCTGATGTTAACTAGTAACTTCTGCCTATAACAATGCATTACCTCATAGAGCGAGTCCAATGAGGACGTGCCCTGTAAGGCAATGCACTGCGTCCATCACTCTGAGACGTAAAGATGTTGAAGTCTCATGTGCCTGTAATTACACCGGCGCCCTTACCCTTCAAACCGGAACACAGCAATGCGAGCATCGCTGCTTGGCGGCTGAAATAGGTACGGTGCTAGTACTGAACCCGGACGAGCTCTCACAAAGAGCTCTACTACTGCGAGAGTATCATGGCTTTGAAGGTCGAGAATGTATAAGCCATGCTTCTAGCTTCCAACAAGTGGTAGCCACCTGTTTTGACCTACTTGTAAAGTTATTTATATTTTCCTATTTTTATGGTATCCTGGTACCAAGAGCTCTGAACAACTTGTTGGTTCAAACACTTAAGAAAAATAATATTTCATCACTAGCTGTTGTCCGCGGCTTTGCTCGCGTAGTAGCAGCATATACCTAACAGTTTTGATTTTTTTTAATAATTCTGAAATACGTGTCGAGTCAATTTATTTGAGGAATATAATGTACGAATTTTCAAGAATCTTCTATGTACGGTATATAAAAGAAACGCATTATTTGGTTAAAATCTTTGATCCTAATTTTAGATCCTTCAGGGTGCGATTTTTTTAAATTCCTTTCTTAGTGCGCCCCTACACAATGTAAGGATACTACCCTCCAAATTTCATACCTCTAAGACTTATAGTTTAGGCTGTGCGTTGATTGTCAGTCAGCTTCAAAAGAGTTTTATATGTTTAGAGATCATTTAACTAAGTGACCTATCTAGTTCTTGACTAAGTGGGATGTGCGTAGGTGCTCTTCTAGACATCTAGAATGTCTAATTTTAGTTGGAATTCCTGGACGGTTGGCTTGTAATGTTTTGATGCCCAGAAAAACTCCTCATCATGGAATCTGTAGGTGGTGTACCTGATGCAAGAATTTTTTCGTTCTGAAATAGGACCGGAGTTAAATATAGTTTAAAAAATATACGTGAAATTTATATAAGAAAGTAATTGCAGGCACTCGAGACTTCAAGATCTTTACGTGTCAGAGTGATGGACGCAGTGCATTGCCTTACAGGGCACGTCGTCATTGGACTTGCTCTGTGAGGTAATGCATTGTTATAGGCAGAAGTTATTACTTAACATCCGGTGAGCTATCAGCTTGTTCCATTACTTTTATCATAAAATTAAAATTAAAAACTTATTTCAACTATTCCAATATTAATAAAAATGATATTCATTTAATAAAAAATATATTAAGTGTTAAAAATCATAAAACTTAATTACATAATAATAATCAAATAAATAAAAAATTGCATATAAAAATTATGAGAAAATTGATCAATCGTTAATCTACTTTTTATCCCGAAAAATTTACGGGATTCAACGAGACGCGAACGAAGTCGCGGACGGATGCCAGTTGGTAATATAAAAATAATTTCGCTAGGTAGGTAAGTATATACCTACCTAGTAAAGTAACTACATAATGATGAATGACACATAGCGAACGATTAGTGACTGGCTTCCTAATTTCACTTTCGATGGCGTTCGACCGTGAAGTAACTGATGTTAACAATCACTTATAAGTAGGTATAATAAGTACAGTAAGCAACCACAATTAGATTAACAAATAGAGTTTTTAAAATTACAAAAAAATATAAATACTTATAATAATATATCTTATTAAATGTCAAAGTTATTTTTGTTATTATATATTATTATTAGCCTGTTTCATCCCACTGCAGGGCAAAGGCCTCCCTATCCCCTTTCCATTTCCCACGATCTAATGCAGCTGTGAGACAATCCTTCGAAAATGCGTCGTGTTCGTCTCGCCATCCCAATCTGGGTCTGCCGGTATGACGTTAGCGTAATTACGAGTAAAAGACAAGTATTCTTATTAATTATCAGCTCGATCATTCAATTTTTAAAAAATATGATAAAAATCATTAGCTAAAGTTACATAGACAAATTAGGCAATCCTAAATTGTTAGTCAACGCTTAATCGCTTTGACAGGCGTCATGGCTCAGTCGGTAGTAGCTCTGCCTTCCGTGCTATGGGTCGTGAGTTCGATCCCCACCGAGAACAAACATTTGTGTGTGACAACATAGATGTTTGTTCTGTGTCTGGGTGTTACTATGTATATCAGCAATCTAGTTTCCATAGTACAAGCTCTGCTTAGTTTGGGACTAGAGGGCGTTGTGTGTAATGTCCAAGGATATTGATTTATTGATTTATTAATCATGTAATGATGAGAAAATGAAAAAAAAATATAGTGTCAATATACGCGAAAGCAAAAATTCCAAGTTCATAATAACTTCAATATCTTGGAAACCAATAACGAGTGAACTGCGCGTAGAAAATTGTAGAAATCTTTGTACAAACAAATAAAAATACTGTCAACTCATTTGGAAAGCAACTTGAAGTCAATGTTTAACTTGATGACTACAAATGAGTGTTACAAGAAAGCGAATGTTAAGCTGTTTATCCAACAAAGTTGAACCAAGTAGGTAGGTACATATCCACCAATAGGGTAGACTTACATACAACCTCCTTCTTCGGGCGACTGACGAATGTGGCAGTTTGAAGAAAAGGATTCTATTTTAGTTAGCTCGTATCTACCCACTTTTAAAGCCTTCCCTTTAGTATCATTGGACTTGCTCTGTGAGGTAATGCATTGTTATAGGCAGAAGTTACCACTTAACATCCGGTGAGCTATCACCTAGTTCCATTAATTTTATCATAAAAAAAAAATGACAGTCTTTCTGGTCCTGCGCGAGTCTTCTCTACTTTGTCCCTATTATGGCTACAATCATCATCATTATGTAGTTAAATCTTGTTTTCTGTATAATCCGTCTCATATATTAGTTTGTAAGATGTACCTACGTACAATACAATATTTTCATTCATTCATTCTTTTATTCATTCATCATCCGACCATCGGGCGGGTGGTTAGCCTCGTTGTCTTAAGTCCCTCTTAGCCACCATTTCCTCAGACGTGTTCAGTGAGGCAATCCATTGCTATAGGTTGTGGTTACCACGCAACATACAACCTATAAGATATATAATTATGTGATAAATCAACAATGAAGTTCCCATAGTAACAAACTGTGCTTAATTTGAGACTAGAGGGGGTTGTGTGAAATGTCGAAGGATATATATTTTTTCTTTAATATCGAACTAGTTTCATCATGTAGTTGTATAAAAACACCTATCATTAGTATTAATATATAGTTTCCTTTTCCAGATTTCCCTGGTATGTGCTTCGCGTCCACCCGTTGCGCGACCGTCGAGCCCAGCAACACCTGGGACCTGGCTCCGTTCTGTGGGCGCTCCACCTGCGTCGTCAGCGAGGACCAACCCCCACGTCTGCTTGAGCTGGTCGAGGACTGTGGACCATTGCCGCTGGCTAACCCTAAATGCAAGCTTGACACTGGTAAGACCAAATGAAGGAAAAATACGCTCATCAGATCAACACTAAGATGTTTTATAGATGTTTGTTCTATGTCTGGGTGTTACTATGTATTATAAGTACCTATGTATTTACAAAAAAATTCTATCAGCAATCTAGTTCCCACTTCACATATACAAACATAGCTTAGTTTGGAACGTTGTGTTTCAACAGAGGGAGTTGTTTGAATTTTTAAAAATTGAAATTTCTGTCTTTAAATTTACCCTTCATTTATCTTAATAATGGTACCAAATTACTTTTGTACAAAAATACAGCCAACTTTGACAACATCCTTTTTTCGAAAAATGGTCGGTTAGAACAACCTTACCCTACCCTTACTTATTTAACCTATTTGGTTCACAGACGCTACCAACAAGACCGCTCCCTTCCCCGGCTGCTGCCCGATCTTCAAATGCGAAGATGGCGTGAAGCTGGAGTACCCTGAGCTCCCCACTCCCGAAGAGGAGAAAAAAGAAGAAGAGAAGCCCAAGGCATAAATAAAAAAATAAAAATTGCATTGGTATAGCAGCGCGCCAAATGTAAATTAAAAAAAAAAAAACACCGTTTTGACAAATAAGTTTTTTTTAACATGATTGTGACATTGACAGCGCTGGAAATTCGTTCTCAAAATCCAAATTGTATTTTTAACTTTCTTTTAGTATGACTCAGTCGTCACAATGACTAGTTTCAAAACTATTCCAAACTTCCGGTCAATTCAGTTACTAACAGTAACGCTATCTAAAATCGGGTTCTGATTCTGAACAAAGGGACAAAAATCATTGTTTAGTTATTTTTTTAGAAGTTTATCGGCTTTTTTACTTGAATACCTGTCTAATTATAATGTTTGTGATAAAATACATTTAGAAAAGTTAATCAATAAAAAATACAAAATTTCTAAAAAGAATTGTTTTTATTTTTACCTATAAGTTTTTTTTTTTTTAAATTCATTTATTGTTTTAAAAAATACATAATGACTTATTTTGTACTATAGCACTAAGGCAACCACAAGGTTTATATGAATAATGCTACATGAGTCTTAGCGTCGATAGCCTTACATTAAGTAAGGCTTTATAGTTTCGCCTAATAGATTTTAAGTAGGTATAACAATAAAATAGACAAAATTCAGGTACCTAGGCATCTAACGTATGTGATTTTTTCTTATCTATCTATCTATCTCAAGATATAGATTCATCAGGTGAGATTGTGGTCAAACGGTTGCCTATATTGTATAAAAAAAAAAAAGATTTTCTTCTTTGTCGTATCTCTCTTGTCAGAGTGGCCGTGGTCCTCATATTGGAGCAGTGGCCCGTCTCACAATCTTCCGCCATTCCTCCCGAACCGCTGCTTTTCTGGCACATTCGTTCAGAGGAACATCAATTGCAGCCTTGACTTGGTCCGTCCATCTCATCGGTCAAGATATAGATAAACTAATGCAAATCTACGAAATAAACGATTCCGATTCCGATAATCGAGTTTGTCTGTTTGTTTGTTCGTTTTTAAACTACTTTTATAATAGAGTTGGACAAGCGTCACAGCTCAGTTGGTAGTAATAGCTCTGCCTTTCGTGCTGTGGGTCATTGGTTCGATTCCCACCAAGAACAAACATTTGTGTGTGACAAATGAAGATGTCTTAGAAAAAAAAAATATTCTATCATCAATCTGGTTTCCATAGTACAAGCTCTGCTTAGTTTGGGACTAAAAGGCGTTGTGTGTAATGCCCAAGAATTTTTTTTTAGGTTTCACTAAAACGTGCGTGATATAGGTAGCTAAGTATATAATAAAAAATTAAATATTTAACTGAATATTTATTCTGGAATAATTAACTGTTATAATAATACACAAAGTGGTTACTATCAATACTTTCTATTAATTATTTAATAAACATACATCTAGATCACTCTTAAAATAAAATTATTAACGTAAATATTAATTTTAAGAATATAATTCTTACATAAATCAACGAACTATAAATTATAAATATATTCTATTAAAAAATATTATTAATCATTGAAGCGGTTTTATGCATACTGGTTTAAAACATAACACTCTATAAATACATTTTAAACTTCTAATCTAACACTGATCTTAACTTTATATGATATTACATAATGTTAAAACATTAATTATTACACTATACGATGAAATATAACCGACTATAATGTTAAAATCACATTTCGCCTAAGTTTTAACATTTAATATTGCAGAAAATAGACACCGACCGCGCTTACATTTATTTTGAGCTTTTCGAAACTTCCAAAAGCTTTAGTTACATTTCATTACATTTAATTACATTTATACGAATAACTAATACACATAAAGTATACAGTCACGACGAGACAAAACTAGAGCATTACGTAAGGCATGATGTGTTCATTTAAATAAATAAATAATATATTTTGCAAGAACCCACGTCGTAATAAAAGATACAAAATTATACAATCTAAAATAAATAATTATTATGATGGATCAAGTTATTCAGTTGTATAACACACGTGTTATTTTTTAAAAAAAATTTAAAATAAGTGTAGTTCAGCTGCAAACATATTTAAATATTTTATCACTATTTTTAGAATATAACTCCATGAAAATATATTTCTTTTACACATTATTTTGAAAAAAAAAAATAGTTTATTGATATGTTAGAATGTTGTACATCACAATCAGAGAAGCTTAAATATTACTGAATAGAAAAAAATATTATAATGGTCATTTATATTTTAAAAATATATTTTTTTGCAGCTTGGGATACAATTTCAAAAAATATTGGAAATATTTCAAATAAAAAAAATCATAGAATGCTTGGAAATATAATATTCAAGCTTTTATTATTTAAAACTATAAAAAATGGATATAGATTCGCTACATAATGCGATTATTTATTATGTTATATACAATTTAATATAATTCCTCTCATTTTGACCTTTCATTTTTACTTACTTACAATTTTTATTAACACTTCTAATAACACGCGGATATGCCTTCTTTTATCAAAAACATGGCAAAAAACTAACATCACATTCTAACAAACATTCTCGCAAGATAGCTTGAAAAAATATAAATGCATAGCAAAAATAATAACAAAAGCTTTTCAAGATTTCTCTAATCCCATAAAGAAACGAGGGTAAAAAATATAGATTTTACATTTAAGTTTCCGAGTCAAGCTTTGATTCAAAAAATACGTTTTGAGAAAAAAAGAACAGAAATGTGTGACTCATGTGTACCTAACTATCTATAGATAGGATTTTGAAAGAATTGGTCGTTAGTATCATCCGTGACGGAACATCTAATAATTGAAAAGATTTAGGTAAATGCCATCACAAATTAAAAAAGATTAGACACTAGGCAGACAACTCGGTCAATAGTGAGATGCGGAATCACTCAAAAACTGACCGATGTACTAGTTATTTCAAATCCTTTCTCGAATCAGCAGAGCTACTCTATAGTGCCATGATTCTGATTCACTAGAAAAACCTTTTTAGAGTGATATCAAAAAGTTTCAAAGGAGGTTTCAAAAAGCTGTTCAGAATCTCCTTCGAATGTTTCTAATATCGTTCTAAAAAAGCATGTTGAAGCAATCAAAATGACCTGTTAAATATTGGTACGACTTTCTATCCTCGAAAGAGGTTTTAAAAAGCAAATTTAGAATTTCTTTCAAATATTTCCGATATTGATCCGAAAAATGGAATAAATCATAATAACCTGTAAAATTTTGAATTGACAGAAGAATTCTCTGTTCTAAAGGAGATTTTAAAAAAGCAAATTTGGAATCTCCTTCGAATGTTTCTGATATTTAAAAAAAAAACATTCAAATGAATCGAAATAGCTTGTCAATTGATTCGAGTTTTCACATTTTTTGAAACAACACATAGCATTTTTATTTTAATAGTTTTTCTTGTGTTTTTGTGAGTATTATTGTTTAATTTTGGTGGAATTTTAACCAATAATACTTAGGTCGTAACATAAAGTGTGAGCCATTGGAATAAATGTGTGTAAAGTGGTTTCTCTGAATGTGAAAAGTCGTTTCAGGTTTTGAAGAGAAAATCCACCATTTTCTCTTCAAAACAAACGACAGCCGACTTGACGAATGACTTGACTTATACATACAAATTCATCACTTGAAACTGGCAAAATTGTCTGTCGAAATGACCGACACAGGCCATATACGGTAAAGAAGAAGAAGCTAGTCAATTGACCAAAGAGGCGAAGACTCTGCTCTTATTTCAAAACCTCTTTGAAATGCATGAGGTCAACATAACAGTAACTTTTTAAAAAATTAAAACAAAGACAGGTCACCTACCAGCCGCGCCAAATGAGTAAAGCGATTACGTAAAGCTTTGCGAAAGTCTAAGTACCGGTTTGTTGCATTCGGTCCGTACACGAACACAGTTTATACTGCAAGGAAGGTTCAGCTCTGTGCAAGAATATTAAGATCCAAATTGGTTTGATGAAGAAACTCGACCATCCAATTTATGACCAGATTGTAAAAACCTGTGAGGTGTATTTATGCCAAACGTGAAACTAATTTGTAAACTGTTACACCAAAATTACATATTACATACCGAAATGCAAAAAAAGCAAGTCTTTATTCACAACAAAATTTTTTTCGTTCATACAATGTACGAATTTTTTTTTCTTTCTTTCTTTTTTTCGTACACATTTGTACGGAAAAATATTTGATGCGAAAAAAAATTTTTTTTTGCAAACCTTTTTTTTTATATTGATTTAAAAATGACTCCGATTTTTATTTAAATACATAGAAACCAGCTAAATCTTGGCATTATTTCCCTAAAATCGTTTCTGAAGCTCAAAAGATTACAGAAAACTACATCGAATCCATAATTCTGTAATAACTTTTTTTTTAAATAAAGTGATATTGCCTAAAATAAAGTTTTGTAAGCAAAATAAAATTATTTTCATCCAAATTTGGTAGTAAATTTTCCCCCTATCTTATAAAAACTTACAGTGGACATTATGTCATGATTACGTATGTTAAACAAGACATAATGTCTATTCTAACTTTTTTTAGGATGGACCATAAATCTGTAAGTACTTATTTCACCATTTCATGCTTAAGTTAACCATATAATATTCCTGTCAAAAACATAGACAGATATATTATTTTTATCGGACGATGAAACAGGCCCTAAGTTAAAAAAAAAAACAAAAAACTGTAAATATTGTCAAATTTCAGCTACATATCTCAATTGTAGGTGACGACAGGTGGAGTAAGGCGCTAACTGAATACCAGCAGCGAGATGCGCAGACGATGTTGCGAACATCGCGGGCAGGACGTGGATGAGATCGGCACAGAACCGTGAGGAGTGGCACAAACAAAGGGAGGCCTATACTCAGCAGTGGGTCAAATCGGGCTGTGGATGATGATGATGATGATGAAAAAAAAAAACATTCTTAACTGTTAAAGTTAATATTAAAATAATTTTTTATAAAATTTACAAAGTCTATGAAATTTTGATAGTTATTTTGCACGATAACACATAAACGTCGCAAACAATGTTTAAAAACACCAAATTGCAGTAACATCTATAACAACAAACTACAATAACGTACATCTATAAAACATACCTACACACGAGTACCTATAAAACCTTTTTTATAAATGTATAGAATACTTTTACTCTGATGACATTAACACTGACTTGACACTACAGTTGGTAAGCATCATTAACATTGTAACAATAAGCTTTTACACTAATCGCAATTACTTTATATACGTTAAAAGTAATGTTAAATTTAATAAGGCTATAACTATTGATTTAAAATAACATGTTAATTATTTTATGTTATTTTAACATGAATGTTCAAATTTTTATGTAAATGGTTAGATACAAAATTCAGTTTTAAAATGATATGGTCAAATAAAAAATTGCTCTGTTTAAAATTTCAATATTTTGGAATATTTCATAAAAATTCTCACCTAAAATTGACCAGCCGCAATTACCACACCTCATTTTTAACATTTTAATAATAATTTAGAATGTTATAATCATTTTTCATTTTGATAAAAGCAAAATATAATTTTGACACATTTCATTTGCCTAGATGACTTTAGTTTGGCAGTTATTTTAACGTTTCCATTTAAATGACAGTTGTACGCCCGAATACTGAAACGCTACTTAGGATTTCATTAATGCTTAAATTGCCATCTCTTCAGAGGCAGGGCTAGTTTAAGTGGTGTTAAAAGCGTGGCGCTTCGGTATTTGGGCGTTGGTCACTCAAAAGTTTTTTGAGCAAGTCGAAAAACTTTGTAAAATGTGTTGGTAATATTTATTTAAATAAATATAAAATAGATTCATTTAAAACTTTAAAATTATTATTCTACTCATCTTTGTGCAAACATGAACTCGACTTTTCAATATCTACTACATTTTAACAATTATTTTACATTTCTAACAATTGTTATAACCCTTATGAATAAAAACGTCAATTTAGTCAAGAAATTAGAATTGAATGGATACACGAAATTGAATATAATTGATAAGATTTAACAATTTCAGTTTAGACAAGTTAAAAAAAAAATCACATCAAATAAACCTTGAAATAGGTTTATTTTTTTTAAATTTTGAAGTTTACAGAATACAGCGTTGTGCTTTTGTTTTCAATAAAAAAAAATACGTTGACTACCTTCGATGTCTAGATAAAAAAAAACTATTTAATAAAAAAAGTTTCTTAAAAAAATCTAAAACTGCACATCGCTGTAGTTAAAGACAGATCCAGCGAGTTAATTCGTCAACTTACATGCCGGGTACTTCGCAAATATACATTACAAAGAATATGTAATACGTAGTTCCTACGTAAGAAGAAGCGGGACTCCCATTCTACCAAAATTACACACTAAAAATCTCGTTTTGTATGAAACGTGATTCAAATTTTGACGAACAATGTATGAAACGGGTCATACATTGTTCGTTTTTCTAAAGCACGAGTCTAGTTTGAGAGTTTCGCCAGTCTGATACATAACATAGCGTGAACCGATTATCGATATTGTTAGCAACGAGTCAGTGACATGCAATTAGTGCCTATTGCATTTTTTTGAATGTACAGTCACTAACATTAGTTGATAAAAAAAGTAAGACAATTTTGGGAGCTTTTGACTATTTTTTTAGTAAGTTTTGAACGCGTTAATCTTATTATTTGGCTTATTCCAAAAAAATCCATTTTAGTTCTGGAAGTCGCAGGGGACGCTAAGAGGATTTTTGGACAAAAAGTTCTGAAATCCCCTTCGCAGAAGGAACAAGGGGATTTCTGGAAAAAGCAATTTCACAAAAGGTAAAATATTTAACTTAGACATTAATATCTCATTTGTTTATTGACACAACGGCTTAGCCACAATATTCCAACGGTTGCCTATATTGTATTAAAAAAAAGTGTATTACTGACTGATTTGTTACTAACAAGATTCGTAATACAGCAAGACACTATGTTTCTATGTATGTCACTATGAAATCAACAAAATAATAAAAAAAAAAGTTTTGTTCTTAATAATTTTGTACAAAAATTCTCATGAAGTTTTAAAAGCAATATTACTTAAGTATTTGTTTTTTTTTTTGCGAAGTATCCGTCAAGCGAGCTAAAAGAAGGAGATTCACATTTTTTTCGTGGCATTTTACTTTTTTTGCAACCGCTCAGTCTTATGACGTTTTTTTAACTTCTTTGTAACAAATATAACACTTTGACAAATAACTTTGCGCTTGTGGACGTTACACTAACTTTTTTGAGTAAGTGTACCTTACTACTTACTTAGAGCTATCTATGAATCGTTGGCAACGGTTTGTAGATAGCTCAACTGTTTTCATGTGTATTTTGTAAATATTGTGAATATTGTAAATACTGTATTAGTTTTAATTTTCAGTGTACCGTACTTAGTATATTTTTTATTTTTTTGAGTAAATACTTACCTTAGTATATTTAATTTTCTATGTAGCAAGAATAATATAAAAAGCGCTAGAAACCAGGCCATAAGTTGGTTGTTCTTCTAGGCTCTAGTCGCGAGTAACTGGCACCTAGAATCGATATATTTCAAAAATCCCTACCAGTGGGGATTTAAGTTTTTTTTCCAGAAATCCCCACTGCTACGACGTAGCATGTCTACAGCGTAGCAGTGGGGATTTCTGAATTTTTCACCCAGTTGGTATCAGGATTCTAAATAATCCTTATGATTTGACTGAATCAAAGATAGACTTTATTGACACTTCTATGTCTCAGAGTGATAATCGCATTGCATCGAAGGACACGTCTGCAGTGAACGTGCTAAGTAAGGTAATGTATTGTTATTAGCGGTTATCTGGAAGGCCATCGACTTGTTCCATCACTATAAAAAGCTGCGTTCATTAGATGAGTGACTTCTAGCAGAGCACCGGTGGTTTAGTGGTAGCAACCCCGCCTTCCGATCCTAAGACCGTGGCTTCAAACTTCAAACCCGATTTTTCTATTTGGCAAATGCTCTCGACTCAGGAAAACATCGTGAGGAAACAGTACTACTGCATCTGAACATGCTAGTAGTAGAGCTCTTTGTGAGAGCTCGTCCGGGTTCAGTACTACCATCGTACCTATTTCTGCCGCCAAGCAGCGATGCTCGCATTGCTGTGTTCCGGTTTGAAGGATAAGGGCGCCGGTGTAATTACACGCACATGAGACTTCAACATCTTTGCGTCTCAGAGTGATGGACGCAGTGCCTTACAGGGCACGTCCTCATTGGACTTGCTCTGTGAGGTAATGCATTGTTATAGGCAGAAGTTACTACTTAACATCAGGTGAGCTATCAGCATGTTCCATTACTATTATAATAATTTAAAAAAAATGTACCAGGTACTGCAAAGGTCGGTTTAGTGTAAGTATTCACAATCGCAAAGCTATTTAGCGTTTATATGTGGTGTTTACTCTGGCTTAAGGCGATGCCACTGCACGATGGTCTGTCGAGGTTTTGTAATCATGTCTTGCCAGTGTTTTGTTTCGGTTGCGCCAGAGCCGTTTTTACCTGAAAAATAACAAATCTTAGTATAAATATGTAGAAAAAACCTACTTCTACTAACGGCTTGTATTGCTGGAGTTATTAATTACCGTTTCGGACTATAGTTATTTTGTCCCTTTGGGACGAAACACTACCTTTAAATTTATTAGATTGCCTTTACATCTATTGAAGATACAGCGTCAGGAGGCAACCTATGCCTACACGTAACGGGACACTGTAGTGCCTGGGACAATGTTTAGATGGAGTCGGCTTGCCCAGCACCTATACCATCCTCTCAGCTTAGTCAGCTCCGTACGTATTATTAGCATAAAGAGAATGCTTAATGCATTTAATACCAGGTATACAGGATGGCTGCTAGCAGTGGACTTCTAGGTATAAGCCCGATTACGATTACGTTGATAGTTAACATGATAAATACCAATGCACCACTTCCCACATGCTTACTTTAGAATCGGTTACATACGATCTCGTAGATTCAACTCTCATCTACTGCACAACACTGTGGGGTGTCCATTGCACGTTTTGTTCGACAAAACAACTTACCAGCAAGTAGTATCCGGCCAATCAGCTCGTTCCTTCCGATATTGTCGAAGTCCATGACCTGCACGTCCAGGGAACACTCTCGTATCTTCTCCCAGGGCACGTTGAATGAGAAAGAGTCGTTGAAGACAGGGTTCAAGGTGCATTTAAAGATGGCTGTCTTGCGTTTCTCGATGCGTTTGTCCCCGAATTGCAGCCACACTTTCACGTACGGATCTGGAATATGAATAGGAAATCATTAACAAAAATTCTTGGACATTAATTTACTCTGTGTATTTCATGTCTGTGCCCGTTTGTGTGTCATAAATAAATGTATTTTCTTTCTTTCTTTCAATTTCACAAACGCCCAAACTTAGAATCTAGGACCAAACAATGCAACACTAAAAAGAAACATCTGTGTGTGGCAAGCATAGATATTTGTTCTTTATCAAGTATGTATTTACAAAAAACATGTATAATAAGTATTCTCTCAGCACTCTAGGTTCCCATAGTACAAGCTTTGCTTAGTTTGGGACTAGAAGGGCGTTGTGTGTTAATGTCCAAGAATATTTTATTATTTATTTTATTAATTCCAACTGAGCTGTGACGCTTGGCGTTATGTTTACCTACCTTTTTGTACACCTGTATTTATTGAATAGCAAACCACTTCAAATTTTGCTTATAATATTAGTAGAGCTGTTGGAAGTAAGTAGGTTATTTCCCACTCAAACTACTGCCATAAAAAGTTGCACGTACGTACGTTCGTATGAGTTAGTGGCCGACTCTAGTGACGGAGTTTTTAGGCCGCCTTCAAGCCTCCGTCATAGCTTAACGACTGCTAGATCCGGGACAGTTTAACGTGCCCTCCGAAGCACAGAAGCACTCAGATGTAATTGCCACTAACAGTCACTCATCCAAATAGTGACCGCACAGAAAGTCACTTAACTTAGATAAATCGGTGAAGATTGACTAAGCCAGCAAGCCACGAGCGCTTCGTAGTTGGTAAAACGAACAATCAAAGACAAAAAAGAAATATTTCTCGAAAAGAAACTCAACTAATTAAAAATAATTACCAAAAGATCGAGTAGCATTGTAAATTCTACCGACCATTATTCAAAGTAACTGAAAGAGGAGTGCCAACCCTTAATGTAAGTGGAGAACTGCCCTTAATTGGTCCTTCGAGATTTATCACAATCTAAGTCCTATTAAGAGGTTTTATTGGAGCGATCGTGGCTTGCTCGTTTAGTCAATCTTCACGGATTATCTAAAACGATTGCGCGGTCACTATTTGGATGGGTGACCGTTACATTTACATCTGAGCGCTTCCGTGCTTCGGAGGGCACTTTAAGCTGTCTCGGCTCTAGCAGTCATTAAGCCACACAGGAGGCCTTAAGGCGGCCTAAAGACTCTGTCATCAGAGTTGGACACATACAAACTTAATTACACGCAAATAATGAGTACGTTTTAGACTGAAATGCCGGGTATTATTCACTTCCTTTGAGGACGTGTCGTGTGATGCATTGCACTACTCCCAGCACTCACAGACATAAATTTGTTTTGCCTGACTAAGCACATCTACTGAGGAAGTGCCCTGTGATGCATTGCACTGCTGTTAAATCTCATGTGCGTGTAATTGCAGCAATCTATATCTAAATCAACTACACATTACCTACCTGATTTTCCATTTATATCTTTCGCCTTCAGATTCCTCGCCTTCAGCAGTGTCAACGTCAACACACTGTTGCTCGGATGGTAGCATAAGGAGGTCAGCAGCTCACCACACTTGTCCTTTGCTGGCGGCTTGAGAGCCTTCCAGAATGACGGCTTCTCACTAAAATCAACCTGGAAATATGAAAATTAAAATTATTTAGTGTAGATAAAATTATAGTGAGATTAAATAGAAAAATCTAGTAAATTTATACAGCGTCAGAGGTCACTAGGTATACATGTCCCTTAGTACTGTACGCTGCAGTGACTGGTACATGTCCCTTAGTACCTGTACACTGCAGTGGCTGGTACATGTCCCTTAGTACTGTACGCTGCAGTGGCTGGTACATGTTTAGATGCAGTAGGCTTGTAGTACTATACCATCCTCTCAGTCTACTACACATACACAAACACAACGTCAATACGTAACGAGCTGACTAAGCTGTGGGTTTCCGATGTTTTCTTCACCATAATGAAATTTATAGGTATTTATTTCTGTTTATTTTGGACGTACCTAAACTCTAACAAACGGGCGAGATTTGCTAAACTTATTTACGTTTCAAAGTTACCTTTTCAAACGTATTTACTTTACAATTTAGACCTTCCTGTTTACGTCAGTAGGTTCATAATTTATTCATCAAACTTTTTGCATTCACCAAAGAGGTTACTACAACAACTAATAAATGAATTTTTAGGGTTTTTTTTTCACTTTTCGTTCAGAAGACTTGTTTGGATCAAAATGATATTTATGCTGAACCTTGTGTAATGTTATTGCACACAACATTGTTGTTTGCGATTTTTCATGAATAACTTCAGTGATTTTATATCTTCAGAAATGTAACGAGAAGTAGTTCGACGGGTACCAGCGTCTTAAGTACGCAAAAGTCAAAGCTGGTTTTAAATAATAACACAAAATATGGATTTTATTTTTATCTGGGTTTCATGAATTATCCAAGTTTTATAGGCAATAAAGACACCGTTTAGCTAAAATTATGATATTATTATAATTTAATGCCATTTAAAATAACTTTTACATCCTCTTAAGTATGAGACATGAATAATAATGTCAGGAAAATGCCTTAATAACCCTAAATAATAGCGTTTTTTGTGTTTCTAAACCTTTGGCTTAGTCAGCTCGTTACGTATTGACGTTGTGTTCGTGTATGTGTAAAACTCTTTTGAAGCTGACAGAGAATCAACGCACAGCCTAAACTATAAGTCCTAGAGGTATGAAATTTCGAGGGTAGCATCCTTATGTAGTGTAGGGGTACACTAAGAAAGGAATTTTGAAAAGTCGCACTCTAAAGGGTCAAGAACGCGAGCAACGCCGCGGGCGACGGCTAGTAAATCATATAAATCAGATGCAAAGGCTTGGTTGTAAAATTGTAAAATGTAGCTATGTTTTGGAAACTAAAGAATTCATATACGATCTAGACTCTAGATCGCCTCTAGAAGATCTCTCTAGATCAGGTTCTAGATTCTAGAGCCTGATCTAGAGGGCTCTTCTAGAGGCGGATTCAGGCACTGTTAATGCAGGTTAAAACCCTTTGGGGGACTGTTCACCCTCTGTATATGAATTCGGAAGTATGTATTAACTGGATGATGATGTAACTCACCTGGCATAAAGGCAGGAACACTTCTCCGATCGAGTCGTCTCTTGAAAACCGGTCGTAGTCAAACACGTGGAGGTGAAGGACCTGTAATCATGATGATGATGATAATTTCCTGAATGGTTTCAGTTACGGCTATATTAGGCCAGATGTTGGTGTCATTTTCTAAACTAAACTAATTTGAAAGTATTAAAATGCGCTTGTGGCTTGCTTAGTCAATCTTTACTGATTATCTAAGCTAAGCTACGTTCTGCTCGGACACTATTTGGATGGGTGACCGTTACATTTACATCTGAACGCCTCCGTGCTTCTTCCGTGCACTTTTTGTCTATCCAGTATCCAGTTGTTTGTGTCTATCCAGTAGATGCATTACTCTGTCTCATATACACAAACGGTTAGGTAGCTGTCTGTGTGAAGCTTCCTACCCTGTCACTGTCACCTGGAGGCTTGGCGGGATGACACCGGGAAAGAGAGGGAGCGGGGACACGCGGGAAGATGGGAAGACGAAGGATACCGGCTTGGTGTACTAGTGAGCCAGAGTTAAGTGTAAAAGAGGATTTTACATCTCCTATTAGCCTGAAACCTCAATCGAGTCCAAGGCAGCAAACTCTAGCTGAACTTCAAACTTACCCGACTCTGTAGCTTCTGTATCGGGAACCCTTCGAAGTAGAAGGTCTCGTTCCACCTGGGGTTCAAAGTGCGTCTTTTGATCTTCGTCTCCAGACGATGCTTCTTGTCTGGCAGTAGAGTCACGCGGACGTAAGGGTCTGAGGTACCACTTAGGTCTTTAGCTGGCAGCTCCTTACCCTGGAATGAATGAAGGAATTAATTAATGAACGAAAGAATTAATGAATGCATATTGAATGAATGTAGAACTATTTATTGTAGTTAGGGAACGAATGAATTAATGAATAAATTAATGCATATTGAATTAATGTGGAACTCTTTATCGTAGTTAGTTGGTACACCGTACAAACTAATAGAAAAATTAAAAAAACTCAAAAGAAAGAAATATTATATAAAAATAGGTCTTATCGCTGAAGGAGCGATTTCTGCCAGACAACCTTCATACCGAAACACAGCAATGCGAGCATCACTGTGCATAGGAATAGGTACGAGTACTAAACCCGAACAAACTCCACAAGGAACACGTAACACAACATGTATGTATAATATGTATAATGTATACCTATCTATTACTTCATAACTTTGTTTAAAGGACGTTGAAACTGAATATTATACGGTAGAAAAAAATCAATAGGTAAGTAACTTTGTTCTTGTCGATGAGAAAAGTTGGGAGTATCTGATTGAAGTACTTTAGTTAGTTACACAACGATAAGTTGTTGAACAAGCTACGTTTAAGTTGTATTACCCGTACTTTCAAACTGTGAAGAAAATCTGTAAAGGGTCTGGGGCAACATGGACGGAGCCCAGGTCCCATATTTTTTTTAAACTACTTGCAATGATAGAACTTTGTTTTTTACAATACACTTACAATGCAGTTTTCAAAAATGTAACAATGTCATTAAAAAGCAGCGAGAATCATTAGTTGTTAGACATTTTGCTTTGGAAAATACGTCGTTTTAATGTTGTTGACACAGTCAAACTTATCTATCGAAATGACGGGCAGAGGCCATAAATAAAAGAAGAAGAAGTCAGTCCACGTTCTTGCAAATGTAGAGGGGTGTTTTTTTTGGTCGGAATTTTTTAACTCTTTGTCTACTTTTCACTTAGAAAACTTGTGTGGATTACTATGGATATCTACACAAGCCTAGTTAGATATATTCTAGGCCTTATAATATAGCCAGAGGCTTGTGTTTGAATCTGCAAACAAAAGATATTATCTAAAGTTAGCTTACCAACTTATCACATTGAAATCGTGATGGTGTACTTTACATGTCATTACTATGATGGAAAAGTAAACAGCACGTGAAAAGAATTTGAATAAACAATAACATTGTTAGGTGCGACCATTGGAAATCCTTTGCCCAGCAGTGGGACGAGTAGTTAACAAAAAAATATATACTAATATTTTACTGTGTTACCTAATAAACGCCCAAAATTTGCAAAGAACAATGTCCAGATATGCATGGAAATTGGACCAACCTTTTTAAAGAATTGTCCTTATCTAAACATCATCGTGTTAGCATAAGGCAAGTATTAGAAAGTAGACCCTCGTCTTTATTTTGCATTTTTAACCAATTTTAAGTTAAGAAATTCTCCATTTGACTGTATTTTTGTCACGAGATGCGATGCTGTTGTAACTCATCTTTAGATTTAGTAGGCTTGTAGCACATATACGATCCTCTCAGCCTAGTCGGCCATAACTTCTGCAAGCTTTCTCTAAATATTTTTCTTCACAGTTTAAGATAGATAGATAGATAATACTTTATTGTACACAAGGGAAAGGTACGTACAAATCTTAAAAATAACTTTGTATAGTACAATGGGCGGCCTTATCGCTGAAAGCGATTTCTTCCAGGCAAGATGACTGGCTTGTATTTTTTCAACCGAAAAATCCAATTCTTTTCGTCTGTGATCGACGCATTTTCATTTAACACAATGTACGTTCATGGACATGCTCTGTGAGAATATATAATTATCATAAACAGATTTACCCATATAACCTTTGCCGTGCCATTTCCTTATTCTGTTCCAAAACTGGACACTAAAAACCTGAAAAATCTAAATACCTGAATGATCCTCAATATCAGAGTGGTGTTCTGGAAGTCGTACTCCAGCGAGAAGTGGATCTGGCCCACGTTCTCTGACGGCTCCGAGTTGTCAATGTACATATCCACCAGGGAGATCGACCGGTTCTGAAGGAACGCCATCTGTTAGCGCAAAGTGAAACCACTTTAAACCAACGCTAACCGAGGAGCTTTGAAGTAGCCGATGCGAGGTGAACTTTAAGTCAGTGGGAATGTAGTGAAGTCAATGGGAATGAAGTGTAGTCAACTGGAATATTGATGTAGTCAATGGTAATATATTGTCAGCGTGAAATATGTTCGTATAGTAGATGTCAAACGAGCTTCCGAGTAATCGATACGCGGTGATGTGTAGGATAGTTGAAATAAAGTAGTCAATGGGAATAAAGTGTCAATAAGAATATTCGTGTAGTCAATGGGGTCAATGGTGTAGTCGATGACAATCAATACAAAAGACAGTGCAAGAACAGTGACATAGGCATTGACTTATAGTCAGTGGGAATGAAAAGTCGATCGGAATATTAAGTCAATGGATATGAAACAACACGTGGATGGTGAATGAGCTTGCATGTGGCCTGGAAGGGTGACAGTGAAATTATGGAATGTTGGCATGAACTAACAGTCAAGCATATTCGCGTAGTCATTTGAACAAGTGATCATAGAAGCCGATGACGGCAAATGCTTATTGAAAATGAAATTGTAGTCAGTGGGAATATGATTGTAGTCGGTGGGATCAGTCGATTATTATTTAAGTCAAGAGTCATATTGAGCGCATTGTCAATGTTAAATGGTGTTTCTTATAATTTAATAATATCGAATTATTTAAGTAAAATTAAAACATACTTAATAATAATTAGGTATGTACCTACTGTCATTAGATAGTATAGTCCTTATTAATTGATAAATAAATAAATATTCAAAGATATTTCTGATAACGCTTAGTCTAAAAATTACCATAGTTTAGATCTTTAAAGTTTGAACAATAAGTCAGATAATTATTACTAAAAAAAACAGGGGCACAGTATGTCATGCAAAAGGTTAAAAAAGTCAAGCCCACAGCATCTTATTACGTAAAGGTTAAGTTACTTTAATCTAGGTTAAACTAACTGTTATTTGTCATGAATATCTTTTTATCGTAATTAGCTGTCAAAACTGTTAAAAACTATTTAAAAATCTTTTAAAATAACATCAAACGAATGTTAAATTTTAACATTATAATTAAGTTAGTTTAACCTAGGCAACAAGTGCTTAACCTTAAACAGTAATAAGAAGATAATTCATGCAAGTGGACTAAAAATGTCAGGTAGGGGTTGTGCTATTTTTAAAACTATCAACTCTAAAAGTATTATCAAAAATGGTGTAGGCACTCGCACTCGTGATGTGTGCTGTCTATTTTGACTATTTTTGTAGATAAGATAGTGTTTTTGGTGCTAACTAACTTTGAAACTACTTTTTTGGGGTCTAAAGCAAATCTAGTTTTTTTTTGTAATTTTTTTATAATTAGATATTTCAAATTAATAATATTTTTTATTAATTATCTGCTTTTTAGTAAGTTGTAAAAAATATACAATATTTTAACTGTTATTTTAGATATTAAAGAGAACTTTTTTTTATTAAGTATGTTTACTAAAACTAAATTTTTTCTAGTTTACTAAATGATAATTAAAGAGCGCGGCAAAATATTTAATTTTAAAGCTTCTAATATATTTGTTTATTAATAATTTTCATTACAAAAATTATTAAATAAAAAAGACTATCAAAATTAGTGTAATCTAAAAACTCTTTAATAACAAAATGACATTATTTTGTTTAAAAAAAAATCTAAAGGTTTAAAAAATCTAAGTACTCTTAAAAGCTGAAAAAGGACACTCTCAGTGCTAATACTAAGTCGTATTATTTAAGAGGCCCTGAATTTTCCCTTCCTTTTATACAAAAGTTCAATGATAAAAACCTAGTATTTATAACTCAAATTATTTCGAAAACAACGTGGTTTTTACCAACAACATTTTGGTACAAAGTTAAATATTATTAAATTCAGAATTAAGAATTATGCAAATAGTTTTACACAAATTAATTAATTTTACTAAAACTTAGCGAATGTTGTATTACCTATAGTTTATAAAATTTACAAAACAGTCTCTAATTTTGTCAAAAATTTAAATAAAATTAATTTTATTAATTATACAACTGACTTTGGACCAGTTGAGCTATTTATATATAGTTTGCAATGGTTTGAAGATAGCTCAACTGTTTCATGTGTATTTTGTTAATATTGTAAATACTGTATTTTAATCACTGAACTGTAATTATATCACTGAACTTTTTGTATAAAACAGATCCAACTAAAACCCTTACACCTTCCCGCGAAGCGTACAAGCATCTTCTGAAAAGCAAAATCTAATTATTATTTCACTCTATTTCTTGATATACAACCTCTTCTACCTACCATTTTTGAAGGAGCAAGCATGGAAAAGAATCAACTGGTTAGAAACACAGACACCTTAAACTAATATACAGTAGGAGACTATACTACACTAATACAATAACACAGATAATATATCTACCTACAACATCACATACAATACAATACTCAGTGGATCGTGTAAGTTTGTAATGTAAAGTGTTTAAAAAAAACGTTGACAGTTTCTAAAATTGTAAAATTTTATTTGAAATTTTTGAAAATAAGTTGTCATGAATTTATATAAAACTCTTTTGAAGCTGACAGAGAATCAACGCACAGCCTAAACTATAAGTCGTAAAGGTATGAAATTTCCTTAGGTATATAGTGTAAGGGCGCACTAAGAAAGGAATTTTGAAAAGTCGCACTATAAAGTGTCTAGAATGCGTGCAACGCCGCGGGCGACGGCTAGTAATCTATAAATCTTTTGCAACGGTTTGTAGATAGCTCAACTGTTTCATGTGTATTTTGTAAATGTTGTACCTATTAGTCGTAATATTCTTTGGGAAATTAATAAACACATTTCACACAACGCTCTCTAGTCCTAAATTAAGCAAAGCTTGTTCTATACAACTAGATTGCTGATAGAATACTTTATATATTTTTTTGTAAATACATACTTAACAATGCTTAACACTTATTAATAAAAAAATAGGTACTTGAATTTTGATTTATTTATTTCGGTCAATGTACTTTAAAATCTACTTATTGAAAAATAATTAGTGTAAAAAACCACTTAATTATAAAAAAACTTTATAAAAAAATTACATTTTCTTGAGTTTAGATTTATTCGGGTTTAGGTCAAGTTTCTTCTGATACGCACTGAAAATTAATTTGTGTAAATACCTTCAGTGTGTCACTTGAGTAGAGTAACAACCAAGAATACCAGGATTTATCACACTCTAAAGGGTAGAACGCGAGCAACGCCGCGGGCGACGGCTTAGTCATCTATACGGCTGTTAAAAGACAGTCACCGTCTTTTGAAAATCAAGGTTGAAATAACGTCATTATTGGTTTTTCGTGATGATACAATAAAATTAAGTAAATCCGTCCAGTTTACACACAAATACATACCTACTTCGTTTATATAAAAAAATACTACCTATGTTTAGTTAGGTTTGATAATGATGAACTATTGTTTTCTTCGATTTATTGCCTCACTGAGCACATCAAATACAAATAAATAAAATACAAATAAAAAAAACATTTCCATCCCACCATCTCGGAAAGAGTATTTTTAATCTTCAATATCTGAGTGGAAAAGCCGTTTTTATTCTCTAGAGGATAAAGTAAATTGAATTTAGAACATCGTGTGCACTAAGTTTGTGAATTAAAAAAAACATTAAACCTATTTACTGCTACCTCTATGGTGCCGAATATGTCATACAACTTTTTTTTAATTTGTTAAAAACTCAGACTCGGAACCTTCTTGGTGTTCTTTTTTCAATTTGCTTTTTTTGCATTTAGTCATTTCCTCGCTGAGGTGGAATGAAAAGTTACGTGTTGCACTCGAGTGCAAAGATTTTTCACCTCGTGCTCTTTTGATTCCCTCGCTAACGCTCAGGATTCTAATTTTGAATCACTCGCTGCGCTCGTGATTCAATTTTAGAATCCTTCGATTGCTCGGTCATCAAAATTGAACACGCGGTTAAAAAGCAACTTTGCACTCTTGTATAACAAATAACTATTATTGCCTTGGTAGATATTCACTTCCACTGGCACATCCACTGGGGACGTGCCCTGTGATACATTGCACTGCGTCCATCACTCTGGGATATGTCAGTGTTAAGTATCATGTCCGTGTAATAGCACCAGCATGTCCAGCATCCATCCATCATACCCTTCAAACCGAAACACAGAAATGCAAGCACCGCTGCTTCGCTGGTTTTTTTTTTTTGCCAAAGCTAGCAGACAAGCAGGCCACCTGATGTAAAGTGGTCACCGCCGCCCATGGACGCCTGCAACGCAAGTGATGCTGGCGCACTGCCGGCCTTTTAAGAGGAGATAAACCCGCCTTTGAGGACCCCGTCTCAAAACTCTGTGGGAAAACCACAGAGGGTAGTTTGTTCCACAACTTACTCGTACGGGGCAGAAAAGATCGCGTAAAACGAGTACTTGTTTAATACCAGCCATCCAGGTGTAATTACTTACCTAGGTATTGGCTAAATCAGTAAATAAGATGCTTAAATTTCGAAAGTTCAAATCCGACTGCTTCTCAGGAAGTTCTTTGTTCAACAAATTAAGAAGTTGAATAGAAATTCTTGGAGACCTTTGTACGGGTTGAATTAAATAATTGAAATAACTGCGCCTTCGCAGAGAAGTACAATTATTCTCTTAAAAGTAGTCTCTAATAATTTATAGGATTAAAAAACTGGAAAAACCGACTTCAATTTGATACGCCTTCATCAGATGATGATGATGATGGCAGTTCATTTGGACTGTTCTATTGATTGAAAACACCATAGAAAAGCAAAACACGCAATGTCGTGTACATGGATGACGTGTATTTTCCAGTTATTATGTAGATTGAGAACGTCCTCCTTTTATGAATTTGGTTAAAAAAATAGGTAAGTTTAGCGTCAACAAGATAGCCAAAAGTATTTTGAAGTTATACTTCTAATGCGACTTCCAACTGACAGCGTACAAGGTTGCGTTAAACGGGAAGCGTTAGTCTCTGACTCTTTATATTCCCCCGAATAGAAAGAGACGGAGACTAGCGAGACTGATCACATACGGAGACCACCAAAGAACCCAAAACAGTTCGACACAAACTTAGCAGCGCCATCTAGTTCTGATTTAGGCAACATGAGCATAGAACCTTTTCTAACTACTGCCTATTGGTTAAGTACATAAAAACAAATACTAAATTAATTTTACATTAAATACAGAGCGAGAGTGAATGCGTGCCACTCGAAGTATAACTTCTTCCGCACGGAGGGACTCCACGCACTGGTTTTTTTTTATTTTAAATGCATACCTTTTAGAACTACTCAGCCTTATTCAAATAGATTTCGGTTTCCTACGATAACGTTATTCTTTGCCGACAGAGTCTGAAAGTTTTCAAGATTTTTTTTATGATATTGGTTATGTTATATGAATCATTTAAATTAGATTAGCTGAGGTGTACAAATAAAAATTTTCATATTTTAATTTCCTCAGAGTCAAAAAATAGTATAAACATTAAAGTATAGTATACTGCGATGTGATTCTTTCATTATTCAGTGGTGCCCGCTCAATATTCAAATTAACTGTTAAATATGTGAATTTTCATAAAAGAACTTAATATAGAATTCATTGAAACTTGGAAAAAATAAGGATTTACTCAACCGACGCGTAAAAAAGCTTGCGAAAAAATACTTACTCCTAAAATCGAAATAATCATAAGTATAAATAAAACTCTTTTAAAGCTGACTTAGAATCAACGCACAGCCTAAACTATAAGTCCTAGAGGTATGAAATTTGGCGGGTAGTATCCTTATATAGTTTAAGGGTGCACTAAGAAAGGAATTTTGAAACGTCACGCTCTAAAGGGTAGAATGCGAGCAACGCCGCGGGTGACGGCTAGTTATAATAAAAAATCTTTTGTGTCTCGTGTAAATCCGCGTTCCAACATACCAAAGGAGCGCTGACATAGTCGCTAAGCTACTCAAAGTCCTTACAAAATATAAGAATAAAAAAAAAACATACTAAAGGTTAAAAAATTTAATTTTAAAAATTTAATGTAACAAATTTATAATTTTGTGCAATAAAGTATAAAATAAAATAAAATAAAATAAATAAAGGTTAAGATAATTTAGATTTAGTATAACTTCACGTTATCTTAACCTTTTTTAATCCACCCGAAGTATTTTTTTTCTATAAAATATTGGGCTCTTATAAACCAGGTTTACGTATCCACGTGCCTAAGGTTAAGCGAACTTCGTCCTTTAAGATACCCACAGAAATCCACAGTCAGAACTCCCAATCCATTTAACCTTTCAACGATGTGGGGTCCGTCTGAATTATTTATAGAATCCGTGCTGTGAATTTTGAAATCAATCGCAGTGGTGACAACATCATACAATTGCTTTTATTTTTAATAACCTTTCAAACGATTGCCTTTCTAGCCAAGTTTTTAATTAACCGACTTGAAAATATAAGGAGGTTCTCAATTCGGTCGTATTTTTTTCAGTAGTTTAGTTAAATAAGTGTAACTGGAAAAAACACGTCATCCACGTACACGACATTGCGTATTTTGCTTTTCTGTGGTGTTTACGATCAATAGAACAGTCCCAATGAACTGCTATCATCATCATCATTATTTGATGATGATGGCGTATTATATTGAAGTCAGTTTTTTCAGTTTTTTAAACTTATAAATTACTAGGTGCCACCCGCGACTTCGTTCGCGTTCTGTTGGATCCCGTTAATATTTCGGGATAAAAAGTAGCCTATCTGTTAATCCAGGTCACGGACAATATATATTCCAAGTTTCATCCAAATCGGATCAGTAGATTTTACGTGAAAGAGTAACAAACATCCATCCATCCATACTTATAGTATGGACTAGCCGTCGCCCGCGGCGTTGTTCGCGTTCTAGTGTGACGTTTCAAAATTCCTTTCTTAGTGCGCCCCTACACTATATAAGGATACTACCCTCCAAATTTAATACCTCTAGGAGTTATAGTTTAGGCTGTGCGTTGATTCTCTGTCAGCTTCAAAAGAGTTTTATATATATTGATGATGATGATATGGATATGGATATGGATGGATAGACGTAGGTACGTATATGACACAGACACATAACAAACATCCAACGCTTATAATAAAGTTATACAAATATTTGTTCTGTGTAGGGATCGATCCCAGAACCTACATTATATTTTGTACTAGCTGTCTCCCGTGGCTTTACTCGCGTAGTAACAGCATACGCATTATTTGGTTAAAATCCTTGATCCTATTTTTAGACCCTTTAGTGTGCGACTTTTCAAAATTCCTGTAGCGCCATCTAGCTCGCTACATGAGAACATCGCGCAAACGAAATTATCACGGAGTTTGAACAATAAGTAATACTACCGAATACCATCCATTGGTCCTCGGACCCCGAGCCAAAGGTCGCTCGGCATGGAAGATCTTCCCTTTTCGTAGAAGAACACATATCCTACCGTGTTTTCCTCATTCTTTTCTTAGTGCACCCCTACACTATAGAAGGATACTAACCTAAATGTCGTACCTCTAGGACTTAGGTATAGTTTAGGCTGTGCGTTGATTGTCAGTCCGCTTCAAAAGAGTTTTCTATACCTATTTAGACGAAGAAGAAGACTAACACGCAAAAGGCATGTACACCAACTGAGCTGCGAGGCAGGTTTTAGCAACAGTACTTTAACTAGATGCTTCGTAAGAGCTATAAAAGCTCCAGGAGTTTTACTATGATAATTTTGCAGGCGCTACTTAGCTCAGTTTGGCGCTAGTTAATTTCTATTAGGCCTTACCTCTTAAATTAATACTTAGCATGCATACCTATACTTAATTATGATAAAATTTGAATTTGATTGTATTTTACTGTGTGGCTATTTGTCAAACTAATTTATTATTTTCCAATGTTGTAGTATAAACTATTAGCAGCGACATTAATGTAGCATGTCATCTCAATTTGCACACTGTAACCGGTAAGACATGTTTGTGATACACTTACGAAAACATTACCACCTATAATGTACACATGTTTTTAGCAAATAAACATTCATTATCTTTATCTTTACCAAAACCGACTTTATACAAGAAGATATTTCGCACGCTTACGAAGTCACCGGTATCAGCTAGTGACGGTTTAATATTTTTCTAAGTACTGTGTTATACATGTCGTGGTTGTGTCAAAGAATAAGGGTACAATTTGTATGTTGTTAGGGTCACAAAACTTTTCTCATTACGAAAGTATATAAACACGTACAAAAGAGACAAATACGTGGTTACATCGTGTATTATGTGCGACAGGCGTCGTGGCTCAGTCGGTAGTAGCTCTGCCTTCCGTGCTGTGGATCGTGGGTTCGATCCTCACCGAGAACAAACATTTGTGTGTGGCAAACTAAGATGTTTGTTCTGTGTTTGGGTGTTTCTATGCATTATAAATATGTTTTTACAAAAAAATAATGTATATTATGTATTCTATCAGCAATCTAGTTCCCATAGTACAAGCTTTGCTTAGTTTGAGACTAGAAGGCGTTGTGTTAAATGTCCGTGAATATATTTTTTTAAATTTATTATACTACTGTATACAAACGTTAAAACGGTATCTTCTGATATTAAAAAAGATAGTATTAAGTATAATAATAATAATAATATCATCTGTGACCAAAGGCAGCCAAAAAAATTAAGAAACTGCTATGTGTTAGTATTTTTTTTATATATAAAGCTTTTTTGAAGCTGACTGACAATCAACGCACAGCCTAAACTATAAGCCCTAGAGGTATGTAATTTGGAGGGTAGTATCATTATATAGTGTTGGAGTGCACTAAGAAAGAAATTTTGAAAAGTCGCACTCTAAAGGGTCTAAAATTAGGATCAAAGATTTTAACCAAATAATGCGTATGCTGCTACTACGCGAGCAAAGCCGCGGGCTACAGCTAGTTCGGTATAATAACGAAAAATGTACCGAGTCGCCTCAAGCATGAAATAGAATATAAGTCATAATTTCTTCTATAAGGAAAAACGTTATTTACAGCACGTTTTCGTTTTGATACAAATCACAATTTTAATTCAAAATCAACACGAACCGGTAATATTTCAAAATATCGTACCTAAGAAATAAAAAGAAATTACCTCAAGTTAATCCATTATAATCGAATTTCACGAAAAACGACGTAAATGATAAAATGCAAAATGGCGAAAACCACAAAAAAAGATAACGTCATAGGCTAATTTATAATAATTATTGTTTTAGTTACTTTTAAGTTTTATATTATAATCAAAATCTCTATCAATCAGATATACCGATAAGTAAATTTTTTTTTGACCCAAACAAATAGATAGATAGATAGATAATACTTTATTGTACACAAGGGTAAGGTACGTACAAATCTTAAAAATAACTTTGTATAGTACAATGGGCGGCCTTATCGCTGAAAGCGATTTCTTCCAGGCAAACAAATGAATACACCTCGAGCCCACTGATGGGCCAGTAGGGAAAAAAATCCCATCGAGCCCGCTCATTTGCATATTTTGCGCGTTGGGTTTTTTTTTCATCGGCCTTACCAGTGGGCCAGCCGGTGGGCTCGATGGGAATAACCCATTTTATTGCAATGGAATGTCCAAAACATTTTGTATATACAATAAAATTTAATTACATTTGTAACTTAAAAAAAAATTAAGCCCAGGCTTTATACATTTTAGCTCTACACCCTTTGGCTAAAAATCACTAATGAATTAAAATTTGGAAGTGCTACGAGCTGCTACGGTGCTAGCGCTACGCAGCTACGCCGTAGCATACATTTCCTACTTTACGACATAGCTGTCTCTGTCACACGCACTGCTGTTATATCTCCTGCTCGCTCTAGTTTCACTTTACTAATGTAGAGGTAACTGCGATCTATATTGCTAGGGGTGGTCTACACTTACAGCATTTCTGATTCACTTTATTTTTCAAACCAGTATAACTTAAAAGTATTAACCGTATACCTACCGAATTCTGTGAAGATTGGATAAGCGGTTCAAAAGATTTCGATGAACAAACATACAAACATGCAAAGCATTTTTGCCCAAGTTGTCACGAGATCTCAGTTCGGGGCGAACTACTAGTTAGAAAAGGTTCTATGCTCATTTGATTTCAAGTAATTTCAGCAGTGACATCTATCTTTGTCACGGGCAAAACATGGGCGGTCAAATGCTGAACACTGCCATCTATTAACAATTAGAAGTATAACCTCAAAAAATAGTATTATTATTCGCCAATAGATGTCGGGAAGAGTCACATTTTTCTGTTTAAGTGTTTACTTGAAAACACGAATAAAACGAAATTTTCTTGGAAATGAGTCCTAGCTATATCGATTTATCGCCCCAAATTCCCCTGTATACTAAATTTCATTAAAATCGTTGGAGCCTTTTCTGAGATTCAGATTATATACAAGAATTGCACGTTTATAAGTATTACTAGCCGTCGCCCGCGGCGGTGCTCGCGTTCTACCCTTTAGAGTGTGACGTTTCAAAATTCCTTTCTTAGTGCACCCCTACAATATATAAGGATACTACCCTCCAAATTTCATACCTCTAGGACTTATAGTTTAGGCTGTGCGTTGATTCTCAGTCAGCTTCAAAAGAGTTTTATATATATTGATTGATATTGATGATTAGATAAGTCCTGAAGTAGAAAACATAAAAAACCCCACCGAATTAAGAAACTCTCTTAGCTAAAGAGTGCGATAAAGTGTAGTTGATCAGTAAATTGTCTATTTCACGCGGCGGTACCTTCGTGCTGAGGATCTGTTATTACAAGCCCGCTAGCTCATTCCTAACCTATCAGCGAATGAATAGATCGTTCATTACGAGTGTCTGTTCATAACGTTAGAGATAGAGAGTTACTCGGCTCATTCATTTCGAAACTAGCTAGGACCTAGTACCCACTTGTTACGTTAGGTTACCTATAGGCCTTTGCATCTATTGAAGATAATTTATTGTTAGCAATGCAGCGTAGAACCGACCTCTTTGAGTTTTATACAGTACTAGCCGTCGCCCGCGGCGTTGCTCTCGTTCTACCCTTTAGAGTGTGACGTTTCAAAATTCCTTTCTTAGTGCACCTCTACACTATATAAGGATACTACCCTCCAAATTTCATACCTCTAGGACTTATAGTTTAGGCTGTGCGTTGATTCTCAGTCAGCTTCAAAAGAGTTTTATATATATTGATGATGATTGATGATTGATGATGATTGGATCGCTCTGACCGGAGTGTTTGAAAATAGAAGACCGTGGATGACACGACGAGCGAAAGCAGCGAGACGTGTCAGTCGAAAACAATGGCAAAATAAGTGTGGATGTGGAAATACGAATTATTATGGAAAAAACTATGATTAATACACTAAAGCTCTGTTTATTACTGTTGTAGCTTATATTATACAGCGTCAACAGGCAACCTATGCCTACACTTAACGACACACTGTAGTGCCTGGGACAATGTTTAGATGGAGTAGGCTTAGCTCCTGACGCTCTATAAATCATCTTCAATAGATGTAAAGGCCTATTATTATTAGGTGTTTTGAACTTATATTCTACTTTTCGTTTAGAAGTCGCCACTATATGAGTGCGTAAATTAGCTTTTAGTTGATACTAAACTAACTATTCATTTGGTAACAAAACACCTACTGGTAGGTACTCGTACCGTTTTCCCGAACTTGGCACGGAACCCAAGATATACGAGCCTATAATTCCCGTTAAGGCGAGTATACAAGTTTAATTAGATCTAATAAAGTTCGTCCCTACTTAAGGCGCTTCACACGTTTCCCTGTAATTATTACAATGAATAAAGTAGAAACTCTGTGAGGTATAAAAGTGAGACTAACTTGTATACTAAGCCAACTATACTTACCTACTTCTACATTTAAACTCAAATATCTGCTATTTTTACCCCACTACACGGAAAAAAAGGAGGTTTATGAGTTTAAGGCCCGTATCCCCTTGCTCGAGCACAGATTTCGATGATAGAGTAATTATTTCAGACTTGGCTTAACTCTTCCACAGATAATAGACTAGTAACTATACATAATTTTTTTGGGCTCAATTCAAGCAACGTTTTAAAATCAAATCTCGACACAAATCAATGCTCACAGCTCAGTCGGTAGTAGTTCTGTCTTACGTGCTGTGGGTCGTGGGTTCTATCCCCACACAAAACAAACATTGTGTGTGGCTTTCAAATAATAAAAAATATAAAGATTATGTTTGTTCTATGCCTGGGTGTTACTATTACAAAAAAATAATATTATTTAAGTATTTTATCAGCAATCTAGTTCCCGTAGTACCAACTTTGCTTAGTTTGGGACTAGAGGGCGTTGTGTGAAATATCCATGAATATTTATTGGATTAATTTAAATGACTTTGAGTGACGGAGAAAATGAGGAGCAACAGGTTAGCGTGGTATGGGCATGTCATGCGGAGGGAAGAGAGTCATGTAACGAGGAGAGTGCTAAGTATGAATGTGGATGGATATAGAGGAAGAGGTAGGCCCAAGAAAAGATGGATGGATTGTGTAAGAGATGATATGCATAGGAGAGGAGTGAACACTGAGATGACGGATGATAGGGGAGAATGGACGAAAAGGACATGTTGTGCCGACCCCACCTAGTGGGATAAGGGCAGGAAGAAGAAGAAGAATTTAAATGACTTTTAAATTTACAGCTACTTCCAAAAGTTGCATCATTTGTTAAACCTAAATGAATTCCCATGCGTGCAGTCAACCGCTAAGGATAATCACAGATTATTAATAATCTAACCATAACCGTCTAATAAGAGTTTGTAATACTCTTACGGACCCCACTAATACGAGGACGCCATGCATGAACTGATAGACAACTTGGTTGTTGAAGACAGAGCTCTGACACTGTGAGGATGTTACGAAAATATCACAGAGTGTCCGCAATAATTGGCAAAATGAGAAGGTTTGAATTGTTTGATGCTAGTCAATAAAAAAACAACAAATAAACAAAAATAACAATCATTCGACTATCATTGACAATAGCTTAGATTTGAAATGATATCTCTCTTCATAAGAGAGAAGGAGTAGATTACTTCTTCATCTCTTTTTGCCAGACGTTTCTTGCTGCAGATTTTTTTTATCAATTTTTTTATAGTCTACAGTACAGCTCTGACCAAAATCATTATGCAGTGGTTACACCTATAAGCCATCCACCAGTGGGGCGAAACCCAGTGGGACGAACGGGAAATAACGTGTAATTTGAGGTGAAAAAGAACACCCTTTATTCATATTCAACTGTCATATTAGTGCGGCTTTAAAAAATGCTCTATCATTGTCACTTGCATGACAACGAAAAGAGATGACAACAGATTTAGCAATCGTTTTAGTTAGCTCAGCTTTAGAACACCAATATGAACATACCCCTCTCAATTTAGAAAGTTTTACTTTACTGTTTTTTTCCTGCCTAATTTTGATCTTGATCCGAGTATAAGATCCTCCAATCCAGACGGACATGTTGGTGAGACAAATAGAAAACAATATATATAAAACTCTTTTGAAGCTGACAGAGAATCAACGCTAAGCCTACACTATACGAGTAGGTCCGAGAGGTATGAAATTTAGAGGGTAGTATCCTTATATAGTGTAGGGGTGCACTAAGAAAGGAATTTTGAAACGTCACACTCTAAAGGGCAGAACGCGAGCAACGCCGCAGGCGACGGCTAGTAAAATAATACAGCCAATAGTCAAAGCCTAAACGTCAGAACTCTTTCTATAACAAACAAAGATTACTCAGACCGTGTAAGGGTTATTAAATATAATGTAGGTGAGGCATTTTGTGGAAACTCCCGAAATTTTAGATAATATGATTACAATTTTATCCTCTTAGAAGAGGGAGCTATAAAACGCGTAGACACAGCTGAAGGGTAAGTACTTATTCAAATTCAAATTCAAAGTCTTTATTTCAGCCATTCATACACGTCATGATAAATACAGGCGTCATGGCTCAGTCGGTAGTAGCTCTGCCTTCCGTGCTGTGGCTCGTGGGTTCGATCCCCACCGAGAACAAACATTTGTGTGTTGTAAACATAGATGTTTGTTCTGTGTCTGGGTGTTTCTATGTATTATAATTATGTATTTACTAAAAAAAAGTATGTATTTATTCTATCAGCCATCTAGTTTCCATCGTACAAGCTTTGCTTAGTTTAGGACTAGACGGCGTTGTGTTAAGTGTCCGTGAATCTTTATTTATTATTATTATTATTTATTTATTAGAAATAATCATTTAACAAATTTATATTAGGATTCGTTAAATGATTATTATTGATCGAGTGAGCGAAGCGAACGAGATCTTAGTGACAACTTGGACGAAAATGCTTTGTATGTTTGTTCGACGAGATCTTTTGAACCGCTTATCCGATCTACACAGAATTCGGTAGGTATACGGATAGTACTCTTAAGTTTTACTGGTTTGTTAAATGAAGTAAATCGGTCAAGGGGTCGTGAAGTAATGAGGGTGCAAAGGACGTAAAAAAAAAAAAGTCGCACAATAATATCAAGTGGGGTGTCATATGACAGGGTTTTGTTTATATAGGATTTAACGGCGCACAAAAGTAAAACACATAGAAACACCATAAACACTCAGGTGTGCACAGTGTGCGCCGTATCCCAGTGCTTCATAAACACTGAGTCCACATCCAGTCGGTTTTCCATTAGCTTTAGGTAGGTGTTGACGCTGCCCCGCACCCGGCGCACCAGAGATGCTGCTCTACTACGGATGATCGCATAAAAGTCATCTACGTGGGTGTACACTATCTAAAACC
Source organism: Eulithis prunata (assembly GCA_918843925.1). Lineage (NCBI taxonomy): Eukaryota > Metazoa > Arthropoda > Insecta > Lepidoptera > Geometridae > Eulithis > Eulithis prunata. Next base: position 2,423,564 of record OU974035.1, read on the forward strand.
ATTCCCTGGCCAATTTTTAACCCATACTAAAGTCCCACCGAACTTGAGTAATTTTTTTGATAATTCCCAGAAATCCCCACTGAGAAATCCCTACCAGTGGGGTTTCTTACGTTTTTTTTTCATAATTTCAGTTGATTATTAGTTAATAAACATAATTTACCCTTAATTAAAATTAAAAAAAATAGTGCGTGGAGTCCCTCCGCGCGGAAGAAGTGAAACTTCGAGTGCCACGCATTCACTCTCGCTCTGTCTCCTTCTATTCCCCCTCCCTAGGAGTGTTAAACGTTTAGCGCAACCTTGTTGGAAGTCGCATTAGAAGTATAACTTAAAAAAAAATATAAAAAAATATAAAAAATATAAACTGCGTCTAAAATGGACGGATTATTTTACTTATAATATTGTGGTTAATTAATCATGTAGGTTTTTGGTGTATTTGTGTACAACTGTGTTTTGTTAATGTGATTATTTCTAACCAATATTTGACTGTATTTTGTTCCAACCATCTGTGTAAATACATACTGTCAACATTTTATAAACATATTCATAATCGCTTAACAGTTAATCCAGTTATTCATATAAAAAATAAACTCAGCTATTTATATAATATACTATTGTGTAACTCAGTCCCAGAATAAATAATTAAAAACCAGGCCAATATAATTCATTTTGTTGTCTACTGCAAAGATTTTCCACTAAAATGCTTGATAACTAACGTGGATTTGTCAAGCGATTATAGATAAGTCTGGCACATTCAACCTAAAAACATACATATAAACAAGGGAATAGTTCACCAAGTAAAAAAAAACTAACGTTTCGTTCCCGTTTGTCCCACTGGGTTTCATCCCACTGTTGGGACGAACGGGTAAAGATTAACGATAAGACGTTAACCAAAAAATGTCACAACTTATGCTACCAAGTTGGTGTACTTTTTTTACTTTCTTCACAACCCTGTTTGAAAAGGAAGGCTTTGAAAGTCATTAGTAAGTAAAAACTTGGCGAACTATACATTTGTTAATGAAACAAACAATTTTATATCCTTTAATCAATGACAGCCATTCACACAACATCGATCTACGTACGAATAATTTGACAGTTTTTTGACAGCTGTAATTCATCAAATATCATTGTTGACATGCCTTTAATTTATTTGCCCCTCTAGCCAATTTCATACTCTACAATTTCTAGAGAGAACAAAACTAATAAAAATATTATAATTATGCAAATGATATTTCTAAGTAATAAGTCACGTGACAATTCCATACATTTTGACGTTTACTATTCCCTAGCGATTACAGAATATATATATTCGGCTAGAGGGTAGATCAAAGAGAAAATAAAGGCGCCATCTTTTGTTCCACTTTTCGATGGTGGCGCCCTCTCAAACAACTCTCAAAAACAAGATGGCGGCACTACACTGGTGTAATAACAGCTGTCAAACTGTCATCTTCAACCTTTTCAACAACAATGCCTATTGTGTTAGATATCAGACGCTTCTGTTACCGGGACATCTACTCCGAATAATGATTGACGAAGACTCGGTAGAAACGAAGTTACGTTTGTGGTTCACTGCGCGGTGACGCTGTGATTTCGCAAGAGCCCGCGTTATCGCACAAGGTGGACGCGCAGTGTAACACTAACGTCTCTACCGAATTGTTTGAGTAGAAACCCGAGCTCGCAGTCATTTAGATGATATTTTGCGATAAGTGACTCAGTTTTTGTATGGAGAAAAATAATTTTTGTTTCACGCGCATGTTGAAAATGATTTTTTTTTAATACAAAAATGCGAGTCACGATGGGCTCAAGTTAGAAATGAAAGTGATGGGCTCAGTGTCATATTCTCTCAAAAATTCTGACTCAGCGTAGTTCAAGTATAGATTTGAGAAGAGATTTTCTTAAAAAATCTGTCAAATTAACGCTTGTGATTCAGCCTTCAGAGTTTTGACAGTATACAAGTATACGTCTGATATCTAAAACGACATAATAAAAAAAAATCAACACCAATGAAATCCGAATATCTGTAAAAGTTTTTTGTGACTACACCTAACTTTTGACTACTCCTATTTACTTACACGTAATCACCATGTTCCCTTGACAAACTTTATGACTTGACAACATAATTACATTAATGACATTAATTTACAGAAAAAACTAAAAAGAGTTGTCAAAACTGTCAGCATTATAACATCCTTGATTTATAATGTCAGCGTTGACTTTGTATAAAACACTGACAACTCAGAATTTGTAATGAGTGCCTTCAAAAATAATTGACAGCTGACTTGACGAATTACTCGACTTGACTAAGAACTATTTAAAAAAAATCTCTTGGCACTGGCAAACGGTCCATCAAAATGACGGACAGAGGCCATAAATAAAAGAAGAAAAATCTAAAACTGCATTGATTTATCAATAATTGAGTAACTAACATAACCACAAACAACCCCTTTATTATTCTATTCTTTTAACCCCAATAAAATTCTACTACACATAAAAATTATCAAAAAGAATCAGATAATCCCCAGCCAACCTATTTTATTTAAATCACCAACCGATTCTGGAAGTCTTGAAGTAAGAAGACTACTTCTGAATTTTGAAGGGTTATCCTATCAATATAAACATCTTATTCTATGGAACCAAGTGTAAGCGTGATAAGAAAATCTGCTGTTTCATACATTTCTTGTCTAGTAGTTGCCAATTGTCGATTGTCATAATTATGACAGTTGATTTGCTTTTCGCGCTAACACTAATGACTCCAAGGAAAAGCTATTCATATTGATAGGTACTTTGACCCCTCGCCGCTGCATAGTTGCATATTAATATGGTCTTATTACACTAGTAATACTCTCCAACCCTTTAATCTACTTGGCTGTATAAAGCCCTTCTTTTATCGTGGCAGTTAAAGTCAGTAGCGATAAATAGTTTTAATAAAACTTACGGAAGGATGCGGCGGGTCCTGGCCCTTGACATTCTGCAGCTGCTTGTTGTGTGCTGTGGGGGTCCGTTCACCAGCTGTTCCACCTGCACTTCCAGCGCCTCCAGCACCCCCTGCACTTCCCCCTGCAGGGGACTTTGCCCCTGGGGAGCTGGTTGAGGTTGTCCTGGAGAGATATCAACTGTGACTACGCTTGGCATGAAGATAATGGGCTAACGGATGACTAGCAAAGCACAAGGTAAGCTCGTATTGGTTAGCGTCCAATTCTGGGGACGGATTTTTTAGGCCGCGTTAAGGCCTCCGTCGTGGCTTAACGACTGCTAGAGCCGGGACAGTTTAACGTGCCCTCCGAAGCACGGAAGCACTCAGATGTAAATGTAACGGCCACCCATACAAATAGTGACCGCGCAGAACGTGGCTTAACTTAGATAATCAGTGATGATTGACTAAGCAAGCAAGCCACGAGCGTTATGACTTCGGACGACTTATATGTCCACTGAGTCCACGAATTTGTTTAGAATATTTAGTTGTTGATTGCCAAAAATGTTTTTCATCCCACCATCTCGGAAAGAGTATTTTTAATCTTCAATATCTGAGTGGAAAAGCCGTTTTTATTCTCTAGAGGATAAAGTAAATTGAATTTAGAACATCGTGTGCACTAAGTTTGTGAATTAAAAAAAAACATTAAACCTATTTACTGCGCTACCTCTATGGTGCCGAATATAGCATACAACTTTTTTTTAATTTGTTAAAAACTCAGACTCGGAACCTTCTTGGTGTTCTTTTTTCAATTTGCTTTGTACGCTGTTCTTTACGCGGCATTTTTTCACGTCATTGTTAAACCTTATATTAAAAACAAGAAACTTGAAAACAAGTGAAAAAACTAAAATGAGTGATTCTAGCGACGAGGAAGTTTGACGCCAACAGAATTGACTGTAACTGTTAATAATGCGCAAATTAGTCATTTCCTCGCTGAGGTGGAATGAAAAGTTACGTGTTGCACTCGAGTGCAAAGATTTTTTACCTCGTGCTCTTTTGATTCCCTCGCTAACGCTCAGGATTCTAATTTTGAATCACTCGCTGCGCTCGTGATTCAATTTTAGAATCCTTCGATTGCTCGGTCATCAAAATTGAACACGCGGTTAAAAAACAACTTTGCACTCTTGTATAACAAATAACTATTATACAGTGCAGTCAAATGGGGCACTGGCTGTAGTCAAAAAAAACGGATAAAAATAAATTGTACTCACTCGAGCTGTGCTCTACAGTTGACATCGTAGTTGAAGACAGGACATGGAACAAAGAAAATCATTTGTTACGATACGACACAGTAAGTATAATATTCGGACTTGTTATGACACGGATTATAGTTTGTAAAAAACAGATTAAAACACGATGGTAAAATATATATTTTTTTTTTTTTATTAAAATTAGGTAGTTTAAAATGTTTCATTTGCTAGAAATATTATAGTAATAAGTTCTTGATATAAGTAGTTTTAATTTGTATACACAATTGGAACTTAATCCACTTAACTAAATAGAATGTAGGTATGTACCCATGACCTATATTATTGTAAGTAAATAAATAATGTAGATTGTAGGTAGAAAACACGACACGAAAATGATGTTAATAATATAATTTCACTGTCGTATTATTCAAAAGTTTGGCTATAAAAAAATTAAAAATAGACTTGGTAGCAAAAACGAACCAAAGAGTGTTCAGATAGAAAAAACAGATAAATTTTTTAACCTTCTTAACGAAAGGAAACAACGATCTAGCAAACAAAGGCATTTTTGTAGACTATCCTTAAAAATTCACGATAAACGATGAATATTATCCAGGAAAACATTGATGGATACGTATAGAAATATGCAACATTTTGTATCATAAGCGGTCATAAATTTTCATGTCTAAAATACGGCGTGACATCAATATCCGTCTTTTGGAGAGGAGAAATGAGACAAGGGTGTGATAGAATAAAGTTTTTAGGTTGTTTATTTCAACATTTCTGAAGTTATAAAATCACTGAAGTTATTTATGAAAATTATGCAAATTATGGCGGAATGCCTAAAGTACTGCGAGGCAATAATATTATAATTATTTTTGTATGACATTTTATTGACTAAGTTATAAATTTTATTTTTATTAATAAATTGAATGAATTTTATTGTGTTGAATTTTATTACTTAATGACTTATGTGTACCTAATTTGACTGTTTTAATAATAATGACTTGTAAATTTGTATGTATATATTTATTTATTTTTTATTTTTGAGCCATGGTTTTCCCACTGCGGGGCAATATATATATATATTATATTAAATTAATTAATTATTATATTAATTATATTATTTGTATGTATATATATAGTTCTATAATTTAATGTGTCTGTTATAAATAATTATTATAATTGGTTTATCACCGTATTATTTATTAAATAAATAAATAAATGAAAAATTGCAAACAACATTGTTTTGTGAAATAACATTGCACAAGGTTCAGAATAAATATCATTTTAATCCAGATCAGATAGATAGTTTACATCGCTAATTTTAAGTACGTAGGTAAGTGACGTCTCTGAGTGTGGTAGCTATTCTCTATATCTATTTCAAAGCTACCCGTAAATATAACTAATAAACGGATTGTCCCACAACTATCCTTTTATCCGTAAAAAGTAACATTTACGTCCGTAAAAATAGACAAAACACATTTTGTCCGTACAAAATGGACCGGACACATTTGTCCGGACTCGGACACAAAATGTACCGTTACTTAACGTTATTTTATTACATCCCGGACGGTCATATTTCGTAATAAGCTTAGGTAGAGTCTGACCACGCTCAGTTTGCAATGAAATAAATTAAAAACCTTTTCAAATGGATGAAATGCCATGACGACACCATCCCATCCCATCTCACTAATATTATAAACTAGCTGATACCCGCAACTTCGTACGCGTGCGAAACTTTTCGCCAAAATATCTGTCAACCAGCATACGGACCGGATACTGGATACTGGACCAATTTCAATGAAACTTATACTATTCAGAAGCCTTTTTTTCCGGATTAAAACATAGGCTATATTTAATTGAAATCAAGACGTGGATTCTTAGATACAGCTTGAACTCTCTTAACCAAAAGGTGCCATTTGATACCAGGTTCATCGTAAGCTGACAGATATTTAGGCGGAAAGATTCGCACGCGTACGAAGTCGCGGCTATCAGCTAGTTTCTTATAAAGTTACGAGTATCCATTCTTATAGGACCATTTCCCCTGATTCGAAAGTAACATAGAAAAGTTTGTGCATAAATTTTGACGCGTCCACAGCTTAGATAAAACTTTGTAGGCGCAAAGCAAACGATAAAACTAAGGAAGAAAACCTATTTCACGCTCTGATTCAGACTCCTTAGGTAAACGAGATTTTACAGATTTTACGAACAAATCTGACAGTCGCCTTGTTACGTAAACCCAAAGCCTCCTCTACACGTCAGCAGATTCATCTGCAGACGTCATCTGCGGATGCGTCCGCCGACGTGTAGAGGTTGATTTGGGCGTCTGTGGTAGGTAATTAACGTCAGCAGATGCGTCCGCCTCGAACACGGTTGTTGTCGGTTTTTAGGCACGAAAAAAGGGTTTCGGCGCGAACATAGAACATAGACTGATCGACCTACAGACGTGTGGACAGCTCGTGGAAATCCATCAGCGGACGCATCTGCCAGAGTCCGCGGAAGCGTCTGTTGACATGTAGAGGAGGCTTAACGTGTTCGAGTCATACTGCGCGTCAACGCCAGCACGACTGCTGAACGTTGTAGCGTCACCGCGCAGTGTATCTCGAATACGGTACTGTTACGATACGTTTACGATTGTCACATTTATTCGTGCTGAGAATCCATGAAGGCTTATTATCACTGAGATGGAGTAGTGGTAGCAAACTGATTATATTGTGTTCAAATCCCGGTAGTCTTTATACGCGTGTTATACTTACGCTAACCTTTTTATTCATATTCGCTTGTCATTTTAGCGCGGTTTGAAAAGAGGAAATAAATAAAAGAAGAAGAAGAAGAAATGATCCGTCATCGTCACTTGCATGCCAATAAATAGAGATGACAACGGATTCGAGTTTTGACATTTTTTGAAACGACACATAGCACTTTTATTTTAATAGTTTTTCTTGTGTTATTGTGAGTATTGTTGTTTAATTTTGGTGGAATTTTAACGAATAATACTTAGGTCCTAACACAAAGTGTGAGTCATTGGAATAAATGTGTGTAAAGTGGTTTCTCTGAATGTTTCATGAATTGAATGAATGAATTCGTTTCAGGTTTTGAAGAGAAAATCCACCATTTTCTTTTCAAAACAAACGACAGCCGACTTGACAAATGACTTGACTTGACTATTTTATTACAATTTTTACACTTGACATTGGCAAAATTGTCTGTTGAAATGACGGACACAAGCCATTATTGAAGAGAAGGGACAGAGGCCATTACTGAAGAGAAGAAGAAGAAGAAAAAGTAATGTAAACTCTTTATTTCTTGTTTAATAGGATAAACAATGTAAATAACCTATTTGTAATTTCCAACAAGACAACGCAATCAAGAGGTATAATTTATGAAGGAACTCCACTGTTTATACACTGCCGTTATTCTAAGGCCGTAAAGCTACGAGTACACTGACGCGACAGATATAAATATAACAGGCGTAAAACTGATCCATAGCGAGACAATACAACTCGGAGGACTCAGAGCGCGTAGTCTGAATTTTGTTATGTTGATTTGCGATTGAATCGAGAAACTCGCAGTTTTTGTATAGAGAAAAATTGTTTGCGAATCTCCCGCTAGAGGCGCTTATCGGGTTCTCATACATAATACCTATGTATATTTTATGTAGTATATTTTATTGCGTAATAATTTAGTTTTTACCGTTACATTGTTTGTGCACCGCCTTCCGTTACCGCTCCGCTCGTTACTTTCCATGCTACGGTTGCCTGGAAGAAATCGCTTTCAGCGATAACGCCGCCCATTGTACTATACAAAGGTACGTACAAATTTTTAAGATTTGTACGTACCTTTCCCTTGTGTACAATAAAGTATTATCTATCTATCTACCTATATCGCAAGTCGCTTTGCAATATGCGTTTCGATCAACAAAACAAAACTCAGTCTACGGGCTCTGATCAGGACTCAAGCATAGATTGTTGTATGAAAATCTCTGCTCAAATTTATGCTTGAGTAACGATTTCTGTAGGTATAGGTATAAGAGCCTTAGTATTGTATTGAAAATGTTATGGATGTCAATTCGCTATCGTTATCAGCTTGTAAAAATCAATTGCAGTACGTAGTAGAGCTCTTTGTGAGAGCTCGTCCGGGTTCAGTACTAGCACCGTACCTATTTCTGCCGCCAAGCAGCGATGCTCGCATTGCTGTGTTCCGGTTTGAAGGGTAAGGGCGCCGGTGTAATTACAGGCACATGAGACTTCAAGATCTTTACGTCTCAGAGTGATGGACGCAGTGCATTGCCTTACAGGGCACGTCCTCATTGGACTTGCTCTGCGAGGTAATGCATTGTTATAGGCAGAAATTACTACTTAACATCAGGTGAGCTATCAGCTTGTTCCATTACTATTATCATAAAAAAAAACGTAGGTATGGACCTGTAGTGTACATAATAGGATAAATAAATAGGTAGCATTCAGTTTGTTAATAGTTTAAGTTGTCAAAATAAATATTAGATTTTTCGTCGTTTCATTAGTAGGTAAAATAGGAATTTATAGGATAATAACTTAATATAGGTAGGTTAGCTATAAGTCAGTAAATAATACATAACACAGCTAGGTAGGTTAAAAATAAGATAGAAATAAACTAGATTTAATAAATAAAGATTGTAAGAAACGTGCCGTCAGCCAATCAGAAGGCTAGAAAATAGCGACGCCGTTCTCCGTAAGGTATTGCCTCCGGCAACGGACATTGTCACGTGACCTCTTAGATTTAGTATAAAAGTAAGACCTTTTTCCAAATAAATTCAGTTACAAATTCGCAGTCATCTTTCAATCATCTCTCCAACTAGGACCTCCAGCACCCCAAAAGACCTATGAAAAATAAATCATGTTTTTTCACCCTACAAACTCTTCATGGACAATAGGTAAGTCAGAATTCGTCACTTGTTAACGACAGTGTAAACGTAGCTTTACCTGGCATTAATTAGTCATTTCAAGTTTGTGAACTACCCTTATTAGTCAACTTCAGTTCAGATTGCAAATATTTAACAACGGATAAACTTACTATAAGCCCGTTTTATATAAAATACACCAAGGTTAGGTACCTTCAATAATTGAACTCCCTATGGTCAAAAAAGACATAAGTTGAGTTATGCCCTTGTGTTTTCATTGCACCCTTGAAATCTAGGTGTTCTGTTATATACATAATAAGTAGTATAACATTTTATAAGTTTAAAAACTGGAAAACCCGATTTCAATTTGATACGCTTTAATAATCAAGTTGATGATAATCATAATGGCAGTTCATTGTAATAATTGTTCTATTGATCTTAAACACCACAGAAAAGTTGCAGAAAGGCAACATACGCACGCAATATCGTGCACGTGAATGACGTGATTATTCCACTTATTTTTATTTAACTGCCAAACTACTGAACTAATTTTGATAAAATTTATATGGCACTACCTCTGAAATATAGTCTATCAAACAAAAAAAGAATCATCAAAATCGATTCATAATTGGCGGATTAATCGCGTAACATACATTGAATAAGAAAATATGTACCTATACAGTCGAATTGATAACCTGCTTTTGAAGTCGCTTGAAAATGTATCTCTTTGAGCAAACCGAGTGCATAAACAGGGTATTAAAATATCTCCAAGTTTAAAAATAGCACAAAGTAGGCAGAGCGAAGAGGAAACCACAAAGAACAGCGCGGTTGAAAGCATCCTACAGCGTTCAAGCTAGACAGGTCCACAATAGCCATTGTCTGAGGATATTGCAGCGTATACTGCCCATCGATACCAAAATAGACCATTCTTATAGAAATACTAGAGTTTGCTCGTGACTACGTCCGTGTCGAGTACCCTGTGATGTTAAAAGTGTAAGCAAAACCAAAGACAAGTTATATACTTATTGAGAACTAGCTGTTACCCGCGATTGCGTACGCGTGTACCGATTTTGTTTATTTTTGCAGGTAAAAAATTAGCCTTCAATATAAAATAGTGAAAAAACCATTAGGTAGGTAGCTAAAAGCCTCTCAAATTATGAAAAAATATTTTTCATTTTCTCAGTGACCCAAAAAACTCGCAAAACATTATTGATGTCAAAAGTTGAGAATAAATAGAAGTTATACGAAATTTTTGTTACGCTGTCAACGCTGCCGATAAATGGGCAGAAGTTTTTCATGAGAGAGTAAGATTTTAGAAGCTATGGTCCCTTCAACAGATATACTTATGGTCGAATACTCAAACGCCACTCAAACCCCACTCAATTTAAGTTCACGCTTAAATTATTGCCATCTCTTACAAATGAGTAATGTCAAACAGAGGCAGAGCAATTTTAAGTGGTGCTCAAATTTGAATGACGTTTCAGTATTCCAGCCGTAAACATTTTAAACATGAACTACAGTGTTACTTAGCGCGAAATTGTCAAAAACTACTAACTTTTGTCAAAAATGTAGGAAACAGCCTACATAAAGGACTATTGGAAACAGCTGTTATGTTTTGCGCTGACACTGATAGCTTTTGACCACAATATTTAAGGCACAGAATACTAGCTCGCTGACTTTTGATCCCCACTTCCTCATCCTACCCCCCCATCGTTAGCTCTGAACTGCTTTCGCTGCCCAGCATAATGTCAAGCGACGTGGCCACAGATATACGAAAACAGGAAGCTTTTGACGGCAAAAAACGCGCTGAAACGCGCTGATGTCACTATTTAGTCACAGAACACCTATCGTTTAGTATGGATACAGTTCAGAAAACCTGCCAGGCTTAAAACCAGGCAGCTTTTTAAAGTTTTTGGAAGTGATATTATTACACCCGGAATAGGATATTTTTTGTGATATATTCCAGTTATTAATAAGATAAAAGTCAGTTACAAAGGTTTTAAACCTCAATAAATTCACACGAAAATGAATCTTCCCTTTCATGAAACGCTCTGTGATGGAATTAGCGTAAATGACGTTCAAATAGAGTTAGTACGTCCGGACAAAAATGGCCGTTTAAAAAATGTCCGGACAAAATTATATACGGTGATTTTTTTTTAAACTTCACACAAACAATTAGTGCTCGGAGGACTTAATGCTAAGAGCATTGTCTACCAGTCTTCCTGGCCGTGCAAAAAGGTGGTGTGGCGTGTTTTTATAGGTGATTCGCACTGGTCTTTTCAGTTGGACGGCCAGTTATATCATTTAAGATTTTTAGAAAATAAAACTGTTCAAAATAAGAATTAAATTCTTACCTACAAGCAATGAGTACCGAGCAATAAGGTCATATTTATCTGCGTCATTTTAGCGCGGCTTTAAAAAAATTCTCTGTCATTGTCACTTGCATGACAACAAGACGATAAAAAAATCTGCTATTTTTCTAGCTTTAGAAGACCAATATAAATATACCCCATAAAGTTTCTTATTCTTTGGGGATTGCAGTGACAGCTATGCTAGGGCCGGATAAACTACGACTTTTTATCCGACTTTTATTATCGTGACAACTCTCTCACCGTAAATTTCGCCACGCAAGCGCTGCCTGAATCTTATTACATAATAAAGAAACCTCCATCATTTGTATAGAATTGCCTTTTGAAATGAAAAGGTTCGTTATAGAGGAAGTTCATGAAATTTTCTTTTATTAGCTTTTCAGGACTTCTGTGGGTCTTACGGTCACAGAGGCAAATTAATCAAGATATGGACTGTGTCTTCATCTTCTCCTTTCTTCTTCTTCTTCTCTTCACTAATGGCCTCTGTCCGTCATTTCGACAGACAATTTTGCTAATGTCAAGTGATATGATTGTAATAATATAAGTCAAGTCAAGTCAGTTGTCAAGTCGGCTGTCGTTTGTTTTGAAAAGAAAATGGGACACGAGTTTTGACATTTTTTGAAACGACACATAGCACTTTTATTTTAATAGTTTTTCTTGTGTTATTGTGAGTATTGTTGTTTAATTTTGGTGGAATTTTAACCAATAATACTTAGGTCGTAACATAAAGTGTGAGCCATTGGAATAAATGTGTGTAAAGTGGTTTTTCTGAATGTGAAAATTCGTGTTAGGTTTTGAAGAGAAAATCCACCATTTTCTCTTCAAAACAAACGACAGCCGACTTGACAAATGACTTGACTTGACTTATTTATTACAATTTTAACACTTGACATTGGCAAAATTGTCTGTCGAAATGACGGACAGAGGCCATTACTGAAGAGAAGAAGAAGAAGAAGAAAAGAAAATGATGGATTTTCTCTTCAAAACCTAACACGAATTTTCACATTCAGAGCAACCATTTACACTCATTTATTCCAATGGCTCACACTTTATGTTACGACCTAAGTATTATTGGTTTAAATTCCACCAAAATTAAACAACAATACTCACAATAACACAAGAAAAAATACTAAGTGCTGTTTCAAAAATGTCAAAGCTCGAATCTCATGGACTGTGTCATAACAGTATTAAAACTAGTGTGACACGCATCACAGCTCAGTCGGTAATTAACTCTACCTTGTAGGAAAAAAAACCCTGTAGGAGAACGCAAAGTCAGAGGTAAGTTAGTCTTCTTCTAGTGCTATTTCGAGACGGTGGTACGGGGAGTAAAAAAAAAAAACTTATTCTGGTCATATTGCTCGCCAACCTCAGCTCGAATGCCCAACGTTGTACCGTCACCGCGCAGTGTATCTCGAATACTGCTGTTTACAAGTCAGGAACTGGAAGTACGTCTTTGTACTTGGCAGCTGCGAAACATGAGTAGGTGTATAGCTAGCTTACGCGCCCCGGTTCTCTTTGTACGCCAGTCAGTGTACTTCCTCTGTTGTAACATTTCTATTGTCTGTTCAATGTGCTGAGGCAGACTGCTATATTACTGTGCTAGGTAGTTAAGTATGTAGTTATTTTTATTTTCTTTTTCTGTCATGTGTATTGTGTATATTTTATGTGTTGGCATATGATACTAAACGTGGATAGGAGAATAAGTCTTATGTAGGTACTAGCTCTGCCCGCGACTTCGTCCGCGTGGAATAGTGTCCTTGGGTAGCATAGGGTAAAACCTTTACAAACTTCGAATTTCATATAATTATATCGAATAAACAGTCTAAAAAATAAGTTTCAAGCTTCTTGCTCTAAAAATGACGATACTTCCGTGTAAATTTTCATCCCCTCTTTTCAACCCCTTTTTCGCATTAAAAAGTAGCCTATGTCCTTTCTCAGGCTCTATAGACCGTAGGTGCCGAAGTTCTTGGTTCGCAAAAGTGGAATGCTTCGCTGTTACACCCTGTATAAGCTACACACCTGGATACCGCGTTAACAATGTAATCAAGTTTAAGCACGCGCCGTGTAACTCGCATTTTGAATTTTCCAAGAACATATGATTTATGAGTTACCTTCGTGTTTTTATGCGTACGTGATGTTATTACATTTTCTTTTTTTGTTTAATGAGACGAGACCACCAGACAGCTCCACTGATGTTAAGTGGTTACCTCTAGCTATAAATACATAGTAAAATACCACCCAGACGTATTTATCTATCTATACTATTATAAAACTGTAAAAAAGCCAAAAACTAAAATTAAAGATATGGATAAACTTAATATGCGGATCTACTAAATAAACGATTCTGATTCCGAGAATTGAGTTTGTTTGTGTGTCTGTTTATCTGTTTGGCTGTTAACTACTGGACCAATTTCAATGAAACTTATATCATTCAGAAGCAGTATTTTATAGTGGGGATCGAACCCACAGGCCACAGCACGGCAGGAAGAGCTATTATCGAGTGAGTTATCACGGCTGACTTTTTACTCAAATACTTTATTTTTACTCGCTTTTAACAGGCTTTTAGGATAGTCTTTGTTTGGTTCCTATTTTAAAGATCAAAGTGTATTCTCTTGTAAAGGTAAAAGGCACTTTGAATCGGTTAAATGTCTGGATAATTTCAAACGCTTTTAGCGTAAGTATGTTAATTATGAATGAATGAATGAATGAAAATACTTTGTTGTACGTGGGTACACATTACAAACTAATATGCGAGACCGATTATATTATATTACGTACAATGGGCGGTCTTATCGCTAAGGAGCGATCGATTTTAAATCGTTAAAAACTTAACCAGAGGTTATTTTATGAGAATAAGAATTATTTTAGAATTGTGTACAAGAGTAAGGCGCTTACCCGAGCGAGTGACCTTGAGAGTTTGGCCCTAAGGAATAGAGTTGAAAATCGATACGCATTCATGCACACGGAACGGTGAGATACGCAGAGTTTATCGAAAATTAAATGTAAATTAATTTAACTATTATATTATATGTCTATTATTATTATTATTATGTAGGTATGTATGTATATTATATGTGTAAACCAAAAAAATAAATAACATCAACATTAGAAGGAGACGATAATTTATTTCTATTTTAGTGATATTTTCTTTGATTTATCTAGTAAATACGACGTTTAATAAACATTTCAAATGTAAAAAATTAATATAAAGTATTCTATCAGCCATCCAGTTTCCATAGTACAAGCTTTGCTTAGTTTGGGACTAGAAGGCGTTGTGACTAGTGCTTACGGTACTCTTGTACGTCCATAATTACACAAGGGAGTTAATGTAGGACCCTTTTTACTAAATTAGTTCATTTACGTGACATTTTAATATGTATCCTTTCGACAAAAATACTTTTAGGGCTGTTGTAACCCTTTTTAAGCGATAAGGACATGAACGCACTAAGCGACCGTGGTCGTCGCAACCATCCCGAGCTTCTACGAGAATTCTCCCTCGAGTAAACACCACAGATAATTTATAACTTTAAAAACTAAGAAAAATCGACTTTAATTTGATTACATTACGGCTTCATAGTCATGATGATGATGATGGCAGTTCATTGGAAGTGTTCTATTGATCGTAAACACTGAAAAGTCACAGGAAAGTAAATTACGCAATGTCGTGTATGGATGGCATGTTTTCATTAGTTATTCTTATTTACCTTTGATAAAAAATTTATGGGACTTGAGGAGAACACGGTAGGATATGTGTCCTCCTACGAAAAGGGAAGATCATCCACGCCGAGCGACCTTTGGCTCGGGGTCCGAGGACCAATGGATGGTATTCGGTAGTATTACTTATGTTCAAACTCCGTGATAACTTCGTTTGCGCGATCTAGGATAGTTCTCATGTAGCGAGATAGATGGCGCTACAGACTAATTATTTCACATTTGTAGATGGCTCAACTGTTCCATGTGTATTTTGTAAATATTGTAAATACTGTTGTAATTTTTTGTAATTTTGTTGTAATTTTCTTTGTGAATAAAATTTGATTCACATAAAATAATTAAAACATTAAAAAGATACGTTAAAAAAACAGCCAAAATGAGAACCTCCTATATTTTGAAGTTGGTAATAAAAAGCATTCCGACTTGAAGATACACACGATAGACACGGTTCAAAACCACACCCCTCTTTAGACAGTCGGTCAAATGAGTGATTAATTATGATATAACAAGGTTATTACCTAATGGTGTTACTGTGTAACCATAGATTAATTAATTGTCAACGTGACGTGGGTGTAGGCCTATCAATGTCTCCAGAGGGCCTAGTACGAGTTTTGGTGTGTAAATCTGGTGTAAAACGTCTTACGCCCAGCATACCAGTGGGCGCTGATTTGTATGGAGACACTGAGCGGATTTTTGGAGAAGCTTGGTCTACACCAAGCCCGTACTCGCATTTCAAGCTTCTTAAAGAATCCGCTCAGTGTCTCCATACAAATCAGCGCCCACTGGTGTGCTGGGCGTCAGACGTTTCACACCCACACTATACACTGTAAACTCGTACTAGGCCCTCTGGGCTATTAAGAGTGGGACTTATGCAATTTTGTGTTTCAAAATCATTATTTACAAATAAAATTAATTAAAAACAAACAAATGTTGGTTGTAAACATCTACAACAAACAATTAATGTTTGTTTTTTTTTATGATAATAGTAATGGAACAAGCTGATAGCTCACCTGATGTTAAGTAGTAACTTCTGCCTATAACAATGCAATACCTCGCAGAGCAAGTCCAATGAGGACGTGCGTGTTCACGGTGGGGATCGAACCCACGACCCACAGCACGGAAGGCAGGGCTACTACCGACTGAGCCATGACGCCTGTCAGTATTTATGATACTTTCCCTCCATTGTGGCATGGCCGTGGGACGCCCTGTATAATGTAGGTGCTATCATACATACGATTTTATGTATTCTACATTAGTCTCGTAGAACAAAACCATTGCAGGCTGGGATTACCAGAGCCCCGGGGTGTACCGTGAAAGCGTCTTTGTCGTGAGTTTCACAACCGCGAAAAAGTGGTTTTTCGTGTTGAAACTGTATTACTAGTATTGACTATTATTATGAGAGAAATAAGGCATTTTTTTGTGAAAATAGGTTAGAAAAGAAGCAGATGGTATATCTGAGGGGTGGTGGGACTAGTAAAAGTACCATTGGCTGTCATGTTACATAGTTATACTGTCTTTAAAATGTTAGTACCTAATTTACCAATTTTGCTGGTGTCAAATAGGTTAGTTTGTACTTTTTTCTAAGTGCTTTTAACTCTTATATGTTTCTATCAGTGAAAACTTGTTATTAGCCTTATGTTTCTAAATGCTTGTCTACTGTGATTTTAAGAGCTGTAAGTTTTCCTAAAATAAATAAATAAATAAATAAAAGTATGAAAATGGCAGCTTTGTTATTTCAACAAAATAGGAAAAATATTAGGACAATAACATGGCTGTTTGATTTTGAACAGTGCGTACTTCTGTGTCAATCCTGTATTTTATACTTTGCTTCAATCTAAGACGTAAAGCAAACTACCTATTAAATAAACACTTCCAAAAAGTAAGTAACTCAAAACAGACTCGAGGAAAAAACATGTTTTATAATATATCTGCCCTATGCCTGTATCTTTTCTGTGTGTTATTTACAATATTTACAAAATACACTTGAAACAGTTGAGCTATCTACAAACCGTTGCAAACGATTTATATATCGCTCAACTGGTACAAAAACTGATCCAAATCAGTAGGTAGCAATCGGAAGCGTACAAGACACTGGCTGTGTTGCCGCGCTCAATAAAGCTTTGGTCTTGCGATCGTAACGCACAAATCGCACAATGCAGCACCGGACACATAATTAGTATAAAAAACGTCTAGACTAGTATGGTCTCTTGTTACGTCACAGTCTGCGTCAGCGGCGAAAGGCAAAAGCGGTACTCTGCGTGGAGCTGCACACCGCAGCGTTGTGCGTTACGATCGCCGAAGCGCTGCTTTAGCAATGCTGATACACTGGACCAGATAATCAGCTCTCTGGTTTTGTGCTTTCACAGTACCACCTTGTACCAGTAATGAAAAATACACAGAAAACTGAACCGGCTCTCAACGGGCGTGCTGTTTGTTTGTCGGCTTTACTGACGCCATCTTTAATTTGAAATGCAAAAACCATCATTTTTCAAACTCGCAACAGAGATTACTGCCTTCTACCTCGGTATCGTAAGCTCTCAAGCTCGTATGAGTTAGTGACCAACTCTGGTGACAGAGTTTTTACGCCGCCTTAAGGCCTCCGTCATGGCTTAGCGATTGCTAGAGCCAGGACCAACGGTTTAACGTGCCCTCCGAAGCACGGAAGCGCTCAGATGTATATGCTGCTAGCGGTCACCCATCCAAATAGTGACCACGTAGAACGTCGCTTAACTTAGATAATCGCTGATTGACTAAGCAAGCCTAGACTATGTCACAGATCATAATATAATCATACACTATATCACAGATATACGAAAATAAGAAGCTTTTGACAGCAAAAAACGCACTGAAACGCGCTAATGTCACTATTTAGTCACAGAACACCTATAATTTAGTATGAAACCAGTTCAGAAAACCTGCCAGGCTTAAACCTGGCAGGTTTTTATGAGACAGCGATTGCTCCCTGCCTTCTTAACCTCACTAACCCCCGGTTCTTGAAACAGTGATCAAATCGCGTTAGTCTCACAGTTTTTTTGTCTCAGAGTGTTAGAGGCATTGTAACGTGATGTGACATCATAGACCGCGTCTTCGCTCGACGTGCTTTGTAAGGTAATGCAGTTGCAGACAAAACTGCTCCACATTAAGTCCATCTTGTCCCGTTACTTCGTTATAAAAAGCGGAAACATAAGGAAAACTGCTTTCGGGTCAGACAATATCACTTTGATTTTCGTTCCTACCCAACCCTAACATTGAAACGTCGTACACTGTAAGTACCCATCAAAGGTACGAATAAAATCTTAGAACATGCTCTTACACTCAGAAGATTACCTGATACGAAACGGTAAGAAGTAAGGCTCATTAAAAAATAAAAGCTCATTCCAAAAATATCCTGTGGGTTCCCCCTGTGAAGGGGATTTCTGAAGTTTTTGTCCAAAAATCCTCTTAGCAGTCTCTGCGACTACCGGCAGGTGATTGTTGTCTGTTTGTTCGAGGATCACACCTTAACTACTGGACTAATTTCAATGAAACTTATACCATTCAGAAGCCCTTTTTCCGGATTGAAACATAGGCTATATTTTATTGAAATCAAAGACGTGGATTCTTAGATATACAGCTTGAACTTTCTAAACCAAAAGCAGCCATTTGCTACGAGGTTCATCGTATATGCTGATTGACAGATATTTTGGTGGAAAGTTTCTCTTTCTATTCCCCCGAATAGAAAGAGACAGAGACTAGCGAGAGTGATCACATACGTCGACCCCCACAAAACCCAAAACCCAAAACACTTCGATAGCGCGGTCTAGGATCCGACCAAACTTAGCAGCGCCATCTAGTTCTGATTTAGGCAACATGAGCATAGAACCTTTTCTAACTAAATAAGTACTGCATATTGGATAAGTACATAAAAATAAATACTAAATTAATTTCACATTAAACACAGAGCGAGAGTGAATGCGTAGCACTCGAAGTAGAACTTCTTCCGCGCGGAGGGACTCCACGCACTTGTTTATTTTATTTTTTCACATAACTCTGTCCGGTACGTTTTTGCTCGCGGGAGCTTTAACTATATATACCTATAGAGCTACAGGTGCCTTTCAATTTAATCCCCAAGATGGTAATAAAAAGAAATGCCTCAGCATTCAAAGAATTTTATAACTTAAGTGGATAGCTATAGAGAATAAAGTCGGGAAGCACTTAGTTCCAAGTTCCAACATTCTGTTTTTATAATTGAGTAAGGAGAAAGGTTTAAAAGAATAGAATAGGTATTCTTATTGATGTGAAAAATAAACCTATTTTTTTTTCTTTTAGTTATTGTAAAGCACTAATAAAATAACAAGGATACGATATCTTTTACCCGACTACGAATCAAAAAAGACGGGTAAAGAAGCTTTTAAAAATCACTTTAACAAGTTTTCTGACAAGTGATTCATTATATATAAATATTCTCATCTTCTAATTTTGATGGAATTTTGACCAATAATACTTAGGTCGTAACACTCGTAACATAAAGTGTGAGCCATTGGAATAAATGTGTGTAAAGTGGTTTTTCTGAATGTGAAAATTCGTGTTAGGTTTTGAAGAGAAAATCCACCATTTTCTTTTCAAAACAAACGACAGCCGACTTGACAAATGACTTGACTTGACTTATATTATTACAATTATATCACTTGACATTGACAAAATTGTCTGTCGAAATGACGGACAGAGGCCATTAATGAAGAGAAGAAGAAGACCAATAAGTTGACCATAAACCAAGAAGTTGAAGTTCAAAAATATCCTTTTATGTATCTACCTTGAAAGAACAAACTACAATTAATAATCCAGCACTCAACCTAATCTACTTAAAATGCGCAGAAAGACCATTTCATATTTACGCGCCCCAAAACGGGTCACGAACAGACATAATAAATTAAGTTAGAACATTGCACGGCGCTTTTGTACTAATTGAAGTTCTGTAGGTAAATAGCTGAAGTTTACCTTGCTAGCTGTAGGTAGGTCATTTCAGTTTTAGTCTGTAGTAAGTACTTCCTTAGGTGTTTTCTTGAAAGCGGTTGTTAGCGGCGAGAGCAAAAATTCTAGGTCAAACAAGAGTGTAAAAAAGCCAGAAACTAAAACTAAAGATATGGATAAACTAAATAAGCAGATTTATTAAATAAACGATTCTGATTCCGAAAATCGAGTTTGTCTGTTTATTGTTCGCGGATCACGCCTTAACTACTGCACCAATTTCCATTAATCTTATCCCATTCGGAAGCCCTTTTTCCGGATTGAAATATAGGCTATATTTTAATAATATCAAGACGTGGATTCTTAGATACAGTTTGTACTCTCTAAACCAAAAACAGTCATTTGCTACGAGGTTCATCGTGTGCTGGTTGACAGATATTTTGGTGAAAAGTTTCGCATGCGTACGAAGTCGCGGGTATCAGCTAGTTAGACGATAAATAACAAGATGACCAGCTGTTTTCTCCTGGCTGTGCCCAGATGAGGGTTGCGTAAATAAAACAATAGCATCCCTTCTCAAATATGTACGAGATGAGATTAAATCTGCGACGGTAGTGGTATTGATAAAGGATTTTGTATTTTATTCAATACTAGCTGTTATTCGCGACTTTGTACGCGTTTCGGAATCAAGTATACCTATCATTGAAGTTCATATCCAATTCTATTGAAATATTTTTTGGCATCAAAAATTCCGTTCATTTACACACGCCAGATCGTGTCGGTATTAGCGCGTGCACACTATTCCCGGCATGAATGCCGCGATTAATTCCGGAATTATTGCCACAGCAACATCGCCTTTATTCTCACCAAAGAGCTAGGGCATGAACTTGGCGATGTTGTTGTGGCAATAATTCCGGAATTAATCGCGGCAATAATTCGGGCAGCGGCATGGGCATGTGTGAACGCGGTGTAGGCATAGAGGCGATGTTGCTGTGGCAATAATTCCGGAATTAATCGCGGCATTCATGCCGGCAGCGGCAATGGCATAGTGTGAACGGGGTATATGGTTTGGTGTCGTGTCGATACCGGCCAGTGTGGGAACAGCCGAGCCTCAGCTCAGTTCGGACATTTTATTTTAATTTTGCTGGAATATTTTACTGCTTAAGGAAATTCAGCAAATGGTTGTAAACGAAATATTTATGCGTTTAATAAAGGAAAATCTGAAGATGGAAGTTTCGAACGCTGTAAAAATACAACCGAATTGAGATCCTCCTGTGAGGATTGTATTTTTATGTTTGCTACCTCAGAACTCAAACATTTTATAAACCAACTAGCCGTCGCCCGCGGCGTTGCTCGCGTTCTAGACCCTTTAGAGTGTGACTTTTCCAAATTCCTTTCTTAGTGCACCCCTACACTATATAAGGATACTACCCTCCAAATTTCATACCTCTAGGACTTATAGTTTAGGCTGTGCGTTGATTCTCTGTCAGCTTCAAAAAAGTTTTATATACGAGTATATTGATTTAAAAAAATATGTTTTTATTTGAAAAGATATACTTCAAGATTGATCCCATACAAATTTAATTGAAATCGGTTCAGTAAATAACTGGGAAAAAAACACGTCATCCACGTACACGACATTGCGTATTTTGCTTTTCTGTGGTGTTTACGATCAATAGACCAGTCCCAATGAACTGCTATCATCATCATCATCATTAGATAACGAAAGCGTATCAAATTTAAAGTCGGTTTTTCAAGTTTTTAAACTTATAAATTACGTAATATTTATTTACTTGTAAATCTACTTTCTATACTATAGTTCTTTACATTTTGTTTTGTCTTATCGATACTACAAGCAATTTCAAATTGAATACAATTATTCCGAGTACCAATAGTATACTATAGTACCTATCTTATTGAGACGACAAGTTATCAATAAGATTGAATTCAACAAACCCTCCTTCCAATCATGATTTGCAAACTAAGTTCCTACTCTAAGCCAATATTACCAATTTTAGTCAATAACTTTATCTTGCGACCGCAGGGGTATGCCGTAACTCGGGTCACAATAATCGTATCAATAATTGCTGAGGGCCTAGTACGAGTTTTCAGTGTATAGTGTGAGTATGAAACGTCTAACGCCCAGCACACCAGTGAGCGCAGGGGGCCTAGTACGAATTTTGGTGTGTAAATCTGGTGTAAAACGTCTGACGCCCAGCACACCAGTGGGCGCTGATTTGTAGATAGATAGAAAGATAGAAAATACTTTATTGCACACCTTAACCTAGGAATTACAATAAAATAAAAACAAAACTTAAATTAATTGTACAATGGGCGGTCTTATCGCTATGCAGCGATCTCTTCCAGATAACCTTGGACGGAAAGGACTTTAAGATATACAACAGGTATGGAGACACTGAGCGTATTCTTTGAGAAGTTTGGTCTACACCAAGCCCGTACTCGCATGTCGAGCTTCTCAAAGAATCCGCTCAGTGTCTCAGTGTCCTCTGAGTGGCGCTAAACGAGCAACAACACTTGGCTGCTGTACCTGTTCCTAGAACCTAGGTGTAGACCAAGCTTCTCAAAACATCCGCTCAGTGTCTCCATACAAATCAGCGCTCACTGATGTGCTTGGCGTTAGACGTTTCACACCAGATTTACACATCAAAGCTCGCACTAGGCCCTCTGACCATCTGAATCTGGGTAAGTATGAGTTTCTAGCGGTTGCTAGAGAGACCAATTGGGCCAGCCATGTTTGCCGTAGAACCGACAATCGTTGGAGCAAACTTTCTAGTAGCTATAGGTACATAGTATTACTAGTAGTTCGCCCGAACTGAGATCACGTGATGGTCGGAGGTTAATAAAACCCAAACAATTTTTATTGACCAATGGTTAATAGAGATGTAGTCGTAAAGCTCCTAACCCGTAAGAAATTTTGCAAATCGCTTCGAAATCACCGTCTAGCTATGTACCAGTCTTACTTGAACTACAAAACCATTGAATCTCCAAGAAATGGTAGCTCACGTTATACTGGATTTGCCAATTTTATAATTTTTACAACAACTCAAAAACTATTAGACCTAGAATAAAAATAAAAACGGTTTTGGAATGTCTAAACAAAACCCTATCATATGACACCCCACTTGATATTAATGAAGGATTTTTTTTGTTTTTTTACTCCCTTTGGACCCTCATAACTTCACGACCCCTTGACCGATTTACTTCATTTAGCAAACCAGTAAAACTTAAGAGTACTATCCGTATACCTACCAAATTTTATGAAGATCGGATGAGCGGTTCAAAAGATCTCGTCGAACAAACATACAAAGCATTTTGGTCCAAGTTGTCACTAAGATCTCGTTCGCTTCGCTCACTCGATCAAATACTCGCAAGACAAATTTTCACAAAACTTATAACTGATGCTAACCGCTTTGTTTTATAGAGACAGGTGGATAAGTATAATGGGTGTTACGATCATTAGAATGTTGGAGGAGGGTACAAATAACATTACTTACAGATCACGTCAGCTAAGCATTTCATTACAAAGACAAGTTGAGTAATTACGGGTTTCGTTCAATATTATTTTATTACTTTCTCTACGGAGTAACCTGAGACAGCCATTGCATACTACATACTCACTACTAGTATTTTATGCGTAGGGAAATTTGACTGTTTAATTCTTATGAAAAAAATCAAACTGTAAATAGTAATAATTATTTTATTGGTTTAAAAAGCTAGAAAACCTGACTTTAATTTGATTACGTTTCGGCTTCATCATCAGATAATGATGATGGCAGTTCATTGGGACTGTTATATTGATCGTAAACACTGAAAAGTCACAGGAAAGCAAAGATGTAGGTGCGTGAAAGATGTATTTTCCAATTATTTCTATTTAAAAGCCAAACTGCTGAACCGATTTTGATGATTTTTTATGGGACCAATCTGGAAGTATATTTTTTCAGACAAAAAAAGGTTTTTTTTCTTTTTAAATGACGTAGTTCTTAGGTAACAAACAAAAAAATATACCGCCAAATTGAGAGCTCCTCTTTTCTTTGAAGTAGGTTAAAAACTGAAATATCTATCCTATCTATAACTCCACAGGACAATTACAGGCACATGAAGCCTAACACATGTTTGCCTCAAGTTGATGGACGCGGGGCAGTGCATCGTAGGGCACGTTCCTATCGTGCATGACTACGAGGCACTGTTTTGCTATAGGTGATGGTTACCACTTAACATCAGGACCATCTGCTTGTTTCATCAGCTAATAGTATTAAAAAAAAAGAGTGTCTCATTCAGCGCTGTAATAATTAATGATTTGTAACCGCTGGTTAAGTGTTGGTGAACTTACTTTAATGGTTAACCGATGGATTATCGATAACCCATTACGGCCGCGGCCGCGTTCAGAATTTTAATGGAGATGTACTTAATGGAAACGTAATTAACAAAGTGTTTTAGGAGTCTGATGTAATCTATCTATCTATAGGTAACTATTATAAAATATTTATTCACAAAGAAAATTACAACTAATACAGTATTTACAATATTTACAAAATACACATGGAACAGTTGAGCTATCTACAAACCGTTGCAAACGATTTATAGATAGCTCAACTGGTCCAAATCAGTACCTATCGGAAACCAAAATAACAATTATAAAATTGAGAAAAAGCCAAAAACTAAAATTAAATATATGGATAATCTAAATATGCAGATCTACTAAATAAACGATTCTGATTCCGAAAATCGAGTTTGTCTGTTTATCTGTTTGTCTGTTTATTTTTTCGCTAATCACGCCTAAACTACTGGACCAATTTCAACGAAACTTATACCATTCGGAAGCCCTTTTTCCGGATTGAAACATAGGCTATATTTTATTGAAATCAAAGACGTGGATTTTTAGATACAGCTTGACCTCTCTAAACCAAAAGCCGCCTTTGGCACGAGGTTCATCGTATGCTGGTTGACAGATATTTTGGTGGAAAGTTTCGTACGAAGTCCGTTAGTGATTAGTCTTACAGTACCTATAACTTACCACTTTTTCCCGTTGAATACTTATGGTCTATCTTATAAAAAGCTAGAGCGGACACTATGTCCTGATTACGTATGTTAAACAAGATACAATGTCCACTATAACTTTTTATAAGATAGGGGGTTAGTTTACAAGCCATTGTATTTCATCTGCATATTTAGTTTATCCATATCTTTCAATTAAGTTTTAGGCTTTTTTACAGTTTCGTAATAGTATAGATTAAATTGATTAATCTAGTGTTAGTACTTTCAGTATTTACTTCTTAATTTTTTCTAATTTTGTTTCTGGTTGTAATGTGTTTTGTGTGTTTTATTTTATTTTTCAACACACTTGCTCATAAAGTGGCTCTATGGTCACCGCAATTAGGCACATAATGACACCCATAATCAAACTGTGACTTTTTCATTGCTATAACTCACAAGTGAGTTATAGATTTTTTTTTTAAATTTTATTGGTTGAGTAGCTTTGTTATTAAAAAAGTTTTTATTCAAAAAAAAGATCGTGTTCAATAGAACAAATAAATGAATGTTCCTATTGCTTGCTCATTTCATGCAACTTCTTATTTAAATAGATAATTTTAACTCGTACGTGTTTAATAAATAAAACTTTCACTCAAATATAACTTTTGTTTTCTCTGTAATAAAAGAAAACTTTAAATTCCCCATTTTTACGTGGCAGAATAGGCGCAAACCCTAAGCGCGGAAAATAAATAAAAAAAAAACCTCATCCCTTTAGTCTGTGGCCGATCGCAATGCGCGCGCATAGGAAAACTGATTATTTTTTCCCGCCATAGCGAAACATTTTTCACAACGCGTTTTCACTGTTGAAATTATTGTTATTTTATTCACAAGTGTGTTGAAAAACGTCGTATGATACACGTGTGTATTGGTGATTACCGTTCTCGGCTTTCTTAAGACCCTCGCCTTCGGCTCGGGTCTCAATGGCACCTCAGCGGTAATCACCAATGTACCACACTTGTACCATAATGTACTATTATTTTATTGAGTAATAAAATCCACAGCTCTTAAGAATAATAATGGTAAATCTTAATTTTAAAGCAGATAGCCAATGACGGATTTACATTCTAAACACAATACATATAAGCAAAAATCGACGACAGTCACTAGAAACAAAAGGAAAAAAAAAAGTAGAATGATGTAGCCAATTATGGTGAGTGGATTTAATGTTTTGTTGTGTTGATGCAAGAGAAGTTGTAAAGGTGTAGTAAGGGTGCGTGTGAGGGTGTGTGTATATGTGGGTACTCCTAATAGTGCCAGTCTCTTAAGAGCCTGGAGATCTCGGGAGCACCCACGTGTGTGTATGTGTGCGTGTAAGAAAGCGTGTATAAAGTGCTGTATCTATATGTACATATATGTGTGTGTAGTAAGTATGTTAAGGTCATAAATGCAATTTTCTTTTTATCTTAA
This sequence comes from Eulithis prunata, assembly GCA_918843925.1. NCBI lineage: Eukaryota > Metazoa > Arthropoda > Insecta > Lepidoptera > Geometridae > Eulithis > Eulithis prunata. The sequence goes on from OU974035.1 coordinate 2,450,084, forward strand.
GTTAATTTTACCTAATATCCAAAAACTATTTTTATAGGCAAGGCTAGCTCCACTATAACAAGGCTTCATTGATTAGTTTTTGACATTCATGTCTAAAAACTCCGTGTTAAATAACTAAATAAATAAATTTAAAAGTGACCACCGGTCAAGTGGCACTTGACCTCTATATTACCCTAACACAGTAATTAAGCTTGTTTAAGTATTAATTGAAGCAATTAGTGTTAAATTACAATATAATGGAGTCATTTCGCTGTTTTGTCATTAACTTTAGGAAAGTTATGAGTTATTTGACAGGCGTCATGGCTCAGTCGGTAGTAGCTCTGCCTTCCGTGCTGTGGGTCGTGGGTTCGATCCCCACCGAGAACAAACATTTGTGTGTTGTAAACATAGATGTTTGTTCTGTGTCTGGGTGTTTCTATGTATTATAAGTATGTATTTACAAAAAAAAATGTATGTATGTATTCTATCAGCCATCTGGTTTCCATCGTACAAGCTTTGCTTAGTTTGGGACTAGAAGGCGTTGTGTTAAGTGTCCGTGAATATTTATTTATTTATTTATTTATTGAGGACTAGCCGTCGCCCGCGGCGTTGCTCGCTTTCTACCCTTTAGGATGCGACTTTTCAAAATTCCTTTCTTAATGCACCCTTACACTATATAAGGATACCTACTACCCTCCAAATTTCATACCTCTAGTACTTATAGTTTAGGCTGTGCGTTGATTCTCTGTCAGCTTCAAAAGAGTTTTATATATATTGATGATGATGATGATTGCCAACAAAAGATACACAAAATAACAAAAGTTTCATCTTACATAGACCTTATATCTACAAAGAAAATTACAACTAATACAGTATTCACAATATTTACAAAATATGCATGAAACAGTTGAGTTATCTACAGACCGTTGCAAACGATTTATAGATAGCTCAACTGGTCCAAATTCGTAGCAATCGGAAGCGTGTCCAAGACACTGGCTGCATAAGCAAGCTGAATAGCAATGCTGATACGCTGGCCCAGATAATCATCAGCACGAGGGTCACGCGTCGCTTATATCTAGTGTTCTTTCAATTATAGGCAACGACAGCATGCACTGTAATGAAAATTTGGCGACAACTAGACTAAAACTATCTAGCTTAAGCAGGCGACTTCATTTGCGTCCCGTTTGATCCTGTTATTTTTCTGGGATAAAAAGTAGCCTGTGCGTAGTGTGCGTCCTAGCTTAAAAAGTTTTACTAAGTCTATGAAGTTTTTAAGTTTCCAAGGATATTTATGAAATTTTCAAGATATTAAAGTTTTCATAGATGGCCCAGAGCTTTTGCTCGCGAGTGTAGCTTAAAATATTAATAGTGTTTTTTTATATTTGAAGAAACTATCAAATATTTACCTAAGTATTCCAAATTTTGGTGTCAGTCGAATTTAGCTCTTTTAGGGCCGAATACTGAAACGTCACTCAATTCCTCTGCCTCTGTTTGACATTACTCATTTGTAAGAAATTTAAGCATGAACTTAGTATAAGTAGCGTTTGAGTATTCGGCCGATAACTAAAAACAACACTTTGAAATTACTTGGAATACAAAATGTCATTTGATAATTGAATCTTAAAACAAGGTGATAAATCTCATTTGCCTCTAAAACGTTTGTGACAGTTCCAACTAAAAATAAGATAGGGCTGTCAATTTCACTGAAGAGTTCTAATTCAATTATTCTCAGACAGGGTTGTCGCGTAAATTAATTTTGACTTCAATTTTATAAATGCGTATTTGAATTTATTAAATGAATGTGATACGTCAGGTTGTCTGGAAGAGATCGCTTATAGCGATAAGACCGCCCATTGTACCTCATACTTCAAACTTATTTCTCTTTTATTGTTTTTCTTCTTTTCTTGTTGTGCAATAAAGAATATATCTATCTATCTATCTACGTCAGAGAGTTTCGGGAAAATATTATTTAAGATGATACTCCGAATACCAACCAAAAAATCTAGGGGGTATCGTTGTCTCATAAAAACCTGCCAGGTTTAAGCCTGGCATGTTTTCTGCACTGTTTTCATACAATTTCTTTTTTTACGATAAAAGTAATGGAACAAGCTGATAGCTCACCTGATGTTAAATGGTAACTTCTGCATAACAATGCATTACCTCACAGAGCAAGTCCAACGAGGATGTGCCCTGTAAGGCAAAGCACTGCGTCCATCACTCTGAGACGTAAAGATCTTGAAGTCTCATGTGCCTGTAATTACACTGGCAATTATTAATTATAATTAAATTATAGGTATTCTGTGACTTAATAGTGACATTAGCGCGTTTCAGCGCGTTTTTTGCCGTCAAAAGCTTCTTGTTTTCGTATATCTGTAGCCACGTCGCTGCTGGCTAGCGAAAGCAGTAAGCTTGTCTTGTGATATAATTCAAATTCATTTAGGTATTCCTCAGATGTCAAGATCCATATTTTGTTCGTTGATATGGGGGCAGGAAAATATTATTTTGAAAGTACTTAGTAATATTGAGGTAAAAAACTTTGGGCCCAATTCTGGTCTGTATATTTCTAAACTAAACAAATTTGACAGCACTAAAATTGTTGCCATCCCTTTCTCATGAACTGAGACGACAAAGACAGCTATCATTCATACCCTAATCATACCAAAATTAATTGCGATCCAAAGGCGAAAAAAATAAGAAAAATGTTTACGACTGTAATCCCCAGGCACGGTAGTCACCGTAAACTGAACATTCTCAAGTTATCAGATAAATTCATATTATCTTGGTAGACTTTTTTATAGCTTATTGTTTCTTGTTCTGGCTCCATAAACAATTTCTCTTTCATTGTTTTTTTTAGAAGTTTGTGATCTACATCGTCCAAAACAAAACCTTATGACGATTGGAAGTGATCAGTGAGACTTTTTTCTAACTTCAACAACTTCGATTTCTTGGTTTGTGGCTTTTGTGGCAGATTTTTATTCAATGAACACAGATTTTCTTTTCTTCTTCTTCTTCTCTTCAGTAATGGCCTGTGTCCGTCATTTCGACAGACAATTTTGCCAATGTCAAGTGTTAAAATTGTAATAAATAAGTCAAGTCAAGTCATTTGTCAAGTCGGCTGTCGTTTGTTTTGAAAAGAAAATGGTGGATTTTCTCTTCAAAACCTAACACGAATTTTCACATTCAGAAAAACCACTTTACACACATTTATTCCAATGGCTCACACTTTATGTTACGACCTAAGTATTATTGGTTAAAATTCCACCAAAATTAAACAACAATACTCACAATAACACAAGAAAAACTATTAAAATAAAAGTGTTATGTGTCGTTTCAAAAAATGTCAAAACTCGTGTCCCAGATTTTCTTTTATTTATGTTCATTGAATGAAAGCATTTTGACTTTGACATACATTATTTTATTTATTCTATTATTATTTACTTATTTATTACCTATCTAAAAATTTTGAAAATACCTAAAACTCAAAATTAGTTGAAAAACTTATCAAATAATAAGTAAAAAACTGTATGTAAATTCAATTTCATAAAAATCAACATTTTGAATGTGGTTTCAAATAAAAACCAACTGGCTGAGTTCAAAATAAAATCCCTGGACTTCTAACAAAACATGAAGATTTTACGAAACTGATAAAAATAAAATTACTCTAGCGGGAACAAAAGTATGCGGATTATCCAGAGATTGTTTACTAGATTGCACCAAAAAGTATTGTTGCAAATACACGCGCGGAAAAAAATACTAACGCTAAAAGAGTATTTATATCGACTTTTTCGTTGCATTTTTCTAAACTAACCTAATTTGACAGCACTAAAAATGTTGCCGTCCCTTTCTCATAAACCGAAACGACAAGGACGGCTATAATTTTAGAGCTGTCAAATTATTGAAATTGTTTATTTGATAGAAACATGGTTTATGTAAGATTTTAATATTAGGTACATTGTTTTTCACATTTCACCAAATATTGGAATGCCAATTTTAGATACATTTGAATTTAAATCCATTATAAAATATTACTTATTAATAATTAATAAGAAAAATTTAATTATTAGGTTGGTTTAGAAGAATGCAACAAGAGAACCGGTACAATTATCACTCAAGAAAAATCTGGAAGAAGTCGCTCCCTAGCGATAAGACCGCCCATTGTACGTAATATAATGTAATTTAGTCTGTCTCGCATATTAGTTTGTAAGGTGTACCTACGTACAATAAAGTATTTTCATTCATTCATTCATTCATTCATTCATTCAAGAGATAATTTGTACCAAGCTTATTTAAAAAAAAAAAAGTGCTATTTATAAAGTTTGACTGAACTTTTGAAAACCTACTTCATCTCCATTGTTTAGAAGTCTACCAAACAAAGTTCGAAGTACATTTTCTTCGTTTTCTTGAGAATATAAAAGGAAAACTGAAGAGGCACTCTACGTTTAATTGGCTATATTTTATTGAAAACAAAGACGTGAATTCTAAGATACAGCTTGACCTTTCTAAACCAGAAGCCGCCTTTGACATGAGGTTCATCGTATACTGGCTGACAGATATTTTGGTGGAAAGTTTCGCACGCGTACGGGTATCAGCTAGTTGATAATAAGAAGGCGCGTTTTGTCGACAACATTACCTTATATTATGCAATAACTCAAAGAATAGTTTAAAATGCATTTTGAAAAATTCTGTTATATCTGAAAACTAGCCGTCTCCCGCGGCGTCGCTTGCGTTTTCAAAATTCCTTTCTTAGTGCGCCCCTACACTATATAAGGATACTATCTTCCAAATTTCATACCTCTAGGACTTATAGTTTAGCCCCCTATCTTATAAAAAGTTAGAGTTGACATTATGTCCTGATTACGTATGTTAAACAAGACATCATGTCCGCTCTAACTTTTTATAAGATAGACCATAGGACTCTAGGACTTATAGTTATGCGTTGATTCTCTGTCAGCTTCAAAAGAGTTTTATATATATTGATGATGATGATAACTCAAAGAATAGTTTAAAATGCATTTTGAACAATTCTGTTATATCTGAAAATATTTACTTCCAGATTGATCCTATAATTCTTTTATCGGAATCGGTTTAGTAGTTTGGCAATTAAATAGGAATAAATGGAAAAAACACGTCATCCACGTACACGACATTGCGTATTTTGCTTTCCTGTGACGTTTCTGTGATGCTTACGATCAATAGAATCATAGATCATCAGGCGTATCAAATCGAAGTCGGTTTTTCCAGTTTTTTAAACTTATGAATTACTTTAGTGAAAATAAACGATAGAACCACCAAACTGCCAAGGAGTGGAACTCTCGGCCATCTTCAGTATTTCCTGAAAGATATAACCTAGGAATTTTCAAGAAAAGAGTGAATAGGTGGATTATAGCTAAGCGTGCTCCACCCTAGACTGCAGCTACACTTACCACCAGGTGTGCTGGCAGACAAAGGCTTAGCTCATAAAAAAAAATAAAAAAAAAGTTTGCGTTTCGCCCCGTCTGGTCTCCATGTAGTAAAAGTACATAATATAATTAATTAACGTCGACTAGCGTGTTCGTCAAATAAGTTGCGTGCTGTTTTAGATTAGGTTCAGTTTTAGCATTCTATTTTTTGTTTTCCTGATAAAATATTACTAATACTAAGGTACTAAACTAAATTAGACCTAATTATTGCCAATATGGCCGAACTACTATTAGACGGTAGAATAGTACATTATGGTACAAGTGTGGTACATTGGTGCTTACCGCCGAGGTGCCATTGAGACCCGAGCCGTAGGCGAGGGTCTTAAGAAAGCCGAGAACGGTAATCACCAATACACACGTGTATCATACGACGTTTTTCAACACACTTGTGAATAAAATAACAATAATTTCAACAGTGAAAACGCGTTGTGAAAAATGTTTCGCTATGGCGGGAAAAAATAATCAGTTTTCCTATGCGCGCGCATTGCGATCGGCCACAGACTAAAGGGATGAGGTTTTTTTTTTTATTTATTTTCCGCGCTTAGGGTTTGCGCCTATTCTGCCACGTAAAAATGGGGAATTTAAAGTTTTCTTTTATTACAGAGAATACAAAAGTTATATTTGAGTGAAAGTTTTATTTAAACACGTACGAGTTAAAATTATCTATTTAAATAAGAAGTTGCATGAAATGAGCAAGCAATAGGAACATTCATTTATTTGTTCTATTGAACACGATCTTTTTTTTTGAATAAAAACTTTTTTAGTAACAAAGCTACTCAACCAATAAAATTTTAAAAAAAAACCTATAACTCACTTGTGAGTTATAGCAATGAAAAAGTCACAGTTTGATTATGGGTGTCATTATGTGCCTAATTGCGGTGACCATAGAGCCACTTTATGAGCAAGTGTGTTGAAAAAAATAAAATGTGACAGGTCACGTGATTTTTCGTTTAGAAATGTGCTGGTGACGACTGACTTATCTTCTTCTTCTCTTCATTAATGGCCTCTGTCCGTCATTTCGACAGACAATTTTGCCAATGTCAAGTGATATAATTGTAATAATATAAGTCATGTCAAGTCATTTGTCAAGTCGGCTGTCGTTTGTTTTGAAAAGAAAATGGTGGATTTTCTCTTCAAAACCTAACACGAATTTTCACATTCAGAAAAACCACTTTACACACATTTATTCCAATGGCTCACACTTTATGTTGCGACCTAAAAATTATTGGTTAAAATTCCACCAAAATTAAACAACAATACTCACAATAACACAAGAAAAACTATTAAAATAAAAGTGCTAGGTATGTGTCGTTTCAAAAAATGTCAAAACTCGTACCCCGATTTTTCGTTTGGAAATGTGCTGGTGACGAATGACTTATTATGATTTCAAATATCTCACTTGACACTGGCAAAATTGACTGTCGATACAACGGACAGAGGCCATAAATAAAAGAAGAAGAAGGTAACAAAAAAATCCAATTAGATTTTTAAATGACGGCGTTTTGAGGTGAAAACTTACAACCTCTTCCTTTTTTGAAGTCAGTGAAAAATAAATTAAATATAGATGAAAAACTAATTGACGACGTTTTTACTTGAAGTGTTTTATATAGATTTACTACGTTGTTATCATTAGTTTGCATTAATTAGTTAATATTACCTTAGTTTTCTGCATAATTAGATTCCTTGCTATGTATTAGGTAAGCACTGTTACACGTGAGAATTTCTAATTGGCTCTTCTATTCAAATATGTAAAAGCGGTTGGTTCTCTTGTAATTCTTGTAATTCTTTAATGTACACTGAAATAACACATAAACAGAAGACAGAAATAGATAACATGTACAAAGGCGAGCTTAACCCTAAAAAGAGTTTTCTTACAGCAAACCTTTGAGGCTAGAGAGAGGTGACTTTAGAGGTTAGTGTTCTCCAAAAAATTAATTAATAAAAACTTACCTTTGCGCATAATACTCGAAGAAAGCAACCAGTATCTCAATGGACCGAGTCATAGCGGCCCACATTTCGTGCGGCTTACATTTTGGGTTGATCGCAGACGATAGTCCGGACGGACCGTCCGACATCTAGGTGGTTTTTACATCCCACTAATCACTTATTGAGAAAAACTTGATCTATGTTGAAAAACACTAAGTTTACGTTGAGAAACACTTGGTCTGAATGGAAAAAAACTTGGTCTGAATGAAAAAAAAACTTGGTCTAAATGGAAAACACTTGGTCTAGAAAAAAAACACTTGGTCTAAGTGGAAAGCACTTGGTCAAAATGGAGAACACTTACTTTATCTTGAGAAACACGTGACAAGTGAAGTCCAAAAGATATGTTACTAAATCAATTTATAATATTATTACTAGGCTTAGATACTGCGGTCGCAAAGAGCTGGTATCTAGAATCACGTGGTTTATAAAACTATTATAAATAATCCTTGTTACTAAATAAAATATACTTGATTTTGACTTTAGTAATTTAACTCATACTTTAGTAGAACTGGGTTTACGTAGGTGGCATGAAACGATTCTAAGACTAAAAAAAAAAAAAAAAAAAAAAATTCACGGACACTTCACACAGCGCCTTCTAATCCCAAACTAAGCAAAGCTTGTACGATGGAAACTAGATGGCTGATACGAGTAGAATACATAAATACATTTTTTTTTTGTAAATACATACTTATAATACATAGAAACACCCAGACACAGAACAAACATCTATGTTTACAACACACAAATGTTTGTTCTCAGTGGGGATCGAACCCACGACCCACAGCACGGAAGGCAGAGCTACTACCGACTGAGCCATGACGCCTGTCGAAAAGAGTAGGTATAACTAGTAATTATTTTTGTATTGAAATAACAGATCCGAAGGGATTACACCTTAATTAATTATTGGAAGAACGATTTCACACTGTTACCGACACGACACCCCGGCGCAGAGATTAAGTACATTCTTTAGACGATACCTTCATCGATATTTTTGGTCGAGCCACTGGCATGTCGGTATCGTATCGGCCATTGTGCAAACGCCCCTGTAGGGGATTATGCGTATCGTCTGGAAAACGCAGCCGGATACTAATTTACCAATTTATAGGTACTAATTAATTTAATACCTAAGTAAGTACAATTAATTAGATCATTTTAATTTTATAGTTTTCAGGAATGTAATTTTGTTATGATTTAGGTTACAAATTTGACCTTTATTCTTATTATAATAATAGCTAATTTTATAAAATACAGTCTATTATTAATAATTATAAAAGCAAATTTTCTAAATGTTATTTATTTCGTTTAAAAAATTAAATTTAATAAGGTAAATCTTATTGCACAAAAAATATTTATATTATGTAATAAAAAAATCGACTTCCTCCTGCAATTCAGTTATGGCAACACCAAAACTTATGAAAGAGATAACATAAAATAAGATTGTATCTATTTTTCACAAAGAATTTCAAAATACCCTCATCAAAACCGATTTTAGCGTAAAGCGTCCGTAAAAATGAATTATGATTCTAATTACAAAATAAGCATCGTAAAGGAGGATTGCCAGCTCATTATTATTTAACGTTTTAATTTAATTACGTAGGAAAAATATTATAACTCGTGTGCTGGCTGAGCGTGTTATGTTATTATACCTATACTAGCCGTCGCCCGCGGCGTTGCTCGCGTTCTAGACCCTTTAGAGTACGACTTTTCAAAATTCCTTTCTTATTGCACCCCTACACTATTATGAGGATATTACTCTCCAAATTTCATACCTCTAGGACTTATAGTTCAGGCTGGGTTCTCTGTCAGCTTCAAAAGAGTTTCATAATTGATGATTGATGATATTTTTTAGGAGTAGTTTTTTTATAATTATATTTTCTATGTAGGTACCTACAAATTTTTTAGTTTTTTTGGATTTTTTAGCAACTTGTAATAGGTGAATGTATAGAATGATGGGCGATTTGGTTAAATATTTGTTAATATCAACTCAATTTTACATACAATACCTACCTAGGTGAAGCTTGTAATGATAAAAAATAAATAAAATAAATGAAATTAATGTACTTTAAAAAAAAAAATTAAAAGAAAAAAACAAAAACAATTAAAAAACTTAAAGATAGGTACGTAGTATAAAATAAACCCAAATAAGTAATGAAGGAAAAGTAAAAAAAAAATTACAACAATATATTTTAGACAAAACAAATTTTCCTATCTTTCCAGAAAACACGTCACGTAGACTAAAATTGCTAACATAACCAAGAATTCTCACGGGCAAAATATTTCGTCCACACGTCCTCCTCTACCGATAAAATATGAAACTAACGCAAACCAATCTTCTTCAAGCCAATTCGCTTATCGCAAACCTATTTCGCCACGAGTAGAATAGATTGACGATAGTTTGCGTCGAGAAAAAAAAAACAAAAAAAAGAAGGAAGAGAATTTCACTACGCCACAACGCCACCTACGCAGTTACTATTAGCAAGTTAGCAACAGGTTCAATGTCCTGATTGAATTGTTGCCATTACAAAATAAAAAGAGAGTATTTTTTTAAATTAATTATGTAATTAACCTACTTTATTATTTAACGTTGCCAATTTAAGACTAGAATGTTTTTTTTTCCTTTAAAATCAAACCGTTGGTAAACAGCCAGTCATAAATAATTCTATTTGAATAAAGCTTGATTTTAGTAAACACATTTCTTTGTTTTTTTTTTATTATAAAATAATGTAGGTAACCTTTTTTATTTTACATTGTACCAATTACTTGACTGGTAAAAATATCCTTTAAAAACAAACCGTTTGAAGACAGAAATTATTCTATTTACTGTTTGAATTTCGTAAACACATATTTTTTTTATTATACGTATAATTATGTAACCTAATTTTATATTTTACATTGTACCAATTACTTAGGAGTGGTAAAAAAAGTTCATTTAGAAAGCAAACCGTTCGTAGTCTGAATTCTATAGAATTTAGATACCTAACACATTTTTTTTTTATTTTGAAAATATCTAACCCGGGGTGCGTTCATTACCGAGCACCGGCTTACATGGACTGAGAGGTTTTGATCATTGCGCATGCCTCCCCAGCGCAGCCATTATCAAAAGACCTCCCGCGCTCACCTTTTTCATACCATTTTGCACACAATAAGGGGCACTTTGGTGTGCTATTCGAGGTTTTCCTAAAGTGGTCTTCCCGGCAAAACGCAGGAAAAGTGTGCATTTGTAAATAAGCAGGTTAAGGAAGCTACAGGTTAGGTTTTTGTGGGGATAATGGCGCGGTCAATAGGTTAATTGTTACAAAGAAATAATTGAAGATTGTATTGTAACGTTGAAAATGGATTTGTAAAAAATATATTAAAGTAAAGTAAATGAAATGTTTCGATAATTATGATAAATAGATATATAGAACATTCTATATGCCACAACTTAAAATAGTGTATACACTATACAGGCGAGGTTAATGCTAAAATAGTATTCTCTAGCAGCTAACCTTTGTGTGATGATATAGTTTTATCAAAAAGTTTCTGATTTTTTTGATTAAGTATAATTTATAAGTTTAAAAACTGGAAAAACCGACTTAAATTTGATACGCATGCATCATCAAATGATGATGATGACGATTGCAATTCAATGGGACTGTTCTATTGATCGTAAACACCACAAAAAAATCACAGGAAAGCAAAATACGCAATGTCGTGTACGTGAATGACGTGTTTTTCCAATTATTCTTATTTAACTGCCAAACTACTGAACCGATTTTGATGAAAAAAGTATGTAATCAATCCCGAAGTAGGTAGGTATACCTACCTTTTCTGATAAAAAAATAATTTACGAAATTTGTTCGTTAAATAATTTACGAGTTGAGTTCTCAGGCATCAAACCTTTAAAATAAATACAACCGAATTGAGAACCAGCTAATTTTCTAATTTTCTGAAGTTGGTTCAGAAGTCTATTCCTTCGACCCGGAATGAATTAAAATTAAAAACACTCTTGTAAACGATGCTGAAAGAAGCCCCAGGCGGCTCAAGGGTTAAAAAAAAAGCACCAGACGGCTCAAAGGTAAAAAAAAATGTTTTTTAATTTCCTATTACTTAATAGGTACTAACGAAAACACCATGGGACAAGACGCCCTTGAAAAAACACATGTAGACTTAGTACAGTCGGTAACATAAAGTTGATTAATAGATTTTTGTAATGAAAATAGTCATAATTGATCGAGTGAGCGAAGCGAACGAGATCTTAGTGACAACTTGGACAAAAATGCTCTGTATGTTTGTTCGACGAGCTCTTTTAAACCGCTCATCTGATCTTCATAAAATTTGGTAGGTATACGGATAGTACTCTTAAGTTTTACTGGTTTGTTAAATGAAGTAAATCGGTCAAGGGGTCGTAAAGTTTTGAGGGTCCAAAGAGAGTAAAAAAAAAGTCGTACAAATATCAAGTGGGGTGTCATATGATAGGGTTTTGTTTAGACATTCCAAAACCGTTTTTATTTTGACTCTAGGTCTAATAGTTTTTGAGTTGTTGTAAAAATAACAAAATTGGATAACCCAGTATAACGTGAGCTACCATTTCTTGGAGTTTCAATGATTTTGTAGGTCAAGTAAGACTGGTACATAGCTAGACGGTGATTTCGAAGCGATTTGCAAAGTTTATTACAACCAATGGTCAATAAGAATTGTTTGGGTTTTATTAACCTCCGACCATCACGAGATCTCAGTTCGGGGCGAACTACTAGTTTCAATTGAACGTCACCGTTATGTTAGATAATTGCACAAACTTGTAGCGCAGCCCTACAAAGTAACACTTCGTCGCCGGTTGCCATGGCAACCGTGATCGATTGATGATACCCACATTCCGTCTCACTTACACCTGCATTATAGCACGTATAACCGTCTCTATCTCGCGTTTATTCCGAATCGGCACTTTACGACTGTTTTTTATTTTTTTTATTGTAAAATGTTACGTTTTTGAATTGATCTGATCAATTTCGAAGTTTTCTTTTTGTTATGACAGGCGTCACAGCTCAGTCGGTAATAGCTCTGCCTTCAGTGCTGTGGGTCGTGGGTTCGATCTCCGCTGACAACAAACATTTGTGTAGTAAACATAGATGTTTCTGTGTCTGGGTGTTGCTATGTAAGTGTCTTTACAAAAAAAATTAGATATATAAATATTCTATCAGCAATTTAGTTGACATAGTAGGTACAGTTGGCATTAAAGAAAATTATAGGTATACCTACTTAATTTTTTACCTCAGGATAAGGTTTTTACTTCTTAGTCTTCTTCTTCTTCTTTTATTTATGACCCCTGTTCGTCATTTCGACGGACAATTTTGCCAGTGTCAAGTGAAATTTTTTAAATATTATCAGTCAAGTCAAGTCATTCGTCATCAGTCATAGTTTGAAAAAGAACCCATGTCATTTCAGGTTTCAGGTTCTGAACAGAAAATCCACCATTTTCTCTTCAAAACAAACGACAGCCGACTTGACGAAGACTTGACTTGACTTATATTATTTAAAATTCATCACTTAACACTGGCAAAATTGTCTGTCGAAATGACGGACACAGGCCATATAGGTATAAAAAAAGAAGAAGAATTTTTGAAACGACACATAGCACTTTTATTTTAATAGTTTTTCTTGTGTTATTGTGAGTATTGTTGTTTAATTTTGGTGGAATTTTAACCAATAATACTTAGGTCGTAACATAAAGTGTGAGCCATTGGAATAAATGTGTGTAAAGTGGTTTTTCTGAATGTGAAAATTCGTGTTAGGTTTTGAAGAGAAAATCCACCATTTTCTCTTCAAAACAAACGACAGCCGACTTGACAAATGACTTGACTTGACTTATTTATTACAATTTTAACACTTGACATTGGCAAAATTGTCTGTCGAAATGACGGACACAGGCCATATAGGTTTAAAAGAAGAAGAAGAACATCATTTACTAATGATACTGCTGTTATTTCCTTTACTTTGTTAAATTTGTGGTGGTTTGGAATAAATATAATCTATCTATCTACAAGCTTTGTTTACTTTGGGACTAGAGGGCGTTGCGTGAAATGTCCATGAATATTTTATTTATTTTTATTTTCAAAGCATTTCTTTTCGACTTTATCTGATCAATTTGACGTTTAAGTTTCCTTTTTGTGACCTTTCTTTTAATGAAGTGTCCTGTTACTGTTACAGGAAAAAGATAAGAGTATTGGAAAAATTTGAAACCTCCGTTTTGTTACCGCGAATCGACTAGAGTTTCTTTGTAAGATTATTTTGTTGTCGAGCGACTCAAAAGAGGTTTACAAAGGTAGATATTTCCTAGTAAACGTAGCAATTATAACTTGTAAAAACCTACAATTGGTCTATTGTTACCATTCTTGTATCTACTCGTATGTTATGTGCTATCGGTTTTCTTATAAATAAATAAATAAAAAATATTAAGTTTTTCAAAATATAATTCGTCGTATAAAAATTTACAACTGAAATATTTTACGTGTTGTTGAAAAGTAAAAAAAAAACAGCGAAAATGATGCTTACCATAATCTGAATGCCTTCAAGGCAAGAGTGATTATGTGTCTTCTAGACCGTCTCGCTCCATCGTCGGCTTCGTCGTCGCTTACCATCAGGTTTTCTCTTTATGATAAAAGTAATGGAACAAGCTGATAGCTCACCAGATGTTAAGTAGTAGGTGAAATTGAAGTCAAAAGATGGTCTATTCTATATTAAAAAAAATGCTACGACGTAGCGAGTGGAGATTTTTGGAAGAAACTCGAATCCCACTGGTAGGAATTTTTCAGTGGGAATCTAATTGGGAATAGAAACATACTGTATATCAAGACTGAACGGTTTTATTTCTAATCTTTAGACTTATTTTTATTTAACTCGTGTTTCGGAAACTTTCTAAGGAGATTTCAAACAGTGAATTTGCCTTTAAATGTTTTCGATATCAAGTCAAAAAGCCTTGTAATTTTTTTTTTTATGATAAAAGTATTTAATGGAACAAGCTGATAGCCCACCTGATGTTAAGTAGTAACTTCTGCCTATAACGATGCTTTACCTCACAGAGCAAGTACAATGAGGACGTGCCCTGTAAGGCAATGCACTGCGTCCATCACTGTGAGACGTAAAGATCTTGAAGTCTCATGGAGTTTGCATTATGAGCCACCCTATAGCCGACAATATTGCAACACGTGGCCTGTCCGAGCAATATTTTTGTAATGGCCGCCTTAAATTAATTTAGTTTATACTACATAGTTCCATATTACATTTATATACGTCGATCAGCCACATCTATCAAGTCATTTAGAACTATTCTTCTTCGTGAAATAAAAAGCCGCACTACAACAAGAATTGGATTCCAGAGCGAGATCTTATCATGACAGTCGCGACCTAGATGTCTAACTGTTAGTGACAGCAGCTGAGACTAGAGTGGCGAGTTTGTTAAGTGCCTGTTGCGTGATTTAAGTGGAGTTGGACCAAGTTTTTTTTCTTCTTATTATGGTTCACCATATTTATGAAAAAAGGATTATTCTGGCTGTTTTTTTTTATTTTGAGTCCATTGTCTGTGCTTTTAGCAGCATAATCATCATCATTATGGGTTATTCCTATCGAGGCCACCGACCGGCTCACAGGTGGGCCAGATGGGAAAAAATCCCAACGAGCCCAATATGCAAATGCATGTGCTCGATGGTATTTTTACAGTGAGCCCGTATCGTATATTTATTGTAGATATGTCTCCATAAAATTCACATGATAATTATTACTGTATTAGGTAGGTGCGACATGAAACAAAACTTACAAAAAAGTTTATTGTTTTTCAACTCTTTTTTTGAAGGAGAGCTCTTTGTGAGAGCTCGTCCGGGTTCAGTACTAGCACCGTACCTATTTCTGCCGCTAAGCAGCGATGCTCGCATTGCTGTGTTCCGGTTTGAAGGGTAAGGGCGCCGGTGTAATTACACGCACATGAGACTTCAACATCTTTACGTCTCAGAGTGATGGACGCAGTGCATTGCCTTACAGGGCACGTCCTCATTGGACTTGCTCTTTGAGGTACTGCATTGTTATAGGCAGAAGTTACTACTTAACATGTGGTTAGCTATCAGCTTGTTCCATTACTTTTATCATTAAAAAAAAAACTCATCGTTTACAAAAATTGTTTGAATAAAATTATGTATAATATGCTGAACCTTATGCAATGTTATTGCGCACAACATTGTGTTTTTTTTTGCGATTTTTCATAAATAACTTCAGTGGTTTTATATCTGCCTTAACACAGGTTAATCCTAGGTTGGGTAGTACACGGAGAGAAAAAAGCTACTTACATGACCCGATTTTGTAATGTGTGTGCAACTTACTACTTAATAACGGTGTTACCTACTTAACAATGGTTCCGGCTACTTCTTAATGTTGAATCCTACGTACACGTTTATAGGCAGGGCCATTACCCATAATGGTATTACAGAAAAGTACTTATAATGGTGTCGCCTACGTATGTAACGGGGTTTCATACTTAAACAAAAGGAGTAACTGATAGCTACGTATTTTAAGTAGCCGACTCATTTAGTTAAGTACGAGGTATTTATACAACATGAAACATAGTCTGCCTACTTGTTGCATAATGTTGAAAGCTACGTATTATAAGTAACCGACTGCATTATATCAGTATGCCGCACTCATTCGGCATTTGGCTACACTCAGTCTTTACCTTACGTATTGCGCTTACTTACATAAGGTTGATGGATAAATTGTCTAAGTAGCCGGTGACATGGTATCTAAATAACTTTAAAACCTAGCTGCCTAAGAACAATAAGGTTGAAAGCTACGTGTCGTAAATAGCAGAGTAGGTAAGGTACATTAACAGTATAATAAGTACCTACAGCCATTACCTGCGTACAATATGGAAACAGTAACTAACCATTCTAAGTGTTCTGGCTACTAAAAACATACTATTACATGGTATACAGATACTTAGGTACATGAATGATCTTTGTGCCTTCGTACAGTAAGGTTGACAGCTACGTATTGTAAATAGCCGGCTTCATTATAATTACCGATGTAAGGAGTCCACCTACTTACGTAACGGTATATTGCTACGTATTGTAAGTAGCCAGCTACATTATAATTACCGATGTAAGTAGTCTGCCTACTTACATAACAGTTGAAGTAATGGCTCCGACTACTTACATCACGGTGTTTTCTACTTACGTACGCATGCAGCATACGTACAGTAATGGCTCCGACTACTTACATCACGGTGTTTCCTACTTACGTACGCATGCAGCATACGTACAGTAATGGCACCGACTACTTACATCACGGTGTTTCTTACTTACGTACGCATGCAGCATACGTACAGTAATGGCACCGACTACTTACATCACGGTGTTTCCTACTTACGTCCGGGTTCAGCATAGTACGTACAGTAATGGCTCCGACTACTTACATCATGGTGTTTCCTACTTACGTACGCATGCAGCATACGTACAGTAATGGCACCGACTACTTACATCACGGTATTTCCTACTTACGTACGGGTTCAGCATACGTACAGTAATGGTTCCGACTACTTAAATCACGGTGTTTCCTACTTACGTACGCATGCAGCATACGTACAGTAATGGCACCGACTACTTACATCACGGTGTTTCTTACTTACGTACGGGTTCAGCATACGTATAGTAATGGTTCCGACTACTTACATCACGGTGTTTCCTACTTACGTACGCATGCAGCATACGTACAGTAATGGCACCGACTACTTACATCACGGTGTTTCCTACTTACGTCCGGGTTCAGCATAGTACGTACAGTAATGGCTCCGACTACTTACATCATGGTGTTTCCTACTTACGTACGCATGCAGCATACGTACAGTAATGGCACCGACTACTTACATCACGGTATTTCCTACTTACGTACGGGTTCAGCATACGTACAGTAATGGTTCCGACTACTTAAATCACGGTGTTTCCTACTTACGTACGCATGCAGCATACGTACAGTAATGGCACCGACTACTTACATCACGGTGTTTCTTACTTACGTACGGGTTCAGCATACGTATAGTAATGGTTCCGACTACTTACATCACGGTGTTTCCTACTTACGTACGCATGCAGCATACGTACAGTAATGGCACCGACTACTTACATCACGGTGTTTCCTACTTACGTCCGGGTTCAGCATAGTACGTACAGTAATGGCTCCGACTACTTACATCATGGTGTTTCCTACTTACGTACGCATGCAGCATACGTACAGTAATGGCACCGACTACTTACATCACGGTGTTTCCTACTTACGAACGGGTTCAGCATACGTATAGCAATGGTTCCGACTACTTACATCACGGTGTTTCCTACTTACGTACGGGTTCAGCATACGTATAGCAATGGTTCCGACTACTTACATCACGGTGTTTCCTACTTACGTACGGGTTCAGCATACGTATAGCAATGGTTCCGGCTACTTACATCACGGTGTTTCCTACTTACGTACGCATGCAGCATACGTACAGTAATGGCACCGACTACTTACATCACGGTGTTTCCTACTTACGTACGGGTTCAGCATACGTATAGCAATGGCTCCAACTACTTACAAATGATAAACAAGGTCCATTTTCAGTGTAGGTAGGTAGTTGGTATAGATACGTATACCTTACTACCTACGTTACGTAGTTATACTACAAAGATCGCGAATAAATGTGATGACTTCCCTCAGTTGTCGTAATAAAATGGTTTTATACTTACTACCTAGGTACCTAGTCAAAATAATAGTTCGGATGGAACCTATCTCAGAAAACGTCAAATAATGTCACAAAAAGCTAAGTAGTATATTCGTAGTAGGTACCTCACCTACCAAGTATACCTAGTGTACCTACCTACCTTTGCTTACCTTTTCTCTGTCCTAGGTTCTCCTAGGTACTAGGTAGGTACCTAACCTACTAGGTATCAGGTCATAAGTACCATGATGATTGGGTATCAGTCCGATGACTTAGGTAGGTAAGGTACCTATTTACCAGGTATATACCATTTTTATTACATCGATGATAGATAGGTACGTGACCTATCTATAGGTAGGTCGTAGGTAGGTAGGTAGTGTAGGTAGGTACCTAGATGCGTTATTTACGCATCCAGCCGGTCAATGCACTTTACGGTCTATCGACCGCGAGTTTACAGGAATGTAGGTAATTACATCCATGTTATTTACACTGAAGATACCTCTAGCATGATGTTAACAAAAACTGGTTAAGATAAGTAGTACAACAACCTACAAGTAAACACATAGGTACCTACCTATATATACTACCTACATCGTGCATCACGACAACGATAGAGAGATACCTATTACGCAGAAAACTTTGGAAGTATTTATGTAGGTTACCTACAAATACAGCTCGACCCTGCGTCTACACATCGAACATAATAATAATAAAGTACACCCCTGAAACTGTGCTGGAGAACGCTACACACAAGCTTTATTTTGACAGAGCTACCTATTCTACCGTAGACAAAATGAACAACACAGCACTTCTTATCGATATTGCCATCCCAAACACTCACAACCTACAGAATACCATTGCGGAAAAGTTGTCAAAATATTATATTAATTAAGATATTGATCTGAAAAACGAAATCACTCGAATGTGGCGTCTAAAGAAAGTCTCAATAATCACGATAGTATTGTCATCAACCGGTGTTATCCCCAAACATCTTTTTCAGTCTAAGATTCCTTAGAACTTCCAAAACATACCTATGTCCTTCTGCAAAAAGCAGTTATTTTGAACACCTGTAGAATCGTCAGAAAGTTTCTACTTAGAAAGAAAAGAAGAAAGAAAAACTTTTTATTGTTCACACTTATAAATAGGAAGGTACAGGTACCCACATTTAGGTAGGTAGGTAGGTACTTAGGTATAGCCTAAAAATTATGAGTACCTAGATAGGTACATGTAAACAATAAAAATAAATTACTTCACCCATATTAAGTAGGTAGGTACCTACTAGCTGATTGATACCCGCGACTTCGTACGCGTGCGAAACTTTCCATTAGAATATCTGTCAACCAGCATACGATGAACCTCGTAGCAAATGGCAGCTTCTGGTTTAGAGAGTTCAATCAAGCTGTATCTAAGAACCCACGTCTTTGATTTTAATAAAATATAGCCTATGTTTCAATCCGGAAAAAGGTCTTCCAAATGGTAAATAATTGATCGAGTCAGCGAAGCGAACGAGATCTTAGTGACAACTTGGACGAAAATGCTTTGTATGTCTGTATGTTTGTATGTTTGTTCGACGAGATCTTTTAAACCACTCATCCGATCTTCATAAAATTTGGTAGGTATACGGATAGTACTCTTAAGTTTTACTGGTTTGTTAAATTTAGGTACCTACCTACTTATTATTTGACAAAATTACAAAACATCAAAAGTCCGCCCTTGGGGTATGCCAACGAGCCATGGAGCGCAGAACGTAATGTAAAACTGTCAGACCGCGTGCGGAAAAGTATAGGTACTACATAATTGGGTCAATTTATACTAGCGCAGAGTCGAAGCGCATCGAAGAAACTTAACATAGCAAATTCAGCCTTATCTCCACAAGGTAATGCACATATTTCTTCACGCGTTCAGACGCGAGAAATCTCTCAAATGCGCGTGAAATCGCGCGACTTTTTTTTGATCTAAGAAATATGTGCATTAATTTGTGGAGATAAGGCTGAATTTGCTATGTTAAGTTTCTTCAAGCGCTTCGACTCTGCGCTAGTATAAATTGATCCTTACCTACATTCCTATATTTATAAACGCACAGTCGATAGATAGGTGACCGTAAAGTGCAATTGACCGGGTGGATGCGCAAAAAACGCATACGTTTACATAGTTTAGGTACCTACTAAACAGAGCATGCTACTGGATAGGTTAGTAGGTATAGATCGCGTCATGTAAGAAGAACGCTGGCGGCCAAGCTGCGCAGTAAGCGATTTGGGGGTCTATTTGGTGGTACGAGGCATCAATTTCTCATGCGGAAGGAGTGTGTTTGCGCATGGGAAAATGGTGCCTCGTACCACTAAATAGACTTCAAAATCGGTGACTGCGACGCTAGGTATAGGTAGTACCTAGGTACCCATCAGGGTACCTACTACCTATACCTATACCTATCATAGCTGTAATAAAAATAGTACCTACATATACGGTACCTACCTACTTATCAACTCATACCTACCTAAGTACCTACATGTTTACACACTTTATATGATAGTAGGTATAAGTAGGTACCTATTCATTTTTTGATACCTACTAGGTAGTACCTACCTACCTATCTATTTTCATTTAAAACCTACATACCTACAACCTACTTCTTGGTAGGCTGACTTCCCGGACGGCAGCGGCGGCGGCGTCTACGGTTTCTGACAAAAAGTTAATAATGTAGGTAGGTATAGGTAGGTACCTACTAGTTCATACTAAAAAATGGGGTGTAGGTAGGTACCTACGTACAATCGACAAAGAACCATTTCAAGACATTGAATTAGGTACCTACTATTACAGCGTAAGGTTTACCTCGATGTTTCAAGATTATTAATTGCAAGACCGTGGGTTACTCTCGGCCACAGTTCCAATCTGGATCCATAGATTTTAACAGAAGTCGTGTTATTTTTCAGTAAAAAATGACACGAAATCTGTCAAAATCCGGATCCACGTTGGAACAGTGGTGGTCAAGTGTAGCTCATGGTAGGTACCTACTATTATGATTATTACAGATCATGATTTAAGATTACTAAAGACTAGCTGATACCCGCGACTATACGCATGCGAAACTTTCCACTAAAATCTCTGTCAACCAGTATACGGTGAACCTCGTGTTTTTTGGCTGCTTTTGGTTTAGAGAGTTCAAAATTTATCTAAGAATCTACGTCTTTGATTTCAATAAAATTATAGCCTATGTTTCAATCCGGAAAAAGGGCTTCTGAATGGTATAAGTTTCATTGAATTTGGTTCTGTAGTTTAGGCGTGATCCGCGAACAAACAAACAAACCAACTCGATTTTCGGAATCAGACTCGTTTATTTAGTAGATCTGCATAGGTATTCAGTTTATCCATATCTTTAATTTTAGTTTTTGGCTTTTTTACAGTTTTATAATAGTTTAAAAGAGTATAAGATATATGTAAAATATACTTTTTAGGTACCTAGTAACCTAGGTATTTTTAAACCGTGGTCCTCCGAAACCGTGGTCGTCTAGAACAAGCCGAACCGAACAAGAGCTGAATAAGTCAGTTTTCCAAAAATGTAAAACCCCCATCATGAATATCTCGTTGGATCCTCTTCATCATTGTTGGTCATCATCAGACCTTGGAGTAGGTATGGACTCCAGTTCATCTAATCTGAACGAAATAGGTAAGTAGGTAGGTTAGGTACAAGGTGAATTAAATGTTTCAAACTGTACTAGGTAGGTAGGTACCTACGTACCTACCTACCCAGTACAGTGGTCTGGTGAGAAGTGAGAAGACCATCGACTAGGCGACAGGCGTGTAGGCGTGTAGGACATAACAACAGAATATTAGTAGGAGGTACCTAGGAAGGTATAATAGGTAGTACCTACCTACCTAACCTACCTAGTAAGTAGGTAGGTAGGTACTTATTTGATTTTGACCTACATACAATACAACTAAGGCTCAATGCACACTGAATTGGACGCGACGCGATGACGACGCCCCGCCGCCGACAACGCGACGAGACGATCAGTTTTAATAACAAGACATTATAAACCTTATACAACACTATAAGATATAGAATCGCTTGATAGCCTCACGCCGCCGGCCACCCCGGCACGAGCAATCTCACGTGCTCGCAAGCTAAGGGCCGGCGCCCACCGCCGGCATGGCACGGCATGGCGCGGCAGGTTGTGCTGCGGCATCCCGCGGCATGCCGTGGCATTCCGTGACATGCCGTGCCATGCTCAGTCAGTGTGTGACAAAAAAAAACGCGCGCGAGCGCCAGTGCGTCTTTTCCCTCCATTGCTTCCGCGCACCGACCGGACTGCACCCCATTAACCGAAATCACCGCTGCACAAGTTTCAACCTTATTTGAACTTTCTTAGCAATCATAATTCCTCGACACAAAGTGACCCATACGTCTCGCAGGATGCAATGGCGCGCCGTGGAATGAAAAGGGATGACACGTTATACCGCAGCATCCCGCGGCGCGTCGCGTCATGCGGTAACATCGTGATATCGAAATAAAGTAACATGAATTCTAAACTCATTGAAATAAGATTCAAAATAACTTGATTAGTAATAAAATCTTTTGCCATGACACGCCGTGCGGACGCCAGCTCTAACGCGGCACTTGGGCCATACATCATACATCAAGCGTTTCTATATCTTGTAATATTGTACATAAGGTGTATAATGTCTTGTTATTACAACCTGGTCGTCGCTGCCAATTCAGTGTACATTGAGCCTAAGTTAGTAGGTAGGTAGGTAGAGGTACCTATATCTACTTAACTTTGTACCTACCAAGGTACCTAGGTGTCTATCCAAACAATGTTTGCAGGTCTACACAAGCAGGCCTATGTACCCGTATCTACCTAGGTACTTAGTAGGTGCCAACTGTGGCTAATCTACCTAAGTACTTATACGCAGATGATCGATTCGCAGGCGAAAATTGAAATCTCTTTCGGCCGAATACTCAAACGCCACATAAATTAAGTTCACGCTTAAATTATTGTCATCTCTTACAAATGAGTAATGTCAAACAGAGGCAGAGCAAATTTTAAGTGGTGCGTGCTTAAATTTGAGTGACGTTTCAGTATTCCGCCCTTGGTCTGTTATTGCGTCATTTAGCGTCATTGCTTCCCAATCACAATACCTGATCTATGATTGGCTGAAACAAACTAGGTACGTATTTTAATGTATACGCTTACTGTTGTAGGTTAGGTAGCAAGCCGCGGACGACAAAAGAGTCAGTGTTGCCAATGCTACGGCGGCAGTCCCTGATTAATTTATGATTATCAAATGAAGAAGACTCCATTCAGTCGAACAAACGAAACTTGCTTCCATCTTCTATTTTCAGTAAAACTTACCTGTTTTTATAAATAATTATTGAATAAAAATTTGAATTTGAAGAAACATTACAATACAAGATTAGAGATCAACAGACTACAACAATTAAAACAAACTACCAAACCAAATTTATGTATATTTTTTGCGCAATGTTGTACTCGTGTTTCTTCAAGTTCTCTTTTTATCTCCTTTTGTTTACTTAGGTACCTACCTATAATTATGTCTCGTAAGAGAGTCGAAAATGGTAGCCAAACCAGGCTACCTGATCTCAAATTGGGCTATTTTACTTTTCAAAAAAAAAATTGCCGATTATAGGCTATGTAGATTGTAGCTGTAGCATAGATATAATCCATGAGCTGTAGGTACCAGTATCGTCAGTTTTTGTGCGACTAATCCGGTTCGACTGTTAGATTTGGCAACACTAAGCATCGCGTGTGGGTAGTGCATGTGCGTGTGCGACAGGCCTGGTCTTGATTGACGCCATTTTTGTAGCCGTTGTTGCACGTTTTTGGATGTATTTGTATCTTGAGTCCACGGAGTACTTTTTCTTGAGTTACGACGCGAGTTTTGATTACATACACAATATTATAGGTAGGTACCTATACTACCTACATAGAATGGATGGATTGGAAGAAAAAGCAGATCTTGAGTTCCTATCAGATCTAAAATTACAATACTTAGAAGATGTTTTTCGAGGTAAGTGCAATGAATTTATTGTTCCCTCGGTTCCCTTACATACAAGTCGTACGTTCCTACGTAGGGACCTAGGTAATTATCGTCGTCGTATGGTCGCCGTCGTCGTAGTCGGGTTGTACGTTGTAGGTAGGCGCCTCACGCATGTTTCACTGGTAAGCTAGGTTATTTTCTACTGTGCTGTGACCAGCGCGCGCAGCATAGCAGACATGGTTAAGTATTTCTATTTTCCTGTCCTGCTGGACATAGGCCACCCCATAGATTTCTAGAAAGAGCTATTTTAAGCCTTCTACATCTATCAACTTTACACAGTTGTATGAATGTATTCGATCCTTCGGGTGATGGGCTATCCTACATTTGTGGTTTGTGGGTGCCGAAAAGTGTGAACTTTATGATGCTGAACCTAGTCTAGGTGGAATCTATTTGGGTAGCTACCTACCAGTTCCTGGCCTCAATAATAGTAAACTGCATTTACCTAATTTAAATTAAAACTTTCAGAAAATAACATCAATTTGGAAATATTAACTCTTCTGAGTGCTGAAGAGCTGAAAGAACTTATCCCCAAAGTAGGGGATCGAATAAGAGTTAGAAATTTTATTGAACAGAAATCTTCTGAAAAGCTTACGTTTTCAGTAAGTACCTACCTAATATTTTTTATGCTTTATAACTTTATTTAAGTAAAAATATCATATTGCTCCAAACAAGTTTTCCGACCAAAAAACTTATACCAATGCGATAAATTAAAGCGCAAATGTGCACTTTATATCGCAAAAATCCAAACAATTAGATCAATGTGATATTTTTATTGAACCTTTGCATTGTTATTCTCTCGACCCTGAAGCTCTGCCATTTCACATAATTACATGTAGGTATATTATATCTTCAAAAATGTTGAAATGTGCGAGCGAGAAGGTTGTCTGACTTTACCCTACGCCTTAACCAACCAAACATATCAGGGTTTTAGAAACAGGCATGAAAGAAAAAATAACGGTTTTATACCTACACATCAGCACTTACCTATTTTGATTTCTGCTAAAACTACTCTTTAAATATTTCAGATTGTTGACCCAGATGAATTTTCATTCCATACAGATAATAATCTGGGTATATTATCGCAACCAAGCTCGTCAACCATTGGATCTAGTGTAAGTTATTTTTATTACTACATTATTAGCTGCTTCTTACCTATTCTGACCTAACTATCTATATAAATGTGGAAGTAACTCTGTCTGTCTGTCTGTCGCGCTCTCACGCCAAAACTACTGAACCGATTTAAATGTAATTTGATACACAGATAGTCTATAGCCTGAGAAAGGAAATAGGCTACTTCTTAATGTGAAATAAGGGTTGTAAGGGGGTGAAAAGTTGTATGGAAGTATCAACATTTTTATAGCTAGTAGCTTGAAACTTATTTTTACCCTTAAGGGTGTAACATAACAATATAAGGGATGAAAGTTTGTATGGAAATATGTAAGGTTTATGTGAATGTTTTATGAGTTTGCGACAAGAGATAAAATATTAGAGCTATTTTGATGTAACATTTAGAGAGTCATTACAACTAAATAATTAAAAATGCTACCCAAAGGCAATATTCCAAGCGGATGTAGTTTTTATATTTTGAACATTTATTGTCTGATTGTGATATTTAAAACGTGTTTGTTTTTAGTGCTCCGATCCAGTTGTGGAAATAGTGACAGAACCGACCTCTGCTACTGTCACCCAATCTAATGTGAGTTGTTTTTTGTATAATATAGCTCTGCCCTCGGGGAGTTAAGAGTTTAGTCCTCATCTATCTATCTATGTATCTATTATTATTATTATATTAAAATATATAATATAATGTAGTTTATCCATATCTTTAATACACATTTTTGTAGTACATCATTCTGGTGTGACTCCACTCTTTCTGTCTCTCCGGGCATGTCAGGGAGTGAGTCAGTGAGTCAGTGGTAGTCTAGCTTTATATAGTATAAAATATATATATAAAGCTCGTCCACTACTGACTGACTGACTTTTTTTCAAACTTTGACGTCATTCGATTTTTTTTTTATATTTAGGCCTGGTAGGTTCCTAACCGTAATCGATGTAGTGCATTATTGTTGTTTTTTTTTTTAATTTACATGCTTGTGTGTACTTAAACCGATGTAGGTGCTCATATCTTCTTTACCTGTCAAGATAGGAACAGGGTGTAAAAGCAAATATTGCAGCAAATGACAATACCTTTCTGATGGTAGGGTGCTTGTATCTTTTGACTCAAGGGACAAGGTGTTTAAGTAAATATTGTTTAAATTTAAAAAATCTTTCTATTAGCAGGGTACTTAAGTACAGGGTGCTTCAGAATTGTTGTTTAAATTCAATAAATGCTTGTATCTCCTTTCCTATTCAAAGTAGGTACAAGGTGTTTCAGTAAATATTCCTGAAATAAAAGAGATCTTTCCATTGATAGGAAATTCAGGTATAGGATGCTTCACAAATGCTCCCAAAATTTGAAAAACGCTTGTATCTTCATTGAATTTCAGTAACAATTCTGAAGCACCCTGGACTAGAGTATTTTTCCAATAAAAATATTTTTTAGATTTCAGCAATATTTACTTAAACACCTTGTACCTATTTTGAACCAAAACAACTTGTAGCTACCTTGAGTTCTGTTTAAGTAAATATTGCTGAAATCTAAAAAATATTTTTATTGGAAAAATACTCTAGTCCAGGGTGCTTCAGAATTGTTACTGAAATTCAATAAATGCTTGTATCTCCTTTCCTATTCAAGGTAGCCACAAGGTACTTTAGTAAATATTGCTAAAGCCAAGCTAAGCCAAACTGAGCCAAGCTATACCAAGCTGAGCCAAGTCAAGCCAAGCCAAGCGTTAGGGGTTTTTAGGAGTTTGTAGGGGTTTATAGGCGTTTTTAGGGGTTTGTAAAAGATATAGATAAACTATGCAAATCGACTAAATAAACGATTCTGATTTCGAAAATCGAGTTTGTTTGTTTGTTTGTTCGCGGATGACGATTATATTTTATTGAAATGTTAATTAATTTCTCGAATGCAGTTAACTTTTAGAAGTTTTCTGTACTTTTTACCAGACCACGGCGAAGCAAAAAGGAGGGTATATGATTTTGACTGGTATGTAGGTATGTATGTATGTATATATTATATAAAAAGTATGAAACAAGAAAATATTCTCATTTGAAATTGTTATGTAGGTACTACATGTACTACAGTGGTCGTATGCCACCTCTCCTAACAAAATAATAGGTACATTCGAACAGTAGTGGTACGGCAATGTGGCATAATATGACCACGGTTACAATATTAAATAATTTCAGATGAGAATATTTTCTTCAAAAATTACCCATTTAGACGGGTACTTTAGGAAAAATCTGTCTGGAATGCATATTTCGCACGAAATATTTTTTTTAGTATCCAGTAATTTAATTTAATTTCAATTTGAAGTAAAATTATGCATGTAAACATGCAATTTTGCATACTTAATCATTAAACGACTAGCTACCTACCTAATACGTGGAAATTAAGCTTTTCCTTAATTTTAAAATAATTGTTATTTCTTGTTACAGGTGTTCAAGATACTTAACGTAATTTTTTTTTTTTGTAGTTAGTGTAGTATTGTAGTTAAATCTTAGATGAGTTTGTTCTTATTCTATTAAGGTAATTGCACGCAAATATTTGGCTTTAATACTTATATTTTTGTTATTATTTTAGCAGTAGTAGAACTTTTTAAAGATAAAGATCTTTTATTTGCTCAAAAATGTGTGAATAAAGGTGAATTACAATTTAATGACACAACATACTGTATTCACAAATATAGTTACGATTACGACTAAATACAGTATTTACAAAATACACAGTCATGATAACATGACTTAGAAATAGAGATCTACACAAATAGAGATGGCATGCTACAAATTTAAACGTTAATCTTGTCATCGGAAAAATATAATATAATTATAATACTTAATAATTTTGTAAATTTGATCAATATTTTTTTTGTAAGCGTATTAGGGAAATACTACGACCTACGAATAGGTACTATTCTGCCGACAAGCAGTGATGTTAGTAGTGCTGTGCTATGGTTTCCAAGGAGTCCCAGCCGGTGCAGTTAGAGGCAAATGAGTCTCAAAACGACGCACTGCAATACTTCACAAGGGAAAAATACTCTATGGCTTTCTACCTATAAGAGAACTTCCAACATAAACCAGCTTTGAAACTATGTAGGGTTACACACATCCATCCATACAAAATAAAAAGATACATCTGTAAAATATAGGTACGTATTGTAGAAGAGTAGATTAGATTAGAATTATGTAGATAAAGTTAAGGTCACTGTAAAACTTTTTTGTACTTTATATTACAATATTAGCAAAATCTAGAAAGTTCTTAATCTAATAAATTTAAACATGTTAATAGTAATGTGTAATTTATTTATTATATTACATGTATTAGTGTGAAAAACTTCTACAGTGGCCTACAAAACTAACTGTTGACTGTACATACATAATGTAATGTGATTGGTTTCAGGCAAGTGTGGATGGCAGAGCGATATTAAAAGAAGGACAGAACGGTGGAGGATTGCTTAAAGAAGGGGCTAGGAGGAAACTAAGTCAGCTGGTCATTAACCAAACTATTGACACATCTCCAACAAAAAAAATTACAACTGAAGAATTTTATAAGTTGTCTTTGGACATTGTATCCATCTTTCCAAAAGAAAGCGTCGTAGTATACTACTCTGCCTACGTGTCTGGGAAAGGTGATACTGCCAAGAAAAATGCCAGTGGCAAGCTTTACGAAACGTATATAACCCGACGAAGAAAACTACGTCAAAACGGAGACCTTCCTGGAACTAGACGAGCTTCTTCACGGTCTTCATCAAATATTTCGCCAACATACACCACCGAGGACGATTATGGTAATGCATTTCTTTGATACTCTGGGTCAATTTTCAAATAAAAGTAATCTAGTAATATTACCACTTTTGATTCAAACAAGTTTGGAATGAATTTCAGGTTTTTAAATGAACAATAGTGTACAATTTTTTAGCTAACAAAACTGATTTATATATTTCAACGTTCTATGGGGTAGCTTAGGAAAAATGCTATTGTTATTTTTGTTATCCTTATTTTCATGATTTGTTCCGATAGTTACCTCTGTGTTAATTTTTCATTCAGTCTCATTTCTATTTGTCTAACATTAATGGACCCCTCTATGGGTACTCTATCGTTTGACGAAATGAAATATAAATTTGAGTCATATTTTACTCACAGAGGAATCCAACAACGAAAATCTTGCATGGTTAAAGAATAATGTGGATCCGTGGAGGAGTGTGGAGGAGAAGTGGGCCGAAACAAGAAGTTTGAGACTTAATGATAATAGTCAACAGATTGTTGAATATTTTAACAACTTCCCCGCCCTAAAACAACCTCAAGGATACACCCTGGTAAATATATCAATAACAAATATTGCTTATAAAAAAGGAGTTATTAAAAGTTGTCTATAAAGTTCGCTAAAGAGACTAGTTCGTTTTGTTATCTTTAAAATTAAATATCAATGGAATAAAATTCATCAAATAAATAATTTGGTCAAACATTTACTAAAGTCTTTGAAAATAACATGAATGAATGAATGAAAATACTTTATTGTACGTAGGTACACCTTACAAACATGCTTAGGTTTAATTTAGATTATCTTTATGTATAAAAAGGAAAGATTTGATTGTTTGTTTGCTTTGAATAGGCTCCGAAACCGGGGATAGTGTAGCTTCCCAACGGTGAAAGAGTTTTTCATATCGGTCCTGTAGTTTCGGAGCCTATTGAATGCAAACAAACAATCAAATCTTTCCTCTTTATAAATTAATTTAGATATTGAAAAAAAAGTTACCTACTTCAATTAATTACCTCTTCACTCACTTGATCAATAATTTACGTTTTACAGCTGCAAGAAGATTTCAAGTTTATGTTCCCTAATAAGGAGAATAGTTTCTTCTCTAGACTAGAATTAAAAAAAGATGAAATTATAGAATACGCAAAAAATAAAGCAAACCAAAGTCGCGATAAACACTGCTCCACAACTATTAAGGAACTAGTTGGACTGATAAAGGGTATGTTTTTTATTTTATTTTAAAGTATTGTTAGACTGAGAGACCCAACCATTTTGGTAATTTTTTTTTTCTTGCTTTTTGTTATCTACATACGTGGCTCATAAGCTTAGTCCACTGACTGTTTTCTTAATGAGTGAATATGCATATTATTCTGAGAAATAAAAATATTCTTAAACCTGACCTATTCTTTTTGATAACAATTTATTTTTGTGTGCTTTCAGAGAATGACCCAGAGACACAAAAAAATGTGTGTTTGATGCTATTCCCATACATAATAAACATACCAACGGCCAGAAAACGCAAAGGAAAACCGATTATCAAATTTTCCCGCGCAGAAATTTGCGATGCTTACATCAAACAAGTTGGATCGGAAGCAGAGGTAACCAACGTAATAATTACAAAACGCGAACAAATCTCTAAACAAGGTAGAACTTTACAACCTTTTGTAATTTTTGTAGGAAAATCAGTTGTAGATGTTGTGGCTGCCTATGTTGTAATTAATGACACTGTGTATCATTTTAATAAATTAATAACGGCCGTAGACTGTGCTTGTAAAATATTCCACTCAACTGGGGCATGTTACCCTGACGAATGTGCAGAGGTATGGTTCTTTCTCCAATTGGGATTCTTCGACATAAAGACAAAGTTTGACAAAAACTCACAGACAGTCAATTCACTGTTGACTGACCTAGGGCTTATCAATTCTGAGAATTAAAATGTTTACTTGTTACTACTGCAAAAAAGAAGTTGCCTTAACGCCATCTTTGTTAGTCACTCACATAAGAACATTTTGTAAGTCCACTGCAGAAAACTCTCATTTTCGGTGTGGTGAACAAGGGTGTTATCGACATTATTTTACTGCAGTCTCATTTAAAAAACATTTGACAAGAAGCCACAAATCTTTAACAGTAAACTGCCATCAAAAACGTAATTCCATAATGCCTGTTCTTATGACAGATACATCATCAACAAATTTAGAAACAACTACACAAAATGAATCGGCTTTGATTACACCCGTACCCCAAGATAATGTTGAAAATACTCTTATTTCCCATGCTGCATATCTAATATCGTCTTTGTATGCTAGTCCAATAATACCGCGTAAAACTGTGCAAGAATTTACGGAAAACCTTCAAACATTCTTTATTAAATCTGAAAATATTTTGTTAAAACAATTTTATGATTTGGTGCCATCTAACGAAATAACCGATAATGTTTCGAGTGCTCTTTCAACTACTCTTAAATCGTTTTGCAATACTTTTGACAATTTTAATACTGAACACAAACGTTTAAAGCATTTTAAGCTCTTAGGAACTTATAACGAGCCTCAAGAAGTAATCATAGGTCAACGGTTGGATACTAAAAAAACTCTTCAAGGACTTGCACTCATGCCAATTCAATGTACAGAGCAAATAATGCCTCTGAAAAATAATTTAAAACTTTTTTTTTCAATCGGAAATATTTTAAAGGATACTTTAGAATACTTGAACAGTTTACAAGAAAACGCTTTTGGCATTGAAAATATAGTTCAGGGTACTGTATGGAAAAAAATGACCGCAGATTCTGAAGGTTTGGTATTACCGTTGGTTGTATATTTTGATGATTTTGAGATCGGCAACCCTTTAGGGAGTCATGCTGGAGTTCATAAATTAGGAGGTGTTTACGTATCTATACCAAGTTTACCTCCTAATTACGTTTCACTCTTGAAAAATATTTTCATTTTGGCTCTTTTTCACTCGTCAGATAGGACACGATTTGGAAACAACGTAGTATTCCAAAAAGTTTTTGATGTACTCACTGACTTAAAGCAAAATGGTATAACTGTCGAAAGTGAAGTATACACAGGAACAATAAAGTTTTATGTATCAGCCGTTACCGGTGACAATTTGGGACTTAATGGTATATTAGGTTTTGTTGAGAGTTTTAGTGCTAATCGACCGTGTAGAATATGTTCTGCTAGTAAAGACCAAATTAGATCAATGTTGTTTGAAGATGACACATTATTAAGAAATAAACGTAACTACGCAAATGATTTACAGTTATACAACACATCAGAAACTGGTATTAAAGAACTGTGTGCATGGATTGCATTAGATGGTTTTGATTTGTTCGAAAATGTCGCAGTCGATGTTTTACATGATTATCTCGAAGGTTCTTGTCGATATGTAATGCAATTTATTATAACGAATCTAGTGCGAACGCAAAAACTTATCTCTTTGGAAAATTTAGCATCCAGAATACGGTATTTTAACTATGGACCAGATTCAATTTCAAAGCCGTCTAATGCAGTAACAACAGAGGGGGCTTCTATAAATTTAAAATTTTCAGCAGCTGAAATGCTTTGTCTAGTCCGTTATTTTGGGCTTATTGTTGGATACAATGTCCCAGCTGAAAACGAAGTTTGGCGGTTATATATAAAATTACGACAACTTTTAGACAAACTTTTGAGTCGTCGAATTCATGAAAGTACGATTGAACAAGTTAAATTCATTGTAGCTGAAATAAATGAGCTTTACTATGAATTAAGTAAGGAGCAGCTTAAACCAAAATTTCATCTTTTAACTCATTATCCACAGATGCTTAGGAAATTTGGTCCCTTAACTCAAATTTGGACTATGAGATTCGAAGCCAAACATCGTGTCTCTAAATTCATAGCTAGAGCATCACAAAGCAGAGTAAATATATGTAAAACTATAGCAATAAAACACCAGTTCATATTAAATGACATGTTCTTAAAAAAAACACCGTTAGTTCCATTGATAACAGGTAAGCTAAAAAAGGTAGCGAGGTCCGACTTACTTGATATTGATTTAAATTTTGAGTCTCTAAATGTTTATGATGATTATAGTTCAACATCATGGGTGATGTTTAATAGTGTGAAATTTGAAGTGTCATCAATTTTAGTTTTAGATATTTTGGAATCGACATGTTTACCTACGTTTGCGGAAGTAAAGAACATTTATGTAACAGAAAGTGGCAAAGTTATATTCCACTGTCTATCACTAGAATGTATTGATTTTAACGATCATTTTTTTGCATACGAGGTAGCAAGAACGAGCAATAACTTGTTATATACTTACGATAACCTTGTGTCACCAGTACCTGCAACAATAACTGTATTGCCGAACATGAAACTCTACATTACTGTGCGTTGGACTTTAGACTAACTTTATTCAGGTCCCAATTCATTAAAATTCAATCTAGTCTCTAATACATGGGTATTGGGTATTAGGTGATATTCGTTAAAAATAATACAATAATAATACAAAAAAATCGTCAATACCTACTAATAATTTAATAAATTGTAATAAATTCTTAAATAAAATTTTATTAAATATACATACATACATGCATCCCGACATATATATATTACGGTTAATGTTAGGATAGGACAAGTGGGTATAAATCACACAAGATTAAAAAATTCGGCCTTGTTTGGAGTCTGCAACGTAGGTTGATGAGAATGTTTATGGCAATAAACAAATATAGAAACAAAGTAGGTATAACGCTGTTATTATAATTAATTAGCACTATTACCTACATAGCGAACCAAGAAATACTTATGTTCATTTGATTTTATCTCTGTTCTTAGGAATAAGTTGTTTAATCGTTTGGTTTGGAATATTAGTTATTATTAAGATTATTAAGATGCAGTCGGCAACATAGGTTGATGAGAATGTTTATGGAAATAAACTCTGTATTATATGTTACTTATAATTATGTGCTTTTGATTCTTTCTCTGTTCTTGGAAATAATTTGTTGGATCGTTTGGTTTGGAATAATAGTTTTAATTTATTTCGGTTTCTTAGATTTAAGCACACCGTATTATATTTGTTGCTTTCTTTCGTTGAATATTATGTTTAATGTTAAGCCTAATTGTTAGTAGTAATTTAATATTATGTTATAAATTCTAAAAAAGTGAATAGGTACTAAAAATGGTATGGTAGGACAAGGCGATTCTCTCGCTCGTGGAGATGGCCCCTAATATTATCTCACGAGCAGTTATGTAGACCTTGGTGTAACCGAGTAAATACCAATAAAATTATATAATGCTATAGAGGTATAAAATAGTATAAAATTGTAATTGTATGTTTTGAATACATAACAACGTTAAGGAATAAAATTTATAATTACATTAAAATTATATTAGTTATTATTTTTATTACATATGTACTTACTGTACGGGCTCTGACCTCGTACAGTACGGTGTTTACTATTTACACACGGGTTTAGTAATCGTAATGTATGGAATCTGACTGCCTACAGCACTGTGTTTACTGTGAACGTATAGGGTGTAGTGTACGTAATGTAGGGCTCCAATTGCTTACATCACTGTGTATACTGTTTACGTACAGGTTTTAGTATACGTAATTTACGGGTTCTGACTGTCTACAGCACTGTGTTTACTGTAAACGTATAGGGTGTAGTGTACGTAATGTAGGGCTCCGACAGCTTACGTCATGATGTTTCCTACTTACGTACGGGTTCCTCATACGTACTCACAGTACGTATGCTGAACCCGTAAATAAGTAAGAAACACCGTGACGTCAAGTAGTCGGAGCCATTACTGTACGTATGCTGAACCAGTACGTAAGTAGGAAACACCGTGCTGTAAGTAGTCGGAGCCATTACTGTACGTATGCTGAACCAGTACGTAAGTAGGAAACACCGTGATGTAAGTAGTCAGAGCCATTACTGTACGTATGCTGAACCCTTACGTAAGTAGGAAACACCGTGATTTAAGTAGTCAGAGCCATTACTGTACGTATGCTGAACCCATACGTAAATAGGAAACACCGTGATGTAAGTAGTCTGAGCCATTACTGTACGTATTCTGAACCCTTACGTAAGTAGGAAACACCATGCTGTAAGTAGTCAGAGCCATTACTATACGTAGGCTGAACCCGTACGTAAGTAGGAAACACCGTGATTTAAGTAGTCGGAGCCATTACTGTACGTATGCTGCATGCGTACGTAAGTAGGAAACACCGTGTTGTAAGTAGTCGGAGCTATTACTGTACGTATGCTGAACCCGTACGTAAGTAGGAAACACCGTGATGTAAGTAGTCGGAACCATTGCTATACGTATGCTGAACCCGTACGTAAGTAGGAAACACCGTGATGTAAGTAGTCGGTGCCATTACTGTACGTATGCTGCATGCGTACGTAAGTAGGAAACACCGTGATGTAAGTAGTCGGAACCATTACTATACGTATGCTGAACCCGTACGTAAGTAGGAAACACCGTGATGTAAGTAGTCTGTGCCATTACTGTACGTATGCTGCATGCGTACGTAAGTAGGAAACACCGTGTTGTAAGTAGTCGGAACCATTACTATACGTATGCTGCATGCGTACATAAGTAGGAAACACCGTGATGTAAGTAATCGGAGCCATTACTGTACGTAGGCTGAACCCGTACGTAAGTAGGAAACACCGTGATTTAAGTAGTCGGAGCCATTACTGTACGTATGCTGCATGCGTACGTAAGTAGGAAACACCGTGTTGTAAGTAGTCGGAGCTATTACTGTACGTATGCTGAACCCGTACGTAAGTAGGAAACACCGTGATGTAAGTAGTCGGTGCCATTACTGTACGTATGCTGCATGCGTACGTAAGTAGGAAACACCGTGATGTAAGTAGTCGGAACCATTACTATACGTATGCTGAACCCGTACGTAAGTAGGAAACACCGTGATGTAAGTAGTCGGAGGCATTACTGTACGTAGGCTGAACCCGTACGTAAGTAGGAAACACCGTGCTGTAAGTAGTCGGAGCCATTACTGTACGTGTGCTGCATGCGTACGTAAGTAGGAAACTCCGTGCTGTAAGTAGTCGGAGCCATTACTGTACGTAGGCTGAACCCGTACGTATGTAGGAAACACCGTGATTTAAAAGTCGGAGCCATTACTGTTCGTATGCTGCATGCGTACGTAAGTAGGAAACACCGTGTTGTAAGTAGTCGGTGCCATTACTGTTCGTATGCTGCATGCGTACGTAAGTAGGAAACACCGTGTTGTAAGTAGTCGAAGCCATTACTGTACGTATGCTGCATGCGTACGTAAGTAGGAAACACCGTGTTGTAAGTAGTCGGAGCCATTACTGTACGTAGGCTGAACACGTACGTAAGTAGGAAACACCGTGATGTAAGTAGTCCACACCTTTACGTAAGTAGGACTCACCATGCTCTATGTAGTCTGAACAAGTACAGTACGTATACAATGAAGGGCAGGTGAAGATTGCATGCTACGTATATAAGTAGCAAAAGAACCCAGCAGGAAATTACGTAGCCCGGTCCATGACAAATTCCTGGTGCGGCCTACTTACAGCATCCTACTTACGCGACATGGTGCTGCCTACTGACGTCATGCTGGGTCGTTTTGCTACTTAGATTACGTAGCCGGGCTACGTAATTTTTTCTCAGTGTAATGTTATCCAACCAGGAAGCACTATACCAGGGGTCACCAGTTAGTTTCGCTCGGGATCCATTTTAAGAAATGAATGACCATCGCGTTCCGCACACCATTTTATTCAAAAAATATTAATTGAGGAAATAACAAAGGTATTTTTTTGCTTATCAATGAGAAAAATGAATTTTTTTGTTGCGGACTATCTGTCTGAAGTTTGGAGTAAAATTGGTGCAAGCTTAAGTATTGACATTAAAGTTTGTATTGCAAGTTCAATTCAATTCAATTCTTGTCTATGGCCTTTGCAGTGTTGCCCGCAATTTCGCCAATGTCACGTTCTATTAGACCTTAGCACGATGGAGAATGACCGGTGGTGAGAAGTAATGATCGGTGGAGAATTTGGATCCAAGCAAAATTATAAGAAAAATCAACAAAAAAACACAATTCTAGCTAAAAATATAAAAGAAAAACACAAGTATTGCAAGTTGCTGTATTCTCGCGGTCCGCACAAAATGGGCCGGCGCGGCGGCGGCGGTCCGGATGCGGACCGCAATCTGCCATTTTGGTGACCCCTGCACTATTATACTTTTAACCGATCTGCAATATTGGAAATGTAATATTAATGTCTATTGTTATTTACATAAATTTCAACTATCAAACCACCTATGTATGAAGTTCCTTTCAAATTGTATCGTGTCGAGTTTCCAGAGTAGTCTCGCTGGGTTTTACCAATTAATGCTATCTCGGACAGGAACTAATCAAGCCATGTGTCGGTTCACTTGCTAACTCCATCAACTGAGGTAACAAACACACGAAGCTGTTTCCTAGATTAGTATAACATCTACACGATATCGTAATAGAATAGGTACAGTCAGCATCATTTCAAAGGCGTTGGGGCATCTCAGGTCCCGATTTGCATACATTTAGTAAACTTGTACATTAATTTTGTTATTTATAACTTTTGTTGGTTTTCTGTGTCTGTGTGTTTCTATGTATTATAAGTATGTATTTACAAAAAAAAATTGTATGTTTGTATTCTATCAGCCATCTAGTTTCCATCGTACAAGCTTTGCTTAGTTTGGGACTAGAAGGCGTTGTGTTAAGTGTCCGTGAATATTTATTTATCTATTTATCATAATCTACGCAGTAGCAGTCACGAAAACGCAAAATAAAGTAATTATTCTGACGTAAACACCTGTAAATACGATAAACAACATTGAAAAAAGACGCATTTTTCGAAGTAAAATGTCTAATAACTAATGATTCCCGCTGCTTTTAAACTGCATTGCAAGTGTATCAATCATCATCAATCATCATCAATCAATATATATAAAACTCTTTTGAAGCTGACAGAGAATCAACGCACAGCCTAAACTATAAGTCCTAGAGGTATGAAATTTGGAGGGTAGTATCCTTATATAGTGTAGGGGTGCACTAAGAAAGGAATTTTGAAACGTCACACTCTAAAGGGTAGAACGCGAGCAACGCCGCGGGCGACGGCTAGTTGTAACAAACAACGTTCTATCATTGCAAGTTCACTGGTTACGTCCACGTGTTGTTTAGGTAGGTATAGGTAGGCTCTGAATAAAATCACGACCCCAAAAGGTTTCTTTGTTATTATTTTTATGTTTGTTGCATCAGAACCCGATTTTTTCAAAGGCCTTAATTAATAAGCGACATCTTGTGGGACAATAGCAAGAATTGTTTGCAAAATGCCTCGTCAGCAAACTCTGTGAAGTTTCACGATCGTCTGTGTCACTAAACCTTGAAGCTTTCAAGCAACTTGCACCAGATGGCGTACACAAATAAACATAGTTGCAATAAATTTTCAATAGATGGCGCCAAAGCATCTAAACTAGTACAACAGATGTCGCTGTTAATATTTTCACACTTCATGTAAATAGTTGCGCTAACGTATAATAGATGGCGCTTTGGCTAACATGCAATATTTTAAGCCACTGATGGCGCTGTATGTGAATAGTAGCTACAAAGTTACAGATAGCACTGTATGAGAATACTTACCAAAAAAGTTCAAAAGATGGCGCTATCAAAAATATGCGAAAAATGGCACACAGATGGCGTTTTAAGATTAAAATGAGATTGCTTTCGCTCATTCAATTTGGTAGGAAATGAGGTTACCTACGGAAAGCATAAGACTGGAAGCTTTCAATAATAATTAAGGTATATGTATGTATGTTATCTCTGTCGTGTTTTGGTTAAATAAACCAACGGCCCGTAGTTAAAAGGCTTAGAACGAGGCTCCATCAAACTCAATCATTCGGTTGGTTTAATTTATCCATTAGAATGAGTTGAAACTTTAACTCCTATGTACACGTCACGTCATGCTTGATTGAAATATACTATTCACCAACTTCATAAACGAAGGAGGTACTTAAGTAGGTGCCTACTCACTTTCGTAGTCCTTTGTGACATTTTTGAGCTACCAACTTTTACTCAGAATGTTTCTCTAAACCAAAATACGAATCAGCGCCTATCGGGAAGTAAAAATGGTAATGAAATTGAAATATGGACATAATTTTTACAATGTAACTTAGTTTTTGTTTCAATTTTAAATGATTTTGGTAATGCTAAAGTTAAAATGTCTAAAGTTTTTAACTCTGCTACCATTTTCACTTCGCTATAAGGGTGTAGGTTCTACCCTCGAACCGTCTTATTTGTACACGTGTCTTGGAAGCCAAATTCGACCTAATTTCTGTTGCGTTATTTACTTTACCTGTCAAATACAATGAGGACCGACCTTACGAACTAGGATCGGAGAGGGAGAAGAGCTTTGTTTTGGAGCTCAATGTTTTGTATGTAGGAAAATATAATTTCAAACAATAATTTATATTGCAATTTACTAAGTAATGCGCACTGGGAGTTGGTAGCAACGTCGCTTTTCGATTCTAAGGCCGTGGATTCAAACCCGATAGTGCACCAATAGTTTTATATTCAAAAAAAAATATGTGCACAATGCCAATGAAGGAAGACATCGTGAGGACACCCTTGGCTTAGTCAGCTCGTTACGTATTGACGTTGTGTTTGTGTATGTGGACTAGACTGAGAGGATGGTATAGTACTACAAGCCTACTGCATCTAAACATGTGCCATCCACTGCAGCGTACAGTACTAAGGGACATGTACCAGCCACTGCAGCGTACAGTACTAAGGGACATGTACCAGCCACTGCAGCGTACAGTACTAGGGGACATGTACCAGCCACTGCAGCGTACAGTACTAGGGGACATGTACCAGCCACTGCAGCGTACAGTACTAAGTGACATGTACCAGCCACTGCAGCGTACAGTACTAAGGGACATGTACCAGCCACTGCAGCGTACAGTACTAAGGGACATGTACCAGCCACTGCAGCGTACAGTACTAAGGGACATGTACCAGCCTCTGCAGCGTACAGTACTAAGGGACATGTACCAGCCACTGCAGCGTACAGTACTAAGGGACATGTACCAGCCACTGCAGCGTACAGTTCTAAGGGACATGTACCAGCCACTGCAGCGTACAGTACTAAGGGACATGTACCAGCCACTGCAGCGTACAGTACTAAGGGACATGTACCAGCCACTGCAGCGTACAGTACTAAGGGACATGTACCAGCCACTGCAGCGTACAGTACTAAGGGACATGTACCAGCCACTGCAGCGTACAGTACTAAGGGACATGTACCAGCCTCTGCAGCGTACAGTACTAAGGGACATGTACCAGCCACTGCAGCGTACAGTACTAAGGGACATGTACCAGCCACTGCAGCGTACAGTTCTAAGGGACATGTACCAGCCACTGCAGCGTACAGTACTAAGGGACATGTACCAGCCACTGCAGCGTACAGTACTAAGGGACATGTACCAGCCACTGCAGCGTACAGTTCTAAGGGACATGTACCAGCCACTGCAGCGTACAGTACTAAGGGACATGTACCAGCCACTGCAGCGTACAGTACTAAGGGACATGTACCAGCCTCTGCAGCGTACAGTACTAAGGGACATGTACCAGCCACTGCAGCGTACAGTACTAAGGGACATGTACCAGCCACTGCAGCGTACAGTTCTAAGGGACATGTACCAGCCACTGCAGCGTACAGTACTAAGTGACATGTACCAGCCACTGCAGCGTACAGTACTAAGGGACATGTACCAGCCACTGCAGCGTACAGTACTAAGGGACATGTACCAGCCACTGCAGCGTACAGTACTAAGGGACATGTACCAGCCTCTGCAGCGTACAGTACTAAGGGACATGTACCAGCCACTGCAGCGTACAGTACTAAGGGACATGTACCAGCCACTGCAGCGTACAGTTCTAAGGGACATGTACCAGCCACTGCAGCGTATAGTACTAAGGGACATGTACACAGTGGCTTCGGACGCTGTTAAATCGTCTAGATTAGATGAAACCTTCCTTGTAAGATCTCTTTTACAAAGTTTTACTATTCATAATTCTGATTCTTATTTTTAGATGCAAAGGGCTTAATATTAGGTAAAAAAATTATTTTAAGACCAGTAAAAGCCCTCCATATTTAACTAAGTTAGTCGGAAATTACGTAATGATTCAATAACAGGAACCCGGGTTAGTCATTACACTGAGATAATTAAATTAATATCAAAGTACTTCCAACTTTGAATAAACTTACAGGAAATTAGGTTTACCTAATATTAATTTTACTCGTAAATTTTAATTTTGGCATGATTTTAGAGAGCTAGGTTATTCTTTTAAAATAGTATAATCATCATCATCAATATAATACTAGTAGTTCGCCCCGAACTGAGATCTCGTGATGGTCGGAGGTTAATAGAACCCAAACAATTTTTATTGACCAATGGTTGTAATAAACTTTGCAAATCGCTTCGAAATCACCGTCTAGGTATGTACCAGTCTTACTTGAACTACAAAATCATTGAGACTCCAAGAAATGGTAGCTCACGTTATACTGGGTTTGCCAATTTTATAACTTTACAACAACTCAAAAACTATTAGACCTAGAATCAAAATAAAAACGGTTTTGGAATGTCTAAACAAAACCCTATCACATGACACCCCACTTGACGACTTTTTTTTAAGACTTTCTTTTTTACTCCCTTTGGACCCTCATAACTTCACGACCCCTTGACCGATTTACTTCATTTAACAAACCAGTAAAACTTAAGAGTAAAACTATCCGTATACCTACCTAATTCTGTGAAGATCGGATAAGCGGTTCAAAAGATCTCGTCGAACAAACATACAAAGCATTTTTGTCCAAGTTGTCACTAAGATATCGTTCGCTTCGCTACCTCGATCAATAAAACAGTATACGTGTACACAAAACATAGAATTAATTGAAATGACACTTGATTAAATAAAAAAATAAATATAATTGTACAAAAATAAAATAATTATCCAGTCTGGTTGTTTATCTAAACAAACCCACATCATAAACAGTAAATCACCAGATAATATTGAACGGTCTAGTTCCGTTTCTGATTTCAACACGGAAAAAAAGGATATCTTAATCCAAGAATACCAATATTCTCATAAAAATTGTTTCAATCCAAGTAAATATTTTATTAACTAAAGCAAATGTTCTTCATCCAAGAAAACGTGTTTACTTAAATATAAAATAATATTTTCTTCTTTTTAATTCTTGATTTAAGAAAATATTTTTGAGTCAAGAATATTGCAATCTCAATTGAAGAAGACATCTGATTTTGACGGAATACTTTGAAAACTTTTCACATCAAGATAATCTTGTCTTCTTTCAAGATGATAAATGACTTCGTTTAAGATTATTAAAAAAAAGTTGGTTTAAGATAAATAATTTCTTAATCTAAGAAACGTTCGCTTCCTATAAGAACATGTCATTCTTGTTTCATTTTTTAAAATCTTTTTTACCTCAAGAATTTTAAATCAAGACTTTTTTCTAATATCAAGAAGTCACTTTCTTATCCTTCATTCATTCCGCTGCTCTTTGAAACAAGACTCACTACATTCTTCGTTCAAGAATGTTTACATCTTCTTCTAAAATTGTATTTATTTCGTATCAAGATTACACATTTTTTTCAATTCAAAACGATTTTGTTTCTCATACCAAGAACGTGTAATTTTGCTTCAAGAACTTCGGATTCCTCTAATTGCGATTAAAATAATCTAATTTTGTTTGCTTGACTTAAGAATATACTATGGTTAGTTGAAGAATTTCTGAATCTCATTTGAAGACAGCGTTTGGTTTATCTGAACATTATAGAGATACTTCATATCAAGACTTTTTTTCTTCTTTCAAGAGGTCACTTTCTTATATTTAAATCTTTTTGCTCATCTTTGAAACAAGACTCACCACATTCTTCGTTCAAGAATGTTTACGTCTTCTTCTAAAATTGTATTTATTTCATATCAAGATTACACATATTTTTAAATTCAAAACGATTTTGTTTCTCATGCCAAGAACGTGTAATTTTGCTTCAAGAACTTCAGATTCCTTTAATTGCGATTAAAATAATCTAATTTTGTTTGCTTGACTTAAGAATATACTATGGTTAGTTGAAGAATTTCTGAATCTCATTTGAAGACAGCGTTTGGTTTATCTGAACATTATAGAGATACTTCAAATCAAGACTTTTTTCTTCTTTCAAGAAGTCACTTTCTTATATTTAAATCTTTTTGCTCATCTTTGAAACAAGACTCACCACATTCTTCGTTCAAGAATGTTTACATCTTCTTCTAAAATTGTATTTATTTCATATCAAGATTACACATTTTTTTAAATTCAAAACGATTTTGTTTCTCATACCAAGAACGTGTAATTTTGCTTCAAAAAATTCAGACTTGACTTTAGAATATTCTACGATTAATTGAAGAATTTGTTAATCTCATTTAAAGACAGCGTTTGGTTTATCTGAACGTCATAGAAATACTTCAAATCAAGACTTTTTTTCTTCTTTCAAGAAGTCACTTTCTTATATTTAAATCATTTTGCTCTTTTTTGAAACAAAACTCACAACATTTTTCGTTCAAGAATGTTTGTTTATACCTTTTTTTTAATTTATTTATTTCATATCAAGATATAGGTAGATAATAATATGTACTTAGGTAGGTACACATTTTTTCAATTCAAGACTATTTCGTTTCACTTAGCAAGAACGTGTAATTTTGCTTCACTGTGATTATAATATTTTAACTCTTTCAAGAAATAACCGACTTGAAATGCACTGAAAAATACACTCATACTACTATAACTCAAAAACTACTCGTCAGATCTGACTCAAACTAAATGGGACCACATGACAAGCACAAGCTTTCGATTAAAAAAGAATCATCAAAATCGGTCCACTCAGTAAAAAGTTACGAGGTATCAAACATAAAAAAAAATGAAAACGTAGGTAGTCGAATTGAGAACCTCCTTTTTTTGAAGTCGGTTAAAAAATAATCCTATTTTATATGCTTGACTTTAGAATTTATACCTACTATGAGTAATTGAAGAATATCTTATTTCAATAGGTAGGTTTGTAGGTAGGCGTTTGGTTTAAAATCTGACTGAACACTAGCAAAAACGCTCGCGAATTCGTCCGCGTGTCGCTATTTTCATACATTCTTCATCCTCCGTTGCATTCCTTAGGGGTTGAGTTTCAGGAATTTATTTCTTAGTTACACCCCTACGCCTACCAACGCAAATATACCCTGAAAATGTTAGGTCTCTACGACCGGTAGGTAGCTTGCTGTGCGTTGTTTATGTTGCTGTCAGTCATGACAAAGATTCTTCTATTTGGTAGGTAGGTAATGTAGGTATAAATTATAGAAATACTTCAACACAAGACTAATCGAAGAAGTGGCTTTACCTCAATTAAATTAAGCTTTTATTATATTCTTATAGTTTTATATCATTTGATAGGTACTTAGCGACAAGGTATTTGATACAAACTTACGAACTAGGTAGGTATATAGGTAAATCCATTGTGTTATACAGTAACTCTGCCTTCTGCGCCGTTGCCCGTTCGATTCCCACCGTGAACAAACATTTGTGTGATGAACATACATAAATGTTTGTTCTGTGTTTATACATGTACAAAAATAAAGTATTTAGGTACAAAAAAGTATTACAAGTATTATATCAGCTATCTCGTTCCCATATCCACAAGCTTTGGCTTAGTTTGGGGCTAGATAGTGCTGTGTGGAATTTCCACCGATGTTTATTATTCTTTATTTATGTATGGTGCGCGCTG
Organism: Eulithis prunata; assembly: GCA_918843925.1. Classification (NCBI taxonomy): domain Eukaryota; kingdom Metazoa; phylum Arthropoda; class Insecta; order Lepidoptera; family Geometridae; genus Eulithis; species Eulithis prunata. Next base: position 2,494,976 of record OU974035.1, read on the forward strand.
CCGCGCAATGTCACTCCGGGTTGTGCGTGGATCAACCATCGGTAAAGTTAATTGTGGTATAGGTACCTACTATAATTCTCTAATAGAAAGGGTTCGATATCGTTCGTGAGTGTTCACATACAGGATAGGTTTTACTGTTTAAGTTTGATAATGCAAGCGGCAAAACTCATAGGTACTTAGGTAGGTACCTACATAAGCGTATCACAGACTACAATATCGCTGCTTGCTATACAATCACTATGAGTCACCACAAACGGTTAAGATAATACCTACCTACCTATTTTAATATTACTGGCCTAGGTAGTTATAGTGATTGTATGGCGAGCGATACCTAAATACCTTTTATGTGTATAGTAGGTCCACGCTTCAGCGTTTCATTTGAAAATTAAAATTATTTAGGTAGGTAGGTAGGTATACATTTATGGGCACTACGAACAAGAATGTCCGTACGACTTCCTAAATAACTACAAGTCTACAATTCAGTTGTAAATCAAATGAAAAAATATTACTCTCCTGCCGCCTCCTGCAGTCGGGTAAACACAAGACTTGTATTCTTGGCTCAAGAAAACAAGTCTTGACGGACCCCAGTCCACCCAATCACTCTTCCATCTCAGTCTTCCTTCATTTCTAGTGTTGCCAATTTGGCATTTTTATGGCTAAACCTGGCATATTTCTATGCTGCCTAGCATTTTATTTTACCATTTGCTAACATGTTTTTTAGCATTAAAAAAATTGGTACATACTTTTGTCCTTGCTAGGAACACAAATTTCAACGAGCAATGAAACGGAACGTTGTCTATAGTTTTCCTTTTTTGATGAAAACGGCCGTTTGTCTCCAACCAATCCAACCAAACCTAGCTTACGAGTAGGCAGTGCAGCGACTAAATAAGAAATTTTATTTTGTGTAAGTACATAGTATTACATGCCCAGACGATTCAGCTAAAGCTTACTGTAAATATTGTCAGTGCAATATAATTGCTAAAATGTATTGTTTAAAAAAACAGCATCTTTCTTCAGCAAAACACTCTAAAACTGTTGAACCATTGAGAAGTCAAAGAAGGATTGACCTTCAGTTGCATGCAAGAAACCATGATGTTGCAAAAGCAGAAGGATAATTTTTAGCTCTGTTTATTTGTGAACATAAATGCTCCTATAATGGCAATAGACCATTTATCAGAACTAAGTAATAAAGAATATTGTTTTGGCATTTTATTTTAGCATTTTTTAGAAGTACCTATCAGATTTTTTCAGCATATTTTTGGAATTTTTTGAAAAAAAACTAGCTATAATTTTGACATGACAGTTGGCAACACTGTTCATTTCATTCTATTCTTTCTTTTCACCGTTGCCGTTGCGTGCGTTGGTTGGTGTCTTTGATTTAATAATTCTGATGAGTGTGTTGTGGTTATAATGTTAGAAATAGAGCTAGTGCGTGAGCTTTTGGAAGGCTGGGACATCGAGGGAGCCATAATTTGACAATTTTGCAAGTAAGTCTCATAATGCATTTTCACTAAGCACCTACCTACCTACGTGTAAGTCTTTTGTCTTTTCTCATTGTAGGTACATCTACAGTTCTATAGAAGTAACTAGTACTAAGGTGTTAGTTATTTCATATTTTGTAGAAGGTACATAGTGATTCAACAACATAAGTACCGTCCTAGGCCTACTAGGTAGGTACGTACCTACTAATCTCCCAAGAATTGTATTCTTCGTTTAACACGTCATAAAGTCTTATTTCAAGAAACATATTCTCAAATGCATCGTCTGCTCGGAAGTAGGTATCTACGTTGTAAGTGGTTGTAAGCAATAACTAATCCCGAGGGAGCTGTTCGTTTACCGGGATGATGACATGTAGGTAAGGTTAACTTAACCTACACGTAGATAAACGCGTGCTTGAGTACCTACTACCTAGGTAGGTAGATACCTACCTCCTACCAGGTTTGTTTGTACCTAAACTTGTACCTTCCTATTCTAGCTAGTCAATTGGTTCACATCATTTCACTTTAAGTAGGTAGTCGATGGCCATATGTTGACACCTCGTATCTATCAAAACCCAAATTTTACAGGAGAGAGAAAAAACTTCGTAAAATTGGATATAAGTGCTTTAAAAATAAAACAAAAATATAGTTGGTAGATATTTAAAATATGTATCTACCAACTATATTTTTGTTTTATTTTTAAAGCACTTATATCCAATTTTACGAAGTTTTTTCTCTCCTGTAAAATTTGGGGTTTTGATAGATACGAGGTGTCAACATATGGCCATCGAAGTGTAGGTAGTTAGTTTGGAAACAAGAATTTATGAATGTACCTATTAGACACTTAAAAAAGTCTTCTATGGGGTTAATGGTTAATCCTACCTACATAATTATACCTGATGAGTTTCAAATTCTACCTATTAATTTCAGAAAATGGCATTACCCGAAGTCATTTTAAAGACCTAACGGATGATCTTCTAAAGGAGCTATGCCCAAAAATTTACACGCATGAATACATAACAGCAGAGGTTTGTATTTACCTACTATACTTCTACTAGGAAATAATAACATATTAGTATGTCTGTCTAATCTAAACCAAGTAGAACATCTGTAGCAGCCATTGCATGCATGGCACCATTATAATATTTTTTTATGATACACCATTATTTTGTGGTTAGTTTTTTAAAGCAATTACATTTCCCGCCATTTATTATTTTATAATGTAGTACCTACTAGTGGCCTGCCCTGGCTTCACACGGCTGTACATTTATTTGTTAAACATTTTGGGTTACAAATAGTAAATGTACAAAGGGTTATATTTTAATATGAGTACTCTATAATATTAGTATAGATGAAATATTTAAATTGATGTAGTTTGATCCTTTCAAGTAATATTTATAATAAAATATTTATTTTACTTTTTAGAGTAAAACATCAACCATCACTTCTGTGCCCAGTTGCCCTCAAAACACAGAAACTGAAATCAGCGAAATTGAATCGAATTTGGAAGATTACATACTGCTGGAAATAATTGGATGTCGGCCACAATTTCCAGAGTTTGATTTAAAAACTCTACTTTCAACATCACCTTCTGGGAATAACATTCTCAAATATTATGAGACGCATAAACAGCTGACAGCCAAACATCGAAATAATCTCACAGATGTCATCTGTAGGCGTACTTTTACACGTGTTGTAAATCAGTAAGTACCTACTCTATTCATTTGCCTCTTGCTATGTAAAAAAACTGACCAGCTGAGAAGAGGGATGTTTTAAACATTCAATGTTTGTTTATTTCAGGTTGCACAAAGATGATGTTGTATGACTCAAAATAAATTCTGAGCCATGGGAGGTTGTCATTACCGAGTGGAAGGCTACATATAACTTACGCCAGCTGCTACAATATGAAACCGTGGAAGCATTAATAGAAAATCGGCCCATATTAAATGATGTCAGAAGCGATGCGTTGGTAAGTTAACAACTCTTTTTTACCCGACTACAGAGGGTTAGGTATGTGTTTAGCAGTCTAAATAATATATGGAATGTAGGAATGTGTTTGTAAGTTGTAATATATTAGCGGATTAGTACTAGGTATATATTTATTTCAGTTAATTTATATTTGATAATGGGATTCCGCAAAGTCATGCCTGAATCAATTAATTATAATTGAGTAAAGTCAAATTTATCAAATGTTTCTGTATAGGTAAGTAATGTAAAATAAACTTTTTAATTTTTAGATTCAATGAGACTTCGACGCATTACATCCTGGAAGAGCCAATAAATTTCACCTACTATGGAAGGAATTCATTGCAAATATTGAGGACATAAAAAACCACATGCAAATGAAGAGGTGGCAGGCTTAGTCCATTATATTAATGGAATAGTTGATGACGGTTGGTTTATACTTTTTTTTAAAAATCTTTATATTATACGAAATTAGAATGAATACAAAGCAAAATTAACATAAAAAACTCTACTATTAGAAATTAGTATTATAGAAATTAGTTTTAATTTGATACTAACTTCTAATAATAGAGTATTTTTACCATCTTACTTTTGCTTTGTATGTATTCATTCTAATTTCGTATAAAGATTTTTTTTATAATGTGATGTGCATTGCAGACATTTTGTTATATTATTTCATTAATAAAATATATAAATATTTCATAAAAATCACTGCATTTAATTTACGTGACGCTTCCAGAACCTTAGACGTTTTGAGGCAACACTTGTATGTTTTACATTAAAATAATATAATTTTACAATATGTTCTTAGGTAAAGCCTCTACTATTTTCAGCTGAAGAGATATTTGTGTTGAGACAAGACTAGTTGGTTTTTCATTAAAACAATTTAATCTTAGGTGGTGAAGCCTCTCCTATTCTCATCTAAAAGATATTCGATTGATTTTAAAGAATAGAAGTAGTTTCCCGTAAAATAATATAATTTTACGGGAAACTTCTCCTATCCTAAGCTGAAGGCGGATTGGTTTTTAAAATCAATCGAATATCTTTTAGCTAAGAATAGGAGAGGCTTCACCTAAGATTACATTGTTTTAATAGAAAACAAACTAGTCTTGTCTCAACACAAATATCTCTTCAGCTAAGAATAGTAGAGGCTTTACCTAAGAATATATTGTTTTAATAGAAAACAAACGAGTTTTGTATCAACACAAATATCCTCTTCAGTTAAGAATAGTATAGGCTTCACCTAAGATAATATTGTTTAGGTAGGAAACAAACAAGACTTGGCTCAAGACGAATAGCACTTCATTTAAGAACAGTAAAGGCTTCACCTAAGATTATATGGTTTTAGTAGGAAACAAACAATACTTGTCCCAACACAAATAGCTCTTCAGTTAAGAATAGTAAAGGCTTCACCTAACATTTAATTGTTTTAATAGGAAACAAACTAGTCTTGTCTCAACACAAATATCTCTTCAGCTAAGAATAGTAGGGGCTTTACCTAAGAATATATTGTTTTAATAGAAAACAAACGAGTTTTGCATCAACACAAATATCTCTTCAGTTAAGAATAGTATAGGCTTCACCTAAGATAATATTGTTTAGGTAGAAAACAAACAAGACTTGACTCAAGACGAATAGCACTTCAGTTAAGAACAGTAAAGGCTTCACCTAAGATTATATGGTTTTAGTAGGAAACAAACGATACTTGTCCCAACACAAATAGCTCTTCAGTTAAGAATAGTAAAGGCTTCACCTAACATTTAATTGTTTTAATAGGAAAAAAACTAGACTTGACTCAACACAAATAGCTCTTCAGTAAAAACAGTAGAGACTTCACCTAAGATTATATTGTTTTAGTAGAAAACAAACGATACTTGACTCAACACAAAGAACTCTTCAGTTAAAAATATTAGAGGCTTTACCTAACATTAAATTGTCTTAGTAGAAAACAAACAATACTTGATTCAACACAAAAAGTTCTTCAGTTAAGACTAGTAAAGGCTTCAACTAAGATTATACAGGTTTAGTAGGAAACAAACAATACTTGACTCAACACAAAGAACTCTTCAGTTAAGAATAGTAGAGGCTTTGCTTAAGATAATATTGTCTCGGTACGAAACGGTAATAATTCTGCAGCAAAAAACTAAAAAAATATTAAAACAGTTCATTCTTTAACTAAAATAGCGTACATTCTTCAAACGAAATTTCAGAATTCTTGTTTCAAAATCGAATGTCTTATGCGAAGACAATAAAACTGAGACAATAATTTGCTCTGTTCAAGAATATATAGTGTTCCCCATATATGAGTCTACATTTGTCTTGACCAAGTCGATATTGTCTTGATCTAAGACATCTTTTTTTTCCGTGAATAAAAGCAAGTTGGTGTGGGTTGCCAAACTTCGGCCATATTGGCACTTTGCTGAGCAATACTGGTACCATTGGAACTCGACTGAACATCTTCAAATTCTCTTTTTGAAGTGAAAACTTCTTTAGCATCGTTGTGATTTGAAAGTCGATGAAACCAAAAAGCGATGAAACGAAAAAGCGACTGTTTGACCCCCACAAAAATAGAACTAATAGAAACAGAAATAGAAATAGTTATTTATTATACAAGAGTGCAAAGTTGCTTTTTAACCGCGTGTTCAATTTTGATGACCGAGCAATCGAAGGATTCTAAAATTGAATCACGAGCGCAGCGAGTGATTCAAAATTAGAATCCTGAGCGTTAGCGAGGGAATCAAAAGAGCACGAGGTGAAAAATCTTTGCACTCGAGTGCAACACGTAACTTTTCATTCCACCTCAGCGAGGAAATGACTAATTTGCGCATTATTAACAGTTTCAGTCAATTCTGTTGGCGTCAAACAAACAAACATAAAAAGCAACTTTGCACTCTTGTATAACAAATAACTATTTCATCCCACCATCTCGGAAAGAGTATTTTTAATCTTCAATATCTGAGTGGAAAAGCCGTTTTTATTCTCTAGAGGATAAAGTAAATTGAATTTAGAACATCGTGTGCACTAAGTTTGTGAATTAAAAAAAACATTAAACCTATTTACTGCTACCTCTATGGTGCCGAATATATCATACAACTTTTTTTTAATTTGTTAAAAACTCAGACTCGGAACCTTCTTGGTGTTCTTTTTTCAATTTGCTTTTTTTGCATTTAGTCATTTCCTCGCTGAGGTGGAATGAAAAGTTACGTGTTGCACTCGAGTACAAAGATTTTTCACCTCGTGCTCTTTTGATTCCCTCGCTAACACTCAGGATTCTAATTTTGAATTTTAATCCTTCGGTTGCTCGGTCATCAAAATTGAACACGCGGTTAAAAAGCAACTTTGCACTCTTGTATAACAAATAACTATTATTTGCAACACAAGAAAAATTAAACATAAGTAGGTAGCATAAGTAGGTAGACTAAACTAAAACAAAACGCAAAACACTTCGATAGCGCGTTCTAGGATCTGACCGACGTTACCACTTAACATCAGGTGGGCCATCTGCTTGTTTCATCAGCTAGTAGTATAGTGCTTTCTGGTAAGATCGGCGTAATAGTAAGTCCGGAGCCCCGAGTCTGTGCATTTATTTTGACTTTTGACTCGAGTATAGCACACGCAAACGCATTCGCAAAGCGAAAAATTTTGTTGGGAATAGCACAATTCCCAAATCTCCCGCTAGAGGCGCTTATCCGGGTTTCATACAAAATTACTCCCTTTGCGAATGCGTTTGCGTATGCTATACTCGAGTCGAAAGTCAAAACAATTGCACAGACTCGAGGCTCGGATGCCAAGGAATTCTGCGATATTTTTATATGATAATTGCTTAGTTACGTGATTTATCCGGACTTAATATTAAGCCGATCTTACCAGAAGGCAGCCTATAAAAAAAAACCTCTGAACTGCCCAAAATATCATCTAGACATAAACAACAAAACACAAATTGGATTTTTATCAAATTACGTTCAAAATGTACAAAAAAAGAAGCAATTGAAAAGTATTTTAGCAATATAAAGTTATGCGTGCGCTTTCATTACGAAAACAATCGTAAAAATTACTTCGTAATTTATTTCGGGGGAAACTCGCCAAGCTTGTGCTTAAACTAAACGATCAAGAGTTCCGTAGTTTTAACTTCGTTTGCTGCAAGTTTAAGACTGCAATTATATCTAATATTTATTTATTTAATAATCTTACCAATTAATTTATTGTAAGTCAAGAAAAAAGTTAATTTTTAAATTTTTTGGCATTGGGATAAGAAATAACTTTTTACTGTATTATTTTATTGTAAGCCAAGAAAATATTTTTTTTTCTGTCATAAGTAATGAAAATAAAAGGTCAAAGTTATCATTCTGAATTTTTTAGTGTTTGAAATCTATGCTTAGATACGATAGATAAAATAATGTTACCTACATATAAAGAAAGAAGAAAAAATACCAATACTGTCAAGGGCTTAAAAAAAAGCATTGAAACCTATTGATCAAAAAATATATCAAAAACTTCCTCGTTTCATCAGTTTTTTTACGGACCCTGTGAATTTTATGGAGATTTATCTCTATGATACAATTGTATTGTCCCACCAATGGGCCGGCCGGTGGGCTCGATGGGAATAATCCAAATTTTCACGTGTTTTTTTCTAGATTTATTTCTATTATCAGAGATATGACATTATATTAAAATACTTATTGTGGTGGTTTTATGGTTTTCTTATCAGACTACGGTACCCTATTTAAGTAAGAGACTACGTCTGAAGTGTCATCAATCACTCTGGAGTTCCAACAAATAAGGTTCTATTTAAATTAACAAATTGGGTTGTTGTTTTTGTCTGGTTTATGTCATGTTGCAAGATTGAGACTTGTTTGTTTTTCTTTTACCTAAATATAATGATTATTACGTATCAAAAAAGAACTGAATAAGTAGTAGGTAAGGTACACTCGAAAACCTTAGCTAAATATTTAGACATCAATCGTCGACCAACGAGTCCAAAAATATGTGAAAAAAAACTCAGATGGTTCTGTCAATGTCAAATTAATGAACTCAGAATTTGAACTAAAATGGACACGAGTTTTGACATTTTTTGAAACGACACATAGCACTTTTATTTTAATAGTTTTTCTTGTGTTATTGTGAGTATTGTTGTTTAATTTTGGTGGAATTTTAACCAATAATACTTAGGTCGTAACATAAAGTGTGAGCCATTGGAATAAATGTGTGTAAAGTGGTTTTTTTGAATGTGAAAATTCGTGTTAGGTTTTGAAGAGAAAATCCATCATTTTCTTTTCAAAACTAACGACAGCCGACTTGACAAATGACTTGACTTGACTTGACTTATATATTACAAATATATCACTTGACATTGGCAAAATTGTCTGTCGAAATGACGGACAGAGGCCATTAATGAAGAGAAGAAGAAGTGAGATGGGTGACATTATTTATCTACTTGATATGATTTTTTAAGTTTACAGTGTCATCTCTAGGCAAATCATTAAAAATACAAAAAAATCTATTTTCTGTAAAATGGATCACCTACAAGATACATACCTAGGTGATCCTAAATGACCGTAGGTGATCTATGACTACCAAAATTTGTATGAATAACCCGCAGTGTACATAGGTGATCGTAAGGTACGTGATCTATTACTACCAAAAAACAAAACAAAATTGAAATCAAAACAACAAACTTTTTACAGAATCAAACTAATAATTTTAAGTAGAACTTAAATGAGGTTTTATTGAATATACTTTGATTTAATCGTTAAGACTCAAAGAGGTTAAACAATGCCCACTCGACCCAGTGAAGTCGATAAGCCTTTGTCAATGGTTCTCAATCTTCTTCTTCTCTTCATTAATGGCCTGTGTCCGTCATTTCGACAGACAATTTTGCCAATGTCAAGTGTTAAAATTGTAATAAATAAGTCATGTCAAGTCATTTGTCAAGTCGGCTGTCGTTTGTTTTGAAAAGAAAATGGTGGATTTTCTCTTCAAAACCTAACACGAATTTTCACATTCAGAAAAACCACTTTACACACATTTATTCCAATGGCTCACACCTTATGTTACGACCTAAGTATTATTGGTTAAAATTCCACCAAAATTAAACAACAATACTCACAATAACACAAGAAAAACTATTAAAATAAAAGTGCTATGTGTCGTTTCAAAAAATGTCAAAACTCGTGTCCCGGTTCTCAACCTTTTGAAGGCTTACTAGAGCTGACTTTGATTGTTGGCACAGTGCACCGAGTCTCAGATTTACTTTCAAAAACCGAAAACCGACGATCGAATTCCCAGTTATTGTATGAATAAAAAATGCTAAGAAATATGTAGCACTAGGAAACCACTACGCTTATCTATAGCGGAGTTAAATAAATTTGAAGTAAAAATTGACCAAAAACATGTCAGACCATGCACAGGAACACTTTTGCAACTTGTAACATGCGTATTTTTTTCTTTTTTATCTCAAACATCCCTTTTATTTTCCTATCTAAATCCAGTCTACCATAATTTTCCAGTAAATATTGGCCAAGAGCATTTTAGACCATGTACAAGAACTTGAAACACTTTTACAACTTGTAACATCTTAGATAGATAGATAGATATATTCTTTATTGCACACCAAGAAAAAAAAAAAAACAATAAAAGAGAAATACGTTATAAGTATGAGGTACAATGGGCGGTCTTATCGCTATAAGCGATCTCTTCCAGACAACCTTTGGATGGACAGAAGCATGTCGATTAGGTAAGAACGGGGCGCACATAAAAGTAAATACTTACGTAAAAAATGTTATTATAATTTATTTATCTTAATTGTTTTCTTTTTTTTTCTATCCAAGCAACACTTTTATTTTTTATCTCTTTTATTAAATATTTTTACTTTGCATTTTATAAAGTGGTTTAATTTTGAAAAGGTAAGGATACACGACGACACCAGACACTAGACACTCAGTGTATAAATCGCTTGTCTGTGTGTCCACTGCCGCGACACTTAGTTGCAGATGTCGTGGCGATGTCGCTCATGTCCGTGTCGCAGCCACAGCTGCAGGAAAAATTGCTTACCGTGTGGACGCAATCGACACTAGTGTCGACATTTGTGTCGAGTGTCGGTGTCGTGGTTTATCCCAGCTTTAAGTTTGAGAACCACAGACTATCGACTTGAGCGCACTTGAGTTGAAACAATAGCGATTAACGTAACAAGCGGCGATACGTCAGTTGCAGTGTCCAGTCTCTTGTGCGTGATTAATGTTGTCTGTGCCACTGATTGTCTTTGGTCTATAGTTTGACAGTTCATTTGTTATTGCTTGTTGTCTATGATAGCTTTGACTGCACGGCCTTTACCTATGTAAATTATTAACATAAATTATATCGACATTTTATTGTCGAAGTAGAAAGTTTAAAATGTTTGTATGTCGTCTGCATCCAACATTGGATAATAATAGGCCTTTACATCTATTGAAGATGATTTATACAGCGTCAGGCGGCAACCTATGCCTACACTTAACGACACACTGTAGTTCCTGGAACAATGTTTAGATGGAGTTGGTTTGCCCGCATCACCATCCTCTCAGCCTAGTCAGCCATATCCACAGGAAAGACAAGGTTAATACGTGCGGAGCTGACTAAGCCACGGGTTTCCTCACGATGTTTTCCTTCACCGTAAAGCTCGTGTTAATGTGCATATAAATTTTCCGAATGAAAAATCCATTGATGCACGGCCGGGATTAGAACCCACGACCTTCGAATCGAAAGTCGAGGTACAATCCCACTCGGCCAACACGGCTTCAACATTAGATAGACCCGGTCAATCTAAACTTTATTTATGTCGCAACGCCAGGACCGATTAATTTGAAACTAAGCAGATAAGATATTCTAAAAATATTTTTCTTATCTGTCAAAAATTACACGAATCACGAGACAGAACAGGCAAAAGAAAAGGCCTTAAGTTGTTTTTTTATGAGAAGGAATAAACTCTAGATCATCCTTGTGATTTAGCTGAGTAAAACTTAATTGACTTTGATAAAATAAGTAAATACAACTTAGAAGACTCATCTGGTTTTACGTAGTTACCTCTATAACAATGCAAGGCTCACAGAGACAGTCCACAGAGGGCGCATCAGCCAATCTTAATTAATTACACATAACGAAGCCATGGGCAGAAGCTAGTATTAATAATCGTAATAGAGTAGCGGTTGAACCTGGTTTAAGTTGGCTTAATAATACTCACTTAATACCAACATATCCTCTCAGCCTTAGTCGGCCTAATCCGCATGAAAGACATTGATCAAAATACGTGCAAAGCTGACTAAGCCGCGGGTTTCTTTACTAAGTTTTCCTCCAGCGTTTGAGAATCTTACACTATTGGAATACAAAAAAGCAGTTTCTCTCTACTTAGAAACTAATATATTTAAAAAAAACAACATGTGTGCATTCACACGTGGTAGAAGTGAAACCTTCAAAAAGACTTTCAAATCACAACGATTCTAAAGAAGTTTTCACTTCAAAAAGTTGCAAAAAGTGAACGAGTTTGCTCGAGACTTGAACCCACGCACTACGAGCTAGTCTCGATTCGATCCAATCCGATAGACCGCTTGGCCAGCAGTCTTCTTAATGCGTACGAAAATTAGTGATCTCTCTTCTCGTTTCCTCGCTTTTTCGTTTCATCGACTTTCAAATCACAACGGTGCTAAAGAAGTTTTCACTTCAATAATTATTAATCTCGATTTGTAAAAATAAAAACTCGATTCGTACTGAAAAGAACAAACTCGTAGTAGGGCCCCAACATTTCAAATTTCAAACGGGTTCTAAATCCAAACCGGGAACTGTTTGGATACGTATTGAACTGTGTCCTGAATTTCAATTCGTATCCGAACGCCAAATTATCGCGCCTTTGACAGTAATCAGCTAGTTCCGTTTTTGGTAGTTTTGTTTTTTTTAATGTTCAAGCCAGCTCTAGTATAAGATATTTGTCCGAGACACTTATAGGCGCTCAAACCAATTAAATTATCGTGCCTTTGACAGTAATCAGCTAGTTCCGTTTTTGGTAGTTTTTTTTTTTATGTTCAAGCCAGCTCTAGTATAAGATATTTGTCCGAGACACTTATAGGCGCTCAAACCAATTAAATTATCGCGCCTTTGACAGTAATCAGCTAGTTCCGTTTTTGGTAGTTTTGTTTTTTTTAATGTTCAAGCCAGCTCTAGTATAAGATATTTGTCCGAGACACTTGTAGGCGCTCAAACCAATTAAATTATCGCGCCTTTGACAGTAATCAGCTAGTTCCGTTTTTGGTAGTTTTGTTTCTTTTTAATGTTCAAGCCAGCTCTAGTATAAGATATTTGTCCGAGACACTTATAGGCGCTCAAACCAATTAAATTATCGTGCCTTTGACAGTAATCAGCTAGTTCCGTTTTTGGTAGTTTTGTTTTTTTTAATGTTCAAGCCAGCTCTAGTATAAGATATTTATCCGAGACACTTATAGGCGCTCAAACCAATTAAATTATCGCGCCTTTGACAGTAATCAGCTAGTTCCGTTTTTGGTAGTTTTTTTTTTTAATGTTCAAGCCAGCTCTAGTATAAGATATTTGTCCGAGACACTTATAGGCGCTCAAACCAATTGAAAATAAAATAAAGTAGCTATTTACGACACGGATTTGAACGGCAAAGCCGTGGCGGACATTTACGGGCATTTTATTTTACTTGAGAATACTATTTCTATTTCGAACAGACGTAGCTTACTTCGAAAAGGTTATTAGGCACCTACGTGTGTTGAATTGAGATGGGAAATCATTTTAATGAACAGAAATTAAATAACAGGACTGTTTCTTAAAATTGTTATTGCAACAAGAACTTTTTACAAAAAAAAAAACAAATAATTTTTTTATAATAATTTTATATAAAAAAATCTCCGCTGCAGTGTTGCTAGTAACACAGCCTTGATTTCTATTTTTTTGTGCAATTACTGCAATCAAACCCTTTTAATAAAAAAATTACCATTACTTATTATATACAACCTAACTTAACAACTAAAAACCACCTTTATACACAAAACCTAGAACTTTTATATATGTTTTGATACAACAGCTTCACTCATGTCAACAAAATTTTTTTTTTTTTTTTTTTTTTTTTTTAATATAAATTTTGTTCTGGCACTGGAGGCTTTTCCTTTTGCCAAGTCTTTTTTGGTTTTCACCTTTTGCTGTCACTTTTTTGTAAAAACAAAATGTATCATAAAATGTTGCCAGAACTCGCTAGTAAAATCACCGTTAACTTTTAAAATTGTTTTTAAAACGACGACTTGCTACAGTCTGGCTATTTTACGACAGGAATAAACTAGAGGGTTACGGTGGCGTTGGATTTTGTCAGATTTATTGGACATTTTTATAGACAGTGTAAACGCTGAGATTACCTTCGTCTCGGGGGATAAAAGTAGTGAACCTTTGTTTTGCGATTAATTAAATAAAAAAAAATATTGAAAAATAAGGTGATTATTAGCATCGTTGGATTTGTCTGTAATTTTTATTTTATTTTCTAGGAACGCTAGACTTTGACCGACAATTAGTAAAATGTAGTTGGAAACACAATATGTACCTATTACTGACAAGATGACCTAACCCGGTTGGTAATTCACTTATACTTATTCGATGTAATCTTGAATAAGAATAATAATAAGAATCATTTATTGTAAAACTTTGTAAAAAAGAGATCTTAAAGATAGATGGTCTATCTTATAAAAATTTAGGGTAGACATTATGTCTTGTTTAACATACGTAATCAGGACATAATGTCTACTCTAACTTTTTATAAGATAGGGGGTATGTGTTTCAACAGTTTACCCATGCCGGGCGTACAATACTTTACTTATAGTATAGGTAGGTTGAAATACTTAGTTGCACCTATAAATGGAATTTGAATCTGCTTGTCAATGCAAAAGATAAAACAAGGTGTAAATAAATATATCTTCTTCTATTTATGACCCCTGTCCGTCATTTCGACAGACAATTCCGCCAGTGTCAAATGAGATATTTGAAATAATATCAGTCAAGTCATTTGTCAAGTCGGCTGTCGTTTGTTTTGAAAAGAACATGGGGACACGAGTTTTGACATTTTTTGAAACGACACATAGCACTTTTATTTTAATAGTTTTTCTTGTGTTATTGTGAGTATTATTGTTTAATTTTGGTGGAATTTTAACCAATAATACTTAGGTCGTAACATAAAGTGTGAGCCATTGGAATAAATGTGTGTAAAGTGGTTTTTCTGAATGAGAAAATTCGTGTTAGGTTTTGAAGAGAAAATCCACCATTTTCTTTTCAAAACAAACGACAGCCGACTTGACAAATTGACTTGACTTGACTTATTTATTACAATTTTAAAACTTGACATTGGCAAAATTGTCTGTCGAAATGACGGACACAGGCCATTAACGAAGAGAAGAAGAAGAAGAAAAGAACATGGTGGATTTTCTCTTCAAAACCTAACACGAATTTTCTCATTCAGAAAAACCACTTTACACACATTTATTCCAATGGCTCACACTTTATGTTACGACCTAAGTATTATTGGTTAAAATTCCACCAAAATTAAACAACAATACTCACAATAACACAAGAAAAACTATTAAAATAAAAGTGCTAATGTTGCTTCCAAAAATGACAGAACTCGAATCGTGTAACTATCTTTTTTTTTTTAGAATCGTGTAACTACCTATTCCAAGCTTTCTTCTAGTTTATTAATAACATGGCTAAAGTACAGAAAGGGTAGGCAAGTCATAAATAAAATCAGAAATCATGAATATAAATTTCTTAACCCCAAAATGGTACGGCAAAGTTTGCAGGAAAAAATGGCGAAACTTAAAAAGGATGACAACCTCTTTTATTCAGCCTCTTCAAATGTTATACGGAAATAATTTACCGCGGGCTATGTTATATGAAACCCGTAAGGAGCGAGTCTCTCTCGGTTTTCTTTTTTAGACATTAAATAAACATGGCATCTATACCTATTCATAGCAGGAAATAAAATAAATTAACCAAAAATAAAAAATAAACGATAAAAAGATATTTCAACTTTTTTCCGGCGTGTTTAATAGGATAAAAAAAAGTTAAACTAAAAAAAAATAGTCAAATAAAAGCCATATAATTTTATAAATTTAAAAAACTGGAAAACCCAACTTCAATTTGATATAGGTACGCCTTTATCATCAAATGATGATGATGATGATAGCAGTTCATTTGGACTGTTCTATTGATCGTAAACACCACAGAAAAGTAAAATACGCAATGTCTTGTACGTGGATGGCGTGTTTTTTCCAGTTACACTTATTTAACTGCCAAACTACGGAAAAAATACAACCGAATTGAGAACCTCCTCCTTTTTTGAAGTCGGTAAAAAATACCGAGAAAGTAAAAAATAAACCACTTATTTCGAGAGCAATACAAACACTACAGTATTTTGTTCACTAGAGGGCGCTGAAGTAAACTATTGGACACTTGTCTGAAGTGAGTCTCGAACTGAAGTGTCATTGGAAACCTTCAGACGCTGGGTTGGGACGTTTTCAAAAAAGTCTGTTTAGTTTCAAATAACCTCTTCGTTGAATGTTGAATTTCTAAGTGTGATTTTGAACTATGAAAGTTTTCATAGTTTACTATCTGTCGCCCGCGGCTTTGCTCGCGTGCCGCGGGCACACAAACAGTTTTGAAATATCCTGAAGCATGTGTCGATTCAATTTATTATTGGTTAAAGTCTTTGATGCTAATTTTACACCCTTTAGGGTGAGACTTTTTAAAATTCCTTTCTTAGTGCACCTCTACACTATATTAGGATACTACCCTCCAAATTTCATACCTCTAGGACTTATAGTTCAGGCTGTGCGTTGATTGTCAGTCAGCTTCAAAAGAGTTTTAAGATTAGCACTTTGGGTTCGTCTAAATAGAAAAACTTACTCTTTGAAAATAGCAAATACTCAGGATACTTACCTGAAAAGTAAAAAATAAATTGGTTAGATCAATGTAGATAATAATAATAATAATAAATATTCACGGACACTTAACACAACGCCTTCTAGTCCCAAACTAAGCAAAGCTTGTACGATGGAAACTAGATGGCTGATAGAATACATACATACATTTTTTTGTGTAAATACATACTTATAATACATAGGAACACCCAGACACAGAACAAACATCTATGTTTACAACACACAAATGTTTGTTCTCGGTGGGGATCGAACCCACGACCCACGACCCACAGCACGGAAGGCAGAGCTACTACCGACTGAGCCATGACGCCTGTAGATAACAAGGTTCTTGACGCTGATAGTTCATATTTCACTTCTGTTTGTTTTGAAACGAATTTTGGGACGAATTCGTAAGAGAAATATTAATAAAATTTAAGTTATTGTTTCGTCCCATTAAGACGAGATAACGGTAGTCCCAAACTAAAATAACTCTACGTGGACACAAACATTTTCAAAATTATTTTCATCTAAAACTACTCAGCCGTTTATGGTGTCAATTGAGTCAAAAACACCTCAACATGAAAATATGTATTTCTCACACTTCCATTATAAATGTTATCAAAATATTCTTCAAAAGAGTTCGAATAAATAGACGTTAATATTCTATCTTTGTATCTTGCAACCATAAAGGGGTTAGCAACCGATGTATAGCTAGATATGTTCCAACAATACCATATGGAATACTCATAAAAGAAGAGGGCGGGTTGGGGTTGGACTACATCACCACGCGTGCTTCAGCATACCAAATATTTTTGTGTAAAATTGTTTGAGGTGTAGATGTACAGTGCGCAACGTATGTTAATTCAACCGCAACGTACTATAATTATTATGCAGTTCTATCATTGAAATTAACCAGTGTGTTTTGCCTACCATGACTTACGGTGCCGAGACGTGGACGCTCACGCAAGAGGTTGTGTACAGGATGAGAGTTGCACAGAGAGCCATGGAGCGTACCATGCTCGGCATCAAGCTTATAGACCGTGTTCCCAATGTTCAGATCCGAAGTCGAACAAAGGTCAAAGACATTGGGAATCGCATAACGGAACTAAAATGGAGTTGGGCAGGACACCTGGCAAGGCGAGGTGACGACAGGTGGAGTAAGGCGCTAACTGAATGGCGTCCAAGAACCGGTCACAGAAACGTCGGTCGATGTTGCGAACATCGCGGGCAGGACGTGGATGAGATCGGCACAGGACCGTGAGGAGTGGCACAAACAAAGGGAGGCCTATACTCAGCAGTGGGTGAAGTCGGGCTGTGGATGATGATGATGATGATGATCATTGAAATTAGTATAAAGTTGTACTTGAGTTCTTATAAAAGTTATAAAAAATTCCTCTCGCGTTTAAGGTAATAATAATATAATAATAATAACTAATATAATAATTCTTTATTTGCCAGAAATATGGTTACAAGTTCTTATGCTATATTTAGTAGGTTCCACAAACACATTGGCATGCAAATTCAATATATAAGCAATAGGTAAGTAATTGTATTTGGCTTGAGCAAGTTCTAAGTTGTATTGCCATGTCTACACTAAGTACGAGACTTGTGTTGTAAACCTGTGCTACCCTCCATTAGTTGATCTATACGTAAAGCCATGTTGAGGTTGTTAACGTAGTGTATCGGTCGGTAAATCGGTACGTAAATCGGTCAAAAGGGATTTTGACGTAGTGCTGAAGTATGCTGCAGTGTGTTGTTTGGCTGAGCTTTCATAGCTTATCAGTTCAGTTTACGTACAGGTAAGTATGTAGGAATGCTATTTGGTTTGTAGTTTAGATAACATGCTCATATTTATGGATTTTTCCACAGAGACCACATAATAGGCTTCTATAATACCTGCTTTAGAAAATCTAGAGTGTTTAAAATTTAGACTACATTAGGAAGATAGGGGTTTCTAGTAAAATATGATATCACTAGCCGTCGCCCGCGGCGTTGCTCGCGTTCTACCCTTTAGAGTGTGACGTTTCAAAATTCCTTTCTTAGTGCACCCCTACACTATATAAGGATACTACCCTCCAAATTTCATACCTCTAGAACTTATAGTTTAGGCTGTGCGTTGATTCTATGTCAGCTTCAAAAGAGTTTTATATATATTGATGATGATGATCATTCATCATTTCCCTGCCCTTATCGGCACAACATGTTTTCTTCTTCCACTCACTCCTATCATTCGTCACCTCTGAATCTACTCCTCTCACATGCATATCCTCTTTCACACAATCAAACCACTTCTTCTTCGGTCTTCCTCTACTTGCATACCCAGCCACACTCATATTCATAACTCTCTTCGTTATATGGCTTTCATCCCTCCTCATTACGTGTCCATACCATGCTAATCTACCACTCCTCATCTTTTCAATAACAGGCGCCACTCTCACACTTCCCCTGAAAATATGATAAACTAAAATCATCATCATCATCATCATCAACCTATATTGGTCCACTGCTGGACGTAGGTCTCTCCCAAGACGCGCCACTGAGCCCGGTCTTCGGCTCTTCTCATCCAGTGTTTGCCAGCTACATGTCTCAGATCGTCACCCCACCTAGCCGGAGGGCGTCCTACACTACGCTTGCCTAAACTAAAATAAACTAAAATAATATGCTGGAAATTTTGTTAAAAGAAAGACAGAAAGAAAATGTTTGGATAAATAAAATATTCATGGACATTTCACGCAACGCTTTCTAGTTCCAAACTAAGCAAAGCTTGTACTATGTGAACTAGATTGCTGATACAATACTCATATACAATGTTTTTGTAAATACATCCTTACTTAGTAACACCCAGACATAGAACAAACATCCATATTTGCCGCACACGAAATTAAATGTTTGTTCTCAGTGGGGATCGAACCCACGACCCACCCGGAAAGCTGAGCTATTATCGACTGACTTGTGACGCCTGTAATGTTATAAAATTCGCAAAACGGCACCGAACTCTGTAGAGCAATCCGAGAGTACCGGAAACAAGATGACGGCGGAAGCGCGGCCGAATCGGATACGTCATAACCGAATTGTCGACTACCCGCCAAAGGGTGTAAGCGATCATCAATATACCTACTGCAAAATAACGTTTTCTCAAACATGCTTGGATATTAGAGCATTATTTTGACAACCTTCTTCGAGATAAATCGAAAATGCAGTACTGGCCAAATACATGCGAGCAGCGGCTAGATAAAAATGTATGAAAATCCATTGCTGGCGTGTTTAGCGGCCAAATAAATTACATACAAAACTCATATCTGTCGTGTAATTTAAAACTGGAACGATCTTTTACTCCGTAACATGGCAACCAAGGAGGTAACTTATCAAAGGTTTTATTCAAATTTCGATCAGGCTTTCAAATAGAAAGCTGATTATTGAAAAAAAAAACAAATGAACACTGTAACTTCGTTGTTCGTTATTAGTTTTGACAATTAATTTTGTATTTTCAACTAAAAAGTTTTGCTAGGTATTTAGTTTTAATTTCCGCGCATTATTTGAGAAAAGTACTATACAAGCCTTGGCCACAACTAGGCAATGATGGACTCCCGTATGTGTGCCTCGTCTTCGACCCGGCCCATTTACACGTTCTTCCCTCATTGCCTCTGTTGCGGGCCGCTGCAGTAATGTACTATTACATCCATTGAAGATTATTGACAGTGTCAGGAGGCAACCTATACCTACACTTAACGACACACTGTAGTGCCTGGGACAATGTTTAGTTGAAGTAGACAGAGAAGACAAGATCAATACGTGCGGTGCTGACTAAGCCGCGGGTTTCCTCACGATGTTTTCCTTCACCGTTAAGCTCGTGTTAATGCGCATATAAATGTACCTACTCTAACCACTTGAACGTCCAGTGGTACCATAGTGCCACAAACGTTTACCCCTGCTTACGTCCATGGTACTAAATGGCCACACTTTACGTTTGGCTCTTTTGTCTACCGATTTATTTAATATCTGTGCCTCGAAGTTGCCTACGCGTCGCTACTAGATGGCACTATAGACAATTCTCTACCGCTGGACGTTCAAGTGGCTAAGATAAGTAAGACAAGGAAGTTGTCTATTCTCTTCATTACTAGCAGCAAACAGTCAACTCTGCGCTAACTCAATACGTTAGGTATAAGTATAGGATGTTCCACAACTTTTGAGCAAGTTGACATTCAAATAACAACCGTGACAGCTTAGTTAATAGCTCTCCTTTCGGAGCCCGTGGTCTGAGTTTTGCTTTGTTGATCGAAACGCATATCGAGAAGAGACTTTTTTTTATTTTTTATACTACTAATTGGGCGAACAGGCGTACGGCCCGCCTGATGGGAAGCGGTCACCGTAGCCTATGGACGCCTGCAACACCAGAGGCATCACATGCGCGTTGCCGACCCTTGAAGAATTTTAAAGTGCCTCATGTTGTAGTCACTAGGGAAAGCCTCGACAGGAAGATCGTTGTAGATATTTTGCGAGATATTTTGCGACTTGCGAGATATTTTGTGTGAAAACCCGATAAGCGCCTCTAGCGGGAGATTCCCAGACTATTATGCATAAAAAAACTGCATGTTTCTCGATTCTCGCTTGTGCTAACCAAAATAACAAAACTCAGACTACGGGCTCTGTGCTGTGGGTCGTGAGTTCGATCCCCACTGAAAACAAACATTTGTGTTGCACAAAATGTTTGTTCTCAGTGGGGATTGAACCCTACCACGTACAAATGTTACATAGACATAGATTTATGTTCTATGTCTGTGTGTTATGTATTTAAATACTTAATTAAATGACTTACTCTAAAAGAAAATAACAACTAATACAGTATTTACAATATTCACAATATTTATAAAATACAAAATATTTTTTTTAAATGATATAAGTAATGGAACAATCATATAGCTCACCTGATGTTAAGTAGTAACTTCTGCCTATAACAATGCATTACCTCACAGAGCAAGTCCAATGAGGACGTGCCCTGTAAGGCAATGCACTGCGTCCATCACACATGAAACAGTTGAGCTATCTACAAACCGTTGTAAAGGATTTATAGATAGCTCAACTGGTCCAAATCAGTACCTAGCAATCGGTAGCGTGCCCACGACACTGGCTGCATAAGCAAGCTGAATAGCAATGCTGACATGCATTGAGAGAATACTTAAGAAAATGACTTAATTATTATAATCCCCTTTTAACTTCTGTAAAAAGTTAAACATGATTTTAAATGCCATCGTCGTTTTGATAGTTGCAAAGAAGTTGCCAGGCGTTTATAAGTAAGACCATTTAATTTGAGGTTCAAGAACTCCACACAAGTAGTTGAGTAAACTACAAACAGTTTTCTAACTAAGAAAACATGTGGACTCTTAGGGCTGCCACAAGAGCACAGGTGAAAAATAAACTTCAAATTTTATGAAGAAAAGAAGCTCTATTTAAGAGTATTGAACGAGATTGTGGGTTGGGTACTGAATGGAATTCTGTGGTTGAATCCCTGCAAGTATGTACTTCTTTTATGTAGTTGCAGATCTTACGTAGTTTAGAGTACCTACTTAATTACCTCATCTGAACAAATTATGTTAAAATGAACAAAATAAATAATTTGATGCGGTGTAGTTTGTAGATTGTATGAGTTTTTAGTTTGGTTAAGCTTACGGCTAAAACTTTTAATAACATGTGGAACTCCATCCAGAGTTTATCTGGATTTCCTGGAATATTAGGTATAAACCTGGCGGAATTCCGCGAGCATTTTTAATAATAAAACTATTCCGCTTTTGAGCACCAAGCTTAAAAACCGATTGGTGCGCAAAAGAAATAGTGTAGGTGCAAAAAGAACTTGGCGCGGAAAGTGGAATGCAGCGGAATTCCGCGCCATCATAGCAGACTCAAATATTCCAAAAACGACGCAACTGAACCAACTAAAAGTGGTAATTTTTAGTTACTACCGCTGACAGACAACTAAAAATATCGTCAATTAGACGACTAAACACACTAAAGAGCTTTATTTCTGATATATTTTTGAATTCACCTTACGCTGAAACTGTATATTTCCGCGTAGAATGCGTTTATGTTCGTTATTACGTTTAGTCGGTTTTTGCCTTCATACAAACGAAATCTGCCGGATTTTTCTGCTTTAGATTTTTCTCAGTGACGTGCGCGGAATTCCGCCCGATTTGTTTCTCGAGCCAGCCCTAACAGTATGTCCAGCAAACTTTGGCTTGTAGCATTCTGGTAACATTGTTTGTAAAATTTACAATCTAAGAGGCTTTAACTATTTACTACTATCTATTCTGTTAGCAGAATGTTGAAATTATTTTCATATCTTAACCCCCAAGGAAATAAGAAGGGAGTATTATAAGTTTCACATCGTCGCGACACTTTAACTCTAGATTCAACAAAAAAATATCAACTATAAATTTTCCAAAGAGGTTACGTAGCCATGTTTTAAAAGTTGCTACTAGATGGCGCTAGAAAATGAAGGAATTTTGATCAGTCACTGTCAATGGCAAAAATGTCTGTCATGTTTCTGTAGTCGCTCCGTATGCCGATAGGCAAATCGTTACTCAAGCCACGGATCATAAATAATACTATACTAGATAGATTTGAGTAGAGATTTTCAAACAAAAATCTATGCTTGAGTCCGGATCAGAGCCCGTAGTCTCAGTTTTGTTATGTTGATTTGCGACAAGCGAGAATCGAAGAACTCGCAGTTTTTGTATGGAGAAAAATAGTTTGCGAATCTCCCGCTAGAGGCGCTTATCGGATTTTCATACAAAATATTTTGCAAGTCGCTTTTCGATATACGTTTCGAACAACAAAACGAAACTCAGACTACAGGCAGTGTTTGAGCAGTAAATCAACATACGAGCCTTAGTCATATGTCACTAATTAGTCTTACCACGTTACATTTACGGTTTAATGTGTAAAACCGTAAATATAACGTGGTCAGAGGGCCTAGTACTAGTTTTGGTGTGTAAATCTGGTGTGAAACGTCTGACGCCCAGCACACCAGTGGGCGCTGATTTGTATGGAGACACTGAGCGGATTTTTTGAGAAGCTTGGTCTACACCAAGCCCGTACTCGCATGTCGAGCTTCTCAGAGAATCCGCTCAGTGTCTCCATACAAATCAGCGCCCACTGGTGTGCTCTGCGTCAGACGTTTCACACCCACACTATACACTGAAAACTCGTACTAGGCCCTCAGAACATATCTAATACAAGAAAAACTGTTCAAGAAATTGTGTTATTGTTTAATAATTCAAAAGAGGGTAGAATGGAACACAAAGACCTTTTTGATATCGTCGTAATAATAAAATTGGCTAAGCCCACAAACGACCAATTTCAAAGAGTCAAACGCTGTTTGACACGAATATTAAAATTCAGCTTACTGTTGTCTTAGGGGCTTTTCTTGGCTGGAATAATGAAAGAATTAGAGTGACCATGTGTTATTTAACGCCACGGGAAAGTGTCGTATCATCAACATAGTTATAAATAAAATAAATAAATAAATATTCACGGACATATAACACAACGCCTTCTAGTCCCAAACTAAGCAAAGCTTGTACGATGGAAACTAGTTGGCTGATAGAATACATAATTTTTTTTTGTAAATACATACTTAAAATACATAGAAACACCCAGACACATATATTAGATAGATAGATAGAAAACTTTTTATTGTACACCAATTTTACCGAATTTATAAAATAAACACAGTGTTCATTATTCTTATGTGAAGTACAATGGGCGGCCTTATCGCTATGAGCGATCTCTTCCAGGCAACCAGGTATTCATTATTAATAATAATAATAATATTAAACTATACATCTGTCATGTAAATGGAAAAAAAAATATGAAAATACCAAAATCATCGAAATCGAACTCTTTACTCATAAAATTACAGGTTTCATAATAATATAAAAAATAGTTAGAAATTGATTTGTCACTGAAATAAAAAAAAAACAGTTTTAATAATTAATTACCAAGCAGTTTTGTACCTAATGCTTTGTTTTGGTTCCTCGTATTAAATTAAATTATTTAGAAACATCAGTTACTTGATTAAATGAAACTTTAAAACTTCTAACAACAAAAAGTTAGCGTCGAAACTGAAAAATGAAACACGCAAAATATGGAGCACCTAACTAACGTCGACCTAGTTTGTCTGTGCACTTCGAAATGACTAGGTATACGTTTTTACGTGAACTTCAACTTTTGATGACGTATTTTTTCACTTCAGATTTTTTGGAAACGAAACTTTTTAACCGACTTCAAAAAAGGAAGAGGTTCTCAATTCGGTTGTATTTTTTATTTTTATTTGGTTACCGTCCGTCATTTATGAACCGATTTTCCAGATTGGACCCATACATTTTTGATCGAGTGAGCGAAGCGAACAGATCAAAAACTTCAACTTAGACAAAAATGCTCTGTATGTTTGTATGTTTGTTCGACGAGATCTTTTGAACCGCTTATCCGATATTTACAGAATTTGGTAGGTATACGGATAGTACTCTTAAGTTTTACTGATTTGTTAAATGAAGTAAATCGGTCAAGGGGTCGTGAAGTTATGAGGGTCCAAAGGGAGTTAAAAAAAAAGTCTTACAATTATTATCAAGTGGGGTGTCATATGATAGGGTTTTGTTTAGACATTCCAAAACCGTTTTTATTTTGATTCTAGTTCTAATAGTCTTTGAGTTGTTGTAGAAATTATAAAATTGGCTAACCCAGTATAACGTGAGCTACCATTTCTTGGAGTTTCAATGATTTTGTAGTTCAAGTAAGACTGGTACATAGCTAGACGGCGATTTCGAAGCGATTTGCAAAGTTTATTACAACCATTGGTCAATAAAAATTGTTTGGGTTTTATTATCCTCCGACCATCACGAGATCTCAGTTCGGGGCGAACTACTAGTTATTTTGATTCTAGGTCTAATGTGATATGTCCTAGGATATTTATAAAAAAAATATGAAGAGGTTCTATGGTGTTTCAGGGTTAGATTTTTTATAAAATTCACGTAAGTTTTTACAAAACTAAAAAACACAAACAACATCCAGCATATCTTTGTCCCCGAACCAACAATAGCAAAGTGACAATACCAAAAAGCCTTTGAAATGTACATTTCGAAATATTCTCCTTTCATTCAAATGAACCTTATTCCAAAGCATTACGGTTTAAAATACTGTACTTCCGAAACAGTTTTTTAAATTTGGTACAACTGCCATTCTATTATAAGCTTTATTATCACTTGTGTTAAGTTGAAAATAATCAGAAATGTGCTAATTGTCGCTCTCGTTAGTGGCCATTTGTAAATGCAAATAATTCAATGTCGTCTAATGGAATTTGCTAAATGACCGACGACGGATACCTTAATATAATATTTAAATCAATTTTAATTTATTTAAAAGTTAATTGGTTGGTTAAAAATAGGAGGTAAATTAAATTAGGAGGTTGCTTGGAGCTTTGGGGTGGATTTTTGACCTATATTAAGCGACGTCCTGCGCGGTTACTATTTGAATGGGTGACCGTTACATTTAGATAGATAGATAGATAAACATTTATTTGGCACACAAGACAGGTACAACACAGTAAAATAATAATTAGGTACACAATAAGAAAACAATAATAAAAGAATAAAAATAAAATAAAAATTACATTTACATCTGAGCGCTTCCGTGCTTCGGAGGGCACGTTAAACTGTCCCGGCTCTAGCAGTCGTTAAGCCATGATGCTGGCCTCTGTCACCTTTGGCCTCTAACTCATACAAACGAACTTATCTTAAGTTATTAGAAACTAATTTTTTATATCACCACAAAGATGCAACAAACAAGCCGATGGTCCCCTGCTAGTATATAATGAGTTACTCCCATCGAGCCCACCGGCCATCCCACCAGTGGGTCAGATGGGAAAAAAATCCCAACGAGCCCACTATGCAAATGAGTGGACTCGATGGGATTTTTTTTCCCAACTGGCCCACCAGTGGGCCCGCACAATATTTTTGTAGCTTGCAAACGTGAAAAGTTTCTAGAAGTATTCACTGAAAAATAAAAAAGTATCCTCGTATTTTAAAAAACTCACGTTCTCTCAACTCTTTGATATAACTGCAATCAGCTCTCACTTTGAAGTATGCGTGTGAGCTATTCTGAATCATAACACAACGTTTGCAAGACCCATTTTACATTGAATTCCGAATTCGTATACCCCCTTCTACCCTAAAGGGGAGGGTATCGTCCGACAACCAGCAATTTCCGATTAAATACTCTTTTCTCTCTGTTTTTCGTAAAAAATGGTCTCCGTATACCGTACACAGGATTTAAACTTGTAATAATATATTGGTGTAAAATAATCTATTGCTAAGATATCTTTAGTTTTGCGTTTCATAACTTGTTTTTTTTTTTTTTTTTTCTTATGATAAAAGTAATGGAACAAGCTGATAGCTCACCTGATGTAGTAACTTCTGCCTATAACAATGCATTAACTCACAGGGCAAGTCCAATGAGGACGTGCCCTGTAAGGCAATGCACTGCGTCCATCAGTCTGAGACGTAAAGATCTTGAAGTCTCATGTGCCTGTAATTACACCGGCGCCCTTACCCTTCAAACCGGAACACAGCAATGCGAGCATCGCTGCTTGGCGGCAGAAATAGGTACGGTGGCAGTACTTCCCCGGACGCGCTCTCACAAAGAGCTCTACTACTACTTTGAAACTTACCTATATCTGCTTAAACAGTCTAGTGGGACAAGTGGGAAGATTTTAAACTTCCCGGCCGTCCCACCGACTGGCTCAGTGGGACAAACGAGAATAAAATAATACTTAGTTTTTGTATTCCCATTCGTCCCACCAGTGATGAAACCAGTGGGACGAACGGGGATGAACGAGATGTATTAAATAGTTCTCCGACGATATCGAACAGTCATATTAAAAAAAGATGTATGTAAGTATCTAACTTAATTAAAAATTAAATTAATTAATTAAAAAAACGTCTGAATCTCAAAAAGACTATAATATCTCAAAATGCCTCAAAATTTACTATAGGTAACTA
This sequence comes from Eulithis prunata, assembly GCA_918843925.1. Taxonomy (NCBI): domain Eukaryota; kingdom Metazoa; phylum Arthropoda; class Insecta; order Lepidoptera; family Geometridae; genus Eulithis; species Eulithis prunata. The sequence goes on from OU974035.1 coordinate 2,522,408, forward strand.
AATATTTATTACGCCACTTATATTCATAAAATAACTTGAAAAATGGAACCTTTTCTAACGTTTTCCGCGGCTTTTCCGTGAACATTCACACGGCACATAATTTCACCCACAACACAAACAATTTTCGGTCAGAACAGTAAATTTGGGAGATACCGACGCGACGGCCGACGAACATTACAATTTACTGCTACCATAAATGTCAGCGATGAATTACTATGGATGGGCTCGATCTCGTGACAGTTGCGGGAGAAAGTCCCTTCGGCTCTCGATAGATGGCGCTGACAAATGCAGGTTGTAAGATCTACCCTCAAAAACAAAAAGTTTATAAAACTTGTTTAGTTCGTTATTTTATTCAAGAAGAAACTGACTGAATCCTATCCTTTTAATAAATAAGAACGCGATAGTTTGTGAGGATGTATGAGGATGTATGTATGTTTGTTTGTTCTTCTTTCACGCAAAAACAACTGATCCGATTTAAATAAAACTTGGAATATATTATAATGCCCTTAACCTGGATTAACATTATAGGCTACTTTTTATTCCAGAAAATCAGCGGGATCCAACAGGGCTCAAACGAAGTCGCGGACGAAAGCTAGTTATTTAATAAACCTAATATACCTTTTTTCGTTTAAAAATCAGAACATATCCATTACTTATTGTTGTGCATGACTATGAGATATAACAAAACACAACGAAGAACGATAGACGGAAATTCGGTGACATTTGTGCTACACTGCGGGGGTTTTGACACGAGCTTTTGACAAGCGACAGCGTTACTACGCAGTGTACTTCAAAATAATTTGATTATTCTTCAAACATTAATTATTGTAGTCGATTAATTGTATACCTGTATTTGGTACGTTTGTTCTTTAAACTTGCTCTGCGAGGTAATGCATTGTTATAGGCAGAAGTTACTACTTAACATCAGGTGAGGTATTAGCTTGCTGCATTACTTTTATCAAAAAAAAAAAAAAAAGTGGAACAAAATAATCCCAACATCATAGCAGCACAATCTCTTTCCCAAGGAGACACTTAACTACTAATTTATATTTAAGTACTTCGCGAATTCATCAGTGAATTGCTGTCTCATTTTAAGAAGCCATTAAACGAGTTTTAACTTAATTCAAACCCGTAATCTCAACTGAAAACCCACAGTACGAACAATAACAGAGTTAACGACTAACCGGACGCGGCGCCATCTTGCGGCGGCGCTCATTTCCGGTGCGGGTCGCGGACTGTTTAGATTTGCAAATCGTTCATTGTTGTTCTAATTAGTCGGTTGGTGGATTGCTTGAGGTTTTAATTGGTAGCTTCTGCTTGGACTCAGAAACTGACAGACTGAAACTCAGAGGCTCTGAAACTCAGAGATCTCGCTCAGAGAAACGCTGCGAACTCGTTGCGAACACGCGGCGAGCACGCAGCACTTTCGCTTCGCTTTGAACTCGCTCGGAAATCACCCGTAAGATAGAGCTTTTATTTGCTGACTACTAGGTGTCAACTAAAACCAATGATCTCTTAAAAAAGGATAACAAAAGACTACAAGAGTAAATAATATAAAATTGTTCATTTCAAGCATAGGTAGATCTCAAATCATAATAAATAAATAAATTAAACTAGTAGTTCGCCCCGAACTGAGATCTCGTGTTGGTCGGAGGTTAATAAAACCCAAAAAAAAATTTATTGACCAATGGTTGTAATAAACTTTGCAAATCGCTTCGAAATCACCGTCTAGCTATGTACCAGTCTTACTTGAACTACAAAATCATTGAAACTCCAAAAAATGGTAGCTCACGTTATACTGGGTTTGCCAATTTTATAATTTTTACAACAACTCAAAAACTATTAGACCTAGAATCAAAATAAAAACGGTTTTGGAATGTCTAAACAAAACCCTATCATTATGACACCCCACTTGATATTATGGTAAGCCTTTTTTTTTTTACTCCCTCTGGATCCTCTTAACTTCACGATCCCTTGACCGATTTACTTCATTTAACAAACCAGTAAAACTTAAGAGTACTATCCGTATACCTACCAAATGCTGTGATGATCGGATAAGCGGTTCAAAAGATATCGTCGAACAAACATACAAACATACAAAGCATTTTTGTCCAAGTTGTCACTAAGATCTCGTTCGCTTCGTTCACTCGATCAATAATGGCATGGAAGCCGTCGGTCCAAAGCTTGTGACTTCTACAATTGAGTTCAACTTATCTGACAGCTATTATTCCAGTACGCGAAACAAACAAAAATAAAGCGGATTTTTATTGAAAAACAAACTTCCAACTCCACGCGCATTGACAGTCGGTTTGACCCAGTTCCGTTTCAAAGGGGATGAAGTGGTTTATTCGGGCACTTAGCCGTGTATGCCGCAGACCCTGGTCTACTCAACAGCGGTGACCGACGACCGTCATTATGTTCTTTTTAACCAACTTCAAAAAAGGAGGAGGTTCTCAATTCATCTGTATTTTTTTTAAATTTTTGTTGAAAAAAGAAAGAAAGAAACTATTTATATGTTGCCTAATAACTCCATCATTTATGATTCGATTTGAAAAATTCTTTATTTATCTGAAAGGGGGTATATTTCCAAATTAATTCCATATTTTTTTTATAAAAATCGGTTCAGTAGTTTTGGAGTTAAATAGGAATAACTGAAAAAAAAACACGTCATTCACGTATACTACATTGCGTATTTTGCTTTCATGCTACCTTTCAATGGTGCTTATGATCAATAGAACATACCCAATGAATTACCATCATCATCATGAAGCTGGATCAAAATGAAATCAGTTTTTTCAAGTTTTTAATTCTTTTATTGAGACAGGCGTCACAGCTCAGTCGGTAATAGCCGGGCTCCGGGCTGTGGGTCATGGGTTCGATCTTCACGAAGAACATTTTGTGTGTGACTAACTAAATGCTCCAGACAGAGCAAAGCTGATAGAATACATAAATAGGTAGTGAATGTTAATATAATAGTAGGTACCTATATGTGTTAAAATTAGGTATGAATAAGTATATAATTTGTATTAATTGGACATGCCAAATTTATATTAAGTAACAAGCTGGTTAATAAATGAAATATCTAATATCTACTAATGACTCACCAACTTACTTTTCTTGCCACACGGCCGGTATATAACGGCTACCGTTTTTAAAAGAACCCACATATAAACATGTACTTACTGCAAAACAGGTTCATACAAAATGAGCCTATAAGAACCACAAAATACTTATTGGAAAATGTTGCAAGAGAAATAAACTTGATTTAACTACACTGGTTCTTTTATGAGTACTTTATAGTTATATAAAGCTAGACTACCACTGACTCACTCACTCACTCATTGACATGCCCTGAGAGACAGAAGGAGTGGAGCTACACCACAATGATGTTCTACGAAAATGTGTATAAACACCAAACGAGTAGAGGAAAATTATAGCGGTTCTCGAAATCCAAGATGGCGTCGGTGTTGATTTGCGCGTTCCCAAACTATGACAGATAGAGGGCGTCCGAGCGTGTCATCCGACTGATTGTAGGTTGGGATTAGGGGAATTGGTGAAAAAAAAAAAAAAAACAAGATGGCGGCCGCGCTATTTCGATTTGAATTTTTCGACTTTTTAGGGTTGTCTTTGGCGGATTACTTTGTTCAACGAAACTTGCAAGTTGGCAACACTGAGTATAAGGGTGGGTAGCCTATATCCTTGAGATTTAGGAAAAATTATGACTTTACAAAAATCCAAGATGGCGGAGGCTGTGGCGGCCATTTTGTAAAAGTCATGGTTTTTGCTAAATTTTCAAAACCATTTTTATGTATGATGGCAACATTCTAGAGGGTTGAAATGTACCGAGCGGTTGTGTGATTTGTTGAGGAGTGTTGCTTGGTTTAGAAATTTTCCCCATTTTTCGGGTAATTTCCGAGATTTTCCCCAAAAACATGAAAAGTAGAAATAATGACATTTTGAATAGAGACTTGGGCTGCATAGGAGCGTTGGCCTCCCCCGAATGACATTTGACCATTTTCGTAACTTTTGGTTGGCAACCCCGAGAGACTTGCAACTTTTTAGTTTTTGGGACTTTTAGACTTTGGCGGATTAATTTGTTCTACGAAACTCAAAAGCTGGCAACACCGATTATGCAGAACGATAGCCTATATCCTTGAGATTTCAGAAAAATTATGACTTTTCAAAAATCCAAGATGGCGGACGGCGTGGCGGCCATTTTGTAAAAAGTTTACGATTTTCGAAAAAAACACGATTTTCAAACCGGAATATCGGGTAGTTGGCATCTCCCAATCGAGACGGAATGTATGGACCGGTTGTGCAGTTGGCAAAGGAGTGTTGCCTGGTTGAAAAATTTTCCCCATTTTTAGGGTAGTTTCCCCGCTATCTCTCGGGAACGTGAAAAGTAGAAATAACAACATTTTGAATTAAAATTTCCACTAGCTGGCAAGATTGGGCCCACCCAAATGACATTTGATCATTTTCGTTCCCCGCAGCTGGCAACCCCGCATGCTATAGGAGTTTGAATTTTTCAGTCAGACCCGACTTTGGCGACTTACTTTGTTCTACCAAGTTTAAGGTATGACTACCGTTCTTTCACTGACAGGTAGCTTGTATCCTGCATATTTCAGAAAAATTATAACATTTCAGAAATTCAAAATGGCCACCGTGTCATTTCCGGTTTTCGAAACTTTAACCGATTGACTTCGTTCCAACGGGGTATCCGAAGGTGATTGTGGACTATAAATGGAATTTTACACTTTTTTAAATTTTAAATGCGTTTTTACTGCAATTAGGGGTGGGCATTCCAAGATGGCGGCCATGTAGTTTTTTTTTGCGAAACTTTAACCGATTGACTTCGTTCCAACGGGGTATCCGAATGAGATTGAGGGGTTTTTGATAAAAATACGGCATAAAAAAAAGACGCGAGCTGCTTGCAGCTCGCGCGCAACGCAACCACTAGTCATACTATATAAAGCTACATTACCACTCACTGACTCACTCATTGACATGCCCTGAGAGACAGAAGGAGTGGAGCTACACCACAATAATGTTCTACGAAAATGTGTACAAACACCAAACGAGTAGAGGAAAATTATAGCGGTTCTCGAAATCCAAGATGGCGTCGGTGTTGATTTGCGCGTTCGCAAACTATGACAGATAGAGGGCGTCCGAGCGGTTCATCCGACTGATTGTAGGCTGGGATTTGGGAAATTGGTGAAAAAAAAAAAAAAAACAAGATGGCGGCCGCGCTATTTTGATTTGAATTTTTCGACTTTTTAGGGTCGTCTTTGGCGGATTACTTGGTTTTACGAAACTCGCAAGTTGGCAACACCGAGTACGGGGGTGGGTAGCTTATATCCTTGAGATTTCAGAAAAATTATGACATTTTAAAAATCCAAGATGGCGGAGGCTGTGGCGGCCATTTTGTAAAAGTCATGGTTTTTGCTAAATTTTCAAAACCATTTTTATGTATGATGGCAACATTCTAGAGGGTTGAGTTGTACCGAGCGGTTGTGTGATTTCTTGAGGAGTGTTGCTTGGTTTTGAAATTTTCCCCATTTTGCGGGTAATTTCCGAGATTTTCCCCAAAAACATAAAAAGTAGAAATAATGACATTTTGAATAGAGACTTGGGCTGCATAGGAGCGTTGGCCTCTCCCGAATGACATTTGACCATTTTCGTAACTTTTGGTTGGCAACCCCGAGAGACTTGCAACTTTTTAGTTTTTGGGACTTTTTGACTTTGGCGGATTAATTTGTTCTACGAAACTCAAAAGCTGGCAACACCGATTATGCAGAACGATAGCCTATATCCTTGAGATTTCAGAAAAATTATGACTTTTCAAAAATCCAAGATGGCGGACGGCGTGGCGGCCATTTTGTAAAAAGTTTACGATTTTCGAAAAAAACACGATTTTCAAACCGGAATATCGGGTAGTTGGCAACCCCCTACCTGGATGAATTGAATGGACCGGTTGTGCAGTTGGTAGAGGAGTGTTGCCTGGTTGAAAAATTTTCCCCATTTTTAGGGTAGTTTCCCCGCTTTCCCTTGGGAACGTGAAAAGTAGAAATAACGACATTTTGAATAGAAATTTCCCCTAGCTGGCAAGATTGGGCCCACCCAAATGACATTTGATCATTTCCGTTCCCCGCAGCTGGCAACCCCGCATGCTATAGGAGTTTGAATTTTTCAGTCAGACCCGACTTTGGCGACTTACTTTGTTCTAGCAAGTTTAAGGTATGACCACCGTTTTTTCACTGACAGGTAGCTTGTATCCTGTATATTTCAGAAAAATTATGACATTTCAGAAATTCAAAATGGCCGCCGTGTCATTTCCGGTTTTCAAAACTTTAACCGATTTACTTCGTTTCAACGGGGTATCCGAAGGAGATTGAGTGGTTTAAATGGAATTTTCAACTTTTTTTCAATTTTGCTGCATTTTTACTGCAATAAGGGGTTGATATTCCAAGATGGCGGCCATGTAGATTTTTTTTGCGAAACTTTAATCGATTGACTTCGTTCCAACGGGGTATCCGAATGAGATTGAGGGGTTTATAGGAGTTAGTAGGGTTTTTAGGGGCTTTTGATAAAAATACGGCATAAAAAAAAGACGCGAGCTGCTTGCAGCTCGCGCACAACGCAACCACTAGTTTGATTATATATCTTGCGATGCGACATGCAATAATTACTGTCAAATAAGTATAGTATAGTAAGTAATAATTTAACACTAACTGATACCCGCGACTTCGTACGCGTGCGAAACTTCCCACCAAAACATCTGACAACCAGCATACGATGAACCTCGTGCCAAAGGCGGTTTTTGGCTTAGAGAGGTCAAGCTGTATCTAAGAATCCACGTCTTTCATTTCAATAAAATATAGCCCATGTTTCAATCCGGAAAAAGGGCTTCTGAATGGTATAAGTTTCATTGAAATTGTTCCAGTAGTTTAGGCGTGTCTTTAATTTTAGTTTTTGGCTTTTTTACAGTTTAGATAGATAACTGTCATTTGGCTGCTGCATTTTCTGATTCTAACTGAGAACAAACATAATTTTGTGTGTGGCAAACAAAGGTGTTTGTTCTATGTCGGCAAACACCACATGAAAGTCACAGGAAGGCAAAATACGCAATGTCGTGTGCGTGGAGAACGTGTTTTTCTAGTTATTCTTATTTAACTACGAAACTACTAAACAGATTTTGATAAAAAAATTATGAGACCAATCTGGAAGTACTCGTATACCTTTTCATATAAAAAAAGAATTTTTCAAATCTATTCACAATAAATGACTTTTTTTTTATTTTGTTTCCGCAGAACTCCGTCATTTATGAACCGATTTGAAAAACTATTTTTTTATCTGAAAGGGCATACTTCCAGATTGGTTCCATAAATTTTTTATCAAAATCAGTTCAGAGGCCGTAGTCTGTGTATTGGTTTTACTTTCGACTCGAGTATAGCACACGCAAACGCATTCGCAAAGCGAGAAATTTTGTATGAAATCCGGATAAGCGCCTCTAGCGGGAGATTTGGGAATTGTGTAATTCCCAACAAAATGACTCGCCTTGCGACTTCGTTTGCGTGTGCTACACTCGAGTCGAAAGCCAAACAAATGCACAGACTACGGGCTCAGTGTTTTGGCAGTTAAATAAGAATAACTCGAAAAAACTTATAAATTATTTGAAGTCGGTTTAATAAGTAGGTATAGTAAACGAACGCCAAAACCAGTTGATATAATATAGGTAAGCACTTAGCATTGTGATTGATTGGTTGTTCAATCCATCACTCAACGTTTATCCTCCTCGGAGTTATATTTGAGTCTACTACAGGCTTAAGGCTTGGTTTCATGATTATATTGGAACCGTACTATCTAACTAACGGGTATTTTTCCTAATAAAAAAAACTAAGCAAGCAATTCATCGTTAAAATTGGTCGACAAAAGATCCGTACTACCATGGAGCGATACGATTCGATACGTTTATCGACTATAGCGATCGACAACTAAGCGATCGATAAGAACGGTACTTGCACATATCTGGTTTGAAACAGACACACAGACACACGTAAGTAATAACACCTCTCTTTATCAATGGGGGGGGTTAAAAGGCTTGTGATATAAGCCACGCATAAACTCAAAGTATTTTTATTCAATAAAATCTCACTGATCACTAATTTATGAATGAATTCACACATCACATTAAAATTCTGCATTCGCAGATCGAACGCTTACGATCCAGCAAAGCATAAATCAAATTGAGCTGAATTGCGAATGTTCAATTTAATTTCCACTAGAATATAGAAAGAACAGCTGGTTTCGTTTTTAAAAGCTGTTCCGATGTGATGAGTGAGGTCAAAGGACAAAGGTATGGACCGTTTCCAGCGTCCTGTGGGGGTATCGCTGTCTCATAAAAACCTGCCAGGTTTCATACTAAATCATTGGTATTCTGTGACTAAATAGTGACATTAGCGTGTTTCAGGGCGTTTTTTGATACCTGTGTTTACAAATAAATGATTTGATTTGATTTTATGTCTGAAGCGCTCGTGGCGTAGCTTACTTAGTCAATCTTCACCTATTTATCTAAGTTGAGCGACATTCTGCGCGGTCACTATTTGGATGTATGAGCGTGGCATTTACATCTGAGCACTTCCGTGCTTCGGAGGCCACGTTAAACTGTCCCGGCTCTAGCAGTCGTCAATGACGGAGGCCTAAAGGCGGACTAAAATACTCAGTCACCAGAGTTGGCTACTAACTCATACGAATGTACGTACCTACCTAATGTCTGTACACAATAAATTGATTTTCCAATGTGATAGAGCTGTTCACGTTTAGTCTGTGATATACACAGTATATTGTAATAGTTAGTTTGCTGATAGTAATTCTTACCTACTACATATTCAGATGAGGTGTTTGCAACTCTGATAACTTGATTCCTGCCTTCACTTCGGCGCGGGATTATTACTTGGTGGGGTAAAGTTTGACTACGTCTACTAACACTACAAAACCTATTATTTAATTAGGAACTAGGAACTATTATTTAGGTAGGAACACGCGTAGAGATGTTTGGATGTTTGTGTTTCAATCACGATGAAACCGGTCCGATTTGAACAAAAGTTAGGATATACTAATAGTTCGGTAAACTTTTATCCCGGAAAATCAAAAGGGTCAAACAGAACGCGGATAAAGTCGCGGACGGAAGCTAGTCCTTATCCATACTAATATTATAAATGCGAAAGTAACTCTGTTTGTCTCGCTTTCACGCCAACGAACCGATTTCAATGAAATTTGGTACACAGATAGTCTAGAACCTGAGAAAGGACATAGGCTACTTTATAATGCGAAAAAAACCGTTTTAAGGGGTTGAAAGAGGGGGGTGAAAGTTTCATAACCTTTTTCATGAAAACTTTTTTAATGTCACATTTGAAATAACTGTCAGTTGTTTGACAGTAAGAGTTTGAATGACACGACATCGTCTGTCGGGTCAGCTAGTATAAAATATATCTGTTTACATAACAATCCTAAAAAAACGCGATTCTTTGTTCACAGTAGTTTACTAATCATTTCGAATAGACTGATTTCATCTCAGCTGCTTAACACCAAATCTGGCAACTTGCCAAATATACAACGTAATGTACCTATTACGTCTTTACAAAAATCTGAAACTCTTTTGTCAAAGTTACAAATGACGAAGTGGAAACTGTACTAAGAAAATGAAAATTCTTCTTCTTCTTTTCAACCTATATGGCTTCTGTCCGTCATTTCGACAGACAATTTTGCCAGTGTCAAGTGATGAATTTGAAACAATATAAGTCGAGTCATTTGTCAAGTGGACTGTCGTTTGTTTTGAAGAGAAAATGGTGGATTTTCTCTTCAAAACCTGAATTCTCTGTTCGACTATTGGTCTGACATGGTGGTGGGGTCAGCCTTCAGATTCTTCCTCCACTTTGCCCTATCCATAACGTCGTCTTCGGTAACGTTGCATGCCTTCATATCATGCTCTAACACGATCCGAGTATAGGATTTCTCAGTTCTGGCGCAGATAAATAATTTACTATTACTAACACAAGCACATACAATCCCTGCTGGCAGTCGAAGGTGACGCTAAGGGGTTTAATGGACAAGCACTCCAGAAATCCCCTACGCAGGGGGACTTTCAGGGGATTTTAGGATTCAAATTCCACCATGTTTTTGAAAGAAGTAAAATTGCACAGAAACTCAAACAGAATCAAATGCTATTCTTTATTTCTAAACGATAAGACGACATAATACTCTATTACAACGCGATCATATAAAACGTATGGGTTCTGGCAACGTTCCAGGAATGAGGAACTTAGTCACTTCTGCACGGATATCCTTCATGAGGGTAATCGGTTGGCGCTTTTAATCCCGACCGAAAAAGGAGGCTATAAGTTGTTGGCGTTGTGTGACTGTAACCCCGAGCTGAGGACCTAGTACGAGTTTTCAGTGTATAGTGTGGGTGTGAAACGTCTGACGCCCATCACACTAGTGGGCGCTGATTTGTATGGAGACACTGAGCGGATTCTTTGAGAAGCTCGACATGCGAGTACGGGCTTGGTGTAGACCAAGCTTCTCATAGAATCCGCTCAGTGTCTCCATACAAAACAGCGCCCACTGGTGTGCTGGGCGTCAGACGTTTCACACCAGATTTACACACCAAAACTCGTACTAGGCCCCCTGGTCGTTGTGTGTGTGAATGTCTGTGCCCTCATGGCCTTAAAGATAAGCCTCTGATTTGAATGCAGTTTGTAGTTGACCAATTGGAGCCCATGGGTCTGGTTATAACCAAAAACAATGAAAAGGAGTATTTCGGAAATCCCCTGCGTGTAACTGCGAAGGGGATTTTTGAAGTTTTTGTGTAAAAATCCCTTAGCGGGGTTGATAAGGGGGTTTCTAGTCAAAAAATTGCTAGGTGAAGGGTTTTCGTTACAATTTATATTTTAGTCAACGGTTATGTAATTGGGAGAGTCGGGATTAAGTTTGTTCAATATCAACTTTATATATTTTACTTTTAATATGTATTTTTTAATATTAAATCCTGAAGCATAACAACCAGCACAGTAGGTAGATTTTCTTAAATCAATAACTTGTCTATAAAAACGCCACTTTTCCAATGTTTTCTACCATAAAAGAGCTTCAGATAAGATTAAACCAACAAAGTACAGAAGGCAGAGTCGCCAGCCGTAAAACCGAAGACTCAGTTGGTATAAAAAAGATATAAATTCCTCAAAATGGGCCCGCGTCTCGTAAATAGAAGGATCTACGGAACCTTAGGGGAGCAAAACTGAGAGTGATAATATACAGCCTGTAGACGACGCGCCTCGCGAACGTAAAATAATAAAAAATAGAATATTATAAAATTCAGTGTTACGAAATGTTTGTACCTACCTACTTACCTTGCTTTCACAATAAAGTGGAGACTACCCGCGTTTGTGCGCAGATACAAGGCCAATCAGTTGGATTGTGAACCGCGAACGGACTCGGCCGTGTCTACGCGCAATCGGTTTTATGAGACAACGATTGCACCCCAGTTTACTTAGAATTAGCTCTCAACATAATTCTATCCTATCCTAGTATCCTATCCTACTTCCTATTCTACCTCCTATCCTACTTTATATCCTGCTATCCTATCCTACTAATATTAAAAATGCAAAAGTTTAGATGGTTGGATATTTGGATGTTTCAATCACTCTGTAACTGTCCGATTGTGATCAAACTTGGAGTATTTAAGGTTTGAAACCTGGATTAATACATAGGCTACTTTTTATGCTGGAAAATCAAAAGGACCAACGAGACGACCGTGTCTGGCACAAAAATCCGGTGAGATTGCGTTCAAAATTATGACAGGCGTCATGGCTCAGTCGGTAGTAGCTCTGCCTTCCGTGCTGTGGATCGTGGGTTCGATCCCCACCGAGAACAAACATTTGTGTGTTGTAAACATAGATGTTTGTTCTGTGTCTGGGTGTTTCTATGTAGGTATTATAAGTATGTATTTACAAAAAAAAAATGTATGTATGTATTCTATCAGCCATCTAGTTTCCATCGTACAAGCTTTGCTTAGTTTGGGACTAGAAGGCGTCGTGTTAAGTGTCCGTGAATATTTATATTTATTTATTTATATTATTTAATGTTATTTTATCAAAATTTAAACACTTTTTAGCAATAGGTAAAGTTCATACTAGATTCATACCTAAATCCAAGACTGAGCTAGTTATTATTTCAGCTCTTAGTTCAAGACCTAAAGGGACCCTAAACTATAAATTGTAGGCGGCAAAAGTTTCTGTTAACTGTACTATGTTTAAGAGATTAAAATGGTTTGTCGAAAATATGTTTTAGATAGAAAATAATTCATTGAAGGGATGATGGGTAAAGTGCTGAAGTATGAATTATATGGGTTTGACCTTTGTAAATATTTACACATTTAACATCCAGTCAGAAAGTAAGCAAAGCTTGTACAGGCAGCTTCATTAGTTGATGAGATGAAGTTTCAAATAATTTATAAGTTTAAAAACTTGAAAAACCGACTTCAATCCATAAGACGTTATGACTTCATCATCAGATGATGATGGCAGTTTATAGTTTATCGTTTATGAACAAATTTTTTCTTTTTCAGAATAGAATAAAGAATAAAAAAGACATTTATTTGTGACAAACAAGGTAGAATACAAAGAGAACACACAAAAGAAAAGAGGTAAAGAGTAGTAGAAATAGCACAGATAACAGATGAACATACAGATAACAATGATGACGGATACAGACAGATTGATAGAGACTAATACTAGAGCTACAAACGAGAAACAATTACAGTGCTAAAATTAAAATTAGGCGAATGTGTGTTCCGCAAAGTCCACGCTTCGTCACAAAATGGCGTCCAACTCAGCATTTTTTATAGGGACTGTTCTATTGACTGAAAAAACAACTAAAAGTCATAGGAAAACAAAATACGCAATGTCGTGTACGTGGATATTATATTTTCCAGTGATTCTTATCTAAAAGTCAAATTGCAAAGCCGATTATGATTAAAAATTTATGGAACAAATCTGGAAGATGAAAATAGATTTTTTCAAATAGATTCATAAATGTCGGAGTTTGGGGTAACAAACGTAAAACAAATACCACCGAATTGAAAACCTCCTCCTATTTTGAAGTCGGTTAAAAAAATCAACCTAATTGAGAACCTCCTTCTTTTTTGAAGTTGATTAAAAACAAACGATCCCTATATATATAATATATATATATATATATACTAGCCGACGCCCGCAGCATTGCTCGCGTTCTACCCTTTAGAGTGTGATGTTTCAAAATTCCTTTCTTAGTGCGCCCCTACATTATATAAAAATACTACCCTCCAAATTTCATACCTCTAGGACTTATAGTTTAGGCTGTGCGTTGATTCTAAGTCAGCTTCAAAAGTGTTTTATATATATATTGATATATCCCTATGTAAATTGACCACTTTTTGGACCCTATACTTTCGCCATTTTCTGGTGCTTTCGGCCAAATCTCATTGTTCTTTCTGATTTTATGGAGCTTAGCATATATTTAAGGATCTGTTGCCATGGGTCTGATCCTTGTATCAGAAAGGGTTGATATTTTGTTGTCGGCTCTCGTACTACTATTGGTGGATATCAAACATATCGTAGTAACGTAAGCAACGTTCCTACGATGCTAGCTTAGCTGAGCCCCGGTGGAACAGCACTCTTAATCGGCTCTATTTGTGTTACCTACTTTACGTAAAACTAGCACAAAATCATGCGCACAGTAAACAAACAGGCGTACCTACAAGTTTGAATACTACTTAGTTTCCGAAACTTTTACTCAAACACCAATCCAAACTCCACTCACAAAGGAATGTTGTGAGTTCCCGGGTTGTGAAATTCGCTGTGCATGAAGTTTGTTTTAACCATCCTTGCAAGGTAATATGAGCTTTATCTTCCTTGATTTTAAGTATACAACCGCAATGAATACGTGCGATTTTAGAGTCGAAAATTTAACTGTATTGCTGAGTAAATTGAGCTGTATGTGTATAGAGTTTGAGTTTAAAATAGCAAAGGTATTTTGAGATGAAAATGATACCAATGGTATGGGAAATTAAACTGTCCCGTAGCGGTTATAAGACTTGATATTGATTGATACAAGAAATAGACATAGCTCATGCAGTTTTCGTGTTGCTATCAGCTTTTGATCATCCCTGAGTTGTCAACGACTATAATATTAAAACAGGTTTAGCAAAGTACCTATGTGCTGTACGCTGCAGTGGCTGGTACATGTTTAGATGCAGTAGGCTTGTAGTACTATACCATCCTCTCAGTCTAGTACACATACACACACACAACGTCTATACGTAACGAGCTGACTAAGCCAAGGGTTTCCTCACATTTTTCTTCACCGTTTGAGAGCACTAGCTTACATTTCGACATCGTTTATGAATTCGACAGTCAGCATAATCTAATAATTATAAGTTCAAAAACTAGAAAACCTTACTTCAATTTGATACGGCTTCATCATCAGATGATGATGGCAATTTATTGAGACTGTTCTATTGATCGTAAACACTGAAAAGTCACAGTTAAGCAAAATACGCAATGTCGTGTACGTGGATGAAGACAAGTTAGTGTTTTTTACAGTGAATCATATTTAAAACTCAATCTACTGAACCGATTTTGATAAAATTTATATGGGACCACCTCTGAAATATGATCTGGCAAACAAAAAAAGAATCATCAAAATCGATTCATAATTCGAATCATGAATCGATTACAAAAAAAGATATGTCGAGATAAAAAAACATATACTGTCGAATTGAGAACGTCCTCCTTTTTTAAGTCGGTTAAAAAGGCTCTTCATTAGCCCAAGAAAGGGCCTTTGGTCTATTCCTAAAACGTAGAATCAGTATCATAAATGTAAGGTGTCGTAACTAAGACATTTCTGCCCTCGTGCCACTTCGTGACCGAAATCTGGAACTAAAGTGATAGTGCAGGAGCCAGATAAAGAAAGAAAGAAAGAAAGAAAGAAAGAAAGAAAGAAAGAAAGAAAGAAAGAAAGAAAGAAAGAAAGAAAGACAGAAAGAAAGAAAGAAAGAAAGAAAGAAAGAAAGAAAGAAAGAAAGAAAATACATTTATTTTTTATAAATCAATAGCATGATCTTACCTACTGTCTCCTAATACCTTCTTAAGTTTACCTATCTACCTTGTTTTGTAGAGAGAAAATAAACGATTTTATTATTTATTTATCCCATCCCATCCCACAATCCCACGGTTGGTGCGTGAGACTGAATATTTCTTATACACAGAAGGCTGGTGTACAAGAAATATTCATTTTATCTATTGTACCAGTGTCTTGGACACGCTTCCGATTGCTACTGATTTGGACCAGTTGAGCTATCTATAAATTGTTTGCAACGGTTTGTAGATGGCTCAACTGTTTTTAATGTGTATATTGTAAATATTGTGAATATTGTAAATACTGTATTAGTTTTTCTATAATGTGATGTTATTGTATTCACAAAGAAAATTAAAAATTATTAGTATTAGTTGTAGTTTTCTTTGTTAATCAATCTATATGCATAAAAAAACCAGTGCGTGGAGTCCCTCCGCGCGGAAGAAGTTATACTTCGAGTGGCACGCATTCACTCTCGCTCTGTGTTTAATGTGAAATTAATTTAGTATTTATTTTTATGTACTTAACCAATATGCCGTACTTATTGAGTTAGAAAAGGTTCTATGCTCATGTTTCCTTCCATCAGAACTAAATGGCGCTGCTAAGTTTGGCTGGATCCTAGAACGCGCTATCTGCAGTGTTTTGGGTTTTGTGTGGGTCTCCGTATGTGATCACTCTCGCTAGTCTTTGTCTCTTTCTATTCGGGGGAATGGAAAGAGACAGAGACTAACGCTTCCCGTTTAACGCAACCTTGTAGGCTGTCAGTTGGAAGTCGCATTAGAAGTATAACTTAAAAAACTAGCCACGAGCTCCTGGTCTACATAAAGCTCACTCGCCGGAACCATTCCAAGCGACTGGACTTCTTATCATTAATCTCAAACGTCTTACAAGTTATTTTGTTACTACGCTTTTGTGTTACGAATAAAATGAGTGAATTTTAAAAGTGAATAATAGTAAATTAATTAATTAAGTACTGATTTGGACCAGTTGAGCTATCTATAAATCGTTTGCAACGGTTTGCAGATGGCTCAACTGTTTCATGTGTATTTTGTAAATATTGTAATTAATGTATTATTTGTAATTTTCTTTCAGAATAAAAATTAAGCTTATGAATGAATAATTTAAAAAATATTACTTGTAATGAGTGTTCTATTAGAAATCCAGTTCCCATACAAGCTCTCTTTCTTAGTTTGGGACTAGAATAAATAGTACTTGTAATGAGTATTCAATTAGAAATCCAATTCCCATACAAGCTTTTCTTAGTTTGGGAGTTTTGGGACTAGAGGGCGTTGTGCGAAACCATTTTTTTGCACATACTTTTATTACATAGTAACACCCAGATATATAACAAACGTCTATGTTTTGCCGATGACAGACTCGTGCGGTTTGCTACACCGGTTTGCTACACCAATGTGTGTAAAGTGGTTTTTCTGAATGTGAAAATTCGTGTTAGGTTTTGAAGAGAAAATCCACCATTTTCTTTTCAAAACAAACGACAGCCGACTTGACAAATGACTTGAATTGACTTATTTATTACAATTTTAACATTTGACATTGGCAAAATTGTCTGTCGAAATGACGGACACAGGCCATTACTGAAGAGAAGAAGTACACCAGTGTGACTACGAGTAATTTATTTTACTTGTGGTCACACTGTGCGGTGTGATCAACAGTAATTATTGAAACGTACGACTAGTGGTTACACTGCTAGTGTGGATATCCCCACACAAACGTGCGTAATGTTCGTATGTGTGTGGCGTTTGTTCTTTGTGAGGATCGAACCCACGAACCCACGACTCATAGCACGGAAGGCACCTGCCTTCCGTGCTATGAGTCCTATGAGTAGTACCTACTACTAAGCTGTGATGCCAGGTGGTTATAGGCATTAGAAACTCATCGCTTATTGAAAGAACGGGTGTGTTTCTCACCTGCTTAACATTTCCCAGATAATATCCTTATTTCAGAATCCCTGTACACAATGGCCTCATATCCGACGGAAGCTGAAGCTTATGTACAGGGTGTCACAGAAATGGTATTTTTTTTAATACTCCTAGCTGATGAAACATGGAGTTGGCCCACCTGACGTTAAGTGTGGTAACCATCACCTATAGCAAAACATTTCCTCGTAGTCATGCACGATAGAAACAAAAAGAAAAAACTATTAATTATTAAAATTAGAAAGGCATTAAAACAGATTGAAATTATTATTTATTATGTCTGAGATTCCTCAAAACAGGGTTTTAGAGCTAATGAATCTTCTAAATATATAAAACACTTTTGAAGCTGACTGACAATCAACGCACAGCCTAAACTATAAGTCCTAGAGGTATGACATTTGGAGGGTAGTATCCTTATATAGTGTAGGGGTGCACTAAGAAAGGAATTTTGAAAAGTCGCAACCTAAAGGGTCTAAAATTAGGATCAACAAGGGTGTGCAGTGAAGTATTTTCTATCTATCTATACTACCTACATAAAATAGTTATATTTTTGGGATATAGTTTTAATACACCCTGTACAACGATTCTCGTTTATAAGCTTGGCACTACGCCAGTCCGTCAACAAGTAACTGTGAACGCTTAGCCACCTTGTACATTTTATTTTGATGACTGACAGTTAACCTTTTGTGTGGGCGCTCCAGAGTCTAGAGTCTCTAATCATACACTAACAATTTTAATGGTCTAGACTCTAAACCATTAAAGTTTGTAGTGTAAAAACTACATCTAGACTCTAGACTCTAGAGTCTAGACCATTATAAGAATAAGAATACTTTCTATTTACGACACATACTACATAGAACATTATGTAGTTTTAGTTTTTCAATTGCACTCTGTTCATCTTCCTCGCACATCTCTGGTAGATACGCAGTATTACGCAGCCATATTGAAACTTATTTAGGTATAGTTTGTTTGTTACGTAACGGGTAAGAAATATAAAAAAATCACTGGTTGAATCTCGATTCAGAATCATGCATGCTTCTAAAAAGCCTAAGAATGAGCCTTTTTCAGCAATGGCCTAAATATCAAAACACGGGTTATAGCCAATTCGTACTTTCCATTGTTATGCTAATTTCAAATTTTCTTCCAAATTCGTACCTTCATCATCATCATCATCAACAGCCTGACTTTACCCACTGCTGGATATAGGCATCTCTTTTTTGGGACCATTCCTCGCGACCCCGTGCCAGTCTCATCCAATTTTTGCCCGCTATGACAGAGATATTGTCTGCTATCTTGCTGTAGGACGACCGACATTTCTGTAACCACCTGTCATCACCTCGCCTTGCCAATTCGTACCTTATGTACGAATGTATTATAATAACCGGCTTTTTAGTAAAAAATAACCTAAACGTCAAACCTCAACTTAAAATACACGTGGTTTGAAAGGTAAATTCTATGCCTGCACTATTGCTAGATATTGTAGTGCAGGGTAGGTATGGAGTGCTAAACGGTTTTATGCACTCAAGGCCTGAAGTTTTGGCGCGAATTTTAAAGCCTTAAGGGCGCTTATACCGTGAAAATAACATCAACTTTTGTCGCTGTTAAATCGTAATTACAAGTAAACCAAAAATACAAATAGGTTAGGAAAATTAAAAAAAATATTCACAAAGAAAATTACAACTAATACAGTATTTACAATATTCACAATATTTACAAAATACACATGAAACAGTTGAGCTACCTACAAACCGTTGCAAATGATTTATAGATAGCTCAACTGGTCCAAACTTATTAGACTTTATTATTTATTAGTTTAGAAAATAGATTATAGTCATGGCATTTTTCTAATACAGAAATCAATTACAATTTTAATTTGCAGGCCCGAGTTCAATTTGACACGGCTTCATTATCAGAGGATGTTTCATTTCATTTCATTTATTAACCAGCTTGTTACATAACATAACTTTGGCATGTCCAACTAATACAAATTATTTATTTAATCTTAAGCTAATTTTAACACATTATACCTACTATTATATTAATATTCACTACTTATTTATGCACCTATTCTATCAGCCTTGCTGTCTGGACCAGAAGGGACTGTGAATGCTGATGATGATGATGATGGCAGTTTATTGGGACTGTACTGTTGATCGTAAACACTAATGAAAATTAAAGTCAAGTAAAGCATAGGAAAGCCAAATACAAAATCTCGTGTACGCGGATGACATGTTTTTTTTCCAGTTATACTTATTTTAAAGACAAACTACTGAACTGATTTTGATAAAAATTGTATGGTACCAATCTGAAATTATGTCATCATCAATCAATATATATAAAACTCTTTTGAAGCTGACATAGAATCAACGCACAGCCTAAACTATAAGTCCTAGAGGTATGAAATTTGGAGGGTAGTGTCCTTATATAGTGTAGGGGTGCACTAAGAAAGGAATTTTGAAAAGTCGCACTCTAAAGGGTCTAAAACGCGAGCAACGCCGCGGGCGACGGCTAGTTTATGATAAAAAAATATTTTATCAAATCGGTTTGCAAATGACGGAATTCTGAGATAACAAACATGAAAGAAAAAATACAACCGAATTGAATACTCCTCCTTTTTTGGAGTCTGAAGAGGAAAAAACCATCATGCTCCGATTCCTACGAAATTTGATGATTTCCACTAAGTACATCTATTTAGACAGCTACCAGAAACTCATTAAAACTAATTGGACAATCTGTTTAGTCAAAGTAAGAGTTATTTATAGGTTTTTGGTTCAGATTTCCACTCGTTAATTTATAGCTTTTCATCAACCTTGAATAGAAGTATCTAATTTCGTTCGAGTTAATTTAATTATTTTTTTGAACATTTTCTCAGAAGTGTCTATCCTAAAAAGTAATTCTTTTAATATATTCTAGTAACTAGCTGATACCCGCGACTTCGTACGCGTGCGAATCTTTCCACCAAAATATCTGACAACCAGCATACGATGAACCTCGTAGCAAATGGCTGCTTTTGGTGTAGAGAGGTCAAGCTGTATCTAAAAATCCACTCCTTTGATTTCAATAAAATATAGTCTATGTTTCAATCCGAAAAAAGGGCTTCTGAATGGTATATGTTTCGTTGAAATTGGTCCAGTAATTAAGGGGTGATCCGCGAACAAACAAACAAACTAGATTTTCGGAATCAGAATCGTTTATTTAGTAGATCTGCTTATTTAGTTTATATTTTTTATTTTAGTTTTAGGCTTTTTTACAGTTTTGATGCACCCTGTATTAAGGTAGGTATAACTACACACAATTTTTGAACAAGCTTCGAAAGCAGTTAAATAAAAAACCCGCAGACTATGTACCTACCGACATTACACGGACCATACCTCTGGTTGACCCCAATTCCCCAAACTCATTTAACCCTTATTTTCTGAACCATAACGTCGAATTTAGCAGATAGCAAAACTGCGGTTTTGTTGTCACAGAATATAGACTGTATTAAATAGCGGTAAGGTTCAAATTTGGTTGGTTCACTCAATTATATTTAGGTTCCGGTTACAAAGGTTTGCAATTAACTTTTTAGGGGTTCTGCCTGTTTCTACAACTAAAACAGTTTTGTGGTTTAAAATTGTACTTTAAGTTATGGCTGGTAAGGCATGTTTTGGAAAAACGTGAGTTTATGAGTTCATTTACGTCTCCTGATTACGTATCTTGCAATAGTTTTGCGACAAGCGTAGTTGATTCTGTCTTTATTTATTTATTACTAGCTGGTGCCTGCGACTTCGTCAACGCAGGATTAGAAGTGCAATTTGCTACGTGAAATCTTCTAGGCGTTTCTGAAAAGGTTCGCGTCCCGTTGATTTTCCGGGATAAAAAGTAGCCTATGTGTTAATCCAGGTCACGGACAATATATATTGATACACTGATACACTGTTATGTTCATTTGCAACAATATATGTTACAGAATTCGGTCTTAAATCTAGAAATAGCGCATTATATTCTACCTACTGGGCATGCAATTTTTTTTTGTTTCACTGATTTCAGATCATGAAACTCGGTGATACTGTAATAACTTCTTCACGCTAAAAATGATTTAGGCTTTTTTTTAAAACAACATTTCAATCCCTTTTATGCTCTCTGGTATCTCATTATAGATTTCCAAGTTTCATTCAAATCGGATCAGTAGTTTTTGCGTGAAAGAGGAACAAACATACATACATCTTTACAAACTTTCGCGTTTATAACATTAAAGTAGGATATTACACTTAGTACTAAATGTATGTATATACCTACTATACTTAGTAAAATCGTTGGAGCAAACTAATACCCGAGTAGAGACCGCATTTAGGCAAGCGTAGGACGCCCTCCGGCTAGGTGGGGTGACGATCGGAGACATGTAGCTGGCAAACACTGGATGAGAAGAGACGAAGATCGGGCTCAGTGGCGCGTCTTGGGAGAGACTTACGTCCAGCAGTGGACCGATATAGGTTGATGATGATGACTAAATGCATAAGCTCTCAGATATCGTACAGAGGTCGTGCCGGTAGCAGTTTGGAAACAGTATTTTCCCGTCCGTCACCTCTGAAGATAAATCATAAAATGTTTGGACATGATTTAGATGGAGTAGGCTCGCTCGTGAACCATCCTTTCAGGCTAGTCGGTCTTATGGACGTAGTCACGCACATTTTGATGGAAAAATTAAGTTTTTGTTTATTAGGAGATTGAGGAGACTGGCGGAAATGGGGGGAGGTCTTTGCCCAACGGTGGGGCAATATGAGCCCCACCGTTGGGCAAAGAATGATGATAATAGTAGTTTATAGGAAAAAACATGACATATTGTGTTTACAAAGTAAGTTACGACTATTTACTAACAATATTTAAAATAAATACACATGAAACAGTTGAGCTATCTATAAACCATCATATAGAACCATCAATAGAACCATAAGTGTAGAGTCAATAGTTTCTGAGAAATAAGAATGCGATTTTCCTAAAATGCTAGATTGAGGGATCCTGTTTTTCTTAGGTTTCACAAATTTTTGGATTAGTGCTATCAATTCTAACAAATTTTTAACATTTTTCTGCCTAATTTTAAGCTTCATCTGAGTATAGGATCCCTCAATCCAGATGGACATCGGGTTCCTACTTTCGGAGCTACGAGGCGATAGACAGACAGACACACAACTCTGTCAAAAAAGCACCTCTTAAAATTTTCGGAGTTGAAAATTGAGAGTTTTTGACTAATTCTTCTTACTTTTGAATCAAGGTGTACCTACTTTTGCATCTCTCGTTCCCAAAGTTAATTATATTTAAATATCCCAGCTCTCGTCACTAATTTGTCCCCAATTCGGGAACAAGGGAGTTTTGGAGCTGGCAACCCGCCAGATCATATCGGCCGGCGTTTCACGGCGATAGTCAGAATTAATTGCTAACTTGTGGGGCTGTTTCACACGACTGTGTGGCGTGACATGCTGCATTGTGTTAGAAGTTGGGATTAGTATGATTAACATTTCAAGCACGGCTAAAATACAATAAAACTAAAAAAAAAAAAACAGTTTGCTTTTTCAAGAAACTTACAAAAACAAGTAGTAAGTAGCTAATACAAGGTTAAAAATAATCAGTTAAATGAATAATAAGTATCTAGAGTAATATAATTTTCTCACAAAGTTTCTGGTTAGCAAATTTCTATAAAAAAAATTTGACTGTAGCTTAGATACCTACATTAAATTTTTTTTCTTATTTTGATATTTTTTTATTCATTAGGACACCCAACAAAAAAAACATCGTAATGTAATCTAAAAAGTAAATGGTCCTTATAACTACGTTTCTCTTCGTTTATAAGTTTTTATTTTTATTGCACTCTACCTATTGACATATTACTATATTTTTAATTTTTTGAGTAAGTAATATTTATTTGAAAGAATTCTTTTATTATTGTTCTTTATGCTTTAATTAATGTATCCGTTTTAATTAAAGAAAATAAATAAATAAGATGCCACGGGTCCAGGCAGCATTCAGCGTAGATGCCGTGTGCAAGCACCCTGTCACTCCACCCAGTTTATTGGGAAATTGCAAAAGTTTCTCCTCAGTATTGCCATTGTACCGAACAAGCCCGGGGAGGTGTCAGTCGATAGGCAACAGAAGGTATTGGACACGAAGTTTTGAAAGTGGTAACATTGAAGTTAGAATGCAAAAGAATTTCTACCACTCGAAGAATAAAGTTTTAAGATACAAATAAAAAAGAAAGCTGTTTTAGTTTCGTTGGTATAGCAGTACCTTCTCGCTGTGGGTTGTGGGTTCGATCCCCACTAAGAACAAAATATTTTATGTTGGCAATACAAGACATATTTTATCTTCTTCTATCTTTCTTCTTCTTTTAAATATATAAAAATCTTTTGCAGCTGACTGACAATCAACGCACAGCCTAAACTATAAGTACTAGAGGTATGAAATATGGAGGGTAGTATCCTTAATAGTGTAGAAGGTTTAAAATTAGGATCGAAGATTTTAACCAAATAATGCGTATGCTGCTATAACGCGAGCAAAGCCGCTGGCGGCAGCTAGTTTAGAAATAAAAGTCGCCGCGTTACGTAAACCTAACGTATTCGATTCATATTGCGCGTCAACGCCAGCTCGACTGACGAAAGTTGTACCATCACCACGCAGTGTATCTCGAGTAGGTACTCTACTATTACGATACGTTTACGACTGTCTTTTATTCATGCTGAAGTCTTAGATCTCTTGATACTTAGAATCTTACAAAGCTCAACGAAACTCTGCGTTCAATGACCTGGTTTCGCCAACAAAGGAAATGCGCTCAATATTATCTGGTGTTTGTATATTTGATATACCTTCCGTAAAAGCATGAGGGGTGGCAAGCTGCCAAAGTCAACAAGTATCATATTATTATTATATTTGCGAATACCCGTACTTCCTACTAAATGTCTTTAAGAAAGAGTTCGCCCGATGAAGTAGATAATACTCGTAGCACCTATATCTACAGTTCTCTCTAGTCCCAAACTAGACAAAGCTTATACCTACTTAGGTAAGTATGTGAACTAGATTGCTGATAGAATTACCCTATATACATTATTTGAAATGATTACTTTTAATACATACAATGTTGGCCACAAGCAAAATATTTGATCTCAGTGGGGATCGAACTCACGACACACAGCACGGAAGGCAGAGCTATTGCAAACTGAGCTGTGACGCCTGTCAAAAAACCGGAATACTACATGGCAAAAGCCTTGATCTAAAGCTCCATGAAGGGTATAGTTAGAAGGGTGTCTTGATAATTATAACTTGGGATTAGTTACAGTGGCGCCTGTAACTTCATTAAAACGTTGATAGCCTAGTGGTGAACCTGGAGTAGAGCGTGGTTCAAGTTAAAGGAGGGTAGAAGGGAGTTATCAAGTCGCCGCCGGGGTGCGAAGGAGTCATTCTGTACCTGAACCCGTAGTCTATGTTTTGTTTTGTTGATCGAAACGGATATCTAGAAACGACTTGCGAAATATTTTGTATGAAAACACGATAAGTGCCTCTAGCGGGAGATTTGCAAACTATTTTTTTCCATAAAAAAAACTGCGAGTTTCTCGATTCTCGCTTGTCGCAAATCAACATAACAAAACTCAGACTCCGGACTACGGGCTCTGAGGGCCTAGTACGAGTTTTGGTGTATAAATCTGGTGTAAAACGTCTGACGCCCAGCACACCAGTGGGCGCTGATTTGTATGAAGACACTAAGCGGATTTTTCTGAGAAGCTTGAAATGCGAGTCCGGGCTTGGTGTAGACTAAGGTTCTCAAAAAATCCGCTCAGTGTCTTCATACAAATCAGCGCCCACTGGTGTGCTGGGCGTCAGACGTTTTACACCAGATTTACACACCAAAACTCGTACTAGGCCCTCTGAAGTCAGGGGGGTCGAGAAAAGCGTTTCGCAGGGACACCTTGGTTTTTAAGCAGTCCTACAAACATAACATTTCACATGTCCGATAATGGAAAGTAGGTATACATGAAGGAAGAATTATTTACCTCAATTATAACAAGGGTAGAAAGAATTTTCAGTTTTACCACCTTGGTACCCGTGGGGATAATTGTAGAACTCAAATTATTTGGTTTTTATGGATGATTTTAATATGTCAACCATAGATTTTAGAATGTCAACCATGCATACCGCTTCTATTTTGACAAGCTCCGAAGAGAAGTGCCTTAGGATAAGTGCTTAGTATTTTTCGTGTGTACAAGCGGAAGCGGAGAATACTTCCTTGAGTGGAAGTATTCCCCGCTTCCGCTTGTAATTTAGCCTAAACAGTACAAAATAGGTCTTAAAACAATTAGGCCAGTCAATTATACGACCCGCCTCGTGTAATTTCGACTTGCTCCCATAATTACAAAATATAATTTATAGTTGTCGTGGAAGCCCTGCTAATGACGTAGGTAAATATAACCGAGTATATTAGGACCTCTCCTCAAAACTTCAGGGGGTTAAAAACCAATCAATATAAACAACTTTATCTATGGAACCAACTGTCAGAATCTGCCGGTATATATTTTTGCCAAGTATCGCATAAAAATACTAAGTGATTTCCCCGAATGATAGAATTCGTTTCCATAATTTGAAGTAAAAACTCACCATTTTCCTTTCAAAACAAACGACAGCCGACTTGACGAATGACTTGACTGATATTATTTCAAATATCTCACTTGACACTGGCAAAAATGTCTGTTGAAATGACGGACAGAGGCCATAATGCAAGAAGAAGAACTTCGTAAGGGACACGAGTTTTGAAACGACACATAGCACTTTTATTTTAATAGTTTTTCTTGTGTTATTGTGAGTATTGTTGTTTAATTTTGGTGGAATTTTAACCAATAATACTTAGGTCGTAACATAAAGTGTGAGTCATTGGAATAAATGTGTGTAAAGTGGTTTTTCTGAATGTGAAAATTCGTGTTAGGTTTTCAAGAGAAAATCCACCATTTTCTTTTCAAAACAAACGACAGCCGACTTGACAAATGACTTGACTTATTTATTACAATTTTAACACTCGACATTGGCAAAATTGTCTGTCGAAATGACGGACACAGGCCATTATGGAAGAGAAGGGGTGGTCTCATTTAAATAATTGACCTATTACATTACTGGCTAAAAGAAAGAAAACAAACCTTTTTAAAGCAAACTCTATGCAAAGCATAAACTGAGTAAGATAGTGTCCTCATTTCGCCTGATGGGCCACTATCAAGCGGTAATGGAACTCTTTAGAATAGTGCAAAACGGAACGTGAAAAAGCACGTCAAACGAAACGTAAAATTGGCTCGCGGTTTCAAGAGCTGAGTGGTTGAATTTTTTATTGTGCGAGCCTTGAGAGAAACAACGATAAAGTAAAAACAGAAATATGTTTACGGTTTGGACGAAACTTTTTGTTTTAAGAGACAAAAACCTTTTTAGTTGATTATTATCTTTTATAGAATCGCCTGTAACTTTTGTAAAAAAAAAAAAATTTTAGTTGCTTTAGCCAAAAGGTGGCGTAAATTATGCATGTCTTTTTCTTGTTTTTTTCGTACAAAACCCCTTACTACTTTCTAAAATAATTCTTATTCCTGTCAGCAAACCTTCAATATCTACCTCTCGAAACCGCAAAGCTAACAGACATGAAACGTAATGAAATTCTTTGCGAAAATATCAGAAAATCTTTCCATTGTGGCGCCAATATTCTGGTATTGTTTGAGATGACGTCATATTTTTCTCGAAGCTGGAATGCAGTCGTTCTGCCCTATACCACTGTTCAATACAATAACTTTCTACAATAAATATAAGAGAAAGAACTTTCAGTTGTTCATAAATGGCAGTTATTTATTGATTTAAATAATGGAGAATGAAATAACTAGTAGTTCGCCACGAACTGAGATCTCATGATGGTCGGAGGTTAATACAACCCGAAATAAACTTCGAAATCGCCGTTTAGCTATGTACCAGTCTTACTTGAACTACAAAATTATTGAAACTCCAAGAAATGGTAGCTCACGTTATACTGGGTTTGCCAATTTTATAATTTTTACAACTCAGAAACTATTAGACCTAGAATCAAAATAAAAACGGTTTTGGAATGTCTAAACAAACCCCTATCATATGACATCCCATTTGATATTATTGTACGACTTTTTTTTAACTTTTTTTACATTTGGACCCTCATAACTTCACGACCCCTTGACCGATTTGCTTTATTTAACAAACCAGTAAAATTTAAGAGTATTATCCGTATACTTACTAAATTTTATGAAGATCGAATGAGCGGTTTAAAAGATCTCGTCGAACAAACATACAAACATACAAAGCATTTTTGTCCAAGTTGTCACTAAGACCTCGTTCGCTTCGCTCACTCGATCAAATATTCACGTACATTTCACACAACACGCTCTATTCTCAAACTAAGCAAAGCTTGTACTATGGGAACTAGATTGCTGATAGAATACTAATATACATTTTTATTGTAAAAATACATACATAAAATGCATAGTAACATCAGACACAGAATAAACATCTATGTTTGCCACAAACGTTAAAATTTAATGATGAAGCCAAATTAGTCTTAGTATTTTTAGTTTTTTAAACTTCTGAATTTTAATTAGGGGTTTAAGTTTAAGACTATTTATTTAAATATCTAAAACTCTTTTGAAGCTGACTGACAATCAACGCACAGCTTATATAAGTCCTAGAGGTATGGAATTTTGAAAAGTCACATCCTAAAGGGTCTCGAAGCAACGCGAGCGAGCAACGCCACGGGCGACGGCTAGTTTCTCATAAAATTTAAATAAATTACTGAGAAACATGTTTTTTCTTAAGTAGATACATTTTGTCTAAAGCAGTAAGCACTCAGAACAATAACACAATTATTATAAAAACATAGTTCTTAGGTATATAACATTCGTAACAAATTAACAATAGGTCTATAGGTTTATTATTTATTTTATTGAGAGTGAATCTTCTAGATTCCAATACAAATAGGTATTCTGTACAGTTTCGCCAACTTTTCTATTTCAAAAGAAGACTCCAGTCTTTGTTGTGTAGGGTAATTTATTTTTTAGTTCTTTTTTTGAGAAAATGAGAACAGTCTTTGAGAAAAACATGTCTGGTGCTTTAAAGTAAAAAAAAATGTGTTAAAACTTTATTTACATAAACAATCTGTGCGCTAATTAAGTACCTATGTAATGATAAACAAAAAAACTTATAAGTATTCTATCACAAACCTAGTTTTCATAGCTTAGTATAGGAATAGAAAATGTGTGTAATGTCCATTAATTTTTTGTTATGAGCTTCTAAGGTACGGTATATAAGGATTATCTATTATTGCTAGTAACCCTTTAGAACTTCTGCGTAGAATAGGGATTGCATTGGAAACCCTAGCAAGCAAGTAACATTTTTGAAGGTAAGCACATAAACCCTTACCTTGAAGGTAAGGAAATAAACTTTCAAAAATGTAGGTCAATTTTTGATGTTAACATGAAGTGCTAGAGAGAGTCTCACATATAGTAATGAATGGTATGTTCAAGAAATCCCCACTAAGAAATCTTTACTAGTGGGGCTACGTCGTAGCCAGTGATGGTTTCTATTTATTATTTATTTATTCATTCGTTGCTCACATGTACATTTTATTGCTCAGGTGTAACATAGCTCTAAGGTAAATACATGCACTGCAATGTAAGGGTACTGTAACATGCTTAGGTTAGAAAACATTCACACAAAACAACAGATTTCTGAAAGAAAACATGAAATTCTATTGACAGGCGTCATGGCTCAGTCGGTAGTAGCTGTGCCTTCCGTGCTGTGGGTCGTGGATTCGATCCCCACTGAGAACAAACATTTGTGTGTTGTAAACATAGATGTTTGTTCTGTGTCTGGGTGTTTCCATGTATTATAAGTATGTATTTACAAAAAAAAATGTATGTGTGTATTCTATCAGCCATCTAGTTTCCATTGTACAAGCTTTGCTTAGTTTGGGACTAGAAGGCGTTGTGTTAAGTGTCCGTGAATATTTATTATTTATTTATTTATTTATTTCAGTGAAAACTTCAGGAATCTACCTAACTAATTCTCTATCAAATTTTTTTTAATAGTTCTAAGAGGTAAGTTAATCTACATACTAACGCATAGTGTAAACGTAAACTTTTTACTCAAAATTAAAAAGTTCCATAAAAATATTCCAAACCCATATTTAAGCAAAGTAAATATTTAAAGTTAACCGTAAATGAATTTAATCTCCACGAGTTTTTTTAGGCGTCGCTTTTTTACTGCAAACGAACTTAAAAGTGTTTACCCCAGTAGCTTCTTCTTCTTTTATATATGTCCGTCATTTCGACAGATAATTTGGTCCAATATCAAGGGAGTTATTCGAAATAATATTAGCGTCAAACTATATCAGAAGACAAGACGTCGCGTCGTGTAGTTACGGAGAGAAAATAATATTTTTTTTGAAAAGCAAGTTTTTTTAAGAGCTTTTTCGTTACAATATGCTTTTTTCTAAGTTATAACTAAAGCAAAACGGTATAAAAGTTACAAACGAAAACAGCTTATGAAGAAAAAATAACGAAAACCCTCCTTTGACAGCATGCTTTTTAAAAGAATATTTATTTTCATGTCACTACGGACACGACAACGACGTCTTGTCGTCAGGTGTGCGCCAACGCTAAGTTTAAGTTGAGCTAAGTCATTCGACAAGTCAGCTGTCGTTTATTTCGAAGGCAAAATGGTGAAATTTCCTTCAAAACTTGGAAACGAATAACACTTATGTTACGACCTCAAATTTCACAAAAATCGAACAAAACACTCGCTAATATTGCTCCAATATAGTTCTCTTCTTGTATCCCACGTAGTAAGTAGGTAAGTAGGTACCTATATATTGGAATGTATACTTACAGAGATTGTGACAGGTACTTTGACAGTCCAAGCTTAGAGATTTTGCTGCTTTTGATGCCTTCATTGACGATGTTGGTCACCGTCAGGAAGTTTTTCGTCATCGTTGACTCTTGCGATGACGTTGACGTCGATGTCACTAACACCAAAACGTTTTGTAAATCAAAACAGATATTTTATCACTTATTGAGTTTAAATCATGAAGTGTTCTCAAATTATTAAAATAATGTAAAAAACTAATGGCAACATTTATATGAAATATTAACACTTTTTCCGATTAAAAAAATAACTTTTTAATGACAGTAAATAAAATATAGACACTTCTCTTATTTAAAATGATAGTAAACGAAAAGTAAACACTTTTTGAAATGATAATAAACAAAATGTAAACACTTTTTGAATATAAAGTAACAGTAAATCAAATGTAAACACTTGGATTTTAAATGATAGTAAATCAAATATAAACACTTGGATTATAAGTATTATTAAATAAAATGTAAACACTGTAAATTTAAGCTTTGAACTTACTCTTTTTGGGATTGGAAACCCAACATGGAATATTATTTTAAATTTTTAACACGCAACGGTCAACACGCGGATAAAAACTAAACAACACTTCAACTTTTATATATTTATAATAAACTTATTCAAGACACAATAACTCTCTCAGTTCTATCACAGATTATTTATCGATGTACTTATATTGCTTTTCACTTCCAAACTGGTTTCGATAACCTGAAACGAAATATCATATTTATATTTCACTTTTTACGTTTAATATTTCACTTCTCTTGTTTACTGCCCAAAAGTACTTTGTTTCTCACTTGAATATTGTTGAGTTATTTTGCGTAATATTCTGCTCAATTCTGTAGCATTTTTTTTAAAATAAACTTTGGCCGCGCTAAAATTATAGCTCATTCTAGTTTTCATTTGTCTTGGTCGTTTCAGTGCATGAGAAAAGGATGGGAGTAATTTTAGTGCTGTCAAATTAAGTTAGTGGAAATGAAACAACAGAATCAAGAGCAGGGTCGAATTATAAATTGTGTCGTTTATCTAATCATGTTTTTTTTTTTAATTTTAAATTCTAATAACTGCTTTTAGAGGAGACCCTCAACGCCGGAACAGATTTTTACAGTTTATTGGAGAGAGTACAGGAAAAATACCGTGCAGGTCGTGTTACAAGAGAATGTCAATGGCAGACCGGAGAAGCGGAAGTGACGTATGTTGCAAACATAAGAGTAGACCCTTAGTTCACAAAATGGTCTGTACTTTCGGACACGCTACATGTTTTGAACTTCTAATTATTATATATCTTAACCTGCTCAACCCCAATTAATGTGCTGTTTTTTTTTCTGGCAAATAAATGTTCTTGGACATACACATATCACACAACGCCCTCTAGTCCTAAACTAAGCAAAGTTTGTACTATGGGAACTAGATTGCTGATAGAATACTTATATATATATTTTTTTACGTACTTATGATCCATAGTAACACCCAGACACAGAACAAACATCTATCTTTGTCACACATAAATATATGTCCTCGGCGGGAATCGAGCCCACGACCCACCGCACATGAGCCATGGCGCCTGTCGCATATATTACTAGATACCTATAAAGTTTAAGCTAACAAGAACGGCTAAATAATATTTTAAAACCCCACAGAGTAATTTCACCAGCTTGTCCCAAAAAAAAAAACTTTTACCATCTTTTCCCATCAAAATAGGTTAAGAAAAGTTTCACGTATTTGCGCCACTTAAGCTGACGGATTTCCTAAAGCTCGGAGTAACTTTAGAAGCGACTTAAAAGGACCCACATTCTAATTGACAATTTATTTCACCCGAGTCCGGTTGAAAAGCTTGGAGTGCTGTGATTAATTCGGTGATTATGCGATGAAATATAATTATGTTTACAAGATCTTTATCGAAATAGTCTACGACATTACTTCTTCTTCTTCTTCTTCTCTTCGGTAATGGCCTGTGTCCGTCATTTCGACAGACAATTTTGCCAATGTCAAGTGATATAATTGTAATAAATAAGTCAAGTCAAGTCATTTGTCAAGTCGGCTGTCGTTTGTTTTGAAAAGAAAATGGTGGATTTTCTCTTCAAAACCTAACACGAATTTTCACATTCAGAAAAACCACTTTACACACATTTATTCCAATGGCTCACACTTTATGTTACGATCTAAGTATTATTGGTTAAAATTCCACCAAAATTAAACAACAATACTCACAATAACACAAGTAAAACTATTAAAATAAAAATGCTATGTGTTATTTAAAAAAATGTGAAAACTCGAATCCATGTCAAAACTCTTTTTCTTCTTGTGAGGCCTCTGTCATTTTGACAGACAATTGTGCCAGTGTCAATAGAATTATTTGAAATAGTAATAGATTCATCACTTGACATTGCCAAAATTGTCTGTCAAAATGACGGACACAGGCCATGTAGGGTAAAGAAGAAGAATTAGTCAAGTCGAGTCATACGTCGATTTTTGTCATTTTTTGAAACAACATTATAGCACTTTTATTTTAATAGTTTTTCTTGTGTTATTGTGAGTATTGTTGTTTAATTTTGGTGGAATTTTAACCAATAATACTTAGGTCGTAACATAAAGTGTGAGCCATTGGAATAAATGTGTGTAAAGTGGTTTTTCTGAATGTGAAAATTCGTGTTAGGTTTTGAAGAGAAAATCCACCATTTTTTTTTCAAAACAAACGACAGCCGACTTGACAAATGACTTGACTTGACTTATTTATTACAATTTTAACACTTGACATTGGCAAAATTGTCTGTCGAAATGACGGACAGAGGCCATTAATGAAGAGAAGAAGAAGAAGAAGAAGAATTAGTCAAGTCGAGTCATACGTCGATTCGATTTTTGTCATTTTTTGAAACAACATTATAGCACTTTTATTTTAATAGTTTTTCTTGTGTTATTGTGAGTATTGTTGTTTAATTTTGTTGGAATTTTAACCAATAATACTTAGGTCGTAACATAAA
Organism: Eulithis prunata; assembly: GCA_918843925.1. Classification (NCBI taxonomy): domain Eukaryota; kingdom Metazoa; phylum Arthropoda; class Insecta; order Lepidoptera; family Geometridae; genus Eulithis; species Eulithis prunata. Next base: position 2,555,418 of record OU974035.1, read on the forward strand.
GTGTGAGCCATTGGAATAAATGTGTGTAAAGTGTCTATAAACTGTGTTTTGTCTTAAAAAAGTTATGTCAGAAACAGAGTAATAAAAATAACTTTAGATATTTCCATCTTTAATCCAATTTGTATCGTGAAAACGAAGCAATTTCGTTGATTGGAACAACTTTCGTCAAATTACTGAGCAGGGTGCGGACAGAATGTTAATTAAAATGAACTCTGTTGTTAAGTAAATACAGGTCAATTTAGCTTGCGTTATCTGCGTTCGATCGACGTTTTTGTGAGTACCTACCTAATAAGGTGCATAAGCTTGTTTCTGTATATTATACAGGACTAGCCGTCGCCCGCAGCGTTGCTCGCGTTCTACCTTTTAGAGTGCGACGTTTCAAAATTCCTTTCTTAATGTACCCCTATACTATATAAGGATACTACCCTCCAAATTTCATACCTCTAGGACTAATAGTTTAGGCTGTGCGTTGATTCTTTGTCAGCTTCAAAAGATTTTTATAATATTGGTGTTCAAAAATAGCTCTTTGAATTATAAAGTAAAAAGTCTCTTTAAAAAACAAATTGAATGTTTTATCCCAAACCTTTATTAGTATGCTTTCATTCCCGTTTATCCCATTGGGTTTTACCCCACTGTTGGGACCAATGGGAACTGCAAAACAAATAAGTTTTATCCTAAAACCTTCATTATGTTCAGTTCCGTTTATCCCAATAGGTTTTATCCCACTGTTAGGACAAATAAGACCTAGTTCATGTTATTTTTTTCTTGTTTCTAAGAGTTATATCTATACTACTAGCTGATATCCGCAACTTTGTACGCGTACGTACGTACGAAGTCGCGGGTATCAGCTAGTCTACAGATATAACAGGAAAACCGATCTTAACTTCTTCGAAAACTTTACTAGGTACATAAACATCACCTTTTCATACCCAAGATAAGGCAAAGTCATAACCTCTTCGCAATCGCCACAACACTCCCTGAATTTAGTTATCAAATCCTCACCACGAAGTGACAATCGTAAACGTATCGTAACAATAGCGTAGAGATACACTGCGCGGTGACGCTAGAACGTTCGGCTGTCGAGCTACCGTTGACGAGCAATATAACTCGAATACGTTAGATTTACGTAAAGCTTCGGTCTCGCACAACGCTGCGGTATGCGGCATGCAGCGCCGGACACATAATTGTATGGAAAACGTCTAGTATCGTCTTTTGTTGCGTCGCAGTCTGCGTCAGCGGCGAGGAGCAAACGCGGTACTCTGCGTTGCGCTGCACACCGCAGCGTTGTGCGTTACGATCGCGAAACCAAGGCTTTAGACGTTTTCCATACAATTATGCGTCCGGCGCCGCACGTCGCATACCGCAGCGTTGTGCGTTACGATCGCGAGACCGAAGCTTAACGCGGCGACGACTGCTGATGGTACCCGAAAAAGGTTGTACATAATAAGATACTAAAATGTGTTAATCTAGAATATTATCTGGTTTCGCCTTTAAGGGCCGTGGGGGATAAAATAAACGGTTTTACACGGCCGGCTCAAGGTTTCAAGATTCCGGATTTGTATAATCTAAACAAGTTTTACAATAAAATAAGAGGCATTTTATGCTTTTACATGCTGAATTGAGTCCATTTTGCGACTTCATTTACCTATTTAAGTCTGTGTTCGTTTTAATTTTATCTCACCTTTATTTTTATTTTATCTGTGTTTATATAAACCATGTGATTTTGATTTCAATTTGATTTAATACTTATTCACGCTTTATTTAGTGTTTCGGTCCAGTGTTGGAAATACGGAATACTTATAATCCCACTCTGGTGTCTGTCTGTCCGTGTGTCTGTCATCTCCACCAGAGCTCAACCCCACCTTAACTAGGACCAACTTCAACGAAACTTACACCATTCGGAAGCCCTTTTTCCGGATTGAAACTACAGGCTATATTTTATAGTATATTCTATATTTTATAGAAATCAAAGACGTGGATTCTTAGATACAGCTTGACCTCTCTAAACCAAAAGCAGCCATTTGCTACGAGGTTCATCGTATGCTGGTTGACAGATATTTTCGTGGAATGTTTCGCACGCGTACTAAGTCGTAAGTATCAGCTGGGTTTAAAATAAATAAATTAAATTAATTTTTTTACGCCATTTATTTGTTCCTGAATCCAGTCCTGTGCTAAGGGACTTCAATGCTAATGTCCTTGTATCGACCCCCTCCTTATCCCAAAGTAATCGACATTCAAACAATTCTTCAGCTTTTCGTGGATTCATTGGATTTCGCACCAATTCCTGCCACTTTGAAAGTATTTGATCAAAGCTCTTTTATACCTCTTGTAAAAGTTTTGAATACAAATTAAGCTCTTTTTATTTTATTGGCTACTAGCTTCTGCCCGCGATTTTGTCCGCGTTCCGTTCATCCTGCTACTTTTCCTGGATAATAATTTATAAGTTTAAAAAGTTGGAAAAACCGATTTCAATTTGATTCGCCTTCATCATCAAATGATGATGATGACAGCAGTTCATTGGGACTGTTCTATTGGTCGTAAACACCACAGAAAAGTAAAATACGCAATGTCGAGTACGTGGATCACGTGTTTTTTCTAGTTACACTTATTTAACTGCTAAACTAGGTACTGAATAAAATACAACCGAATTGAGAACCTCCTCCTTTTTTGAAGTGGGTTAATATAAATAAAATAAATAAATATTCACAGACACTTAACTTAACGCCTTCTAGTCCCAAACTAAGCAAAGCTTGTACGATGGAAACTAGATGGCTGATAGAATACATACATACATTTTTTTTGTAAAGACATACTTATAATACATAGAAACACCCAGACACAGAACAAACATCTATGTTTACAACACACAAATGTTTGTTCTCGGTGGGGATCGAACCCACGACCCACAGCACGGAAGGCAGAGCTATTACCGACTGAGCCATGACGCCTGCCATATAGCCATGTGTTAATCCGGTTACAAACTATACGTCTGAGAAGGCGGGGTTGCCACAACTTGACCACAGTGTATAAAAGCAATACAGATAACATAAAGTGGTACCAATAAAATTTGCCACATCGTTCCAGACTTAGGTATAAAGTGATAATACTATTTAAGACCCGACATCTATGCCGGATACATTTACTGCCACACTCAGAGATGTTACTTAAACATGTTACTATCTATTTAAAACTGTTAAAAAACTGTAAAAAAGCCAAAAACTAAAATTAAAGATATCGATAAACGAAATATGCAGATCTACTAAATAAACGATTCTGATTCCGAAAATCGAGTTTGTCTGTTTGTTTGTTCGCGGATCACGCCTTAACTACTGGACCAATTTCAATGTAATTTATATCATTAAGAAGTTTTTTTTCTGGATTGAAACATAGGCTATATTTTATTGAAATCAAAGACGTGGATTCTTAGATACAGCTTGAACTCTCTAAACCAACAGCAGCCATTTGCTACGAGGTTCATTTTAAGCTAGTTGACAGATATTTTGGTGTCATAGTCAGTTTAAAAAAATGCACCAACAGAATCGGAGCCATTAGTTCAAAAACTCGAATACTGAAACGCTACTTGTATTAATTTCATTCTTAAATTATTGCCATCTCTTACTAATGACTAAGGTAAGTGGCCGGACCATTTTAATTGACGTTTATATTTTGAGTGACATTTCAGTATTCGGGCGTGTTAGTCATCCTATAACGTCTCTGAGTGCGGCTGTAAGGCACAGAACGATTGACCCATTTCCCCGCCGCAGATTACGCGCGAGTATGCGTTACGTCACAAGAGTGACGTCATCACGAGCTCGCGTTTTGAAAAGTATTTCGTAATTTTGGCGGTCTCTTTGAAGGAGAATCAAAGGGAGAATTCAATCAATAATATCATAAGAATCAACGGAATTTCTCTTAAATAAATCTCGTAAATTAAAATATTATTAGTATTATTTTATTTACCTAAAGGGTTTTGTCGCTTAGCAACCATATAACCCTATTATATACAACCTAACTTATCAACTAAAAACAACTTATACACACAAATTAAAAGAACTTACTTCAGCTAAATATTATAAGAATTAAAAAAAAAGTTGTGATGTCATATTTTGAAAGTTACAAAATTTGCTATAACTAATAAAAAGGATAGGATTAAAAAAAGTTACGCCACGAGCGCTTCCTAATGTTAAGTGACCACATTGATTCGTAATGTTAAGTGACTACAATGATCACTAAGATTTAAGATCTTCAATCTCAGTGCTGAACTGATTATTCTTAGACATGATGAGTCTCAAAATGAGGCCCATTTATCTGTGTCTCTGGTCTTTGTCAACTGATGTAATCAATACGGATTCGCTCGCGTAAGCTTTCTATCGCTTACAAAAACTATCACCGTCGTATGACGGTCGTAATTAGAAAGAAAGAATAAAAGAAAGAAGAAAAGAAAGAAAGAAAGAAAGAAAGAAAGAAAGAAAGAAAATACATTTATTTATGACACACAAACGGGCACAAACTTAACATGAAATACACAGAGCGAGTAAAACGCAAAGACAACTTAAAAATAAATGTGTATCTCCCTGCACTGCCCATCTAATAACCATAGATAGGCATCCAACTCAGCATTTGTTGACAGTGCATTAGTAAGACATCTTTTTAACCGACTTCAAAAAAGGAGGAGGTTCTCAACTTTGTTGTATTTTATATTGAACTAGCCGTCGCCCGCGGCGTTGCTCGCGTTCTAGACCCTTTAGGGTGCGACATTTCAAAATTCCTTTCTTAGTGCACCTCTACACTATATAAGGATACTACCCTCCAAATTTCATACCTCTAGGACTTATGGTTTAGGCTGTGCCTTGATTCTCTGTCAGCTTCAAAACAGTTTTATATATATTGATGATGATGATAGTGTTATTGATAATGGCTATGGAAGCAAATAACATGTTCAAATCTAACTGTAGGCACAATCACATATTATTACTGAATTTATCAGAATACTACTAGCTGATACTCGCGACTTCATACGCGTGCGAAACTTTCTACAAAAATATCTATCACCAGCACACAATGAACCTCGTAGCAAATGGCTGCTTTTGGTTTAGAAAGTTCACGCTGTATCTAAGACTCCACGTCTTTGATTTCAATAAAATATAGCCTATGTTTCAATCCGGAACAAGGGCTTTCGAATCGTGTATGTTTCGTTGAAATTGGTCCAGTAGTTAAGGCGTGATCCGCGAACAAACAAACAGATAAACAGACAAACTCAATTTTCGGAATCAGAATCGTTTATTTAGTAGATCTGCATATTTAGTTTATCCATATCTTTCATTTTAGTTTATGACTTTTTTACAGTTTTATAATAGTAAAGATTATTTTATAGTTGGTTGGTTAGTCGTTTAGCAATATTTTGAAAGACAAGATGGCGTTGTCCCACCGCCAAGATCGTTAACAGACTCTTAGGAAACCAACGTAGAGCTTTAGGACGGCTAAGATACGAGGTAATCGAAAATCGATAGGTATACAAACAACCACACCTAGACTACCTATGTCTATGTATAGAACGTGTGGTTGACTTGACATTGACATTTTAAAACAGCTAGCAAACTTCTAACTTAATTTTTGATTCGACTTTTCACATTTTTTTGGAGACGAGTGTGTTTAGTGTTTGTTCGTGGATCACGCCTTAACTACTGCACCAATTTCAATGAAATTTATACCATTCGGAAGCCCTTTTTCCGGATTGAAACACAGGCAATATTTTATTGAAATCGAAGACGTGGATTCTTAGATGCAGTTTGACCTCTCTAAACCAAAAGCAGCCTTTGGCACGAGGTTCATCGTATGCTGGTTGACAGATATTTTGGTGGAAAGTTTCGCACGCGTACGAAGTTGCGGGCATCAGCTAGTCCAATATAACATTAATATAGAACCGTCTTAAACTGGAAGCACCACATGTCGATGCGATGGAGATATTGCTTCGACTTTTGCAATTTTAAAGTAAGAATAGTGGATAGAGCTTTCTATCCTCAAGCTAAAGTATTGCTGCGGGCCTAAGATGCTTACGCGAGATATTTGTCATGTCGTTCTGTCAAAATTTAAGCATTTTGTACCAGTTTTTGAATTTTTGCATTATCTGTGGCAATGTGGTCGACAAAACGCGCCTTGAATCTTCAACTTGACATTTCTGCATGACTATTTTCTCGTCCTCAGAGTGATACGACGACTAAGAAGTGTCAAAAGTGTACAATAACAAGGCGCGTTTTGTCGACAACATTACCACAGATAATGTAAAAGTTCAAAAACTAGTGCAAAATGCTTACATTTTGACAGACGACATGACAAAATATCTCGCGTGCGCATCTTAGGCCCGGGTTTCATCACTGCCCGTCATATTTGATACGGGTTATTCCCATCGAGCCCACCGGCCGGCCCACCAGTGGGCCAGATGGGAAAAAATCCCATCGAGACCACTCATCTGCATATCTAGTGGGCTCGTTGGTAATTTTTTTCCCATCGGCTCCACCAGTGGGCCAGCCGGTGGCCTCGATGTGAATAACCCTTTGATACAACCAATGTTATTCTTACTATATGAGTTGTAATTTTCTTTGTGAATATATATTTTATTTCCTAAATAAGCTGATTCTCAATAATTTTAAAACATAGACAGGTATAGCAAAACGTATGTTAAGAGAAAACACAGCATAATAAAAACAGCTAGTTCACATGGCGCGTGTTTTGAATAAATCTGCATTGTAAATACAATGTTGGGAGGAACACGCTGACGACGCAAAATGACGAGTTATTTTGAGCGTTTCGCAGTTTTATTTGAGGGCAGTGGTAGTAGTAGTTATTAATTCAAGCATCCATAAAAATAAGGCAGAAATTGTCTAAATTCTGTATTCTAAGGATACTTAGTAACCTCAGGGATTCTGAAATTTGGGATTCTAGGATTCTTTTGCGATATAAATGAATGAAACGTTGCTATTTGTTGGGATTGAAAAGTTTAGACATTTTCAAACTCGATGAAGATCGACGGTCAGACAATTTTTCCATCAATGAATCTCATAAAAAATGTAAAATGCCTGTATACTACCGCCCATTGAACTTTTAACTTTATTTTTCATTTTCTTTAACTTATTTCAATTGTATTTTTTTAAACGAACTTTTCACAATGAAATTTAAGATTAATACAGTATTTACAATATTTACAAAGTTTCTCTTGGACTATTTTGCTCATTTTCTCTTGTTTTGCAAACAATAATATATCTATTTAAGTCGCTGACTGTATTAACCCAGCTGTTGTTAATTAACTGTTGAAGAGATTTACCTCTAAAGCCTTGTGTGGCTCAATTAATTCGGATTTGCATGTGGTGCTCGCTTTATTACCAAGGACGTATGGTTTTATATTATTATACTAAGTTCCGCCTGTGGCTTTGCTTAGGCTAAAAGTTACAATCAAGTTCAGTCTTTTTGTTCGATACCACATGAAGTCACGCGATGTATACAGATAGATAGGTACTAGTCACAACTGTTTCATGTGTATTTTGTTAATATTGTGAATATTGTAAATACTGTATTAGTTATAATTTTCTTTGTGAATCAATCGCTCCCTAGCGATAAGACCGCCCATTGTACGTAATGTAATGTAATTTAGTCTGTCTCGCATATTAGTTTGTAAGGTGTACGTACAATAAAGTATTTTCATTCATTCGTTCATTCATTCATTCATTCAATGTACAATTCTCAGTACCTTGTTAAAGTTATTAATTTTGGGAAGCCACTACAAATTATTGAAGCTACGTTTTGCACAAGTTTTGTCGACAATCGGTAGTATACTTATACTAAAGTATTTCAGCTAGCTACAGAAGGAAATTAAAGAAAAGTAGCTCTTACAAAACTGAAGTTCATTTCCTCTGATATTTCATTTCTAATACTCTGCTAAAAGAATAAAAACTGACGCGAATTTTATAGAAAAATCGGGTTTCATTTTTGCAGTGTGAAAATACTCAGTGGATTCAACGTGAGAGGTTTTCTGAAACGAATATAAGAGATAGTTATGTACATTTTACTTACATTACCGCAGACTATGTTTAAAAATCATTGGGATTTTAAAGATTATAAAAGGGTATTCTCTTAAAACCTAGTAAAATACATTGGGATTCTTCTGAGATGTGAACTTGATATCTCAACATAATCCCAATTATATATTCGTTGCTTCATTATTCATATATGAATTATTACACTGTAGTTTCCTTATTTACATGGTAACTCCGTACATTTTTTAAAGATTTTTTAAAACAACTAGAAACGTATTTCCGGTCTGTCCCAACCCTAGTGCGCCGTCTTGTTGTTTGTTCATTCCTTTTTTGTTTCGAACTTCACTTAGAAGTTCGTTTGATCATATATTATATTTTCACGAGGTTTTATGAATAAAATCTCTGGTTTCGGGGAACACTGAACAGTCGTTCTAGCCATAATAACATTCTAATAAAAAACGAATCAAAATCTATTAATATTATGTCTTCTTCTTCTATATGGCCTCTGTCTCTGTGTTTCCAAGTTTCGAGGCAAAATCCATCATTTGCCTTCGAAACAAACGACAGACGACTTGGCGAATGACTTGATTTGACTGATGTTATTTCAAACAATTCACTTGACACTTGTCATGACGGAGGCCTTAAGGCGGCCTAAAAACTCCGTCAACAGAGTTGGCCACTCATACGAGCTTGCTTGCTTGCTTGCCTGACACTGGCAAAATTGTCTATCGAAATGACGGACAGAGGCCATAAATAAAAGAAGAAGAAGACTCCATCATCAGACTCTGAAAGCTTATTTATTTGATGTATAAAGATCCTACAAAATATAAATTCCTTATACGATACCCAAAAATAATGGAATAACATAACCAAAGGTGATTCCCGTAAATAATTTGAAGTTGGGATCGAACGGGAAACTATTCGGGGCTAAGCAGGAAAAGTTTACGGAGGGACTGATTAGGGTTACACTCCACTAAAGCGGTACATCATCATCAGAAGCCGATTTGAAAATTACTACAACTATTTGATTATTTAATTTTATCTAGCAACATTAACACAAATTAATAGGTAGAAATTTCCATAAACAAGGCACAAAACAAAGTAAATATGTACTGACAAGTGACCTTTTAAAGGGTGACAGTCAAATATACAATCAGAAAACCAAAAAAGACTTGATAATAGTACATTATGGTACTAGTGTGGTACATTGGTGATTACCGCCGAGGTGCCATTGAGACCCGAGCCGTAGGCGAGGGTCTTAAGAAAGCCAAGAACGGTAATCACCAATACACACGTGTATCATACGACGTTTTTCAACACACTTGTGAATAAAATAACTATAATTTCAACAGTGAAAACGCGTTGTGAAAAATGTTTCACTATGGCGGGAAAAATTAATCAGTTTTTCTATGCGCGCGCATTGCGATCGGCCACAGACTAAAGAGATGAGGTTTTTTTTTAATTTTCCGCGCTTACGGTTTGCGCCTATTCTGCCACGTACAAAATGGGGAATTTAAAGTTTTTTTTTATTACAGAGAAAACAAAAGTTATATTTGAGTGAAAGTTTTATTTATTAAACACGTACGAGTTAAAATTATCTATTTAATAAGAAGTTTCATGAAATGAGCAAGCAATAGGAACATTAATTTATTTGTTCTATTGAACACGATCTTTTTTTTTGAATAAAAACTTTTTTAGTAACAAAGCTACTCAACCAATAAAATTTAAAAAAAAATCTATAACTCACTAGTGAGTTATAGCAATGAAAAAGTCACAGTTTGATTATGGGTATCTTTATGTGCCTAATTGCGGTGACCATAGAGCCACTTTATGAGCAAGTGTGTTGAAAACGTTTTTTATTCTATTAGTGTAGCAGTATATCTCGTTGGGACGTATTTCTTTGGTGGACAGTATTCTTTAGCATAAAGTTGGATAACGGAGTGAGAATTTACTCGCGGTCTCAATGGCTGACTGGTAAGAATTTTGGAAAGACGCAAAGTCGAACCTTTGACTTTGATATCGAAATATTTGGTATGGACTTTGGAAACAATATTTTTTTTTTTTTTTTTTTACTTATTCACAAAGAAAATTACAACTAATACAGTATTTACAATATTTACAAAATACACATGAAACAGTTGAGCTATCTACAAACCTTTGGAAACTGTTTTGTATACTTATTCAACTTTTGTATCTTGTTAAAATTACTCGACTGCCGATTTCAGTTTTTTTTTTTAAATTTTTTTAATGATAAAAGTAGTGGAACAAACTGATAGCTCACAGAGCAAGTCCAATGAGGACGTGCCCTGTAAGGCAATGCACTGCGTCCATCACTCTGAGACGTAAAAATCTTGAAGTCTCATGTGCCTGTAATTACACCGGCGCCCTTACCCTTCAAACCGGAACACAGTAATACGAGCATCACTGTAAATTAATTTCAAAGGGCCACTTTTTCGTATCTATCTCTGTTGGTGTGTGAAACTGAAACCTACTCGACAAAAATGGCTCATTCCAGTCTTCCCCTGCGTGAGTCCTTGCGTGGGGGATTTCTGGAACTTGTGTCCAATAATCCCCTTAGCGACCCCTGCGACTGCAGGCAGAGGAAAATTGGAGAAAAAATCCAAAAGTCGCCAAGTACATTTTACCACACATTTAATTTAATATTGAGTAAGACCCATACTTATAATATCTAAATAGTTAAAGTTGATGTTGATTGTTGACTAAAGTCTAGCTCTGTCACTGTTTGACATTACCTTTTAGTAAGAGACAGCACGATTTCAAAAGCTGAATAAAGTTACGCAACGATTATAAGTAAGCAGGTTAATCTATTACGTTATCTCTGTTCAGAATCTTCAAAATATTTTCATCTAAAATATCCCAGACCAAAAATACATGACTTCTACTTAACATAACTTTGTCAACATCAAAACAACGTAACAAGATTGAAAATCGCGTGCGACATAATAAGCTTTTACGAGCACTGTATATTAAAATAGTTTGCTTAGTACACGTAAATTTGGTCGTTATTAGCATTATTTGGGAAACTATTGTTGCGTTTATTGCGTTTTGATATTGCTTAAGTTAGTAAAATTATTTAATTATACATAATCAAAGACTTAATACTTACTAACGTAATATTAGTTAAAGTTAAAATATACTGATTTAAACCAATTGAGCTATCCATAAATCTATTGCAACGGTTTGTAGATAGCTCAACTGTTTCATGTGTATTTTGTAAATATTGTAAATACTATATTATATAAGGTGCTGGGCAAGCCTACTCCATCTAAACATTGTTCCAGGCACTACAGAGTCCCGTTAAGTGTAGGCATAGGTAGCCTCCTAACGCTGTAGATCATCTTCAATAGACGTAAAGGCCTATTATTATTAATATTATTATATTAGTTGTAATTTTTCTCTTTTAGCTATTATCAACCAATTTCTAGTCCCCTTCGAATAAAAAAATGGCCTTGATAATGAATAAATTATTCTATCAGCCATCTAGTGACTTAGTGACGATTCGGACAAAATATACGGACAAAATTGTCCCAATTTCCATAGTACAAGCTTTGCTTAGTTTGGGACTAGAAGGCGTTGTGTTAAGTGTCCGTGAATATTTATATATTATATTATATTATATTAAATTGTCTACAAAACATCGGATAATTTTGAACTGTTAACAAAAACATTACAGCTCAGCATTATTCTAACATTTTCGCATGAATATCTCATACCCCGCTTCACATGACAAAGTCACGTACAACTCCAGAAGTCAGAACAAACTTCGCAACTTCGTCATATCAATCATTTCTTCAGAGATTATACAACGTTTACGGTTTCTGAATGTCGGCGAACGGTTAAAGACGGCCGTGAGCAATAAAACCATTCATAATGTTGCTAATATCTGTCCCACACAATCATTATAACACGTTCATCGTAATTTTCTTTGTGAATTAATATCACTTGATTTTTAGAAAGTTTTGATCGCCCAACTTAAACTGTTTAAGCACTGCTTAAGATTCCCCTGTAACTAAAAACACACGGTTTAATAAAATAACTCCCACAATAATTTTCTTAATTTTTTCATCCTCTTTTTTTTTATACAATACTAGCCGTCTGCCGCGGTGTTGATCGCGTTCTACCCTTTAGAGTGTGACGTTTCAAAAGTCCTTTCTTAGTGCACCCCTACACTATATAAGGATACTACCTTCCAAATTTCATACCTCTAGGACTTAATAGTTTAGGCTGTGTGTTGATTCTCTGTCAGCTTCAAAAGAGTTTTATATATTGATGATGATTGATGATGATGATTGATAGGCAATATATAATTTTCATCATTGGTACCTACTAGAGTTTTATTTGTGACCGTTATGGTGACGATGTAAGCTCACCGCTATTTTGAAAACTGTAGCAAAGTAGTTTCCAAAGTAGGCAACATTATAACTATTTCATGAGTCCTTACAAGTTCTGAACTTGAATCTTTGGGGCTTGGGGTCCAATTTGTGATTCTTGTTTAACCCCACTTTGGGATCAAACGCAAATCATTCCCTAGAATTATAACACAGAATTATTACTCTAATAATTATTTTATTAGGAATAACTATTTAGTTGGTTTCCCAACGGATCACACCCAATCTCATCCCATGACTCGTTGGCAAAAAGTTGCAACCAGTCACAACTGCAATATCGTAAGCTCTGAACTGCTTTCCTCGCATAATGTCAACCGACGTGGCTACAGATATACGAAAACAAGAAGCTTTTGACGGCAAAAAACGCGCTGAAACGCGCTAATGTCACTATTTAGTCACAGAATACCTATGATTTAGTTTGAAAACAGTTCAGAAAACCTGATAGGTTTTTATTAGACAACGATATTGTCCCCTTGTCAGAACTACAACTTAAGCTTCGTAGCCAGAAAATCGTCCGCTACGTTTTAAACATCATCATTTCCCTGCCCTTATCCCACGCTAGGTGGGGTCGGCACAACATGTTTTCTTCTTCCACTCACTCCTATCATTCGTCAACTCTGAATCTACTCCTCTCACATTCATATCCTCTTTCACACAATCAAACCACTTCTTCTTCGGTCTTCCTCTACTTGCATACCCAGCCGCACTCATATGCATAACTCTCTTCGTTATATGACTTTCATCCCTCCTCATTACGTGTCCACACCATGCTAATCTACCACTCCTCATCTTTCTACGGTACTCATCTCCGCTACGTTTTAAACATAGTAGTCAGAAATAATTTATTTTAATAAAATGTAGCTTATTAGAGGATACAATTTATTATTATAATTTATAACTACTTACAGTGAATATTAAGTTCATAATTGACCTCTGGTCACGTACATTTGATTTAGTTACTGAAACTTTCGGATGAAATTCAATTTGCAATTAGCTATTTCAATTTATTCGCACTGAAACCCGATATCTCGTAATAAAATTAGTTCAAATTAGTTGTGATCTAGTGTCAATGTCAAAAAAAAATCTAAATTCTCAGCTGCTGATATAAAATGTGAAAAGGGACACGAGTTTTGTCATTTTTTGAAACGACACATAGCACTTTTATTTTAATAGTTTTTCTTGTGTTATTGTGAGTATTGTTGTTTAATTTTGGTGTAATTTTAACCAATAATACTTAGGTCGTAACATAAAGTGTGAGCCATTGGAATAAATGTGTGCAAAGTGGTTTTTCTGAATGTGAAAATTCGTGTTAGGTTTTGAAGAGAAAATCCACCATTTTCTTTTCAAAACAAACGACAGCCGACTTGACAACTGACTTGGCTTGACTTATAATACAATTATATCACTTGACATTGGCAAAATTGTCTGTCGAAATGACGGACAGAGGCCATTAACGAAGAGAATAAGAAGAAGAGGAAAGAAGAAATAATGTTTTATATATTTTTAATATAGTAGAAACGACGTTTAATAAACATTTTAAAGGAGGAATTTGAAGGTAAAACCTAACAGTATCATGTAGACTTTTTAGTTACCTTCAACTTGCTCTAGTTATTTAAGTTATAGCATCTTTACATACAGAAAAACCCCTTGGTTTGGAAAAACTACCTTAAATTCAATCTAAAACAAGCCAATTTAGAACCAGGCCAAAGATATTTTACAACACGGATTACTGTAATCGCCACAAACAATGGTAATTAAGTGTTATAAAGCTAAATATTTATGTTAACTTTTTGCTGGGTCCAACCACAGATAATTAAAAAAAGCTAGACCATTCACAGACTAGTACATTGTTCAACCAGGGAGTAAAGTATGGCATTTCGTTATGATACATCTATACTATTATAAAACTGTAAAAAAGCCAAAAACTAAAATTAAAGATATGGGAAAACTAAATATGCAGTTTTACTAAATAAATATAAAATAAATAAAATATTCACGGACACTTAACACAACGCCTTCTAGTCCCAAACTAAGCAAAGCTTGTACTATGGGAACTAGATGGCTGATAGAATACACACATACATTTTTTTTTTTGTATATACATACTTATAATACATAGAAACACCCAGACACAGAACAAACATCTATGTTTACAACACACAAATGTTTGTTCTCAGTGGGGATCGAACCCACGACCCACAGCACGGAAGGCAGAGCTACTACCGACTGAGCCATGACGCCTGTCAAAACTAAATAACAAATTCTGATTTCAAAAATCGAGTTTGTCTGTTTGTTTGTTGGCGGATCGCGCCTAAACTACTGGACCAATTTCAATGAAACTTATACCATTCAGAAGGCCTTTTTTCCGGATTAAAACATAGGCTATATTATTCTATTGAAATCAAAGACGTTGATTCTTAGATACAACTTGAACTTTTTAAACCAAAAGCAGCCTTTGGCACGAGGTTCATCGTATACTGGTTGACAGATATTTCGGTGGAAAGTTTCGCACGCGTACGAAATCGCGGATATCAGCTAAGCATAAGTAGAATAAGCTTTGTATCAAATGACCCTGCTATCCTAACTTTCCTGTGACATAATTAGCCCTCTGGTATAAATTAAGCAGTTTGTCCGCGATTTTTTTTAATTCATACTCCGAAAATGCTAATCCCGGATCATTTACATAATTTTGTATTTGACGCTAGGTACGTGTGATTGTGGTAATGTCTTTTGGCGATTTGTGGATCATTTTGACTAAGTTCTTGACACGAGTTTTGACATTTTTTGAAACGACACATAGCACTTTTATTTTAATAGTTTTTCTTGTGTTATTGTGAGTATTGTTGTTTAATTTTGGTGGAATTTTAACCAATAATACTTAGGTCGTAACATAAAGTGTGAGCCATTGGAATAAATGTGTGTAAAGTGGTTTTTCTGAATGTGAAAATTCGTGTTAGGTTTTGAAGAGAAAATCCACCATTTTCTTTTCAAAACAAACGACAGCCGACTTGACAAATGACTTGGCTTGACTTATATTATTACAATTATATCACTTGACATTGGCAAAATTGTCTGTCGAAATGACGGACACAGGCCATTACTGAAGAGAAGAAGAAGAAGACTAAGTTCTTTGCCTGTTGCTACTAATTGTTTATTCTAGATTTTATTTCACAAAATTGAATTTTACACAAGAAGTAACAAATAAAAAGCGATTATTGGCGTTCTCAAAGGGGATCGGGATAACTCTGTTCAAGGGTGCAATCGTGGTCTCATAAAAACCTGCCAGATATAAGCCTGGCAGGTTTTCTGAACTGTATATATACTAAATCATACGTATTCGGTGACATTAGCGCATTTCAGCGCGTTTTTCGCCGTCAAAAGCTTCTTGTTTTCGTATATCTGTAGCCACGTCGCTTGACATTATGCTGGGCAGCGAAAGCAGTTTAGAGCTAACGATATGGGCTCAAATAAAGTTGCAGCTGTTTTTGCCAAGAATGAGATTTTAGCGAAATGCTAAAATCTCCTTGAGGGATCCTGTTTTTCAGCTATAACTTTTTTTTTAAATAAAAGTAATAGAACAAGCTGATGGCTCACCTGATGTTAAGTGGTAGCTTCTGCCTATAACAATGCATTACCTCACAGAGCAAGTCCAATGAGGATAACTCCCGTATTATATCTTAGGTTTTATAAATGATTGAATTAGTGCTATCAGTTTTAACCGCTTTTAAACCTTTTCCTGCCTGATTTTGAGCTTGTTCTAAGTATAGGATCTTTCTATATAAACAGACATATTTTTTGTTTTATATGTATTACTGTTAATAAGATGAAGAATATTAAATAAATGTAAATAAGTACTTTATAATTATTTTTTACAGACCTATCACCCAGACAATCACACATGCTTAGGTATGGATGGATCCCTTTTCAGATTTCGAAACCCTAAAAAGGCAACATGTGCGTACAAGACCTAACTTTGATTGCTAGTAAATATTAACTTGGGCCTAAGTAACTTACAAACTTCATTATTTATTAAGAATCCAATTCACGAAACGTGCGGTTTTGATATCATATAACTTTTATGCCAAAGAGTTATAAGCAGTTGACTATTTCGTAATCAAGGCATACTTAAGTAGGCAATAAAGTAAGTTCGTATGAGTGGCCAACTCGAGTTTCTAGGCCGCTTTAAGGCCTCCACCGTGGCTTAACAACCGCTAGAACCGGGACAGTTTAACGTGCCCTCCGAAGCATGGAAGCCCTCAGATGTAAATGCTACTAACGGTCACCCATCAAGATAGTGACCGCGTAGAACGTCGCATAGAATAATTAGGCATAGAACAATTAGGGCATGACTACGATGGAATTCTCTAAATGCTGTCCTTTAATTTAGATAATCAGTGAAGATTGACTAAGCAAGCCACCACGTCGGCACAGATTATACAATTATACAATACTATATCAACGTAAGCAATGAGTATATAATAATATATAAATATAAATATTCACGGACACTTAACACAACGCCTTCTAGTCCCAAACTAAGCAAAGCTTGTACGATGGAAACTAGATGGCTGATAGAATACATACATACATTTTTTTTTGTAAATACATTACTTATAATACATAGAAACACGCAGACACAGAACAAACATCTATGTTTACAACACACAAATGTTTGTTCTCGGTGGGGATCGAACCCACGACCCACAGCACGGAAGGCCGAGCTACTACCGACTGAGCCATGACGCCTGTCAATGAATGTCAATGAAGTATGAACTGACTATAAGCTATCAACATTCAGAACAGCTGCCTTACTGACTAGATAAATGTTCTAGGCTTTGGGCTTTGGGTTTGACTATAAATTTTTGTTATTTTTGCCTTTTGTACAAACGAAATGTTTGTTCTCAGTGACCCACTACCCTCAGCACGGAAGGCAGAGCTAATACCGACTGTGCTGTGACGCCTGTCTTCTGTCACATCTGTGATACATAAACAGAAACGTCTACATACGTATTTTCTAAATAAGAGTCTCTGCAAAAGCTCGGTCACGCACCGGACATAAAGAACGAACGTTCACCTTCAATTTTGCGAATCGTATTAGATATTTTGTTGTGTAATATTGTTGGTTATATCACGTGGGAACTAACTTTTTAAATAGGATTTTATAAGATTTAGGTATTTATTATGACACAAATAAAAGTAAGTTTCATATTTTTTTATTCGAAAATTGTTATTTTTCAAAACAAACTTACAAAATTCGCCAAATCCATATCCATATCCATACTAATATATTATTATATATGAGAAAATAACTTTGTCTGTTTGTCTCGCTGTCACGCCAAAACTACTGAACCGATTTGAATGAAATTTGGTACACAGATAGTCTAGAACCTGAGAAAGGACATAGCTTACTTTTTAATGTGAAAAGAGGGTTGTAAAGGGTTGAAAGAGGGGGGTGAAAGTTCCGTAACCTTTTCCATAAAAACTTTTTTAATGTCACATTTGAAATCACACTGTCAGTTGTTTGACAGTAAGAGTTTGAATGACAGGACAACGTCTGACGGGTCAGCTAGTTAGTTATATATTTTCCAGTTCACAAGTGAAGCGAAGAGCAAAAGATAACATACAATATTTTGACCTAAGCCAAATGGCTTTTGAATTTTAATAATAAAGCCTAAAATAACACAATTGATTATAAAAGCATCGACCGTACATGCCAGGCTCCAATCACCTTTATTAGAAAGCTGTCATCGCATTCGTAAAATAAAAGGGTTATTCCCATCGAGCCCACCGGCTTGAAGGTTGATAATATGCATAGGAGAGGAGTGAACACTGAGAAGATGGATGATAGAAGAGAATGGAAAAAAAGAACTGGTTGTGCCGACCCTACCTAGTGGGTTTAGTGCAGGAAGAAAAAGACTGATCAAGACGCTCTTTTGACACTAGCTGTAGCCCGTGGCTTTGCTCGCGTGGCATTATTTGGTTGAAATTAAAAGTGCACCCCTACACTATATAAGGATACTACCCTCCAAATTTTATACCTCTAGGACTTATAGCTTAGGCTGTGCGTTGATTGTCAGTCAGCTTCAAAAGAGTTTTATATATTTGACATTAATTCGGATTCAAAATGTCAATCTATGCAAAGTCATGATCACAGATGACAATGAAACGTGGATGAATACTTTATTGTGAGGGTTGACCCAACCAAAGGGATTCATAAAATACCAACCCTTTGATAAATAAGTTATTACAATAACGCTTTTTGTGAAATATTCATTGTAAATACAAATTATAATTCAATGAGGGATATTCGCAGCCTTGTATAAATATCCTTGGACATTTCACACAACGCCCTCTAGTACCAAACTAAGCAGAGCTTGTACTACGAGTACTAGATTGCTGATAAAATCAATATATATAAAACTCTTTTGAAGCTGACAGAGAATCAACGCACAGCCTAAACTATAAGTCC
The DNA here is from genome assembly GCA_918843925.1 of Eulithis prunata. NCBI lineage: Eukaryota > Metazoa > Arthropoda > Insecta > Lepidoptera > Geometridae > Eulithis > Eulithis prunata. The sequence goes on from OU974035.1 coordinate 2,574,326, forward strand.
TAGAGGTATTAAATTTGGAGGGTAGGTTCCTTATATAGTGTAGGGGCGCACTAAGAAACGAATTTTGAAAAGTAACACTCTAACGCGGGCAACGCCGCGGGAGACGCCTAGTGCATACATATTTTTGTGTAAATACCTATAAAATACATATACACCCAGACATAGAACAAACATCTACGTTTCCCACACACAAATTTTTGTTCTCCGTGGGGTCGAACCCACGACAAAATTTATTTTTTGACATAAGTAAATTAGTAACCAGTTTTTTTTTAATAGATACTTGAAGTGGAGATGGGCAAGACACTTGGCAAGAAGGGAAGACGGGAGATGGACGAAAGCGGTCACAGAATAGTGGCCAAGGGATGCTCGTAGACCACCCGCCCGATGGTCAAATGACATAGTAGAACTGGCTGGGAATCACTGGACAAGACTCGCAAGGGACCGAAGAATGGAGTATTAAAGAGGAGGCCTGTGGGTGCAAACGGGCTGAAATGATGATGATGAAATAGATACTTATTTAAAAGTGGGTACATTTTTATCTTATATCTGATTATATTTAATACCTTATTAGTTCAGTAAGATATTTTAGCTCAAATGTATAATATAATGTATTTTGTATATATTATAAAAATTGTAAATATTTGTGAATTCATCATCAATATTAAAAAAAAAACCGACGAAATATCATCGCATTAGAGTTGACGTCATTTTTTTATTAATTATCTTATAGTTATGATTTACAAATGGTATTTTTGTAACTCAAAATTAAAATTTTCAAAAATATCGTATTTCAAAAAAAAAATCATACGAAGTCAAAACTTTCTTTGTTCTTATAAAAATAGAATAAGTTCTAAGCAGTTTTAATAAGATCTAAAATCGTATATCACTAGTACTTTTGGACAGTATCACAACACACCCCAACATCCTTATTTACAAACCTTGCATTACATAACACTTCCACAAAAACACAAAAATCTTCACATAAAATACACAAAAACACGTAACATTAATATTGCTTTCATTTACGAAGAAGAAGAGATATATTTTTTTTTTAATTTAGAGAAGAGGAAAGAGCGAGAAGGGTGCTCCGCGCGAGCACGAAAACATTACTGACGCTCGTAGCACTCGTAGCGGTTCGTAGCTGCGCGTAGCGCTACGCCGTAGCAAAGATGCTGTTGATTTTTATTATGTAACGGCACTGAATTTGAATCACATATTTATTTAGATCAGTTGGTATCTGCCTAAATATTAGTACTTAATTTAACTAGCCTATATTAGGCTAGTTAAAGGTAACAACAGAACACCATTTGATTGTATTAATAATAATAATAATAAATATTCACGGACACTTAACACAACGCCTTCTAGTCCCAAACTAAGCAAAGCTTGTACTATGGGAACTAGATGGCTGATAGAATACACACATACATTTTTTTTTTGTAAATACATACTTATAATACATAGAAACACCCAGACACAAAACAAACATCTATGTTTTACAACACACAAATGTTTGTTCTCAGTGGGGATCGAACCCACGACCCACAGCACGGAAGGCAGAGCTACTACCGACTGAGCCATGACGCCTGTCAAAAGCCTGTATTAAGTATGTACAACTAGCTGTCGCCTGCGGCTTTGCTCGCGTGTTAGCAGCATAATGTAATATTAATTAAAATCTTTGATCCTAATATTAGACACCTTAGGGTGCGAATTTTCGAAATTCCTTTCTTAGTGCACCCCTACACTATATAAAGACAAGCCGTCACCCGCGGCTTTGCTCGCATGTTTGTGCGTTGTCAGTCAGTCAGCTTCAAATGAGTTTTAAGAGATGTCAAGCATAATTATGCATTAAATTCTCACATGTAGAGATTTCTTAGTGGAGATTTCTGGAATATATCATTAAGACTAAAATAATATTGTTAATTTAAGTTTAGAAATTTTCTGCTTCTGAGCGAAATTTTCTTATTTTTCTTTTGTACTATCCAAGTATTTTTTAAAATGAAAGAATTATTTATTATTTATACAGGGTGTTACCAGACCACTTCCGAAAACGAAAGGGGGAGCTACAGCACACCAAAACCCATCCAAAAAAAAAAACAGTTATCCTGAAAAATAATTATAGCCGGAGAAAACAATGTTTAAAGATTTGTATTTATTTCGCCAGCCCGCAATGTACGCATTCACGTAGGTAAGGTCGAAGCGTAGTACTATTATTTATTCTGTGTCGTAAGTGCCTACTAACGTAGGTCGCTCGCACGTCGCGTACTTGAATGACCCGCGATGAACTCTCAGCTGTTCATGCTGTAGTAGACGTAATCTGCGTGCTGCGTGTACATTGCTGCTTTATTTATTTTATTTGTTTTTTTTGCTTTTTTAAATGAGATACTTAGGTAGATATGTCTTATTATGTTGTACTGTGTGTATGTAACTAGAAAAAAAATTAAAAAGAGATAGTCAAGTCAATTTTTTTTTCGCGATTTTTTTCGCTTAATGTTTTCAGTATCATGGTCTGATTGGAACCTCCAAGTTTTCGGAAGTGGTCTGGTAACACCCTGTATAGAACATAGTAAGACCCAGATATAGAATTAACTGTTTTTGCCATACAAATATTAGTTCTCAGTGGGGATCGAACCCACACCCCACAGCACAGAATGCAGAGCTACAACCGACTGAGCTGTGACGCGTATCTACTTTTATACCTTTGACAAGCAAGCTGGTACTTTTGCGGTCACTTTGAGATACAAATTTTAGTAACCGCAAAGTTTACCAACTTTTAGACATCCAAAGTAAGTTTTGAACGAGTTTTTAGGCGTCCCTAAGCCTTATCATAACTTAGGCTGGTATTCTGATAAAGAAATTGCTATTCAAGCGTAGATTTAGAGACAATTTTAGAAACAACAACAACAAAACAATGACAGGCGTCATGGCTCAGTCGGTAGTAGCTCTGCCTTCCGTGCTGTGGGTCGTGGGTTCGATGCCCACCGAGAACAAACATTTGTGTGTTGTAAACATAGATGTTTGTTCTGTGTCTGGGTGTTTCTATGTATTATAAGTATGTATTTACAAAAAAAATGTATGTATGTATTCTATCAGCCATCTAGTTTCCATCGTACAAGCTTTGCTTAGTTTGGGACTAGAAAGCGTTGTGTTAAGTGTCCGTGAATATTTATTTTTTATTTATTTATTTTAATTATTACGTAGGTGCTTCGTTGTACATAAATTTGAACCGAAACCAAGACACTACAGTGTTTGGATCTTGCTTCTGATTTTTTCAGACATACTATAGGTACCTACCTATTTTTTAAATTTAAGTATCATTCACAAACTAGCCGTCGCCCTCGGCGTTGCTCGCTTGGTAGCAGCATACAAACAGTTTTGATTTTTTTTTTAAATCCTGAAACACGTGTAGAGTCAATTTATTTGAGGAATCTATGTACCAATTTTCAAGGATCTGTTGTACGGTATATAAAAGAAACGCATTATTTGTTTAAAACATTTGATTCTAATTTTAAACCCTTTAGGGTGTGACTTTTCAAACTTCCTTTCTTAGTGCACCCCTACACTATATAAGGATACTACCCTCCAAATTTCATACCTCTAGGACTTATAGTTTAGGCTGTGCGTTGATTCTAAGTCAGCTTCAAAAGAGTTTTATATATATTGATGATATAGATATAGAAGAAGATAGAAGAAGAATCTTGATTAAAATAAATACGCAGCTTGTAAAAAATAAAGTCCATTATTAATAGACTTAGAAACCTTACAGTTTTACAACACAATTTGAAATCAAAAGCTAAACATAATATAAAACTAAAGTTTCGAAAAAAGCGGCCGTCAAAATGAAATAACGTGACGTCACGTTGTTGAGATCACAATGATATTTCATTCCCCACTACCCAGAGGTATTGGGGATGGTAGAGAATGCTAATTTAGCATTTCTGCCGCCAAGCAGCGATGTTCGCATTGCTGTGTTCCGGTTTGATGGGTAAGGGCGCCGGTGTAGTTACAGGCACATGAGACTTCAACATCTTTACGTCTCAGAGTGATTTACGCAGTGCATTGCCTTACAGGGCACGTCCTCATTGGACTTGCTCTGTGAGGTAATGCATTGTTATAGGTAGAAATTACTACTTAACATCAGGTGAGCTATCAGCTTGTTCCATTACTTTAATCACTAAAAAAAAATTAAGCTTGCCTGTATACACTTCTATGTGCAATATATTTTCATTAATCTATCTATATTTTTATGCTGAACGTTTTCATATTGAATTTCAGTGATTACATCCTCAAAAATGTTTAAATGTGCGAGCAAGAAGTTGTTTGACGATTGTCAGCGTTCTAAACCTCTGCCAAAGTGAGCATAATCATGGTTGTCCACCAGAACTAAGCTAAGCTACGTTGCTAAGGATGTGTTTGAAATCCACCAATAGGAATCGTTTGTTTTCATATGATACGATCCCTATTGGTAGATGTCAAACGTAGCTTTGCTAAGCTCTGCTGAGCCCCGAGTCTGTGCATTTGTTTTGACTTTCGACTGGAGTCTAGAACACGCGAACGCATTCGCAAAGCGAGAAGTTTTGTATGAAAACCGGATGAGCGCCTCTAGCGGGAGATTTGGGAATTGTGCAATTCCCAACAAAATTTCTCGCTTTGCGAATGCGTTTGCGTGTACTATACTCGAGTCGAAAGTGAAAAAAATGGACAGACTCGGGGCTCTGGAAAAGTACCCCTATGAAGTCACGGCCGTATAATACCGGCACCGGCTTGTAAGAAACTTTATAATAATTAAGTTAGCTACATTGGGTAAGTAGGGCAGAAGTTAAAGGAAATTACTTGGAAAACTAATGGCGGAGGCAGTGAAATCACTTTGCTAACAGAGAAGTTATTTGAAATGATTTTGGTATATTTCATGACTTCTGACGAATACTATTGCTGCTTTGATTCTAGTGTGTGCATTGTTTTTTGCATTTTCATTTGTTTTTTATGAAAACCGGATAAGCGCCTCTAGCGGGAGATTTGGGAATTGTGCAATTCCCAACAAAATTTCTCGCTTTGCGAATGCGTTTGCGTGTGCTACACCCGAATCGAAAGTCAAAACTAATGACACAGACTCGGAGCTCTGAGCCCGAAGTCTTTGTTTTGTTTTTTTTCGAACCGCACATCGAAAAGCGACTTGCGAGATATCTTTTGTATAAAAATCCGGTAAGCGCCTCTAGCGGGAGATTTGCAAACTATTTTTCTTCATACAAAAACTGCGAGTTTCTCGATTCTCGCTTGTCGCAAATCAACATAACAAAACCCAGACTACGGGAGCTGAGCACCTAAAAGCTCAGTTTTTTGGACTTCACACAGCGCCCTCTAGTCTTAAACTAACCAAAGCCTATGAGAACTAAATAGCTAACTAGTGTTAACTAATGAGAGATTAAAAATTAGTTAAATTAGTTTGCAACGGTTTGTAGATGGCTCAACTGTTTCATGTGTATTTTGTAAATATTGTGAATATTGTAAATACTGTATTAGTTGTAATTTTCTTCGTGAATAAATATTAAATTAGCTAAAAGTTTAACATTTGTTGCTGACAGGTTCGTCCATTTTCCAGATAACCAGAGATTTGACGAAATTAGTGCTTAAATTAATAAATACAAATATTTTTAGATATTTAACACAACGCCCTCTAGTCTAGATTCGATGTAAATGCTTGGTTTTAGTATGTTACTAACTTTTTATCAATTCTCTCAATTTTTTTTTACTTTCTTCATGGTTTAACCCTACGTCATAACAAAAGCTGTTATACGGTTGCAATGGAACAGATGGCACCTGTAGCAATATACACCCAATTTATCACTAACAGGGTTAGGTTACCACTCCATATACCCGCAAACAATCTTCAATCTTCAGCTTTATCAATTTTTACCAAACATGGCTAAAAACAATCCGAATTAAATCAACTATTTAATCCGGTTTGAAGGGTAAGGGCGCCAGTGTAATTACAGGCACATGAGACTTCAAGATCTTTACGTCTCAGAGTGATGGACGCAGTGCATTGCCTTACAGGGCACGTCCTCATTGGACTTGCTCTGTGAGGTAATGCATTGTTATAGGCAGAAGTTACCACTTAACATCAGGTGAGCTATCAGCTTGTTCCATTACTATTATCATAAAAAAAATTTAAAAAGAAAACTTTCTAAAATTTTATGAAAAAAAGAAAAAAATAAACAGTAACAAAGGGTAGTTTAAATGATAAGTAGTTTGAATTATCCTTATGATTTAAGTTAAGTTCGATCCTCACTAGGAACAAACATTTTCATCCCACCATCTCGGAAAGAGTAATTTTAATCATCAATATCTGAGTGGAAAAGCCGTTTTTATTCTCTAGAGGATAAAGTAAATTGAATTTAGAACATCGTGTGCACTAAGTTTGTGAATTAAAAAAAACATTAAACCTATTTACTGCTACCTCTATGGTGCCGAATATATCATACAACTTTTTTTTAATTTGTTAAAAACTCAGACTCGGAACCTTCTTGGTGTTCTTTTTTCAATTTGCTTTTTTTGCATTTAGTCATCGCCTCGCTGAGGTGGAATGAAAAGTTACGTGTTGCACTCGAGTGCAAAGATTTTTCACCTCGTGCTCTTTTGATTCCCTCGCTAACACTCAGGATTCTAATTTTGAATCACTCGCTGCGTTCGTGATTCAATTTTAGAATCCTTCGATTGCTCGGTCATCAAAATTGAACACGCGGTTAAAAAGCAACTTTGCACTCTTGTATAACAAATAACTATTGTGTGTGGCATAGATGTTTGTTTTATGTCTGGGTGTTAAGATGTATCTTCTTCTTCTTCTTCGAAATATATAAAACTCTTTTGAAGCTGACTGACAATCAACGCACAGCCTAAACTATAAGTCGTAGAGGTATGACATGTGGAGAGTAGTATCCTTATATTGTGTAGGGGTGCACTAAGAAAGGAATTTTGAAAAGTCGTACCCTAAAGGGTCTAAAATTAAGATCAAACATGAACAACCAATAATGCGTATGCTGCTACCACGTGAGGAAAGCCGCGGGCCACAGCTATTGTATTATAAATATGTAATAGATACAAGTTTTGCTTAGTTTGGGACTAGAAGGCGTTGTGTGTCCAACAATATTAACATTAAATACGTCTGCATAAAAGCAAAGCAAGCTCGTATAAGTCAGTTGCCAACTCGGAGTTTTTAGGCCGCCTTAAGGCCTCTATCGTGGCGTAACTACTGCTAAAACCGGGACGTCTTCATGCATGTATAAGGAGTTGAAGCTTAATACCGAATGATTTGGAAAAGGTCCATTCGATTTCGAGGGCCAAATCGATTCCGAACTCGATTTGAACGGGCCCTTTGACGACACCGATTTCTAGTAGTCGTTTGACCTTTAAGTGCCATAACACTGGAGCGGGATGGCAAGATATGGTTATTCTTGTGAGTGAGTAGTACAGAATAATACGTTTTTACCTGTCATAATTTCTTCTTCTTCTTTTTCACGTACAAGTGATGGATTTTTTGATAAAACAAATAACCCGGTAATAATTATTGACAGATATACTATTACTAGCAGCTGTGCCCGTGACTTTGTCCGCTTGGAATAGTGCCTTTGGCTACCGCTTTTTTCGCATTAAAAAGTAGCCTATGTCCTTTCTCGGGCTCTAAACTATCTCTGTATCAAATTTCATTTAAATCTGTTCAAGAATTTTGGCGTGAAAGCGAGACAGACAGACAGAGTTACTTTCGCATTTATAATATTAGTTAAGATTTAACTGCCAAACTACTGAAAAAAATAGTACCAAATTGAGAACCTCCTCCTTTTTTCAAGTTGGTTAAAAATAATAAGAATGGCTTTATTTGCAGTACAGTAGAACTGTAGAACCCGGCAGAACCCTAGGGTTCTTAAACGAAGGCCGTCTCGCCGTGGCCGGCTGAAAAGAGGCCTTAATTACACCCTGAAATATTCAGCCGGAACAAACTGAGATCGTGACGTCACATGTAGCGTCGACAAAAAAAATTAAAATCTTCGGAAAAGGGGATTTTTGTGTATTCTAGAAATCCCCAGTAAAATATCTTCACCAATGGGAATTCATTGTATTCTAGAAATCAACCATCATCAATCATCAATATATTTAAAACTCTTTTGAAGCTGACAGAGAATCAACGCACAGCCTAAACTATAAGTCCTAGAGGTATGAAATTTGGAGGGTAGTATCCTTATATAGTGTAGGGGTGCACTAAGAAAGGAATTTTGAAACGTCACACTCTAAAGGGCAGAACGCGAGCAACGCCGCGGGCGACGGCTAGTCTCCATGTTTGAGGATTTTTTAATGGGGATTTCTAGAATATAAAAAAGAGATACATACATATTTGCCACACAAAAATGTTAGTTCTCAGTGGAGGTCGAACCCACGACCCACAGCGCGGAAGGCGGAGCTACTACCGACTGAGCCGTGACGCCTAGATATGATTTGGATTCAAATTCAATGAATGAATAATGAATATTCACGGACACTTAACACAACGCCTTCTAGTCCCAAACTAAGCAAAGCTTGTACGATGGAAACTGGATGGCTGATAGAATACATACATACATTTTTTTTTGTAAATACATACTTATAATACATAGAAACACCCAGACACAGAACAAACATCTATGTTTACAACACACAAATGTTTGTTCTCGGTGGGGATTGAACCCACGACCCACAGCACAGAAGGCAGAGCTACTACCGACTGAGCCATGACGCCTGTCAATGACGTCATAACTAATGTTTAGTGTCAGCTTTCAATACCATTTGCACAGAGATTATAATTAAACGTCCAAGCCACAGGCTATTAAAGCTTAGTTTACGAAAAAACTGTCACCGTCATGAAAGTGCCGTTTTGTCATTTTTTGAAACGACACATAGCACTTTTATTTTAATAGTTTTTCTTGTGTTATTGTGAGTATTGTTGTTTAATTTTGGTGCAATTTTAACCAATAATACTTAGGTCGTAACATAAAGTGTGAGCCATTGGAATAAATGTGTGTAAAGTGGTTTTTCTGAATGTGAAAATTCGTGTTAGGTTTTGAAGAGAAAATCCACCATTTTCTTTTCAAAACAAACGACAGCCGACTTGACAAATGACTTGACTTGACTTATATTATTACAATTATATCACTTGACATTGGCAAAATTGTCTGTCGAAATGACGGACATAGGCCATTAATGAAGAGAAGAAGAATAGAACTGCTCTAAGCTTTAAACTTTGTTCTTTAAAAAAATAACGTTTCAATGGATTTTTTTTTAATTCGGTTTTGGATTGTAATAACATCTTCATGGAATATAATGTTACGTTTTTGGTTTTTAAATATTATTGTATAAATATTATTATGTATAATAAGTATGTATTTACAAAAAAAAATGTATGTATGTATTCTATCAGCCATCTAGTTTCCATCGTACAAGCTTTGCTTAGTTTGGGACTAGAAGGCGTTGTGTTAAGTGTCCGTGAATATTCATTATTCATTTGTTAAACATTCTGAAATTATTAGTTTCCAAGTGATTCTTGAGATTTAATTTTTTTCAAATAATTAAGTACAACTAAATTGAGGATCGCCTGTTTTTAAAGTCGGTTAAATATAGACCTATTTCTGTTTAATCAATATACTATGGTTGTATTTTTTTTTTTTTATTGCAGTAGAAATAGTTTTTTATTTAATCCTGTAATAAAACCAAATGAACATATTATACATAATTTTTTAAAGATTTTCTTATTACGTCCGTTATTAACTGACGACGTTTTTTGAGAACGCAGACTTCAATTCTCCAATGAGAGTGTGCAAAGTGCAGATTGCGTCGTAGCTATCTGCTACGGCGTAGCACAGAGGTGAAAGCCGTAGCATTTCGTAGCACTTCGTAGCTTGCATTATTCTGAATGGCATTACAGATAGAAGTACTTGTGCGACATCAGTTCAGATGGTATTGCGCTGTAGTTCGCGAGTTCGATTCTCAATCAGAAAAGCAATATTTTTTTGATTTTTTTTTGTATATTTTTCGTAACTTATCCCTATGTAACTAGAAAGTTAACATAACATTTTCAACAAATAATTTATTTTTTGATTGATTGTAAACAATTTGCTCCGTTAATTTGTCAATAGATATCTTTTCCCAAAGATAAAATAACATTTTCCCCAAAAAAAAATTTTTCTCTAAGAATTTATTCATGATTTACAGATTTATCTCTATGATAATTGTACGAGCCCACTGGTGGGCCAGATGGGAAAAAAATCCCAACAAGCCCACTATGCAGGGGAATGGACTCGATGGGATTTTTTTTCCATCTGACCCACCAGTGGGCTCGATGGGAATAACCCATTTTATCCGTCATATTTTCACATAAAATTAGTATGTTTCTCTCAATATTTTGTTTCCTATCCGTACGCAGAAGTGTTAAGTTTAGCATTCATATCTCTACGTCATACAGAGGCGCCCCCTAGCGGTCTTTTGTTTCATTCGCTTTTATTTCGTATTTAAGAATGGGTGACCCAAATTCTAAATTTCACAATTGTACAGGTTAAGATCTCGAGACTAATTAGTTAGATGTGGGAGTTTGATACCCGAGTTAGGACAAAATAATTATTTTACGTTAGCATTAGTAATAAGAACATTTAGAGCCGGGTTGGCCAAGTGGGATTGCACCTCGACTTTCGATCCAAAGGTCGTAGGTTCGAATCCCGTCTGTGCATCAATAGATTTTTCATCGAAAAATATTATATATGCGCATTAACACGAGCTTAAACGGTGAAGGTAAACATCGTGAGGAAACTCTTGGCTTAGTCAGCTCGTTACCTATTAACGATGTATTTCCTGTGGATATGGCTGACTAGGCTGCGAGGATGGTATAGTACTACAAGCCTACTCCATCTAAACATTGTCCCAGGCGCTACAGTGTGTTGTTAAGTGTAGGCATAGGTTGCTTCCTGATGCTCTATAAATCATCTTCAATAGATTTAAAGACCTAAGATATACAGGGTGTTACCAGACCACTTCCGAAAACGAAAGGGGGAGCTACAGCACACAAAAACCCAACCAAAAAAAAATCAGTTATCCTGAAAAATAATTATAGCCGGAGAAAGCAATGTTTAATGATTTGTATTTATTTCGCCAGCCCGCAATGTACGCATTCACGTAGGTAAGGTCGAGGCGTAGTACTATTATTTGTTCTGTGTCGTAAGTGCCTACTAACGTAGGTAGGTACTAACGTAGGTCGCTCGCACGTCGCGTACTTGAATGACCCGCGATGAACTCTCAGCTGTTCATGCTGTAGTAGACGTAATCTGCGTGCTGCGTGTACATTGCTGCTTTATTAATTTTATTTGTTTTTTTGCTTTTTTAAATTAGATAATTAGGTAGATATGTCTTATTATGTTGTACTGTGTGTATGTAACTAGAAAAAAAATTAAAAAGAGATAGTCAAGTCAATTTTTTTTTTCGCGATTTTTTTCGCTTAATGTTTTCAGTGTCATGGTCTGATTGGAACCTCCAAGTTTTCGGAAGTGGTCTGGTAACACCCTGTATACATTTGCAACGGTTTGTAGATTAGCTTATAATTTTTAAGCTATGTTGGATTGTTGAGGTATCTAGCTCAACTGTTTCATGTGTTTTTTTGTTAAATATTATGATAAGACAAGATATCTTAGATAAGATTTAGAAGATAAGATACAAACGCAAAATCTCTTAGTTTAATCAAAATAAGTTTGTCATATATTCATTTCATTGATTCTTATAAAATTTACCGATCATATTCTTGTTTTTCCCTACCCTCCATCACGTTTGTGGCACTAGGAGTAAACATACACTGGCAGAATTGTAACAACAAGTTACAATAGCCATAGAATAATGTGCGTCAAGTGGTTTTTCTGAATGTGAAAATTCGTGTTAGGTTTTGAAGAGAAAATCCACCATTTTCTTTTCAAAACAAACGACAGCCGACTTGACAAATGACTTGACTTGACTTATATGCAATTATAACACTTGACATTGGCAAAAGTGTCTGTCGAAATGACGGACAGAGGCCATTATTGAAGAGAAGAAGAATTTGTATAATTTTTACTTGTGTAAGCAGTTGCTTATAATTCTTGGAGAACAATCATTCCGCTTCTGTACTTTACGATACAGTTATGCAATGTTTGTTTATTCGCGGATCACGCCTTAACTACTGGACCAATTTCAACGAAACTTATACCACTCAGAAGCCCTTTTTCCGGATTGAAACAAAGACTATATTTTACTGAAGTCAAAGACGTGGATTCTTAGATACAGCTTGAACTTTCTAAGCCAAAAGCAGACATTTGCTACGAGGTTCATTGCAAGCTGGTTGGCGGATATTTTGGTGGAAAGTTTCGCACGCGTACGAAGTCGCGGGTATCAGCTAGTTAGAGAATAAGGCCCATATTCTTCTTCTTCTATTTATGACCTCAAGTATTATTAGTTAAAATTCCGCCAAATTTTAACAACAATACTTACAATAACACGAGAAAATAGCTGATGGTGCACCCAAAGATGGCAGAACTCGAGTCATCCATATTTTTTATCGTTAGCTTGAATAATCCTCGCCTCGACTCGACCTCGAAATCATGCTTTGGGTAGTTTTCATTAAGGTTGAGTCGAGAATTATTCGACGAATATGACCGCCCACATTTATTCGTCACGTGACAATCCTCATATATTTTTGTCAATTTCTATTCTCTAGCGTCTGTAGAATGTCAACATGGTTAGAAGGTGCCATCCAATTTATTTCGAAATTGCTTGAATTTCATCCACGAAATATCCTCCTATTTCAAATTAGTCTAAAATACGAAGGCGACCAATTCTGTTTTACCTGGGAAATGATTTCCTCATTTAATATTTATAGAATATATTCTACCTTTGGCACTAGTATTTGAGTTTCTCAAATATCTAGCGGAAAATCCGGAAAATCCATTCAGTGTCTCCATAAGGGCGTCAGGCGTTTCACACCAGATTTACACACCAAAACTCGCACTAGGCCCTCAGAGATAACTAAACTGATTATAGTGCCTTCTGGTAAGATCGGCGTCAGTGGAAGTGCGGATAAATCACGTAACTAAGTAATTATCATATAAAAATATCGCAGAATTGCTTACCATCCGGACTTCTACTTACGCCGATCTTACCAGAAGGCACCTTACTAAGTCTGTTGTTTCCTTTACCTAATCCTTTCGTTGTCACGCAAGTGCCAACGATAGAGCATTTTTTAAAGCTGCGCTAAAATGACAGTTGAATATGAGTAAAGGTGTAAGCATAGCATGCAGAGGGCCTAGTACGACGCACACCAGTGGGCGCTGATTTGTATGGATACACTGAGCGGATTCTTTGAGAAGCTTGGTTTACACCAAGCCCGTACTCGCATGTCGAGCTTCTCAGAGAATCCGCTCAGTGTCTCCATACAAATCAGCGCCCACTGGTGTGCTGGGCGACAGACGTTTCACACCCACACTAGACACGGAAAACTGGTTCTAAGGCCTCAGAGAGCCTAGTACGAGTTTTGGTGTGTAAATCTGGTGTAATACGTCTGACGCCCAGCACACCAGTGTGCGCTGATTTGTATGGATACATTGAGCGGATTCTTTGAGAAGCTTGGTCTACACCAAGCCCGTACTCGCATGTCGAGCTTCTCAGAGAATCCGCTCAATGTCTCCATACAAATCAGTGCCCACTGGTGAACTGGGTGTCAGACGTTTCACACCCACACCATACACTGAAAACTCGTTCTAAGGCCTCAGGTATCAGGTAGATGGTACACTAGTGTGGCAGTAGTACAATCGATCAAACAAGTTACGTCAAGATTATTTTTAAAATTCCCAATGGAAAGATCAAACATTTTTCGCTTGTACCTTTTTGCGCGACCTTAAACGAGGGCTCCTAATCTTAGATCGGGCACAGAAGAGCTTAGAGTAGCACTTAAAGTTGATCCACTTAAGTGCCTACTGATACAGGTTTATGAGGTACTCGTCAATATGAAGAACTTTTCTTATGGAACTAACAGCGTGCTTCTTCTTCTTCCTTCCCTTATCCCACTAGTTGGGGTCGGCACAACATGTTATTTTCTTCTATTCTCCCCTATCATTCGTCATTTCAGTGTTTACTCCTCTCCTACCTATCATCTTTTACACAATCCAACCTACGAAACTCTAATTTTATTGATTGTAATGCTTGATTTTTTTATGCATAAAGATTATTATTATTACTATGTTTTTGCGATGAACTCGAATTTTTTTTTTGCAAAGATATTATCTTATTAGCTGGTAAAAAAATACCTACTCTATTGCCAATATGCTTATTAGCTTCTAAACATTGACCCAGGCACTACAGTGTCCCGTTAGGTGCAGGCATAGGTTGCCTCCTGACGCTGTATAAATCATCTTCAATAGATGTAAAGGCCTATTATTATTATTATTAGCTGGTAATAAAAAATACCTACTTTGCAACCAATGTACGTCTTTTTCATTCCCATGCAAGAAAGAAATAGAGTTCATACGAATTCACTCACTGAACACAATTCGTAGGAGTTTTTCAAAGTGACACAAGCGTGGATTGGGCCGATAACATGAATATTACATTAGATCATTCTCGTCTCGACCCTGGATCGACGTTTACGCTGCGTTCCCGCGGCGTGTCGCCACAGAGTAAAAAACCTACAGAGATACAGAGCCCGTAGACTAAGTTTTGTTATGTTGATTAGCGACAAGCAAGAATCGAGAAATTCGCAGTTTTTATTCTAAATCGACCACTTTTTTGACCCTATACTTTCGGCGTTTTCTGGTCCTTTCGGCTAAATCTGATTGTTCTTTCTTATTTTATGAAGTTTAGCTTATATAATAATAATTCTTTAATAATAATAAATTCTATACTGTGGACTAAAAATTAAAATTATTCACTTAGCATAAGAGCTACAGCACGCAACAGTAAATACCAGCCTTACAATTGGTGGTCTTATCGCGCACATGCAATTTCTTCCAGATATTTAAGGATCTGTTGCCATGTGTCTTCCCCCATATCGCTAGCTCTGAACTGCTTTCGGTGCCCAGCATAATGTCAAGTGACGTGGCCAGAGATATACGAAAACAAGAAGCTTTTGACGGCAAAAAACGCGCTGAATCGCGATAATGTCACTATTTCCTCACAGAATACCTATAATTTAGTATGAGAACAGGTTTTAATGAAACAACGATTGCCCCCTTATCCTTGTATCAGATAGCTTTGATATTCTACTGTCGGCTCCCGTACTATACGGAGAAAAAATGGTTTGTTAGAAGCTCTTACTCTGTGGATTTTCTGTTCGGTGGAATTGCTTTGACAATGAATTATGTAATGGTCTTGGAAAATTCAATGCCTGACTTGTGGGCTTAACCATTTCAATGATAAGTAGCCTTAAAAACAGGCTGTAAGTAGAGTCTACTGCATTAATATTTTAGGATTAAATAATAATAAATAAATATTCCTGGACATTTTCACACTACGCCATCTAGTCTCAAATCAAGCAAAACTTGTATTAACTTGTACACAAAAATGTTTGTTCTTGGTGGGGATCGAAACCACGACCCACAGCACGGAAGGCAGAGCTACTACCAACTGAGCTATGACGCCTGTCAATGGGTACACAAGTTAAGATTGCTTAACTAAAAAAAGTTGCAGACAGCTGGAGAACTCTGCTGTGGAAAGGTCTTGTACAGAAGACGATGAATGCAGGAACCCTGTTTCTTCATTGATCGCCCTCCGACCTCGATCCAACTTTTAGTTTTAAGGTTCTTGTTGTTTTTCTTTTTCTTTTTTGTGGTTTTTGTATGTAGTTCAGTAGTTGTCCGAAATAGAGAATTTTTATTTTAATTATTTATTTAAACTTCTACCGGCTGATAACATGATGAAGCACCTACTACCTATTATTACACGCTCTATATTTTGTATAGATAGATAGGTAAACAGTTAGCAATTTTATTCTACAAATACAAAATATTATTTTCTCACTTCGCCTTGGGGAAAAGAAACGTTTTCACATTTCTATGAAACGGAGGTACAATGACAGGCGAAAATAAGGCATTCGGACCGCTCCGGTTACCAAGATACGGGTGTGGTTTAGTTCAACAACGAACAGCGAGAAATAAAAAGAAAATAAACTAGACAGAGTCCCGAGTCTGTGCATTTGTTCTGACTTTCGACTCGAGTGTAGCACACGCAGAAGCATTCACAAAGCGAGACATTTTGTTGGGAATTGCACAATTCCCAAATCTCCCGGTAGAGGCGCTTATTCGGTTTTCATACAAAATTTATCACAATGCGAATGCGTTTGCGTGTGCTATACTCGAGTAGAAAGTCAAAACAAATGCACAGACTCGGAGCCCTGAGCAGGAGAAGGTAGCACCACCGACGTCCCGTCTTTAAAAATCTTTATTTAGAAGACAAACAAGCTTGGGACGAACTAGCTCCAACTCATCCAATAAAAAAAAAAAAAAATTGTAATCATACCTAATCATACAAAACGTAATGACGATTCAAAGTGATCAGTGAGATTTTATTGAATAAAAGCTTTATGACTTTGACTTTGACTTTGACTTTTGGTCTACACTAAACCCGTACTCGCATTTCAAGCTTCTCAAAAAATCCGCTCAGTGTCTTTGTACGGTTTCACCGCGACATTTGGCAATTGTGGACGCGGCAATTTAGTTTAGGTTGCACGCGCTGCATTTTTACCACAATGACATTTTTATATACTTGAGTATAGTTTTAACTCGCGAACAAGGAACACGCAAACACCAAGGAAGGATTCGCCAATCTTTACCTTGTTGTCCCTTAAATAAACTAATTACTTGTGAATTTCGTGTGTTATTACTTTGCCGTGCTCCTACTTAACATCAAGTGAGTGCTCGTGATAATAGTGAGTGCCACATCAACAACATTCATCTGTAAGGGTACGAGTAAGTCTAACTGGACGAAACCCTTGGCCCATACAGTCTTCATACAAATCAGCGCACACTGGTGTCTGACTTGCACCAAACACAATCCTAAAAAGAAACTAGAGTTATTCCACACGAATGGCGTCGGCGTGATTGACGTTTCTGGATGATTTCATACGAAATTCTTTTGATTATTCTCTAAAGTAAATGTAATTTACATTTTAGTCTGAATCAATAATTATTTAAGACTAAAATTTAGAGCTATTTAGTGAGACAAAGAATTTTAAATCGTTCCGCGTTTGGAATAAGACCTATTATTGATACTTCTCAAATGCCATTTTGAGTGTAAATTTATGAGTTGTTTGATTGCTTATATTCTCACTGGTGAGCTGGCTAGTGGCTAGTGAGATTACTAAGAATAGAACAATTTTTCATCCATATTATCGCACATTCATTTTGTAACTTTGTATTGCAAAGTTAATTGGTAGATACACAGTTTCTCACATTTTATATTATTTTTACTTGGAGAGTAAAAAATACTGCCTGACATCTTACGTCTTACTATGGAACTAAACCTTTTTTTAGGTTACTTAGTACTGGTTCTAAACAATAGATGGCGTTAGGTAAATTCAGCTGAAAAAAAAAATACCATGAAGATTTAGAACTACGCCTGTCGTGTATAAAAACCCGTAAAATATGTTTATTTTTTTACGGTAACTACGTAGGTACAGAGTACCTATGCTTGTAGTTTCTGCTTCTTTTCTAGTTTTTTTTTATTTTTTTATTGGCGTCGCACTCTTTTCTAGTTATGGCTGAAATGTCAATATTAAATTAACACTTACCCCAAAGTCTTCGTACTTATAAGAGGAGTCTTTAAATTGAGGAATCCATTCAGCCTGCTGGTCTTTTGCCCACCACCATCACTGGTAGAGTCCGCTCTGTGAACAAAATACATTTTCTTAATCTTTTATCATTTATTTACAGATGATGATGATGATGATGATGATGTCTTCCTGGCCGGTTTCGGCTACGGCGACATTGTTGCTGCTTGATGCCTATGGTGGGCTCTAAGGTGACTTGAATAGCCAATTTTGGCTTTGAAGGTTCTTGCACACAATGTGCAAGTAAGAGCGCCATTATCGTAATTATAGTTGATGTTTGAAGGCGGTTTAGCTTTTAGTTGGTCGCGCTTAAGATCTAGATCGCGCCTTCGTTCATCTTCAAAGGTGTAGATATTACGCTTCACAAGACACATTTACAGACATTATTTACAGAAAACAATAAATAAATAGTAAGTATAATACTGTCTGTCCCGTTCAATTTTAAATTGGTTTCAGTATTAAAGTTACTTGTTACAACGCCCTCTCTTATTTAATTTCGAAACTACGATCCCGACAAAACATTTTCGAAGTAAACTTTATATCCTTCGGGCACTCACCACGTTTACGTTCCCAACACATAGATGGCAGTAATACCAAAATTGGTGCATTGTCAAAATTTCAATCTTATTCGATATAATTTAGATTGAATACGTCGTAGCATGCTACGGCGCTACGGCGTAGCATTTATATACCGAGTAGTGTAGGACGCGTCACAGTTTAATAGCGCTCGGTAAATGTAAGAGAAACGGATTTGAAATTAGACTTCTAGGCATTTGAGGTCCGAGCTATTTACCTCTATGGGTCAAGCATTGAAAATAAAAAATACAAAAAAATATTATGAACATATCACACGACGCCCTCTAGTCTGCAACTAAGCAAAGCTTGTGCTATGGGAACTAAATTACTAATAGAATACGTAGATATTTTTTTGTAAATACATACTTATCAATAATATAAATATAATAAATATTCACGGACGCTTAACACAACGCCTTCTAGTCCCAAACTAAGCAAAGCTTGTACGATGGAAACTAGATGGCTGATAGAATACATACATACATTTTTTTTTTGTAAATACATACTTATAATACATAGAAACACCCAGACACAGAACAAACATCTATGTTTACAACACACAAATGTTTGTTCTCGGTGGGGATCGAACCCACGACCCACAGCACAGAAGGCAGAGCTACTACCGACTGAGCCATGACGCCAATAAACAATCATCAATATATATAAAACTAGTCACACTAGAACGCGAGCAACGCCGCGGGCGACGGCTAGTTATAATACATAATAACACCCAGACATAGAACAAACATCTATGTTTGCCACACACAAATGTTTGTTCTCAATGGGGATCAAACTCACAATTTAACTGAGTTTCTAATTCAGATTAAAGGTTTACAAGTCACAATAACAATACAATTTTACAGTCTGGCAATATTTAAATAAAATATTCATTTCCAACGACCGTCGCCAGATGGCGCTTGACATTAACACACAATATTAACTCGCCGTTTGGCCCAAGTTATAAGAAACACAATTTTTACGCCAAAACGTTTTTATACGTTTTTTAATTATTAACAAAAATAGTTATGATTAGCCGTCGCCCGCGGCGTTGCTCGCGTTCTAGACCCTTTAGGGTGTGACTTTTCAAAATTCCTTTCTTAGTGCACCTCTACACTATATAAGGATACTACCCTCCAAATTTCATACCTCTAGGACTTATGGTTTAGGCTGTGCGTTGATTCTCTGTCAGCTTCAAAAGAGTTTTATATATATTGATGATGATGATGATTGATGATAATTATCACGTATTTACAGAACAGAATACACATAAAACAGTTGAGCTATCTGCAGACCATTGCAAATGATCTATAGATCTGTGTCTGTGTACAATTTTTTGTTACCTACCGTGCCTGCAATAAACGAATTTTATTTATTATTATTTATAGACAGCTCAACTGATCCAAATCAGGGACTCGAACCCACGTTTTGTCATAACCTTATAATTTTGCATAGAACGTACGTTTTTGCGTAGAACATAGAATAAATATTCTATGATATCAGATTATTTTTCTGAGAATTTACCTAATCTTAATACTTTGCCCAGCAAAAAAGACAGTAAGATATAAGGTAGTTGTTTTACCCTATACCCTTATACTTAATTAAGGTGAACATAAGTTAAAAAAAACTTAGTTGGTCAGGGCCAACACAATATATTACAGCTTTTTAGTTTTATCTTTCTTTATGAATATAAATGATGGAACAAGTAAATGTCTTACTTGATGTTACATGGTAATCCTTATTGAGAACCCTTCGAACTGACTAACAATCAACGAACGCTTAAACTATAAGTCCTAGAGGTATGAAATTTGGAGGGTAGTATCCTTGGGGGTGCACTAAAAAAGGAATTTTGAAAAGTCACACCCTAAAGGGTCTAAAATCAGGATCAAAAATTTTAACCAAATAATGCGTATGCTAAAACGCGAGCAAAGCCGCGGACGACAGCTGGGTACAAATATTCTTATAATCTCTAAGCGATTACAAAAATATTTTATGACATTTCCACAAAAAGTAGAATTAAAGTGTCAAAACATGAAGCTTCTCGTTCTTCTTCTTCTTCTCTTCGTTAATGGCCTCTGTCCGTCATTTCGACAGACAATTTTGCCAATGTCAAGTGTTAAAATTGTAATAAATAAGTCAAGTCAAGTCATTTGTCACGACGGCTGTCGTTTGTTTTGAAAAGAAAATGGTGGATTTTCTCTCCAAAACCTAACACGAATTTTCACATTCAGACAAACCACTTTACACGCATTTAATCCAATGGCCCACACTTTATGTTACGATCTAAGTATTATTGGTTAAAATTCCACCAAAATTAAACAGCAATACTCACAATAACACAAGAAAAACTATTAAAATAAAAGTGCTATGTGTCGTTTCAAAAAATGTCAAAACTCGTGAGAGCTTCTCGTTTAAAAGCACCTTAATGGATTCCTCAGAGACAATAGAAAAAGCTACTTTCAGAAAAAGCGCATTGCATATTTGAAAATGTTATTCTAAAAGAAAAGCAGATGGTACACTATAGCCGGGCGTACAGACTATTGAATTTAGTGCCGAAGCCAAGTTATTTCATTTCGACGTTTTATATTCTTTATCGATCGATGGTAATGCACGTGAAACTATGGTATATCTGTCGCCGCACAGTGGTGCTCGCATTGTTGTGTTCCGTTTTGAAGTGTAATGGATGCCGGTCCTAATTTCAGACCTTAACCTCTTCTTCTTCTCTTCAGTAATGGCCTGTGTCCGTCATTTCGACAGACAATTTTGCCAATGTCGAGTGTTAAAATTGTAATAAATAAGTCAAGTCAAGTCATTTGTCAAGTCGGCTGTCGTTTGTTTTGAAAAGAAAATGGTGGATTTTCTCTTCAAAGACCTTAACCTCTTTGCGTCTCCACTTGACAATTCCCTTTACCGTGGCGGACGCTTTGTGACACCTCGTCGGGCAGAGATTTTTAGTGGACATGCCTTGTAATAAGCAAAAGTAACCACTAAAATTAAGTTATTTGGATAGACGCATTTAGTACTGCACTTTTCATTATAAGATAATGTTTCTTGTTGATATGTAGGTGCGTGTCTTTTTCATACAGTTACCTTTGAGCTCGTTGCGCTTCAGTGGACATACAGCTTAACCTTTAAAGCTCGTGCAGTAATAGAGTAACGTTACATGTCCCTCACTGACGCGTCAGAACGACCAATTAGCAAATTGTGTTATATGCAATTGGGTCACTTTTTTAATGCTTACGATACGATATTAACCTTTTGTCAGTTATGAAAAAATTAAAATAAAATGTAAATCAAGCTACAAAACTGAAACGAATGATAGTTCCTCATTCTTCTTCTTCTCTTCATTAATGGCCTCTGTCCGTCATTTCGACACACAATTTTGCCAATGTCAAGTGATATAATTGTAATAATATAAGTCAAGTCAAGTCATTTGTCAAGTCGGCTGTCGTTTGTTTTGAAAAGAAAATGGTGGATTTTCTCTTCAAAACCTAACACGAATTTTCACATTCAGAAAAACCACTTTACACACATTTATTCCAATGGCTCACACTTTATGTTACGACCTAAGTATTATTGGTTAAAATTCCACCAAAATTAAACAATAATACTCACAATAACACACGAAAAACTATTAAAATAAAAGTGCTATGTGTCGTTTCAAAAAATGTCAAATTTCGTGTCCAGATCCTCATTCGTTATGCGTCAAACCAATGTTTGACATAACAATGTTTTACACGCATAAAATGTTCGTTCTCGTCGCGTAGGCCATAGACAAGAATTGAATTGAATTCTCGTCGCGTCGTCAGTGTAATAGCACCCTCTGTGTTCTAGCGCAGTGTGGAACAGATGTCAGTTTTGATTAGAGTCTCTGATGGAGGCAATGCGGTGGAGAGGAGTTTTCACATTTGTCGAAACAACACATAGCATTTTTATTTTAATAGTTTTTCGTGTGTTATTGTGAGTATTATTGTTTAATTTTGATGGAATTTTAACCAATAATACTTAGGTCGTAACATAAAGTGTGAGCCATTGGAATAAATGTGTGTAAAGTGGTTTTTCTGAATGTGAAAAATCGTTTCAGGTTTTAAAGAGAAAATCCACCATTTTCTCTTCAAAACAAACGACAGCCGACTTGACGAAGACTTGACTTGACTTATATTATTTAAAATTCATCACTTGACACTGGCAAAATTGTCTGTCGAAATGAAAACTTGAATTAACCGACTTCAATTAGATACTCTTACATCATCGGAATAGGATGCTGATTATTCATTGAGATTTCAATAAAATCTCACTGATCACTTTGTATTGTCATTAAGTTTTGTATGATGACTACATTTTTGAAGTGAAAACTTCTTTTAGCGCGCCATATTTTTATAAGTACTTAAAAACTACGTTTATAATATTTATAATTTCATAATTATAGTTGGCAAATGAAATATAAAGTTTTTAGTTTTCAGTTAAGCAATTTTAAAACTTTATCTATCATCTACAACGATGCTGGTTGTAAGTAAAACCAGCCGCAGAAACTAGTGTAAGTGTGGTGGTAGCTTCACAGGATTTTGCACTTGCACCTAATGAGCGTGCTCGTTAGTACCGAGAGCTTCAATTAACTCGTAAAAGCTGTGTTTTGAAGAATCGCACTTTTAACCTTTGCAAAGTTTCCAGACACAACAAATGTTTTGTGTTTTAGATTAATGCATTTGGCAAGTGACAGCTTTAAGACGCTGACAAGAACAAAGACAACTTCTCGCTCGCACATTTTAACATTTTTGAAGAGTACACGAGGAGACACGAGTTTTGACATTTTTTGAAACGACACATAGCACTTTTATTTTAATAGTTTTTCTTGTGTTATTGTGAGTATTGTTGTTTAATTTTGGTGGAATTTTAACCAATAATACTTAGGTCGTAACATAAAGTGTGAGCCATTGGAATAAATGTGTGTAAAGTGGTTTTTCTGAATGTGAAAATTCGAGTTAGGTTTTGAAGAGAAAATCCACCATTTTCTTTTCAAAACAAACGACAGCCGACTTGACAACTGACTTGACTTGACTTATTTATTACAATTTTAACACTTGACATTGGCAAAATTGTCTGTCGAAATGACGGACACAGGCCATTATTGAAGAGAAAAAGAAGAACAATTTTGAACGATTCTTGTTTTGACATTTTTAAAACGACACATGTCACTTTTATTTTATTTTATTTATTTTATTTTATTTTATTTTAATTTTACTAAACTTAGTTTTACTAAGAAGTTGAGTTTCATTGGCTCCAAGGTATTCAAGTTTGAATAAATGGCTTGGAATTTTTGCTCTCGAGTATTATTTGTATTTTACTAAAAATATCAAATAGTAATAAATAAGTAAACCTTATATTACTGATTAGGATTTTTTATTGTATTGAAATTGTTTCCTAACAAAATTATCAACGTTGAAATATTTATAGTCAAAAAGTTAGAGGCAAAATTTTAGAAATAAATGATATAACTTTATTTGAGAGGTAAACAGTTTTGGTTCGTATTTCTAGTACCATAAAGCTCTTTTTATAGCAATAGAGAATGTTACAAACTAGAAGAAATGCAATAAGTATTTAGCATTTCTTTGAATAAATGAATTTAATATTTGGCAGATTTTCAAATCGCTTCCGAGATATTCCGGTTTTTTCTGGTAGACTAATTGAATAAGTTAACTCCACTAACAGAAATTGAGTTGATAACTAGAATAAGCCCGCGACTTTCTTTGCATTTTCTAAGTAATGCTATATTTAATCAAAAGTCGTTGAAAGCTGAAGTGGAATTGGGCGGGTCATAATTATTCTTTTTACAATATATTATAAGCAAACGTTTGACTACAATCTCACCTGATGTTAAGCGATGATGCGGTCAACAGTGTAGCACATTTGACTAGATAAAACATATTTACTCTCTTCCTGAAAACATCCTAAATTATAATGTACAAGCTTACGCTCGCAACTTCGTTCGCGTCCCGTTGGATCCCGCAGCTTTTCCGGGATAAAGAGGAGCCTATGTGTTAATCCAGGTCACGGACAATATATATTCCAAGTTTCATCCGAATCGGATCAGTAGTTTTTGCATGAAAGAGCAACAAACATACATAATATATCCATACATCCTTACAAACTTTCGCGTCTATAATATTGATAGAAATAGGATTCGGAAACAGACGCCGGCAAGGAGTTCCACTCTTTGGCGGTCCTCATGATGGATGATGAAGCAAGGACTACCAGGTGAGCTGTGCTCAAGAACTGCCACTGACATCCTCACAGAACAAGAAGGAGACGCGGCAGACCTAAAAGAAGATGGCGGGATCCTGAAATACCAACTAAGCCAGTAACGGTTACCTGTCTAAATAGTGATTACAATTATTTAGATATTTACATCCAGATTTAATTTTATTAGTGTTCAAAATCATGCAGTATTTTTACCGCGGTCTCCTTGCCTATATTTGGCACAGCCAAGCTTGTAACTAAGGTCAGCCCTCAGTACCGTGTATACATTCACATTTAAAATTGTCAGCATTTACAATGACGCAGTTATTCTTGAACAATTTTTTTTAATAGAATTTTAATGATTTTTTTGAATAATGTCTATCTAGATGCTGTGAATTGCTGTGTAATTACTAAATAAATAAATAAATATTCTGGAAAGTAAGGTGTACAATAGTTTTATGAGAAACTAGCCGTCGCCCGCGGCGTTGCTCGCGTTCTACCCTTTAGAGTGTGCCGTTTCAAAATTCCTTTCTTAGTGCGCCCCTACACTATTTATGGAACCTACCCTCCAAATTTCATACCTCTAGGACTTATAGTTTAGGCTGTGCGTTGATTCTAAGTCAGCTTCAAAAGAGTTTTATATATATATATATATATATTGATTAGTCATTAGAAAGATATATATTACGTTTGTTTGTCACTAAAACAAACATATCCATCCGTCCATCAGTTATTCCCATCGATCCCACCGGCCGGACCATTGGTGGGCCAGATGGAACAGAAGATGGTTATGCTAGTGTGCTGGTATAAAGGGTCTGACCCTTAAACACGTTAAAGCCAAACGGTTTAGTGCTGGCACGAATGTACTGTTCAATAAATAACTATTAGGAACGAATTAAATGTTGTTATCGCGTGAGTAATGGTTTTTTTAAGTTTTTTTTTTCAGTAATGTTGTAATGTACTAGTGACCGATAATCAACTGACGAATGTACGTAGGTAGGTATATTGTTTATAATAATAATAATAATAAATAATAATAAAAATATTTATTTTCAATAAAAATAGGAATAATTATTAGATTAAATAAACGTAAAACGAATAGATAATGAACTTTTGCTTACTATTAACTTAACTAGGTAGTTACCTACCTACCAAAATACTACTTACGTATACATACCTATTTAATACTTACTTTAGTTTTTGTTTACTCTTACTTATGTGCTTACCAATGTTATGTACCTATAATTGTTAACCTAGCAAATACCTACTGTAAACAGCCGAAGCAGAGATCCCTCGCGTCTACACACAAGTTTTTACTTAGTTAGAGCGAGGAATCAATGTATAGACTCCACAAAGGTTTAGCTAAGCAACAATAGTACATTATGGTACTAGTGTGGTACATTGGTGATTACCGCCGAGGTGCCATTGAGACCCGAGCCGTAGGCGAGGGTCTTAAGAGAGCCGAGGACGGTAATCACCAATACACACGTGTATCATACGACGTTTTTCAACACACTTGTGAATAAAATAACTATAATTTCAACAGTGAAAACGAGTTGTGAAAAATGTTTCGCTATGGCTATGGCTAAGGCGGGAAAAATTAATCAGTTTTCCTATGCGCGCGCATTGCGATCGGCCACAGACTAAAGGGATGAGGTTTTTTTTTTATTTTCCGCGCATAGGGTTTGCGCCTATTCTGCCACGTAAAAAATGGGGAATTTAAAGTTTTCTTTTATTACAGAGAAAACAAAAGTTATATTTGAGTGAAAGTTTTATTTATTAAACACGTACGAGTTAAAATTATCTATTTAAATAAGAAGTTGCATGAAATGAGCAAGCAATAGGAACATTAATTTATTTGTTCTATTGAACACGATCTTTTTTTTGAATAAAAACTTTTTTAAGAACAAAGCAACTCAACCAATAAAATTCAAAAAAAAAATCTATAACTCACTAGTGAGTTATAGCAATGAAAAAGTCACAGTTTGATTATGGGTGTCATTATGTGCCTAATTGCAGTGACCATAGAGCCACTTTATGAGCAAGTGTGTTGAAAATACATATAAACAAGTACCTACTTAATTTAAGTGCTTTATTTTAGTTTGCTTGTAAACCATTTTATTGAAAATAAATATTTTTATTATTATTATAGGAATCTACCTCTCGATATCTGATAGTTAAATAGACCTGCCAGCCTAGGATGCGCACGCGAGATATTTGTAATGTCGTTCTGTCAAAATGTGAGCATTTTGCAACAGTTTAGGAACTTTTGCATTATCTGTGGTAATGCTGTCGAGAAAACGCGCCTTATTATTGTACACTTTTGACACTTCTCAGTCGTCGTAACTCTCTGAAGACGTAATAATAGTCATGCAGAAATGTCGAAGATTCAAAGGCGCGGTTTCTCGACAGCATTACCACAGATAATGCAATAGTTCCTAAACTGGTGCAAAATGCTCACATTTTGACAGAACGACATAACAAATATCTCGCGCGCGCATCCTAACTAATATTGTACGATATCTACACCATACCGCTACGACAGTGCTACGCCGTAGTGCTACGACAGTGCTACACCATACCGCTACGACAGTGCTACGCCGTAGTGCTACGACAGTGCTACACCATACCGCTACGACAGTGCTACGCCGTAGTGCTACGACAGTGCTACACCATACCGCTACGACAGTGCTACACCATACCGCTACGACAGTGCTACACCATACCGCTACGACAGTGCTACGCCGTAGAGCTATGACAGTGCTACGCCGTAGTGCTATGACAGTGCTACACCATACCACTACGACAGTGCTACGCCGTAGTGCTACGACAGTGCTACACCATATCGCTACGACAGGGCTACGCCGTAGTGCTACGACAGTTCTACGCCGTAAATATATAAACTCTTCTGAAGCTGACTGACAATCAACGCACAGCCTAAACTATAAGTCCTAGAGGTATGAAATTTGGAGGGTAGTATCCTTATATAGTGTAGGGGTGCACTAAGAAAGGAATTTTGAAAAGTCGCACCCTACAGGGTCTAAAATTAAGATCAAAGATTTTAACCAAATAATGCGTATGCTGCTACCACGTGAGCAAAGCCGCAAGCCACAGCTAGTATACAATAAGTATTCTATCAGTAATCTATGTCACAAAGTACAAGCTTTGTTTAATTTGGGACTAGAGGGCGCTGTGTGACGTGTCCATGATATTTTTATTTTATTTTTTAAATTTTTACCTTCGAAGACTCATTGCTGCTTTACACAAACTTCACAAAAGTCAATTGATCACTTTATAATATTTAAATCACTAACTAAATCTAAAATAAATTAAATATCAAAGTATTTTAGTAACATTAAATAAAATAATACAATATAAATGATAATTCAATGAGAACAAATAAATTGAAAAAACTTGAAATGCATACAAATAAGCAAAAAATCTTTTTAAAACTTTATCCACCATCCATTTATAAATGATCCAAAAAAAGGGTTGTTCCCATCGAGCCCACCGGCAGGCCCACTGGTAGGGTCGATGGGAAAAAAATCCCAACGAGCCCACTATGCAAATAAGTGGGCGCACAATTACACAAAAGAAATACAACCCTATCAACAACCTCCTTCTTTTTTTGAAGACGGTTAAAACAATAAAAAAACAGAGCACAAAAATAGAACACGATGTACACGGAACTTTTTCCCACCACCCTGTATACAGGAATAAAATGTATTGACACAAGCGACTGTATACAACGTCGACCTTCGTCGAACTGAAAATTCGAACCATACTAACCCAAACTAAACCATAAAACGCACTCGAAAACCAACCCTAAAACAACTAGGTAAGAACCAAAATCGTATTTCCGAATTGTTACAATGAAGCATGGAAGATTTTACAAGGGAATATGGAACTTATCGTGTAGATATAAGGCTGTGTTTTGCTTGAAAGCTAGTGGCTTAAAATTGCAGTACAATACGAAATTAGCTTGGTTTTATTGACTAGTATTTGCATATGGATTCGTGTATAAAAATAAAGTATTTTAAATATGCATTTTATAACATTGGTCTGAAAATTAATAAATTAATTTTAACATTTCAAAGCTCAGCTTGAATATTTTGACAAACCGCTGAACCGATTTTGATAAAAACTTTATATGACTAATCTGGAAATATATTCTTTCAGATAAAAACCTGTTTTATTCACAAAAAAATTACAACTAATACAGTATTTACTAAACACACATGAAACAGTTGAACTATCTACAAACCGTTGCAAATGATTTAAAGATAGCTCAAATAAATTGTATAAAATTAATTGTATAAAATTAATTGTATAAAATTATTGTTATCAAATTAATTGATTTTAATTTTTATTGTGACTTCTTTGATGTAACTGTGCATGTTTCTTTATATTATGACTCAAAATAAACATATTCTATTCTATTCTATTCTATTCTATTCTATAAATATCAAATAAAAAAAGGATAAAAATATATTTATGAATCGGTTTATAAATAGAGTTCTGAAGTAACAAACACTAATCGAGCCCACTATGCAAATGAGTGGGCTCGATGGGAGTTTTTTTTTCCATCCGACCCTCCAGTTTTACATTAGAAGCACTACCATCATCTCCACACTACGCCCAGCGGGCCTAAGATGCGCACGCGAGATATTTTGTCATGTCGTTCTGTCAAAATGTAAGCATTTTGCACTAGTTTTTGAACTTTTACATTATCTGTGGTAATGTTGTCGACAAAACGCGCCTTGTTATTGTACACTTTTGACACTTCTTAGTCGTCGTATCTCTCTGAGGACGAAATAATAGTCATGCAGAAATGTCAAAAGTTGAAGAATCAAGGCGCGTTTTGTCGACAACATTGCCACAGATAATGCAAAAATTCAAAAACTGGTACAAAATGCTTAAATTTTGACAGAACGACATGACAAATATCTCGCGTAAGCATCTTAGGCCCGCAGGTTAGTTGGTAGATAATGCTAAATAGCATTAAACTCGCCTCTGTACGATTTTTAAAATGCAATAAAGAATTTTCTAATCTAATCTAATCTAATCCAGTGGGCCGGCCGGTGGGCTCTATGGGAATAAGCCAAAAAAAAAAACAGAATTGAAAACCTTCTCCTTTTTTGAAGTCGGTTAAAATATATTTCTTTATCATACGGGTCTTAGCCAAACTCATCTCAGCACCAATCTTCGCCTAAGTTTCGAAGTCCGAGGTATCTGTCCGAAATCTTCAACAAACAGTCAAACAAACTATCTCAAGGTTTGATAAATGGCGTTTATTTGTGTATCTGACTATCTGATCGTTATTTCTCCATCACACAAAACCCAGCCCTAATCCTCTTGTAATACGACACTAAATCGTGTGTTCAATTTACAGATGACTTTCGGAAGTCCCAAATTTGTCTATAGCCAGGTTGGAGGGTAAAAGGACTGTATTGCGTTGGTGTAGGGTAGGTTTTTGCGTGGTGAGTCATTAGCCCTTATTTTTTGCTAAATCGAGGTGAAACTGGGATAATTGAGGTCTTTCGTTTTAGGATTCTTATGAACATGGGTTTTAACCGATTCTAAAATGGGAAGAGGTCCTAAATTCAGTTATAATGTTTCTGTATCTTTGTTAGCTCAGAACTCCGTCATTTGAAAACCTATTTGAAAAACTATTGTTTAATCCGAAAGGGTATATTTCCAAATCAGTCCCATAACTCAGTCAAATCAGGCGTCATGGCTCAGTCGGTAGTAGCTCTGCCTTTCGTGCTGTGGGTCGTGGGTTCGATCCCCACCGAGAACAAACATTTGTGTGTTGTAAACATAGATGTTTGTTCTGTGTCTGGGTGTTTCTATGTATTATAAGTATGTATTTACAAAAAAAAAATGTATGTGTGTATTCTATCAGCCATCTAGTTCCCATTGTACAAGCTTTGCTTAGTTTGGGACTAGAAGGCGTTGTGTTAAGTGTCCGTGAATATTTATTTATTTATTTATTTATTATTTATTTAAATTTTTATTAAAATCGGTTCAGTAGTTTGGCAGTTAAATAAGAGTAACTGAAAAAAACACGTCATCCACGTACACGACATTGCGTATTTTGCTTTTCTGTGGTGTTTACGATCAATAGAACAGTCCCAATGAACTGCTATCATCATTATTATTTTGATTATGAGAGTGTATCAAATTAGAGTCGCTTTTTCATGTTTTTAAACGTACAAATTATTTGAAGTCGATTAAAAATTCAGTAGCCATTATCATCACAGGCGTCATGGCTCAGCCGGTAGTAGCTCTGCCTTCCGTGCTGTGGGTCGTGGGTTCGATCCCCACCGAGAACAAACATTTGTGTGTTTTAAAACATAGATGTTTGTTCTGTGTCTGGGTGTTTCTATGTATTATAAGTATGTATTTACAAAAAAAATATGTGTGTATGTATTCTATCAGCCATCTAGTTTCCATCTTACAAGCTTTGCTTAGTTTGGGACTAGAAGGCGTTGTGTTAAGTGTGGTGAATATTTATTATTATTATTTATCAATATAGCTAAAACTCTTTTGAAGCTGACTTAGAATCAACGCACAGCCTAAACTATAAGTCCTATAGGTATGAAATTCGGAGGATAGTATCCTTATATAGTGTAGGGGTGCACTAAGAAAGGAATTTTGAAACGTCACACTCTAAAGGGTAGAACGCGAGTAACGCCGCGGGCGACGGCTAGTACTGAATATTTTTATCCAAACAATTAGATAATCGAACTACTTGTAGGACTGGATGGAATAACCGAACTTATGCTACTGTTTGTAGGTACATTTATGTTTTTTGTTAATACGTCCTTGTAACATGAAACTCTTCACAAAAACATGTCACATTATTCAGCTATTTATTTTGTCGAAATCCTTGACACAAAGAAATTGTAAGAATAACGATGTTTTCGCCGAAATATAACAAACACGGTGCTTAAAAGTTTTGCCGAGTCGACCGACTGGTAGAGGTTAAGTTAAGGAGAACACAGACAAGGGCTGTGGTGGATTCAGGATTTTTCGTTAAGGGGCTTGACCCAGGCTTACAGAGAGTAGAGTAGAGCTTTGTAGAGTAGAGCCTTGCCAGTAGAGCCTTGATCATTGCCTCACTGAGCTCATCCACACAGGACGTACTCAGGCTACGTACACAGGGTACGTGTAGTACATGCTCGGTGAACACCTTAGTCTCGGGGTGATCCCTGAGCCAACGGTGTTCACTGAGCATGTACATTGAGGACGTGCCCTGTGATACATTGCCTTGGATGAATTAACACACAATTCGTCAAAGAACATTGCACTGCGCCCTCACTCGGAGACGTGTTAAGTCTCATGTGTGTGTAATCATCGGTACCCATACCCTTCAATCCGGAACACAGCAATGCGAGCATCACTGATTGGCGGCAGCAATTTGCTGGCTTGTTGGTGGCTGTACTAAATAAGCCAAAATGTTATGACATATTTAAGTAAGTTTTTAGACTACCTTTTGAAGTTCTTACATCTCAGATCTTGAACACCACATTTAAGTTTCCCCACATCAACAACATTGGAGCGTACACAAGTCCAAACACCACTTTTTCTAATTCATAATGACCACTGACAGTGCTAATCGCTATCCTCATTTTTCTCGCCAATGGCTACAATAAAAATAGAAACCTATTCTTTGTACATAGTTCTTATTTGTTTGTTAAGTAGTAGGTAAGTACACAGATAGTTTTAATGTTCCTATTTGTTTTTTACTTTTCTATTATTAACTGTTTTTAAATATTGTATAAGTATTTTCCATTTATAAAGGCTAGGCTTAGATAATAATAATAAATATATAAATAAGACTCACCGGATAGCACAGCTGGTGCCGTCCTCGTCATCCCGTTTACGTCTCCGTCTTCTGATGTAAAGCACTGCTGCGATGATGATGAGTGCTATCACCGCACCGCAGCTTAGTATCGTGACTAACACAATGTCACGTGTCTTCATGTTGACCTGGGAACAAAACAAAGAATATCAAGTATTTTACTAACAATAATTCATAGACTTAAAAATTCGAGAAACCGACTTCAATTTGACTACCTCACGGTTTCATTATCAGGATGATGATGATGGCAGTTTGTTCGAATTGTTCTATTGATCGTAAACACTACTGATTAGTCACAGGAAAGCAATATGTACTATATGTCGTATACGTGGATGACGTGTTTTATTTTCAGTTACTAATTAAAAGCCAAAATAATGAACCGATTTGGATAAAATTTGTATGGGACCTATCTGAAAGTTTCCGTTTCAGATAAAAACAGAATTTTTCAAATCGGTTTATGAAATATAAATATAAATAAAATATAAACATTCACGGACACTTATCACAACGCCTTCTAGTCCCAAACTAAGCAAAGCTTGTACGATGGAAACTAGATGGCTGATAGAATACGTACATTTTTTTTTGTAAATACATACTTATAATACATAGAAACACCCAGACACAGAACAAACATCTATATTTACAACACACAAATGTTTGTTCTCGGTGGGGATCGAACCCACGACCCACAGCACGGAAGGCAGAGCTACTACCGACTGAGCCATGACGCCTGTCAATATAACGGAGTTTAACCCATGCCCTTTAGTACTGTACGCTGCAGTGGCTGGTACATGTTTAGATGCAGTAGGCTTGTTGATCCTCTGAGTCTAGTACACAATACACACACAACGTCAATACATACGGATCTCACTAAGACACGGTATCTAATTTCCTGTTATAATAAGTAGGTACCTAAACGTGTACTGACAATTTGGCATGAACCCAGAATTCAACCTTCTAAGGCATATTAAATGAATAAAAGTGATAGTTGAATATAAGCCTTATAAGAAGTAGGTAAGGTACGAAATTGCCTAGGATGTGCATATTATTGTAGGTACAATAAACGAAATAAAATGCTCGTGAAATATGAGCTTTATCAGAAGTGATTTAGGTAGGAAATTGGAAAGCGTCAGTTGAATTTGTTGCGCTGAAGTTTAGTAGCCCTTACTATAAAATTTAAGTTTCAAAGTTAATTAAGTTTTTTAGAAGCTCGTATTTCTTAACCGACTTCAAAAAGAGAGGTTCTCAATTCGGTTTTATTTGTTTTTGTTTGTTACCTCAGAAGAACTCATTTATGAACCGATTTGATTTTTTTTATCTGAATGAGTATCCTTCCGTATTGGTGCTATAAAAATATCATCAAACCCGATTCAGTAATTTGGCTTCTAAATAGGTAATTTTTTTTTTTTAAATACAGGTCTCCACGTGCATGACACTGCTTATTTTGCTTTCCTGGGACTTGTTTTTTTTTTTTTTTTTTTTTTTTTTTTAAATGAGCTATAGCTAAGCATTTGGCTCCCAGCACACCTGGTGGTAAGTGTAGCTGCAGCCTAGGGTGGAGCACGCTTAGCTATAATCCACCTATTCTGTATTCTGACTTTTCTGTATTGACGATCAATACAACAATCAATCCCAATGAACTGCGATCACAAACACATCAAAACATTGCACTAAACAAGTGAACCATCTCACACAGTGAAAAGTTATATGATTGATTCAAAGATAAAGATAAACATTATGTTTATTGTATAACTGTGTACATAAAGGTGTGACAAGGATAAAATTGAACCAACAGTTTATCCGTTTCGGATGTATAGAAATAACAATACCTAGGTACCTATAGCTAAACTTTACTAATAACTAAAATGGTTAGAAACCAATAAAAATAACTAACACTTATGTATGTAGTAACTAAGTAGCGTACGAACATAAACTTTAGCTTAGGTTGGTGGGTCCTACGAGATATATTTGTTTACTACTATGATATATTTCGTACTACAATATATTTCGAGAAAAACATGAGTTAATCCTATCGTAAGAGCGTTTTATAATATTGAGAAACCGCGAGATTGCGATGCAAGCAGACGTTTTACTGTACACTGCATCCGGAATTCCATAGCAAATTGAATTTATTACCGGGACAGCGTAGGACCCGGGACTTGAACCCGCGAATCTAAAAATCCTTGAATTATAAGACCTTGGAAGTATTTTTCACGTAGTTAGAGTAAAAGAGTCTATTAGAGATGGTCTAGTGGTACCAACTCCTCCTACCGATTCATAGGTTATGGGTTCAAATCCAGTCGTGCAGCTATGCGATTTTTTTATTCGGAATGTCAGTTCGAATGGTGAAGGAAAACATCATGAGGAAGCACTTGGTTTAGTCAGCTCGTTACGTATTCACGTTGTGTTTGGTATGGGGTATGTGTATTGTGTACTAGACTGAGAGGATGTTATAGTACTACAAGCTTACTGCATCTAAATATATACCAGGAAACAGCCTTTACCATTCAATTAAGACTTAAAGTTAGGAGGGCATATACAGAAACACAACGTCAACAAACATATAACACCTCGTCCGTTATTCAGTCGGTTGAAAAGTCATTTGAAATATTGGAATGCATTCAATAAGTTTCAGTCAGATTGAATATTTACTATGCAAAGGTTTTTTTTTATCTTTTGGAATAAGTTGCAATACTCTATGCATTTGATTTTTGTCTTGACGGCTATAGGAACGTACCTACCCATACTACGTAATCCGTGATCCATTCAAGGAGGGGGGAGAATTACCACGCTTGGTCACAGGGGGGGAGGGCTTAGGCTTTTTATATGACAGAAAAAAAAAAAAAAGTGATCCACTAGAAAAGGAAAAACAAGTCCAACGCATTTTTTTTAATAAGATAATGTTTATTTATAAATAACATAGAGCCACATAGGTTAACTATAATTATACAGATATATTTAAAAGCAAGCTCGTATGAGCTAGTGGCCAACTCTGGTGACGGAGTTATTAGGCCGCCTTAAGGCCTCCGTCATGGCTTAACGACTGCTAGAGCCGGGACAGTTAAACGTGCCCTCCGAAGCACGGAAACGCTCAGATGTAAATGCCACTAACGGTCACCGATCCGAATAGTGACCGCACAGAAAGTCACTTAACTTAGATAATCGGTGAAGATTGCTTTTGGGCACGTGGTTCGACCGCATGGTTCGATCAATCTGACTACGTGAACTTTTTTTTCCAGTTGGTCCGATTAATCGAACCATGTGTTTTGCTTCTGGCCACGTGGTTCGACCGCATGATTGACTAAGCAAGCTACGTCACGACCGCTTCGGAAATATACTACGTTTTACACTCAGTCGAAATGTTATCTATGTACCAAAGAATTTAACATAACCTAACTTTGGATACTTATTTTAACCTAGTTTTATTGTTTACGCCACTTCTACCAACATTAAACAGTAAACTAAGCAATTTATCTCGCAGTTCCAAATTCAAACTTTCAAATTGATTCCAGCACTAAAT
Source organism: Eulithis prunata (assembly GCA_918843925.1). Taxonomy (NCBI): domain Eukaryota; kingdom Metazoa; phylum Arthropoda; class Insecta; order Lepidoptera; family Geometridae; genus Eulithis; species Eulithis prunata. The sequence goes on from OU974035.1 coordinate 2,610,377, forward strand.
AAAACTAGTTTTAGAACGTTGGCTTTGACCCAGAAACCGCCAAATTACAGTTGGCAGTTTCAAAATGGCGGACAAATTTTCTACTTCATAAAGGGAATATAGAGGTATTCAATGTCAGATGAAGAGATAGCTGTACCTAATATATAGGTGGAGGGTGAAATACCAAAATATTATGATAGAATGTCTACCGTGCCTGCCCATCTAGTGAAGTTGACATTCTACTGTCGATACAGAGAAATTAGTAATCAAGTCAAAATGTCACGCGACTCCATATTTTTAACCGACTTAAAAAAACGAGGTTCTCGGCAATTCTTTTTAATGTTTGCTACCTCAGAACACCGTCGTTTATGAGCCGATAAGAAAAAATATTTTTTTATCTGAAAGGGTATTCCAGATTGGTCGCATCATCAATCAATCATCAATCATCATTATCATCATCAATATATATAAAACTCTTTTGAAGCTGACAGAGAATCAACGCACAGCCTAAACTATAAGTCCTAGAGGTATGAAATTTGGAGGGTAGTATCCTTATATAGTGTAGGGGCGCACTAAGAAAGGAATTTTGAAACGTCACACTCTACTCACACTCTACTCTCAGAACGCGAGCAACGCCGCGGGCGACGGCTAGTAATATATAAAACGGTCGCGCTGATATTATGTCGACAGAACGCTCCTTAATTTATTGCAAACTGTACAGGCACATGCAAATTTCAACCCAGAAAGCTACCCATTCACGCAAAGAAACTCTTTATTAACTTTTTTACGTGCATGCATAAATAATTTGAGTTTTTCATGTATTTTGTAATAGCTATAAAAAGTTACATTTTAGTAGCTTGTAAGGAATTTAATTTTAATCTTCTGCTTCTTCTTCATCAAATTTCATACCGGACTTGTAGGTTAGGCTGTGCGTTGATTGTCAGTCAGCTTCAAAAGAGTTTCATATAATATATAACACTCTACACACAGCCTAAACTATAATTCCTAGAGATATGAAATTTGGAAGGTAGTATCCTTATATTGTGTAGGGGTGCAAAGAAAGGAAGTTTTAAACGTCACACTCTAAAGGGTAGAACGCGAGCAACGCCGCGGGCGACGGCTAGTATTATGTAAAACTCTTTTGAAGCTGACTGACAATCAACGCACAGCCTAAACTATAAGTCCTAGAGGTATGAAATTTGGAGGGTAGTATCCTTATATAGTGTAGAGGTGCACTAAGAAAGGAATTTTGAAAAGTCGCACCCGAAGATCCTTGAAAATTGGTACTCAAATAAATTGAATCGACACGTGTTATAGTATTTTTTAAAAAATTCAAAACTGTTTGTTTTCTGCTACCACGCGAGCAAAGCCGCGTGCGACCGCTCATTTGTTTAATTTTTCGAAGATTGGAATAGAGAAAACCTTTGTGTTATTATTTTCCGTGTTGTTATATTGGTATTTATCACACAAACAAAGGAAAACACAGTGTTTAAACAAAACAAACCTACAGGCATAGGGCTGTCTCGCGTTATCGCGTCTGACAGGCGTCACAGCTCAGTCGGTAGTAGCTCTGCCTTCCATGTAAGTCTTAGGTTCGATCCCCACAAAAATAAACATTTGTGTGTTGCTAACATAGATTTTTGTTCTATATATTGTAATGTATCGATAACTTGTAGGTACTTGCAAATATGGTTTGCGCTTCCTACCGCCAACTAGCAATAAATCAGTCTTGTTTGAATGGTGTTTTACTCCGCATCTAATACATTTCATTGGCACCGATTTATGGGATTTTATCATGCCTTTTGGCAAATTACCCGAGTTTGAGCTGGAGGAAGGGAAGAACTGGACATCCTACGCTCGTTTAGTTCGGCAATTCATTTTGTTGAACGAAATAAAAAGTGAGTGTTACTATGTATTAAAAGTATGTTTTACAAAAAATTAATGTATTTTATCAGCTATCTAAGTTTCATGGTACTAGCTTTGCTTAGGAGAAGTAGTATATAGGTTAAACACGTGTAGCAACCTTACACTTCAATATTTGCTGTATTGATGAAACAACTCGATACGACACTGTAAATAACATTTTATTTCGTAGCGCTGGGATAAAGGAATAAAATAAATAACACCCGGCGTCGACAACCCTAGCGTGTTTACTCTGGTTACGTAACTCACAAAGGCCTTAGTTCGAATAAATGTGACAAACGTAAACGTATCGTAACACTAGCGTATCCGAGATACACTGCGCGGTGACACTACAACGGTCGGCAGTCGAGCTGAAGTTGACGAGCAATATGACTCAAATACGTTAGGTTTACGTAACGGCGACTATCAGTTTTTTTGGTCTAAACTATCTATCTATCTATCTTTTGGTACTAACCTCTGTATTAGTACGACCTTATAACAAAGTTAATACCACAAGAAATATTTTCAAAGTTAAAGCTAAAATTCAATTTGCAGAATCCCACTTCAGCGAATGAAAATGCGAATTCGTAAGATTATTGAAATTGAACATTGTGAAATCTTAGATGTTTTTATAGTATTAGATGTGTTACCCGCAATCAACAAAATGACAACGGAAAAATATGATGATTGCCCGACTTCTATATCGCGCCAAGCAGCGTCGGGGTTGCATGTTATTACATGACTGTGCGTGTTCACTCGTTCTAGCAACATAATATAATGTTGTGTACTGGACCAATTTCAACGAAACTTATACCATTCAGAAGCCCTTTTTCCGGATTGAAACATAGGCTATATTTTATTGAAATCAAAGACGTGGATTTTTAGATACAGCTTGAACTCTCTCTACCAAGAGCAGCCATTTGCTACGAGGTTCATCGTACGCTGGCGACAGATATTTTGGCGGAAAATTTCGCATGCGTACGAAGTTGCGGGTATCAGCTAGTACTAAATAAATTTTGACTTTGACTTTGTGCCATTTTTTGATCTTCTATAATGCAGGTAGTAGGTATATATTTATTCTAGTCTATTATGTATTGTTTTTTAGGTTAGGTATGTATGTATGTGTATTAGGTAGTATATTTTATCCAGCTTATATAATATGTTTTGTAGGTTAATGTAGCTTTAAAGGCGTTGTTTTTTCTTTTTAAAGTTTTACATTAGAAGCACTACCATCATCTCCACACTACACCCAGGTTAGTTGGTAGATAATGCTAAATAGCATTAAACTCGCCTCTGTACGATTTTTAAAGTGCAATAAAGAATTTTCTAATCTAATCTAATCTAATGACCGACTGAGCCATGACAGGCGTCATGGCTCAGTCGGTAGTAGCTCTGCCTTCCGTGCTGTGGGTCGTGGGTTCGATCCCCACCAAGAACAAACATTTGTGTGTTGTAAACATAGATGTTTGTTCTGTGTCTGGGTGTTTCTATGTATTATAAGTATGTATTTACAAAAAAAAATGTACGTATGTATTCTATCAGCCATCTAGTTTCCATCGTACAAGCTTTGCTTAGTTTGGGACTAGAAGGCGTTGTGTTAAGTGTCCGTGAATATTTATTTATTTATTATTTAATGCATCTATTTATAAAAATGTCGTTGAGAATAACTTAGTATTCTAGCGGCAGTGAGCTTGCAACCTGTCACGTATGGAATACTAACTACTGCAACCTTTTGAACGTCTTGTATCTAATGTTTACGATCACTTACGCAATCTGTTGATACCTATGAATTAATATGTGTGTAAATGTGTAGGTATATGTACTTATTTATATTTGTTTTTGTATGTAAATAAATATTATATTTAAGTAAATATTATAGTTAAGTTTGACATAAATATTATATTTATATATAATATTTATGTATTATGTATAATATGGTATATATTACTGATAAATTATTAAAATTTTTTACGTAAGTATTTACTTTTATGTGCGCCCCGTTCTTTACCTAATCGACATGCTTCTGTCCATCCAAAGGTTGTCTGGAAGAGATCGCTTATAGCGATAAGACCGCCCATTGTACCTCATACTTATAACTTATTTCTCTTTTATTGTTTTTCTTTTTTTCTTGGTGTGCAATAAAGAATATATCTATCTATCTATGTCAATATTTCAGTTTTACTGTTAATTTTTTTTAAGTTTTCACATTTAAGCGTTGGCGCACACCTGACGACAAGACGTCGTTGTCGTGTCCGTAGTAACATTAATATAAATATTCTTTTAAAAAGCATGCTGTCAAAAAGATGTTTTTCTTCATACGCTGTTTTCGTTTGTAACTTTTATACTATTCTGCTTTCGCTATAACTGAAATAGCTTTTAAGAAAAAGCATATTGTAACGAAAAAGGTCTCATAACAACTTGCTTTTAAAAAAAAATATTCATTTTCTCTCCCTAGCTACACGACGCGACGTCTTGCCTTCTGATGTACGAGTAGTTTGACGTTAAGTGACGAAGGCGGTCACAGAATGGTGGCCAAGGGATGCCTGTAGACCAAGAGGCAGACCACCCGCCCGATGGTCAAATGACATCGTAGAACTAGCTGGGAATCACTGGGCAAGACTCGCAAGGGACCGAAAAGAATGGTGTAATAAAGAGGAGCCCTATACTCAGCAGTGGGTGCAAACGGGCTGAAATGATCATGATGATGACTGTTAAGTTTCTTCGCGAATAACAGAGGGGGCTATAATTTTGACTGCGTTGTGTGTCTGTCTGTTTATCAGGGGGACAATCGTTGTCTAATAAAAACCTGCCAGGTTTATGTTTTCATACTAAATCATAGGAATTCTGTGACTAAATAGTGACATTAGCGCGTTTCACTGCGCGGATGTAGAAGTAGAGGTAGGCCAAAGAAAAGATGGATGGACTGTGTGAAAGAAGATATGAGTAAGAAAGGAGTGAACACCGAGATGACGGCTGACAGAGGAGAGTGGAAGACGAAGACATGTTGTACCGACCCCACTTAGCGTGGGACAAGGGTAGGAAGATGATGATGCGCGTTTCACTGCGTTTTGTTGCCGTCAAAAGCTTCTTGTTTTCGTGTATCTGTAACCACGTCGCTTGACATTACGCTGGACAGCGAAAGCAGTTCAGAGCTTACGATATGGAGGCAGGCTCTTGTAGCCCCGAAACTAAGGCTCCGGTTTGTATGTGGTTTTTTTAGATAAAAAGGGGATTTATTTAGGATGGTTCTTAATTATGTTTGATGAAAATTGGTGCAGCCGTTTCCAAGTAATGACGATATTAATCAGATCTAAAATCCAGTTTTGAATCACAGGCATAATTGCAGTTTGAAACATTTTGTTCATCCCAATGTATTGAGGTTTGATAAACTGGAGTCCATACTCCAAGGTCTGATGATGACCAGCAATAACTAAAAGAATCTTAGGGCATTTGTATGGGTTTTTTTTTATTAACTTAACTATATCCAAGATACTTTGCCTTGAAAATGGCCTTACATCGTAAAACGGTCTGTCAAAATGACAGAGACAGAGGCCATAAAATAAATAAAAGAAGACGAAGAAAAATAAGTACCCAAATTCGCGCGGTTTTTGAACAACACTGTTGTGCCACAGAGTATCTAGTAGATAGTATGCCGAAACCGAGAGTTCAATGCGGTATGCGGCGGTCTCATCGACCCAAGCCCGTTTACATTGTATTAGTTACTAGCACAAACGTTGTTCTGTACTGGCTAAACAAGCAAGCTCGTATAGTTAGTAGCTAAGTCTGGTTACGGAGTTTTCAGGCCGCCTTAAGGCCTCCGTCGTGGCTTACTGTACTGGCTAGTTGATAGTACAACTTATTTTTATTAACTTAATAAGAGTTATTCTAGTTTCCTCCCACTGGGATGAAACCATTTTCAATTTTAATAATATTTCTATCACTGTTTTGTCCCAAATATAACTAATAGAAAAATACTACGTGTAAGATATAAACTGAGAGTAGTACTATAGTTTTTTGTGGAAAAGCTCGTTCGGGGAGTAGTACCACTATACCTATATATGCCGCCGCAGCCGTACAGTGGTGCTCGCACTGCAGTGTTCCGGTTTGACAGGTACGGGTACCGATGCAATAACAGTCACATGTGACGTAACATCTTTATGTCAGAGTACCTAATGGACACAGTGAAAAGTCTCACAACAGAGCACGTCATGATAGGAATATAAATTCAAATGTGTGAGTTTTATTTCTCAGAATAAAATCAAAATCAAAAATTAAGCTTGCTGTGGGGAATGTTCTTAAGTTTCTCGCTAGAGGCGCTTATTACGACACAGCGTCCTCAAAAGGTTCTTGAGAATCCAACTAAATAAAACTCGACTCTGTATTTTAAGATGCATGAAACTTGGTTTCTCATACAATTTGTACCTGCTTATTACTATTTAAAAAATTAAGAGAGGTACAGCTACTAAAAGAACTACTTGTCTTGCACCAACTAACCCAACTCGTCCGTCCAAACGGAGCATAACTCGGCGTAGATAGATAATAACTTAGAAAGAATGAAATCGATTACAAAATAAATGGTATTTATTACTTATGTTTAAAATAATCGAATTACTAAAAGCTAAGTCAAAGTCAAGTATCTTTTATTTAGTAAAATCATTTAGTATTGTGTTTAGTAGGTGATTCTAGGTGACAGTTCTTCGCGGCCAGAGTCTAGAAGAACGGGCAATAACACAGTCTGGGTCCTAGCGCTTTTTGTATGATCCTTTTGACAAAGAAATGTACTTAAATGCTGAAATTCCAATGAGGTGCTATTTTTTTTTTTATGATAAAAGTAATGGAACAAGCTGATAGCTCGCCTGATGTTAAGTAGTAACTTCTGCCTATAACAATGCATTACCTCACAGAGCAAGTCCAATGAGGACGTGCCCTGTAACACAATGCACTGCGTCCATCACTCTGAGACGTAAAGATCTTGAAGTCTCATGTGCCTGTGCTATTTAAACTTAATAACGCTTCAACGCAAGAGATTGCTGATAGAATTTTTTTTTTTTTTTTTTTTATACACGTAAATGCATTACTTTGCATACCTATTCGTCCCACCGGTGGGACAAAACCCAGTGGGAAGAACGGGAATGAACGAGAATACATAAGTAAAGTAACACCCAGACATAACAAAAAATGTTTGCCATCACACAAAAATGTTTGTGTTTGGTGATCGAACCCGCAACACGGAAAGCTGAGATACCGACTGAGCTGCGACGCCAAGTGTGCCCCTCACAAGATGATGATGATGAGTGTCCCAAAGTTTGTTAAAACGAATCACTTATTTACAGCATGGGATATAAAGTTGAGTAATTTAAAAAGAAAGAGAAAGTTTCAATTTGTTTAAGTTCTGTATCGTTGGGGCATTTTTACATCAGTACGATACGACATTTACATATGCTTGAAGAACCAGGGGCATACTTAAAACCGCCGCGAAACTCGAAAAAATGATCATCGTTCAAAATAGTGCTATCTAATTTTTTTTTTTTTTTTTTTATTTAATTAAAAGGGATTTAAACGCTTAGAAATAGGGTATTGTAATAGTATTCTGGCTGAGCCTTTGTCAGACTCAGCCAGAGCACTTTACAAACTAGTTTTACTTATAAGTTGATTTAAGTTGATTGTTTACAAATCAGGGCGGCATCATCGCATGTGCGATTTCGTTTAAAAAAAAAACAAAAAAGTATCGACACGATTATTCGTTTTGATACTTTTTTGTTTTTTTTTACTAATAAAAGTAAGACCACAAATGGGCACGTATCTTTGACGCATTTAAAAAAAATTACAGCTCTAAAATGATAGCTGACTTTGTCGTTTCAGTTCATGAGAAAGGGATGGCAATAATTTATGTGCTGTCAAACGTTAGTTTAGGAAAATGAAACAACTAAATCGCCGGCAATGTCCAAAAGATCGCCATTTGTAACTACGGAACGGACTGAAGGTTAACGGTTTGGACTTTTTATCCAATTATCCCCTGCACACAGTCGCAGGGGACGCTAAGGGGATTTTTGGACAAAAACTCCAGAAATCCCCCGCGCAGGGAGAACTCGCAATTTCTGAACACATAAACAATAATAATAAATATTCACAGACACTTAACACAACGCCTTCTAGTCCCAAACTAAGCAAAGCTTGTACTATGGAAACATAAATCAAGTACTTACTAGACGCTTTTACGATATTTTTGTTTGAACTACTAACAACACTTCTACAGATACCATGAACAAGACTTGTTTCATGAATAGGCGTCATGGTTCAGTCGGTAGTAGCTCTGCCTTCCGTGCTGTGGGTCGTGAGTTCGATCCCTACCGAGAACAAACATTTGTGTGTTGTAAACATAGATGTTTGTTCTGTGTCTGGGTGTTTCTATGTATTATAAGTATTCCTATGTATTTACAAAAAAAATGTATGTAATTATGTATTCTATCAGCCATCTAGTTTCCATCGTAGAAGCTTTGCTTAGTTTGGGAATAGAAGGCGTTGTGTTAAGTGTCCGTGAATGTTTATAAAAAAAACTATTAAATATTATAAACATTATGTCTGCGTCGTGTTAGATGTCGTATCGGTACGTGTGCAAATGCCCGTTCCCAAAGGTAATGCGAGTAAGGATTTTGTAAAAGAAGTTAGGCTTTACAAAGGACTTTATTTTAATAATGTTCTATAGTATAATATAATTAATAAGTTTAAAACCGACTTTAATGACTGAACTGAAAAACCGACTTTAATTTGATACGCCTTCATCATCAGATGATGATGATGATGTCCTACTATTTCAAACCTTAAGACCTCACCATGTAACATGATAATTGCAATAAATGATATGAATATGATGATGATAATAATAGTTCATTGGGACTGTTCTTTTGATCATAAATACCACAGAAAAGCAAAATACGCAATGTCGAGTACGTGGATGACGTGTATTTTACTGCCAAAATACTGAAAAAAAAACTACCACCGAATTGAGAACCTCCTCCTTTTTGAAGTCGGTTAAAAATCAATAAGACCACTCCACGTAGTTTAGAAATGCACGGAAGCGTGTGATTTAGTTTGACAACACTATCAATTGTTGTTTGGGTGCACTGACTGTATGTGTCAATAGCGCCCTCGCTTTTGACAGGCGTGACAGCTCAGTCGGTAATAATAGCTCTGCCTTCCGTGCTGTTAGTTCGTGGGTTCGATTCCCACTGAGAATTAACATTTGTGTTTAGTAAACATAGATGTTTGTTCTGTCTGGGTGTTACTATGTATTTACAAAAAATGTATACGGTAAGTATAAGTATTTACGTATTCTATCAGCATCTTAGTTCACATTACAAGCTTTGCTCACAAAGAAAATTACAACTAATACAGTATCTACAATATTCACAATATTTACAAAAAACACATGAAACAGTTGAGCTATCTATAAACCGTTGCAAACGATTTATAGATAGCTCTACTGGTCCAAATCAGTAGCAATCGGAAGCGTGCCCAAGACACTGGCTGCATTGCAGCTATTAGGATTACAAGCTTTGCTTATATTGGGACGAGAAGGCTTTATGTAAAATGTCCATGGATATATCTATTTTATTATTTAACACTTACTGACATCGTAGGTATGCTTGATGAGTGATGAGTACCGAGCTCTGGTGAATATACTAGCTAGCAATAAAACCACAGTGAAACCAACTAATCTGTGCGTTCGACGAAAATGGAACTAATAATGCCATTTCACTTCACCTCGCTGTCAGTCACTATCTTTTGTTTCATTTTGACGGTGGCGCCCTCTGGCTCTGACTGAATAAAGGATACTAAGTCAAAAGTTATGTTAGACACAAAAACAACTCTCTCTGAAGGGCTCTCGTAACTTTTCTTTATGAGTTGACATTTCGCAATGTCCACATAAAGGTGCGGGTTCGAGATACGCGACCAAGATAGGCGATAGCGACTTAAAACAAGCGACTTACAGCTAAGTGACCCGAGCTCCGAGTCTGTGCATTTGTTTTGACTTTCGACTCTAGTATAGCACGCGCTCTCGCTTTGCGAATGCGTTTGCGCGAAACTCGGGGTTTTTTATATGAAGTCACGCTTCTTCTTCTTGCATCATTTTGTTCATAACAAAACAGTTGTACCTACCTACTTGCAGATGGGCAGACGACACCGTCAAAATCACAGGTCGTAAATGGGAGAGACTAGCACAGGACCGCAGTGGATGGCACAAACTAGAGGATGCTTATCCCCAGCTGTGGGTAAAGTCGGGCTATGGATGACGATGATGATGATAACCTACTACAGTGATTATGAATTTTATACAGCAAAATCACATGAATAATTCAAAAGATGTAAAGACGGTAGGTAGGTATATGTATAGCTAAAACAAAGTGTGGCTTGAAAAATAATTTCATTTCCCTGCCATAACATATTATTCTAATTCAATACGTTATTACACTACGTATCCCGTGTGTACTCACAGCTTAGATAAAAATATCTACGTCACTCCATACTTCAAATATAATAATTATTATTTAGATAGATAGAAAACTCTTTATTGTACACCACTTTTACAGAAATTATAAAATAAACACTGAGTTCATAATACTTATGTGAAGTACAATGGGCGGCCTTATCGCTATGAGCGATCTCTTCCAGGCAACCTTTGGATGGACTGGATTTTATATGAACGAAAGTGACGGTGTAATAAAAGACTACATTTAATTAATTTCACCAACTATGTGCAAAAATTCAGATATATATAAGTAAACTACATAATAATATGTAAATAGTAATACATACTTACATAAAAAAAATAAAAACTATATTCCTACTAATATTACATAAATACATTATAATAACCATACCTATACTAGGTATAGGTACCTACTAATATAAATAGATTGTAAAGTGAAATAATTTTATAATGACGAAAAGTGACTGTGCAACAGCTTTTTGAAGATAGGGAGAGATTTGGCTTTCCTGATATCAACAGGAAGAGCATTCCAAAGGCGAATGGCTTGCACAGTAAAAGAATGTCCATAAAAGGTAGAAGAGTGCAAGGGAGTTTTTAATTGCAAAGTTTCAGAGGAGCGTAAGGTACGAGGATTGGAAAGATCAATATATTCAAAACGTTCTTTTAAATAAGGAGGAGCGGAGGGGTTGAATAGAATACTGTACAAAAGGGATAGAAAATGAGTATTCCTGCGAGAGCGAATAGGCAACCACTTGAGCTTATTACGAAAGTCAGAGACATGGTCATATTTGCGAAGACCAAATATGAACCTAATAGAAAAGTTTTGGAGACGCTCAAGCTTATCTAGTTGTGCCTCAGTAAGGTCAGGAAGACAAGCGTCGGCATAATCAAGTATGGGAAGCAAAAGAGACTGTGCGAGCATAACTTTAGTGGATGTCGGTAGAAAGTTTCTCAACCTTCTCAGTGAGGCAGCTGACGCAAACATCTTCCTACTCAGCTCCGCAAGGTGAGGATCCCAAGACATATTTTTGTCCATGATAACTCCTAAATTCTTGACGGAATCACTTACAGGGATAGGGACATCATCAAAAATGACTTGCGGAAGAACTGACCAGTCTATTTTTGAGATCATTCGAGAGCTGCCTAAAATAATCACCTGTGTTTTTTTGGGATTCACACAAAGCCCAAACGTTTTACTCCATGTAAGAATTCGCATCAAGTCACTATTGATTGTAACGATAGCTCTACTCAACTCATTAACTGAAGCCTGCGTGTAGATCTGGAGATCATCTGCGTAAAGGTGGTAGGATGAAGTGATTGTTGTGGAAATAGAATTTATAAAAATGGCAAAAAGAAGAGGTGATAGCACGCCGCCCTGAGGTACACCAGCAGTGAGATCGCACCATGATGAGAAAGTGTCATGAATACGAATGCATTGCCGGCGTCCGAACAGGTAACTATGAAACCAGTCGATAGCCGTCGGAGATACGTTAAGAGAGTGAAGTACACATAGGAGAATGTCAAAATCCACGTTGTTGAAAGCATTGCTGAAGTCCAGCAAGGTCAACACAGTCACAAGTCCGTTGTCCATTCCCAGACGAATATCATCAGTGATTTTAGTCAAGGCCGTTGTAGTGCTATGACCACGGCGGAACCCTGATTGCAAAGGATTGATAAGGGAATTTATGCTTAGGAATTTACTAAATTGGTCGTGAACTAGACGCTCAAGTACTTTAGACAGGAAAGGAAGAATTGATATAGGGCGATACTCTGAGAATGTGGAAGGATTAGCTTTTTTAGGTAAAGGGATTATCTGAGCATTTTTCCAGACATCAGGGAAAGTACTAGTGGACATGGAGAAGTTGAGAATGTGGGTCAGGACGGGGATGATTTCGTCGAGTATGGGCACTAACATATTGCGACTAATGTTGTCGTTGCCGACTGCATTGGATGTTATGGACGTCACACTTCTCTTAACGTCACAAACCGAAAATTGACTAAAAGAAAAAGGTGAAAAATCGTGGGGTGGTACAGATGAAAGGTCCTGAATAGTTTTAGATTTTGTATGTGCATTGATATTGGAAGAAGATGAGAAATGCTTATTTAATAAGTCAAAGTCTATATCATTAGGCATAGATTCAAGTCTAGATTTACCAATCCCCAAAGTTCTTAAAAATTTCCAGACTTTTGAAGGGTCATTATTTTCTACGGATTTGTAAATAAAACGGCGATTTGCATCCCTACACACCTTGTTGCAGTGATTCCGTTGCTTCATGTAATTAGAAAGATTTTCTTTAGAAGGACGACACTTATATTTAAATTTGGCTAAATTCTTTTTGTGCATTACTGATTTTATTTCCGGAGTCAGCCAAGGAGCAGGGAGGTGTTTAATTTTTATTTTTTTTAAAGGAGCGTGCTTATCATACAGCTTGATAATAGCAGCATTAAACAGAGACAGCTTCTCATCCACGGTGTTTGCTTCTGCAACTTCAGACCAATCTATATTAGCTGCATCCTCTAGAAGACATTCCAAATTCATTCCACTAAAGTTACGCTGCAGAATAATTTGAGGTTTGGATTTAGGAGGGCGTATTTTGTATGAGAGAAATAAAAGATCATGATAAGAGAAAGCATCCGCCGAGTATTGGCCATGTAGAGAAACATTATTAGGGGAAGATACAATTATTAGGTCTAGTAGAGATGGAGCACAATCAGGAAAATGGTGCGTAGCATTAAGGGGAAGAATGGTTAAGTTACTTGCCTTCACAAGTGTTTCAAGCTTAGTTGTTCGGTAATCTTGTTTATGAAGGCAAGTGTTAAAATCACCTAGAATTATAGTGTGGTTGTAGGAGGGGGAAAAATCTATTAGAAGCTGCTCGAACGATGAAAAAAAAATTTATACTAGAGGAAGGGCAGTAGTACACTCCGAGAAGTACCTTGGTATGTAAAAGTTTAACTTCAATGAAGAGATGCTCGCCTTCGGTAGATGGTGGTGGTTGGGGAGACATGCTAACTACAGAGTAAGGAATGTGAGCACGAAGATAGATAGCAACGCCTCCACCAACTCGTCCAATGCGATCATTACGTATGAGGACGAATCCCGGCAGCGAGTATGAAGTTGAGGGTAAACATGGTTTTAACCAAGTCTCAGAGACGAACACTGCGTGAATATTTTTTATATCAAACGACGCAAGCATGTCGGGATAGTGGGCAGGAATACTCTGGGCATTGATGTGGACTACGTTAAAATTCTTATGGACATCATTAAACTGGGATGCAAGAGACTCCGATAGTGTAGGTATACTACTGAAGCTATCGCCAGAAGACGAACACGATTCAAAAAGCTCTGTATCACTATCACTGTGGCATAGCATAGTAGTACAAAATAATATACAATACTAATATAATAAGTTATATAGGTACCTAAGAGTACGTAGGTATAACAAAATTTATAAATATGAATAATATGAATATATAGAAGTTTAATTCAATAAGTTTTCAAGCAAGACTCCATCTGCCAGTTGTGCTGTTAGAAACGAAATATACATAAAAAAGAAAAAAAACATCTTACAAATGCTAAGGTGGGCACGTCATGTACGAATTTAATACAAATTGCATAGATGAGTGATTCTATTGACAAAAGACTACCGTTAGTATTTTCGTACGAAACTTCAACTTCTTGGTTATGGTTTTGAACGAAACATTTAGTGCAAAAAATAATAATAATGACGTGATGTCATGTCATGTGTCAGTCAATCAAAAACAACAAAAGGCCATAAATAAAAGAAGAACGTGTTATTTGTAAAACTAAAAAAAAAATGACAAGTAGGACAATGAAAAATATAGTAAATATAGCATCCATCTAGTATCTACCTATACTATGACGGGGAGTGTAATTAAGAAGGAGAAAACGTACCCACCTACAGCAATTACCTACACTACTTCAACTACATCACTTCCTAGACGTGACCGCGCGCCTTGCCTTCGGCACTGTCGCCTCCTTGACCACAGCTACCAGCTTCGGAGAAGCTGCAGGTAGCCCAGGGGACGACGCCGCTACCGCCGCAGGCTCCGACTGTGAGGGCCCTACAATCTTGTTGAGGTCGCCCATCCAGTTAACGCGCTGCCTATTACCGTCAGGCAAAGCGATGTAAACACTTCCCTCACGCGACCAGCACTTCGTGATGCCAAAACGTTGCCGTGCAGCCATGAACACTTCGTGGCGACTTAGTGAGAAATTCTGTTAAAGTTATGCCAGTGTTCTTCAAGTTCGTCTTGGCATACCAAACATTGTCCCGGACTGCAACATCATGCAACTTGAAGAGAATTGGCCGCGGCTTGTTAGATGAGGGACGGCCCATTCTGTGGCACCGGCTGATGTCAGCACTGGTGAACTGTGGCATCTTTAACTTGCTTGCAACAGTGCTGGCCACAACTGAGATGGTATCTTCCTTCTGGTCTTCAGGGACTCCATGCATCAGAAGTATCTTTCGCCTACCACGCATCTCGAGCTGGTCAATGGAACGTGCATGCAATTCAAGTTGGTCCTGAAGAGCTCGCAGGGCAGACAAAGTGAATGCTTTGAAGCTTGAGAACTCCGCACTCAAGGAAGAAATGTTTGGAGCCTGATTGAGGTTCTTCTTGAGTTCCTCCTCGAAGTACTCCATTCTCTTAGTGAAGTCAACCACCATCTGATGGGTTGAAGTTTGGAATTCAGTGTTGTCCATTATTGTGAATCCCAAAAGTGAGGTTATGCAGTGATGATGCTTAGATGTGTTGTAGATACAGGAAATAACACTTTGTGGCAGAGGAATTATATCAACAACGCATATGTGACATGAAAAACTTATGTAAGTTTACTTAGACTTATTAAATTAAATAAATAAAGTTTGGAGAAATTTTAAAGATGTGTCTATTCTGACTACCCGCCGCAGAAAAAAAAAAAAAAAAAAAAAAAAAAAAAAAAAAAAAAAAAAAAAATTTAGCCTTTATTTCAACACAACGCCTTCTAGTCCCAAACTAAGCAAAGCTTGTACTATAGGAACTAGATTGCTGATACATCTTTATCATCATCTCAGTCTAGTCGGTATCCACAAAGATAACGTCACAGCCGGAGCTGACTAAGCCAAGGGTTTCCTCACGATGTGTATATGGTTGGACTAATAGGTAGGCCTCGAGAGGGGGGAGTGTATATTAAACACTGTTAAGTAATATAGTGAGTCTAATTAATAAAATATTACTAGTATCGCGGCCCGTTGCACAAAACGCAACACTAGCGCGCTCCAGAATGCGTACAGATTTAGCAGCGCCATCTAGTTCTGCATCGAGTATTAATAATAACTAAACTACCTTTAACACGATGTTTTCCTTCACCGTTTGAGAGACTGCACTCATATTTTCGGAATAGGAAAATCCATTGGTGTATAACCCGATTTGAACCCACGAACTAAGCATCGGTTTCTACTACTATTATATGTATATTACTCGGTGCTAGATGGACCAACTGGTCCATCTAGCACCGAGTAATATACAACTGTGTTACCACACTGTGTACTGAGCCATAATAATATGCAAATAATTACTTACACTCTGTCAAGCATACGCACGCGTGTCAAGAATACTTAAGCGTATTGTCAGATGTGGTATATTTAGTCTACTAAAGCTGCGCTAGCTAAAATGGCTGCTAAATCTGCTATAATCTCTTTACGTGGCCATGCAAGTGACCATGACAGAATTGAATTGAAGAGATTATAACTGACTAGCTGATACCCGCGACTTCATACGCGTGCGAAACTTACCAAAATATCAGTCACCAACTTACAACCAAATTGAGAACCTCCTCCTTTTTTGAAGTTGGTTAATAACGGAAAAAGAAAACGAGAAATAAATCATTTCTAATTAAAGTATAACTTGAATCTTAAAGTATTCAACGGCTATGAATATTAAAATACTCAAATTGCTAATTAGGGACAACACTGTAGCGAGGATCTTTTTATTCTAAAACGTAAGAGAAACTTCAAAAGATTTTTGTTTTCTTTCCATTTGCAAGAGGCAAAATTCTTTTATGTTTCTTTTCCTAATTTTTTTTTTTATTATTTTAAAAAGGTTTCGTGTAACTATTAAGAAGACTATTTATTCTTATTGTGCACTGCTCCGATTTGCATTTCTACTTGAAATATGTATTTAAATATTCTCTGACACTTAACACAACGCCTTCTAGTCCCAAACTAAGCAAAGCTTGTACGATGGAAACTAGATGGCTGATAGAATACATACATACATTTTTTTTTGTAAATACATACTTATAATACATAGAAACACCCAGACACAGAACAAAACATCTATGTTTACAACACACATATGTTTGTTCTCGGTGGGGATCGAACCCACGACCCACAGCACGGAAGGCAGAGCTACTACCGACTTAGCCACGACGCCTGTCAATTTGTAACCTGGATTAACACATAGGCTACTCTTCATCTCGAGAAATCAACATGCAGGATTAAACGGGACCCGGACGAAGTCGCGAATGCTAGTAGTTGAATATAGAAACCAGCCGTAAAGGGGTTTGAAAGGGTACAATCTATATAGGTACCTACATAAAAAGGTCAGCTGGGATGAAGCTTTTTACAACTCGCTGTATTAATCAGTGCTTTTGAAAATTGTTGAGATTATTATAACGAACTAGCAGCCGCTCGCGGCTTTGCTCGCGTCCCACAGACGCATTATTTGGTTAAAATCTTTGATCCCAATTTTACACCATTTAGGGTGCGAATTTTCAAAATTCCTTTCTTAGTGCACCCCTACACTACATAAGGATACTACCTTCCAAATTTCATACCTCTAGGACTTATAGTTTAGTTGATTGTCAGTCAGCTTCAAAAGAGTTTTATAAATATTGACGATTGTTTTAATCGAACTTGTCTTTCCTGTAGATATGGCTGACTATTAGGCTGAGAGGATGGTATAGTACTACAAGCCTACTCCATCTAAACATTGTCCCAGGCACAACAGTGTGTCGTTAAGGCATAGGTTCCCTCCTGACGCTGTATAAAACCATCTTCAATAGATGTAAAAGCCTATTGTTATTATTTAGTCGAAGGGGAAAAGAGAAAAAAATATAGAGAGAAATTATCACACACTCTTTGTTAGTTTTCGTTCGTTTGGTCTCGGATAACTCAAAGTAAAATATTCCTACAATGTGAATACTGAATACCCTCTGCAATGTCACAATGGTTATACGTTAACCACATGGTGAGCATGGTTCCTCATATTAATCCGCTTTTAAAATTTGCATGAATTATCGAAGTAGAGGGGTGACTAGTATAAATAAAAAAAAAAATCACGGACACTTAACACAACGCCTTCTAATGAATGGATAAGATATTGTGATAAAACAAACTTATGAGTGCGTAGTCTAGAGAGAGATGCAAGCCGAGTTTATCATTTCCCCGGATAGGACATGAATGAGTAAACGCAGGCGCCGAAGAGTGTTGGCATTCCCGTGAGGTCGAAGGCAGTTGAATGACCTTGAAGGATGAGTATATCAAGAGGAAGTTTGAAAGTGGCGCCAGTGAATTAAAATATGCAGCAGATTAACAGATGGTCATGTTAATATGTGGAGAGATGAACGCCATGTAACAAGAAGAGTATTGCGAATTAGATGGGTTTATGAGTAGAGGTAGACCAAAGAAAAGATGGATGGATGGCGTGAAAGATGACATGGATAAGAAAGGACAACTGAGATGACGACTGATAGAACAGCATGGAAGAAAAACACATGTTGTGCCGACCCCACATAAAGTGGGACAAGGGCAAGGAGATGATGATATCGGGGTACAAAGACTTCATGTTCAAAGTGCTCATCGCGAAAGCATCATACAAATAATATAATAATTTTTGAGATCTTGTCATTCCGAGATTTAGTCAATCTGAGGTTTTGGAGGTACTGTAGTCATGAGATCTCGTCATTCTCAGACATAGGCATTCTATCTAAAGCGTTAAGGTCTCGCCACCCTGCAATCTCGTTATTCTGAGATATAAAGGCCATGGCATTTTGAGATGTAATACGAGACGGGCCAGTGATCATCCTGCGGTTTCTGAGATCTTGTCATTTTGAGGATTTTATCATACTGAGATCTTGTCATTCTGAAATCTTGTTGTAGTGAAACTTCTAATGCAACTTCCAACAAGGTTGCCTTAAACGTTTACGCTCCTAGGGAGGGGGAATAGAAAGAGACAGAGCGAGAGTGAATGCGTGGCACTCGAAGTTTCACTACTTCCGCGCGTAGTGACTCCACGCACTATTTTTATTCAGAGATTTTCTCACTCTGAGATCTGATTATTAGGTCCGAGATCTTCGTATTCTGAGTTCGCATTTTAAAGACCAGTGAATTGTATTGGCGTTTACTGAATACTTCACATGTGGTTGAAGCCTGTCTTCACTGTCACGAAGACGAGGGTCTGTGTGAATATGTAACAACACTACCAACTAGCTCCATGGTCAATGGTGACAGATATACAAAACCTACTGTAATATACACGGTGTAACATAATTACCTTATAAGTCCGAAAGTGGGGTATTTTACAGGTCATGGCGAATGTTTGTTCTACGACTTTTGAGATTTCGAACTTTTTCGTTCATGAAATGAGCTCGTAACGCAAATAGTAAACAAACACTTAGGGTCAATTTATACTAGCGTAGAGTCGAAGCGCATCGAAGCGTCAATCCGTAACTTAACATAGCAAAACATAGCAAATTCAGACGCGCGAAATCTCACGAATGCGCGTGAATACGCGTGTCTTTTTTTATCTAAGAAGAAATAATGTTCATTACGCTGTGGAGATAAGGATGAATTTGCTAGGTAACGTTTCTTCGATGTGCTTCGACTCTGCGCTAGTATAAATTGACCCTTAGGGTTGCCGCAAATTTCTAAAATAATAAAAGTTGTAACTACTCTTGTATAAAAAGTTCAATTACGATTTATTGACCCTTTGCACATGTCCAAGCACTCAGGTGGTCGGTCTGATTAGGTACTCCCGTCGTGGGCTTATAGGGTAATTATAATACACCTTGTATAATGAGAGCCAGTACCATTATAGTAATATGAAAAGCCTACTTATACAAGGTTTCAGTCCCTTTAGCTTTAGGGCCATTCTTAATAACTTCTTCTTCTTCTATTTATGGCCTCTATCCATCGTTTCGACAGACAATTTCGCCAGTGTCAAGTGAGATATTTGAAATGATATAAGTCAAGTCATTCGTCAAGTCAGCTGTCGTTTGTTTTGAAGGCAAAATGGTGGATATTTTCCCTTCAAAACTTAGAGATGAATTTTCATATTCAGAGAAACCACCTTATACACATTTTATTCCAAAGGCCCAAACTTTATGTTACGACCTCAAATATTATTGTTTAGAATTCTACTAAAATTTAACAATACTCAAAATAACACAAGAAAAACTATAAAAATAAGGCGCTAATGTTGTTTCAAAAAATGAAAAACTCGAATTTTCTCTCAATATCATTATCTCAATATCTTTAGTGTTTCAGTCCTTTTAGAATCATTCTCAATAACTTAAATCTATTTTTGGATTTGCTTGATTATGTTGGATTTAAATCGGTTCAGCCGTTTCCGAGTTATGAGGATGTTTTGAGAAATCTTAAGCATAATTCAATGTTTTCAAACATCACGAATTGAAGTCCATACGCCAAGGTCTAATGATGTGTGTATGATGAAGAGGATCCAACAAACTTTTAAAATTCAGGGGTTATTTTTTACAAAATCGACTTGTGTATCCTGAAATCCAACCCGCACTTATCACGTCTCGAACCCGCCAACAGAGGGCGTTAGAAAATAGGTGTTCCTTTATTCTTTCGTTGTCGGACTTTGAATAATGCTTTATCAGATAAGGGTGGGTTAGACGCGTCGATTCGTATCTGCAAAAAAGACGAGCTAATGATCTTAATCGATTTCATCAGTAGGACTTTTAGTGAAAGAGATCGTCTGGGAAGTACCTACCTACAAAGACTATTAAGACCTATTACAGACGTCATAGCTCAGACAGTAGTGGCTCTGCCTTCCGTGCTATGGGTCGTAGGTTCGATCTCCACCAAGAACAAACATTTGTATGTGAGAAACATAGATGTTGGTTCTATGTCTGGGTTTAACTATGTATTTACAACAAAAATATGTATAGAAGTATTCTATCAGAAATCCGGTTCCTATATTACAAGCTTTGCTTAGTGTGGGACTCGAAACCGTTGTGTAAAATGTCCATGAATATTTATTTAATTTATTGGTTACAGGGGGTCTACTGCCAAATGATAAATCCGAAATATCGGCCGAATGTTCGGTCGTTTCCTACTACGAACTACAACTATATTCGGTCGGTCGGATCACTTAGCCATTCGATCCGACCGAACTTTATTTTTACGTTTGTTGTATCGTAAACCCTACGTTGAACTAAAAAAGTCCGACCGATAATTTGAGTTTGAGAAATGCTTTCACCACTCATTTTTAGGACCAAATTATTTTCTGTGGTGTTTACGATCAATAGAACAGTCCCAATGAACTGACGACATCATCAGCATTTGATGATGAGGCCGTATCAAATTGTTTTAAACCTATAAATTATTTGATCCAAAAGCGTTGGGAAAGCCTCGTGCAAACGTGCCCTAACCTCACGTTATCCGCGACCCGGCATTCCGATCACGTAGTATTGATTCTGCGTTGAATGAATTAATATTGTTTTTATGCACACTGGTCCATTCTTAATTTGTAAATAATCAATTGTTTAACCAACAGCGCAATGTAAAATTATCATAATGTTTTATCAGGCTATGTAATATGTATGTATATATGTATGTTTGTTCCTTTAAGGCGCTCTGAGACAAAATCACTTTTTTTTTTTTTTATTGGCGTCGCACTGTTTGTGCATTTGCCAACCAAAGCATTTGAACCGGCTTTATGATTATAACGTCTTCTTCTTCTTCTTTTATTTATGACCTCTGTCCGTCATTTTGAATATGATTTTGACAGACAATTCAGCGATGTTAGGCGGTGGGCGATTCTAGTTTTATAATTTTTTGAAGCAACATTAGCAATTTTATTTTTATAGTTTTACTTGTGTTATTGTGAGTATTGCTGATTAATTTTGGTACAATTTTAACTAATAATACTGTGAGTCATTAGAATAAATGTGTGTAAAGTGATTTCCATGAATGATAAAATTCGTTTCCAAGTTTTGAAACGAAAATCCACCATTTTCTTTTCAAAACAAACGACAGTCGACTTGACGATTGACTTGACTTGACTGATATTATTTCAAATATTTCACTTGAAACTGGCAAAATTGTCTGTCGAAATGACGGACAGAGGCCATAAATCGAAGAAGAAGAAGAAGAAAAAGAGCCCCACCTAGTCCCTGCCATGCATGGTCCTTGTCTGACACATTCAATGTATGCCCCCAAATCGCAAACTCTGGACTGCTTTCGCTGCCCAGCATAATAGCAAGTGACGTGGCTACAGATATACGAAAACAAGAAGCTTTTGACGGCAAAAAACGCGCTGAAACGCGCTAATGTCATTATTTAGTTTCAGAATACTTATGATTTAGTATGAAAACAGTTCAGAAAACCTGCCAGGCTTAAACTTGGCAAGTTTTATGAGATAACGATTGCCCCCCTGTAGATAATAAAGTAGTTGCATCTAGTATTGTACGACCTAGCCTTTATTGCCTGTGGCTAGAACTAGTGCATTCAATTGTGGTTGCTGAATTATTCATAAGTCTACACGTGAATAATTTTGTCCTCACCACAATATCGAAGTAGGTAAAAAATTGTATTAGCCATGCCACATACATTGTACAGAAATTTTTTGAGCCACGTAAAATGTAAAAATTTAGCTGTAAATCAGCATACGGGCTTAATAGTTTTTTTTTCTATATTAAAACAAATCAATCAATATATCATCAATATATATAAAACTCTTTTGAAGCTGACATAGAATCAACGCACAGCCTAAACTATAAGTCCTAGAGGTATGAAATTTGGAGGGTAGTATCCTTATATAGTGTAGGGGTGCACTAAGAAAGGAATTTTGAAACGTCACACTCTAAAGGGTAGAACGCGAGCAACGCCGCGGGCAACGGCTAGTAAACTTAATATAATGTTAAAAAAACCAGGTCGGTAAATAAACTCAAAACACTTATTGAAAAGTCTAAATTCATACAATATACTCCCATCCATCACGGTATTAGCGTGACAAATGGGCAATAAGAACTGTCAATGCAAAATGGCGGTGATATCTCAAACTTGCACATCGTTTATCAATACGACACTAGTGATAAATGACTCAGGTTTTATACAGGGTCTTTGTATCTAATCTAGATGATTTATACAGCGTCAGGGTCCACTTTACCCATGCCCCTTATAGTATTTGACGCTGCAGTGGCTGGTACATGTTTAGATGCAGTAGGCTTGTAGTACTATACCATCCTCTCAGTCTAGTACACATACACAAACACAACGTCAATACGTAACGAGCTGACGAAGCCAAGGGCTTCCTCACGATGGTTTCCTTCATCGTTTGAGCACTAACATTACGCATATAATAAATTCGAATAGAAAAATTCAATGGTGCACGACTGGCTTTAAACCCACGACGAGGCCACCGGTGCTCAGAATTGAACATAAATATCCTTGGGCATTTCACACAGCGCCCTCTAATCCCAAACTAAGCAGAGCTTTTACTATGGGAACTAGATTGCCGATAGATATGTTATTATGTTATTCGACAGGCGTCATGGCTCAGTCGGTAGTAGCTCTGCCTTCCGTGCTGTGGGTCGTGGGTTCGATCCCCACCGAGAACAAACATTTGTGTGTTGTAAACATAGATGTTTGTTCTGTGTCTGGGTGTTTCTATGTATTATAAGTATGTATTTACAAAAAAAAAATGTATGTATGCAGTCTATCAGCCATCTAGTTTCCATCGTACAAGCTTTGCTTAGTTTGGGACTAGAAGGCGTTGTGTTAAATGTCCGTGAATATTTATTTATATATATTTATTTATTTATTAAATACATACCTACTTATTCCCTTCTTAATTAGTTAGGAGCTTAGGTACATATATTTTAATGAAAAAAATAACCAACTCAGCAGTCACCCATCCAAATAATAATCTTGCACAAAGCTTACGTAACTAACTTGACCTCACACGACTAAACAAGTTACGTTTAAACTCTTGCAGCGTTGGTCAAGTGGGAGTTACGTTTAAACTTCTGATTAAAAAGTTGTGTATTCTACTTTCTCTTGAAATAGGTACACTTACCTGCCTCCATATCGTAAGCTCTGAACTGCTTTCGCTGCCCAGCATAATGTCAAGCGACGTGGCTACAGATATACGAAAATAAGAAGCTTTTGACGGAAAAAACGCGCTGAAACGCGCTAACTTGTATAGTATAGTATAGATTTATTGCTTCATGTGTAGTACAAGTTCTTAATGGGTAGGTAGTACAATAGTCATTACGTGAGCCCCGCAGGGCATTACAATTTGCAGGCATTGCCTGTACGCTAACAAAGTACCTATGCATTTAATACTATCACTAAAGACTTCTTATAGGTAATAGGAACTTTATGTATGAACTTAATATTAAATAGTAGTTATCTTTAGTTTTCAGTTATATTTGTCACTATTAAGCCACAGAATACCTATGATTCTTTATGAAAACAGTTCAGAAAACCTGCCAGGCTTAAACCTTGCAGGTTTTTATGAGACAACGATTGGACCTCAGTGTATTGTTTTAAAATTCAAATTGAAACGCCCACATAGGTACTTACACTTTGCAAATTGTGGCAAGAGGTAAGTTCGTAAGACTCTTGTGACACATCTGGGAAGGTTAAGTAAGTATGACGGTTGAAAAGGCTTATTCCCATCGAGCCCACCGGCCGGCCCACTGGTGGGCCATCGAGCCCACTCGTTTGCATAGTGGAAGGCTTTGTCGACTCTATGCGCAACAGTTCGGTGCATAGATGATAATCCTGTTTACTTATAATCGTTGCATAACTTTATTCAGCTGTTTATAAGTATGGCCCTTAATAGTAAGTTCGTAAAATTTTGTGGCCAACACTGGTGGTTTTAGGCTACCTTAAGGCCTGCTGTGTGGCAGAGCCGGGTCAGTTTAACGTGCCCTCCAAAGCACGGAAGCTCTCAGATCTAAATGCCACGGTCTCCCATCCAAATAATAACCACGCAGAACACCGGTTTACTTTTTTTATTTTTATTTTTATGATAAAAGTAATGGAACAAGCTGATAACTAACCTGATGTTAAGTAGTAACTTCTGCCTATAACAATGCATTACCTCACAGAGCAAGTCCAATGAGGACGTGCCCTGTAAGGCAATGCACTGCGTCCATCACTCTGAGACGTAAAGATCTTGAAGACTCATGTGCCTGTAATTACACCGGCGCCCTTACCCTTCAAACCGGAACACAGCAATGCGAGCATCGCTGCTTGGCGGCAGAAATAGGTACGGTGGTAGTACTGAACCCGGACGAGCTCTCACAAAGAGCTCTACTACTCTAATCTGTGAAGATTTACTAAGTAAGCTACGCCAAAATAGGAACTTATAACAACCCTATATATTACATAAAGCTATGCTATAGCACTGATTTTACTGGGCTTGGCACAAAACACAGACAGATAATAAACAAATAAATATTCGTGGACATTTCACACAACGCCCTCTAGTCCCAAACTTAACAAAGCTTGTAATAAGAGAACTAGATTGCTGATAGAATAAGAGATGTTTGAGTAGGGCACCCAAGAGACAACCCTGAACCAACTTCTTTTTAATTACCAAAGACTAATTAGGTTTGGCTAACAAAAATATCCGATCCCGAGGGAAAGCGCTCTCAAGAATTCGAACGAAAATAAAAGATTTACGTCTGTGAATACAGTGGTTTTCAAGAAATTTGCTGAAACAAGAGAAGGTTTCTTCTTCTTCTCTTCATTATTGGCCTTTGTCTGTCATTTTGACAGACAATTTTGCCAGTGTCAAGTGGTGAATTGAGAAGATTTTTAATTGGGAAATGTACACATCAAAAAAAATTGTATTATGTCAATGTCATAATGCAAAGTAGATATTTTGTTACTTAAAAAAAAAAAATTTTAATGATGTCTCGTAAGCACCGATGTTTACAAATCATTTTCATAATTCCCAGTCCTTATAAAAAAACCGTGCTAGTGTTCCCGATTCTGTTGTGTCATTTTTCTAAATTAGTTTACAGCACTATATCATTGTCGCCATCTCATTCTAATGAACTGAAACGATAAAGACAGTCATAATTTTAATGATGTCAAATTAGCTTGGAAAAACTACTCTTTGTCAAAATGTCTTTAATTTCTTATCATATTTTCTGCTTCTACTTCTTACCTACTGTTTTTATGTTTTGTTCACACTTTTATACAAATACAAATTCGTTTATATTATTTTTTCTCTATTTATTCCTATTTTACTCGTGAAAACTTTACATTTTTATTCCTACTTTATTATATGCACTGTCAGTTTTCCTATAAATAAATAAAATGCACCATCAGAATCGAGCCCAATACTTTTATCACTTAGGGCTGTCCAAAATTCCCAACTTTGTTCTAAAAACATCAAATGATACTCACTCGTAAAATCGAGTTGGAATCCAATAATTCAACCCGTAGGGACAAACGTGAGGTCAGTAGTAATTCAAGATCGATTGACCTTCGATTGACCTCTGGTAGTTCGGGGCCAAGGTCAAGACAGTTTCGTTCTCAAAGTTTTAAGTAAGATCGGTGTTACCACACTCAGAGACAACAGTCTCCATTTGTTCCTATGTACCGAGTGATAAAATGTGAGTAAAAAAATTTAGATAATACAGATCTTAAGAAATTATTATTATTTAATACTTGAATGCACAAAATTGTAAATTTGTTACAAAGGAAATCTTCTAAATATTCTATTAAACTTCTTAGAATACCACCTAATGCATGCTTCGCCACTAGCTTCTTACCTACTTAAGAACTACCTACTCTAATAAGTCTAATTTTAAGTGAACTGTAATTTGTTCTTTATGAGATAATACAATTCTTCAAAACGACGAATGTACGTAGGTAGGTATATTGTTTATAGAAATCTTCCTCCCGATATCTGATAGTTAAATAGACCTACACTAATATTGTAAGATATCTACGCCGTAGTGATACGACAGTGCTACACCGTACCGCTACGACAGTGCTACGCCGTAGTGCTACGACAGTGCTACGCCGTAAATATATAAAACTCTTTTGAAGCTGACTGACAATCAACGCACAGCCTAAACTACATATAAGTCCTAAAGGTATGGAATTTAACAGGTCCTTATATAGTGTAGGGGTGCACTAAGAAAGGAATTTTGAAAAATCGCACCTTAAAGTGTCTAAAATGAAGATCAAATATTTTAACCAAATAATGCCTATGGTGCTACCACGCGAGCAAAGCCGCGGGCGACAGCTAGTACTAAATGGGAGAGCTCTGAGAAGAGTCGTTTGTACGGCTCGAGATATTTCACTTCATATTAAAATTTGTATTAAAATAAATGGGACCAAATAGTAAAAGAAAAATGAAAGGCAGTATTTCGTCCCAGTGGGACGAGACACCGATAGTCCGAAACTAGAATAACTCTTCGAAGTTTTCAAGAGTAATCATCTCACACCCTGTATAAAAAAGCCTGTGCATTACTGTTATGAATTTAGATAAAACTCCTTTGAAGCTGACTTAGAATCAACGCACAGCCTAAACCATAAGTCCTAGAGGTATGAAATTTGGAGGGTAGTAACCTTATATAGTGTAGGGGTGCACTTAGAAAGGAATTTTGAAATGTCACACTCGAAAGGGTCTAGAACGCGAGTAACGCCGCGGGCGACGGCTAGTTACCTACAAAATGGTTTCCATTAGCAAAATAATACAAACAAATACTCTGTAATTAAAATTGTCATAACCATTACGCTAACGACTACCCCTTGAGATTTCCATCATGGCGTACGGGTTAATGACCTGTAAATTTGCCATTATTTTGAAAGTGAGAGTGATAAATCAAATCGGTACGTCTACGTTAAATTAAAACTACTATTTCATTCATTTAAAGTGAAATTAATTCTATTTAAATTTGTTTTTTGTATACAACTAGCCGTCGCCAGCGGCGTTGCTCGCGTTCTACTTTTTAGAGTGTGACGTCTCAAAATTCCTTTCTTAGTGCACCCCTACACTATATAAGGATACTACCCTCCAAATTTCATACCTCTAGGACTTATAGTTTAGGCTGTGCGTTGATTCTCTGTCAGCTTCAAAAGAGTTTTATATACAGGGTGTTACCAGACCACTTCCGAAAACGAAAGGGGGAGCTACAGCACACCAAAACCCAACCAAAAAAAAATCAGTTATCCTGAAAAATAATTATAGCCGGAGAAAATAATGTTTAAAGATTTGTATTTATTTCGCCAGCCCGCAATGTACGCATTCACGTAGGTAAGGTCGAGGCGTATTACTATTATTTATTCTGTGTCGTAAGTGCCTACTAACGTAGGTAGGTACTAACGTAGGTCGCTCGCACGTCGCGTACTTGAATGACCCGCGATGAACTCTCAGCTGTTCATGCTGTAGTAGACGTAATCTGCGTGCTGCGTGTACATTGCTGCTTTATTTATTTTATTTGTTTTTTTGCTTTTTTAAATGAGATAATTAGGTAGATATGTCTTATTATGTAGTACTGTGTGTATGTAACTAGAAAAAAAATTAAAAAGAGATAGTCAAGTCAATTTTTTTTTTCGCGATTTTTTTCGCTTAATGTTTTCAGTATCATGGTCTGATTGGAACCTCCAAGTTTTCGGAAGTGGTCTGGTAACACCCTGTATATTGACTAGTATATATTGATGATGATGTAGACAACCGTTCGACCACTACCTCAACTGCCCCCATATCGCAAGCTCTGAACTGCTTTCGCTGTCCAGCATAATGTCAAGCGACGTCGCTACAGATATACGAAAATAAGAAGCTTTTGACGATAAAAAACCGCGCTTAAACGCGCTAATGTCACTATTTAGTCACAGAATACCTATGATTTAGTATGAAAACAGTTGAGACAACGATTGCCGCCCTGATATTAGACGATGAATTGTAGTCGACGATGTAGCACGTAAATAAAGAAATATTCTTGGACATTTTACACAACGCCCTCTAGTCCCAAACTAAGCAAAGCATTTATTATGGAAACTAGAGTGCTGATAGAATACTTATACACTTTTTTTGTAAATACATACTTACTTAAACATAGTAACACGCAGACATACAACAAACATCTGTGTTTGCCTCACACAAATGTTTTGTTCTTGGTATCGAACCCACGACCCACAGCACGGAAGGCAGAGCTATTACCGACTGAGTTATGACGCCTGTATTGACGGCTATTACTTTAATGTCTAACATCATCTTGACGGTTTTCATAGCTCATAATAATGATTGTCGAAGAGTTACGTTTAAGTTTCAGTTTATAGCTCAAAAGGTCAAACACAAACGTCCTACAATTTTCCACTCTTGACTTACGTCAATGATTGCAATGCCTCACTGGACACGCCCTTAGTGGATGTGCTATGTTGAGGTAATTATTGTCAACTCATAGTGTTGATCATGATAGATAGATATACTCTGTAGTAGATTCTATTGCAACCTGTCACACTGTATGTGTCAAAAATGTTACGAATTACACTTGACTTGACTTATTTATTACAATTATATCACTTGACATTGGCAAAATTGTCTGTCGAAATGACGGACACAGGCCATTATTAAAGAGAAGAAGAAGATTCGAGTTTTCACATTTTTTGAAACAACACATAGCATTTTTATTTTAATAGTTTTTCTTGTGTTATTGTGAGTATTATTGTTTAATTATGGTGGAATTTTAACCAATAATACTTAGGTCGTAACATAAAGTGTGAGCCATTGGAATAAATGTGTGTAAAGTGGTTTTTATGAATGTGAAAAGTCGTTTCAGGTTTTGAAGAGAAAATCCACCATTTTCTTTTCAAAACAAACGACAGCCGACTTGACAAATGACTTGACTTGACTTTTATTACAATTTTAACACTTGACATTGGCAAAATTGTCTGTCGAAATGACGGACACAGGCCATTAATGAAGAGAAGAAGAAGAAGACGACAGCCGACTTGACAAATGACTTGACTTATACTATAACAATTATATCACTTGACATTGAAAAAATTGTCCGTCGAAATGACGGACAGAGGCCATTATTGAAGAGAAGAAGAAGAAGAAGGTGTGAGTCTACCAAAACAATTCGTTTTTCTCCTTCTGGGTGGTCCTTCAGGCAAATCACGTAGGTCGTATGAATAACTAGCACACCTGATGTTAAGTAGTAACTTCTGCCTATAACAATGCATTACCTCACAGAGCAAGTCCAATGAGGACGTGCCCTGTAAGGCAATGCACTGCGTCCATCACTCTGAGACGTAAAGATGTTGAAGTCTCATGTGCCTGTAATTACACCGGCGCCCTTACCCTTCAAACCGGAACACAGCAATGCGAGCATCGCTGCTTGGCGGCGAAATACAAATTTAGATACTAATTTTTAATTGAAATACTAAGCTGCTGTCGCAAATTAAATTAAATATTAATAATTTTGAAATCATTTTAACCTTTTGATCACAGGGATTAAGTCGGGAAATATCCAGACCTTTAATAATTACAGCCGAGGGCTTAAGAAACGAGGTCGGAACTAAAACCACAAACAAGACGGTTTCTAGCTAAGTAGATATTTTGAGGTGAGGATGAAAAAACACGAGGAAATTGTACTCCTTAAATAAACGTGTATATTTTGCTTCGAACAGCTGTTCTTTGCGCTAATATGCATAGCGAATCGCATCCCATTAATATCATAAACTAGCTGATACCCGCGACTTCGTACGCGTGCGAAACTTTCCACCAAAATATCTGTCAACCAGCATACGATGAACCGCGTGCCAAAGGCTGCTTTTGGTTTAGAGAGTTCAAGCTGTATCTAAAAATCCACGTCTTTGATTTCATTAAAATATAGCCTATGTTTCAATGCGGAAAAAGGGCTTCTGAATGGTATATGTTTCGTTGTTATAAATGCGAAAGTTTAGATGTTTATATGTTTGGATGTGTGTTTCACTCAGGCTAAAACCGCTGGTCCGACTTGGATATATAATAGTTTGTAACATGGATTAACACGTAGGCTACTATTCATCCCGGAAAATAAACAGGATCAACCGGGACGCGGACGACGTCGCGGGCGGAAGCTAGTGTTTTTATAGTATTTCAAAGTGCTCTTATACACCGTGTATTCTAGATATCACCCGCGGTTTTTCTCGCGTGGTAGCAGCATATTTACGCATTATTTGGTTAAAATCTTGAATCCTAATTTGAGACCCGTTATGGTGCGACTTTTCAAAATTCCTTTATTAGTGCACCCTTACACTATATAAGGATACTACCCTCCAAATTTCATACCTCTAGGACTTATAGTTTAGGCTGTTTTTTTTTATGATAACAAGTAATGGAACAAGCTGATAGCTCACCTGATGTTAAGTGGTAACTGCCTATAAAAATGCACTACCTCACAGAGCAAATCCAATGAGGACGTGCCCTGCAGGGCAATGCACTGCGTCCATCACTCTGAGACGTAAAGATCTTGAAGTCTCATGTGCCTGTAATTACATCGGCGCCCTTACCCTGTGCGTTGATTCTCTTTCAGCTTCAAAAGAGTTTTATATTTATTAAGAAGATGACGTGGAAAAATCATCGCTATCTCCAGCTGTACTGTAAACTTGATAATTTCTTTCGCTGGCGATGTAATTAAGTTACATTCTTCACAACCTTATTTATTGCTGAGATATTTCACTGCTAAAAGACTATTAATTGTTCCAATTTGTAAAGAATAAAGCCGCGAGTTTTCTCACGAAGTTTTCCTTCAGCGATTGAGATTAAAAAATCTAGTAACTAAGTCAGTAGAGACTTAGGCAGCACGTCCTCATCAGGGTCGTGAGACTTAGATAGGTAGCTTGAACTCTCTCAACCAAAAGCAGCCATTTGCTACGGGGTTCATCGTATGCTGGTTGACAGGTATTTTGGTGGAAAGGTTCGCACGCGTACGAAGTCGCGGGTATCAGCTAGTTGATAATAAGTCACTTTGTACTTGCTCTAGTTATTGAGGTTATAGCATCTTTACATAGGAAAAAACAGCTTGGTTCGGGAGAACCGCCTTAAAATGCTACGGTTGCTTGAAAGAAAGCGCTTTCAGCGATAAGGCCCGTTGTACTTTACAAAGTTAGTTTTAAGATTTTTACGTATCTAATCCTTGTGTACAATAAAGTATTATCTATCTCAGGCAGGCGTCATGGCTCAGTCGGTAGAAGTTCTGCCTTCCGTGCTGTGGGTCGTGGGTTCGATCCCCACCGAGAACAAACATTTGTGTGTTCTAAACATAGATGTTTGTTCTGTGTCTGGGTGTTTCTATGTATTATAAGTATGTATTTACAAAAAAAAATGTATGTATTCTATCAGCCATCTAGTTTCCATCGTACAAGCTTTGCTTAGTTTGGGACTAGAAGGCGTTGTGTTAAGTGTCCGTGAATATTTATTTATTTATCTATCTATCGCTCATCAACTTTATATTCTTGACTGTACATTTTAAGACCAGATATCCTTTGCAGACTTAATTATTAAAAACTTGAGTGCTCACTTACCCTTTGAGCAGAATACATGAGGAAAAGTTAAAGCACTCAACATAGTCTGTTAATTAACATTCTGGTTACATAAAGCTGCTTGTATATCATAGTGGAACAATCTTTATGTGGCTTAGAGCCTTGACCTTCTTCTAAATATACACAACTCTTTTGAAGTCGACTGACAATCAACGCACAGCCTAAACTATAAGTCCTAGAGGTATGAAATTTGGAGGGTAGTATCCTGATATAGTGTAGGGGTGCACTAAGAAAGGAATTTTGAAAAGTCGCACCACGAATCGTCTAGACTAGAATAAGGATCAAAGATTTTAAGCAATTAATGCGTAGGTATGCTGCTACCACGCGAGCAAAGCCGCGTTTCGTCAATCATTAATTATTTCAGAAGATTATACTTAGGTACTTAGTAAGTCAAAAACTTGTGTCATATACGTACGAGCATTGATTGTCACGTCCTGCTATGGTGGATGCATGACCTTACCCAGAGATGAGCACGCCTTTCAAACTAATCATGATTGTTTTTGTTTATCTTTTAAGATTGTTTCATTTTAAAATGCAAAGTCAAGCACAAAGGAATTGACACTTAATACCATCGGAATAAAGACTAATAAAATACTGAGTAAATAAAGTTACAGTAATTTGATGTGGGTAAGATCCTTTTATAACAAACCCACAATCCATAAAAGTACGCAAATGAATTGGAGCCTTTTGTTACGATATAATTTAAAACTTTTTTGTAGAGCATAAAGAAACATTTTA
The DNA here is from genome assembly GCA_918843925.1 of Eulithis prunata. NCBI lineage: Eukaryota > Metazoa > Arthropoda > Insecta > Lepidoptera > Geometridae > Eulithis > Eulithis prunata. The sequence continues at coordinate 2,643,299 of OU974035.1, forward strand.
TTATTATAAATACCCTCTTTTGTAAATACGACAAAGCTGCTACTTTTCAAAATTCCTTTCTTAGTGCACCCCTACACTATATAAGGATACTACACTCCAAATTTCATACCTCTAAGACTTATAGTTTAGGCTGTGCGTTGATTGTCAATCAGCTTCAAAAGCGTCTTATATATCTAGAAGATAAACACTGATTACTTAGGAAAAGTTGCTTATAAAATTATGAACAACTAAGAGTAAACACATACTTATTGCATACATACGTAATAAAACAGGATAACTCATTACCTGGAAAAAATAAAAGGTTTTCAGTTATTAATGTATTTAACAATTTTAATCTTATTTGCATAAACACAATGAAATACCATTTCCCTCGCTTCGGTCTGAACAACCGTAAAATACAACGCTCACTCTTAAATCCTACCGAACATACCCTACATACCGTGCAGGGTTGTCAACACACAAGAGATGAATAATATTTATTCCGTGGTTGACAACTTCCAAAATAAATAAAAAAGTTTCGAATAAGGGGTCATCCAGAAATTACGTCACACGGAGGGGGGGGGTCGACGAAGTGTGACATTGTGTGACTAGGGGCGGTAGGGGTCTAAGGTTGTGTGACGTCACATTTCAAAATTCTAACTTATTCTTATCTAAGTGTTAATAGTACATTATGGTACTAGTGTGATACATTGGTGATTACCGCCGAGGTGCCATTGAGACCCGAGCCGTAGGCGAGGGTCTTAAGAAAGCCGAGAACGGTAATCACCAATACACACGTGTATCATACGACGTTTTTCAACACACTTGTGAATAAAATAACTATAATTTCAACAGTGAAAAGGCGTTGTGAAAAATGTTTCGCTATGGCGGGAAATATTAATCAGTTTTCCTATGCGCGCGCATTACGATCGGCCACAGACTAAAGGGATGAGGTTTTTTTTTTTATTTATTTTCCGCGCTTAGGGCTTGCGCCTATTCTGCCACGTAAAAAATGGGGAATTTAAAGTTTTCTTTTATTACAGAGAAAACAAAAGTTATATTTGAGTGAAAGTTTTATTTATTAAACAGGTACGAGTTAAAATTATCTATTTAAATAAGAAGTTGCATGAAATGAGCAAGCAATAGGAACATTTATTTATTTGTTCTATTGAACACGATCTTTTTTTTGAATAAAAACTTTTTTAGTAACAAAGCTACTCAACCAATAAAATTTTTAAAAAAAATCTATAACTCACTAGTGAGTTATAGCAATGAAAAAGTCACAGTTTGATTATGAGTATCATTATGTGCCTAATTGCGGTGACCATAGAGCCACTTTATGAGCAAGTGTGTTGAAAAATGTATATTAAGAAATAATTTAAATGGATTTAAAACTAGTTTCGGAAGTGCTGTTTTAATTCAATAATTTCTAGATGTAAAATTAAAAGATATGTGACGTCACACTAGGGAGAGGGGGAGTCTCACAAATGTGACCAACTGGGACAAGGACGGGGGAGGGGTCCAAAAATCACTAAATTTGTGTGACGTAATTTATGGATGACCCCTAATCATTAGCTTTTTTTTTAAATTTGTTTTTGTTTATTTGTCCATGCACAAACGGATTGGTGTCTTGAGGCATGTCTTTTTTTACATTTAATTTTTTAAATAGGATAGATGCAGCCCTAGAAAAATCGTTCAATAAAACCCAAGTTTACCGTGCGTGTATAAAAAAGGCTTTGTCCGATATCGCTCGTTAGGTAAGAAAGGTGTAAGCTGATTCAAGGGAAACTATTATTTAGATGATATATGGGTACTAGCAACTGTTTATTCAAATAATACCCGGTGGGCAATCGTTGTCTCATAAAAACCTGCCAGGTATAAGCTTGGCAGGTTTCCTGATCTGTTTTCATACTAAATCTATATTCTGTGACTAAATAGTGACATTAGCGCGTTTCATCGCGTTTTTTGTCGTCAAAAGCTTCTTGTTTTCGTATATCGCCACGTCGCTTGACATTATGCTGGGCAGCGAAAGCTAACCTAAGCTAAGCTAAAAAACTGACATCAAATTTCACTAACTTACAGATCATCAGAGTAATGAGAATAACGAACACTATCTTTGTAATCTATTTTTTCATTATTGTAAATTAGTATCCTGCTCGCTAGTTCTGCTTTCCTGGTACTTTTCTCAAAATTATCTCATCTCAAAAGGGGTATCTGTGCTGTGGGGTTGCGACTCGTGGTCCCACTAATTTGACCCACTGGTGGGACAGTGTGTCGATTTAATGGGCTCGTGGTCCCACTGTTTGGTGGGACCATCAGTCAACGTAATGCAGTCGCTCGTGGTCCCACTGATTTGGTCATAAGGGCTATAACACAAATATATTTGGTGTAGTCTCAGTAGTCCGGTTACAGTTAAGTCAACCGGACTTCTGAGTCGTCGAGCGACTCAGAATCAGGAATCGATGGTTGATCGAGGATCGACTCAGGAATTTATTATTAAATTATTTTATTGCTTGTTTTTGAGTAGATGATCTTGAAATTAATAATCTTGAAATGCTTCCTTGTCGACTGTACTTCCCATTTTTTATGTACGAACTTAGGTAAACCGTGTCCAGCGGAACTTTTTGTTATGTATTTTTAGAGCGTGGTCGTCCGAAACCGTGGCCGTCCGAGATGAAGCCCTATCACAGTATCTAAAACTTATTCTAAGTAACATCTCTGAGTGTAGCAAGTTGGATAGCAACCGTTGATTTATTAAATAGAATCAAAGCTTCACGGACACAAAGGAATATTTTATGTTCGAAGAGATCCGAACAAAGCAAAAATATTTTACCAAGTTATTACGACAGAATTTCTGAATTATTTTCTCTGTTTAACAAAATATCTTGCTAGGTACAAAATTATCTGAAGGCATTTTATAAAGTCAGCTTTGACAGCCCCCATATCGCAAGCTCTGAACTGCTTTCGCGTTAGATGTGGCCACAGATATACGAAAACAAGAAGCTTTTGATGGCAAAAAACGCACTGAAACACGCAAATGTCACTATTTAGTCACAGAATACCCATAATTTAGTTTTTATGAGGTAAAGATTGCCTCTCAACGTTTCATCATCTTCTGAAGCTTATAAGAAGTGTACAAAGGCTTTAACTGACTCTTCTCAGTATCATCAGTTTATTGGGCTTGTATTTTTTAGTTAAGTTGAGGATATATTTGACAGACGTCACAGCTCAGTCGGTTTATGTGTAGCAAACATAGATATATCTTTGTTCTTTGTCTGGAGGTTGCTATGTTTTATAAGTATGTATTAACAAAACAGGGAATTAATATTCTAACAGCAATCTATTTTCCATAGCACAAGCTTTGTTTACTTCGGGAATAGAGGGCGTTGTGTGAAATGCCCATGAGTATTTATTTATTTAAATAAGTTTTACTTATAGGACGAGCCTCCTGTCAGAAACTTGTACATAAAATGCCGTTATGTGGAAGGGTTCGGGCCTTCAGGAGTCCTTATCAAAAACACTTGTTTACACAGGAACAATAACAACCCCAAGAGATTTGTTTTTATTATACTCATTCTAGTATACAATAGAATTAATAAAACGAAGCTATTTGTCTTATTATTTCTCTGTTGTGATGAAACTTCTTCAGCGAAGCGGACATACTACAGCCGCTAGAGAACTCTTTTGAAGATGACTGACAATCAACGCACAGCCTAAACTACAAGTCCTAGAGGTATGAAATTTGGAGGGTAGTATCCTTATATAGTGTAGGGGCGCACTAAGAAAGGAATTTTGAAAATTCACACCCTATTATAGGATCAAAGATTTTCACCAAATAATGCGTATGCTGCTGCCACGCGAGCAAAGCCGCGGGCGACAGCCAGTACTCGTATAAATAGGTAAGTGTATCAATATTCTTGGACATTTCACAGAACGCTCTCTAGTCCCAAACTAAGCAAAGCTTGTACTATGGAAACTATATGGCTGACGGTCGGTCTGTCGTTTGTATTAGTAGCCAATTCTGTTGACGGAGTTTTTAGGCCGCCTTAAGGCCTCCGTCATGGCCTCCGTCATGGCCTATAACTTCTTATTGAAGAATTTATCTAATAAGCTTCTAGAATGATTTGACTCAAAAGAAATTGGATTAAAAGATCGATTGCTTTGTCGTGTCCCTGTTATTACGCTAAATGAGGGTAGTTCAGGCCATTAGGTACGTAATTAACGTTTATTTCGGAGAAAACGGCAATTTTCAGACTCAATTTGTATAGCTTATCATTAAATTGACGAAGGCGACAAAATAAATAAAAATAATTTTTTTTTTTATTAATTGAAAAAATTAATTCTTAGCCTTGTAAAGGTTCATAATATATACCTCGGCCGATCATGCCTTATTTAAGTTCCTCTCCATCCAAAGGTTGTCTGGAAGAAATCGCTCTTTAAGCGATAACACCGCCCATTGTACGTATGTTTAGCTATATTTCTGTTGTAGTTTTTTATTCTTGTTTTTAGTTTGAAGGTACACAATAAGGGGTTTCCACTCATTCATATTTTTTTTTTAATTTCACCTTTTTCTTTTTTTTCTGAAACACGTGATAAACTTAATGTTAAATAAATGATACAAATAACCTTCTTTTCAACTGATTTGAACGTCGATGAAACGAAAAAACGACAGTTCGACCCTCACAAAACGCAAAACACTTCGATAGCGCGTTCTAGGATCCGACCAAACTTAGCAGCGCCATCTAGTTCTGATTTAGGCAACATGAGCATAGAACTTTTTGTAACTAAATAAGTACTACTGCATATTGGTTTTTGAAGGTTTCACTTTTACCACTTGTGAATTGCACACATGCTTTTTTTAACGTTATTTGAAACAATGATAATAAGAAATCGGACCCTTTTGCAGCAGCTTTTATTCAAAATTCTTTCACATTATTATTTCCCTCTTTCTTCGTCGCGAAAGCAATTTGTGACAAGAATTACATTTTTTATCCAGAGTTCGATTCGAAGTCCAATTCACGTACCTAATCCAATCGTAAGTTGACAGAATCGAGACTGAATTATAAATTGATTGATATTGATATTGGTGTTCTTTTTCTTATTGTTAGTCATCCTATCCTACTAATAGTATAAATCTAAAAGTTTAGATGTTTGGATGTTTGTGTTGCAATCACGCTGCAACAACTGGTCCAATTTGGATTAAACTTGGAATATATATAGTTCGTAGCCTGGATTAATACATAGGCTACTTTTTATCTCGGAAAATTAATAGGGTCAAACGGAACGCGGATGATGTCGCGAATGAAAGCCAGTTCTTAATAAATATAAATATTCTATTGACATCCCAACAACATCCCGATGATATTTTAACTAGAATTTCTTGACAGAATTACATACTCCTCTGAATCAACTTGGCTGAGGAGGTTTCGTGTTTATTTCACGCCCTGGTTTTTGTAGAGTTTCTGTGTAAGAATAAAGAAACATTGCTTTCTCTTATCAAAAATTCTTTTTGATTTTTGATCCATATAACACCAAATAAAGATTGAATAACTCAACGGCATGATTCTACAAATCCATAGACTTACCCACAGATAATTTTACGTGCAGACAAATAGATATTTTCTCTAAAATAAAGGGATTTTCGACATAAATCTTGTGATCTTATCGGCTTTCAAATCAGATTAGGTATTCGTGGGATGAAATTGGATTTATAAGATCTATCGGATTATTTAAGACTAGCCGTCTCCCGCGGTGTTTCTCGCGTTCTACCCTTTAGAGTGTCACGTTTCAAAATTCCTTTCTTGGTGCACCCCTACACTATATAAGGATATTATTACCCTCCAAATTTCATACCTCTAGGACTTATAGTTTAGGCTGTGCGTTGATTCTTTGTCAGCTTCAAAAGAGTTTTATATATATTGATTTGCTTTTGTGTAAAAGGCCAAAATAAATTAGAAGTAGTCGATTCAATCGTTAACTGATCACAGTTCAGTCGGTTATAGCTCTGCCTTCCGTGCTGTGGGTAGTGGGTTTGATCCCCACTGAGCAAAAACATTGTGTGTGGAAAAGTCACGTTTTTTGTATGTCTGGGTGAAATGTATATAAAATTATGTATGTATTTACAAAAATGTATATAACTATTCTATCAGCAATCTAGTTCCCATAGTATAAGCTTTGCTTAGTTTGGGACTAGAAGGCGTTGTGTGAAATGTCCAAAAATATTTATAATATTTTTTTAATTTTTTCTATAACTTTTGCACGTTACCTACATATAGTGTCTTCTATAATGAATAAAGTCGGGTTATTCCCATCAAGCCCACCGGCTGGTCCACTGGTGGGGCCGATGGGAAAAAAATCCCAACGAGCTCACTACGCAAAAAGTCGAACAAAAGAATTTTTTATTCATAAAACTTGTTCCAGGCGCAGCTTCTTTGTGAATAAAGCGGTTAGAAGTTACAGTTAGTCAATAAAATCTTGTGAGAAAATTAATGACCCATTCAGTACCCATTAGCTAATTACTAGAAGCACTAGAAGCCAGGCAATCATTATTTTATGTGTTTACTAGCTTCTGCACTTGTGTTTGTCTGCGTACTTTTCACTCGCGACTTCGTCAGCGTCCTGTTTGATCTTTTTAATTTTCGGGATAAAAGTAGCCTATGTTGTTTGGATGTTTGTGATGAAACATAAACATCTTGATATTATTGAACGACTTTTTTTTTACTCCCTTTGGACCCTCATAACTTCACGACCCCTTGACCGATTTACTTCATTTAACAAACCAGTAAAACTTAAGAGTACTATCCGTATACCTACAAAATTTTATGAAGATCGGATGAGCGGTTTAAAAGATCTCGTCGAGCAAACATACAAACATACAAAACATATTTGTCCTAGTTGTCACTAAGATCTCGTTCACTTCGCTCACTCGATCAACAAAGCAATCATATTTTAGGTACTTTTTTTATTTAGTTACTACGTACTTTGTAACTAAACCTTTGTTGAGTCACACTTTGGTCTGTGTCTGGCTTTGAAAAGCCACTCAAGAAAGATTTCGTCCATTTCACGCCGAGTTCGTCCCATCCAGTCCTCTTGATACCAAAAGGGTCTAAATAAATGTTGTTTTCGTTCCAAATAGTAAAATGGGTCGTAAGGGACCGTAATGCGCAGTACAGTTAGCGTCCGCTTATATGGCGCATTCAGATAATTATGACTGAAAACTTCTTGGTCGTACACTACAGTTGTAAGTGTAACTTCAAAAATCTATATTTATCAAAATAAAACCCAATAGTCACAAATGTGCCAAACCAATAGCAGTGCACTGTAAGATGTAACGGGCCGTTATACGCACACAAACACAATACACTTATAGACACTTGTCTGTCAAAAGGTTAGAGATGAGAAAAATGGCGCTCCGCCAAATCGTAACGTAACTAAACACTAGGGATGGGAAAAAAATATTTTCGGACTTAGTCCGGAACTAGTATCGATTCTATTATTCCATTTTTCTAAACTGACAAGCTGATACCCGCGACTACGTGTGCGTGTGAAACTTTCCACAAAAATATCTGTGTACCAGCATGCAATGAATCTCGTAGCAAATGGCTGCTTTTGGTTTAGAGAGTTCAAGCTGTATCTAAGAGTCCACGTCTTGGATTTCAATAAAATATAGCCTATGTTTCAATGCGAAAAAATGGTATTAGTTTCGTTGAAATTGGTCCAGTAGTTAAGGCGTGATCTTGATGGTAGGTACTTAACCTAATTTGTTGAAAAATCTTGCTCTTCGATGAAAAATGCGTCCGATCTATCAGACGTCTGCTCCATTATAAAAACCATTAATTTAATTTGAAAAACGCGATGTCACTCCGCGCTTGGTACCGTGCAGAAAATATACGAAGATAATGTTTGTGTAGCTAAGGAGGTTTGCTTTAGTCAATATTATTGAAGGTTGAACCCTGACGGACGCCTCTCACCCAGCCATCTTACTGCCAAGTGTATTTATTTATTTAAAAATTTCACACAAACAAGTAGTGCTAGGAGGACTTAATGCTAAGAGCATTGTCTACCAGTCTTCCAGGGCGTGCAAAAAGGTGGTGTGGCGTGTTTTTATAGGGTACCAAACAAGTTGTATATATACGAGAAATTATAAAACTACTAATATTATATATATCTACCTACATACTGAAGAATTTAAAATTTAGTACTAATTTTGAGCTTAATCTGAGTATAGGATTCCTAAATCCAGACGCAGATTACATAAGTACCTATTTATTAACCGCCTTCAAAAAGAGAAGGAGGTCCTCAATTTTATTTAATGTTTGTGTCCTCAGAACTCCGTCATTTATGAATGGAGTAGAAAAAATCATTTTTTTATCCAAAAGGGTATACCTACTTCCGATTATATTATACTAGCTTCCGCCCGCGACTTCGTTCGCGTCCCATTGGATTCGTTTAATTTTCCGGGATAAAAAGTATCCTATGTTACTTCTAATACCTCCAAGAATATGTGTACAAAGTTTCATGATTATCCGTTAAGTAGTTTTTGCGTGAAAGCGTAACAAACTTACTTACATTCACATTTATAATATTAGTAGGATAGTCTCATAATTTTTTTATCAAAATTTGTTGAGTAGTTGGAAAAAACACGACACTGCGTATTTTGCTTTCCCGTGACTTTTCTGTTGCGTTTACGATCAATATAACAAAAACAAAACATTACTTACACAGTTTTTTATTTATATATCAAAGCCTCTACCCCCTGTATAAGAGTTGGAAGCAGCCCGTATAAAGAGTTGATAACATTTAAGATAACGTCAAGAATAGACATTTTAAATGCAAGGGGTATGTTAACGACAAAAGGTCTTGTCCTAAGTGGGACGTACAGTCGTCTACAAAAGGTTTTGCATAATTAAAACTAAAGGTCAATTCGGGAGTATCTGATAAGCTTTGAAATTTGACTTAAACTTAATCAAAAATGACCAAATATACCTTTTATAATAAACTCTATCATCATCATCAACTTATATTAGTCCACTGCTGGACGTAGGTCTCTCCCAAGGCACACTAGTAAGCCCTGTCTTCGTCGCTTCGCATCCAGAGGGCCTATAACGAGTTTTGGTGTGTAAATTTGGTGTAAAACATCTGACGCACAGCACACCAGTGGGCGCTGATTTGTATGGAGACACTGAGCGGATTCTTTGAGAAGCTTGGTCTACACCAAGCCCGTACTCGCATGTCGAGCTTCTCAAAGAATCCGCTCAGTTTCTCCACTGAGACTGCCTCTGTAACGGCAAAGACTGCTATAATTTTAGCGCTTATTTTGACGTATCATATTAAAGTACCAGTCGGAGATTTCATTCAGCAAAATCTTTGAGCGTAAATACCTACTTATTACCTACCATTCTCAATTCATCCCCATTCTATACCCAGTGTAAAGCTTTACACATTCAAATTATGCGAGATAAAGTCATAGATGAAAGATCAGTTTGGTATTTTGACGTATCACTTCTTCTTTTTTTTTTATTTATTTGCATGGTTTTGTCACATAGCGAATAAAAAACCCTAAGTATTATAAACATCATCTTAATATAACAACTATAAAAAAATATATACATGGAACAGAACACTAAAAAAAAACATGTTATCCAATAACTAACTAACACAAAGAACTACCTATGTAACAAATAGGTTCAAAAGTGAACCAACCTTTTTTAGCGTTTCAGTCCAGTATTGGAAAAATGGAATACTTATAATCTCATTCCGATGTCTATTTGTCTGTCCGTCTGTCATCTCCACCAGAGCTAAACCGTAAAAGCCGGAGAGTTGAAAAGTAATAGTTTGTTACTACCCATGAAGTTTTGAAGGAAACAATATTTTGAAAATAAGTGACAATAGAATATATGAAAATAAAATATTTTGTACCCCATTGAATGGGCCACTAATACCTAAGCTTAGAACTTAACTAAAAGAGCCACATACTTTGATTTCTTAATAACTCAATTGTAAAAAAAAATTGGGTAAAACGCGACCGAAACTGCATTCTGACTAGAAGATTATTCAGGGAAGCTAAGCGAGCCATGAAAATATATTTCAGTATTATTTTGAAAACAGCTCGAAGCATTTATAATGCAGAATCCTCGGAAAACACGTAACTCAAAATACTGGTAAATATTCCACTAGCCTAGATACTCAAACAACCCAAATTGACCCTAACTACAATCCGTTAAAGCTCATTTCACTGCAATACCCATTTCGTCTGACAGAGTAACATCAAATCTTCACAAATCTCCATAACAGCTGTTGTGCAAATCACTTCTGTGTTCGACTGTACGTGAGGTATTTGCAGAGTATTACTCACGCTTGACGGGAAGGGGGATGTTGAAGGGTTTATATAAAGTAACGTCGTTCTTCTTCTTTTATTCATGGTGTTTATCATTCTGCCAAAATTTATGGCCCCTGTCCGTAATTTCGACAGACAATTCCGCCAGTGTCAAGTGAGATATTTGAAATAATATCAGTCAAGTTATTCGTCAAGTCGGCTGTCGTTTGTTCTGAAGAGAAAATGGTGGATATGTTTCTTCAAAACTTGGAGACGAATTTTCACATTCATAAAAACCACTTACAACACACATTTATTCCAATGGCTCACACTTTAGAATATCAAGTATTATTGGTTAAAATTCCACCGAAACTAAACACTAAAAGTGCTAATGTTGTTTCCAAAAATAACAGAACTCGAATATCGGTGGAGTGGTATGCAAGTTAATTTTTACCCTACTACGTGTTGTATTGCTGTCTTGTTACTTTTTAGAGCGTGATTTATGACACACAAACACTGTTTATCCCCTAGGGTGGTTATAACCCCCAGGGGAGTTATAACCTTATTAAATGCACTCAAAGCCTCATCCTATCTCACCGTAAATTGAATCAATCATGAAACCAGCGGGCCTAGGATGCGCACGCGAGATATTTCTCATGTCGTTCTATCTAAATGTAAGCATTTTGCACCAGTTTAGGAAATATTGCATTATCTGTGGTAATGTTGTCGAGAAACCGCGCCTTTGAATCTTCAACTTTTGACATATCTGCATGACTATTATCTCGTCCTCAGAGAGGTACGATGACTAAGAAGGGTCAAAAGTGTACAATAATAAGGCGCGTTTTGTCGACAACATTACCACAGATAATGCAAAAGTTCAAAAACTGGTGCAAAATGCTTATACATTTTGACAGAACGACATGACAAATATCTCGCGTGCGCATCCTAGGCCTGCAGGAGCGCCCGTGGCGTAGCTTGCTTAGTCAATATTCACCGATCATCTCAGTTAAACGACTGTCTGCGCGGTCATTATTTGGATGGGTGACCGTAAGCATCAGTCCTTGCTCTAGCAGTGGGTTAAGCACGACAGAGGCCTTAAAGCGCTCTAAAACTCCGGCAGCATAATTACTAACTCATACGAATTTGATGTAAGAGACAAATTAGTTGCCGTGTAATAAAATTGTTTAGAAAAACTCAAACGCCACTTACTTACTTATTAAGCCCACGGTTAAATTATAAGCCTCTTTTACTAATAAATTACATTGGTACATTACACCTATATATTGGCCAATGGTTATTAAATAACATAAAACCAGCCTTATGATGATGAAAATGAATCCTTTGTGGTCATATTAGATTAGGGATGTCTCTGAGTGCGGCGGTGCAGTAAGAAAGGCTATACCGCGCTATAATTCCAATCAGGCAGTAATGGAGCTCGCGGGGAACCCTGATTGCCTGTAATAGAGTTTCCAACTATGCGACACGGAGACTTCGTAGGGCTGTCTACTGAATATTATGTTATGCCTATCTAATGCCTATTATAATAGCAATTAGAATGGCTGGCCTATCTAATTGCTATTAATATATAACTAGTAGTTCGCCCCGAACTGAGATCTCGTGATGGTCGGAGGTAAATAAAACCCAAAAAATTTTTATTGAACAATGGTTGTAATTAACTTTGCAAATCGCTTCGAAATCGCCGTCTAGCTATGTACCAGTCTTACTTGAACTACAAAATCATCAAAACATCGAAAATAAGAGTCCATACTCCAGGTTTGATTATGACCAGCAGGATTTGAAGAGCTTTTAGAGAGTTGGTAATTTTTTGTTACAATCATGACAGTCGAACCAATATTTATTTATTTATTTATTTATTTATTTAATAACTAGCACGGGATTAACCAATTACACTAATTAATTAAAGACAGTCAAATTAGGTACACACACATAAGTCATTAGATAATAATAATACAACAAAATTCATTACATTAATTAATAAAAAAATAAAAATAAATTCATAACTTAGTCAATAAAATAAAATGTCATACAAAAATAATTATAATATTATTGCCTCGCAGTATTTTAGTAATATATTGAGCTATCTATAAATCGTTTGCAACGGTTTGTAGATAGCTCAACTATTTCATGCGTATTTTTTAAATATTGTAAATACTGTATTAGTTGTAATTTTCTTTGTGAATAAAGTACTGTTGACTATATATTTCTTTTAGTAGGTTAAAATTAGCTGTGATCTTTTTAATATTAAAAAGTATTTCAATTTGTGCCAACCCTAACCCCGATAGGGATGTACTACGTAATGTACCACGGCAAACGAGCTAACTTTAAATGTATTTTGACAGTATACGTTATTGATTGGTTTTGAGTTTGTGCGTTATAATGTATGTCAGGGGCAAATGCAGTCATAGTTGGGAAAGTTCTTGAGCAGTGACTTCCAGTTTTACAATACTTATAAACATACATTTTTGAAGTTATACTTCTAATGCGACTTCCAACTGACAGCGTACAAGGTTGCGTTAAACGGGAAGAGTTAGTCTCTGTCTCTTTCTATTCCCCCGAATAGAAAGAGACAGAGACTTGAGCCGGCCATTGAGCCCGGTCTTCGCCTCGTCTCATCCAGTGTTTGCCAGCTACAAGTCTCAGTACGTCGCCCCACCTTGTCGGGGGCATTTGTAATATTGAAACTATTCCACTAAGAGCACCAAGTTTTACAGTACTCTTCGTGGAAAAGTGAAGGTGCTCAAGCGATTTTTCACACAAAAATATTTTCTTAAACTAAATATTGAATTACATAAAAATAGAAGGAAGGTAATTAAAAAAAATTCAAGGAGCTTGTTGGTTTCGAACAATTGGAAAAAAACCAAAACGACGAATCTAAGGTCACAAACAAATTGCACACGATGAGGGCTCAGCAAATACTGGTCGGTATTGAAAAGCTTCCTGAAGCTCGTGGAACTTCAGCCAACCGTGGCTTTAGGGTACCACATACAGAAAATCTTAACTAATTTGAAAAAAGGAGTGTAAAAAATATTTATTTGCAAAAAAATAACGACATTATACAGTATTTAGCTGATGTAGCTGATTAGCGATAAGACCGCCCATTGTACTATTAATTTAAGTTTTGTTTTTAATTTTATTGTAATTCCTAGGTCTTCAGTAAGGTATTTTCTATCTTCTATTTACATAATTAAAACATTTACACATAACAAAGTTTAGTCCCAATTTCAAAGGAATTTTGGGCATAATTGCTTTTTGACTCATTGCTCATGTCAGACAAATTGGAGTCCATATTCCTGCGTCTGATGATGTAGAGAATCTATGGAGTTTCTCAGGGTCAGAGGATTTTTGTAAAATTAATTTGTCTGTCTTGATAAATTAATTCAGTTTCATGGCGTATTTTGCAAATATTGTAAATACTGTATCAGTTGTAATTTTCTTTGCGAATAAACGTATTCAAATTCTTTTTTTTTTTTTCAACAAAAAATACGGAATTCTACCAAAGCAAATAAAAACACACTTGAAAATTCTTCTCTCGCTCGATTTACTTAAGATATTCCCAAGTTTTTCTTTTAATTAAGATTGTATTCAAACTTTTGTATGAAATCAGCTGAGCGTCTCACTGATTGGATAATAATTTGGTTAATAAAGCCACATTCAAGCCGACGCACCAATGACGCTACAGACGACTTTTAGGTAGAGTAGGCACTCACACACAGCAAATAAGATAAGTGGTTATAAAATTAGTTCATTATTATTTACCAGGATCGGAGTCCCGAGTTTGTGCATTGGTTTTGACTTTCGACTCGAAAATAGCACACGCAAAAGCATTCGCAAAGCGAGAAATTTTGTTGGGAATTGCACAATTTCCAAATCTCCCGCTAGAGGCGCTTATCCGGTTTTAATACAAAATTTCTCGCTTTGCGAATGCGTTTGCGTGTGCTACACTCGAGTCGAAAGTCAAAGAAAACAAATAAACAGACTCGGGACTCGGTAAACCGTAATAATTACATACGCACTTCATTGGATAACCCATTCATTTGTACTGCATGTTATATATGTCTATATGCGCATTAACACGAGCTTAACGGTGAAGGAAAACATCATGACGAAACTCTTGGCTTAGTCAGCTCCGCACGTATTGACGATGTGTTTCCTGTGGATATGTCTGACTAGGCTGAGAGGATGGTATAGTACTACAAGCCTACTCCATCTAAACATTGTACAACAGGCAACTGCGCACGTCCCTAAACAAAACAATGACGATTCAAAAAACATGTCATGAAACATTTTTTAAACGATTAAAGATAGGTAATACAGGGTCGTTGACCTGCAGAGTGACAAAGAATTGTTGACACATATAAACTCCATTAGAACACACGCTAGCGCCGCAGAGCAGAAAACTTACAGAAAAAATAGTTACGAACGCGCTACGGGAAGCCACTCCACTTATGCCTCCTCTGCATGTCAACAGACGCGTCCGCGGACTCTGGCAGATGCATCCGCTGATAAATTTCCACGAGCTGTCCACACGTCTGTAGGTCAGTCTATGTTCGCGCCGAAACCCTTTGATGCGTGCCAAAAAACCAACAACAAACCGATTCGAGACGGACGCATCTGCTGACGTTAAATACCTACCACAGACGCCCAAATCACCCCGTCTACACGTCGGCGGACGCATCCGCAGATGACGTTTGCAAATGCTTTACACGCACAGCGATGTGCGTGTGAGCTCTCACAGACGACTGATTTACGCTTGATTTTTCTTTTCTTTTCTTCAAAGCTTACAAAAAATTACTTATCTACTTACCGAAACTTTTACGAAACGCCAGTCAGGCACAAAGCTTCTCAAAGAATCCACTACAAAAAACCAGTGCGTAGAGTCCTTACGCGCGGAAGAAGTTATACTTCGAGTGCCACGCATTCGCTCCAGTTCTGTGTTTAATGTGAAATTAATTTAGTATTTATTTTTATGTACTTAACCAATATGTGTGAAGTGAATGTTTTTTTTTTGTCTTATAATACATATCGATGCCTTACAGCCAAAAGGGCGTAAGCGACACTATACAAATTTTACAGGAGAGTGGTTTAAAGTTCAAAATAAACGAAAAAAAATCATATAAATTCGGTTAATGCTTCCAAAAGCTTAAAAATTTAGCTATATAGGTTTTAACTATAACTCTACAAAATAGAATAATTAATTTAGTAAAAATCAGCCTGCTTGCACCATTTACTGTCGTTTACCCCCAAATGGTCCTGATTTTACAAACAGGAAGAACGTCGTAAATGCAAACCTCTAATTATCCACTGCCCGCCCAAATGATATAACTGCTTCTTGCGTTTTATTTAAATTGAAGCAAAATAGCACGACTGCGTGTTTTTGTTACATCAAGTCAGGGCTACATGGTATAACTGCCTATTGGATTTTAAGAGAGGGACACGGAAATTGTACTAATTTAACAATTATTGACAAAATATTCGGCCTTTTAGTAAAAAACGAAACACTGTGCCATTAAGTACTTCAAATTATCAATAAAGTTCGCGTAGTTACGTTTCAAAACCCTAGTAAATTAATAATAATGCTTTATCTGTTCAATAAGTCTTTATTTCAATGGCACACAGTTTAAGTAGGTATCTTACTTCTAAAATTGGAGATCAATGTGTTCTTACAATTTGACGATTTCAGCAAATGTAGAGCACGGTGAATTGTTTTCCTGGCGTATTATTCATTTCCTGGAAAGAAAACAGACACATGCCAATAACCCTAATTACACCAAAAAATAAAGTAGGTACCTATGTAATGTAAGTATTTTTGTTGTTTTTATGAATTCTAGCGAATCTAAAATCTGTGACATATTTTATCCATCTTAAGCTCGAAAGACACATGATTGCACATCAGGATGTTTTAAATTATTAGACAATTACCTACAGATAGACAAACGAACTGACAGACAAACGGAACGACATACGATCAAACAGGATGACGTGTAGTCGACGTAGTTTGGTGATGATTTACATAAATGTGTAGAGTTAGTACCATTGCCCAGGTACCTACCTACTTACTAATTACCCTGTTACGAACGACATTGTCAACCTTGTTCTAAAGTAAGTAAGTAACTGTACCTAATGCTTTTTTTGAGAAAAATATTTCTTAAACCTAAACGCAACTTCTACTAGTAACAAAAACCCAGTTAGATCCACGAAGGGCGTACTCTAACATAGACATTATTAAAGTCAACCAAATTAAATATAATTCGGTTTATAGACATTTTATTCTCTTATAGACAGGATGTCTCTTACATCAGAAAATAACGAAATAGTAAGGTAAGTAGGTTAGTAGATTGTTCTTTTCAAGTAGGTTAGTAAATAGGTAAGTAGAAATTAATTCTATAGGTAGGTAGGTACCTAGGTAGAATGAGTCGGTAGTCGTGTAGGTGTTATGTTACAAGTAGGTAGGTAGGTACTCGCCTAATGCATAGGTTCCGCATATACTATACACTAAAATAAGTTTTCAGAAGTGTTACAGTCACAGGTTGGGCGGCACTCTTTGTAAATGCCGCCAAAGGCGTAGACTGCGCGGGTGTCGGTAGCGTCAAAGGCACATCCCCGCAGCGCGACGCGCGGCTGTGGCGGCGTCGGCACACACTCGCTCGCACGCGCCTATTCTTCTACTAGCCTTACTGGACATGTTTGCCGAAGATACATGCCCGTTTAAACCAACTTAGATTATATTAATGGATAATTAATTATCTTTTTGTCTTACCTCATAATCTGAGTTGTCGAAATTAAGTTTTCTCCGAGCCTGGAAATTAATCTTCGAAACTTTCAATGCTTCTCCAATTATATGAGATGCCCGTTGTTTTTGAGCCATCACGACGACGTCCTGAAAAAATAAAACTAATTCTAAAATTAAATATAACAAAACAACCCTAACAAACTTAGCTATGGTATGTAACACCATCCACTAAAACTTTATAATTTAGGCTACCATTCTAAGAGTTATTCAGTAAACTTACCTTTTTAACAGCAGCTCAAACTTCGCCAAAATGGCTCGCGCGCACGCGTGTTGTTTGTGCCGCGGTCGCCGGAGCAAAAAATCACATTAATACTCGTGATCTTCACCCAATCACGTTTGTTTTGAGCGAAAGAAATAGATAACCGACGTTTTTGTTTTTCTTGCACTAAGGTGAGCGACAAATTTCCTAACATGGAATTAGTGTTTTTCTAGCTAACCACCACACCCGATCGAATATCGGGAGGGAAAAAAAGGATTAGCGACAAATGTTAGATGAGGTTTATTTAGACATTTTGGCTTAAGTTCTGTAGATGATTGGTACAGCGACAGGTAAAAATTGACTAAGCGACAAACAATGTCGGAGAAAATTTGGCGAAAATTATATTAAATGACATTTTTATTTTTCAAGGAATCCAGCAAAATGTCTCAACCGGAGTTTAATAAAGAAAAGCAAACATCCAAAATGGGATAAATGTGTCTCTGTACTAAGACTACTTTTAGCCGAAACAGGTTAACGTCCAAACTAGACAAAGTTACAAAAAGCCCAAATAACTTAAGTCTCCATTCCTAAATACCATTTTAATCTAATCACCAAAACCATAAAAAAATCAAAATTTCTGTCGTTTACGACGAAGAAATAAGGTCAAAAACCACCATTTTCAAATTGCGTAAGCGACAAAAAGTGCGCCGTAGAGCCATCTTAGTTAGACCAAACGACGCAGAAAAAAAAGACGATTCCAACGATATATATAAGTCAATTTCGCAAAAAATGTCGCTTAGCCCTTTTTGGCTGTAAGGCATCGATATAATATGCATGTACCTACCTACTTACCTATTCATGATATCCTACTCCGGTCATGTACACTTTTGTATGAATAAATGATTTTGTATTTGTATTTGTATTGTATATGCAATGCAGTAATTACTCGTATTTAGTTAGAAAAGGTTCTATGCTCATGTTACCTAAATCAGAACTAGATGGCGCTGCTAAGTTTGTCCAAATCCTAGAACGCGCTATCGAAGTGTTTTGGGTTTTTTGGTGGTCTCCGTATGTGATCTCTCTCGCTCCCGTTTAACGCAATCTTGTACGCTGTCAGTTGGAAGTCGCATTAGAAGTATAACTTCAAAAAATGCCTAATCTACCATAACCATTACGAGGCCTTCAGAGTTGTTGCTCTGTAACTTCTATACCCTATGCTAGCCCGTACTAATTGTAACTACAAACTCATACGTTACACGACACTCATATATTATTCAGCACTTTACCAGGTCAGAACCTAATTGACATTCACTGAATAATTCACTCCTGAACTCATATGCCTTTGAAGTTATGAATTGTATGAAGTAGGAGAGAATAATTCATCATCATTAGACACGTGAGCGGATTCAGAGGAGGCTAGGGTCGCGGCCTCTCCACCTCCCAAAAGCCCCTGGGGTTCATCGTTGTTTCATAAAAACCTGCCAAGTTTTAACATTAACGCGTTTCAGCGCGTTTTTTGCCGTCAAAAGCTTCTTGTTTTCGTATATCTGTAGCCACGTCGCTTGACATTATGCTGGGCAGCGAAAGCAGTCCAGAGCTTGCGATACGGGGGCTGTTATGAGAATGCCACACTCATCCTACTTAATTCTACTAATATTATAAATGTGAATGTAAGTTTGTTTGTTACGTTTTCACGCAAAAACTACTTAACCGATCATCATGAAACTTTGTACACATATTCTTGGAGGTATTAGAAGTAACATAGGATACTTTTTATCCCGGAAAATTAACGGGATCCAACGGGAGGCGAACGAAATCGCGGGCGGAAGCTAGTTAAATTATAAAAAAAGTTTTGACTATGAAAACTTATGAGACAACGATACGCCCACAGTTTGGTTAGGTTTTTATTCTCTGGTGTTAGTATAATTTAGCTAGATGGAATAAGAGGAATATTATATCAATTTGGTATACACCGGCAAGAAGCGCTTAAATTAGTATTGAACTATAAGAAGGGGTGTAACACCCACGTCTTACGTAAGTACACTCAGCAACAGAGGGCCTAGTACGAGTTTTCAGTGTATAGTGTGGGTGTGAAACGTCTGACGCCCAGCACACCAGTGGGCGCTGATTTGTATGGAGACACTGAGCGGATTCTTTGAGAAGCTCGACATGCGAGTACGGGCTTAGTGTAGTGTAGTGTAGACTCAAAAAATCCGCTCAGTGTCTCCATACAAATCAGCGCCCACTGGTGTGCTGGGCGTCAGACGTTTCACACCAGATTTACACACCAAAACTGGTACTAGGCCCTCTGTAGTTGATTGTCCAACAACCATGTTCTGAGAGCTCGTGGCGTAGCTTGCTTAGTTAATCTTCACCGATTATCGTTAAGCGACGTTCTGCGTGGTCACTATTTAGATGGATGACCGTGTGGCATTTACATCCGCCTGTCAATTGAACTGTGACGACGTAATGACTCTACCTTCCGTGCTGTGTGTCGTGAGTTCGATCCCCACTTAGAACAAAAATTTGTGTGCTGCAAACATGGATGTTTAGTTCTATGCCTGAGTGTTGTTATAAGTACCTATGTATTTACAAAAAAGAAGCATATCAGCAATCTAGTACCCATGGTACCAGCTTTGCTTAGTTTGGGACTAGAGGGCGTTGTGTGAAATGTCTATTTATTTACATCTGAGCGCTTCCGTACATCAACTAAATTTTTTATCCATTTATGTTGCTGTCTGTACCTACAATGTTATTCAACTATTCGTTACTCAAAGTTTCTAACAAAGAAGCCAGTTTTGAATTCCATTTTAACTTGGAGAATGGTTTGAGATTACGAGGAAGTTATTCACTGGACTATACAGATTATATCGAAGGAAAACCGAAACCCTTGACTTAGTCAGCTCGTTATATATGTATTGACATTGTGTTTGTGTATGTGTACTAGACTGAGAGGATTGTATAGTACTACAAGCCTACTGCATCTAAATAATATGTGCCAGCCACTTCAGCGAGGGCCATGGGTAAAGTAGCCTCTGATGCATCTCTTGTTATTTTTACCCAGTGAGTAGTAAACGCTTCCACACCGTGTCGGCGTCGACTTGTTCGACACTGACGACATGTGGATATCGTGCCTGTGTCGTGCCGGTATCGGTCAGTGTACAAACGCCCTTAACTTGTGTAAACAATCAAGTTATGGTTTCTTAGGTCAAGCCCCGAGGCTGGTCAAGTATACCTGGCTTAAGTAAATTCGCAAAGTTTGAATTGGACGTGGTTTGAGTTATGTAATACGAGACCCAATTGTTAATTTATTTATTTAACAATGGCTTTATTAAATTAAAATTTATTTGTGTTCACCTAAGAGTAGGTATTTAAGTCTACGAAATAGTATACTTAATTCACCTAGGTGACTTAGGCCGGGTGAATTAAGTCAACGGCACCTTATCTTTTATTCACAAAGAAAATCACAACGAATACCGTATTTAAAATATTCAAAATATTTACAAAATACACATGAAACAGTTGAGCTATCTACAAACCGTTGCAAACGATTTGTAGATAGCTCAACTGGTCCAAATCAGTAGCTAAGGGTTTCACGATGTCACGACGTTTTCCTTCTTTGAGAGGAATGACATTGCGTACATAAACTCGAATACATCGTCGAACTCGAATCATTGGTGCACGATAATACACGTACCTACTAAAATAATATCAAGCAGTCGTCCTATAGCATTTTATATTCATGTTACATTATTTAAACTCGTGTTAAGTCTATTTGTATTGTTATTATTTTTAACAGCTTTTTAAGATTTTCTGCTATCTCAGATATTATATCTAGGTATTGTACAGTATTATATAGAAATTAAGTTTGAATACCGTGTTTTTAGTATTAAGTTAATGTTAAGTAGAATAACGCCATAGAATAGGTTCTGTTATGTTATTTTATTTTTATTTTCTGAATAAATTGAAATTGAAATTGAAATTGAAATATCGTGCACGTGTCGCGTTTTATCGGTGGTAGTAAGAACACAATGACGGAGTTGTAGATACCTACCTACTCAATTATTCATTTAATTTGCCAAGTAGCTTTACCTACGTGAAGTGCGCGTACCCTGTGTAATAAATTTAGGCTTGTTTTTGAGACGTGTTTGCGAAAACGTCTTTATTGAGTACCTACCTACCTACTTACCTAACTTAGCTTATTTCCATCGAGCCCACCGGCCGGCCCACTGAGTATTGTGTATTGTGACAGGCGTCATGGCTCAGTCGGTAGTAGCTCTGCCTTCCGCGCTGTGGGCCGTGAGTTCGATCCCCACCGAGAACAAGCATATGTGTGGCAAATATAGATGTTTGTTCTGTGTCTGGGTATTACTATGTATCTATCATAGGTATGTATTTACAAAAAAAATTTATATAAGTAGTCCACCAGCAATCTAGTTCCCATAGTACAACCTTTGCTTAGTTTGAGATTGGAGAGCGTTGTGTGATTTGCCCGAGAATATTTATTATTTTTTATTAAAATTTCAATATGATACAGTAAACAGGCATAGAATAATTAGGGCATGACTATGATGGAATTTTCAAAATGCTGTCCCTTAACCCTATTCTACTACCTATGATTGAACTTTATTAAACCAGTCTTACGGTTGAAAATCGATCACCATCGCTACGCCTAAGCTTTGAGCAAAGCATAGAATAGGCACTTTAGTGGTATTACATTCCGCCACGTTCTTCCACAATAGACGTCCAATGTGATATCTATTTTCATCTATATAAAACTACGTAGGGCAATGCTGACTGACTGGACTTAGTACCTAAATATTTTTTCATTTATTGAGTTCACAGCTCAGTCGGTAATAGCTCTGCCTTCCGTGCTATGGGTCGTGGATTCGATCACCACTGAGAACAAACATTTGTGTGCACCAAACATAGATGTTTGTTCTAAGTATGTCTAGGTGTTACTCTTGGACGAATGTGTTAATATGTAATAAAAGTAGGTATTTTCAAAAAGAATGTATATAAATGTATATATGTGAAAGCTTTGCTTTGTTTGGAGCTAGAGGGCATTGTGTGAAATATTCAAGATCTTTTTCTTTCAGTTTTCTAGTAATTTGCAAAGCACTCGATGCGAACAAAGTCACGTGGTCTCTTGTACAATAATGTGAAAACTCCACACCTACCGATCGATAGGGGTCGTAACTACAGGGGAAGTTTGTATCAAGGTCGGGCAAAACTTTATGACCGGTCAGAAGACACTTTACCTGGAAGTTATCTAATACTTAGGGTGCCTTCTGGTAAGATCGGCCTAATATTAAGTCTGCATAAATCACGTAACTAAGCAATTATCATATAAAAATATCGCTGATTTTCTTGGCATCCGGACTTACTATTACGCCGATCTTACCAGAAGGCACTGTACGTAAAACATTGCCTAATAAAGTTGGAATTCAATATTCTGAAAATTGTTTGCATACTAAAGTTTATGGGAGTAGATTAAAAAGAGCTTCTAATTTTTTTTAGAACAATGTCTTATTTTACATAACTACTAGTATATAAGTAGGCACGTAACGTTATGTAATTTATCCCCGTTAGGTATAAAAGTATAAATAATAATAGGCCTTTACATCTATTGAAGATGATTTATACAGCGTCAGGAGGCAACCTATGCCTACACTTAACGACACACTGTAGTGCCTGGGACAATGTTTAGATGGAGTAGGCTTGCCCAGCACCTATACCATCCTCTCAGCTTAGTCAGCCATACCCACAGAGAAGACAAGGTCAATACGTGCGGAACTAACTGAGCCGCGGGTTTCCTCACGATGTTTTCCTTCACCGTAAAGCTCGTGTTAATGCGCATATAAATTTTCCGAACGAAAAATCCATTGATGCACGGCCGGGATTTGAACCCACGACCTTCGGATCGAAAGTCGAGGTACAATCCCACTCGGCCAACACGGCTTAGATATAAAAGTAGGTAAGTAATTTACTTGATTTTCTTTTCCATCTAAGAAATTATACGGCTATAAACAGCCTACCATTATATTCAAAAAGTGGCGAGAAAACCGTGAAAATTTCGAAATAACCGAACATTTCCGGTAACATTTTTCTTTATAAATGAGCTTATCCTTCATCTGGTAACGGTAATAACAGGTTTCATTTAATCAGGTTATTAATCAAGAAAACCGTGAAAGATCCGAAAAACTGAGAATTTCCGGTAATTTGTTAACCCATTGTGTATGGTTGCGTGTTTGGTGGCGTTTTGTTGTGGCAAGGTTGAAAGAAACAATAATCTTGTGGCTGTTTTACTTTGCTGCAGGCACGACACCAGCGCAGAGCTAATCTGATACAACAAATAAATATTCCTGAGGGCCTAGTACGAGTTTTTAGTGTATAGTGTGGGTGTGAAACGTCTGACGCCCAGCACACCAGTGGGCGCTGATTTGTATGGAGACACTGAGCGGATTCTTTGAGAAGCTCGACATGCGAGTACGGGCATGGTGTAGACCAAGCTTCTCAAAAAATCCGCTCAGTGTCTCCATACAAATCAGCGCCCACTGGTGTGCTGGGCGTCAGACGTTTCACACCGGATTTACACACCAAAATTCGTACTAGGCTCTCTGGACAATTCACACAACGCCCTCTAGTCCCAAACCAAGCAAAGCTTGTATTATGAAAACTAGATTTCTGATAGAATACTTTGTATACTATTTTATGTAAATACATAGCTACAACTAGGTCCCTTACAACATTATTAGAAATTTAAACTCTATTCACAAAGAAAATTACGACCGATAGGTACAGTATTTACAATATTTACAAAATACACACGAAACAGTTGAGCTATCTACAAACCGTTGCAAACCGTTCTATATGTATAGCTCAACTGGTCCAAATCAGTAGCAATCGGAAGCGTGTACAAGACACTAGCTGCATAAAACGATAACTAGAGATAAATTATCTATTTAGTGATTCTAAACGTTGATATTCTGACATAAACCTTTCAGCATTTATTTCAGGAAGGTTATATAAGAGCATATAATATATAAAACCCTTCTCTTAGCATTGCGTTGATTAAATCAAACCGTACCGACCCTATCAGGAACATGAAAGCGAATCCTTAGTACCCGTATCAAGACCGGTACTTACGTAGCGGACCAGTACATACCTACCGGTATTTCATAAATGTAGTATCTAGATAATGGTGGCCTCGTTTTGTATAAATATAGTAATTATTTGAGTGGTACTGTAGAGCATCGGTGGTAGCAACCGTGCCTTCCGAGCCAAGGTCTTGGGTTCGAACTCGGTCGTGCACCAATTGGTTATTCTATATTTGGAAAAATGCGCGAAATGCTAATGCTCTCAAACTGTGAAGGAAAACATCTTGAGGAAACCCTTGGCTTAGTCAGCTCGTTACGTATTGACGTTGTGTTTGTGTATGCGGACTAGACTGGGCTAGACTGGCCCAGACTACCCCCGTATCGTAACCTCTGAACTGCTTTCGCCCAGCATAATGTCAATCGATGTGGCCACAGATATACGAAAACAAGAAGCTTTTGACGGCAAAAAACGCGATGAAACGCGCTAATGTCACTATTTAGTCACAGAATACCTATGAGTATGCAAACACCTGGCCAGGTTCTTATGAGACAACGATTGCTTCCTGGACTGGACTAGATTGGACCAGTTTGTGTATGTGAGAGGATGGTAGGTATACCTACTACAAGCTTACTGATCTAGTTAGTCATCTATGAAAGTTTGTCTTCTAGAACTACTTATACGAGTTTATCAGGCAATTTCTGGCTTCTTCTTCTTCTAAATATATATAACTCTTTTGAAGCTGACTGACAATCAACGCACAGCCTAAACTATAAGTCCTAGAGGTATGAAATTTGGAGAGTAGTTTCCTTATATAGTGTAGGGGTGCACTAAGAAAGGAATTTTGAAATGTCGCACCCTAAATGGTCTGAAATTATGATCGAAGATTTTGTATGCTGCTACCACGCGAGCAAAGCCGAGGGCGACGACTTTTTCATTAAAAACCTTTACTCAAATGCTTACTTGAGTATTTTTAGCGCATACAAGCTTTAGCGTCATTATTTGTCAGTATATCACTCGTTCCAACATATTATCCCCTAATGATACAATCTGGCTCAAACGGGTATGATCAGAATAATAATATGGCTTCTTAGGAAATGGCGCAGATCCCGAGAGACAGGAAAAGATAGGAATAATAACCGTCGAATTTATAAACGGCTAGCCGTCGCGCGTTCTATCCTTGTTTCCTTGTTGTTTGTATCCTTGTTTTGTGAGTGTGACGTTTCAAAATTCCTTTCTTAGTGCACCCCTACACTATATAAGGATACTATATACCCTCCAAATTTCATACTTCTAAGACTTATAGTTTAGGCTGTGCGTTGATTCTAAGTCAGCTTCAAAAGATTTTTATACTCGTATATATTGATAAGACTCTTAAAGACAGTTAAAAAATAGTATAGTTGTGGTAGAGTTTTTTTTCGCAACTAAATGATGGAAAAAGCCGATGGTCTACTTGATTTTAAGTGGTAAACACTGTCTAGATGCATTGCATTGAGCACGTTCACTGAGAACGTGCGCTGTGATGCATTGTACAGCGCCCATCTGCACTCTGAGACGTGGTGTTAAGTTTCATGTGCGTGCATCACCACTCAATAACTCATTCTCTCATTCACTCATTCAATAACATGTATTGACATTCCGTCGGGAAATGTCCGCGACGGAATTTCCGGACACGAGTTTTGACATTTTTTGAAACGACAAATAGCACTTTTATTTTAATAGTTTTTCTTGTGTTATTGTGAGTATTGTTGTTTAACTTTGGTGGAATTTTAACCAATAATACTTAGGTCGTCACATAAAGTGTGAGCCATTGGAATAATAGTACATTATGGTACTAGTGTGGTACATTGGTGATTACCGCCGAGGTGCCATTGAGACCCGAGCCGTAGGCGAGGGTCTTAAGAGAGCCGAGGACGGTAATCATCAATACACACGTGTATCATACGACGTTTTTCAACACACTTGTGAATAAAATAACTATAATTTCAACAGTGAAAACGAGTTGTGAAAAATGTTTCGCTAAGGCGGGAAAAATTAATCAGTTTTCCTATGCGCGCGCATTGCGATCGGCCACAGACTAAAGGGATGAGGTTTTTTTTTTATTTTCCGCGCATAGGGTTTGCGTATATTCTGCCACGTACAAAATGGGGAATTTAAAGTTTTCTTTTATTACAGAGAAAACAAAAGTTATATTTGAGTGAAAGTTTTATTTATTAAACACGTACGAGTTAAAATTATCTATTTAAATAAGAAGTTACATGAAATGAGCAAGCAATAGGAACATTAATTTATTTGTTCTATTGAACACGATCTTTTTTTTTAATAAAAACTTTTTTAAGAACAAAGCAACTCAACCAAAAAAATTCAAAAAAAAAATCTATAATTCACTTGTGAGTTATAGCAATGAAAAAGTCACAGTTTGATTATGGGTGTCATTATGTGCCTAATTGCAGTGACCATAGAGCCACTTTATGAGCAAGTGTGTTGAAAATGTGTGTAAAGTGGTTTTTCTGAATGTGAAAATTCGTGTTAGGTTTTGAAGAGAAAATCCACCATTTTCTTTTCAAAATAAACGACAGCCGACTTGACAAATGACTTGACTTGACTTATATTATTACAATTATATCACTTGACATTGGCAAAATTGTCTGTCGAAATGACGGACAGAGGCCATTATTGAAGAGAAACGGAATGTCCATCAAGTGTGCAGGAGCACTAAGTATTCAGACTTTGACTTTGACCGGCCTCCATATAACATAATATAATACCCTTCAAACCGGAACACGCATTAGGTACGTACAAGTATATAAATTCAGCCGCAGTTTTTGAATTCGGGGGTACCTATTCCCATCTATGTAATAGCACTAATATGGTGTGGTAATAGGTACTTTCAATTTCATGGCTTTGCTTCTATTCTTGTTATTTGCCAACAGGAAATAGGCTATTAAATCTACAAAGGTTTTTGGCAACCGCGAACCGGAAGGCGTAAGTCTCCTCATCTGATGGACCAATCACGAAACTGCTACACTGTAGCATGCTACGACGTAGCTAGTAGAGATTTTTGGAAAAAACTAAAATGCCAACTAGTGGGGATTTCTGAGTAGGGTTTACTGGAATACATCGAAAGTGAGATGAATAATATTCTGCAAATCTATGAAGAAGATTGCTGCTTACTGCTGGATTAGTCCATCTTCTACAGGCTGTTAATAATGACTCTGTATATTCATATTTGACAAACTAGAACCCTACACCAAGAACTAGAGAAGTTTTGAGATGTATGGTTTTTTTTTAACAAGCAAGCTCGTATGAGTGAGTGGCCAACTCTGGTAACGGAGTTTTTAGGCCGCCTTAAGACCTCATGGCTTAACGACTGCTAGAGCCGCGACAGTTTAACGTGCCCTCCAAAGCACGGAACGGAAGCGCTCAGATGTAAGTGCCACTAGCGGTCACCTATCCAAATAGTGACCGCGCAGAACGTCGCTTAACTTAGATAATCGATAAAGATTGACTAAGCAAGTTACTTCACAAGCGCTTCAACGTGCGTAAAGATTTTTTTTTAATAAAGTTAATAATGTTTGCTTATTAAAAACCATCAGTGTAAAGTTTTTGTTTACTAACGCCAAATAACCATGGAGCATCCCATCGTCATGGTTATCTAATTCCATTAGGCACTATCGATCCGAGTATGGGGTCGCCCGCCATAACACAGCTTAGCTAACACAGCCAGTAGACTGAGTTTTGTTATGTTGATTTGCGACAAGCGAGAATCGAGAAACTCGCAGTTTTTGTATGGAAAAAATAGTTTGCAAATCTTCCACTAGAGGCGCTTATCGGATTTTCATACAAAATATCTCGCAAGTCGCTTCTCGATATGCGTTTTAATCAACAAAACAAAACTCAGGCAGGCTCTGATTATATCTGAGGTCTCAGCACGAATGTGACAATTGTAAATATTTCCGGTTTATCCGATGTTCAATTCAAAAGAGTGAGTAACTATTTTTTTTTACCACATTTAAAATAAATAAAAATAATAAATATTCACAGACACTTAACACAACGCCTTCTAGTCCCAAACTAAGCAAAGCTTGTACGATGTAAACTAGATGGCTGATAGAATACATACTTTTTTTTGTAAATACATACTTATAATACATAGAAACACCCAGACACAGAACAAACATCTAAGTTTACAACACACAAATGTTTGTTCTCGGTGGGGATCGAACCCACGACCCACAGCACGGAAGGCAGAGCTACTACCGACTGAGCCATGACGCCTGTCATTTATGTAAGTGCTGTAACTGCAAATGAGCAATCACATAGTTGTGTGTGTATACGTACATATTTTTTTTATTTTTATTTATTGTTTTAAAAATACATTATAACTTATTTTGTACTATAGCACTAAGGAAACCACAAGGTTTATATGAATAATGCTATAAGAGTCAGCGTCGATAGCCTTACATTAGGTAGGTAGTTACTAGATTAGATAGGTAGGTAGGTAGCTGTAGGTGTATATATACATAGTTTAGTGTGTGAGCTGTCACTGTGATGACACGTGACAAATGGCAGGTTACGGAGCCTTGAACTTTTGTTTACCTGATTAGTTGGGACGAGAGAGTGTACGTTTTATGCAATATAATATCAGAAAATTAAAAAAAACACTAACTACCTAAATACCTAGGCTAATTAGCAATGTCTGACAAAATTTTTACAAAAAAATATTTTTAGAGCCGAAGAGTGTTTTTTTAGGTTTGTTAGTGAGGGTTTGACCCAGTATAGTTATTATTTAAAGTTTTGATAGTTTGAATTTTAAAACCGGTACATTCTTTCCTTAATAATATAGTTGCCATGCCTGTCTTTAAGGATTTCAGAAAAAAAACCTCACCAGTGGGGATTTTTCAGTGGGGATTTCTGGAATAACCCAAGTACTTAATTTTAAAATTTTATAAATGTAGGATTCGACGCGAATAATAAAATGGAGTTGGAAAAAAGTAATCAGTTATTGTGGAGGCAGGATGACCTCTTTTACAGGTACCTACTTTAACCTAAATATTAAATTTTGATAAGGGCACCATGGTTCACTAGGCAAGGTAACCTTTCACATACTTAACCCCAAAATGTGTAGGTTGATTGTTTGTTAGTAGTCTGACCACGCTACTATGCAGTAGGTACTTAAAATATCGCAGAATTTGAAACATATGCAAAAACGCATGCTGCGACGTAGCCAATGGGGATTTCTGGGGAAAAAACTGATACTCTACTGATAGGGATTTCTTAGTGAGGATTTCTGAAATATACCGTTGTAAGCACACCCTCAGTTTGTACCGCGAAAATGATTTGAAAACATACTATTCCACTCTATCTAATACCGCGGTCACACTATGCCATTGCCGCTGCCGGCATTCATGCCGCGGACTTATTGCCACAGCAACATCGCTTTTATTCTCACCAAGGAGCTAGGGCATGAACTTGGCGATGTTGCTGTGGCAATAATTCCGGAATTAATCGCGGCAATAATTCCGGCAGCAGCGTGGGCATGTGTGAACGCGGTATAAAAATAAAGGCGATGTTGCTGTGGCAATAATTCCGGAATTAATCGCGGCATTCATGCCGGCAGCGGCATGGGCATAGTGTGCACGCGCTATATTCAGTAATATTACAAAATGTCAAAGTTTAGATGTTGGTCTGCCTAATATTGATCTTGATACGAGTATAGGATCCTTCAGTTCTGACGCAGATGGGATGTTTGTGTTTCAATCACGTTGCAACTACTAGTCCGATTTGGAAGATACTTGGAATATATATAGTTCGTAACTTGGGTTAACACATAGGCTACTTTTTATCCCGGAAAATCAACAGGATCAAACTAGAAACGGTCAAAGTCGCGGGCGATAGCTAGTAAAGATATAAAGAGATGGTTTATTCCTCGATCCAACTTTTAGTTTTAAGGTTCTTGTTATTTTTCTTTTTCGTGTTTTGTATATGGAGCTTTAGTAGTTGTCCGAAATAAAGAAGTTTTATTTTTATTATTGTTACATTGCAGTCTTAGCGTGGTCAAGCTCATGACACATGAAAAATACCATTAAAGATTCAGAGGGTTATGTGCGTGTTTTTGACAAGAGGGTTGCATAATGTTTTTCAAAAGCCTCGGCGAATTAATGTGAAAATCGTAAACGTAACGTTACGTAAACGTATCGTATCGTAACGTAAAAGTATCGTATCGAAAACGTATCGTAACGCTAGCGTGTCCGAGATACACTGCGAGGTGATGCTACAGCGTTCGACACTATTCGGCAGTCGAGATGGCGTTGACATGCAGTGTATCTTTCTTCTTCTTCTTCTCTTCAGTAATGGCCTGTGTCCGTCATTTCGACAGACAATTTTGCCAATGTCAAGTGTTAAAATTGTAATAAATAAGTCAAGTCAAGTCCTTTGTCAAGTCGGCTGTCGAGTATTTTGAAAAGAATATTGTGGATTTTCTCTTCAAAACCTAACACGAATTTTCACATTCAGAAAAACCACTTTACACACATTTATTCCAATAGCTCACACTTTATGTTACGACCTAAGTATTATTGGTTAAAATTCCACCAAAGTTAAACAACAATACTCACAATAACACAAGAAAAACTATTAAAATAAAAGTGCTATGTGTCGTTTCAAAAAATGTCAAAACTCGTGTCCCAGTGTATCTTTAATAGGTTAGGTTTGCATAACACAGCGACTGTCAGATTTTAGCGTGGCTCTAATTATACTCTCTCATTGTTACTTGCATGACAACGAAAAGAGATGACAATAGATTTAGCAGCCATTTTAGTTACCATGGATGCATAGACCTTTTTATGTAACGTAACTTACCTATTCTTCTGTGTCTGGGTATTTCTATGTATTATAAGTATGTATTTACAAAAAAAAATGTAGGTATGTATTCTAACAGCCATCTAGTTTCCATCGTACAAGCTTTGCTTAGTTTGGGACTAGAAGGCGCTGTGTTAAGTGTCCGTGAATATTTATTTATTTATTATTTATTATTAATTAGACAAAAAGCATGATGACGTTTTTACCTCGCATGAGTCGGTTAAAAATTAAGTATTCTTGTACCTACCTAGCTTAGATCTAAGATATGACGTTGAATATGCTTGTCACATCATAAAATATTAAAATGTTCAATGAAACGTGCGTGTCGGCTTGAATTACCTAGCAAGTTGTCACGGAATAAAATACATTGTTAATCATGTAGGTACCACAGAATAAATAGTCCATAATAATGATGATGATGATGATGGCAGTTTATTGGGAGTTGGGACTGGATGATACCTACCTCAAGTCTTCTTCTTCTTCTCTTCAATAATGGCCTGTGTCCGTCATT
This sequence comes from Eulithis prunata, assembly GCA_918843925.1. NCBI lineage: Eukaryota > Metazoa > Arthropoda > Insecta > Lepidoptera > Geometridae > Eulithis > Eulithis prunata. The sequence continues at coordinate 2,675,073 of OU974035.1, forward strand.
TCGACAGACAATTTTGCCAATGTCAAGTGTTAAAATTGTAATAAATAAGTCAGGTCAAGTCATTTGTCAAGTCGGCTGTCGTTTGTTTTGAAAAGAAAATGGTAGATTTTCTCTTCAAAACCTATCACGAATTTTCACATTCAGAAAAACCACTTTACACACATTTATTCCAATGGCTCACACTTTATGTTAAGACCTAAGTATTATTCTTTAAAACTCCACCAAAATTAAATAATAATAGTTACTATAACAGACGGCTTTCCCTAAAAATGACAGAACTCGAATCCCAACTACTTTATACATCTGATAGGGCTTTCTCTGAATATGAAAATTCGTTTCAGGTTTTGAAGAAAAAATCCACCATTTTCTTTTCAAAACAAACGACAGCCGACTTGACGAAGATTTGACTTATATTATTTCAAATTCATCACTTGATACTGGCAAAACTGTGTGTCGGAATGACGGACAGAGGCCATAAATAAAAGAAGAAGAAGATGTATAATAGTAGTTGTCAAAATGTGTAAAGTACACAAATCGAGGCCTTGTAAAATGGCAAATGCACAAACAGTGCGACGCTAATAAAAAAAAATCGAGGCCAAAATACAAAGAAGGTAGACTCTCTTGTTCAGAGAATCGATATTATGACCTGCCTCCCTGATTTCACAACACGATTCGACTGTTTGTTTTTTGTAAAGATAGAACGTGGTTTAAAAAAAACTTGAAAGATTGAGCACCATTCAGCGATACGCCTTAATCACCAAATGATGATGATGATGGCAGTTCATTAGGACTGCTTTATTGATCGTCAACACCACAGAAAAGTCACAGGAAAGCAAAATACGCAATGTCGTGTACGTGTATGACGTGTTTTTCCAGTTATTCTCATTTAACTGCCAAACTACTGAACCGATTTTGATAAAAATTTCATGGGACCAATCTGGAAGTATACCCTTTCAGGTAAACCAAAAAATAGTGCGTGGGAGTCCCTCCGCGCGGAAGAAGTGAAACTTCGAGTGCCACGCATTCACTCACGATCCGTCTCTTTCTATTCCCCCGCTTTCATACCCCCTCCATGGGAGCGTTAAACGTTTAACGCAACCTTGTTGGAAGTCGCATTGAGAACTTCCTTCTTGTTTTGAAGTCGGTTAAAGAGTCTAAAGCTTTGGTCTCGCGATCGTGACGCACAACGCAGAGTACCGCGTTTGCTCCTCGCCGCTGACGCAGACTGCGACGTAACAAAATACCATACTAGACGTTTTCCACACAATTATGACTGTTATTGTGTCCGGCGCTGCACGCCGCATACCGCTGCGTTGTGCGTCACGATCGCGAGACCAAAGCTTTAGTCGTTTTCATTCAACCGAAAGGTGCGGGCTCGAATCTGGAATCTACATACGGTACATCGTGAATTGTCGTAGGTATAGGTACCCTATCTCCAAGGACTTATAAACATGTTGGAAGTGTTGTAAAAACCAACCTTGTAGTTTTATGACGACGAACAAACAAATACTTACCTATTTTGTTTACTTAGATTTGAATTTTCGATAGTCTGCCGTCTATATGTCTGCAGTTAGGAGCGTACAATAGATATAATAGGTACACGGAAAAAAAAGCTTGTGGAATTAGTTTTCCATCAAGAATAATATTATTCTCAGGAATATTGTTTTATGTTAAGTAAATATGTGCTTGAATTAACAATAATGTCTCAGCTCAACAAACATGATATTCTCCGTGAAAAACAGTATTATTCTTAGTATATTTACTAAAAATAAAACAATAGGTTTTGATTCAAGTGTTTCGGAGTGTTAGCTGAATAAAAAGTACTGTCTCAAATTAAGATTTTCATATGTCTCAATATGAGAAGATGTTGTTTGAGCTCAAGAGCCGTAAAGTTTTGATTCAAAAGTTGCAATAGTGACTTAAACTAAAATATCAAAATCTGTTAAGTGGAGAATATATTCTTAAAATAAGATCGACATTTTCTCCGATTTGAGAAATTTACGTTTCTCACATCCAAAAATTATGAAAGTTTTCAAACAAGAAAAAATTTTTTGGTTCAAGAAGATTAGTTTCTGTAGAAGTATATAATGGGGTTGAATTAAGAATCCAAAATGGTTCAAAATGAGCCTTTTGACGTTTTTCATTAAGAATAATTAGATTTGCTTTAAGATATTATATTTAAGAGTAAGAAAGTCAAAGCATTGGCGTAAGAATCCGAATTATTTATAATGAAATAGTTCAATGTTTTCACACAAGACTTTTTCGTTTTGGGAGAAAAAAATGTAATATTCAACTAATAATATTAATGTTTCTAAATAAGAAAGAATAACGTTTCCTTATAAGTAGTTATAGTATTTGGATCAAGAAGAAAATATTTTTAAGGTAAGTAAGGTTAGCATTAGCGGAAGAATCCAAAATATTTTAACTGAAATAGTTCAATGTTTTCACACAAGACTTTTTCGTTTTGGGAGAAAAAAATGTAATGTTCAACTAATAATATTAATGTTTCTAAATAAGAAAGAATAACGTTTCCTTATAAGTAGTTATAGTATTTGGATCAAGAAGAAAATATTTTTAAGGTAAGTAAGGTTAGCATTAGCGGAAGAATCCAAAATATTTTAACTGAAATAGTTCAATGTTTTCACACAAGACTTTTTCGTTTTGGGAGAAAAAAATGTAATATTCAACTAATAATATTAATGTTTCTAAATAAGAAAGAATAACGTTTCCTTATAAGTAGTTATAGTATTTGGATCAAGAAGAAAATATTTTTAAGGTAAGTAAGGTTAGCATTAGCGGAAGAATCCAAAATATTTTAACTGAAATAGTTCAATGTTTTCACACAAGACTTTTTCGTTTTGGGAGAAAAAAATGTAATGTTCAACTAATAATATTAATGTTTCTAAATAAGAAAGAATAACGTTTCCTTATAAGTAGTTATAGTATTTGGATCAAGAAGAAAATATTTTTAAGGTAAGTAAGGTTAGCATTAGCGGAAGAATCCAAAATATTTTAACTGAAATAGTTCAATGTTTTCACACAAGACTTTTTCGTTTTGGGAGAAAAAAATGTAATATTCAACTAATAATATTAATGTTTCTAAATAAGAAAGAATAACGTTTCCTTATAAGTAGTTATAGTATTTGGATCAAGAAGAAAATATTTTTAAGGTAAGTAAGGTTAGCATTAGCGGAAGAATCCAAAATATTTTAACTGAAATAGTTCAATGTTTTCACACAAGACTTTTTCGTTTTGGGAGAAAAAAATGTAATATTCAACTAATAATATTAATGTTTCTAAATAAGAAAGAATAACGTTTCCTTATAAGTAGTTATAGTATTTGGATCAAGAAGAAAATATTTTTAAGGTAAGTAAGGTTAGCATTAGCGGAAGAATCCAAAATATTTTAAGTGTTATTTATTAGTTAATAGTTATTTATTTTGTAAGAATAAATTTAGGTAGGTATTCAAGAAAAATCTTAATGTTTCTAAATAACTAGTAGTTCGCCTCGAACTGAGATCTCGTGATGTTCCCGATAAAATTATGCCTGAAATTCCTAAAATTGATTTACAGAGCTGATAAATATCATCATAACTTGGAAACGGTTTCATCAATTCTCCCCAAACATAGTTAAAAACCATCCAAGACATGATCCAAGATAAATAATCTTTTTTTACAAAAGCCGTCAAACTTATAACACGTCTTCCGTTTTTCGGTCAGTGGTTCATAAAACCCAAAGATTTTTTTTAACCATGGTTGCGATAAGCTGTGCACATCGCATCGATACCGCTATGTAGCAAAGTTCCATTCTTACCTGAACTACAAAATCATTGAAATTCTACGAAATGGTAGAGTTCACGTTATACCTACTGGTTTTGGTAAGTTTACAATAAAAACGGATTTGCAATGTCTAAACAAACCCTATCATATGACACCCACGATATATTTGAACTTTAATTTTTTTTTACTCCCTTTGGACCCTTATAACTTTATAACCCCTTGACCGCTTTATTTCATTTTGCAAACCAGTAAAACTTAAGTGTAGGTACCATCCGTACCTATAGGTACCTACCAAATTCTGTTAAGGTTGAATAAGCTGTTCAAAAGATCTCGTTGAACAGACATACAAACATACAAAGCATTTTTGACCAAGTTGTCACTAAGTTCTCGTTCGCTTCGCTCTATCGATCAATAATTTTATTGGCCTTTACATCTACTGACGATGATCTTACAGCTTCAGGAGGCAACGTATGCCTACACGTGTAGTGCCTGGGACAATGTTTAGATGGAGTAGGCTTGCCCAGCACCTATACTATTCTTTTTACAACATCTCTATAACAACATAAGTGCAATATACGATTTGAATTTGAATTTGAATTTGAATTTCAGCCTAGTCAGTCATATCCACAGGAAACACATCGTCAATACGTGGAGCTCACTAAGCCAAGGGTTTCCGGGTAAAAACGGTTTAATATAACATAGGTATAATTTATCAAGATCTTATTTATGCAGAGGTACTACTTATCTCTCTTAAAAGAGCTCGTAGGTACCTACCTACTTAGAATAGATATTTAAGTACCTTCTTACTTTTAAATACATACCTACCTTGTCTACGTAGGTAGGTACCTCCTACCTAGTTAGCCACTTGCAAAACGTACCTACTTATCATCATGAGATCGGTTCAACTGACTGAACATGACTTCATATCATCGTCGTAGGTAGGTAGGTAGGTACCTACCTATTTCTAATTCAAAGCCTTTATTTCAGCATTCATACACACAATAAGTAGGTATTACAGCCATAATAGAAGTATTTAAGGATATTTATACTGGTTTACATTAATATAATAATACCTATATAGGTATTTAGAATAGTTCAGAACACAGTCAGGTGTGCAGAGGGTGCGGCTTATCCCAGTGTTTCATAAGCACTGAGTCCACATCCAGTCTGTCTGCTATAAGCTTTAGGTAGGCGTTGACGCTGCCCCGCACCTAATACACCAGGGATGATAGTCTATTGCGGATGATCGCATAAAAGTCATCTCTACGTGTGCCTCCGCAAACATACCTGACGCGCTAGAGAAGCGGGGCAGTCCCATCAGCATCCTAAAGCTATTATTATTATACTGGACGCGCAGGGCATTCCAGCCACGCTGTGTCAAACTGACCCATAGACTGAACGTGTAGAACGATTGGCAGTAGGTACGCTCGAAACAGACGTTTTTACTTCCGTTAATTAATGCATCGCGGAAATCTATGGGCCAGCATGTTGGCTCTGTCTGACTGATAATGCCCTGCGCTAGCTTTCCATATCTACCTCGTCTGAGAGTGTGTCGGTGACCCAGTGGCCCACCAGAAAGTGATACTGACGGAACTTTTTAGAGCCTGCCTTGAAAACTACCATCTCACTTTTGTTGGCATTGTATCGGCGATTATTTGGCGAATAGTAGGTAGGTACCTACGCGAACAGCACCAGATTTGATTTCGAGAATTACCTATGTACCTACCTTTAGATACATACAATACCTACTGCGTTTTTATTTGTTACTTAATGCATAACTGATGATAAAAAAATACTTGTCTTTGGGCGGGGCGCGCTCGCCTCAAGTTGCGACACGTTTTTAGTTTGGTATAGCTTCTCTATACGCTAGTAATAGTTCCTCAATGACTATATACGACTTTTTGGGACAAAAATAATATTCACTCTATATTGTGCTTTATCTAGCACTAAATAGAGTACAGGAAGTTAAAATAAACGGCTGCTACCCGGCACCTAGCACTACCTTCAGGTAAGTCAGGTTAATGAAAATAATAAAACTATTCATTATATCTAGCACACGTAGGTTCCAATTTCAATGCAGTAAAATAAAGGAATAATTTTCGTGATGAGTTTTATATCTAGCACGCGTAGGTTCAAATTTCAATGCAGTAAAGTGAATAATAAAAAACTAATAGCATCCATCCAACATGAAGTCATGAAACAATGAATGTTGTTCTTGGACGAAAGTCAAGAAACACGTTTTTAATGTAAGATAACGTAAGTTCTTGGATTACCAGTCAAGAATCACAATTTTAATCTAAGAACGAATTTACTTGGATGATTAACTATCCAAGAATTTTGAGTTTTAGATGAACATAAATCTTCTTGACTGACACTTGATCGTCATTGGTTGGTCACACGCCGGACAACAGAACTTCCGTTGCGAAAGATTGCGGAAGAATCAAAAAAGGATTGAGTGTTACCATCTCAAAATAGGTACTCCTCAATTGTCGGATGTTTTTAATGACTATTCTTATTAATGGAATTTTATTCACAAAGAAAATACAACTAATATAGGTAGTATTTACAATAGTTGAGCTATATTATTACTAGTAGTTCGCCCCGAACTGAGATCTCGTGATGGTCGGAGGTTAATAACAATTTTTATTGACCAATGGTCTAGCTATGTACCAGTCTTACTTGAACTACAAAATCATTGAAACTCCAGGAAATGGTAGCTCCCGTTGTACTGGATTTGGCAATTTTATAAATTTTTACAACAACTCAAAAACTATTACACCTAGAATCAAAATAAAAACGGTTCAAAAGATCTCGTCGAACAAACATACAAAGCATTTTTGTCCAAGTTGTCACTAAGATCTTCGTTCGCTTCGTTCACTCGATCGACTCTGACTCGAGTCGACTCGACTTGACACGAGGTTCATCGTATGCTGGTTGACAGATATTAAACAGGAAAGTTTCGCACGCGTAGGAAGTCGCGGGTATCAGCTAGTGATACTATACGTAGGTACCTATTGTAAAAAAACCTTTACACGCGTACGAAGGCGCGGGTAGCAGCTAGTGATAAAATGATTTTGGCAAAATGTTATAAGTATACACGCCTCGGGAATCAAACCCGTTCTCTTCCAAAAAAAGTTGCCTTACGAGCTTTTTTTATTCAAATAAGTTTGTTTTATTACGGGAGTCGATAGTTAAGCTGATGAGTTAATACACAACAAGTCGTACGTAATAGTGATGAGATGATTATGATTAGGAAAAACACAACAAAATACAGTTCTAACAGTATTTGGATGTTTCGGTAGGTACCTACATGACATGAAGTAAGTTTATTCTGCTTGGTTTGGGACCCCGAAATGCGGCTAGCGGCAACACTGTTGTTTGATTCGTTTCGTTCGTCTTGCGCGTCGGTCGGTGCATCTTTTTTTGTGCATCAAAGTTTCAAATTTGGTTTCAAACTACTTCAAGAGTGAGTAAAGTAAAGTATAAAAGAAATTATCTCATTAGATTATATTAGAATAGCCTAATTCATTTTATGTTATTAGATGAACGAAGAACAATATGATGCAGGCGCTGGCGGAACGGACGGAGACGCTATAGAAATTGGTTTGTTGCTGAGGAAATGGGGAGTCCCAGAACCGGTCATTAATCGGTTCGAAGGTAAGCCTCGTTACAATTTACCATTACTTACTAGGTAGGTAGTGTAGGTACAATACGTGCCACGAAAGATGGGACTTGACCGCGTCTCCCGCGCTCTTTCCGGCGCCGGCGCCCCGAAGTCGCCGGCGTCATTACCATTAAACGGACGTCAAACCATGTGGTGTGGCTCATCTTTGAGAGGCACGTATTGTACCTACCTACCTAATAATCTTGTAGGTAATAGACCGTAGAATTATCCTACAAGGAAATAGGTACTTTTTTTATTTTTGAAGTGCAGCCCCTTCATTCACCCTTGCGTAGGTACTAAGTAGGTAGGTACAGTAGATAGCTGTTTCACCTAAGGCTGGTCGCAGATCTACCGGCCCGGCGCTCCTATCTATTACATTCTAGGCTCCCGGTCCGGATCGGGTCGAAATGCGTGCAATGAAATAGCAAAACATGGTGGCCAGACTTTCAATGTAGAGGAAGTCACGTGTGCGCGCCACCATAAATTATTTGACATTTAAGTAATACATAATCTCTCTTCCAGAAAACGAAATTAAAGTCAAGCAACTAAGGCACCTAAGTGAAGACCTTCTAAAAGAACTTTGCCCTATAATAGGCCATAGAATTCTAATTACATCAAAACTAAATGAATATTTCACTGGACATGTAAGTAACAAATTTATAATTTTGTGCAATAAAGTATTAAATAAAATAAATAAGTAGGTAATACACTCTAAGCAGGACATCAGTGCAGGCCTTACCACCCCATACAGAACCCTCTAAGCATGAGTTTGACTTACTCTAGATCAGTTTTTTATTCCTTGCAACGTTTTCATCTGTGAACCAAATTGCTAGTGAGACAATAGGCTACTAGAAACTTATAGTTTTTGGGTTATTTGTGGAATTGTTTTTTGCTTGGTAGGTTTTATGCTAGTTGTATGGTATTGCAATAGTTGCCGGAGTCTATTTGAATAGGTACCAATTTTGTTACCCGGGGGGTCAGATGGTGGGGTTTTCTAGAAAGTTTACTCTCCTGCAGATGCTGGTAACTCGCTCTACCCTATACTACAGTATTGGTATTTGTTTTATTCAGCACGTGAAACTATAAATAATGGAATTAATTTTCATTTTCAGACTGATACTGATACTACACTCACAACAAAGTCTGTAACGAGTGACACTAACGATGAACTAGGAGATTTGGATAATATATCAATTGAAAATCTATTTTCAATTGTAAGGCCACCTTTCCCGGACTTTGATTTAAAAACTCTTCTCAGTGCATCACCGTGTGGGAACAGTATAATTACCTACTACAATTTACATAACACACTAACTAGTAAGCACAGGAATCATTTGGTGGATATTATCGTCAGACATATATTTACCAGGGTTGTAAACCAGTAAGTACCTACTTTATATAAATAAATTATGTGATTTAAGCCTCAAACTAAGTACAATATCATAATAAAACCCAGACACAAACATGTTCATCACACAAATGTTTGATTTCCGTTGAACCCACAGCCTACACTGCAGAAGGTAGAGCTACTACCAACTAAGTTTAACATATTCTGTGGTTTTACTTTACTTTTAAAGTTTTAAGGGTACCAGTATGGTACCAACTCGCACCGTAGTACTTTAACTTTACGTAGAACTTCTAAACTACACATGATAACCCTGTCGTGTTTGGCACATAAAGTGACATCTTTTACTACCCAAATAAGTGTAAAAAATATATTTTTTTTTAATTCTTTATTTAAACATTGTCTAATATTTTTTTTCTTTTTAGACCAAAAAGTTGCAGATCAAATCAAGCTGCTGTGCTATCTGATCCCTCCAAGAGGGAGATTAAATAGGACAACAAAATTTACAACACTGGAATGCATACAAAATTTCATAGTTGAAGTTGAAGTAAGTTTCATTTTTACCGCCTAATAAAAAAGGGGTGTTATGGGTTTGAAGTCAGTGTGTTTCTGTGTCTGTCTATACTGCCTGTGTGGAGTTGTTGTAGTATTCTGTTTTGACTTTTAAAGGGTGCGGGCTCGTTTCGTACGACTGGACAAAAGATTTGTGCACAGATAATTATTTACAACTAGCCGTCTCCCGCGGCGTTGCTCGCGTTCTACCCTTTAGAGTATGACGTTTCAAAATTCCTTTCTTAGTGCACCCCTACACTATATAAGGATACTACCCTCCAAATGCCATACCTCTAGGACTTATAGTTTAGGCTGTGCGTTGATTCTCAGCCAGCTTCAAAAGAGTTTTATATATATTGATGATAATAATTGCATCATTGTAAATAATTAAGTATCTTCTTGAAACGCAATAGAACATCTGGTAGATAAAAAGCTGAATTTCTTGTTCTGTGAAATACTTGTTCTTGTTCTGTGAAAATTATAGACTTAATATAATAATAATGTAACTTGTTTCAGAATTTTGGAGACATATCAAAAACAATTGATGACCTTGCCACAGCAGCAAAAAAGAGGAAACAAACCCTGCAACCCTTTCTTATTCGATGTGGGTCTGATAATAGTCATAAATATTATTTGGTGATCGACCAGGTAAAATACAAATTTGAAACCGCAACAAAGGCGTTTGACACCTTATTTAAAAGTTACCACGCTCTTCACGCCAGCTACCCTGCTGCTCTGACTCTGCCTTACTTTTTCTTTTCCAAATTCTAAAATGAATGTGGTTTTACATAAGTTTGAGGATGATATTCCCGTGTTTTACAAAATTAAACATGTTTTGATTAATAAATATGATAAAAAAGTTTACTTCGTTTGTACAGTTTTAGAAACACTAGATTACACTTCACATTATATGGCTTATCTTGTTTGTGAAACAAATGTTGTAGAAGTTGTTCACTTACATGATTGTTGCAGTTTGACGCCAAATATAATTCACACAGTGAAGCAAAGTATGTATGTTGATTTAAGATGTTAATGTCAATAGTGATTAAATATGTATAAGTACCTGCCCCCCGGCCATAGATGTTTTTGTATGTGATGAGAGTTTCATTCTAGGAACATTATTATTATGTGTGTTGTGTTGTGTACATTGGCAAGGCCATAATTAATTATGTTATAATTTCAGAAATATTATTATGCTACTTTTCATGATTACTTTCTTATATTGTTTTTGTGATTGTTGTGTTCCTTGGCAAAGCCAAACATTTTGATAAAATAATTTGATTTAATTTAGATAAATAATTGAATAAATTATGTGTCAATGTAATTATTGTTTTCTTTCATTTCACAGATTAAGGACATGCCATACAGATTAAGACATACCAGAAAGCAGATTTTTAAAGTAAGTGTATTAATACTCTTAATTTGAATAGCCGGTGGTTTCATACTAAAACGGGATTTATCATAAGGTGTTATACTTTTTGTGTATAATAATATATTGCTTAGCTCAAGTTTTTATTAATAAGATTGTACAAGATTTGTATTGAGAATTACTCTTTTTTAGGTAAAACTATTATTTTTCTTAATTTGATAATCCAGTAGGCGGATGGGGGGGTATGACAATTATTTTGACAAGTAATTTCATGCCTTATTTTTCCGCTTGCTGTTTTGCTTTCTGAATTTCCAAATTAATAAAAATAATAGTTTCACCTTAGGTGGAATTTTCAATTCAAATATCATACATTCTTACTTTAAAAAAAAAAACTTGAGCTAAGAAAATTATATTATATGCACAACACACAGAAAGTATCCACCTAAGATAAATCTGGTTTTAGTATGAAACCTCTAGTTATTTGAATTAAGAATATTAGTATACTTACCTTAAAAATCTTCTTTCTCAACTGAAAACTATCATTACTCTCCACTTAGAATTTAAAAGGCTTGAATTAAGAAAATTATATTATCTAAAGAATGCACTGAAAGTTTCCACCTAAGATAAATTAGGTTTTAGTATAAAACAAAAGCTTATTTGAATTAAGAATATTAGTGTACTTACCTTAAAAATCTTCTTTCTCAACTGAAAACTATCATCACTCTCCACTTAGAATTTAAAATGCTTGAGTTAAGAAAATTATATTATCTAAAGAATGCACTGAAAGTTTCCACCTAAGATAAATTAGGTTTTAGTATAAAACAAAAGCTTATTTGAATTAAGAATATTAGTGTACTTACCTTAAAAATCTTCTTTCTCAACTGAAAACTATCATCACTCTCCACTTAGAATTTAAAATGCTTGAGTTAAGAAAATTATATTATCTAAAGAATGCACTGAAAGTTTCCACCTAAGATAAATTAGGTTTTAGTATAAAACAAAAGCTTATTTGAATTAAGAATATTAGTATACTTACCTTAAAAATCTACTTTCTCAACTCAAAACCATCATTACTCTTTACTTATGAATAAACATTCTGGAGTTAAGTAAATTATACTCTCCATAGAACGCTTAGAAGTCTCTATTTAAGATAAATCTAGTTTTAGTATGAAACAAGTTTATTTTAATTAAGAATATATTTTAAATCCGCTGAAGAAGTTGTGATTTCTGAACAAGACAAATGCATTCTCCAACAAAGTAATTATACTCTTGGGTAAAGTAAACAAAAGCTCTTCAGTGAATATTATTTATTTTATCTTTTCAAGAAAATCGTATGTTTTGAATTCCAAGAAACTTGTTCTAGTTGCTCAGAGACATTGTTTATGTCTTCTATTCAGAAGATATCCTCTTAAGTTGAGATAATAATGTGTTGAAAAGCAAAACAATAAAATTCTAAATCTGAGAAAATATCTTTTTCCCTATATAGGAAACTATATTATTCTTGACCAATAAATATTGTCTTGTTTTAAGACAACTTTTCTTTCCGTGTACCTACTGTAGATTTCTGCAACTTTGCACATAATTGGTAAAAATAGTGATAAAAAAACGCTACGCCACGAGCGCTTCTATTATTTTATGAAATTGAATCACAATAGATTTTATAGTCACTGAGAACACTATTTTCACACAGAACCAAAAAAATTAAAAGAAAACAACGAACCCTTGAGATATTGAAGAAACGAGAAAATAAAGGAACTGGTTTTTTCTTGGTCATAAAATACGCTCAAGTAATAAGACTTCTAGATTTCACAAATTAGCTGTCATGGAAACAAACAATGCAGCCAGTGTCTTGGGCACGCTTCCGATTGCTACTGATTTGGACCAGTTGATCTATCTATAAATCGTTTGCAACGGTTTGCAGATAGCTCAACTGTTTCATGTGTATTTTGTAAATATTGTGAATACCGAAAATACTGTATTAGTTGTAATTTTCTTTGTAAATAAATTTTATTTAAAGGAATACTCAATGGCTATAATTCATCATATGAAATCCGCTGTTTGAAATATGAATCTCTATTCCAAAGCACGGATGTTTTTATATTCTGAGCCTCAATGGACTAAAATCAAGGTAATGAGTGTGCTTATCCAGCAGAGCTAATCAATCAAATTCTGAAATAATTATTCAACTTTGAAAGCTAACTATACCTACTTTATTTAGACAAAAAACTCAACATAAAAAAGTTACAACAGCTAATGAAGATTGATTTCTATTAGGTAAAGCCTGCCCGGTCCGTAACAGCGATAAAATTAGCATATTTCAGTAAAAATATGTTAAAACATTTACTCATAAAAAAGATTACGACTAATACATTATATACAAAATACACATGATACAGTTGAGCTATCTATAAACCGTTGCAAACGCATTATAGATAGCTCAACTGGTCCAAATCAGTAGCAATTGGAGGCGTGCTAATGACACTGGCTGCATTGCCGCGCTGAATAGCAATGCTGATACTCTGGTCTGGTACACCAGAATAATTAAAAGTATTATGGTGCTAAACGAAAAACACACACAGCTCAGTCGGTAATAGCTCTGTCTTTCATGCTGTGGATCATGGGTTCTATTCTAACTGAGAACACACATTTATCTACTTGTGTTGCAAACACAACAATTCTAGTTCCGATAGTTACAAGCTTAGGATAGTTTGGGACTAGGGGGCCTTGTGTGAAATGTCCTAGTATATTTATTATCTAACGCCTAGGTATTTACTAGTGAATACAGTCCAGTAAGTACACACAGGCATTGGATAATGGGCCACTTTGGGATTCAAACCCACGATCGCAATGTCACGCCCACGCAAATTCAAGGCTGTCTGATCGATGATCGAGTGCCTAAATTATTGTTATTTGAAGAAAAAAGCTTCTGATCAGGAAGATACCATCGTACCATTGTAGAATAATAAAGTACCTACCTAAGTTTTGATAATATATCATCACTAGCTCTCGCCCGCGACTTTGTCCGCGTTCCGTTTGACCCCGTTGATTTTCATTTCCATTAGGATTGTTTTATTGATCGTAAACACCACTGGAAATTCACAGGAAAGCAGGTATACGCATTGTTGTGTACGTGGTCGACATTTTTTCCAGTACCTAATTCTATTTAAAAGCCAAACTACTTTGATAAAAAAAATCAAAATTATGGGTCAAATCTGGAAATCCTTTCTGATAAAAAAACGTTCAAATCGGTTCATAAATGACAAAGTTCTGAGGTAACAAACATTAAATCATCATCATTCATTTCCCTGCCCTTATCCCACGCTAGGTGGGGTCGGCACAACATGTTTTCTTCTTCCACTCACTCCTATCATTCGTCAACTCTGAAGTAACAAACATTAAATAAAAAGAAATATGTATATTTCTTTTTATACCTACAACCGAATTGAGAACCTCCTCCGATGTCAATTAAAAACCGAATTATTCTGAAAGTCATCAATTGCTACCGCTGATTGTATCTCTAAGTACGTCCTACACAGCCTTATCTACTATCAGCATTTCATACACATCGTGCCGTGCACTTAGTTAATGAAAATCCGGCGATATCCTATCTATAGATAGGTAGGTACCTACGTAGCTAAACATAGCATTGAAAAGTCAATAGTAAAGCGCAAAAAGTTTCGTTGGTACTATCAGTGCATGGGGATTGAACCTGGGACCAAAAGAGAGATCGCAGACAACAAACCCCGTAGCCTGAGTTTTGTTTTGTTGATCGAAACGCATACGAGAAGCTACTTTGTATAAATATCCGGCAGGTGCTTCTAGCGGAGATTTGCAAATTATCACATTGACGCACTAAGTAGGTATACGCGTGAGTTTGTTATTAGTTATTTCATAAGAAAACAAAATTATAATTCAATTCCAGTTAGATTCAATAAACAATGCCGGCAACTTCACAAAACCAACAAGTGTGGGGGAAAAACCGTGTTGCCTACAAACTTTTTGTTCCAAAAGTAATTACCTACCTGTTAAATGTGTCGAAAATATTAAATATGAGTTTGAAAAATAACGACAGGTACGAGGCCCTAGCAAAGTAAACTTTCTAGAATAATTGTTAGAGAAAAAAAAACACCCCGTCTACGTGCTGGTCCAATGTCGAAAAACCTACTAAGTATACTAAGTACTAAGAAATTAGTGTCCGGCAAGGTGGGGCGACGATCTGAGAAATGTAGCTGGCAAACACTGGATGAGAAGAGCCGAAGAGCGGGCTCAGTGGCGCATCTTGGGAGAGACCTACGTCCAGCAGTGGACTGATATAGGTTGATGATGATGATGATGATTCTAAGTATTTGCATGCCCATTATTATCATCAATATATATAAAACTCTTTTGAAGCTGACAGAGAATCAACGCACAGCCTAAACTATAAGTCCTAGAGGTATGAAATTTGGAGGGTAGTATCCTTATATTATAGTGTAGGGGTGCACTAAGTAAGGAATTTTGAAACGTCACATTCTAAAGGGTAGAACGCGAGCAACGCCGCGGGCGACGGCTAGTGTAGAATATAATGCACTATTTCTACACTTAAAACCTAATCTGTAACATATGTTCTTGCAAATAAACATATTAATATCTTATCTTATCTTATGGTGACTAAGAAATACTAGGTGGCTCGACGCCTCGCCAGAAAAAATGGGAAAAGAGCAGAAAGAAGAAGAAATTAGGTACCAACATAATAAAAATATCTCTAGTAAGATGAAACAGCGGTGGCCACTGAAGTGTTCGAGTTCGTCTCAACGATCAAACCCATTTGGGCACTCGTCCGTCGCCACTGATTGGAATAAGTAGCTACATGGTTTCCACACAGGCGACTTTTAATAATTTTTAAATACATACAAAGCATATTTTAACTGGATTTCTAAAGCTCCGCTAACTAAAATGCCTGCTATTGTTGTCATCCCTTCTCGATGTCGTGCTAAAGTCGCGCTAAAATGACAGGAGACTCAATTACTTTAGTATACTTTTTTTACGAAGCTGTCCTATTTCCACTGCTGGACAAAGATCTTCTCCCTCGCCATCCACTGTCTTCGATAACTAATTTTTCCAGGGATAAAATGTAGTGTTTGAACTGGCCTTTGCATCTAATCTAGATGATTTATGCAGCGTCAGGAGCCACTGTACCTACCTATGTCCCTTAGTAGGTACGCTGCAGTGGGACATGTTTAGATGCAGTAAGCTTGTATACCATGCTCTCAGTCTAGTACACTACACAAACACCAAGTCAATATGTGTAGGTTTCCTCAAGGTGTTTTCTTTCACCGAACACTCGTGTAAAAGGCAGCATGTCAACAAATTCATCCTTGTAATTTTTCATGAATTCTACTGAGTAAATGGTTATTGCTGATAAGTACTGGTGGGTTACTCTCGACCACAGTTCCAATCCGGATTCACGGAATTTGACAGTAGTAATGTCATTTTTCAGTACAAAATGACACGAGATCTGTCAAAATCCGGATCCAATTTGGAACGGCGGTGGTCAAGAGTAGCCCTCCTGATCGCGTAATTAGTTTCTAACCTTCTTAGTGGATGTCGCTAGTACTGGAACGCCTCTTTCGTTTGATACCTACTTGTATCAATGTACCGGACCTTTGAAACGACCCATTTGACAATAAAGCCGTTTATTTGAAAGGAAATTGGCTAGATGTTACAATTTGGACATTTTGGGAATGGAATTTCTGTTTCTTTTATGTTTTGTAACGGCTTGTGTGAGATGTAGGTGATTTTTACAAATAAAATGGATATTTAGGTGCTTACACTCAAAAGAGACTTCACTTAAAAGATCTCTTACCTACTGACGAACAAAAAAATTTATTTATACCTACTCTCCCGACAATTTAGCAGCATTTTAACTAGCGTAGCTTTAGAAGACCATACCTAAATATGAATATACCTACCCCTAAGGCCCCATCGTTTGCTGTCAAAACCTAGATCGATAAAACATTTGTTACACTTTTGGCAAATTGCATACCACTTCATTTGTATCGTAAGTAACTAGTTGATGGAGTTGACTGTACTTTATATAACTTTAACTGGGTACTTAAGTAGATACGCTGAGTTGTTTTCGTACAAAAGTTTCGATGTTTTTGGTACCTAGTTTGTTACTTTTGTTGAATAACAAAAAAGTCTGTATGTCGCCAATCGTAAAAACAAATAGGTACAAGCTAACTACCAACTTAATTTGTTTTTTATACAACTAAATGATGGGACAAGCCGATGGCACATATGATGTTGAGTAACCACGGCCTATAACAATGCAATGCCTCACTGAGCACATCCACTGACGTGCCCTGTGATGCTTTGCACTGCGCCTAGTGCGCCGACTACCTACTCTGAGACATAAAGATGTGCATTGTGTGTGAAACAGAAACAAACTAAAACATAAAAATATACTGTGGGTCGTTGGTTCGATCCCCACCAATCTTTGATCTTAAATTTAGACCCTTTAGGGTGTGACTTTTCCAAATTCCTTTCTTAGTGCACCCCTACACTATTAAGGATACTACCCTCCAAATTTCATACCTTTAGGACTTATAGTTTAGGCTGTGCGTTGATTGTACATCCACTGAGAACAAACATTTGTGTGTTGTAAACATAGATGTTTGTTCTGTGTCTGGGTGTTTCTATGTATTATAAGTATGTATTTACAAAAAAAAAATGTATGTGTGTATTCTATCAGCCATCTAGTTCCCATAGTACAAGCTTTGCTTAGTTTGGGACTAGAAGGCGTTGTGTTAAGTGTCCGTGAATATTTATTTATTTATATTTATTGTCAGTGAGCTTCAAAAGAGTTTTATAAATTGAGAAAGAAGAAGATGATTTCTGTTAAACTGAAATCCCATTGGTAAGGATTTCTAAAATACACCTGAGTCCGTAGTCTGAGTTTTGTTATGTTGATTTGCGACAGGCGAGAATCGAGAAACTCGCAGTTTTTGTATGGAGAAAAATAGTTTGCAAATCTCCCGCGAGAGGCGCTTTACAAAATATCTTGCAAGTCGCTTCTCAATATGCGTTTCGATCAACAAAACAAAAGACTACGGGCTCTGCAATAAAACTTGGTCTTGAAAGTTGAACTGTAGCAGTGCTACGGCGTAGCAAGCTCTACGCTCGTAGCGAGTTCTACGTAGCTGCAATCACAGTTTCAAGAAATTGAGATTTTGTTTCGTATACTTACTTAATTAAGAGAATCTCTTCTCAAATCATTGCCAGATTAAACATTACATAGTAGTCAGTAGTATCTTAGTAGTTAGTAGTATCTAAATCCTGTTTTCACATAGATAGTCGGGAAAATATGTAAAAACCATCCGTTAAGCGAAAGCTATAACATTTTGTCTTTCAATAATACTTTTTTGTCCAAAATAATTATGCAATTTTTTCATCGAGCCCACTGGCTGGCCCACTGGTGGGGCCGATGAGAAACACAACGAGCCCAGTATGCAAATGAGTGGGCTAGATGGATTTTTTTTCCCATCTGGCCCACCAGTGGGCTCGATGGTTATTGACAAGATTATTGACTTTTGACGCACTAGAAATAAGTAAGTACCTATTTAAATACTCATCTAAAAGACGTTTTTAGCGATCCTTTATATCCAAAAATACTTGTGCCTAAGGCATTTTGAAGAATCCCAACGCAATTTCAATGTACAAACACAATAATTAGGTAGGTAGGTATTCCGCTTTTTGTTGAAAAACATTAAGTAAGTAAAAAATTGTTATAAGTTATATTTTGTTCGGTAATATCAGTTACTAGCTGATACCCGCGACTTCGTACGCGTGCGAAACTTTCCACAAAAATATCTGTCAACCACCATACGATGAACCTCGTAGCAAATGGCTGCTTTTGGTTTAGAGAGTTCTAGCTGTATCTAAGAAAAATCTACGTCTGTGATTTCAATAAAATATAGCCTCTGTGTCAATCCTGGAAAAGAGCTTCTAAATGGTAGGTATAAGTTTCGTTCAATTAGTCGATTCGCACGCGTACCTACGAAGTCGCGGGTATCAGCTAGTAGAATAATCACCAGAAAGTTACATTTGCACTCAGAGACGTACCCACGTTATGTTTTAAGTTTAAGTTTTAAGTTAAGTTTCTCTGTGTACAATAAAGAATAAAGAATAAAAATATTTAATCTTAATTATGAGCAGAGACACCGTAGTTATGTGTAAGAGATGTTTTTGAGTGTGGCTGTAATTATTTTTTTAAATAAGAAGACAACCAAGCGTATGGCCCGCCCGATAGTAAGCGGTTACCGTAGCCTATGGATCCTTGCAACACCTAATTCATTTGACATGAATGAATAGGTACCTACTTTATAAATAAACTTAAAAAAACGTCTTTATCTTTTATACGATCCGTCAATACGATTTTTTTCGGTTATTTTTTTTTATTACATTACACTCCTGAATCTTTCATAAATAAAGTTACTTGAATAAAATTCATATAACTACTACTTACCTTATTCAACTCAGTTGTAGAACACAAACTTTCCCATCCTTTATAATCACTTCACTTGATCACCTCACTCTTTCACACAAGCTCACTTCACTCGCGGTTCGGTGTTTCAGAAGCAGGACAATGTCGACACGTCCTATCGCGACGAAAGCACGCACTCGACTAGTAGAAAGTGGAAAATCAGGCATTGCCAGGACAACATTGTGCGCAGGCTGCATACTTTTGCAAACAATATTATTATCTAGTAGGTATGTTATACCTATATAACCTACTAATATTATAAACGCGAGAGTTTGTCAGGATATATGTATGTTTGTTGCTCTTTCACGCAAAGGCTACTGATCCAATTTGGATGAAACTTGGAATATATATTGTCCGTGACCTGGATTAACACATAGGCTACTTTTTATCCCGGAAAATCAACGGGACGCGAATCAGAAACGCCTTGAAGATTTCGCATAGCAAATTGCACTTCTAATCCTGCGTTGACGAAGTCGCGGGCACCAGCATGTTATAATTTTAGCTTCTATTGTTAGTTCCTCATTTTTTTTTATTAAAAGGCATATTCTGAAAACTGAAAATAGGTACTACAGGTCCCGTCACGGTTTTATAGCGTTTGGCGAAGAATGGAAAGGAAGTGAAGGGATACTTTGCGCAGCCAAACAGATCTAAAGCGCTATTAAAACGTGCCGGTATGGTAACTTCTGTTTAGGGTTTCGGACCACCGTGTACCTAGTACTTACCTACCGGAAACTTAAAGGCTTGAGCAGACCGGATGCGTGTACGTAGACATAAGCATAGACGTGCACGTACACTGAGTTGTAATGTATGAAACTCTACGAAACAGGACACACTGCTTGCGTAACGTAGACGTGCGCGTCATTACACAAGCAGTGTGTCCTGTCTCATACAGTTTCATACATTACAACTCAGTGTACGTGCACGTCTACGTATACGCATCCGGTCTGCTCGAGGCTTGGTACTTTGTCCGTGACAGCTGGTCCGTATAGACTTCTTCTTCTTCTCTTCCATAATGACCTGTGTCCGTCACTTCGACAGACAATTTTGCCAATGTCAAGTGTTAAAATTGTAATAAATAAGTCAAGTCATTTGTCAAGTCGGCTGTCGTTTGTTTTCAAAATGTGAAAATTCGTGTTAGGTTTTGAAGAGAAAATCCACCATTTTCTTTTCAAAACTAACGACAGCCGACTTGACAAATGACTTGACTTGACTTATTTATTACAATTTTAACACTTGACATTGGCAAAATTGTCTGTCGAAATGACGGACACAGGCCATTATTGAAGAGAAGAAGAAGAAAAGAAAATGGTGGATTTTCTCTTCAAAACCTAACACATTTTGATCCCTGCACATTCCTAGAATCGTCTGTCTGTCACCGCCTTCAATATAAACTTTTTTGAGTTACCTATTCTCTCGTGTTCTAAGCTTTTACCACGCACTACCTACAAGTACCTAATATTTTTGATAGACACATAACATTTCCATTTCATTTCATTTAAAAAAATCCTGTTAGAGCACAAAAAATAAAATAATGATGTAGTTTTTGCATTTCATTTTAATTTATTAAACTAATATTATTTCAGTGTTTACTAAACGTATTATGTACTAGCATCGTAAGCAGTACCAACTTCATTATACACAGCTGTGTGCGTTTACAATGTATCAAAGAATATGTCACACTGTTTTAAACTGGACTCTCATTCTACCAAAATTACACACTGAAAATATCGTTTTGTATGAAACGGAATCCAAAATTTGACTTCCATTTCATACATAGTTTTTTGAAAGTACAAGTCTAGTTCAAGAGTTATATAATTATGTCATATACATAACTCTTAGTAGTAACATAAACCAAGAAGTTGAAATGGAACATATTTACAAGGTTCCTGTCCAAATCTCCAGGGTTATTCTCATTCTGTCCAAACTTCTAGGATCATTCTCAACTTTATTTTGACCAAATCTCTACGGTCAATGGTATCGACTCTCTTGTTGCATTTTTCTAGACCTAATTTGACAGCGCTAAAATTATAGCCATCTTTTTGCTTTCAATTTGGGAAAGGCACAGCAAAAATACGGACAAAGGCCATAAATAGAAGAAGAAAACGGCTATAGTATTAGCGCTGTAAAATTAGGTTAGTTTACAAAAATGCAACAACAAAATCGCTACAATTATAAAAATATTTATTATCTTTCTTTTAAGACTACCATTTCTTGAATTCCACGCCATCTGGCGGCTTCACTTCGACTTTCTCAGCGCCCACTTGATTCCAGTTGGTACTTAGCACGGTGCCTCCTGATTCAACCTATAAATAATTTATAAGTTTCAAAACTACAAAACTAGACTTCAATTTGATACGCCTACATCATCAAATGATGATGATGATGGCAGTTCATTGGAACTGTTCTATTGATCATAAACACCACAGAAAAGCAAAATAGGTACGCAATGTCGTGTACGTGGATGACGTGTTTTTTTCTAGTTATTCTTATTTAACTGCCAAACTATTGAAGCGATTTTGATGAAATTTATATGGGACCAATCTGGAAGCATACATCTTCAGATAATTTTTTTTTTAAATCGGTTCATAAATGACGGAGTTCTGAGGTATCAAACATTTAAAACAACGGAACTGAGAACCTTCTCTTTTTTGTAGTTGGTTAAAAAGCAGTATCTAGTAGATTGTTTGTAACTTGTTCAGTGTTCACGTTTATTTTCAAAGTATTGGACGCAGTGCAATACCTCACAGAGCACGTCCTCAGTGGGCGTGCTATATTGTTATAGGTATAAGTGCTTAACAGGAGAACTATTAGTAATTTACGGTACTATTCTTAGTAATTGCCTCTTATATACCAGTGTGGTGAGTGGTACTTACAAAGCTTTTATTCATAGCTCTTCTAACTTCTTCAGAACCGCCACTGTATATAGTTTGGAAGAGAGAATTCAGGGCTTCGTCGCCTTCGGGTTTCTCTTCTTCTTCCTGTATACAGACATAATAACTAAACAAGTTAATTTATAAAAAACTAATTAAAACTAATAAAACTAATTATTGTTAATTTATATAACTATATTTTCCAGCCTACTTAAAGAATGAATCGCTTCAAAAAAAATCTTAAGAGTCCTTCAGGGTAGGCAACGCACCGATAGTACTCCTAGTGTTTTCGGTGTTTCTAGGCAACGGTGACCGCTTACCATCAGGTGGGCCGTATGCCTCTTTGTCTACTACTAAGATAAAAAAAAAGTCTTTGGACATAATATCACACATTGCTCATATCGCCTTCTAGTTCCAAACTAAGCAAAGCTTGTACTATGTGAACTAGATGGCTGATAGAATACTTACTTTTTTTGTAAATACATACTTATACATAGTAACACCCAGACGGGGATTTCTAGAATGTTATTCCAGTTTTCCCCTGCCGGCAGTCGCTGGGGTCACTAAGGGGATTACTGGACAAAAAGTTCCAGAAATCCCCCACGCAGAGGACTGACGCAGGGGAAAACTGGAACGAGCCCATAGAACAAACATCTATATAATATGTCACACACAAATGTTTGTTCTCAGTGATCGAACCCACGACCCACAGCACGGAAGGCAGAGCTATTACCGACTGAGCTGTGACGCCTGTACATACCATTTTCTTAATTTCTTTTTCTATTTTGCCCCAGTCTTTCTTGAATGGATTAAGAGGCTTTTGCGGTCCAGATGCGTCTAATACAGCTGAAATAAAGTTAATTTATCAATATATATAAAAGTCTTTTGAAGCTGACTTAGAATAAACGCACAGCCTAAACTATAAGTCCTAGAAGTATGAAATTTGGAGGGTAGTATCCTTAGTAGGGGTGCAATAAGAAAGGAATTTTGCAACGTCCCACTCTAAAGGGTAGAACGCGAGCAACGCCACGGGCGACGGCTAGTATTTTATATAAGTTCAAAAAGGGTCTGGGGCATATTGAATGTAGCTCAGGTCCCACATTTTTTTAAAACTTGCAATGATGGAACTTTGTTTGTTACAATACATTTACAATGCAGTTTTTAAACATGTAACAATGTCATTATAAAGCAGCGGGAATCATTAGTTATTAGACATTTTACTTCGAAAAATGCGTCATTTTCAATGTTGTTTATCGTATTTACATGTGTTTCCGTCAAAATAATTACTTTATTTTGCGTTTTCGTGATTGCTACTGCGTAATAGATTAAGATAAGAGCAACAGAAGTTATAAAATAACAAAATTAATCTAAAAATTAACTAAATGTATGCAAATCGGGACCTGAAATGCTCCAACGCTTTTGATAAACAGACTTCAATTTCTAAGTTTTCTAGTTTGTATGATTTGATGGAGTTTTTAGTCCGCCTTAAGGCCTCCTGTAGCTTAACGACTGCTAGAGCCGGGACAGTTTAACGTGCCGAAGCACGGAAGCGCTCAGATGTAAATGTAACGGTCACCTATCCAAATAGTGAACGCGCAGAACGTCGCTTAACTTCGATAATCGGTGAAGATTGACTAAGCAAGCAAGCCACGAACGGATCGACAAATGTATTAACTTTTTGAGACTATTAGATTTGATGTTTGAATAAATATATACCTTGTGGTATAGTTCTAACTCTCTCTCCACCTGCCTCTCCCTCTAACTGCGCCCATCTCAGTCCCTCTTTCTTTCGTAGTTTCACCTGTAAAACCAAAAAATTTATAATCCATTTTTTTTTCGGTACAATTTTTTTAAACAACTAAACTTTGGATTTAGCATGATTCACCTGATTTTAAATGGTAATCACTACCTATAAGCATAGCCTCACTAAGCACATCCATTAAGGACGTGCTCTATGATCTGCTACTACAAATCCATACTAATATATTTTTACTAATATTATAAATGCGAAATTAACTCTGTCTGTCTGTCTCGCTTTCACGCCAAAACTACTGAACCGATTTGAATGAAATTTGGTACACAGATAGTCTAGAGCCTGGGAAAGGACATGGGCTACTTTTTAATGCGAAAAAAGGGTTGTAAGGGGGGATGAAAGTTCCTTAACCTTTTTCATGAAAACTTGTATAATGTCACATTTGAGAAATAACTGTCAGTTGTTTGACAGTAAGAGTTTGAGTGACAGGACAACGTCTGTCGGGTCAGCTAGTAATATAATTACCTCAATTTTTGATGTAGATACTGCATATGAACTCATTGATGGCTCCACCTCATGAGCCAGTTCTAATTCCAAGCTGTATTCTGTATCTGTGTTCGGCAGCGGGCTTGATACCGACAGCTGGAACACAAAAAGCACAACAGGATATTACGATATTAGTTAATTTCTTCTTCTTCTTTACTTATATGGCCTCTGTCCGTCATTTCGACAGACAATATTGCCAGTGTCAAGAAAGTGATGAATTTGAAATAATAATAAGTCAAGTCTTCGTCAAGTCGGCTGTCATTTGTTTTGAAGAGAAAATGATGGATTTTCTCTTCAAAACCTGAAAACGAATTTTCACATTCAGAGAAACCACTTTACACACATTTATTCCAATAGCTCACACTTTATGTTAAGACATAAGTATTATTCTTTAAAATTCCTCCAGAATTAAACAATACTCACAATAAAACACGAATAACTATTAAAATAAAAGTGCTATAATGTTGTTTCAAAAAATGTCAAAACTCGAATCTCAGTTAATTCTTATTTTTCTCGTGTCACTTGAGTAAACAGACACTGGCAGAATTGTCACAACAAGTTGCAAAAGCCATAACCAAGGAGTTGAAGTTGATATTAGTAAAAAATATGGAGTACCTAGTAGCCCTAAGCATTAGAATAATTATCGGTCAGGTAGGTACATCGATTACAAAAGATAAAATTCAAGCTAAAATCGTATGATTCAATAGTATTAATCCTCTTTTTGCATTTTTCGAAACTAACCTAATTTGACCGCCTTCTTGGGATGCTTAAACCGTCGACAAAAAGACTTCTTGAGAAAATATGGAAAGAAAAATTGAAAATATACTCACACTACGAGGACCATAATGAACTTTAACAAGATCTTTCGGTGCATTTTTGAGCAGAATAGTCACCACCACTTGTGCTTCGGTCTGGTACCAGTCATGTTTTATTTTAGGTCTAGGTGCCTGAAAGAAAAAGAAAAAAAAAACATAACTATGGTACATATTCATAAGCTCACTATTCAGTAATCTGACTGCCAAGTAATTATGGTTTACTTATTGCTAATGGAGCTCAAAACTTTGATCGTAATTTTTACTACCTTAGCATCCCAAATCATTAAAACTGAAATACGTAATAGTTATTAGCAGCTGGTATTAAACAAGTTACAAATATTGTTGACTAGCGGACCGCCCTGGTTTCGCACGGGTATTTAACAAAAAATGTCTTAGGTAACTTTTTTACTTCTTGGGTTACATTATTGAAGTTTTAGTAAGAATCTCTAATTGAAAATATAACATAGCCTATGTCACACGGGCATAGTGTAGCTTCCCAACAGAGAACCAATTTTTCATATCGGTCTAGTAGTTTCGGAGCCTATTCAATGCAAACAATCAAATCTTTCCTCTTTATAATATTAGTATAGATTATTATTGTAAAAATTGGGAGGGCACAATGAATTTAAGGCCTTAACTCGCCAAAAATTGCAACCAAAGTTTTTGATTTCCACAATATAGGCACTTGGTCACACACACTGCTGAAGACGTAATAGGTAGCCTAACTTGGCTTAACTGGCTACCTATTACGTCTTCAGCAGTTCTGAAGGAAGCAACTAGATCATTGGTCTTTATAAGAATAGCAAGCAGGTTTTCTAATTTTAACTTGAGGCTCATTACCACAATGAAAGTAAACTACACCTAATAATGTTGTATACTTACTTCTACTGGCACCGTATCTTTCGGCTCCGACATTACTATTCAGATGATACGGACTAAAACCACTTAATTTATCTTCTGTCGTAAAATAACGTAAATAATTTTTTGTACACAAAATGAAATTCACGTATTCTGCCAGCGATTTTTCTAGACTAAATAGTGCGTTCTGAAAGTTGAATCTTTAAAAGTGAGTGAATCTGGTTACATGGTGCCCGAATATTTTTCCAAAAAATAGGTTTATGTACCTACTAAGTCACCTAGTAAAACTTATAAATAATCAATATGTACAGAATTCTACAGTTTATTGCATAGCATACTTACTGTAGGTAACATATAAATGGGTAAATAAAAATATTGTTGGTTCTTCCCACTTCTTGCTGATAGCTGATGTGATCAGTTACGGAACGTAGCTAATTCGTTCCATTACACTCAATTTGTGAAAACAATTGGGAATAGACAAACTAATGTAACTAAATGTATGACTGTGTGGTTTTTGGCTACAAAATGGTAAAAAAAAATTTGCCTTTGCTATCATCAAAACCATTCTTAGTACAAAATATCCTCTGCATCGTCATTAACATTATTATTACCGTGTGTCTGAGTTTTTTATAGTGCGTGAAACGAAAACGCAACAGACTTCAATGTCAGGTTGACAGAACTGTCAACTACCACAACAGCTGAGTTTTTTACTCACATTTTTGTCTGCTGTTTTATTTACAGTGCATTTTTTTATTTATTTACGTAAAAGAATACGATGCAGGTAAGTTAACTAAATATTCTATAAACTTTAAGAACCGAGGTTAGATTAGTTTACTTAGTAGGTATCTTATCTCTAATGTTTATGTATAGTTTTAGTGTTATCGTTTATAAAATAATAAACCGATTACATTCTCGCTTATAAAGAAAGAAGGCCTTATCTCTGTTTTACAACAGACAGGCCATCGCTAGTGTTAGTAGGTACGTGGTAAGTACCTATTTTATGGAGAAGTCGTATAATAATAAAAAGTAATCGTAAAAAAGTTTGTATATAAAAAAGCATTTCTCTATTTCAGTATTGGAGTTGGACTCTGCTCAGAAGTTTTTTGAGATACAACAAGAGGAGTCTAACCGTCGCAATGAGCACAAAAGTAGCCGTGTGCCAGATGACATCAATCGCTGACAAGGCGGCTAATTTACAAGTTATAAGCAATTTAGTCAGCGACGCAGCTGCTGAGGGGGCGCAGGTAAGATAAGATTACGTAGATTTCCACCTAAAAACATTCACATGCACAACTCCTACCTCATACCATACGCGCTCACCATTGATCGAGCACTAAATGCAGCCCTACATTGTCCTGCTAACCTCTTAGTAGTAGTAGAGCTCATTGTGAGAGCTCGTCCGGGTTCAGTACTACCACCGTACCTATTTCTGCCGCCAAGCAGCGATGCTCGCATTGCTGTGTTCCGATTTGAAGGGTAAGGGCGCCGGTGTAATTACAGGCACATGAGTCTTCAAGATCTTTACGTCTCAGAGTGATGGACGCAGTGCATTGCCTTGCTGGGCATGTCCTCATTGGACTTGCTCTGTGAGGTAATGCATTGTTATAGGCAGAAGTTACTACTTAACATCAGGTGAGCTATCAGCTTGTTCCATTACTTATATCATAAAATAAAAAACAAACCTCACCCCAGCAAGCCCAATTTGTAAAGTAACAGAGGACTGGGTTGATGGCAGCTGTTACAACCTTTTCCAGATGGTTTTCTTCCCCGAAGCCTGTGACTACATTTGTGGTAGCAAGAGTGATACTATAGCCAGTGCCGAGCTTATAGCAGAAGGACCAACTGTCAAGGCATACCGGGAACTAGCATCTACCCACAACGTTTGGTTGTCAATGGGGGGGATACATGAAAAGGTGGGTTTTTTATACAAGTTTTGTCTAAAACGGTGGATCTTTTTCCATTTTTTTCAGCTATGTGGAAAGGTTTATTTTTATATTTTTTGCTTTTAATCTTATAAGTTGAGACCCTTTTCTAAAAAGGTGTGTTTTTTATCTATGAAGGTAATGGCCGAATACTCAAACTCCACTTTAATTAGGTCCACGCTTAAATTATTGCCATCTCTTACAAATGAGTATATCAAACAGAGGCAAAGCAATTTTAAGTGGTGCTTAAATTTGAGTGACGTTTCAGCATTCCGGCCTTAGTCTTTTTCCTACATGAACAAAGTTTTATGTGAAAAGGTAGGTACCTAATATTTTAAAGTTTATTTGAAAACATGTTTTTTTCCAAGTTTTATGTAGAATTTTTTTCCAACATGTAAGTTTCATTTAAAGTAGAGTTTTGCAAGTTTTATGAGCAATGATAGATGTTTTGTAAATTTTTTTTAAAAATGTGGATTTTTTCCAAGTTTTATTTCAAAAGGTGGATTTTTTTCCAGGAGGATTTTTCTTTTCAAGTTGACCTAAAACTAACTTTATTTATTTTTTCTATCTACAGGATAGTGATACACCAGGAAAAATCTTCAACACACACCTCATAATAAATAGCTACGGAGACATAGTACAGACGTACAGGAAGCTGCATTTATTCGATGTAGAGATTCCCGATAAAAACGTGAGGCTGATGGAAAGTGACTTTACATCTCCGGGCAAACATATTGTTGCACCCGTGGACTCACCAGCAGGGAAAATAGGTGACGTTCTCAATTCAGTTGTATTTTTAACTGATTAAAAAAAAAGAGGAAATTCTCAATTTGATTGTATTTTGAACTGATTGAAAAAAAAGAGGAGGATCTCAATTCGGTTGTATTTTTAACCAACTTCAATAAAAGAGAAAATTCTAAATTTGGTTGCGTTTTTTAATAGATTTCAAAATAATTTATAAGTTTATAAAACTGGAACTTCAATTTGATACGACTTCATCATCAAAGGATGATGATGATGAATCATAAATCATTTTATTGTTTGTGATGATGATGATGCAGTTCATTGGGACTGTTCTATTGATCGTAAACACCACAGAAAAGCAAAATACGCAATGCCGTGTACGTGGATGACGTGTTTTTTCTAGTTACACTTATTTAACTGCCAAACTACTGAAAAAAATATAACCGAATTGAGAACCTCCTCCTTTTTTGAAGTCGGTTAAAAAGGATACTCCATCGTCCTAGAATAAAATCTCAGTTAGGGAACAAGTTTATGCCCCACTCTGTGCACGTCCACTGGCCGTGTTCTGAGGTAATGCATTTCATCCAGCTAAAAAAATATTTTTTCCAGGTCTAGCGACATGTTACGATATGCGTTTCTCAGAACTAAGCACGGGGTTAAGTGTGTTAGGCGCTGAAGTACTACTTTTTCCATCAGCGTTCACCCAAAGCACTGGAGAAGCTCATTGGCACATCTTACTTAGGTTTGTATTCAATTCTTTAGTGGTATGACAGGCGTCACAGCTCAGTCGGTAATAGCTCTGCCTTCCGTGCTGTGCGTCGGGGGTTCAATCCCCACCAAGAACAAACATTTGTGTGTGGCAAACATAGATGTTTTTTCTATGTCTGGGTGTTGCTATGTATTATAAGTATGTATTTACAAAAAAAAAATATATAAGTATTCTATCAGCGATCTAGTTCCCATAGTACAAGCTTTGCTTAGTTTGCGACTAGAGGGCGCTGTGTTGAATGTCCAAAAAATATTTTATTATGAGTATTTATTTGTGTGTGGTAAACATAGATGTTTGTTCTATATCTGGGTGTTACTATGTATAAGTATGTTATGTACAAGTATACATATAAGTATTCTATCAGCAAATGTGTGTGAAATATCTATGAGTATTTATTTATATTTTTCAGAGCGCGTGCAATAGAAAACCAAGTCTACGTAATAGCAGCAGCCCAAAGTGGATCACATAACGAGAAACGGCGGTCGTTCGGCCATGCCCTGATTGTAGACCCTTGGGGCGAAGTCCTAGCCGATTGCGGGATCTCCGCCCCTTGCTTTAGGACCGCTGAGATTAGTAATGCAAAGCTCGGAAGTGTTCGGGAAAGTATGCCCGTATTTAGGCATAGAAGGTAAGTTAAGTTAATATTTATACAGAGCTAGCTTCCGCGACTTCGTTCGCGTCCCGTTGGCTCCCGTTGATTTTCCGGGATAAAAAGTAGCCTTTGTGTTAATCCAGGTCACAGACAATAATATATTCCAAGTTTCGTCCAAATCGGATCAGTAGTTTTTGGGTGAAAGAGCAACAAACATACATACATACAAACTTTCGCGTTTATAATATTAGTAGGATTTAATATAACCGCCGTGAATGAATTGCTCGTGGCTTGCTTAGTCAATCTTCATAGATTATCTAAGTTAAGCGACGTTCTGCGCGGTCACTATTTGGATGGGTGACCGTTATATTTACATCTGAGCGCTTCCGTGCTTCGGAGGGCACGTTAAACTGTCCCGGCTCTTCCAGTCGTTAAGTCATACAGGAGGCCTTAAGGCGGCCTAAAAACTCCGTCACCAGAGTTGGCCACTAATCCATAAAGAGTATGGATAAAATTATGGTCCCTGACGCTGTATAAATCCTCTGGATTAGATGCACTAATAATATATTTTATTTTCAGACCAAGTATATACTCACTCTACTGTCTAAGTTTACGGAAGGATATCATGGAGTGTCATAGAACGGATCCTAAAGAGAGTCTACCAGACCCCAAAGGCCTACCAGACCCTAAAGAGGGTCTACCAGGTCCCAACGAGGGTCTCACAGACCCAAAGAGTCTATCAGACACACAGGGTCCCACAGACCCTGAGAAACCTAGCAATGTGTTCGGTCATGTTCGTATACCGGAAAGTTGCGTGTTTTATAAAAGCAAACTAAGTTATGCATTTGTTAATTTGAGGTACGTAACTGTTTATTTATGTACGACCGGGACCAGTGGAAGACTTTGGGGTAGACCTTTGCCCAGCAGTGGGACACAATAGGTTAAATAAAATATAAATAAAAAAAAAACTGTTTATTTACAGTATGACAGGCGTCACAGCTCAGTCGGTACTAGCTCTGCCTTCTGTGCTGTGTGTCGTGGGTTCGATCTCAAATGTTTGTTCTCAACAAACATTTGTGTGATGAACATAGATGTTTGTTCTATGTCTGGGTTTTACTACATGTAAATAAGATGTTCCTGGACATTTCACAATTTTCACACAACGCCTTTTAGTCCCAAACTAATAAATGCTTGTACTATGGGAAATAGATTGCTGATAGAATACTTATATACTTTTTTGTTACCACATGCTTATAAATAATACATAGTAACACCCAGACATAGAACAAACATCTAAGTTCATCACACAAAATGTTTGTTCTCAGTGGGGATCGAACCCAAGACCTACAGCACGGAAGGCAGCGATATTACCGACTGAGCTATAACGCCTGTCATAAGCTAATATTTCAGATGCGTGATACCAGGTCATGTTTTGGTGGCACCAATCAGAATGGCGGAAAGAAATCGAGATTTGACAGATGAAGAATCTGATGACTTCTACAGAACTATCAGATTAATACAACGGGTATTTATTTAGAACTAGCTCTTGCCCGCGACTTCGTCCGCGTCCCGTTTGATCATGTTGATTTTCCGGGACAAAAAGTAGCATACGTGTTAATCGAGGTTACGAACAATGTATTCTAAGTTTCAACCAAATTGGACCAGTAGTTGCAGCGTGATTGAAAGACACACATCTGAATATTAACATCCTACTAATATTATACACGCGAAAGTTTGTAAGGATGTATGTATGTTTGTTCCTCTTTCATGCAAAAACTACTTATCCGATTTGGATGAAACTTGAAATGTATATTGTCCGTGACCTGGATTAACACATGGGCTACTTTTTATCCCGGAAAAACAACGGGTCGCCAACAAAGTCGCAGGCAAAAGCTAGTTTACAATATTAGTGGGATTTTGTGTTACTTGTTTTGGTCCCGGGTTCGAGTCTCTAAAAACCAATCTAACTTTTTGCATGTTTTTTCATGTTTTAGTTGATGGAATCAGTTCACAATACAAACTCTTGCACTGTGACGATACAAGACGGCCCTGACGCTGGACAAACTGTTAAGGTAGTCTATTCTGCCAGTAAACATGATTTTAAAAAAATTGCTTATCTGGCGTTTGTGACATTTTACCAATAGATAGGTTATGGATATCAGTTCAGACTGTTGTAGTGAGCGTGTGTAGTTGTGAGTGTTGTATGTGTAGTAAATAATAATATCATCTATCTATCTGTGTGTGACTAATTCAAATTCAGGCAATTACCTTACTCTTTATTACCATTGTATATGGAAGGGAACCAAATTAAATCTTATTTATACATCTTTGGTATTTAATGTTTTTTTGTTATCTAATGCCGTTTTGATTCTAGCTTTTCAACTTGTTCGATTACAAACCATTAATGGATACTGAATATTATTTTACATTTTTAGCACCTTCACTGCCACATAATGCCAAGAAAAGCGGGAGATTTCATTCAAAATGATTTGATTTATTTGGAGCTTGCGAAACATGACCAGTAAGTACCATTTATACTAGTACTATTGCATAAATACATTAAATATTCTTGGACACAACGCCCTCTGGATATATTTCTGATAGAATACTCAAATTTGTAAATACGTATAATACGTACTAACTCACAGACAAAGAAGAAACATCTATATGTGTCACACACAAAAATGTTTGTTCTCAGTGGGACTCAGCGAACCCACGACCCACAGCACGGAACGCAGAGCAATAGCTCTGACAAGCATTATGACAATAATGTTTAGTTACGTACCTCAAATTACCAAACGAATAACTCAGCTTGCTTTAAAACACACAACTTTCCAGTATACGTGATCGGGCGTTACATGACCGAGCACATCGCTAGGTTTACCAGGGTCTGTGAGACCCTGTATGTCTGACAGACTCTTCGGGTCTGTGAGGCCCTCCTTATCTGTACTTTTTTATGTTTAGGTTCAAAAGTGGCCATCCAGCTAAACCAGCTAGATGTTTAGAAGAAATGGAGGCAGAAGCTCATATTTTAAGGAACTATGTTAAGGAAATGACGAGTGTTAATGAAAATAATAACTAAAAATTATAGAAATCTGTTATACTTACTTACCTAGGTATATAAATTTTGTCTATCGATTTTCTAGTTGCATTTTTCTAAACTTACCTAATTTGACAGCACTAAAATGTTGGCGTCTATGTTCTCATCGAGCCATCGAGCAATCTAATCCCATCGAGCCTACTCATTTGCATAGTGGGCTCGTTGGGAATATTTTTCCTTTCGGCCCCACCATTGGGTCAGCCGGTGGGCTCGATGGGAATAACCACTATTTCGACAAAGACAGCTATAATTTCAGAGCTGTCAAATTAGGTTAGTTTAGAAAAATGCAACAAGAGAATTGGTACCAATTTCACGTATTCATTCTAATATTTTTGTATCAAATGTAAGTTATTATAAAAAACAACTGTGATGTTATTTTATGTACAATTTGTAAGATTATTTGATACCCAGTAGTACCATGGGGAATTTCTTACGCTACAACTAGCTTCGTACCTAATTGTGTCACGGGATATGCTTATCTGTGCCACTACCGATAGTGTCCGAGAAATGTCCGTGGCACAACTAGTAGTGCCATAGGAAATTTCTATTGGCACTACTCGTTGTGCCATCGGGATAATCAGATTATTGTTAGAGATACAATGGATATCCTTTATTCAACTATTTTATGACTACCCACCTATTCATTTGGTGTTTGCATAGTTGATTTTGAAAATAAACATTGTAGGTACTAATCTAAAAATTATGTTTGATTTTTTCTAGTAGGTAAATACGTTTAATAAACATTTAAAATGTAAAATTTTAAGATATAACAGTATATTATCATGTAGGTAGACTTTTCTTTACTCTGCCATCATCGGTATGTCCTGAGCCCCGAGTCTGTGCATTTGTTTTGACTTTCGACTCGAGTATAGCACACGCAAACGCATTCGCAAAGCGAGAAATTTTGTATGAAAACCGGATAAGCCTCTAGCGGGAGATTTGGGAATTGTGCCATTCCCAACAAAATTTCTCGCTTTGCGAATGCGTTTGCGTGTGCTATACTCGAGTCGAAAGTCAAAACAAATGCACAAACTCGGAGCTCTGAAAGAAGCCTAGGAATTTTCAAGAAAAGTGTGAATAGGTGGATTATAGCTAAGCGTGCTCCACCTTAGGCTGCAACTACACTTAACATCAAGTGTGTTGGCAGCCAAATACTTAGCTATAGCACATAAAAAAACTTTTTGCTTGCTTTCATTGCTTGCTTGATTTCTACTAGTTATCGTAAATAGGAGAAACATACAAATAAAACAATAGATCACGATAAAAGTTATAATTATTTATAATAAATATGACTAGAAAACACATTATTTCTATAATTATTGCTTCAAAAATATTGTATTCACAAAATTTAAACACACAGGTGCTTTTGAGATTCGTAGGTACCTACCTACTATTGATAGAGGTAGGTACAATTTTTATTTTGTACAAAATTATAAATTTGTTACAAAGGATGGACTTAATGCTGAAAGCATTGTCTGCCAGCCAACCCAAACGGTGGTGTTATAAAGAGGTTGGCGTATTATAGTAGGTACTTTATTAGGTACTAAACGAACACATGCCCTTAAGATTTGTACGATGTAGGTACATAGGTACGGCTACACATCTAGACATCCAAAATAATAAGTTCAAAACTAAAACCCGATTACCTAGGTACGCTCTAGAAAGTGTGGAGCAAGAAAGTATTATCATCTGAAATTGTTATGTACTTAGCATGGACTAAATGTAGTGTGTTTAGAAGATAGGAACTTTTTGCTTCGTTGTAGTCGGGTAAAAATAACCATAACTAGATACACTATATACACGGTGTAACATAAATTACCCTATAAGTCCGAAAGGGGGGTATTTTACAGGTCATGGTAAACAGTGTTTGTTCTACGACTTTTAAGATTTCGAAGTTTTTCATTCATGAAATGAGCTCGTAACTTTTACATAAAATGTACCTACACACAGTTAGCGTGTGCGTGCGACGCGGTAGGATGGTAGGTACCTACGTGTGTACGGGTTTACGCAAATAGTAAACAAACACTTACCTAGGGTTGTCGCAAATTTCTAAAATAATAAAAATTGTACTTTTGTATGGAAATTTCCATTACGATTTATTGACTCTTTGCACATGTCCAAGCACTCAGGTGGTCGATCTAATTACCCCCTTTGGGCTTATAGAGTACCTAATTATGTTATACCTTGTAGGTATACAATACAGATAATCGTTGGAAAGGGAGCACAATAGGTCTAATCTAGGTCGATCTGTCGCCGTGTGTACATTATCTGGTATTTGGTACCAATTTATTGGGTACAAATTGGTACCTAGTACCTACTAATGTTTATTTAGTACAATTTTTTTTTAATGTTGCCAGTTATACACTATTTTTATTCATTATTTTTAAGACCAGAAGCCGTGAACAAGTTAACAGTAGCATCGTTAACGTAACTTTGTACTCTTCCTTCGACTATCGTCGATATTTCCCCGGAACTTTGCTTCAACCCGTTTCTTATTGGGGGAGCTCTTTTACCGTTGATTTGGGTACCATTTAGTATCTCTGGAGAATCTGTGGAAAAAAATATCGTTATTTTGTTTAGACTGCACTATAACAGTTCTAAGAATACTACGGAAAATTGTTACTACTTTGACGAGAGCAATAATTTCCTGTCTAAAGCTTTGGTTTCGCATATTATTATAAACTTAAATCCTAGTTAGTAGTTTGGTTTCAAACTAAGTAGCTTAGATTATTTATTTAGGCTCACCGTCTGTAACATTCTTCTCTTTTTTCAACATTCCCACAACACAAGGCCCTTTGGCCAGCGACCACAGAGGCACCGGAGGCTCTTCTCTCTTTAAGGGCTCCAGAATATTTCTTCTAGATCTCAAAATATTAGGCAGTTCACCTCTTGAAATACCATTTAGTAACTCTCCATTTTGCTGATTATTTTTCTCAACTGGCAACACTGTAGCCACGGGTAAGTGTTCCATTTTCGAAATTTGACTTTCAACTGTGAATATTTCGTTTTCTTTTTGCAATGTAGGCTTTATATCGTCAGAATGGTTGGTTTCTGTGCTATCTTGATTTACAAATCGATTCCTGGGCGATATTGAGTCTATTCTCCTTGGAATGTCGTTTAGTTTTGGCGTTTCATTTTCTAGGGAAAGTGGAGGTGCAGTTGCCATGTATTGACTATACATATTGCCGATTAATTCTTCTGTACGTCTGAAACAGATATGATAATTTGTATTGGCGATCGAAACCTCTCAGAGACTCGATGGATCAACAAAACTATAAAGATTAGAGATAAGTCAGTGCATAGAGAAGGCCTAAAATCGTTTCTTCCTGGAAAGTTATGGAGAAGGATTATGGATTATTTTTGATACAATAGATTTATTTTAATTTATTTAATTAAACCAGTTGCATTCATTAAAATAAAGGTTACATTAAAATAAAACCCAATTACCTACATAGGTACAGAAATCAAAAAAAATTTAAACAATGATAGGTAAATAAAAACCGATAGATTGTAAAATACAATGGTCTAACACTAAGAACTAAGGCAATTACCTTGTAAGTGGAATAATAACAGTCTGTGCAGTGCCATTGGTAGGGTGATAGGCATTATGTCCAAATCCATCAATTGCCGAATTATTAGTGACCTGAGAAATAAATATTAGCTAGGTATTTAAAAAAAACAATCGAATTGAGAAACTCCTCCTTTTTTGAAGTCGGTTAACAAAGCAGAGCGATTATCGTTAGAAGATTTTAATTTATTAAAATCATTGAAACAAGCAGATGACACACTATTCTCCGTTTATTTTCTTAGCCACTACCGCTTGGCACTACTAATAGAGTGAAGAGAAGTTTTACTTTCCCGTGACACTACAGGTAAAAGTACATTTCCAGTGGCACTACCTATACTGTTGTCAATAGTCATATCTAACATTAAAGTGTTTCTTTGTAAGAAGGATCATACAAGAAATGCTAGGGACGTTCGTTTTTGTCTTTCTCACCTCCATGACGCCGATTTGAGTGGTCCTCACGTGGTATGGAAAGTTTTTATTCGCAAACACTGGCAATGTTAATAACTGAAACCAATTTTTTATGTGTCAAGTGTTCAATAATCTTTCACTGTATGAAAATTTTAAAATATCTTTTGTTGATGGGAAAATATACAAGTACAGGGTCCTATGACAGTCATGGTCTTAGCAGAATAACAGCGCCTACTGCTAAAACAGTAGGCAAATTGCTGAGTTAGGACCCATTTGCTGCTGTGGCAGGCATCATATGGTATACATATAGGAACCACGTTATGTTACTTAGTATATATTTGTTTTTTTCCTTTTAAATTCACTGTTTTAGTTATTTTTATTATTATTGTTTCATTTGTACCTATAGGTATATATGTTTTGTATGTTGTGTGCCAAGTAGTAAATAAATGAATGTCTATGTCTATGAATGTCTAAGTAAAATAGGTTAAATAATAATAAACTCACCAAAAACATGATATGCCCGCTGAATGTGATAAATAGCAACACAGCTGTCACAACACTTTCTCTCACCCATTTATCTGAAATAATGAAACTAGCTCAGTTAATATCCAAGGTGTAACATAACTACCCTATAAGCCCGAAGGGGGCGTAGTCAGACCGACCACCTGAGTGCTTGGACGTGTGCAAAGGGTCAATAAATTGTAATCGAAATTTTCATACAAAAGTACCTACAACTTTTATTGTTTTAGAAATTTGCGACAACCCTAACTGTTTGTTTACTATTTGCGTAAACCCGTCCACACGCATGCACACGTAGGTACCCGCCTACCGCGTCGCACGCACACGCATGTTGTGTGTAGGTACATTTTAAGTAAAAGTAAACGAGCTCATTTCATGAATGAAAAACTTCAAAATCTCAAAAGTTGTAAAACAATCACTGTTCGCCATGGTCCTGTAAAATACCCCCTTTTTGGACTTATTAGGGTAATTATGTTACACCGTGTATACAGTAAATGTACAGCTCTGCTCAAGTCTTTTTTTTTATACTACTAAGTAGGCAAACAAGCGTACGGCCCGCCTGATGGGAAGCGGTTACCGTAGCCTATGGGCGCCTGCAACACCAGAGGAATCACATGCGCGTTGCCGACCCTTGAAGAATTTTAAAACACCCTTTTTGAAGTGCCCCATGTTAAGTCTATTATTATTATTATTTTTTATGATAAAAGTAGGTAGTGGAACAAGCTGATAGCTCACCTGATGTTAAGTAGTAACTTCTGCCTATAACAATGCATTACCTCACAGAGCAAGTCCAATGAGAACGTGCCCTGTAAGGCAATGCACTGCGTCCATCACTCTGATATTTACCATAAGTTTAGTTATTTACTTACCAATAAAACTATTAGCAGTTAGTATAAACAGAGGTCCCGCGAAGAACCAGAGCGTGCCACAGATAAAGAACGGGCAATAAAACATATTCTGAAATAAGATTTTATTGTTAAAAAGTATGAATGAATGAATGAAATGAACGAAAACGCTTTATTGTACATAAATAATAGGTATCGAAACATATTCTTACGATTTTTTTTTCTGTTTTTTTTTCTTATGATAAAAACAAAACAAGTATGTAGGTATCCAAACCCTATAAAACAGTACCTACATGATCTAGCAGTGGTAAATACGACTGCTAGATCATGATTAAGGTACGTAGGTACCTTTTGTGGATATTTCCTGACGGTGCAAAACGTGGAATACGCGAACACACACCACGCAGCTATCCTCAGCACCACTATGCCATAGCCAGCTGGACTCTCGTACAGATACAAGACCTCGCCAGGGTCGAAAGCCTGGAACAAACATTCAGGTGAAATCCTGAATATAAGATAGTAGGTTCCAAGACAAGAATTGTAAGCGAACTGTAAATAAAAGAAGAAATATGGCGGGACATCTCAGATTTTAATTTTCATGTATATTTTTATTAGTAGGTACCTACCTACTTACCTAACCTACTATTTAGTAGGTATAGGTAGGTACCTACTGCTTAGGTCCTGTAAAAATTGATACTGCAAGGATTCAAAGTGAAATTGATACCATTTGGTAGTGAATTTGGTACTAATTGGTTTATTCAACTTGTTAATTAAGCTGTGATCGATTTTTAGTGACTTAGGTATGTAACTTTTTCATAAAAATATGAACTCTTTTACCTAACATGTTCATAAAGTTTTGATAAATACCTTGGCCTGATAAATGAAGAGCACAACATAAGTGGCAAAATAACAGCACATAAAAACTGTTAGTTTGACTGTAAATGCCAATCGAAGTCGACCACGTGTCACTGTGTATCCCTTTGCTAGAAGTAGTAGAAGTAGCAGAAATGACATCTCACTTATACCGCAGAAGAATTGACCTGAAATTGCATTTGGGTAACAAGATGGCGCCCAAAAATGTTGGAATTAGCTACTTACCTAGTTTGTGACATACTGATTAATTTCTAGAACAAAATAGTTGGTATTTATGCAAGTTATTCAAATTTAAATTAATTCGTTTCTCTCTTATGTTAATATTACAGAAAAAATATATAAATGTAGGTACTTTTATGCCAGGTTAGTAGGTACCTAATAGTATTATAATAATGATCTGTGTTATACATAAAATCTCTGCTGAACTTGAGCATAAGGGCCCTGATTATTAATAACTGTGGCCCCTGATTATTTATAATTGTGGCCCCTGATTATTTATAACTGTGGCCCCTGATTATTAATAACTGTGGCCCCTGATTATTTATAACTGTGGCCCCTGATTATTAATAACTGTGGCCCCTGATTATTTATAATTGTGGCCCCTGATTATTTATAACTGCGGCCCCTGATTATTTATAACTGTGGCCCCTGATTATTTATAACTGCGGCCCCTGATTATTTATAACTGTGGCCCCTGATTATTAATAACTGTGGCCCCTGATTATTTATAACTGTGGCCCCTGATTATTTATAACTGTGGCCCCTGATTATTTATAACTGTGGCCCCTGATTATTAATAACTGTGGCCCCTGATTATTTATGATTGTGGCCCCTGATTATTTATAACTGGCCCCTGATTATTAATAACTGTGGCCCCTGATTATTAATAACTGTGGCCCCTGATTATTTATAACTGTGGCCCCTGATTATTTATAACTGTGGCCCCTGATTATTTATAACTGTGGCCCCTGATTATTTATAACTGTGGCCCCTGATTATTAATAACTGTGGCCCCTGATTATTTATGATTGTGGCCCCTGATTATTTATAACTGGCCCCTGATTATTAATAACTGTGGCCCCTGATTATTAATAACTGTGGCCCCTGATTATTTATAACTGTGGCCCCTGATTATTTATAACTGTGAGTACCTGTTACTTTAGCCCCTTCCCCGCCAAACCCATGCGTCGCATATCTCACATACGCCAAACTTTGCAGAACTACTCCAGCATGTTGGTAGCATGCCGACGCACAGTACAGTTTGTACGTCGAATGTAGTAAATGTCGTGACTTTAGTTCAACACTGCACACTACAATGGCTAGTAAAACTGCAATGTACGCGAAAGTGTACGCCAGTAACACTGGGAGAACGTCTGTAAGAAAATGTTTTATCAGAATAATTTATAAATTTTAAAAACTGTTATTTTGCGTTCACACTATGCCGTAGT
Source organism: Eulithis prunata (assembly GCA_918843925.1). Lineage (NCBI taxonomy): Eukaryota > Metazoa > Arthropoda > Insecta > Lepidoptera > Geometridae > Eulithis > Eulithis prunata. The sequence continues at coordinate 2,715,937 of OU974035.1, forward strand.
CGGCAGGGAAGCGGGCACGAGCATAGTGTGAACACGATAATGCCTCTGTCCCCGCTCCCGGACCAAGTTCATGCCCTTGCTCTCTAATGAGAATAAAGGCGATGTTGCTGTGGCAATAAGTCTGCGGCAATAATGCCGGTAGCGGCATGGGCATGGGCATGTGTAAAGCCGACTTCAATTTGATACGCCTTCATCATCAAATGATGATGATTTGATGGCAGTTTATTGGGACTGGTCTATTAATCGTAAACACCACAGAAAAGCAAAATATACAATGTCGTGTACGTGGATAACTGCCAAACTGCTGAAAAGAAATACAGCCGAATTGAGAACCTCCTCCTTTTTTGAAGTTGGTTAAAAAGTGATGGTACACACGCATACGCTATATGCAGAGAATCGGAGATTATGCGATTATCACTGCCTCTAACAGCGCACGTCCATTGACGTGCTTTGTGAGACACGGTATCAAAGCTTAGGGTAAGTAAAAGTTTAAAGTTAGATAACAACTTACAAAACTCATCTGCTGAAAAATGCTCCCTCCAAAAATCTCCATCAGGCCCATTCGTCATCAAAAACTTGTATTTTATGTCTAAGCCCTGCAAATGAAAGACCAACCTGAAACACTCAATAAGACTAAAAATATACAACACTCGCAGTAGAGCCTGACCACGTTAGGTAAGTCTCTTCTAGGTACTATTATAAAAATGTAAAAAAAAAAAAAAAAAATTATATGGATAAACTAAATATGCAGATTTACGGCTGACCGTGGCATTTACATCTGAGCGCTTCCGTGCTTCGGAGGGCACGTTAAACTGTCCCCGCTCTAGCAGTCGTTAAGCCACGACGGAGGCCCCAGGGGGTCAATCGCGCTAAGTTGTAACAGCTCACCAGTTACTGTTACTGTTACGTTATGGCCGATTTAGATTGTGAATCAATGTAGTTGAAAGAACTCCTGGGAGTCAATCTCTCTGAAACACTGTGAAAATCGGCCATAACGTAACAGTAACAGTAACTGATGAGCTGTTACAACTTAGCGCGATTGACCCCCAGAGTTGACCACTAACTCATGTACGAGCTTCCTTGCTTTACTCAAGTATTCGTTTGCAAGAAACTCACCTTAGAACTCTCGCAGTTGCTGATAGCAATAAACCACCAACGTTCTCTCGCAGACCTGAACCGCCTCGAGTTATGACACGACACGACCAGCCTCTCCTTACCGCTGGCGGGTTCAGAGTGCACACGTCGCCGGTAGCGCTGAATTAACTCGTCTGTAGAGCGCTTTATTTTACGCTGTAAACAACAGAAGTATAGAAGAACTAATCAAAATATATAAAACTCTTTCGAAGCTGACATAGAATCAACGCACAGCCTAAACTATAAGTCCTAGAGGTATGAAATTTGGAGGGTAGTATCCTTATATAGTGTAGGGGTGCACTAAGAAAGGAATTTTGAAACGTCACACTCTAAAGGGTAGAGCGCGAGCAATGCCGCGGGCGACGGCTAGTTAATAATAAATAAATAAAATAAATAAATATTCACGGACACTTAACACTTAACCTTCTAGTCCCAAACTAAGCAAAGCTTGTACGATGGAAACTAGAGGGCTGATAGAATACATACATACTTTTTTTTTTTCTAAATACATACTTATAATACATAGAAACACCCAGACACAGAACAAACATCTAAGTTTACAACAAACAAATGTTTGTTCTCGGTGGGGATCGAACCCACGACCCACAGCACGGAAGGCAGAGCTACTACCGACTGAGCCATGACGCCTGTCATAGTAGTAGGACTTCTTGTGAAAGTTCTTTCTTGTCTCAAAACTCTTGCAAAAGTCCAAAGACCCTCTTCATCAGAGCTGGTGATTATCAGACCTTGATATATGGACTTCGATTCGTCAAATCTGTTTTAAGATGAACCAAATAATTCAAGCTGCAATTAAAAATAACTTGGATTCTCTAAAACTGTCTTTTAAGGTGATTATTTTAGTGAGGTGAGGGTGAGGTGTTTTAGTGAATCAAATTGAAATTGACGAGATTAGTATACGTACCTACCTATATTTATTACCAAATTGGTACTATTTGATACCTATAATCATGGACTAATAAATATATTAGTCCATGCCTATAATGAAGAAATTGGTACCTCAAGAAATCTACCTAATTTACGTCACAAACAGCAGAACGCCGTCAAACTTGTAACACCCCTTCCTCCTTCGGTCGGAGGTTATAAATAGTTACCTACCTAGCATAGTTTTTTATTATTTTAATTTTAATAATTGTAGTTCAGCTCCATGCACTCACCACTTTGTTATGATTATCAAAAAGTATCTCCACATCTTTTAAATCCGCCTTACTATTGTTACCCTCTGGTCCAATACTCTCCCAAAGCTCTTCTTCTGGCAACACAGTACCGTTCCAATCATCAGCTGGCAACATTTCGTACCACGTGGTAGAGTTTGTAGGAATGGTAGGTTTTATTGGGGTAGTTTTGAGAAATTGATCATAGAATGAGGGATGTGGGGCGACTGTTGTGTTCGGTTTTTTTGTAGGTTTTGGTGTAGAGGGCGCTGCTGTGCTGAAATAAAAATTTTTTTTTAGATATAGCTAAGATGGCTCATTCCCAGGTCTCCCCTGCGTGGGGAATTTCGAACTTTTGTCCAATAATCCCCTTAGTGACCCCTGCAACTGCCGGCAGAAGAAAATTGGAAAAAAAAACCAAAATCCTAAAAAAATTAATAATTACCTCTTAGAAGCTGGTATTTCCTTGTTAGCTTTGGTGAGAACACACCCTGAGTATTCAGTTTCAGGGTACCAATGTGATAATCTGATGATTTGGTTCTGCCCTCGGTTGAGAACAGATTCTTTCTCTTTACAACTCTGAAGGAAAGAACATTTACACAGAACCATAGCTAATGCAGGATGTCCTAGACTAGTATATTAAGACCCGTATGCTGATTGATCCAGACTCGAGCATAGATTTTTGTATGAACATCTATAAGTACTCAAATCTATGCTTGAGTAACGATTTCTTTATCAGCATACTGGCCTAAGACTAAAAAGGGAGATCATTTATCGGATAAATATCGTATTTTTTTGATCAAACTATTGCATAGTAACTTTTATCTTATCTGTAACTATTGTAGTCGTGTTACTAGAATCTTAATTTCAGGATATAATATTGTAGGCGCCGTGGCTTAGTTGGTTAAAGCGCCTGTCTAGTAAACAGGAGATCACGAGTTCGAATCTCGTCGGGGCCTTAGTTGGACAGAGTGGTCTTTTTGCATTTTTATTTTGCTTTCAACTGCACCATTCGTTTATCGCCCCAGTAGAATAATAAAAGGTTTTGATAGATTTTTCAAATAACAAATAAATAATAATTATTTTAGTCTGTGTTCTAGAAAGCTGTTCGGGACATAGGACTCTATTTTCGTAGACTACTACGGCGTAGAACCAACGACCTACAGCGGTTACGAGGTGCTACGTTGACCTACAAAATAATGGATCGGCGTAGCACCTCGTAGCACGTAGATAGCTACGCTATTTCGTGCTTGCAAATAATTAGTGATGCTTGCATTGCTGTGTTCCGGTCTGAAGGTTACATGGTAATTATTGTAATTATTAGTCCATAGTGATAATTTTTTACACACCACCATTTTGTAATTATCAAAAAAATACCAATCAAATAACAAAATCACGAATAGGAATCGAAATATGAAAACAAAACGATCCCTATTGGTGGATTTCAAACACATCCGTATGGCCACAGTATCCGTATGGCTTTGGTGCATTATTAAAATGATCATTGTATTCTTTATGATACATTGCGGGGATAGATAGAAAACTCTTTATTGTACACCACTTTTACAGAAATTATAAAATAAACACAAGAGTTCATTATTCTTATGTGAAGTACAATGAATGTAATGGAACTGTATCATCTAGTTCCCCCTTCCCATTCCATCACCGGATCACTAGGCGTACGGAGACGAGACAACCGTTCATGGTTGATATGCCATCTATCCACACTAAAAACGCTTTGCGTCTACATTTATTATGCGGACAGCCAAAGAGTGGAACTCGTTGCCGGCGTCTGTGTTCCCGAATGACTATAATTTGGAAGTTTTCAAGAGTAGAGTGAATAGGTACCTTCTAGGTAAGCGTGCTACATCGTCGACCACATAATCACTTAACATCAGGTGAGATTGTGGTCAAACGGTTACCTACCTACCTATAACTATTTTACCTATAAAAAATGGGATTTTATTGATAAGATTTTCTACTTGGCCTTAGACTTACCTTAGAGCTATGATATACAGCAGGCCATTGGCTTCCATCGTCATAGTACAGCAGTAGGTTAGGTATACCCATATCCTTGTCATACTCTATCAGATATTCAAACTGCCCGTTCAGCGATAGGAAGCAAAAACGAGAGAGGAAGGCCCAGTTCTGAAAAATACACCGCGTCACCAACAATTTTGTTATAGTCCTAGGTAGATACTTAAGGGTAAACCATCCTACTAAGTTTATACGGGCGTGTGATGTTTGTCAGCACTTTCAGCATGGTGTTCGTGCACAGACTGTATTTTCGTTAAAACCGCATACCTGTTGTAGGTAAGCTTTGTGCACGATAGGTACACACAACTACCCGTCTCTACATTTAAAGAAACGTGGTACCTAGGTCAAATATGTCAGTGTTGTTTTCATATACCTTCCATACAAAACTTCATGGGTTGTCACAAACTATTAGGTACCTACCTACTATTCCAAACTTTAACTCTCTAGCTTCTACGGTTTTGTTCTGGTGGATTGACAATGGTGGTTGCTGACAGACAGACGGACAGACAGACACCGGAATGAGTCCATGTGTGTTCCTACTTCTAACTAGCTTTCCTACTTAGTAATGCGATATTTATTAGTCCATAGTAATGCCTACCTACTTTCATCTACCTATCCACTTGCATCCGAGCAGCGGGAATGTGTGCCACTTTTAAATAGCTCTTAAGACCTTTATGTACACACATTATTATTATTTGATCCACAGGTATTTTAAACCTGATATGTGTATGTCACTCAATATAGTCTGTGCACTTGGTTTATCGTCTTTTTTTAAAGTGCCATTTGGTAACATTGCAAATAATGTATTTATGAATTTATGATTTCCCATTTTGTTCCGCTGGACCGAAACACTAAAAGCAGTCTTCATGTAGGATTACAAACCTCTTTAGTATCGATATTCCCTTCTACCCACTTGGTGTTCCCGGCTGGTAGTGCCAGGCACAGGAGCCATCCCGGAATCCAGCGCATATTGATCTAACAGTGACAAAAACCCAGGGGTCAATTTGCTATACTTACGTAGGTCACAATAATACAGTGCGGTTGGCGGAACTTGGCTAACGAAAGAAAACATTGTGAGGAAGGTTGAAGCCTACTCCATCTAAAATAATGTACCTACCACGTACTTCGACGAATTAATTCGTCAGAGACCACGTACCATTTTCCCGACCTGTAAGATTAGCAGGCAGAAAATGCTTAGAGCATTAAGCCCATCTAATTGTACATTTATTCATTCTGTGCAATAAAGAGTTAAATAATAAAATACTATGGCCCTATGCTGATATAATTCTGCTATTTCTTTCTGATTTCTGAGAGATTTTCGTACCAAAAATCTATGCTTGAGTCTTGCTTGAGCAGTTTAGCTTAGGGGTAGGTATGTATTTCATAATTATCTAAGAAGTATTAAAAAATCTGTGTCTTAAGTACTACCTAGGTACAGAAATATATGTTGATGACTAATTTAAGATCGATTGTTTGAGTTTAAATAGGTACCTAAATATTTTTTTTTTTACATAATATTTTAATGATAGAACTGCGTAGAAATATTTGTCGGCTGATTTTATATGGATTATAATCTCAACTTGTTTATCGTCTAGCTTACAAGGAAAACCTATATTTTTATTATGCCCTTAACATTTTTAGAGGCGTCTAGATCTAAATAAATTTAACTACCGTCGTTCTAAAGCCACCAAGGTCTAATTTACCTGCAACAAATAGTTAATTTCTGTCGTATCCTATATCGTATACTCAAGAATTAATCAATAAAGTAGATCAATTGACTTACCAAGTGTTTTTCTACCTGCGATCACATTTTTTAACAAACACAACGCACATTCATTTATTTTCAATAATTTAGCTTTAAATTATGGTTTGTTTTGAAATTAGATCTTGTTTTGAGTTTACCGTTGCTATGGCAACGCGTCCCTGTTAAAAATACGTTCTGAAACTACGAAAAAGTTCAACAAAGTTAACTTTTGTCACGAGGCTAGTTCTTGTACTTATCTTGCTTTGATATAGAGCTACTCAGTATTAGTAGTGCCATTGGTAATGAGGTAATCCTAGGGAGATTTTATAATATGCGATGAAACAGCTAATAAGAATTAGTAGTGTCACGGGAAAGTAAAATTTCCGTTCAATCTACTAGTAGTGCCAAGCGATAGTGCCTAAAAAAATAAAGGCCTAATTCTACTAAAGAAGTAGGTAGTCAGCTGAAACTTAGCTAAATAAATAAATATTCATGGACATTACACCCTCTAGTCCCAAACTAAGCAAAGCTTGTACTATGGGAACTAGATTGCTGATAGAATATGTCTACTTTTATTTTGTAATAATACGCAGTAACACCCAGACATAGAACAAACATCTATGTTTGCCACATACAATATACATTTTGTTCTCAGTGGGGATCGAACCCACGACCCACAGCACGGAAGGCAGCTACTACCGACCGAGCTGTGACGCCTGTCAAAGTAAGCCTGAGGGCCTAGTACGAGTTTTCAGTGTATAGTGTGGGTGTGAAACGTCTGACGCCCAGCACACCAGTGGGCGCTGATTTGTATGGAGACACTGAGCGGATTCTTTGAGAAGCTCGACATGCGATTACGGCCTTGGTGCAAACCTAGCTTCTCAAAGAATCCGCTCAGTGTCTCCATACAAATCAGCGCCCACTGGTGTGCTGTGCGTCAGACGTTTCACACCAGATTACACACCAAAACTCGTACTAGGTCCTCTTGATAGGGCACAACAATATTTTATTTTCATGCAAATAGATAGATACTAACCACCTTGATATCTGATACCAAGATATTCAAAGATATTCACTCCATCCAAAGGTTGTCTGCAAAAAATCGCTCCCTAGCGATAAGACCACCCATTGTACGTAATCAATATATATAAAAGTCTTTTGAAGCTGACTGACAATCAACGCACAGCCTAAACTATAAGTCCTAGAGGTATGAAATTTGGAGGGTAGTATCCTTATATAGTGTAAGGGTGCACTAAGAAAGGAATTTTGAAAAGTCGCATCCTAAAGGGTAGAACGCGAGCAACGCTGCGGGCGACGGCTAGTATAGCTAATATAATCTGTCTCGCATAATAGTTTGTAAGGTGTACCTACTTTTAATAAAGTATTTTCATTCATTCATTCAATTAAATTTTTATAGATGTCCCAGAATTTTTGCTCTCGAGTGTTTAAATAAAAAAAACATCTTAGAAACATAATTTAATTAATATATTTAATTATCTCCACAAACACATACTTTTTTATATACTTTAAGAAAACTATCGTTGACTATATTGATCTTAAGATTTTCTAATTTATATAAATTTAAATTGTAACAGTAAAAATATAACATGGAATGAGAAACGTACAATATTACAAACTAGCTGATACCCGCGACTTCGTACGCGTGCGAAACTTTCCACCAAAATATCTGTCAACCAGCATACGATGAACCTCGTGCCAAAGGCGGCTTTTGGTTAAGAGAGTTCAAGCTGTATCTAAGAATCCACGTCTTTCATTTCAATAAAATATAGCCTATGTTTCAATCCGGAAAAAGGGCTTCTGAATGGTATAAGTTTCATTGAAATTGGTCCAGTAGTTTAGGCGTGATCCGCGAACAAACAAACAGACCAACTCGATTTTCGGTATCAGAATCGTTTATTTAGTAGATCTGCATATTTAGTTTATCCATATCTTTAATTTTAGTTTTTGGCTTTTTTACAGTTTTATAATAGTATAGATAGACTAACACACAAATACACAGGGTTGCCATAAAACCAATGATCCGCCCTATATAAAAAAAACATTTTTAGCCTTACACATTTAAAACTCAATTTAAATATCATACAAAGAGTTTCCGTAACTTATCCGGGTTAGATATATCTATTGACACTCCTTCAGCACAAGCAGTGCTTTCCTCAGCAGATCCTGTTGAGACCGCGCGTGCTTTATTTCCAGTTCACCCAAATCTATGAGACTGGAAAAAATATATATATACAAGATGCCGCCCGCAACTTTGTTCGCGTCCCGTTGTTTTTTCGGGATAAAAAGTAGCCTATGTGTTAATCCAGATCACGGACAATATATATTAGAAGTTTCATCCAAATCGGATCAGTAGTTTTTACGTGAAAGAGTAACAAACATCCATCCATCCATCCATACTTACAAACTTTCGCGTTTATAATATTAGTAGGATAGGTCAATATATGAGATGGTCAATTTGGTAGCAAGCAAGCAAGCTTTTATGAGTTAGTAACCAACTCTGTTGTCGGAGTTTTTAGGCCACCTTAAGGCCTCCGTCGTGGCTTAACGACTGCTAAAGCCGGGACAGTTTAACGTGCCCTCCGAAGCACGGAAGCGCTCAGATGTAAATGTAACGGTCACCCATCCATAGTGACCGCGCAGAACGTCGCTTAACATAGATAATCGGTAAAGATTGACTAAGCAAGCTACGCCACGAGCGCTTAACCAGTGTGGTGATAGGCTTACCTCTTCCTAAAAGCAGCGACGCGTCTGTTTCTAAAGTCTATGAGCTCTTCCCTGGCCCGAGCTGATAGCTTCTCGAATTTGGCACAAGCGTTCGCTTGGGCTTGTTCAGCCTGGAAGTATTATTAGAGGTTATTTCACAGCGCCATCTAGTTCTAAGTTAAGCAACTATTGTATTTGTTCTTTGAGTAGAGATTCTTGTACCAAACTGTCAAAAATGTATCTTTGAGTCCGGATCAGTGCTTGAGCAGTATATGCGGACACACGCATCATGACTCCGTCGGTAATAGCTTTGCCTTCCGTCCTGTGGGTCGTGGGTTCGATCCCCACCGAGAACAAACACTTGTGTGTGGCAAACATAGATGTTTGTTCCATGTCTGGGTGTTACTATAAATAAGTATTCATTTACAAAAAAAAATTATATTATAAGTATTCTATATCAGCAATCTAGTTCCCATAGTACAAGTTTTGCTTAGTTTGGGACTAGAGAGCGTTGTGTAAAAAGTCCGTGAATATTTTGTGTGTATGATTAATGTGTAATGAATGCATATTGATTAAAAATAATAAAAAAACAGTGTCTTATTACCTCTTGTACTTCCATTGGCTTTGTGAGTGTGCAAAAGAAAAAAAAACTTTTTTATGGTGTCAAAAATGTAGAATAAAAAATGCATAATATGGGGTTCTTGAAACTGGCAAAATTGTCTGTCGAAATGACGGACAGAGGCCATAAATGGAAGAAGAAAATGGTCTCCTTAAAGTCACTATAACAGGCATGCAGTATAGCACGGTCGGCGGATCTAGACAATCAAGATCACTAATCTAGACCATGCGTGGTTAGACTTTATAATAATCAGTGATTCTTGTGCAAAAAATTAGATAAATTGATTTTCAATTATTAAAATTAGTTTTAGAAAAGTTTTGTTAAAAAAAACCTTTGTTAATTCTAACTTACTGCGTGTACGTCTTTGTTCTTCGCTCTTGCTTTTTCTAGATTTCTGTTGGCTGCTTCATATGATGCTAGACATCTATAAGAAAAAAGAAATAAAATTAACTTCTTTTTAACCAACTTCAAAATAAGTGGAGGCTCTCAATTCGGTTGTAGTTCTTTTCAGTAGTTTGGCAGTTAAATATGAGTAACTGGAAAAGAAACACGTCATTCACGTACACGACATTGCGTATTTTGCTTTGGTGTTACGATCAATAGACCAGTCCCAATGAACTGCCATCAAATCATCATCATTTGATGATAAAGGCGTATCAAATTGATGTCGGTTTTTCCAGTTTTAAAATTATTATTTTTTCCTTAGTAGAAAAGTATTTATTCTAAAACGTCAACGCGGCAGACCTAGATTAAATAAATAAATATTCACGGACACTTAACACAACGCCTTCTAGTCCCAAACTAAGCAAAGCTTGTACGATGGAAACTAGATGGCTGATAGAATACATACATACATTTTTTTTTGTAAATACATACTTATAATACATAGAAACACCCAGACACAGAACAAACATCTATGTTTACAACACACAAATGTTTGTTCTCGGTGAGGATCGAACTCACGACCCACAGCACGGAAGGCTGAGCTACTACCGACTGAGCCATGACGCCTGTCATTAAGATGGCGAGACGAATTAGACGGTTATGGTTTACCTGAGTCTTCTAACAAGTACGGCTTTAGCGGCGTGCGCGTCTCGCATGTAGTACCGAAGTGTATCTGCTAGCTTTAAATCTTGATCTGATGCTATGCGACCTTCGATTTTCTGAAATACATCATAATTCATAATAATAATAAATATATATAAAACTCTTTTGAAGCTGACAGAGAATCAACGCACAGCCTAAACTATAAGTCCTAGAGATATGAAATTTGGAGGGTAGTATCCTTATATAGTGTAGGGGCGCACTAAGAAAGGAATTTTGAAAAGTCGCACTCTAAAGGGTCTAGAACGCGAACAACATTACTGTGTTCATTTGTTTATTTTTTTCAGAGTAAAAGATCGTTCCATTTTTAATTTATTTGGCCGCTAAACACGCCAGCAATGGATTTTCATACATTTATTTGGCCAGTACTGCATTTTCGATTTATCTTGAAGAAGGTTGTCAAAAAAATGCTTTAATTTCCAAGCATGTTTGAGAAAAAGTTCATTACTTACCCTACATTTGTCGAAGGTATCAGAGGCTCTTGTTAGAAATCTCTCAGTTGATTGCTGTTCTCTCGTAGCTAGTTGCGTTAGACACGACGATAGTTTTATATGCGCGTCAGCAACATCTGTAAATATACAATACAAATTATACAAACACTAGCCGTCGGCCGCGGCGTTGCTCGCGTTCTACCCTTTACAGTGTGTATAAAATAAATTATTTATCATACCTTTGTGTTTAGAAGTCATTCGATCCACTTTAGCCACAGCTTCCTTCAGATGCGAGTAGTATTCCTGCAGGAATGACGTCTCCTGTTCAAAGAAATCGTTGACATCTCTGACAGTTGCACCGAGGTATATCTCATCTGTGGTAGTTGTCATCGAACGCATCTGTAAGTGGTAAAAACATTGAATAACTTCATAGATGGATTCCAGTTTGCACATTTTTTGAAACAACACATAGAGTTTTTAATTGATTCAAACAGCATAACTTAAAACTACTTATATCTGTCAGATTAAACTAGTACTTACCAGCCCTCCAATAAGGTCCATTTTACCTCTCGGCTTAGCGCACAGATCCTGTTGGTACTCTAGGAACACGCGTAAATGTGTGTCGTGTCTGAATACAGGATGGGCCGCCAAGCGTTGCAAGAACACCTCGTGCATTGCTACTGTTTTCTTGAACGTTGCTAGGTATTCACTGGAAAAGAATACTCAAATTCAAATTATTTATTTCTCTCTGAAGATATAATATAAGTACAGAAAAATTATAGATCTAGGTCCCTTCTCTCGGAAGAGTTAAACAAGTATATACTAATCATAATACTAGGTAACCTAAATGTAACTAAACTATGTTATGATTTGAGAGCTAGTGACCAAAAGGTTTTAAAATAATAACCTGAAATGCGGGCTACCAGGCCCACCTCTATAGGTGGCAGTGATAAGAGTGGATGCATGGTAGAGTTTTGGGAAGTCTCTATAACTAGGTAGATACCTAAACTAAGCCAGAGCCTGTGTGATAGCATAACTACCAAGAGGATGACTCCCACAGAGGATGATTATGATGGCAGATGATATAGAAATAGTAACAGAAGATACTAATATTTCATCTCAGTAAATATAAAGAATAGAAAACACAGGCGTCACAGCTCAGTCGGTAATAGTTCTGCCTTCCGTGCTGTGGTGGGTTCGATCCCCGCTGAGAACAAACATCTATGTCTGGATCTGGATTAACACATAAGCTACTTTTTATCCCGGAAAATCAACGGGACGCGAACAGAAACAGATCAGAAACGCCTAGAAGATGTCGCATAGCAAACTGCACTTCTAATCCTGCGTTGACGAAGTCGAGGCCACCAGCTAGTGGTTGAACATTTACTCGTTGAATACTTACTCTTCCAACTCCTCTTTCATCTTGAGGAATTCTTCCCTGGTTAAAGCTCCTTCGCCTTCACCCAACCGTTGTAATTTCTCACGAGACGCGTCGAAGTCCGGCCTAGGGGGCGCTGGTGGTATCTATAGAGGAATAGATCACATACATAGCCCAGTTATTCATTTCTGTAACATGTTTCTTTTGCAAATGATACAATCGTTTATTCATTTATTTTCATATGAAATAACTAGCCGTCGCCCGCGGTGTTGCTCGCGTTGCAGACCCTTTAGAGTGTGACTTTTCGAAATTCCTTTCTTAGTGCACCCATACACTATATAAGGATACTATCCTCCAAATTTCATACCTTTAGGACTTATAGTTTAGGCTGTGCGTTGATTCTCAGTCAGCTTCAAGAGTTTTATATATTTAGACTAGTTTAGATTCCTATTGGTGGATTTCAAACACATCCTTAGCAACGTAGCTTAGCTTAGGTCTGGTACAAAAGAATCCTTAGTCTTTTCTGTGTGTAATAGCACCGGCGCCCTTACCCTTCAAACCAGAACACAGCAATGCGAGCATCGTTGTGCACAGAAATAAGTGGTAATACTAAACTGTCCTGGCTCTAGCAATCGTTAAGCCACGACGGAGGCCTTAACGCGGCCTAAAAACTCCGTCACCAGAGTTGGCCACTCATACAAGCTTGCTTTACTCAACTTACAATGTATCCGGCATAGTCTTCATTCTCCTCGTATCTATCATGTAGCCATACAAACTCCTCGTGCTGTCGGACAACAGTGAACTCCGCGTTCCGGAACTCGGGTAATGTAGTTTTGGTGTGCACTGTAAACTTGACTTTTTCTTTCTCGCTTAGAGCATCTGATATGTCTACCTGTTGAGGAAAGATGAATGTAAGTGTCATGGTAAGCAAGCAAACTCGTATGAATTAGTGGCCAACTCTGTTGATGGAGTTTTTAGGCCGCCTTAAGGCCTCTGTCATGGCCTAACGACTGCTAGAGCCGGAACCAACAGTTTAACTATCATGGTTATGAATATATTTATTCCGATATTAGCTGATACCTGCGACTTTGTATGTGTGCGAAACTTTTCACAAAAATTTAGTTTATCCACATATTTAATTTACATTTTTGGCTTTTTTACAGTTTTATAATAGTATAGAAGATAGATAGATAGGCAATCATTAACAAGGTTATTTATTTTTATCACGTTTTGGCAATTACACACACAAACACATAGGTACAGACAACTGTTATCAGTACTTACCTACATGACTCATTTAACTATTCAAATAGATTTAATAGGACTAGGGAGTTGTTTTACTCTCAATTCATAAACCATGTCGAGGCTCATCAGGGCTAGTCAGAATAACATCAAATGGTATAATTAAAATACAAAATAGTGGTATATTACTAACCAATAAGCTGTTATCAGCCAGTGACACATTCTCACTTGGTTTCTTGTCTATCTTCAAATCTCCCGCTGTTGAAGGTGGTGACTGTGCCGGGGCTGACAGGGGGTCGTGGTTTGATTCTTCAACGCAGTCCTGGAATACAATCGTATATTTAGATATCATTTTAGTAATAAACACTGAAGCTACTGTATTAACTGTATTGGGTTGAGAGTATAGTCCGAATGAATAGGGAAAATAAATTGTTTGTTTTCCCTATACTTATAATATTAATTAGGTTACCTATTGAATTATTTAGTATTATTTTTACTCGTAACGTTAACATCACACAGTGGGCACGTAAAAATCCTTTTCAAACACAGTCCACGTCATCCTGTTGTAAACACAGGATAACGCAATTAAAAACTTTATCACGATGATAATGTGTTTATTAAAGCTTTCGTCCGTCACAAATAGAGGAAATACAAACTAATTTGTGGTTGTAGTCGTATTATTTCAACAAGATACGCCCCCGGCGGCGCCGAAGATAAATAATTGAGAAACTGTCGTGGAACATAGCATTAGCGAGGAAACTTACCATCATTTTGAATAATACGTGTAAATATCTTGTCCTGAATTATACTACTGCTTCGAGAGACGAAAAAACAACAGTAAATGCAAAAAATCGAACGATGAAAGAGGATGATGAACTTTCCAAACAAAAAGTGGCTTTCTTTTCTTTCGATATGTCATGTCTTGTAAACTGTCACTTTGACCGAAATGTCACTCTTTGAAATGTTTCCATAATGAAACCAAAATAAAGCTCAAATATTATTAACTACTAATATTAGCGTTGTACTGTCTTAGATCAATCTAATTGTCAAAATTTTGGTTGTACCTCCCTCTGTACACTGACCATATTCCTATCCGCACTCCCCTCCTGTTTATGACACTAGCATTAGCGAACTCGACACTGGCAGAATTGTGACAACTAGCCACAAAAGCCACAAACCAAGAAGTCAAGTCAAGCTTAACATAACATTCAGGATTATTTTGGCAAAAAGAGTCCCAGTTAGTTGTAAAAAGTTTAGTTCAGAAAAGTTAAGGAAATTTTGTTACGCTTTCAATCTAGTTCCCATAGTACAAGCTTTGCTTAGTTTGGGACTAGAGGGCGTTGTGTAAATGTCGAAGGATATTTATTTATTTGCAGCTAAAAATATTATGGTTCACACTCAAAGTATAATATATGGCATAGTTGGAGTATGAACCTATTTTCATTATTATACTAGAATCCCGTACATATTTACCTATTTAAGCATCGGGTAAAGAAGTTTAGCTTGTAACACTATTATAATGATCAAAGTCATGGCATTTCATTTGTCACTGTCAATAGTGAGTGAATGTGAAGTTGTACAAAAAAAAATAATGAAATCGAAATGGTGCCGTGAAAACTAAAAACTGTAAAAATGATTTTCTGTAATTTTACGTAAACTAGCAAAAGTATGCGAAGTTTAGGAAATATGGGCACTCAAAAGCCAGGAGAATGGGCGAACTGCCTTATAACTAGGTTTGAAGAACAGGTAAATAGTTGTAGACATAACAAATTAATTTAAAAAATGAAGACCCACCCAATTCCATTATTGATTATAGTACCTAGACCATGTAACAGACCAACACCCTTACTACAAGTGAGATAAAGAACAAACACCTACTTACGTTAGGTCTAAAATATTTCAGCAATGTTTTCGCTCATTTTTTTGACACAATAAATAATGTAAACAAGCTCTTAATAGAGCGGTAGGTAGTTAGGTACCTAGTGCTAGCTCTTAAAAAAATTGAATTGGATATTTATTTATTTGAATTTGAATATATATTATTTGATTTGTGTTCAGCTACCATACAAGACCGGAGCACAGAACCTGCACTCCCGTATCAATGAGGAGCAGTGTAAGGTCTGTCTGGTGAGGATCAGCAGACACCGCTTCTCCCTGGTCATAGCTGGCCTGACCAAAATACTGCAGCGGGTCAATGAACTTGTAAGTAATGCTTTTGCTGTACCAGTGCACGCACAAACTGGTCAATGAGTAGGTCAATGAGTGGGTAGAAATCAATAAGGGACCAACATAGTTGTAAGATGAATCACCCTCCCTAAAAAAAAGATTTAAAAAAAAGTAATGCTTTAAGCGGTCTTGTGTTAGCTAGAAAACCTTTGATTCTGCTCTCCCACGGAACCTGCATATCCAAGGAACCTGGACGTCCAAGCATCCTGCATTTCCAAGAAACCTGTACTAAAGAACCTGCTCTCTCAATTAATCTTCACTTCCAAAATACCTGTACCCAAAGAACCTGCACTTCTAAGAAACCTGCTTTCCCTAAAAAGTCCCTAATCCTTACTAAAAAAACTAATTTCTTTCAGTATCAACCAACAGTCACAACCGGTTACAACCGACCCCAAACAGAACAGGAAAAGGGCTACCACGACAGCTTGGTCATAGTCCTCGATACACTGGAGATATGCCTCAGTTCACAACCCAAGGACACCGCTAAATACGACGAGGCTATGAACGTTAAGATATTACTGAGAGAAGTTTGTCAGTTTATTGGTAAGTAGGACTAAAACAGCTGAACCCAAGATCTAACCCTCGGGTTAGCTGATCTGAGGGCAGTGCCTCACGAATAAATGTGACAATTGCAAACGTATCTGAGATACACTGCGCGGTGACACTACAACGGTTGGCAGTCGAGCTGGCATTGACGCGCAATATAACTCGAATACGCTAACGCCGCGACTGTCAGGTTTGTTCGTGATAGAGGTAGATCAAGAAGAAATCTATTGTATCTATTGTAGTCATATTGCGCGTCAACGCCAGCTCGACTGCCGAACGTTCTAGCATCACCGCGCAGTGTTTATCGAATACGCTATCATTAGGATATTCTATTTTTTAAGCTCAAATAAATACTTTTTACTTTCTATCTATTTATCTATCTATCTATTCAGCCTGTATGCACCCACTGCTAATTATAGGCCTCGTCTTTAGTACGCCAGTCTCTCCGGTCCTGCGCGAGTCTTCTACTGCCCAACTACAGGCACAATATCATTTTACTTTACTTAAATTTATTTGTTCTAGACACACGAAACGAGGGAATACCCCACAACAGCTTACTCCGACAGCTAGCTAGTAAAGTGCTGTTCGCGCTCAGTTTGAACTTCTTCAATGCGGTGTTCAACAGAATAAGTGCACGGTTGCAGGTACCTGTAGCTTCGTAACAGTGAACCCTTGATTTAATTCTTATTCTTATCAACAAACCATGATTTAACTCTAATTCTTATCAACAAACCTTGATTTTACTCTTAATTCTTATCAACAAACCTTGATTTTACTGTAGTTCTTATCGACAAACCATGATTTAACTCTAATTCTTATCAACAAACCTTGATTTTACTCTTAATTCTTATCAACAAACCTTGATTTTACTGTAGTTCTTATCAGCAAACCTTTATTTTTCTCTAATTCTTATTAGGAAACCTTGATTTTACTCTAATTCTTAACAGCAAACCTTGGTTTCACTCTAATTCTTACCAGCAAACCTTAACTCTAATTCATATTAGGAGTTAAATAAAGGTTTTATTTAACTCTAATTCTTATCAGCAAACCTTGATTTAACTCTAATTTTATTAGGAAACCTAGATTTATCTTTCACCTTAATTCTTGCCAAAAAATTTGATATCACTGTTATTCCACAAACCATGATTTCACTGTAATTCTTGCCTAAAAATTTTCTTTAACTCTAATTCTTACCAGCAGACCTTTATTTTACTCTAAACCCTTTGTAACTATTGGAGTTCTATTCTGCACACCTAATTGATACAGTATTAATAAATTGAATAGGACCTATTTCAGGAAATATCGTCAAGCTCCGAGGAAAGTCCAGACTTCACTGATATAGAGCTGATACAACACATTAATGTTGATATACTACGACTTATAAGACTACTCACAGGTAACGGACTTGCCCCTAACTAACCCCATAAGCTAGGTAAAAAGTTCGTAATGAGTTAGTGGCCAACTCTGGTGACGGAGTTTTTAGGCCGCCTTAAGGCCTCTGTTGTGGCTTAACGACTGCTAGAGCCGGAACAGTTTAACGTGCACGAAGTACGAAAGCGCTCAGATGTAAATGTAACGGTCACCCGTCCAAACAGTGATCGCGCAGAACGTCGCTTAACTTATATAATCGGTGAAGATTGACTAAGCAAGCTACGAGCGGTTCTATTTAAGAAAAGTAATAAATGTACTATGACTTTATCTATACTCTGTTATTCTGTAAGTGTCATACAGGGTGTGTTAATCACTTTCAAAAACTTCGTGAAGTTAATACAGGGTGCACCGAAAACACGAAAGATTTAATCGGAGTAATACTACTTTTTATCTCTGAAAGTCAAGGGGATCCAACGGGACGCGAACGAAGTCGCGGGCGGAAGCTAGTATCTTATTAATTGAGTTTGAATATTTTTAAACTGAAAGGGGGCTTTTAACCGCTCTCACTAATGAAGGGGAGTGTTATAATTTTTAGGCCTTAGTGTGTCTGTCTGTGCACCGATTTTAATGCAGTTTTTTTACAGAATCAATACAAAAGTTTAAGTTACTAAGAAAATCAGCTCATATTGTTTTGGTCACTTCTTTGGAGAAAGCTATTTGGAATTGGATGGACACTTATCCACAAGTAAGTAGGATCACAGCTTAGTTGGTGTAACTCTGCCCTCTACGCTTTAGGTTGTGGGTTCGATTTCCAGAATTAACATTTTGTGTGTTAAACATTTCTTTTTCTATAAATACATGGTTTAATAATACCACTCTCGAAAATTTCAAGAGGTTTGAAGTATTAATATTAATTACAACTTTTTATGTAACCAACAGTGTAAGTGCGAAAAGATCTAGTGTTCCATACAAATTGCAATGGAATTTAATACAAAAATGTATGAAACAGATGATAATTTCGTGCTACCACGGTTGTTTCTAAGGAAAAGTTGTACTCACTCTCTCCCTTTCTGCTTCTCTCTCTCATAGGCATTTATCAGCAATCTAGTTCCCATAGTACAAGCTTTGCTTAGTTTGGGACTAGAGCGCGTTGTGTGATATATCCAAGAATATTTATTATTTATTTATAATAAATGCTTAAGAGAGAGAGAGAGAGATTTATGAATTAACACCCTGTATATTTATAAGAGTAAAAATAAAGATTCTGTTTTTTTTTTTAGGAATTCTCTGAAGTTCAACGCCAGCCGAATGATGAACTCAGCAAATGTTGTGATACATTATTCGATATACTACAAGACTCATTTTCCGATAACAAAAAATCTAGGGTTGCTATGTGGCCGTTGCAAATAATGCTGCTGATATTGAACCCTGTGAGTATTGGGATAGAGTTTATTTTTAACCGCCTTCAAAAATACGAGGTTCTCAATTCTGTTGAGTTTTTTTATGTTCGTTACCTCAGAACTACGACATTTATAAACCGATTTTAACAATTATTTTTTTTTATCTGAAAGCGTATATCTACTTTCAGATTGGTCCCATAATTTATTTATCAAAATTGGTTCAGTAGTTTGCTAGATATATAAGAATAACTGGAAGAAAACATGTCATTGCGTATTTTTCTTTCCTGCTACTTTTCTGCGCTGTTTACGATCAATAGAACAATCTTAATGAACTACCATCATCATCATCATCAAATTAAAGTTTGTTTTTCCAGTTTTTTGAATCATAAATGAAACGTAGGTAGTCGGGTTTTAGTATAATGTTTGATTTCAGAAAGTTCTAGAAGAAATAGTGAACGCAGACACAGGCGCACCTTGTAGTCCACGGCATAACAAGAAAAAACACTTCATAGATTCCGTCAAACGTGGCCTCAGTAAGTATTTTTTTTATGATAAATGTAATGGAACAAGCTGATAGCTCACCTGATGTTAAGTGGTAACTTCTGCCTATAACAATGCATTACCTCACAGAGCATTAAACTTAGAGGGCTTATGGCCGAATACTCAAACGCCACTCAAATTAAGTTCACGATTAAATTATTGCCATCTCTTACAAATAAGTAATGTCGAACAGAGGCAGAGCAATTTTAAGTGGTGCTTAATTTGATTGACGTTTCAGTATTCCGGCCTTAGGGTGCTTTTCCTGATGTTAAGCGATGATCTATAACAATGAAACCTCACAGAGATTAGTAAGGACGTGCATTGTGGGGCATTTGCACTGTTACCATGTCTACATAGTAATTTCTGAACATTTGTAAAATTTTATAAAAAAAAATTTCATGAAACAATATTTTTTTTTTTTCATTTTTTTTTCCCAGGTCCACAAAACAGCTCAAAGCAAATGGCAGAAGCAGCTGTAGTGACATCTGTCAAACTATGCAAAGCATCCACTTACCTTAACTCGTCGGATTCCGGGAACGTCACATTTATACTTGTCAATCGAGTTATTAATGATTTGAAGGTTAGTATTGAGAACCCTGTTACCTAACGATACTTTATACAATAAACTCTGAAAACGGAACGTTACAATTGTGCTTAGACAAGGGCGTGAGCAGAGCACATTTTTTACTTGCATAAAGGCGTTACAGCTCAGTCGGTATTAGCACTGCCGTGTCGTGTGTTCGATTCCCACTGAGAACAAATATTTGTGTGTGGCAAGCAAAGATGTTCGTTCTGAAACATAGATGTTTTTACAAAAACAGATGTATATATAAGTATTGTATCAGCAATCTAGTTCCCATAGTACAAGCTTTGCTTAGTTTGGGACTAGAAGACGTGTGACATGTCCATGAACATTTATTTGGTAAGAGTTACATGTCAAAATAAATTATCTAGATAATATGCAAAGTTCTGTTTAGTTTAAAGATCTTTCAGCAAACAAAAATTTATTCACAAAGAAAATTACAACTAATACAGTATTTACAATATTCACAATATTTACAAAATACACATGAAACAGTTGAGCTATCTACAAACCGTTGCAAACGATTTATAGATAGCTCAACTGGTCCAAATCAGTAGCAATCGGAAGCGTGCCCAAGACACTGGCTGCATTGCCGCGCTGAATAGCAATGCTGATACGCTGGCCTAGATAATCACCAGCCCTCGGGTCACGCATAGTTTAGCATAGTTCTAAATCAAAATTCTCTTTTCAGACGCTCCTCTTCAACCAAACCAAGGCCTATATGCGAGGGAATGTTATAACAGGGTATTCAGAACTGGATCTACTAACAGACTGCTTTGTATCGCTGTTCAGAATACAGCCTCATAATAACGACGCTCTTAAAGTGTGTCTCAACTTAAATACACATATTAGCTACCACTATGTTATTGTCAACTCTTTACTGAGGTAATTATTGATCAAACTTGTCATATTGTCAAGTAAATATGATCTTAACTTTTTAAATTTGAATATAATTGATTTTCAGGATAATTAAGCAACCCCGCTTACCGTGGTGGCCGCAAATAGAACTATTGTATCCGCGTTCGGCTGAACTTAGGACTATGTTTAATGACACTTCTAATAAGGCTACTCAGGTAAAATATAATACTGTCAGGCTGTGAATGATGATGATGGTGATGATGATGGCTTGGAATAAGGTTCACTTTCTAACACGTTTTTCTTATAAAAAAGTTTCAATTCCAGGGCTACATATCTCATACACCACTCCGTATGATCTCACTCTCACTCAAGCCAAAAGACATGCAAACTAAATACAACAGATCCGAGGAAATGCCGGCGTATAAGAACCTATTGCTTTGTATGGTTAAGTTGATACATGCGGATCCCATGCTTATGCTAAGCGTAAGTACTTGCAAAATATATTCTCTCAAACATGCTTGGAAATTAGAGTATTATTTTGACAACCTTCTTCGAGATAAATCGAAAATGCAGGTCTGGCCAAATACATGCGAGCAGCGGCCGGCAATAAATGTATGAAAATCCATTGTCGGCGTGTTTAGCGGTCAAATAAATTACATACAAAACTCATATCTGTCGTGTAATTTAAAAATGGAACGATCTTTTACTCTGTAACATGGCAACCAAGGAGGTAACTTATCAAAGGATTTATTCAAATTTCGAACAGGCTTTCAAATAGAAAGCTGATTATTGAAAAAAATAAACAAATGAACACTGTAACTTCGTTTTTCGTTATTGATTGCGAAAAGTAATTGTATTTTCAACTAAAAAGTTTTGTCTAGGTACTTAGTTTTAATTTCCGCGCATTATTTGAGAAAAGTACTATACGAGCCTTGGCCACAACTAGGCAATGAGGGACCCTTTTCATTTTAGAACCCAGGCCGCTCAGCGGTGGAAATCCAATCGTCGACCACAGAGCTAATAAATGGACTAGTCTCATTGATACATCAAACGGGAATGAGCGAAGTATCGCAAGCAGCAATGGACGCATTGTTAGCGGTCCATCGACCTGATAGAGTCAGGATGTGGAATCCTGAAGCACCTCTTAACACATTCTGGGATATTAGGTAAAAAACAAAACAGATTGAAAAAGACAAATAATTAGTTGCAAAAAATTATGCAAGCAAACTCATTGATAACAAATCTAAAATTAAAAACTAAAATTAAAGATCTGGATAAACGAAATATGCAAATCTACTAGATGAACGATTCTGATTCCGAAAATCGAGTTTGTCTGTTTGTTTGTTCGCGGATCACGTCCTAACTACTTGACCAATTTCAATGAAACTTATACCATTCAGAAGCCCTTTTCGCGGATTAAACATAGGCTATATTTTATTGAAATAAAAGACGTGGATTCTTAGATACAGCTTGAACTCTCTCAACCAAAAGCTGCCATTTGCTACGAGGTTCATCGTACGCTGGTTGACAGATATTTTGGTGGAAAGTTTAGCACGCGTACGAAGTCGCGGGGTAGGTATCAGCTAGTCCTACTAATATTATAAACGCGAAAGTTTGTAAGTATGGATCGATGGATGTTTGTTACTCTTTCACGCAAAAACTACTGATCCGATTTGAATGAAACTTGGAATATATATTGTCCGTGACCTGGATTAACACATAGGCTACTTTTAATCCCGAAAAATCAACGGGATCCAACGGGACGCGAACGAAATCGCGGCCGGCACCTGGTTTATAATAAAAACTTATTTTTCCTTAGCTCCCAAGTACTATACAATATAAGCCAGAAGTTAATCCAGCGTCAGATTGGTAACTACCGCGAAGTGCTTCGCTGGCTGCGGGATATCCTCACGTGTCGAAACGAATTCCTTAGCAAACAGAAAGAATACGCGAATACCGGCTCAGCTATACCTATATGCAAGCAGGCGCATATCAAACTAGAGGTATGTATTCTGTTAATGTTATTTGTGTGTCACCGACTTCAAAAAAAAAAAAAGGTTCGCCATTCCACTGTATTTTTTTTTGTATGTTACGCGATGACTTTTAAAGCAAGCAAGGTCGTATTAGTTAGTGGCCAACTCTGGTGACGGAGTTTTTAGGCGGCCTTAAGGCCTCCTTTTCGAAAAAAACAAGACTTAAAAAAAAATGAGGTTCATGTTTTTTTTTTATGATAAATGTAATGGAACAAGCTGATAGCTCACCTGATGTTAAGCAGTAACTTCTGCCTATAACAATGCATTACCTAACAGAGCAAGTTCAATGAGGACGTGCCTTGTAAAGCAATGCACTGCGTCCATCACTCTGAGACGTAAAGATCTTGAAGTCTCATGCGCCTGTAATTACACCGGCATTACATGGTATCTTTCGCAATCATTCAGCTAATTATGAATCGATTTTGATGATTCTTTATTTATTTGGTAGATCATACTCCGGACGTGGTCTCATATAAGTTTTATCAAAATCGGTTCAGTAGTTTGGCAGTTATGGAAAAACACGTCATCCACACGGCATTGCGTATTTTGCTTTCCTGTGACTTTTATGTGGGTCTTACGATCAATAAAACAGTCCCAATGAGCCGCATCAAATCAAAGTTTTTCTAGTTTAACCCATCCATCTTTTCTTTTTCCTCTTAACGATCTAAAACATGTTATTTGTATCTCCAGGTGGTATTTTTCATGTGTCTCTGGTCAATAGACACAGACGTGGTGCTAGTAGGAATGTCATGTTTCGCTCTCCTATGCCAAGAAGCGGATATCCGGTGTGGATCCGATGAGATCACTGCTCATCAGCTTTTGCCAAACTATGCTGTGTTTCAAGAAATTGCACATACATCTACTGTGCTTACTACAGGTAAATCTATCTATCTATCTTGTAAATATATAAAACTCTTGAAGCTGACTGACAATCAACGCACAGCCTAAACTATAAGTCCTAGAGGGATGAAATTTGAAGGTATCCTTATATAGTGTAGGGGTGCACTAAGAAAGGAAATTTGAAACGTCACACTCTAAAGGTCTAGAACGCGAGCAACGCCGCGTGCGATGGCTAGTAATAATAAAGGTTAAATAAAATGACTAGCTGGTGGCTGTCAATTTGCTATGCAAAATATTCTAGGCGGGTTTGAAGAGTTCGCGTCCCGTTTACTTTCCGGGATAAAAAGTATCCTATCTGTTAATCCAGGTCACGGACAATATATATTCCAAGTTTCATCCAAATCGGATCAATAGTTTTTGCATGAAAAAGGAACAAACATACATACATCCATCCATACATCCTTGCAAACTTTTGCGTTTATAATTTTAGTAGCATGGTGGGAGGAGGCTCGGGACAGAGAACATTGGAAGTCTATGGGGGAGACCTTTGCCCAGCAGTGGGACGATATAGGTTAACAAAAAAATTTGTAGCATGTACCTATTGATACAGGTGTACCAAGTCAAGTGCGATCCTTTTCAGAGTAGTGTAACCACGAGTAAACGAAATTACTCGTAGTCACACTGGTGTAGCGAGCCGGTGTGACCACGAGTCTGTCATCACCAATAGTAATGTTTACTTCAAATTGAAACGAGTTTCGTAAAATCTTGAGTGCAGCTTGAATCTCGATTTAAATTTCAAACGTTTGCCTATTTCATATAATTATTTATGCAAGCAGCCAATCAGGATATGGCAAGAGGTTGTTCCTACAAAAACATCCACAGTAAGTACTATAAATGTAGCTTCTGCCCGCGTTCCGCTCTTCCTGTAAATTTTTTTGGCATAAAAAAATTATGTCTTTCGTCAATTTGTTACATTTGACAGGCGTCACAGCTTAGTTAGTATATGCTCTCCGTTGCTGTGGGTCGTAGGTTCGATCCCCACTGAGAACAAACATTTGTGTGTGGCAAACATGTGTGTTCTTTATCTGAGTGTGTCTATGTATTTACAAATAAAACTAAGTATTCTATCAGCAATCTAGTTCCCATAGTACAAACTTTGCTTAGTTTGGGACTAGAGGGCGTTGTGTGATGTGTCTAAGACAAGAATATTTATTTACTTACTACTAAAGCGTCAAACTACATCAGAAGGCAAGACGTCGCGTCGTGTAGCTAGGGAGAGTTTTTTTTTTGAAAAGCAAGTTGTTTTAAGAGCTTTTTCGTTACAATATGCTTTTTCTTAAAAGCTATTTCAGTTACAGCGATAGAACGAGCATTCGCTCGCCTGATGTAAATCAACCTTCAGACTAACACACATATTCCAGGTTCAGCTGCTTTACAGAAGCGTATAATGGCATTGCTTCGTAAGATTGATCACTGTGTGAACGGAGTTCAACCTGTTTGGGAAGAAACCTTCAGATGCTGGTAAGTTTTAAGCAATAAGAGACATTCTTTATTCTTTATTGTACACAAAAGTAATGACTTATGGGAACTTAAAGATAGGTCATGTACAAAGGTGAGCTTAACCCTAAAAAGAGTTCTCTACCTAACCCTAAAAAGAGCGCTTCCGTGCTTCGTGCACGTTCAACCGTCCCGACTCTAGCAGTCGTTAAGCCACGACGGATGCCTTAAGACGGCCTAAAACTCCATCACCAGAGTTGGCCACTAACTCATACGAACTTACTTTCGGTAAAAATGTGTATAAATATTTGTTTACAGGGATTCGCTATGCAAACTGCTCCAGAAATATCCAAAAGGGCAGGGAGATAAAATGGATGACTCACAGATGGAAGCCTTGCATAGATCTGTGGCCAAACGACGCGTCTCTCATCACACAAGCAGTGAACACGATCTCGAGGTGATAACTTACTTGTAATCATCTTTGGCGTCACAGCTCAGTCGGTAGTAGCTCTGCCTTCCGTGCTGTGGGTCGTGGGTTCGATCCCCATCAAGAACAAACATTTTTGTGTGGCAAATTTGTGATTGTTCTATGTATAAGTACTTAAGTATTTAAAAAAAAAATGTATATAAGTAATCTATCAGCAATCTAGTTACCATAGTACAAGCTTTTAATTTAAACAACAATTCTCACAATAACACAAAAAAACACCATTAAATAAATAAATATTCTTGGAAATTTCACACAACGCCCTCTAGTCCCAAACTAAGCAACGCTTGTACTATGGGAACTAGATTGCTGATAGAATCATTATAGTTATATAAAGCTACATTACCACTCACTGACTGACTCATTGACATGCCCTGAGAGACAGTAGGAGTGGAGCTACACCACAATGATGTTCTACAAAAATGTGTATCAACCACTAGTCAATATGTATAAAACTCTTTTGAAGCTGACAAAGAATCAACGCACAGCCTAAACTATAAGTCCTAGAGGTATGAAACTTGGAGGGTAGTATCCTTATATAGTGTAGGGGTGCACTAAGAAAGGAATTTTGAAACGTCACACTAAAGGGTAGAACGCGAGCAACGCCGCGGGCGACGGCTAGTACTTATATACATACCTACATTTTTTTTATGTTATTGAATTTATTTCAGATGCAAATTCAAGAATGGGCAAATATAACATCCTTCCTATGCGCACTCGGTGGGGTTTGTCTACAAAGACGTCCCGCCACCTCTTGGTCACATAATAGTGGTAAATATGCTTACTAAATTAGGTCAAAAATAGGGTAAAAAATCTATAGAAAAGTTGCTAAGAAAATGGGTAAAAATTGGAACCAAACTGGCTAAGAAATTGAGTAAAAATGGATACAAAGTTTACAAAAAATGGAACTGAATCCTTTATGGTATATACGAGTATATAATTTTTTCCCCAATTTCTAACTTAGTTTTTTTGAAATTTTTCATTCAAAATGGCTAAAAGAGGATACTAAAACTACTTAAAAATAGTTAAAAATGCATTTGAAAAAAAAATTACTTTTACCCGTTTCTTAGATGGTTATGACCAGCCTTGTTGTGTCTAGAAAAGAAGAGAGAGAAGAAGAGTGAATAGGTGGATTATAGCTAAGCGTGCTCCATCCTAGGCTGCAGCTACACTTACCACCAGGTGTGCTGGCAGCCAAATGCTTAGCTATAGCTCATAAAAAAAAAAAAAAAAACATGTCTTTTTGTCAGTATAATTAGAAATTTTCTAATTAGTGATGGTCACAATAGGCCATGTAGGTTGCAGTGATATTAACAACAGCTAATATTAACAATAATTTGTTCTCTTTTAAATAAATAATTATTTTACAGATACAAGAAAGTACAATGTGCTGCCAAATAGTTCTCAAGAAGTCCAATACTGCCCTGTTACACAGTAAGTAACACATCAGCTCAGTTTGTATAGCTCTGCTTTCTACGCTGTAGGTTGTGGGTTTGCTTGTTTGTCTTCTAAATATCAGATTATTTAGAAGACAAACAAGCTTGGGATGAACTAGCTCCAACTCGTCCAATAAAAAAAAAAAATTGTAATCATACCTAATCATACAAAACGTAATGACGATTCAAAGTGATCCGTGAGATTTTATTGAATAAAAGCTTTTTGACTTTGACTTTGACTTTGATCTTCACTCAGAGCTAATATATTACACTGCCATAAAAAAACATGTGTGCAATTCACACGTGGTAGAAGTGAAACCTTCAAAAACCAATATAGTTAGAAAAGGTTCTATGCTCATGTTGCCTAAATCAGAACTAGATGGCGCTGCTAAGTTTGGTCGGATCCTAGAACGCGCTATCGATGTGTTTTGCGTTTTGTGAGGGTCGAACTGTCGCTTTTTCGTTTCATCTACTTTCAAATCACAACGGTGCTAAAGAAGTTTTCACTTCAAAATTATTATTTTGTGTTCGATTTCCGCTGAGCGCATATTTTTGTTTCATACTTTTTTTCAGTAGTCTGGTTTCCGTCTTCGAACTTAATTTTTTTAATTATTTTTCAAATGAAAAAATTATTCTACATAACTCTTCCAGGTTCATAGGCCAGTTACTCCGATTACTTCTCTGCAGTAACGAACGCTTCGGACAGCAAATACAGTCCCACGTCAAGGAACTAGTTGGCCTGGAGATGTCTCCTGCGTTGTACCCTATACTGTTCGATCAGATTAAAGCTATTATCGACAAGTTTTTTGACCAGCAACAACAGGTAATATCCAGTAGATATCGTCAGTTTACAACAAAAAGTAATGTTAATTGATGCAGTGAGCGAAGCGGACGAAGATCTTAGTGACAACAAAAAAATTGTATGTTTCTATGTTTGTTAGATGAGATCTTTTGAACCGCTTATCCGATCTTCACAGAATTCGGTAGGTATACGGATAGTACTCTTAAGTTTTACTGGATTGAAAAATAAAGGAAATCAGTCAAGAGGATGCAATGTTATGAGGTTCCAAAGAGAGTAAAAAAATTTTTTTACAGAAATTTCAAGTCATATGATAGGGCTTTATTTAGATATTCTAAAATAGGTTCTGATTTCATTATTAGGATTAAATCTACAAATTGATTTGATCCACATGTTTTAGAGTTATGAATAAAAGGTACCTAAAGTTAATTTAGAAAATCGTCTATCTTTCTTCCATTATATTTCTCTACCTTCTATCTATCTTCCTTCATCTTACTTAAAATAAGGCCATATTACCTTTAAATACAGTTCAAATTCCAGGTAATGCTAACAGAAATCAACACACAATTCGTTGAACACACAATTTATATTATGAAAAGTATTTTGGATAACAAAAGAGGTCAGCCAACTGCAAGTCAAGAACATCTTAGTACAACATCTATTGAGGGCCTTATGTTGGCTATTGTAAGGTGAGTTTTAAATTCGTCGTCAGCGCGTGCCACCGGATAGCTCAGTAGGTATGAGCTCTGTCTTCTGCGCTGAAGGTCGCGAGTTCAAACCTCACACAGCATAAACATTTTTGGGATTTACTTTAATGTTTGTTTGGTACATATCTACATTAGTACTGAATTTCTTGACTTTCACGTATCAATTTGACATAACTATTTGACAGATATGTCCGGCATCTTGACATGACAGTTCTGTCAGTCCACATCAAAACCAAGTTGTGTCAAGTCGTAGAAGCTATGATGAGAAGACGAGATGATCTAGCGTTCAGACAGGTAAGATTGAACTCTATTATAATGTATTTACAGCTTATAGTTCTTTGAATGACTGATAAGTTTTCTATTTGTCAAATGCCTCGTATGATCATTGATGAGATAATAATATGTCATTAATTATCTTACGGCCGAATACTCAAACGGTACTTATATTAAGTTCATGCTTAAATTATTGCCATCTCTTACAAATGAGTAATGTCAAACAGAGGCAGAGCAATTTTAAGTGGTGTTTAAATTTGAGTGACGTTTCAGTATTCGGCCCTTAGAGACATCTGATTCTGAGTGCGGCAAGTATTGTATGACAAAAATGCTCTGATCATTTCCAGGAAATGAAATTCCGTAACAAAATGGTTGAATACGTCACGGACTGGGTTCTTGGAACCAGCCACCAGATAGCGCCACCCTTACGCGCTGATGCGTCTTCAGTTACAAGGTAAGTTGAACCTTAAATCGTAGTAATAAGAGTCATTTTAAACTCTAGTCCCTTGAAGATCTTATAAGTAAACCTTCGTCTGAGCACAATTGTACCGTTCCCATCTCAGAATGCCAGTGACAAATTTAGCGTTGTCTGATTAACCAAAGTTGACTTAAATATGCTATTAGTTTGCTTTTCAGAGATCTAGACCAGGCTTGTATGGAGGCTGTTGCTGCCCTGCTGAAGGGTCTACCTCTCCAGCCTGAGGAGTCAGACCGAGGGGATCTGATGGAAGCGAAGAGTCAGCTGTTCCTTAAGTAAGTCAACGCCAAATATGTTTGCGGCTGTGTGTCAGACAGACATTCATATCTGTGTACGATAGCCATGTTGCGTCGGTCCTCACCTATGGTATAACATTCTGGGGAAACTAAGATCGATCTAGCCCTTGTATTTATATTGGCCTGTTATTTTAGCGCGGTTTTAAAAAATGTTCTCTCATTGTCAGTTTTGTGACTTGCATGACAATAGATTTAACAGCCATTTTAGCTAGCACAGCTTTAGAAGACCATTATGAATATACCCCTAGCTTTTTTGTGAAAATTGTTAGTTGTTTTTGAGGTAAGTAAATGAAATTTGTTAGTTCTTTTTGAAGTAAGTATATATCCCTCTTAGCTTTGAGACTGCTTAGAATCAACTTGCATGTAGGCTATAGCAGCTTTTTTCAAAAGATATGTAAAATAATGATTTTTACTAACTAACTTGTATTGTGTATTACAAGTAGGTATGTAAGTAATTATAAAAAAAATGTATATAAGTATTCTATCAGCAATCTAGTCCCCATAGTACAAGCTTTGCTTAGTTTTGGACTAGAGGGCGAGTGAAATAAATAAATATTCACGGACACTTAACACAACGCCTTCTAGTCCCAAACTAAGCAAAGCTTGTACGATGGAAACTAGACGGCTGATAGAATACATACATACATTTTTTTGTTGTAAATACATACTTAAAATGTTCATATATTTATGTATTTATTTACAGATATTTCACTTTATTTATGAATCTCCTAAACGATTGTAACGAAGTGGAATTAACAGAAGGTCCAGGGCGACTAGAGACGTTAAGAAACGCGACAATACAGGCAATGTCTAATCTACTCAGCGCTAATATCGATTCCGGACTTATGCATAGCATTGGTAAGTTATAGTCAGCCATTTTCGTAGTCAGTAATAGTCATAGTCAAACATAGTCAGTAATAGTTAGACTTATGGGCGAATACTCAAACGCAACTCAAACGCTACTCAATTTAAGTCACGCTTAAATTATTGCCATCTCTTACAAATGAGTAATGTCAAACAGAGGCAGAGCAATTTTAAGTGGTGCTCAAATTTGAATGACGTTTCAGTATTCCAGCCATAGTCAGTCATAGTTTGACTTAGTCATAGTCAATTATAGTCAGTAATAGTAGTAGTCAATCATAGTCAGACAGTCATAGTCAATCATAATCAGTCAATGTTAAAGGTAGACAAAGTCATGGTCAGTTAGTCATAATCAGTAATAGTCATAGTCAATCATAGTCCGTCACAGTCATAGTGAGACATAGTCAGACATAGTCATAGTTATAGTCAGTCAGACATAGTCATAGTCATAATCAGTTATAGCCATAGTCAGTCATAGCTTTACAGATATTAAAGGCATATTATTTAAATTATAAAAATCTGGGTTTCTTTCAAAAACTCTTAACTTTCTAGACCTTGGCTACCACAGAGACCTACAAACACGGGCAGCGTTTATGGAGGTCCTCACTAAAATCCTCCAGCAAGGCACGGAGTTCGATACGCTGGCCGAAACCGTGCTGGCCGATAGATTCGAACAGCTAGTACAGCTTGTTACTATGATCTCTGATAAGGTAAGTTTAAAAACCAAGCAAGCTCGTATGAGTTAGTGGCCAATTCTGGTGACGAAATTTTTAGGCCGCCTTAAGGCCTCCGTCATGGCTTAGCGACTGCTAGAGCCGGGACAGTTTAACGTGCCCCCCGAAGCACGGAAGCGCTCAGATGTAAATGCCACTAGCGGTCACCCATCCAAATAGTGACCGCGCAGAACGTTGCCTAACTTAGATAATCGGGGAAGATTGACTAAGCAAGCCGCGATACGAACGCTTCATAAGGTAAGTTTAAAAAGGGAGATATAGGGTTAGGTAATAGGGTTAAAAAGGAGCGGTTATTAAGAGCGGTTAAATTGGTCTGTAAGGGCAGTAAAACGAGGTGTCAGAGAGAATAATAATAATCAGGCCTTTGCATCTAATCTAGATGATTTATTATGATATATAGCGTCAGGGGTCATCAGGGGTCAGTGTACATGTCCCTTAGTACTGTACGCTGCAGTGGCTGGTACATGTTTAGATGCAGTAGGCTTGTAGTACTATACCATCTTCTCAGTCTACTACACATACATAAACACAACGTCAATACGTAACGAGCTTATTTATCCATGGGTTTCTTCACGATGTTTTCCTTCACCGTTAAAGAGCACTGGCATTGCGAATATACACTTTCCGAGTAGAAAATCTATTAGGACTCGGTAGAATATTATGTTTCCAATTTCCATCATAAAGTAAATTTATATCTTCCTTACCGAGCGAGCATTGTCTCGGGCTCCAAGAAGCAATGTATGGTATTCGATAACTAGTATTACTTATGTACAAACACCGTGATAACTTCGTTTGCGCGATCTAGGATTTATCTGTGTCGATTAGCGACAGTGCCATCTATTGAGTGTAGTTCTAGTACGTAGTTCTTATGTACGATGCTAGATGGCGCTAAACAATATTATTTGGTTACAGGGCGAGCTACCTATTGCAATGGCACTAGCCAACGTAGTTAGTACATCTCAGATGGATGAATTGGCGCG
Organism: Eulithis prunata; assembly: GCA_918843925.1. Classification (NCBI taxonomy): domain Eukaryota; kingdom Metazoa; phylum Arthropoda; class Insecta; order Lepidoptera; family Geometridae; genus Eulithis; species Eulithis prunata. The sequence goes on from OU974035.1 coordinate 2,748,467, forward strand.
CGTTTTTGTGACACTGTTTGATGCTAAACATCTGCTTGCACCATTGTTGTGGAATATATTCTATAGAGAGGTTGAGGTAAGCGTTAAATTTTATAACAATTTTGACCATGAAAATCTCCTTAGATGCTCTTCATCATTGCTGGGTATCATCAAACCTTCTATAGAGTCTAGTTTATTAAAAGTAAACTTCGTAGGGAGTGGTTTTATTTAAATAGCTTACTTATAGCGTCTGGATTTAACTTAACAAGTTAAAAACATAGTAGTTTTTATAATATTCAGTAATATTGTAAAAATTATGTTCTAAGTCTACAACTCCATTGCCACTTTCACTTATATAAAGTTCTGGTTCTCATAGTACAAGCTTTGCTCAGTTCGGGGCTAGATGGCACTATGCGACTAATATTTATGTGTTTCCAGGTATCAGATTGTATGCAAACACTATTCCGCGGCAATTCTCTTGGAAGCAAGATAATGGCGCACTGCTTCAAAATATACGGATACCAATACTTACAGGTAGTTACTTACATTTCGCCATTTTGAATTTCTTTGACGCGCTAGTGTCATTGTTTTGAAAATAGAATTCTAAAACTAGCCCTACTAATAAGGTCGTTTGAAGATTCATCATAAATTATTGATATCGCGCCGTTTTGAAATTCTTTGACACGCTAGTTTGATTTTTGAATTTCTCCGACGCGCTAGTTTCATTGTTTTGGAAATGGGACACTAAAGCTAGCTTTGATAACGTCGATTGAAGATTGATTCGTCATAAATTATTGATATCGCGCAATTTTGATTTTTTCTGACGCGCTAGTTTCGTTTTGAATTTCTCTGACGCGCTGGTTATATTAATAGTAATGTTTTTCTTTCAGTCGTTGTTAGAACCACTCATAACATCACTATTGGAACAGCTAGAAGACACTCCTAGTCTGAGTTTCGAAGTGGACACTGCTAGGTGAGTTTTACAAACAAGTAGATATAGACAGGCGTCACAGCTCAGTTTGTAATAGCTCTGCCTTCCGTGCTGTGGGTCTTGAGTTCGATCCCCACTGAGAACAAACATTTGTGTGTGACATAGATGTTTGTTCTATGTCTGGGTGTTACTATGTAATTACAAAAAATATGCATATAAGTATTCTATCAGCAATCTAGTTCCCATAGTACAAGCTTTGCTTAGTTTGGGCCTAGATGGCATTGTGTGAAATGTCCATTAATATTTATTTATTTTATTTGTTGACTTTTGGTTATTTCTTCTCAGATTGGAACCAAAAGATGACATAGAATTAAACCGTGCAAATCTCATAGATCTCACCAAAGAAGTGTTTGACAGTATTGTCAATTCAGCTGACAAGTTCCCACCACAACTACGCAGCATGTGTCATTGTTTGTATCAGGTGGGTGATCTATCATCAGTAGGTACTGTGGCGACTAGCCACAAGTAAGTAAATTACCCCCAAAGGTACTAATAAAAAAAAACCTTTTTTTATTTTTTATTGATCGAGTGAGCGAAGCGAACGAAGTATTTTTACTCCCCTTGGACCCTCGTATCTTTACAACCTCTTGACCGATTCACTTTATTTTTGAAACCAGTAAAACTTAAGAGTATTAACCGTATACCTACCAAATTCTGTGAAGATCGGATGAGCGGTTCAAAAGACCTCGACGAACAAACATACAAAGCATCTTTGCCCAAGTAGTTACGAGATCTCAGTTCGGGGCGAATTACTAGTATATTTTTAAATTACTAATCTATTTACTAAGATATTCGCTCGCTTTGCTTGCTCGGTCAATTAATGGCTGTTTTATTTTCAGTGGGCCGATTGGTGGGCCCGATGGGAATAACCCATAATGTGTTTATTTTAGGTACTCAGCAAAAGATTCGCACAGTTCCCACAAACCAGTGTGGGAGCGGTTGGGACTGTACTTTTCTTGAGGTTCATTAACCCAGCTATAGGTGAGTTTTACTTTTTACCTAATTTCTAGTATTTTTCATTGAACTGAAATTAGGCGAAGTCTTAAGAGAATAAAAAGCAAAGAAACATTTTTTTAAACTATGGCCGAGATAAACTATGCAAATAGCATCGATTACCAGAGCGACTAGTACTAGTTTTGGTGTGTAAATCTGGTGTGAAACGTCTGACGCCCAGCACTCTAGTGTGCGCTGATTTGTATGGAGACACTGAGCGGATTCTTTGAGAAGCTTGGTCTACACCAAGCCCGTACTCGCGTGTCAAGCTTCTCAAAGAATCTGCTCAGTGTCTCCATACAAATCAGCGCCCACTGGTGTGCTGGCCGTCAGAAGCTTCACACCCACACTATGCACTGAAAACTTTTACTAGGCCCTCAGTCTTACCAGCGGGGCTAGGATGCGCACGCATGATATTTGTCGACTCGTTCTGTCAAAATGAAGCCATTTTGAACTAGTTATTGAACTATAGCATTATCTGTTGTGATGTTGTGGGAATCAAACCCACAACCTACATCACAAAAGGCACAGCTATACCAACAACAAAATGAGCTGTCATTCCCACTTTTTTTACACACTTCACCTAAAATTTTAAGACTATTTTCCAAAGGTCAGCTTAGGTCAAAAGGTCCAAAACTTAGAAGTTAGGTCTAAATTTGTTCAGGGTCACTAGACGTCAATGACCTTTGGGATTTAGCGTCAATGACCTATGACCACTACCTAGGACGTAGTGTAGGACACCCTCCGGCTAGGTGGGGTTACGATCTGAGACATGTGACGCTAACACTAGATGAGAAGAGCCGAAGACCGGGCTCAAGCGCGTCTTGGGAGAGACCTACGTCCAGCAGTGGACCGATATAGGTTGATGATGATGGTGTTGACCTATGACCAGAGTCATCATCATCATCAACCTATATCGGTCCACTGCTGGACGTAGGTCTCTCCCAAGACACGCCACTGAGCCCGGTCTTCGGCTCTTCTCATCCAGTTTTTGCCAGCTACATGTCTCAGCTTCATGGTCTTACATGACCAGAGTACTTATTTTTTATTATTTTGACAGTATCCCCACAAGAAATGGGTATAGTATCTCGTAAGGTACCGGCGCCGATCAAACGAGGTCTGATGCTTATGTCCAAGATACTGCAAAATATTGCAAACCACGTGGAGTTCTCAAAGGAGCAACATATGTTACCTTTCAACCACTTTTTGAGAGCACATTTTGAGGCTGGACGCAAGTAAGTACATACTCAGACCCATACTCTAGTATCATTCTCTGGTTCTTCTTTACTACGTAGGCGTAGGCGTTATTTATCAGCGTTGTCGGCCGATAAATAATAAATTGTACAACAACTCAAAAACGTAACCTAGAATAAAAATAAATACCGGTTTTGGAATGTCTAAGCAAAGCCCTATCATATGACACCCCACTTGATATTTTGGTAAGACTTTATTATTTTTTTACTCATTTTGGAACCTCATAACTTTCCAACCCCTTGACCGATTCACTTTATTTTTCAAACCAGTAAAACTTAAGAGTACTATCCGTATACCTACCAAATTCTGTGAAGATCGTATAAGAGGTTCAAAAGATCTCGACGCACAAACATACAAACAAACAAAGCATGTTTTCCCAAGTTGTCACTAAGATCTTCGTTCGCTTCGCTCACTCGATCAAATATTGTACGTATCTTTCCAGATTCTTCATTCAAATAGCATCTGACTGCGAGAGTATAGACCAAACGTCACACAACCTATCATTCATAAGTGACGTGAATGTTCTAGCGTTGCATCGATTACTGTGGAACCATCAGGAGAGGATCGGAGATTATCTCTCTTGTAGTCGAGATCATAAGGCGGTGGGAAGACGGCCTTTCGACAAGGTATTGTAGTCTTTAATTAGGCAGTCATAAGATTTAATTTAGTTTGGATTTTTGCAGTCGAACGCATATGGCGAAGGGAGATGGTTTAGTAAAGTGAACTCTAAACGACTAGCGATAAGATTTAAATTTGGTAAGAGAAGGATGGAAACAATTATGCTGTCAAATTAGGTTATTTTAGGGGGGGAAAAAAGAATCGGGGGGAAATATCTACTAGAAATAAGATAACCTCTCAAAACTTTTAGATGAAAATACCAACTTGTATACATATACAATGTGCTACAAATATAGAAAAATCTAAGATACAATAATTCATATTCTGTTTTGTACTATTTCTTGCAAAAAACATTTTTAAAACTCTATTTTTATAATTGTTTTTATTTTTTGTACAGATGGCGACACTGTTGGCGTATTTAGGCCCTCCCGAACACAAACCTATAGAATCGTAAGTAATTTTAATGTTTTACTAAATCTCAAAATTTTGGTCAAAACAAATAAAAACTTTTAGATACCTAGTACAATAGTATAATCTTTATAATGGAGGTCATTTTATGCCATTTTAGGCATAAATTGACCTCCATTTTAGGCATAAATTGAGGTCATTTTATGCCATTTTAGGCATAAATTGACCTCCATCGTTATAAGGCGCTGGAAATGACGAACGTCGTGACAAATAAGAATATCTTAAAATTCAATTATTGAAGTCACGGTACGATATCGTGCCGTTTCACGGTGGCAGTGTCGAACCGTGGTGAAGTGAAGTGAAGTGAAGTGTCCAAACACTTAGAATATTGTAAAATACGTAAAATGAAGGAACTCAAAATGGATTTTAAAGACATTCAATATTGATTTTAAATGATTTTCCAGGACTTCAAGTCTACTATTCTCATCATACGCCCGTTGGTCTTCAATAGATATATCCTCGACCAATTTTGAGGAGTTCATAGTCAAACACAACATGCATAAAAAAGAGGAGTTCAAAAGTATAAAGAGTTTAAACATCTTCTACCAGGCTGGAACGAGCAAGCTAGGAAATCCAGTTTTCTATTTTATATCTAGGAGGTATAAGTAAGTATTGTTTGTAGATTTAAGACCAGCTTTGCTGAGAAATAGTGATGGAAAACATCGCGAGGAAATCTGATGGTTAACAGTGAAGAAAATATCAGTTTGATGATAGAGAATATTCGGAGGAAATGTTGCAGTGAGATGCAAAAATGGTGATGGAAAACATCGCAAGGAAATCGGATAATTTACACAACGCCCTCTAGTCCCAAACTAAGCAAAGCTTGTACTATGGATACTAGATTGCTGATAGAATACCTAGATACATATTTGTAAATACTGTAACACTCGGACATAGAACAAACATCTATAGTTGTTCTATGTCCGAGTCTAAACATCTATATAGTTTGTCAGGCGTCATGGCTCAGTCGGTAGTAGCTCTGCCTTGCGTGCTGTGGGTCGTGGGTTCGATCCCCACCGAGAACAAACATTTGTGTGTTGTAAACATAGATGTTTGTTCTGTGTCTGGGTGTTTCTATGTATTATAAGTATGTATTTACAAAAAAAAATGTATGTATGTATTCTATCAGCCATCTGGTTTCCATCGTACAAGCTTTGCGTAGTTTGGGACTAGAAGGCGTTGTGTTAAGTGTCCGTGGATATTTAAAAAAAAAAAAAAAAGTTGTTCTCAGTGGGGATCGAACCTAACGAACCACAGCACGGAAGACAAAGCTATCTAGTCTATGTAGTCTGTGTTCCCGAATGACTTCTAGGTAACCGTGCTACATCGTCGACCACATCATCGCTTAACATCAGGTGAGATTGTGGTCAAACGGTTACCTATATTGTATAAAAAAAAAAATTACCGACTGAACTGTCGCGCCTGTCAAAAAAATGATGTCTACGATACATAAGTAGTTTATTTTAGTAAGTTTTAAGGCACATATTTTTCTTAATATCTTTGTTAATAGAATTGGCGAAATAAACCCGGATCTATTGATATACCATGTGATACTCACTTTGAAACCGTTCTGCCAACAGCCTTTTGAGCTTATAGTGGATTTTACACACACTGGATCAGATAATAGATTTAGGTAAGAATATATTTATTACTAGCTGATACCCGCGACTTGGTACGTGTGCGAAACTTTCCACCATAACTTATAAGCTTAAAAATACTGGAAAAACCGACTTCAATTTGATACGACTTCATCATCAAATGATGATGATGATGATGGCAGTTCATTGCGACTGTTCTATTGATCGTAAACACCACAGAAAAGCAAAATACGCAATGTCGTGTACGTGGATGACGTGTTTTTTCCAGTTACTCTTATTTAACTGCCAAACTACTGAAAAGAAATATAACCGAACTAGCTGATACCCGCGACTTCGTACGCGTGCGAAACTTCCCACCAAAATATCTGTCAGCATACGATGAACCTCGTAGCAAATGGCTGCTTTTGGTTTAGAGAGTTCAAGCTGTATCTAAGAATCCACGTCTTTGATTTCAATGAAATATAGCCTATGTTTCAATCAAAAAGGGCTTCTGAATGGTATAAGTTTCGTTTGTATGCGTTTCAGAACGGATTTCCTTCAAAAATGGTTTACAGTACTCCCAGAAGTGGCGTATATAAATATACACGCCTGCTATATATACAACTGTAACAGTTGGGTGCGAGAGTATACTAAGTTCCATGAAGCTATTTTGGTTCCATTGCGGGTAAATATAACAAGTATAGTGCCTTCTGGTAAGATCGGCGTAATAGTAAGTCCGGATGCCAAGCAATTCAGCGATATTTTTATATGATAATTGCTTAGTTACGTGATTTATCCAGACTTAATATTAGGCCGATCTTACAAGAAGGCACCTTATACATAATTATTTATTTACTTCTGTCTGGGGATTAACACGCTCACTTCGGTCAATACATAATTATTTATTTTCTTCTGTCTGGGGATTAACACGCTCACTTCGGTCAAAGTTTTAAGGTCAAAAGGTCAAGGTCAACATTTTGCAAAGGTCAGTTGAGGTCAAAGTTCAAAACTATTGGTATGTCCAACTTTGTTCAGAGTCACTGGACGTCAATGACCTTTGTTATTTAGGGTCCATAAGATGACCTCCTTTCTACAAAAAATAATTTTGAAGCCAGTTTGTATAGGTCAACCTATTGCGCAGTGAAACTTATCAGAACTTATATAAAAAAAAATCTGGTCTATTATTAACAAATAACTTTCAGAGTAACAGAAAAATGATTTTCATCGACAACCACAGCCGACTCAGCGATTTTGTGGAACTTGAGCAACAAAAGTTGCCCGGAGCGACGTTAGCTCTAGAAGAAGATTTGAAAGTATTCAATAACGCTCTGAAGTTGTCGCATAAGGATACTAAAGTCGCTATCAAGGTAAGCGTCAACTTGACAAAAAGTTTGGAGTGCAAAAATATTTTCATACTTGGTGAGGATCGAACTCGCTGCCTCAAAATCATGTTGATAGCATTAGGTATTTTTGTGAGGATCGAATTCGCTATCGTTGTCATATGAGTATCGGGTTCAATTCTCTACTAGACATTTAATCTTTTTGTGTTTATATTTATACTTTAATGTTTTATTATCAAAAAACTAACTGATAGCTTCTGAAAGTTCAATTTTAACATATTTTTTTTTCTAGGTTGGTCCAACCGCACTTCAGATAACATCAGTTGAGAAAACTAAAGTTCTTGGACTACCTGTTTTATTGAATGATGTGTATTATGCATCAGAAATTGATGAAGTAAGTACCTACCTACCTAAAGAAAATAATAATTTTGTCTATTATAAAACTGTAAAAAAGCCAAAAACTGAAATTAACGATATGGATAAACTAAATATGCAGATCTACTAAATTAACAATTCTGATTTTTATATCGAGGCTACTTTTTATCTCTGAAAATCAACGGGAAGCGAACTCTTCATAAACGCCTAGAAGATTTCGCATAGCAAATTGCACTTCTAATCCTGCGTTGACGAAGTCGCGGGCACCAGCTAGTTACGAATAGATGTGACAACCGTAAACCGAGATACACTGCGCGGTGACACTACACCGTTCAGCAGTCGAGCTGGCGTTGACGCGCAATATGACTCGAATACGTTAGGTTTAAATAACACGGCGAATGTCAAATTTGTTATGATCACTGTTAAAATACTTGCTTAACTTTTTTTTTCTTCCAGGTATGTTTAGTGGATGATAATCAATTCTCTCTCTCGATAATAAACGATCCAACGCCTTTGAGTTTTATACATAACGATTGTGACAACATTGTACAATCTATCATACATATTCGGAATAGATGGGAGCTTAGTCAGCCGGTAAGTCATACATACAACTTATACAGACATTACAGACACACAACATAGACAGATGTACAACATATACAGATATACAACATACATATATTTAAACAAGATATACACACATACAACAAGCCGACATACAATATACATATGCATACAACATATACAGACATACAACATACACAGACATACAACATAGACAGATATACGACATATTATACTGATGTACAACATACACATATCAATATAGACAGACAATAGCCATACAACTTATACACAGATACAAAACACACAAACATACAACATACAGGGTGTTACCAGACCACTTCCGAAAACTTGGAGGTTCCAATCAGACCATGATACTGAAAACATTAAGCGAAAAAAATCGCGAAAAAAAAAATTGACTTGATTATCTCTTTTTAATTTTTTTTCTAGTTACATACACACAGTACAACATAATAAGACATATCTACCTAATTATCTCATTTAAAAAAGCAAAAAAACAAATAAAATAAATAAAGCAGCAATGTACACGCAGCACGCAGATTACGTCTACTACAGCATGAACAGCTGAGAGTTCATCGCGGGTCATTCAAGTACGCGAAGTGCGAGCGACCTACGTTAGTACCTACCTACGTTAGTAGGCACTTACGACACAGAATAAATAATAGTACTACGCCTCGACCTTACCTACGTGAATGCGTACATTGCGGGCTGGCGAAATAAATACAAATCTTTAAACATTGTTTTCTCCGGCTATAATTATTTTTCAGGATAACTGATTTTTTTTTGGTTGGGTTTTGGTGTGCTGTAGCTCCCCCTTTCGTTTTCGGAAGTGGTCTGGTAACACCCTGTATATGTACAGACGTACAACATATACATTCATACAATATACACAGACATACAACATATACATTCATACAATATACACTGACATACACCATATACATTCATACAACATACACAGAAATACAACATATATTTTTTTCCTGATAGTCACCAAGTTATATTTGTAGGATTCAGTAACAGTACATCAAAAAATACGTCCAAAAGATGTACCAGGAACGCTTCTCAACATGGCGCTACTAAATCTGGGGTCTTGTGATCCCAACTTGAGAACCGCTGCATACAACCAGCTTTGTGCCCTCACTGCGACATTCCATTTGAAGATTGAGGGACAATTATTGGAAACTTCAGGTAATATCTCAAGACTAGCCAAAAAAACGTACATTTTTATAGCAATATCTACTGAATCTTGGATCTTGTGATCTCAAGTTGAGAACCGCAACTTAGTGCCCTTATGGTGACGTTTCATTTGAATGTGGACGGATGAAGAAGTAGAGGTAGGCCAAAGAAAAGATGGATGGACTGTGTGAAAGAAGATATGAGTAAGAAAGGAGTGAACACCGAGATGACGGCTGACAGAGGAGAGTGGAAGACGAAGACATGTTGTACCGACCCCACTTAGCGTGGGACAAGGGTAGGAAGATGATGATGATGATGGTGACGTTTCATTTGAAGATTAACGGACAAAAGATAATAGTTGCTATTATATATTTGATATTAATATTTATTTATTTTCAGGCCTATGCATTCCGTCCAATAATACTATATTCATAAAATCTGTGAGTGAAAAACTTGCGCACAACGAACCCCATCTTACTTTGGAGTTTCTAGAAGAATGTATACAGGTATCATTTATATCTTATCTGGCTTATAGGGAGGGGTCATCCATCAATTACGTCACACAAATTTTGTGATTGTTTGACCCCTCCCCCGTCCTTGTCACAGTTGGTCACATTTGTAAGACCCCTACCACCCCTTGTCCCACAATGTCAGACTTCATCGACCCCCTCCCTTTCCTTTAACGTGTGACGTAATTATAGATGACCCCCCATATAAGAAAATAAGATCAATACTATAAAATATTCCAAAATACTTTTTTCAATAAAATAACAAAAATCACATTAAATCTATTGTAATCTAATGTTACTATGTATTATAAGTATGTGTATACAAAATGTATATATGTATTCTATCAGCAATCTAGTTCCCATAGTACAAGCTTTGCTTAGTTTGGGACTAGAGGGCGTTGTGTGCAATGTCCAAGAATATTTATTTATTGAAAATGTTCACAGGGTTTTAGAGGATCTACAATAGAATTGAAACATTTATGTCTCGAGTACATGACACCATGGCTTGCAAATCTAGTAAGGTAAGATAACCGACAGATCTCACAGCTAGTTGGCCGCTCTGCCTTCAGCGGTGTAGGCTGTGGGTTCGATTCCCACACAACAAACATTTGTGTGTGGCAAACATGGATGTTTGTTCTATGTTTAGGTGTTACTATGTATTTATAAGTACTTACAAAAATTGATGTATGTAAGTATTATATCAGCAATCTAGTTCCCATAGTACAAGCTTTGCTTAGTTTGGGACTAGAGGGCGTTGTGTGAAATACCTATGAATATTTATGTATTTATCATGTTACCACTCAAATTTTCGAAATTAATGAAAACCATGTGATTTCAATTCCCATATTACAAGCTTTGCTTAGTTTGGAACTAGGTTTCGCTGCATAATATCATCATCAATCAATCATCATCATCATCAATATATATAAAACTCTTTTGAAGCTGACAGAGAATCAACGCACAGCCTAAACCATAAGTCCTAGAGGTATGAAATTTGGAGGGTAGTATCCTTATATAGTGTAGGGGTGCTCTTAGAAAGGAATTTTGAAAAGTCACACTCTAACGCGAGCAACGCCGCGGGAGACGGCTAGTCACAAATATTTTGTCAAATATTTTCTAGATTCTGCAAGCCGTCTGACGATTCCCGTCGTCAAAAACAAGTGGCGGGTATTCTAGAGAAACTTATAACTCTGACTATAGAGGAAACTGAGATGTATCCATCAGTTCAGGCCAAGATCTGGGGCTCCATCGGACATGTTCCCGAACTTATAGATATGGTGCTCGATAGTTTTATACAACGGAGCGTTAATTCTGGTAAGTTTACCTCAGCTGCAGTGCAAGTACCGTTCTTATCGATCGCTTAGTTGTCGATCGCTAAAGTCGATAAACGTATCGAATCGTATCGTTCCATGGTAGTACGGATCTCTTGTCGACAAATTTTAACGATGCCTTATTATTGTCAAAATAAGGTTCACTTTCGTTTGTCAGAATCAAAACATAGTAAACATACACCATTGCCAATTCGTTAAAATTTAACGAATTTGTCTACCGATCGACTAAGTTGGTAAACTATCCGCAACTGTCGATAAATCGAATTTTGACGATTCTAAATGTCAAATTATGCGATCGACAAGAACGGTACTTGGGGGGCAGATGTGCTGGGCTGAAAATGTAAATTTTTATGTACTGAAAATGACAAATGTTAGGTTTTGTAAATGGCAATTTTAAGTTCTGAAAATGACATATTTTGTGTATTCAAAATGGCAAATTTTCGTTTCTTAAAATGCCAAATTTTATAGTCTGGAACTGCTAAATGTTAGCTTCGAGTCGATTGGTCTGTCTTATAAAAAGGTAGAGTAGACATTATGACTGGTTTAACATGCGTAATTAGGACATAATGTGTACTCTAACTTTTTTTAAGATACGGGTTATAAATACATAGATTTTTTGGTTCGATTTAGTCAATAATGTAAAAACTTGAACGACTCAGCAACAATGACAACTACTTGATAAAATTGTTCTTAAACGTCATCTCCTTTTTAGAACTTCCTTGATATGTTCTTCCAGGTCTCGGTTCACCAATGATAGAGATAATGGCAGACACGGCGGTTGCATTAGCCTCGGCTAACGTACAACTTGTCTCTAAGAAGGTTATCGGACGAATGTGTCGGGTAAGTTTTAACTAAAAAGTAAGTTTGTACAACACAGGCATAAGTCTATATGACAGGCATCATGGCTCAGTCGGTAGTAGGTCTGCCCTCTGTGCTGTGGGTCGTGGGTTCGATCCCCACCGAGAATAACAATTTGTGTGCGGCAAACATAGATGTTTGTTCTGTGTCTGGGTGTTACTATGATATAAGTGTGCATTTCAAAGAAAATAAAAGTATATGTATTTTAACAGCAATCTAGTTCACACAACGCCCTCTAGTCCCAAACTAAGCAAAGCTTGTACTATGGGAACTAGATTGCTGATAGAATACATATACAGCATGTATCTACAATGGTGACAAAAAATGGACACACAGGTAGAGCTACTTATTAGTATTCATAAAAAAATAATTAAAGTACAGTCAGCTGCACTAGAATGTGTACAATTCGTAATTTTCAATCTAGGACCGCAGCATTGTAATGGACTTTGACGGTCCCAATACTAAATAAATAAGTAAAATTATCAACTGTATTCATAATTTTCAGTTTTTATCCTGTAAATGTCTATTGCAATACGGTGACACTAGTTTGAAAGTTACGAATTGTACACATTCTAGTGCAGCTGACTGTACTTTAATTATTTTTTATGAATACTAATAAGTAACTCTACCCGTGTGTCAATTTAATGTCGCATTGTAGATACATGCTGTATACATTTTCTATCAATAGATTACAAGTTAGATTGAATTTTGTCTGTACCTACAGGCCCTATCTAAACTGCCAAATAACGCCCTGGGCCCCGTTACCCCGGCCACTGTGAGTTTTTATTATTTTTGGTTATATTTTTGTTAATTTTATTTATTTTGTGACTAATACAACGGTCTAGCTATATTAGATTCAAATTCAAATTATTTATTTCTCTCTTAAGTACAGAAAAATTCTAAATCTAGGTCCATTCTCTCAGAAGAATTAAACAAATATATCCTAAAACCTAAATTTAACTAAACTATGTTTTGTTTTGAGAGGGTGGGTTACTCTCAACTATAGTTCTAATCCGAATTCACGGAATTTGACAGATCTCGTGTCATTGTGTACTGAAAAATGACAGGACTTCTGTCAAAATGTATGGATCCGGATTGGAACTGTGTTCGAGAGTAACCCACCTGTTGCCCAAAAGGTTTTAAACTAAAAACCGGCAACACCAGGCCCACCTCTATATTCATTGGCCTCATTGGCCTCAACGGAAGACCAGCGCAAGTTATTACAACCTGCATATGCTGAGTTGAAACCAGTTTGCAACTGTGTATTTATTTATTTTGTCAATATTATATACTTACTCTAAGTGATAATTATATCATGTTAATTACCTAGTTGCAAATATGATGCTACAATTATTTCTGTCAAACAAAATAAACAATAAAAATAAAAGTATGATTTATCATCTCTTTGTTAGAAAGAAACATTGTCTATGGCGCGTATTCCGATACAGAAATCGTTACTGAAGTATACATTTGACCATACATTTTTGTATGAAAATCTCTAGAGTTAATATATATAAAACTCTTTTGAAGCTGACATAGAATCAACGCACAGCCTAAACTATAATTCCTAGAGGTATGAAATTTGGAGGGTAGGATCCTTACATAGTGTAGGGGCGCACTAAGAAAGGAATTTTGAAACGTCACACTCTAAAGGGTAGAACGCGAGCAACGCCGCGAGCGACGGCTAGTTTTCATATAAAAATCTAGGCTTAAGTCCGAATCAGTGCTTGATCAGTGAATCAGCATACGGGCCTAACACGTACAGTGATATAGCTTAACCGTTATTTTAACAATCTACTGTCGTTATTTTTATTTAAGTTAATTTTCTCTTTAGCTTTTTATTTTTAACTTTTATTTCTAATCCGGCGGTAATTGGCGTAACACAACTCAAATTCCAAAATCCTTATTAGTCTAGAACTAATAAAATTATAATACTATTGATTCTGTTGTCACGTTTTTCTAAACTAACTAATGTGGCAGTATTAAAAATGTTGCCGTCCCTTTCTCATAAACTGAAACGACAAAGACGGCGATACATTTAGCGCTGTCAAATTAAGTTTATAAAAATGCAGCAAGAGAATCGATTCCAATGTTTACTCTGTGGTTTTCCTAAACCAACTTAATTTGACAGCATTATAGTTACAGCCGTCCTTGTTATTTCAGTTCATAAGACAGAGACAGCTGAATTTATAATGCTGTCAAATAACGTTAGCTTAGAAAAATTAAACAGGTTTTTTAGCATGAATAAACGAGGGGCTAAGCACGAACAAATGTGTAAATTTTTTGTCTACACATAAATACCGGCACGGTTTAATAGCGCTGACTTTGAGTTGAATGATATGTTTATCTGAGCAAAAAAAAAGATTAAAGAAAGTAAAAATCGTTTATTTCGCTCATCATCATCATCATCATCGGTCCACTGCTGGACGTAGGTCTCCGCTCATAGGTTAGCGAAACATCGTAAAATAATCTCCCTCCTTTCATTACATTCGCAGAGCGCTATAAAACCGTGACGGTACTTATATAAGTAAATCTATAAAATCAGTGACTTTGCTTCTAGGTTGTGGATAAAACATGTCATTCGCCCACAGCGATGTTGGAACAGCATATGATGTGGAATGATATTGCTATACTAGCAAGATACTTGGTAAGTTTTTAACCAACATCAAAAAAAGGAGAGTAATAATATTCTCAATTCGGTTGTATATTTTTTATATTTTTTTTTAATGTTTGTTACCTCAGAACTGCGACATTTATGAACCGATTTAAAAAAAAAATCTTATCTGAAAGAGAAATATCTTATCTATACTTACAGATTCCAATTTGATCCTATATTTTTTTTTATCAAAATTGGTTCTGTAATTTGGCAGTTAAATAAGAAGAACTGGAAAAAAAACACATCATCCACGTACACGACATTGCGTATTTTGCTCTTCTGTGGTGTTTACGATCAATAGAACAATCCCAATAAACTGCCACCATCATTATTTATGATGAAGGCGTATCAAATTTAAGTCGGTTTTACATAGTCGCTGTATTTCACACTAGTGGTCCGCCCCGGCTTCACACGGTTAAACAAAAAAGTTTATTTTTTTAGTTCATTTTTTTACACTTTGGGTTACATTATTAGAGTTTTAATAAGGATCCCTAACTTTTTGAAAATATAATACAGCCTATATCACCAGGGGATAGTGTAGCTTCCCAACGGAGAAAGAATTTTTCAAATCGGTCCAATAGTTTCGGAGCCTATTCAATGCAAACAAACAAACAAACAATCAAATCTTTCCTCTTTACAATATTAGTATAGATAACTATTATTTATTTATTTTTCAGCCGTGGTTGTCCCACTGCAGGCCTCGATAGATAACTAGTCAATTTTTAATTTTCTCCTTGTTGATGATGATGGGTTGTCTTCAATGAAAATCTTCTTTGATAAATTAAACTTTACTACTGTTGCTAAAGAAATTCATTAAAAATAATTTTATATTCGAATCGACGTGCGCGCACTTTGGTGTTCTCTCCAGAGACACAGATTATATCTACTGCGACTTGTTGCGTGATTGATTCAGAGCGCCATGCCAGGCATGGCGTAAATATATTGATATAAAAGTATTTGTTTGTCAAAACACTCCTAAAAAAATTTCTTCTAAATCAGCTTATTTATTTATTTATTTATTCAATAGGCAACGAGAACAGCGCACATAGTATACATTACAATACACTTTTGAAAACCTTATTCTATAAAATGTGTGCCAATTACAGGCATGCACAGCATTTGCAATAATATTATTATGACTATACTAGTACTACAGACAACAGCAAAAAGAAAGCTTAAATTAAGTATTTACAATAAATTAAAAACTAAGTGAACAAAATAAAAACCAAAAATAAAATAAAAAACAACTTCTAAAGCTTGTTTTTATGCAAAGATTATTCCTTCCTCCTCAGTTGATGTTATCATTCAACAACTGCTTGGACGTAGCCCGGCATCTACCCTATCTGTTCCACACAGTGACATTCCTAGTGTGTAGTGGTACTGTCAGTATGCGAGCGGCTACACATGGCCTTGTCATCAATATTATACACTCGCTCTGCACTTGCACCACGCCCAGTTTTTCAGGTAACTCGCTGGAACACTGACCAAACCTTTTTCAGATTCGGTCTAATTCCAGAACGGGGACCAAAGAAAGTCACGGTTTAAACGTCAAGGTTTATATAACCCGGCCGAATTAAGGTGTACCGGGGGAAGTATCTGTATCTGTCTGTTCTGCTCCTTCCTGTCGGACTTACTTTCATATCTCTTCTATTGTATCTATGTGTTGCTATGTGTTTTGTTTGTACCCATTGGGGGTTGAATAAATGTTTTAATTTTTTTATTTTTCATTTCAAGTATCGAGTTCCGAGCCAGGCGTCATGTTAATTCGGCCGGGTTGTATAAACCTTGACGTTTAAACCGTGACTTTCTTTAGTCCCCGTTCTGGAATAAGACCGTTTTAGTTTACTAGCTGATACCCGCGTGCGAAACTTTCCACCAAAATATCTGTCAACCAGCATACGATGAACCTCGCACAAATGGCTGCTCTGGTTTTGGAGAGTTCAAGCTGTATCTAAGAATCCACGTCTTTGATTGCAATAAAATATAGCCTATGTTTTAATCCGGGAAAAAGGCTTCTGAGTGGTATAAATTTCGTTGAAATTGGTCCAGTAGTTAAGGCGTGATCCGCGAACAAACAGTTTGTGACAGACCAGATTAGAAACTCTTGTTTTCTTTTTGGTACCTCAAATGAATCTCTATATTCATAGTAATAAGAGTTATATTTCAGAGGAAACACAGCGCGTGTTAAGGCTCTCACTGGACGAGTTTGGATTACCGAAGTTTTACCAAATGTTTGGAATATCGAAAGTTAAGTCAGCCGCTGTGACCGCGTTTCGAAGCCCTTACAATCGTCATGGATCTGATTGGTAAGTTTAACCACTGATTGAGAAGCGCTCGTGGCGTAGCTTACTTAGACAATCTTAACTGATAATCTAAGTTTAGCAACGTTCTGTGCGGTCACTATTTGAATGGGTGACCGTTAGTGGTATTTACATTTGAGCGCTTCCGTGCTTCGAAGGGCACGTTAAACTGTACCGGCTCTAGCAGTCGTTAAGCCACGACGGAGGCCTTAAGACGGCCTAAAAACTCCGTCACCAGAGTACCATTAGGAACTCTGTTCCCCACACTAGTACTAAATAACATGTAAAGTGGGGTCACAGTGATTCATCGTAGACTCTCTTCAAATTCTTCGTATATAAGTATGCCCCGTTCTTACCTAATCGAAATGCTTCGGTCTATCCAAAGGTTGTCTGGAAGAGATCGCTTATAGCGATAAGACCGCCCATTGCATCTCATACTTAAAACTTATTTCTCTTTTATTGTTTTTCTTCATTTTTTGGTGTGCAATAAAGTCTATCTATGTAATTTTTTTTTATAAGCTTTAGGTGGCTGCCAGCACACTTGGTGGTAAGTGTAGCTGCAGCCTAAGGTGGAGCACGCTTAGCTATAATCCACCTATTCACTCTTTTCTTAAAAAATCCTAGGTTATATCTTTCAGGAAATACTGATGATGGCATAAGGCATTTTGTTCCCTAGTACAAGCTTTGCTTAGTTTGTGACTCGAGCGTTGTATGAAATACTCATAAAATCTATCATAATCAACAGGTACTCAGAACACACTCACATCCCAGCGGATTCCTCAACCAGTCACTCTAGCAGTGCCCCACCCTCAGCGCCGCCAATAACACCCGTACCCAGCGTTAACACTGACAGAGAACGATTGCCCTTGCAAAGTTTGGAAACGATTACTGACGCGCTATTGGAGATCATGGAGGCGTGTCAGGGAGATGTACCTGACTGTGATTGGCTGCAAACTTGGTAAGATTTGACAGGTGTCATGGCTCAGTCGGTAGTAGCTCTGCCTTACGTGCTGAGGGTCGTGGGTTCGATCACCACTGAGAACTAACATTTGTGTGGGCAAACATGTTTGTTCTATGTCTGGGCGTTGCTATGTATGATAAGTATTTTACAAGAAAAAGTATTTGAGTATTCTATCAGCAATCTAGTTCCCGTAGTACAAGCAGTTAGTTTGGGGCTAGAGGGCGTTTTGTGAAAGGTCCAAGGATATTTATAAAAAAAAAATTTCAAACGTCTGATTGGCTACTGCCACTAAATTTAGTGGCAAATTCTGGTTACGGAGTTTTAAGGCCGCCTTAAGGCCTCGTGTGTGGCTAGAGCCGGGACAGTTTAACGTGCACGAAGCACGGAAGCCCTCAGATGTAAATTTAACGGTCACCCATCCAAATAGTGACCATATAGAACGTCGCTTAACTTAGATAATTAATGAAGATTGACTAAGCAAGCCACGAGCGGTTCTATTGACAGTTGAATTAGATGGGGTTTTTCTCCATTTTTTGCCACTAGAAGATTAAGAAGAATAAGCATTAAGAAATAAACCTTTATAGATGTGGTCTTAAAGTATAATTTTGTTTACCAGGACGTCGCTGGCGAAGAGTTTTGCTTTTTGTTTCAATCCAGCATTGCAGCCTCGAGCGTTGATCGTTTTTGGATGCATTAGTAAGTTACCTCTAGTTTTTAACCGACTTCACAAACGGAGGAGGTTCTCAATTCAGCTGATTTTTTTTTAAATGTTTGTTACCTCTTAAGTCTTTCATTTATGAACCGATTTGAAAAATATTTTTTATCTGAAAGGGCATACTTACAGATTTTTATCAAATTCCACAATTTTTTATCAAAATCAGTTCAGTAGTTTGAGAGTTAAATAGGAATAACTGGAAAAAACACGTCATCCACGTACACGACATTGCGTATTTTGCTTTCCTGTGACATTTCTGTGTTTACGATCAATAGAACAGTCCCAATAAACTGCCATCATCATCATCATCATGATCGTATCAAATTCAAGTCTGTTTTTCAATTTTTTTATCTATAAATTATTAATTTTCAGGTAAAAACGTAACAGATGACGACATGAAGCAACTACTTCGTATTCTGGTGAAAGCGTTGGAATCGTTCAATGACCTCGCGTTACTCGAAGCTATAATAATGTGTCTGACAAGATTACAGCCTCTTTTGTACCCGGTGATTAACCTCATTTTAACTAATACTTTGCTCTAAGGTCTCGCAATATTCCCAAAAAGGATCGTAAAACGTATCGATTTTTTTTTCCACTTTCTGTGAGCACTCTGAGCTGACAACGTTGAGTAGACCAGCCTCAGCTGAACTACAAAGTCATTGGAGTTGTATGAAACAAAAGCTCACGTTATACTGGACTCAGACTCACTTACTTGATTTTACTTGCGTGGACTCACTTGTGTGGACTTACTTAGCCGGACTTACGTGGACTCACTTACCTGGACTCACTTGCGTGGACTTACTTACGTGAACTCACGTCGACTTACCTACGTTGACTCACTTGAACTCACTTACGTTGATTCACTTGAACTCACTTACGTTGACTCACGCAGACTCACTTTCCTGGACTCACGTGGACTTGGTTACATGGACTTACGTGATTTGAACCACATAGTAAATATTTTTTTTATATTTGCAGGCATCACCAATCCACAAGTCATTATTCTGGGTGGCGTTATCAGTACTACAATTGGATGAGCCAACATTATACGCAGCTGGGTTAGCTCTGATGGAACAAAACCTACATACATTAGACTCACACGGCCATTTTGAACATAAGGTACGTGACGAATAACTTTGCATCTAATCTAGATAGTTTTAACAGTGTCAGGGGTCAATGTACTGTACATGTCCCTTAGTACTGTACGCTGCAGTGGCTGGTACATGTTTAGTGTAATATATGTGTCTAATAAATGGAATGCACTTTGCTAGATCCTACTTATAGCTACCTACCTATCTATCTAATCTAGTAACTACCTACCTAATGTAAGGCTATCGACGCTAAGACTCATATAGCATTATTCATATAAACCTTGTGGTTTCCTTAGTGCTATAGTACAAAATAAGTTATAATGTATTTTTAAAACAATTAAAAAAAAAAAAATGCAATACAATTTCTTTTGTACGATTTTTTTTTAATACTTTTAACCAATTTAAAAATAAAATAAATAAATATTCACGGACACTTAACACAACGCCTTCTAGTCCCATACTAAGCAAAGCTTGTACGATGGAAACTAGATGGCTGATAGAATACATACATAGGTACATATTTTTTTGTAAATACATACTTATAATACAATACATAGAAACACCCAGACACAGAACAAACATCTATGTTTACAACACCCAAATTTTTGTTCTCGGTGGGGACCGAACCCACGACCCACAGCACGGAAGGCAAAAAAAGGAGAGGTTCTCAATTCGTTTGTTTTTTTTATGTTTGTTACCTCATAGTTACGTCATCGATGTACACGACATTGCGTATTTTTTGCTTTCCTGTGACGTTTCAATGGTGTTCATGATCAATAGAACAAACCCAATGAACTACCATCATCATCATCTGGTGATGAAGATGTAACAAATAAAAATCGGTTTTTTCAAGTTATTAAACTTATAAATTACTAGCTGACCCGACAGACGTTGTCCTGTCTTCTTCTTCTTTTAAACCTATATGGCCTGTGTCCGTCATTTCGACAGACAATTTGGCCAATGTCAAGTGATGAATTTTAAATATTATAAGTCAAGTCAAGTCATTGTCAAGTCGGCTGTCGTTTGTTTTGAAGAGAAAATTGTGGATTTTCTCTTCAAAACTTGAAACGATTTTTCACATTCAGAGAAACTTTACACACATTTATTCCAATGGCTCACCATTTATGTTACGACCTAAGTATTATTGGTTAAAATTCCACCAAAATTAAACAACAATACTCACAATTACACAAGAACAATTATTAAAATAAAAGTGCTATGTGTCGTTTCAAAAATTGTGAAAACTCGAATCATGTCCTGTCTTAACTATTTGCAGCACGCGTTCTGTCAATGTTGTGTCAAACATAAGGTTACACTAAAAAAGTTTATATTGTCAAAAGCGCAAAAAAATAATTAAAAAAAAAATCTGATTGTTCCGCGATTTTTTATTTCATAAGAACCATCTCCTGACAATATTGTAAACACAACAAAAAAGAATTAGCGAAATCGGTCCAGCCGTTCACGCGTGATGCCGTGACCAAATGAAATAGGGGTTTATTTTTTAATGATAAAAGTAATGGAACAAGTTGATAGCTCACCTGATGTTAAGTGATAACTTCTGCCTATAACAATGCATTACCTCACAGAGCAAGTACAATGAGGACGTGCCCTGTAAGACAATGCACTGCGTTCATCACTCTGAGACGTAAAGATCTTGAAGTCTCATGTGCCTGTAATTACACCGTTCACTGGATTCATTTTTATATATGGAGGTCTTAAAAAATTACTTGTTGCAGACATTAGAACAAGTTCTAATGGAGACGAGAGATCCTTTGGAGTTTCATTTCAAACAATTAGATCATGCTGTTGGACTAAGGTTAGTTTCATCATATTTATATGTAGCTTATATACAGGTGTACGAGTATATTGTATATACATAGCTTGTATATACAATATACTATATACCTAGACATTATAGACAGTTTTGACTTACTAACACAAACTTGAATTGACAGTTTGACCTTTGACATTATAGACAGTTTTGACTTACTAACAGTTTGACCTTTGACATTATAGACAGTTTTGACTTACTAACAGTTTGACCTTTGACATTATAGACAGTTTTGACTTACTAACAGTTTGACCTTTGACATTATAGACAGTTTTGACTTACTAACAGTTTGACCTTTGACATTATAGACAGTTTTGACTTACTAACACAAACTTGAATTGACAGTTGGACCTTTGACATTATGAGAAAATCCACCATTTTCTTTTCAAAACAAACGACAGCCGACTTGACAAATGACTTGACTTGACTTATTTATTACAATTTTAACACTTGACATTGGCAAAATTGTCTGTCGAAATGACGGACACAGGCCATTATTGAAGAGAAGAAGAAGAAGACTGTTTTGACTTACTAACTGATACATGCTTGTTTAATCCACAGTTTCCGTTCAAACTTTCACTTTGCGCTAGTAGGCCACCTTATAAAGGGTTACCGGCACCCGGCCGGCGGCACCGTGTCCCGCACATGCCGGGTGCTGGCCGCCATGCTGGCACTCGCCGCGCCTAGGCAGGACAAGTTCCACTGTGCCGGTGCTACTATCGCATATCTCACTGGTATGTACCTAATAGCTATCTATACAAAACAGCAAACGATGTTTACTTGCGTAATACAAGAAATGGCGAACGTCTCGTGAGCGAGTTTGCTGCAAGAACTTCTCTCTATCAAAGAAACTGTTACAACATGAGCATGAAAATTTTCAATAAAATACCACATATTATAAAGGAACAGCCCCCTAAAAGATTTAAGAGCGTATTACGCACCTGGTTGCTGGATCATGGGTTTTACACGGTTCGTGAATTCATGGAGTTGAAGTAAAATTATTTAGTTGTTATTAGACCTACCTAACTATTATTGTAAAATTTTTTTGCATGCTATCATAAGAAAATAGCGAAATAATGGATCTAGTTAAAATTTGTTTACCACCTGTTGTGTACCTATTTCAAGCAAATAAAGAAACTCTAAGATAAGATAAGATAATGTATACTTATAGCTGATATCCACGACTTGACGTGCGAAACTTTCCACCAAAATATCTGTCAACCAGCATACAATGAACCTCGTAGCAAATGGCTGCTTTTGGTTAAGACAGTTCAAGCTGTATCTAAGAATTCGCATCTTTGATTTCAATAATATAAAGACTATGTTTCAATCCTGAAAAAGAGTTTTTGAATGGTATAAGTGTCATTGTATTTAGTCCAGAAGTACAAACATTGTTCGCCATGACCTATAGAATACCCCCCCCTTCGTGCTTATAGGGGAATTATATTACACCGTGTTATTTCAAGTTTTAAAAAAAAAGCCGTGTTGGTCGAGTGGGATTGCACCTCGACATTCAATCCGGAGGTCGTGGGTTCAAATCCCGGCCGTGCATCAATAGATTTTTCGTTTCGGAAAATTTATATGCGCATTAACACGAGCTTAATGGTGAAGGAAAACATCGTGAGGAAACTCTTGGCTTAGTCAGCTCCGCACGTATTGACGATGTGTTTCCTGTGGATATGTCTGACTAGGCTGAGAGGATGGTATAGTACTACAAGCCTACTCCATCTAAACATTGTCCCAGGCACTACAGTGTGTCGTTAAGTGTAGGCGCATAGCTTGCCAGTTGACGCTCTATAAATCATCTTATGGATGTATTTGTATAGGCCTTTTTTATTATATTTCAAGTTTCATACAAAACGGACCAACAGTTGCAGCGAAACACGAACATTCTAACATTTATAATAATAAAAAATAAAAAAGCCTATTATTTCTTGCTAAAAAAGTAAGTAAGTTAAAAAATATAGGTTATATGAAAAAAAAAAAAAATCTTGTTAAAAGTATTTAGTTAAGTAGGTACCTAGTTATTATTTAATATTAGTTTGGGTTTTATTATTGCAAGAACCCTTTCGCAGGTGAAGGCCTCCAACATTTATAATATTAGTGAGTTATTTTCAGCGTTAGTATGTGTTAGCGAGGAAGTGAGATCACGTTGTCATGTGAAGCATTCGTTACCAAAATGGCTGCCTGAGAACTGTGATCATTACTGCCCCAACCCGGAACTAAGCCATCAGGTAATATTTGTATCTTATTCATTGGTGATATTGTAAACTAGCTGATACCCGCGACCTCGTACGCGTGCGAAGCTTTCCACCGAAATATCTGTCAACCAGCTTACGATGAACCTCGTAGCAAATGGCTGCTTTTGGTTTAGAGAGTTCAAGCTGTATCTAAGAATCCACGTCTTTGATTTCAATAAATTATAGCCTATGTTTCAATCCAGAAAAAGGACTTCCGAATTATATAAGTTTCGTTGAAATTGGTCCAGTAGTTAAGGCGTGATCCGCAAACAAAGAAACTATCTTTAATTTTAGTTTTTTGTATTTTTTACAGTTTTATAATAGTATAGATTTTGTAACTTCCAGTCATCAATGCTGATCCAGCCATCATCATCTCAATCATCGTGCCACAGCAGACGTCAGAAGTCATGGGATGTACTCGACCAAGCTGCCATATACTCGGCTCATGGTGGCAAGTATACACGTCACAGCTCAGATATCACTCATTCGTGTATACATTCATTCATTCACTTATGAATGTATTAATTCACTTATAAATTCATTCATTCTCTTCAACATTTATTCATTCACCTACAAGTTCATTTATTCATTCGATTATACATTCATTCATTCACTGTTACATATATTCATTCATTCAATAATACTTTTATGCAAAATATTAACTTTTTTGTGAAATCAATAGTTTGAGCCGAATAAATGTACCTACTGCTCCATACATTTGTACCGAGTAGATGTTGAATGAAAAATTTAGTTGAAGTAAATTAATTTAATTTAAATGAGCTTAGTTTGGTAGGTACTGTGTAAAATAAAAAAAATAAAAAAATAAAAATTACCAATTATCTTGTCAATGATCGGTTTCCCATACACGGCTTAGTTAGGGGCTACATTGCGCTGTATAAATGTATTTGTGTGTATTTATAGGTAAATCTCCTACAATGCAACATTCCGGCAGCGGCGGTCACAGTCCACATATGGCAAGCATATCTCATCAGGTAATATTTAACACTGTTTATCATAATTATATTTATTATACATTAGAATATACCATAATTTATATTAAGTTACCGTACTATTCATCGATTACCTTATTATTTAAAAAAATTGAAAAAAAAGTCTGGTAATATCGTTAAAAACGAGTAACGCTTATTATGTTATCGTTAAATAACGATAGCAGAACTGTTTATAACGTTATGGAAACATTGTAACATTATTTTAGTAAAATAAAATACTTAACAAATTATTCCGATGTCGTAAAAGAATGATAAATAAAAATATATTTATTTCAGTTGTTATAGCAAAAACAGTTATTTGATCATACAAATTTTGTAAAGGTTTTCAAAATAATGAATAGTGCGGTAAAGTCATGCCATGAAGTTGAGTTTTGTCGATGTTTAGAAAATGAATGCCAGTTCAAATAAAACATTTTTTGGTTATGAATGAATATCAATCTGTTTTGGGAAAAATTTTTGAGTACTTCAATAGATTTTGAGACTAACCAAAACCATAGAACATGTGTAACAGGTTAATATGTAGAAGTGTTTAAAAATGCCAGAGCTATCATAAATTAATAATATTATTCATCATCTTGAACCAAAAAATTACAGACGCATTTTTGGTGTTTTGACTTCAAAGGAGATATTGTTTAAAGATTCTAGTTTATAGATCAGACATTGCAGAAAATTCTGGTAAATAAAAGAATAATCACATAATCAGTAATGTTCATTTTAATAATATGAATTTCCCAATCAGATGACTAAATTAGCTTTTAGAGTTTTATTTAATAGTCGAAGAATAGGCTTTTGTGTGTGATATCGTGCCATTCATGAAATATTTATGAATCATTATTGACATCTTGAAAGAAGAACTTTAGGCTTGTTTCACTACTTTCTCAATAGTTTATTTCAACTTTTAATGTTTTTTTTAATCGGTACATTAAAATAGACTATTTTCTGAAAACACAAATAGTGAAACAAGCTCAATAATTTAGTTGGAATACTGTTACTTTTCCTTCTTCTATTATTTCGTGGATGAAAGGCCATAAACAAAACTGGACAAGTTTGAAAAATATTAAACTATCCAGAAATAATTAATGTATTCCAATACAACGAATAAGGTATTCTATTTTTATAATATCGGTACTTGTCGTTAAAAATATCGATATTTTAACCATTAACCTCTTTTTAGTATAAACTTTCGATGTGTATTGTAATGGGTATGTGATTCAAAATAATATATGATTTTCTATGGTCCTTCATTCGCACTAAAATAACTAATTTTCATTTTCCTTTCAGTACACAACTATCTTCATATCTACTGTTATTTACACTGTTGGTCTGTTTACACGCTACTTTGTTGGACTTGAATCGTGTTTCGTTCGTATGCATTGAAATAACATTCACGTCATCCCTGCGCACGCATGCGTTATTATCCGTTATATTTCCAAAACGCAAATACCCGTTTTTGAACTGGAACCGTTAATATTTGTTTAACAAATTTTTCGTTGATTTTTAAATGATTTACGGAATATCGAATACAACGATTTTTTTAAAATAACGAATATAACGCTATTAACAATTTAAAAAAAACCCATTATAAATAACGTTTAAACGTTAATTGTTACAATGCATGTCGCCTTGCACTGCTTTTCAATCTAATAGACGTCAGCTAGAATGCTTTTTAAGACACAGCGAAGTTTCTCGGTACCTACATCGAAAGATACGATTGGACCGCCGCGGGTAAATACCGTCACCGATAACCGTTATAAAAACCGGTTATCAAACTGAAATACCGTGTTCTGAACTGTTATTTCTTAAAATCGGATATTACAAATTAAATACTTTAGGTATATAGTAATAACCGTTTTTTAGTAATTAACGTCACATTTAAAAAAATCAAATTAAACAATTAAAAAACGGTCTTAAAATTGTGCAAAGATTTAAATAATGCAGGTAAGCTACAATGTAAGTTTAGTTAATTAGATGTACTAGGGTTTTGACCAATATAATTTATAGTATCTAATCTACCCTTGCTAATTAGATTTCTATTCGCGTTCTAAAACTACACTTTTCAAAGATAATCACTTCGACGTTATTTTGTATTTTCCACAGAGTTTCAATGATTCACTAGACAAGCCACATGTACTTTAGATGTATTAGAAGTATTTATTTACAAAAAGGTATATGTATTCTATCAGCAATCTAGTTCCCATAGCACAAGCTCTGCTTAGTTTGGAACTAGAGGGTTGTGTGACATGTTCAAGAATAATACTAACTGTGGACAGCGTGGTTTGTCCATTGGTAATAAACGCTCTGAACGAGTAAGCCTTTTAAACTTGTATAATACACATTAATGTTTTAAAATATACACAGACTGCACAATTTTGAATACACTTTGCCACATAAAAAACACAAAACAATAAGCTTTTCGCTTTTAAATTTAAATCGCGTTTTTAAATTCCCAAATAAAAATGGCTTATAGAAAAAAAATCTAAATAATTTAATTGAGAATAGTTTTAAATTATGT
Organism: Eulithis prunata; assembly: GCA_918843925.1. NCBI lineage: Eukaryota > Metazoa > Arthropoda > Insecta > Lepidoptera > Geometridae > Eulithis > Eulithis prunata. The sequence goes on from OU974035.1 coordinate 2,775,840, forward strand.
GTACCCCTGTTTTTTCGATCTTTTTGTGTTGTAATAAGTCTTGATACTTGGTTCTTTTACTCGACTACGCGGAACAAAAAAGGGGGAATAAACGGAAAAATAAATAAGGAGTAAGTTGAACTGTGTAAGACGACAGTTTGAAGGGTATACGGTAGGATGACGCACATGAGACATAACACGTCGTCTCAGAGTGGGCTCATTGCAATACTACAAAAAAAGCATTTGTGCTCAATAAAAAAGCGTAAAAAGCGTAGTCAGCTTTTTTAGTTATTTTTAAACGACCCAAAGTATCAAGACTTTTCCTTTGTATGTGTTCCATAAAACCCCTTAATATATGACCCACAGCTTTAGTGCGAATTGTCTCAAGTTCAACTGGCTTAAGATACTTCCTGTTCTTAGTGAAAGTAGGGATACGACTGTAAACCAGGGCACGGTAGTCATTCTATTTATGATTTTTGATTATTAAATCTTTTATTTACCAAAACATAAGATCAGAAATTAATAATGATAGGTAGCAAGATCAAATAAGTTATTAGTTACGTACAAAATAATACTTACATACATAGGTTTGACAGCGTCGGCCAAACTAGCTTGTATATTGAATGTACATTTACTAAGTTCAAGCAAGCAAGCTCGTATGAGTTAGACACCAACTCTGGTGACGCAGTTTTTAGGCCGCCTTATGTCCTCCGGCGTGGCTTAACGACTGCTAGAGCCGGGACAGTTTAACGTGCCCTCCGAAGCACGGAAGCGCTCAGATGTAAATGTAACGGTCACCCATCCAAATAGTGACCGCGCAAACGTCGCTTAGATAATCGGTGATGATTGACTAAGCAAGGTACGCCACGTGCCTCATTAGAAGTACCTGATGTATAAAAGACGAAAGATATATATATAAGAGAAAAAAAAATGCTATGTTTGCCATTATTTTTCTAATACGTCCGTTGGGTGTTTCAAAGCCATGGTTGAACTTAGACACAATCGGAACAAGTTACAAACTAGTGTAAAATCAACAGGATAGCGAAGGAAGGGCGCATTCTATGCAACACGGACCTACAGGGGACTGCGCTCGCTCTGAACAAAGCGGCGATGATAGCGGACTTGATGTAAGTAATATCTTAAATAAATAATAGTTCAAAAAACTAAAAAAAACATTTTTAGTTTTTTTTTTTAAATTATTACTTACACATTCCTGGAACTTTTGTTCAATAATCCCCTTAGCGACCCCTGCGACTACCGGCAGAGGAAAACTGGAATAAAATTGCAGAAATTCCCTTCTTCTTCTCTTCAATAATGGCCTGTGTCCGTCATTTCGACAGACAATTTTGCCAATGTCAAGTGTTAAAATTGTAATAAATAAGTCAAGTCAAGTCATTTGTCAAGTCGGCTGTCGTTTGTTTTGAAAAGAAAATGGTGGATTTTCTCTTCAAAACCTAACACGAATTTTCACATTCAGAAAAACCACTTTACACACATTTATTCCAATGGCTCACACTTTATGTTACGACCTAAGTATTATTGGTTAAAATTCCACCAAAATTAAACAATAATACTCACAATAACACAAGAAAACCTATTAAAATAAAAGTGCTATGTGTCGTTTCAAAAAATGTCAAAACTCGTGTCCTTAGGGGTCCATTTACACCGTTTTCTTTTGATATTGAATTTGACATGACATTTCGACTTTGCGATGTCAGGGTACGGAAGACGACGGCCGTGTTTCCCCCGCCAGCACAGACGACACTGACCGGCCAGCATCCACCAAGTCAGGAGACAGCGACTTTCCTGACAATACTGCTGGAAAGGTATTCTATAACTAGCTGGTGCCCGCGACTTCTTCATTTTTTTATTCAATTAAAAAGGCTTTATTGCACATGCGATGATGCATGCCGCCCTGATTTGTAAACAACCAACTTAAATCAAGTTATATGTAAAACTAGTATGTAAAGTGTTCTGGCTGAGTCCGCTTCGTCAACGCAGGATTAGAAGTGCAATTTGCTATGTGAAATCTTCTAGGCGTTTCTGAAGAGTTCCCAAGTTTCATCCAAATCGGATCAGTAGTTTTTGCGTGAAAGAGTAACAAACATACATACATCCATCCATCCATACATACAAACTTACTTGTTTATAATATTAGCAGGATCAATATTTTTAATATCTAGTATTATAACATGTTTTTACCCGATTACGGCGAAGCAAAAAGGAGGGTATATGATTTTGACCGGTATGTATGTATGTTCATCTGTTCCCTCATAACTCCAAAACTACACATCAGAATTGGACGTGTATCGATCATCCGCTGGTTCTAGGCTATGTGACGTCACATTACATTGCATATGGCGCCCTCTAGAGGACACGAAGTCATGAATTTCAGATGAGAATATTTTCTTGTTTCATACATTTTAAAGCGTGATTTGCAGTAGTCGGGTTTTGAACTGATTTTTTTAACCAACTTCAATAAAGGAGGAGGTTCTCAATTAGTTTTTTTTATGTTTGTTACCTCAGAACTCCGTCATTTATGAACCGATTTGATAAAATATTTTTTTATATCTGACTTCCGGATTGGTCTCATAATTTTTTTATAAAAATCAGTTCAGTAGTTTGGCAGTTAAATAAGAATAACTGTAAAAAAAAACGACATTGGGTACTTTGCTTTCCTGTGACGTTTCTGTGGTGTTTACGATCAATAGAACAGTCCCAATGAACTGCCATCATCATCATCATTTGATAATGAAGGCGTATCAAATTGAAGTCGGTTATTCCAGTTTGTGAATTTATAAATTATTTTATTTCAGCAACAATCAACAGACAAGGATTCTACAACAAGTCCCGAAAGCAACAGTTTGTTGGACCCGTCAGTACTCTCGGATTTCACCACACAAGCCTTGGTGCTGACTGTACTTGCTACTCTAGTTAAATATACCACAGGTGAGATATATAACGTCACAGCTCAGTCGGTAATAGCTCTGCCTTCCGTGCTGTGGGTCGTGGGTTCGATCCCCGCTGAGAACAATTTGTGTGAACATAGATGTTTATTCTATGTCTGTGTGTTACTATGTATAAGTAATTACAGTTAGCGGCGAACTGCTAGTTATTTTGCTTCTGACCACGTGGTTCGACCGCATAGTTCGATCAATCGGACTATATGAACTTTTTTCCAGTTAGTTCGATTTGAGATGTGATTTTTTTTTTTAGATGAAGACGAGATAAGGATTCTCTACCAGTACTTAGCCGAAGGGTCTGTGGTATTCCCCAAAGTATTTCCGGTCATGTAAGTGTCTTATTTAATTATTTGTTTGATAATCTTGTGGTTTTCTTAGTGCTATAGTACAAAATAAGTTATGTGTTTATTAAAATGATAAATAAATAAGAAAATCAAGTTAATATAATTTTATTTACCTTCCAGACACAGCCTACTGGATATGAAAATAACTCACGTGCTGATGCACTGCCATGATCAAGTTATCCTTAGCGCTGTTCAAAGCATCATCCAGGTACCTAAATAGTATTTATTTGAAAAAAATCGAGAGCACAATAATAATAATAAATATAAGACCAATTAAAGGTTTTCACGAGTAAAAAAGGAATAGATACAGAAAAAGTGTGAACAAAACATAAAAACAATAAGGTAGTATAAGAGCAGAAAGATAAGAAAGTAAAAACATTTTGACAAAGAGTATAGAAAGGAAGAAGGTTTAGTGTTAGGTCTAGTATTTAAGAGCCTCATTATTGCGAAAAAAGTCGCTACTCAGCCGCCGCCTCACGGATTCAACACTGGAGCAAAACAGATCCAGATCAATTTGCTTTGATAGTTTATTGAAATTATCGCCAACTCGCCATAGAAACGAATTTTGACGATAGTTGGTTCCAACTATTGATATATAGATGAGGGTTAAATCTAATGCGTTTACGTGGTACAGCATGACTGATTTTACGATTATGTTGTTATGTTCTTTTCTATTATGTTATTTCTTTTCTACTCGTGAAAACCTTTTATTGGCCAATTGTTTCCATTTTTGTACCTAATCTATGTTATGTGCTGTCGGTTTTCCTATAAAAAAAAAAAAACTTATATTTTGCATTCTTACTCGTCCCATTCAACGAGTCCCAGTGGGACGAACGGGAATGAATGCTCATTACATGTTCTTCTAGAATATGATAGCATCAGAAGATGCAAGCCAACAACAACTGCATTACATGCAAAGTTGTGGGTTCGGAGGTCTGTGGCGGTTTGCTGGACCATTCACTAAGGTAATTATATTTATTTTGTTCTAAAATTTTTAGCTCGCTCTTGCTCTAATCTTAATAGCTTGTTGTCTGTCTCCTATAATTATTGTAACACTTGGCATGCCTCTATTTTGTTATTGTTATATTCAGTGATTTGGTGTATATGATGTTGGGGACTCAAATAAATAAATAAGTAAGATAGAATATTATTTACTAGCTTCCGCCCGCGATTTCGTCCGCGCCCCGTTTGATCCTACTGATTTGGGTATTATTTATCGGGAACATCACGAGATCTCAGTTCGCGGCGAACTACTAGTTATTAGATGTTTGTGTTTCAATCACGCTGCAAAGAACTACTGGTCCAATTTAGTTAAGACTTGAAATATAGTTCGTAACCTGGATTACCACATAGGTTACTTTTTCTTCCGGAAAATCATTAGGATCAAACGGGACGCGGACGAAGTCACGGAAGGAAGGTAGTCTATACTATTATAAAACTGTAAAAAAGCCAAGAACTAAAATGAATCTTATGAAAAAACTAAATATGCAGATCTACTATATAAACGATTCTGATTCCAAAAATCGTTTCAAAAAGATTGTCTGTTTATCTGTTTGTTTGTTCGCGAATCACGCCTAAATTACTGGACCAATTTCAATGAAACTTATACCATTCGGAAGCCCTTTTTCCGGATTGAAACATAGGCTATATTTTATTGAAATCAAACACTTAGTTTCTTAGATACTGCTTGAACTCTCTAAACCAAGCTCAGCCATTTGCCACAAGGTTCATCGTATGCTGGTTGACAAATATTTTGGCGGAAGTCGCGGGTATCAGCTAGTTTATTCATAAAATAGTGTATGTACAGAATCAATGCACAGCAGAGAGCGCGGAACTATTCGTGAACTGTCTGGAGGCGATGGTGGAGACGAATCTACAGAGAGGAGACGACGCAGTACCTCGCGCACCGCCGCCTGACCCCGACCTTAACGATATGCAGAGTAAGTACTACTTAACGATAGAGTAAGTACTACTTAACGATATGCAGAGTAAGTACTACTTAACGATATGCAGAGTAAGTACTACTTAACGATAGAGTAAGTACTACTTAACGATATGCAGAGTAAGTACTACTTAACGATAGAGTAAGTACTACTTAACGTAATGCAGAGTAAGTACTACTTAAAGATATGCAGAGTAAGTACTACTTAACGATATGCAGAGTAAGTACTACTTAACGTAATGCAGAGTAAGTACTACTTAACGTAATGCAGAGTAAGTACTACTTACTCTGCAGAGTAAGTACTACTTAACGTAATGCAGAGTAAGTACTACTTAACGATATGCAGAGTAAGTACTACTTAACGTAATGCAGAGTAAGTACTACTTAACGATATGCAGAGTAAGTACTACTTAATGATATGCAGAGTAAGTACTACTTAACGTAATGCAGAGTAAGTACTACTTAACGTAATGCAGAGTAAGTACTACTTAACGTAATGCAGAGTAAGTACTACTTAACGATATGCAGAGTAAGTACTACTTAACGTAATGCAGAGTAAGTACTACTTAACGATATGCAGAGTAAGTACTACTTAACGATATGCAGAGTAAGTACTACTTAACGATATGCAGAGTAAGTACTACTTAACGATATGCAGAGTAAGTACTACTTAACGATATGCAGAGTAAGTACTACTTAACGATATGCAGAGTAAGTACTACTTAACGTAATGCAGAGTAAGTACTACTTAACGATATGCAGAGTAAGTACTACTTAACGTAATGCAGAGTAAGTACTACTTAACGATATGCATAGTAAGTACTACTTAACGTAATGCAGAGTAAGTACTACTTAACGATATGCAGAGTAAGTACTACTTAACGATATGCAGAGTAAGTACTACTTAACGTAATGCAGAGTAAGTACTACTTAACGATATGCAGAGTAAGTACTACTTAACGATATGCAGAGTAAGTACTACTTAACGATATGCAGAGTAAGTACTACTTAACGATATGCATAGTAAGTACTACTTAACGTAATGCAGAGTAAGTACTACTTAACGATATGCAGAGTAAGTACTACTTAACGATATGCATAGTAAGTGCTACTTAACGTAATGCAGAGTAAGTACTACTTAACGATATGCAGAGTAAGTACTACTTAACGATATGCAGAGTAAGTACTACTTAACGATATGCAGAGTAAGTACTACTTAACGATATGCAGAGTAAGTACTACTTAACGATATGCAGAGTAAGTACTACTTAACGTAATGCAGAGTAAGTACTACTTAACGATAAATGTTATTTCTGTTTTAGGTACACACAGACAGCCTACTTTGTACTGCTCGGCGGAAGATAGTTAAATATATCTGACAATATGTAGTCAGTTTTAAAAATATGTAAAATATTCAATTATTTCTTGAGATCTAATTATTATAATGACCCCATGAGTGACAGAATACCTCTTAATTGATCTAAATAAGTTCAATATAGTTAATTAAGTGATACAGGGTGTCTCAGGACTTTGACAATGTGTGTATATTTTGAGACAGCCTGTAGATATAGATGTATTTGTTTATTGACGAAATAGTATTAGAATATATTTTATTAGTTATTAGTATAAAATATAATGGCCTACAATTTTATACATAGTAAAATACTCGCTAAACAAAATACCTAATAAAATATGAGTGTAACAACCTGATGTTATGCAGTAACCTCTTCCTTTTACAATGCTTTGCCTTACTGAGCACGTCCATCGAGGACGTGCCCTGTGAGACATTGCAACGCGTCCATCATTCTAGGCCGTAGTCTCGTGTCCAAAAGCCCTACTATAAAAAACTTTACGGCTAACTAAGTGACCCATTCTTGCACTAACAAACTTTATAAAAATTGCATTACCTCGCAGAGTACGTCCTCAAGACGTAGCCGGTGTGGCATTGCACTGCGTCCATCGCTTTGAGATGTAAAATCAATAACCTCAGGTGTAATTTAGCGAGTATTTGACCTCCATATTAGTCTTTCGAGTATTATTTTGATAAAAGTATAATTTTGCGTATTTTTGTTAAAGATGCAGGCATTTTTTTGACTCTGTGATAAATATTTACGAATAAATCAATTTCATGACATTTTAAGCCTAACTACTTAATTGAAATTAAGTTTTAATTATACTATAGATTTAACTTTAAGATTACCTAAGGCTCGCCTAAATAAATGTCTAAAGCTACGCGTCCACTGGGTCGGTATCGGAGTCTGTATTTACAATATCTATGAGCAAATACGTCGATCCAGTGCACGCTGTACTAAAGAAATCAATACAAAGCAACATCTTTTTGCTTTCTAGGTACGCTCCGATTCCAACCCAGTGGACGCGTTACTCGAGTATAGATTTGAGTAGAGATTTTCATACAAATACTAGCTGTCGCCCGCGGCTTTGCTCACGTGGTAGCAGTATTTGGTTAAAATCTGATCCAAATTTTAGACCCTTTAGGGTGCGACTTTTCAAAATTCCTTTCTTAGTGCACCCCTACACTATATAAGGATACTACCCTCCAAATTTCATACCTCTAGGACTTATGGTTTAGGCTGTGCGTTGATTCTCTGTCAGCTTCAAGAGTTTTATATATATTGATTGATTGATTGATTGATGATGATGATGATGATGTCTGTATTAGTACTGTACGCTGGTACATGTTTAGATGCAGTAGGCTTGTAGTACTATACCATCCTCTCAATCTAGTACACATACACAAACACATAATCTCTAGATTTGGCTCAGTCCAGTTTTCCCCTGCGTGGGGGATTTCTGGAACTTTTGTCCCTTTAGCGAGCCCTGCGGCTGCCGAAGTAGCCGAGAAGAGTTTTATATATTTAACTACTAGAAGATCTATGCTTGAGTGCGGATCAGTGCTTGAGCAGTGAATCAGCATACGGGCCTAAATGTTGTGTATTTAAAAGAATTTGATATAAATCATAGTTTCAAATGTTTGATCAACTCAAGTATTCTAAATTAACCATTCACACCTCATATTCCTAGACTGAAGTCAAAGAATAACTGAAGTCGAAGAATTAACTAAGCAATAAAATAAAGATTAGACTACCTATAGGTAAAATATGTAGTTATTTGTGCAAAATTGGAACAAATAAGTATTGTATTTATCTGACTTTGACATAGGTACTTAGTATTAGTAGTGCCATTGGTAATGAGGTAATCCACGGGAGATTTTATAATATGCGTTTAATCAGGCAATAATGTCACGGGAAAGTAAAATTTCCGTTCACTCTACTAGTAGTGCCAAGGTGTAGTAATAACCTAAGAAAATAGAGGCAAATATCTCACAGAAAAATCACAACAAACCAGATACGACGGAGGACTTAAGGCGGCCTAAAAACTCCGTCATCAGAGTTGGCCACTAACTCATACGAGCTTGCTTGCTTACTGTTGGCTAGACAGGCCATACCGTACGTAAATAGTTGTAAATATACGCTTATAGTACCACGGCAGCGAATACGGCACATTTTAAACTATCACATTTGATTATATCCGTTAGTAATTAATCTAATTAAATATAGGTAATGTAAACCCTTTTTTAACACTTTTTTAAATACATTTAACACCTAATTTCTAGTACAAAATACGATAAATTAGTTTATATTCATATTATGTAGGTATTTATAAGGCCTAAGATATATCTAATTGGTAACTTTTGTTAATTTTATACAGATTTTTGCATTAATGTGATAAAAAAAATCTATCAGCTCTACAGCGCCCTGATTATACTAATTTGCAATGTTTGATGTTCAATGCAATGCCAATAATGGTTCGAGCGATCTACAACTTAGCTGAAACGTTACTGTGGATCGAAATGGCCTAAAAACAGATTAAAAGCTACGGTTCAACTTCGTTTCAGCTGTCAAGTTTGTTAGTGGAATTAGCACCCTATCAAATTCAAACATAATTATGTGAATATTTTGAGAAAAGATGTAGATGTAGATAACTTTGCTTTTACACACGATGTTTTTTTTACAACTTGTTAGGTACAGTATTATTATTTACTTTTGTTATTGTAAGATAAAATATTGTAAATGTTTTAATGTCGAAATAAATCTAAAAAAAACGATGTTTTTTTATTTTATTTTACTAGACAAGCGTGTATTTTATTTTATTTCTAAGGCCCGTAAAAGAAATCGTTACTCAAGCATAGATTTAAGTAGAGATTTTCATACAAAATCTATGCTTGAGTCCGGATCAGTGCATTCGGACCTTAGACCTTGGTCTCGCGATCGTAACGCACAACGCTGCGGTGTGCGACTCAACGCAGAGTACCGCGTTTGTTCCTCGCCGCTGACGCAGACTGCGACGTTACAAAAGACCATACTAGACGTTTTCCATACAATTGTGTCCGGCGCTGCATGCCGCATACCGCTGCGTTGTGCGTTACAATCGCGAGACCAAGGCTTTAGTCCGCCAAATTCTAGCATGTGAAGTCTGTACCTTACGTTAAAAATAAAAGAGCTATTCAGTTTATTCTTGTTTATTGCGAGACAGATTTCAAATATATATAGGTACAATAAAATAATTATCAGCGAGATATACAGTATACCACGAGACTAACACTTCTTTCTTCTTAACACTTCTCGCCTTGTACTATGGAAACTAGATTGCTGATAGAATATAACAAACATCTACGTTTGCCACACACGAATGTTTGTGCTCAGTGGGGATTGAACCCACGAACCACAGCACGGAAGGCAGAGCTATTACCGACTGAGCTGTGACGCCTGTCAAGAGATATCTGACAGCGTACTTATGAAATCGTTATAATAGTATAGGCACTGAATCGTAACAATTTGCTTAAATACCATTTCTATTCTTATATCAGTAGTTTATTTCACGGTTATCCAAGTTTTATTTTAAGACAAATTTAAATATCATTTAGTTAAGAAACTGAAAGTCAACATCATAAACACTTAAAATTACAGACCTTTTTATCTACCTAATCTATTTTTTTATGTTACAATTCAGTATACAACAATTTCATTAATAACAAATTTTTATTTAGGTTTAGGTCCGTATTCCAGATTTCAGTTCAGCATTATTTATGTAGAATTGTTGGCCTAAACATACTTTTTTATTAATTAAAAACTATGTCAGGTGCCTTTTGGTAAGATCGGCGTAATATTAAGTCCGGATAAATCACGTAACTAAGCAATTATCATTTAAAAATATCGTCGAATTGCTTCGCATCCGGACTTACTATTACGCCGATCTTACCAGAAGGCACTATATACCAACAGGTTTCAAATAATAATTAAAAAGTATACTTTTACTAATTGTCAGTCACTCCAAATAAAAAATTATCTACTGAATAACTGGTTTTTACAACAAAAATAATATTAACTATTTTTATTTTCGCGTTTCACATTGTATTCCAAATAACACTAATTAGTTCTATCTAACAAAGTACGAAGCTGCTAACTGTGGATAGAAAAGATTCAGAAGAACACTATGGAACATTTTTGTCACAAATATTATCACCCAGGACTAATGTCTGTAGAACATTTGTATGTGACCCAGGTTCTACGTACTGTCTCCTGTGTGACCCAAATATTCTGCTCTGCAAAAGTGTATTCGAGTACTTTTTGGGGTCACGTAACTCAAATATGTATTCGAAAATGAAGCTTCTGTATGACCTAAGAGATAAATTGCATTGAACTCTACGTGGTGTTAGGAAGGATATACTTTTTTTACGTAGCTCAAGAGTTAAATCGTTATAAGAAACATTTTGATTACAAAAACCACGCTTTTGCAATACGAAACACATACTTATAATAAGAAACGCGACACTGCTTGCTACATGACAGACTTTTTCGTTACACAAGAGACACTTTTTCGTCACACAAGAGACACTTTTACATAACCAAAAATCACACCTACAAAAGTCGTCCCCTACAATTAGGCGCGCCACAGTAACAGTACAACACCTTCTCAGGCACTGAGCCAATGTCGTAATTATAGTTCCAAGTGAGCTCGGTACCGGCTCGCACGTGGGAAAGCGCAAAGAACGCGACCCACGGGAAACGTGGGTCGTGGGTATCGACGAACACGTTTTGGACAAAAACGTTCGGATGACAGGAGTGCTGGGAAAGAAATACATGCAAGACATTAATAATATCAAGCATTTGCATCGAATCTAAATGTAATCTAAATACAGCATCAGGGAGGTCACTGTATTGTATATGTCCCTTAGTACTGTACGCTGCAGTGGCTGGTACATATTTAGATGCAGTAGGCTTGTATTACTATACCATCTTCTCAGCCTATTACACACACAAACGAGCGATTCAGTTTCTAGATTTGGCTCATTCCAGTTTTCCCCTGCGTGTGCCCCCTGCGTGGGGGATTTCTGGAACTTTTGTCCCTTTAGCGAGCCCTGCGGCTGCCGACAATGTAATAAAAGATTACATTAAGATTACTTACATTAAGATAACGTCCAATGTTGCCCTGAACCTTGGCATCCATAATGTAGCAAGCTTCGTCTTTGCCGAACAATGTCCGGACTGATACTCGAGAACTGAAACATTAATAAATATTCTTTCATTCACACAACGCCCTCTAGTCCCAAACTAAGCAAAGCTATGGGAACTAGAGTGCTGATAGAATACTTATATACATTTCTTCTGTAACTACATACATAGTAACACCCAGACAGAACATCTATGTTTGCCACACACAAATGTTTGTTCTCAGTGGGGATCGAACCCACGACCCACAACACGGAAGGCAGAGCTATTATCGACTGAGCTGAAACGCGAACGCTGTGTTTTTTTTTGTTTCTTAGCTTTTCATCGGCGCTAAAAACCAATTGTGAGAAATCTCATATTATTTTGTTTTACTAGAGTCCATTTATCAAGGTTTGATGAATGACTAGCATATGATGAAGATCTAGGGCAATTATCTCTGTGGGTTGTGGTTTTTGGTATAGTTCATTAGTTTTTGGATTTTTTATTCTTACCTTTGTTTAGATATGAGGTCTCTGTCAACCATGCCAGCTTGCGCTGTGAACCTAGACGGTTCTCTCACTGAAAATAATAAGTATTTTAATTTATATACTATCTATCAATCTATCTATACTAGGCAAAAACTAAAATTAAAGATATGTATGTATAGACTAAATATGCAGATCTACTAAATGATTCCAAAAATAGAGTTTGTCTGTTTGTTTGTTCGCGGATCACGCCTAAACTATTGGACCAATTTCAATGAAACTTATACCATTCAGAAGCCCTTTATCTGGATTGAAACATAGGCTATATTTTATTAAAATCAAAGACGTGGATTCTTAGATACAGCGAACTCTCTAACTCAAAAGCAGCCATTTGCTAGGAGGTTCGTCGTATGCTGGTTGACAGATATTTTGGTGGAAAGTTTCGCACGCGTACAAAGTCGCGGGTATCAGCTAGTATTTGAATGACATACCTTCCTCGTCATCACTGATGGTGATGCAGTCATTCTTCTTAGCAACTTGTACCTGTTCTTCTTCTTTTTTTTTAGCTTTCTCACGTTTGCGAAGGCTCTTTCTGTAAATATATATTCATGGACATTTCACACAACGCCCTCTAGTCCCAAACTAAGCAAAGCATGTACTATGGGAATACTTACTATGGGAATGATAGAATACTTATATAAGTATAATTTTTTTTTGTAAATACATATAATACATAGTAACACACAACATAGAATAAACATCTATATTTACCACACAAATATTTGTTCTCAGTGGGGATCGAACCCACGACCGCACGGAAGGCAGAGCTATTACCGACTGAGCTGTGATGCTTATCAATTGGTAACCACTTACTAAACCTATTATTTAGTAGCGAATTCTGTTGAGTTTTTAGGCCGCCTTAAGGCCTCCGTCATGGCTTAACGGCTAGAGCCTGCACACTTTAACGTGCACGAAGCACGGAAGCGCTCAGATGTAAATGTAACGGTCACCCATCCAAACAGTGACCGCGCAGAACGTCGCTAACTTAGATAATCTGTGAAGATTGACTAAGCCACGAGCAATTCTACTTACTTGAACAGTACGTTGCTTTGTGGAATGAATCCGGGTTGAAAATCATCGTCTTTATTACTCGTGTCAGTTTCTTCTTCAGATTCTGATGTATCAGACTCACTGTTGGAATCACCCTTCTGCAATATAAATAGATAAATGCTACTACCTACTACTATTATAAATGTGGATGTTTGGATGACTGGATGTTTGGGTGTTTAGATGTTTGGATGTTTAGATGTTTGGGTGTTTAGATGTTTGGATGTTTAGATGTTTGGGTGTTTAGATGTTTGGATGTTTGAATGTTTGGGTGTTTGGATGTTTAGATGTTTGGATGTTTGGGTGTTCGGATGTCTGGATGTTTGGATGTCTGGATGTTTGAATGTTTGGATGTTTGAATGTTTGAATGTTTAGATGTTTGGATGTTTAGATGTTTAGATGTTTGGATGTTTGGATGTTTAGATGTTTGGATGTTTGGGTGTTTGGATGTTTAGATGATTGTATGTTTTAGATGTTAAGATGTTTGTGTTTTAATCACGCTGCAACTACTGGTCCAATTTGGCTGAAACTTGGAAAATGTATAGTTCGTGACCTAGATTAACACATGCTACTTTTATCCCAAAAAATAACAGGATCAAACGGGATGCGGACGAAGTCGCGGGCGTAAGCTAGTAATTAAAAACAAATTTCTCAATGATCGAACCAGTAAAATGCCTCAGAACACGTCCTCAGAGGACGTGTTCAGTGAGACAATGCATCGAGCAGTGCGGCAGTACATACCTTGTCTAATTTCTTATCAGCATCAGGCACGTCGTCTTCGTATCCCTCCTTCATTCCCTCCACTACTTCTATATAGTCCAACTCAGCTAGATATTCATCTCCCTCGTTTAAACCATCCTGTTAATATTAACTTGTTTTAAGTAGGTACTATAAAATGTATTAAAAGTTTTGTAAAAAGTAATGAATTAGTGTTAGACTGTTGGTGCTATATTAAGTGCTATAAAATAGTAGTGTGTAGAATAAGTGCTATTAAACATAGTGTAAGTGGTATAAAATTAAGTGTATAAGTGCTATAAAAATCAGTGTAAGTGCTATAAAAATCAGTGTAAGAGCTATAAAACTCTCTTTAATTGCTATAAAACTCAGTGTAAGTGCTATAAAATTCAGATTAAGTTCTATAAAAATGTGTATAAGTGGTATAAAACTCAGTGTAACTATAAAATTCAGAGTAAGTGCTATAAACTCAGTATAAGTGGTATAAAACTCAGTGTAAGTTCTATAAAACTGTGTATAAGTGGTATAAAACTCAGTGTAAGTTCTATAAAACTGTGTATAAGTGGTATAAAACTCAGTGTAAGTGCTATAGTATTAATTACCAAGTTAGCAGTGGCATCAGTGAGTAGATTCCCTGCGTATACGCATAGGAATGAACCTTTAGGTACGTCGTTCAACGCACGAATACCCCATCCTCTGTTTATTGTTTTAAAAACCTGCAAAAAAACACATTAAAGTCACAATAAATAAATATGCGTGGACATTAAACACAACGCCCTCTAGTCCCAAACTAAGCAAAGCTTGTACTATGGGAACTAGATTGCTGATAGATAACAAATAGTTTTTTTTTGTACATAGTAACACCCAGACATAGAACAAACATCCATGTTTGGCTACCCAAATATTTGTTCTCAGTGAGAATCGAAGCCACGACCCATAGAACGGACGGCAGAGCTACAACCGACGGAGCTGTGGGGTGTTATGAAATGAATATGTGTTGGTGAACTTACTTGTAATTTCAACTGTAGTGGATGCTGTGCGACCCTGTTCAAACATGTCTGCTTACATTTACATCTAGAAACAAATAAAATTGCATGATTAACTTCAGTTACACTGGTGATTACACATATGATTACCTAGTTACACATAATGATTAGCTAGTTACACATATGATTATCTAGAAGTACACATATGATTATCTAGATTTACACATATGATTACCTAGTTACACATAATGATTAGCTAGTTACACATATGATTATCTAGAAGTACACATATGATTATCTAGATTTACACATATGATTACCTAGAATTACACTCGTATATCCCGGACGGCAACGGTTCTGGTAGTCGTCTGTACACGTAGCCGACGTTAGGTCCGTCCAAGCCGATAGTACGGGCACCTTCTAGTGTCATCTTCCAACACGCGCATTTTGTTTTATCCTAAAAGAAATTGTATGTATTAAAACCTGCTGTATTCTGATCCATACCAAAAGCAATACTTGGTAAAAAAAGTATGTTTATTGCAAAAAATAATAGAATTGTAAAAATTAATGATACAGCTGATTTTTTTTGCGTCTTTTTTTTATTGATGTTATTGCACTCTGTATGTAATATGTACGAAAGGGTGTGTAGTTTGGGTACTCGTAAAAGATGGTGTTAGTGTATAGTTTAGTCTAATTATACCTTCCTCTAGGGTGTACCTATGCAAAGGTGCGAGAGGGTGACAGGGTGTGAGGGTGTGTGTGTGAGAGAGAGAGAAAGAGATTAAGTGTGTTTGGTAAGTGATGTGCATAGGTATGTGGATACTTCTGATAGTGCCAATCTCGAGTCTTAGAGATCTCAGAAGTATCCAAGGGTGTGATGTTTTATTGAGAGAGAGGATGAAAGAGAGAGGGTGTGAGGGTGTGTTAGAGGGTGTGTGTGTGAGAGAGAAAGAAAGAGAGTGTGTTGCAAATTGCGAGAGCGCTGAGGAGTTGTAACCCCGGGCGCAGGTAGTCCCTTCGCCCTACCGCGGTATATTGTGTGTATGAGGGTGTGTGTATACTCACAACACAATCGTCGGTACAGTCACAGCCACATAGGAACTCCGGGTCTAGATTCAAAGGTACTCCAGCCGTGGGCGTCCTCTCAGTATTATACGAACAAAACTCTGGTAAAGAATCATCAAAGTAGTTGACGCACGGGACGGGAACATTCTCTTTGCCGTGGGAAAGGTCCTGATAACAAATAAGGTTACTTATTTTCTAGTAGAAACATTACTAAATCTAATCTCAAGATGCTAAGCGTTGTAGCGCCATCTAGCACGCTACATGAGAACTATCCTAGATCGCGCAAACGAAGTTATCACGGAGTTTTAATATAACTAATACTACCGAATACCATCCATTGGTCCTCGGAGCCCGAGACAAAGGTCACTCGGCAAGGAAGATCTTCCCTTTTAGGAGGACACACTTCCTACCGTGTTCACCTCACGGTCAAAATACATCTCGCTCGTATATTTCAACACTAGCTTTCGCCCGCGACTTCCTTCGCGTCCCGTTGGATGTATCTGGATTAACACATAGGCTACTTTTTATCCCGGAAAATCAACACGAACTCTTCAGAAACGCTTAGAAGATTTCGCATAGCAAATTGCACTTGTAATCCTGCGTTGACGACCGAGCACCAGCTAGTTCTACAATACTTTAACCAACTTACCTTTTTACTAACAATACATTTGTTTAACACAAACTCTGCCAGACAGTGTGTCCCGGGTGTGAAGTCAAACAGATCAACAGACAGATCACTTTGTATTATTCGTAGATATTTGTGTAACTCTGCCATGTTTCTAAGTCTCCGGCCGCATGGGGCTCGGTAGGCGACATCTTTCTGACCTTTGTGGCGGATTGTTTGTCTGGAAGATATATTCAAACCATCATCATACAAGGTAGAGTTAAAATTAGGTGAGAGAGGGTGTGTGTGTGTGTGTTTAAAGAGTGAGAGGGTGTGTGTTGTAAACTTAGATGTTTGTTCTGCGTGTGTGTGTGTGTGTTTAAATAGTGAGAGAGCAAAGGTACAATTAAAATTAGGTGAGGGAGGGTGTGTGTTTAAGAAATTAAACACACATACATGTTCATACGTACTCACCCCAATTTACAAGGGAGATTATTGTATGTGTGTTTGTGTAAAAGAATATATGATTCTCTCTCTCTCTCTCTTCCCGACTATTGTATATATGATTCAAGTGTGTGAAATAAAGTTAACACATACTTTTCCCATCCGCTAAGTAGGGGCTTAGCGAGCGGATTGTAAGTCCGTAAATCCTTCAGAGTCAGTAGATCTGAGCGACGGCATTTTATTGTACAAGTATGAGCGGTCATCTTGTACGGTTTCACTGCATTTTTCGGTGTGTAGTACTGGAAATAGTTAATAAAGGTTGTTAACAGAACGTTGTTTTGATCTGCCGACGACGCAAAACACAGTAGCAGCCATGAAAACACAAAATAACGTAATTATTCTGACGTAAACGCACGTAAATACGATAAAAAACATTGAAAATGACGCATTTTTCGAGGTAAAATATCTAATATTTTTATTGTGATTTCTTTGATGTAACTGTGCATGTTTCTTTATATGACTCAAAATAAACATATTCTATTCTATTCTATTCTAATAACTAATGATTCGCGGTGCTTTATAATGACATTGTTACATTTTTAAACTGCATTGTAAATGTATTTTCAACACACTTGCTCATAAAGTGGCTCTATGGTCACTGCAATTAGGCACATAATGACACCCATAATCAAACTGTGACTTTTTCATTGCTATAACTCACTAGTGAGTTATAGTTTTTTTTTTTTTGAATTTTTTTGGTTGAGTTGCTTTGTTCTTAAAAAAGTTTTTATTCTAAAAAAGATCGTGTTCAATAGAACAAATAAATTAATGTTCCTATTGCTTGCTCATTTCATGCAACTTCTTATTTAAATAGATAATTTTAACTCGTACGTGTTTAATAAATAAAACTTTCACTCAAATATAACTTTTGTTTTCTCTGTAATAAAAGAAAACTTTAAATTCCCCATTTTGTACGTGGCAGAATAGGCGCAAACCCTATGTGCGGAAAATAAAAAAAAAACCTCATCCCATTCTTTAGTCTGTGGCCGATCGCAATACGCGCGCATAGGAAATTTTTCCCGCCATAGCGAAACATTTTTCTAAACTCGTTTTCACTGTTGAAATTATAGTTATTTTATTCACAAGTGTGTTGAAAAACGTCGTATGATACACGTGTGTATTGGTGATTACCGTCCTCGGCTCTCTTAAGACCCTCGCCTACGGCTCGGGTCTCAATGGCACCTCGGCGGTAAGCACCAATGTACCACACTAGTACCATAATGTACTATTTTCAACACACTTGCTCATAAAGTGGCTCTATGGTCACTGCAATTAGGCACATAATGACACCCATAATCAAACTGTGACTTTTTCATTGCTATAACTCACTAGTGAGTTATAGATTTTTTTTGGTTGAGTTGCTTTGTTCTTAAAAAAGTTTTTATTCAAAAAAAAGATCGTGTTCAATAGAACAAATAAATTAATGTTCCTATTGCTTGCTCATTTCATGCAACTTCTTATTTAAATAGATAATTTTAACTCGTACGTGTTTAATAAATAAAACTTTCACTCAAATATAACTTTTGTTTTCTCTGTAATAAAAGAAAACTTTAAATTCCCCATTTTGTACGTGGCAGAATAGGCGCAAACCCTATGTGCGGAAAATAAAAAAAAAACCTCATCCCATTCTTTAGTCTGTGGCCGATCGCAATACGCGCGCATAGGAAATTTTTCCCGCCATAGCGAAACATTTTTCTAAACTCGTTTTCACTGTTGAAATTATAGTTATTTTATTCACAAGTGTGTTGAAAAACGTCGTATGATACACGTGTGTATTGGTGATTACCGTCCTCGGCTCTCTTAAGACCCTCGCCTACGGCTCGGGTCTCAATGGCACCTCGGCGGTAAGCACCAATGTACCACACTAGTACCATAATGTACTATTTTCAACACACTTGCTCATAAAGTGGCTCTATGGTCACCGCAATTAGGCACATAATGACACCCATAATCAAACTGTGACTTTTTCATTGCTATAACTCACAAGTGAGTTATAGATTTTTTTTTCAAATTTTATTGGTTGAGTAGCTTTGTTACTAAAAAAGTTTTTATTCAAAAAAAAGATCGTGTTCAATAGAACAAATAAATTAATGTTCCTATTGCTTGCTCATTTCATGCAACTTCTTAATTAAATAGATAATTTTAACTCGTACGTGTTTAATAAATAAAACTTTCACTCAAATATAACTTTTGTTTTCTCTGTAATAAAAGAAAACTTTAAATTCCCCATTTTTACGTGGCAGAATAGGCGCAAGCCCTAAGCGCGGAAAATAAATAAAAAAAAAACCTCATCCCTTTAGTCTGTGGCCGATCGCAATGCGCGCGCATAGGAAAACTGATTATTTTTTCCCGCCATAGCGAAACATTTTTCACAACGCGTTTTCACTGTTGAAATTATTGTTATTTTATTCACAAGTGTGTTGAAAAACGTCGTATGATACACGTGTGTATTGGTGATTACCGTTCTCGGCTTTCTTAAGACCCTCGCCTACGGCTCGGGTCTCAATGGCACCTCGGCGGTAATCACCAATGTACCACACTAGTACCATAATGTACTATTAACTAATTAACTAAGTTCCATCAATGCAAGTTTAAATAAATGTGGGACTTGCGTTTCATCCAATTTGCCCCAGACCCTTTCAGTTCACTTGTCACTGATTCACTGAACTATCATTATGATTGTAATTGATTAGAATCCCTACTAATATTATAAATGCGAAAGTAACTCTGTCTGTCTCGCTTTCACGCCAAAACTACTGAACCGATTTATATGAAATTTGGTACACAGATAGTCTAGCGCCCGAGAAAGGACATAGGCTAATTTTTAATTCGAAAAAAGGGTTGTAAGGGGTTGAACGGGAGGTGAAAGTTCCTTAATCTTTTTCATGAAAACTTTTATAATGTCACATTTGAAATAACTGTCAGTTGTTTGACAGTAAGAGTTTGAATGACAGGACAACGTCTGTCGGGTCAGCTAGTAGACATATAAATGAAGACATAACTTACCACAACTCGGCTGATGACTCCTTCGAGAGGCGTAATTACAATATTTTGTTGTTGATTATTAACTGATGTAGTTGATTTCTTTGCAACAGCTCTTTGACGACGCATCGCCTGTAAATAAATTGATATACAGGGTGTTACCAGACCACTTCCGAAAACTTGGAGGTTCCAATCAGACCATGATACTGAAAGCATTAAGCGAAAAAAATCGCGGAAAAAAAAATTGACTTGACTATCTCTTTTTAATTTTTTTTCTAGTTACATACACACAGTACAACATAATAAGACATATCTACCTAATTATTTCATTTAAAAAAGCAAAAAAACAAATAAAATAAATAAAGCAGCAATGTACACGCAGCACGCAGATTACGTCTACTACAGCATGAACAGCTGAGAGTTCATCGCGGGTCATTCAAGTACGCGACGTGCGAGCGACCTACGTTAGTACCTACCTACGTTAGTAGGCACTCACGACACAGAATAAATAATAGTACTACGCCTCGACCTTGCCTACGTGAATGCGTACATTGCGGGCTGGCGAAATAAATACAAATCTTTAAACATTGTTTTCTCCGGCTATAATTATTTTTCAGGATAACTGATTTTTTTTTGGTTGGGTTTTGGTGTGCTGTAGCTCCTCCTTTCGTTTTCGGAAGTGGTCTGGTAACACCCTGTATATACTCATGGACATTTCACACAACGTTCTCTAGCGCCCAAACTAAGCAAAGCTTGTACTATGGGAACTAGATTGCTGATAGAATCTATACTATTGTAAAACTATTTAAAAAAACTGAAATTAACGATATGAATAAACTAAATATGTAGATCTACTAAATAAACGTTGCTGATTCTGAAAATCGAGTTTGTCTGTTTGGAGATCACGCCTAAACTACTAAACCTATTTCAACGAAACTTATACGATTCGGAAGCCCTTTTACCGGATTGAAACATAGGCTATATTTTATGGAAATCAAAAACGTGGATTCTTAGATACAGCTTGAACTCTCTCAACCAAAAGCTGCCATTTGCTGCGAGGTTCATCGTATGCTGGTTGATAGATATTTTGGTGGAGTATCGCACGTGTACGAAGTCGCGGGTATCAGCTAGTATAGATGTATTCACCTCATTATGTTGTTGCAATGCTTGAGTTTCAGCAGCCGCTTCAGCCGCTGCTTGCTCGTCGGATCTTGTGTATTCGACACACGGCATGTTGGACTGAAATATAATCATAAACAGTGTTATGAAAACATATAAACCACAATTTTGTAATTACCAAAAAAGAAAACATGTGTGCATTCACACGTGGTAGAAGTGAAACCTTCAAAAAGACTTTCAAATCACAATAATGCTAAAGAAGTTTTCACTTCAAAAAAGTTGCAAAAAGTAAACGAGTACGCTCGAGACTTGAACCCGCGCACTACGAGCTAGTCTCGATTCAATCTAATCCGTTAGACCGCTTGGCCAGCAGTCTTCTTAGAACGCATACGAAAATTAGGGATCTCTCTTCCCGTTTCCTCGCTTTTTCGTTTCATCGACTTTCAAATCTCAACGGTGCTAAAGAAGTTTTCACTTCAATAAACTGAAGTTAATGCATTTCTTTTTTTGGTAATGTCAAAATGTGTAAATATCGGACTAAAAGGCTCAGTAGTCCGATGATCTGTATTCTTCAGACTCATCGGACTGATGAGACTAGAGGGGCACGTTCGGATAAATAATAATAATAATAAATAAATATTCACAGACACTTAACACAACGCCTTCTAGTCCCAAACTAAGCAAAGCTTGTACGATGGAAACTAGATGGCTGATAGCATACATACATACATTTTTTTTTTGTAAATACATACTTATAATACATAGAAACACCCAGACACAGAACAAACATCTATGTTTACAACATACAAATGTTTGTTCTCGGTGGGGATCGAACCCACGACCCACAGCACGGAAGGCAGAGCTACTACCGACTGAGCCATGACGCCTGTCAACGAGTAACTAACTGTTTTTACTCAACACTTACCCTGGTCTGTGCCTTGCTCCTAGGAGCCCGGCTCCTAGTCCTACCCTCGCCTGCCTTCTCAGCGGCCTGCAGCTCCAGGTACAAGGGCGCCAGGCGAGTGGAGCCGCGGTATATCCACTCTGTTCTGTTATCCTCGTCGAAGTGGATGAGTGCTATTGACGCGTCTACTTTCAGGACTTTGGATTCCCACCATTTGCCTGTTATAAATGAATCCTATTAATATTATAAACGCGAAAGTTTGTATGTATGTATGTTTGTTCCTCTTTCACGCAAAAACTACTGATCCGATTTGGATGAAACTTGGAATACTGTCCGTGACCTGGATTAACACAGGCTACTTTTTATCTCGAAAAATTAACGGGATCCACCGGGACGCGAACGAAGTCGCGGGCGGCACCTAGTAGTATTATAAAACTGTAAAAAAGCAAAAAAGTTAAACTAAATATGCAGATCTACTAAATAAACGATTCTGATTCCGAAAATCGAGTTTGTTTGAAAATCTGTTTGTTTGTCTATTTGTTCGCGGATCACGCCTTAACTACTGGATCAATTTCAAGGAAACTTATATCATTCCGAAGCCCATTTTCCGGATTGAAACATAGGCTATATTTTATTGAAATCAAAGATGTAAATTCTTAGATACAGCTTGAACTCTCTAAACCAAAAGCAGCCTTTGGCACGTGGTTCATCGTATGGTGGTTGACAGATATTTTGGTGGAAAGTTTTGCGCTTACGAAGTCGCGGGTATCAGCTAGTAGAACAATAAAATTTCCCTGCACACTACTAGTAGTGCCAAGCGGTAGTGCCTAAGAAAATAAAGGGGTATTTCTAGTTTTTTAAACTTAATAAATTATTTGAAATCGATTGAAAAACTAGCTATTTATCAAAATCTATAACATACCATTCCACTCAGTCTTGAGTTTCTCTCCAGCGTGCAGTCGGACCATGGGTCGCTCTGGATACGACAGCAGGTAGTTACATATGAAGTCGCGGATAAACGGATGTACTTCCTCCCACACCAGGTTACTGCACTCGCAGACTATCCTCGTGTCCTGGTGACGGACGTATTGCGCATAGCCGTCGTCGAAGAATACTAGATATCTACAAGTATTTAGTCAATTAATTATCATGGATATTTCAGATAGCGCCCTCTAGTTTCAAACTAAGCAAAGCTTGTACTATGAATAAATATCTTTGGACATTTCGTACAACGCCCTCTAGTTTCAAGCTAAAAGCTTGTACTATGGAAACTAGATTGCTGATAGAATACTTATATACATTTTTAGCCAACTTCCAAAAAAGAGGAGGTTCTCAATTTGGTTGTTTCTTTTTATGTTTGTTACCTCAGAACTCCGTCATTTATGAACCGATTTGAAAAATTCTTTTTTTATCTGAAAGGGTATACTTCCAGATTGGTCTCATAATTGTTTTATCATAATCGGTTCAGTAGTTTGGCAGTTCATTAAGAGTAACTGGAAAAAACACGTCATACACGTTCACAACATTGCGTATTTTGCTTTCCTGTGACGTTTACGATCAATAGAACAGTTTCAATGAACTGCCATCATCATCATCATTTGACGATGAGGGCGTATCAAATTGAAGTCGGATTTTTCAGTTTTTTAAACTTATAAATTATTCATCTTCCAGATTGGTCCCATAACTTTTTTATCACACACATTGTAACACCCAGACATAGAACAAACATCTATATTTACAACACACGAATGTTTGTTCTCAGTGGGGATCGAACCCACGACGCACAGCACGGAAGGCAGAGCTACTACCGACTGAGCCGTGACGCCTGTCTGACTGAATTGACTTTTAATTATTTTGTGTAAATATTGTAATTGTACTGTATTAGTCATAATTTTGTTTGTGGATAGACTTTAACTATTAGTAGTTGTAAATGTCTTACCTATAACTATTGACAGGATTTGGTATTTCAGCGATGACTCCGGAATAGAATGACTCACGTCTTGTTGTGTTGTGTGGATCTTTGAATAGGGCCACCACACGGGTACCTAAAAGAAGAAAGTAAGAGTTATTTTTTTTTTAAATGATAAAAGTAATGGAACAAGCTGATAGTAGTAACTTCTGCCTATAACAATGCATTACCTCACAGAGCAAGTCCAATGAGGACGTGCCTTGTAAGGTAATGCACTGCGTTATTAGAATTAGAATAATCTATCTATCCTACTCCTACTAATATCATAAACTCTAAAGTTTGTAAGGATGTATGGATGTATGTATGTATAGATGTATGTATGTATGTTTGTGCCTCTTTCACGCAAAAACTACAGATTCGATTTGGATAAAACTTGGAATATATATTGTCCGTGACCTGGATTAACACATAGGCTACTTTTTATCTCAGAAAATCAACCGGAGTCAACGGGACGCGAACAAAGTCGCGAGCGGAAGCTAGTAATTTATAACTTTAACTACTAGGTTGTTAATTTCTTCGTTAATTATTATTCTGAGGTTATGTAAAGAAAGAGTCTATATTTGGAACAAATACTTACCGATAGTCATTCTAACCGCACTGGGCTCTGGATACGCGAGACATCTAGCGGCCAAAACTTTACACGGGTTTTTGATTTTGTGTTCAAACTTCACGCGGCACTGTGTGAATTGTTGCTGTAATATAACAAATAAAAATTGGTGGAGATCCACAGCGCCATCTAGCCCCAAAGTAAGCCAAACTTGTCAAAACTAGAAATAAATAAGCAATTATTGCTGGAGATATAAACGCCATCTATACTCTGTTCGCGGAGATAAACCAAAAGAGCGCGCGCTCTCTTGCACTATTGTATGAAAATGAACAGGACGGGACGATTTCCCTATTAGCTTGTCCCCGCGAACAGAGTAAAGTGCCGAACTAGGTTTCTTAGTTGAAAATAACTTACCCCAACTGTTTTAGGCTGGACTTCCATAATCCTTCCTTTAAGCCAGGTTCCGAAAGCGTTTCTCATTGCGTAGATAATCATCCCTGTCTTTAAGGGCGGGCGAATTATTTCCCCACAGGGCGGCAGGTCTGCCGGGGCGGATTCTGCTGATAACTTCACTACTGATACTTCTTTCTGTAAATAAAAGCCATTTTACAGAAATAATCTCTGTATTACCTAACAGAGCACGTTTACCGAGGAGTCTGACGTAAATATGAAAAAAATAGTGAAGTTAGTGGTTAAATACACAAAATACTTACATCGTCTTCACCTCTGCTTTGATCTCCTTCTGACTGTACCTAGAAATAAGAATAAAATAATATAAAAAAAGTTTTAAAACCCGATGAATCCCTATTTCCCTTGGTCACGACATCACGCGTGAACGGCTGGACCGATTTCGCTAATTCTTTTTTTGTTGTGTTTGTTATTGTCAGGAGAATGTTCTTATGAAAGAAAATATTAAGAAAATTGCGCGGAAAATTAGAAAATTTAAGAATACCTAACCACCATTTACATTTTTTCATGTAACTTTAGCGCTTTTGACAATATTATATTTTTTAATGGCGTTTGGCATAACATTGACAGAATGCGTGCTGCAAATCCATACTTAATATTATAAATGCGAAAGTAACTCTGTCCGTCTGTCTGTCTGTCGCGCTTTCACGCCAAACCTACTGAACCGATTTGAATAAAATTTGGTACACAGATAGTCTAGAGCCTGAGAAAGGACATAGGCTACTTTTTAATGCGAAGAAAAGGGTTGTAAGGGGTTGAAAGAGGGGGGTGAAAGTTCCATAACCTTTTTCATGAAAACTTTTATAATGTCACATTTGAAATAACTGTCAGTTGTTTGACAGTAAGAGTTTGAATGACAGGACAACGTCTGTCGGGACTCGGGTCAGCTAGTCTTCAATAGATGTAAAGGCCTCAGAGATGATAAACATACCGGCTTGTCTCCGTCCAATGGTGTATACCCCATGGGTATGGCGGGTCGCTTGGCCGGCGTGTCCACGGCCGCGGATGCAGCACGACGCTTTGGATACCGACTGCCGAACACCTCGGGTGGCGTCTAACAATTAATGGAAAGTAATTTATTCACAAAGAAAATTACAACTAATACAGTATTTACAATATTCACAATATTTACAAAATACACATGAAACAGTTGAGCTATCTGCAAACCGTTGCAAACGATTTATAGATAGCTCAACTGGTCCAAATCAGTAGCAATCGGAAGCGTGCCCAAATAACAATAAATATATATTCATGGACATATCACACAACGCCCTCTAGTCACAAACTAAGCAAAGCTTGTACTATGGAAACTAAATTGCTGATAGAATACTTATATACATTTTTGTAAATATTATAATAACGTCCAAGACATAGAACAAATATCTACATATGTTTGGCACACACAAATGTTTATTCTCGGTGGGGATCGAACCCACGACCCACAGCACGGAAGCCAGAGCTCGACTGAGCTGCGAAGCCTGCGTAATACTCTACTGCACTAATAAAAATTGCTCGTGGCTTGCATAATCAATCTTCACAGATTATCTAAGTTAAGCGACGTTCTGCGCGGTCACTGTTTGGATGGGTGACCGTTACATTTACACCTGAGCGCTTCAGTGCTTCGGAGGGCACGTTAAACAGTCCCGGCTCTGGCAGTCGTTAAGCTACACAGGAGGCCTTAAGGCGGCCTAAAAACTTCGTCACCAGAGCGACTAAATAACAATAAAATACTCACATCTTCGACATCTTTTTCTATGTGTGAATACTGAAAATAAAAATACGTATATTACTCAAAAGATATCATATATTTATGACTAGCTTCCCCCCGCGATTTTTTTCTCTTGTTGGACCCCATTGATTTTCCGCAATAAAAAGTAGCCTATGTGTTAATCCAGGTCACGGCCAATACATATTTCAAGTTTCATCCAAATCGGATCAGTAGTTTTGGCGTGAAAGAGTGAGTCATAAGCATTTATTGATAATTTTTCAGGTCACATAAAAATGGTTATAATCCATACTAATATTATAAATGCGAAAGTAACTCTGTCTGTCTGTCTGTCTCGTTTTCACGCCAAAACTACTGAACCGATTTAAATGAAATTTGGTACACAGATAGTTTAGAGCCTGGGAAAGGACATGGACTACTTTTTAATGCGAAAAAAGGGTTGTGAGGGGTTGAAATGGGGGGTGAAAGTTCCTTAACCTTTTCTATAAAAAAATTTTTAATGTCACATTTGAAATCACACTGTCAGTTGTTTGACAGTAAGAGTTTGAATGACAGGACAACGTCTGTCGGGTCAGCTAGTTACTAATATGAATTAATTAATTTAAATGAGTAAAGTAGGTGTCTAACCTACACAAATTACCTCAAGAATACTAAGAAAAACCAAAAATTTAAATACTTACAGAATAATTGCAAGGATACATAATAAATAAATATTCACGGACACTTAACACAACGCCTTCTAGTCGCAAACTAAGCCAAGCTTGTACGATGGAAACTAGATGGCTGATAGAATACATACATACATTTTTTTTTTGTAAATACATACTTATAATACATAGAAACACCCAGACACAGAACAAACATCTATGTTTACAACACACAAATGTTTGTTCTCGGTGGGGATCGAACCCACGACCCACAGCACGGAAGGCAGAGCTACTACCGACTGAGCCATGACCCCTGTCAAACAGTAATGCGAATAAGTAACAAACATACATACATACAAACATTCGCGTTTATAATATTAGTAGGCTAGGGTAGGATGTACTTACCGAACTAAACGGTGTATCATATATAACAATAGCTCCGACAGACTTCCTCCTAGGCTCGTAGTCCTTGTAGAAATCTAACCGCACCGCGTCCGTTTTCTTCTGACATTCGTCTAGTATCGCGTTTATTTCCTTGGCATCGGCTGTAAAAATAAAAATAAAACTAGATACCCGCGACTTCGTACGCGTGCGAAACCAGCATACGATGAACCTCGCAGCAAATGGCTGCTTTTGGTTTAGAAAGTTCAAGCTGTATCAAAGAATCCACGTCTTTCATTTCAATAAAATATAGCCTATGTTTCAATCCGAAAAAAGAACTTCTGAATGGTATAAGTTTTATTAAAATTGGTCGAGCAGTTTAGGCGTGATCCGCGAACAAAAAAACAGAACAACTCGATTTTAGGGATCAGAATCGTTTATTTAGTAGATCTGCATATTTAGTTTAACCATATCTTTAATTTTAGTGTAATTTTTTTTGTCAATAAATTGTCTGTCAAATAATAAAGAGTCAAGTTATATAACTTACCTTCAATTTTCTCGAGCTCATCTAGTAAATAACTTTCTGTTTCTTTCAAACGTGACTCCATTTTGTATTTTTCCCAAGTGTCATTTATCATATCAGCTAAATGCTCTTCTAAGTATCTGTAACAAGTTTAAGATAATCTATTACTGAAAAGAAACATTTGTGTGTTGTAAACATAGATGTTTGTTCTGTGTCTGGGTGTTTCTATGTATTATAAGTATGTATTTACAAAAAAAAAATTATGTATGTATTTTATTAGCCATCTAGTTTCCATCGTACAAGCTTTGCTTAGTTTGGGACTAGAAGGCGTTGTGTTAAGTGTCCGTGAATATATATTATATAATTATATATATTATTAAATCAACTCTTTGACAGGGTTGTAAATATTCATGGATATTTCACACAACGCCCTCTAGTCCCAAACTAAGCATAGCTTGTACTATAGCAACTAGATTGCTGATAGAATACTTATATACATATTTGTTAATACATAATAACACCCAGACATAGAACAAACATCTATGTCTACACACAAATGTTTCTTTTCAGTTGGGATCGAACCCACGACCCACAGCACGGAAGGCAGAGCTATTACCGACTAAGCTGTGATCCCTTTCGAACTTTCTGCGAAAGTTTTGTATAATATGTGGATCATCGATTGATCGAGTATAGATATATACTCGATCAATCGGTAATCGAGTGATACATACATAGCGTCAGTTTCACCAATTCGTGCCGTGTCGTCTCCAGCTTCGCCATCAGAGTCCGAGTCAGATATCTCAACTAGCTGTTGAGATGGAGCATCCATATCTAGTTCTAGTAGGGGACGTAGATCTTTGATTCCGTTTATAAGGGCCTGGGGAAATAGATTAAATCTTCTAATCTTCTAAATATATAAAACTCTTTTGAAGCTGACTGACAATCAACGCACAGCCTAAACTATAAGTCCTAGAGGTATGAAATTTGGAGGGTAGTATCCTTATATAGTGTAGGGCTGCACTAAGAAGTGAATTATGAAAAGTCGGATCAAAGATTTTAACCAAATAATGCGTATGCTGCTACCACGCTAGCAAAGGTGCGGGCGACAGCTAGTAAATAAATACTCCTGTACATTTCATACAACGCCTTCTAGGCCCGAATTAAGTAAAGCTTGTACTATGGGAACTATGGGAAAAAACCTCTAAAAGTGGAAACACTGTCACTCTCATGTAATTTTAGTAATTTTCCCCAAAAAAAGGGGGATAACCTCTAAAATGGAAACACTGCCAAAGTGTATTACCTCGCTTCGCTCACTCGCACGTACTTTACACAGCTCACACACAACTGCACTGCGCCTAGTGAGTGAATAGTAAGCAGCCGTTACTCTATCCGCTATGTAGTAGGTTCGAGACTCGGTTGAACAATCCGGGTTTATGCATTTCTTTTCGAGCAAATTTAACGGGTCTTCCTTAACTTCGAATGAGGGATCTTCTTGAACTGAAAAAATATATATTAAAAAGTATATTCGGCATAGAAAAGTATAAACATTATGATCAGAGCATGGATTTCTTCAAAAATAAAAAAAATATTCATGGACATTTCACACAGCGCCCTCTAGTCCCAAACTAAGCAAAGCTTGTACTATGGTAACTAGATTGATGGGAACGCCGTTGGAGCTAGTCAACTAACATACCATCCATTTTTGGAGAAGGTGCTTTTTTCTCAGTATCTTCATCATCACTATCAAGGTTAAATATTTCCTCATCAGTTTTTGGTTTAGTAGTCTGTAATTTTAAAAAATTAAACTATATCCGTTGACACAAAAATGTTGCAACAGTCTAATAGATCATTAAAGAGTTACATATGCTTATAACAATTGCAACTTTATATATATTTATTTATTTATTCAATATGCAACGCCAACAGCCCACATAGTTTATAATACAATAATCACTTTTTTTACTCAGTAGACGGACTGGCGATTTTGAATATTGAATTTTTTTTTTATACACTATAGGCAACCGTTTGACCACAATCTCACCTGATGTTAAGCGATGACGTGGTCGACGATGTAGCACGGTTACCTAGAAGATACCTATTCACTCTACTCTTGAAAACTTCCAAATTATAGTCATTCGGTTATTACTAGTAGTTCGCCCCGAACTGAGATCTCGTGATGGTCGGAGGTTAATAAAACCCAAACAATTTTTATTGACCAATGGTTGTTATAAACTTTGCAAATCGCTTCGAAATCGCCGTCTAGCTAAGTACCAGTCTTACTTGAACTACAAAATCATTGAAACTCCAAG
Source organism: Eulithis prunata (assembly GCA_918843925.1). Lineage (NCBI taxonomy): Eukaryota > Metazoa > Arthropoda > Insecta > Lepidoptera > Geometridae > Eulithis > Eulithis prunata. The sequence continues at coordinate 2,806,638 of OU974035.1, forward strand.
AAGTGGTAGCTCACGTTATACTGGGTTTGCCAATTTTATAATTATTACAACAACTCAAAAACTATTAGACCTAGAATCAAAATAAAAACTGTTTTGGAATGTCTAAACAAAACCCTATCATATGACACCCCACTTGATATTATTGTACGACTTTTTTTTTTACTCCTTTTGGACCCTCATAACTTCATGACCCCTTGACCGATTTACTTCATTAACTAGTAAAACTTAAGAGTACTATCCGTATACCTACCAAATTCTGTGAAGATCGCATAAGCGGTTCAAAAGATCTCGTCGAACAAACATACAAACACACAAAGCATTTCTGTCCAAGTTGTCACTAAGATCTCGTTCGCTTCGCTCACTCGATCAATTATTGTATAGTTAACTCTTATATATCGAAAGTGAGTCGCCAAACGGATCTAAATCAAGTATTTTTTGCAATATTAAACTGTACTCTTTACACATCCTAGTAAGGGGAGAATTATATTAATGGTTTCTGGTATGTGTATAGGAGTAACTCAGGCGCAATAGTTTTTTATCGAAATAACCAGTGTGGTGACTTACAATGGTTTCTGGTATGTGTATAGGAGGCGTTGAAATTCCCGTGGTTTTGATAGTAACTTCACTTGTATTGATTTTAGACTGAAAAAGAAATCACGGTAAAAATAGCCCGTTTATCATAATGATGATGATGTATCTAAGACAACCTACATAAATATTCTGTATAATACGCAATTTGAGAAAATATGGAAGAAAGTCGTTATATTCAGTATTTAGTAAAAAAACGTGTTCACACTATGCTCATGTCCTAAATCCCAAGTAGCGTTTCAGTATTCGCACGTCAACTCACCATTTTATGAGGGGGTGGTTTTGGCACCCCACTAATGATTACCTCTCCCTCTTTACTGACGATTTCCGACGTACGACAAGTACCGGAAGTTGACATCACTTCCACGCCCATAGGTATGTTGACGGATACAACATTTGACGCTTCCGGTTTTGATACTACTTCCACATCTGTGGGGTAAAAAATGAGTTAAGAATAGGGTAAAAAAAAAAAGCAAACAAAGGTAAGGTAATTACCCGACCTGTACTTAGTCGCGAGCCAAGTAACGTCACGATTCTAATAATGATGGCGATTAACGTGTCTACTTCTACGTATATTTGTGAATAGTGAATACACACACTTAGAACACATAGTAACACCCAGACATAAAACAAACATCCATGTTTGACAGACAAATAAATAAACATTGATGGACATTTCACACAACGCCCTCTAGTCCCAAACTAAGCAGAGCTTGTACTATGGGAACTAGATTGCTGATAGAATACTTATAGTTTTTTTTTTGTAAATACACAATAACACCCAGACATAGAACAAACATCCACGTTTCCCACAAAATATCTGTTCTCAGTGCGGATCGAACCCACGACCCACAGTACGGAAGGCAGAGCTATTTACCGACTGATCTATGCCTGTATATGCTTACCATCAGAATCTGAAGATCCTTCCAACTCAACATAACTTCGGACAGCTCCACCCTTGGCTTCTTTAGGTACACCTATAAAAAGCATTCACTTATAAATAACTAGCTGGTGACCGCGACTTCGTCTGCGCCTACGCATCTAAGCATCTAAACATCCATAAGACTCCCAAACTTTCACAGTTGACATTTGACATACTTGTCAGCATATCAAGCAAATTTTGTTATAGGATTCGAGTTTTCACATTTTTTGAAACAACACAGCATTTTTATTTTAATAGTTTTTCTGATGTTATTGTGAGTATTTTTGTTTAATTTTGGTGGAATTTTAACTATTATTAGTTAAAATTAAGTACTTAGTACTAAGTACTAAGTATTATTACTTAGGTCGTAACATAAAGTGTGAGCCATTGGAATAAATGTGTGTAAAGTGGTTTTTCTGAATGTGAAAAATCGTTTCGGGTTTTGAAGAGAAAATCCACCATTTTCTCTTCAAAACAAACGACAGCCGACTTGACGTAGACTTGACTTGACTTTATTATTTAAAATTCACCACTTGAAGTTATACATACAGATTCATCACTTAACACTGGAAAAATTGTCTGTCGAAATGACGGACACCGGCCATATAGGTTGAAAAGAAGAAGAAGATAAAAGTAGGCAGATACCTGTCAAAACATGAGGTCCCAGTACTTTCTGTAGAATATTGATAATCTTCTCCGGGGGGCATATTTTCTTTTTTTTATGCGAGTCAGCATCTATTATCTCTGGTTCATCCTGAAATTATAATAAAATCCTATTTAGTGTTATATCAATCACACAAATGTTTGTTGTGTAGGGATCAAACCTAAATAAACAGAAGAGAATAAACGGGCGATAAAACATACCTTTTCTAAGTTTTCAGCGAGTGGTGTTTCCATTAATTCTGATAGATCATTCTAAAACAAACAACCAAAACTCTTAGAAATACAAGAATAAGTTATGGGCCCAGTAATTTCTTTTTCAAGAAAAAATACAGTTTATGTTTACTGTTAAACTTTTGCTAGCGATATTCAATTAATACTACAGTGAGGCTCGTAATTTGTTATTGGAATAGAGTAGAAATAATTTCTATGAAATAGGTTATGGGCTTAGGCACGTACCTCTTTACAATCATTATCATCAACAACACCCAAGCATTATCCATCCATATCCATTCATGGTTTCTTCACATAAAAATTAAAGGCATAACATTTTTTTCTATAATATTCTACTAATATTATAAGCGCGAACATTTGCAAGGATGTATGTGTGTGTATGTTTGTTCCTCTTTCACGCAAAAACTACTGATCAGATTTGGATGAAACTTGGAATATATATTGTCTGTAACCTGGATTAACACATAGGCTACTTCTTATCCCGGAAAATCAACGGATCGCGAACTCTTCAGAAACGCTTAAAAGATTTCGCATAGCAAATTGCACTTCTAATCCTGCGTTGACGAAGTCGCGGGCACCAGCTAGTTTGTTATATGCCCAGTAACAATAAAAATTATTTTTCGAATTACTCCCAACTATCCCTTTCATTTGATACCCATATTGTAGAAGTGCATTAAAAATAACTACTCCGCCATCTTGGATGGTCCGCCATATTGGATTTAGAATGATGTCACACGACATATCGTGCATCGTCATCCAAACTAAACGTGTATACAAAATTTCTGCTCAGTCGGTTGAAGATATCTACTTCAAAATTGAGTTCGAAGATTCCACCCGAACAATTCCACCCAAACAAACATACATACATACATTGCAAGTTAAATAAAAGCTTTTAAAAATAAACTAACCTCGTCACAGTCAATATCATCAACAATATCAATGCTTCCTTCAACAATATCCATGGTCCCTTCATCAGACTCTCGTTCCTCTTGGACCTTCGGAGACGGGTCCGGCTTATCCTTAGGATCTAGGTCAGGAGGCGGTGTGTTGGAATCATCTATGTCTTCAGCCATCTCACTGTTGGTTTCTGTCAACGTATGCACAAATAATAACAACTAGATATAGAACTAGCGGCCCATCCGGACTTCGCACGGGTATTTAACAAAAATTTTGAGTGAGCACTGTGTCCACATGTAGGTAACTAGCCGTCGCCCGCGGCGTTACCCGCGTTCTAGACCCTTTAGGGTAGGACTTTTCAAAATTCCTTTCTTAGTGCACCCCTACACTATATACTACCCTCCACATTTCATACCTCTAGGACTTATAGTTTAGGCTGTGCGTTGATTCTAAGTCAGCTTCAAAAGAGTTTTATATATATTGATGATGATGATGATATACGTTTTATTGTGAATGTTTTGCAGTGGAAACGTACGGTAAAGAATTGATGTACTTTTTCTAAAGAATAAATATCAGCTGATGACTAAAAGATTTTCTAGTTTACATACTAACCTTCGTAAGGGTCAAAGTCATCATCTTCATCATTATCATCCCCCTCAGGATCATCATCGTCCTCATCGTTGTCATCATCCACTACTCGAGATGACTCAGCCAGAAGACCTGAAATCCATACTTCCATACTAATATTATAAATTAATAAATAAATATTCACGGACACTTAACACAACGCCTTCTAGTCCCAAACTAAGCAAAGCTTGTACTATGGAAACTAGATGGCTGATAGAAATGCGAAAGTAACTATAAAGCAAAGTATAATTTTTACACCAACTCAAAAACTATTAGACCTAGAATCAAAATAAAAACGGTTTTCGAATGTCTAAACAAAACCCTATCATATGACACCCCACTTGATATTATTGTACTTTTTTTGGACCTTCATAACTTCACGACCCCTTGAACGATTTACTTCATTTAACAAACCAGTAAAACTTAAGAGTACTATCCGTATACCTACCAAATTTTATGAAGATCGCATGAGCGGTTTAAAAGATCTCGTCGAACAAACATACAAAGAATTTTTGTCTAAGTTGTCACTGAGATCTCGTTCGCTGCTTGTTTAATGATATAAGATATATTCACAAAAAAAAAAAGTATATAAGCGTTCTATCAGCAACCTAGTTTCCATAGTACAAACTTTGCTTAGTTTGAGACTAGAAAGCGTTATGTAAAATGTCCGTGGATATTTGTTTATTTCCCCGGACAAGTTCTTTAACTCGATAAACACATAGGCTACTTTTTATCCCGGAAAATCAACGGGATCCAACGGGACGCAAAACGAAGTCGCGGGTCGAAGCTAGTAACTTAATAACTTACCTAAACTGTCGGTTACTTCTTCAATATCGTCGTTATCAGCTATCAGTGTATCTGCTTTTGATGTTGACGGTTTTTGATCATCAAGTTCTTGAGCAGATTTTGATGTAGAAGGTTGATCATCAACTTCTTGTGTAGATGTTGCTATTAAGGGTTTTTGGTCATGAATTTCTGATTTCGAAGTTTTTTCATCATTCTCTTGTACAGATGCAGGTATTGACTGGTTTTGATCAGCAATTTCATCGGTCAATTTCGATGTTGCGGGTACTTCATTAACTCCTTGTGTTGATTTTGATGTTGGGGATTTTTGATCATCAAGTTTATGATCAAGCTTTGATGTTGATGGCTTCTGATCATCAATTTGTCCTGTTGTGTTTGATGGACTGTCATCATCAATATCTTGTGTTCTTGTTGATGGTTTAGCAATGTCAAGTGTTGATATTGGCTTACCATCATCAATTCCCTGTGTTGATGTTGGCATGTCTTCTATTTCCCTTGTTAATTTTGATGGATTGTCCTCACCAATTTCTTGTGTAGATAGAGATCTTGAGAGATTTTCATGGTCAATTTCATCAGTTACCATTGATGTTGGTTTCTCATCATCAATTTCAATTGGTGAAGGCTTTACAATAGTTTTGTGTGTTGGTTCCTTTGATGGGGACTTTTCATCACAGTTTATTTCTTCTAAATTAGATGTCAATAGCTTTATATTATTTTCTTGTTCTTGTGATATTGTAGACGAGTCTACAGAAGCTTGCAAGGATTTTATAGAAAGTAAATCTTGGTTTTTTAAAGAAATAATCTCTTGTTGTGGAACTGTTTCAACAGTAGTATCTACGTCCATAGTTTCAAGTTTTGAGGTAATATTGCCAGAAGTGCTTTTTGTATATTCTTTTATATTCTTATCCATCTTATCTATTTTAGCTAAATCTACCTCCATGCTTCTTTCTTCATTGTATAGCCCCAAATCATCATCATCTAATTCTGCCTCAATATCACTGAGTTCCTGTGTAGGTATATCGAGCATGACATTAGGTTTGTTGATTCTATGATGTATGTTCGGAGTTATTGTTGTATCAAGGATAGAATCATCGAGGATTTGTGAAATGTTTTCATCATCTTTCATTTCTTTGTTTATTACACTAACAAAGTCTCTTTCATCACCAGTATGGTCCTTTTCAGGCAATTCTAATTTAATGGGACTTTTTGAAGGAATTGCGCTCATTGGGTCATCTTTTCCTTCTATGTCATCAATATTGCTGATCTGTGAAACTTCTATCGGTAGACTAACAGTTGGATTATCAAGTGGGGTATTCCTATCTTGGCTGTCACTTGTAAAAGCAACATCCACATTGGTTTTTGCAACTTCTATTTGAATGCCATCATCTTTGTTGCTTGGATATTCAAAATTTTTTGACATTTCACTGATATCTTGACCTATTTCTACGATAACTTCATTGTTTTGATCTTTTGCAGTTTGATTTTCGTGAATTACTGATTTTTCGTCTATAACTTTTGTATCAACATCCATTTCTACATCTTTTGGTAATGATTCTACCTTTTTTTCTGCATCTACTTGGACTGTAGTTTCACATGGTGTTTCGATTGCAGCAATATAATCTTTTTCCATGGCAATGTCTTGATCTGAGATGGCTCTAGTTAGAGTTTCAAACAGACCACTTGCTTCAAGTTTCAAAGCAACAGATGTGTTTATAGTTTTTTCTGCTTCTACAATTTCTTTTATTGAAGTAGAATCTTTTACAACTTTTTCAATGTTTTCAGTAACAACAATGTCCATCGTTTTTTCCACTTCTTTAGTTACTTCTATTGAGGTAGGATCTACTAAAAAATTTTCAATGTTTTCAGAAATGGAAATTTTCTCCAAATCTAAAGTTTTATTTAAATTGTCACTATTAGCCATCTCAACATCATCAGATACAAGGACTTTGTTATTATCTTCACTTGTTAGTAGCTTTCCTTCATTATTAATTTCATCTTTATTAGAATCATCATTCGGTGGCATTTTAACATCATGTTTATCATTTTTACAATCAGGACTTTTGACATTTTGAACCATGTCACTTGTATTTTTATTTAAGTCAAATCGCATGGCAGATACAATATTGTCAAGTTCCAATTTATCTGCTACAGGTTTTAAGTCATCAATATATTCAAATTTATCATCTTCAGTGATATCAGTTGAGTCTATGTTTCCAATAGCTAAGTCTAGCTGTTTCAAAACATTGTCGGTTGGTGTTGTTTCATCAATACCATCACAATCATCATCCTCCCATCTCAGCACAAGGTCTTCCCCAAGTGAACCGGAATCTACATCAGCTTCGGCAAGGATCATTTTATTGATTTCATTTGCACTACTCTTGTTAGGCTCTAGGACATCTTCAGAAATATTATCACTATTGTCAGGTACTTCACTCGTAAGACTACCATCTTCTGCATCCATGATAGAATCAGCATCATCTATGGCGGGTTCAACAGCGGCATCTACATGAGCTTCAGCAACGTCATCTTTGATACCTTCAGCGGTGGTTGAAGCTACATTTAAAGCATCACCTGCTGTTGCAGCTTCAAATGCTTCAATTACTGGTTCGAAGGTAGTGTCACCACCAACTGGAATAGCTTCAGAATCCGTTTCGGTAGGTACACTTACGCTCGACTTTTCACCGCTACTGTCCGGAGTTGTACTTGATATTTCACCATCGTCGTCTTTAATCAGCCCGTAAAGCTGATCTCCCTGGCCGGTAGAACTCATGTTGTGATATTTATAAAGTATTCATGGAAAATAGCATACCTAATACCGCTAGGACGCAGTCACGAAACTTTTGTTGAAGAAATCATACAGAATATTAACTTGATTTTTTATGCAAGCTTATACACTTATGAGCCGAGGATTTTCTGTATGAAAATACAACTACCATTAACAATAAAGATTACAGAAAACGTATTTCACACAACACAAAAACAAACGCAAACTTTTTAGTATCTCACCCGCAGACCCGCAGGACGCAGGTGGTTTTTTTTTTATATTTCACTTTGACACTTTTGACAGTGACAGTTTTGAATTTTGATTAAAAAAAGCCATAAACCGCAATAAGATTCCATTCGGCGGTATCTGTGGTATCAAGCCAACTATAGTCTATGGAATATTGAACAAAAAATGTTCCAGTATTGAAATCTCGCTTGAATAATATTCAAGTCGCACAATACTTCTCTCTTTATTTTTCGTATATTTTGTCATTTCGAATCGTTAACATGCTAAAAATGTGCTAAACAGTGGCAGAATCAGTGAGATGTTGAAACAGAACTTCATTCGTTTTCGTTTCGTAAATATTTTTATTTGACAGAAGACGGCGATTTGATTTCTCTTCAAGAAAACGCAGCTAAATTCCGTTCAAATTCGTGGAAACTTTACGTGCTTTGCCTTTATCCTATGCTCAATTTTTGTAAAACAAATAAATTAATCTTTCCCATCAGCTACTGCGCGTAATACTTGTAAATCGCATGTTTATTTCTCTTGTGATTATTTCGTCATTACTTATTCAAACAAAATTATAGTGCTGCTGTATCTAGTCTTGGAGGAACTTTTCCGGTGTTCAGAACCCTAAAAAATTGCTGAACCAAAAGTGATTCCTTTCGAAGAGTCTTCAAAATGAGCGGCTACTTGAATCTGACTCCGCGTGTGATGGTTGGTGCTGCTATTGTCGGCATTGTTGGAGCTGCTGGAGTGTTTATTTACGAACAGATTTATGCTGAAAAGAGAAGATCCATGTTGGGTAAACAATTCTATAGTAATACGTAATTATAACCTGACAGTTTACTCAAAATATGAAATCATTCTCTGTCCCTTCAAAAGACGTCTTCATGACAAAATAGTAGGTACATACCGAACAGTCGTCACAGCTCAGTTGGTAATAGCTCTGCCTTCCATGCTGTGAGTCGTGGGTTCGATCCCCACCGAGAACAAACATTTGTGTGGCAAACATAGATGTTTGTTCTATGCCTGAGTGTTACTAAGTGTTATCAGGTACGTCTTTACAAAATTAATGCTAATAGAATCCTACTTAATATTATAAATGTGAATGTAAGTTTGTTACACTTTCACGCGAAAACTACTTAACCAATCATCATGAAACTTTGTACACATGTTCTTGGAGGTATTAGAAGTAACATAGGATACTTAAGAGCTGAGATATCCAAGAATATTAAAATCTAATACCTTTAAATTCTTGTATATGTATAATCTGAGTCTCGGAAGCGGCTCCAACTATTTTCATGAAATTTAGTATACAGGGCATTTCGAGGCGATAAATCGATGTAGCTAGGACTCATTTTCAGAAAATGTCGTTTTATTCGTGTTTTCAAGTAAACATAAAAATGTGACTCTTCCCGACATCTATTGGCGAATAATAATACTATTTTTTGAAGTTATACTTCTAATCGTTAATAGATGGAAGTGTTCAGCATTTGACCTAAATAAATACTAATTAATAATACAATACTAAAAAAATACTGAGCAAAGCTCCGTCAACCAGCTGGTTAATTATTATAATAATAATAATAATAATAGCCTTTTATTCCAAACATTGGGTTTACATAGTTCTGGTTATCATGTTTATATCGAGTTTATGTAATCAAGTTTATATAATGTCCCGCAATTTGGCGTGCCTCTCGGCATAGGCCTCCTCTAACGCTTTCCATTGGGTTCGATCTTGTGCTACCCTTCTCCAGTGTTGTCCAGCTGTAAGTTTTAGGTCGTCTTCCCATCTTGTTTGCTGACGGCCTCTATTGCGCTTACCATCCCTGGGGTACCAATCAGTGACCCTTTTACACCATTTATCCTGAGGGTCTCGGATCATGTGGCCTGTCCATCTCCACTTCTGTTGGTCTATTCGGGTAATTATATCTGCAACTTTAGTTTTTTCCCTTATTATGCTACTTCTCACTCTGTCTAGCTTTTTTATTCCTGTTAGGCTTCTCTCCATGGCTCTCTGGCAGCGTTTCAACTTTTCGCTGTGATGTTTGGTGAGTGACCAAGTTTCGCATCCGTAGGTGATGACTGGAAGTATACATGTGTCGAAGACTCTCCTTTTTATTTGCATGCTTAACTCTTTTGATTTTAGAACTTCTTTTAAGGACCAGTACCTCTTCCATCCATTTGCAGTTCTCCTATCAATTTCTTTGGTGGTTTGATCTTTGTGAGAGATTATCTGTCCTAGGTAGATGTATTCTGTCACATATTCGAGTGGCTGGTTGTCAATATCCATGGTTACTGGTTCAGAATTTGTAAGTAGTTTTGTTTTATCTTTGTTCATGGAGAGACCTGCTTTGTTGCTTTCTTCCTTCAATGAGTTTATCATCGTCTTTAAGTTTTCCGGGTTTTCTTCAAATAGGACTATGTCGTCCGCAAATCTTAGGTGGTTCAGTTTTATACCTTGCACGTTGAGGCCGAAGTTGTTCCATTCTAGTTTGCGGAAGATGCCTTCTAGGGCCGCTGAAAACAATTTCGGTGATAGGGGATCTCCTTGTCTCACTCCCTTCTCGATCTTAAACTTGTTCCCTATAGTTTCCAGTTGGACCCTTGCTTCACTGTTCGAGTAGATGTTCTTAATAATGTTAGTGTAGTTTGAGGGCACTCCTTGTTGTTCCAGACTCTCCCATATGGCCTTGTGGCTTATGCTGTCAAAGGCTTTCGAATAATCGATAAATGCCATGTAGAGGTTCTTGTTATACTCTGTATATTTTTCCATTACTTGTTTCACCGTGTGTATGTGATCCAGGGTGGAGTATTTTTGTCTAAAGCCTGCTTGTTCTTGTGGTTGGTTTTCGTCTAGTTTTTTGCTTATTCTTCCCAGGATAACTTTGGAGAATACCTTATATATATTTGACATCAAGCTAATGGGTCTATAGTTTCCTATGTCTTCTTTCTGTCCTTTTTTGAATATAAGAATAATGTGTGATGTTTTCCACTGTGTGGGGATTAAACCAGTCACAAGTATTTCATTAAATATTTCAGTAAGTATGGGTAATATTTCCTCAAGAGTGCCTTTGAGAAGTTCGTTCGTAACTTTGTCTGGGCCTGGGGCCTTTTCCATCTTCTGACTAAATATAGCTTTTTCTATTTCAATAGGAAGTATTTCTGGTTCGAGTCCAACTTCATGCTGGCTTTCTTTAGTGTCGCTACCTTCCTGTGTGTGCTTCTTGTCTGGGTCTGAGTAGAGGTCCTGGTAAAATTTGGTAGCTATTTCGTTTATGACTCTCCTGTTTGAAGACGTTTTCTCCTTTTTGTTAAGCTTTGGTATCCATTCTTTGTTTGTTTCTCGTAGTTCCTTTAGTGCTTTTTTCACGCCACCTGTTTTCACTATATGCCTTTCTAATGTGTGCAATCTCTTAGCTTTTCTGTCTTTTCTGATGTTCTCTCTGATTTTCTTGCTTAATTCCGTTATAGTTTTGATATCTTCCTTCTTAGGGTGTTTTGAAAGCAAGCTTTTCCTCTTCTCTATGAGTTGAAGTGTTGTGTCGCTTAGATTGTACTTGTTCGCTCTACTGTTCTCACATCTGGGTTGAGTTAATAGTTTTTCAAGCTTCCCATATTTTGTAAGGACATCAGAGTTACTGTCTTCCGTTATTTCTTCCGCTGATTCGATCAGGATTTGGGCGATTTTCTCTATGGTTTCTTTGCTGTAGTGTTCTGTTTTGTTTGATGCTAGATTTTTCCTTGATTTTCTCGGTGGTTCTGTTCGCAAGGAGCTTCTTACCATGCGGTGGTCTGAGTTGAAGTTGAATTTGGTTAGGACTGATGTGTCTGTGAAGGCTTTTGGGTTATTTGTTGTTATGTAGTCAATCTCGTTTTTTATGTTACCGTCAGGGGACATCCATGTCCATTTATTCTTCTTGTTTTTCTTATATACGCTATTGAGCAGAGTTAGGTTGTGCTCCATAAGAAATTCGAGCAGTAGTTCTCCGTTTGAACTTCTTTTTCCTTGCCCAAAGTTTCCCAGGACAAATTCTTCCTTGCTTTGTTTTGCTCCCACTTGAGCGTTAATTATTATACCTGTTGATAAATGATAACTCGAGAGGATTGGTACATGCGTTTAATGGCTTGATTTACATTAGGTATTTGAAATTTTAGAAATATAAAAAATGATTGGTAGTGACGTGCGTCTAGCGCGGTGGTTATTGTGTGTGCAAGATGGCTGCTGAGAGGGCGCCACCGAGCTGAAGACCACGGCCTGTGCTCGGATCATAGCAGCGGGTCATTGTTATGAAGTTGGCGTTAACAATACCTCCATAAATGTTCAAATTATTGTGCATGGAATTCAAATTGTGAGGTTACATGCATTATTTATGTACACCTACAGATAATTTATTTAGCATAATGAACAGTAGACTGGAATTTAGCTCTGCAATGACAAATTTTCTCCTCAACTGCTCTTATAAGTGAATTGTTTATTTACAGTGAGCGAGGTAGCACGATTGGACAAGCAAGTGTCTTCTATGCGCTCCGAATTAGAAGCTATCAGGGAGCTACAGAGAGAGACGTAAGTTATATAATATATCTTTAAATAGCTTTTTTAAATTTGCTATAATTTTATTTATTTGTTTTATTTATTAGTTGGGCTGAAAACAAACTTAAGACATTCCTCTCAATAAGGGCATGTGGTTTTAGGATGATATAAAAATAACTATTTTCCTTTACTATTCTTTGCAGTTTCATACAAAAGTTTGAAATTATTCGTACAAAAATGACACTTTTTAATTTTTTCTTATTTATTTAAATTACCATCAATTGTTTGACCTTTCGATTCTTCCCCACTGCGGGGCAAAGGTGTCTCAATCATCATCTACTTTCCAAAAGACTCCTTCATTTGATTAGTGAAAGAAGGGAGTCCAAAAACACCTTCATTCGAAGAAGCTCAAATTACTCCTTCATTTGATTAGTGTATGAAGAAATACTAAAGGCTCCTTCATTTGATTAGTGTATGAAGTAATACTGAAGACTCCTTCATTTGATTAGTGTATGAAGAAATACTAAAGCTTCCTTCATTTGATTAGTATATGAAGAAATACTAAAGACTCCTTCATTTGATTAGTGTATGAAGAAGTTCAAAAGATTCCTTCATTTGATTGGTAAATGAAGGAGTCCAGCAACACCTCCATGCACCAATTCTTACATAAAACTGAGCACTTATATAAACTCTCTGATGCAATACAATAAATGGTTTGGGGCAAAGATCTGCTCTGATCTGCTGCGTTGTCCCAATGCTAACCATTTCCAGGGAGAAACGGAGGCTAAAAGCACGAGCCAAGCCACAACGACCCAAACGGGACAAAAAGGAGAAGGTGTCACCGAGCGGAGACAAGCCCGAAGCTGAACTGAGCTATGCATCTGACTCGGAATACTTCACTGACTATCAGTCGGTCCTTGGTAAGTTATTCTATTTATCAGGTTAATTTTTTTAAGAGAAAGAAGTATCAAACAGCATTTAAGGTCTCGTGGCTTGTTTGATTAGTCAATCTTCACCAATTATCTAAGTTAAACGACATTCTGCGCGATCACTATTTGGATGGGTGACCGTTAGTGGCATTTACTGTGAGCGTTAAACTGTCGGTCCCGGCTCTAGCAGTCGTTATGCCACACAGGAGGCCTTAAGGCGGACTAAGGCCTATATGCTGATTTACTTTGCAAGCACCGATCCGGACTCAAGCATAGATTTTTGTATGAAAATCTCTACTCAAATCTATGCTTTGCCTTTAGGCGGCCTAAAAACTTCGTCACCAGAGTTGGCCACTAACTCATACCAGCTTGCTTGCTTGCTATGCTTGAGTAATGATTTCTGTATTAGCATACATACTGAATATTTATTTTGACCAGGCACAGATGCTGAAATGGACAGTGAGGAGTTCTACGACGTTCACACGGATGATGATGATGATGATGATGATAACACCCTGAGAGAAGAAAAGAGAAATGGACACGCGACAAACGCACTAGACGAGGTAACTACAATCATTTTGTAGCGCCATCTAGCGCGCTACGTGACAACTATAATACATTGCGCAAACGAAGTTATCACGAAGTTTGCACTTAAGTGGACACAGGACTGTGGAATTTTACCTGTTGATATGATGATGACTTACCTGTCTATAGTACCTAGTTGTAGATGGCGCTGTGTGAAATGTCAACCAATATTTTACCATTTTTCAGGAGTTAAAACTAGAGAATCTCAATTTAGAAGCTCAAGACAACACAGATGTGCCCAAATCACCAAAGAAAACTACATAGCTATAGCGGAATAACTGGTAAGAAATAAAACACTACTTTTTAACCTCCTACCGAAAAACGCGGCGTGTTATATGTTTGACGGCGTTGTTTGTCTGTGTCGTCGTAGCTCTAAAAGTTGAATTCCCAGTTGAATATGGTATTTTTTTTAAGAAAGGTAATTTATCTGCTTAGGATGCGCACGCGTGATATTTGTCATGTCATTTTGTCAAAATGTAAGCATTTTGCACCAGTTTTTGAACTTTTGTGCGCGTTTTGTCATTGTACAATTTTGACACTTGTTAGTCGTCGTACCTCTCTGAGGACGAGATAATAGTCATGCAGAAATGTCAAAAGTTGAAGATTCAAAGGCGCGGTTTCTCGAAAACATTACCACAGATAATGCAATAGTTCCTAAACTGGTGCAAAATGCTTACATTTAGACAGAACGACATGAGAAACATCTCGCTTGCGCATCCTAGGCCAGCAGCAAGGATATTTTCATGCACGGGGCGCCATAGACAATGATCTGTCTACGTAAGAGTAGATTAAAACCTTCTTTTATTTATGGCCTCTTTTGGTCCGTTATTTCTATAGACAATTTTTCCAGGCCTATAAATAAAAGTAGTATATTTAATATACTCCTTTAATTTATAGGCCTGGAAAAATTGTCAGCAAACAAATGACAGTCGACTTGACTAAAATTTTCTCAAGTCGACTGAAGTTGAGTTTGTTAGGAACACACTTGACAGTAGGTTTGAGACTTGTTCAAAACATGGCCTCAGTATAAATAGTATTTTTTTGTTACAGTATGGACAAGTCTGGATAAGGTATAAGTAGCTGGGTTTGGGAATAGTAGCCATAACTAAATAATAGGAGTATATTATATATAGACTAAAATATACAGTACAAAAAAGAAATAGCAGTGTTTTAATGGTAAATCAGCTATTGGGACTTCTGAATTCTTATTGGTGCATTTTTTTAAACTAATTTGACAGCACTAAAATAATAGCTGTCCTTGTCGTTTCAGTTCATGAGAAAGGGATAGCAAAACAAGCGCTGTCAAATTAGGTTAGTTTAAGAAAATGAAACAACAAAATCTTATTCTTTATTTCTTTAATCCGCCATTTTCTTTTTGAATGTACTGTTAGGTAATGTAAGGGCGTTAGTCAGGGAATTGCTATGTATCGTATGTTATTTCTTAATGTTGAGAGATACTTATTTAGATCAAATATTAATATTCATATCTACATGTAATACCTAGTTTAATAAATTAAATATGGACTATTTTATCAAATTGAAATAAGTTCACCTGTCATCCGTCAAGAAATAACGCACGTTGAATACTAAAATAGTGATGTTTAGCTCAATGTACTATCGATTATAGGTTATCGATAGGTAAATTATATATATCTAGTAAATCCATTTTTACCTTTAATCGGAATGCCTTATGAATTATAGATTCCAGCTTTATAATTGAGGCTTTAATATTGTACAAAAATGTGTATGTTAGCAGTATTATGGCTATTTCCAAAATTATACATATATATACCGCGCAGAACGTCGCTTAACTTAGATAATCGGTGAAGATTGCATAATATCCTTTACTGAGGATTCCATATTAGGTTCGGCCATTAGCGAAGGTCTTTAAAATCATGATTACGAAGAATAACGAAACAAGTCAAAATCAAAATGTTTTTATTCAATAAAATCTCACTAATCCCTTTAAATCGTCGAGGATTTGTTTGATTCTTATCAGAATTCGTATCGTTAAAATTGAATAGGAAAAAAATATTTAAATGTAATATTGTTTACGAAATAAAATTGACGGGAAATATTCCTAATAATAATCAAATGCTTTGTACATAATGATTTTTACTTATTTTTCAATTAAATTGTACAAAACTGTTATTTATCCTTGCTTAATATTAGTCACATTCCACAGTGAAATATTAATCCATTATTTAATAATCGTTTGTGATATCTTAGTCGCACAAATATTGTTAATAAACATACTTAATTATAGTCATATAGATCTGTTTTTGAATAATTAAAAGCTCAAACAAAAGTCTCTAATCTAAACACAGTTTTTTTAAATAAAATACTTGTAAACTTCAGTAGTTGACTGTACCTTCCTACCAGGGAGCTACTGTGGTTCTATAAACGGTTCTGAATGAGTCTTACGCATTTTGTTAATAGTTGTAGATACATTTTATTGTTCTGGTGCAATTATGACATTATAGTATTTTGTTATGGAATAAAGAATTGATTTTAGATTATTTGCGTTGTTTTTATTTATGCTATATTACCCATAACAGAGACAATTAGTTACAATCGATCGCCCCCACACTAAGAGATGTAGGTAGGTAATTTAAACGCCATGTCACACATAGTGCAGGCTTATAATTTTTCAAACTAAGACTATCTTTGAAGACATTCTTACATTTAATACACGAGTTATCTTTTTCAGAAATCATACATATCAAAAAACCGTAGGTACATATCTACTCTAGCTTATCTATGAACAAGTTTCTTTATCGTGTTTTTCTCATATTAGTTTTGATTAGGTTGGTACGCCGATTTTTAAAAACGTTACGTGCAACATTATTTTATTATATACGCAAGATATCACTACAAATATTCAGAAAACAAAAAAGACTTGGCAAAAGGACAAGCCTCCAGAGAGAAAAAAAAACAAGAGCAGGAGCGAGCGTTTACTCTATACTCTTTGGTTTGGAGAGGGAAGATGCAATATGGCGGACAGTGTCCGCCGGACAGGACACGAGAGAAAAATACATGGAGGACATTGGAGGATACCATGAGGATATGATAAATGATTTGGCACTAAAAGGATAGTTAACAAGATAAATCTAAAGATTTCGGAAGTGCGATCTGAATTGATATGCCACAAAAGTAGCCACTGAACAATTCGTTGTTGTAAAAAGGTTGTAAAGTTACTAAGTGCCGTTGCCGGTAGCCCTAGCAGCCGGTACCTATTTCTGTCAAAAAGAATTCGAGTGAAACTTGTTAATAATCATACCACGCCACGTGCATGCAGCAATAAAGTATATCTACATTTGCCTGCGTCGGAGAATAAATAAGAATTTCGAGAATATGCATCAATTCGATTCTTGGATTGTATTGGAATGGAAATAGACCAAATCGTGGAGTCTACACACACATCTTGCTATATGGTGGGTCTGTAACATGATATACATATATCTAACAGTCAACAATTCATTCTTATAGTAACTATTATGAAAATAGTTGAAATCTTAGATACCTCCTTTGTAATATAATTGTTGTCTGTAAAAGTATTAGTCCTTATTTATTTCAAATAAACATAAAAAGCATTTTGGCCCAAGTTGGCACTAAGAACTACATTCGCTTCTCTCACTCGATCAAAAATAGTAGGAACATGGAGAACCACACAGGAGGAGATCCAACTGAATATTGCAACATACGACCGGCCCACCAGTGGGCTGGCCGGTGGGCTCGATTAGAATAAGCCGTTTAGAAGCATGTATAGGTACTACAAAATCATTATTGAATTGTTAAATCCAACGTTTCAGTCTTGAAGCCCTCGACCTAGACAAGCAAGCAACTTTACAAAGAAATGCAATTGAAAAACCCAGCTCTACTGCACGATGACATAAATGCTAGGTAAGAGGTAATTTATTGATCGAGTTCTGTGCGGTCACTATTTGGATGGGTGACCATTAGTGGCATTTACATCTGAGCGCTTCTGTGCTTTGGAGGGCACGTTAAACTGTCCCGGCTCTAGCAGTCGTTATGCCACGACGGAGGCCTTAAGGCGGCCTAAAAACTCCGTCACCAGAGTTGGCCACTAACTCATACAAGCTTGCTTTATTGATTGAGTGGCAACTTGAGCAAAAAGGCTTTGGTAATAATTTTGGTGGAAGGTTTCGCACGCGTAAGTAGTCGCGGGTATCAGCTAGTACATACTAAAAGTTCATAATAACACCTAAACAAAAGAAACATCCATATTGCCATGATGGAGCTGACATAGTCTTATCAGACACAAAGTTCCATAAAAACCAGGAATAAAATTATTACCACACACAAATATGTGTTCTTGGTGGAGAATAAAAATGACTACAGCTAGTGTATCTTTAAACTGTGTCTAATGAAAAATAAGTATAACAATCAAATAAAATGTCAATAATTATGTTTGCTTTTTCAGTGGCAGAGGGTATTGTTAACGACCATAATCCAGGACATCGTAACGCATGAGTCCTCTCAGCCAATCCTGAACATCAGTTGTTGAGGCGAACCATCACCTCGGGGAGTGCTTAGAGGTACTAATGTCTATGCATGTAGTCAAAAGTTGTAACAAAGGAAAAGCAATGCTATTTCTCTCAAGAAACTCAATAAATCAAAGTCTGAAGAGAAGAAAGTGCTCGTGTCTTGCTTGCTTAGTCAATATTCACCGATTATCTAAGTTAAGCAACATTCTGCGCGGTCACTATTTTAATGGGTGACCGCAAGTGGCATTTACATCTGAGCGCTTCCATACTTTGGAGGGCACTGTCCCGGCTCTAGGAGTCGTTAAGCCATGACGGAGGCTTTAAGGCGGCCTAAAAACTCCGTCACTAGAGTTGGCTACTAACTTGTATGAGAATATTCAATGTATACATTGACATACATGTCAATTCTACAGTTATGTAAACAGCCATTCGCTTTGGTCTTGGAAGACGCAAGCAAAGCTGACCATTTCTGTCGATAGCTTATGGTGTACTAGCTGGCGCCTGCAACCTCGTCTGCCCAGGATTAGAAGTGCAATTTGCTATGCAAAATTTTCTAGGCGTTTCTGAAGAGTTGATTTTCCGGGATAAAAAGTAGCCTATGTGTTAATTCAGGTCATGGACAATATATATTCCAAGTTTCATTGTTCGTGAAAGAGTAACATACATCCATACATCCATACATCCATACATACATACATACATACATCCTCACAAACTTTCGCGTTTATAATATTAGTCGGATGGTTATTGTAACAAACGGATGACGGGCGGAAAGACAGACGGACAGAATGACGGACAAAGTCGCACCGTTAGAATTGTTAAAGCACCGCTTTTAATTGCACCGTTAGTTGTTATATGAAATAGTTAAAGTGTGTGTGTTAATACAGTTGGTGTCTGCATGTGTGCGTTTCCGGGGAGAGCACATGTCCCTTCAGACGCGCTGCACGGCTACCATACTGAACAAGCAGTGCTGGTCACACCTGGCCGCCTGTCTGCTACACATGCACGTGAGTATATTACCAACCCTTACTATCAACGTTGGAACGTGGTTTCTGTACCTCTATCACGAACGAATCTGACAGTCGCCTTGTTAACGTATTCGAGTTATATTGCGCGTGAATGCCAGCTCGAATGCCAACCGTTGTAGTGTCACCGCGCAGTGTATCTCGAATATGCTAGCGTTACGATACGTTTGCGGTTGTCACATTTATTCGTGATCAAGGCGCAGCTCTCCTTTGTCGGCAACGCGCATGTCATATCTCTGCGGGGCTAGGATGCGCACGCGAGATATTCGTCAACTCGTTCTGTCAAAATGCAAGCATTTTGAACTATCGCATTATCTGCGTTGGCTACGGTAACCGCTTAATCATCAGGTGGGTCGTATGCTTGATCGCCTACCAAATAGTTTCAAATTAATATTATAAATGCGAAAGTAACTCTATCTGTCGCGTTTTCACGCCAAAACTACTGAACCGATTTAAATGAAATTTGGTACACAGATAGTTTAGAGCCTGAGAAAGGACATAGGCTACTTTTTAATGCGAAAAAAGGTGGTACCCAAAGTCACTATTCCACGCGCACGAAGTCGCGGGCACAGCTAGTCGGTTCATAAATGACGGAGTTATGAGGTAACAAACATAAAAAAAAATACAACCAAGTATGAGAATCTCCATTTTTGAAGTCCGTTAAAAAACATTTAACTTAGGAGCTAAGTGCATTGAAATTATAATATCGTTTTCAAATTTCAGAACGACGCAGAAGAATTGCAGCTAAAGTCAAACGCGCTGAGAAAAAAATATTTTGAGAAGCGACAGGACAATCTCAAATACAGGTAACATCAAAACATGAATAATTTAATAACATTAAAGCACGCGCTGGTAATAACACTTTGTCAGACGACGCTACATGCTTTACTGCTACTGAGAATGGACCAACGATGAATCCATCCAAATCTCATGACTACGAAACGCGGTAGACGGAAATAAATCTGTCTAAATATATAAAACTCTTTTGAAGCTGACTGACAATCAACTCACAGCCTGAACTATAAGTCTTAGAGTTATGAAATTTGGAGGGTAGTATCCTTAGATAGTGTGCACAATAGTGTGTGTGGGGGTGCACTAAGAAACGATTTTTTTAAAAGTTGAAGGGTCTAAAATTAAGATAAAAGATTTCAACCAAATAATGCGTTTGTTTTGTATACCGTACATAGAAGACCTTTAAGAATTGGTACATACTTAAATTCCTCAAATAAATTGACTAGTCACGTGTTTCAGAGTTTTTTTTTTTATTTTCAGAATTGTATGCTGCTACGACGCAAGCAACGCCGCGGGCGACAGCTAGCAAGCAAGCTCGTATGACTCAGTGGCCAACTCTAGTGACGGGAGTTTTTAGGCCGCCTGAAGGCCTCCGTCATGGCTTAACGAGTGCTAGAGTCGGGACCGACAGTTTAACGTGCCCTCAATGCACGGAAGCGCTCAGATGTAAATGCCACTAACGGTCACCCATCCAAATAGTGACCGCACAGAACGCCGCTTGACTTAGATAATCGGTGAACAATGACTAAAGCGTAGGTCTTGCGATCGT